>CM076996.1:150699669-153199669 GCA_039090855.1 Macrothele yani
CATTATGCTTCTGAAAGAAGGCACTACTACAGGGGGAATACCTTCGCCGTTAAAGGATGCACCTGGCCCGCGATTATGTTTAGGTTGGAGGTAGACGTTATAGTTTCCTGCACATGAATAGCTGAACCAAGGGTCTTTCAGCAGATCATTACCAAAAGCATTATACTTCGTCTACCGGCTTGTTTTCGTCTTTCTGGTGCGAACATATCCTGGTGCCAACATTTGTCTGGCAGAACCGATTCACACGTACCCGACAGTCCACATGGTGCAACAGGTAACGAGATTCATCGAACCAGAGGCCCTTCTTCCAATCATTCAAGGTTCAGTTTTGATGCTTTCATGCCCATTGCATGCGCTTTCGATGGCGAACTGAGATTAGCATGGGCACTCGGAGGGACGTGTAGCTACGCAGTCCCTTTTTTAGAAGGATTTGATGTACCGTGTGTCGTGACACACGGTATTCATTCAGATTTCCGAAGAGTTGCGTCACATTATCCCTTCTGTCGGTCATTACCATACGGAATGGCCTTCGCTCACATCTAGCATCGATAAGCCTTGGTCGACTCACACCTTGCCGATGGGTAGTGGTTTTTCCCTGCTCTGACCACTTTTTGAAGGTACTAACCAGAGGTGACCGTTAGCGCCCACAAGCCTTGTCGTCTCGGAAATGCTCCGACTCAGTCATTTGGCTACAATTTGGTCAGACTCGCATAAGTCTGCTGCCTTTCTCATCTAAAGAATAATAACACTGATTAAGAGAGCTCAGTATCAGGTGTTATATATAGCGTTTTGTGATCTTCACCCGCACCCGTGTTTGTCTGCTGTTGCTTCGATTTTTCTAAAGGCGCGCTGGTCATAAAGTTTTTGATCTTCCATGTAGGGCCAAAAGTCAGCAAGGAAATAGATGAGTTATGTTAATATTCCAATCCTATATTTTAATGGCATGTCATCAAACATGCACGTTACACAGCACACAATTCAACTTCACCAAGTTATGTGGTTTAATCCACATTCACAAACACTTGTCCTATGAATAATTTAACTTAGTCTCGTCGCTTGCTGATTAATGGCATATCAATATTGACCCAGCGTCATAGGTTGACTAATAGAGGTTACGCATGGAAGCTCTTTTGAACATCATATCAGTAACATGACTTCAGTAACGTTTCGTAAATAACACAGACTAATACATTGGTTTATAACAATCTGCCTGAGTTAAGATTGCTGTCTGATAACTAAAGCAACATTGTCTCTCGAAAACTGATAATTGCATTGTTTCTCAAAGCCTCACCATATTTATTTAGATATCAAGCCGTACGTAGTGCACTTTGATCTGTTGTTTGGGTTGGCAAACACAAATTCATCGAGAGAGATAAATTGCCGTTCAACCTAAGAACACGTTGAACGAGAATAAACCAAATTTACCTAAGACTAAAAAGTAAGGTTAAATCAGACTGTACGTCACAAATCATAAACGGCCATAATTTATGCACTTACCTAAAATAGCAGAGATATCTTTTTGTACCGGAAGAAGTTGTGTTTTGTACTTTATTAATCGCGTTTTACAAACATGCATACGTATCACTAAGCTGTTCCCTGAGACTCAAAGGTTACCTCCACAGAGAAATACAAACTACCACATAAGTTTTTAACTGATTATTTACTTACTGTTGCCGTATCAAACTTCTCCATTTACAGCGATCTTGACACACAGCTCAGGCTTCACTGACATCCATCACTCGACGTACACCAGGACTTCTATACGTCATGCTTATAATCTTTTTTCTCATGCAGACACTCTTGAATCTGATCCTCCCTTGATTTTTAATCGCGTTTTTATGCCATCTAATAGCGCTTTTTTTTATTTGTGTTTCCAGAAAAAATCAATGATTATGGCCCATCGTTTTTGACTGATACAAAGAAATCAAATAATAGTATTTCCTTTCAGCTGTGTCTGACCATTTCGTGTGGTGTCCCTCTTAAATGTAGACTTTTGCTTTGAAAATATACGCTATGAACTGGATTTAGCTTGCAAATTATTGTAAGACTATAGATCATGATGGGCTATAATAATTTTTGTTAATTTCTTTGTTTACGAATTTTTTTACTGAAACCCATTGACCAACAGAAGAATAGGTAGAAGTACATTGCCCAATACAACTGCTAAGTGAATAAATCGACCATGAAGTTGGGTATCGTTCAGGAACTATATGATTACTGAAGCCAGAATTTCGTGTTATTCTCCCGCGGCGATCAATGGCTGTCTTCGTGGCCATCCATTTGGGAAGTATTCTTACCCTAAGAACAAGATCTCCGTAAGACTTGCGAAACCTTCATCGAATTACAGCAAAAAGGGGAGACACTGCATAAGCTCAGAATTTGGGTGCGCTCTCCCTTGGGTCCGTCTCCTCTGCGACATGTATCGATTAAGCAACCCTTTTAATCCCAGGGGTGTGAATTATTCGAATTTCGTTTTCCTGTGTTACCACTTTCTTATTAAGCTACCAGATCATCATTTCATGTATGGACCAGTAATTTTTATCCCCGTAACAATCCCCAATATTTCTCTTCTTATTGTTCCATCAAAATGTGCCGGTTCACGAAATGATTCGAATAAAACTGTCAAAGATGTATGGCTGTTAAATAACAATCTCCTACTCCCTCAAAAAAAAGAAAATATCATTCAGTTTTTTTGGAAATGTTACTGGAAAAAAATTCAATGATCATTTCCTATACAAAGAGTTATTTCGATAAAAATCCTCAATGTACTCCTGACTTGGTAATAACTCAATAGGTTTCAAGACTTTCTTTTGAAGCAACGACACATAACTTCTCGAATCATACAGGAAACCCTACGACATGAAGATCGTTCTTCTAAATTCGTTAAAGCAAGTAACTTTAGTAGTTTTATTTAATGAGGATTATTTCAGTGTCAGTAGTTCGCCCTGTATCGACAACCTAGGGTAAATTTGTGAAACGGTTAGTAAACTGAAACGTAGCTTTAATCAGATAAGTATAACTTGTAACGAGTTGAGATTGTCAATAAACATCGGAAAGTTTACAATTTCATATATGTTTCGGACACTAATACATAGGGGTTTCTCAAAATAATGGAAACATCGGCTGTAACTGGAGTACATGCAATTTGCCGTATGAAATTAACAGAGACGACATTGCCAGACATAAAAACCTCAAAAACAAAAGGCAAAATCAGTGGTGCGTGTTTTGCAGGCGCTTTAGTAACTAGAACCGCAGAAATAGTAGGTGTGAAACGAGGATCTGTATCGTAGTTGATAACTACCTATCAAAAAGGACTCGGCGTTTCTTCCAAACGAGAAAATTGTGGACACCATACGAAGATGTCAGAAACGGATAGGCGAACGTTGGCACGGATTGTACAGTGAAAGCACAAAACCACAGAACAGCGAATAGGAGTGGAGTTGAACTCCGATCGGAATGATCCCATTTCTGTCATAACATTTCGTAGAGATCTCCATCGTGCCGGTACTTACGGCCGTGCTGGGATCCACAAACCTCTGATTACCGACATCACTGCAACTAAACGTGTAAGGGAGTACAAAGCACATAAAATTTGGGATGCTGAAAACTGGCAACGTGTCATATAGTCCAATGAATCGTGCTTTACATTGGTTCTCACCCGTGGTAGAGTGTACGTTTGGTGAAAACTATCACAAGCGTACCACCACAGTGTGTGGTTCCGACTGTAAAGCATGTAGGTGGATCCCTGATGTCGTTTGGGGACATATCGTGGCATTCCTTAGGGCCATTGGTTATTCTGTAGGATCGCGTTTTATCTGCAACGTACAAATCCATTCTTTTGCACCCAATGTTGCAGGCATGACCGTCCATGATTTGGAGCACCTAATGCATCCTCGCATTGTGCGAAACGTGTCGAGTTGTGGTTTTTAGAGCATGAGAACGAGATACAAGAGCTAATCTGGTCACTTAAATATTATTGGAGATCTGTGGGAATATCTGGAGCAAAATTTCAGATCACATGTTTTACCTCCAAATTTACTCTCACAGTTTCAACATGTTTGACAGGAAGAATGGTTTCAAATTCCATTACGTGTGTGCGTAATTTGAATAAGTTTATTTTTAAGTCGAATTGTTTCTGTTCTGAAAGTCCCAGGTGGGCTTACAGATTATTAATAAAATGTTCTCCAGAAGCAATAGGCAATTCGATTATTTTGATAAATCCCTGTACATTAAATATGAGGTTCATGGATATGGAATTCATATTTAGCTCTCGTGCTTTTAAGTGCTGTTATTAAGAAAACAAGAAGAAAGAATAAGCAGAATTATCGAAACAGTGAATATCTTGTCAAATATAAACGTCAATATGTATTCATAAAAGAACTGGAAATCAGACACCAATGCTATCCACAATTTAGCTTTTCAACCCGCCTTCTTATGAAGGAGCAGTTTGGTGTGTAATCAATACCACATTCAAAAGTTAGAGATATCTGAAATAAATATTTTCCAGGTAGCAAAGTTTCCTGAAACGTTTACTTCTGATCATTAGTCCCGGATGAGGCAGTGTAGTGTGGTTAGCCCATTGTGCTGGTTCTGCCCCCATCCCTTCGATCAGTGGTCTTAAATTCGAAAAGGGCGACTGATCGTAGGTCTCAGAGCAGCTCATGTTGGTAGTTAAAACTAGAAACAACAAACAGTTATAAGAGCTGAATTGGGATTAAAATACACTACTGTGTGTGAAAATTGCCATACCATGAAAGACCCCAGGTATTATCTTAAAACTTACAGAATATGTACAACAGGTAAGGACATGCAAATGATTAAAATATCAGTAAAAATGGGCATGCTCTTTCGGAGCAGCTCCCTCTGAACCGTCTGGTCTTGGGTATAAAGAGCTGGCTCAAACGAGATGCTGCAAAAGTGAAGAGCCGACATTGTGTCGAAAGAGTCTACTATTCCCAAGTACCTTTGTCTTACTATGTCCCGTCGACGAAGAAGGTCGCGCTATGAACACCTCTAGGACTTTGAGCGAAGAAGGATAGCTGTAATGAGAGAGACTGGATTTTTCTACTGAAATATTGCCACTCATACGAGACGAAACACCAGTACGGGGTTGAGAACGTAACGTCCGTCCACAGATGAGGCTTAGACGCACATAAATCCAGAAAATGGACCGCAAAAGTGCACGAATGCACGGGATGACAGAAATATCTGCCGCATAGCGGTGACCGATCGCACAGCGACATCCACAGTGTTAGCGCAACACTTGCGCACTGTCAAATGTCAGGCTTTCTCCTCCAGCACAGTTCGACGTCTGCTTAACAGAGGACTGGTCGTTAGCAGCCCGTTGCTGCGCATCCTTTTGATCCTCAACCACATACGTTTCAGGTTGCAATGGGGTCTCAAGCACAGACACATACTTGCGCTCTGATTGGCAAAAGTCGTGTTTTCTGATGAGTCACGATTCAATTTGGTACAATATGATCGTTACATACGTGTTCGAAGACATCGAGTTAAACGGCTACTTGCAGGGTCACACCGGCCCAACGCGAAGTGTCATAGTTTGGAATGCCACTGTGTTCGATTCGCGATTTCGCCGGAAACAAATTGAGGTAACCCTCAACAGCCAGCGATATAACAGGGATGTTTTAGAGACAGAGGTGGTACCCTTCCTTCAGAGTTGACTTGGTGCTATATTCCAGCAGGATAATGCACGGCCACATGTAGCCCAGAATGTCTAAGGCCTATTCGATGTACCGCAGATACCACTTCTTTCCTGGCCTGCACGTTTGCCGAATATTTCCGAGATTGGACATGTCTGGGACATGGCAGCTAAGCGACGTGCACGTCAAGCGCCTCCACCAGTCACCGCAAGTAAATTCTGGTCTCGCATAGAAGTAGCCTGACAGCCTATTTCTCTAGACGATATTAAATACCTCTTCAATTCAATGCCACACTGTGTAGGGGCTGATATTGCTGCTCTAGGTGGGTTCACATGTTTTGAAGCGAAAAATCTTGTATAGCTCTACAGATGTAATCAGTTATCTATTGTGACATTAGGAATCTGTGATATAAATTTCATTTGAACAGCGCGATTATTTTTTGGTGTTGCAATTTTCACAAACAGTGTGTAAATGGAATTAGTTAGTTCAAAAAAGCAGTAGAACTGTCATACACGGGAAATATCAGATCTTGTAAAATCTGCTACATGTGCATGCGGGAAGCTCTTCAAAATAGCATTGTGTTTTGTTTCTGAATATACTACAACTTAATGCATTTTGTTTTAAGGCTTGTCACACCTTCCATTTCGGTCAGGACTCCATTTTCATAGGCATGGTTAATGTAGATGGGTATTTCTGTCCCGGTGACGCGCTCTCCTAACCGTTCGCCCGAGTGGAACTGGGTTCGAACCCCAGATGAAGCATGGGTAATGTGTTTGTGTTACAGAACTGAGTCTCTCCCTTACTTGGAACTAGTTGCCCTGAAATAGGGACGGGAGACTGCTTATAACCCATTGAGTTGTTCATGGTGGTCATTAAACAGCAGCTCAAAACAAATGCTGCGTAAATAAACCCTTGAACTAGCTATATGATAACTGCGCGTAAAGTGAAGACAGTCGCTGGGATAGATTACGTTTACGATGTGTAAATAGTGCAAAACTTAGTAGCAATTAATTGCTTTCGTTTTCTTTAATTGTTTGTGGGACATAAAATCAATGATTACTGGTGTAGTTATGATAGCTGTAAAATTCAATCATTAATCTCTAATCGAAACAAATGTAGTTGAAAATTTTAATCTGTGTACATTATTCAAATCTTCAACAAAACCATCACAACATCATTTGAGTGTCTTCATCGGCAAATAATTGGCAAAATGAAGAATGAAATAGGGCATTGCCAAATTTTCCAGCCGCACTGAAATTTGAGTTGGCAATATTGCTTTTCGGTTGGGGAATTCTGTAAGGTAAAGCGTGAATACAAAAAATTTAAATTTGCGAATATGAAGATGAATCGTGGGAGAAGAGCTGTATTGTTTTGATGTTGAGTTTTCTTGTTATTTTATTTCATAAAATCTCTCCTACGAAGATATTAGGATAGTTATCCTTTCAGTATCCTTCAGCCTCCCGTTGCACATAAACAAAATAGTGTATCCTTAGAAACCATAGTTCATAAGAGCTACACACCGAAGAGCTAAATCACTATGACCTCTTGCCTAATGTCATGTTGGTTCTCCACGTTCCTCCAAAACAGCTCTAATCTGGCAAGGGTGTACGCTACAAGATTTCAAAATGTGTCTTGTGGTATTTGGTACAAACACAAAATGCAAATCCTTTAACTTTTGCAAGTTACGTGGTTGATCCACCGCAGATCGGGTTTTCTTTTTAAACACAAACCTCACCCCAGATGATCGATTGACCTGATGCCAGGGTAATTTGGAGGTCAGGGTAATATCTAGAATTCTTCCTCATATTCCGCGAACCATTCTCAAACAATCCGGGCTGTGTCACATAGCGAATTAGCCTTCTGAAAGAACGCAATACTAGAGGGCAATACCTTTGCTATGGCAAGAAGTACCCGGTCTACAATTATGTTTATGTAGGAGGTAGACGTCATAGTTTCCTGCACATAAATGACTGGACCCACGGTTTTCCCCCGCACGGGGATAACTGGTTTTCCAGTTATTTGGGGAGCGGCGCCCCCACGGCCCGAGCTCACCTTGTGACGGAGTCCTTTTCGTTTACTCATGACCGATCACATCACCGAAGGGACAGCTGTTCATCCAGCTGATGGGGGATGGCGTCCCCACGGCCCGAGCCGATTTTCTCTTATTGTTTTGTTTTTTCCGTCTTTCGTTCATATCTTGACATGTACCCGCCTCAGTTGTAGGCTGCTGAGGTTGTGATGAGGCGCCAGCTCTGGGTTTTCTTCCTCGTTCTCTTCCCTGTCTTTTCTCTTTTTTGTTGCATTTTCTGTTTTTTTCTGGGGCTGGTTAGCTTAGACCTACCTGCATGTTTGCCATGTGCGGTGCCCCGCACGGGGATAACTGGTTTGCCAGTTATTTGGGGAGCAGTGCCCCGCACGGGGATAACTGGTTTTCCAGTTATTTGGGGAGCGGCGCCCCCACGGCCCGAGCTGACCTTGTGACGGATCCATTTATATATTTCGTCTTGAACGATTATGTAACCGAAGGGACAGCTGTTCATCCAGCTGATGGGGGATGGCGTCCCCACGGCCCGAGCCAACATGTACTATATGTGATGATTTTCACATCTTTTATGTTTTTTCACTTTACATGAACCCGCCTCAGTTGTAGGTTGCTGAGGTTGTGATTATGCGCCAGCTCAGGATTTTAGTTTCTCGTTTTCTTTCCTGTCTTCTCCATTTCATGTTCCTTTCTTTGTTTTTCCGAGCTGGTTAGCTAGACCTGCCTGCACGTTTGCCGTGTGCGGTGACCCGTAAGGTGGAAAAGAGGATGATGCTGGAGGCTGAGGTTTCTGGAGGCCTGGGTGTTGTTGTCGCCAGTTGCCAACACTCCTCTTTGCCCCCTGCTTCACCCTAAACGGGCGGCTGGGAACTAACCCACTCCTAGTCAATGAGGTCTGTGGCCGAGTGGAGCCCAGACCTCTAACGGCTTGTCGTCTCGTACGACAGGGTGAGTCTGGGGACAGGGTGGGCATGCCAAAGGGGTGTTCCCCAGGCATGGGAAAGTCTGGGTGCCTCGCCGAGCGCATGTCTGCCCTATCAACTTGCTATATCCGCTTGCTATCCCTAGAGCCGTGTCCTGCGTCCACTTGGGCTTGCGGACCTCCGGTTCTCCCTTGTTGGGCTCGATTGTGGGTGGGGAAGTCGGCGGATGAATCCTTTAAATTTTTTCATGGCTCTCAATGAAATTTCCCATGAACCCAAAACTAAAAGAAGTATGGAGGAAGGTTCAGGTCCTTCCGCCAAAAAATTTGTCGCTGATGTTTCCAATGCTAGATTCTTTTTTGTGCACTCATTGGACCCTTCAAAGCCTTTGAGTGCCAAAAGTCCATTTTGGATCCATAAAGCACTGCAATCAACTTGCAAGCTCTCCTAAAAGCGTCAAGAAGCTCCAGTCTGGAGATCTTCTTGTTGAGATGTCCTACTGTGGCCTACAGTTCCACACTTATCAGCACCAGCATGCTGCTTGAGACTCCGGTCAAAATAACACCACACGGTTACCTAAATTCATCTCGAGGTGTTGTCTCCTCTCGGGATCTTATTGATTGCACTGAGGAGGAACTTCTCGAAGAACTGAGGAGCCAACATGTTACGGGTGTGCGGCGTATTTCTTTCAGGAGGAATGGGCAGTTTGTCCCATCCTGGAACATTATCTTGACATTCAACTGCCCTTCCCTGCCTACATCCATCAAGGCAGGGTATCTCCACCTCGAGGTACGACCGTACATTCCTAACCCGTTGAGATGTTTTAGGTGCCAGTCGTACGGCCACTCTCAGCAGTCATGTAGGAGTGCTCCTAGGTGTGGACGCTGTGGTGCCACAGAGCATCTACTCTCAGAATGTGTGGCCGAGGCCGAGTTTTGTGTGAACTGCAAGGGTTCACACCCAGCATCAGCCAAAGATTGTCCCAAGTGGAAGGAGGAGAAGGAAATCCAAAGGCTCAAAACGGTGGAAAATATTTCCTATCCTGAGGCCAGAAGAAGAGTGGTTCCCGTTACATCTGATCGGCGATCATACGCTTCAGTGGTGGTTGCCAAATCTACGGTTGGCATTCAGACCGACGTTCAGATCTCACCTAACTGTCCATTCAATATGGAGGAAATCCTCGCAGCCGGACTGGAGGCACTCCAGTCGCGAGCTAGGAGTCTGAAAGCGGCACCCGCCACTTCACCGAAGCAGACTCACTCCAACACCAGCAAGGAACTCAGTCCACTTCTTCTGGCAAAAACGCCAACACTAACACCAACACCAAGGTCAAGGATAAGAAGAGCATTTCTTCTCCTTCAAAGTCTCAGCCAAACAATCCAATGGCGAGCAAATCCCGCCAAGACACTTGGGACAAAGCATTCACCAATCTTGGCCCCTGGTCACACACCACCAAATCTGGGGGAACGCTCACCAGAGGAAATGGAGGCTGACCAAGTTTTATCATTTCCTTTTTCATTTCATTTTTACCCATGGGTTCAATAATTCAGTGGAACTGCCGAGGTTTTCGCACCAGTTTTGATGACGTGAAACATCTGCTTTATTTGTACTCTCCGGTGTGCCTTTGTCTTCAGGAGACAAAGCTTAAACCATCGGACCTGCTTTCAGTTCGAGGCTACAGTGCATTTCGGACAGACCACTCGTCTGGAAATATAGCCTGTGGGGGTGTCGCTATTCTCGTCCCTCACAGGGTTCCGGTATCTTCCGTCGCGGTTTCCACAACTGTGCAGGCCGTGGCGGTTCGTATTTCTATGCCTGTGCCTCTTACTGTTTGCAGTGTTTATCTACCACCGGATGAGGATGTTAGCGTCTCTGTTCTGGAGAGCTTGATTGATCAGCTGCCCTCTCCTTCCTTCTTTTGGGTGACTTTAATGCTCATCATCCTTTGTGGGGTAGTGTCAGCGCCAGCGCTAGAGGTCGTCGCATAGAGTCTCTTCTGTGCTCGGCCTCTGTGTGCCTTTTAAACACCGGTGCTGACACTTACTTCCATGAGCCGACAAGATCTTTCAGTGCGATCGATTTGACCTTGGGTTCACCATCGATCATTGCTGACTGGTCGTGGACGGTGTGTAAGGATCTCCACGGGAGCGACCACTTCCCAATCGTCCTCTGGCACCATGCAAACGCGCCATATTCTGCCTCCCGCCCACCTCGATGGAGGATGGATTGTGCCAGATGGGAGGTCTTCACATCGTCCGCGGTGATATCTTCTGAAATGGTGACCCAAGAGTCAATCGACGCAGCTGTACTTAAAGTCACAACTTGTATTCTTCAGGCAGCTGATCTTTCAATTCGTAAGACATCTACGAAGCTCTCCAGAATTCCGAAACCTTGGTGGAACCCTAAATGCGCAGCGGCTAGGAGAGCTCAACACAAGGCCTGGTCTACTTTTCGGCGTTATCCAACCGAGGCTAATCTCGTTGCTTTTAAACGTGCTAAATCCTATGCTCGGTTGGTGCGTCGACGTAGCAAGAGGGAGTCTTGGATCCAGTATGTATCATCTCTTACCTCACGTGCCAATTCGAAAACTGTGTGGGAAAGGATTCGTAAGATCCGGGGAACCTACAGTTCACACCAGATTGCCATTCTCGAGAGTAACGGCTGCACATATGCTGACGTCGGGGAGATTGCAGATTGTTTGGGGGAGGCGTTTGCCTCCGTTTCGAGTGATCTGGCGTATCCGGCCTCCTTTCATAGGATTCAGTCCTCCGCGGAACGCCAGAGAATCTCTTTTGCGCCGTATACCGACACTGGTTATAACTCCCCCTTCAGCATGTGTGAACTTCGGGTGGCTCTGCATCGGTCCGGGGCTACTTCTGTCGGTCCCGATGACATCCACTACGACATGCTCCGTCATCTCTCCCAGTCGTCTCTCGAGAACCTTTTAATCTTATACAACCGCATCTGGTTAGAACACAGTTTCCCGGAGTCTTGGCGAAAGGCTTTTGTTCTACCTTTTCCGAAGCCTGGCAAGGATCCTAAGTCTCCCCTAGTTATCGCCCAATTGCTCTCACTAGCTGTCTGTGTAAAGTTCTCGAACGCATGGTTAACTCACGATTAATTCATTTTTTAGAACATCATCAATTACTTTCACCATCACAAAGCGGTTTTCGGCGTCATCGTTCACCTCACGATCATCTCCTGCACCTTGAGACATCTGTGCGCGAGGCGTTCGTGCGTAGGCAGCACCTCGTTTCTGTATTCTTTGACATCGAGAAAGCCTATGATCGTGCGTGGCGGCACGGGATTATCCGTGACCTCCACGCATGCGGATTGCGAGGGAATCTTCCGACCTTTATTGTAAATTTTCTTCGCAATCGGGTGTTCCAGGTGCGCCTGGGTACGACGCTATCTGCAACATTCCATCAAGAACAAGGTGTTCCTCAAGGTTGCATTTTATCTGTCACATTGTTCATCCTTCGCATTAATTGTCTCCTCACAAATCTTCCTCCTGCGGTTTCGGCTACTGTGTATGTCGATGACTTGCACATCTTCTGCTCGTCATCGAGCATGCGTTTCATTGAAAGGCAGTTGCAGTCTAGTATTAATCAGATTTTTAAAGCGGCAAATAGCAATGGTTTCGTTCTTTCTCCCGACAAGACAGCGTGTGTTCATTTTTGCCGGAGGCTTGGCCTCCATCCTGACCCCGAGCTGTATTTGGACCGTGCAGCCATTCCAGTTTTGCCGGAGACCAAGTTCCTTGGACTGACCGTCGACCGTGCGCTTACGTTCCGTGTGCACGTTCGGCGGCTCAAGATTTCCTGTCTGCGTGCTCTTTCTATTCTAAAAATCCTTTCGAGAGTTTCGTGGGGCGCAGACAGGATCTCTTTGTTTCGCATTTACCACTCCTTAATTCGGTCGAAACTGGATTACGGCTGTATCGTGTATGGCTCGGCTCGTCCTTCCGTTCTCCGGCCTTTGGACGCTGTTCATCATCAGGCACTGCGTCTTTGTACGGGAGCATTTCGAACATCTCCGGTTCCCAGCCTTTACGCTGATGCGAACGAACCATCGCTTGAATTACGCCGTCTGCAGCTGTCTGTCCACTTTTACTTAAAACTTCGGTCTCTTCCAGACCATCCTTTGTACGGTGCAGTTTTCCATCCTCAGCATGCTCGTTTATTTGCGAACCGGCCCTCGTGCGTTCCAACCTTCGGTCTTCGTATGGCGGCCGTAGCTCGTGATGCAGGGCTCGACGTCGCTTGTTGCAGCGATCAGGGGCTTTGGGGATCCTCCATGGCACCCACTTGGTGTCATGGTTGATACCACCTTTACGTCTTTCGACAAATCCTCAACCCCTGCGTCAGTGTACCAGCAGCTCTTCGCTGAGCATCGTGCCCTCAAATCTGAATACACTCCCATTTTCACTGATGGCTCCAAGATGCATGGAGTCGTTGGATCCGCAGCTGTCTGTGTTGATGACGTGTCAGTAGCGCGGATCCCAGCTGGGGCCACGGTGTTTTCGGCGGAGATGCATGCTGTGTATCTTGCACTTCTTCATGTTCAGTCGAGTTCTCATCATAGTGCTATGGTCTATACGGATTCATTAAGTGTCCTGCAGTCTTTGTCATCGCTGGACTATTGTAATCATCCTTTTCTTTTGAACGTACGAGGGCTTCTTCGTTCCTTGCTCGAGGCCGGTGTCCAGATTCAATTCGTCTGGATTCCTGGGCATGTTGGAATCTCGGGTAACGAGTGTGCTGATGCGGCCGCTAGATCTGCTTCCTCTTTGGTCGTCACACCCTTGCCACTCTTTCATCGCGATTTTCGATTTCTTTTTCGTGATCATATCAAACGAACGTGGCAGGGTCTGTGGGACCAACAAGTTGAAAATAAACTGCATCGTATAAAACCTATTCTCGAAATCTGGAACTCCTCATCTCGTCGGAACCGCAGGGAGGAAGTGGTGCTTGCGCGTCTCCGCATTGGGCATTGTCGTTTCACTCACCGCTTTTTGCTGTGGCGACACTGCGCCGATGTGTGAGACGTGCAACTGCCGACTCACCGTCACTCATCTTTTGTGTACCTGTGTTCGTTTTCGTGATGTACGTTTTCATTTCTTTCATTCTCATTTGTTGAACGAGGACGCCGCTACACTGCAGCGGCTCCTCAATGACCACTGCAATCCTGTTGTTGTTTTTTCATTTTTAAGCAAATTGACTATTTTAAACGTATCTAGATTTTAGCCCTATCATTATACTCATTTTTCAGTTTTACTGAATCAGCTAGATTTTAATCTTTGTATCATGTTTTTAGTACTGTTTGTTTCATTATCTTTTTTAGCCCTTTCATCGTTCTCATTCTTCAGTTTTATTTGATCAGCCATATTTTAAGCTTCATCGCACGTTTTTAATACTGTTTGTTTGTCTGTCTGTCTTGTAGTTTTTACCGTATTCATTTCCATCTTTCACTTTTACCGCTTCATCCTGTTTTTAGCCTTGTGTACTTATTTTATTGATTTTGTTCTCTTTTGATGTCTTTTGTTTGGCGCTCTTTGGCCAACCATGGCCCTTGCGCCAATAAAATCAATGAACCAACCAACCAACCAACCCACGGTTTTCCTGCATAACATTGCCCAAAGCTTTACACTTCATCCACCTGCTCGTTTTCGTCCCACGTTGCATCCTGGTGTCAACGCTTCCCCAGGTAAACTACGAGCATGTATCCGGCGATCCCCATTCTGCAACAGAAAACGAGATTCATCCGACCACACGACTTTCTTCCAATCATTCAGGGTCCAGTTTTGATGCTAGCGTGCTCATTTTACGCCCTTTTGACGGTGAACTGAGGTTAGCATTGGCACTCAGACCAGCTTGCGACTGCGCAGCCTAATTTCCTATTTTCAGCAGGGTTCCATGTACTGTGTGTTGTGTCACGTTATTCTCGTCATCAACATCCAAATTACATGCCAGTTGCGCCAGAGTATCGCTTCTGTTGGCTCGTACCAAACAAGATAGCATTTGCTCACCTCTTCCATCGATGAGCCGTGGTCGTCCCACACCTTGCAGGCAGTTCGAGGTTTTTTTCTCCTCGGACTACTTTTTGCAAGTACTAACCACAACTTACAGTGACCACCCAACAAACCTTCGCATGTCGGAAATGTTCTGACCCAGTAGTCTGGCCATTACGAATTGGCTTTTGTCCAAAATATTTAAGATTGCTACCTTTTTCATCTGAAGAACAAGATTAAGACTGACTGACAGAGCTTAATATCGGATGTTATCTATACCGTTTCATGACTTTCACACGCGCCGTCGTTTATCTGCAATTGGTTCGATTTGCATAAAGACGCGCTGGTCATAAAGCTTTGGCTCTTCGGTGTATGTATAGATGCGGATGGCCGTTGGTGTAATTTAAAGTTCACTGGGGAAAGCAGGCTGCTACGGCGACTTAATGATGCACCTGATCGTAGTTGCCTGTGCTGCTAAAAGGGTTTCCTTACACGCCGTTACTTACAAAGTTATTTAGTTTAACTGTGTATCAACCTAGACAATGTCTCGTGTATAAGTGGTTACGGCAAGGCTAAGCCATTTCCACAAAAGATAGTTGTTGAGGAATGATGACACACAAAGAGGGAGATTATAGATTTATTGTTTACATTACACGCAGAACTGAAAGGAACATTGCAGGTCTTTCAGTATTTGCACTGACATGCCGGTGGATATAATTCACCCCGCACGTCAATGTCAGACGACACGAACAGGTATCTACTAGCACACCGTACAGGAAGATAAAATCGATGGGTCTACGTAACTGTTGACCAATCGTAAGTCAACGGTTTGTGAGTTAGACAGACGTTTACAGCAGTACGTAAGCAACAGTGATTAATAGACTACTGAAAACGTGTAATGTTATCAGAGATGTGAATTATGTTCCCATTATTTACTACCGAAGGTATGGGGGAAAGTATGTAAAATTATGTGCTCAGACTGCATCTTGCCGTTTCTTTAACCTGCTAGAAGAAGTTGCAGAAGTTCCATACCAAGGTAGATCCAATAGCAAGGCATAGAATCTATCTCGGTATGTTGTACCGTTGTACTTAAAGATTCATTCCAAGGTATGGAATCTACCTTGGTAGGTTGTACCGTTGCACTTAAAGATTCATACCAAGGTATGGAAACTTCTGCAGGTTACCAGAAGTTCCCATACCATGGTAGGGAGGAGGAATTCCATAGAATTGCCTATAAATATTTAGTGATAAAGTTTATCTGACAGAGATAAAAGAACAACTGTCATTCGTCTTTGGGTACTTAAACCGTTGCACTTAAAAGATTCTATACCAAGGTATGAAAACTGCAGGCTGCCAGAAGTCCCCATACCTTGGTAGAAAGGAGGAATTCCAGAAATGTATTGCATTTAAAGTTAACGTATGATAAGATCGGTGCATGAGGAATTTTTGTCCTCATTTCTTAATATCTGAGTGAGTCCACAGGAAGGGATAGTGATCAACAGTGTATATATCCCTTATTTCTGATAAGGTTTTTTGTACATAAAAAAAGCCACCCACTGTTACACAAAATATATGTGTCTACAAACATTTACAAGTGCAAAGATGAACGTATGCACAAAATTACAGTACAAAAAGATATATATTTAAATCGAAAGTGATAATTCGCTCATCCGATATATTATTTGTCAAATTTACTGTTACGAAACTTTTTAGAGCAGTGGTTCTGAACCTTTTGTTCTTCAAGTACTTCTTATAAATATTTAGCTAAACTGCGAACCCCTTGTATATTTGATATTAGGTATACGCCCTTCTAATAAATAAAAACTCTACTCTAGTACGTTTATGTGTGTTCACATGTTGGTGTAAAAGATAAAACTTCAGAAGTTCTCATTATTTGGAGGGAATGACGGATAATAAATGTCATCCTTTTTGCCATACCTTAAAAATGTCGAAGTCAGTATCCATCTATTAATTCCTAGTGATAAAGTTTATTTGACGGTCATAAAAGGGTAGCTGTCCTTCGCCTTTGTGTACTTAAACCGTTTGAAAGTTGGATGCAAGTAAATGATTTATATTTGTCTGTCTGAATCAGTTCGACTTGGAAAAGACTCACACAAGTCATGCACATACGATAATGGAAGGTGGGACCATTAAACCTCTAAAATATGTCGCAACTGTGCCAGTGACGTTGTAAGTGGAAAATATTATCAGAACTTTCACTCCAGATATTCCGACAAATGTTCAATAATATTGGGGTGACCATTGTTACACATCTGTGCCTCATGGTCTGGAAACCACAACTTGGCACGTTTCGCAAAGTTCACAGGTGCATTATCTGCTCGAAACCAGGCAAGGTCATTAGGAAACAATGCCTGCCGCATTGGGTGCAAATTATTCACAATAATAGATTCGTACTTTGCAGATGTGACAGGACCCTGAAAAATAACTATGACCCTAAGGGATGTCGTGATATTGCACGGCAAAGCATCTCCATGCTTCTCTTTCGGAACTAAACGGACGGGATGGTTTGCTTCTGCAGGGTCTTGCCATACGTACACTTTACTAGTGGTGGGAAACGCTGCGAAGCACGATTCATCAGATCAGATGACACGTTACCAGTTTTTAGCGTCCCAGTTTTTATGCGCTTTGCATCACCTTACACGTTTTATTTTTTTATTTTTTTTATTGATGTTGGTAATCAGAGGTTTGTGGATTGCAGCACACCCATAAATACCGGTACGATGGAGTTCCCAACGAACTCGTATGACGGAAATGGGATCATTCCGATTGGTGTTCAATTCTGCTGCTATTTGCTGTGCCGTGGGTCTTCTGCTTCCATTATACGTTCCGTTCCAATATTTTCTTATCCCTATCTGACCTCTTCGTATGGCGTCCACAATGTTTACGTTTGGAGGCCTTCGGTACAATTCCTCGTACTACACCTACTATTTCTGCCATTCTAGTAACTGATATTCCTGAAAGACGTGCAGCAATGATCATGCCTTTTTTGAGGTTACTGGAATCTGGCATTGTCGACAATCACTTTACAACAGCTGTTTTACCTGTGACTGTGAGAGTGCTGCGTTATAGCCGACATCGTACTGCACCCCTCTTGGCCCTCAGTCTCCGGCAGCTGGAATGTACCTGGCCAAGGCAGCGGCCAGTGCGACATGAAGGCAGAGGGTGCTAAGAATCCCCGGAGGACCGGACTAGGCTGCCATTTGATGCTGACCTTGGCTACCTACAACGGACGCTCCCTATCTTCTGATTCAAGGCTTCTTGAATTGGAAGAGGAACTACAAAGGATCAAGTGGGACATCGTCGGGCTGAGTGAGGTAAGGAGAAAAGGAGAAGATCTCATTGAACTGAAAAGTGGACAACTCTTCTATTATCGTGGGACAGATACTGGCAGAACTAGTGGTGTTGGATTTATAATAAACAAGAAACTGAAGGATAAAGTTGTAGAAGTTGAAAGTTCCTCTGACAGAGCTGCACGACTCGTTATCCAACTATCGAGAAGATACCAGGCTCAGATTATTCAAACTTATGCACCCACCACAAGTCATCCTGAAGAAGAAATTGAAGAATTTTATGAGGAAATTCGTCATCTAAATAATAAAGGTAAGCAGCACTTGAAGATAATTATGGGAGATTTCAATGCAAAAATAGGGCACCGGCAACAGAATGAAACTTCAGTAGGTAAATTCGGTCACGGCAACAGAAACCAGCGTGGAAATACTCTCGTTGAGTTTGCAGAGGCAGAAGGATTTTTCATCTTGAATTCCTTTTTCAAGAAAAAGCCACACAGGAAATGGACATGGAGACATCCAATTGGGACGACCAGTGAAATTGATTTTATTATGTGTAACAAAAAATTCGTCATCGAAGACTGCAGTGTGCTAAACAAGTTCAACACAGGTAGTGACCATAGATTGGTGAGATGTAAGATGCACCTCAACACTAAACTGGAACGTGGCAAGCTCATAAGACAAACAAAATGTATTGACATAACCAACCTTAAAAAACACCATAATACTTTCAAGTTGGAACTGAAGAACAAATTCTCTGCTTTAGAAGGCCTAACATCGGAAGAAGTGGATATTTCTGAAGTTAACAGAAAAGTAACCAAAGCTCTTATGGAAACAGCAACAAAATTAGCTGGGTCTAAGAACAAGTTGCATGTAAACAAATTATCAGGAAAAAACCAAAATGTTGATGCAAAAAAGAAGAGAGATGAGGACAACTAAAGAAGATGTGACTTCCAAAGTGGAATATATAGAGCTATGCAAGACAGTAAGAAAAAGTATCACTGAAGACGTAAGAAAATTCAACTGTGAACTAGTAAGGAAAGCAATTGAAAACAACCAAAGCCTAAAGATAGCAAAGGGACATCTCAGTAAGGGAAGAAAACAGATTATGGCTCTGAGAAAAGAAGATGGTTCTATAACAAGAAATAGAGGCAAAATTTTGACAAGAGTGAAAGATTTCTACTCCAAACTATATGAAAGGGATGATACATGTACTCCAGACATCATGAAAGGTACCAGAGTTCTTCCAGTCCTCCCAGCAGAAGTTGCTCATGCAATCAAGAACATGAAGCGGGGGAAAGCTCCAGGAGAAGATGGAATTACTATAGACATCATACAAGAAGCAAGTGGAGAAATTGAAACAGTACTCGCCCAAATTTTCACTCGATGCCTTAATGAAGGGAAGATTCTGAGGATTGGAACAATGCTACAATGATCCTGCTACATAAAAAAGGTGACATTGAGGATCTCAGGAACTACAGACCTATCAGCCTCCTATCAGTGGTTTATAAAATCTTCACTAAAGTTCTTTCACACCGCTTGAAGGTAACACTGGACATGGCTCAACCGAGAGAACAAGCTGGATTCAGGAGTGGCTACAGCACAATAGATCATATCCACGTACTGAGAGAACTAATTGAAAGAGCGAGGGAATATGAACTTCCATTGTGCATGGCTTTTATCGATTATGAAAAAGCCTTTGATTCGGTGAAACCATCAGCAGTTACCACGGCTCTGAAATCCTGCGGTATTGAAGATGCATACATTAATATTATTAATAACATCTATGAAAATGCAAGTGCAAAGATTCGGCTGTTTGAAAATACAACACACATAAAAATTGGAAAGGGAGTGAGACAAGGTGACACCATATCTCCGAAGCTCTTTAATGCCACATTGGAAAATGTCTTTCAATCACTGAACTGGGAAAAACAAAGGGATAAAGATTAATGGAGATTATCTAACCCACCTTCGTTTTGCTGATGACGTAGTCATTTTTGCAACTACCCCATCAGAGCTGCAGAGTATGATCCAGGAACTTGCTGACAAGAGTAAAGAAGTGGGATTAAAAATGAACTTTCAGAAGACAAAAGTGATGTTCAATGCTTTTACAAGAAATGAAGATTTATCGATTGATGGAGAAAAACTGGAGATAACAGATACGTATGTTTATCTTGGACAGCAGATATCAAGTGAGGGTCACATTGATGAAGAAATTAATCGGCGTACAAAACTTGCCTGGAGAGCTTTTGGAAGAAACAGCATAATTTTCAAGAGCAATATGCCGTTATGTCTTAAAAGAAAAGTGTTTGATCAATGCATCCTTCCAGTGCTTACGTATGGTGCAGAGACGTGGACCTTAACTAAAAGAGACATACAAAGGCTGCAGACAACTCAAAGAAGCATGGAGAGGTGCATGCTTGGTATAACCAGGAGAGATAAGAAGAGGAACTCGTGGATCCGAAAAATGACGAGAGTGGAAGACATCATGATCAGAGTTAAATCCCTGAAATGGCAATGGGCTGGACATACTGCCAGAAGGACAGACCATAGATGGACAGCCGAAATTTTAGATTGGATTCCAAGGGACAGGAAAAGACCCAGAAAAAGACCACATGGGAGATGGGTGGATGAAATTCGTAAATATGCGGGAGTGACATGGAGGAGACTGGCACAAGACAGACCGTTGTGGAGGAAACTTGGGGAGACCTTCGTACAGCAGTGGATTGATAATGGTTGACAATGATGATGATGATGATGATGTGACTGCTCATGATGTCCCTTCTATACGTATGCATTTCCATAAGGTTTCATGACAAATATCTTCGTTCCGCTGCTTGCAATGCTGCATAAGGTGTTTTAATCAATGCTAGCGTATATACGAAAGTAATTGTTTTCAAAATATTTTCAAAATCATTCTAAGAATATGAGATTCGATAGCTTCTTGGAATATTCTGCTCAAGCTGCGTTCCAAAACCTTGCATAGAGAAAAGCAAATGGTCTGTGGTATTGAAGCGCCCTAATAAAGCAGTTTTCCTAGTGAAAACAGAACATTAACTTTCGTATCTTAAACTACTTGTACTTTTTACCATAAGTAAGCTTACGTGAAATGATATTGACCTGAATCAGTAGATGAGCTGCAGTTTGAATGAAAAAAAAAATGCAGAATTTCTTCTAAGAAAAGTTTTAACAGATCATTGCAATCCAGTTTTAACCAAATGTTGAATGAAAATTGTTCCCAAAATGTATAATTTTTTTGCGTTTTAAGTACATTTATGGAAGCACTTTTTTTAATAAATTTTCTCCAAAGGTTTCATCACTACTCTGCAGGAAGTGTGCGCGATAAAACCTTTAGTTAACTGTTTACGTTTGGCCATCTCTATTTATAAACTTTAATATTTTTTATAAACTTTTTTTATATTATATATATAAACTTTATTATTTTTTATAAACTTCTTTTATATTATATATATATGAACTTTATTTTATAACTTTATTTATAAACTTTAATATTTTTAAATTGCAGCATGAACATCAGATATCACAAAACTCTTACTTAGAAAGTATTGGATGATGAGGTCGAATTAGTCTTACCAAGAGTAAGCACAGTAGAACAGGTTGAATAATCTATTATTCGCGTATGAAAAATAATGGAAAGACAAAAATTGTTATCTTCAAGCGCTATTTGGTACTTCGGCGAATTAACTTGCACGAGCATCAGTCGATAGCTTACATGTCCCTATTTTCTTTGCGTAATCTATGCGTTACGACTGTAGAGAAATGTAAAACATTTCTCCCATGCATATCTTGGTTACTATTTTTGATATGTGAAATGCGTATATGTGTCACGGTAATACATAAGCTCCTGTTTTGATCAAAACGTGTAATCGTTGAATCGTGAATTTTCAAAACAATATATTATTCAACGATAATACACGGTCGAGTCACAATATTGTGACCACCAGCTAATATCCACATTGAACGCCGTGTGCAGCGCGGACAGCAGCAAGACGGGCTGGGAGTCACTAAAATATGAGAAAATTAAACTCTAATGCCTTAAACCTTGCAAACAGTGTTACTGCTAAGCATCTATGTTGAATATCTTGTATACCCGTATACAGTTTTAACTACCTAACCCGGAACTGACCCCGAATTCTTCTTTTAGATAGTTTTACATGTTTCTCTTAGGTACTTCCAGAAGCAGAACTTAAAACAGAACATTAACTTTCGTATCTTAACTAAAACAGAACATTTTGTGGTAAGCTCTTGAGATGACCTGGAACATTTTATATTTCATTACAGCACTCGGCCTTATGATTTAACAGCACGCTTGACCACACTGATGAGTTACTGCTGACCCCTTACCCCCTCCCCCGAAATTATTCTATAACTCAAAAATTGCCCCTCAGCCTTCGGAAATTCGAAAGCATGCTGGAGCGACATTGAAGAGACTGGCTCAAGCGAGACAGTTGTGGAAGAAACTGGAAGACCTTCACCCAGTAGTGTGATTACTAATACTAGTAATTGACAATGTTGGTGATAGCACTCAATACAAGAAATAGCCCTCAGTTTTATTTTTAAATTTTGCAATTTTGCATTTATTTATTTACTTATTTCGTACAAAACCTTGGTGCTAGGGCAGTGCTTGGGCAAAGACCAATGTTTATGTGCAAAACTAGTCGGCTTGGACCTTGGGAGCGTCCATCCCTAATCTGACTTGAACAGAAAAATATTTAGAATAGGTCTGCAGTAAAAAACATATTTAACTTAAAATAGAAATTCGATTGAAGCAGGAAAAGTCAATTCACTAACTTGATGCTAATCTTGAAAGCATGGCACCTACTATAAACTGAAAAGGCTGTGCGTCTTTTACGTTAGACGTACTCAGCAAGAAGGATTGGCAAGCAATGGAAGGAACGATAATGGGAAGAAACTGTACCTTCACAAAAAACAAAACGAATAAGAGATTGATCCAACTATGGTAAATATTCTAAATATTTAAAACGTTACAAGACGAGCAATTAGAGAATTAGTGAGTTTGAGAATTTCACCATGGAAAGAGAAGATATTAACAAATGGCAATGAAGCCAAACAAGGGAAATTCGAAATGCAAACATTCAGAAAAACGAATCACAACTGACCTGTTTGCCCTTGCGCACACTCACAAAAGCTTCAATGGCCGTTAATAATACATTAAAATGCAAAATAATTACCTCTTTTTAAAACACTGCTCCTGTACAAGCTAGTCAAATATTTAGGAAAAGATTATTGCACGGCTTAAATGTGTCTAGTGCCCATCTTCAAAGTTCTGAGCTCAGACACAAATATACTGACATTGTTTCCATCCGTAAGATATTATCTATCTGTAAATGTATGGCTTTCAGATTTAGTTGGAAATGAAAATTTATGGACTCATCGAAACAGAAAATACTTAAATGATTCCTCTGAAATATCCAAATCTGATTTTTTATTACTCTGGATGAAAAGTAGTAGGCATTTCATTAACTCTGTAAAAATAAAACGTACAGTTGTCTGAAAAAAAGCCTTCTCAGTGAAAGTAGTTATACTTTGCAATATAAATGTGTACGATTTGGGGTGGCAAAACAAACAGGCTTTTTAGTAGGGAAAATGGCAGATGCTTTTGCTCTTTCACGGCAGCCATAGATTTCAAAATATCTCTGAATCTCTGCTACAGTACTTTATATTTTCCTGCAATCTTGATTTATTTAGTACTTTGAAAATACTCCTTCTACTTAAAATATACTGAAAAAACTAGCAAATTTTTAATAGAGGTACCTTACATTGGACACAACTATTGGATTGAAGTAATTAAAGAAAACAACAAAAAACTGGTGCTGCAGCGTTTAATAAAAAAAGTACGAAGGATTTTTCTATCAAACCAGAGGCCTGAATTTCGATGTTCATAGAATAAATGCTTACTCATATGTCTATATCACAGAATCACAAATTCGCGAGTTTGAAGCCTATTTTTAAGCATTCTGAACTCTCAGAATACATAATAATCCTGAATATCCTTTCCTCGACTTCAAACCCTGAGGAACATTTTCCGAAATCAATAAGAAGCGATGTTCCCAGTTGAAAAGAACAGCACAAAATGAAGATACCAAACGCAGTAGATTAAAAAATGATACAGTTCCTGTTTTTTTCTTCCGAGGTTTTACGAAAAAATACGTCTTGTTGAACCTCCGTACTTACATGAGCAGAGCTTTTGGCCATTCTTTTGAGGAGGTATGTCTCTATACTTGGTCCAAAGTTCACTTTGATGAAACTCATCCATCATCTGAAGTTCATGTAAATTATTTTTCGGCGTGGGCCTCGAAAAAACCTCGTTTGTTTTCTTCATTCCTGTGTTTTTTACTTTCGCATCGCCTTCCAGGAACTACCGGTTTTTCGCCTTAACAAACTTTTATCGCTTCCATTTCTTTCTTTACAATTTTTTTCTTAGTGTTCGTCTTTTCGTTTTTTTCTTTTGTTTTTTTTATCAATTTTTCGTTTTGCGGAGCTCATTTTGGTCTACACTTAGTTTGTCACGGCATGTTGGGACTCTCTGTCTAAGACATATCAATCATGAATTCTAGATTCTGAAAATTTTATCACAGACAAGGATTACAGGATCAAAAACAAATTTGTATTCTGACGTATGGCTGAGAACATTGAGGAGCCCTGTTTTTTTCCCTAAGGTTTTTTGATAATGAAATACATAACGCTATTTTTTAAAGTGGAGGACCCACGAACATAATTTTTATTAAGTGCTGATTGAACGTTGATTATAATCTTAACCTTGCAACATTTCAATGCATCTGCTTGTACAGTACGGCTATGAATGATAGATTGTATTACGTTAGCACAGATGCAATTATTCAACTGATAATGTTCATTACATTACATACATTACATTTCACTAAGCTGTTCTCTGAGATTCAGAGGTTAGCTCCAAAAAAGAAAAAAATACAAACTACCAGATATTTTTACTTACTGTTGTCGTATCAAACTTCTCCATTTACAGGATCTTGAGATATAAATCGGGCTTCACTGATATCCATCACACGCCGTACACAAGATATGTTATACTACATATTCATAAGCTTTTTCTCATGCAGACACTTCTGAATGTGATCAACCCATGTTTCCTTAGCCTTCCTCTGCCTTTCCTTCCTGCCACTTGGGCTAAAAAGATGTTCTTAGTAGGCATCTCATCACTCATTCTTTCAACATGGCCAAACCACCGAAGCATATTGGTCTCCACCTTGCTAACAACATTTTGCTTCACATCACACAACTACAACACATTTCCATTGCTCACACAATCAGACCGTGTCTTGCCACAACCCCCTCCCCTCGTAAGTAACGCATTTCACCAGCATACAAACGACTCCTATGTTTCTTCTGCAGTACCCAGGTTTCACTGCCATACATCAGAGTAGGAACAATTACACTTTCATACACAGCTATGCGGAACTCTCTAGTGAAAACCTCCACAGCTATGCGGAACATTCCTGTGAAAACCTCCCAGAGCAGATATGACTTTCAATGAAGAATTCACTGACCTACTAATTTCACCATCCAATTTGTTCTCTCTGTCAAACATGCTTCCTAAATACACAAACTCACTCACCTGGTTAATCACAGTGCCGTTTATACTTACATTACATTCAGTGCTACCAGTTCCTCTCTCAACACCATAACTTTGGTTTTTTCCCTTATTTATACCCAGTTTGAATTTCACGCAAGCTTCGTACATCCGAGACAACAAACTCTGAAAATCACTTTTGCTCTCTGCCAACAAGACAGTGTCATCAGCATACATCAATCTTAATAATGTTCATAAAGAGTTTAAAATTAACTCAAAGAAAAGGAATTGAATCATGTTACTCAGTAGTATTTTACGTTTAAAAATGAAAATGGAACAGTGATCTCTTCATAGAACATACACCAAAGAGCCAAAACATTATGACAAGTCCGCCTTTATGAAAATCGAAGTAACGGCAGGTAAACGACTGCGCGTGTGAAGGTCATGGAACGGTATAAATAACATCTCATACTGGGCTCTGTTAATCAGTATTATTCTTGTTCTTCAGATGGTAAAGACCGCGGTCTGAATCGAGTTTGACAGACCAAATCGTAATTGCCAAACGACTGGGTCAGAGAATTTCCGTGACGGCAGGTCTAGCGGAATGCCCACGGTCATCCGTGGTTAATACCTACAAAAACTGATTCCAGGAGGAAAAGCCACGAACCACTAGCAAGGTGTGGGCAGACCACGGCTCATCAAAACTAGAGGTGAGCGAAGGGGTATGGCACGAGCAAACAGAAGGGATACTGTGGCGCCACTCGCCGGTAATGTGAATGTTGGTGACGGGAGTAATTTGTCAAAACACACAGTACAACGAGCCCGGCTGAAAATGGGGCTTCGTCGTCCTATGGCGCTCCGAATGACGATGCTGACCTCAGTTCACCGTCGAAAGCACCTACAATGGGTATGCGAGCATCAAAATTGAACCTTATATGATTGAAAGGAGGCCGCCTGTTCAGATAAATCTCGGTTCTTGTTGCACCATGTGCACGGCTGGGAACGTGTGCATTGTTTACCTGGAGAAGTGTTGACATAAGGATTTATCGTGGGACGATATCAATTCGGTGGAGGAAGTGCAATGCTTTGGGCAATGCTCTGCTGGGAAACTCTGGATACAGTCATCCACGTGCAGGAAATTATCTATGATTTCTACCTCTTAACTAAACATCATTGCAGACCAGGCACATCTTTTTATGGCAACGGTATTCCCCTGTAGCAGTGCTTTCTTTCAGCAGGATAATGCATCATGCCACATTGCCAGGATTGTACGAGAATGGTTCGCGAAACATTCAGTCTTCCAGGTATTCCCTGGGCTCCAAATGTTCCAGTCATCAATCCAACGATCATCTGTGCGTTGAAACAGCTAATTCTGTCTCCAGCGGCTCAACTAAGTAATTTCCAAATATTTAGGGATCTGCTGGCAACGTGTTGGTACCCGATACGAAATGACACCTCTAGAAATCTTGTAGGGTAAGAGCTCTTTCTGTGGCACGTGGAGGACAAACGTAATATTTGGTAGATGGTCATAATGTCTAGACTCTTCTGTGCCAAGAACACATGAAAACAGAAGAAAAATTTAATTTGAGGAACCATGCTCTTTTGTAGCTGAACAGCAGGAAACAGTTTATTACAAGCAGATATCTCAGGTTTATTAAGCTAGTAATCAGGCATGCTTGAGTGACCAGTTTTACATATCAACATATTTACGTAACATTATCATCATAAAACTTGAAAATTACATCTCCCTCTAGCGGGAATTAGCATCGACTGACGAAATCTGAAGAGGTTCAGATTCTTCTAACTGAGATATTTAGATCTTCATTGTGCTGGGTAGCGTAACGAACATCATGCCCGAACGGAAATCCAGAGATGTGTGAACGATTAATGCTCCAGAGCGAAGTAATTTTTAAGTTTGATGAAATTACTTATTAAGAGTAACATTGACAACTCGGGCATATCTGATTGCTAGTTTAAAATCCTGACCTTGCTCTACATAATTAGAAAAGAATATTGCTTTCACGGGGTTCATACTTTCAGGTTTAATTCTTAACTTCATAAAGACGATCTTTTATTTAAATATCTATTAATATGGCAACGCTATTTCGAATATATTACTCAAATATAACGTTACATCATCAACAACGTTACTGTTCTACAAACTGAGATACGCAACAACATCATTTATGGCTTAACTTACAAAACGATAACACCAAGTTCTCGGGAGTAAGTCTTTTAAATAATTTCCGTACGAAAAAGAGTACAGGATAGTTCAAAATGATTGCCTCGATTACAAATCACAATAACGTGTTTATGAAAATAAATAGAGAGCTGATAGCCCTACAGAAGAAAGAAGGATGTTTAGAATTTTATTGGAACCCACTGCTGTGTTGCTATGGTGATGTAGGAAAGTGAGCTGCCCACCTTATTTCTTCATTGAAGATACAGTAAAAGGTAACGTTTGTCTAGATATGATTCAACAATGGCTACTTCCACAAATGGATGACGATTCCGGGGACTACATCCTACAGCAAGATGGAGCAGCCCCACATTAGAACATGCTCGTTCGCCAATTTCTGAACGAAAGTCTTCCGAACCGTTGGATTGGTCGTTGTGGACAAGACGACAGGGTTTTCTGCAAGTGGCCCCCCAGGTCTCCGGACCTTACTACTTGTGACTTCTTTTTGTGGGGGTATGTCGAATGTGTATGTGCCACCTTTGCTGAGAACACTGCAAGAACTAAAGACGTGCACTCAGCTTGCACTGGCATCAGTGACTACGGACATGCTTCATAATGTATGGCGTCAAATGGATTGCTGTTTAGATGTTGTCCGCGTGACCCAGGGGAGTCACATAGAACATTTGTAAGGTATGGAAACTAAATTCTAAACTTCCTTCTTTATTGCGCAACAATATGATCTCTGTATATATGTTCATAAACCAGGTATTGTCATTTGTAATGGTGGCAATCATTTTGAATTACCCTGCATTTCAAAGCAGGTTTCAGGATGAAAATTTTTCGGCTTCAACGCGAATGCCTTTACGCCTCCTAGACAAAATCTACGTATAATTTAAAATACGCGATGTAGTCGATGTCTTTCGTAGTGTAGTGGAACCTCATTTATACGTTTTTCAATGTAACAAGTAAAATTAACACATACTTGAAAAAAATGTATAAATGGAACAAGATAAATTTGACGTTAAGGGTAGTTCAGAATTTTTGTTGAGAGATTGCACGTATAAATGATAAAAAACGTATTAGTGAGAATAATGTAAACGAAGTTGTATTTGGTTACAAAAAGAAAAAATTATAAAACTGATTTCCACACAGTCGGTAAAACACCCACAAATAGAAATACATGTTTTCTGCCGAAAGCGGATGAAATGTGTCCTACTAAAATTCACAAATTGCGTATAAAATATTTCTCATAACGGAATATGTCCAAGATAAAAGGGGAATTTTCAGATCAGGGTCATAGAATACGATTCCAAGTATGTTACAAACGGAAAGGAACACCTATACTCCCTAGTGCCACAACTGTGAGGTACAAAAATTGGCAAATGTATGAAAATCATTCCTCGCTATCAGTAGCAAAAATATTTTTTTAAATTTAATTTTAGAAGCCAGGATATCATCACTACAACTATTTGTATTACTCCCCATAGCAAAATACACAATCGTATCAGAATAATATGACCACACCCCGGAATGATGGTGTACACGACCATTTATGGGAAAAGGTTGCCTTCTCCAATGAATCGATGTGTCTACACCACAGAAGGGACAGGCGGTGGTGGATATGGCGTCAGACACATGAGAACAGAAACCCAGAGACACGCTTGTCGTTCAAGTACAGGCCGGCGGTGGCAGTGTACATGTCTGTTGTTTCCTCTCCGAGTAGGACTGCACTGCTCAGAGAGGAAACAACAGAAAAATTAAACAATCATGAAGACTGAGCTATAAGTGGTTTACGGTAGTGAAAATCATTTCTCCACCATGTAAACTACACTCTATTGGCTATGGGTTCTAACAAAGTAATAACCGGAGCTCATTATCTGATTCTTTGTGGGCCGCTGTTGGCCTAGTGGTCAGCGTTCGTGACTGCCACAAAGAAGACCTCGGGTTCGATACCAAGCAGGTAGGAACGCTGAAAACCCTAAATATGCGTCGTGCATCGGATGGGCACGCTAAGCCGTCTGACTCCGGGTATTTCCCCCGGTAATAAATAAGAATATCCTCCCTCTTTCTACCTGCCTTCCGTGTCACTTTCCTATCGGGCACTCTAGCCCAAACCTCCTAGATTTCTATTTCTAAGGGTTGTTTAAAGACCTGGGGTCTGACACTCCCTTCTTAAAATCCTCTACATGTGATCTGATCTGATTCCTTGTGGGTAACACAAAATAATTTTCCTACATCCACCTCAATATCCTAGGAAAAATGGCGTTTTGTCACACTAAACTTATGTGACTATGTTAGTTGCATCTGTTCGATGTACCCTATTTTTTGGCGTATAATTCAATATGGAGTATAAATCTAATGAGTTATATTTCTCAATTTCCTTATCTTCATTCACACGTAAGACCATCCTGAGTATGAGAAGTGTTCCTTAATTTTGTAACTGTATTCTCAATGTTTCAGTAAATATTAAAAGCAAGTCAAAGTGGGGTGATTTCCGAATTTTTCATTTGGGCAAAAATATTGAATTTCGTAAGCTTATTTTCTTCGTAGGAACTGACGCTACAGTATTTCTTCCCTCCGACTAACCAGTAAGAGCAGCCGCTCCGCTAACGTGAACAAAAAAAAAACGAGGTCACCGAAGTGTGCCAATTCAGAGTGATGCTTGGAGCGTGAGTTACGATTCGTTGCTTTCTCAGAGAGTCCGACTGAAATAAGAAACCAAAAGAGCTTTTGATTTCAATTAGGAAGGTGAAATAACTTAAGTATAATAAATGACAGAAATAGTGGATTTTAAATCAGTTGAGAGATACAATTGAGGAATTGTCAAAGCGATAAAAGACTGCCTTCGCTAGCAGCTGATCACTGCTATTTTTAAAGCGCATGCGCGCCGTCTGTCTACACAGATATCACCAGACAATCAACTGCGTGGCAGAGAGGTGTATCAGAAGTTTAATCATTGGGACATAAATATGATGCACCCATTGTAGTTCTGGCGGCTTTGCAAAACCAGAGGTGAATTTTACTCACGGGGTCTTGGAGTCTTCTCGAGGGGTTGGGGCAATTAACATACGGCAGCTGCCACTCCAAATCGCTCACGGCGATTTTAATACAGTATTTATGTCAAACGGAAATGAATGATTGAGCAGCTTTTAAACAAGTTCTTAGTGAACGGAATATTTCATTCTGTACGTTTTCGGAATGGTTTGTGAAGAACGTAATTCAGGGTGCTTGAACTACGACCGAATTTAAGGCATCATATTTTTTCTAATTGAGAATTTTCAACAGATAAATAAATGCGCCGTATAAATCGAGGCCCAGATTTCGGAAAAATAAGTCTCGATTTATGCGCCGAAAAATACGGTAACTAATATGCATTATTCTTAGTAGAGAAATCGTGTAGAATGACAGTTGCGGTATTAATAAAAATATAATGTTCTTGGCATGTGACTGATGTGAAAGAATGTCTTTTATTTGAAATTGCTCAAATGAAACAGTTTTAATGTAAATTGATAAAAGTAGCGAAATTTTAATGAAACATTATAATAAAAACAACTAATCAGATCTCCCAAAAGTTTTCGAAAATTTTGTAGGGGCTCTTTCCAGGTTTTTTTTTCTTAATCCGTTCACCGCTAAGGCAATTTTTTATTTAGAACTACATCATTGCTTAAAAATATAAAAATAAGAACTCTTGAAAAAATGCGGTTTTAACTTGTCTTGAAATATGTCAGCTGTTGTTGTGTAAATGATACGAACTCCGTTTTTAGTGAACTCCGCAAAGGCACATTTCTCAGTACTAAAAACATTCTAGTACACTTTCTATAAATTTAAACCAATATTGAGTGATTGTAAAACATATGTTTTGCATAATAAAATTAAAGATGTATATTAGAATTAAGCCGTAAAATTAATATTGTAGATATTTCTACTCTCTTAAACAAAAACACGTACTTTTGTACACCAAATGCAAAAATATATCTTTCTTTCATTGTATACTTTCTCCGTGAAGTCCGGGAAAATGTAGTCTGCTGTATCCAAACGCCAAGAAATCTTTTGATCGAAATGTGGCTTTTTGTTTTTCGCAGTTCGACGAATCTGAGCCGTGTATGATAGGTTTATGCTGCGCAATGAAGCAAAGGCTTTGGTTCATCGAGACTAATAATACACTAGAAACATATTTTTAAGAAAATAACAGTGTACTTTTTACGCGAGTTTTATCTTCATAAGTAAATGGCCCGGTGCTTCCTGAGGACCATGATTTCTCAATTCCTTTTAGAGGTAGTATGTGTCAAGATGACACTAAAACTGTTATTGTAATATTCGTTTTTCCTTTACTTTATTTTTAACATATATTTGAGTTTGAATTACTGGCATTATTTTATGGAACCCCTGTATTTAAAACACGACAACCTGATGTGTTCTAAAAATCGCGAAACATTTACCTACGCTTCAAGATTCTTTTACTTGTTGCTTTCGTTCATCGTATCTTTTTCATAAAGGCCATGATCTGTGATTGCGTATGCGATTATACGAAAGTAACATCTAAAGAAAAATTATCCATTTGCCAAAGGCTATGATCTTGTTATAAATCATAAAGAAATAAATATAAAAAAATTACACGCAGTGCTGGGTTTTTTTTCGTATGTGATCGAAGCATCATTCATATTAATGCTTAGTGAAGGGTCTCTTGAGAATACGAAATTGAAATCACCATAGAGATCAGCAGGCTTAAAAAAGATGGAACTTTGAAATCTAAGTTAAACACCTCTGGAAATTTCGATTTTTTTTTCTAGCTATGATTTTTTCTGTTTACGCGGTGTGTCATTATGAATATAAAAACGTGACAACATCTGCACAGTAGAAATTCAATAAAAAAAGACAACATCGTGTTTTTCAAATTTTTCCTGATATCCATGAGAATTCAAAACAATTTGAGAAACCTCATTCACACACTTGATCACTTCTTGAGCCATTCCAGGTGGAAAATCTGAACCAAATTATTCATCTGTGTGACCTGGTGCCGGATTGCATGGCTTCAGATCGCAGGTAACAAAAACAAAATAAAAATCTCTTCAACAGAGCAATATCTGTCCATGCTATTTCTACAAATGTATTTTTACCAGGAAACTAATTCGTATCAATATAAGGACTAATCTGGCAACATTTAAGACTGAAAACTTTTTGTGATTAGTCGGATTCTCTTGGGCCTAAGATGATTGTGAAAGAACATCTGGCTCAAGCGTGCTGTAGAAGCAGAGATACTTGCTAAAACGCAACTTAAAAGACTAAATTAAATAAATGTTCATCTGGGGAGAATATGCATATTTGGAAAGTCCCCAACCTTGTCTTTCTAGAAAAATCAAAAACGTAGAGAGGAATGGAATAAATTTTTTGAGTAATCCATGTGGGCGAAATGACATTTCAGCAACTTTATTGCAATAAAATAAAATCATTCCATACATTTATTCTTTTTCATTCTATCAGGGGAAGGTGAAAACAAAATATATTGGCTCCTGGAGTTGTTAGACCAGCTCTTTTAAAAGAAATAATAATTGCAATAATATAGAAAGAAGATAAAAAAAAATTAACACAGAATGCTGACCGGAGATGTATTGTGGAGGTTTAGTTACGATGTTTGCTTAATATAGCCTTAGGTGTTTATTTCTTATTATAGTCTTTGATCTATGTTTCTGATTACAGTCAGTTACAATGTTGGTTTCTTATTTTTTTTAATTATTATTAGATATTTTTTTCTTACTATTTTTCTTAACTTCTTATGAGTATGCGTTCCAAAACTCTTCCTAAATGCAATGCACGACATAAAAACTGAACACTTGTTAAGTGATCTGCGTAAATTACAATAGGGAAGATGGCAGTTCGACGTGTTCTTTTACTGAAATGATCGACGAAGAAAGTATCAGTTTTCATGGACATAACGATCTTTATATTATCTTCTGGGTACTTGAAAATTTAGCATCTGAGCGTTTCTATGCCTAACAATAACAGGTAATGAGTTTATCATTTAATTTCTCCTTCTGCTACACCAAGTTGCTGGGTTGATATTCAACATTTGGAAGACAGTAAATGCAAATCTAATGTGTCTGCTTAGGTCTTTATTCAAAAAACATCGTATTTCTAACTCTTGGCGAGGGAACCAAGTTAAAGCGACTATCATCGAAATCAGATGAGTTTCTGCTACACAAAGAAATATTTCTTTAAATTATGGCCCGCTCAATCAAATGATGAGAAAGAAACATCGACAAAGGGTTCTCTTCCCTTGATTTCAGCGTATTTCGCCATCTCCCGCAGCATCCTTTGCGTTCATCTTATCGCTATCATCCTTTTCGAATTCCTCTTCCAGGGAGTTGCTCATATCCGTCCTGCCTCTCCATTTCAATCAGGACGAGGCGTTCCGGTGATTTTAATGACCCAGCATCGCCCCAATCCCATCACCCATTGTCGCCTGGATCGCCTGCTTTAATAAGGGAGAGAGAGAGAGAGAGTATCTATGCTTTAGTGCTCTATTCCGGGGCCTCCTCCGTAGTTTCAAATTAATGTCCCGCAACGTGGAACAATCCGATGCTCCATTCCACACAATCGCCAGATCCTCTCCCACATGGAGCCTTTCGAAACTCATTAGTTTGTGCTTTGATAAAAATGACAGAAGGGAGAACATTTTGAAGTTTTAATATGAAGGAAGGGATCTCGATGGATCGCTTTTTTAACTAGTTTTGAATTTCTCATTTTCACATATATAAAACGAATTACTCATTTTACCACTTATACCGATACGCTTGGGTCGGTAAGATTACACATGTTGAAAAAAACGGTTGGATAAAATGTGAAAAAATGAAACGGCAATAAATATTTCCAAAGAAACCGCTGCCATGCAGCGGCTCTGAATCAGCAGATAATATAACCGTTTGGTAAGTGTTTTACCAAAGAAAAAACTTTTATTGCATATTAATATACTATAAAGAAGAAATGTGTATTAAATTATGTATTTTCTGATTTTCCGGCTAAATTATTCGGAAACATCTTTGGCAATTAATGCGAGCATCAGACGTACCTCAAAGGATTAAAGCATATAATGTTGTGCACCAAAGAAAAAGAACGTTTCGTATGTTTTCCAGAGTTACATTTAAAAAAAAATTAAAATGTGACTTAATGTTCTGTTTTAGTGCAAAATTCATATTTTGCTTGCAAATTAAATGTGGACGTTCATAACCTGTAAACTTATTTTTTCGTAAAATGAATTTCATCATTATGTATGAAATAGGAATATTTTTTAAAGAATTTGCTGCTGTGTTCGGCTTCTTATGCAACATCTTTCGTATATTCATTTCAATTTATATTCTATAAATATGATATTATTGGATTTAACTCTTCGAAATTATTTTCTGAGTTCGTTTCGATATGATTTCATAAGAAGGTTTGCTGTCCCTTCTTTAAGCATAGATCTAACAAGAACTACTAATTCTTTTGAAGTTGAATTTACGGACGACTGGTGATATGTCTCTTTAAAAGTAGTGACAAAATCGTGAATACAAAATTTCCAGATTCATTTAATTTCAGTTTTCTAGTGTTTCTCCTGCAAACGGCAGATATGAATATAGAAAAGGATTGTGTAGTAGAGAGAATTCAAATCTTGGAGAAGGCTGTTATGTGCATATTTAATTCAGAGCTGCCTGTACAGCACGTAGTACAAATAAAAAGTATTCCCATACGATTACAAGGACATCTACAAAGACTTATGCCTCTCATTCGATTTTCTTTGACCTAAATGCACCTTGTCTCTCACATGGCGGGATAAGAAACGCGAGAAATCATGGCTCCTCTCGAATAGCTTTGCTTCATTTCCAAGTTCAATCAGAATAAGATTTCGGAACTTTTTATATTTGATAATGCTTTTAATCTTCTCTGTTTCTTGTCATGCAATTGCCCTGAAGTGGTAAACCATACAAGAGAGAAGTTCTTTCGATTACTCAAATCAATAATTGAAAGTAACTCAAAACAAAAAGCCTCGACTTTACGTCTAGTGCGTTGAGGTTTGAAAAAAATATGTGATATATTTAGAAATTGCATTCCCATTGCTCAGAAAAGGAAGACTTTAAATCAATATATGCATTTGATCTTGAAAAATGCTGGACAGACATGCCCACTAAATTTAAGGACATCAAGTAAAGTAGAAGTTACACAATGAATAAGACACAGGTGGAAGGAAGGTTGTTAGTTACAGCTTTTAGGGATAGAGAAAGATAAATAAGTTTTCAACTTAAAACAGAATATGCATTAATGCAGATCAAGCTCATGAAATAGAAATGGCTGAATCACAGAGCAGGGAAGACGTGATATGATCTGTTAAAATGGGAACAACAGAACAGAAGATCAATCGAACAGAAGCATGGCTGTACAGGAAAATATGAACTACAGGAAATGCTCGAAGATAAAAGACATACGCAGTTGTCTATGTCTTTGTTAGAGGATTGGTTGATAATATATCAATCCTCGAAAGGATCTGGGAAGGCCTTCTCCCAGCAGTGAACCCAATAGGTGGACGAGAAGAAAGATACTTACTGAAATGGGATATGAAATAGTGGAGCGACTATATAGGGACAAACTGAGACACCGGAAATGAAATAGAGATAGATGAGTATGGAAATAAAGGACAAAAAGAAAGATCAGGAACCTAGAACGAAGCAGAAAAGGTCTAAACCCAAACGTGAACCGATATGACGTAATTTGTCTTTCTGCTGTAACTTAGTCTTTACGCCAGTAACTACGTCATGTGAGCTAAAGTCAATGTAATATTAGCAGATACCCATATTCATTACAAGAAAGAGGTCAATTGTACAACTTACAAATACCTTTTTTTCTGCTTGCATGGTTTGTACTCCACACTCACATCCGGTTTATTGGCGTACTCAATACAGTATCAGTGATTTAACATCCAAACACGGTAAAACAGCACGTCAATCAACAATATCATCAATCCTCTTAAACAACCGCTGAATTACCTTTTTATCTATCGCTGTTATGCGGCCACACATAGCTCACTCTTGTTCCGACCTCAGTGTATTGCTAACATCATTCTCGTTTGAGGGAAAAGATATGACGTTAAAGGTTGAAAATGTCTCAGAGAACGAACTCAAATTTACATACAAAAATAAACTCAAAGGAAAGTTCAAATAGAACATACGTAACACCGAATCATGCTGATAAAGAAAGGAGATAGTAAAACGTGTACACATTTTGTTATGCTATTATTTTTTTTATTTCAAGTATGAATCTGTCGGGCTTCTTTACATCCCAACCAACACAGGTATTTGAGTCAGATATGTGACTTAAAATTTCAGCACCTTTTCTTTCTAATACATTTTCTTGTTTCCTAACAATTTTCCTGAAAAAAATATCGTTCCATATTGCTAAAAAATAAACATATAAAATCAAGTGCCAAAAAAAAAAAATTATTCAGTTGTATATACAAGTGTTGGACAGAATATTGTGAACACCACCCTCAGAGACGGGCCTTTTAATGCAGCTGCGTACCTTGCAAAACGCAAGGGTATCCACCACATTTTGGTTGTAATAACTTTATTTAGACCCTCAAAGTCCTGTTTAGGTTCATTTAAAGTTCTTGTTGCAAATTTTCTTTCACGATGACGACGAAATTAGCGAACTAACGGACTTAGAAACAAGGCTAATTGTTGTTGGCCGGCTAGTTGGTTCCTCCGTGACAACAGTCGCCAGGCTAGTAGGGGTATCGATTGCTATTATGTTTAGCGTCATGACAGCATACCGTGTTAGTGGCAAAACCTCGTCTACGAAACAAAAGAGCAGCCGAAAAACAAGCCTGACTGATAGAGACAGGAGAACATTAAAGATAATTGTTACCGGTAATAAGAAAACCACTGCGCCAAAAATTGGTGCAGAGCTCAGTCTGCATCTCAAGACCTCAGTATCAACGAAAACAGTGAGCAGGGAACAGCATAAACAAGATATTTATCGCAGAGCTGCTATTGCACAACCTCTGGTGACCCAGGTGAATGCACAACGGCGACGGCAGTGGTGCCAGGAGCATACAACGTGGACTGCCGATGCATGGAAGCGTTTAATGTGGTCGGATGAATCCACATTCACACTATTCCGCACGGCAGGACGTGTTTAGGTGTGGATAATACCGCCAGAAGCGTACAACCTAGACTGTCTGCTCCGAAGTGTGCAGCATGGTGGTGGTTCTGTCATGATCTGGGCAGTCATATAACGGTTTTCAGCAGGTCCCCTGATCACCTGGAGAAGACGGATGACTGTCAGGGCGCATGCAACTATTTTGGCCAAGTTCATACAATGGCTTAGTCATTGTTTCTTGCAGGGGATGCCATCTATCAAGATGATAACGTCCCAATTCACAGAGCAAGGAATGTCTAGTCATGGTTTAAGGAACACGAGGATGAACTTTCACACCTTCTCTTGCATGTCCAATCACCAGACTTAAACATCATCGAGCCACTGTATTCTGTGTTGGGAAACAGAGTAAGATCCCGTTATCCTTCTCCTGCATCTCTCAAGGACCTGGAGGAGTTTCTGCATGAAAAATGGTGTAACATTTCACTAACCACCGTACAGGATTTGTATGCGTCCAATTAAAGGAGGATTCAGGTGGTTTTGAAATCCAAACGTGGTCCTACACCCTATTAGGTACGTAAAACCTTCTTTTCCTAGATGTTCACATTATTCTATTCAACCCTTGTTTATACCATTTTTTTATCTTACAGCAGGCTTTTGGTGAGGCGAAAAACTTGCTGTAAGATAAAAACTAGACTATCACAGCGCCCCATTGAGCGCACCTTTGATTCATTTCTACAAAGAACTAGTTGAACATGGGTTTCTGCTTTATGATATGTATTTATGAGGCTCAAGTGCCTCTTACAAACCAAACCAAACCTAGTTTAAAAGTTTTGTTGTGAAAAAGGGTTTCCTTTCGCTGGTTTGATTTTGGTTTGTAAAAGGTACAATGTGCTTCATATACATACAAGGTATAGCTGAAAATCACGTTCAACTAGGTCTTTGTGGAGATGATAAATGGGGAGATGTGCTGCTCTTTGAAAAAGCCATGGATCACTATTTACAAAATTTTCTGCAGTCTCCTCTTCTGTTCCCAACTTGCTTCACAGTACATTGTTTTGGGTTAGTAATTTTGTGCCCCAGTACTTTCTTTAGCTTGTAATAAACTTATGATTATGTTTTTGCTGGTACAGCAAATGTTTTGGTCTGGTGGAATTAACGCTGAGATAAGCTTCGGGTTCCAGAATGTTGTTGTGTTACGAGGTAATTTTGCCATTAATCCGTTTACACGTGAGTTTGTCTTCAAAATTAAAAAAAAAAACCTTAAAATGTTTAATTTTAAAGTGACTTTTTAAACCCGTAAAAATTAACTTTTTTGGATCAAAGGATCATGTTAAAGATAAAACATCTTGGGAATTTTATCAAACGTAATGTGAATGTAGCGCTTTGTATACGGGACAGACCGGCAGGGCCTCGCGTTAGCGACTAAAGAAGCACAAGATCTGCATTTGGAACTGTGACGTGAAAACGTGACCGACGGCAAAATATTCTAGTTGTGTGACATGTCGCATTGTCGTGCTGGAAGATGCAATCCGCACCAGGGAAGACAATCAGCATGTATGGGTGTACGTGGTCTGCAAGGATGGATTCATAAGGAATTTGGTCCATAGAGCCATAGTGCCTTCCACAGGTGTGAGTTGCCCCAGATAACGACACGAAAACATTCCCCAGTCCATAACGCTGCCCCCACTAGCAAGTGTTCTTCCAGCAATGGTTGAAGAGTGTTTGTTCCCGATGTTTTTCGCCTTATACGCCAACGTCTATCCGTTCGATGAAGCATAAAACTTGACTCATCGAAGAAGGCAATCCTTTGCCAATCAGCGGAGGTCCAATTCCGATACTGCCGTGCCAATGTAAGCCTTTTCTGCCGATGCGCCTTCGTTAGCATAGGTGCAGTGACCATTCGTCTGCATTGGAGCCCCATACGCAGCATGGTTGCCTGAACTGTCGTTTTAGACACACTTTGGTAGCCTACTGGTTCATTCGGCCAGTGAGTTGCTCCACTGCAGCGTGTCGACCGGCCCTCACGCATATTCGCAGCTGAAGTTTACCTCTCACATCAATCGCACGTGGTGCTCCGCAGTTTTCACGTCGTATATTCGAAATGGTGTCATTTCTCCAATCACGATACATTTCAACTACAGCAGCACGCGAACAGTTCACAAACTGTGCTCTTTCAGAAATACTGCCACCCTTGGAGCGAAAGCCGATAATCATCCCTTTTTGCAAATTTGATAAATCGTTCCTTGTATCCATGACAGCAGCGAGTGATATGTTTTCAGAATGCCTACAGCACACCTTATATACCCACCAAGCCAGCTTACGACAAGTGCCTTCTTTCATTGGTTACGCACTGTTGACGTCAAAAGTACGAGGTGGTCACAATAATGTGACTCGACCGTGTATATCAAAACTCTTTACTACTTGTCAACGACATGGCATCCACACTAATTTTATTAAGCGCGTGGAAGCAACTAACAAAAAACATGTGACTCTAAACACCGCTGATGAAGTTACATGCGATTTGAATATTTACGTGCCATTTGTGCAGAAGAAGCTGAGCCAAAGCCCAGCCAAAACTTGGTCGGCAAGAAAAAATATAATAATTGTGAACTAAACGTTGTTTCTCTTAACATTACATCCATACTTTACCCGAGATTCGAAAGGGGACACATATCTGATGAATGGTCCTAAGTCAGAGCTTAAACCACTGCGCCATCTGGGTGGCTATACAGTTTTCCACTGAACCTCGTTCTTATCGCAGTCGCAGCTTACTCTACTAAGAAATTCTTGCTTTATTTGCGTTATGATTTAGAAAACTATCATTCATCAACACTTTATTGAAATGCTCGCTACTGATGGCAATAAAATAACATTCAAACCAAAGAACATTTCCGACAGTCTTCAGTCGTCTATTCTAAATGTAGCAGTGAAAGACACTTCGCCGCCCCGGTGGCGCAGTGGTCTAAGGCGTCGGCCTCTGATCATTCGTCCGAAGGGGTCCGGGTTCGAATCCTGGTGAGGCGTGGATGTTGTGTTTGTCTTACGGCACTGGCTCTCTCCCTTCCTTGGAGCCAGTGACCCTAAATTAGGGACGGGCGACTGCTTATAGCCCATTGAGTTGCTCACGGTGGTCGTTAAACCTTCAATCAAAAAAAAAAAAAAAAAGACACTTCGAATTTTTTTAGTCAGTCTTATCTTTACATTTTCTCAGAGTGCCTAACAACCTTTTGTTGTTGTTGCTAAGTCCGCAAATTTGTTTCTATTGTTTTAAGTAGTTACTGATATTTTCCTCCTGTTGCTCGGTTGAACCACAATGCTATTGTTAATATGGTGCTATATTTAAATAATATCATTTATTATTATTCACTTATTGTAAACAGTTCACAATCATTTAGTTATTACCTTGTGCTCCTTTTCATTTATACGGCGCTGCTTGTAAATTAGGATTGCCTCAAATCAGGTACAAGCAAGAGCACATACAACAGGTGTACTACGTTTCGTGGAAATACTTGTGCCATGAAGCTAGCAAGTGAATCTTGTGTAGTAGCATGCTTCCATTACGCATATTGCAAAGCTACTACAATTGCGAGAGAAACTTGCAAAACAGCTTATTTAACTTCAGAAGCATTATATTCATGTTTAATGAATGCATACATAATATGTATTTACCTTGAGTAGTGCATTAATTAGGAAATGGAGGAAGGCAAGGTAGCCAATGAAGTTGGATGAGGCTAGGCGTTTGCTGCTAAATACTTCCCTTTTCCTTATTCTGATCTTACGTGTGAGGGCTAGTTTGTTCTATTCTCTCGAATATACAGTCGTGGCCAAAAGTCCTACACCAGTAGACGAAAAGTCACTTTTTGATGTTTGAAGTCAACTTATACAGCGTAATGGTAAAGTCAAGAATACATATTATACATCATTTTAAAGGACATTTTATCCTAAATCCAAATATGTTTACAAAATGTTATTACCAGTAATAGAAGAGAAGTTGCAATCAGAAGTACAGCGTCTAGTCATAAAAAACAAAAAATAGTGGAATTTGTGAAATTAGTGTGCACTGCATTTAAGGTAAAATTACTGAACAGTATATTATTGAAACTTTGCAGGAAACTTGCAGGAACCTTGAAATAACTTACCAACAAGCAAAATATGCTTTAATATTCAATTCGATAACCGCGGTTTCTTAGTAACCAAGTGTACCTTCTTGGCATGGAACTAATGAGCTTCTCTAGCTGTCCATTGGGGGTAACACGGTGCCATACGGCCCTTACATACTCAACTAACGCTGTTTCAGATGTTCGCCCTTGTTGACGGATCTTTTGCTTTAATCTCACCTACAGATTCTCTATGGAATTAAGATCCGGTGACCGTGCCGGCCACTGAAGTTTTCTTATAACTTTTCGAGTAAACCACTCGTCAACCAACGTTGACCGCTGACATAGCGCGTTATCGTCCTGAAAGATAAAATTCCGCAAACCCATGTCTTGTGTAGGTGGTAGCAGTTTGGACTCCAAAATATCCACATATTTTGATCCATTCAATGTGCGATCAACAATGTGCAGACGGCCAACACCACTGGCTGAAATACAGGACTATTACATCACCGAATGTTGGTGATTGGTTGTTGGTTGGGTGCAGCATGCCTTATAAGTTAGCTTTCCCCAGCCCGACGACGTACATAATTATTTCCTTCATTAGCGGAAGTAGTAACAGTTGTTTCATCACTGAAAATAACATTTTTCCATTCATCAGCATTCCAATTCTTGTATGCCTTGGCCCAAGCAATTCTTTTGAGCCGTTGTTGTTCAGTAAGGAAAGGTTTTCGTGCAGCTTTTCGTGCAGTCAGTACATTTTCTTGTAGCCTACGACGAACTGTATGCGCAGATGCAATAATGCCTATTTCATTTTCCTACTCATTTCTTTAATCAGTGGCTGTTCTAAACCTTGATTTTAAGGAACGACGAATGAACATGCGATCATCACGTTCGGTGCACATCCTTGGTAAACCTGTTGTTTTTCTGTTTCCCACACATCCAGTTTCTGCAACTCTTTTAATAGTGCGCAATACAGGGGAATGATCGCAGCCACATTTACAACAATTTTGGCAACGTGTTGTCATCAATGGACAACTAGAGATGCTTATTAGTTTGCATGCCAAGATGGTGCACTTTGTTACTAAGAAAAACACTAATTTCACAAATCCACTACTGTAGGTGCACTTTGTACACTAATTTCACAAATCCACTATTTTTTGCTTTTTATGACTGGACGCTGTACTTTTGCTTGTAACTTCACTTATATTACTGGTAATAACATTCTGTAAACATATTTTAATTCATCATAATTTGTTTTAAATGATGCATAATATGTATTCTTGACTTTACCATTACGCTGTATAAGTTGACTTCAAACATCAAAAATTGACTTTCGGTCTATTGTTGCAGGACTTTTGGCTACGATTGTATATATTCACTGCTGTCTTTCCCCCTTGGGGAAGAGACTTCCTTTCTCAGTTACCAAATGATGTCCAAACCACATGAAAAGTCATATCTAACCAAAACGCATGCTTATTTAATGAGTAGTGCTTCCATTTCTGAAGAACATTACAGTAAAGAATTTTGGTACATTGCAAGCGGAAGGGCAAAACAACATGCTCCGTCGTCTGCGCACAAATCCAGATCTTTTGTAGCTCTCACACAGAATCAGGCTCATGTATCCGTCTACAGCAAACTATACTATTATTCAGTACTTGAGAGTTCAAATTCGCTTGTTCAAGGTTACGTCGAACGTATGTTAGCCAATTGACAATTTTCAGCTGAATCGCGACGACAGTTGTGCGTGAATGTTGGTCCCTCGCTCATTTGATTGAGCGCAGTGTCTCTTCATTCATTCATTCCCAGACGAGGCTGGTTGTTAGCTACCGGAACCTCACATTAAATAGTTTTTTCACTGCGGTGCAACCCTTACTGTTTTCTTGATCGCTTGTAAGCGCAAACGAAGTGACCGTGCTCTTAGACCTAAGTGAATGATAGTGAATGATTGTGGCTCTAGATTTTACTAAGAGTATTTATTGATTGATAAATTACAAAGAAATATGCCGGAAGGCTTTGTTGGACGTGAATTCTGCCCTATTGCGGTGTTGTTGCTAAAACTTTTATTACCGCGAACATTTGAGGTAGAATAAAACGCCCATTATCCGGGGGTCAATAACACAGCCCAACATTTTTTTTTCTGGTGCTTTGGAAATTAGACCTACTTTGCGGCGTATTTGGGGGGCTGATTCCAAAAATGTCATTGGTTTCACCTTATCAGCTATAGTTTTGGAAATACGACATATTCACCTTAGATGCTGATGCCCAGAAATACACTGGTGTGCAAAAATTAAGAATGAAGAGGAGAAATTAGCATAACAGCGGAACGAGCAGGCAGAACGGACCGAAAGACCACTCAGGGGATAGACTAGGATCCGGTACGGTAGGGCATGCTCATATATGCAGCATGACTTAGGGGAGGGGGGGGGATGTCGTAAGAGCATAAAGCACACGGGCGGTGTACGCTCAGCAATTCGGTGAAAACTATTGCACGGTGTACATCGGTTTGAACGATGTCGAGTTGCTGCCACCGTGTGATATGGCCAACAGGCAATCCAGTATACGACTTACGGATGACTGTACCCGAGGTTGCGGCATTGGGAAGTGATGAGAGCCGATTTAATCTGACGAGCATTTCTGGACGTATACACATCTGGAGAGAGCAGGAAACACGCAATCACACATCCAACATCATCGAAAGGGACCGGTTTGGAAGTGGCGGAGTTTTCGCTAGGGGCGGTACCATGCTTGGTAGCCGTAATGACCTCCACATCTCCCAAGGAGGTTCAGTCACTGGTGTCCGCTGTTGTACCGATGTTCTCCTGCCTCACGTGCGTCTGTTTAGAGGGGCTGTGGGTCCTGAGTTCCTCTTCATGGACGACAACGCTACACCTCATCGTACAGTGGCTGTCACAGAGCTGTTGGAGAGTGAAGATATTCGATGCATGGATTGGCCCGCAACGTCTCCGGACCTGAATCCAATCGAACACGTGTGGGACCTTCTCGGGAGACGCTTGGCAGCAGGTCACCAGCCGCCAGCAACGATTCAAAAGCTGCGATTGGCGCTACAAGAGGAATGGGCCGCGATGCCTCAACAGCTCCTTGACAACCTCGTCCTCAGCATGGACAGACGTTGTAAATCCTGCAACGCAGTCAAGGGTGATCATATCCCCTACTAAAGACTGGATGTTTCTTGGCAGCCGCCTTACACATGGACGTTTCTGTCTTCTGTCCAGTTGTGCTCAAAGCTACCTTTTCAATAAAGTGCCTTTGTATGCTTTGGATTCCTTGTTTGGACGGTTTTGCTCAGTCGTCCCATATTCTTACATCTTGGGGATCTTATGGTATGATTTGAGTCGATGTGGAGCACTTCTGCAAGACGTTACATTCGAAAAACCGTCTCGTCCTTAATTTTTGCCCGCCAGTGTATGATAAAGCGTATATTTTTTAATTAGTAATTGTTCAGGGCGATAAAGGAACACTGTGGTTCCCTGGCGTGTGTGAGTATGCCGACTTTGGGGATCATCTCGTGATGCGATGCTCTCCAAGACAAATAGGCAGTTAGGGAGTGGAATCTGATGAATGTGGACTGGGAGTGTGGGTTGTGTTGCTCCGGGAATTAAGTGAACCAAAATTACAAGAAATTCAATAAATATGAATGTAATATTCTAATTTATGGTTGTAGCGCCAGGCTATGTTAGTCCAATTGGACGTTTGTGAACAACTGTTTAACTAGAGAATGTACTGTGATCTACTTATATTTGCAGATTGCGTAGACGCCGTGGCTTCCTCATGAAGAAGCTGCTTGAACCATCCAGATGGCGTTTGCTACATTTGTGGCGAGTACACACTAAAAGAAAACTGGAAACCTATTTCTGAGATTGTGAAGAGGGCACATCTTGATTATTTTGATGTCTAGCTTGGAGACCAAGATAATTCGTGGGCTCTCCATATCGTATACAAAACTTGCACGGAGCATTTGCGGCAATGGGCAAGTGGAAAGATGAGTTGCCTGAAATTTGGAGTAATATATATAGTTAATATATGTCAAATAATTGGAGTACTATTAGTTCGGAGGGAACCAAAAAAAATTCATAATGACTGTTATTTTTGTCTTGTCAACATTGAGGGAATTAATCGTAATAATCGAAGTTATTAGACATATCCTGACCTAGATTCAGCAAGCCGACCTCATCGCCACTCAAATGTCGTACATGTCCTATCTTTCAACCACCTTCCAGAGCTCCCAAAGGATAATGAAACACATATGTCCGATGACGTACAATATAACAGAAGGGTAGAAAGTGACAGTCATTCTGCAGTAACTGCGAAAACGTAATGTGTTGATGACGGGGATCGAAATCGCGTCTCCTCGCTCGGGGGTGAATTGCTCTAACCGACTAAGCTACACCGACAGAATGTAGTGCTGCAGATTTGTCGTCTTGACACGTGATTCACCCCTGTAGCACGTCACAGAACTTCATCAAGTGATCAACGCTTTAACCAAAATAAACTCAGTGACCTCATCAGGGATCTGAGAACCGGTCAAAGATATCTTCTGAATTGCTGGCCTCCAGGCTGAATGAAAATAATCTCTTTCATTCAGGAACCAACAATACGTTTTATCGTAGCAGAGAAAATTATTTGCTGTCCGTCTTCTCTAAGGAATACAGCCTAGTGTTCTGCCATGACGTCAGTAGCTTTCTGAGAAAAATGGGTTCTATCAAACTGATTTAGCAATACGTTTATTTCAACCAATGTCTGGGAGAATGGGTTGAAATATACTGATTTACAATTACGTGGTTGTCTTAATTTTATATAATATTATTAGCATCAGTTTTTGTCAAAAAATAAGCAGAGAGAGAGTGAGAAAGAGAGAGTCAGAGACAGAGAGAGAGAGAGAGGGAGAGAGAAATTAAACAGTATTGAACAGTATTGCATCGTCCTACTAGTTGAACTAATTTATCGTTGCTGTTGCGGGTTGCCTTTCTGCCGCCAGAGTGCGCACAGTCAAGTGTATAACAAATTTAGTCTAGTCTCTTTTGCCTGTTAAACATTAGGAAAACTTGTCTGTATACTCCTCTTGTGTAATCAGATTTATCTAGCATTTTAGCAACGAAAATGTTGAGAAAAAGAGGTATTTTAACCGTGGAAAACATATTGGAGATTATTAAAAACGTGAAAAAGGTGAAAGTGTTTTATCCTTGCAGCAGAATTCTGTATTGGCCAGTAGACTAAGAGCTGAAGAAACATTACTTAAATTCGTAGAAAGTCGAGATGATGTTCATTACACTGAAACTTTACAAATTCGTGGACCTATAAGAAAAATTAAAAAAAAAAATGGTACAAAGAAAAGAAACAAAAAATCATTGTCCTTGTACCTAAATAAGTTTAAAAATCTTCAGTTTTGTATTTATATATTACAGGAACGTTTATCCTATGCTTTTAGAGTTTTTCTTATGTATTTAACCCAATGAATTGTAGTTTGGATAACCATATTATTCAGTTATCCGTGCTTTAGCGTACCCAGGCAGGTTACAATTTAACTGACGTTTAATTGTAACCTGCCTTTTAACACGTCTTTTGTAAAACAAAGTACGTGCTTAGAATTTCCCTTTGTCGGTCCGTCCGCCTGTGAACACCATATCTCTACAATTATTAGTCGAATTTGAATTTTTTTTTTTTGCTTTGGAAAGCTTGAAATGTGAGAACGATAATCGTTGCTTTTCGGTGTTTCCACGATGTATAATTTTACCGCTAGAGGGCAAAAATGCTAATGCTATCGACTTCAGAATACATTTTATTCCATATATTTGCTTTCAAATATCCGATTGAAAAAATTATTTCTTCCATATCATTTACAACAAAGACTATTTTGAGTATAGTTTATTTTTCAGCTAATGTATGGACTTCCTGCTCGATGGCGTAAAAGTAAATTGCGATTTCCACGGTATCTTTGCTTCTAAAATACCCATTTCAAAAATTATTTCGGCATCGTATAGAACTCCTTGAGGAAAATGTTCTGCATACAATTTCTAATTTTTTGGTTACGAATGGTTTTGGCCACGAGGGGCGTAGTGGTTTATGCCTGTTTCTTATGTATTTGCAGCAAAATCGGCGTTTCTGAAAACTCCATTCGAAAAATTCTTTCGCAGATACAGCTCACCCCGGAAAACGTTTTCAACATAATATTTTATTTAAATAATATGTAGGTATATATCATGTCTTTGCTTCTAAGAGTTAGTTCTGAAAATTCTTTATCAGAGAACGTTTCCGGTGAGAAATGTTTCTCGTATAATTTCAGATTTTTCTTAACGCACCAGCGTGCCAATAGAGGGCCTAAATTCACGTTTCCGTATACAGCATGTTTCCAGCAACATCTGCGCGACTAATAACCCGATTGAAGAAATTATTCTTCATCAGATACTACTGACTATACGAAAACATTTTGCGTGTGTTTCCTTTCCAAAATAATGCACAATTTCTCTGCAAGAGGTACAAATATTTAATCTATTTTTATCGATATCTGTGCTTCTAAATGTCCGATATGATAAATTCTTGTAACACTGGATGCTATTTACCTTGCGGAAAACTTTAGATTTGTACTTGAGTTTTTGTAGTTCACAGTTCTGTTGCTAAGTGTTGTTTGTGTACTTCTGTTTACAGGTGTATCTCCGCTTCTAAAAACCCTATTGATATTTTTTTTCACCGTATGCCATTAGCTACAATAAAGATGAAGAATATTATGGTTTTTTTAATAACATACAGCTTTTCCGCTAGGAGCGTAAAGGTCAGACCTTTCTCTCGCTATCTCTGCTTCCGGGAGAAATGTTTGAAAACTCCATTTTCCTTATATAGCTTTTGCCATGAAGAATAATTTTCACATATTTTCAACGTTTCCCTTGTGCAAAATTCTTCGGCTAGGAAGCGTGGACTTACTTACATCGTGTTTCCTTCTGTATATCTTCTGTTAAGTAATCAATTTGAAAATTTCTTTTCTCTTCTCCACCTTTTTATCTGTCATGAAAAACGTTTTGTGCACCATTTGTTAATTTTCGTACCATAGTTTTTAGCCGCTAGTGGAAGTGAGTAGCTGTTTCTATTTCTGGATGTTCCATTGATTGTAGAAATCCGGTTGATTTTTTTCCTTATCTGGTTCCATTGACTATAAACAACTTCGATTGATTTTATTCGCGTCAGAAAGGGTTCACAGACGTACTCATTACAACTAAAAATTCAGAGTCATCTTCCTCGTTTTCTAACATATTATGAGTTTCCTAAGCTTTCATAGAAGTGGGAAATTACTTCCTTGGAAGCCATCATTATGTTGTTTTTGAATAACATGTTCCAATTCGTTGCGGGAAACAATTTATTTTTGGGTTCTCTTTGAAAGCGAAAGCTCGTAAGCTTTAAATAGTTGCTTTTCTCAGTGCAGCAAAATAAAGTACATCAGTGCGTACTGTATAAAATATAACCGTCGTTATGTCAAATTCCTCGATTCATTACTTTCATAAAACATGTTTTTCACTGTTTTTCGGGGGGCACATAATACTACGAAATCCGTAGATTTCATAAGGCCATCTATAGTTTCATGCAGTAATTTATCATTGCTTCATGACAGACTATGATATCCCCCACGTCTTGAAGGAAACTGCTTCTGTGCTGTGCGTGAAGGCCAATTCTCTCACAGGACAAATGATTCGGAGAAATTTTGGTCGATAATCTTCATCGCTGTTTTCGAGAGCGGCATCAATAAATCGATAAGCTCTTATATATAATTAAAATAATGAGCGAAAGCAGTGTGAAAACAAATGATGGGAGGGCGATGCTGAAGTGCTTTGTAAATATGAACGCGCTAGCCAAAAATCACAATAATAAATGGTGATTAAAATTCTTATCAAAGTAGCTGTCACAATATTAACATCTATTTCAATAAAAACTTAGCGGTAATTATTATAATCACCACTGTAATAAGATTTTGCGCAGTTGCAACACCATGAGTATCGCAGATAAGAATGTGGTATGCATTCTTAATGACAGGAAGAGAACGTATCAGCTGAATTGAAAAACAAAGAAGGCTGCACTGGATTCTAAACTAGGTTCTTTTGATAAAAACTGGTATCTTGAAGTGCTCAATCCTTTTTTTCGGTATAACGACATCCATACAACGTTATAACATTTCAAACTGTTCTTATCGATATAGAAAATATTTTTATCTAGCATAGTTTGTTTTATCTCTGTAAAACGACGAAGGAAAACTTCAGCATACTAAAGAGAAATGCTCAATTACGCTAACTGTAAAACTATGGACTTCAAAGCATACTCCAAAACATAAAACGAATGTGGCTTATTCAGCGCGTCAAGATCTTGTTGAATAAAATAACGAAAACGTATGACCAAATCTCTTTATCTTTACCAGTAAGTGTCATTTTCACACTCTTGGATAACATATCCTATTAAATTTCACAAAAGACAATCAAGCAGCCAAGACTAATTTAAAATAATAGATTAAGTAATGTTTAAATAAATTAGGAAAATGCAGTGTAAACTAATCTATTGTGAATTGCACTCATTTGTGAGGAATCATTCTATAACAATTTCAGAAATATTTAATAAAAGCTCCTGCGAAATTTTAATTATGTGTCCTTCGAATCCAAATTTTTCAGTGTATGACAAAACTGGATTCAACACATAATAATTGTTAGCTTTTCAATTTTTCAGACGCTTGTTTGGTTGTAAGTGTAGCACCATTTTCCTTACAGAAATGCAGAAACAAAAATAAACCTTGCTTCTTTTATAACAATAAAAACAGTGAACAAAAGTATATAACTGTTACTCTACTAGAATCTACATAAATGTGGTTAAATGGCTAGCGTTTTCGAAAATTTTCATCCTTTAACCCTTTAAGCGGCCGATGTACCTTAACCAAATGGTCCCCAAAATGTTCGGTGCTCCCAAACAGAAATGTTTGCATGGAAACTGGGTATAAAAATTCTGCTGCAAAACACTTCGTACCCCTCTCATCTCAGCAATAACGACAATAAATGTATTGCAAATGATAAGAGCTTGCTTCTATCCCTTTTTCCTTGCTCCATGACCCAAGAAAGGATGATAAAGGGATAGTTCTCCTGACAAGGACATCATGCAAATTGGCAGGAACAAATGACTCTTACGTATTTACTGATTACCTGCTAAAAGGGATGTAACAATGGCGTAGAACCTATGAAATGATAGGTTGCACGCCTACCATTTCTTAGGTTCTACGTGTTGTATCCCTTTTAGCAGGCCAGAAACTTCGAGTGTCAGTCGTCCCCGTAAAGCATCACTTTGAATAACAAATCTAAGGGGACCGTAACGCTTTCTGATGCACAGGTTCACTCTGTCTTTCCGCGTTTGACCCATTTCTTAGAAAGCGAATGTATACGTTCCAGCTGATTTCAGCCCAGTTTGCTAACCAAGAGTTCGTTCGCTCCTGCCGGTTAAAGGATTACAATATTTTATCACAATTTACAGAAACAAGCAAATATGTTTTGGTAATATACTTCAGTGATAATTGATCACTTAAAGTTAATTGCTTAACTTATTTTAAAATTTAAGCCAAATCTATAAATCAAAAGTTTAACTAAGATAAATGTATTTTTACGATTTCAGGAGATCATCTTATTATATGCACGAACTGAAGCTTCTATACAATACATTAGCTGATGTACTTCATCGTCAACATCATTCATCCTCAATCCAATGCTGGATGAAGGCCTCCCTAAATATGTTCCACAAATCTGTCTTGACACATTCCCTTCCATTTCATTCCAGCTTTTAAATTTCCTGCACCCACAGCCTACGTGGCCTTCTTCTGAGTCTTTTCTTGTCCCTTGGTACGCAGTCTAGTCTTTTGGTCATCCAACGGTGGTCAGCTGTTCCAGAAATACGTCCAGTCACTTTTTCTACTAGAGGGTTCTTACTTGGTCATAATATCATACACGCTTGTCATTTTCCTTATCAATGAGCTTCTTTTCCTGTCTCTCTCTCTTGGCTACAACAAACACACACATCCCTCCAGGTTTTTTTGAAGGGTTCAAAGCATCAGTATGTTTTTTTTATTTACCTATGATCTATGCTTCTGACCCATAAGCAAGAACCCAATGAATGTATTTATAGTTAAAATCTTTCGGTCTAGGACAATCGTAAAATTGGTGGGAAGCTTAAATAATAATGAGTCCTTTGATACTAGTTTGGAACCTCTTCACTATGGTTTTAGAAATTGAATAAAGCCACAGTTTCACCTCTTCAAACCTGCATTTTGATAGTATGACTGATTCCAAAAGTTTGTAGCACTCCTAATAGCACATTTGAAATTTCTAACTAAAATTGGAACACATTCGAGCACAAAATATCACACACTTACAAGTAATACCAGGTAGACAAGTCACATCAATAGTTACTGCATTTATGCAAAGTAACTGAAGTGAAATACAGTTCATCAAAATATTTGAAACAGAGACTGGAGAACAAAAAATTGTATAACGCTACCTCTCACTCACTCTCTCTCGCACGCGCTCGCGCAGACACACACACACACACACACACACACACACACACAGAACCGCAACCAAAGTATAAATGCACACTTCTACTGAAAGGTTATAACAATTCAATACTTTTGGAACTATTTATTTTCTTTTATTTCAGTAATCCGCGTATATTACAAAAGTTTTGGTTACGAAGTCCTGCAATAAATTGGGTCATCCTTTGTTGGAATACCGTTCAGTAGCGAAATGAAATTTATAAGATTTCTGCGCTAAAACAGTTATGTATTTCCTTCAGACGTAATACACAAAAGAAAAAATCTGCTTATTTACACAGGGATTTGCGGTTGAAAAGAATTTCCCGAAATTGGGTTTGTATATAATCCATATCCGAAATTTATTTATTTTGATATTTTTAAAATATCAAAATAAGTGGTTCTCGAATAGAGATATCATTTTATTTTATATCAATTTTGATATTTTTAAAATATCAAATTCAATAGATATCTCTATTGATCCTCTTTGATTTCGGGTTGATTTAACACTGTAAAATATACATATCTTGCCTTCCTTATTATCACTGCGGTCATTTGTAGTTTTATCACAACTTATACGAACTCACGCCTAAAAAAACAGAGATCGTCTGGGCCAGTTTTTATTTGTATTGTTGAAGACGTTTTGTTCTTGAACCGTATCGATTTTGCTTTGCAACTACCTTCAATGAATGTCTAAATTTATTGTTACGCTTAGCGAAAAAAGGACGGCTATTCGGTAGACTCCAGGCAACGACAAAAATTATGTGAAAAAAGAAGGAAAAGGAAGAAGATCAATAACCTTCTCAGGAGTGGTATATGAGATCCGATGACAATATCGAAACATTTCAGCAAATATAGGCATCGGGTGAAGTTTCGCATTTCAATAGAACATCCTCAGGGATGTTTCGCCAATACCTGCTCCATGCAAACACCAGATGGAGGATGTTTCGGAGACGAGAATTGAGAAATAGTAAGCTCGAAATACCTCCTGCAATCTCTATACAGCTGCAAGATCTCAGCGACACTGCAGTCCGTTTTGGGACTCTTGCAAGAGATGAGATAAAATAGTTTCCCTAGAAAGATCTCGTCGAACAGATCCTCCAGAAAAGAATTCCTCCGAGAAGTAGAGGGAGAGAGTATTTGAAATACATGTCGCGATGCGCACAGAAAACGATGCCTCACTGTTTGCTCTAGGTTAGGAGTAAACATGTAGTAGTCCATGCCCTCAGATCCCGGCAATCTCTGAAGTATTTCATAAAAAACGATATGTCATTTTTCTTAAGTTTCGCCGGCTTGATACATTCCTAGGAAAAGGTGAGATGCAGTGCCAATAAAACAATAATATTCTAAAAGAAGATATTTGTGGAGATGTGTTAGCGTGCATGTGTAATGGACGTAGCGTTCAAATGCAGGAATCAGCTTCCACATACGTGAAAAAATCGCACCTAACAGTAATTTATAAACTAGAAATAAACCACGAGGAGAAACATTACTTCTTCGGTTAAGAACCACTTTGTTATTCGCAATTTTAAGGACGTAGGGGTATATTTATTTTCCTTGAAAACGGCTATATTACATTTCTCGTGCTATAATTGTCTGGAACAACAAATTAAATAGGAACGATAACACCGAATTCTCAGTTCTAATGAGAGCGTGAGTCCTTTCCGATGAGAAAATATTATTTCAAAGTTATCCATAGTAAATGGAACCGGTTAGGAAAACAAAATCAACCGTGTTTCTAAATTCGGTAAAACATCCAGAAATGGAAACAGCTACTTATTTCTATAAGCGACTTCAAAGTTTGTTATGAAAATTAACAAATGGTGCTCAAAAGGTTTTTCATTGCTGAAAAAAGAAATATTGAAAGAAACATGATATAACTGTACACGACTCTCCGCTGATTGGCAAAGGATTACCTTCTCCGATGAGTCACGTTTTCACCTTCATCGAACGGATGGACGTTGGCGTATAAGGCGACAAACATCGGAGAACAAACAGTCTTCAACCATTGCTTGAAGAACAGAAGCTGGTGGGGGCAGCGTTATGGTCTGGGAATGTTTTCGTGGCATTCCCTTGGTCCACTCATACATGTGGAAGAAAGCAATATGTTATGAATCCATCCTTGCAGACCACGAATTCGTTATGAATCTATTCTTGCAGACCACGAATTCGTTACGAATTCATTCTTGCAGACCACGTACACCGATACATACTGATTGTCTTCCCTGGGGCGGATTGGATCTCCCAGCACGACAATGCGACGTATCACACAGATAGAAATGTCCGAGAGTGGTTGGTATAGCACGATGAAGACTTCAAAGTACTTCCCTGGCCCCCTAATTCCCCAGACTTAAACCCAATTGAAGCATCTGTGGAACCACCTCGAACATGTTGTTTGCTCTACGGATCTTCCACCACGAACCCTTCAGCAGCTGTAAGATGCACTGCACTCAGGATGGCTCCACATACCTGTGAAGACCTTCCAGCACCTTACCCACACAGCACAGAATATTTCGTATACGTTACAATTATGTAGCACTGAAAAATTGAGACTTTCCAGATACGTAGCGCAATGTAACAGTAATGTTTAAGAAAACTTACGGTTACGTCAAAATGTCCTCAAACGTTACATAACTTTGAAACATAACCGATACTTTACAGTGAAAGGTATTTGTAACTTCAACAAGCCTACTTCATATTACTGTTATGTATTTGAAAGATATTTGTAACTTCGTTACATTACTGTTACGTATTTGAAAGATATTTGTGATATCATCATATTACTGTTACGTATTTACTACGTTGAACATTATAGTTTTAATAAACTTTGTAAAATCACAATAAAAATATTACACTCGACAGCTGTTTCAAAAGCAACAACAGTTGTATTACGAGTTGTTTACATTTTCACAGGTTCAACGCAGTACGCTGTCCATTGAGAACAGTGGCGGCGTTTATATATTGATAACAAAAGAAATAAAAATCGGTCTCAAATGACGGTGTCGAATTTCTATTATACATGTAAAGTAGAATATATTTCAGCAAAAAAAAAAAAAAAAAGAAAATCAAATTCATCATTTCTCTAAATACCTACCAATATCAAATTTCTCAGCTTCAAGTAAAAAGAGCATGCCGGTATAGTTTACCAATACAACAACACAGCCATCTACTTAGATTTTATAAAATGCTTTTTAGAATTTAAAAATTATAACAATCAAAACAATTACTTACTTTAAGCTGATCTTGAATCACAAAAAAGAAAGGATGAAATATTAAATCAACTGACTAGCTAACTCGAGTACGACTGTATCACCAAAGAATATCCCAGTAGCACGTGGAAATACGACTACGTGAGTGCTTCGGTGAAGTGGAATAAATGCGCATACGCTTCCACGCCGTTGCCAAACTAAAAATCTTAAATATTGCCGGAATATAACATCAAGGGGGCAATTATGTACAATGGTAACAACAAAACAGTAGTATCGGTGAATGCTATTTTTAACGTAACAGTAATATACAAAGAGTTATGTTCCAAAATAGATATTGCTGAAACGTAATTGTAAGATATCTCTGAAAGTGTAACGAAAATGAGATATTGTAACATTATTGATACATATCTGAAATGTTTTGTGCTGTATGGGTATTGAGTCACTCCCAGCCCGTCTAGCTGCTGTCCGCGCTGCACACGGCGGTTGCTCTGTATATTAGCTGGTGGCCACAATAATGTGATTCGACCGTGTATATATATATATATATATATATATATATATATATATATATATATATATATATATATATTCATCATCATCACAATCGTTGTCAATCATTATCAATCCACTGCTGGACGAAGGTCTCCCCAGATTTCTTCCACAATGGTCTGTCTTGTGCCAGTCGCCTCCATGTTACTCCCGCATACTTTCGAATTTCATCCACCCATCTCACATGTGGTCTTTTTCTAGGTCTTTTCCTGTCCCTTGGAATCCAGTCTAAAATTGCAGCTGTCCATCGATGATCTGTCCTTCTGGCAATATGTCCAGTCCATTGCGATTTCAGGGATTTTATTACGATTATGATGTCTTCCACTCTTGTCATTTTTTCTAATCCACGTGTTCCCCTTCTTATCTCTCCTGGTTACACCAAGCGTGCGTCTCTCCATGCTTCTTTGAGTTGTCTGTAGTTTTTCTTTGTATGTCTCGTTTAGTTAAGGTCCACGTCTCTGCACCATATGTAAGCACTGGAACGATGCATTGATCAAACACTTTTCTTTTAAGACATAACCGCATATTGCTCTTGAACATTATTCTGTTTCTTCCATAAGCTCTCCAGGCACGTTTTATACGCCGATTAATTTCTTCATCAATGTGACCATCACTTGATATCTGATGTCCAAGGAAAATGTAGGTATTGGTTAACTCCAGCTTTTCCTCATCAATCGATAACTCTTCAATTTTGTAAAAGCATTGTACATCACTTTTGTCTTCTGAAAGTTCATTTTTAATCCCACTTCTTTACTCTTGTCAGCAAGTTCCTGGATCATACTCTGCAGCTCTGATGAGGTAGTTGCAAAAATGACTACGTCATCAGCAAAACAAAGGTGAGTTAGATAATCTCCATTAATCTTTATCCCTTTGTTTTTCCAGTTCAGTGCTTGAAAGACATTTTCCAATATGGAATTAAAGAGTTTGGGAGATATAGTGTCACCTTGTCTCACTCCTTTTCCGATTTTTATGGGTGCTCTATTCTCAAATAGCCGAATCTTTGCACTTGCATTTTAATAGATGTTATTAATAATATTAATGTATGCATCTTCAATACCGCAGGATTTCAAAGCCATTATAACTGCAGATGGTTTCACCGAATCAAAGGCCTTTTCATAATCGATGAAAGTCATGCATAATAAAAGTTCATATTCCTTCGCTCTTTCAATTAGTTCTTTCAGTACATGGATATGATCTATAGTGTTGTAGGTACTCCTGAATCCAGTTTGTTCTCTCGGTTGAGCCATGTCCAGTGTCACCTTCAAGCGGTGTGAAATAACTTTAGTGAAGATTTTATAAACCACTGATAGGAGGCTGATAGTTCTGTATTTACTGAGATTCTCAACGTCACCTTTTGTTATGTAGCAGGATCATTGTAGCATTGTTCCAATCACCAGGAATCTTCCCTTCATTAAGGCATCGAGTGAAAACTTGGACGAGTACTGTTTCAATTTCTCCACTTGCTTCTTAAATGATGTCTACGGTAATTCCATCTTCTCCTGGAGCTTTTCCCCGTTCCATGTTCTTGATTGCTGGAGCAACTTCTACTGGGAGAACTGGAAGAACTCTGGTACTGGTACCTTTCGTAATGGCTTGAGTATGTATCATCCCTTTCATATACAGTAGCTTTGAGTAGAAATCTTTCACTCTTGTCAAAATTTCACCTCTATTTCTTGTTACAGAACCATCTTTTTCTGAAAGCCATAATCTGTTTTCTTCCTTTAGTCAGATGTCCCTTTGCTGTTTTCAGGCTTTGGTTGTTTTCAATTGCTTTCTTCACTAGTTCACAGTTGAATTTCCTTAAACGTACTATCACTGAAGATGTAAAGAAATTCAAGTGTGGGCTAGTAAGGAAAGCAGTTGAAAACAACCAAAGCATAAAGAGAGCAAAGGAACATCTGAGTAAGGGAAGAAAACAGATTATGGCTCTGAGAAAAAAAGATGATTCTGTAACAAGAAATAGAGGTGAAATTTTGACAAGAGTGAAACATTTCTACTCCAAACTATATGAAAGGGATGATACATGTACTCCAGACATTACGAAAGGTACCAGTACCAGAGTTCTTCCAGTCCTCCCAGCAGAAGTTGCACATGCAATCAAGAACATGAAACGGGGAAAAGCTCCAGGAGAAGATGGAATTACCATAGACATCATACATGAAGCAAGTGGAGAAATTGAAACAGTACTCGTCCACGTTTTCACTCGATGCCTTAATAAATTGAAGATTCCTGATGATTGGAACAATGCTACAATGATCCTGCTACATAAAAGAAATGATTTTGAGGATTTCGGGAACAACAGACCTATCAGTCTCCTATCAGTGGTTTATAAAATCTTCACTAAAGTTCTTTCACACCGCTTGAAGATGACACTGGACATGGCTCAACCGAGAGAACAAGCTGGATTCAGGAGTGGCTACAACACTATCGTTCACATCCATGCACTGAGTAAACTAATTGAAAGAGCGAGGGAATATGAACTTCCATTATGCAAGGCTTTTATCATAATGGAAGTTCAGTTATATATATATATAATAATATATATATGCATGGGATGTAAGGTCAGGTGATGCGTAACATCACAGCCTCTCCTTGACAAATGTCAACCCCGCCTTCTCGTGGTGCATCCTGTTCCCACTAAAGGGGCTCTGACGACCGCCAATAGCGGTATAACTATACCATCGGGATTAGAGGAAATTCTATCATACACTCACCAACCCGCTTGGCCAGCGTGGTGAGTTATGGCCAAACCCCTCCAAAATGATTCCACATCTTAAATCTTGGCCCTCAGTCTCCGGCAGCTGGAATGTACCTGGCCAAGGCAGCGGCCAGTGCGACATGAAGGCAGAGGGTGCTAAGAATCCCCGGAGGTCCGGAGTAGGCTGCCATCTGATGCTGACCTTGGCTACGTACAATGGACGCTCCCTATCTTCTGATTCAAGGCTTCTTGAATTGGAAGAGGAACTACAAAGGATCAAGTGGGACATCGTCGGGCTAAGTGAGGTAAGGAGAAAAGGAGAAGATCTCATCGAACTGAAAAGTGGACATCTCTTCTACTATCGTGGGACAGATACTGGCAGAACTAGTGGTGTTGGACTTATAATAAACAAGAAACTGAAGGATAAAGTTGTAGAAGTTGAAAGTTCCTCTGACAGAGCTGCACGACTTGTTATCCAACTCTCGAAAAGATACCAGGCTCAGATTATTCAAACTTATGCACCCACCACAAGTCATCCTGAAGAAGAAATTAAAGAATTTTATGAGGAAATTTGTCATCTAAATAATAAAGGTAAGCAGCATTTGAAAATAATTATGGGAGATTTCAATGTCAAAATAGGGCAACGGCAACAGAATGAAACTTCAGTAGGTAAATTCGGTCACGGCAACAGAAACCAGCGTGGAAATACTCTGGTAGAGTTTGCAGAGGCAGAAGGGTTTTTCATCTTGAACTCCTTCTTCAAGAAAAAGCCACACAGGAAATGGACTTGGAGACATCCAAATGGGACGACAAGTGAAATTGATTTTATTATGTGTAACAAAAAATTCGTCATAGAAGACTGCAGTGTGCTAAACAAGTTCAACACAGGTAGTGACCATAGATTGGTGAGATGTAAGATGCACCTCAACACTAAACTGGAACGTGGCAAGCTCATAAGACAAACAAAATCTATTGACATAACCAACCTTAAAAAACACCATAATACCTTCAAGTTGGAACTGAAGAACAGGTTCTCTGCTTTAGAAGGCCTAACATCAGAAGAAGTGGACATCTCTGAAGTTAACAGAAAAGTAACCAAAGCTCTTATGGAAACAGCAACAAAATTAGCTGGGTCTAAGAACAATTTGCATGTAAATAAATTATCAGGAAAAACGAAAATGTTGATGCAAAAAAGAAGAGAGATGAGGACAACTAAAGAAGATGTGACTTCCAAAGTGGAATATATAGAGCTATGCAAGACAGTAAGAAAAAGTATCACTGAAGACGTAAGAAAATTCAACTGTGAACTAGTGAGGAAAGCAATTGAAAACAACCAAAGCCTAAAGATAGCAAAGGGACATCTCAGTAAGGGAAGAAAACAGATTATGGCACTGAGAAAAGAAGATGGTTCTGTAACAAGAAATAGAGGCGAAATTTTGACAAGAGTGAAAGATTTCTACTCCAAATTATATGAAAGGGATGATACATGCACTCCAGACATCATGAAAGATACCAGTACCAGAGTTCCTCCAGTCCTTCCAGCAGAAGTTGCACATGCAATCAAGAACATGAAGCGGGGAAGAGCTCCAGGAGAAGATGGAATTACTGTAGACATCATACAAGAAGCAAGTGGAGAAATCGAAACAGTACTCGCCCAAATTTTCACTCGATGCCTTAATGAAGGAAAGATTCCTGAGGATTGGAACACCACTACAATGATCCTGCTACATAAGAAAGGTGACATTGAGGATCTCGGAAACTACAGACCTATCAGCCTCCTATTAGTAGTTTATAAAATCTTCACTAAAGTTCTTTCACACCGCTTGAAGGTAACACTGGACATGGCTCAACCGAGAGAACAAGCTGGATTCAGGAGTGGCTACAGCACAATAGATCATATCCACGTACTGAGAGAACTAATTGAAAGAGCGAGGGAATATGAACTTCCATTGTGCATGGCTTTTATCGATTATGAAAAAGCCTTTGATTCGGTGAAACCATCAGCAGTTACAATGGCTTTGAAAACCTGCGGTATTGAAGATGCATACATTAATATTATTAATAACATCTATGAAACTGCAAGTGCAAAGATTAGGCTGTTTGAAAATACAACACACGTAAAAATTGGAAAGGGAGTGAGACAAGGTGACACCATATCACCGAATCTCTTTAATGCCACATTGGAGGGTGTTTTTCAGTCGCTGAGCTGGGAAAACAAGGGGATAAAGATTAATGGAGATTATCTAACCCACATTCGTTTTGCTGATGACGTAGTCATTTTTGCAACTACCCCATCAGAGCTGCAGAGTATGATCCAGGAACTTGCTGACAAGAGTAAAGAAGTGGGATTAAAAATGAACTTTCGGAAGACAAAAGTGATGTTCAATGCTTTTACAAGAAATAAAGATTTATCGATTGATGGAGAAAAGCTGGAGATAACTGACACGTACGTTTATCTTGGACAGCAGATATCAAGTGAGGGTCACATTGATGAAGAAATTAATCGGCGTACAAAACTTGCCTGGAGAGCTTTTGGAAGAAACAGCATAATTTTCAAGAGCAATATGCCATTATGTCTTAAAAGAAAAGTGTTTGATCAATGCATTCTTCCAGTGCTTACGTATGGTGCAGAGACGTGGACCTTAACTAAAAGAGACATACAAAGGCTGCAGACAACTCAAAGGAGCATGGAGAGGTGCATACTTGGTGTAACCAGGAGAGATAAGAAGAGGAACTCGTGGATCCGAAAAATGACAAGAGTGGAAGACATCATGATCAGAGGGAAATCCCTGAAATGGCAATGGACTGGACATACTGCCAGAAGGACAGATCATCGATGGACAGCCGAAATTTTAGATTGGATTCCAAGTGACAGGAAAAGATCCAGAAGAAGACCACATGGGAGATGGGTGGATGAAATTCGAAAGTATGCAGGGGTGACATGGAGGAGACTGGCACAAGACAGACCGTTGTGGAGGAAACTTGGGGAGACCTTCGTCCAGCAGTGGATTGATAATGGTTGACAATGATGATGATGATGATATATATGCATATACACTGACGGAAAAAAAATCCCAACACCAAGAAGGGTTTGTGTTAGATAAATGACAGTTGGTAGGCGGTGAGAGTACATCTGTAAGATGACGTCTATTCAAATTTCGCGCTCGGCGCATACGTGTGGCGCTGGTAGCGCCACTCGGAACATGCAAAGCAGGTTTGCTGTAATAACGCGCTGTAACGTTCGTGAGCGTTAGTTATCGTTGAGATTCGACGTAGGGTGTTGATGTTAGTCAAGAATGCCTTTAAGAAGAAGAAGAAGCCATTATCAACAGCTCACGGAGTTTGAACGAGGTCGTGTAATAGGGCTACGAGAAGGTTAATTTTCTTTCCGCAATATTGCAGAACGACTTGGCAGGAATGTAGCCACTATGCATGATTGTTGGCAGCGGTAGTCAAGGGAAGGTACTGCCTCAAGAAGACCGGGTTCCGGTCGGCCACGTGGCACTACTGAGAGGGAAGACCGCCGTGTACGGAGTATGGACATGGCGCATCGTACCGCGTCTGCGGCAGCAATTCGAGCTGCAGTTGCCACCACAGTGACACAACGAACTGTAACAAATCGGTTACGTGAAGGACAGCTCCGAGCCAGATGCCCTGTAGCGTGCATTCCACTTACTCCAAACCACTGCCGTTTGTGACGTCAGTGGTGACAAGCTAGAGCTCATTGGAGGACGCAGTGGAGATATGTTGTGTTTTATGATGAAAGCCGGTTCTGCCTGGGTACCAGTGATGGCCGTGTGTTGGTTAGAAGGAGGCCAGGTGAGCGCCTGCAACCAACCTGTCTGCGGCCCAGACACACTGGACCTACACCTGGAGTTATGTTCTGGGGAGCAATTTCATATGACAGCAGGAGCACTCTCGTGGTTATCCCACGCACCCTGACGGCACAGTTGTACGTCGGTCTGGTGATTCAACTTGTTGTGCTGCCATTCATGAACAGCATTCTAGTGGGTATTTTCCAACAATATGACGCTCGCCCACATGTCGCTGTTGTAACCCAAAATGCTCTACAGAGTGTCGACATGTTGCCGTGGCCTGCTAGATCACCAGATCTTTCACCAATCGAGCACGTATAAGACATCATTGGACGACAACTCCAGCGTCACCCCCAACCAGCATTAACCGTCCCTGTATTGACCGACCAAGTGCAACAGGCATTTAACTCCATCCCGCAAACTGACATCCAGCACCTGTTGCGTGCTTGCATTCAACATTCTGGCGGTTACACCGGTTATTAATGTACCAGCATTTCACATTTAAAATGGCTCTTCCGGCGCTTACAATAAGCTGTGATCTTGAAACCTTAATCGATTAAATATGTTACCTATACAAATGTATTGTGTGTATATATATATATACACCGAGGAGCCATTACATTACGTACACTTACCTAACAAGCTGTAGGAATCTCTTCAGCCTGCAAAACAGCGGCCACTCCGGGAGGTGGCGATAGGTATCATGGGGAATCTGGTACCATAATGTCAACACCAGGTACTCTAGTCCCAGTACATTTCGGGGTGATGGTGATTTAGCGCGAACCCGCTTTTCTATGTCGAACCACAAATGTTCGATTGGTTTAATGACAAGTAACTTTGGAGGCCAGGGCATTAACAGACATTCACCAGCATGTTCCTCGAACCACTCCTTGACGATTCTGGCAGTGTGGCATGGCGCATTATCCTGTTGGTAATGGCCATCACCAGCAGAGAACACAGTTGCTATGAATGGGCAAACTTGGTCAGCAACGATGTTCAGATACCTGACAGCTGTCAGGGATTGTGCTATTGGGATAATGGGGCCTAAAGTGGCCCACGAAAACATCGCCCGCAGCATAACACCGCCGACGGCGGCCTTTTCCATCCCAACAGTGCATTCAGGTGCTATAGCCTCGGTTGGTAATCGGTATATCCGCGCTCGGCCGTCTACGTGATGCACTAGGAATCTTGATTCGTCACACCAGGCCACTTTCTTCCAATCATCCACTGTCCAATTTTGATGATCTTGGGCCCATTTCATGCGTTGTTGACGATGACGTGCAGTGAGCTTGGGGACCTGGATAGGCCTTCGGCTACGCAGGCTCATGTGCAGAAGGCTGCGATGAACTGTGTGCTGCGACACATTGCCCTAATCACCACTGTCGTATCTGCTGGTGATTTGTCGCACTGTGGCCCTGCGGTCGCTGTGAATAATACGCGACTGTCTCCGCTTCCCTCTGTCATTAATGAGCTGGAACGACACACGGCTGGACGACGGTTCGTTGTTTCGCCATCTATGCACCACGTTTGATACGCACTCACTACAGCGGCACGTGAAAGACCCACAAGTCGCGCCGTTTCTGAGATCGTAGTTCCAAGGTGCCGTGTCATCACAATTTGTCCTTTATCAAACTCCGACAAATCGGCAGCTTTTCCCATTCTGACTCCAAACACTATACTAACCCGGTTCTTGGGTTGTATATGTACTACTGTGTGAACTTCACCCGCGCCACCGTTCGGTCTCCAAGCGCGCTCCTTTCTCTAGTCTGGGAGTGGTCATAATGCAACGACCCAGCAGCGTATATGTATATATTCTTCCTTTGTTATCCTGTGATATATAGCGGATGGCCTGTTGTGGCATATGAAAATTGATGGATGCCAGCTGTTCGCCCGCTGCTGGCCCATGTGTTGGCCGCCGGGAAATTTTATTGAATTTTGGGCTCCGACACCATTATGCTGGACAGCTGCCTTGGCATACAGTTTGGGGGCTATCTGTCTCGTTTGTTGGATGTGTGTCTCTCTTCCGACAATTCTCGCGACACCTTCACTGCTGCGGCACTCAAACTGACAATGATCAAAGTCTGAAAAGTCCTTTCCTTTGTCCATTTATAGACAAGTTCAACTTGTACCGTCAATGTAGGTTCAGCATCGGTGGGTGAAATCACTGCTGGGCGCTGTCCTGGACATGTCCACTCATGGAAATCCGGGTTGTTACAATATCCTAAACACAAAACAATGTTATTGTTAAATAGGGATTGCTTAGACTACTCAGATTATAAAGAAACCCGTATCGAAAAAAAAAATGTGCTTTTATTTGTTCTTGAACTCTTTATCTGGAGTCACAGAAACTAGATACTTTATTTTACCCTGCTGGTTTTGTAATATACGTCACAAAATAATAATATCAACTTGTATGCCCATCAGGCAAACTGATAAAAATTCAGGTTCAATAATTGGTATGGTATGGTAGGTGAGTTGTGTTTACAAAAATTGTTGAAAAGGAGAAAAAGCAACATATGAGGACAGTGTATAAGTTTCCAGTGTTTCATGGTGGAACAGAAGTCACACTTACGTACACAGGCAAGTTGGATTTTGTGATAATCGATGTATGTGGCACCATGAAGTGTAAATTTTGCGCCACTTATTTGCTATCTGACGAATGCCGTCAAGAAAACGTCTTCTATTCAATGCGATGAAACTGCAGATGCATTCTTTAGAGATCCTGAAGTTTAGCAAGCCGCTGGTCGGTCAAGCCGAATGGCATCGAGTGGAACAAGTGGAAGTACGACAGAGGCTAAGTCTGGGGTAAGCCGCATGAGAGAGAACAACCCACGACAGCTGCGTGATGGTTTCGGGGATCGTTGGTTATGCAAAAGAATGATCTTCCGACGTTCAGCTCCTGAAAATTGGCGTTTCCTTTGCAGTTCCTCGTTCAGATGCAGTAGTTGACGACTGAGGCGTTCCGTAGTCACGGTTAGAACCAGTGGCATGAGCTCTAGATGCAGTACACCTTCCATGTTTACCTGATACAGGAAACTTTCTTATCATGTATGCTAGGCTCCGGTGTTGATGTCAATGGCTAGCTTGGATTTACCTACGAATTTGGCGTTGCGGGTTGTCATTATGAACCCAGTTTTGATTACCAGCAACAATTGTTTTGGGAAAGTCCATTATCGGTTGTCTGTCAAGTGATGAAACACGTCTTCAACCTGTGCTATGAGTAATGTTCCCCTCGGTTAGTGTGTGAGGCCCAGTTTCCCCTTTTTTGAGTCAATCCTATATCATGCAAATGTCGATTTGCCGTTGACTGATTCACGCCTAACTGCATAGACAGTTTTGTGGTCTACTAGGAAGCATCTATGTCCGAAGGAGCTTGCCTATCTGCGCTCGGCATCACGTTCGTCTGTCCGCTACGCATCTTGCCCACAACGTTATAATATCCATTTCTGAACTCCAAAAAGACCTTGCGACACGTTCTTATACCTATTGCTTTCTCGCCGTGTGCCGCACAAATCCATTCTCGTGCTTTTGTAATGCTTTACCCGATACTAAACAGGAATAACAGACGTGCAGGTATACACCTTCTAGGTCGCCATGAAGTCGCCCAACTCAGCGCACGTGTGAGATGTCTGCCAACACGTGTCCTTTGGACAGTTCGCAATTCTGATTAAAACTGCTTTCCGCTTTGTGGAGCACCGGAAACGTATAAATAGGCCTATATTTATCGTAACGAGATTATCACCAGAACCTCCAAATGTGCGCTATTTTTTTCAAAATAAGAGCGAAAGATCTTGTAGTAGAAACATATCTTGTATATTTATTGTAAGTCCCACTCATCTGCTGGTTTAAATGAGCACCTGAATCCTGATTTTGACACATAGAATAATTTCAATGCTATCTGGAACATTTTTTTTAATGAGAAACGAATTTCAATGCTAAATCATTTGCTACGCTCTTCCGAAGAAACGGAGAGAAATATTAGTTCAGATGCTTTAATGTAGTTTCCTGAACAACATGCTATTTCGATCATTACATCTTTGTCTCTGCTCTTTCAGAGAAATAAAAGAACACACACACAGGCACACACACACACACACACTCAAAAACACAGAGTGATGATGAACTTTGCTTTGCATATTATATATTTAATTAATATTTATTTGCTAAGCCGCATTAACCTTTTTCTTCTGAAGTTCGTTTTTTTCATTTCTTAACTGTAGATATAGAAGTATTGAAGGAAATTCAGCATGAATTGTGCACTTCAGGAAAGCATTCCTAAAACTATTTGTCGAATATTTCCAGAAAGCGCGAAAGTAGTATGTAGGTCAGCAAGTAGCTCATTTTCTAAATTATGTGCATTAGCACCGACGTTAAATAAACGAAGTCCCAAATTATTGGCATTGAAAAGAAATTAATACATTTTCCCAGAGAATAATGTAATGAAACCTACACATATTTGAAATCAGTACCCAAAATACAGTTTATAACTTGACGTAAGTATTATAATCATCGTTACTCCTCAATGTTTTACGAAAAATGAGCTTAACTACCGATATCACGGACCGTTCTTTAGTTTTTCTACGAGAAAACCGCTTAAAATTTTACTAGCTCATCATTTATTTCTTGTTACATCTTATGAAATTGCCTGATTCGGAATTGCTAAATTAGCAATTGCATTTTGAATGTTCACTAACGACTTTGGTATGCATGGCAAAGATGCCCAGAAACGTATATTGCATTTCGAAGATTCTGTATCAAATAGGCTCGGATGAGATGGAGCCTGGAGGAGATTCCGTGATATTAGAGTAGTGCACTGCTGGAAGATTGATTCGTTCGGAATAATTAAGCACGGGAGTTAAAACGACATGCGTGTGTGAGGTATTATCGTTTACCCAAGTTCTGTCAACAACAGAATAAGGGAGGGATGCGAACGAGGAGGGAGAGGAAGAGATAAACGTATCCTTGCGTGCTGGATGGCGAGTCCATGAGAGCACATGTTACAAGTCTCGAGGATCGAAATGATCACGAACTCCGCTGTATGGCAGTTTCGAAGCTTTGCAGGCGAAAGATTGGGCTGTGAGATAGCATCTGTATAGCACAAGGAGAACGGATGTGAAACTGATTCCTCTTCAAACCGAATTCCCCTTGAATTCGGTATCTAAGATACCTTAGCGTATGTTTGAGCCGTTTTTGGTACTTTAAGAAGTTGAAGATGCCATAATGCCATGGCTTTAAATGTTCATAATCACACCACGGTGCAGCATTTTGTAAAAGCAAAAACCAGCGTCATGCAAAATTTTCGATTACATCTGCACATTTCTAAAATTTTTCACTGAGTATTATATTTTACAATCTTTGTAAAAATTTGTCAACTGGGAAATTTCTCCTAACAACTGTCATTTTCAAAAGTTACTTCAGTAAGTCGATTTCACGTTAGAAACACTTATAATATTTTACCTTTCTTTCTTTTATTTCTATATTAATCGTTGATGCTTGTGCAGCTTCCAGTTTGGGTTATACTTCTTTGAAAATTGCATAAGAAGCAGTTATCACCTATGAATGCAGCACTTGATAAACCATCGTTCACGTTGTTATCGAAATTATGCGTAGGTCCCTCTTGCAAAAAAATATCATCTGCGGGGATTTTTTTATTCGGTATTGCTTGCAGATGTTTTGTGCTCAGTGTTTCGGTGTAGATTTCATTATGCCCTTTTTAAAAATGGAATGTGTTTGAATCATAACTACGTCCGGTGATTCAATCTCTGAAAAGCAAACATGTTATTTGCACCACAGCTTAAAGCTTAAACAACTAAGTTTTCCATTTACAACATAAGACTCTTAAGTTTTGCTCTACAATGTTGGTTCATAGAGTTTGTAAGTGTTGCGTTGTACTTGGCCTGTAGTACGCGGGAATTCATGGCAGTACCCACTCCAGTTTTAGTTGTTTTCTTATGCGGAATTCACTTTTTGCCCTTGTCTGCTACAATTTTGTTTCATTAATTTTGGGCGAAAATGAAGTTTTGTCTTTATGAAAAGACACAAATCATTAAGCATCAGGATAATAATTTCTAACCTATTTTATAAAATCAGGAATTTATAAAATTGTGGTGTTCTAGATTAGCAATGTACATGTACTCTAATACTCCCGTTTTCGCCTCCCAGTTGTCGAATTATCAGAGGCGCGCTCTTCTGGCAAATCGTCCGTGTTCATTCTAAGACCGGTCTCAGGCATGGGCAGTGGAATTTTTTCACATTCTCTTCTCCCCCTGCTGAGACGATCGTCTTATCAGTGCTTAGTCAGGCAGAATCTGGGCTCGAACCTGAATCTGGTTGCATAATGTTTACTGCGGTTCTGGCTCTGACAGAGAAAGAGAATATTCTTCTTTTTTTTTAAATGCAATTTTGTTTGATTTATCAAACAAGACTTACGCTTTCTAGTTCATAAAGATAATTTTCCGGTAACTACAAGTGTGTCTGGGGACGGAGTGGGGACACGGGAGCGCTATATATTCTTGGCTTGGTATTCTAGAAAATGGCATGCATTTCTGCGGACAAGGAGAAAAGCTTCTTCATAAACTATAGATACTAGATTACACGCCGACGAAATTTTGCCCCATGTCTCCAGGCTGTAGCTAACTGCTAATTCTATTGAGCAAAGTACGCAGATTTCAGGGCCACCCGATGTCTCTAATGACCGGCAGCCCGAAACATTTCAGTATGAAACGAATGGTTAACAAAGTCATACTAACTGTACTACAGAAACAGGTATATGTCCCCTTTTCACTTCCCAATTGAGAAAGACATCGGTTAATTGCAAGGGAAGGTGAGTGTCTGAAGGGTGATATTCTTAATACACTGAGTGGTCACTTTATTTTGACCACCCCCTCAGTACTTCGTTGGGCCACCTTTTGCCTTTAATACTGCGTCGATTCTTTGTGGCATGGACTCCACGAGATGTTGATAGGTGGTTTATGGAATCTGAAACCATGCTTGATGAATAGCACTTTCCAGGAGTGCGAGATTGCAAGGTTGTGGATCCAGCTGTCTGATGGCTCGTTCAACTTCATCCCACAAATTCTCAATGGGGTTAAGATCTGGAGAATGTGTGGGTCACCTAAGCAAAGTAAACTCACCGGCATGTTCCTGAAATCAATTCTGTACAATACAAGCACTATGGCAGGACGCATTACCTTTTTGAAAGTACCCATCGCCATTGGGATAAACCATCCACATGACAGGATGCACTTGGTCCGCAACGATGTTTAGATATGATGTGCCAGTCAGACGTTGATCAACATGAATTAAAGGGCCTAACGCGTGCCAGGAAAACATTCCTCAAACCATAACGTTGCCTCCACCAGCTTGAAGGATCGTAGCAATGCATTTAGGGTCCGAGCTTTCGTGCTATTTCCGCCAAATTCTCACTCGGTCTTCGGCATGGTGCAACTGAAAACGTGATTCATCGGACCACATAATTTGTTTCTAATTATCGACTGTCCAATCGTTGTGCTCGTGTGCGAACTGGAGACGTTTTCTCTTGTTAACTGCAGGCAGCAAATGTGTTCGAACAGGCCTTCGGCTGCCATATCCCATCCGATGCAGTGTACGGCGAACAGTGCGAGCAGAGATCACTTGAGGGGATCCTTGATTAAGATGGTCTGTAATTTTCTGCATTGTTGCCCTTCTGCTGTCTGTTACCAGTCTGGACACGCTCCGTTCCGCCCGAGCAGTCACTAGTTGGTGATGACCACACGTTGCACGTAGAGACCCAGTTTTTTGGCTGACAGTCCAGTCTTTAAACACTTTAACAACAGCTGCTCTGGAACAATTCACGAATGCGGCGATTTCGGTGATGCTCTCTCCATGGCTCCGAGCTCCTACAATCATCCCAAATTGAAAGTCCGTCAAATCGCATTTTTACCCATCTCGTCACCCAAAAATCACTTCTACTACTGTTGCAAGCACTAAGCTTTCCCTTTTTATACTAGCCTCGCCCTCTGGCGGCAACAGCGTGCATCCATAGCTCATTTGCTTAAAACTGTTAGGTGGTCATAATAAAGTGGCCACTCAGTGTGTAATGCCTAAATAGGTCAGTCCAATTTTTCGAACTCGTACGTTACCGGGCTCTATCTTACAATTTAAAATTCGGGCTCGGACACTTAAAACTGAACTAGAACTCAGCACTGCTTCTTATTGGTTTATTGCTCATGGAGATGTTAAATTACGAAACGAAGAAAAATAGTATACATACTATCTTGTATTCCTCTAATACAGTGTTCAGCAGAGCTTAAAAGTGCCCGTTTGGACTTTTATTTATAAATGATCCTTTCACACCATGTTAAAGTAAAAGCTTCTAATGATTTACACGAAATCCGGTAAGAGTTTCAACATAAATATTGCGTTCATTATGGCTGAAATGTGTCTACAATAAAGTGTGTTAAAATGCGACATTAGGACTAATATTCGCCGAAATCATCTAATATGTGCATCAAAGTCTTGATATCTATCTTTCTGGCTGTAATAGCATTTTTCTGTGCTGTGCAGTTAGTACAGTTCGATAAAATGTGAGTTTTTGTTCATGTAGGCTATTGAAATCAGTTTGCAAAATTGACAAATAAATGAAGGGCATTAAACTGTTTCTTAGATGATCAGGCAAGAGGGAATGATATTCTTCTTTCTTTGTTTATCGATGAGTTTTTAGAATAACACTCATGGAATACAAATTTCGTTCATTTTCACTCAGCAACCAAAATTTTGTGTGACCGTCGATTTTTTAAAATCACTTTACATCGTATTAAAAGTACGCCATGTATTTTGAATCAATTGATGGAAAAGCTTCAAAAATAAATTAACGTTGCGGAATACATTCGCAGAATGCATTAGTGTCTCTTTCCGTGTGCAGATACTAAGAAACCACAAGTGTGCTTAGTTCATACAGAACAGTTAAAAAATAATAATATTCTCAATTAGTATAAGCCACCCTTGTGTCCGAGTGGTCGCAGGTACAGGGTTCTAACTAATCGTTCAAGCTGGACTTGTTCGATTCTACGATGAGGCATGGACACTACGCTTCCTACAGCGCTGGGTTCTCCCCTTCCTGAAACCAATGACCCCAAATTAAGGACAATCGTATAATTCTGGATTCTTACTAAGGCGATCGTTAAACATTGAAACAAAATACCAAAACAAAAACAGTCTAATTTTAAATTTTATGTTGCTCCTATCTAAGTGTATGTCGTTACGATGCTAATATGCATTCTGTGGGCAGTATCAAATATTTTCATTTCGAAACAGAATGCACAATTTCTCTATAAAGAAAAAGTATGAATTTTATAGAGGCCGATATTTATTACAAATAATTCGTATTTATTGTAAAAAAAACCTATTTTAATCTACAGTACACCACTCAAAAGGTTGAATAGAACAATGAATACATATCAGTGTCAGTTTCGTGTACACCATCTATTTAAATTACGAACGCTTATATCGCTTTATAAATATGTTTATTCAGTGGCGTAATAGAATATATAATAGTGTGAAAGACATTATGAGTGGTATTACGTGGTATTTTTAAGCTGTTATACGCTGCGTTTTGCCATGTTTCTATCGCTTAATCATGTATGCTAAACCGATGGAAATTCTATAGGGACAGCAACATTGCCGGCTAGCCTGCTGGATATGATTTCTACTGATCCCCTAAAAGTAGTCTGTATAAAGTTCGTGTAAGGGATAACTCTTCTAGCATTATTCCATGTAGGAGGAGTTGAGCAGTTCGATTTCCTTGCAAGTGCCGTAATCTGGATGTCTTGGTTGACACTTCTGATGTGTTCTTTATACAGTATCTAGTGGCTAAGGATCGCTTTGTTTTTCCGATTTATAACTTACTTTTTTTTGTTGGCAGGGTATATATACTAACGGTATAGACTACTTGATATTATACGTGATAAAGGGATCAGGGATTTTACAGCTGCAATTAAGTTATATTTACGCACTAGATTTTTTCAACAAATACATAAGTCTGGAATATATGTGTGACGGATACTGCGTATCTCATTGCCGTTCTAGTTGATTTTGTTACCGCAGACATTATCAGCTGTCGGTCTGCGTACGTTATGTATTCGACGGAACCATGTTCGGAAGGACAAAGTGATCCTTAGCCACCGCATGTAAAGAACATATGGGAAATACCAACCAGGACATGCAAAATTCTGCACTTGCCAGGGAACCCATGTACTGCTTGGCGCTTCTTAATGGAATAATATAATAGTAGAAGAGTTGCTTCCTTTACGAACTTTAAAGACTCTGCCATCCGAGAAACAGTTGAAATATTTCCCAACAAACTAGCATGCAATGATGGCGTCTCTGTGAAACTAAGAATAGTTTGGCATGCATGTTTAAGGGATGGCAATATGCCGCAACACAGTGTGTAATTGCGTGATAAAAATACCGCTCGGGATGATTCCACGCTTTTCTCAAAATACCATCTTCGTTTCTTACGGGTTGCAATTCTTTGCATTTTATATCAGCCCACTGCTTTGGAAAAGTCCAGTATATGTATAATGTATTACGCCATTGCACTAATGGATCTATAATACGCTATAAGCGTTTGAAATAATGAGTATGTTTAAAACTACGAAGCCTAACAACTCTTTGAAAGTGTTTCATATATCAAGTTGTTCCAGAATTACTTCACAGATATCTGCTGTCAAGTATTACTAATTTAAATCTAATGTTTCTTTGTTCTTAACTCTTCATTAAAACTGCTGTAAACAGCAAGAAGGAATGTTATTGATATACGAGAAAATTTGGAATGCTTCTCTTAATAAAGTACCCCAGGTGGGACTCACTTGTGTATAGCATTTCTCTCATTAGATTTACATGTTATTTTTTTATTTTCAAGTTTCTGAGATATCTCTGTATCACATTTTGTCAGAACATAATAAAATACATAAGACTTTATGTTATCTATATGTGTTGAAGTTCCCGAGAGAATATATAAATTTAGTCGAAGAAACTGTTTCCGTAAATTCTTTGAGTCATTAAGAAAAACAAAAGCAACCAACACGAACCAATTTCTCCCTACAGACGCCATAAATGTCAGAGAGTGGTTCTTCCCAATAACAGGTATCAAAATGGAAACCCTCAACTCAGACCAATAAATGGCACTTCATCCTTTAGTCTATAACTTGTCTTCGTGGCGTAATAGCTTTATCCTTCACTTGGCTCAACCTTCTATTCTTCTAAGACGCAGTTTTCAGTTCTTTTCATTGCCGCCTCTTTGTTGCATCGACAGATTTGTATCCTCCGATCTTCTGTACCTTTTTTCCCTCTCCGCACTCCTCTCAGTCCAATTTCTCGGAGAACGAAGAAAACTTGGGAATGGTCCTTTCCTCTCTCACACCCCAGTAATCGAGAATTGTGGAATTGGATAAAACGGCTCGCCGCCGAGCGATTTTCCGTCAACACCAAACCGATATATTGAAGCACATGTTCTCAGAGACAGGACTTGAAACCCTTTGCAAGAAGTTTTACAAGTGCCGAAAAAAGTCTATTGTTGTAATCACAGTTGAGACCTTCTTGTCTTCCGAGTATACTCCGCCTTAGAAGCGATCTCATCTTATCGTAGTGCTGTCAACACTATCTTTTCTCCCATGAATTTTGTGTAAAATGTGAATGCGGTGTGTGTTAGAGCGACCCTCAGGCACGAAATACGCAAGAAGTTTGTTTTCTGTCCATAGTAACGAGCTTACGACCTTAAGCGACAAAGAGCACTCTTGGAAAATTCAAGAAATATTTGTGAGGTCGTCGTTGCCAGCTTCATGAAAGGAAGAAATCCCATAAAAAGGCTTCCATATCGTCTTTTACCAAAGGCGCTGAAACTTCTTGTTCAGCCATTCTTGGGTCACATGCGGGAAAGGAAAGATGTGTCCCTAAATTTGAATCTATAAATGCTGCATATTATAAATTCTCCAACGACATGCAATAATGCTATGTGCATAGAATTTCTTGACCTTAATATATTTCTTATTGTGAATGATAGGAATATAACAGTTTTTAATTATAAAAATGAACTATGATCTTTATAATTGTTTTCAATAGAAGAACTGCTACAAAAAGACAGTTTAGAGTGCATTAAACATTCTAATCAATGTGATCAAGAATTCTATGTGAATTGAGATAAATAACAAAACTGTTTAAAAACATTATGCAGAATAGTAGTACGATCATCGCATTGCTCTGCATTTAAAGTTCTGAGCATTCAAATATCTAGGGCCTAACGTATATGTGTTACAGATTAATGTCTTTGGCTTATAATTAACATATCTCCTCTTTCTTTAGTAGGTTTTCCTAGGGGTTTTTTTTTTTTTGATTGGAGGTTTAACGACCACCGTGAGCAACTCAATGGGTTATAAGCAGTCGCCCGTCCCTAATTTAGGGTCACTGGTTCCTGGGAAGGGAGAGAGCCAGTTCCGCAAGACAAACACAACACCCATGCCTCACTGGGATTTGAACCCGGACCCCTTTCGGACAAATGATCAGAGGCCATCGCCTAGACCACTGCGCTACCGGGGCGGCCTAGGGTTTTCATTGACGTACAAATGAATTCTAGGATTCATTTATTTCGTAGTATAAAACGTTTAAAAGAAAGATGCTCAGTTCAATCAGGATACGACAGTTAGTTGTTTTGGCGTATTTGTTGTAGATCCAACATACACGGTTAAAACTTTCGTGATAGGTTGCACCAAAAAGTGGTGGTATACCAGCTGCACCACTTTCTGAGGAAAGATACATCGTTGTGTGGTGCTAACAAAACCCAATAACATGGTGAAAGCTTACACCACAATGTGGTGCAACATTGTGTTATAACGTGCTGCAAAGTTGCACCATGTGGTTGGATTGTTTGCACCAAAAAAGGGTGTATCTTTTCTCAGAAAGTGGTGCAGCTGGTGTAGCACCACCTTTTGATGCAACTTACCACAACATTTTTAACAGTGTACATGTGCGCATGTGTATATTTAGCCTCACTTTTGCGTGTTATTTTTTTCTCCTCTTCTTGAAGATAACGTCCCTCATGAGCAACTAAGTTTATAGGGAGCCACTCGTTGCCGCTCTGATGGTCGAGTGGTACGGAGCTTTGCATTGTCAGCATTTGTCCGAAAAGGATTCGAGTTGGAATCCCGGGTGAGGCATGAATGGGGTGTTTGTCTTATAGCATCGTTCTTCCCTACATGTAAAGTAGTGGCCCTAATGTAAAGACCAGTGCCTGATCATACCCTATTGGGTTGATTTTGGAGAAGGTGCTGAGTCAGCGGTGCACGGGAAAGCGAACCACGTATGCTTCATCCGGGGCTCCAGAATATGTCAGATGACAGTTCCAAAATTCAAAGCCAGCATTCTTGAACGCTGATACATAGTAAGAGTATTACCGCTAGAACATAGTAATACACAATATCATCGTTTCTAATTTTCAAAATTAAAAATGCACTCCGTTTCTAATATTGGGCAACTGATTTCAGAAAGGGGACAGACCAGCGCCGTAGAACAATCGCACTACCCATTGTGCATCTAGGGCTTGAACCAGAGCTTAATTCAGATGTTCAGCCAAACAGCCCACACGGCTTCCAGTTGTCCTGTTAATCCCGGTTTAAAGGGGGTGGGGGAAAGAACTTAGTGACAACTGTTTTCTTGTATTCATAATCATGATAATGACGACGACGAAAAAGAAACTACCCTTTTCGTCAACTTACTTGCGATAATTTTATTTTCATGATGCTACGGATGTACATAATGAGGGAATTTATACTTCTAAAATACACATTTGATTTAGCACAAATGTCGCAGCAACTTGCTTAATTCATTAGTACATTTCAAATATTTTATTCCTCCTTGTGATCGGTTTCATTCACGTTTAGTTCTTCAAATGTATTTGTAGCAGTATTTATATGTGTTTCCTAGTTTCTCCTGTAAGTGCCGAACTGCTGCTTTTAAAAATTATACGCTGAATCCGATACCAGTGTATTGGAATTTGTAAGTAGTGCTCCGTTTAGGGAATTAAGGAAGAAATATTGCTTACAAAGAAATTCACAAGATTATTCTCAGAAATCAGATTGTGATACTGAATTATTCATATAATAATATCACAATGTGATTACCGAGAATTATCGTATGAATTTCTCATGAACTTGTGAGTGTTATTTCGTCCTTTATTTCCATATCTGAAGTACTGTTGATTTATCCGCTACAAGGATTCATAGGACTTCGACTAGAGAACTCTGAAATTGTCCTAATCTGTAGTTGCTTAGCTTCAGTTTATTGCAACTTCTTTGTCATAGGTGGTATAACCGCAGCGTGCTCGAAAGGAAATCGAAAGATGCGAGTTCCGTTTCTGCTGTAGGGCGATATAATCTTTTTTTTTTTTTTTCTATTTTTGTTTTAACGGCCACCGTCAGTAACTCAATGTCTCTAAGCAGTCGCCTGTCCCTAATTTAGGGCCATTAGTTCCAGGGAAGGGAGAGAGCCAGTGCCGTAAGACAAACATTATCTCCATGCCTCACCGGGACTTGAACCTGGACCCATCTCGAAAGGTCATAAGCCAGCACTTAGACCACTGCGCCACCGGGACGGCGATATAATCTTCAAATTTTCTTGTGAGGTGATACAATGTAAATAGGAAACTGTACCTATCCCAGTCTGATCCCTGAGAATAATCCAGTGCTCCTCTTAATCAGTTTCAACAAATCACAGGAAAATCTATCGGCGTGAAAAATGCAGTCCTATCCATCGATCTCAATTTTAAGCTGATTTGATATTTTCCCAGACACTACAGTTTCTGTCGAAGCATATTTCGAAATGGCGGTTTTCCTTCCTCGTCATACATTTGTGATAAAAAACAGCATTGTATTTATTCCTGGAAACTGCAATCTAAAATTGTGTTTGTCATTAGAATTGCTGTTTCTTACCTTCCCTTAACATTTCAAACAACACTAATTACACTTTCCATTGCTGCCGATCGCTGTGAAAAGGTTTTATATATGAGATAATAAATGAGAGTTTACCTGATCTCAATACCTGATTTTTAGTTGTTCATATTCTTTATAATAAAGCATCGCTTTGTCTGGTCCTGTTATTAACGTATTTCATTGTTGTCTCTTTCTCTTAGTCAAAAGAGTAGAACAACTTTTGTGTATATAGTTCAGAAATCCAATATTCGCCATCATTTAAAATCAGCTTCTTTTCAACGTTTACAAATCTTGTTCTTGAGTTGTAAATCACCCATAAAAAGTGTAATGTGTTTGAAGAGTTAAATTGAGCTCTGAATTCGGAATATGCTCCGTTATTCTTAATTAAATATATTCTACCAACATTTCTCTCGGTTTCGAAAAAATGCTGAATGTTTATTTTATCCAACAGCTAAACCAAGTACGAATTACATTTCATGTTTTTCATTTGGAAACTTTTCTTGATTCAAAAAGTTTGAGGAAATGAGAAATTCTTGGAGAAGAAAATAATAACAATTCTTAGAATAGAACAATGCACAAAGCATAACGACGTCGAAAACAAAACAAGAAATCGCTGACATTCTCATAAAAAGCTTCATTCAAAAACTCTTTTCAATCTGATAAGGTGCCAGCTAAAACTTTCTTTTAAATATTTGATTATATCTGTTATCTGAAGAGAACAGTGGTTAAATAAAAAATATGAAGTTTCAAAAAATGTTTTTGCCTGTTTTGCCAGATCAATTCTCCAATGCAGCGCCAATGCCTTTGTCTAGAGATCCGCTTATCAACTTCATTTGAATCGGTGCATATGTTGCTAAATGAAGAACGTACCTGGATATATTTTAGGTTAATAACAAAAACAGGGTTTGTAACTTAGTGAAATGTTACTGAGAAGGTTAAATAATTCGCCTTAAATCGTATTTTTTCATTTCCGTTGTGAAGTGCTGGTTGATATTTCCTTAATGACATTAAATCAGGAAAATTTCGGCAAACACCATCCGAAAATTACCGCTAAAGTTTGAAGCATTCTCATAACATTGAAAAACTTACATTAGGCATTTCGTGCTGGTTCAAAACACGCTTTAAGCATTTCAGCTTACCAGTGATGGTGTTCGATTTGAAGTTTATGAAGCATTATGAAGTGTTCGCAGCATCAAACATAAAACATGAAAAACTGGTCACGCGAAAAGAAATTTTTTCTCTCGAAATCTCGGAGTTTTTCTATCAGTAATCCTCTTTCCGAAAATATTTTGTTGGCGGAAATTATTTTACGCAGGTAAGGGATTATGAGAAATATACAGTATATAGATGAATGTTGTACCCCGAGGCAGAAAAAAACGGAGTTACTGATAGACGTTCTTTCCTTGCATTTTCTTTACTTTCAGATATTTCTTTTCTTCTTGCAGTTTTAGTACTTTTCCTTCTGCATTCCTTTTTATTATTTTGCTTTTAGAAAAATGGTATTAGGGAGAAATACGAAAAAAAGGAGGACTCCCGCTAAGAGAGATACAAGTAATACCTAAAAGATACCTATTCTGGGCTCCCTGTTTTTTGCCATTTGTGCAAAAATTGGAGTGCCGTAGGGCTTTGTCATAAAGCAGAACTAGAAGATAGCTCTTTCACTTGCTTTCTACTTACGCGGTAGAATCTGGCAACCCAACTATTTCAAAGAAGCGGAGGTGAGATGGAGAAGTGGAAATGAAGTTACATTTCCAGAAAATAGCCAAACTATCCGTATGACCCCCAAATTGTTCAAGTTTAAGAGAATGTTCTGTGGAGCACACACGAAAAGGCCTTCAAAATCAGGGATAACTGCCTACTATCCACTAAATTTTCAGCGATCAGGTATATTTTCAACGTCTTTTTTCGGTAATATAAGCTGGAAAACGTTATCTATTTTAAGGAACTGATGGAATTGATAATGCTATAAATTCCAGAGAATTAGGATTTTGGAAGATTACCATTTTTTATTGATAATTTTAAATAAAGAGACATTTCAAAAGATAACTGTGCAACTATTTTTCGTAATGGCATAATATTACTCTCATTACAGTTGTCTGTGTTTAGAGGTTACGCACTCCGCTGTAGTTACCAATATTAAATTCACGCAAAATAAACGTAACTTTATTTTTTGCAGCTGTGAGCATTTTACAATTGTAACCAATCTTATACATTAAGCTTCAAGCTTTCTCATAGTTCATACATAACTTCAGAAAAAACTATCCAAATCATAAAAATTAAAGAATTATCCTGTTAACTTTAAAACAAAACACTACCTACTTAAAATCATACATTCTTCCTCTAATGTACTTCAAACTGCACATACCAGACACTGAAATAGAAACTTTTATTCAATATCGAGTTGGACCTACTTATGCCCGAATTACAGCACGTAGGCGATTTGGCATAGATTGTACAAGGTGTTGGTGCATCTACGTCTACAGCATACAGTCAACATTGCAGAATAGAGTTATTGGGCAACAATGTTAAGATGATTCTTGTAGCACACCCGACCTCTTAGCAACATTAAGGGGCGCGTTTCGTGCCAACAGAACGTGTCTTCACATAATAAAACCACCTGCAGAAATTGAGTTGTGTTTACAAGTCAAACGTAGCCCATTGCTTTACGGGGCTACCGCCAAACTCTTTGCCTACCGGCGATACACAACATGGTGTACCTCTGCTCATCGGACCACATGACCTTTTTTCCTGAAACCACTATAGACGATTTTCCCAATTCTTCGCAGAAATCAATAGCTTCCGTGTAGGCATGCAACTGCCGATACCAATTCTATTTAATTCCCTGCGCTTAATTCCCTGAGATATGGGTCACGAGCAGTCCTCATTGAATGCTTCAGTCAACTGCTGTTCACAGAAATGCCTGTTTCTCCATACAGGCCTTCTCAGAAGACGGCGATCTTGTTCATGGCATATTGTCATCGCGTGACTGTAACGCCTCTTTGGCAAGCAATGTGAATTACACTCTTTGAAAAACAAAAAAGAAACAGTACCACTGCGAGAAAATATTTTGATCCTGATAAAACTCAGCATGCAAGTACCTCAGGCCGAATATGCAAACAATTAAAAAACAACGACGCATGACAAAATAGTGTCCCGCCACAGCGCATGGGAACCACTTATTGAGGATGGTATATCGAGAGCAAAGATCGCACACAACGACAATTTTGACATCGGATTACGGTTATGCTAACCTCCACGGACTGTGAGGATGCCTTGAAGTCGAATTCGTGCCTAATACGAGCAATTGAGCGAGTTTGAGAGACAGCATATAAGTGTGCTGAGAGGGACCGGTTGGTCAAGTCGCCGTATCGCCAGACATTTGGGTCGCAACGACGCGGTAAACGGACGATATTGGCTCCAATGGGTCGAGGAGGGTACAACCCAGCGGCACGCGGGCAGTTAAAGGCGGAAGGAAACGATGGAACGTGAGGATCGAGCGGTTGTGAAAGCCGCACGAACAGAACCTAATTCGTCGCTCTATACCATACGTGGACAAATTGCGAGGTCAACAGGTACGAAAGTGGCGTTCCAGACCGTTGCCGAATCAACTGCGGCATGGAGACTACATTCGCCGGCACACGTTGCAGTGGTGTCATGTCCGATTAACGTGATATATAGTCCAGCGGCGTCGTGTTGTCTTCAGTGATGAGTCACGGCTCGTATTTGGCACCGATGACCAACGCATACGTGTCTGGAGACGAGCCGACCAGCGCAAGGAATCCTGCCTTTACGGTGAAACGGCGCACGGCTCGCATACCGGGAGCGACTGTCTGGGGAGAAATTTCCTACGATAGCCGGACACACTTGGTAGTCCTCCGTATCACCCTCACGCCTCGACAGTACGTCGATGACATTCTACGACCTGTTGTGCCGCCATTCCTGTCGCAGCATCATCGGGTAATTGTTTAACAGGATAATGCTAGGCCACAAGCAGCACGGATCTCCCAAGCCTGCCTTCGTAATATCGACACCCTTCTATGGGCAGTCTGATCCCCCGACCTCTCACCGATCGAACATGATTGGGACATGAAGAGACCTACGCTCATCCCCAAATGTCGGCGAACTGTTACGCAATTTGCGCACCATCTGGCATGCTACATCTCAGGACAGTATCTGTGAACTGTAGGTGTCTGTGTCACGCCGGATAACCGCTTGTATCCAAGCTAGAGGTGGTGCTACAACATACCGACTTGTTCCACTCGTGTAGCTGTTTTGTTCCAATAGATAGCTCAACTATTCTGGAATTGAACTCATTTCGTTTGCTATACACGTACATTGCACATACCAATTTTCATCTCTATTGGATGATTCCATCTGGCTGCTTCTTTTTTTTTTTTTTTTTTTTTTTTTTGTTGTTGGTGTTTTTGAAAGGAGTGTATTTCTCCACGGATCAAAGACCCGAATTGTGTCACCTTTTGGGCAACCAGTCAGAACTGCTGTTTTCAAAATCGTTGCTCCAGCCAGACGGGAACCAACAATAAGCTGTTAATCGAAATCTGAAAAATAATTTGTTTCTCCCACTGTGATCAACGCTACTCACGATTACTGACGAGCAGCTGTCGTAATTAGTTGCCTATACACTGAGTGGCCACTTTATTATGACCACCTGACAGTTTTAAGCAAATGAGCTATGGCTGCACGCTGTTGCCGCCAGAAGGAGAGGCTAGTATAAAAAAGGAAAGCTTAGTGCTTGCGACAGTAGTATCAGTGATATTTGGGTGACGAGATGGGTAAAAAATGCGATTTGACTAACTTTCAAAGTGGAATGGTTGTAGGAGCTCGGTGCCATGGAGCGAGTATCACCGAAACCACCGCATTTGGGAAATGTTCCAGAGCAGCTGTTGTTAAAGTGTTTAAAGACTGGACTGTCAGCCAAAAAACTGGGTCTCTACGTGCAACGTGTGGTCATCATCAAATAGTGACTGCTCGGGCGGAACGGAGAGTGCCCATACTGGTAACAGACAACAGAAGGGCAACAGTGCTGCAAATAACAGACCATGTTAATCAAGGATCCCCTCAAATGATCTATTCGCGCACTGTTTGCCGTACACTGCATCGGATGGGATATGGTAGCCGAAGGCCTGTTCGAACACCTTTGCTGTCTGCAGTTAACAAGAGAAAACGTCTCCAGTTTGCCCAGGAGCACATGGATTGGACAGTCGATAATTGGAAACAAATTATGTGGTCCGATGAATCACGTTTTCAGATGCACCATGCCGATGGCCGAGTGAGAATTTGGCGGAAACAGCACGAAAGCATGGATCCCAAATGCATTGCTACAACCCTTCAAGCTGATGGAGGCAACGTTATGGTTTGGGGAATCTTTTCCTGGCATGCTTTGGGCCCTTTAATTCGTGTGTATGAACGTCTTACTGGCGCATCCTATCTAAACATGGTTGCGGACCAAGTGCATCCTGTCATGTGCATGGTTTATCCCAATGGCGATGGCTACGTTCAACAAGATAATGCGTCCTGCCATAGTGCTCGTATTGTACAGAATTGGTTTCAGGAACATGCCTGTGAGTTTACTTTGCTTAGGTGGCCCACACAATCTCCTGATCTCAACCCCATTGAGAATTTCTGGGATGAAGTTGAACGGGCCATCAGACAGCTAGATCCACAACCCTGCAATCTCACACTCCTGGAAATTGCTATTCATCAAGCATGGTCTCAGATCCCACAAACCACCTATCAACATCTCGTGGAGTCCCTGCCACGAAGAATCGACGCAGTATTAAAGGCAAAAGGTGGCCCAACGAATTACTGAGGGGGTGGTCATAATAAAGTGGCCACTCAGTGTATATGTGGTGACACACGTTACCACGTAGTTTGTACATCCGCTGCATGAGTGACGTTTATTTACATCCGCAGGAAAGTTTCTAATTTAATGGCAGATGTGTGCAATTTATTTCAGGTAGTTCTCCAAAGTAAGCCACAATTGTTCCAGCCCCAGTACACCGGGAAAGTTGACAGCCATTTGGTGGCTATAATATCTTTTGAAAAAGCTCCAAATCTTTCTCTGTTACGTGTGTAATGTGTAAGCTCTAAACACACACAAGTTTAATGTTATGTTATCTAACTGGCCGATGCACATATGACTTTCACAGTCCGAACTGAAAATTATTGAAATCGTGGTTAACAAAAGAATATGTGAACAGACATTCGGCAGCAAGAGATTTTTGCATTAAAATATACGATATATGCATATGTATCTGCTCATATGTATCTGGTAATGGGCTGGACATACTGCCAGAAGGACAGACCATCGATGGACAGCCGAAATTTTAGATTTAATTCCAAGGGACTGGAAAAGACCCAGAAGAAGACCACATGGGAGATGGGTGGATGAAATTCGAAAGTATGCAGGAGTGACATGGAGGAGACTGGCACAAGACAGACCGTTGTGGAGGAAACTTTGGAGACCTTCGTCCAGCAGTGGATTGATAATGGTTGACGATGATGATGATGATCTGCTCTTACGAGATAATGTTACATTAGACTTTATAGAAAAAATGCTGTCAACTATGAATTTAAAAGGGAATTTTCCAAAATAATTTGGGCAAAAATATGGTGCTAAATATAAACCGTGTTTTACGGGAAATGCTAGAGATTTATGGAAAATATCACTGATAGTGATAGCTATCCTATAAAAAGACTTTTAGTTCAGTGTGAAATGTATCACAAGGAATAACTGAACTTCAGAAAAATATGCATTTATGCCACGTATCTGAGAATTTCTGAGTTCAAGTTAATGAACAAGAAAGGTATCTGGACGTGGCAAGCAACCGGGAGAGCTGATATTTGGTAATGATGATTTTAACCCTTTTAGACGGCCGATGTACCCAAACCAAACGGGGTCCAAATTACCCTGCGCTTCTCAAGCCGAAATGTTTATATAGCGGCACGGCTTTACGAAAGCTGCATCAAAACAATTCCATTGCCTTTCTTATCTCAGGAATTCCGACCGTAAACCTGTGACGGTTGATAATCGTTCCTAGAAGACATTTACTTTCTGCTTCATTACCCAAGACATGATGCAAAAGTCCTAGTCCTTTTGACATGGATATCATGCTAATGGGTAGAAACAAGTGATTTAAACATATGTCTCCTTTCTTAGGTTTGTCGCCAATGTAATAGTTCTTTTGGCAGGTAATCAGTCAGAAAGGATTAGTGTCCATCATCCCCTTAAATGACCACTTTACATAACAAAGCTGAGGTAAAAGCCATGCTTTTTGCTTCAGATGTTCACTCTTTCCAGCCGCGTTCGGCCCACTTCTTAGACAGCTAGTATATTCTTGCGAGCTGATTTTTTTCCCATTTTGCAAACCCTAGTTAATTTTGTGCCAGCTACAAGTAAATGTTGCGTCACTTTGTTGTGGAAAAGTTGGGTATCTGGAGAATTAGAAAACACATGTGGATAATTGTGATACACAAATGGGTCGAAAAAATAATGCTTGCATTACATAAACTATATCCATATCAAAAATATTCCATTCGTTTTCCGGTATTTTCCGATTCACAAATTTTACTGTGTGCAATGTAAACACAAGTTTGCATTTGACAAAACATCTCTTCTAAATACACGGTCAAGGTACATTATTGTGACTACCAGCTAATATCCCGAATAACCGCCGTGTGCAGCGTGGACAGCAGCTAGAGAGGCTGGGAGTGACTTAATAAGGTGCTGGAAGGTCTTCACAGGTATGTGGAGCCACGCTGACTGCAGTGCATCTGACAGCTACGGGAGGGTGCTTGGAGGGGAGCCATAGAGCGAAAAACACAGTCGAGGCAGTTCCACAGATGCTCAATTGGGTTTAAGTCTGCGGAATTAGGGGCCAGGGAAGTACTTTGAAGTATTCATCGTGCTCATCCAACCACCTTCGGACATTTCTATCTGTGTGACACGTCGCATTGTCTTTCTGGAAGATCCCATCCCCCCAGGGAAGACAATCAGCATGTATGGATGTACGTGGTCTGCAAGGATGGATTCCTAAGGAATTCGGTCCATAGTGCCTTCCACAAGTATGAGTGGACCCAGGGAATGCCACGAAGCAATTCCCCAGACCATAACACTGTCCCCATCAGCTTGTTTTTATCCAGCAATGGTTGCAGAGTTTTTGTTCCTGATGTTTCTCGCATTGTACGCCAACGTCTGTCCGTTCGATGAAGCAGAAAAAGTGACTCATCGGAGAAGGCAATCCTTTGCCGATCAGTGGAGGTCTAATTCCGATACTAAAATGTAAGCCCTTTCTGCCGATATATTGCTGCGTTCGCATAGGTGCAGTGACCATCCGTCTGCATCGGAGCCCCATACGCAGCAGGGTTCGCTGAACTGTCGTTTTAGACACAGTTCCGGTAGCCTCCTGGTTCATTCTGCCAGTGAGTTGCTACACTGCAGCGTGTAGATTGGCCTTCACGCATCTTTGAAGCTGACGTTCACCTCTCACAGCAACGTCACGTGGTGCTCCGCAGTTTCCACATCGCTTGTTTGCAATGGGGCCATTTATTCAATCACGATACAGTTTAACCACAGCAGCACGCGAACAGTTCGCAGACTGCGCTGTTTCACAAATACTGCCACCCTTGGCCCGAAACCGATAATCATCCCTTTTTGCAAATCTGATAAATCGCTCTGTTTATCCGTGACAGAAACGAGTGATATGTTTTCAGAATGCCTACAGCGCACCTTATATACCCTCCATGCCAGCTCTCGACACGGGCTTTCTTTCATTGGATACGCACTGTTGTAAAAGTAGGAGGTCGTCACAATAATGCGACTTTACTGTGTATATTATTGAAGGAATTGTTTATGAATGGGACAGCAGGTAGACAACATTAATGCTAAATGCATTTTCGCCGGCCCGGTGGCAGAGTGGACAATCTAGGACCAGATTCGCGGTCCTGATGAGGAATGGGTGGTGTGTTTGCTTCACGGGGCTGGCTCTCTAACTTCACTGCAACCGGTAGGCCTAAATTGGAAACGGGACACTACTTATAACTTTTAGAGTTGCCCATCGTTATCGTTAAACTCCGAAATAACGGAAAAATAAAACAAAAATATACAACTTCTTCCTACTGGTTTTAACTTTTTTCCTTCGAAGGAAAATCAGTGTTGATCTGTTTCACTCAAGACGTTGTTTTAGCTGTTGAGAACACGAGCGCAAAAATCCTTTTAGCGCCGAACAAATATAATAATGAAAAGTAGTATTGACATGTTTTCCCCATTTTCTACGGGTATATAACACTAGAGAGCGTGAAAGTAACTATTCATATTATTCTGGCATCTGTTTCAGCTGTCAGAATGGGATTGTTTTCTTTTTCTGCATCTAAGAACTGAAATGCTGACTCAAATCCTCCTTGCACTTTGTGTTCCCATTTGATGAATCACAATTTTCGCGCTATGTGATCATGAATGATGTACAAAAGACCATACCATCCGTGATGGTATAAATAAAATAAAAAAATGTATGGGTAAAAAAAGGTTTTGCAAATAAATCTTCGGATTCTAGACGTCATAAGAATTAAAATAGCTTAAAATATTGCTGAAGATATCAAACTTAAAACTTCTTGTTATAGGACATCGTTAATAATACCAAATTATCCGTGGCACCAGCCATTTGGAAAGTTAATATTGCATGATAAGAAACTTGTCATTTGCTAAATTTATATGCTATCGTAACTCCGACATTCCGCACGTAAAACCAACCAAAAATTTATATTTTACTAATCACAGATACCGCTTCGGTAATTTCGTTTTCTTATGTTAAAAGTTCATTGGCTACTCGCTTTTACAAGACATACCTTTCATGAACCACCCAGAATGTCTTCCTTATATTAAACGTCTGTTAAGATAGTCCCTTGAATACCAACGAGTTCCGTTCCTAAAGTTGTCCTTAAGTCGGATTTCTTCTTAAGTAGGAGCAGTTAGTTAGATACGGTTCTTATCAAACGTCTGTTAATCAAATGTTTGCAACAGTAAATTTTTACTGGAATATAATTTATATATAATTTTCAACAGTACCTTGGAATTTAATTCTACAATTTGCAATATGCGAAAAAAAGTGCCACGTTTTAAAATAGCAGTATTAGAGCTGCAGTCCGTAAAAAGAACGCTAGACTGGATATTCTTAAAACATATAGATTTGGCGGCAGATGGGTTAAAACGATACGTAAACTGACAAGGAGAAACGGAGGGAGGGTTAGAGGGAAGTGTTTTCGAAAAAGCCAACCCAAAATTGTATTAAAAATTAAAGATAAAATTTTACTGAAAGTATTTATTTTCTTTTAACTCCATGCAAGTTTTTATACAATTTTTGGAACCCGCTACTCTACTTGAAAGTAATGAATAGCGATAAGTTAGCATTCGTCTAGTGTATTGATACTGGATGCACGAAGAATAAAGCAGTTCCATTGAGAAGATAGATTCGGTACCATCAGTTTTTCTCTACAAAGTAGTGACGATGATCGTGGTTCTATCAAAAACCTGTTAACAAAATTTGTGCCGCCCTGGTGGCGCAGTGGTCTAAGCGATGGCTTAGATCATTCGTCCGAAAGGTGTCCGGGTTCGAATCCCGGTAAAGCATTGATGTTGTGTTTGTCTTACGGCACTGACTCTCTCCCTTCCCTGGAACCAGTGACCCTAAATTAGGGACAGGCGACTGCTTATAGCCCATTAAGTTACTCACGGTGGTCGTTAAACCTCCAATAAAAAAAAAACAAAAAAAAAAAAAAAAAAAAAAAGTTTGTTTGGCATAATGTTATAAATATTAAGTTCACTGAGTTCTCCTAATGATGATCCAAGACATAATGGTGAAGTCACGTTTAAATTTATGAACTCGGTAGTTTGTAAAAGCATTTTTAGGAAATTGGGATGCAAATCATCATAATTATTTGAGAAAATTCCAGTGATATGTCTACACTGCACGGAATCGCTCAAAACATCTCATGTTCTTAAGGAATGCAAAACTGAAATTTAATTATCAGGCCAAAGTCCAGAGGATAGGTACATTTCAAAAAGACACTCACAAAAAACGAATTTAAGGGAAGAAACATGTAAAGAGAGAATGTACAAAAACAGTTATTTTTGGGGTTACGTATCGAGTCATTAGGGAATAGCAAAGAACGAAGTGCTAAAGAAAAAAGTAAATGAAAACAGAAGGCATGCCCGTTGATCTGTTTAACTCGAATATCTGTGATCTTATGTTTCTGATCAGATACATTTGCTCCTAACTGGTTAAAAAGATGAAAACAAGCCAAACATACTTTGTAAAATCTCTGTTCAGTTGAATGGTATACTTAATGTCCAGTGTCAATCAGACCAAGAAGAAAGAAATCAGTCCATGTACGCTTTTAGTGCATATCTGTAGTCAAAAAAGCGGCACGAAATACAGAGCTAATCACGCTGGTTCCAAAGGATCTTTAACGTTCATTCCGAAACTGACTGCCAAAAATAATTATTTTGGATCATCTTAACATTATGCACTTTTAGACACCTATTTTTGAGTTACAGATGGCACTTCCACCAAAGTTTGGAAATTTCAATCTTGGAAGATACTGTTGCAGTTCAAAATCTAGTTCAAAATCTACTACTACTGCTACGTGTGGGTACTGTGAGAGAAAGAGTTTTCTGACAATTAATGAAACCATTTAATACAAAAAAATATAAAACTTGGCTTTTAGAACATACAGCTGAAAATATTCAAACATTGGTCAGCTTAGTGTATGATTCCAAAAGTCGAGGTCTTTTCTAAAAGAAAAACTACATATCCTGTTTCCCTGGATTGACTTGTACTCGAGTATATTTTAAAAAGTATTTATTCAAAGTGTGCGGGAAAGGTTTCCTTTCCTTTTGAGGTTTTGCAAGGATGCTAAACAGAACGAGTTTGAAAACTTCTTGAATTTTCCTTTGAACAAGGTATAATCTTTGGGGAAATCTCTTCCTAAGTTTTTCAAAGGCAAATTAAAATCTGCCCTTAACAGCAGATATGTGATTTTACACATCCAGACAAGGCACTAGTAAAAGTCATAGATACTAGATTTTTTCAGAATAGTCCTGCCCCTAAAGCAAACCCACATTTATACGAACAGCGCTTCTACCTAATTACAGGAAACGGAAGCAATCGGAAGTTGTTCTTTTTTTAATCTTTTTCTGGCGCCTTTCGAATCTATTCTACAATCATTTCGCCGTGGTTTAGGAAATCGTCAGCCCATTACCGATTGATCAAGATTACATGCTAGGAATGAAGGAGGAGTCGGTACTTTTGATTTTTGTTTTGTTTCTGCTTTCGGAAACTTATCATGTTACGCTTCAAAAAAGAAGTGGAAATTAAATACTTTTTGCAGTCAACGTCATTTGGAGAGAATTTTGATGTGTTTCCATTCCATTAAAATGAAAATTCCTGTAATAAAAAAAATTAGTTGTAAGGTGCATACATTTATTTCTAAGGCAGCATTATTTAAAACGCCAGGTACGAGCAAACGGCAACGCCTTCTGGTGACAGAGTATTAGCATTTATTTCAGGAAAAGCATAAATGATTAAAGTTGATTACATGCAAAGCTCACGAAATTATTTGTTTATCATAGGCACTCCAAATCACCGTAGATAGTAAGAAGTACACAGTAAATTTAGTAGATTTTGCATGACTAAATCTGGAAATGTAACCTAAAAATACACAAATTCAGAAACTGTGATTATTAAAAATAATTTTCGGATAGCTTCAGTTAGACCATGGTAAACCAATAATGTATGCTTGCTGATAATTCGAGATACCGTGGGAAAATGTAACGTAAGTAAATAACTTGTTTTCAACTCCTTGTTGTCTTAGGAATCTACGAAACGTTTTTGTCAAAGTTGTCATAATACAATGATATCCAGTTATAACCTTTCAGTGCTGCTGCGCAGGTTATGTACAAATGCGTGTTTTCTAGCTAATTCAAAAATCTTCCACGATGTCTTCAAGATAAACATTCAGATGGAATTCTAGTTAATTTCTTTCTTCTGCTTTTGCTCTAGTTAAGCTAAATATGGGTGTCATCATGGGCGGGGCATGGTTGATCGTGGGCCGGGTGGAAAGCCATTAATGTGGCCCTTCCGCACTGCAAAAACAAATTTTGAAATCTTTGAACATGGTTAATATAGATAAAAATCTGATCTACAATGGTAAGTTGTATACATGTATATACTGCTTATCAGCTAATTGTATAGGCAATGTAGTCAAATAATATTTTATGAATGCGCATGTTTTGTTTGGTAGTTACACAATTACGATTATTATTGGCCAAAAGTTAATGCAACATTCCCTTACCTAAGTGTCCGTTGTTTGCTCATCAGTCATCATGTAAAGTTTTGAAATCCTAAAAATGAGGCACTAACAATAATTAAGAATGTATTTACGTTGGTCACACATGAGCTATGAGTGTTTCGACTTTGTTGAAATTCCAAAGTAAGCAAATTGTAGTTGTTTGCATAAAAATATAGGACACAGATACTTCACAACCATCATTATTGCAGAAAAAATATGAAAAAAAATGCTGACGATTGATTTTTGTACTTATTACTGAAATGACATTTTTCGAAAAATTCACGCCATTTTTCTTTCTCTATTGTGGACCCATTTCTTTAATACGGGATCAAAATGAAACTTCTTTGTTTCTTCACATTATGTGCTTAATATATTTAAACCTGACAAACGATCTTGGGTAATGGTTGTTCTTTAAAATATTTAAACAATTTATCTCTTGCTAAATGATATGCAACTGTTACAGCATAGTCAAAAATAGCCAGGAAGCGATACTCGAGTTTAGGAAAATATCGCTGTAATTGCAATCAGCTATGTGTTGAAAAATCTTTTTAGAACTTTGAAATCTTTTGTTGTGCTCCATAAAATTTTTTTTTATAATTTGTAACTCATCTTATGTCATCATCATCATCATTGTCAACCATTATCAATCCACTGCTGGACGAAGGTCTCCCCAAGTTTCCTCCACAACGGTCTGTCTTGTGCCAGTCTCCTCCATGTCACTCCCGCATATTTACGAATTTCATCCACCCATCTCCCATGTGGTCTTTTTCTGGGTCTTTTCCTGTCCCTTGGAATCCAATCTAAAATTTCGGCTGTCCATCTATGGTCTGTCCTTCTGGCAGTATGTCCAGCCCATTGCCATTTCAGGGATTTAACTCTGATCATGATGTCTTCCACTCTCGTCATTTTTCGGATCCACGAGTTCCTCTTCTTATCTCTCCTGGTTATACCAAGCATGCACCTCTCCATGCTACTTTGAGTTGTCTGCAGCTTTTGTATGTCTCTTTTAGTTAAGGTCCACGTCTCTGCACCATACGTAAGCACTGGAAGGATGCATTGATCAAACACTTTTCTTTTAAGACATAATGGCATATTGCTCTTGAAAATTATGCTGTTTCTTCCAAAAGCTCTCCAGGCAAGTTTTGTACGCCGATTAATTTCTTCATCAATGTGACCCTCACTTGATATCTGCTGTCCAAGATAAACATACGTATCTGTTATCTCCAGTTTTTCTCCATCAATCGATAAATCTTCATTTCTTGTAAAAGCATTGAACATCACTTTTGTCTTCTGAAAGTTCATTTTTAATCCCACTTCTTTACTCTTGTCAGCAAGTTCCTGGATCATACTCTGCAGCTCTGATGGGGTAGTTGCAAAAATGACTACGTCATCAGCAAAACGAAGGTGGGTTAGATAATCTCCATTAATCTTTATCCCTTTGTTTTCCCAGTTCAGTGATTGAAAGACATTTTCCAATGTGGCATTAAAGAGCTTCGGAGATATGGTGTCACCTTGTCTCACTCCCTTTCCAATTTTTATGTGTGTTGTATTTTCAAACAGCCGAATCTTTGCACTTGCATTTTCATAGATGTTATTAATAATATTAATGTATGCATCTTCAATACCGCAGGATTTCAGAGCCGTGGTAACTGCTGATGGTTTCACCGAATCAAAGGCTTTTTCATAATCGATAAAAGCCATGCACAATGGAAGTTCATATTCCCTCGCTCTTTCAATCAGTTCTCTCAGTACGTGGATATGATCTATTGTGCTGTAGCCACTCCTGAATCCAGCTTGTTCTCTCGGTTGAGCCATGTCCAGTGTTACCTTCAAGCGGTGTGAAAGAACTTTAGTGAAGATTTTATAAACCACTGATAGGAGGCTGATAGGTCTGTAGTTCCTAAGATCCTCAATGTCACCTTTTTTATGTAGCAGGATCATTGTAGCATTGTTCCAATCCTCAGGAATCTTCCCTTCATTAAGGCATCGAGTGAAAATTTGGGCGAGTACTGTTTCAATTTCTCCACTTGCTTCTTGTATGATGTCTATAGTAATTCCATCTTCTCCTGGAGCTTTCCCTCGCTTCATGTTCTTGATTGCATGAGCAACTTCTGCTGGGAGGACTGGAAGAACTCTGGTACCTTTCATGATGTCTGGAGTACATGTATCATCCCTTTCATATAATTTGGAGTAGAAATCTTTCACTCTTGTCAAAATTTCGCCTCTATTTCTTGTTATAGAACCATCTTCTTTTCTCAGAGCCATAATCTGTTTTCTTCCCTTACTGAGATGTCCCTTTGCTATCTTAAGGCTTTGGTTGTTTTCAATTGCTTTCCTCACTAGCTCACAGTTGAATTTCCTTACGTCTTCAGTGATACTTTTTCGTGTTGTCTTGCATAGCTCTATATATTCCACTTTGGAAGTCACATCTACTTTAGTTGTCCTCATCTCTCTTCTTTTTTGCATCAACATTTTGGTTTTTCCTGATAATTTGTTCACATGCAACTTGTTCTTAGACCCAGCTAATTTTGTTGCTGTTTCCCATTAGAGCTTTGGTTACTTTTCTGTTAACTTCCGAAATATCCACTTCTTCCGATGTTAGGCCTTCTAAAGCAGAGAATCTGTTCTTCAGTTCCAACTTGAAAGTATTATGGTGTTTTTTAAGGTTGGTTATGTCAATACATTTTGTTTGTCTTATGAGCTTGCCACGTTCCAGTTTAGTGTTGAGGTGCATCTTACATCTCACCAATCTATGGTCACTACCTGTGTTGAACTTGTTCAGCACACTGCAGTCTTCGATGACGAATTTTTTGTTACACATAATAAAATCAATTTCACTTGTCGTCCCAATTGGATGTCTCCATGTCCATTTCCTGTGTGGCTTTTTCTTGAAAAAGGAGTTCAAGATGAAAAATCCTTCTGCCTCTGCAAACTCAACGAGAGTATTTCCACGCTGGTTTCTGTTGCCGTGACCGAATTTACCTACTGAAGTTTCATTCTGTTGCCGTTGCCCTATTTTTGCATTGAAATCTCCCATAATTATCTTCAAGTGCTGCTTACCTTTATTATTTAGATGACGAATTACCTCATAAAATTCTTCAATTTCTTCTTCAGGATGACTTGTGGTGGGTGCATAAGTTTGAATAATCTGAGCCTGGTATCTTCTCGATAGTTGGATAACGAGTCGTGCAGCTCTGTCAGAGGAACTTTCAACTTCTACCACTTTATCCTTCAGTTTCTTGTTTATTATAAATCCAACACCACTAGTTCTGCCAGTATCTGTCCCACGATAATAGAAGAGATGTCCACTTTTCAGTTCAATGAGATCTTCTCCTTTTCTCCTTACCTCACTTAGCCCGACGATGTCCCACTTGATCCTTTGTAGTTCCTCTTCCAATTCAAGAAGCCTTGAATCAGAAGATAGGGAGCGTCCGTTATAGGTAGCCAAGGTCAGCATCAAATGGCAGCCTAGTCCGGTCCTCCGGGGATTCTTAGCACCCTCTGCCTTCATGTCGCACTGGCCGCTGCCTTGGCCAGGTACATTCCAGCTGCCGGAGACTGAGGGCCAAGATTTAAGTTGTAGAGTCATTTTGGAGGTGTTTGGCCATAACTCACCACGCTGGCCAAGCGGGTTGGTGAGTGTGGGATAGCATTTCCTCTGATCCCGATGGTATAGTTATACCGCTATTGGCGGTCGTCAGAGCCCCTTTAGTGGGAACAGGATGCACCACGAGAAGGCGGGGTTGACATTTGTCAAGGAGAGGCTGTGATGTTACGCATCACCTGACCTTACATCCCTCTTTGATAAATCGGCACTACATTTAATGAGTTCTTTAGCTGACGTTAATACACGGTCGAGTAACGTTATTGTGATCACCAGCTAATATCTAGAGTAACCGCCGTGTGCAGCGCGGGCAGCAGCTAGACGGGCTGGGAGTGACTCAATAAAGTGCTGGAAGGCGTTAACAGATATGTGGAGCCATGCTGACTGCAGTGCATCTGACAGCTGTTGGAGGGTGCGTGGTGGAGGATCCATAGAGCGAACAACACGATCGAGGTGGTCCCACAGATGTTCAATTGGGTTTAGGTCCGGGAAATTAGGGGGCCAGAGAAGTACTTTGAATAATTCATCGTGCGTTCCAACAACTCTCGGACATTTATTTCTAAATGTGTGACGCGTCGCATTGTCGTTCTGGAAGATCCTATCCCCCAAGAAAGCCAATTAGCATGTATGGGTGTACGTGGTTTGCAAGGATGGATTCATAACGAATTCGGTCCATAGTGCATTCCACAGGTATGAGTGGAACCAGAGAATTCAACGAAAACATTCCCCAGACCATAACGCTGCCCTCACCAGCTTCTGTTCTTCCAGCAATGGTTGAAGACTGTTTGTTCTCCGATGTTTCTCGCCTTATACGCAAACGTCCATCCGTTTGATGAAGCAGAAAACGTGACTTATCCGAAGACAATTCTCTTTGTCAATCAGCGAAGGTCCAATTTCAATACTGCCGTGCAAATGTAAGCCTTTTATGCAGAAGCACCTTCGTTAGCATAGGTGCAGTGACCATCCGTCTGTATCGGAGCCCCATAAGCAGCAGGGTTCGCTGACACACTTCGTTTTAGACACACTTCCGGTAGCCCCCTGGTTCATTCGGCCAGTGAGTTGCTCAACTGTAGCATGTCGATCGGCCCTCACGCACCTTCGCAGCCAACGTTCACCTCTCACATCAAGGGCACGTGGTGATCCGCAGTTCCCACTTAGTTAATTCGCAATAGTGCCATTTCTCCAATCACGATACACTCTAACCACAAAAGCACGCAAACAATTCACAAACTGCGTTGTTTAAAAAATACTGCCACCCTTACAACGAAAGCCCATAATCATCCCTTTTTGCAAATCTGGCAGGTCTCTCCTCTTATCCATGACAGCAACGAGTGATATGTTTTCAGGATGCCTACAGCACACCTTATATACTCTCCAAGTCGGCTCACGACACGCGCCTTCTTTCATTGGCTACGCGTTGTTGAAGTCAAAAGTAAGAGGTGGTCACAATAATGTGACTGTACTGTGTATATCTTCAATGGGAGCACAGCTCCAACCGCAGTCCAGCAAAAATGTTTTCCGTTAAGGTTAGTTTTTGTACTAACTCGTAACAACTGATTTTTTACAGTTTTGGTGAATCCATCTGTGTTTCTCCCTCATTTGTTTATAAATAAATGTTTTCCATATAGAGTTTAGAAAATACTTTAGAAGATGTCGCCATAGTATCCACTTAGCTAAGCCACCTTAGCAGTGAAGGTCCAGGTGCATTGCCTCCTCTGCAACGCCCCGTTCCACAGCCCCTAATTGGCATGTATATCTCAGGAACAATTACAGAAACTCCCTGATAAGTCAGTGTATGATCATTATAAAGCATTCCTTATCTTATTAACCGTCTATCTTTTTATTAGGTGAGCACCAAAAATCATCACTGATGCGCAGTGTTCGAGAGATGTAGAGCATTCATTTCATTTTATTTGCTTTTGTGTCTGAGTTCAAATCCCAGGGAGCGATATGGACAAGGGCAAAAACCAGGGGCTCTAATTCTCTAATTTAAGAGTGGACGGCCTCCTACACCCTCAGGTGAATACGGGGAGTGTTACGATATGGACCAGGGCAAAACACAGGGATTCTAAGTCTCTAATTTAAGAGTGGACGACCTCCTACAGCCTCAGGTGAACACGGTTATTGATAAACCCCGAGCATAAAAAGAATTTAATGTCAATGTTGCCACCAGCTGTTCCAAGTCTCAATAGAAATAATACTCGTTCATCATTATATTTGTGTTGAATTTCCATATAGTCTGATTGATTTCATGTTTTATAAAACATTCCAGTGAAATCCATACATATCAGAAAAATAATTATACCAAGGGAAACTCATATGCTGTTACAATACATTTATGTTATGGCATAGCATTGTAATAATATACAATATTACATTGTTTACAACAGTTGTTGCAGAAAATTTAATAAAAGTTAATATTACAAAACAATTAAATGTACTTAAAATGCTTACTATACAAAAAGGTAATCATTTACATTATGTAAAAAAATTATTCAAATGTAAAAGAATGGAATGAAACATTCATACAGATTTATCAAATTTTACAGAGAACTTTATTCACTAATCAGGAATTTATTTTTCTGACCAAATTATATTTTGAGAAACTGATATTTTCCGTAGATTTTGCAAAAATAATATATCGTTTTACTGGGAATAGATTTCTTTACAAAATCAGTGACTGCTCGTTAATAGTTACGGATTTCAAAATTTATGTTCCATGAAAATCCCTGATGATGAAATACTCTTTCAGTCACGATTCCCGTAATTGTACCTTAAAGTGGGCAAACATTTCTCAGTTATCTTGTTTTCAAAGCAGTTTATAAAAAACTTAGAATTATCGATTTCAAACGTCTCAGGTCTTTTGCAAACAATTGAAGGCATGAATTTATTCTTACAGATGATATGCCCAGTTTAGAATGTTTTCGATCTATTTTAAATGGCATTTTGACAAATTTCAATTAATTTAGCATACGATGCTGTAATAGCTGAATGTGCAAAACAGACGTGTTAAATTATCGTTGATATGTTTCTGATATACCTTACTGTAAAACTTTCTGAGCTTTTGAGCAATCGGGGACATCGTACACTCTGTGTCATCGCACATTTCATTCTCCACCTTTTGTATTTTAAAATTTAAATATCAAGGGTACTCTAAACGTAGATTTGTGCCTATACTCAGCCTGAACAATTGTAGAGGCAATGTGAATTTTAGGCTTTCTTGTTTCATAATTTGCCCACTTTTTCTCATTTTTCGGTCACATGATTTAAGCAACCGTTTTTCGCTTGCATTCTCAGAAGAAATTCTGTAATGTGATTCCAAATACAAAGTCCATCTCCATATTCTGCGTGTTGCCTTTCACATCTGAATGATTCTAGTCTATCCTATTTTTAAAAATGATCTACTTCATAAGGCTACCGGATTTATAACTGTCTCTTAATGTTTAAATCACAGAAGGATCTCATGATGATTTAGATTATGCTGACGTCAGCGTCAACGGGCATGTGGCATTGATACACACCATATGAGGACTTGCGTTACTCTAATATTTTTCCTGTTTACTCAAGACCATATGCACGCCAATCTACGTTATATATTGAGTTAACGAGCGACTTTCTCTTTTAGGGTGTCTTTTCCTAACGGAGGTCTATGGCGAATTCAACTCTATTCTCAGGGTCCTTGATTGAGGATTCTGTGCTTTATTTAGTTCAATCTTTTATATTATGAAACCATGATATTCTTATTCTCCCTGTTCTCCCTTTTTCGTTGATCCTTATTTCAGTACCAATTGCCGAATTTTGAATTTATCACTCCGCGTTAGATACCCCATTTAATCCCATCATTTTTTATAAATTCACCATGCTTAACAAATCACTATATCCATACCTATACCCTCATCAGATATTTAACTTCTAAAATTCACATCTCAAAGGTTTCCAGCTTTTGTGGGTGTGCATGAATGTAGAAGTTTCAACTCCATACAGCAGAATCAACCACACGTAGCCCTCCATCATACATAGACCAGGTTCAATATTTAAATACCAATTGGCGAATAACTGCAGTTGAAACTAAATTATAGAGTTACACAGTACCGACCTCACTCATGCAACATTCACTCATATGATATTGTCTCTTGTAAAATTCTTCGATATTGTCGATTTGACACTTGTAAATCATAGAGCTCCGTTTTGTTGTTAGATTTGTTACTTCCACAGCGTTGCATATCCTTCATGTCTTCTATTCTGAATTCATAACGTTTTTTTCAACCGGAACAATACTATTTGGGGCACAGTTTCATCTTCAAATTATACCAAAAGGCTACTCTTACATGAAAAATGTTGCGTAATCATACTGTTATATGTCTTATATGTGAAACTGTTATATGTCTTTCATGAAGTTCTCTCATGTAGAGATACTCTCAATTAGCTATTTATTAGGATGATATGGTAAAATGGGTGCATACATTATTACAAAGTTGGAAGATTGAGCTTTCATGGTCTTCGTCTCAGAACAATGAGTCTTGCTTTGTAGTTCAGAAAGAAGAACAACACTAGGGCTGGGAATTATATTTTTGGTATTTTATGCTTTTGAAGATATTCAAATTTTCTTTCTCTGTGAAGATGAAGATGTTGTGAAGCGGAGATAACTTACGTCGGCACAGAATTTCTACATGCAAATAACAGAGGAAATAAGTAGAACAGAGAGTATATGCATTTTATTTTTAGTTTAGTGCAAGAATAAATAGCTCATATCTCCCTTTGGGATACTGAAGTAGTTGCGTTTAACAGAGTGACGTTTTATGTAAAATTCATTACATTCTGTTCCGAACTTTTTAATCAAATGTCGTAATTAGTACCGCGTATCGAGGTAAAACCGGTAATGTTGAAGTGATTGTTTTTTTCTTGTCGAACCGGATCGTGATCACTGATATAATTTAGGGACTTTGCAATGCAGACAGGGATATCTGAAAATTAACCGTAGTGGATGCGATCACAAAGGCCGTTTTACAGTAAAGGGATTGCGATTCCTCCAACTATTGCCTGTTATTGATGCGCTTAATTTGCTGTCAATGGTAACTTTTGTTTTCATCACTAATTACTCCCCATCTGGGGCATACGTGTCCAGCATATAAAAAGGGTAAAGTTTCGTGATGCTTTCTGACAACTGGTTTAAAGGGTATAAAAGGTTCGCCTGAAAATCACTGAAGCGCTCACTGCTGTTTTTGCAGGAGTGTATTTAACGCAGAACTGGAATTAGACAGGAGAATTACAGAGATAAATTGTGAACAAGTTAATTTAAATTCTTTTCTAAAGGGATACGGTACCTTCATAGAATAACTGAGTTTGGGTTTTTTTAATCAGCTCTGAGTGCGCCACGACAAAGAGGTTTCCATAATCCCATTGCTCTAATTGGCTCTTTCTCTAATTACTTCCTGAAAATTTCTGTCTAGTGATTTCACGCACTGTTGCAAGGAATATCTCCGATGACTGGCACGTTGAAATATTGCGAAACTCAAAGCCTTTGGGAAAGCAGAAAGGACGAAACGGAATTCATATTTTTTGCCCTGCTGATTAGGCTATGAAGTGAAATAATTAACTCAGTATGTTGTTGCGAAATAGGCTCACAAGTGAGTTGTTAATTGTGTCTAGTCGACATAACCCCTGATGGTTCAACGTACATTCAAATCAAGCCCTTCGACAGGCAATTTCCTCTTCTTAAAAGTTCAATTATGACTTTATTAAAAATCTTTTGCTACACTTTTTATAACGAATCCAATGCTTCATCGTGAAACAAAAAAATCAAGTGATTTGTATAGCACTTCGAGTTTCAAGATGTATTTAGATATTACTTATTCTTCAAAACCAAGATCTTTCCTTTTCATTCTTTAATAAAAAAATGTGCAACTCATTCTAGCAAACGATATTCAGGTCAATGCAAAATAGTTAGGTTTCGAAAGAATTTTAATGTTTAGCAGTTCAGCTCTCTGTGGTTAATTAATTTCTTCACATCTACCTTGTGAAACCGTGAAACGCGAGCGATAGAAATTGTCACAGCCAAATGTTATTATTTTTTCGCAGTTAGGGATAAATTCCTTTTGAAAGTTGAAATTCTTCCGGTTTCCTTGGTTGTTTAAATATATTTGGGTTATTTAAAGAAAATCGCGTGCAATTATAAGTGCGGTTATAAGCAGTCATCTGCTCCTAACTCGCGGTCACTGCTTCCAAGAAAGCATGGATCAAACATGCTACCCACCTCGGCCAGCTAGCCAGAAATCTGTCTGACCACACGGCCTGGGAAGGGGAGCAATGTAATTATAATTTTCCGATCTCAGATTTCTTAAATGTTTCCTAAATTTTACAGTGTCCGTGTTTCAACACACTTAAACTTGAAAATAAGATTTAAAACTGAAGCATGCTGATGTGTTAGTGCCCTTGAATGTGAGACATATAAAAATTATTTATTGTATAGGAAGATAAAGATGCAATTTGTTTTATTTTTTCTCTTCGGGAATTTCCGCTACGTCTGTCTCATCAAACCCGAAAATAAAAATTATATGCTCTTAACCTTGGAGCAAAGTACAGTATATCTGTATGCAGTGAGTGGGGGGGGGGGGGGGTTTGATTAGGCACACTTTGCTTGTTCTGCCTTTGGAAAGGAACAGTCAGAATTTCTAGAATTGTTGGAATACTAGTTTTACGTGTAACAATGTTCTTAAGCAGGTACTGAACCATAAAATAAATAAGTAAGAATTGCAATTTACAAGAACTTACTAATCACATTTTACGAAAGTACGAAAATTAGTTTGCCTGGCAAGATACGATTTCACACTTCGTGAAAATGGTGGAAAAGAAATCAAATATCTGCCTGCATGAATGGCAAACACTTAAAAACGTGGATGGGGAAAACGTTTGCTTTATTTCACACAAAATCAAGGGGGAAATTATTATCCTGAAGAAATCGATCTCAAACGTTTCAGCCCCCAATTTTTTTTCATTTAAATTTGTACCATGTTTTGCTGATCTAGGTAAGGCATATGTCACACGGTTCTACGTCAATTCGTCGCGTGCGTCAATTCGTCGACTGCGTCAATTCGTCGACTGCGACGATTCGTCGCGCGTCAATTCGTCGCCTACGTCAATTCGTCGCGCGTCAATTCGTCGACTGCGTCAATTCGTCCCGCGTTAATTCGTCGCGCGTCAATTCGTCGACTGCGTCAATTCGTCGCGGACAAATTCGTCGACTACCTCAATTCGTCGACTACGTCAATTCGTCGCGTTTACAGATTCTGGTTACATACAAAACGAATCCAGGAAAACGTACGATTTCGAACATCTTGCTCCATGATCAAATTTATAAAGTTTGGACACGCAGACAGGATAGGAATATTACGTTTTTCTTTGGCACTAAAAATATTAGACGGTAAACGGTTTTTGGAACGGGGCAGGGCCCGGTTGGACAGAGCCCCACATGTACAAAATTTTCGTAAAATCTACAGTTTTCAATTCAGAACCACCAAATCTGGTATACTATCTCGTGGTATTCTAACTTAGACTGCAGACGGTTTTGGGAAGCGGTTACAGAGGGAGGGGGGTTGATCCCCCCTCCTACAGAAGTGCCGTAAGATATAGTTTTCAATTTAGAACTACCAAATTTGGTATATTATCTCATGGTACTCTAACTTAGACGGTTTTTGGAACGGGTCAGGGGCCCGGTTGGTCAGAGCCCCCCACACACAGTTTTCAATTCAGAACCACCAAATCTGGTATCCTATCTCATAGTACTCTAACTTAGACGGTTGTCGGTTTTTGGAACGGGTCGAGACCCGGGGAGTCAGAGCTCCCCCCCCCTACATACAAAATTTTCGTAAAATCTAGTTTTCGTTTCAGAACCATCAAATTTGGTAACATGAAACTCTAACTTAGACGCTAGACGGTTTTTGGAAGGGTTTGGAGGCCCCCCCTTCCCTCATAAAAATTTCGTAAAATCGACAGTTTTCATCTTAGAACCACCAAATTTGGTATACTATTTTATGGTACTCTAACTTAGACGGCAGACCGTTTTTGGAACGGGTCAAGGCCCGGGGGTGAAGCCCCCCACATACAAAATTTTCTTAAAAACCACAGTTTTCAATTCAGAACCACCTAATCTGGTATACTATCTCATGGTACTCTAACTTAGACGCTAGACGGTTTTGGGAAGGGGTTGGAGCCCGGGGGGTCAGACCTCCCCCGAATAAACACTTTTTCGAAAAATCTACAGTTTTCAATTTAGAACCACCAAATTTGGTATACTATCTCATGGTACTCTATCTTAGACGTTAGAAGGTTTTTTGAAGGGGTTGCAGCCCTGGGGGTCTGCAGCCCTGGGGGTCGGCCCCCCTCATAAAATTTTGTAAAATCTACAGTTTTCATATTAGAACCACCAAATTTGGTATACTATCTTATGGTACTCTAACTTAGACGGCAGACCGTTTTTGGAACGGGTCAAGCCCCGGGGGTCAAGCCCCGGGGGTCACAGCCCCCACATACAAAAAGAACAAAAACATAACAAAAGCACCCATACAAAGTAAAATGCCCAAAACATAAAAAGAAGTAACCACACAAAATGAAATGCCCAAAACATTAAAAAAACTGCAACCACACGAAACAAAATACCCAAAACATGGTAAGAAATTCTGTTTAAAGCACAATCAAGGTATACGATAGCAGAAATATATGTTTTTAAAACTTAATACAAGTGTCAAAACTGAAATAAAAAGAAAGAAAAAAGAAATATCCCAAATTTCATTGTTACTTTAGATATTTTGACCTGTTGACATTTCGTAAACTGTACTTGCACTCGGTCAAAAAATATTACTTACAAGGACTCTTTAGTAACTTTTAATCGCTGTGGTCGTATTTATAAGGTTTGCATAACAAATCAAGTTAATAATGTTGCGCTTTCACTTACCGTCTCCCGCTAAGTTAGAGTTTGATGACACAAAATTTGGCGGTTCTGAATTGAAAAATAAAGATTTTAAGAAAATTTTGTATGTGGGGGTCTTACCCCCGGGCCTTGATCCGTTCCAAAAACCTTCTACCGTCTAAGTTAGAGTACCATGAGATAATATACAAAATTTGGTGGTTCTAAATTGAAAACTATAGATTTTACGAAAAAGTTTTTATTCGGGGGTCGGACCCCCCGGGCTCCAACCCCTTCCAAAAACCGTCTAGCATCTAAGTTAGAGTACCATGAGATAGTATACCAGATTAGGTGGTTCTGAATTGAAAACTGTAGTTTTTAAGAAAATTTTGTATGTGGGGGCTCTGACCCCCGGGCCTTGACCCGTTCCAAAAACGGTCTGCCGACTAATTTAGAGTACCATAAGATAGTATACCAAATTTGGTGGTTCTAAGATAAAAACTGTAGATTTTAGGAAATTTTTATGAGGGGGGGGCGACCCCGCGGGCTCCAACCCCTTCCAAAAACCGTCTAGCGTCAAAGTTAGAGTACCATGAGATAGTATACGAAATTTGGTGGTTCTAAGATGAAAACTGTAGATTTTACGAAATTTTTTATGAGGGGGGGCTCCGAACCCGCGGGCACCAACCCCTACCAAAAACCGTTTAGCTTCTAAGTTAGAGTTTCATGATAGCGAATTTGATGGTTCTGAAATGAAAACGAGTTTTTACGAAAATTTTGTATGTAGGGGGGCTGACTCCCCGGGCCTTGACCCGTTCCAAAAACTGACAACCGTGTAAGTTAGAGTACCATGAGATAGGATACCTGATTTGGTGGTTCTGAATTGAAAACTCTAGATCTTACGAATATTTTGTGTATGGGGGCTCTGACCAACCGGGCCCCTGACCCGTTCGAGTACCATGAGATAATATTTCGAGTACCATGAGATAATATATCAAATTTGGTAGTTCTAAATTGAAAACTATATTTTACGGCATTTCTGTAGGGGGGCTAACCCCCCTCTCCAACCGCTTCCCAAAACCGTCTACAGTCTAAGTTGGAATACCACGAGATAGTATATCAGATTTGGTGGTTCTGAATTGAAAACTGTAGATTTTACGAAAATTTTGTATATGGGGGCTCTGTCCAACCGGGCCCTGCCCCGTTCCAAAAACCGTCTACCGTCTAATATTTTTAGTGCCAAAGAAAAACGTAATATTCCTATCCTGTCTGCGTGGCCAAACTTTATAAATTTGATCAGGGAGGAAGACGTTCGAAATCGTACGTTTTCCTGGATTCGTTTTGTATGTAACCAAAATCTGTAAACGCGACGAATTGACGTAGTCGACGAATTGAGGTAGTCGACGAATTTGTCCGCGACGAATTGACGCGCGACGAATCGTCGTGGTCGACGAATTGACGCGCGACGAATTGACGCATGCGACGAATTGACGCGAGACGAATTGTCGTAGTCGACGAATTGACGCGCGACGAATTGACGCAGGCGACGAATTGACGTAGTCGACGAATTGACGCACGCGACGAATTGACGTGACACCATGTCACACTGACTGTGACTAGGGTGAGAATGCAATCTTATCTTACTTATCAAGAATTCATTAGACCAGTCCTAGAAAATGGAAGTACATTTTATGCCACAGCTTACAAATCAAACCTGGACTCATTATAAAGACTCCAAACTGCTGCAGCGAATGCATTTCCGTAGCAGACAATCTAATGCAACAGTTGCGTTAACATTATTTCATGGCACTAGCTCTTAGGAGATATATTATGTTCTCCAAATACTAACGCAAAATCTCAGGCTGCATACAAATCGTTGAACAGGACATACGGTCAAAAACTGGAAAGGCAAACAATCATTGGAACAAATATTTCTAATCCAATGCTCAATAGACCGTCGGATTTTCAAAAATAATATCGAAGATACCTTTCGTAAAGATGCTGTAAGCCCTCATAGCGTTTGAAGTTCGTTTGATGTATTTTAAATGGTTAACTGAGTAGCTAAGTATTTGGTTAATATCCTTAGTTAGCTTCGTAGCACATGAATCACACTGAAGAAACAAATCATCGAACGGCCAGAGAGAATCAGAACTTGGCTTACAGTTTAACGGACTTTTATTGTTCCTCTCATGTGAAGTTCCAAAAGGACATCAGTATAATTCACTGTTAGAGTACAATATCCTTGGTATCACACAGATATCCATCGTATATCACTGACATTTATTCGTTGATCACATATATTCAAATAGGCTTTAGATCTTTCACAAGACCAATATTTAACAATTTAACAAATTATTGGCAATCTCTCAACATGTCTTCAACTCCAAAGCTCCAACTATCTCCTCGTTCAGTCTTGTCATTTATTTTGGTCTGACTCACAGTTAGTGTTGATAATTGTAAATGCTGTTTAGGGAAGTAGTGTGGCATTCAGTAAGAAAAGTTTTAACCAAGGAGTAACAATACTTACATGAGAAAACAAACTCAAAGTAAGGTTATTTTGAGGTATACGTCCAGCCCATACTTAAATGTGAACACACATAAAAATACTATATTCAGGATTTTCTTAAAGAGCCCAACTTAGGAGTAATAAGCGATGTACTTATAACAAGTAGCGCACTAAAGGTATAGGGAGATGGCACTAAACAGGTGAGTGGACGCATGATAAAAGGGTCATTTATATTTTACCTATGACAATCCAGCAAATAAAAGGAGTCTAAAATGACTACTTTATACACTGAGTGGCCACTTTATTATGACCACCTGACAGTTTTAAGCAAATGAGCTATGGCTGCACGCTGTTACCACCAGAGGGCGTGGCTAGTATAAAAAGGGAAAGCTTAGTGCTTGCGACAGTAGTAGCAGTGATTTTTGGGTGACGAGATGGGTAAAAAATGCGATTTGACGGACTTTCAACGTGGGATGATTGTAGGAGCTCGGAGCCATGGAGCGAGTATCACCGAAACTGCCGTATTCGGGAAATGTTCCAGAGCAGCTGTTGTTAAAGTGTTTAAAGACTGGACTGTCAGCCAAAAAACTGGGTCTCAACGTGCTACGTGTGGTCGTCATCGACTAGTGACTGCTCGGGCGGAACGCAAAGTGTCTAGACTGGTAACAGACAACAGAAAGGCAACAGTGCAGCAAATTACAGACCATCTTAATCAAGAATCCCCTCAAATGATCTCTGCACGCACTGTTCGCCGTACACTGCATGGGATGTGAAATGGCAGCCAAAGGCCTGTTCGAACACCTTTGCTGTCTGCAGTTAACAAGAGAAAACGTCTCCAGTTCACACAGGAGCACAAGGATTGGACAGTCGATAATTGGAAACAAATTATGTCGTCTGGTGAATCACGTTTTTAGTTGCACCATGCCGATGGCCGAGGGAGAATTTGGCGGAAACAGCACTAAAGCATGGACCCCAAAAGCATTGCTACAACCCTTCAAGCTGGTGGAGGCAACGTTATGGTTTCGGGAATGTTTTTTCTGGCATGCTTTGGGCCCTTTAATTCGTGTTGATCAACGTCTGACTAGCACATCATATCTAAACATCGTTGCGACCAAGTGCATTCTGTCATGTGGATGGTTTATCTCAATGGCGATGGCTACTTTCAACAAGATAATGCGTCCTGCCATAGTGCTCGTAGTGTACAGGATTGGTTGGAACATGCCGGTGAGTTTACTTTGCTTAGGTGGCCCACACAATCTCTAGATTTCAACCCCATTGAGAGATTGTGGGATGAAGTTGAACAAGCCATCAGACAGCTGGATCCACAACCCTGTAATCTCACACTCCTGGAGAGTGCTATTCATCAAGCATGGTCTCAGATTCCACAAACCACCTATCAACATCTCGTGGAGTCCATACCACGAAGAATCGACGCAGTATGAAAGGCAAAAGGTGGCCCAACGAAGTACTGAGCGGCTGGTCATAATTAAGTGGCCACTCAGTTTATACGCCTGAAGGACAGAAATGAGGGAATACGTAGTTTCTGGGCAACACGATGCTTCTCCTCTCCCTCCTTAGTGGCCGAACACACCGCTTGGCAGGGGTATAGGTAAGAGGACATCACCGCATTCACGTAGACGATAATTCAATATATGTGTGGATAAACACCCTGTGTTAGCAGAGTTTGAAAGAGGAATGGTAGTGGATGATCGACGTAGGGGCCACTATATCGCGGAAGTGGTATAAGAATTGCTGTAACCCCTTTCAGCAGTGTAAATAATGATTTGGGCGTATGCCATTTCCGGTGCTTCATCGCATCCTGGACATCAATGTGAGTCGAAAAAGGTGGTGGATGAACATGGTCTTCGACATCTGTTTCTCATAGTTGAAACCAACTGGAGAGCGACAGTGGTACAAAACACTGTTGACTTCGCCGACGCAGTTTTCAGAAACGTTAGGCGATCATTAGCTGTAAGACCGATCAGGAGATCATTAGCTGTAAGACCGATCAGGAGATCATTAGCTGTAAGACTGATCAGGAGATCATTAGTAGCAATAGGTTATGGAAGCCGCTGACCTACCAGTGTCTCATTGCTTAATCTACATCACCAGGCTGTTCGTCTCAACTGGGCGAAAGAAGATGGGCACTGAACTTTGGATGTTTTGAGACTGGTGACCTGGTCCGATGAGTTCCGTTTCCAATTACTTCTCGCAGACGGATTAGTAAGGATTTAGCGGAAACCGCACCAAGGATTGGACCCGGAATAACAGTAAGGAACTGTACGGGCTTGTGGAGTCTTGATTATGGTCGGAGAGTGTTCAAATGGCACGCGTTGGGACTTCTGTTACATCTTGTCCATCCTTGCAGACCATCTGCATCCGTTCGTGGTCATCATGCACCCCAATGGACTCTTTCAGAAAGACAGTGCGCCTCCAAATAGAGCCGTGGTGACTAGAACATGGTTAGAAGAGCATTCCGCAGACGTACCCACAGCGGAATGGCTTCGCCGTTCAGTGAAAATGTCCTCCCCGGTTGTGGAAAGGTCCGTTAGAACTTTGAAACATCCACAAAGAAATACCACGGAATTATGGACAGCGGTGCATCAAGCATGAGTGCCTGCGTCGCAGCCTGACTGCTCTTATCCAAGCGAAAGGTAGGCCTACCCGGCACTAGGTAAGTATGCCACGATGTTTGTCCTCTCAGAGTATTTGAAGCTGAACTAACTGTAACAGAGCGAACTCTCTCCTTATCGTGATATATGGAATTTTACTACACTGCCGGAAAGTGAAGAAAGAACACCCAGAACGAGTGCCGGTAGGAACGTCAAATTATAATCTGTTAATTGTTAAGTGCAGCAGAAACTGTGAACCAAGTTCGAATGTCATTGGATGAAATAATGACATCACTGCGGACGACAACATGCAAATGTACGCGGCGCGTGTGTAAGGACTAGGGCGTGCAGAACGAAGTAATTTGTCTGATATTGTGTTATTCAGCGCTCATTGAAGAAGCTACAATGCCTGGACGGCACAGGCTCGCAACATTTGTTCAGTTATCTGAGTTCGAGCGAGGCCGTATTGTGGGTCTGCGGGAAGGAGGTGGGTACTTCTGCCAAATTGTGGGACGAAAGGTATCGGCCGTGGTAAGATGGTGGCGTCGGTGGTCAAAGGAGTATTCGTACACTCGCAGACATGGTTCCGGGCAACACAGAGTTACGGACGCACGAGAGGATCGGCGTATAAGGAGGGCGGCGTTGGCAGAGCGGACAGCTGCAGCGTCACAAATTCGATCCTCTGTCATACCAAATGTGTCTATCAGAACGATACGTAATCATTTGTAGGAAGCAGTACTACGGGCACGCTTGCCGCTGGCACAGTTGCCGCAAACCCCTGGTCACTTATCTCTCTTCGGTGGTATCAAGGACGAGTTCATTGGAGGAAAGAATGGCTGTCAGTAGTATTCAGTGATGAAAGTCGATTCTTTTGGGAGCTTCTGACGGTCGTCTACGCGTGCGAAGCCGACAAAGTGAGCAGCTTCTGCCATCGTGCATCCGCCAACGACACACAGGCTCCACCCCGGGCATCGTGGTGTGGGAAGCGATTAGCTATCACTCTCGTACTAGTCTGGTGTTTGAACGGGGTACATTGAAAAGCAGTACGTACGTCAACGACATCCTGCAGCCGGTCGTCCTGCCATTTTTCAGTGCGATCCCCGATGCGATATTCCAACAGGATGAAGCCCACCCACACTCCGACCGGGCAACTCAACATGCTCCTCAGGCTGTGCGTTCAACTCTCTTGGCCAGCATGCTCGCCGGACTTGTGTCCAATCCAGCATGTCTGGGACTGGATCGAACGAAGACTCTTCCGCGGACCCCGGCAGGCAGCCGCCTAAATCATATATGACCATCCCTGTTTTCTAGACTATTTCTGAATTACGCGTCGAAATTGAAAGCCCGTGGAATGCTTTCCCCCAGCGTATTGTCCAGCATTTGTACGACCGATTACAAATTCCCAAACTGAACTGCATCGTTTGTATGTAATCCTCCCTATAGACTGTTTTATTCAAAAAACAAAATTATCTACATTTTCAAAAGGCGGTTGCTCACATATAATACTCAAAATAATTAATAGATGATGCAATTAGGACGTTATAATGTAAAGCACGAAGTGTTTGTGTAACAAATATGTAAACTACCGGCAAGTTAAAGCACTTTAGTAAACAAAGTGTGCTCATAGAAGTTAACGAAATTTGCACAAAAATAGTGAAATTGGTCAAGATATGACATATCAATACGCTGCCAAGAAATAAAATTACGTGGTGCTGAAGGATATGTAGAAGACGTATTCCGCTAACGGCCAGCACTACGGCACACCAGTGTGTGAGGGACTAAACAAGGTGATTTATGCGTTCTTGCAGAACTATTCACCACCCAACAAGGTGATTTATGCTTTGGAGTATGCAGGCCACTCCATAGGCTGGATTCCCTCCTCAGAAAGGAAGCGGTTCACAAGCTCTGTTTGGTTAGGTCGACAGTTATCTTCAATAAGAATGAATGGAGTTCCAAAAACTGCAGCGAAGGGTTAAGAATCGGTAGTAGGATTTCATCCCTATACTTCTGGCCAGTCAGTCTACCATTCCTGATGACATACAGGTTCGTACGACAATTCATGGAAATACCTCCCGAAACCATCAGGCCACCTGCACCATATCGATGCGTCTCTTACACAGAAACAGAACTATTTCATGTTACTTGTTCTCTCCATATGAGCACTCACCTATTGTTAGGCTGCAAGGTGAATTGAGACTCATCAGAGAAGAGATCACTACTCCACTCGTCATATCTCCAGTCATGATATTACAGAGCCCATTTCCTACGAGCAAAACGATGACGTGCAGTTAAACGAACACAAATCAGAAGTTGGCGGGCACACAGGCCAACATGATGAAGGCAACTGAGAACCGTTTGTGTTGAATCGTTTCTTCCTGTGTTCATACAATTCAGTCTCCTGTTCCTTCTCGCGGTCAGTGATAAATATTGGTCTTCATATGGCGAAGTAGAAGATCGACGTCCTTGCCCTCGCCGTTTACCAACACTTCTGGTCTCTCGAAACCGATTACACAGTCTGGAAATGACCCCTTGTTTAACTCCGCTGCCTTCGGCTTTGACTTGCTGGGTATTCCTGGCTTCCGAACTGACCAAGAACTCTTCACGCTGCGGATGCGGGTAAATCACATTGCAGACATCATCAATTAGGCTAACACCAACAGAAAACAGTTAGCAGGGTTTGGTGAAATAACTGATCACACTCCGAACCTCTGCTTTTATCCTCCTTTGATAACACGTGATGATTCTCAGCGTCACAGGCAGGTATTTGTATCTTCATATGTGTGCTGACTTCATTTACGTTCGATTTAGAATCTACTTAGCTATGCTGGCTGGTGTCTCTGCTGCGATTTTGTGCCGAACGGCCATTATGTCCTAATTGTTTTGTGCAGTTTATTTATTTACCGTGGCAGTTTCAGTAAATTCTTCTTTAGGCGAATGCTTAAATTCAGCTTTACTCAGTGTTGGCTTTACATTTTTACTCGTAGCAGAGCTTTTGAACAACAACGTAAGTGTTCATTCTATTACTTTCCGCGTCAACCTGTAGACACTACATCAGCGCATCTTAAAGTCAGTTTTTTAAAACTTCTTTCCGCATTTGATACCATTGCTAATGAATTTGATAACTCAAGCACTAACAAACTGCGCTGATGAGGTTTCTTTGCTAAGTAGCGATAACGCATTTTTCATGTTTGGAAAGATGCGCATAGTTTACACTTCAATATGTCAAACTAAAGTAAATAGTGGACTATTTCTGCATCCGATACTTGGAACCATGAGCAAAAGTTTTTATGCCTTTTTTGTTAGATACATGGGGTTGCCGCTAGTGGTGTAAATGCCTAGTTACTTTATTGTATATTTGCGTTTAGCTCAATTTCGAGGAAGTTTGTAAAAAAAATGTTTTTTTCGTGGAATAGCTGTAGTTACGACTAAACGTTTTCTTCGGTCTTCAACTTGTGCTGAATGTTTCGCCCAGTGCGTAAGCTTTTAAGTGTTCCTTCGACGTTGTCTCCAATTCTATAATCGCGATAGGAAATTGCTTGTCATATAGGCTAGTTGTTGGCTCTGGTCAATAAAATTTATGCATTTTCAGATGTTCCAGATCAGCAATTATCATCAGACAGCGTCGCTGTCCATTTGCATTTGGGATAAAAATCAGTGCAAACTGATTGTTTTTTTTTTTTTTGTTTTTTTTTTGCTTTCCAATACTTTAACCACTTTCACAACATTTCATGCTCTTTCTAACTTCTAAAGATGAAGATATCCCCCTAGACGCCTTAAATTTAGCTTCGTTTTTCTTTCCAAATGTATCTCTGACTCCAAGGGTGGTTGTCATTTGAATGTCTACATGTCATTTTAACTTTGGTTGCATATTGGGTGTTTCTCAAGAAAGATTGAAACAAGTTCTTATCTCTTCAAGAGTTGATCACAGATACATAATTTTATTTAGAAAAATACTCAAATTGACGTAAGTACTTGACATTTGCACTCCTATGGGGGACATTTTCATAAAAATAAAAAAAAATCATACAGCCTTCGCAGAAAAATGAGTTCAATCAAAACGAGCTTTACGACGAACGGTTGCTTATTTCGCTACGTAGCTCTGAAGCACTCAAATCAAGTAAGGGAAGAGCTCTTGCACATGTAGGAGATTGCAGCTACTGAACGTCAGGCTCTTGCTTTCGTATTGGAATTGCTGCACAGATGATTAAAACAGCAGAAACACGCAGCGGAATTTTTTCTGCCGCCTTGATGGTGTAACAAGCAAATTCGTTGTACTGAACTGATTGCGGAAATTTGAGTGCAAAACGTTGTGAATTTGTATTTCAAATTTGTCTCAAAGGCCATGCACAACTAAAGAGTTTTCAGTGTTATTTTCGCTTTAATGATTTGCAAGTTGAGAATCAGTAATGTGTTGGCAGAGAATATTATCGGTGATAATTGGTGGATGGGCAATAAATTCATGTTGCTGCTGTTTTAATAATCTGTGCAGGAACTCCCACACCAAAGCAAGAACAAGACATTCAGCAACCGTGTTTTCCTGCACGCGCGAGAAACTTCTCTTACTCGCTTTCAGTGCTCCAGAGCTTATAATGTAATTTGTCTTTCCCCTGTAACTTAGTCCTTACGTCAGCAATTACGTTATGTGTGCTAAAATCAATGTAATATTACAAGGTACCCGTACGCGTTAAAAGAAAGAGTTCAATTGTAGTACTTACAAATACGTTTATTTTGCTTTCATGGTTTGAACTCCACACTCACATCCTGTTTATTGGCGTACTCAATACAGTATCAGTGATTTAATATCCAATAGCAGTATAACAGCACGTCTATCATCAATAACATCAATCCCGTAAACAACTGCTGCATTGCTTTGTTATCTATCGTTCTTATCCAGCCACACATACGTCACTCTAATTCCGATCTCATTATGTTGTCAACATCATTCTCGTTTGAGGGAAAAGACATAACGTTAGTGTTTGAAAATGTCTAAGAGAACGAACTTAAAATTACATAGAAAAAGAAACTCAAAAGGAAAGTTAAAATAAAATGTACGTTACAAGCTATGTAGCGAAACAACCTACCGTTCGCCATAAACAGGCTACCAACGATACGTTTTATACAAAATAATATCTCTATGAGTTTTGCAAGCAGAATGACGAGTGTTTTTTTTTTCAAAATTATACAAGACATTGCGCAAATAATTTTGCTTGAACTTCTTTTTTTTTCTGCGAAAGCTGTATAATTTTTTTTTCATTTTTATTCAGATGCCGACCAGAGGACAACAACACTGCCATGTCATAAGTCTTTACGTTATTTTGAGTATTTTTCTAATTAAAAATATGCATCTGCGATTAACCGTTGAAGAGATAAAAGATTGTTTCAATCTTTTTTGAAACATCCGATATAACGGACTTCAAAATTATTTACATGCATTCTATTTTTTCAAAAGCAATAAAGTAGGAGTTTAATAGATTTGCTTTGAACCTTATATCTGTGCTTCGTAAAGCGCTGTTTTGAAATTGTTTGAAATTGTTTTTGCGTGCAACTCGTACAAAATGACGATGATTTTCCATAATGTCTAACGCAAAATGTGTTACCTCTATGTAACAAACTTTGATTTATATTCTGAAAACAGCTGATACAAAATTTTATACTGGAAATGTTTTGAAGAAACTTCTGTTGAATTCAAGGTTTTACGAAAAGATGCTCATTACGCCCATGAATCTGAAAACATCCGTCATCGTGTTTCTTCGTCCAGTGGTAACACCTTTTCAAATGCTAAAAGGATAAATATTTTCCTCTTTGCGTTATTCTTTTGAGCATAATTCAACTGTAATGGTTGGACCAAAAAGCAAATTTCTTAACTGCGAGATTTTATTTCCTTTTAAAATCTGGTTTCGAAAAAATTAATTAATCGGATTTCTACGTAAACATTTTTTGTAGTTAAATCCCTTTAAATTACAACTTCGTGACCTTCACACGCCCTTGCAGCATTGCCTTTTTGTTAAAAAAGGGCATGTTTACAAACGTTAACGCATCAGAAGTCACTTACGCATGCTTTTGAAGAACACTGAAGCTTAATCTTACAGTTTTTCGGAATTATTTAATCCATCCTTTTACGAATTTCAATTTACTGTCATACAGGAAAGAACGGGAAGATCAAAAGCGACTTTTTTTAAAGCTTTGCAGACTTCGTGATTCCGTTTTGAAGAAAATCATCGTGTGATTACTCAAGCCGTATGTTAAATTCTGTAGGCTCAAGTGGTCAAGCATAGAGCATTTACTTTGTTTTTCTACTTTTAAGGTTTAAATGCTGCAGCATATATAAGAAAAAACTGGGTAAAATGCGAGTGAACTCAAAAGAATTAGCGCTGCGACGAAAATACATTGAATACCGCCGAAATCACTTCGGTAAAGCGTCGCCTCCATGTGTGGAAAGCAGTTTTTTTCCCACTTTGCCGCACTTTATTGCATCTCTGCGAATTCCTTTTATTTGAATAAATGCAAATATTTTCTTGCTGCCGTGGGAATAGAATAGCCGTTTTCTTACATATACACTATATTGACAAATGTCACAGGACACCTAGAAGAGAAACACAACATAGCGTTTATTGACATACATTAGTACGGTGTCGGTCCACCTTTTGGCCTTACTGCATGCACTGACTTTTCGAGACATGCTTTCGACAAGGTTTGGGAACACAGCGAATAGGTATGCGCTTCCATTCAGCACATAAGGCTGCCGCTAACTGTTGCTTATCAGTAGGCCTTGGTTCCAAACTTCTTATTCGGCGTTCTAATTCATCCCATAGCTGCTCTATGGGATTAATATCAGGGCTCTGTGCTGGCCAGTTCACACACGATACGGAATTATCGTCAAACCACGCCGTAACAGTCCTTGCTTTATGGCTCGGCGCATTATGCTGCTGGGACCAACAAGGATCGATTCCATAGTATTGCCACAGAGTTGGTATGGCATAATTGTCCAGAATATTAAGGTAGACGTGCTGGTTAACAGGTTTGTCCAAGATAACCAATGGGCCGGGACCATACCTCGAAAAAAACTTCCACACGCATACACTGCCAGATCCAAGTTCCAAACGTAACCGTAGGAACAGTACACTGTGGTAAAAAGCGTTCCCCGGCTGCCGCAATACCCATGCACGGCCATTAGACTGATGGATCATGTATCTGGATTCAACAGTCCATAGGACCTGTTTCCATTGATCTACGGTCCACGATAAATGTTCTTTACACCATGCTAAATGAGGACTAGCATTCCGAGTGGAGACGAAATGCTTATGAACAGCCTCACGACCACGGTAACTCATGGAATGAAGCTCTCTGCGAATGGTACGTGTACATACCGAGGTACTAGCATTTGTACTCACCTGTACACTGCGGTCTTGTGCAGTACTCCGTCGATTAGCTGTAACGACTTTCCTGATCCTTCGATGTCCTCTACCATTGATTTTCTTTGATTTGCCGGTGCGTTTTGCTGCTTCAGGCACGCCATGTGTCTACCACTTATTCAGTAGATCCAAAACAGTTGACTTGGGTATGTTTAAACGCCTCTCGGTTTCTCTTATGTACAACCCACTCATATAACACCCAACAATATTTCCTTTCTCAAAGTCAGTTCTCTCCCGCTGCGACATTTTCACTCAATCTTACAGTGCGATATGATCGCGGTCAGCTGCAGGCTTGTGTGTATACCGTTTGCAGCTTTAAATCGCATCTTAACAACGCAGCGGATCCGTTCATTTGCTTTTGAAGGGGTGTCCGATGCATTTTGTCAATATAGTGTATTTTGCCGTACATTCAATAAACGACGACAATCATATCTAGAATATTGTCCAAAAGATATGAAACTTCAAAATTCTTGCTTTAAGTTCTGCTCGTTTGATCTGCGGAGCGAAACAGTTCACTTCGATTTTTATAACTTGGATTTAACAAATACGCCGAAAACATTCAGTGTTTATAGTTTGGAAGCTTTTAGCAATGCAGAGCAAAAGCGAGTTGGCGATTTATTAGATATTTTAGATTCCTGCATCAGTAAACCCAATAATCCTTCACTCTTACTTCCATCTGAAGTTAATAGTGCATATTTTTAAAGCCAAGATATTACTCATTAGAGGGTTTTTATGCTGAAATATCAAATCAATCAACCAGACTCCAATGCAGCATTATAAAAGGTAAACGCTGCAGAAACCGAATGAAAACGTCTCTTATGTTCATCCTCAAAACAGTTTCATTAACACAATTTTTTGTTAGCATGATCTCAGTTGACTTGAATAGCAGCCCTGCAATAGAGCTGCAATGATTTTTTACTTGGAATTTTAATGTATGCTGTACTACTAGTTCTTCCCAATTTAATTAAAATGGAACTAAGGAAGCAGCTTGATAAAACTATAATGTATGTCAAAGAATATAATCCGCCTTTCTGTGTTTTATAGAATTCATATTTTATTAAAACATAACAAACTGACCAAAGCTGTCTTTTATTTAATCTGAACGAATTCAGATGTTTTTAGGATTCACATTTTTAATAACAAATTTATTACCCTACGTGTATGGCTTCCAGATTAGGTTAGTTCACGTTTCAGGTCGCGTGAATTTTTTTTTTTTTTCATATAGTGTTAAATTCAATTTCTCAGGATTTAAAATTTGAGTAGCACTAATGTTGTCTTTTAATACACCCAGGATAAGCAATTTTCACAACTTAGTTTCTGTTTAGCAAAATTTGGGGTTCAAAAGTTTTTAAACAAAAAGTGATTTCTCATGAATTAGACAAAAACAGACCAGCAACATATGTTTTGAAATTTATTTTGCAGATTTCGTTAACTGAAATATCAGGAATAATGGAAAAAGTGAAAGTAAATTTTTTTGTAGTGGGGAATATTGAATAAGATCTCCTTATATAACGTTTCCACCCTAAGCGTGGCAGCGACGAATTGTTTATAGCAAATCAAGATCATAGTCATTTACGATTGACCCAAGCTTCACCTTTACTGTTATCAATTTCTCTTAAACTCTCGAAAGGAAAATTTAAATGATATTTTAACCCTTCAGGTGGCAAGAGCTTTGGAAGGGGCAATACGTAATTTCGTCACATGTATAACAAGTGACCCCCATACAGTAGTCTTTCCGTAGTATTAGTCGTCCTTGAGAACTTCATATATGCATTCTCGCCACTATGAGCCTGAAAATGTTTTCGACGCAATATTGCGTTCTCACCGCTTTCGGACAGGTTTTCGATGAACGGATGAGCGTGTTATTGAGTCGTTGTGGCTTTGGGCACAGTAATCTCCGATCGTATATATGCGTGCTTGTCACCCGGAGGTTTAATTTTCCTTTTGAATGTAGTTCAGTCTAGGCATAGGAATTTCTTCCCTCTAGGGAACGAACACCTTCCGAATTAGACGATGGTGCTTTCATTTTGAAGTTTAGCCACCTCTGCGAGCGTTCAAGAGGCCTCCCGTCCCTAATTTGGGGCATTAGGCCGCCGGGAGAAGTTGGGGTGGGGGCATTTGATCAATCTTACCACCAATTCCACATCCTGCGCCCGGGCCCAGAACGGATGATTGGTCAGAGGCCTGAGCCCGCTGACCATTTGTCACAGGAGCTGCACTAATGGATGTCAAGCCCTTCTCTTAAAGTATCCGCAATTGCATACGCACGTATAGTAGTTGTACGAAAGAATACCGTACTTTCTCACGTAAAAATCTGAAAATGAAGATAGTGATCCCCTTATAATAACTACGTTGGGGAACGAAAGCTCATACAGAACAAAAATTTATCTTCATGCTATATCTGTATGTTTTATGTAAAAAAATATTTTTTTTAAATATTGCCTGTAATTACAAGATGAACACTGTAAAAACTAATCGAAACTTGTCACTCCCGAATCCTACAACTTAATCTTCTCATTTGTTATGTGTTGAGATATATGAGCATCAATCACTGATATTTTTAATTAACAGTTATCGATCTGTACCAAAACACGCCGGAGCTAAAGATAACGAATTAACTCACTCAGCAGTTGGATTAAATTCCGTTTGCAAGCAATATTACCAGCAGTCTTGAACTGGGTACGCGAAACCTAAATTTGCGGATCACTTTACTTACCCAATATTACAGATCCGGTTTCGGAACAGACCCAAACTTCGAAGCACTACTCTATAGAAAGGATGTTTGTAGTCATCGATTTGATGTTTACGCAATTTAAAAGGTGGTTCAACTAAAAGGTTTAACACCACGGAGTCAGTGAATGTTTGGCTTCAAACAAGATAGTGACACCATTGCATGCCGATACACTCCGAAAGACTCCACGGTGCAGAGTATGGCATAAGCAATGATATGCAGAGAGGGGCACGCACACCATCGGTCACGGGACGTCCAGTTCTATCTGGAGGAGCCATTTGCCTCTGGTCTATGTGCATAACTGGCGTCCTGTGGACGCAGCTAACAAATATTGTAGTTTAGTTCCCTTTCAACGGGGATTGCCACGGGTCAAACTCCAAAACAGTAGAAGACAACTGATGTTTAGTAAACTTAAACACCAGTTGTCTTCTACTGTTTTGGATGCTGTACTACCCTACCCTGGGCTTCTTTGTATTGCTCAGGTCCCCTGGAAGCATCTTCACAGTTTATTTATAATTTTTTATCTCTCGTGTCGACCCAGCTTTCAGCCATCACTTACTCTTCAAGCTGTCGAAGTTGGGAAATCGCATTGCTGAGATATCGTTCAACTAAAACACACTTGCAACTGAAACTTTCTACTAAAGCGAACGGCTCAGCGAGAGCGAAACTTACAGATGGTTTGATTTGCACTTTGGTAAAGTGGGCAAATGCGCCTTGGCAAGCTCATTTGCGTCTTCACAACCCCTCCTTGCTGTTGAAATGTGCTGCTCAGAGCCTGACTTCTAATCACAGATTTTCAGCTTGTCGTGTTTACCTTCATTTAATGCTGACATCGCACTGTACCCTATTTTTTGGGCACTGTAATGAGATTTAATGACACACATGAACATCATGACTGGAGTACGGGATTGCACCATACAATACAAATTGTGAATATGAGAATCCGTTTTTTGGTGAATATTTTTTGAATATGAGAATCCGTTTTTTGGTGAATATTTTTTGAATATGAGAATCCGTTTTTTGGTGAATATTTTTTGAATATGAGAATCCGTTTTTTGGTGAATATTTTTTTGAATATGAGAATCCGCTTTTAGACGCAGGCTCGATTTCCGCTCCAGGACGACGAAATTTTCAAGTTTTCGGATATTATCTGATTGATCATCCTTGCCATATTTACAACAAAAGACGGATTACCATATTCAAAATTTGTACATATGAACATCTTGGGCTATTTGGACTCGCTAGTTTTTAATTTAAAGACATTGATTCCACTCAAGTGGTAAAAGTTGGGTCGCAGGGCAAGAGCAATACTCGTGCATCATCCCAGACTCCGACTAGAGCCCGGCTGGAACTATTTGTCAGAAGCTTATCCCCCCCCTTTCCCGACTACTCAGCTACAGGGGTGGCTTATATTAAAGTATTTCGTGTTCAACTCATTTGCTTTCATACTTTGCTGTCAGCCGTATTTTGTCAAATGTATTGCCTTATTAAGGTTACTATTGCTGTTGCAAGTTTTCTGTTGTGCAGTAACGTCACTTTCTCGTTACATACCATTCTGAGACCAGTGATAATATCAAAATATGGGCTGTTTGAAATTGAATGTTATCATAACTTTTAAGTGGATTTAATACCTTTACATGTTGGACCTCCGATTAGAACATTCACAAATGCTTTTTAGTCGGCAATGAGTTTCTTGGAAATCTAAGCTAAGATTCCATCCTGGCTTTCAGACTGTGTTATTCAGAATGGGGCTGGTAAATCCTAAGACAGGGATGACCCCCAAAATGCTATGTGTCTTGAGAAACATCTGAGTTCCTTCCCTTCCAGAAATTCTGTTTAATTTCCTTTTTCACGCAAAATCAGATTTGCATGTATTAATACATTTTTGTTGCAGTTATGTCACTTCGTGTTAAAATCTTTATCATGTTCTAAAAATCATGCTTGTCTTTGTGGCTTACTGAGGCAATTTAGTACCTGCGAAACATGTTCTACGATTTCAGAGACTACGACAAAGATGTAGATCATTGAGTGCATTACGATTGTACCCTATATTCCTTGGCTCGCTTCATCGTCACTTCCCTCTGTTGCTTTGTGGAGATATTTCTTCAATGCATCCCTCTGTAACTTCCAGGAAATGTTTGCTCATTTCTTTGCTGATGAAATGCTCCAGACCACATCCGTGGCGCAGTGGTTCAATCACTGGTTTCTGACAGTTTGTCCGAGTGGACTCGACCTCGAAGCCCGGATGAGGCGTGGGCGGTGTGCTTGTCTTACGGGACTAGCTCTCTTCCTTCCATGGAACCAGCGGCATTAAGTTAGGGATCGGCGACTGCTCACAGCTATTAGAACTGATCGTAGTGGGCTTTAAAACCCGAAAAGAAGATCCAGAATGGCACTGGATGGTAGATATATGGTACACAACCTTCGTAGACTAACCATTCGCTTATATTATCATTGCCTCTCTCTGTTGTTTTTGGAGCCCTTTCTTAATTGTCAATCGTTGAAACGTGTCGCACCATTTCAGAGACAATAATGAAAAGAGAGCTCCGGATGGCATAAGATAGTGCACCATCTCTATAGATTCTAAACCATATGCTTGCCTTACCAACCTCTCCCTTTGTGATTTCCAGGGGCATTTCTTCATCATTTGTCAATGAAGAGCTGAAGGCTGCCGTGGTGATGTAGTGATCTAAGCGCTGATTTCTGAAGGTTCTTCCGAGTGGGTTCGATTCCCGAATAAGACATGAGTGGTGCGCTTGGTTTACTGTACTGGCTTTCTTCCTTCCCTGGAACCAGTAGCCCTAAATTTGGAACAGGCAACTTCTCACAACTCTTATAGTACATCCCATAGTCGTTGAATCCCGAAAATAAAAGCGTGATATTGAATGGTCCACAACCATTATAGATTGGAACCCTACGATCCCCTCATCATAGCCTCCATCTATTTCTTCTTGGAGCTTTATTTTCTTCCTCTCTTTCTCTCTCTCCCTTTCACTGAAGCGTGTTACACCACATTTCGCAGACTACAATGAAGAGGGAGCTCCAGGATGGCATAGGACGGTCCATAGTTTTCATAAACTACTCGTACGCGATTATTGGCCTGCTAAGTTCAATAGTCGCGTACATATAAATAACTTTGTTAAAAATTCAGTCACTGTTCAGATTTCAGTTTATGAATTTTCGTTGCCATTGATGACTGACGTGATATAGGAAGCCGCTGAACTGCAATAAGTGATGCATGTAGTTGTTGTTACATCATATTAATAGTGATGCAACATTGGCAAAGACTCTTCATATTCATGCTCTATTTCACCTTGCTTGCACTTAGAGCTAATTGAAAACCCAGCAGGATTAATTTCAGCGCCAATGATAAGTGAGATACTGGACAAAGGACAAACTTTATTTAAGTGCGCATTAACACTCTGCGTGATGTGTATAGCACAGCAGAAATTTTCAATGAATGCGAAATGCTGCTATAATCATAGCAAAAATTTAAGTTTCACCTAAGTTCTGCACTTCGAAGCATTTAAGTTACCAAACCACTAAGACATCTCTCATAAGGAACACCAGAAAGAAAACATATCTAGAAAAAATACTTCTTTCCACCTTTAATCGCCGATTGATCGTTTTCTTCCTTCTAACTGGAACACTTCCTTCTACAGCCTCCCTTGAAACTCGAAATTAGAAAATTAGTTGACCATTAACAAAAGAAATCCCTTTTCATCCCTCCCGAATTCACCATTTTCGAAATGAAGAAGATTAAAACAAAAGGTACGAAAAAAGGTACACTTTTATCACAGTTCTGAGGAGTAATTCTAAAGAGACAAAAGTTTTGTATTTGAAACTGGGGCAGGTGAAAAAAATCTTTATCTCCAACTATTACGACGTTTAGCTCGAAAAAAGCGAAAATAGAGATTTTTCAGAAAGGAAGTAAAATAAAAATGAAGAAAAGAAGAGAGAAGGAAGGTTGCCCAAGGGGAGGGACGAATTGGAGGCAATTTTCTATTTCAGCGGTCCATGTTATTCCTCGACCGTGACGTTCAGTTGTTTTAATTGACTCGTTAAGACAAAGTTCTTTGAAGTAGTGAAAAAAAGAAAAAAAAAGGAAATTATATATATATTCCTTCTTTCGACACAAGGGGAGTGTTGTAAATTATTCTCATTCTTTGCGTAAGAATTGTCGGCAATTTAAAATTAAATATCATTTGATGGAATACCTCCTGTTTCTAGGAGGAAGGCAAAAGTATTCTACCTTTTTATTTTGAATTTTCTTAAGGAATGAGCTAAACTAAAACGATGCGGACAGATGGGTTAAGAACGGTATCGGAATAAAGAAAAAAAGAAGCATTAAAAGCAGAAGGAAATTGTGAATGCGTATTCTTCTCATTCTTTCAATACAGGAGTGAGCCAAAAAATATAAAAAGTCAATGCGAAAATAGATTATTTCTTCGAAAACAGTGTTTTATTCCCTAATACATAAAACGTTTGTCCCCAGGAAAAAAATTGCGACTTATTCTTACTGCCAAATACAACTTTAAAATATGCATTTCGAGAAGAATAAATCATATTTCTCTTAAAATATGCTGTGCTTAAAACGTATTTTTCCACCCAAAACCGAAGGCAAGTAACAAAGTCCAATCCGATTGATTTCACTTTATAACCGAAAAACGTGTACCCCTAAGTCATTATTTTGAAGCAAAACATTTGTTTGGAACTTAAAAAATTCGGTGTCGCATCATCATTTAATGGAAAATATTTTGTATTATGTATATAGTTTCGAAATCCTACAATAATGAAGATGCATATATTTATATTATTAATATTATCTATAGAAACAAAAATTTAAATGTTTGACTCTCTTATTCGCAGTTCATCACCAATAAAAATAGGAAAGTTAGTGAGACAAAGTGGCACCACATCACCCAGGCTGCCAATGGCATACAGCAGAATGTCTTTCAATTACTGAACTGCGAAGACAAGAAGATCAAGGTCAATGGAGATTTTTCAATCCACCTTAGTTTTGCTGGTGACATAGCCGTTCCTTCAGGCATCTCCTCTGAGCAGCAGAGTATGGTCCAGCAACTTGCTTAAAATTAAACTTACAGAAAACAAAACCGGTATACAATGCCTTTAAAAGAACTGATGATTTACCGGTTGATAAGAAAGATCTAGAAGTAACCGACGATTTCATTTACGTTGGGCAACAGGTATCAAGAAAGAGCCACCTCGAAGAAGAACTTACTAAGCGAATACAACTTGGTTGGAAAGCATTCGGATGAAACTCACAAGAGCAATTCACCAGAATGCTTTAAAAGAAAAGTATATAATCAATGCATCCTTACAGTTCTTACTTACTAATCAGAGACATGGACCTTAATTGAGAAAGATCTTCGGAGGCTGCAGGCAACTGAAAGAGGCATAGAGAGGTGCATGCTTTGTGAAAATAGGAGGGATAGGAAAACGAACCCATGGATCATAAAAATGGCTAGAGTTGAGGATATCACGCTCAAAGTAAAATCTCTAAAATGACAATGGGCTACATATTGCTAGAAGGAACTGCCAACCGTTGGACAACTGAAATATTAGACATGGAGGAGACTAGCTCAAGACAGACAGTGGTAGAAAAACTTAGGGAAACCTTCCGGCAGTGAATTGATAATATTTGATGTTGATGATTATACATGATGTAGATGCAGTCATTTACAAATACTTTCACGTGCAAAAAGGTTTCTTATGAACTTACAGGTGGCCGCATTCTGGTTAATTACTTAGAGCCTGGACAGAACGTAAATGCAGCTCGTTATGTCCAAACATTAGAAAAGTTCCGCCGTGCATTGTGTGATAAACGGTCGAGAAAGAAAGTCATCCTCCAGCACGACAACGCTAGACCGTTCGATTGACCTCAGAAAGAATACGGATATTCGGATGGGAACTTCTACATTACCCTGCTTACAGTGCAGATCTGGCTCTGTACGCAGGGCCAGATCTACACTGGTTGCAGCACCCCACCCGACTGTCATCGTTTTGGATTCCTAAAGGTCCAGATGCGCGCGCTACACTTCCAGAGCACGGAAGCAATATAACAAAGTGTACTTCGGTGTTTTCGCGCAAGAGGAACAGAGTTCTTCCGCACGGGTATCTTCACACTGCCAAAGCGATGGGAAAAATATGTCCAAAGTAACTTGAGATTTTGTAGAAAATAGATTAAGGTGTCGCCGCCGTGGTGTAGCACTAGTCAAAGCGCTGGCTTTTTCCATTCGTTCGAGATGGGTCCGGGGTTCGAATCCCGTTGAGGCATGGATGTTGCATTTGGCTTATGGCTCTCTCTCTCTCTCTCTCTTCCCTGGAGCCAGTGGCCCCAGTAGCCCTAAATTAGGGACGGAAGTCTACTTGTAGCCCATGGAGTTGCTCATGGTGGGCGTTAAACCCTCAATCAATCATAAAATTTAAGGTAGCAGTCTTAAAAGCACGATAATTAAAAACATTACGCAATCTTCTTACGACGTAAGCAACATATTTAATGTAGAAGTTAAAAGGTTAAAAATAAACCATAAGAACTTTCAGTCTTCTTAAAGACCATCTTCAGATTGAGGTACAGGAGAAGTTGGGTGGGGAGACGGAGACGTATAATCTGAACTTTGGGACACGCATTGCCAATTTTTTACTTTGATCAAGAAAGATTGTGACGAATTCCCGAATGCCAATAAATTCGGCGTATATACTATTCCACTTGATAGTCTGAATCAAGTTCACCCTTTTTGCCTTTATATCGGTCCAAACAAAAGATCATTGGGCTTAACGAACATAAATATGCCGTTCAAAGCGGTCCATCAAATACTGCTCTTGAAAGACTAGTGAACGATGGACAACATTATCTTAAATGGAAAGAGGCTAAAATCATTATAACACCACATACTACCTCCTCCTCCTTATTCACAGAAAGCTTGATTATTGCTGAAAATCCTTTATACATACCGACATCCTGGACACAACTATTAAAACTTTCTCCTCCACTTGTGGAGAATTCAAATATTTAATAATCTTCCTTAATGTTTGTTATATTTTAAGTTGGACCTTATTAACTACACCATCTTGCCATTACGGGTAAGTTAGGTAATGTCTTTTTTTTTAATTGTTTGTATGTCTTTATTTCTCCATTTTTGGGTCTATCTTGGTTTATGCTGCATGTTTATTCTTTCGATAATTTGACTACTTTGGTTTTTTGTATTTATATATCAATTTAACACTATCATTTCTGAATATGACGACATGATCACCTGTTTAGATACGTCACGTTTTATCTTTATGGGTACTTATATGTGTCCCCACTCAACTTCTTCTATACTTCCATCTGAAGATGGTCTTTAGGAAGACCAAAAGTAATTGTGGCTTTATTTTTAACCTTTTAATTTCTACATTAAATATGTTGCTCACTTCGTAAGAAGGTTCGGTAGTGTTTTTCATTATCGTGCTTTTAAGACTGCTACCTTAAATTTTATGATTGAATCCTTCTACACGAGAACCTGATGCCTTGAAACCCTCAATCAAAAAAAGAAAAAAAAATTAAGTGTCGTATTTATTTCTGCAATCATTACAACTCGCAATTTTTACAACATTGTTGCTCATTAATTTAAGTATAGCCCTCGTGTCTTGCACCTAAAGGCATACACGATGCCTTGTACCTAAAATTGCTATGAAGAGTTTCTGGAAAACCTAGATTTACAAGTTCTTACATTTCCCTTAATGTTTGTCTTACAAACGTTTAAGTTTTACTCCCGTGCAAAGACAGTTTATACATTTTGTCCAATAATTTGCTCTCAAAAGCAATGCATGCCCAGTTTTGTCTGAAATATTCTTTGTCTTGCTGTAACAAAAATGATGGAAAAAATTATTAATCCTTATGTGACGATTTGCCTTCATCTGTAAAAAGGAAAACTGTTAAATCAAGTGAGAATTGTGTCTCCTAAACCTAATGTATTATGTTTACCTCTAGCGTCAAATCTGGGCTGTTTCTTTCACCCTGACGTATTCGAAATTGCAAACACATTATCCATCCAACTCAATCATGCAACGCATGGCTTACTACAAATCACTGGACTGTCATCCATCTCCGCTCTTATTCCTAGGAATATCCTATGCATCTGCATAATCCACTTAGTTCTGCGGCAAGCCTTTGTTCCTGGTATCCGCCGTTCTTCCATAATTCATTCACCTTTTGTATCGATCCAGGTATTTGTCCATCCGCGATGGGGTTTCTTTTCTTTCAGTTGGTCCGGATTTTTTGCCGTAGTTTATTTTTTCTTTGCCGTTTTTCCTGACTGTTACTTAAAACATTGGTTTTCGATTTATCAAGCTTTTTTTTATCTTTATTCTTTTAAAACGTGTCTTTCTGCTCTCTTTCCTGAGATAAAGAGGATTTGTGTTTTACTCTAATTTTACTTTCATTCGAAGGGATGAAATCGGTGAGACCTTAAACTCTCATCTGCAATTTATCCTGTTTAAAGTAAACAAAACCCTAAGTATCTTATCGGGCATTCAAAGAAAAGAAGACTTCTATGTCTATCCACATAGTAGAGAACTATAGGGACTGAATAAGATTTTGCTTTCGTTGCCGCAGTTTTTCCGATTAAATGAGTTCGTGAAATCTCGGTAACTAAGACGTGTAGTACATAAGTGTATGTAACAAACGTTACGCGAAAACAAATAATCGCAAAACTGCGCACGAATTGCAAAGAAAAATGACTGTTTGAATCCAAGAAGACCAGTGGATCCACACAATCCCCAAAGCCGCACTCTGAATCTGAAAGAAAGCTTCAGAGTTTTGAGATGTACATGCGTTGGAGGCATACTTTGCGGGGAAAAATGATGAGGTGAACTACTAGAAATTGAAAAATATACTGCGCATAAATTAAATAAAACGAACTACGAATGAACAACCACATTACATTCTCAAGAACACTCGCGGAAATGAATCCGCTTATTTTTCTGCCTTCCTTATGGCACATTATGACCTTAAACAGAATTAGTTGTAACAATTCTAGAATTCACATGGCTAATCATGGTAGACCGGTAAATTTTAAGAATCCCAGTAGAAACATTTTTTTCTTGTTTAACGGTTTAAGGACGATCATTAGCAACTCCAGTCGTTATACGTAAGCATTCGGCCTCTGTAATGTGGGGCTAGTGGTACTTTAGTAGGGAGAGAAACAGCGTCGTTCTTCAAAATTCCACCAAATCACATATCGAGATTCGAACCTTGGCCCAGGACAATTCATTTTTCGAAAATATACGCATGTAACAGCTGGGCCAACGGGACATGGTATGTGCACTTCATATCACCCAAAGTGAATTGGTTTGCAGTCGACATTACAAAGTAGATTTTTCCTCCAAGCAATTGAAAAGCAGTGAAAAAATCATTAACTTTAAAATCTGAATGAAAGTTTCGAATATGAAACCACTACTGTTATCTTCCTATGGAGAATGTTTCAGACCTGTAATTACAAATGATTCTCTGAAAAGGAGGGAATTTCTCGGATAAGACAAAAATGAAACCTAAACGATTTGTTATTTGAGTTCGAAAGTTTAACGAACTGATGGAATTTTATGTCCAAGAAAAATTCGATTTGATTTAACATACTATCCGAGAATTCAGATCACATTTGTGAGCACAGATGTTTTCATGCTGAAACCCACAGTGAATGATAGTCTTTAAATACCTTTCTGTTCAACTGTAGTTTATTTCTTATTTGGGAAAAAATAAAATTACCTGAAAAGCACTGTCTGGAGAATTTGACTGGGTGATTTTAATAGCACTTCAGTAAAAAGATATAAACAATTATTTGAGGGATCATTAATATGAGGGATAGGCTCTGTTTTGCTAGCTACAGTATATTCACTGCCTCTAAAACTTGAGTGGTAATAAATTGATGAATTAAAAGTGTGACCCAGTTCTTCAATAATGCCGCACTTTAAAAATTTAGATTTGCTCTCATACTTTCTCGTTACCGAGTAAAAGTAAAAACAAAGTAGTAGCACAAATCTTTGATCTGAAACCCAGTCAATTCTACCTTTTGCGTAGTCAAACCAAATGTCCGTGGAAAATTGGATACACCTTCTTTTGATCGTTATAAATTCTAGTTTGTTACTGAAAAAGGAAATTCCCGTCGGAGTTTAACATTGTCCGGATGCTGTTTTCGGAAAATATTTCTTGCTTACCTCAAGATGTAATCATAACACCCAGTGTAAATATCAGTCCAACAATATCACGCATTTTGAAATGCACACTTATCAAAGGGAAACATTTTAGTTCGAAGGACTCACTTTTACTAATGTCTCCTGCTTCGTTCATCGCAGGGTATTACTTGTTTTTGGCTGTTTAACGACCAGCGTGAGCAACTCCTTGGGCTACAACAATCACCCGTCTCTGATTTACGGTTACTGTATCCAGGGAATGGAAAAAGGCAGTGTCGTAAGACAAATAGAACATCCGTGCATCATCGGAATTCGAACCCGAGCGAATGGTCAGAAGCGAGGGCTTAAACCACTGAGCAACCGGGCTAACCACGATATTTCTTCCTTTGAAAAGCATGTTTGCTGCATATTATTATTCACGCCTACAGAACCAACGTTCGAGTACAGGCACTTTTTTGGTTCGGAGTTTAACGACCACCAGTAACTTAGAAGGTTATAAGGCTTCTCAATTCCCTAATTTAGGGCCACTGGTTCCAAGGAAACGACAAAGTCAGCATTAGAGAGTAAGCACGCCACCTACGTCTCATCCGGGACTCTAACCGAGTGCCATACCGGAGGAATGTTCAGTCCAGCGCCTCAGGCAACTCGACCATTAGAACGGCCAAATTTCGTTTCAAAGGTATGGTGTATATCCAGAAAGAAATTTCTCAACGCCACGCAGGTGTATATGAAGTTATCTTGCTAAATTCCTTCGAAATAAAATCATTTTGGATATGGTATTTATATATCAGCAGCTAATTTGTCAGTTTGTTTTAACCACTTCATAGAAAAACGACTATTTCTAAATTCCTGTAATTTGGCTATGACGAATATCTATCTCTCAAGACGGATGATGGCGAAAACATTGCATGGGTCAGATGTTGGAGGGTCGTAGAATATACTTAAAATCAACAAACTTCCTTGCTTGGCAGATAGTTGTGTGTATGCTCCATCAGTGTAGTTGAAAACGCCGCTATCTGGTCCTAGCAATAATGTTTTCTGTCTGGGTTCTTAGTTTTTCGTCTGATATCCAGACCCTTCGAAGACGCTGTTTAACAAAGGTGTACGGTGTGTTTCTTCTACGCGCTCCGCGAGAGAGTACGATTTCACCAAGGATGAGTATCATTGCCTATAAAGTATTTGTTACCTAATATTGCTTTTCATGTGAAATGTTTGAGCAGTAGCAAAGGTGTAATGTAATAAATTGATTCTAAAAAGCTGGAAAAAAAACCTAAAGAAAAAATCATTTCAGTTTCCAGCTTGAATGTTTTTAACAGAAAGACAATTTAATTCATTCGCTATGCGAAAACCCGTATAACAATATTTACCACTAAAGGGATAATAATAAAGATAACTAGAGAAGATAAAATGTGAGGGTACCGTCATTCGCATTTTCCAGATTTTTGGACGCAGCTTTCAAAATGTTTCAACAACAGGAAAAGACATGCAAGTTCAAAATGTGTGGTCTTAAACTTGAAATTGAAGAGAGTTTCCGCGTGGGATGTTATTATAATATATGAACAAATTGCCGTCTTACGCACGATACCATAAATTAAAATACTTTAATTTAGATTCAAGATGTATAACATACATTTAGTATTTACAAGTTAAAATCAATTATGTCATAAAGTAGTTAAAATCATGAGCACTTTCCAATTTACTTTGAATTTATCATCAGATGTAATAAAACCCGAAGCACCGCCGGAAGTCAACATCAGTCTTTTATATATTGCCCCCCGTTGTAATTTGTAACTGCGCATGCGTTAAATTTCATAGCCAATCCGGTTCACAATGAGGCACAGGGTGGTAGCATTCATAGTTCATGAGATGTTTCCATTGTGTTGGAATGACATACGGGTAGTCATCATTACAACAAAAGTTATTGTACCTGTAAATTAATAAACTCTCAGTCAGTAGTAGTTGGGATTTAGTCCTAGGGGTACAAAGAATATATACATCGTTCCAACTGGGGGTGTAGGTGCCTTGTCTGCACAATCTCTGATAATGCCCTGGACGCCAATCGTCCACGGCTTTATCAGAGATTGTGCAGACAAGGCACCTACACCCCCAGTTGGAACGATGTATATATTCTTTGTACCCCAAGGACTAAATCCCAACTACTACTGACTAAGAGCTTATTAATTTACAGGTATCTTAACACATGCGCAGTTGCGAAACTTAACACATGCGCCGTTGCAAATTACGACGGGCGGAATATATAAAAGACATGTTGACATCTGCGGTGCTTCGGGTTTTATTCCATCTGATGATGAATTCAAAGTGAATTCGGAAGTGCTCATGATTTTAACTACTTTATGACTTTAATTGATTTTAACTTGTAAATACTAAATGTATGTTAATATCTTGAATCTAAATTAAAGTATTTTAATTTATGGTATCGTGCGTAAGACGGCAATTTGTTCATCTATTATAATAATGTGTGGACTTCGTTTTTAAGTGAAGAGTCTCCAGAGGGGAAATAATAAAATTCACCCGACGCAGGTAAAATATCCAAACACTTTCATCCAGTTTTACATATTTTAGAATGTGGCTCTCAAAATTTTTTGTTACTCGATAATTCCCTGTTTTCAAAGCTCAGAATCCGCTAATTAACGTGGTAACCATGGCGACGAAAGTTTTGCGAAAGAGTTCACGAAGGACATCTAATGCTGCCAAAGATACCGCTGTGTCAGCTGCAGTCCAAAAGGCCTTGTAAAAACTTATTAACATCTGCAGATTAAAGAACAAGGGGGGGAGGGGGTAACCACTCATGCCTCATAAAAATGCTTAAAATTCTCGTGAAGTTTCTATGACGAAGCAGAAATTTTTATTTGATTACTGCATCCTGAAAGCTCTTACGATGAAGAAACCATTTTTATGTTTTTAATAAAAGTCCTTCCTTCTTTTTTCTATTCCCTCTCCTTCCTCGGATGAGCCATGCACAATTACTTGCTGGGACTACGATATAAATTTGCCTTAACACTGAGAAAAATTCCAGCATCAGTGCGTGTCAATGTAAGATTCGCATGTGGTGCTGCGCATAATTGTTCAGAAAAAAGGAAATCATTCTTATGTGGGTTGACGCATAATATATATTTTGTTTACATTTCGCGATATTCTTATCTGGATGACTCTTACGAATTCTCAAGGTATTTGAGAAGGTGTTTCTTAAAAGTAAAAACCCTTCAAGTGCGGTATAAAAAGTGAAATAACTTATTTCCTAAGAAATATAAATTAAGATTTTTAGTACAGTAGTCCTGTACTTTTGTTTAATGTACAGGGAGATTCAAATTAAAGTATCCCGGTTTGGAACGGTGTGGAGAGAGAACCCCCGGACGTAACGGCCCCAAATCTGGAGCTTATACATGCCAGACCATGGGAAAATGATTGGGGAAGAAACAATTGTAGTTCCAAAAATGGCTGATAGGTGAACATCTGGCGCTGCAAGAGTGTGTAGATAAGGAATATAAAGCACGACACTACCAATAATCAACAGCAGACGAAGTGATATCTTGTGCCTTTATTAATGCACTCCATACACGCACAAACTGTCGATCAGACAGATTTGTGTCTCACAGCACCGACAAAACACATGCATCAAGCACAGGCTTCACATCAGAACATAACAGCATACCAAGTCGTCGGAGCTGCCGTACAATGCGGTCACAGGCGGTGTTCAATGAGCCCACCGTGCTGCAGGGCCAACACCGTGCCACAACATGCTCCATAGCAGCACGTAACTGATCACTACAAATGTTGCGTGCGTGCAAGGTGATATGGTTCTTCAAATCCGCGAGATTTCCAGGGTTTTCTTGATAAACTTTGTGCTTCAGGTAACCCCAAAGCCAAACGTTGCAAAGGATAAGGTCCGGTGGCCGTGGAGGCCATCTTGTAGGAAATGCACGACTGATAACTCGATCTTCGGAAAACTGATTTCGCAGCAACTTTTGAACGGCTCGGTCAATGTGTGGGGGTGGCCCATCTTGTTGGAACGTTGTTGTATCGAGGCATCCGCGTTGCTGGAGTTCAGGAATGACGACACCCTGCAACATATTCCGATAACGCGCTGCTGTCACGGAACAGGTCTTTGGACACTGCGGACTGAGTTCCTCAAAGAAAAATGGACCAACCAAAATGTTGGCGGTAAAATCTAACTTTACAGTCACATACGGTGAATGCAAGAGCACCTGGTGGCCTCCATGAGGATTCTGTGTTGCCCAAATGCGGCAGTTTTGTGTTTTCACGGTTTCGCACAGGTGAACGTGAGCGTCGTCACTCCATAGGATGTTCCACGGCCAATTCCGGTCGATCGCCATGCGTGCCAAGAACGTCAAAGCGAACATTTCACGCACATCGTTATCGGTATGTTTTATCTCTTCTAAGCAATGGATCCTATACGGATAGGCTTCCAGTGTTTTCCACAAACACCACCATACCGTTGTGTACGGCACATCCACTTGTCTTGCTACGGCGCGAGCACTACACGTTCCTGCGGCATTCTGACTGGAATGCTGAACGACAGTGGTTGCAACAACTTCAGCCACCTGCGATATCCGTGGTTTTTGTCCTCGTCCCTCTCGTATTGCAAAGCTTCCTGTCTCCTCGAACCGATGCACCATTCTTCGCAAAGCACAGGGTGTTAGTGGACTCGTGCACAATACTTTCTTTCCCATATACGAGCGAAGCGCTTTAGCAGCGTTTTTGCCGTTGAGGTAAAACAACTTTAACAGCAACGCACGTTCCGGGAACGAGAGAACCATCGCGTCCGTCGACTAATGCTCCGACACGGTTCCCTCGCCTTTTATACACTGGCGTGCAAAAATTAAGGACGAGACGGTTTTTCGAATGTAACGTCGTGCAGAAGTGTTCCACATCGACTCAAATCATACCATAAGATCCCTAAGATGTACGAATATGGGACAACTGAGCAAAACCGTCTAAACAATGAATCCAAAGGATACAAAAGCACTTTAATGAAAAATTAGCTTCGAGCACAACTGAACAGAAGACAAACGTCCATGTGACAGGCGGCTGCCAAGAAAAATCCAGTCTTTAGTAGAGGATAAGATCACCCCTGACTGCGTTGCAGGATTTACAACGTCTGTCCATGCTGAGGATGAGGTTGTCAAGGAGCTGTTGAGGCATCGCGGCCCATTTCTCTTGTAGCGCCAATCGCAGCTGCAGAATCGTTGCTGGCGGCTGGTGACGTGCTGCCAAGCGTCTCCCGAGAAGGTCCCACACGTGTTCGATTGGATTTAGGTCCGGAGACCTTGCGGGACAATCCATGCGTTTAATATCTTCACTCTCCAACAGCTCTGAGACAGCCACTGTACGATGAGGTGTAGTGCTGTCGTCCATGAAGAGGAACTGAGGACCCACAGCACCTCTAAACAGACGCACGTGAAGCAGGAGAACCTCGGTACAATAGCGGACACCAGTGACTGAAACTTCTTGGAACATGTGGAGGTCAGTACGGCTACCAAGCATGATACCACCCCAAACGAGAACTCCGCTACCTCCAGACCGGTCCCTTTCGATGATGTTGGACGTGTGATTACGTGTTCCCTGCTCTCTCCAGATCTGTATCCGCCCAGAATCGCTCGTCAGAATAAATAGGCTCTCATTCGTAAAGAGAACTCGACCCCATTGCTGATGTGTCCAGTTCTTGTGTTCCTGGCACCACAGAAACCGCCGTCTCCGATGAGCAGGCGTTAATGGCACACACCGTACTGGTTGTCGTGCAAATAAACCACCTTTGTGCAGCCTCCTGGCCATGGTAAAACGCGATAACGGACGTCCAGTTGTCTGCTGCATGTGCCTTGTGATTTCTCCTGCTGTCTGCCGTCTGTCTCTTGTCGCCTGTAGGACAATATACAGGTCGTCCGACGCCGTGGTTGCTGGTGGACGACCACTGCTAAACTCTCGTACAGCTGTTCCTGTCGTTTGAAATGCTCTCCAAGCTCGTGAAATGATGCTGTGAGAGATCCCGAACTCTTCGGCCACACTAGTCACACTTCGACCTTCTTCCAACTTCCTAATGACGCGACCTCTGGTAAAGTCATCCAGATGTCGTCTACTGGATTGCCTGTTGGCCATATCACGCGGTGGCAGCAACTGGACGTCATTCAAACCGATGTACACCGTGCAATATCTTTCACCGAATTGCTGAGCGTACACCGCCCGTGTGCTTTATACCCTTCCGACACGCCCCCCCCCACGTCATGCTGCATATATGATATGGTCTTTCGGTCCGTTCTGCCTGCACGTTCTACTGTTATGCTAATTTCTCCTCTTCGTTCTTTAATTTTTGCACACCAGTGTACGAGGCCCTTGCACGCGTGTCTTATGCAAATGTTGGTTTCCAGTACAGCTCGCAACGCCACATGTTCACCTATCGGCTATTACTGGAACTACAATTTTTTTCCCCCAATCATTTTTTCATGGTCTGACATGACATGTATACCCTCCAGATTTGGGGTCGTTATGTCCAGGGGTTCTCTCTCCACAACGTTCCAAACAGGGATACTTAAATTTGAATCACCCTGTACAACTTTCATACGTTTTTAGTTAAATGCTATTTAAAAAAAAGTTTTCGTTATTTACCGATGCTCTTATTAGAAAGCTTTTCAAAGTGGTATTTCGCTTCAGCACGCGATCAATTTAATTTGAAACGGCAAGATTCCATTTTCTGATTGTTGACTTATAATTTAGGATTCTTTCTTCTTCTCCCCAAGCTTGAGTAGCAGTTGCAGTTGATGTATAAATAATGAATATGGTCTTTCGTTCTGTTGTTTTCTGTTTTTCGAATTTTCTAGAAAACAATAACGTTTTTTATTTTATATATATAAACGACTCCTCACAATTTTCAATCGTTATAGGGTCGTTAAACTCTGAATAAAAAGGTTAGTATTGTGATCGCAATAATTTTCTTTAAATTTCATTTCATTTTTCATTTATTGCATTTTAGTTGTTACAGACATGATATTACACAATCATAAATATATAGCACACATTATATTTTTGTAACAACAGGGAATGAGGAGAGAAAAGGCCTGATAGGCCTGACGTGCCCTCCTCTCCCAAAGCATCGCAATTTTCATGAAAATAAAAAAACCAAAAAAAACCAACATAAACAAGTCAAGTCCACACAATATCAAACACAGCTAGGGCGGTACTATAAATTAATAAAGGTGATAATACATTATGAACTTTTGGTCAGTAAGAAATACCTGAGTTTTCGTTTAAATATATTAATATCATTAAGTGATACAATATCAGTAGGAAATGTATTCCATAATGCCGGACCAGTATAATTAATAAATGATCTAAATCGTTCTGTTTGTGGAAACATGGGGATTAGTGTTGTTTTTTGTCTCGTGGAGTAATCATGACCACGAGTACATATTGAAATTAAATCTTGTTAGTAACCATTTTTTATTCTCAAAAACATCAGTTTACCTATACTATAGATATGCAATTGTTGAATAGTTAGTATATTAAAATCATTTGGACTGAGTCCAGCCTGAAAGACTGTATTTGAAAATTGAGTATATTGTAATTTAATTAGTAACAGTCTCATGAATCTATTTTGTAACGACTGAAGTTTTTTCATATTATATAAGGTAGTCGATCCCCATACAGATATACAGTAGATCAGATGAGACTGAATTAAAGTATAGTACAATAAAATCATTAGATTTGGGGTTAAATTGTCCACTTCACTACTAATAATCCCTATATTTCTTGAGATCTTATTAGATAAGTAGTCAACATGTGAATTCGATTTTAAATCATGCTGAATAATGATACCAAGATAATTATGATTTTGAACCACTTCTACAGATGATCCGAGTAAATTAATATTTTGAATTAAGGAAATAGGGGTTGACGTACTTAAATTCATTACTTTTGTTTTTTTAATATTAATAGCCAGATCATTTTAGTTAACCAATTAGTGATAGATACAAAACGGCATTGTAGTTGTCGCACCAGTGTCTCAACATCATTTAAATGTATTAATATGGTTGCATCATCTGCATATAAAATAATATTTGAATTGCGTAGACAGGTACAGAAGTCATTAATATAAATATTAAATAATAATGGAGCAAGTACCGAGCTCAGGGACTCCTGAAATGACTGATTGTAAGTTAGATTTGGTATGTTCAATTTCTGTATATTGCTGGCGACCAGTGAGATAGTTTCTGAAGAGATTATGTAATGTACCCCGAATACCAATTGCATACAACTTTGATAATAATAAGTTGTGATTTAAAGTATCAAATGCTTTTGATAAATCAATGAAAAGTCCCAATGTAAATTTATTATTAATAGAATTAGATTGAATTTTATCATTTAAATGTAAATGGGCGATTTCTGTAGAGGAATTTGGTAAAAAGCCAAATTGATTTTTGTGCAAAATTTTATATTTTTCAATATAAGCAAATAATCTAATAAATAGTAATTTTTCAAAACTTTTAGCAAATATGGATAATTTAGCTATAGGTCGATAGTTATTAATATCTGTCAAAGAACCCTTTTTAAAGACAGGAGTAATTTTTGCAACTTTTAACGAATCTGGGAAAATACCTGTAGCTAGAATGGAACTAAAAATGTATAATAAGGGAGTAACAATGAAAAAAGTTACAGTTTTTAAAATTTTGGGAAGAATATCATCTGGACCTGGTCCAGTATTTATGTTAATATTTTGCAGTTGGTAGATTAATTCGGTTCTAGTAATTTCCAAAGTATGCATTGAATTTAAGGTACATGAGTTGGAGTAATGAGGTAATTGTTGATCGTTCAGCTTAGGAAGTTGTTGTATTATACGTTGTGATGATACAATAAAATGATCATTAAACTGATTAGCAATTTCAGTTTGATCGGTGATTTTGATGTTACCCCGAGTGAGGTGAATCGAAGTCTTTGGTACATTCCTACGACTTAATAATATGCTTAAGTGCTTCCAGGTTACTTTTGGATTATTTTTAGAAAAAATATGAAAATAATAATATCTTTTTAATTTTCTAATGTAGGAGTTAAGATTATTTCTAAATTTTTAAAAAATATTATAATCAATTTGTGACCTTGATTTTAAGAACTTTGTGAACAGTTTATTTTTTTTATTTATCTGATTGAGACAGTGCTTTGTTAGCCAAGGTTTCCGCTCTTTCTTGAATTTAGACGTGGTTCTTTTAAATGGAAAAGCCTTATTGTACAATCTCTTCAAAGTTATTTCAAATAATTTATAAGCCCCATGAGGATTAGAAATTTGCATTATTTCATCTAAGTTCGTACCTTGTACTAGGTTTATGAATAGATTCATATTATTCTCATTAATAATTCGAGAGATAGTATTTGTTGGTCTAGATGCGTGTATATCACTATATGTGTAAATTAAGAAAATTGGCAGATGATTACTAAAATGAAAATTAAGAATACCTGATAAAATAGAATCCGATGGTATATTTGTTATACATAGATCCAAAATTGAGGCCGTATATTGAGTTATTCTTGTAGCTAAAAAATAGTGTTATAGAATCCTGCAGTGGCAATTGCAGAATTAAATTCTCGTGGGTATGAAAGATTCCGTGACAGATCAATATTAAAGTCTCCCAGTAACAGTCCTTTTTTCCTTGTAAAATTTATATAATTAAGTATTTCAGTAAATTTTTCAACAAATAAAGAAGGGTTCGCTGTTGGTGGACGATAACAGGCTGAAATTATATTATATTGATCTTCAATTGTAATAATTTCAATATCAGAATTAATAAATGCCAATTTTTCAATTTGGGTGTAGTCCAAATTATTTGTTTTAACAAAAATTGCAATTCCTCCTCCCCTAGACTCAGTTATATTTTTATTAAAAGTCTGATAGAATGGGAGATGTAGACAATAGTCTTCAGAAGGAAACCATGTTTCCGAAACGCAAATTACATCTATTAGATAATTTAATAGTTTAACTAATGCCTCCAGATCAAATATCTTATTGACTAATGATCCGGCATTAAGATGAATAACATTTAGAGAAATATTAGGCTAATTATATATTGTATCATTAAGATGCTGTACTGAATAATAATTAATAGTCATATATCAATGTATCCCAAGCAGTTTTGTAAGATTAAGTCCCCTCCCCTAAGCACTATTTGAGAATCCCACAAAATGGTGGCTACCCCCTGCACCAATTAATAATTAATTGACCTTATCTCCTTATATCTATATATATTTTTTCCCTTTTTTTGTTTTGACAAAGGAATTTAAAAAAAATTCTAACAGTTAGTTATTGTTGCATAACATAATATCTTTAAAGTACCATGTAAACATCAAGACATTCTCCAATAGTTTTAATCAGTGACATATAAGAACTCAATAAAAAAATTATAAACATATTAATAACTTCAGTACACATACAAATTCTATATTTCCCTCAATAATCAACAATTCTGTGTTATAATGAATTAATAAGCCAAACAATGAAGGGAATGTAATAAAAAAGGTTAGTAATAGTAAGGGACAATTCATTTTTTCAGTTGCCATGTCATAATTCCAGTAGCTAAACATATTCAGTGACTGGATAGAAGAATGTCAATGAGCAACTCTCATGACATAGCGAAATTAAATAAAGATTGTGTTTATTTGAATAGTCCCGATATGTAATACAAATTCCCTACTTCCTCCCAATGACCAACATATCTGTAAATTAACGAACGAAATACACTAATAAAAAATAATAGTAAAAACCAAATACAATTCAAGTTTTTCAGTTCCCATACCAAAATTCCAACAGGTATGCCCACATAACAGGAGAGGAACATGTCACCAGGAACTCCAATGACAGTCAAAACTATATGTATCAGTAACCTCTATACACCGTACAAATTCCCTGATACCTCCCAGTGATCCCCAGCCACTATACAGCAGTCAAGTATAATAACTAAGAATGGTAGGTAATCAAAAATATAGTACAAAAATAGCTAACCAAATATAGTTCAAATTTCCAATTACCATACTAAAATTTCAATAATTATAAAAATTTAACAAGTAGGTAAACCCATGAGTTCCCATGCCCAAATTCCAGTGATTAAACAAGAGCTAAAGACTGTGATGGAATCTGCCATTAATCAACTCCAATAACATGCAAATATAAGATAGAAGTTAGGTTCATGGAAATAACCTCTATACACCTTATAATTTCTTCTTTTCTTCCAAATAAAAACAATAATTAATTAAGTATGATGGTATAATGTAATAAACCAAAAAATAATAAGGAAGGGATACTATAAACTAATAGCATCCAAACAAATATAAGTCCGATATCTTTGCCCTCAGATCAAAAATCCAGCAAACATACACAAATAATAGCTAAGTGAAAATAGGACATCAACATTTCCAATGACCTGCATAAATTACTGAAATATTAAATAAGTTGATTACATAGTACAAAAGCAGTTCTGTACAATAGTCCAGTGCAGCAAATCAAGAAAGGAAACGAATAAAATAAAATGAAGTAGAATAATAATAACAAACCATATACAGTTTACATTTGTCAGTGTTCATACCAAAGTCATATACCAGTAGAATCAGTGGAAGTAGATGGTAAACCAAACTCAGTCAGATCATTCACGGGAATTATATTTTTTCTTGGTGATGAGTCATTTTTCCTGACATAGATATGTCCATATTAACCCAAACGGATCTCACTAATCCCTGATGTAGCAGTCTTCTTGCATGCCAGAATAATTCCATATATGGTGGAATAAGATTTTCATTTATAAATACACGAGTTTTGGGAAAAATACTATTAAAATCACAATTGTATATAAATCCTGATCCATAGCTGAAAAAATGTCAGTTGTAGAAAACCCACAAATCAACTTATGCAGTTTGGTTGGTTTACATTTATACATGTATAAGCAAAGAGAATGTGATACTTTGCATTAGAATCCCGTTAGGTTTTACGCTCTCGAAATGCACTTTCAAAGAGGTGTGATAGTACAAAAATAGCTAACCAAATATAGTTCAAATTTCCAAACACTCCTGTGTATGTGCATAAGTTCTACCTGTTTTTGTAGGCTAAAAAGAAAGGAGGATAATACAAAAACTAACAGACCTAGGATTTCACATAATTGTCATCATTCTGTATAACCTCTTGCCATCTGCCTATGAGTAGGTGAATCCCACGCAAAAAACACTCCTGTGTTTTAGAATCAAATATGCCATGTAATGCCGTTTTCACATCGTCCACATCTTCGAAGGTTTCGAGAGCGAAGGTGTTCTGTAATGATCGAAAAACGTGGTAGTCCGTAGGAGCCAGATAAGGAGAATATGCAGGGTGAGGTAACACTTCCCAAACAAAGTCCAGTAATTTTTTTGCCGAGTGATTAAAGCAGCATGATGTTTGGCGTTATCATGATGAAGGATCACGTCTTTGCGATTGAGGAGTGCTGTCCGTTTCGATATCAGTTGCTCTCGCAATCTGTCCAACTGTTGGCAGAAGAGGTCAGCATTTATCGTTCGGTTAGGTGCCAACACCTACCAATAGATTATTCCCTGGACATCCCACCAAACACTCAACAAAGAACTTTTTGGATGCAGTCCTCATTTTGAGGTCGTTGGAGCAGGGCTCGCACCTTGCCACACAGTCCGACGACGTTTTACATTATGATATAGTAGCCATTTCTCATCACCCGTTACAATTCGTTCCAAAAACGATCCATTTCTATGATGAGAACTTGGGGATTAACCCAAGCACATGCATCCGTCTTTCGACTGTTGTTCTGTGTACCGACAACGTTTTCGCTAATTCCTGAACTGTTGGATGTGGGTCATTTGTTACGGCTTGGTCCACATCTTCGTCAGAAACCACGGATGGACGTCCAGGACGCGGTTGAAATTTACAGCTTCTGTCTCCGCCGCAGAATTTCCGAAACCAACGGCGACATGTGCTATCATCAACTGAATCCTCCCCACACACTTGACAGATGTTGCGGCAAGCCGTGGCTGCAGTACTGCCTTTATCTAACTTGCGCAGTAAACAATGTCTGATAAGCTCCTTATCGCATTCCATGTTACACCGTCCGTGATTTCCGTTATGAATGACTTACCCGGACAATCCTAGTGCCTCTATATGCTCTACTGCTCCATGCTTAATTGGCCGAAAATTTGGCATCGCAGCGTCATTTGTGATGTAAATACTCCAATCGCAATTTGCATCTATTACAAAAACGGGTAGAACTTTTGCAAACACCTAATATTTGGATTCCATAGCAGTACAATTTTTCAGTGCCCACCTGATTCCTTGAATGTCTCAGAGTGAGCTTTCATTAGGTGAGTGATTCGATTCGATGCAAAGTTGCATGCAATACTACTTATTTAACCAATTTGTTTCCCATCAGATACTGCTGACATAGATGATTAATTTATCTGCTGGTGATACCTTTAACAACTCCACTGTTCTCAGTAGTGCATTGAATACGATGCTATCTTCTCGCCCAGAGGGCATGAATTCGAATACCGTGTAACAAACTGGAGTAGTATTTATCTTTCCGATGCAGTTCCTATTCGCTCTTTGAATTAATAATTCTAGACTACAGATGGGATAATTCACCAAGACTTTTGTACGCATTGAAATTGTTAGAATGAAACGAAGAATTGTTTTTATTGTTTTTATCACTGTGAGCATCTAATGCTCACAGTGATCGTTAAACACCGAACAGGTGTCATTGGTTCCGGCAAAGGAGCCGGCGCTTCTGATTACTCGACTATCGTGTCGGAGTGATATAGAGAATAGCTTTCGTTTTTAATACAGATATAAAGAAATGCTATATTTTAAATAGAGACACGTCAACACAGAGTCATTCATACAAAGAAACTCAACTGTTCGTTTATCCTGAGCAAAAGACCGAAGTTTCTGACAGAAATGTGAAGCGATTTGTTTCAGTTATGGATCATATTTCTCTGCGTTTCAGTCTCGCAATAGGGTGTGAACCGTGAGAATGTGGCATTCCGTGAAGTGAGAGAGTGGTTAACATAGTTGGTCTTACCTACCAGTCATTGCGCGTGGAACATTTACTGATGCTCTCATAGTATTTATACACTGATGTATAATTTTATTAGGAATATCAAATATAGCAATCAGACACGTGTCATTCTTATTTACGTACGCATCTATGACTGTTGAAATGGCTTTATAAACTGGTTACTGAATAGGATTCGGACGTGCACAAATCACAGGTAGCGGCGATATGGTAAAGACTCGTGATTTTAGCGACTTTGAAAGAGGCATGGCAACGGGTATCTCAGAAACGATAAACGACAATATCCCAGAAACGTCAAACCTTCTCGGTTATGCAGAACTACTGTATCGAGGGTGTACAATAAGTGGTGCACAGAAAAACCAAGCAACAGACAGCAGTGCTCCTGTGTGCAAAAACGAGTGGTAGATATTTAATGGACACGGCTGCTGGAAAGGATAATACGAAGTTACAGGCGAACTCCATTTTGTCAAGTTACTACGCAATACATTAGCGGAATCAATATCATAATATCAGCGTACACAGCCGGCCGCATACCGGTGCGGATTTGTTATTACAACAGACGTTCCCTTCGTGTACCACTCGTCTCTGGCTAGCTTTCTTTCTATGCCTGAGAAAGGCTGCAATGTGCGAGCCGGTCTCGATTCATGATGGATGACGTTTTAAACAAAAGTTTGAAGTTTCGTGCGTACAAACTCCAAATTAATCAAACGCTTCAATGAAATGATTACGCAGCACGATGTGAGTTTGCTTGCAATGTACTACATGAAGCAGATTAGGACGATGTTTACCTGACGAACATTTACTTCTCAGACGATGCAACCTTTTCCATTTGTCTGGACGTAAACAAACATCTGACACGTGTGTAGTTCGTAACTACCTCATGCTGTCACTGAATGTATCAGAGCGATAGCTAAAGTGAATATTTAGTGACTGTAGCACACAGAGTGTGATTCTTCCCTTCCTTTATGGCGAAGAACACAATCACTAGCACCCTGTAACTTGAAATGCTGGAAGGGGGTTCACAAATTCAGAAACTGAACCCAATGATCGTATTCCAGAAACATGGAGCACCACCACATTGTGGTGTAACCTTCCGGTAGTTTCTTGATAAAAGTTTTCCCGGCAGGTAAATAGGACGAGGATGATCTCTTTCAATGGCATCCAAGGTCGCCGGACTCGTATCGATTAATATCTTCTTCAGAGAGTACACAAAAGGCAAGGTGTACCACACATATGTTATATTTATAGGAGACTTGAAAGATTACATCGCCCGACCATGTTGTAAAAGGTATCATGCTTAAAATGTGTGCCAAGGCTTTACGAGCATTTGAATACAGATGGAGCATTGTAAGAACGACAAACGTGCTTATTTTGAAGTGCAATTTAGTTGCATTGAGTTGCATTCTGATATGGAGAAAACTGTTTTTTTTTATTTTCTTCTTCTCGTGAAACATGATTGAAATGCACCCATTCCTTCTTGTACAAACACTGTATGATATATATGAAATACACTATTTGATTATAAGTATCTGGACACATTTCTATCTAAAGACTCCCTTTAATAAGAAAGGAATTAATATCTAGTTGGTCCACCCTTTGTTGCTCTCACACCCTCTACTCTATTGCAAGTTATTTCCACTAGATGTTGGTACATTGCTCCGAAGATTGCCTCCTATTCTGTCACAAGAGCATTAGTCAGCTCGGGCAGCGGTATCTGGTGATTAGGTCTTGCTCAAAGTTTTCGTTCCACTTGATTCCAAAGGTGTTCCATGGAGTTCAGATCCGAACTCTGTACAGGCCAATCAAGTTCTCCCATACCCATCTCATCAAATTAGTCCTGCATGGACCTCGCTTTGTGGACGAGGTATCGTGTTGTTGGTAAGGAAAAGAGCATGCACCGAACTGTTGCCATACTGTTGAATGCACCGATTTGAGTGGAATGTCATTATAGCCCGCAGTGTTAAGATTCCCGGGACAGAAACTAGAGGGCCCATCCCAAACCATGAAAAACTGCCACGTGGCATGTTGCCTTCTTTACGAAATTTCACAGTTGTCAGGCATCCTGCACACCTAGACTCGTCCGTCGGACTGCCAGACAGTGAAGTGTGATTAATAATTCCGGAGAACGTGTTTCCACTGCTCCAGCGTCCACTGGCGCAGAGCTTTACACCACTCCAACCAACTCTTGCCGTTGACCTTACTAATGTTAGGCTTGTGTGCGGCTGCTCGGCCATGAAAACTCATTGCATTCAGTTCTGGACGAGTCGTTATTTTTTAGCGTTGCTTCCAGAGGCATTTTTGAACTCGGTGGTGAGTGTTTCTGCCGACAACAGGCGGTTTCTTCATCCCATTGGCTTCAGCACGAGGCGTCCCACTCAGGCATCTCACGTGGCTTACCATGTTGCAGTTATGCTATTGAGGCTCTTAGTCGCGTCCACTTCACAATAGCATCAGTTGATAGGGGAAGCAAGGCAGAAATTTCTGGAACTGTCTTGTTGCTATAATGGCATTCTGTAACCTTGCGACGTTAAAAGTTATGGCGCTGTTCCCTGCAGCCTATTCTTCTATTCAAGCTGATCTATAAGGTTATCCGGGTCACGGGTGTCTGTTTATACCTGGAAGGGTCATGGCTGTGACTTAAATGGGAAAATCCACTACCCAAAAAAGCATGAAGGGTGTCTGGATACTTTTAATCATATAGTGAACCTTGCAATTTTTTTTTTTTTTGTCTTTCTTCATTCCTGTTTTTTTTTTTTTTTATTTTTGCTGTTATGAAATGACCGTCGTATGTTGAACAAAAAATGCAATTTAACAGGGTCAACCGAAGAGAAGCTGCGTCTGCTTAAGTTGTAAGAACTTTACCTGGGTGCCCATTATATGTGTACATATTAGTACCTACTTTGATGCACCTCAACACTAAATTTGAACGTGGCAAGCTCATAAGACAAACAAAATCTATTGACATAACCAACCTTAAAAAACACCATAATACCTTCAAGTTAGAACTGAAGAACAGGTTCTCTGCTTTAGAAGGCCTAACATCGGAAGAAGTGGACATCTCTGAAGTTAACAGAAAAGTAACCAAAGCTCTTATGGAAACAGCAACAAAATTAGCTGGGTCTAAGAACAAGTTGCATGTGAACAAATTATCAGGAAAAACCAAAATGTTGATGCAAAAAAGAAGAGAGATGAGGACAACTAAAGAAGATGTGACTTCCAAAGTGGAATATATAGAGCTATGCAAGACAGTAAGAAAAAGTATCACTGAAGACGTAAGGAAATTCAACTGTGAACTAGTGAGGAAAGCAATTGAAAACAACCAAAGCCTAAAGATAGCAAAGGGACATCTCAGTAAGGGAAGAAAACAGATTATGGCACTGAGAAAAGAAGATGGTTCTGTAACAAGAAATAGAGGCGAAATTTTGACAAGAGTGAAAGATTTCTACTCCACATTATATGAAAGGGATGATATATGCACTCCAGACATCATGAAAGATACCAGTACCAGAGTTCCTCCAGTCCTTCCAGCAGAAGTTGCACATGCAATCAAGAACATGAAGCGAGGAAAAGCTCCAGGAGAAGATGGAATTACTGTAGACATCATACAAGAAGCAAGTGGAGAAATCGAAACAGTACTCGCCCAAATTTTCACTCGATGCCTTAATGAAGGAAAGATTCCTGAGGATTGGAACACCGCTACAATGATCCTGCTACATAAGAAAGGTGACATTGAGGATCTCGGAAACTACAGACCTATCAGCCTCCTATCAGTAGTTTATAAAATCTTCACTAAAGTTCTTTCACACCGCTTGAAGGTAGCACTAGACATGGCTCAACCGAGAGAACAAGCTGGATTCAGGAGTGGCTACAGCACAATAGATCATATCCACGTGCTGAGAGAACTAATTGAAAGAGCGAGGGAATATGAACTTCCATTGTGCATGGCTTTTATCGATTATGAAAAAGCCTTTGATTCGGTGAAACCATCAGCAGTTACAATGGCCCTGAAAACCTGCGGTATTGAAGATGCATACATTAATATTATTAATAACATCTATGAAAATGCAAGTGCAAAGATTAGGCTGTTTGAAAATACAACACACGTAAAAATTGGAAAGGGAGTGAGACAAGGTGACACCATATCTCCGAAGCTCTTTAATGCCACATTGGAGGGTGTTTTTCAGTCGCTGAGCTGGGAAAACAAGGGGATAAAGATTAATGGAGATTATCTAACCCACCTTCGTTTTGCTGATGACGTAGTCATTTTTGCAACTACCCCATCAGAGCTGCAGAGTATGATCCAGGAACTTGCTGACAAGAGTAAAGAAGTGGGATTAAAAATGAACTTTCAGAAGACAAAAGTGATGTTCAATGCTTTTACAAGAAATGAAGATTTATCGATTGATGGAGAAAAGCTGGAGATAACAGACACGTACGTTTATCTTGGACAGCAGATATCAAGTGAGGGTCACATTGATGAAGAAATCAATCGGCGTACAAAACTTGCCTGGAGAGCTTTTGGAAGAAACAGCATAATTTTCAAGAGCAATATGCCATTATGTCTTAAAAGAAAAGTGTTTGATCAATGCATCCTTCCAGTGCTTACGTATGGTGCAGAGACGTGGACCTTAACTAAAAGAGACATACAAAGGCTGCAGACAACTCAAAGAAGCATGGAGAGGTGCATGCTTGGTGTAACCAGGAGAACTAAGAAGAGGAACTCGTGGATCCGAAAAATGACAAGAGTGGAAGACATCATGATCAGAGTTAAATCCCTGAAATGGCAATGGGCTGGACATACTGCCAGAAGGACAGATCATCGATGGACAGCCGAAATTTTAGATTGGATTCCAAGGGACAGGAAAAGACCCAGAAGAAGACCACATAGGAGATGGGTGGATGAAATTCGAAAGTATGCAGGGGTGACATGGAGGAGACTGGCACAAGACAGACCGTTGTGGAGGAAACTTGGGGAGACCTTCGTCCAGCAGTGGATTGATAATGGTTGACAATGATGATGACTTTGAGATAGTGGTATAGAGGGCACAGTACAGACCAAACTTTGTAACTGAATAAATATTGCATACACTGTATACCAGAAAAACATTCAATTTTCTTTTTTTACGTTTTGTTTCTATATTTTACAGTTTTTATTTTTCGTAGAAAATTTGTTTGGGCACAACATGGACACGTGTGTCCGAGAGCTACCAGGCCCCACTCCTGTACCCACACCTGCCAAAACGTCAAACAAAATACATTCCTTTATGTCACATACGCATCGTAAGATGGTTTTAGAGTGAACAAATGGTTTTGAATGAAAGCTGTATCCCAAATTTTAAGTGTTATGTCTAAGTTTATCTAAAAGAAAAATCGCAGTTCTGTTTTTGTTTTACTCAAAATAGACTTGCTCGGTAAAACTTATTTACTCTTGAAATCTTTTCTCCTTCGTTCGTATTGAATATGGTTTATCCACATCAGTTCTCCTCGGCTATTTTTCGGGAGGAACCCGAATGTCCTCTCAGTGGGCTACATATTTAAATCCAGCAGCAGGTATATCCTTGTTGCTTACGCCAAAATTAACATACGAGATGTATTTTCTGCAGAATTTTCGCACCGACAGGAAAAGTTTTCTCTTCTTTTTTTATATAGCGGTAACATAGGGATGCGAGATGAGGTTGTTCAAACTAGCAAAATGAAATACAACGGGGAAAAAAGCCTTTGCCACTTATACGCATTCTTAGCCGGAGCACCTAGGAGAATTCTTATAGAATTTATTTTTGCAGAGAAATATTTAAAGCCAAAGTTCCTGATAAATAAAAAAATATTGCAAGCTAATCCCTCTCGGCGTATTAAAAAGAAGATTGTAGAAGTTTAAAGCAAATAGATTTATTCTTTAAGAAGCAGACAGCCATAAAATGATTTAACAGAAATGTTTCGAAAGATACTTCCTAGAAAGCAGAATTACAACAGTAAGACAATTGCGAAACATCGAGGGAAACAAAAGCACTTCATGCATTAAATTTACATTAATTGAAACGACGCAAAAGAATTTAAACCGAAAACAGTATCGGCGTGCTCTAACGGAAAAGTATGAAAATAAGTCATTAGATTTATTTACTGGAGTGAGACATCAAGGAAAGGGCTAGGGCTGTCTGTCGCTAACCTGAGCAATTGAAACACAACATGCCGCAAGAATGAATAGCTAATGGCCAGGAGGTTTCTGCAAGAACTTCTGTATTAGGAAAGATGAAAACGCAAAGATGAAAATGGAAACAAAAACGCAACGTTGCTTTCTATTAGACGGCTTTGGAAACACACGCATTGGAAGACTTTAATTAATGTGTCTTTAATGCAGCGCTCTGAGAAAACCAAAACATTTTAATTAAACCCTGAATGTTCAGGGCAGCGCGTTTCTCAACGGAGAATTTCAATTCTTTCATGAAAAAGAAGAGTCCAGCAAAGCTTTATTCAAGGAAATAATTGAAGAAGACGTCTTTTCTTTAACGGCTAAAATTATGGATATAATGATGATTTTTAATTTGTAGAAACTGAGAAATAATTGCTTGCGAGGGAGGGGAGATTTGAATTTCAGAGAGCAACGATTTCGATCTTTTTTGTGAAAGAAACAATATTGTAGTTCAGAACATTTACCTTCGCTTTGCTCATGTATGTACTTGACGATATTTATTCATCAGTATTTACACTTTAAGTGATCCATATGCTGTGAATCGATAGCCTAATGGGGAAATGTCATTAATTACTGCGATAATTAGAACACTATGCAGACTGAGATACAAATATGCTGCCAAATGTTTTTCTTAATTTTTTATTTAGATGTTCAGCGACTATCATGAGCAGCTGTTTGCGTATAAGCGATCGCCTGTCCAAAGTTTAAGGCCACTGTTTCTACAGAAGGGAAGGGGCCAGACCCATCAAAAAACAAACTACCTATGCCTCATCCGAGTCTCGGTGAGTTTTAGAGAAGTATGAATCTGGATAACATTGATGGTAGATAGATGAACTGACGATAAGTAGGTTATTGGGAAAATGGAAGGAAGAAATAAGGTGAAGAAAACGCCGCTGGAATAATTGAGTAAAATTAGGAAGAATAGCGACTTAGTTGACGAGACGATAAAAGGAAATGTGATGGCGGAAAGAAGCAGTTTGCGAGTGAAGCGCTGCTACTATTCATACACTTCCTTATTCCTTTCTTCCCCATGTTTTCAGTTGTCTTGCTTGGTACGTTAGGTATTCTCACGTAGATTCTGATTTATTGAACGTTATTTGAAGAGGCCGCTGAATAAACTGATTGCAGCTTAGGGTTATTTAATGATGTATCAGCATTCCCCCGGAGTGGTCTTTGCTGCATGGCATATGATTTCTTTGAAAGGTCCGCTCTTTCCTAAGGCGAGCTGGAAACACAGCATTTTATAGTTGAGAAGAGGAAGTTAAAGACAATTCGAGGATTATATTATATCCTCGAGTGTTGCCATTAAACTTCGTAGACTGTAGGTTCTTGTAATCCTGAGGGGCGTGACGATCTATCAGAACTAAGAGTGAATAAGCAAAAGGTAACCATTACATCGAAAATGTGCACAGATGAAAGTTAATTTATTAGAGATCTGAAAATCCTTTTAATACCCAAAAATCAGTTAAAATGCTCTGATATTTTCTTTTGGCTCGTTCGAATATTTCGACGTAACGAAAATTGACCTGCAAAACTATCGCATTGGGTTGTTGCAGTTGAAATGTCCGCTTCCAGGGTACTGCCAATTAGCACCAATTCTGCTGGATTGACACTGTGCAACAAATGCACCTGTGATACGCCATATGACACCTTGGACTATCAGCTACGCAATAGGATCATCAGTTGTGTGGTTATTGGTGGTAGTGGACACATAAGGTATAAGTGCGCCGTGGACCCAATTCAATTTCGTGTTTTTTTCTCTTTGAGTATAAATTGGGACATTGAGCTTCTGAGGCATCAAGGAACGTGAATACAGCATTGGTGAGGGAAGAGCTACCGAGCGGAGCATGCGTTGTTGTTTCGCGAAATTCCGGTTCGTCTATGGGGTGTCTCTGAACTAAACCCCGAAGACACAACCTTGCAACCATTACACCTATTAAATTGAAGAATTATTTTTGGATCTACACCAAACAGTACCGGAGGAAGCACAGAAGTTAAAAGTTCACTATCTAAAAGTGTCCTGGCACATCGCATTGTAGCCAAAGTGAAAAATGTTGATCAGTGTGTGCTGCATGCTGTAACTGAGGAACACAAGGCACGTCACCTCGAAATGTGATCTCTGCTTAACAGCAATAAAAGAGAAGAATTTCTACAGTGCATTGTGACTACTGATGAGAAGTGGATCCTATACGATAACCGTAGACGTTCCGCTCATTGACTGAATGCCATTGAAGTGCCCAAGAACATGTTACAGTCAGCCCATTATCCAAAGAAAACGAAGGTCACTGTGATTGTGATCATCTGAAAGCGTGATCCATCATTCATTCTTGAAACTTAGTCATACCATTACTGCGGAACGTTATTGTGACTATCTGCAACAAATGCATGAGAAACTGTGCAGAAAAAAGTCAGTAATGACCAATAAACAAGTGGTTCTGATGCTTCCTGATAAAGCTCGCACCCGTGTTGCACGAATAGCCGTGCTGAAACTTCACCAGTTATGATACTAGATAGAGGTCTGCACGGGCTAGGCTGCACCCCCCCCCAGACTGGCCGAATCGGCTGTTTTTAGTTTAGAGAACAAAGCAACGGGCCAGGCCTGGCTTTTTTCCAGACACTTACGACCGGGCCGGGACGGAGCGGACCAAGTATACCCATTATTTTTATAGCCATGGTAAAGAAAAAAAAAGTCGTGTTCTCCGATTTTCTGGTCTGTTTAACTGTTCCGCTGGCTTTACTTACTTCCACGATATAGCCCTGGGCGTAATCACAAAGGCAAGGAGTGGCACTCACAGTGTTTTTACCATCTGTAGGTATTAAGATGGTAAAACAAATTTGGGGCTTGTTGACAACAAAAAGATTCGACCCCGAGCGAGTGTATGTGTTGTGTGGAGCGGGGAACTGGGAATGTCTCTAGTTGGGTGGGGTGTATGTGTGTTTGTATGAGGGAGTGGAACGACATCGATTTTTTCTCCTATCCCTAATCTGTATAGGGATTGACTTTTGTAGTGTTACCGCTTGCAGTTCAGAGAAAGGGAGATTTTGAATGCGCTAGTCTACATTTTTCTTTCATTTTAAAGGTCATATTATTCGCTAATTATTAAAGTTTAGTTAATATTTTTAGGCTTACATTCAACTAAATCTTTTCAATAATATTTCATATTATTATTTAATTTTCACAATTTAATAACATACAATAGAAAAACAAAATAATACCAAACGGGACATCACGGGCCAGGCCGGGCTGGGCTGGGCCTTAAACGCACGGACTGGGGCCAGGCCGGGCCGGGCCGAGCTCACCGAATAAGGCTCGTGCAGATCTCTAACATGAGACTCTGCTTTTCGCTACTAACTGTTCTTTTCTTGCACCAAAAGACCATCTCTTCTTTAGGCATCTCTAACGTTTTCTCTCCGAGAGAAAACATTAAATTATATAATTTAGTGGAGATAGTAATTCCTATATTATACTTCCACAAAGACGCTGATTTTTACTAGGCGTCATAACACTTTATCGCCTCCAGAGAACCGGACGTTTTCAAAGTTGGCATGAGCACCATTGGGACTAGTTGTCAGAAGTGTACGGACACAGCTGGTGACTATTTTGATTAATCAGGAGCATTGTTTCCGCTTTTGTACTTGCTTTCAGCATCCCAGTGAAATCGGCTTCTTCAACTGCAACAACCAAATAATTCAGTGAAGATAGTAATTCCTATATTATACTTATACCTGCTTTCACGATATTAGCACTACACTGGCATTTTATTCAGACCACTTATCAATGAAAAGACAAAATGATAGACAATATACCGGATTCAAGGGAAATAATTCGTTGATATACATATACACGGTCGAGTCACATTATTGTGACCACCAGCTAATATCCAGAATAACCGCCATGTGCAGAGCGGACAGCAGCTAGACGGGATAGGAGTGACTCAATAAGGTGCTGGAAGGTGTTCACAGGTATTTGGAGCCATGCTGACTGCAGTACATCTGACAGCTGCTGGAGGGTGTGTGGTGGAGGATCCATTGAGCGAACAACACGATCAAGGTGGTCTCACAGATCTTCAACTGGGTTTACGTCTGGGGAATTACGGGGCTAGGGAAGTACTTGGAAGTCTTCATCGTGCTTTTCCAACCACTCTTGGGCATTTTTAGCTGGGAAGAAAATCAGCCTCAGGGAAGAAAATCAGCATGTATGGGTGTACGTGGTCTGCAAGGATGGATTCATAACGAATTCGGTCCATAGTGCATTCCACAGGTATGGGTGGACCCAGAGAATGCCACGAAACCATTCCCCAGACCATAACGTTGCCCCTACCAGCTTGTGTTCTTCCAGCAACGGTTAAAAAGTGTTTGTTCTCCGATGTTTCTCGCCTTATACGCCAACGTCCATCCGTTCGATGAAACAGAAAACATGACTCATCGGAGAAGAAAATCGTTTGCCAATCAGCGGAGGTCCGATTCCGATACTACCATGCAAATGTAAGTCTTTTCCGTCGATGCACTTTGGTTAGCATTAGTGAGGTAAGGAGAAAAGGAGAAGATCTCATTGAACTGAAAAGTGGACATCTCTTCTACTATCGTGGGACAGATACTGGCAGAACTAGTGGTGTTGGATTTATAATAAACAAGAAACTGAAGGATAAAGTTGTAGAAGTTGAAAGTTCCTCTGACAGAGCTGCACGACTCGTTATCCAACTCTCGAGAAGATACCAGGCTCAGATTATTCAAACTTATGCACCCACCACAAGTCATGCTGAAGAAGAAATTGAAGAATTTTATGAGGTAATTCGTGATCTAAATAATAAAGGTAAGCAGCACTTGAAGATAATTATGGGAGATTTCAATGCAAAAATAGGGCAACGGCAACAGAATGAAACTTCAGTAGGTAAATTCGGTCACGGCAACAGAAACCAGCGTGGAAATACTCTCGTAGAGTTTGCAGAGGCAGAAGGGTTTTTCATCTTGAACTCCTTTTTCAAGAAAAAGCCACACAGGAAATGGACATGGAGACATCCAAATGGGACGACAAGTGAAATTGATTTTATTATGTGTAACAAAAAATTCGTCATAGAAGACTGCAGTGTGCTAAACAAGTTCAACACAGGCAGTGACCATAGATTGGTGAGATGTAAGATGCACCTCAACACTAAACTCGAACGTAGCAAGCTCATAAGACAAACAAAATGTATTGACAGAACCAACCTTAAAAAACACCATAATACCTTCAAATTAGAACTGAAGAACAGATTCTCTGCTTTAGAAGGCCTAACATTGGAAGAAGTGGATATTTCTAAAGTTAACAGAAAAGTAACCAAAGCTCTTATGGAAACAGCAACAAAATTAGCTGGGTCTAAGAACAAATTGTATGTGAACAAATTATCAGGAAAAACCAAAATGTTGATGCAAAAAAGAAGAGAGATGAGGACAACTAAAGAAGATGTGACTTCCAAAGTGGAATATATAGAGCTATGTAAGACAGTACGAAAAATTATCACTGAAGACGTAAGGAAATTCAACTGTGAACTAGTAAGGAAAGCAATTGAAAACAACCAAAGCCTAAAGATAGCAAAGGGACATCTCAGTAAGGGAAAAAAACAGATTATGGCAGTGAGAAAAGAAGATGGTTCTGTAACAAGAAATAGAGGCAGAAATTTTGACAAGAGTGAAAGATTTCTACTCCACATTATATGAAAGGGATGATATATGCACTCCAGACATCATGAAAGATACCAGTACCAGAGTTCCTCCAGTCCTTCCAGCAGAAGTTGCACATGCAATCAAGAACATGAAGCGAGGAAAAGCTCCAGGAGAAGATGGCATTACTGTAGACATCATACAAGAAGCAAGTGGAGAAATCGAAACAGTACTCGCCCAAATTTTCACTCGATGCCTTAATGAAGGAAAGATTCCTGAGGATTGGAACACCGCTACAATGATCCTGCTACATAAGAAAGGTGACATTGAGGATCTCGGAAACTACAGACCTATCAGCCTCCTATCAGTAGTTTATAAAATCTTCACTAAAGTTCTTTCACACCGCTTGAAGGTAGCACTAGACATGGCTCAACCGAGAGAACAAGCTGGATTCAGGAGTGGCTACAGCACAATAGATCATATCCACGTGCTGAGAGAACTAATTGAAAGAGCGAGGGAATATGAACTTCCATTGTGCATGGCTTTTATCGATTATGAAAAAGCCTTTGATTCGGTGAAACCATCAGCAGTTACAATGGCCCTGAAAACCTGCGGTATTGAAGATGCATACATTAATATTATTAATAACATCTATGAAAATGCAAGTGCAAAGATTAGGCTGCTTGAAAATACAACACACGTAAAAATTGGAAAGGGAGTGAGACAAGGTGACACCATATCTCCGAAGCTCTTTAATGCCACATTGGAGGGTGTTTTTCAGTCGCTGAGCTGGGAAAACAAGGGGATAAAGATTAATGGAGATTATCTAACCCACCTTCGTTTTGCTGATGACGTAGTCATTTTTGCAACTACCCCATCAGAGCTGCAGAGTATGATCCAGGAACTTGCTGACAAGAGTAAAGAAGTGGGATTAAAAATGAACTTTCAGAAGACAAAAGTGATGTTCAATGCTTTTACAAGAAATGAAGATTTATCGATTGATGGAGAAAAGCTGGAGATAACAGACACGTACGTTTATCTTGGACAGCAGATATCAAGTGAGGGTCACATTGATGAAGAAATCAATCGGCGTACAAAACTTGCCTGGAGAGCTTTTGGAAGAAACAGCATAATTTTCAAGAGCAATATGCCATTATGTCTTAAAAGAAAAGTGTTTGATCAATGCATCCTTCCAGTGCTTACGTATGGTGCAGAGACGTGGACCTTAACTAAAAGAGACATACAAAGGCTGCAGACAACTCAAAGAAGCATGGAGAGGTGCATGCTTGGTGTAACCAGGAGAACTAAGAAGAGGAACTCGTGGATCCGAAAAATGACAAGAGTGGAAGACATCATGATCAGAGTTAAATCCCTGAAATGGCAATGGGCTGGACATACTGCCAGAAGGACAGATCATCGATGGACAGCCGAAATTTTAGATTGGATTCCAAGGGACAGGAAAAGACCCAGAAGAAGACCACATAGGAGATGGGTGGATGAAATTCGAAAGTATGCAGGGGTGACATGGAGGAGACTGGCACAAGACAGACCGTTGTGGAGGAAACTTGGGGAGACCTTCGTCCAGCAGTGGATTGATAATGGTTGACAATGATGATGACTTTGAGATAGTGGTATAGAGGGCACAGTACAGACCAAACTTTGTAACTGAATAAATATTGCATACACTGTATACCAGAAAAACATTCAATTTTCTTTTTTTACGTTTTGTTTCTATATTTTACAGTTTTTATTTTTCGTAGAAAATTTGTTTGGGCACAACATGGACACGTGTGTCCGAGAGCTACCAGGCCCCACTCCTGTACCCACACCTGCCAAAACGTCAAACAAAATACATTCCTTTATGTCACATACGCATCGTAAGATGGTTTTAGAGTGAACAAATGGTTTTGAATGAAAGCTGTATCCCAAATTTTAAGTGTTATGTCTAAGTTTATCTAAAAGAAAAATCGCAGTTCTGTTTTTGTTTTACTCAAAATAGACTTGCTCGGTAAAACTTATTTACTCTTGAAATCTTTTCTCCTTCGTTCGTATTGAATATGGTTTATCCACATCAGTTCTCCTCGGCTATTTTTCGGGAGGAACCCGAATGTCCTCTCAGTGGGCTACATATTTAAATCCAGCAGCAGGTATATCCTTGTTGCTTACGCCAAAATTAACATACGAGATGTATTTTCTGCAGAATTTTCGCACCGACAGGAAAAGTTTTCTCTTCTTTTTTTATATAGCGGTAACATAGGGATGCGAGATGAGGTTGTTCAAACTAGCAAAATGAAATACAACGGGGAAAAAAGCCTTTGCCACTTATACGCATTCTTAGCCGGAGCACCTAGGAGAATTCTTATAGAATTTATTTTTGCAGAGAAATATTTAAAGCCAAAGTTCCTGATAAATAAAAAAATATTGCAAGCTAATCCCTCTCGGCGTATTAAAAAGAAGATTGTAGAAGTTTAAAGCAAATAGATTTATTCTTTAAGAAGCAGACAGCCATAAAATGATTTAACAGAAATGTTTCGAAAGATACTTCCTAGAAAGCAGAATTACAACAGTAAGACAATTGCGAAACATCGAGGGAAACAAAAGCACTTCATGCATTAAATTTACATTAATTGAAACGACGCAAAAGAATTTAAACCGAAAACAGTATCGGCGTGCTCTAACGGAAAAGTATGAAAATAAGTCATTAGATTTATTTACTGGAGTGAGACATCAAGGAAAGGGCTAGGGCTGTCTGTCGCTAACCTGAGCAATTGAAACACAACATGCCGCAAGAATGAATAGCTAATGGCCAGGAGGTTTCTGCAAGAACTTCTGTATTAGGAAAGATGAAAACGCAAAGATGAAAATGGAAACAAAAACGCAACGTTGCTTTCTATTAGACGGCTTTGGAAACACACGCATTGGAAGACTTTAATTAATGTGTCTTTAATGCAGCGCTCTGAGAAAACCAAAACATTTTAATTAAACCCTGAATGTTCAGGGCAGCGCGTTTCTCAACGGAGAATTTCAATTCTTTCATGAAAAAGAAGAGTCCAGCAAAGCTTTATTCAAGGAAATAATTGAAGAAGACGTCTTTTCTTTAACGGCTAAAATTATGGATATAATGATGATTTTTAATTTGTAGAAACTGAGAAATAATTGCTTGCGAGGGAGGGAGATTTGAATTTCAGAGAGCAACGATTTCGATCTTTTTGTGAAAGAAACAATATTGTAGTTCAGAACATTTACCTTCGCTTTGCTCATGTATGTACTTGACGATATTTATTCATCAGTATTTACACTTTAAGTGATCCATATGCTGTGAATCGATAGCCTAATGGGGAAATGTCATTAATTACTGCGATAATTAGAACACTATGCAGACTGAGATACAAATATGCTGCCAAATGTTTTTCTTAATTTTTTATTTAGATGTTCAGCGACTATCATGAGCAGCTGTTTGCGTATAAGCGATCGCCTGTCCAAAGTTTAAGGCCACTGTTTCTACAGAAGGGAAGGGGCCAGACCCATCAAAAAACAAACTACCTATGCCTCATCCGAGTCTCGGTGAGTTTTAGAGAAGTATGAATCTGGATAACATTGATGGTAGATAGATGAACTGACGATAAGTAGGTTATTGGGAAAATGGAAGGAAGAAATAAGGTGAAGAAAACGCCGCTGGAATAATTGAGTAAAATTAGGAAGAATAGCGACTTAGTTGACGAGACGATAAAAGGAAATGTGATGGCGGAAAGAAGCAGTTTGCGAGTGAAGCGCTGCTACTATTCATACACTTCCTTATTCCTTTCTTCCCCATGTTTTCAGTTGTCTTGCTTGGTACGTTAGGTATTCTCACGTAGATTCTGATTTATTGAACGTTATTTGAAGAGGCCGCTGAATAAACTGATTGCAGCTTAGGGTTATTTAATGATGTATCAGCATTCCCCCGGAGTGGTCTTTGCTGCATGGCATATGATTTCTTTGAAAGGTCCGCTCTTTCCTAAGGCGAGCTGGAAACACAGCATTTTATAGTTGAGAAGAGGAAGTTAAAGACAATTCGAGGATTATATTATATCCTCGAGTGTTGCCATTAAACTTCGTAGACTGTAGGTTCTTGTAATCCTGAGGGGCGTGACGATCTATCAGAACTAAGAGTGAATAAGCAAAAGGTAACCATTACATCGAAAATGTGCACAGATGAAAGTTAATTTATTAGAGATCTGAAAATCCTTTTAATACCCAAAAATCAGTTAAAATGCTCTGATATTTTCTTTTGGCTCGTTCGAATATTTCGACGTAACGAAAATTGACCTGCAAAACTATCGCATTGGGTTGTTGCAGTTGAAATGTCCGCTTCCAGGGTACTGCCAATTAGCACCAATTCTGCTGGATTGACACTGTGCAGCAAATGCACCTGTGATACGCCATATGACACCTTGGACTATCAGCTACGCAATAGGATCATCAGTTGTGTGGTTATTGGTGGTAGTGGACACATAAGGTATAAGTGCGCCGTGGACCCAATTCAATTTCGTGTTTTTTTTCTCTTTGAGTATAAATTGGGACATTGAGCTTCTGAGGCATCAAGGAACGTGAATACAGCATTGGTGAGGGAAGAGCTACCGAGCGGAGCATGCGTTGTTGTTTCGCGAAATTCCGGTTCGTCTATGGGGTGTCTCTGAACTAAACCCCGAAGACACAACCTTGCAACCATTACACCTATTAAATTGAAGAATTATTTTTGGATCTACACCAAACAGTACCGGAGGAAGCACAGAAGTTAAAAGTTCACTATCTAAAAGTGTCCTGGCACATCGCATTGTAGCCAAAGTGAAAAATGTTGATCAGTGTGTGCTGCATGCTGTAACTGAGGAACACAAGGCACGTCACCTCGAAATGTGATCTCTGCTTAACAGCAATAAAAGAGAAGAATTTCTACAGTGCATTGTGACTACTGATGAGAAGTGGATCCTATACGATAACCGTAGACGTTCCGCTCATTGACTGAATGCCATTGAAGTGCCCAAGAACATGTTACAGTCAGCCCATTATCCAAAGAAAACGAAGGTCACTGTGATTGTGATCATCTGAAAGCGTGATCCATCATTCATTCTTGAAACTTAGTCATACCATTACTGCGGAACGTTATTGTGACTATCTGCAACAAATGCATGAGAAACTGTGCAGAAAAAAGTCAGTAATGACCAATAAACAAGTGGTTCTGATGCTTCCTGATAAAGCTCGCACCCGTGTTGCACGAATAGCCGTGCTGAAACTTCACCAGTTATGATACTAGATAGAGGTCTGCACGGGCTAGGCTGCACCCCCCCCCCCCAGACTGGCCGAATCGGCTGTTTTTAGTTTAGAGAACAAAGCAACGGGCCAGGCCTGGCTTTTTTCCAGACACTTACGACCGGGCCGGGACGGAGCGGACCAAGTATACCCATTATTTTTATAGCCATGGTAAAGAAAAAAAAGTCGTGTTCTCCGATTTTCTGGTCTGTTTAACTGTTCCGCTGGCTTTACTTACTTCCACGATATAGCCCTGGGCGTAATCACAAAGGCAAGGAGTGGCACTCACAGTGTTTTTACCATCTGTAGGTATTAAGATGGTAAAACAAATTTGGGGCTTGTTGACAACAAAAAGATTCGACCCCGAGCGAGTGTATGTGTTGTGTGGAGCGGGGAACTGGGAATGTCTCTAGTTGGGTGGGGTGTATGTGTGTTTGTATGAGGGAGTGGAACGACATCGATTTTTTCTCCTATCCCTAATCTGTATAGGGATTGACTTTTGTAGTGTTACCGCTTGCAGTTCAGAGAAAGGGAGATTTTGAATGCGCTAGTCTACATTTTTCTTTCATTTTAAAGGTCATATTATTCGCTAATTATTAAAGTTTAGTTAATATTTTTAGGCTTACATTCAACTAAATCTTTTCAATAATATTTCATATTATTATTTAATTTTCACAATTTAATAACATACAATAGAAAAACAAAATAATACCAAACGGGACATCACGGGCCAGGCCGGGCTGGGCTGGGCCTTAAACGCACGGACTGGGGCCAGGCCGGGCCGGGCCGAGCTCACCGAATAAGGCTCGTGCAGATCTCTAACATGAGACTCTGCTTTTCGCTACTAACTGTTCTTTTCTTGCACCAAAAGACCATCTCTTCTTTAGGCATCTCTAACGTTTTCTCTCCGAGAGAAAACATTAAATTATATAATTTAGTGGAGATAGTAATTCCTATATTATACTTCCACAAAGACGCTGATTTTTACTAGGCGTCATAACACTTTATCGCCTCCAGAGAACCGGACGTTTTCAAAGTTGGCATGAGCACCATTGGGACTAGTTGTCAGAAGTGTACGGACACAGCTGGTGACTATTTTGATTAATCAGGAGCATTGTTTCCGCTTTTGTACTTGCTTTCAGCATCCCAGTGAAATCGGCTTCTTCAACTGCAACAACCAAATAATTCAGTGAAGATAGTAATTCCTATATTATACTTATACCTGCTTTCACGATATTAGCACTACACTGGCATTTTATTCAGACCACTTATCAATGAAAAGACAAAATGATAGACAATATACCGGATTCAAGGGAAATAATTCGTTGATATACATATACACGGTCGAGTCACATTATTGTGACCACCAGCTAATATCCAGAATAACCGCCATGTGCAGAGCGGACAGCAGCTAGACGGGATAGGAGTGACTCAATAAGGTGCTGGAAGGTGTTCACAGGTATTTGGAGCCATACTGACTGCAGTACATCTGACAGCTGCTGGAGGGTGTGTGGTGGAGGATCCATTGAGCGAACAACACGATCAAGGTGGTCTCACAGATCTTCAACTGGGTTTACGTCTGGGGAATTACGGGGCTAGGGAAGTACTTGGAAGTCTTCATCGTGCTTTTCCAACCACTCTTGGGCATTTTTAGCTGGGAAGAAAATCAGCCTCAGGGAAGAAAATCAGCATGTATGGGTGTACGTGGTCTGCAAGGATGGATTCATAACGAATTCGGTCCATAGTGCATTCCACAGGTATGGGTGGACCCAGAGAATGCCACGAAACCATTCCCCAGACCATAACGTTGCCCCTACCAGCTTGTGTTCTTCCAGCAACGGTTAAAAAGTGTTTGTTCTCCGATGTTTCTCGCCTTATACGCCAACGTCCATCCGTTCGATGAAACAGAAAACATGACTCATCGGAGAAGAAAATCGTTTGCCAATCAGCGGAGGTCCGATTCCGATACTACCATGCAAATGTAAGTCTTTTCCGTCGATGCACTTTGGTTAGCATTAGTGAGGTAAGGAGAAAAGGAGAAGATCTCATTGAACTGAAAAGTGGACATCTCTTCTACTATCGTGGGACAGATACTGGCAGAACTAGTGGTGTTGGATTTATAATAAACAAGAAACTGAAGGATAAAGTTGTAGAAGTTGAAAGTTCCTCTGACAGAGCTGCACGACTCGTTATCCAACTCTCGAGAAGATACCAGGCTCAGATTATTCAAACTTATGCACCCACCACAAGTCATGCTGAAGAAGAAATTGAAGAATTTTATGAGGTAATTCGTGATCTAAATAATAAAGGTAAGCAGCACTTGAAGATAATTATGGGAGATTTCAATGCAAAAATAGGGCAACGGCAACAGAATGAAACTTCAGTAGGTAAATTCGGTCACGGCAACAGAAACCAGCGTGGAAATACTCTCGTAGAGTTTGCAGAGGCAGAAGGGTTTTTCATCTTGAACTCCTTTTTCAAGAAAAAGCCACACAGGAAATGGACATGGAGACATCCAAATGGGACGACAAGTGAAATTGATTTTATTATGTGTAACAAAAAATTCGTCATAGAAGACTGCAGTGTGCTAAACAAGTTCAACACAGGCAGTGACCATAGATTGGTGAGATGTAAGATGCACCTCAACACTAAACTCGAACGTAGCAAGCTCATAAGACAAACAAAATGTATTGACAGAACCAACCTTAAAAAACACCATAATACCTTCAAATTAGAACTGAAGAACAGATTCTCTGCTTTAGAAGGCCTAACATTGGAAGAAGTGGATATTTCTAAAGTTAACAGAAAAGTAACCAAAGCTCTTATGGAAACAGCAACAAAATTAGCTGGGTCTAAGAACAAATTGTATGTGAACAAATTATCAGGAAAAACCAAAATGTTGATGCAAAAAGAAGAGAGATGAGGACAACTAAAGAAGATGTGACTTCCAAAGTGGAATATATAGAGCTATGTAAGACAGTACGAAAAATTATCACTGAAGACGTAAGGAAATTCAACTGTGAACTAGTAAGGAAAGCAATTGAAAACAACCAAAGCCTAAAGATAGCAAAGGGACATCTCAGTAAGGGAAAAAAACAGATTATGGCAGTGAGAAAAGAAGATGGTTCTGTAACAAGAAATAGAGGCGAAATTTTGACAAGAGTGAAAGATTTCTACTCCAAATTATATGAAAGGGGGATGATACATGTACTCCAGACATCATGAAAGGTACCAGTACCAGAGTTCTTCCAGTCCTTCCAGCAGAAGTTGCACATGCAATCAAGAACATGAAGCGGGGAAAAGCTCCAGGAGAAGATGGAATTACTGTAGACATCATACAAGAAGCAAGTGGAGAAATCGAAACAGTACTCGCCCAAATTTTCACTCGATGCCTTAATGAAGGGAAAATTCCTGAGGATTGCAACAACGCTACAATGATATTGCTACATAAAAAGGTGATATTGAGGATCTCAGGAACTACATACCTATCAGCCTCCTATCAGTGGTTTATAAAATCTTCACTAAAGTTCTTTCACACCGCTTGAAGGTGACACTGGACATGTCTCAACCGAGAGAACAAGCTGGATTCAGGAGTGGCTACAGCCCAATAGATCATATCCACGTACTGAGAGAACTAATTGAAAGAGCGAGGGAATATGAACTTCCATTGTGCATGGCTTTTATCGATTATGAAAAAGCCTTTGATTCGGTGAAACCATCAGACGTTGCAATGGCTCTGAAATCCTGCGGTATTGAAGATGCATACATTAATATTATTAATAACATCTATGAAAATGCAAGTGCAAAGATTCGGCTGTTTGAAAATACAACACACATAAAAATTGGAAAAGGAGTGAGACAAGGTGACACCATATCTCCGAAGTTCTTTAATGCCACATTGGAAAATGTCTTTCAATCACTGAACTGGGAAAACAAAGGGATAAAGATTAATGGAGATTATCTAACCCACCTTCGTTTTGCTGATGACATAGTCATTTTTGCAACTACCCCATCAGAGCTACAGAGTATGATCCAGGAACTTGCTGACAAGAGTAAAGAAATGGGATTAAAAATGAACTTTCAGAAGACAAAAGTGATGTTCAATGCTTTTACAAGAAATGAAGATTTATCGATTAATGTAGAAAAGCTAGAGATAACAGACACATACGTTTATCTTGGACAGCAGATATCAAGTGAGGGTCACATTGGTGAAGAAATTAATCGGCGTACAAAACTTGCCTTTAGAGCTTTTGGAAGAAACAGCATAATTTTTAAGAGCAATATGCCATTATGTCTTAAAAGAAAAGTGTTTGATCAATGCATCCTTCCAGTGCTTACGTATGGTGCAGAGACGTGGACCTTAGGTAAAAGAGGCATACAAAGGCTGCAGACAACTCAAAGAGGCATGGAGAGGTGCATGCTTGGTGTAACCAGGAGAGATAAGAAGAGGAACACGTGGATCCGAAAAATGACAAGAGTGGAAGACATCATGATCAGAGTTAAATCCCTGAAATGGCAATAGGCTGGACATACTGCCAGAAGAACAGACCATCGATGGACAGCCGAAATTTTAGATTGGATTCCAAGGAACAGGAAAAGACCCAGAAGAAGACCACATGGAAGATGGGTGGATGAAATTCGAAAGTATGCGGGAGTGACATGGAGGAGACTGGCACAAGACAGACCGTTATGGAGGAAACTTGGGAAGACCTTCGTCCAGCAGTGGATTGATGATGGTTGACAATGATGATGATGATGATATATATATATAATCTATAAAACAATAAACAATATGCCGGTTTCGAGAGAAATAATTTTTTATTATATATCATCATCATCATCATCATTGTCAACCATTATCAATCCACTGCTGGACGAAGGTCTCCCCAAGTTTCCTCCACAACGGTCTGTCTTGTGCCAGTCTCCTCCATGTCACTCCCGCATACTTTCGAATTTCATCCACCCATCTTTCATGTGGTCTTCTTCTGGGTCTTTTCCTGTCCCTTGGAATCCAATCTAAAATTTCGGCTGTCCATCGATGGTCTGTTCTTCTGGCAGTATGTCCAGCCTATTGCCATTTCAGGGATTTAACTCTGATCATGATGTCTTCCACTCTTGTCATTTTTCAGATCCACGTGCTCCTCTTCTTATCTCTCCTGGTTACACCAAGCATGCACCTCTCCATGCCTCTTTGAGTTGTCTGCAGCCTTTGTATGTCTCTTTTAGCTAAGGTCCACGTCTCTGCACCATACGTAAGCACTGGAAGGATGCATTAATCAAACACTTTTCTTTTAAGACATAATGGCATATTGCTCTTGAAAATTATGCTGTTTCTTCCAAAAGCTCTCCAGGCAAGTTTTGTACGCCGATTAATTTCTTCACCAATGTGACCCTCACTTGATATCTGCTGTCCAAGATAAACGTACGTGTCTGTTATCTCCAGCTGTTCTCCATCAATCGATAAATCTTCATTTCTTGTAAAAGCATTGAACATCACTTTTGTCTTCTGAAAGTTCATTTTTATTCCCACTTCTTTACTCTTGTCAGCAAGTTCCTGCATTATACTCTGTAGCTCTGATGGGGTAGTTGCAAAAATGACTATGTCATCAGCAAAACGAAGGTATGTTAGATAATCTCCATTAATCTTTATGCCTTTGTTTTCCCAGTTCAGTGATTGAAAGACATTTTCCAATGTGGCATTAAAGAGCTTCGGAGATATGGTGTCACCTTGTCTCACTCCTTTTCCAATTTTTATGTGTGTTGTATTTTCAAATAGCAGAATCTTTGCACTTGCATTTTCATAGATGTTATTAATAATATTAATGTACGCATCTTCAATACCGCAGGATTTCAGAGCCATTGCAACTGCTGATGGTTTCACCGAATCAAAGGCTTTTTCATAATCGATAAAAGCCATGCACAATGGAAGTTCGTATTCCCTCGCTCTTTCAATTAGTTCTCTCAGTACGTGGATATGATCTATTGTGCTGTAGCCACTCCTGAATCCAGCTTGTTCTCTCGGTTGAGCCATGTCCAGTGTCACCTTCAAGCGGTGTGAAAGAACTTTAGTGAAGATTTTATAAACCACTGATAGGAGGCTGATAGGTCTGTAGTTCCTGAGATCCTCAATGTCACCTTTTTTATGTAGCAAGATCATTGTAGCGTTGTTGCAATCCTCAGGAATTTTCCCTTCATTAAGGCATCGAGTGAAAATTTGGGCGAGTACTGTTTCGATTTCTCCACTTGCTTCTTGTATGATGTCTACAGTAATTCCATCTTCTCCTGGAGCTTTTTTTCCCCGCTTCATGTTCTTGATTGCATGTGCAACTTCTGCTGGAAGGACTGGAAGAACTCTGGTACCTTTCATGATGCCTGGAGTACATGTAACATCCCTTTCATATAATTTGGAGTAGAAATATTTCACTCTTGTCAAAATTTCGCCTCTATTTCTTGTTACAGAACCATCTTCTTTCTCAGTGCCATCATCTGTTTTTTTCCCTTACTGAGATGTCCCTTTGCTATCTTTAGGCTTTGGTTGTTTTCAATTGCTTTCCTTACTAGTTCACAGTTGAATTTCCTTACGTCTTCAGTGATACTTTTTCGTACTGTCTTGCATAGCTCTATATATTCCACTTTGGAAGTCACATCTTCTTTAGTTGTCCTCATCTCTCTTCTTTTTGCATCAACATTTTGATTTTCCTGATAATTTGTTCACATGCAATTTGTTCTTAGACCCAGCTAATTTTGTTGCTGTTTCCATAAGAGCTTTGGTTACTTTTCTGTTAACTTCAGAAATATCCACTTCTTCCGATGTTAGGCCTTCTAAAGCAGAGAATCTGTTCTTCAGTTCCAATTTGAAGGTATTATTGTGTTTTTTAAGGTTGGTTATGTCAATACATTTTGTTTGTCTTATGAGCTTGCTACGTTCGAGTTTAGTCTTGAGGTGCATCTTACATCTCACCAATATATGGTCACTGCCTGTGTTGAACTTGTTTAGCACACTGCAGTCTTCTATGGCGAATTTTTTGTTACACATAATAAAATCAATTTCACTTGTCGTCCCATTTGGTTGTCTCCATGTCCATTTCCTATGTGGCTTTTTCTTGAAAAGGAGTTCAAGATGAAAACCCTTCTGCCTCTGCAAACTCAACGAGAGTATTTCCACGCTGGTTTCTGTTGCCGTGACCGAATTTACCTACTGAAGTTTCATTCTGTTGCCGTTGCCCTATTTTTGCATTGAAATCTCCCATAATTATTTTCAAGTGCTGCTTACCTTTATTATTTAGATCACGAATTTCCTCATAAAATTCTTCAATTTCTTCTTCAGCATGACTTGTGGTGGGTGCATAAGTTTGAATAATCTGAGCCTGGTATCTTCTCGAGAGTTGGATAACGAGTCGTGCAGCTCTGTCAGAGGAACTTTCAACTTCTACAACTTTATCCTTCAGTTTCTTGTTTATTATAAATCCAACACCACTAGTTCTGCCAGTATCTGTCCCACGATAGTAGAAGAGATGTCCACTTTTCAGTTCAATGAGATCTTCTCCTTTTCTCCTTACCTCACTTAGCCCGACGATGTCCCACTTGATCCTTTGTAGTTCCTCTTCCAATTCAAGAAGCCTTGAATCAGAAGATAGGGAGCGTCCGTTATACGTAGCCAAGGTCAGCATCAAATGGCAGCCTAGTCCGGTCCTCCGGGGATTCTTAGCACCCTTTGCCTTCATGTCGCACTGGCCGCTGCCTTGGCCAGGTACATTCCAGCTGCCGGAGACTGAGGGCCAAGATTTAAGTTGTGGAGTCATTTTGGAGGGGTTTGGCCATAACTCACCACGCTGGCCAAGCGGGTTGGTGAGTGTGGGATAGCATTTCCTCTAATCCCGATGGTATAGTTATACCGCTATTGGCGGTCGTCAGAGCCCCTTTAGTGGGAACAGGATGTACCACGAGAAGGCGGGGTTTACATTTGTCAAGGAGAGGCTTGTGATGTTACGCATCATCTGACCTTACATCCCTTTATTATATATATATATATATATATACTCCCCTGTGATTTCAAATAAAACTTAAATAACAAGAAAGATGCCCATCCCCGATTTCACGTAGCTGGTGTTCATACAGACATTGACTGCGCTATGTAATTATTCTAATTTAATGAAATTTTAGAACACAATTTGTGAGCAGCCATGCAAATTATTCTATGAATTTACGCTTCCGGCGTGCTTAAATATGAAACACTGGCGAGGGTAAATGAATGTGTGTATTTTACGGAGAATTTGTCGATTCATCATTACTTAAGTGTAGTTCAGACCAGCAAATGTGTTACCAGTTTTATCCTACTTACGTGTATTCCCTTGGTAGACACTATGTGGAAGTGTCCGTGCTGAATTTGCTAGACACAATTACAAGATGTGTCTCGATTCTCTTGAATCTCTCCGTTTACACTCAGTAAAAAGGTACGACGGCTTGCCCTGCGACAAAAGGAAGAACCTTTTGGCAATCATAATTCCTCAGCGGAATGGACTCTATGAAGGAACAAAAGATGTCCGGAGAAATGAGCATCCACGGATTCTTCACAGAATCACTTTCTAATGGACTGTAGAAGATCGGAACACTTCGGAGTTCATTTCAGTGTGCCCCAAAGATGTTCAAGGAAGCTTTGTAATTGGTGAGTTTGGCAGCTAGTACAAAAAACTTAAATCCCCCGAATGCTCTTAAAGACATGCCTGGAACTTTTGAGCACTGCGTGAAAGTGCACTTTCTTCTTATAACTAATATCACTGGCATGGAATGGATTCATGGGGGAAAACTTTTCAGCAGTCATGTTCCTACGAGTGGATGTATCCAAAAGCTATTGAAAGTGACGTCACTGACCAGATAGGTAAGAGCAGGGCGTGTCAGTTGCCAACATGAAGCCCGTGCAGTACGCAAAGGGCTTCATACTCGCACCTCGACAGAGTTTTAACCGGGAATGGTTATCGGAGCGAATAATGTTGGGCAGAAATCTCATAAACAACAGGCATTGTTGTTGTTAGACAGCTACTGTAGTTCAGTTGTTGTGGGAATGGTCCGAAGAGGGATAATCATCGACTCAGCGTTCAGGTAAGGAGAGAACACCGCTTGTTTCCAGTCGAGGAGAACGATGGTAGGAACGTGCTGTCATGGAACGGCTCACAGATTGTCAATTAACGCAAAAATACAAAAGGGTGCACAGAGAAACATTCAGGGCACATAACCCGCTGACACTTTTCTGGATGTGCGAATGGGTTCGGCGGTGCATTCATGTACTCACGTTGACAAATCGTTATCGACAAATGTAGTGGTAACAGCAGCATCGCGGTTGGACATCGGATGACTGGGGAAAAAGTCATCTGGTCCGGTGAGTCAAAATATGTGGATGGACCAGGCAGTATTTGACGTAGCACGAGTGGACAGTCGCAATCAGGCTGCACGGTATCTGGGCTGGGTATGGCGATTGTTTTCTTGGACATCATTAGGTGTCCTATAACGTAATTCCTTTTCGTGCTGAAATTTTGACGTTCTTCTTACGTTATTTCTGAATTATTAAATAAGTATACGATGAAATAGTTCCTAAATGAGTATTTACGGCCAGACGAATCATTAAACAGAAGTCAACTTACGGGAATTGATTCTTTATTCAACTATTATATCAATAGCTTAGATATCGCACTACCAGGTATAACGTCATTCACATAGCCACATACCACATATCCACCACACACGAGCAAGTATTATCTCGTTGTTTTTATCTATCGTTCTTATCTCATACATTCATGCGTCACGTTCACTCTGACCTCAACGGTGTTGCCAACCGTATTCTTGTTTGAGGGAAAAGATGTCACATTAAGTTTGAAAGTATAAGCAGAACAAACTCAAAGTTTACATAGGGAAAGAAACTAAAAATTAAAGTTAATTTAGAATATATGTCACAGTCCTCATACCCGTTGAACACACTCTCTCCGCCAGATCCCACTAAATCACTATCTCGGACCAAGTATTGCCATATATGGTGATCGTGTATGAGAATAGCTTGTAGTCGTTCAGAACGACAGTGCTCTATGTGGCCTACATTGTGAAGGAATGGCTAGGGTGTGTTTTATACAATAATACAGTGTCCTTCTCCGGCCGACAAATTCGCTCTACTTGAATAGCATGGGACATTTGCGGTAAGCAGTGAAACACAGCATTAGCTGGTCCACGCCAGTGTCAAGCTTCGTCGCTGAACTCCGGAGCGTTATTCTTTCCAGCAAGTACGGAATACGTGAAATTACGTTCAGCAATCTAATAAGGTCGATGCCACACCAGGTGCAATCCGTTATCTCATCGGAAGCTGTCCCAACAAGTTGTCAGTCATAGTGCTACGGCTCATATGTGTATACTGCGTAGGAAAGGGTGCGAATGATCTGCAGAAATGTTGCGGTAACCTAAACAATTCGAAACGCCTTCCACATAAATGTAATGTTTCCGACAGAAGATTCCCCACAATGTAAAGGGATCGCCACCTGTTAGAGGTTATGAAGCAGGCAAACAGAGTTCTTAACCTCGTCCTGCTTTCTGGAGATGATGGCCGTGACATCGCTGTGATGAAACAGAAAACGTGGACTCATCAGGCCAACAAACCTTTGACCCGTTAGTCCTCGGGAAGGAGCTGCTCAAACCAGAGAAGGCCGCCCCGGTGGCGTAGTGGTCTAAGCGATGGCCTCTGATCATTCGTCCGAAGGGGTCCGGATTCGAATCCCGTGAGGCATGGGTGTTGTGTTTGTCTTTCGGCACTGGCTCTCTCCCTTCCCTGGAACCAGTGACCCTAAATTAGGGACGGGCGACTGCTTATAGCCCATTGAGTTGCTCACGGTGGTCGTTAAACCTCCAATAAAAAAACCAAAAAAAAAAAAAAAACCCAGAGAAGTGGCAGTTTTGGTTTCGCAGCAGTGAGAGCAGGCTAGCAAATGGCATGGGGACTTCTGTACCCCAACCTGTGTAGAACACAAAGCTCTATCGGGAAGAAACTGTTCTGCTTGGTTCCACAAAATATTACGTATAGAAATGATGCTCACTCTTACCAGACTGTCGGCAATTACCATCAGGTCTACTTGCTTCTCGCGCAGTGTCGTTTAATCATGTTTATCTTCACTATTGAAGCGTTGCGCTACTGTTTTAAATCACTTTCGACTTCATGAAAATGTTAATCACAGCGATTCCCGCTGATCCAGCCAATGTGTTACTCCAAAATACGTCAGCAAAATATCTAAATTGAAATTCCGTCAAGTAAAACTTCTTCCCACAAATCTGCTATGCAGCTGACACCAATAGCTGCCTTGAGCTGTAGGAGAAAGAGTCAGGTGCATTTATTTATTGTCTTCGAACAGTTGATTCTTGTCAGGGAGACCCAACAGTCATATTTTGCGTGATAAATTTACTGGATAAATGAGGAGTCATTTATTTTAACACGGAAGAAAGTAAATTCATATTTATCAAAAGGTAGACACCACATAATTATTATCCAGCAGCATCAGGTTTTCTGTGCTGTAAAGATGCCGTACTTGTTATTCGTATTCACTTTGCTTTGTTCTGTCTTCTCCGGATAGTAGAGGTTGGATTCAAAGAGATCGTGAGTATTAAACTGTATGGCAATGGTGAAATTAGTTGCGACGAAATTAATTTTACGTATTACAAAGAGTTTTACTATCCGTACGTACCGAAAGCAATATCGCTTGCTGCTAGAACACGGCGCAGAAGTACTATTCTTGTTTGCTGAAAATCGTCTATTTGAATTATGCAAGGTCATCTAGTAAAAGTATCAAAAGGCGCAGTATTAAGAGAATCCATTGTACGACAGTTTTTAATGTTTACTGAAACTTATTCCACATGTAGACCAATTCACGCTGACTATTTATGACTAAGAAACCGATGATATCACTCAAAAATTGCTCGAAGCCTGCTGAAGTCGACAAGAAGTTTGGAGGGAGAAGAATACAATACTGAAAACTGTGTGGACAGTTACTTAAAAGCGTTACGTGCCGCCCCGGTGGCCTAAGGCGCTGGCCTATGATCATTCGTCCGTAAGGGGTCCGGGTTCGAATCCCGGTCAGGCATGGATGTTGTGTTTGTCTTATGGCACTGGCTCTCTCCCTTCCCCGGAACCAGTGACCCTAAATTAGGGACGGGCGACTGCTTATAGCCCATTGAGTTGCTCACGGTGGTCGTTAAACCTCCAATCAAAAAAAAAAAAAAAAAAAAAAAAAGCGTTACGCTCTCCGGCCTTACTGTTCACAGTTGTTCTGAGAAGTATTAGCACATGACAAATGAGATACATCACGAATTCTGAATAGGAATGTCTTGCACTGTAGATGGCGAAGCGTTTTCTACCAATCAAAACCTTGTATAAAATACCAGAAAGAATCAAAAGGTCTTCACGTTTGAAGCTAAAAATTTTATAATGCAAGAAAGCTATTAAATTAAAATCAAATGCCGTCTCCTGCACGATAAACTTTAATGATAAAAAACTATGTACAATTAAAATAAATATATGTTTAAGACCTTTCAACGCCACAACGAGGTCATCCTCAGAATCAACGCAGCAGTGAGCACAGATGTGAGTGGCCTATATACACTTTAACAAAACAAAGAGCAGTTAATGCGCATGTGCAACAAAGGCAAAGTCCAAATCAAGTTCAGTGGGTACAAGCATAGGTAGTGGGCGTGACCTGACCCAAAGGTGTTCTCCAAAGAAGGGGGATAAACACGGGTAGTTCATCGTTGCAGCATCTTTCGCCATTGACGAATTTGTGAATAATATTCGCCAGTGGCGAATGATCAAGCTATACACTCTTAACTCCTTCTGCAAAGTACCGATCGCTGTTCCGCCAGAGCCACGATCCCACAGCTGCACCGCTCGGCAGGTTTCGAAGATGTAAACTTCATGTTTATGTTCGCAAATTCCACATCCAATCCTGAAGCAAAGAACCTTTATTGTAGGAAATGGGCCACGGGGGAAAACACATGAAAGTCGGATGTGAACAGGATGATCCGGACAGTTTTGAGAACTGGGAAAAATCTCAATCCCCCCTCCCCTTTCTAAATCCTGCACTTTTCGGCGGATCACTTTGGAAGTGTGACTTTGGGCATTTTTCGCTTGAAGCAACGTTCCCCTTCCTATCCACAGCATGACGATCTGACACGAGTTCCCAGTGCAAAGGACCTTAACAATTCCACCAAATGCACAGCATGGCTTTCCTCTCTAACTACCTTTCCTGAACCACCTGCAGGGCTTCCTGTAGTGGCCTCAACCACTTGTTCTCAGTTGTAGAATAAAGTAGGACTATCCACATTTCATCACCTGTGACGATACGACGCCAAAACCTATCGTTTTATGGATTTGACTGCAATCTGCTACAGAGCGGGACACATTCTACTGCCCGCTGGGGTGTCAGTTCTTACGCAACCATTCTGTGGTGACTGGAAGAGAAATCGAGCTGGTGCAGCTGACGTACATTAGTGGATTGAGAGGACCCTACCTCAGCTGCAAATTGTAGTAGTACCAAGGGGTGGTTCGCTGTCACTGCTACGACCGAAGTGTCAATGTTGGCGGTCATTGGATGTCCTGACCTCGGTTTGTCTACGAGACTGGTGGCGCCAGCACTGAAACGCTGGAGCCATTTTCGTGCAGTGCTGTCTACTGTTTCCTTGCCTTCAACTGCACAAATTTGCCTTGCTGTCGCGTTTAGACCTTTTTCCAATAATGACGTAAGAACGCCGAACAGCACCTATATCAACTCTGACCCCCTGTTCACCGGATAACGCAAGATGGCTCCGTGCCAAATGCACGTCATCAGTCTCTTGTGTTTCATGTCATCGCAGTACCCCATCGAAACTGGATCGCGTTTCGCTCAAGAATGTAGGCTCAACATTCTGTGTAGTTTAGAAAGGGACCAACTTTTGACTCACCCAGAATGTGGTGCAAAAGTGTTGCATGCCGTACCAATTATGTAGGTGTATGTTATATTGTACTGCATGGAAATCTTTCAGTTTTTCTTTGTATACTGCATGTGCTATATTTAGGCGCATTACGATTTATATAACATACAGTGTTTGCAGTAAAAGGCCTCATTTGGGCCCACCCTATATTTAAAAAAAAACCTATTTGAGATTTTTAGAGCACCCACAATTCATCTTAATGACTGAACTTACTTGCATGTGGAACTGCAAGGAAATGGTTAAAGTTTACATACTGGTGAAGTACAGAGGGTGTTCCAAAAATAAAGTCCCACGTATTTATGTACAAGCCCAGTGACGAGGTGTCAAACTGAAACAAAGCAAGAACAAACCCAAGAATTTCTACTTTAATTCACATATTTCAAAGGACGCATATAGCGTATTAAATCCGTTTATTTTTGTTTCGTAGTAAGCACAAAGAATCGCCAAGCTTTTGCACTCCACTGGGAGGCTTTTTCAAGGCGATTGTAGACATGAAAAAGCTCCCCAGTGGAGTGCGAAAGCTTGGCGAATCTTTGTGCTTACTACAACACAACAATAAATTGATTTAATACACTATATGCGTATATTGAGTATTCACAGGCTGGTGTATTTATAATAACGTCACATATTTAATTTTTTTACATGGGTTTCATCCTGCTCGATACAGATGCGCCAACGTTTACCAAGTTTTTAAACCCTTTTTTTTTTAAGTCTTCAGTTTTTCTCGGAAATATTTCTATTTCCTTGTAACGGCTTGAACGTCTTCGTCACAAGTGAACCGAATTGTATTCCGATGTCTCTTGAGAGCAGAAAACAACGAGATGTCGGACGGTACCAAATCTGGTCTGTGTAGGTAGGATATTCAAGATCTCCAAATCCGATTTTCTGTATGGACTATGAAGTGAAAGCAATGGCATGCGCTTTGGCGTTGATGTTTTGCAGAATCACTATGTTTTTTCCCAACGCATGCAGTTTATTCTTTGCTTTAACTTTTTTAAGGTATGCACGTAGCTTAAGAGTTGAGAGTCGTTCCTTTGATCATGTACTCCTGAAGAATAATGCCTCTGTAGTCCCAGAACACAGGGATCATGTACTTACCGGCAGATATTTAAGCTTTGGATTGTTTTTGCTCGAGGAGAATATGGGTGTAGGTATTCCAGTGATTGATGTTTCATTTCTGGGTCATAAAGGTGAACCAAATTCTCATCACCACTCAAAATGCTTTGCAAAAAATAATTAACATATTTTCCATAGCGAGCAAGCAACCATTGGTATTTTCAAAGTCTTGATTGCTTCATTTCAGTTGTTAGGTGACGCGGTATCCAACGAGCACAAACTTTGTGGTATCCTAAAACGTTAACAATGTCAATGACACTGCCTAAATTAACGTTTATCTCACCAGCTATGATGATCTGAGTTATTCTTCGATTTTCTCTGATGAGTTCATCGAATATTTGCCTGTTCAAACCGCAAATTGAGAACACGGGCTTTACCGCCAACATTCCACCACCGTCTTTTGCTTTTCTTACCCAACGATGAACATTGCTTATGTCCAAAGTTCCAGAATCATAAACGGCAGCTAATCTAGCGTGAATTTCAGTTAAAATCTATGTGACTGATCATTGTTTCACACCCTTCTGCACACTTGAGAAAGAATAATTCATTTTAAACACTATTAAATGCGAATAAATATGTGTACGGAGTTCTATTACGCAGTAAAATGAAGCTAATGGCATAAATATTCGTTTGCCACCTGAATGGTTGCTAGGGAACAAGGCATGCGAAAGACACTTGCGTGGAGGCATTAACTGATTAAATGATCATATGTAGAGGATTTTAGGAAGGGAGTGTCTGTCCCCAGGTTTTAAACAACCCTTAGAAACAGGAAGCTAGGAGATTTGGGCTAGAGTGCCCGATAGGAAAGTGACACGGAAACGAAGTAGAATGGGGAGGAAGACGCCCTTATTTATTACCGGGGGCCAGCACCCGTGGTCCGACGTCTTAACGTGCCCATCCGACGCACGGCGGATATTTAGTGGATCGAACCTGAGGTCCTTTCCGTGGCAGTCACAAACGTTGCCCACAAGGCTACCCGCGGCCCTGGGGCATTAACTATTAAACGCGTCCCGTATTTATTCCCAATTGGTTGTACCCCACATAACAATTGTGGTTCACACAGAGAGAAAAATTAGATAGTAAATATGTTCTCATTCCACTTTCTAATCAAATGTGGCATATTTCTAACATAAGAGAAATATTTGTACGCTTCCATTATGTCATTTGGTTAAAAACAAATTATTTGTTTGTTCACATAGTGTAAGTTATGACTTTAGACGAATGTATTTGTATCATTAAAAATCTGTCATAGTTCTGCAATTCTGATATCGCATCCCGGCAAACACACGACGATCAATATGTACAGACATACTTTTCGTGTCTCATTTTAATTACAAAACGTTTTTCAGACTGAAAACAACTTTCTTAGCATGTTCACTTATTCCTCAGTAAATAAGAAAAAAAATATCAGCTGGAAGAACTTTTGGCACTTGTTATTAATCAAGCCCCCATTGTTAATCGCCCACGTTATCCTCTTCCCTGAATTTTTGGACATTCCAGCGGCTCATGAGGTATTAATTTTTTAATCCTTTTAAAGAACGAATGGAATCGTGGGGTAACCGAGAATTCATCCAGCAACAAACGATTTCAGTCTGCACATTTTACCCCCTCGACTGCAAATTCTGTCTCCTTTACATGCTTAGCGTTTAACAAAATGCATCATTGGTGGAAGATTCTTGTTTTTGCAGAAAGGAAAGGATTAATTTCCGAATTTGATTAATTTCCGTTTGCAGAAAGATTTATGCTTCAAAAAAGAGTCCTTTCAAAAAGATTACTTTCTTACAAATTAAAAAAAAAATTGTTTTTTTTTCTGTCAGGAATAATTCTCCAGATTTTTTACAATGCTTATTCTCAGTCCTGATTGTAATTTCCGCAAAACTGAGATTCAAAGGCCGTTAATTTGGTAACTATATTGATCGCGTGACTGGGATTTTTTCCACTGCCTGTCTTTGTTGTCGACTGTAATCATATTTATCATACGGTAGTCGAATTAATTATTATGAGTAATTATTACTATTACAATGCATTTATGATGTGAGCCTCATTAGGTGGGATAAAGCACACACATGCAGTTAAAAAAATTTAATAGCTGAAAATGCGATAATTCCCCTTGTAATATAATTATCTGAATCAGTTTTTCTGATAGTTCCCCCAAAAACAGCAGTCCTCATCAACTTTTGCTGATGCAGTAATTCATGTTAAGAAATTGTTTTTAGAAGGGAAACTGATTGTATTTAGACTGGGATCAATTTATCAAACGTCGGTTTCATTGCAGCATTAACTTGTGCGGTTTGAGGTAAAAGAGGCATGTTTTAGAGAAATTTTAAAACTTTCACTTTTCCTGGGAAAATTCTGATTATCTTTTCAAGTTTCTTGGTTGCTGCGACTGGTTGTTCTAATGCAATTTGCGTTACAATATCTTATTTTGTTTTCTTACCTCTGCCCTTTATTTTTGCGAAGCTAAGCACGTGATCTCACCAATCCACCCTTATTGGCTTATTCGTTGATTAAATACTAGACGTGGGGCGTTTAACAAACAGGGAGGTAACAGCAGTGGTGAAATATTTGACTTCTAAACACTGCAAGCGAGCTATTCATCCCAAGAGCAGAGACTCTCAGCCGATAACAGCATCTCGCCGCCATTCTATCTTAATCCTCGGGTAGGATTAAGAGTAAAGTCCCCTGGTAAGACTTTGGAATCTTTCGAAATTGCAGGAGACGACCCTGGAGGAAGAAAGAACCGGGACAACAAAGAAAAACTCCAGTAAGATTGAAGGTGCTCAAACTTTGTCTTTTCTTATCTTAATGCGACAAATTGTGGGAGTGATTTAAAATGAGAAGTTGAGTTGGGAAGGAAGCGAGATTTTAATGTTCTCCTTGGCGAAATTTGACGGTAAACTGTTGGGCCGTAAACATGGGTATTAAGTCTCGTAATTTTGATGTGTTTTCATTCTCCTAAGCGGGAAGAAAACTTTTAGAAAACGATAAAAGTAAAGTTTTCCGACTTGAAAAGTGAAATAGTGTAGTTATGTTGGTGAGAAAATGTTCTTAAGGGTGACTGCAAATAAAACTTCGAATCATTTGCGAAAATGGCGGTAAAACACTGGACAAAAGAAAACGGCTTAACTTAATGGAAGTCCCAGCACGCTGTTTAGACTTTACCTTACAACGTTAAGTGAAAGCTAGTTTGCTTTGCATATAGCTGTGGGTATTTTGAAACGCCAGGAGAACGGAAGGTTTTTAGATCGTAGTGAGCGTTAAAGAAAGTCTTGCTATTGTACAGGTTACAAGCGAGGGTTCAGAGCTGACTGTTCGAAAAGGCCCGAACGACATATGGATAATGGATTCACAGCGCTGGATCTATCCCGGCCACGAAAAAAGTGGTTCTACATTACAGACGAGCTACTCCTCATAGCTTTTGATGCTCTAAGGGGCCGTCAAACCCCAAAACACCAAAGAGGTCGAAGGATACCCGCATTTCAAGCCAGTAAAACTGTACGTCTAACATTCAATGTCGAAATAATAATTTCCCCAAGCAAAAAAAGTTGTATAGCTGCATAGAAAACGTAAAACATTATGCATAAACGTACATTACATTTTTGTTAAATTTCCACCGTACAGAGGATAAAATGCATGAGACGGATTTCTTAAAAATAATTTAATTTTCAAAGTACTTCTGAAAGATTATATCACCGTCACACTATGGATAAATTCTTAGATTAGTAACACATCAGCATCCAAACAGGGTTTTTATTTCTTTACCGTAAAACATCAAATTTAGATTAATGCCTTCATGAGAAAATAGTCCTAAATATTGAATCTCCAACATACTGCAATTAAAAAAAACATGTGCTGAAAATACGATATATTGACAAAAGTCACCGGATACCTAGAAGAGAAACATAACATACCATTTTTTGACATACATCAGTAAGATATCGGTCCACCTTTGGCCTTAATGCTTGCACTGACCCTTCGAGATATGCTTTCGACAAGCTTTTGGAACACAGCGATTAGTATGCGCTTCCATTCATTACATAATGCTGCCGCTAACTGTTGCTTAGTATTAAGCCTTGGTTCCAAATGAGGCGATATAATTCATCCCGTAGGTGCTCTATGGGATTAAGATCAGGTTTCTGAACTGGCCACTCCACAAACATTACGGAATTATCGTCAAACCACGCCGTAATAGTCTTTGTTTTATGGTTCAGTGCATTATCCTGCTGGTACCAACAAAGCTCGGTTCCATAGTATTGCCACAGAGTTGGTTGTCCAGAACATCGTGGTAGACGTGCTGGTTAACAGGTTTGTCCACGATAACCAATGGGCCGGGACCATACCACGAAAAACACCCCCACACGAGTACACTGCCAGCTCCAAACTTGACCGTAGAAAAAAGTTTGGAGATGGTAAATAAATAGCACTGTGGTAAATAGCTTTCCACCGGCTGCCGCCATACCCACACACGGCCATCAGACTGATGGATCGTGTATCTAAATTCATCAGTCCATAAAACCCGTTTCTATTGATCTACGGTCCACGATAAATGTTCTTTACTCCATGCTAAACGACGAGTAGCATTCCGAGTGGAGATAAAAGGCTTATGAGCAGCAGCACGACCACGGTAACCCATGGAATGAAGTTATCTGCAAATCGTACGTGTACATACCGAGGTACCAGCATTTTTACTCACCTGTACACTGAGGTCTTGTGCAGTACTTCGGTGATTAGCTGTAACGATTCTCCTGAGGCTTCGACGTCCTCTGTCACTGATTTTCTTTGGACTGCCGGTACGTTTTGCTGCTTCAGGCGCGTCATGTGTCTTCCACTTATTCAGTACATCAAAACAGTTGACTTGGGTATGCTTAAACGCCTCTCGGTTTCTCTTATGGACAATCTACTAATAGTGTATAACACCCAACAATCTTTCTTTTCTTGAAATCAGTTCTCTCCCGCCGCGATATTTTCACTCAACCTCACAGTGCGATATGATCGCGGTCTGCTGCAGGCTTGTTTTTATACCGTTTGCAGCTGTACCGCGCATCTTAACAACGCAGCGGATCCGTCCAGTTGCTTTTGAAGGGTTGGCACGTGACTTTTGTCAATTAGTGTATATTCTCTAAAATTATCAGATTTTAAACGTTTGTTCTGCTTTTAAATGCATATATCAAGCTGAAAAACGTGCATATATGAAACTCCAGGAAACCTTTTTGTAGGAGGCATTGAATCAGAGGAGAAATGTGCACCTCTCTTTGTGGCTTTAGGCTCTTGTATCAAGATCGTTCCTGACTGTTTAACTTTTATCATTTTTTCCGTAAGCAACGCTCTTTCAACTGTTGAGAATATGTATAATTTGTCATGAATCTACATTATCTGACGAATTAAATGAAGTAAAATGGCACCAAATCCTCTTAAAGAGTAATATTTAATATGAAACAAATAATGCTGAGCATAAGTTCCCAACACACATGCACGACAACAAGGATCGTGGCGCACATGGACCCTATGGCGCTTATATTAAAAGTACATAGCTCTTTTAATCTATACTGCATGTTAGTGGAAAACTACACGAGCTCCAATGACCGCTTCATAACGGAAAACAGTCCGAAAATGAAAACTGCTGTCGCTCGTGGTAGCTTTCATCCGGATATTTATATCACAATTATTTGAACTCCCTCAAAAAGCCTACGAAAAGATTGGAATGCATATGTGTTACCTGAAGTCTGCCGTTCATGGTTACAGTTTGTCTAAAATAACGGAAGAGAATATAAATGTGTGTTTGTACGTGAGCCATAACTCATCACAAAACAGTGCGACCCATTTCAAAACCACACAGATTACTTTTCACTAATCTGGCAGACTGGCCCACTCACTGGCTAATGCGCAGACTGGCCCGCACGCGGCGTTTCAACTGATCCCACACATGCTTGATAGGCGACATGTCAGGGGAGCGGGAAGGCCATGGAAGTGTCTGGACTTAACGTAGGTAGTCATGGGCAACCCGAGCCGTGTGTGGCCGGGCATTATCCTGCTGGTATAGCGCACCTGGATTCCTGGCCAGGAATGGGAGAACATGGGGCTGTAGGATCTCATCCACATACCACTAGCCTATCAATGATCCACGTAGCACTATTAGAGCGGATCGGCTATCGTAAGCTATGGCTCCCCTGACCATAATGCATGCAGTGGGGGAGGTGTGACGCTCCATAGCAAAGCTGAGATTGTACCGTTGACCCGGGGACCTCCACACCCGTACACAATGATCATCTGTCCCCAAAACAAAGCGGCACTAATCGCTAAAAACCACACGTCGCCAGTCTGTTGCGTTTCACGTCGTTCTGGCCAGGCACCACTGTACACGGAGCCGGCGATGTAGCGGTGTTAATGACAGCACAGGTAAGGGGCGCTCGCAGATTAGTTTTCACATGGCGTCGGGAAATATTTCGTGGACACACAGGAGTCGCTACATATGCCTGTATAGTGGACTGGGTACCCGTGGGATCCGTTCGTGCCTGGCGCACGATCCTCTCTACCGGTGGTCCATCCGGAGCCGCTCCGCCGTGTGGCAGTGTCGTGATGTGTCCAGTGCTCCCAACACAGTCGGACGGCATGGTCAGAACGATCCACGTGGCAGGCTGCACGGCGTGCCGACCACCCTGCGGTTTTCAGCCCGATGATCAGCGCTCTCTCAAAATCCGTAAGTTGCGTAAATCGACGTCTCTGGCGTCTACCCGGCATTCTTGTTAATCTGTACTCTTGCTTGCTTTGGCCGGTGGTTTTCGCTTTCATGGGGCATTGACTACAAGCCGTTTATGAGCCTGCCGGTTCATGCTTGCAGCGCCACCACAGGGTGTGCGATCATGCGCAATCATACCAAACGTGGATCATTTGCATACCAGCACGCACTCCATAATTTTCGCGATTGTAGCATGTTTTCTTCTAGGTGCACAAATTTCAATGCCCGTGAGTGTATCATCCCACTCCTGATTTTACAGTCACACCTTAAGCAATCTTTCCATAAACATGTCGTTTTCATAAACAAGATGAAAAAGCTTCATATTGTACAACGTACTTAGAACATGGTTTTGCATAGCACCACTAAGTACATAATATCCTTCTCAATATATAAAATCGCTCTCAACTCTGAATGCAATCTGCTAATAAAAAGTCGCGCTGCTCATACAATTCATACAATACATCTGGCTCCTAGCTCAGAACATTGAATATATTTTATTTACGTTTGATTGTACACTGGCCCCCTATCATGTTACCAGCTTTTACACGCTTGGCAGGAGAAACTCTGCTACAATAAAGTCAAAATATTTAACGACGACTGATCAAATTTACATGAGAACACAGAAAAGTTAGATTAGAGATATACGTCACAAATTACATAACGTATGTTTGTCGAACTCAATTTCATTGCAGTCCGCCTGAAAGAGTAATTCTGGAAACACGAGAATAGGAAATGTTTAGAAAAACATGTTAGCACTGGATTGACAAATATCTAATGAAATGTTATCAACTTACAGTATAAGTTACCATGGGCGAAGCGTGCTAGTATCCAGTTTTACCACTGGAAACAGTTTTAAATGAATACCCAGTTTTATCATAAATACTGTTACAAGCATTCGACAGATGGCGCATAACCAGTGTAAAACGTCACCGACCAGCCAGGAGGCGTGAAGCAGCTAGTGAATCATTATGCGTTCAGTCACAGACGAGATAACGTGTTTCGTGAAGTACCTGCCATGGTGTGGGGCAATTATGAGAATCGTGTTGCTGTAACAGCACCGCCCAAAGTTGGAAAATCGGCTTCAAAATTTTCAACATGAAGAAGAAGCTCAAAAAGAAGCCGGACCACAAAAAGGTTCCTTGAAACTGGGTTCGTCTCTGACAGCTCCAGAAAGAATCGGCCGCATACCGTGACGACTGCTTACCTGGTGAAAAGAGTGGCATCCCGTATTCGATGAAATCCTGTCAGAAAACAATCAGTGATGGCTCGTGGGCTGAACATTTCAAGAATGTCGATGTCACGCGTGCTGCGGAGTGACCTAACAGTGAGAGCTGACCGGCGTCGTACAGGGCACTTCCTCAGCCCACAACTGAAGCAGCAGAGGGTGCTAAAAGCGAAACGTTTGCTGCTGCGTTACGCAGTCAATCGCCACAGACAGATCCTTTTCTCTTGTTAAAACATTTTCACTTTTTAAGAGGCTTTCAACCACAAAAATGATAGGGTGTGTGCGTCAACCTCATGAGAAGCTTGGAAGAAAGCTCCAATGATCGTGAGGGGCCATCATCCTGCTTCTGTCATGGTTCGGTTGTGAGGTTCTCACGAGGATACCATGGAGCTCCATTTCTGTGAGAAAGGAGTGTAAACATCCGCCAAAGTATACCAGAACGGGATTTTGGAGCCAGTGGTCAAAACTGTAAGTCACTCTCTTCCAAAACAGACAGTAGAGATTTCAGTAGGATTCCACACCTGCATACTAGGCCAAGTCAACCCAGGAGTGTATTCAGGCGAATATGATTGGCCTTCAAGGATCGCAGACCTCAACCCATTGGACTACAAGTTATGAGCCACACTGGAGGACATGGTCTGCAGAAAGAGACACCCTACTATTGACAGTCTCAAAATGCTCTTTGGTGCGGGTAGTAGCAGCTTTCTCTGTAGAAGCAAAAGGATGCCATTTTGAAAAGTGATTGGTGCCATGTATTCACAAGTGTACTACTTACGTCATATCACAGGTATATTAAAATATCAGTGAATGTCTTTTGTTATTTTATTGAATACTTTATAACGGTATTTATGGTAAGACTAGGTATGTAAAATTTGTTCAAATAAGAGACTGTAATGCTTTGTTAGTAACGTATGAAGTTAATCATTCCAAATTGCCCTCTCGAAAGGTATCGTGCGCCTACCTACCTACTTTTATCGACAAAGCAAGCATTACCAGTTCTGGCACTGGTGACATTACGGTCCCAGTTTTGTAGCCTGCGCTCAAACCAAAAGAAAACAGCAAAGGCAAGCGGCTGCAGCTCAAACTGTATTCTCTAAATGTCACCAGTCACAAGTTTGGTGGCACAGCATTTTTTAGGATGTTAATCTTTTTCTTTTCTTTTCTTTCATTTCAATGCCTTTCTCGTGTTTCTTTAACGAGCTATCTACTGCATGTGGACAAATGCTTTACTATTACTCAAATGATATATTTTTTATTTATTTCTATTTTTAAGCTGTGCTTCAAACAATGAAATTGAACAGTAGATCTGCGTTTAAACCTTCGAATAATGCTGTTGACGTTGTGTATGCCCATGTGGATACTGATTTGATGAATTTTCAGTTTTCTGCCAGAAATTATGAAGAAGACGACGAAATAACGGCACAAAGGTGACCCACTCCGCTAAAAACATTAATCAAAGTAAAAAAAAATGTAGGTCGTCTCTTTTCACAATTCGTGGTATTTCGTGGCTATTTGGCTGCCCAAAGCGATAGGGGTTTAATATGAACAGTAACTTCCATTTTCCCAGAAAAACAAGCTTGTTCAAAAAATGGTGTGCACCGTTTACAAAGTTAGTCTCAAAACTGGGCCTTGAAATCTCTCTCAGACATGTTAATTCCGTAGCTAATTTAATTCAGTTTGGAAAAAATCGAATACAATTTTCTTTGATCTCAGCGTTTAAGAAAAAGCTTGAGAAACTCTAACGAAACCGTAAAAAAAAATCAAGTAATTTGTCAGTACCTAAATCGAAGACGTTTTCTGTCTAGGCAGGCATGAATTACTATGTCTCTGAAATAAATATAACTTCTTTTCTAATAACTAGAATTTACGACAGAGGCTTTCCACACTATACCCCATTTCAATTGAAAAATGTTATTGAAGAAAATGATAATCTATTTTTTTGCGAATCTGTTTTGGGTCATTTTGCTGCAAAGGTGCACCGTCGTATCGATGTGGAATATAAGAATAAAGCGATATCTCTCTCCTTCCGTTTTAATTTCTTTATCCATTTTCAGATTCTTTTTGTAAAAAATGGTCACAGCAGTTCGGGCGTTACAAATACGTAGTTGTGTTCTATAATGTTCTACAGACAAAGTTTTTGATAATGTGGATATTTATTAGTTTGCGTTTTTATTAAATATGACATCCTTTCGTTATGTGCCACTTCTTATACTTCCCACTATAAGATTCTGGTAACAGTTTCGAAAAGGCCCAGCATCGCACCTGTAAGTCACCCATATTTCCCGTATTCATGTATTCAAAAGATATTATTACTGAACTGCTAAGATTAGAGTGCGTAAGAAACGAAAGTGCTTCGTCGTTGGGGTTTCAGGTACTTAAAATATAATCATTCACTGAAGAATGTGTAGTCTGTATCTTAGCTGGTAGCTCATAAATATGAAATATCAGACACACCTTAAAAACAAAATAAAGGAATTCTCAATACATCGATATCGAAACACTTTAGAACGCACAAGTCGAAACTGAACCTTTGTGTAGCACATGAGAACAGCTGTGTTTCTTGTTTGTTCTTTGCTTGCTTTCAAAGGAAATCGTCGAAGTGCTTTCACTTATGTAACCTCTCCTCAATCTATCCTCTAGCCATGCGGCAAATTCCTCTACCTGTGGATGGGAATGAACGATAGTGGTTGTGACTTTCGGAAATCGTTAACGCCGAAGAGTTCCTCTGTCACATCACCATCCTTCTCTTTCTCTCTCTAGCTCTCGCTCTGTATTCGGGTGGACATCATAATTGATGGCTTTCCTATCGGTTCTAATGACACAGATAGCCCACCCCATTAATGACGGAACTTCTACCGTGGTGTAATTGGTGAAGGGGGATTGCCGAAAATAGATTTCCCCTCATAAATTATTTCTACATGAAACCTGAAGGACACTTTTATTATTTTTTTATCATCTCCCTCCCAAACTTTATCTTTAGTTCCTCCTCTTTTACGTCCTTCATTGGCAAAGTCGTGTCTCCTCTTTCACACTTGTGTCATTATCTTGCGTCATATTACACAACTGCAACTATTCTACATGGCTTTACATTAATTAGGAAGCAAAATGGAAGCACGTGCGTTACTGTTCGTCTCTGATCGTAACGTACCATTCCGTGAATGTAAGAAGGACAAGCCAGTCTGTCTCTTAAACCAGAAACAGAGAAATTTGCTTTTATTATTTACCTGGATGCGTTTCTTTAAGCACGGAATCGGAATCTATCATTTCGCTGAAATACCGGCGAAAGAAGCACTGTTTCCGTTGTTACTGTTTAATCAGAATTCCCGCTTAATTTTCTGGGATAACCTTGTCGGTGTTGATGTCATTGAAAACTTTTAGAGGTGTTGGTAGAATATGTCGTTGAATTTACTACCATCTAAGTTAAATAACTCAAGAGCGGAAAATCAGACTCTGGTGAACGTGAAAAACAGTGGTGATTAATAGTCTTCAGAAAATTTTGATATTCGAAGTTTTGTATGATTGTCCGATTGATTTATTCTACGTAAACAAAACTGACTGAAACTTTCGTATGAAAAACGATTTATAAACGCATCCAAAGACGCTAAGTAGAAGTTCATAGTTTATGCAGCGAACTTTCACATTTAAAATTGTTTCCCTTTGTCGTTCTAAATAAAGTAATAATGCTTTCGCTTTTTTTCTGTGATATTTACTTCACACAGGCAAACACTTTCTGCACTCGGTCACATCGAGATGATGCAGAAGAGAAGAAGCGATAGTGCAAAATTGCGCGAAGAAAGGGGTTCGCGGGTGAAAATTTTAATTGTCAAAACGGTGCAGTACTTCTGCTTTGATCACATGCTTAATGCATGCAGTTCAGGTCCAGGTGATGGATAAAACGCGTTGAGCTTTCTTTTCACATCGAACGCCCATATTCGTATGTGTTCGTTTTTAATCCTCACCGATGTCCTGGAGAATCGTTGTGTAGTGACTTCTTTGAAGCATTCCGATCGAACGATGAGGAAAAACAAAAACACGCTCTTAAAAGTAGTAAGCTTGGAGGGGGGGGGTGGAAACAGAGAGAAGAATTATTGCTTTCGCATATAGGCCTGAACACCACCATGACGATAGTTCTTATAACGACCCATACGTAAAAATGCAGTTTGTATTCATAAACTGTATGTTACACGAAAATATATGCTCTGAGGGGCATTTCTAAAATATTCTGTAAACAGTTTCCTCTGATGCAGAAATATTTGACTTGTGTCACTCTTGTACAAGCTTATTAGATGACATAAACTTAAATGGTATACACTCCTTTATAGAACATCAGGGTCTTGAAGCTTAAAGGTTCTTCCCACTGCATTTTGCGTTTTTCTTTGAACCAAATGTCCTTGTCACTTTTTTCCAACCAATCAGCTTTGTGGACGTAATTATGTCTGACAATATCGCATAAAGAAATATGTCCATATCAAATATGATTTGAAGTCTTCTTCTTTTCCCTGGTCTCGTATTTGTGTGAGAAACCTTTACTGAGGATTTCGCCACCAATGACTTGTTTTATTTGGTGCTGTGCTTGTGTAAGGACTGTTGCATCATTAAATTTTTCATTATTTTTGCATTTGCGTGAGAAGCCCATAATGTAAGAACTACAACTGTACTATTCACTTAAATGCGTCTTCCATCATTTGGGAAGGGAGAATTGTAGTCTTACGGAACAGCTATTTAAGTAAAAATTATTTTAAAATGCCACAAGACCGGTTCCATAAACTTTCTAACTTAGTAAACCCAATTTTCGAACACGCGGGGATCACAATACCGACATCCCGCCCTGCGTGATTTATTAAACCTGTCTTCTTACCATACCTGGCTTACTAAACTTCGTTTCCTCCCACTTGGGTTCATTGAACGTTATACAAACATAATTTTCAAAGTAATGAAGATATTTAGTCTGATATGTCCTTTTTTGAAAACATTAAAACTTAGAGGGATTTTTTTATTATCTACTACAATTATACTACCCATTGACACTAAAATTTGAACCACCCAGAATTAGTGCAATCAGAAGAAATTCACCGAAAAGACAGGATGAGCAGCGAGTAAAGATCTAATTATCGATGCTTAGAAAAAGCATGAATGCATTTCTTCATGCATATACAGATTACGTGGCGTTGGTTAGTACCTTTTTAGTTCCTCATGGTTCCCTAAACACAAATCTTCGCGAAACGGCAAGGCATATACAACCATCGAATAGCTATCCCAAAGAAAACCACGACATACCTATTTCAGCCGAATTTTTAGGTTTGCTACAAATGCCTCTGCTTGCGGATTAATCTGAAGATGGCTTTTTCTCGTCATTCGGACATGAATCTAAGGATCAGACTGGACGGAGAAAAATGGTAGACATTCTCTGGTGATATCTGCTGTATGTTGCCTTATCTTGCTTAAAGAAGGTTTCAGGCACATCTGTGGTAAATATGAATATCTTGGATTCCAGAATACCATTCATTTAGTAACTTGAAGATCAAACTGTTCAGGATACCCATGCCGGTGTCTCGATATTGTAACCTATCGTAGCCTTTTCCAGTACTGGCTTAGAATTGTTTCTCTCGACGGAACTGTTGCGGCGTATCTTTGACCACTTCATCCTCACTCTCGTAAACAATTATCGTCGGCTCTTAAGTAAAAAAATAATCTTTTCAAGATTCCGCACCACAAGTTGTTAAACATCGGAGCCATTCTAAGCGCTATTGAAGATACCTAACATTTATTAAAAGAAAAGTATAACTAAGTCTCTGAAACTGGTTGGAGCCAGGTGAGACATGGATGGCATGTTTGTCTTAGGTCCTTGGATCGACTTCTTCCATAGAACCAGTGACACCAAATTATGGACTGGGGACTGCCTGCCCTTTGAGTTGCTCAAGGTAGTTGTTTAACCACCAGACCAAAAAACAAAACAAAAAAAAATCGTCGAGAAAAAATCGTCGTGTGATAAGGTATGCAAAGCTGAAGTAGCCGCTGCTCTTCTCGTGTTGTCTAGTATTTCCATTGGAGCGGTAGAAACGTGTCAGATATTAAATCCATCTTCCTCCACAGTGTTTCACTTCGGTGTGCACACCTAGTAGTGTTGTATCATCCTGATGTCTCTACATGTGGCATGTCTCAACCATTTGTGAGATGTTCCGTACAGATAGTGCGGGTTTAAGTTCAACCCGGACAGTTTCATCGTTAGTCTGTTTAGGGCTCGCAAATATAATTTTTACACTGTATGAAATAATTCAACACTAATGTCTATATTTGAATAAAATGTAGTGCGAACAGGATGGTTTAAAGGCTTACATTGGTGTTTGCAACGCGACTGTAAAATATCAGATTAAAACTCGTAATCAAAGTCTGTATTCCCATTTTCTTAGTGTTTGGATACTTTCTCAACATAAATAATTTGGTTGCCAACTGTGGCTTAGCGACGGGGCGGACATTTGACCACTTGCATGGTTGAATAAGTAACGGTAGAACTTCAGCACTACATATTATACCCAAGAAGATAAATGTAATTTATAGGCAAAAGAAGCGTTAATGTTAGACAGAGAGTCACTAGATCACTAGTCAAACCGTCCCTAGAAAGATTTTGGCGAGTGTAGAAAAGTTTGTGCGACAGCTAATTGTGTCTATCTGCGCATTGTTGAAAAACTTCAGCCGCTCATAATATATATTCGCTCTTAGCAAAACATACCATGATGTGTACCCCGAAGAGCCAAAACATTATAGCCAGCACGTCTTTATGCAAATCGAAGCAACTGAAGGTAAACGCTAGCGAGTGTGAATGTCATGAAACGGTATGAATAGCACCTGGTACTGAACTATGTTAATCATTGTTATTCTACTTCTTCAGATGGAAAAGGCAGTGGATTTAAGCGAGTTTGACAAAGGCCAAATTGTATGTCCAGACGACTGGGTCAGAGAATTTCCGAGATCGCAAGGCTTGTGAGGTGCTCATGATCAGCGGTGCTTAGTACTTTCAAAAAGTGGTCCGATCAGGTAAAATCCATGAACCTCCGGCAAGGTGTTGGCCGAAAACGGCTGATCAATGTTGAAGGTGAGCGAAGGCTGTCTCATATGTTATGAGCCAACAGAAAGGATGAAGTGGGCTACTTGCCGATCATTTGAATGCTGGTGACGGGAATAATGTGCCACAACACACAGTACTTTGATCCTTGCTGAAAATAGGGCTGTGTAGCCGCAAGCCGCTCCCAGTTCCCTTCCTAATCTCGGTTCACCGTCAAAAGGGCCTACACTAGACACGCGATCATTAAAGCTGGGCCTTCAATGATTGGAATATGGTCGTCTGGTCGCATGAATTTGATTTCCTGTTGCACCATGTGGACGGCCGAATAAGTGTGCATTGTTTACCTGGGAAAGTGTTGGAACCAGGGTTAACAGTGGGACGAAAACAAGCCGGCGGAGGAAGCGTAATATTTTGGGCAATGTTCTGCTGGGAAGCCCTGGGTACAGTCCTTCATGTGCAGGAAACTATGACGTCTACCAACTACCTAAACATAAGTGCAGACCAGATATATCCTGTATTCCTCTGTAGTAGCGCCTTCTTTCAGCAGGTAATGCCCCATCCCCTCATTGTTCGAGAATAGTCCGCGGAACCTGAGGAACACTACCAGGTATTGCCTTGGCCTACAAATCCTCCAGATACCAATCCAATAGAACATCTATTGATGTTCTATTGGATTGATATTCCACCCTCGCCGAGCTGTTTTGTCGGCACATACAGGACCAACATCATGTTAAGCAGGCGGACATGATGATTTGGCCCTACGCTGTGTATCTCTATTTAACCTACCTTTTGAGTTCGTTTTTTACGCTTTCCAACCGTAGGTTGAAGAAGCGTATATGCTCCAGCTTTGTCCGTCTGTCCGCACGATAACTGGCGCAAAAATGGTTCGATTTCGATGAAATTTAGTATGAGGTAGGGGACCACCTGGTCACGAACCCTATTGAAAATGGGACAAATGGGGTCAAAGGTCACGGCGTAGGAGCGGGATCCACTCCATTGCACATATGCGTCATAACTTGCGTAAATATGGTTCGATTTCAATGAAATTTTACTATGTGGTAGGGGAACTGCCTGGGAACGAACCCTATTCAAAATGGGTGAATTGGGGTCAAAGGTCAGGACATAAGAGCGGGGTGCATTCCATTGCCCTTATGCGTCATAATGTGCGTAAAAATGCTTCGATTTCGATGAAATTTCAGTATGTGGTAGGGGACCACCTGGGGACGAACCCTATTGAAAATAGATGAAATGAGGTCAAAGGTCAGGACATAGGATTGCGATCCATTCCATCGCCCTTATCCCATATTATTAAGGTGGACGTCAAGTAATTTTGTTTCCTATACTTCCAATGAAAAAACTTTTGTACACATTTCCTTCACAATTAATGTGTTCCCAAGAATGAATATTTGAACATCGATTAAAACAACTTCATATTATAACTTGGAATACTTAATATTTTCTAAAACATAACTATTATTTTATTAAAAATCAATAACTTTTCCTTTGGTGGTGTTGATACCAGAAAAAGCATGGCGCGACCTGTACTTTGCTGACGTCAGTAGACAAACAAATGTTGGATTGCATAATTATGGTTATGTTTTAGAAAATATTAGGTTTTCCAAGTTATAAAATAAAGCTAATTTAATCGAAGTTCAAATTTTCATCTTTGTGAACGCATTAAGTGTCCAGAGAAAAGATGGCACGACCTGTATTTTCATGACGTCAGTAGACAAACAAATGTTGGATTGCATAATTATGGTTATCTTTTAGAAAATATTAAGTATTGCAAGTTATCAAATGAAGATATTTTAATCAATGTTCAAATTTTCATCCTTGGGAATACATTAATTGGGCAGAAAATGTGTAGAGTTTTTTTTCCATTCGAAGTAGAGGAAGCAAAATTACTTGACGTTCACCTTAAAGGAGCAATTCTTGTATGTATGTAAATTTTATTTTGAAAACGGCTCTAAGGATTTTGATGAAAATCGTTTACCTACCGTTTTCTGGTACTAGAAATCGATTTAGTTTGATCTCGACTTTAGGAAAATTCGTTTAGTGGGTTAAATAACCACCCCGAATTACCACGTTTTTAGTGTAGTGTCATGGCGTCGAGTCATTAGATGTTGGCGCGTGGTCACGCCGTCTGTCTCATTGCGTCACGCGTTGTGTGTGGATCCTATTAAAGTTTTATGACGTCACACTCTTGCAAGCAGATGGTCGCGATTCCCATCTGCCTCATTACGTCACGCGTTTTGTGGGTGCGCTCGTCCGCACGATAACTCGCGTTAAAATCTTTCGATTTCGATGAAATTTTAGTATGTGGTAGGGGAATACCTGGGAAGGAACCCTATTGAAAGCAAACGAAATGGGATCAAAGGTTAGGACATAGGAGCGGGATCCATTCCACTGCTCTTATGCGTCATAACTAACGTAAAAAAGGTTCGATTTCGATTAAATTTTAGTATGTAGTAGGGGACCACCTGGGAACAAACTCTATTGAAAACTGGCGAAATGGGGGGGGGGGGTCAAAGGCCAGGACATAGGAGCGGAATCACTTCCATCGCCATTATGCATCATAACTTACGTTAAAATATTTCGATTTGGATGAAATGTTAGTATGTTGTAGGGACCTTCCTGGGGACGAATCCTATTGGAAATGGGGTCAAAGGGTAGGACACAGAAGCGGGATCTATTCCATCGTCCTTATGCATCATAACTTATGTAAAATTGCTTCGATTGCTACAAAACTTCATCATGTTATTTCGGAGGTATACAGAACCAGTTCTGTTGAATATATATCGAAATGGGAACAAATGTCAGGGCACAGGAGTGAGATATATTGCATAGCCATTTTCCTCATAACTTGAGTAATAACTTGAGCAATGATTTCTAGTATGTTGGAAAGCGTATCATAATCAATGCATTGCATGATTTTACTAACTTGTCTTATAAAGATTTTTTTACTTCTTGGTTAAACGTTTTCTTACTGAACGGCATATTGCTTCCTCGAAGAGGTTTTCCAATTTTGGCAACTCTGATATTGAATCAGGACAAAATAAACTGACAACATGGGGTTGTCGAGATCTCTTCACGTAAAGTTGCAGCGATTAGGCGAATATCATATATTGAGATAACTAAACGTTGATATAAAGCTTGTTTGGTTATATATGATCAATTATTGCTGTTATTTGATTGTATTCTGCTTGGAGAGTTGACAGTCACGGGTTATCAGTGAATTTGACCTTTCAGTTTGTGAAACGAATCAAACATTTGGATTCGGTACGCAAATCTCTTATCTCTCAGGCTGAACATTAGTTTCTAAATTATTCGAAGAGTTAAAATATATGTTAAACGGAGTTATATAGTAACATTTTGCTAGGAACTGAGTTAAGCAAATTAAACATACAGATATCAAAAGTTTACAATTCAGCTAAACAACTTGAATAATTTAATACAACAGAATAATTTTGAGCATATACGAATTATTTGTTGCTGAACCGTTCGCTTCATCATATTATGCATAATACAAATATTCATTCTAAAGAGAGAAACGTGTGTGTACGTAAGTCGTGTGTTTCATCTTAAAAAGAAAAGAAAAAAAGAAAAGAAAAAAAAAGAACCCAGCAGAAATCCTTCGCTTGTGCAAAGCAGCAAAATAATCAGAACTATACTATGGAAACTGAAAGACTACAATACAGTGCTTTTGTTTTTACATACGAAGTTCCATAATTTAGAACGGCGATGCGTAAGCTTTAGGAGATACAAAAATCTCAGAGAAGCTAAGTTGATTTCAAAATCCTATTTTACGTACCAGGTTCATTTGATGCGTGATAAGTAACCAAGAAAAGCTCTCATCTTAAGATTAAAAATACCATTCCGAAATGCAGGTACCGGAATTAGAAGACATTCCCTGTAGTAAACAAAGGATAATACTTCTCTACTCGCCTTCATCATATTAGATTAAAATCTTCGGCTCTTAAAAATCATGAGGATAAAGAAATACCTAGAAACCCAATTATTAATGTATTTAATGTTGTATAAGAAAAACAAATTAACTAAATGCTAAAAATGTAAGGCTGATTTCTCAATTTCATTTACGAAAGAAGTAGAACAATTGCGCTAAAAAATCTCGCAGGCTTGCTGAATCTCAGCTGCATATACTTTCCTGAAGGGTAATCATCCATCTTGCCGCTTTCGGAGGATCCTAACAAAATGGAATAGTCTCGAATATTCGACTGTTACAATTTTTACCCTTTCTATTTCCCAGTGGTCCGATTATTCACATAGATTCACGTACCTGAACGCCTACCGTTTATGCCCCAGCATCGTCCTCTCCTTAGTTCCCAATGCGGCCATTCGGTATATTATAAATTAAAGCCATAAAATGTCCCTCATCCATTATACAAGTCAATTAATCATGTGAAGTGGGGTCAGCCTCTCAGCTTTTATGGCATTTTTCTCCATTTACTTTTTGTTCGTTTTTTTTCCATCGACTGAATACTGACGATGAAAAGCCGCAAAACTGTCGACATGAGGTTTATGGGGGTATTTTTAAGTTTCACGCCAGTTTAAAGATTCCTGCCTTTCGCAAGACGTCTCTAATGTTGTTAATACATGCCAATATATCATCATACCTTAACGTAAATGCTTCCCGTTAGTAAAAAACTCGAGTTTAATTCAGCAGCACGCTGGGAGCAGAAGAGCATCTTCTAAGAATAGTACAATTCAGAGCAAATCTGCTTGCATGTTAATTCAGTTTGTCAGATACGCAATTATCAACGTTCTAACTTATTAACTTCTCCGATTTCTTTTTCATGTAATGATTAATATTTATCAGTGAGCACTGTTTTCATCATGTACAAGGTAACTTAAAAAAAAAACTAAATTATCAAACCAACAGTACGCGTTAAAAATTTAGACACGGTTTGCATTGGAAAAGTAAAAAAAGTATCTCATAAATTAAATCAACGCTGCTTTGACTCAAATGTACTAAAAAGAATTCTTTATTTTTGCTTTTACTTTTGTCAAAGAAATTAGATGTACCAGGGCAAAATAGAATCGAAGTGCGCAATAGGAATTATTACTACAACAACTATAGATAGTGCAATTCCACCGTGCTTAAGAGTAACTTATATTTTTTACCTTGAAAATTACCTTCGCACTAACTCAGAATAACAGTTAATCTAAACTTAATTTGATTGTGTTTCGTAAAACATTTGTCACAGCTAAAGGTTTTGTAAATGTGGAAGAATTATTTTTGGAGCCACAAGAATGTAATTACAGAAATACGAGTATATAATCAAGCTTCGAAACCTTTCGCAAAAATTTGGGTGAAGAGCAGTGAAGTCCGCAAAAGCTCATTGGCGCTGGATTATTTATTATCATGCCTTGCGTACACATGTAGGCATTTAAAAAGTCATAAAGCAAAAGGTAGTGAAATTTAAAAAACCGCAGAGCACTTTCTATTATGAAGTCAAATTTACATTTCTTGTTTCGTATCCTTACCCCCAAGAATGCCATTTTCTAGAAACCATATCGTACGTGCTACAAGTAGCAATAACCTTACTTGGATTTCAATGTGAGACATTCAGAAGTCGTACTTGCAGTGTGATGGTTGATTTGAGTGAACACTACTGTTTTCGCAACGTTAAAGAAATTGAAATTCAGAGATTTGTAAAGAAACGCCGTCATTTTTACAGTGCTATAAGAAAAAGAAGACAGAACCTACACTGACGGAAAAAAATCCCAACACCACGAAAAAACAGTTGTAGAGGAATGAAATGGCGGCAATACATTCGTATAGGTAACATATTTAATCGATTAAGGTTTCAAGATCACAGCTTATTGTAAGCGCAAGAAGAGCCATTTTAAATGTGAAATGCTGGTACATTAATAACCCGTGTAACCGCCAGAATGTTGAATGCAAGCACGCAAACGTTCATGCATTGTGTCGTACAGGAGCTGGATGTCAGTTTGTGGGATGGAGTTCCATGCCTGTTGCACTTGGTCGGTCAAAACAGGGACGGTTAATGCTGGTTGGGGGTGACGCTGGAGTTGTCGTCCAATGATGTCCCATACGTGCTCGATGGGTGAAAGATCTGGTGATCTAGCAGGCCACGGCAACATGTCGACCCTGTGTAGAGCATGTTGGATTACAACAGCGGTATGCGGGCGAGTGTTATCCTGTTGGAAAACACCCCCTGGAATGCTGTTCATGAATGGCAGCACAACAGGTTGAATCAACAGACCGACGTACAACTGTGCCGTCAGGGTGCGTGGGATAACCACCAGAGTGCTCCTGCTGTCATAGGAAATTGCTCCCCAGACCATAACTCCAGGTGTAGGTCCAGTGTGTCTCGGCCGCTGACAGGTTGGTTGCAGGCGCTCACCTGGCCTCCTTCTAACCAACACACGGCCGTCACTGGCACCCAGGCAGAACCGGCTTTCATCATAAAACACAACAGATCTCCACTCCGTCCTCCAATGAGCTCTAGCTTGACACCACTGACGTCGCAAACGGCAGTGGTTTGGAGTAAGTGGAATGCACGCTACAGGGCGTCTGGCTCGGAGCTGTCCTTCAAGTAACCGATTTGTAACAGTTCGTTGTGTCACTGTGGTGGCAACTGCAGCTCGAATTGCTGCCGCAGACGCGGTACGATGCGCCACGGCCATACGCCGTACACGGCGGTCTTCCCTCTCAGTAGTGCCACGTGGCCGGCCGGAACCCGGCCTTCTTGATGCAGTACCTTCCCTTGACCACCGCTGCCAACAATCATGCACAGTGGCTACATTCCTACCAAGTCGTTCTGCAATATTGCGAAAAGAAAATCCACCTTCTCGTAGCCCTATTACACGACCTCGTTCAAACTCCGTGAGCTGTTGATAATGACTTCTTCGTCTTCTAAAAGGCATTCTTGACTAACATCAACACCCTACGTCGAATCTCAACGATAACTAACGCTCACGAACGTTACAGCGCGTATTTACAGCAAACCTGCTTTGCATGTTCCGAGTGGCGCCTACTAGCGCCACACGTATGCGCTGAGCGCGAAATTTTCATAGACGTCATCTTACAGATGTACTCTCACCGCCTACCAACTGTCGTTTATCTAACACAACCCCTTCTTGGTGTTGGGATTATTTTTCCGTCAGTGTATGTGACGAACATTGCATGCTGTCTACCAATCGAAACCTACCCTACTTTGTGTAGAATATGTCAAATATCTGCACAAAATGAATATGCATATGTATTTATGTATAAGATGCTTAATACGTTTCAAGTAAGAGGAAGTGTGCGTCAAGATCTGTGATTCTATTTTAGCATAAAAGGTCATGAGTGGCTATTCAGTATTGTCCGGCAATGACGCGTATTTCCCTTTTGCAAATGTTGTAGGTACTGGAAACTGGGCAATTTTCGTTTCATTTTTTCAAACTATGTCCTAAGTACTGTATAATGAATGAAACTATAACGATTTGTTAATTACATTTTAAACAAGAAGGGCGACACCAAATTTTTGTTGTAATGAGCGCTTATTTTGAATCCTTTCAGACGGGAATAAAATTAATCAAAATTATTTAAAGTCAATGGAACAAGTTAGAAAAAAAATCATTTGGATTTCTACAATCGATTAAACAACCAAAAATAGGAACAGCTACTTTCTTCCACCAGCGGCTAAAAAAATATGTTACAAAAATTAACAAATCGCGCTGAAAAAGTTTCTCATAGCAGGAAGAGTATTTGAGATGAAAATATTTTCAAATCGAACAGTTAAAAGAAGAAATATAGAAGGAAGTACGGTATAACTCTACGCCTGCTAGCGGAAGAATTTTGCATAATGAAAAAGTTAAACATCGGCGGAAATTATTCTTGAAGGCAAAAGCTATGCTAAGGAAAATAAACTTTTAAAATCCGTCTACCTGAAGCAAAGATAGGCTTTGGTATCGAGAAAAAGTTTTGACATTTACGTCCCCTAGCGGTAAAGCTGTGCATTATTTAAAGCGGATATTGCTCGTCATTTTTATTGTTGCGATTCGCACACAGAAACAAAAAAAGAACAAAAAAATTTCTCAATAGGGTTTTTAGAAGTGGAGATACAGCTGCAAGAAGAAGTACATAAACACCACTTAGCGACAGAACTGTGAACTACAACACTCCTGAAATACAAAATTAAAATGCTCCACAAGAAAAAATCGTATCCTGTGTCAATATTTTTTAATCGCACATTTAGATGCTAAGTTACTGAGAAAAGCAGACTAAGCGTTTGCGTCTCCTAGCGCCGAAAGTATGCATTATTTTGGAAAGAAAATACAAGCAGAGGTTTTATAGTTAGCAATATTTGCCCGCAAAATAATTTTTTCAATTGGGTGTTTATGCCTGCAGATACTGCCGTAAACGGAAACGTGAGTTTACGCCCTCTATTGGCACACTTGTGCATTAAGATTTTTTTGAAAATGTTTGAGAAACATTTCGCACTAAAAACGCTCACCCACAAAGAAAGGATTTTGGAAATCGGAGTCCCGGAAGAAGAGATATCGACAAAAATAAGATACATATCTACAGCCCCTGGCGGAAAACCTGCACTATTATGTGCAGGACGTATTCTCGAAAGGTTTTCTAAGATGGTCGGTATCTCCAATCAAGTTTTCCGAAACTCAGGTTTTGCTGCCAATACATCAGGAGCAGAAATAAACACTTACGCCCTTGGTGGCCAAACCATTCTTTACCAAACATTACAAACATGTATGGGAAACATTTCTTATCAGGAGCTGTATCGGATGTAGGAAGAGTTTTTCTAATCTGTCTTTTAGAAGCAGAGACATCGGGAGAAACGCAATTTACCTTTACGCGCCCTAGCGGAAAATCTATTCATTACTTGAAAAGGAGAATGAACCTAAAAATACTTTGATATAAATGGCATGGAAAGAAAAAATAATGTTTTAATCGGATATTTTGAATAAAATAATGTTATTCAATTCAATATCATCTGCATTTACGCTCTCTACCGGCGAAGTAGCGCATCAGAAAAAACGGAATGCAAAGATGATCATTCTCACATTTCAAGCTTCCCAAATCGAAAAATTTTCCTAATCGGACTAATAATTGCAGCGATATAGTGTCCACAGATGGACGGTCGGACGAACAAAGTGATAACATAAGAACGGTCTCCTTTTACAAAAGACGTGCCAAACAATCGGAAACAAGCGACAAAAAGACGGAGGTGCAGCACGAGAAAGATATCACTCATTTTTAAGGGGCAAACACACACACACACAGCAAAAGCTCTTGAGGAATGGAAGATGATGGTAACGTCGATTGTTATGAAAGGCAGAATACGTCTGTGTTATTGCATTCGTGAGTATGTATTTGAAGTTCTTCAGAATTCCCTACGAATATCTATACCGATCTTAATACATTTCTGACTGGGGATTGGTTCCAAACCGTATGCTTACCCCGTGGCGCTCAAAACCCTACTGCTGTGACCGAGGGCGACTTTCTGGCGAATCATCAGAATTATGAACCAGTTCATGTCCAAGTTGAAGCATGAGTGCTGTGCTTGTTGTTCGGTACAGGTGGCTCTTAATCATCTTAGAGATTCATGTCAGTCGATAGGTATCACAAGAACATTAACAACCACCAGAAATGCCGGAGTTGAAAGACTATCGCTGGAAATCCACTGCTATGATGCATTCGATTGGTCAGGTACGATCTACTGCAAACGTTTAAGATGTTAATTTTGAGCACATATGTTAATGGCGTAAATAACAGCCTAAACCTCTTAATAATATTGTGAAACCCAGAACCGTTTCCCTTTCCCTCGGAAAAAAATTCCAGCCCATTAGTTTACACACGGCAACTTCAACCACTAGTATTTACTGGGAAGTTCCGTGACGTTAATAGAAGAAAAATCTAACATCTTGTGCGCGAGCAAAATTCTTTATGACTTTACGGACGACAGACGGAAGCATCAATGATCAGGATGATAGAATATAGATATCTCTATCGGTTAAAATAAAATTAAATGGTGATTATGCAGTTCCGGTGAAAATAAGTGAAATGATGATTATGCAGTTTCGGTGAAAATAAGTGAAATGATGATTATGCATTTTCGGTGAAAATGAATATTTCATTCATTCATGATCGCGTCTGATGATTATGCAAAACTTGCAGAATTGAAAGAAAAACAAATAACAATATTTAAAGTTTTGGTTATCATCACACCGTAACAAAATTCAGAAAAACAAGAAAAAACTCAAACTACATGCTGTTAAAAAGCTGGATCTCCCTTAAAAATTAACAATAGATATATGCCTCGTTTAGCCGATTGTGACGTGTGTATCCTATTTTAACTTTTCTTTCGTTTTTATCTATTATTTACATTTTGCGTATCTTTCGATTATGCTTTCCAATTCCACCGTTTTATCTAAACTCCCAAAGCGTTTCTCTGTGTGACAGCAGTGTGTCAATCCGTCAGAAACCAATGATAGCTATAAGTTGGGGGATGTTATCATTGTAAATCTTCTTTACTGGTCTGTTGTGTTACGACGTGGTGTGTGGTAAAATTGTTTGCTTCTATCCTTACTGATTGTTTTCCACTGGTACCAGGGAAGGAAGAGAGACAGTGCCGTAAGGAAAACACAGCATCTATGCCTCACGGGATTCGAACCCGGACACATCTCGGATGAATAATCGGAAACCATTGCTTAGACCACTGCGCCACCGGGGCGGTGGAACATGTGATGGTATTTCTGCTAAAGATGTATTTTGAACTTATAGTCAAACGCGAGATTTACTATGAAGAGAAGCGCACAATACGTTCAGTTATACGTTTTTTCTAAACGAATGTGGAGACTTAACGTGCGTTTTCAGCATTACTTATGGAAAGCGTTTTCCTTAGATTTTCAATACGTCTTTCCACATTTTGTTTTTGATTTGCCTTCCACACATGGAGATTTTTGAAGAAATATTCTTCACAAATACTGGGAACAACTACAAAAAATTTTAAGACGCTAAAAAGAATAGCCATTGCCTTGCTTACTGTTCAACATCTAACTTATCATCACAAAACTTGAGAAATTGCCGCCTTAAAAATCCCGTTGTTGTTCTGTGTATTAGGGAAGAATATTCCTTCCACAATCTCAATGGTTGAAAAACCACTGCGAAGAAGCATCTGATTAAGGCTGATTACTTCGATAGGCGTAAAAACGGAAGTTCTTCAGGTTCTTTATCATCAGATGCTTGGGACTTTATTGTCGTGGGTGGTATAAAGGATACTATGCTCGAACTGAAATCGATTTCAGGCGATGTAATTTTCAAGTTTTCTGATAAATTATATGTCGAACAATAAGCAAGGTATTGGCTACACGATCCGTGTCTCCCCTAGGATTCGGATCCGGACCCATCTCCGACAAATGATTAAGAAACCTACGCTTCGTATTAATCAGCCACTGGGGCAACTCACACAGCATATAATATTTTTTTAATGCATCCACATAGATTGAGAGTAGATATTCTTTAACGAAAATTGATTGGATGATTAAGTGAAAAAATCTACTTTTTTTGTTTCCATGGCATTCGTCTCTCGGATTGGTCGTCCACACCGCCTCTGACTAATCGACGAAATTATTTGATTGCATTAAAATTAAATCGCAGCATATTAGCAAAGAACTCTGTGCTACATGTGCGATATGTATATTTTGGAATTTTACGGGCGGGAACACATTTGTAGATGGGTAAAATTGAAAATTGCCTCTGAGTTTTCTGTTGCTATGCTGTCGTTGTAGCCCGTTAATGTAATCTGCAGCCAGGCTTTATTCTTCACACAGTTGGTAGGAATTCATCGTTTCGGTTCATGCTCGAACGTAACACACACTATATGGCGCCCACGCAATGGATATAACACCATCAAATTTCTAATATTTCCCAAACACCAAGTTTTATTTTTACTTAAACTCATTCTGGGATATTTCAGACGTAATTTTCCCCCGTTACCTCTTCATCACGGGAACTGAATAAACGTACTCAATTTAAATAACGGTCCCTGTCAGAACCAGTATTAATAAAATAAAGCAAAATTTTTTGTGTTCAAATACAGTGCTGATATAATTCCTTAATATTTAGAACTGGGTGCTTTATTCAATTAAGATAAACTGTAAGGAATGTCATGCATCTTAATCTAGCTTTGTTGTTGTGGGACAGTGAATGCAATTTAAAAAAAAAACATTGGTAGCTAGCGTTTTATTGTACGACGAATATCAAACTTTTCATTGGGGGAAATAAATGGCATGCAAATGCGCGCTGCAAGATAACATATCTCTGTTTCTTTTCCATAAGAATATCATGTTGAATGAAACATCGTCACAAAAGCTATTTGATTTTTAAGAGGGGATAACAGGACATCCTTGTGGGAAAGACAGTTCTTGGAAGATATGCATTTAAGTTCGTCACCAAGTGCGTCTATGGTTTTATGTTCGGTAGTTGCATAGCTGATGCCTTCTAGACTTATTCTCTCGATAGAAATAATCCTGGAAGAAAAGCGACGTCTGCCAAAAGTAAGAAAGAAAGCAAGTATATGCTTGAAGAAAAGTAGACTGAATTTTCCAAAATACACTCGTTCTTCTGAATAAAAAAATATGAGTGGTACTTGAGGCATATCGTTGACGATATCCTTGAGGATGATCTTCAATACGTAAAGTAACCTCCGCTACTTATTCGCCCTAAAATAAGTTGCAGAAAACAACAAAGTGGGAATGGAGAGAATAAACAAGAGACGAAAGTGGATGTATCATCATTAGGACGGTCTTTCTCAATGATGATGCTCTTGCTCTGATACCACTGCGGAGATGAGTGCTGAAGGAAGAATGGAGGCGACGTATGAATATAAATGACCGCACTGCTCTCTAGCAAAGAGAATCCATAACACGAAAATCTTATCACGTAAATAAATCGACACAGGAGTATCAACATCGGAGTTTGCAATTTATGTTTTTGTTTTTTTCACGTCCCTGTTCCTAGGTGCTCATCACATGGGCGTGTTACCGAGAAAACACACAGAGTTAAGCAGATTTCCAATTTTTAAGAAAAAGATTTTACGATAATGAAAGACATATTTTCAATTTTAGTTCCCTTCAGTTAGAATAAAGAAAAGTGTTACTTCCTTACAAAGTGCAGGCGACAAGAAATGAGCTTAATCGTTTTCTCACTCTCTGCTTTTACGATTTCTTCCCGCCCCCTATCGTACTTCCTTTCTAGAATACGCATCCAAAAAAAAAAAAAGCATGCTTATGAAGAGGATGTAGATAGTCGAGAATCTAACAGAAACCCATTTTTGATAATAGACGACATATCTTCACAGAGAGTCTTTATCGTTTTTACACTCAGCATTTAGATACACGTTTTGATTATCACAGTTTGGTTCCAAAAGATTCATAGTTTTTTGATAGCTTAGACAATCAAAATTTTCAGAAAAAGAAAATGATGAATTCTTAAAGAAACAGCCCTCTTAGAGTAAAGTTATCGCATTTCTGTAATGGCTTTATGCATTTACGTTTTCTTGGTAAGAGCTATCAATTTTACTTACTTTTACTAGAAGCTATCACAAGAAAATTATGAATTAAAACTACTGGCCGCGAGTGGTCTAATGTGCTAGATTCTGAATATTCGTCGGAGGTAAGGCCCGGATTCAAGTTCCAGATGACGTATGGATCATACGCCTATCTGATGGCTCTTCCCCTTCCCAGCGTCTAGAGGCCCTAAATTAGGGACGAGTGACTGCTTACAACATCACAAAGTGCTCGTGATGGGAGGTAAACCTAGAAACAAAAAAGTTACTGGGTGCAAAAGAGACCATTAAATTTGATTTTTAAAACTAAGTACTGAGTTAAACTTAAAGAGGCGATAGTGTTGCTGCTACATATTTATTTTAAACTTGTATATCAAACGCAGGATTTGTTATGAAGAGAAGAGCAAAATTCGTTCAGTTATGTTTTTCTTAAGTTTGAACAACATGGGCAGTTAACGTGCGTTATCAATTTTACTTATGGAAAATTTTCCTTCAAATCTTCAATTCGTCTTTAAAATTTTTTTTAACTTGCGTTCCACATCTGCTGCACCTCATAATTTGGAATGAGTTTTTTGTTTCCTTTTAGCCCGTCTATTGTGAAAAAGAGCATACTTATATTACCGGTTTGTCCATCCGTCCGTCCGTCTGTGGAAACCATATCTCTGCCACTATTTGTCCGATTTGAAAAATTCTTTTCGCATTGGGAATCTTGAAATGTGCGATTGCTGACTCTTTATTATTATTTTTTTTTGTTTCTGTTTTTTTACAATGCACAATTTCGCCGCTGGAGGGGTAAATGCAGATGATATCGAATTCAAAATACATTTTATTCCATATATTTGCTTCTAAACATCCGATTAAAAAAACACCTTTCGATTCTAATTATGCAGAAAACTCCTTTTGGTATAGTCACTTTTTGAAGTTACTTACAGATTTTCTGCTATGGGGCGCAAAAATATATTGCGTTTTCCTTGATATCTCTGCTTCTAAAACTCCGATTTGAAAATTTCTTTCTGCAGCGGGTACAACTCCTGATCGGAAATATTTTACATATAATTTCTAATTTTTGGTAAAAAAGGGTTTGGCCACCAGGGGGCGTAACTGTTCATTTCGACTTCTGATGTATTTGCAGCAAAATCTGAGCTTCTAAAATCTCGATTAATAAAATCGGTTCTTAGATCGATACGACTCACGTCGAATAAACCTTTTCGGAATATTTGTTCTTAAAATAATGTATGGTTTCTTAGCCAAGGGGTGTAGATGTATATCTTATTTATGTCAATGTCTTCGCTTCTAATGGTCTGATTGGAAAAATTTCTTCTTTGTTAGATAGAGATTCCGGTGCAACATGTTGTTCATATAATTTAAAAATTTTGAAGTAATTCATAGACTTTCCGCTAGGGGTCGTAAAGGTAAATTGCGTTTTCCCCGATATCTCTGCTTCTAAAACTTCAATTTGAAAAAAAATTTCTCCATCCAATACAGCTCCTGATGAAAAATGCTTTGAATATAACTTCTAATATTTGATACAGAAACATTTTGCTTTTCGAGGGGGTAAGCGCTAATTTTTGCTTCTGATGGATTTGAGGCAAAATCTGAGCTCCTGAAAATTCGATTGAAAAATGTTTTCGTGGATTGATACTGCTCACATCAAAAAACCTTTTGAGAATTCTTTCTTTTTAAAATAATGCATGGTTTTTCCGCCAGGGAGCGTATATGCATATTTTACTTTTGTCGATATCTCTGCTTCTAAGAGTCCGATTTGAAAAATTATTTCCTTTTTGGAGAGCGTTTCCTCTCCGAAATGTTTTTCATATAATTTCAAAATGTTGTTAAAGCACAAGTGTCCCACCAGATGGCGTAAGTTCACGCTTCCGTTTACAAAAATATCTGCAGGTCTAAAATCCCGATTTAAAAGTTCTTTCTTCAGTCAGATACTACTCAGTCTGCGAACTATGTATGCGTATTTTCTTTCCAAAATAATGAACAATTTCTCCGCTAGGGAGTGGAAATGGTTAATCTGTTTTTTCTGAATATCTCTGCTTCTACGTGTGCATTTTAAAAAGTTTATTTAACACCGAATGCCATTAACTTTGTAGAACACTTTAGGCTAGTTTATTTTGGAGTTCACAGTTCTGTCGGTATGTGGCGTCTGGGTACTTCAGTTTGCTGCTATATCGCCGCTTCTAAAAACATTATTGAGAAATGTCGCCTTTACTGTATGCCATTCGCTACCATAGAGATATGGACCATTATCCTCTTTAAATAATCCTAAGATAATCCAAAGTAAGCGTCCAAAATGTTTTTTCGCTATCTCCGCTTCCGGGGGACGTATTTGTAAAGTTATTATTTCTTTGCATATATTTTTACATGAAGAATATTTTTCGGTTAATTAAAACTTTTCCATTACGCAAAATTCTTCCGCTAGCAGATGCAGATTTATATCATGTTTTTTCCGTATTTGTTCTTTTAACTGTTCGACTTTAAAATCTCTTTGTCTGTGATACCTTCCATTTGCTATGAGAAACTTTTTGTGAGCCATTTGTTAATTTTCGTAACATGCTTTTTAGCCGCTGGTGGAACTAAGTAGATGTTTCTATTTCTGGATGCTCTATCGATTGTTGAAACCGGGTGATTATCTTCCAAGCCAATTCCATCGACTTTGAATAGCTTTGATCAACTTAATTCGCGTCAGAACGGATTCATAAGACGTGCTCATTACAACGAAAATTTGGTGTCATCTTTCTTGTTTTCTTTTTCATTTCATGCATCAAAAACAAAATTTCTGATAAAAAGTTGCTCTAAATATACACACCAGTTAGCTCTGCATTAGGAACAATACCCTTCTTACATATTCGAAGCGATCACGAAGTACCACGAGATATCAACGTAACGTGCGGCTACTATATACAGTATTATGTACCCCAGTTTTATGAACGTAATCAGTAAAAGTTTGCCAGTAACGGAGAAACATGGAGACACAAGCCAATTTGACCGTGGCCAGATAGTTGGGGCCCTAAGGGCAGGTGCCAGTATTTTGAAAACAGCCGCACATGTAGGCCGTTCCCGTATTTCTGTATCAGAGATGTACCAGGACAAGATTAACTATGCACAGACATCCACCAGAAGGGTTCATGTTGGTCAGCCACGAGCGGTTGATCCTAAAGGTGAGCATCGGATGTTACGACTAGTATCTCAGCAACGTCGTGCAAATGTCACCCAGCTAACCCACCAGTACAACAGCGCTACAGTGTGACCTATTTCCACATACACTAAGCGTCGTACCGTGCTTCGACAAAGATTCCTCAGGCGGAGACCAACGAGGGAAACGTGATGACACACAGTTATCGCAAACAACGCCTTGCATGGACCAAAAATCGTCTGCAACGGATACTTTACGGGTAAAAGGTCGTCTGGGGTGATGAGTCTCGTTTTCTGCTGTACGTTGCTGATGTCCGTGTTCGCATATGACGTAAAGAACATGAAGCCTTATTCCCTGGTTGCAGTATTGGAGTTCAAAAGGCCGGTAGAGGTGGTGTGGTGGTTTTGGAGCATTTCCCTGGGAAGCCCTATGTCCGTTGGTTATCATCCCACAAACACTGAATGGTAGGCCTTACAGGTGCCTGTTAGCCGGCCATCTCCGAGAATATTTGCAGGAGGAGTACCCGTACCACACTGCCATCTTTCAACAGCACAATGCTCCGTGTTATCGGCCTCGTATAACTACTGAGTGGTTGGAGGAACAACCCAACGAATTCGACACATTGCTTAGGCTCCCGAATTCCCCTGACTGTAACTCAATTGAATATTTGTGGGATATGCTAGAACGGGGAGTGTGAACTGCTGTCCTCCTCCAAAGAATGAGCGTGAACTGGTGGAGCTGCTGCCGCAGACATGGGTCAGGTTAAGCATGGAGGATGTTCGACACCATGTACAATCCGTTCCTGGGCGTCTGCGAGCCCTGATTGCACAGAAAGTAGAGCGACACGTTGTTAGGTAGATGTTCCTAATGCAAAACTAACTCAGTGTATGTGATTCAACCATATTTATTCATCCCAAAGCAACGTACCGAGACATCGGCGCCTGTGTGGGCCGACATCCAGTCACAGTGAGGCGAGTATGGATTCGGTGGGTGCAGGAGGGATGGACGGACCGACGTGAGCGATTGCCACAGCCGCGGCACACCACCAAACCAGAGGACCGGCATGTTGTGCGGCGGGCATTGACGGCTCGCACCGCCACATCACGAACGTTAGCGCAAGAATTAGGGTGTGTTGCGCAACAACCTGTGACAGCACATACCGTTCGACGTCGTCTGCAGGATCGGGGACTTGTCGCACGGAGCCCATTGCTCCGATTACCATTGACGTTACACCACCGGCAAGTGCGGCGGCAGTGGGCCGTTGAACGCCGCACCTGGACTACGGAATGGCACGACATTGTCTTCTCCGATGAATCCCGCTTTTGCCTGCAACACCACGATGGTCGGATCCGCGTGTGGCGGCACCGCGGGGAGAGACTGCATGACGCCTGCATTATGCATCGACATACCGGTCCGTCGCCTGGCGTTATGGTTTGGGCCGCAATTGCTATGACACCCGCACCACTCTGATACGCATCGCCGGTACACTCAACAGCCACCGCTACATCTCCGATGTTTTGGAGCATGTAGTCCTCCCTTACCTGCAGGACCTGCCAGCGGCCGCGTTTCAACAGGACAATGCGCGCCAGTACGTGGCACGCATCGTGCAACCATTCTTCACGGCCCACCAGGTGTCACTGCTGCCGTGACCCGCCTGTTCTCCCGATATGTCGCCCATCGAACATGTTTGGTTGCTGATCGGCAACCGAGTGGCCCGGCAAGCACCACCCGCGGCTACGCTTGATGAACTGTGCAAACGTGTGCAAGCAGCCTGGACCGACATAACCCAAGCCCACATCCAAAGCCTCTTTCGTTCGATGCCGCGGCGTGTAGCGGCCGTTATTGCCAGCCATGAGGGCCACACGAACTATTGATGTCTGCGTGTTCCGCAAGTCGCAAGGGCCTGTACGCTCAATCGTTTCATCTGTGTATCAGTTGTTATGTGTCCAGTAAATCTGGCTTTGCAATCTCGTGTCCTTCTTGGTGTTGCATATTGGGTTACCAGCAGTGTAGTTACAAAGATATGGTGTCCACAGGACGAATAGACGTGCGGACGAAGTGAAAACATAAGCACGAATTTTGTTTGGTTTTTAGCCCGTCTTTTGTAAAAAAAAGATGGTGCTTATGTTACCGGTTTGTCAGTCCGTCCGTCCGTCCCTCCCTCCCTCCGTCTGTACCCACGATATCTCTGCAACTATTAGTCCGATTTGAAAAAAATGTTTTTGCATTGGGAAGTTTGAAATATACGAATGATGATCCTTCATTTCGTTTTTTTTTACGATGTACAATTTCGCCGCTAGAGGGCGTAAATGCAGATGATGTTGAATTCAAAAATACGTTTACATATTTGCTTCTAAACATCCGATTGAAAAACTTATTTTATCTTTCGATTCCATTTATCTCGAAGAGTTTTTAGATATAGTTACTTTTTCAAATTACACATAGATTTTCCGCTAGGGGGCGTAAAAGTGAATTACATTTTTCCCGATAACTCTTCTTCTAAAAGATCAATTTGAAAAAAAAATTCTTCAGCGGATACACCTCCTGTAGGAAAATATTTGGCATATAATTTCAAATTTTTGGTAAAGAATACTTTGGCCACCAGGGGGCGTAAGTGTTAATTTTTGCTTGTGATGCATTTGCCATAAAATCTGAGCTTCTAAAATATCGACTGAAAAAATTCTTTCCTGGACTGATTCCACTCAGATCGATAAACCTTTTCGGAATATTTTCTTCTTAAAATACTCCACAGTTTCTCCGCCAGGGGGCGTAGATGTATATCTTATTTTTGTCAATACTCTACGATTTGAAAATTTTCCTTTTTGTTGGATGGTGTTTCCAGTGTTACATGTTTTCCATATCATTTAAAAATTTCAAGTAATTCGCAGACTTTCCGCTAGGAGGCGTAAAGGTAAATAAATAAAGGTAAATTGCTTTTCCCCCTATATCTGTGCTTCTAAATCCCCGATTTGAAAAATTATTTGCGCACCGGATACAGCTCCTGATGGGAAATCCTTTGCACGTAATTTCTAATTTTTGTAAAAAATGGTTTGGCCACCAGGTGGCGTAAGACTTAATTTCCGCTTCTGATGTATTGCAGCAAAATATGAGCTTCTAAAATCTCGATTGCAAAAAAATTTGTTTGTTGACCGATACTACTCATGTCGACAAACCTTTTAGGAACATTTTCTTCTTGAAATAATGCACGGTTTCTACGCCTGGTTTGGCCACCAGGTGTAGAAACCATGCAACATGAGTAGTATCGGTGTTAAGCCAACACCGGTACTACTCATGTTGCATGGATTTGAAAATTTATTTCTGCACCGGATACAGCTCCTGATGGGAAATCCTTTGCACGTAATTTCTAATTTTTGTAAAAAATGGTTTGGCCACCAGGTGGCGTAAGACTTAATTTCCGCTTCTGATGTATTTGCAGCAAAATATGAGCTTCTAAAATCTAGATTGCAAAAAAAGTCGTTTGTTGACCGATACTACTCATGTCGACAAACCTTTCAGGAACATTTTCTTCTTGAAATAATGCATGGTTTCTACGCCACGGAGCGTAGACGTATATCGTATTTTTGTCAATATCTCTACTTCTAGGAATCCGATTTGAAAAATTCCTTCTTTGTTGGATAGTGTTTCAGATGCTTAGTGTTTTTCCTATAAATACAAAATTTTCAAGTAAATCATAGACTTTCCGCTAGGGGGCACAGGGGTAAATTGCGTTTTCTGCGTTATTTCTGCTTGTAAAACTCTGATTTGAAAAATTCTTCCTGTATCGCATACAAGACCTGATGGAAAATATTTTTCACATAATTTCTAATGTTTGGTAAAGAATGGTTTGGCCACCAGGGGGCATAAGTGTTAATTTCTGCTTCTGATGTATTTGTAGCAAAATCTGGGCTCCTGAAAGCTCGACTAATTTTTTTTTCTTAGACCGCTACCGCTCATATGGAAAATTCTTTTGAGAATACTTTCTTCCTAAAATAATGCATGGTTTTCCCACCAGGGGACGTAAAGTTACATATTATTTTTGTCGATATCTCTGTTTCTAAGAGTCCGATTTGAAAAATTCTTTCGGTGTTGGAGAGCGTTTCCGGTGCTAAATGTTTGCCATATAAATTCATGTTTTTCTTAAGGCACAAGTCTGCAACCAGAGGGCGTAAGCTCCCGACTCCGTTTACAGCAATATCTGAGGGATTAAAAGCTCGATTGGAAAAACTCTTTCTTCCGTCAGATACTATTGTTTTCCATACCGGTTCCATTGACTTTGAATAGCTTTAACAAATTTAATTTGCGTCAGAACGGATTCAAAAACGTGCTAATTACACCCAAAAATTCGGTGTCATCTTTCTTGTTTACAATTGCCGTGCAAAAGAGTCATCTAAGAGCAACACGTTTGAAAACTAATACAACAAACATACGGTTGGTAACATCTGACAACCAATAATCTTGCACTTTACATGGTTTACTTAGGCCGTTTATATCCTGTTGCTCAGTCTCAAAACACTTGCAGTTCTCATATCCAACTCCTGAGTTGGTAACCATTATGTTCTCCTACACACCCGTGTATAATTCGAAATCACTTTCCGCATCATATTAGGAAATCACGAGCCCGTGGAGAAGTGTGTACGCCAGGTTCTCTCTACTCACATTCTTCATGTAAATTCTGTCCCGCGAACTGTCAGTATTGTGTAAGCACAGATCGAACGTGAGCGATCCGTGCTTACACAATACTGCCACAGAGAAACAAAATAGGCACAAAGAACACTGATCGTCAAAAAAAATAGTTGCACCCAGAAGGACGTGTCGGTTTGCAGTGCTATTCGGGAGGAAGGTAAAGGTTACCAGGATAAATAGATGATTAAACACCGAGACTGATACGAGCAATATTTATTGAGCTACATGCCAATGAGTTGTGTCTCTCAGTATGGCGTCCGGCAGCCATGTTTGCTCAGATAGCATGCCAGATGTCCCGGAATTGAATTGCACAGGTTCCTAATGGTGTCTTGCGATTAGCCATCCCATGCAGCTTGAATCTTCTCACGCAGTTCCTCCAGATTGTGCGGTAGCGGTGGAGTGTGGATAGCGAGTCCAGTAGCATCCCACACATTTTCAATCGACGATAGGTTGGATAGGTTGGGTGATGCGGGTGGCCATCACAGAGTATCAGTTCCTTGAAAGCAAGCTCTCGAGAGAGCAGCAGTTTATAGACCAGCGTTTCCCTGTTGGAAAATTGCACCCGAGTGAGCGTTGAGAAAAGGTAGGGCCCCTGGATGCAGGACCTCATTAACGTAACGTTGGGCTGTCAAAATGCCTGTAATGAACAGCAAAGGTAATCTGGTATCGTAGGCAATTGCACTCACACCATGACACCAGGCCTTCTGAACGTGTGATGCTCGACAACAAACCGTTCACCTTGGCACTGACCACGGTGCCTCCACCCACGGATTCTGTAGTCGTCTCCTCCAAGACAAAAGCGATACTCTTCACTGAAGATCACCCGCTGCCATTCTGAGTGGCTCCATGACAGTCTGGTACGACACCATTGCAGTGTTTGGCGACGATGCATAGGTGTTAAGGGCAATCTTCGTAACGGTCTGCGTGCGTGTAGTCCTACGTCGTGCAACTGTCTGTCAATAGTGCTGACACGGACGATGCATCGAGGGCATCACTGTTCGCCGAATATCCGCAATCGTGGCTGTTGGGTCACTCCGCGCATATCGGACAACCCGTCGGCCATCTCTGTGCGTGGTTCGTCTAGATCCCACAGTCTCATCCTGTCGCTGATGCGTCCCTTGTTCCATCTTCTGCCGCCTACAGTGTGTTATGGTGACATCCGCACGACCGGTATGGCGCGCAATACGGCGATAAAACTATCCAGCTTCCCAGCGCTTGAGGATGCGGCTTCTCTTGAACTCTTCCAACTGCTGGAATTGCTTCCGAACTTTTCACCGAGGCATAATGCACTTGCAAAGGGTGCAACCAACACAACAGCACGAGTCAGAATGGCAAGCCCGCTCAATGTGACGCCCTTATATAGACGATCAGGCGCAGCTCTTCGACCACTCCTTGCTTGCGTCGTGTACGCGGCCAAGTGTGATACTTAAATCATTTGCATGTCTCACGATGTCAAACCAACCCACCAAGTTTCATTCCTGTCGGTTGCTTCCTTCTGGGTGCAAGTAGTGTTTTCACGATGAGTGTAGTTATACTTCATCAAAGTCTATTAGAGAACGTAAGCTAGTACTTCGGAAGAAGCTCCAGTACGTAACTCTCATCCAACGCCATACTTGCCAAATTTTACGGATTATCCATAAAATTTAAGGATTTCTGCTTGATTTTACTGATTTACGGATACAGGTCTTTTTTTTTTTGCGGATTTTTGAATATTTCGATTGCTTAATCGGAATATTTCAACCCTGCAACCATCCACTTAGATTTTCTACCGGACCTTACGAGCGCTGTGTCACGCGATGATGTCATCTTTGATTCGTTGGCTTCGTGACGTCGTACGGTAGCTTTCTCTCTTCACGGGAGTGCTCAAGTGACGTGCCGAGTGCCGACACTAGACGCATGTGCAGAGTCTGCAATGGTGGCTGTTCCATTTTGTATTTCCACAGCCCGACTTGATCTAGCGAATGGTAACGCTTATCGAGCGAGTTGTAACCCTGTTCGAGCGGCCGTGGTATTTCAGTCTTTCTAGACGTTAGTTCCTCGTAGCAGTTGATTGGTCTCCTCTTGGGAGCAAAATCACAGCCAATGAAAGAGAAGGGTAAAATCTGCATGCAGAGTGCTGAGCAATGTTGTTGTAGCAGCAAAAGAATACTTTCTTATGCGTGTTGTTTTTAGTGTGTGGTGTTGTTTCTTTGTGGTAGAGTTGAATTACCTGGAGGAGCAAGTTGTTAGTTTAGCTTTTATGCAAATCCATAAAGATGAGTACTAAAATTATTCCATTTCAAAGTTATTTTCAAACTTTTAAGAAATCATACACTGCAAAGTTCCAGTGTATCAGGAAATCTAATAAAGGTGTAAAATTTGCATTTTGCGACATTTGCCAAAACGATTTTAACATTGCCTATGGAGGCAGGAACGATATTTTCCATCATGTAAATATCCCCAAACACAAAGGTAATGTGAAGTGTACTGATAGTAACTCCAAACTGATTACGTTTTTTAAAACATCAGATAATAGACAAGAAAATATAACTCGTGCCGAATTGTTGTTTACGCCTTTTTTGATGCAACACAACGTGCCATTTAGTGCTGCCAGCCAAGCTGGTCTACCACTTTTTCGGCAGATGTTTCCAAATGATGAAACTGCCAAACGTTATGGCTGTGAGAAGACGAAAAAAGAGCCCATGAAATGGCTTTAGATCGAACTTCCGCTGTTGTGAAACTTTTTCAAGAAGGGCTATTTTCTGCAGCATGTGATGGAAGACATGAAAGTGATTACAATGTATAATCATGATATACAAGGTGAAGATTAGAAGGTATGTAACATATAGTTTTAAATGCAATGTGTAGGTACTCTTAAAGGGAATATTTCCTTTTTACAGGAAATGTTTAGTTTGGTATTGAAACACCACAGGTTTGCAAGGCTAACATTGAACAAAATTAAGATTTTACTTTATGGCTTTTTAAATTATGATTTTAAACACAGGTAATACTAGTTTAGTTATTGTGGCATATGCAGAGATTTTTACTGCCTATTTATTAATATAATTATGTTTTGTTTTGTGGGAAATGGCGTTCGCCCAAAAGTTTTACTGATGCACATTTTCCAAAGTTGGCAAGTATGCAACGCAGACAAATTGAACGCACCTAACTATGATTTAGCATTGAGCACTTACATCATCTTGACGTTAGGACAGTGGCATTTCGTTTTTAAATTGGTTGTTCCAATTCAGTGTAAGGCTAATGATCGTACTTTTATACCTTTACTGCGATCCACCGCGCACCCGGTACGGCCATGACTGCGACTTATTTAAGCTTATTACACAATCAGCAGATGTATCTGATAGCGTATTCCTTCACTACCTTGTAGATAGGTGCTATATGACAAAATGAGCCGATATACACGAAGAAAAAACACGCATTACTGGCGAACCCTGCAATTAGGAATGAACGCCATTGAGCAAAGACCTCACTAGAAATCAGAGCTAAGAGAAAAACAGGAATGAAAGTCCAAGGTAGCACTTACATCACAGATGATGTGTTCTATTTAAGGTCAGAGAGTTAACAATGAACATAGGGTGTGTGTTAGGTTGGTTGCGTGTTTTGCAAGAGCTGTAAGTGGCAGTTAATTTGCATGAAGACGAGTAACTTTTCAAATACCTTATTATGGACAGCAACAGTAGTTTTTTGTGTTCTACTTATTATAGAAGCATACACAGTAGTTTTTCATTAGTTTTTATAACGGTAGTTTTTGATGTTCTACTTATATAATCATACGAGAGTTTATGGACACTTGACTGTCCATAAACTCCCTGTAAGAGGAAATGAATGAATATCGAGGTGGTCCATCCTTCGGTGCTATCGTAGCCTGCACTTTACTGGGATAACCTTTCACTAGATTTCGGAAGATTGCTGCTGTAGTTGCCATATATTCAGCCGCAACAGAATTACTCAAGTGGATCACCGATGTAGATCATTTCTGTCTGGCTTTCAGTAGGCATTTCAATTCATCCCAAAGGAGTTCCATAGGTTTCAGATCGAGGCTCTGTGTAAGACAATCAAGTCTCTTCCACACCCATCTCATCAAACTATTCTTGTATGGACCCGCTTTCTTTGATGGGGGCATTGTTCTGTTGGTAAACAAAAGGGCTTTAAAACTCTTGACATGATGTTGGGAGCACAAAATTATCGAAATTATTTTTACAGACCGCAGCGTTAAGATTCCCGGGCACTGGAACTACAGAGTACAGCCCAAAGTTGAAAAAGAAGCCCAGAACATGATGCCTCCTCTTCCATAAAATTCCGCAGTTGGCACAACACATGCGGGCAGGTAGCGTTCACGTAGCATACTCCACATTGAGACTCATCCGTCGGACTGCTAAATGGTGAAGTGTGATTCATCACTCCACAGAATGCATTTGCGGTGCTCCAGAGTCCATTGGCGCCAAGCGTTACATCAATTCAAACGACGCTCGGCGTTGATCTTGTTTATGTTACGATTGTGTGCGAGTGCTCGACCGTGGAAACTCTTTTTCTCCATCTCTTGACGAACTATTATGCAGCTGATGTTGCTTGAGGCACTGGTGAGTGTCCACGTGTGGGGTTTTATACCTGTATGAGCAATAGCGAGGACGTATATGGGCGAATCCACTACCCAAAAGAGGTGTCTGGATACTTTTTAGCATTTTGTGTATGTGCATATGCTATTTCTGTTACCTTTGGTGCCTTTGCTAGATACACCGATGATTCATTACATTATGACCACCTTCCTAATAAGCTGTAGCAACCACTTTAACATGCAAACAGCGTTCATTTGGGGAGGCATAGATTCGATGAGGTGGCGATAGGTATCGGTTATCGGGTACCATAGTGTCAACAGCAGGTCCTCCAGTTCCCGTATATTTCGGGGTGGTGGTGGTTTAGTGCGAACCCGCTTTACCTAGTCGAACCACAAATGTTCGATTGGGCTCATGTCAGGTGAAGTTCGAGGCCAGGGCATTAACAGAAAGTCACCAGCATGTTCCTCGGACCACTTCTTGACGATTCTGGCAGTGTGACATGGAACATTATCCTGTTGGTAATGGCCATCACCAGCAGGGAACACAGTTGCCATGAATGGGTGTACTTTGTCCTCAACGATGTTCAAAGGCCTGGCAGCTGTCGGGGATTGTGCTATTGGGATAATGGGGCCTAAAGTGTCCCAGGAAAACATCGCCTGCAGCATAACACCGCCGCAGCCGCAGCCGCAGCCGCAGACCTGTTTCCGCCCAACAGTGCATCCAGGTGCCATAGCCTCTGTTGGTAATCGGTATATCCGCGCTCGGCCGTCTACGTGATGCTCCAGGAATCTTGATTTCTCAGACCAGGCCATTTTCTTCCAATCATCCAGGGTCCAATCCCGATGATTTTGGGCCCATTTCATGCTTTGTTGGCGACGACGTGCAGTGAGCTTGTGGACCCGGCTAGATATTCGGCTACGCAGGACCATGCGCAAAAGGCTGCGATGAGCTGTTTGCTGTGACACATTGCCCTGATCACCACTGTTGTAGCTGCAGTTGATTTCTCTCACTGTGTCCCTGTGGTCGCTGTGAACACAGTGCGCTACTGCCTCCGCTACCCTGTGGCATCAATGAGCTGCGGACTACACACGGCTGGTCGACGGATTGTCCTTTGGCCATCTGTGCAGCACTTTTGATTCATACTTATTATAGCGGCACATTAACAGCACACAAGCCACGCCATTTCCGAGATCGTAGTTCCGAGGCACCGTGCCATCAAAATTTGTCCTTTATCAAAATCCGATAAATCGACAGCTTTTCCCATTCTGACTCCGAACCCTCTAATAACCGAAAGCCGGTCCTTGGGTTATATATATACTGCTCTGTGAACTTCACCTGTGCCACCGTTCGGTCTCCAGACAAGCTCGTTTCTCTAGACTGGGGGTGGTCGTAATGTAATGGTTCATGGCTGTATAAGGCACACGGTGTTTTGGTCGAGTACGAGCTTCAGATATTAAAGAGCCAGAGTCGATGCAACCTCTTAAATGAAGAAAGGAAATGAAATCAATTTATTTTAACTCTCAAACCCAAACCAAACCTATCACATAGAAAACATCTCTCACCAAATACAGGCAGTGCATAGATACTGCAAAGAATCCGATAACATCAGTTCAACTAGAGAATTATTTAGGACTAAAAACATATTTTTCGAGTCGTATTTCAATAATACTGAACTTTGTGTCTCCGAAGTTTCGGTATACAGCAGAACAAATAATAATATTTGAGGCACAAGCTTTAATTTTGAGTACAAAAAATGTATATACCAGCGGCGGATCGTGACACTGAAAACGTGCATGCTACGACTAATACCCCCCCCCCCCTTTCCTTTCCTTTCCAGAAATGACCTTGTATTTGAGATTCAACGAGCTTCGGCTAACCATCCACCGTCAAAAAAATCAATAAATATAAAGTAAAGGTAACTCCAGATGTTTTCCATAATTATAGGTAAATTTATATCAATTGTTAATCATTTTCTTCACCGTCAGTGATTATATTAATCGTCTTTTTAGTGTTTGTGGGCAAATCTATAACCATATATCCGATAAAATATTAAACCTAATATTTTGAAGAATATACGGATTTATTAACATTCGACGACTTCAATTGCCGAGAAAACATATTCAGCTGTGGATCATTTCAAAAAAATATATTTATTTACTCAAGTTTTTTGAAAAATACGGGTTTCCCTTATCTATTTCCGTATTTTTAATGGAAAATATATTTTCAGAGTCTTTGTTCAATGTACAGTCAGCCTTGCAATCTTTTTATCCTATTTGTGATTTGCAACGCACTTCTGAAGAGCTTAAATATGAATTAACTACATTACTGTATGTATTATGCTACTAAACGTTTTTGAAATGCAAAAAAGGATAAATAATTGCACTTGGATCAAGTTTCATTTTTAGGCCTTGCCCAAAAATCAGGAATCCTCAGGATTTTACTTGGGATTTATTTTTACTTTTACTTAGGATACTAAGGATTTTATTTTAATTTTCCCTCTAAAGTTATTTAAAATGATCGTTTGATCATTCGCCCGAGATGGGTCTAGGTTCAAATCCCGGTCAGGCATGGATGTTGTGTTTGTATTACGGCACTGGTCCTCTCCCTTCCCTGGAACCAGTGGCCCTAAATTAGGGACGGACGACTGCTTATAGCCCATTAAGTAGCTCACGGTGGTCGTTAAACCTACAATCAAAAATAAATAAATAAAGAATGATCGTTTCAACAGAGAATCTACTGAATTAATTGAAGCCGCCATTCAAGAAATTAAAAGATTGCGAAAATTTTACTACAAATAACAAAACATATATGTGCACAAAAATAATTTAACTGATTGATCGCTCAAATTTCTTGAGAGCACGGTAACAATCAGATAAGCTTCTCTTCTGTTTTGGTCAACTTCCGCATCCTGTAGGAATTGTGGGTAATACTGTACTTTGCATTGCCCCAGTTCCAATAGGAGAAGGAGGGGATGGGGGTCTCAAGGACGTTTGCTGCTGTATATCTTATGTGGTGCTCAGAGAAATTCAGCACGCTGAAAAACCCTAGTATCCGGCTTGAGGACTCAAGAGGGGTGGGGAGGCAACAGGAACGGCATGCTCTTGGAGTCGTGCTGTTTGGCACACAGCACGAAAGACCGAATGCGTAGGTGGCAGCAGAACCAGGCTGTTATTGCTGTGCTGACCGACCCACATACCAAATGCCGAAGAGGAGCTTTGATTACATCCCGTGAAAAAATCATATTACGTCCTGGCAGCAAATCGTATGTATGCACTTTCAGCTACAATAAACACTGTGAATCTCAATTTTTAGCGTCACTGTAGCACGTAGTCTCCGGCCGCCACTGGTTAGCACACAGTTGTTTCTAAATACTGATATTGAAACAGTTGCATTCATATTCATAAGAATTTTCCTTCTGTTGAGTTCAGTCGACAAATTTCATATTGTGCTTCAGGTCCTTTCTCATTTTGAAAGCTATTCATCTTAGTTTTTTATGAGATAAAGAATATGTCCATCAATGCGTGTAGCCTATCTGAAACTTTTATGACAAATTATTAGTAGACACTTTTGCACAGAGCACCAGTAAGATATGAACAACTGCTTTACGAATGTACAGCCTGCTGTAGAGTGCACTGCCATAGTGTGTGTGGGGGGGGAGGGGGGAGGGTCTATTCAGTTCTGATTAATCTGTCCCAGTACATCTTGTGTGTGTTGTTCTCCAGAAGCGTTGTTGGCTCATACTTGTAGTAGGGGACAGGCTCATTTTAAATGCCAATTTCTGATGTAGGATCTTGGCGACTTGATTATGCCTATTCGTGTACTCTTTCTGTGTGAGGACTTTGCACCCTACTGTGATATGTTAGATGGTCTCTGGTGCTTGATGGCATTGCCTGCATGTATCGTTTTCCACTGACGTGTCCTTCAGGATATTCTTCCTGTAGTTTCTGGCGTTAACAACTTGATCTTGTACAACCATCAGAAACCCATCAGTCTCAGGGAAGAGTGATCCGTTTGTTAGCCATGCATTAGAGGCAGTCTTACCCACATGGTCGGATTGCAGATCGCTGTAGTGCCTTCCGTGTAGGACTTTCTTGCCCCAAACTTCTTCTTTTGGCTGCTTCGTTCCGATCTCGATGATATGTATGAGTTATAACGAAGTAAATTTCTCCGTCATTTCTGTCCACGCCAGGATTCGAACCCGGATCCCCTTATTCCGGAATAAGTCACTCTACCAATTGAGCTACGCGGACGTTTGTTCTGACTAATATCTGCCTTTATGTCGTGTGCGTCCTGCTGGCAGGTACGTCACATCTCCCCCCCCCGAAAGAGGGCCGGGGGCATGGCCCACGGGTCAGCCGTGGCCATGAATCGTTGCAGACAGCCATCCACTGTAGAACGTGCACTTGAGAACTCCCTGCCAATCTGGTGTGTGGAATGCAACGTCACACACATTTATTTTTCGAAGCGCTTCTCTGATTTTTCCTATCTCGCGGTGTGGAAATAACATCACACCATTGCGAGATTTTGATCGGTCGGGTCATCCGGATAGTTCGGGCGCCATTATAACGAAGTAAATTTCTCCGTCATTTCTGTCCACGCCAGGATTCGAACCCGGATCCCCTTATTCCGGAATAAGTCACTCTACCAATTGAGCTACGCGGACGTTTGTTCTGACTACTATCTGCCTTTATGTCGTGTGCGTCCTGCTGGCAGGTACGTCACAGAGTAGAGAGGTCTAGGGCTGTGTACTTCTTGTCACTCTGGTTTATCGCTTCCTGAAGGGGCCCCTTGATCTGATGGAAGTATTTTCTGAGGCTGCTGATTTCTTTGTCTCGGTGTTCCAGGAAACCAATCATTCCCCGTCCTCCGTCTACCCATCCAATGGTCAGCCTTTCTACTGCTGAATTCGGGTGGTGCTGACGATGTTTAGTGAGGGTTGTCCTGGTATTGCGCATTATTTCTTCAAGTTCTGTTGTGGTCCACTTGATGATTCCGAAGGAATACGTAAGGACTGGAATTGCGCATGTGTTAATAGCCTTAGTTATGTTGCGAGCGTTGAGCTTCGTCTTCATTAGTCTCCTCAGTATTTGGTTGTATTTGGCGGCTAGAATATTTTTGATTTCTTTGTGTTCTAGGCGTTGTGCCTGAAGCATAATAAGGTACTTATAGGCTTCTCCTTCCTCCATAGCTGCGATCTGTTCTCCGGTCTTCATTTGGTAGCTGCGTGCGTCATGCTTCCCTTGGTTCATACCTTGTGTCCTGCATTTATCTAGGCCGAATTCCATCCCAATGTCATTGCTGAAGCCCTCGGTAATCCGCGGTAGCTGCTGGAGTTGGTTCTGCAATGGGATTTGTTGCACACTCTTATCGGTTAATCTCTAATGCTTTCATTAGAGGAGCAGTTTGAATTTTTACAAATTGTTTAATTACTCTCTGAAATTTCTGCCTCATTTCATATTATTATTATTATTATTATTATTATTATTATTTTTATTGTCAGAGTAGTATATTATGTGAGCTTTGTTGCACACATTTTTCAGTCAATCTCTAATGCTTTAATCAGAGCAGCAGTTTAAATTTTCAAAAAATGTTCAATTACTCTTCTCTGAAATTTCTGCCTCACTTCAAGATCACAATCAATTTTACTTTGTAGTTTACTAGATATTGTAAGATTATTAAAACTCATTATAAATTCGTAGATTATTAATTATATGCACTGTTTCACTATTATCCGACCAAAGTTGCTGGCAAATATGAACAACTCCTTCATTTGATGAGAGGTTAAATATTAGACGACATATATTCGTGGGAGATTTTGTTAAGATGGGGGCCTCGTCATTTTTCAGGGCCTGAGACCCTGGATTTTTTGTCAGGCTGTGGAAGATTACTTCTATTTCACCATCGCAAATACTGCTATAATGATCCAAAACACATTTAGGCAGAACAGTATCAGAGAAGCCAATGAAATATCTGAGTAAATCCTGTGGAGTAATATTTTTGTATGAATTTTAACGATCGGTAATCCTAAACTGAAACGGAGATAACAAGTAATCGATTATCATGTGATGTGAGTGATAAAGGTGCTATCTTCTCATGTAAAATAAAAGTAGCTCCTAACAATTATCATACTTTCATTTTATTTTTTATTTTTATTTTTTTTGTGTATCAGTATTCTAAATTTTTGCGAAACTTACAACACATGAAGATTGGGTAACGTCAACTTACATTGAATTAAAATCATTTTTTTCATTTGTTCCACAAAATATGTACCTTTTTTCCTTAAAGTACAAAAGGAATGGTCATAATGGCAAGAGTTCTTTAACAAATTTAGAATGGAAATATCACGAACTTTCGGTTCATTGTGTTAGAGAAATGCCAGAGTTTTGTCTCATATTGCACATTATACACCGCGAAATCTAGACTTTTATTTCTTACCTTCCCCACAAATAAAGAGGAAGGAATCGTGGAGTAAATAAACAAAAATTTATTGACAGAGCTGTAATATACTTTGTTTTTGTTATTTTTTATCTGTGATGAAAGAGAAAAAAAAAAGAAATGTGATATCGAATTCCCATACAAGTTGTAATCAGATTACTCCTGCGTTTTCCTCCATTGCCTGCACTGCGTATCGATTTGACTTAGTTAATCCCACGACAAAGCAATATAGAAGGATGGAATTGAGAAGTTATCCCCAGAAGGATACTTGGTTCTTTCTATTTTCTTTCAATCTGGTGATCATCACGACCCCACTTTCTCGCATTCCATTTCTAAAAATCAGTAGATACAAGAAATAAAATAGAAAGGATTGCAGTTTTAGTTTTGTTTCGTACAACATAGAAGTCTAATGAGATATCCGTGATTCCTGCAACTGAGTCCGAATGTATGAAGTTTTGCGTGTTTTGTGACATCCCAGAATCAATGTGAGGACTCGGTGGAAGAGGTTATTTAAATTTGTAAAGCATTGCGAATACATCATCCGATGACCAAATACTTACGTTACTTGAGTCAAGAACAGGAATACATGTACGATTTTTTCAGAAGAAAATGATAAAGAGATGGTATATAAATATTATAGCTAGAGGAATCAAAATAGGAAGAACAAAATTGCTTTTCTCTCGCGAAAATATAATGGTACTAAAAATTCCTTCGCTTTTTAAGCAACAGCAGGCTTATGTAACTGATGGAATTTAAAATTTATACTGAACAAATCATACACAGTGATGGTTTATCATTGTTTCAAGCTTGCCTTTGGTAGCGCGAATTAATGCCACCATGACAATTCTGATTGGAATGGACAAAACACTCAGTTGTGTGTGTGTGTGTGTGTGTGTGTGTGTGTGTGTGTGTGATTAAAATTAGGAGCTGTTACATAACTAAGAAAAGTCACAAGAATTATTTTGATTTGATTGCTTTGAAAGTCCGTATATTGGTAAATGTGGATAGTTCGTGTAAAGTTCAACGTTATCTTTTTAAAATAAAAGTTCATTTTTCGGTCAGAAAAATTAGCATCTCATGCTTTCGTGTTGTCTGATCACTTGTTAAATTTCTTTAAATCAGAGTCTGTGCTCAAACGTTGGTAACTAATGCGCGTTAGAACGTTATTCAAAGTCGGAATGGATATTCGTTTGTTAGAGAAGCTAACATCGTTTGGATGAGATGTAATATTCTTACCTTACTGCGCCCTTTATGTATCTCGCAAACAACTATATCTTAAAATGTGTTATTAAATTATCTGGATAACTACGAAAACGTTTCCCCAAAACCGCTGAATTGGGTGTATCTCTTCCAAGGTGCAGTTGGTTTCTCCATTCCAGAATCTTTAAATTCAGGGTTGAGAAAGTTGGTTTGATAAAGAGAAACTATAAAATGAAGTAGCAAATTATTAGAAACACCTACCTAATAAAGTGTTGGCCCCCTCTTGGCTTTCAAAACAGCATCGATTTCATGTAGTGTGGATTCAGTGCAAAATATCTGCAGATTACGCATTTCGAAATACTTTGAAATACAGTAACTATGATGCCTTAACTTTGAGCGACTTTTTCCCCTCGAGAACTAGGTGCATATATGCCTTATTTATTTTTATTATATATTTGAGTTTGTAAGATTTTAGTGATTGTCACCTATGGCGAATATTTTTAATGGCCTTGGAAAACCAGTATGAGATATTGCATATTTTGAGTTTTCTGAAAAAATGTTTCGTCTTTAAGTACCTAGAGACCGATCAGGTTCGAATATTTTACCACAGTTTCATAGTTCTTAACAGTGTATGACTGTTCCCATTCTAGATGCATGTGTGACTCTAGATGAATGAGTGAACTTTCAGAAAAGTTGTTATTATAGGATAACAAATTAGCGATGGGTGTGCCTACAGTTTGTTCGAATATAATGACCATGTTTCCATTGTTTTTGTGTCTGTGAAAGAAAGTAAATTGCGTGTAGTCCATAAATAGAACGGTACCCACTTGTAGGGAAATGAAAAATGAACGGACTTGTTAATTTTCAAATACGATCAGCTTCAGAATCTCTAAATTGGCCCTATCATGGCAAAAAGAAATGGTGTTTAACAGAAATAACCATGGTTTATCTTAATCTATGACTAGAAAGTCTCTCTATTATTGTTTTCCAACGAGTTAAAGCCCGTTCTAGCAGGTGGAAGCTTTCCATAATGGAACATTTGCTGTACTTTCGGTGCTTATTATTCCCGTTGACAGCCTCGAATTAGCCGCAAGTGGCATTTCAGGACTGCCTTAAATCAGGGAACAATCAAATCGACGAAACTCAGTAAAACATACATTTCAGCCGCTTTAGACATATATGAGTAGCTTAATGAGGTAAATAATATGTTACATTTTCTGATAAAATCATCAGTAAAACAATCCATGAAACTTAGTAAAACATGCTATGTCAGTGAAACAATACTAATCCTGTTTTGGATAGGGTTGTAGCATTATGAAAATGTTTTTCTGTTCACCATTACCCATAGTGGAATATATATATGAGTAGCTTAATGAGGTAAATAATATGTTACATTTTCTGATAAAATAAACAAACAGCTGTTATGTGAACTAACATACCATAAGTTGATACCGTAAAAGGTGAAATCAAATTTCAACATTCAGTTTAATTTTTCAAAATTTGCCATTAAATGTCAAATCATTTAAACAGATATGATTTTATTGAAATGCATTCACCATCATTAACTTCTCTAAAGGAAAACCTACACATTTTTATTAGCGTATTAGTTGAAGAAGCGGCTGAAATAAATATATATTTTCACTCCGTTACTAATAGAAATCGGAAAGGTAAGAAGATGTAGGAACATAGTCCGTTTGGAGGAAAGAATGTTTAGTAAAACAGGGGAGTGATTAAACGATAAATCTAAAAATAGGGATAAAATATAAATAAAATGTTGTCCCACACACAGCTCGGGTCGTAGCAGCTTTAATGTTCTAATGAGTGCAGGAATAGCTAACAAGTTTATTATGTAGCCACTGATGTACATAAATTAAAATTGAAACATTAAATAATAAGAACATTGCATCAGAATATTTGGTAAATAGAATTTCCTTCTGTGAATGTTTCAGGCTTTACCTTTCATTTATAAATATACGAAGAAATATTACTTATTCTGTAGAGATTTAAATAGTACGGGACCTGTGAGTGATAACCGTTCGAAGAATTATCCAAAGAAAGCATAATAGAGTTTCTATGTTAGTATCTTCTACCCCATTTAAGGAATCCCTTTTCAAGGAATTGACAGTTTATTCCCTCCCTTACTAGAACTGATCGAATGTTTTTTCTTTAAAGATGGATGCCGGTTTCGACATGTTCTTCTGTTATCGCATTTGGTTAATCACTGTGACGGAAGGTCGTGATAAATGGACCGAACCAAGCGGGAATACGATATGATCAACGAGTGATTGAAACGGCATTTGAAATGTTTCATGCCATGGAACTTCTTGCTTACCATGGGTTTAGTGATGCTTCTCATAAGAAATAAGAAAATATTGCCGTTCGAGTATATCTAAAGTCCAGTATATGCTTGTAGTTTGTATTTAAAATGATATTTGCTATGAACAGGTCTTCAAAATAGCACAGAAGTAGGTATAAGACAATTCACCTGAGCATTTTAGAATTGAATAACAATTCATTTTTTTTCTCCGAAACCAGCGGTTATGGTAGTAACGAAGCTAAGAAATTGAATTTTTTTCTCCGAAACCAACGTTTATGTTATTAACAAAGCTAAGAAATTTGTTTACAAATGCCATTAAAAATATATTAATGATTGCTGGAAACGAGAAACTGACACGTCGTTCTCTACAGTTCAGGTGTTTTTAAAAAGGAATACAATAAAACTCGCTTATAACGAGTAGCTCGGGATGGTCGAAAATTCTCGCTAAATGCGTTGTGGGGTGAAAAATCCCAATATGTAAAAATATGCACAAACGTTTATGGTATATATCCATAACAATTGGTACATTTGAAAGATTTAATTTACTACAGAAGTACAAATTAAAATTAAAAAGCACTTACATAAATATATAATAGCAGGGAATCCTGAAGTGTAAAATTTTTTTGTGTAAACATTTTTTTTAAGAATCTGATGTTGCTTTTTTTGTTATATTTTATTTCCTTAATTTTTTCTCCGAATAACGTTTAGTTCACTAAAGACCACGTCATCGCCGTAGTTTGTTGCTTCGAAAAAAACGTTGGATATTTTCTGCAAATTCAATGGCTTTTGCATACTACGGTGTCCGAGTGTTCTCTTCTTCGGTCTCTCCGCTGGCCGTTTTGCGTAGGACGCTTGTTTTCAACTCTGCTGACAAGATTCTCCCAGTGGGTGGCTGAGAGTCTCTTCCACAAATCTCTTGCTCTGCACTCCTTCCTCTTTGCTTTTCTATCAAAATGATTTAACTAGCATATAAGGATTCCACTAGACCGTTCCATTTTTTCTTTCTATGCCACCATTTCTATTCCTCCATTCGAGGACTGAGCGCATCAGATTTTCTCCGCCTCGTTAAATATCACATTTCATCACATTTTGGAACTTTGCTTGTTAAAGGTGATAATTTTTTCTCTACCTCGTTAAATCACTAAATGTTGTTCGCTAAAACCGATTGCATTAGGTTTAAATTAACATTATACAAAACAAAAGTTCAAATTTTGTTAGCTAAAACCGGGATTTCAATAAATTGAGGCACCTTGTAAGCGGGTTCTAATGTAATTATTTAAAAGTGTTAGAAAACATGAATTTCAAATTTAAACAAGACTATTTTCCGCGAAATCATTTTGGAAAAGTTATTTATTTTGGCATTTACATAATCTAATCATACGTGATGTTTATCTCCTCTGTTAAAGGATAAAGAGATTAATCCATTGCGCAAAGTGTATCACCAGATACGTGTTCGACGTATAGAGAAACACTCTCTACCTTCTATAATTACTGATACCTTAATTCCATTTTATCCCTGCTTGCAAACCATGCACTTCTAAATCTTTTTGTGAAGTTTCGTTTTTTCCTATTGTATAAGTTGCAAATGAGTTCCTCAGATTTTTTTCATCAAGATACCCGACATGTGTGACGTATACCTTTAATTTCACCTTCCTTTTAAATTTCTGTAATCTTATGTAAATTTCGTTTCTCTTCTTTAATAATTTTTTGACTTAACGCCTCAAAATTTCTTCCGACGCGCTTGTAAAAGTTTGCAGCCTGACAGTGATTAAAGGGCGATTTATATTGAGAATTGAGATACATACACTGAAGTGCAATTGAATTAGAGACAGCTGGCGTTATGCAAATGTGGCGCTGTGGGCGGCCCTGTAAACGGAAACGACATGACGTATGCAGCGATCCGACAATATAAGGAGTGATGCGACGGGAATCAGTAAGAGTCGGACGCAGTATGGGTAAGACGAAGGATCTAAGCGCATTTGATCGTGGGAAAATTGTCGGGGCCCGACGAATGAGTCATTCCATCTCGGAAGTCGTGCAGGTACTGGGATGTTCACGAGCCACCGTGTCACGGGTGCACCGTGAGTACATCGAATCCGGTAAAACCATCCCTACAAGGGCCAACTGCTGTGGACAACTGCGGGTGGATGAGTAGGGTCATCGTCGGCTAGCTCGCATTGTAACGGCGGATAGACGGGCTACAGTGCAAGAAATCACTCGGCAATATAACCCTGCTGCACAAAAACGTGTAAGCAGCCACACCATCCAAAACCATCTCCTCGCTATGGGGTACAGAAGCCATCGTCCCACGAGGGTACCGCTGCTCACCGCACATCACAGAGTGCAAAGATTAGCATGAGCGCTGGAACATCGCCACTGGATCCTAGACATGTGGAAAAAGTTGTCTGGACTGATGAGTCGAGATTCACGTTGGTACATGCGGATGGCAGGATACGAGTACGGCGCAAACCACATGAAGCGATGGTTCCTTCTTGCCAGTAGGGTACTCTTCAAGCTGGTGGGGGTGGCATTCTCGTTTGGGGACTGTTTACGTGGACTGAAATGGGACCCCTGGTACGTGTGACATCGTCCCTCACAGGTCAAGGTTACCGGGATATCCTGCACGACCATTTGCTCCCGTTTGTGCGTCTTCAACATCCCACTGAGGACCTCATCCTGCAACATCTCACCTCTACCTCTATCAAAGCTCCCGAATTGTATCCGAATGGTTGGAAGAACACTCCACCGACGTGACTTCGCTTCCTTGGCCAGCTACGTCACCTGACCTGAATCCCATCGATCACATCTGGGATGTCATCGAGAGAGATGTTCGAGGCTCTGACACACCTCTATCAAATCTTTGTGAATTGTGGGGGCTTTTTCAGGGGTCGTGGATTCGTATGGCTTCGCAACGCGTCCGGTGTCTTGTCGAATCCATGCCGAGACGAATCGCCGGCATCATCAGGTCGAAAGTTGGTGCTACACGTTACTAGACAGGTATCTCTAATTCAATTACTCTTCGGTGTATGTTGAGACTAATATTTCAAGAGTTATGTTGTACTGAACGATGTTAGGCGAAGTTATATGTACAGTACAATAAGAATTATATGCTGCTATGTGAATAGAGATATCAGTCAAACGTATACACTGAGTGATTACTGAATTATAACCACGTACCTAATACTTCGTACGTCCTCATTTCGCGCTCCATGCAGCAGCTATCCGAAGTGGCATTGATTCGATAATATGCCGGAAGCAGTTGGATGGTATGGACAACCAAGCTATACGTAATGCCGCCTTCAGTGCAGGTATGTACATAGGTGATTGATGTATCTAGACGCCTTATATGTCGTACCATATTGTCCCACAAATTATCTGTAGGATTCATATCGGGGAAGTTCCGATTGATGTAGGGAGAGCTGGACATGAAAGGGTACGGGTTCGAATCCCGGTGAGGCATGGATGTTGTGTTTGTCTTACGGCACTGGCTCTCTCTCTTCCCTGGAACCAGTGACCCTAAATTAGGGACGGGCGACTGCTTATAGCCCATTGAGTTGCTCACGGTGTTCGTTAAACCTCCAATCAAAAAAAAAAAAAAAAAAAAAAAAAGAGCTGGACATGTGTCTTGTTGCATTTTTCATCTTGGAAGACTCCGCTGTCATTATGGAAAAAGTGCAACATTGCTGAGTGTATAGAGTTAGCAAGCAATTCTGTATAGTGGGCATGAATCATACGTTGTTCCACATGATCCAGGGGTCCACGTTCCCGCCAGGTACTTAAACATGGCCCCACACCATACAATCGCCTCCTTCGACTTGCACTGTGGAGACCATGCAGGATGGATCGAGTGCCTCATGTTGTTTGCACCAAATACGTACACGCCCATCCACGGATTGGAGTTAAAACGCGGCTCATGTCAAACCCGCACACTTTGTTCCAGTCATCCGTCGTCCAACTTTGCCCCAGGCGAGTGTTTTGCGCCGGTGAACCGTGGCTAGGAGAAGATGTTGTCGACGTCATCTGCTGTTATAGCCCATAAGTGCAAGCGTGAGACGCATCGTCATGACAGATACTGTTACGGGTTGATTTCCGTTGTATTGGATAGTCAACTGTTGAAGGGTGCTGCATCTGTTGCCTGCGCGAGTCGTCGGACCCGGCGCTCACCTTTCGCAACAACCTTTAGCTGTCCTGTGTAGTTTTGCATCGGGGTCGTTGTTTGACCCTTTTCACTCCAGTCCTAACACACTTTAACTACGGCAGCTCGCGAACAACCCAGCAGTTCATATGTTTGGGGAATAGAGGTACCCGCTCACCGAGTTCCCACATTCTGTCATTTATCAAAGCCCGATAAATCTTGCACTTTATTTATCACGCTTCGAATTTTGCTAACTTCTGCTCTGCTCACTCCTGATATATGCTACGTCGGTCGACTTATCGCGCTGTCTCGGAAATCATGAGGTCAACGGGCCGCATCCACTTTTGACAAGGGTGGTCATATTTCAGTGATCGCTCGGTGTATACTCATCTTGTTGTTGAGAACGACGTGTTCATTGAAACATTATTAGCGTACTGGCTGAGAGTATAATGAAGAGAGGATTTGGGGTTTGTATGTACTGCCACATAGCTTACCCTCGCCGTTATTAATAAAAAGTGTTTACTTTTAGAATTATATGTTTAAGGGAAGAGGGCGGTAATGTTTAACAATTGTCATCTTTTTTTACGCTTTCCAACCGTAGGTTGAAGAAGCGTATTTGCTCCAGCTTTTTCCATCCGTCTGTCAGTCCGTCCGTCTGTCTGTCGGCACGATGACTCACGTAAAAATGGTTCGAGTTCGATGAAATTTTAGTATGTAGTAGAGGACCACCAGGGGACGAACCCTATTGAAAATGGGTGAAGTGGGGTCAAAGGTCACGCCATAAGAACAGGATCCATTCAATTGCCCTTATGCGTCATAACTTGCGTAAATATAGTTCGATTTCGATGAACTTTTAGTATGTGGTAGGGAACTAACAGGGCACGAACCCTATTGAAAATTGGCAAATTGAGGTCAAAGGTCAGGCAGGGCATAAGAGCAGGATTTATTCCATTGCCCTTATGCGTCATAACAAGCGTAAAAATGGTTCGATTTCGATGAAATTTTGATATGTGGTAAGCAACCACCTGAGAACGAACCCTATTGAAAATGGGCGAAATGGGGTCAAAGGTCAGGCAGGACATAAGAGCGGGATTAGTTCCATTGCCCTTTATGCATCATAACTTGCGTAAAAATGGTTCGATTTCGATGAAATTTTAGTATGTGTTAGGGAGCCACTGGGGACGAACCCTATTGAAAATGGGCAAAATGGAGTCAAAGGTCAGGACACTGGAGTGGGATCCATTCCATTGCCCTTGTGCATCATAACTTACCAAAAAATGTTTCGATTGCGACAAAACATTATCATGTTGTTCCAGAGGTATAGTGAACCGGTTCTGTTGAATATGAACGAAATGGGGTCAAAGGTCATTGCACAAAAGCAAGATTTATTCCACAGCCATTATTCTTATAACTTGCGTAAAACTGCTTCTATTGCGACAAAACTTTAATATGCTATTCTTGAGGTGTACTGAACCGGTTCTGCTGAATATCAACGAAATGGGGTCAAAGGTCAGAACACAGGAGCGAGATTTATTCCACAGCCATTATCCTCATAACTTGAGTAATAATTTCTGGTATGTTGGAAAGCGTATTATAATCAATGCATTGCATGATTTTACTAACTTGTTCATGATGAACTTGATCTGGAAACTGCACGCACATATGATAATATTGTGATTATTATACTATTAAGCGCAAAGCTTTGTTAATGTTACAAAATGCAGAATAATCTGGTCTGCAATGCTTTCACGTTCTTTTTTTTGTATTTTGAAAATTTCCCTAGATGCTTTTTTACGCTTTCCAACCGTAGGTTGAAGAAGCGTATATGCTCCAGCTTTGTCCGTCCGTCCGTCCGTCTGTCCGCACGATAACTGGCGTAAAAATGGTTCGATTTCGATGAAATTCTAGTATGTTGTAGGGGACCACCTGGGAACGAACCCTATTGAAAATGGGACAAATGGGGTCCAAGTTCACGACGTAGGAGCGGAATCATTTCATTGCCCTTATGCGGCATAACTTGCGTAAATATGGTTCGATTTCAGTGAAAGTTTACTATGTGGTAGGGGACTACCTAGGGACAAACCCTATTGAAAATGGGACAAATGGGGTCAAAGTTCACGACTTCGGAGCTTGATTATTCCATTGCCTTTATGCGACATAACTTGCGTAAATATGGTTCGATTTCAATGAAAGTTTTACTATGTGGGTAGGAGACCGTCGAGGGACAAACCCTATTCAAAATGAGTGAAGTGGGGGCAAAGGTCAGGACATAAGATCGGGATGCAGTCCATTGCCCCTTATGCGTCATAACGTGCGTAAAAATGGTCCGATTTCGATGAAATTTCAGTATGTAGTAGGGGACCACCTGGGGACGAACCCAATTGAAAATGGACGAAATGTGCTCAAAGGTCAGGACATAGGATTGCGATCCATTCCATTGCCCTTATCCCATATTATTAAGGTGGACGTCAAGTAATTTTGCTTCCTATACTTCCAATGGAAAAGCGTTTGTAAACATTTCCTTCACAATTAATGTGTTCCCAAAGGATTAAAATTGGAACATAGATTAAAATAATTTCATATTATAACTTGGAAAACTTAATATTTTCTAAAACATAATCATAATTATATTAAAAACCAATAACTTTTCCTTTGGTGGTGTTGAAACCAGAGAAAAGATGGCGCTACCTGCACTTTGATGACGTCAGTGGACAAACAAATTTTGGATTGCATAATTACGGTTATGGTTTAGAAAATATTAAGTACTCCAAGTTATGAAATGAAACTATTTTAATCGATGTTCAAATTTTCATCCTTGTGAACGCATTAATTGTCCAGAAAAAAGATGGCGCGACTTGTGCTTTCATGACGTCAGTAGACAAACAAATGTTGAATTGCATAATTATGGTTATGTTTTAGAAAATATTAAGTATTGCAAGTTATAAAATGAAGATATTTTAATCGATGTTCAAATTTTCATTCTTGGGAACGCATTAATTGTGAAGAAAATGTGTACAGAAGTTTTTCCATTGGAAGTATAGGAAGCAAAATTACTTGACGTTCACCTTAAAGTAGCAATTCTTGTATGTATGTATGTACATTTTACTTTAAAAACGGCTCTAAGGATTTTGATGAAAGTCGTTTACCTACCGTTTTCTGGTACTTGAAATTGATTTTGCTTGATTTCAACTTTAGGAAAATTTGTTTAGTGGGTTAAATAACCACCCCGAATTACCAAGTTTTTAGTGTCATGGCGTCGTCCCATTAATGTTATCCATGCTTAGAAATCTTATGACATCACAATCTCGCGTTTGAGAATGTTGGCGCGCGGTCACGCCATCTGTCTCATTACGTCACGCGTTGTGTGTGGATCCTATTAAAGTTTTATGACGTCCCATTCTTGCGGCAAACAGATGGTCGCGATTCCCATCTGCTTCATTACGTCACGCGTTGTGTGCGTATGTCCGTCCACACGATAACTCGCGTAACAATCGTTCGATTTCAATGAAATTTTAGTATCTGGTAGGGGATCACCTCGGAAGGATCTCTATTTAAAGTGAACGAAATGGGGTCAAAGGTTCAGTACATAGGAGTGGGATCCATTCCACTGTTATCATGCGTCATAGCTAACGTAAAAAAGGTTCGATTTCGATGAAATTTTAGTATGTGGTAGGCGAACACCTGGAGACAAACCTTATTGAAAATGGGCGAAATGGGATCAAAGGTCAAGACAAAGAAGCGGAATAACTTCCATCGCCGTTATGCGTCATAACTTAGGTAAAAATGCTTCGATTTGGACGAAATGTTAGTATGTTGTAGGGTCTAGGCTTGGGACGAATTCTATTGAAAATAGGCGAAATGGGGTAAAAGGTTAGGACACAGGAGCGGGATCTATCCCATAGCCCTTATGCATCGTAACTTACGTAAAAAATGCTTCGATTGCGACAAAATTTTATCATGTTATTTCGGAGGTATACCAAACCGGTTCTTCGGAATATCATCGACATGGGATCAAAGGTCAGGGCACAGGACCGAGATTTATTCCACAGCCATTATTCTCATAACTTGAGGGATAACTTGAGTAATGATTTCTGGTATGTTGGAAAGCGTATTATAATCAATGCATTGCATGATTTAACTAACTTGTTTTTTTATGAACTTCAAAATTTTACATTTACTAAGCGTTTCTGGCACACAATCAGTATTTATTTACAATAGTTGGAAAAAGAGAATTTTTTGCCCCTTTTTTGACAAAAAAAAATTTAAAACTTTATAAAAAACTTATATAACTTCTACAATTTGAAAGCTAGGTATTCGACTTTTTTGGTACTTTGTTTAGAATTAATTACCCTACATACTGGTGCAACAGAATTCCAATATTTATTGCACACACACCTAAGTATTTAAACTTTATTTCTGAACACCATAGTATTTTAAACTTTATTTTCTGAACAGAAAATATTTACGACATTTTTTAGGTTCCGGAAAAACTACTTGCCGTATCACAAACGGATAGAATCAAATTATTTCAGACACATTAAAATACATAAGTTAAAATTCCAAGCAGATATCTTCAGTAGCTTACAATTATCTCTCTGAATGTTGACAAACTGCTGGAAAACTAAGGAACGGATATTTGCTCTAAAAGTCTGAGTCACATGTAGCTCACAATAAATTCATTAAAATCCTCCAGGTTCACATAAGGTTACTTCCTGGTGTTTTTCTCTTTTGAGCACTCAGTTTGGCCACCTTCACTGCAGTTCCATATATTGTACTTATTTGCTTTATTCGCCTGAATTTGGCTCTACTGTCGTTTGCTTTTGATAGAAGCAGAAATTTATTACCAGGAGACAGTCCAAGTTTCTGTCCTTTGTTAACACTGTTACACTACACTGAAGAGCAATTGAATTAGAGATACCTGTCTACTAACGTGTAGCACCACCTTTCAGCCTGATGACGGCGGCGATTCGTCTCGACATGTACTTGACAAGACACCGGAAGCGTTGGGAAGCTATACGGATCCACGACCCCTGAACAAGCTCCCACAGTTCACGAAGATTTGATGGAGGGGGGTCAGAGCCTCGAACATCTCTCTCGATGGCATCCCAGATGTGCTCGATAGGACTGAGGTCAGGTGACACAGCTGACCAAGGAAGCGAGGTCACGTCGGTGGAGTGTTCATCCAACCACTCGGATACACTTCGGGAGCGATGGCACGGTGCATTGTCTTATTGCGGGATGAGGTCCCCAGTGATGTTGAAGACGTACAAACGGGAGCAAATGGGCATCCAGGATATCCCGGTAACGTTGACTTGTGAGGGACGATGTCACACGTACCAGGAGACTCATTTCAGTCCACGTAAACTGTCCCTAGACGAGAATTCCACCCCCACCAGCTTGAAGAGTACCCTGCTAGCAAGAAGGATCCGTCGCTTCATGTGGTTTGCGCCGTACTCGTATCCTGCCATCCGCATGTACCAACGTGAATCTCGACTCATCAGTCCAGGCAGCATTTTTCCACATGTCTAGGGTCCAGTGGCGATGTTCCCGCGCTCATGGTAATCTTTGCACCCTGTGATGTGCGGTCAGCAGCGGTACCCTCGTGGGACGATGGCTTCTGTACCCCATAGCGAGGAGATGGTTCTGGGTGGCGTGGCTGCCTACACGATTTTATGCACCAGCGTTAAATTGCCGAATGATTTCTTGCACTGTGGCCTGTCTATCCGCCGTTACAATGCGAGCTAGCCGACGATGATCCCGCTCATACACACGCTGTTGTCCACGGCAGTTCGCCTTTGCAGGGATGGTTTTACCGGATTCGATGTACTCACGAAGCATCCGTGACACAGTGGCAAATGAAAATCCCAGTGCTTGCACGACTTCCGAGATGGAATGACTCATTCGTCGGGCCTTGACAATTTTCCCACGATCAAATGCGCTTAGATCCTTCGTCTTACCCATACTGCGTCCGACTCTTACTGATTCCCGTCGCATCACTCCTTATATTGTCGGATCGCTGCATACGTCATGTCGTTTCCGTTTACAGGGCCACTCACAGCGCCACATTTGCATAACGCCAGCTGTCTCTGATTGAATTACTCTTCAGTGTATTTCTAATACTGAGTTCTGAAGTATTCATATGGTGTTTGCGGAGAAGAGTGGGCGCGTCACACAGGGCAATTTTAAGTATTCGCATTAGCGCTCTACACTTTAAAATTGATGTTCTAAAAACACCATTTTTAAATTCCAGTGCGCTTAGTACATCACACCTGGACAGCAGGAAAGTGGCGCCGTTTCGTGTGGTCAGATGAATCCCGTTTTCAGCTGTACCAAGATGACGAGAGGGTGCGGTGCGGGTGTGGTGTTGACTGCATGAGACCATGGCTCCGTCTTGCCAGGTCGGCTCTGATCAAAGAGGAGGTGCATCTGCGATGGTTTGGGAAGCCTTCCAGTGGTACACATTAGGTCCCTCAGTGTGTATGGTGAGGACCTTGACCGCTACATTTTACTAGCATGCGCAGGCTAATCACCTACACGTTTTCATGGCCTCAGCGTATCCTGCGGCCGATAATCTGTTTAAGCAGGACAGTGCGCCGCCGTACCAGGTCGTAACCACCCAGGCATGTTTCGGGAACACTCATCTTAGTTTGGAACCATCCATTGGCTGTCAAGTTCCCCGGATTTAAACCCTGAGGAAGTTCTCTGTGATGCAGTAGGGAGAAACATCAGTTCTATGGATCGTGGACTGATATCTCAGGCGGCCACAATACTGCAACATGCAACAAGCTTGGATGGCATTACCTCCAGAAACCTTCCAGTATCTGTTGGGATCGATACCTACGCGTGTATAGACTCTTATTCGAACTAGAGGTGAACTAACACGTTATTAAGTAGGTATCTCTAATGTTTTGTACAGTGAATGTATATGTATAGCTGTCATCTCGATCAGTAACTATCAACGTTTGTTTATGAAACTCATTTAATACCCAAGAAATTCATTGATCTTCAAGAAATACTAATTTTTCTTGTTTCATGAGCTCTTGCACTATCGCAAAAACTGTTTTTGTTTCGTATTGCCATGATTCCGGCTTTAAATTCTAGGCATACTTGACTGAAGTTGCTGGATTTTCTGCGTACCATTCGAAAGAGTTATGCCACATTTATATTATTTTGTTGATGTTACCTTCTTTTGTTATTTTGTGAGACTCTTACTTCTTCCTCGTATCGCAGCTAAGCCATTTGCTTGTTTATAGTCTTGTACGAAGGAAAAGTTGCCATCCAAGTTTGCAGATGGTATCAATTAATTCATCTTATTGAGAAGTCAGGGTCAGAATTTATTTTAAATGAAGAAGTTAGAAATGTAGTAAACTGAAAAAGAAAACAAAAAACGACGAATATTTAAAACAAACGGAAAAATATGAATTTCGTTAAGCGAACTGAGAAACACTGGGAATTCCCTGAAATGAATTTAAATTTTTGCGTTTGAGTCGTTTAGGACTTCCCTGCGCGGTAAGACTGCTTCATCAGCAGAGATATCTTCATCTCCAGCACTCAAATAAGGTCATAAGAATGAATGCCGGTACGTTTAAGTTTTCGTGAGGAAAGGAAATACAGAAGGCATAGAGCACCGTTCATGAGATGTATACCACTTTAAAAAAATGTGACGGGCCTTCATTCAAAGCGTGAATTTTATGACCATTAATTTACGTAATGTGACTTGGAAATGAGTTCCAAAGCCCAACGCAGGTAACAAAGTAATAACTTCCATTCAGAAGAAAAATTCTGATGAAAAATCAATGATTTTTAGAAGTTCTTCCGAAATTGTTTGCTTGTAATGATTGGTGTTTCCATTATAACGGCTATTATTTACTCAAAAAGGATATTTAATGACAATAGCCAGCTTTTCTCACAACCACAATAAAATACAGGCTACTTCTAAGAAAATTTGTAGTCCGACTATGGAAATTTCGCATAGTGATGGAAAATATCACTGTGAACATTATAATATCACTATGAACATTGGGAGTAAAACTCTTCCTTTCGTGGTTATATAGATCATTTTGAGAGTGCAAGTGAGAAGCCTATGAAACTGATTAAATGTCGTTTTAGCTACTACAGCAGCCTCTACGTGATCTCTGAGAACTGTTACACTGCTCAGATATTACCAAGAAAATTGTTTGTGCCCATTTTTTGCGGAAAATAATGTACAATTTCCCCCATAAAGGCGATACTTTAATCTGTTTTCTCGATATTTATGCTTCTAACAGTCCGATTTTAAAAGTTCTGTTAACGCCAGATGCCATTCACTACGTAGAACATCTTGCATGTACTCGTGGGTTTTCAGTTCACAGTTCTGGCGCTAGGTGGTGTTACTGTATATTTATGTTTGCAACTACTCCTAAAAAATGCCAATGATTTTTTTTTACTGTATTCCATTTGCTACAGTCAAAGGGGGACATCATCTTCTTTAGATAATGCACGGTTTTTCCTCTAGGTAGCATAAATCTTTAAAACTTTTTTCTCGATACCTGTACTTCCGAGATACGTACTTGAAAAATTATTTTTCCTTATATGTATTAACTTCTGTTGTAAAGAATAATTTTCGCATATTTTCTGCTTTTCCATTTTTCGACGAAATTCTGCCGCCAGGGGCGTCAGTGTATATATACACTGCTGGCCACCCAAAATGCAACACCAAGAAGGAAGCATCCGATTGGCCTGAAATTCGCATCATGCGTCGCCCGCGAGAGGACATGCAAACGATTAGCATTGCAGGGCATGTGCAAATCATGTGCGCCCGGCACACCACCGAGAAGCACTATAAGAAGAGTGCACAGAAGCCGGGGTGTAAGTAGTGGAAGTGTGTTGTGCTGCTGGACCTGTGCGTGGGAAGCTTCCTGATGCCTCGTCGCAGAATACGGAAGTCATTAAAGCACGTTTCAGAGTTCGACAGAAGACGAATAGTGGTTTATCGCGACAGCGGTTTATCGTACCGAGACATCGGCGCCCGTGTGGGATGACATCCAGCTACAGTGAGATTCGGTAGGTGCAGGAGGAATGGACGGACCGACGTGAGCCATTGCTGTAGCCGCGGCACACCACTGAACGACAGGACCGGCATGTTGTGCGGCGGGCATTGACAGCTCGCACCGCCACATCACAAACGTTAGCGCAGGAATTAGGGTGTGTTGCGCAACAACCTGTGTCAGCACGTACCGTTCGACGTCGTCTGCAGGAGCGGGGACTTGTCGTACGGCGCGCATTGCTCCGATTACCATTGATTTTACACCACCGGCGAAAGCGGCGGCAGTGGGCCGTTGAACGCCGCACCCGGACTACGGAATGGCACAATATTGTCTTCTCATACGAATCCCGTTTCTGCCTGCAACACCACGATCGTCAGATCCGCGCGTGGCGACACCGCGGCGATAGATTGTATGACGCCTTCATTATGCATCGCTATACCAGTCCATCGCCTGGCGTTATGGTTTGGGGCGCAATTGGATATGACACTCGCACCCCACTGATACGCATCGCCGGTACACTCAACAGCCACCGCTACATTTCCGATATTTTGGAGCCTGTAGTCCTCCCTCACCTGCAGGACCTGCCAGCTGCCACCTTTCAACAGGACAATGCGCGCCCGCACGTGGCACGCATCGTGCAACAATTCTTCACGGCCCACCAGGTGTCACTGCTGCCGCGGGCCGCCTGCTCTTCCGATATGTCGCCCATCGAACACGTCTGGTCTCTGGTCGGCAACCGAGTGGCCCGGCAAGCACCACCCGCGGCTACGCCTGATGAACTGTGGCAACGAGTGGAAGCAGCCTGGACCGACATACCCCAAGCCCACATCCAAAGCCACTTTCCTTCGATGCCGCGGCGTGTAGCGGCCGTTATTTCCAGCCATGGGGGCCCACACGAACTATCGATGTCTGCGTGTTCCGCATATCACACGGGCCTTGTAAGCTCGATCGTTTTTCTTTGTATCTGTTGTTATGTGTCCAGAAAATCTGGCGTTGCTATCTCGTGTCCTTCTTGGTGTTGCATTTTGAGTAACCAGCAGTGTATATATTTATATATATATATATCCCTTTTGGTAGGATACTCTTCACTATACAGAGTATTTCGAACCCATTTTCTTAAGTAACATAAAGGTTTTCTGCTACGGGGCGTAATCATGTTTCCTGCATATCTCTTCTAACTGTTGGATTTGAAAACCCTTTTGTCTCTGATATATTACATCAGATATACAAAATTATGATGCTCATTTCTTCAGCGTTAGTGTACGTAAGTAGGTATTTATATTTATGGCTATTTTACCGATCTCGAAAATCCGGTTGAATATTTTTTTAACAAGTTCCATTTGTTATGGACAACCCTGCTTTATTAAATTATGCGCAGTTTTCCCTTAGGTGGTGTAGGTGCATTTTCTTTTTTGGTGAATTTTTAAATTTCTTAAAAATCTGCTGTGAATTAGATTTTTCGTGTCGGCAAGGATTCAAGAACACGTGATCATTACAACCGAAAATTTGGTGGCATACACTGGTGTGCAGCAGTTAAGGACGAAGTGGAAAATGTAAAACAAAGCCTGAAATACACTCATTGTCATAAAAATCCACGCAGCAAGGAGGAGGTGTGGGATTGAAATGAGATTTTAGTAGTGAGATGGTACATACCGAGGACAGAAGTTATCATAATATCATAGCAGCAGAACGATATCCCGTGGACATACGGTACACATTCCGGTCAGCGATAGTACAGCGTCGGACCGCTTCGTGCTAGGATACATGTGGTGATACGGTCCGGCATGTAGTCAAAGAGACGCCGCCGTATGTTATCCTGGGACAGGTTGGCCCACACTTCTTGCAACTGACGCTCTAAATCACGAACACTGGGACATGGAGAAAACTGGCGTCCCATCTGGTCAACATGTGCTCGATGGGCGAGAGATCATGCGATCTGACTGGCCGCGGAAGCCTCGAAGCATGACGTAGGCAGTCCTGGCAACCAGAGCCGTGTGCAAACGGGCGTTATCTTGTTGGAAAATGGCTTCGGGCCGCCCCGCCAGGACAAGCACTGCATGGGGCCTCAGGACTCCTGTAGGTAGCGATGGGCTGTCAACGTCCCTCGGATCACTGCGAGGGACGTCCGGCTGTCATTAGCGATGGCTCTCCAGACTAACACGCCTGCAGTTCCGGACGCGTGCCGCTGTACAGTGAAGTTGGGATTATAGCACTCACCAGTGATCCTCCACACTCTTACACTCTGGTCGTCCGTTCCCATACAGAAGCGGGATTCGTCGCTGAACACTATAGGTAGCCAGTCCGTAGTATTCCACGTTGCTCGCTGCTGATACCACTGCAAACGACGGCGACGATGGTCAGGTGTTAATGGCATAAAACGTAAGGGCGGTCGACAGTGCAGAGTCGCCTTCGCCAAGCGTCTGGGAATGGTTCTGGCGGACACAGGAATCCCATTTTACAGCCGCCACATTTCTCTGGATATTGGACAAGGACGTCGTTGCATCTGTGCGTGCCACTTTCTCGATCCCACTCTCCTCTCTGCTGGTGGTGTGTCTGGGTCGTCCAGAATCAGTCCTCCGTGTCCATTGCTCCCAACACGATCGCACCGTACTGTCCGACAGTCCTAAATGGCAGCCAATTCGGCCCGCCGGCCACCCTGCCTCTCTCATCCCGGCCTCGTTCAAAATCCGTCAGTTGCCCGTACGCACATCTACGGCGGCTCCTCGGCATGTCTATCGCTCACGGATATCCCCTGACTCTTACCGTGCCCTTCGGCACGAATGTGGAGTCACCTGCGCGGCGCCTTATAAGCCCCAATGATTGCCATTGCACCGCTGGTCTTGGATGCGCGGGCATGCGGAATCGCACGGAACTTTTATCATTTGCATGTCTGCTCTCTCTGTAGCTATTTCCCGAGCTTCTCGTTTATCGCACGGTTTCTTCTTATTGCGCGGATTTTTATGACAATGATTGTAGCAGCAGCACCCAAATACAGATTTACTTAGGACCTTGTCTGGGAACAGGAGCAACAGAACATGTGCAAAAATGAAGCATAAAGTGTGCTTTGCGTGGCTCCAGAACAAAATGCGCTCAGGAAGTCCGATAGCTTCAGTTGAATTGAAGTCCTCGGACACTGTGCATAAGTGGTAAGTGTTACAAGCGCTCGATTGGATTGTGTTTCTTGTGTGCTAGAGACGATGAAATGGCTTGTCGAAAACATCTTGATTTCACTCGTGCTCGAGTAATTGGGAAGCTCGAGAAAGGACGAACTGTGATGAGTGTGGCCCAAGAGTTCTCCGCTAGGGGCGCAAATGTGTCATATGTTTTACTCGATACCTCTGCTTCCAAAACTCCGATTCAAAAAAAAAACTCTTTTAATACCGGATACCGCTTACCTTGTAAAATACTTTGCTTTCTCTACTAAGTTTTTGAATTTCAAAGTTCTGGTGCGAGGTGGTTTCAGTGTGCATTTTTATTTGCAGCTGTATCTCTGCTTCTGAAAATCCTATTAAAAATATTTTTAGTACTGTACGGCATTTGCTAGAGTAAAGATGAGGAACATTATACTCTTTGAATAATGGACCTGACTCTTACCGTGGCGTAAATGTCAAAACCGTTTCTCGCAATTGCTGCTTCCAAGAAGCATTCATAGAATTGTATTTTTCTTTGCTTTTGCAATGAAGCTTTTTGCATATTTTCTACTATTCCATTATTAAAAGTTCTTCTTCTAGGCGGTATAACTTTATGTCATGTTTTCCTCTATATCTCTTCTAACTGTTCGATTTGAAAATCCTTTTGTCTGTGTAAGTTTCAATCTTCGAAAAGGTATGACTTTTAACTCTCTGCACGTTGTGTTGCCTGAGTTCACGTCGCGGTAGACAAATATTCAGGAAGAAAAATGTGTTGTTCTATTGCTAAGTTATTTTTATGTTCTATGCTTTATTGTAGAATATTTTAGTTGAATAGTGTATTGAAATTTTATAGATACATTGTCCAAAAAAATTGTATTATTGGCAAAATCATTTAAAAAAATTTCTTCCTGCGGAAGCCTTGAGACGTCTGATTAAAGACACGTATTCTAAAAGTCATTATTATGGTACATACTATGACTAAAACCCTTTAAAAACACTAAAATCACTAAAAATGATTTGTTAAGTTCGCACTGTCATTCGAGTCTTATTTTTTTTTGTGTTAGCCCCAAAGAAAAGGGGGTGATTGGTACTCTCCAAACGTACAATGGAAATATCACTTAGGGCATTTTCACATGCTAAACACTATCATCATATACATACTAATAATTGACAGCCTTGTACTCACATTATTGAAGTATCTCGCTATCTGAAGGAAGTTTTGTTGTCTTGTTGTCACAATCAAGGTGATTCGGCGATGTGCTTACCGCAAATCCATGCAGCACACTTCATATTATTCTATATATCCAAAAAATGCTCATGTATTTCGCATTTGGCTGAAGTGTTAATCAGACAGTTGTCGTAGCAAGGAAATGCATTGTAGACAGTTCCTTACTTAGTCACTGTAGAAATCTGTCCTCCATCGTGAAACTCCAAAGGTCAAAGCAAACCATCACGCTATTGGAAATGTGATGACAGTCTGGTTATTCATTTCGGTATTAGATTATAATATCTTGAAGCCGATGTTTCAAAACTTCCGATATTCGGGTTGTGATTTAAAACTTGTTGGTCGGCGTTCCTGATGTCCACGTCTATGATGCCGTCCACGTGATGTCCGTCAATGTGCGTGGTTGACTGTTCGTCGGGTATCGTAACTTCTTAGAGGAATATTTAACGAATTTTTATTTATTATTTCTTTTCTTTTTCTTTTTTCTTTCTTCATTATTAGTTTCCAAGGTAATGGTAAATCTATAGAATTGTTCTTATTGCAGGTAAGACCTTTCGTCTTTTCGATGAAAAAGACGAAAGGTTGTAACTGAAGGAAGATATTTTCCTTCATAGAGACAAAAGAGAGACAAAGGTAGATATCATGAAGGAAGATATCCACCTTTGTCTCTGATATCTTCCTTCATCTACGGGAAACTTTTTCTTCACAGTTTAATTTTCGTAACATACTTTTCAACTGCTAGTGTGAGAAAATAAGTATTGCTAGATGTTTTGCCGATTGTAAAAATCCACTTGATTTTTATTGTAAGGTTCCATTGACAATGTATGACTTTGAAATATTTTACTCGTATCGAAACGGATTGAAAAAAAGTGCTCATTACAACCAAACATTCGGTGTCATCTTTTTCGTTTTATATGTTACCTCTCGGATTTCATTGCCTTCCCCCCAAATCTTGTCTCTAATATGATTATTAATTGTTTCTCTTATACGTCATCTAATCGAGTAATTTTTTCGGTTCTTTACTTTCTCTGAATTTCGTTGTTTCTCACCTCTAGTAACTCCTTTTCCATATCCGCACATCTCTTCCTTCGCTTATTCTCTGTGTCTCCCTTCTCTTTTTCTGCTCCACGAGCATACTGGGAAAGTATTGGAAGAGAAAGGAGTGGCATTGAAGGGTATGAAGGGCAAATATGAAAGATAGAGTCCATGGTGCGTGAGCGAGCAAGACAGTGGGGTGGGGCGAAATAAGTTGTCGAGTTTTCGTTCGAATTCAAAGAAGATGAGAAACAATAGCCCGGGAACACTAGTGAGGGTTAATATCGAACCGCTCAGCTTCTGCGCTCTTGGCAGACGAATAACCTGCCATGAGGCTATGCGAAAGTAAGAAAACCCCATAACAATCAATCACAGGTAGACAATGCACACACACATTACACTACAGGATATACATTCGTCATCTTTATTATGCAAGGAACCATTCTTTCTCAGCGTTATTGATGGCGTAGAACTTAATAGGGTTTTCCTGGAAAGGTGTTGTTTATTCCGAAATGTGCGAAAGGAGAAGGGAGTAAAACATAAAAAAGAAGAAAAACAGGTTGATTGGAAACGGGAAATTTGTTACGAGAATATAATGTGAGTACCGAAAATCATAATCTAAATGCTTTTCTAACTGTCAGCTTATTTAAAAGTTTTATTATTTTGTACCGAACATGTCAGTTAAATATTTGCCATTTTTCATATTAATGGTGTATTAAAATAATAAGGGCAATAAGCCTGAAAAAATAACTTATTCTAGCTGCTTCACTTATTGCTGAAAATGAGCCGCACAAATAGACTACCATGCGTTCGTATACTGATGATGTAATGATGCTGCACTTCTGTTCTATTAACTTACTCTTTTTTCATGGTAACATTTCTTAATTACCTTACTACGGATAGATAGCAATTTTTCTAAATGTTCTTTTGGTACACTAACCCAGATCTAAAACTTACATTTTTATTGGATTGCTATGTAGCAATCCAATAAAAATGGATGTGTATAATCATATATATATACTCTACTCTTTGGTATATATATAGTAAAAAAACGTATCACTGAAGACGTAAGGAAATTCAATTGTGAACTAGTGAGGAAAGCAATTGAAAACAACCAAAGCCTAAAGATAGCAAAGGGACATCTCAGTAAGGGAAGAAAACAGATTATGGCACTGAGAAAAGAAGATGGTTCTGTAACAAGAAGTAGAGGCGAAAGTTTGACTAGAGTGAAAGATTTCTACTCCTAATTATATGAAAGGGATGATACATGTACTTCAGACATCATGAAAGGTGCCAGTACCAGAGTTCTTCCAGTCCTCCCAGTAGAAGTTGCACATGCAATCTAGAACATGAAGCGGGGAAAAGCTCCAGGAGAAGACGGAATTACTGTAGACATCATACAAGAAGCAAGTGGAGAAATCGAAACAGTAGTCGCCCAAATTTTACTCGATGCCTTAATGAAGGGAAGATTCCTGAGGATTGGAACAACGCTACAATGATCCTGCTACATAAAAAAGGTGACATTGAGGATCTCAAGCACTACAGACCTATCAGCCTCCTATCAGTGATTTATAAAATCTTCACTAAAGTTCTTTCACACCGCTTGAAGGTAACACTGGACATGACTCAACCAAGAGAACAAGCTGGATTCAAGAGTGGCCACAGCACAATAAATCATATCCACGCACTGAGAGAACTAATTGAAAGAGCGATGTAATATGAACTTCCATTGTGCATGGCTTTTATCGATTATGAAAAAACCTTTGATTCGGTGAAACCATCAGAAGTTACAATGGCTGTAAAATCCTGCGGTATTGAAGATGGATACATTAATATTATTAATAACATCTATGAAAATGCAAGTGCAAGGATTCTGCTGTTTGAAAATACAACACACATAAAAATTGGAAAGGGAGTGAGACAAGGTGACACCATATCTCCGAAGCTCTTTAATGCCACATTGGAAAATGTCTTTCAATCAGTGAACTGGGAAACAAAGAGATAAAGATTAATGGAGATTATCTAACCCACCTTCGGTTTGCTGATGACGTAGTCATTTTTGCAACTACCCCATCAGATCTACAAAGTATGATATAGGAACTTGCTGACAAGTGTAAAGAAGTAGGATTAAAAATTAACTTTCAGAAGACAAAAGTGATGTTCAATGCTTTTACAAGAAATGAAGATTTATCGATTGATGGAGAAAAGCTGGAGATAACAGACACGTACGTTTATCTTGGACAACAGATATCAAGTGAGGGTCACATTGATGAAGAAATTAATCAGTGTTAAAATCTTGCCTGGAAAGCTTTTGGAAGAAACAGTATAATTTCTAAGAGCAATATGCCATTATGTCTTAAAAGAAAAGTGTTTGATCAGTGCATCCTTCCAGTGCTTACGTATGGTGCAGAGAGATGGACCTTAACTAAAAGAGGCATACAAAGGCTGCAGACAACTCAAAGCAGCATGGAGAGGTGCATGCTTGGTGTAACCAGGAGAGATAAGAAGACGAAATCGTGGATCCGAAAAATGACAAGAGTGGAAGACATCATGATCAGAGCAAAGTCCCTGAAATGGCATTGGTATTGGTATTGGTAACTGTATGTACAAAAGTGGTACCCAGTTTATTGCTATAACGAAATACAAACATAGGAGATTCATTGAATGTTGCAGTACAGAAAACAAGAGTGCGGCAATGTGTGTCTATCTCCACGATGCAGCACAAATTTACACAGAAAGGAAATGAATATGCACACGAACAATGAATGGCATAACGGCATGTGAAACGATATGAAATAACACATGTGCACAAGTATATGAAATGTACTATGCCATCATAAATCATCCGAACGGAACTTAAATGTGGTTAGAGCGTAAAACATTATGGAGTAACTCATCAACTTTATAAAATAACAAAGGTAACAAATATACCACTATTGTAATCTGCGATCGAGGAAAGCACTAACACAGCTAAAACTCACAAATATAGGAAATTTAGAAAAACAAAGCACAAATTCAGGAAACAACAGATAAAGTAATGATAAAGAGATACTCGGGAGCTCACACAAGTAACGAGACCGATTATTCGTGAAAACACAGCAAAACACACACAATTATAGCAAATTGAAAATACATTACGTGTGAAACACAGTAAAAACACACAAATCTAGCAAATTTTAAAATACATGGAAAACATCAGAATCAACAGGCACTAAGTCTACAAAAACCTGAGAATTTGCGAACGGGTGCGCAAATGCCCTAGCATTAAGAGAACAAAAATGATCGGTTTGGGGAAGTGAGCTAAAGGTCATCGGCAAGAGGAAATGAGGTATCACATATATGCTTCTCAGCAAGCTCCTTTCCTTCAAGGAGGTGAGACAGCGCGTGTAACGTCTCAAAAACGCCTGATACCGAGGATTGGTGGCACACAGAGATTAAAAAAATGACACATAAGCTTCGAATTGCGTTACCGCCGCAAACAGGTCCAGATCAGGTGAATGGAGGAATTCTTCAGAACAAACTATCGTACGTGCAGGCTGAAAAAAACGTAAAAGTTGCTGTCTGGATAGTAGTCCAGGAACTGGAGGAAACGTTTCAATGGCTTGTAGAACCTCAGCATCAGAGAGAGGATTAACAGGACCTCAGCGGAGAAACATACTGTTTGAAGAATCTTCAGGTGGAGAAACAGCGGAACCAGAAACACCGGGGACACCAGATGAATCCTCAGAAAGTGGCTCAGAAAGTTGTTTTAACTTTTTCTGTTTTACAGCGCCTTCAGTTCCAATACGCTTCAAAGAAGAAGCCGAGGCGGATGTATCCATTAGTGGCTCAGGCTCACCTCCCGAGTCAGGAGACGAGGAAACCAACGTCGCCGAAGAAGCAATACGTAGCAGATCAGCCTTAGTGAAGACTGGTACAACAGCCGAGGCTGCAGCAAGACGTGGCAACAAGGGTATTGTAGACAAGGTTGTAATTGGAGATCCGATAGCCGAGAAGCTAGGAGAAGAGCATTACGGCTGATCTGCCAAACCATCACTTAACACACCCGGATAGGAACACTCCGCTGTAGACACATCTGTAGTGGAAGACATCTCTGCCAATCTTGAAGGTGGATGCACAATCGTATGGGTCGGGAGAGGAGGAAAGGCAGCATTGTCCGTGACTGAAATGTTCGTCTGACGGAGAAACGAAGAGGTCGCGTCAGGCAAACTACCGGTAGTGGGGATAGTAAAAAGACCAATGTGGTCAGCAGTATGATGCGAACTTGATGCTCGTCCACGTCGAAAGCGTTCACAAAAGGCAGTGGAATGATCCTGTGTTAAACAGTGTGTACAATAGTGAGTGGTGAAAACCTTGAAACTGTACGTTCGTGAGCCAATTTCAACCGTAGCTTCTGTAGGGCAATCCGCCAATGCTTTCTCAGTGGGAAAGACGACCAGTAACTGACGGCGAGGTTCTGTAGTATGTGCAAATCGAGTTCCGCGGGGAGCGTCAGAGAGGCGACGAATCTTGCCAACTATTTTACATACATAACTGACAAGGAGAGGAAGTGCAGTATCAGGCACTTCCTGTGGAAGAGGATAGAACGTGACGTTCCTCGGTCGCTTGGAAAGAGGCGAAGGGATGCGATGGTTTGTCCCAATCAAAAGTCCGTGTGCAAGAAACAAGTCAGCATTCTTCTTGTGATTGAACTGAACCGAGATACCCCGAGGAGTACGGGAAATTTCCGCAACGGACGCAGACGACACATGTCCAGAGAGGGATTCCATATAGCGTGGCAATGGAGTATTTGGTAAGGCATGAAAGAGCACACCTCTATCCAACAGGTCATGGAACTCACGGCGAATCTGCGAATTGTCATCTATCGTTACAGTCATCTTGTGGTTGGATACCTAAATAATAGGTGTTGAGTGCAAAAGACCATCAGGTTGAGAGGAATCGGACGTAGAAGTAGCGCCTCGTTGCACTGTAGAGGCAAATGACATCCTCGGAAGAAAAGTCCGTTCGGATCCGGCAGGCACAGAAGGCCGGCCGTGAGAGAAGAGAAGCACAAGCCGAAGGCAAGGCAGTAGAATCAGTAGTACCCAGGGAGGGCACCGAGGCAGATGCAGGAGCTGAGGAAGAAAGCGCGGCCAAGTCCAGTGACGGCACCGGAGCAGAAGTACTCGAAAGCTGGGAAGGCAACTTAGCAGACACATCTGAGGACGAGAGTATGTTAACTTCCATGGACGTGGGAAGTGTGATGTGACGTGCATCCGCCACTCCCAGAGATGATAAGGAAATACCGGAAGCCGCCATGTTGGCAGCTTCCAAACGTAAACAACCGAGCAATCGATAAGAAAACGGATGAATATGAACTAATACGAGGACGAGAACGTTAGAAAAGTAGCTCAAAACGTACACAGTACTTTTAGACAGCCTCGCCACGCAACAGGTGAGTGAGGGACGAGGTATTCCACACTAAAATGTATAAAATATTGGAGCCACCAACACTACGTCTGTCACGAACGAGCAATGAGCAGGGCATACTGCCAGAAGGACAGACCATCGATGGACAGCCGAAATTTTAGATTGGATTCCAAGGAACAGGAAAAGACCCAGAAGAAGACCACATGGGAGATGGGTGGATGAAATTCGAAAGTATGCGGGAGTAACATGTAGGAGACTGGTACAAGACAGACCGTTGTGGAAGAAACTTGGGGAGATCTTCGTCCAGCAGTGGATTGATAAATGTTGACAATTATGATGATATAGATAGATGATAGATATACGTTCCGGTGACAAATATTAATAATATAAAATAAAAGGAAGTTTCCGGAACAATAAGAGGAACATAAAAACATAAAAATAAATTTTTTCTGTGCATATTTTTTATGGACTAAATATTCAGTGCAAAAGTGATTAGCACTTTACATGAAATGCTCGAAAAATCTAATCGATTTTCTTCAAGTTGAGACTACCTAAATTTCAGAAAATCGTGGATAAATCTATGTCAACTAAAAACTAAACACGTGGCTTGAAAGTGTGCATAAAACTCAGGTTAAACAGGAGTAGAAAGAATCGTAGAAATAGAAATACCGAAGTTTCGCTCGCACACGGGTAGCCTTCTCAAGCCGAAAGCAATATAAATACTTTTGTAACTGAACAATTATATACACAGCCAAAATTAAATTGTACAGTGTGAACAATCTTATAACGCAATAGCGCACGGCACAAGTCCGCGAAATAAAATTTAAATATAGCTTATCTGGAATCTTGGTCTGAAAGAAACGGCCACGCACGTCGAAATTTGGTAGAAATATGGCCGCTGCACTCATTTGGGTGCGAAAGTATTTCATTGGTCTGTCATATTAAACTTTCTGCTGCAGAACAACAAACACAGCACTGAATTAGAAACAGTTATGCGTGTGTACGTGAACGTCACTTGCACGGCGTATATTTTAAAATACCTGGTCACGTGCGACACCACGTGATCAAAGCAACTATTTAAAACCGCTGCTCGTCAGTATTGTTGATCACAATAGGGAAAACAAAGGGTCTTCCGGACTTCGACAAAGAGCTCATTGTGGTTGCCCATCTAGCTGGCGCGATGATTCGGAAAACAGAAGAGATGACTGGTTTCTGAAGAGGTGAGATATCACTGATCTTCAGTCAGTGGAAAAATAACCCACATTGTTTCTCAAAGTGGCGTAACTGTGGTACGACGACAATCTGTCAGAAACAAGATCCGCGTCATCTATAAAGCTTGTACAAAAAAAACAGGACTTCATGTTTGCCGCATTTAACAGAAGCATTCAACGAAGGCTGTTCCTGACCCAAATTCCAGAGAAATATGCGCAGCTAATTAAAAAGAATCGGTATTATCAGTCGCATGACTTTACGGAAACTACTGAATTCTGCGAAGAACCGGACTGCTCGTCTACGGTGACGTCAGTAACACCGTGACTGGACACTGGAAGGATGAAAAACGTCATGTGGTCTGACGAGTCACGGTACACCTTGTTCTGTACCGACGGTAGGCGGAGAGTTTGGTGGGACCCCCAAAAATCAATGGAGCCAGCTTGTCTTGTAAACACAACACGAGGTATTGGAGTAGGTGTCATGGTGTAGAGCACGTCCTGTTGGTAAGGAACGGGTCCCCTGATAATGCTGGAAGATCGGTTGTTCTGCAAGGATTATCTGAACATTGTTTCCGATCAAGTCCATCCTGCTCTGTTGACTATTTTATCCAGCAGATAAAGGCTGTTTCATGGACCACAATGCTGCTGATCATATTGCAAGATTTGTTCAGCAGTGATTCAACACGCATTAGATAGCGACGTACACCATCTTCCCTGGCCACCACAAAGCCCGGATATCAGTTCCGTTGGGAATGTATGGGACATGTTAGAAAAGCAGATCTTGGAGCAAAGTCCCCTTCCATTCAATCTGAGACATTTAAAGGACTGTCTGGTGAACGCCTGGTATGCTGTAGACGTAAATGCACTGTAACACCTTTTCTAATTTATGTGAAACCGCATAAGGGCTGTAATTCGAATTAAAAGCATTCCAACCAGATATTGAATAAAAGTTTTTAATACCGTGGTCAGTATGTGTAGAAAGATAATAAAAAAATATTAAGACGGTAGACAATTGAAACACTTTCCTACCAGGAGATGTGTGATAATTATCTTCAGCCTACCCGGTGGCATAATGTCTGATCGTTGGCTTCAAACCATTTTCTGAGTGGGCCTGGGTACGAGTCCTGGATAGGGCATGGGTCGTGGGTCGTCTGGTCTTCTCCCTTCCGCGGTACCAGTTGCTCTTACATTAGGGACGAACAACTTCTTGATTACTTTCTTCCCTCTGAGTTGCTCATAGTAGTAGTTAAACTCCTAAACCAAAAGCAAAAAAAAAAAAAAAAAAAAAAAAGGTATTCTTGTCGAAATACCATGTGCATGCACTAGATATTCCATGTAAACCATTAGGCCCTTCGACAAGTTAATCAACACTTTAAATCAAATCTACCATAATTCCTGTGCGTAATAGCAAAGCAATGATCACAATATTTGAAGGTATTTATTAATATTTCCGCTTATTATCAATAATAAGTTCCCAAACTGTGGGCAGTTAACGAACAACATTAAAAAACCAGTGCATTAAGTCTCTGGAAAATAAATGTAATTAGCCACTACCAGACACCTTCGTTTTAAATGGCCAAACAGTTGAAATCATAGGGGTACATAGCTTATGAATACTGTTATGAGGCAGCTCCTCCCAACCGTTCTGTTCAATAAACACCCAAATTATCCGGGAATTGGGTGGCCGTGTGTTGTCGTGTATGGGGACAGCTCCCTGAACATGATGTCCTAGTCCCCGATATAAAATACTCTCCTTTAGAAAGGACTCGTACCACTGCAATGTTATGGCGATGTTCTGATAATAGTTCATCAGAAAATCCTCCATGCGAACATCCATGAGAACGACCAATAGCACTTTACTTTTACTCTTATACAAGTCTGCACGGAATAAATGCGGCGCCGAAGTACCGGTTCCAACCAGGAGCGGAACTGATGTGCTAGCATGTGTGCGTAAAATTGCACCCAACTTTGATCTAAGCAGAGGAATTTTGTGAGCACCTTATTATTGCGAAGAAACCACGCAAGGTTACTCCCTGCATTTTCGTAACGGAAGTCCTTCTGTGTGCGGTAACTAAATCGCTAGTTTGCTCATTTACTCTAAATCTTTCCCACGGTATAAACAGTTGTGTGTAGGATACCCAGTTGTGTGTTAAAGTCTCTGACCCATCGTGCAAGACTTCTTCTGTGAGGTTTCTTTGATGCGTCATTTGGTTTCTTGTCTGAAAGCCGAAATCGGTCAATGCATGTGGCAGCATCTTTGAGTGATGTCTTACCTATCTTATATCTTTTCATCTAATTGTGCACTGCCGTTTTCTTAAGGGTCTTTTGACCTACTTTATTTCGCAGAAGAGTTGTACCACACTCTCTGAGTACTGCAATAACACACAAAATTAAAAAACAAACCTGCTCTTCTGCTGCCGCTGATTGTTCCAGATACTCAATCGTTTTTATAGCTTTCACAAACCGATCGGTGAGCACGAGTTCCGTCCGAGGTACTTGCTATACAATCGTCAAACATAGCCTGCGTTGCGACTTTAGATTTCCGAAAAGTACCATTGTGAATGTGCTGCCGAACGACATAATATTTCTGAAATGTATCTAGCGGAGCTGTATCGTGCCCTAGTGTTTGTTTAATTTCTGTTTTAGAATTTATCAATTACTTAAAATAATGTATTAGTTACTTAGCTGTATCGTTCCCTAGTGGTCACTTTAATTTCCGTTTTGGAATTGTTCACTTACCTCCTGTATGTTGTTTGTACCTTGAAGAAGCTGCCAGGCTGCGAACGAAAGTTCAGAAGACTTTCTGCGATTTTTTGCACTTACTAAATCGAATAATTATGTAGCCTAGTTCTCATTTATCAGTTAACCTAAATTTCGCAGTGGGGTTCTACGATAAAACTCACGCACTACTTTCTATATTCGCTGGTCAATCTTATTTAATCATGGGTCCCAAGATTTTCTCCTGAAAAACAATTTTTAGTGTCATAAAGAATGTGGATTAACTTGGAGATTTAACTCAGCTCCGTGTGAAACTGAGTTTGTTTGCCAATTCAGTGTATGCCATTTTAAAAAGCGTACATAAAACTTTCTGTTATAAGATTTTTATACTTATGATCAATTAATTAAGCCTGCTTTTAAACTGACATTGCCGTTTGGTTTTGAATTAAATTTATTTTACACGCCTGCTACTGCTCCTTATTATTACTCTTTAGTAAAACTTTTGATTTTCTGATACATAAGACCTCTTTTTTCGGAACTACATGACGTGGTGCACATCTAGAAAACTGGTGAAAACCAAAGAAGTGGATGCTTTTCCAAGCTTCACACAACTTTTCATTGGAATCTCAGCATTACCATGTTATACTTTATCCTGAATTCCCCGTTTCCTATTTTCCTTCCTTAGACCATGTGATAAAAAACAAGGAAAGAAATGTTTCCAAAACTTTCAGATAATTCTAAAAATACTTTTTTCCGAAGATGCGTTAGAAAGGATTTTTTGAGGTTGTTGAAAAAAAAGCGTGAGTCTTCATATGTACCCAAGGGAACAGTTTTCCCTAGAAACGGAAGGTTCGTCTTCGACTTTGTTCTGAGAAGCCCCATTCGCTTGTTTGTTGTTGTCATTGCATTATCACGATTTGAAGTTTAAGTTCCGTATATTTCTTTGCTTCCGTTTTCTTCATAATATCAGAAGTAAAATAAAACAACGTTGAGAGGAAAGATCCTGAGACTTTGTTTCAGAAGAGGATGCTGAGATTTTATTCAGGAAAAGCGGATGGGAGAGATTTTTTAGTTTTATTTTCCCTAAATAATAATTTCCGCACTACTGGAAAAAAATAATTCCAGATTTGTTGAGCGCCTTATTATGTTATCATGTTAACAGCCACAACTGAAAATGAAATGCATTCGAACCCCGTTAAACCGCTATATTTTGTTCATCGTGCTAAACTACTGTAAACGAGGATGACGGTTTAAAGAGGTTAGCATAAAAAGAGGTAAATTAATTGAATGAAAGTATAAGGAAGAAATGAAACAAACACACACATACGTTCTTATACATCGGATCTCTAATTCTGAGAGCGTAAAGATGGAAAACACAGTGATTAAGTTATGTTCAGGACGAAAAGTCTTAAAGCCACATGATTTTTTTTTTTTACATTTTCCTATCACATCCATCTTTCGTTTATCAGTACAATCGGCATTTTCACGCTAAACCGTTTTTAGTCCATCATTCATCTTTTTGCAACTTTTCTCATTTTTGTTCGAAATCGATTTATTGGGTACGTTGGTGAAAGTGGGTGGGGACTGTGGATAACGCCGTTCGCTTGTGAAATTGGTAAAGGGAAATTAATTATCCAATATAAAATAGTTATGAGCATAGTACGTAGAAATTGTAAACAAAAAATTGTGCTGCTGAACTGTACCGAAGAAATTCGATCTCGCTATTCATTTACGTCTATGGAATCTATTCATAACTTGCGTATGTTTTTCATGTTTCAAACATTTTATATTTTGCAGTTGTCAGAGCTTTTGCCCTGAGACCATATATTTGTCCTTCAGATTCTTATGTACCGACACGTAGTTAGAGGAGATGCTCGCATTTGACTGTTTTGCTTTCGTGTGATCCCGTACGTTATCCCGCAGGACGGAATCGTGGACTAGTTGCACACTAGCTTTAGAACACCGAACTCAGAGATGAGAGTAATTCCTTAGTAGGTACGTAGCTGCTTTCCAATGTAGCACTAACGTTCGAGGGAGACGGCATTCTGTAATTGTTTAAAGTGGTATCTAACAGCAGTGGATACTTAGGTAGGAACACACACTTAGGAGAAAAACAATGCCATCAGCTGTTCTGAGTGATTACCTTATCTTCGCCTACATAGGATTATGAGATAAGATTATCTTCCTTATCCTTGATTTTCTTTCCTTTGTATGAGTAAACTTCGCTCCCAAGACTTTCAAATACTAAACAATGCGTTCCCTCAAAACAAATCCTCCACTTTTGCCACTGATTAGATATCGTCACATAAAACATATCAGATTCATCCATGTTGTGCACATCTTTTAAATTAATAGCCAAATATGATTTTTAACATTTTTTTCTTATCTCATCCACGGAACGTTTAGAGATCCCGACTGTTTCACAATGCCGTATCCCCAATGAATTCGTGCAAATGTTTGAATCTTCGAAGGCAGCAATTTCTGTAGCTTAATGTTTGAATTTGGTATTCTTTCCTAAACTCTCTCACTTTTTCAAGAATTACTTCCTTTGGTAATAACTCCACGCATAGAATTTACCTTCGTCAATATATAGAACAAGAGCTATTTTTAAATTTCGTGCTTGCTACTTTTAATTTTCTTTTAATTGGGTACATTTTTTTTTCAGTTCGTACTCATTTTTGTTTATCGCTTGATACAGGGTGTCCCACTCACTACCGAACCCGGCATTTCTTTAATAATATTAACACCAATGAAGATATTGCAACGAAATTTCAAGTGAACTTACCTCATTTCGTGCGAAATGGGATGACATCACAACATGTACTGGAAATGGCCACCATTTGCTTCCAGACAGCATTGAACCCGGCGTACCATATTGTGGAAAGCCCTTGCCAGTACGTCCGCCGTCACTGCCTGAATTTCTTCGGTGATGCTTGCTTTCAAGGCATCTATGGTTCACGGTTTCTTTTGGTAAACTCTCCCTTTTAGATATCCCCATAAAACGTAATCAGGAGGCGTCAGATCTGGCAAGCGCGGTAGCCATAGACCCTTCGAAATGATGCGGTCGCCGAAAAAGGACTGAAGTTTGGCCATACTGGTGTGTGACGCCGCTACATCATGCTGGTGACATCCAATGAAGAGTTCTTTGTCGTCTAATTGATTTACAAAGGTATTGAAGATTCCATATATATGTAGCTGTTGTGATGTTTGTATCGAAGAAGATGGGACCAATTATGCGGCGCCGGGTCATCCCACACCAAACACCAATTTTCTGTGAACGAAGGGGTTCTATTGTGTAGACACGCTCGGTGAAATGGCATAACAAAGCAGCAGATAGGTGCGTCTGGCTGGCTGGCGGACTGCTCCTCAGTGCGCCACACTTAGGAATGTGTCTGCCCCTAAGGTACACTCCGGCTGGCTGGCGGACAGCGCAGGGTTCAATGCTGTCTGAACGCAAATGGTGGCCACTTCCACCACTTGTTGTGATGTCATCACATTTCGCACGAAATGAGGTACGTCCACTTCAAATTTCGTTGCAATATCTTCATTGGTGTTAATATTATTAAAGGAATGACGGGTTCGGTAGCAAGTGGGACAACCTGTATGTCTCTACTGTTCTGTATTTTAAGTTGTCAACAAGGTTGGAAAGTGATTTGAAAATGCCTGATGAGAGATCCAGGATTACGATCTTTGAATTCGCATATCAGAATTTTCAAGTGAACATTCAATAATGTTTCATCTATTTCACGATGTTTTACAATGAACAAAAACTAATGAATGAATGAATGCAAAACATCCACGCAACAAGCAGTCCCTGAGCGAAACAGTGACGACCACAGGAGCTGGATAATAAAGATTTTAGAAACTTAAATGTGTGACAAGAAATGTTATTTTCTGAGGGACATTCTAATTCATTCTACTCGTAAAGGGAAACATTTGAGCTAGGTAATGAGTCTCTACCTTTCCGTTTGGTAATGTTCGATATTTAACTTCACACACAAACACACACCCGGCATCTCACTTCTGCGCAATGCAATAAATCACAGAATGGTCTGCCCTTGATTTTCTGCAGCTTCCCTTACTTCGTTAACGGCATCATTATTTCCCAGATTGGCTGAATGAGTGAGACAGGTGGCTGCTGTCTCACTCATTCAGCAAATCTTGTTTCAAGAGGACTCATCTAACATGTTTCCGGGGCACACTTAAGAAGACGTGGGCGATTCTGAATGTGTTTTGCAAATGAATATTTTAAGAGACGGTTCAAAGTGGTATTCTCCAATGAGAAACACTTAAATGTCGCTAAGATTCCCGGCGGATATCGGTCAGCAAGGTGGCGGCTTAAAGGGAGAAATTTCTATTCGGTAGAATAGGATAAAATTTGTAACCTGAAGATAAGGCGGCGGTTTAAAGGGGTCGGTTTATCGGTGTTCGAATGTACATGCATTCCCGTGCCCAGGTGCGGGAAAAAATTAAATTGTTATCAGGGACTGTTATCACCATAACGATTTTTGAAGAAGATAAGATAGAACCTAGGATAGAAAATTTAACAGGTATACATTTCATAAACTTTTCAAAACCTCACATTTATGCAGATACGTTCTTTTGAACGAAATAAAATATACAGTAAAATTCAAAACGTGGTTACAACCAAGTTTATTAATAATAAACGTATATTTGAAAAAACCATAGCATGCAGTACCTATCTCGAGAGCTTCCGTTGTTAAAGCGCACTGTGGTACTAATATGATGAAACAACCAACTGGCGACGTAACTGAACAGGTCAGCGAAAGGTAGATTCCAGAGGTGAAGAACGAATGCGTGTCTCGCACACGCACGGCTATCTCAGTCGCCCATTTTCGCAGTTGACGGTTCAATACAATATAAAACAACCAGAACAGTATCCCGCTTAGCGTTACCGGTTAGCACCGATTTGCTACAGGATCAGACGCTTTATACGCCATCCTCTCTTAACAACAGTTCATCGACGTAAACGATTTTCCTTTTGCCAACAGCATGAGGATTGGACGATAAAAAATTGGAAATGATTGTTCTGATTCGATGACACACAATATGCACTCTATTCTGTCGATGATAGAGTCCGTATTTGGCATCCGAAGCGTGAGGCTATGAACCTTCTGTTGGCATCAAGCATTCAGGCTGGTGAAAGCTATTGTATGATACGGGGCAGGTTTAGCTGGCATAATCTGGGACTCCTGGTGCGTGTGAACCAACGTATGGACCGCGGCTGCTCTTCGGAACTACTTACGGACCATGTGAGCACCACAATATTGTACCTCCGCCCAGAAGGGGAAGGGTGTTCTTCCAAGGCTATAATGCCTTATGTCATCAGGTCAGTTCAGTGCAGAAATGGTTCGAATAACACAGTGCATACGAACGACCCCAAAACTCGCCCTTATCTCGACAACTTTGAATATTTGTGCTATGTTGTGATACCACAGGTGATGTATTTAGACATACCACCCCGCTCTATACTGACTGGAACTATGGTCTGCAATACAAACAGCTAGGTTGCAGATCTTCACACAACGATATTATTACCTTTTCGAGTAGATAAAACAACAAGTGGCGCCCGTTTCCCGCGAGAAAGATCAGTTCACGAAGTACACCGATGAGTCATTACATTATGACCAGCCCCAACCTAGACAAATGAGCGCGCCTTGAGACCGAACGGTGTTGCAGGTGAAGTTCACAGAGCAGTATATATACAACCCGAGGACCGGGTTTCGGTTCGTAGAGCGGTCGGGGACAGAATGGGAAAGCTGCCGATTTATCGGAATTTGATAAAGGACAAATTGTGATGGCACGGAGCCTCGGAACTACGATCTCGGAAACGGCGCGGCTTCTGGGTTGTTCGCGTGCCACTGTACTGAGTACGTATCAAAAGTGGTGCACAGGTGGCCAAACGACGAATCGTCGTCCAGCCGGGTGTCGTCCGCAGCTCATTGATGGCAGAGGGGAACGGAGACTGTCGCGCACTGTTCACAGCGACCGCAGGGCCACATTGCGACAAATCACACGCAGCTACAACAGTGGTGGTCAGAGCATTGTGTCACCGCACAGCTCATCGTAGCCTTCTGCGCATTGGCCTGCGTAACCGAAGACCCAGCCGGGTCCACATACTCACAGCACGTCATCGCCAACAACGCATAAAATGGGGCCAAGATATTCGAGGTTGGACCGTGGATGATTGGAAGAAAGTGGCCTGGTCTGACAAAGCACAATTCCTGGTGCATCACGTAGACGGCCGAGCGCGGATACGCCGATTACAAGCAGAGGCTATGGCACCTATATGCACCGTTTGGCTGAAATAGGGCGGTGGCGGCGGTATTATCCTGTGGGGGATGTTTTCTTGGGACAATTTAGGCTCGAATATCAAAATCACACAATCCCAAGATTACCGGTGCATCATGTAGACGGCCGAGCGCGGATACGCCTATTACCAACGGAGGCTATGGCACCTGGATGCACTGTTGGGCGGAAACAGGGCGGCGGCGGCGTCGATATTATGGTATTGGTGATGTTTTCTTGGGACACTTTAGGCCCCATTGTTTCAATATCACAATCCCTGGCAGCTGTCAGGTATTTGAACATCGTTGTGGACTAAGTTCACCCATTCATGGCAACTGTGTTCCCTGCTGGGGATAGCCATTACCAACAGGATAATTCGTCATGCCACACTGCAAGAATCGTTAAGGAGTAGTTCGAGGAACGTACTGGTGACTTTCTGTTAATGCCCTGGCCTCAAAATTCACCAGACATGAACCCAAACTAAGATTTGTGGTTCGACTTGGAAAAGCAGGTTCGAGCTAAATCACCAGCACCCTACAATGTACGGGAACTGGAGGACCTGCTGTTGACGTTATGGTACCAGATATCCCAGGATACCTATCACCACCTCATCGAATCGATGCCTAGCCGAATGGCCGCTGTTTTGTGAGCTAAAGTGGGTTTTACAGCTTATTCAGTAGGTGGCCATAATGTAATGGCTCTTCGGTATATAATATGGCCATAATTCAGTGAGTACTCAGTTTATATGCGTATATCAGATGTGTCGATTCGTGCTGGAATTTCATGAAGATCCGCATTTAACTCACATCTCATCAAATTACCATTAACGACAGACTTTTGATAGGTTTGTGCCATGTCTATTAAACAGAATTATTAGATGTGTTTTATGCTTTATTTGGCGTAAACAACATTATCCGAAACTATTATGCTTTCACCCGAAAAGTCGGCTTTTCTGCTTTCCCACTTGAAAAGTTAGTATATGTCAGTTTTATAGTCCGCAAAATCTGGAATAAGAAGGTGATATTTGTTGGTTGTTTCCGATTAACTGCGAAATAGACAGATATATTTAATACAATATAAGTACAGGAAAAATCACTTGAAAAAAAATCCAATAACTGCTCCTGCGCATTTCTACCAAAAATTGAAGAATGTGACAGAAAGGAAATTTACAGGAGCAGCTTTTGCTTGGGTGTTGTGAGGTGCCTGCACCGCAGGACGCACGTGAGATAAAGGCAGATAGCAGCGAGAGCATACGTCCGCGTAGCTCAGTTGGGAGAGCAACTTAATACGGAGTGAGAGGACCCGGTTTCGATGACCGGCGTGGACAAAAATGACGGAGAAATTTACTTCGCTATATTGGCGCCGAACTTCAAGAATGACCTGGCCGTTAAAGTTCTGGCAATGGTGTGATGTTCTTTCCACACCGCGAGAAAGGAAAAATGAGAGAATCTCTTTTTCAGCGCTTGGAAAAATAAATGTGTGTGATGTTACGTTCCACACACCAAATTGACTGAGAGTTCTCCAATATAAGCTCTTCAGCGGATGACTGCCTACAGCGACACATGGTCCTGGCTGACCCGTGTGGCCATGCCCCTGGCCCTCTTTCGGGGGGGGGGGTGACGTTCCAGCACCGCAGGACGCACATGAGATAAAGGCAGATAGCAGCGAGAGCATACGTCTGCGTAGCTCAGTTGGGAGAGCGACTTATTCCGGAGTGTGGGACCCGGTTTCGATGACCGGAGTGTACAAAAATGACGGTCATAGTGCATTTTCAGAACAGTTGAATTTTTGAGAAATTTACCGGACAAGTACAGTTCACTGTAGCGACCCGAATTAGTGTTTTTTTTTTTTGTGATTAAATAAAGTCACACGTTCCTATTATCATTTTGTTAGCATATTTATCACACACGAAACGTGCAGTTATAGGGGGAAATACAGACCTTTTTGATAATTTCATATGACGCACATACATCACATTTTACACACGGGGCATTTATTTTCAGTTGAGCTATGTCACTTATTAATGTTTTGGTGTTTTTCCGCCACAAGCCGACCTAGCCACCCCGGTGGCGCAGTGGTCTAAGCGATGGCTTCTGATCATTCGTCCGGAAGGGGTCCGGGTTCGAATCCCGGTGAGGCATATATGTTGTGTTTGTCTTACGACATTGGCTTTCTCCCTTCCCTGGAATCAGAGACCCTAAACTAGGAACGGGAGACTGCTTATAACCCATCGAGTTGCTCACGGTGGTCGGTAAACCACCAATAAAAAAAAACACACAAAAAAAAAAAAAAAAACAAGCCGACCTACTGTAAATATACACACTGAAGAGCCACAACATTTTGTCCAGCGTGTATTTATGCAAATCGAAGCAAATGCAGGTAAAAGGTGCGTCATATATGAAATTATCAAACAGCACGTGTGGAGGTCAGGAACCGCTGTAAACACCTGATACTAAAATCTGCTGATCAGTGTTTTTATCATTATTCAGATGGGAAAGGCAGCAAGTTTGACAAAGGCCAAATTGTAAATGCCAGAGGACTGGGTTAGAACACTTCCTAGACGGCAAGGCTTGTGGTGTACTCACTGTCAGCCAGTTGTTTGAAGTGGTTAAAACTACAAACCTTTGGAAAAGTGTGGGCCGGCTACAGCTCATCGATTCTAAAGGTGTGCGGACACCGGATAGCCTCCGCTCACCTTTAGCATCAGAAGGAATACTGTGGCGCAACTCGCCGGTAATTTGAATTCTGGTAACGGGAGTAATATTTCGCAAACACATCACACCGAACCCTGCTAAAAATGCGGGTGCTTAGCCACAAGTCGGACCTTGAATGATTGGAAGAAGGTCGTCTGGTTCCACAAATCTCATTTCGCGTTGCACCATGAGGATTTCAGGGTCCGTGTGCGTCGTTTACCTGGGGAAGTGCTGTCACCGCGATGCACCGTAGACGAAATCAAGCTGTGTGGAGAAAGTGTACTGCCTTGGGCAATGTTTTGCTTTGAAACCCTGTGTCCAGTCATTCATGTGCAGGAAACTATGACGTCTAAAACCTAAATAAACATCATTGCAGACCAGGTACATCCTTTCATGGCAATGTATTCCACTCAAGCAGTGTCTTCTTTCAGAAGTATAATGCTCCATGACACACTGCTCTGGTTGTCCCAGAATGGTTCGCTGAACATGAGAAAGACTTTAGGTTACTTCCCTGGATTCCACATTCCTTAGTCATTAATCAACTCGAGCATCTGGTTTTTATTGGAACAGCACATCGATCTGTTTGCTTCTCAACCACGTGACTTGCAAGAATTAGAGGACCTGTTGGTAAAACGTTGGTAACAGATACCACAAGACACATTTAGAAATCTTGTAGCGTCGATGATTTGCCGTGTAACAGCTGTTTTAGGAACACGCGGAGGACCAATGTCATATTAGCCAGGTGGTTGTGATATTTTGGCTCTTCGGTGTATTCTCTGATGCTCTTCGGTCAACTGTGGCTTTTGTGCCAGCAAATCTAAATTAAAGATATTTACATCAATGAAGAAAGAAATATTCTTCATAATACACGGGAAATCGATAGAATATTAAAAGCAAACATATTATAAATTCTGAATTTGCTTGTAACGCTTATTGGTCATTCATGCAATTATCTCAGAAAACTTGAAAATTTCATCGACTTGGGGCGGGAATCGAACCCGCATCTCCCGATTTCCGTTCGAGTATGCTAACCATTACACCACCCAGGACAGTGAAGTTCCAACAAACTGAGACTAAGCAGGTTCCTAAGCTAAGTTTGCTAAGTCTCAGTTGCTTCAGATTCTTAAGCTAAGTTTGCTTAGTCTCAGTTGCTTGGAACTTCACTGTCCTGGGTGGTGTAACGGTTAGCATACTCGAACGGAAATCGGGAGATGCGGATTCGATTCCCGTTTCAGGGCAATGACATTTTTGCGTTTTCTGAGAAGGTCAGAGGGATGACCAGTAAAAGTTACAATCAAATTCAGAATTTATATTCTATTTCCTTTGAATATACTAAAGATATTTAGTTTTTTACCACGGCACACACACGCGCGCTCGCACACAGACACATACACATTAAATCTGAAAGACAAAAATCAGGTTCTTCATATTCAATGTAAGACAATTACTTCCCTACTACTTCTTTTTAGGTGGACTAATTACGTGCCTTCGTTAAAATCGGAACCTCACATTGATAAATTTAAAGCCGAGATAACAATTACTTTTGTTTTGTCTGTTATTTTCTTCTTTTGTACGATGGAGAACAATGATAGCATTTTAAATAGCTAGAATTCGGGAATGTACTTTTAAATAAGTCATTAGTGTGCCCTGAAGATTAGACAAAAGTGTAGCAAATCATTTAAACAAAATGAATTTATTTCGATTTTTTTCCAAAAATATTCACTTTTCTGAAAATCCAGTCCTTCAGCCATAAATGATGAAGACAAAGTGATAACGTTACTCAGAACATAACACAGACAGTTTAGTTTAGGATGCGTTTTTGCTTTGAAATTGCATGTCTGAGGTTGGGACCACAGAAATGTAACGTAGTAACATAGCATATTCGCTTTAAAAAATTGGGAACTTTGAATGACTCTTGTGTGAATCGAAAACCAGAAGAAATACGGTAATTATAGTTTAGGTTTCCAGGGAAGCAGGTATCAGAACCAAAGAGCAAAGTCATTATTCTCGTCATCCACTGAAGCATTTAATACTTTTGCGAAATTAGCAAAAGTCGTTTTAACTGTTAGATTAACTTGAACAATTTGCTGAAATTGTACTGCAGCTACATGCCAATTTTAGCATTACTGTGGAACACATCAGGATAACAGCTTGTTTGCCTTAACCCGGATAGCTTACACTGAGTTAGCTTTGCATTAGGAACACCTATTTAATAACGCGTCTGTCCACCTTTCTGGGCAATCACGACTCGCAGACGCCTAGGAACAAGTTCTACAAGGTATCAAACACCATCCATGCGTAACTTGGCCCATGTCCGCTACAGTAGGTATTTCAGTTCAAACTCATTCCGTAGAGGAGGATTAGCAATTCTCACAACCTGTTCTTGCATATCCCACAAATGTTCAATAGGATTACAGTCAGGGGAGTTTGTGGACAAAGTCAATGTGCTGAGCTTGTTGTCGTAATCCTCCTACCACTCAGTATTTACACGAGCCCAGTGACTCGTGCGTTGTGCTGTTCAAAGGTGACACCGTGGTCCGGGTAAAGTTAAAGCAATTAGAGATGGGGATCTTCGGCTAAGAAGCTTCTGTAGCGTTCACCATTCAGTGTTTGTAGAATGATAACCAACGGAGCTACGGCTTGCCAGGAAAAGGCTCCCCAAACCAGAAACACCACGTCCACTGGCCTGTTTAACCCCAATTGTACAACCAGGAGACAGTTTCATGCTGTTTATACGCCATATGTGAACCCGATCATAAGCATGGTTCAGCAGAAAACGGGACTCAACCCACCAGACGATCTTTTTTCATTTGTCGAGGGTCCATTGCCAACGTTCCTTGGCCCGTGTGAGGTGTTGTTTGTGATGACTGGGTGTTATGATGGGTACCTTCATTTGTCTCCGGCTGCGTAACCATAGGCGGAGCAAGGTACGGCGCTTGGTACATGTGGAAATCTGTCGTATTGCACCGCTGTTGTACTGGTGAGTGAGCTGGGTGACTTTTTCCCGATGGTGCTCAGATAATAGTTGTAACATCCGACCCTCACCTCTAGGATCAACAGCGCGTGGCTGACCAATCTCAAACCTTCTGATGGATGTCTGTGGATGGTTAATCCACCCCTGGTACACCCTTATACAGTAGTACGGAAGCAGCCAACAAGTGCTGTTGCTACCGAAATATTAGCGCTTTCCCTCCAGGCCCCAACTATGTGACCGCGGTCAAATGGGCTTACGTCGCCACGTTTCCACATTACTGGCAAATTTACTGATTATGTACAGAGGACAGGTGCGCGCAGTTTATAGTAGCCGCACGTTACGTTGATATTCCTTGGTACTTCGTTATCGCCCCGAATATGTAAAACGGTGTTTCTAATGCAAAGCTAATTTAGAGTAAATCTTAATAGTAACAAGTTAGTAAAATCGTGCAATGCGTTGACTATGATACGCTTTCCAACATACCAGGAATCATCACTCAAGTTATGAGGATATAGGCTGTGGAAGAAATCTTGCTCCTGTGCTCTTACCTTTGAACCCATTTCGATGATCGTAAACACAAGTGGCTCAGTATATCTTCAGAACAACATACTAAAGTTTTGTCGCAATCGAAGCATTTTTAGGCAAGTTATGAGGATAATGCCTGTGGAATAAATATCGCTCGTGTGCCGTGACCTTTGACCCAATTTCGATTATATTAAACAGAATTAGTTCAGTATACCTCTGGAATAACATGATAACGTTTTGTCGCAATCAAAACATTTTAACGTAACTTATGAAGCATGAGGGCGATGGAATGGATCTCGCTCTTATGTCCTGACCTTTGACCCCATTTCGCTAATTTTCAATAGGGTTCCTCCCCAGATTGTCCCCTACCACATACTGAAATTTCATCGAAATCGAACCATTTTTACGGGTTATCGTGCGAACGGGCGGACGGACAGACAGACAGACAAACGGACAAAGTTGGAGCATATACGCTTCTTCAACCTACGGTTAGAAAGCGTAAAAATTACATTTACTAGACATATAATCAACTTGAGTATGTGACTAAAGGTCAGTAAGGAAATAGGTGACTTACGTTAATATTCCAGTCCTTCACTGGATCTAATCCAGAAGTAGGTTACTGTTTAGCTCTGTGCTCAATCAGTATAACTCGGTCATCAAAAATATCCAAGCAGAATACAATCCTGTATATATTCAGCAGTATATAACACAGCGCTCACTTTTGTACAATCGTGAGTAACAAAACGTAGTAACTCAACACATCGCGCTCAACGCACAGTAATCGTAAAACATCATCAAATTTGACACATAGTAATACGAAAAACAAGTGAGACTGAGACATTACAAACAGCAGCTATTATCTCTAGCTTGAAAATAGGCCATTGATTTCTGACTAGGGTTGCCAAACGCAAATTCGTCGAGACGGAAAATGTGCCGTTCAGACTGCAAATGTTTAACGAGAATAAACTTAATTTACATAAGAAGACAGGTTCCAAAAACGCAGGTTACGTTAGAGTATACGTCACGGGCAGCAATCGTCAAAGACATTTTGGACCGGAAACTGGTGCATTTGTTACTTTGTTTTTACCGCTACAAACAATCCAGAAGAGAATAATATTTCTTACGATGCATTGCCACAATAAAACTTACATCAACGTCAGGCAACATTGACTTTTCAGTAACAACTTATTTTAGAAAAATGCATTTTAAAAACACTACAGCTAGTCGATACCTCTCCTTCGACTAAATACCTAATTTTTTATTCGTCCGTTATGATGGTATCCATATCATTTCAGCGAAGTCTCTTTCGAAAGACGAGCGTGTCCAGTTTATTTATTCAGTTTCTTCACAGGCACTTTTAAGCTGCTGCGTTTTCTGCAAATAAACGAACGGTAGCTTGCGATCAAACTTCGATCCTTGAGAACCCTGCATGTTGCCAGTGCAAACACCCACCCGCATTCCATTACTTTGTTGCATCACAAAATAAACGAACTTCAAGTTAAGAAAGTAAATATACAACGTAGCTGTAAGAGTAAAACCCTGCTCTTTCCAATCCAGCAAACATAAATTTTACTTGAGGATTTCCAATTCCAGAAGTTTATGTCAGAAACGAAGTCCATCCCTAACATCCTATGTGACACCTTCAAAGCAAATAACGCGAATTTCTGGAGTGGTCGATTTTGCTATGCGTGGTGAAAGGGAGGAGCCGATTAGAGCTGGTCTTGTGTTCCTACATAGTACTCGGTCGAAGAGGTCTGACATGTTTCTATCTTTAAAATCACTCACCTTCGAATTTCCTACTACCTCTGTGAATAGCTGCTCACACGCGAATCACCCTCGCTACTCCCGAAATTTTGACATCGAAGCGATAAAACGAGCCAGACCGAGTGGAAAATCCTAAGCCGCGTAGAGGAAGACTTACAATATTTACATAATATTAAACTGCGATTCGGGATTGCGTCGTTTCACGGTTGTGTTGCTTATCCACGGTTACGGCTAAAACCGTACGTGTTTCCCTCGCCGTACATTCGTTCTCTGAATCAACAAATAGCGGTGTACTCTCCTGTCATGTCCGCGCCAGTCGTGATTTATTGCTCTGAAATTGGTGAAGCATACGAAACTCTTTAATGGGGATACCGTGTTTGTCGGCAGCGTCAGTTCTTCTCCTCTAGCGAACAGCTATCCACCCCCATTCTGACACTAGCTCCCGCCCCCATTTGCCGACCTCGAGTCCAACAGCACCGGCAGACTCTATCGTGTGGCTCCTTCTCACTAGCACTCTTTAGAGCAACCCCGTCCGACAGGGCTAAAGAGACATGTTGCAAGTCAAATAATGCAAGTGTGTCATGGTGTCTCGCAGATATATTCCAAACGCCCATTTTTATTTCTCTCGCTTGCTGCTTTCAGACTATTTGGCATTTTCAGCGTCTCTGTTTGTGCGTGTGTTCTCGACTGCGAGTGGATAACGCTTTCTCACATATTCCTCGTCTCTCGTTTTCATTTCCTCGGGTGGAAGATTTATTTCCGTTTCTTCCTCTGCGATTTTTTCCGGGAATCATTGCTAGGTGACATTTTATTCTTGCGTCGTTCTTTGCTTTGTTGGAAGGGTTTATTGTCTTTTAGCTTTCGCAGATGGTCTTTCCATTTTCAACAAAGTGATAACCCGTGTAGCTTTGTAAAGGGAACAACTTAACGCCAATATATCCCCCCCCCAAAAAAAAGACAGCGGGCGCATTTTGGAGCGATCTCTCAAAAGGAATACATTATGACTACTACGGAACTAATATTGAGTAAAACACAAGAAATGTCCATTTTGTCAGGAAAGTGAATTATCGTGAACAGAGCCATTAACTTCACGATGATTGCTTAGCTAACTGGTGAAACCCTATAAATAAAATCAAAAACCTGATTGTCGAAACACTCGCAAAAAGCAATCACGCCTGAAAAGCAATTTTGATGATTTGCTATTTAAGGATAATGAAAATATAGGCTGCAGTTCTGCATATTAACATTTGAACAGTTTGTCAGTGTACAGTTATTTTCTACTGTTTTAGTTAGTTGCAACTACCTTTGAGAAATATTATAATACATAAGCTACAGAGGATGATCTACGAACTCGCTGAAAAGAGGGATTAAAAAGGAACTTCTAGAAAACAAACCTGATGCTAATGCTTTTAGATGAACGGAAGATTTACTGACTGATTACACCAAATAATAACCGATACCCATATTTACCTTGGGGAGCTAACATCAAGCGAGGACCACATTGAAGAAGACATTAATAGTCTCATAAAGCTTGTTTGGAGAGTATTTAGGAGAAACAGTACAACTTTCAAGAGCAATTTACCATTACGTCTTATAAGAAAAGTCTTTAATTAATGCATCATATCAGTTTTTACTTAAGGAATACAGACATGGACCTTAACTTAAAAAAATATTCAGAAGCTGCAGACAGCAGACATGGACCTTAATTTAAAAGGATATTCAGAAGCTGCAGACAACAGACATGGACCTTAACTTAAAAAGATATTCAGAAGCTGCAGACAACAGATACACGTGGTGTAACCAGGGAAGATAGGAAGAGGAACACGTGGATCAGGAAAATGGCACGAGTTGATGTCATCGTGATAAAAGTAAAGATGATCAAATGGCAAAGGTCTAGAGCTATTATCAGAACTGACCACCAAAAGACTACTTAACTATTAGACTGGACACCAAGGGACGATAGAAGCTTATTGACAGATCACGTGGGAGATGAGTGAATGAAATTAGAAATCATGGTGGAGTGACATTTAGACTGGTTCAAAATACACAGTCGTGAAAGAAACCTGGTGGCGACCTTCATCCAGTAGTGGATTGATTATGGTTGACGATGAAGACTTGGTGCAAGTTTCAAATAAAGTTTATGCTAGTTTGTTGTGCTCGAAATCTAAAGTATAGGAAAGTACCAGATGATGGAGAAAAATGGTGCCTAAACTATACGAGGCAGTTTAGAAATCCTCTAAACGTTTATTTCACGATTATAATTATATCATCATCATTGTCAACCATTATCAATCCACTGCTGGACGAAGGTCTCCCCAAGTTTCCTCCACAACGGTCTGTCTTGTGCCAGTCTCCTTCATGTCACTCCCGCATACTTTCGAATTTCATCTACCCATCTCCCATGTGGTCTTCTTCTGGGTCTTTTCCTGGCCCTTGGAATCCAATCTAAAATTTCGGCTGTCCATCGATGGTCTGTCCTTCTGGCAGTATGTCCAGCCCATTGCCATTTCAGAGATTTAACTCTGATCATGATGTCTTCCACTCTTGTCATTTTTCGGATCCACGAGTTCCTCTTCTTATCTCTCCTGGTTACACCAAGCATGCACCTCTCCATGCTGCTTTGAGTTGTCTGTAGCCTTTGTATGTCTCTTTTAGTTAAGGTCCACGTATCCGCACCATACGTAAGCACTGGAAAGATGCATTGATCAAACACTTTTCTTTTAAGACATAATGGCATATTGCTCTTGAAAATTATTCTGTTTCTTCCAAAAGCTCTCCAGGCAAGTTTTGCACGCCGATTAATTTCTTTCTCAATGTGTCCCTCACTTGATATCTGCTGTCCAAGATAAACGTACGTGTCTGTTATCTCCAGCTTTTCTCCATCAATCGATAAATCTTCATTTCTTGTAAAAGCATTGAACATCACTTTTGTCTTCCGAAAGTTCATTTTTAATCCCACTTCTTTACTCTTGTCAGCAAGTTTCTAGATCTCTGCAGCTCTGATGAGGTAGTTGCAAAAATGACTATTTCGTCAGCAAAACGAAGGTGGGTTAGATAATCTCCATTAATCTTTATCCCTTTGTTTTCCCAGTTCAGTGATTGAAAGACATTTTCCAATGTCTCATTAAAGAGCTTCGGAGATATGGTGCCACCTTGTCTCACTCCCTTCCCAATTTTTATGTGTGTTGTATTTTCAAACAGCCGAATCTTTGCACTTGCATTTTCATAGATGTTATTAATAATATTAATGTATGTATCTTCAATACCACAGGATTTCAGAGCCATTGTAACTGCTGATGATTTCACCGAATCAAAAGCTTTTTCAAATTCGATAAAAGCCATGCACAATGGAAGTTCATATTCCATCGCTCTTTCAATTAGTTCTCTCAATACGTCGATATGATCAATTGTGCTGTAGCCACTCCTGAATCCAGCTTGTTCTCTTGGTTGAGCCTTGTCCAATGATACATTCAAACGGTGTGAAAGAACTTTAGTGAAGATTTTATAAACCACTGATAGGTCTGTAGTTCCTGAGATCCTCAATGTCACCTTTTTTATGTAGCAGGATCCTTGTAGCGTTGCTCCAATCCTAAGGAATCTTCCCTTCATTAAGGCATCGAGTGAAAATTTGGGCGAGTACTGTTTCGATTTCTCCACTTGCTTCTTGTATGATGTCTACAGTAATTCCATCTTCTCCTGGAACTTTTCCCCGCTTCATGTTCTTGATTGCGTGTGCAACTTGTGCTGGGAGCACTGGAAGAACTCTGGGACCTTTCATGATGTCTGGAGTACATGTATCATCCCTTTGATATAATTTGGAGTAGAAATCATTCACTCTTGTCAAAATTTCGCCTATATTTCTTGTTATAGAACCATCTTCTTCTCTCAGTGCCATAATCTGTTTTCTTCCCTTACTGAGATGTCCCTTTGCTATCTTTAGGCTTTGGTTGTTTTCAATTGCTTTCCTCACTAGTTCACAGTTGAATTTCCTTACGTCTTCAGTGATAATTTTTCGTACTGTCTTGCATAGCTCTATATATTCCACTTTGGAAGTCACATCTTCTTTAGTTGTCCTCATCTCTCTTCTTTTTTGCATCAACATTTTGGTTTTTCCTGATCATTTGTTCACATGCAACTTGTGACCCAGCTAAATTTGTTGCTGTTTCCATAAGAGCTTTGGTTACTTTTCTGTTAACTTCAGAAATATCCACTTCTTCCGATGTTAGGCCTTCTAACGCAGAAAATCTGTTCTTCAGTTCCAACTTGAAGGTATTATGGTGTTTTTTAAGGTTGGTTATGTCAATACATTTTGTTTGTCTTATGAGCTTGCCACGTTCGTGTTTAGTGTTGAGTTGTATCTTACATCTCACCAATCTATGGTCACTACCTGTGTTGAACTTGTTTAGCACACTGCAGTCTTCTACGACGAATGTTTTGTTACACATAATAAAATCAATTTCACTTTGATCATAGGAAGTGCAATAGATCGTTCTGCAAACTCGTCTTGCTAATTCGCATAATAGTACCTGGAGGTAATATTTTAGCGGATACCTTATAGTATATGCACAATGTAGGCATAATACTGCACAGCCCCCTGGTTACACCAAAGACCGCTAGCGGATTCCAGGACTTATTGAGTTGGGGCAGGGTCCAGATCGTAATCCAGGAGTAGGGCGTAAGGTCAGTAAGTAGACCTGCATTGGTGACTAGAATGAGTAATATATTTCTATCATTCTGCTTTTTCACAGTGTTATTGTCTTGCAGATTAATTAAGACCGGGCAAACCTCTTCGGTGGCGGTGTGGTACAAGCGCTGGTTTCCAACCATTCTGCCGAGATGGATACGGGTACGAAATATGGGCATGGCGTGAGGGGTGTTTTATGTGGTTTTTTCCGTTACTGGAACCACTGGCGCTAAATTAGTGACAAGCGACTGCTTATAGTGCAATAAGTTGCTCACGGTGTCGTTAAACACTCATAGAAATAAAAACAACGGGATGTTTTGAATTCAGTTGTTGTCAACCCAAAGCTTTTATAAAATGTTAAAAATTGATAAAAAAGAAAGTTTTGTAAAGGGGAGCGCCCCTCTCTTGAATCTGCCAGTGTAGCAAATTGTTGTGATGAAAAGAATAAACAGAAAGAGACATTTATAAAAGAGTGTCAGTTCACAGATATCTGGCACGTAATGTATGATGTTCCACTGACCCGACTGTAGAAAATTTGTTCAACAGAATCGGTTTCTTTGAAGATTTTAAAGGGAAAAAAGTTTGAATTATTTATTACAGATCTTATGATTAAACTTTCGCTTTCCCAAACACGAAGACTTCCCAGGCATTACATGAAACTAGGTTCGATGAAACTTTCGCCGAAAGAATTTTCAGACGACCTTTATCATTAAAATTATTATTGTTTCGTTATAGTGATACAAATTAATTATGCGCCAACATTTTACTCTGAGTCTTCTTTTATTTTTTTAATTTTTTAAATTTACAACCTCAAGCAGCAAATCTACGGGATACAAGAAGTTGCCTACCCCTAATTTAAGGCCATTATTTCCAGGGAACGGAGACAGCCAGCGCAGTAAAGCAGGGACACCACCCATGGCTCGTGTGTCTCGGGCGTAGCTCGGTGGACTAGCCAGAAACTCACGTCTCTGACCACTCGCCCACCGGGCTCTTTTTCCCTAAGCAGTTTTACTCGCGCTAGACTCGTGTCCAGCTCTGAAATGCGCAAGGGATAGTTTTTAACATCATAATAAAATAACACTGCTGTTTCTAAGAGAAAGAAGCGATAGATTTTCTTTGAATCGGCCAAAGGTGATCTACACTGCTTGACAGAGAAAATGCCACACCATGAAGGAATGCTCCAAAACCGACTAAACTGTAAACACAGATAACCAAGTAGGTCCTGAACAAATGATTTACTTATCACATACAGACTAGGCTCCAGTAGCCGAATATACAGAATCATCAATAAAGAGTGTGGGTCCTCACTTTGGGCTCTACAGTGTTGAATCCGACGTGGCATCGAGGCAATGAGAGTCCGAATAGAGTCCTGGCGTATCGTGGACCATGTGGCGTTGATCAGAGTCTGCAGTTCATCTTCATTTTGCGGGGGTGGGAGGGTACTCAACCGACGGCTAATCGTGTCCCACAGATGATCGATTGGCGAGAGGTCGGATGATCGTGCTGGCCACTGAAGCATTCTCACATTCTCACACGGTGTAAAACATTCAGACTGATCCGAGCGGTATACGACCGGGCGTTATCCTGTTGAAAAACGGCGTTTCGGATGACTTGCAGATACAGTAGTGCCACGGGCTACAGCACCTCATCAACATAACAGTGAGCCATAAATGTGCCCGTAATGAGTACCAGGGTGAGTGGTTGTTGGCGCTGATAACACTCCAAATCATGATTCCACGTTGCCGGGCCGTGTGGCGATCCACAATAGCGGAGGAGTCCGCCTGTTGGCCACGTCGTCTCCAGACTCTCACACATCGATCATCCGTGGTGAGACAGAACCGCGATTCGTCAGTGTTCCATTCGGCACTCCACGCAGCACTGGAACGAGACCATGCCAAGAGGTGAGGATGATGGCTCTCTGTTAAAGGTAGTCTTCGCAACGGACGGCTGGACAGCAAATCAGACGCACCTAATCAGCGCGACACTGTCCCGGTCGACATCGGAGCATCCAAGCCTCCCCATATACTCCGCAAAATGTCGCCCGTTGTGGCCTGTGGATCCTCTATGGCATGACGTCGGATGTGACAATCATTGAGCTCAGACGTCCATCTCCGTGATCCGGTCCCTCCACGACGTTGAATAGATCTTTCCTGGGACCACTGTCTCCCAATGCGACCGAAGATTGTGGCATCCTTTCTTCCAGAATACGACTCAAGGACGATAGGACGGTATGAGGGGCTACAATGACACCTCTCGTAAACTCATCCGTTTGACGATGGCGTCTTAACAGCACTGGCACCCCTAGTTCGTTCTCCAGACACGGTTACAGCAGAACCACTTACTTTTTGCGGCCGTGACGACGTCTCGACTGATGGCCTCACGTGCTGGTTGTTCGCTTATATTTCGCGCTCCGTTAGTGCAATTGGCCTGCAAATGCAGTCATTTGCATAATTTGTACGTGTACGCCCACCCTGCAATTTGCATGGTGCCGCGTTCACGTCTTCGCAGTATGGCATTTTCTCTGTCAGGCAGTGCATTTCTTCACAACACAAAGTAATAGCTCTTGCTTCTCTACATGAGCACTAAGTGCTAATGTATTGCATGTGCACTTGCACGCAAAGAAAAAAAGTAAAGACTAAAAAATATGGAAGGCAGGAGATACAAAAACTAATATTCATGGTAAAAGCTTTCATTTTATGGAACAGCCCAAATTCAAGAGCCTTATTTGATCAACCCAAAACCTGCCGTAAAACGCACTCTTGAGTTAGATCGTTAAGACCACCTCGTTACCCATGACCGGACGAATCACACAGAGCGTAGCTATGCTGTTACCGATCGGTGTGGAATGTACACATAGACGGCACGGATAAAGCCTACTAATTAGACTGTGAGAAGCTGTGCAATGGGAATGTAACGGGATAATGGCGGGGACCAGCATCTTAGTAACCGCAGCCGCGAAACGGCTAGCTCTTCGATACCAGCGGTTTTGCGGTTGTTAAAAGCCCGATACAAAAAAAGAAAACGAAGGGAAAATCAGAGGGAAAGTTTAATGAAAAATTATTTTGCATCCTTACGGCGAAATAATCAACAGCCCACGAAGATGTCCGAATAGGCTACAGCAGCCGCCAGCCCGTGCAATGTAAAAAGTGAAAGACTTGATGGAATCTGAACGGTGAAAAATGATCTACGGGAGAATAGCGGTTGTTAAAACTCTTGTTCGCTGTTCGAGAACAGCATTTAGGAAGGCATGGCGAAATTGGGCCGAAGACGGACACACATCTACTAAACCTGCATGAAAGAGGAGACCTTCTCTGGCAGAATTGAACTAAGGTCGGCTCGTGCTGTCCGGGATAAGAAGCAGCTCACTGTTTTTCAGTTAATGATAGACTAGAACTATAGCGCCGCCCCGGTGGCTGAGTGGTCTAAGCGCTGGCTTACAACCAGTCGTCCGAGACAAGTCCGGGTTCGAATCCCTGTGAGGCATGGATGTTGTGTTTGCTTTACAGCCCTGGTTCTGTTCCTTCCTGGAACCAGTGACCCTCAATTAGAGACGGGTGACTGCCTATAGCTCATTGAGTTGCTAAAGACAGTCGTTAAACCTTCAATTAAAAAAAAACATGGCGCACGGACAAATCTCTTTCATAACACAATTCAGCGGACGCTCTTGCGGATCAGCCAAGGAAGTATGTGTTTTGCGCATTGACGTATGTTGACCTACCGCCATCGGCAGCTCACAGTGGGCATAGAGGCACAGTGACTTAACATTGAGCTGTTGAGAAAGTTCGTGTGGACGAATACAGCAGATGGATCAAAGGGATCAAATGAGCCTGGGGAGAACCGTGCAAGCGAACAGGCGAGCTATAACACGGGCAATCATTGCGCAATGCAACGTTGGTGTGCCAACGGTTACCTGCGAAAGCTCCATGTATCCTACAATATCCAGAATGGACTACAATAGCAGACGACCTTGTCGCCAGTCTCTTTTGACCATTCTAATCCACCAATGTTTTCTTCCAAATGATCGTCTATTGCTTTAAGTCATTTGCCTGTCGCACTATTCACTTTGCAACGGTTATGCGTGAAAAGGCCGAGAGCGTGGCTATTAGGGACGGTATGTGTGGTTCCAACTGTTATGTCATTTTTAAGGTCGTTCAAATTACTCGTTTTGCGCGTTCCAACCCTCAATCAAACGATAAGCAATGATCGATGATTCTATTCGACGATCCCTGATGAGGTTTAGTTCCTTCGTTTTTGTAGCCCACTAGGCCTCTTGTGATGGGGAAAACAGAAATTTTGGAAGTACGAGCACAGTACACTGATGGAAAAAAATGAAGAGAAAGTGCCGAAAAATTCACTGAAGTCGGTGTTTAGTCTTACGGCATATACATCCACGTTTGCCACAGATAAAACAACGTATCAGACTTCGTTGATATCCATCCACGCAAAACTAATGTGACACGTGGCGTCTTTAGTTTTCAGATGTCGAGTATATCAAGAAATTCTCCCGTACTTGTTGGCTGTTAAGCTCGTTAAACAGACCAAATATTTTCAATCATTCAACGTGGTGATTTTACCCTGGGGTTTGTTTGGATACCAAGCATTGGCAGGCAGCTACATATAATTTTTGAGCGACAAATTATTAAATTTCCTATCATTTCTAAAACTCTCTATCATTTACTTGAAATTATAGAAATTTTGGTGCTGTGTAAAATATTGTATTTCACATTAAGGTAAATTGTACTGTAAGCATCCACCCACATTTCATTCCTTCATGACTTCAGCTAAGCAAACAAAACAAAACTTAGGGTAACAAACTTCCGCTCTCCTTTGGAGAACAAACTGTACCCTTTCCATTGAACCAAGCGGAAACTTTATCCAAGAAATTCCATTTGAAGAATTTTGCATCATACATGAGGCGTTTTCCAAACTCCCTTTGTGGCAAAACAAATTAACGAGCCATGCCTCGTTAGTCGCTTTCGCTCGCCGTGGGAAAGAGATGTTGAATTATTGGGGAAATGAAACCTTGCATTCGTGGTGCAAATAGAAACGGTGCGTGGTCGAAGGAGCACAACAAGCTTTCCGTCTTTAAAATCGTTTACCTTTAAATCTGTTTCTGACTGTACAGATCGGATTTCGCGCACGAAATTTTCCATCATTTTGATAAACAGACTTTGTAGAATGGAAAATCCTCTTCCATATACAGAAACAGTTTCAGGATTTGCTTAGTATTAAATTGTTGCCCTAAGCAATACCAACCGACATTGATATCCACGGTATTTCATTCCTTTTTCGGTTACCTGATTGGTCAACACGTCGTCCTCATGATCTGTCTCAGAAAGTAGTAAAGTAAATAAATGCCCTTTGTAATTTCACTGCGTTTGTGTGTCTGTGTGTTGATCACTGTAGTTTTCGCGAGGAAACTGATATGATTCAATGCATGCAATATAATACGTTTCGCATTCACTCATTATCTGCAAATAAAAATCTTAATTGAAATTCCTGAAATACTTTTGCACTTGTCTCCGAAAATTAGTCCTATAGTGATAGCATGACTTACTCTTAATATTTCGATTTTCTTCTGCATTTGTTTCTCTACGTGGCGCTCTTTAGTCTCTTTGGCCTGTTGAAGAGTTGTAACCTATCTCATGCTATCTTATTTCCAAAGTGTTGTGCCATGAGCTAACTTCGATGAACGTTAACTTCTGAAAGTGAGGAACATTTAATGCTAACATAAGCAGTCATTCTCTATTTCAAGCAACACAGGACTTACAGTAAAGCCTCATGTAGTCTCTGAGGCTGTCAAGAAGCCAAAAAACCATCTCTTCCAGCACAGGCTTCAAATAATGTGAAAACTGTGAAAGACAGTAGTAGCATACCTAATAGGTAAATAACATATATACTAGGGTGGCCCAAATTATTCAACTTCTGAAATGTTTAAGTCTCAATCCTCAAAATTGTTCCAATTCAGGAAAAAATAATATCTGCGTCCACAATCTTGGAAAGGCACTGTCCCCTCTCTGCGTGGTAACGACGCAGATACTCCAGGCAAGCACCCATTCCCCCCAGTCTTCTGCTCCTCCTTGAGATGCTCGGTGACCCATTGGGCGCAAACCTTGGTGTATCCCCATCGGCGATGTAGAATGTTGTTAATAGTTTCCTTACTCACGGACAATGTTGCCACAAGCTCACGGGTTGTGATTCGGCGATTCTCTTTCACAAGTTTGTCCACGGCAGCAATCGATTCCATGGTGATGGTCACGCGTGCTTGCTCAGGTCTCAGCATGTCCTCCGTGCTCACACGTCCTTTACGAAATTCACTACACCAGCGGAAATCTGTACACTGTGACTGACACTCATTCCCAAACACATCATTCATACGACGATAAATTTCGGTTCCACTAAAACCTTCTGCCGTCAAAAATTGCATACCTGCCCTCTGGGCCTGTTTCGACCAATCCATGTCATGACCCTACGTAGTCAACTTGCCTCCGCACCTCGGAACAACACACTGACACGGGCCGCAGATAACAGCGTGCTTTCGGGCATGACACGCCATCTATCGGCGCAAATGCACGGCTCTGTGTACTTATACAACGACGCTATTACACGAGTCTCACCTTCAATTGGGCGAGCCTTATAAATTATTAGTCACGTGCTTTAATCCCAAGGTCAAGCGTTTTGCGCTAATTTCTAACAATGCCCTAATGTGGCGTATCGAGAATGAGCTCTTTTTTCCGGTAGTAGATTTCGCAGCAACGTCTTCATACTTCGGAGCGGGATGCTACCTCGCCGCCGGAGATGCTGACCGATGGAACTTACCGTATTAAATCATACGTCACTTTTGTAGTATGGCACAGATAATTTGAACTGTTCCAAAGACAACGAGACCTTTCGTCATCTCCGATGATATTCGCTCATTGTCTCGAATATGTACTAGAAGGTTATTTTTCTTTTTCATTATATACTCCAAAATTTAAAACAGATCAAATTCATATACGCAACCTATAATTCCCTCAGGCATAGTAAAGAAAAACAAACTGATTTCGATAATGCAGTCCATCTGTCATTTTAAAAGTACACAACTTAAAATGTAACTTAAAAATATTGATCGGAAATTTAAAAATTTATTTTCAATTTATCGTTCGGTTGATTTCCGGACGACCTTAGATATTAAATGCATGAGCAAGATGCTAATGCTAACCATAACTGGATTGAACTCCTCGTTTTGCCACACAGAATTATTTTTGCGTTGTTTTTCTCAACCCCATTCTAAAACGTCATTTGCTGACAAAAGTGGCATATATCATTGCTACATAGCGTTGAATGGACGTTGCTCGCATCCCAAGCATGAAGTATTACCACATTAATGACAAAATTTGAATTTAGATACATGGACGGATTTTAGCAGCGTAGCGTAAAGAGTTTTTGCGGCTCACCACCTTGCAATTGATGGCGTGTTACTCTTGTTCTCCATTTATTAGCCGTATATATCTTCTTGTTAATGTCTCGTTTTTATGGTCTCTGCCACGACGCGACCTTAAAACACATAAAATTACGTCTCTAATTCTCATCACGTGGTAGAGAAGGCTTCAACAGAAAAATAAAGACGAGCCTTTCTCACCGGCGGATTTTTCCTCTTAAAATTAGAGGTTCCTCTTTTTCTGTATTTAGACCAGACGTATGTGAATACTCTTGGCTTGTGTGCGAACTTGCATATAACGAATAAAGGTAATTCACAATTCTGGAAATCTGCAAAATGAAAAAAAAAAAAAAAGGGTTACCTCAAGAACGTTGATTTTTGTTATCAAGAAGCTGCCATGCAAAGGTTCAAATAGTTCCAACTGACCTAGAATCGTATGAGGACGCGGTACGGTTCCTCTCAACTTTTTTTAAAGTAGGGATCTTTAATATGTGGCTTTAGTTTTTCAGCCAACTTAAGATGGGCGTCAAGTAATTTTGCTTCCTATGGAAACACTTCTGTACATATTTTCTTCACAATTAATGCGCTCCCAAGGATGAAAATTTGAACATCAATTAAAATAGATTCATTTTATAACTTGGAATACTTAATATTTTCTAACACATAACCATAATTATGCAGTCCATCATTTGTTTGTCTACTAACGTCATCAAAGTACAGGTCGCGCCATCTTGTTTTTGGTTTCAACACTACCAAAGGAAAAGTTAATGATTTTTAAAATAATTATGGTTATGTTTTAGAAAATATTAAGTATTCCAAGTTATAATATGAAATGATTTTAATTGATGTTCAAATTTGTATCCTTGGGAACATACTAATTGTGAAGAAAATGTGTACAAAAGCTTTTCCATTGGAAGTATAGCAAGCAAAATTACTTGACGTACACCTTAATATTTTCCTAAATTTTTCAACTTCAGAATCTCATAATTTCTAGAATTTACATTAGAATTCATACTAATTGAATGTAATATTTGTCTTATACCAAATGTATCGTTGTGAGCGTACTTTTTGTATTCATACCAAAGTGTGTAACGGAGTCGCATGCGAACGGGATATGTTGGATGACGTGGTGGGCAGAGCACGGTTCTAGCTTTGAGCTTTGGGCATTATATCCTTCCTATTCCTCCTTGTTTGTTTCGGATGTCTTATGTAAACTGCAGACTCAGAGTGACACTCTAATTTTATGGAATCACATTAAATGTTCCCCTCCGTTTGATTACGATCTCACTGTTAACCACAGTGGGAACAACATCAAACCGCAGAGGTCGTTTTCGCGCTCCTTAATACGGGTAAAGTTTGAAGCGTGGGCCTATTGCTTTCACTGTGCATCTTATTTTATGGCATGCCCTTCTAGATAGCCTCTTTGTCTTTATATTCTCAAATCGGCGTTAAACAGTTTCATCATAATTTCAAAATATATCCGATTTTGTTGAGGCTATAGACACTCTCGCTGACTTCCGCGTTTATTGAATCCTCCACCAAAAGGGCATACATCCACTGCAGCTGTTCAAAGTAGAGGCTGGCGTTGATGGTCTGACCGTCTGGAATAACTTCGTAATGGATTATCTCCTCGAAATTCCACAAGACGCAGAGCATCACCTTGTGCTCGAAGCGCCCAAGTTTGGCAACAGGTTCAGGAAGCTGGCCCGGGCTCAAACACTGCTGTTGTGTGTTAGTATTGCGGAAATAGTACCACTTTTCATCGCACGAAACAATTCTCGTGATGAAACGTACACTGCTTAGGCTTTCTAGGAGTTTCCTGCAACTTTCACTCGGTGGTTTGCTTCAGCTGACGTCAGTTCGTGAGGAACACTACGACAGCTTCTGTAGACCTTGCCAAGGTCATGACGGTGACGAACCACGGTGGTCTGTGATATTTCCAGCTCTCCTGATAACCTCCGAGTGCTGGTTGTTGGATTTGCCTCTACGGCCTAGCGCACGGCCTCGGTCCGCGGCCTGCCTACCTTGGCTGATCGTCGAGGTTTCTATCACCTGAGAGAAATTTCTTGAACCATCTGGTTGTGGTGCTGTGGTCCACGGAACCTTCGCCTTTTGCATGACAAATGTTTAGTGTTGCTTGAGTAGCGTTGTGGCCAGGTTCAAACTCGTTAAGCAAAAGTTCCATAATCAGCCAGCTGTGGCTGTCATCTTTTAGGCGTCCCAACTACAGACAGAACGACGACATGCAATGCTGTTCACAGCAACGACTACCAATTCATATCCCTTTTGACTGATGACAGTGCTCGACTTGAATTAGTTTAAACACGTGACATACCCGCCGCAGTACATGCGTTTATGCAAATATGGCAAAACTTTCAACTAGCCCTCTGTACGTGGTTGAGCCGTCGCAGATCGGATTTTCTTTTCCAACACAAACTACAAATAATTATCTCTGGTTCCAGTCATTTGCACATAAAGGTCTGGAACCGGGGTTTACTCGCATAACATTGCCTAAAGCATTATCCTTCCTGTACCGGTTTGTTTTCGTCCCACTTTTGCATGGCGGTGCCAACACATCACCAGATAAAGTACGCATACGTAACTGCTCGTCTACATGGTGCAGCGGAAAACGAGATTTATGGGATCAGACGACTTTCTTTAAATTATTCATGGTCCGGTTCTGATGCTCGCGTGCTCATTGTGGTCGTTTGGCGGCGTGCACAGCCCCTTTTCAGCAGTTCTGTTTTTGTCAGTAGTAAGTTTAACGACCATCGTGAGCAACTCGATGCCCTGTGTCGCCCATCCAGTGGCTCACGATAGTCGGTAAACTTACAAAAAAAAGTAAAGAAAAGAAAAGAAAACGTCAGTCGAGTTGCTCAGCCGTCGCCCGTCCCTAATTTAGGGTGACTGGTTCCAGGTAAGGGACAGATCCAGTGCCGTAAGTAAAACGCAACATGCATGCCTCACCGGATTTGAGTCCGGACACATCTGGGAAGAATTGTCATAAGCCAGCGCTTAAACCACTGCACCACCGGGACGACTTCAGCAGGATTCGATGTAATGTGGGTTTTGACACATCACTCCCTTTCACCAGCATTAAAATTACCGGCGAGGTGCATCACAGTATTCCTTTTGTTGGCTTGTACCATATGCGAGAGCCTTCGCTCACCTCTAGCATCGACGAGCCGTGGTCGGCCCACAACTTTCCAGCGGTTTGTTGTTTCTTCTCTCGTCAGATCATTGTTGCAGATACTTAACACTGCTGAGCGTGATGACTCCCCAAGCCTTGCTGTCTCAGAAATGCTCAAACTAAGTCGTCTGGTAATTTCATCTAGGCCCTTGTCAATCTCTCTTAAGTTCACTCTCTTTCCCGTTGGTAGGACAAGAAAAACACTGATTAACACAACTCAGCATCGTGTCATTTATACCGTTCCATGACCTCCGCACTGACCAACATGTTCATGCAGTTGCTTTGGTTTGCCTAAAGACGCTGTGGTCATAACATTTTGGCTCTTCGGTATGGGCACACACACACACAAACACGCACGCGCGCTCGCATGGTCCTTGAAATATTTCGTTTAATCATATATGCACCGTGTTTTTAATTTTTGGGAGAAGTCTACGCCGATTCATCACCCCCCAACATGTCCTCTGATTAATACATATATATGCATGAATAAATAAGATATATATTCTTTGAATGCTTCGCTTGCAACAGTTCGTTGAAAGCAGCAATTACAAAACTCTCAATGCGCACAAACTTTTATCTTTAAACAAAGAACGCAGTGACTTAAACTCTGAATTTACATTCAGGGGATTCTGCTGCGATGTACCTTGTGCGATATTCTTTTCTTGAAATTATTAACTCCTTAGCATATGCTTCGAAATTGTGAACATCTTCCATATACGTGGGGACAATGTAAATAGACAAAGTCATCGCTCTTTCCACGTTTTTCTTTAATTAACACACAGCAACCGAAAAATTGTATTTCGTCATCGCTGGGATCGTACACGAGATCTCTCGATAACTAGCCGAGTGCGTTCGCCTTACGCTACGGTGTCAACAATCCACAGCGCTATGTGTGTTTATCTGTCCGCATCTGACTTCACAAATCCGTAGGGATGGGCTACAATACATAGCGCCGTGGATTGTAGTCACTGTAGCGTAAGGCGAACGCTCTCGGCTAGTTATCGAGGGATCTGAGGTTCGATTCCACCGGTGTGAAATGCAATTTTTCGGTTGATGTGTGTTAATTAAAGAAAAACGTTGAAAGAGCGATGACTTTGTCTATTTGCTTCGAAATTCAGGAGAAAAGCGAATTATTATAAAATAGAGAAATTCGCATGTTAGAAATTCGGTACCCACCTCAAAACAAAAGTTTATTCAATACTGATGTCCGTTTTCAAACGTTTAGCTACTAGACGTACCGAACCATACGAATCCGCTACCAGACGTACTCTACAGCACTCATCAGTAACGCATCAGAGCAGCGCGTAATACATATAGACAAGTGCAGAGCGCGTCAGTTCAGCTCTTGAAACCGAGAGAAGGAACCACTTACCGCAGTTTCGACGTCGAATCATTACATGCACGACGAAGACATTTCGGGCTGTTCGAGGGCAGCTGTATTTAAGTTGTGGTCGTAAGTAAGATTCATGTGTCCTAAGAGAGGCACACATGGACCTAACTTGCCGGAAAATGAAGAAAATCACTGTTTTAGAGTCGAGGTGAACGTCACTTGGCACGAGATATCCTGGGCAACTGACTGCTCGCGATAGCTCAGTTAAAGGCAAACTACAACAGGATGCAAAGAAATTTCTTTCCGAACACACAATTCTGCGGACGCGCCTGCGAATGGGTCGGAGGTATTTGGGCCCGTCCATGTGCCAACGCTGACCGAAGTCCTTTGGCAGCTTCTTCAGTAGGTATGACAACATTATGGGTTGATACTAGACTCCTGGAAAAGGGTTGCTTTGTCCGACAAGTCCAGCTTTTAATTTGCTGTTGACGGGTCTGTGCACGACGCCTTCGAATGAACGGCTGAAACCAGATCACACGGTTGAACGGAATTGAGTCAGCTGAGTGGTGTTATGATATGTGGATTTTTCTCATGGACATCACTGTGTCCCGTCATCCCCTTTGAACATCCTCATTGCCATTTCCTACCTAGGCATTGTTTTGGACTAAGCTCTGCCCTGCATGGTGACAGCGTACCCTTACGGCACTGGACTCCAAAGAAGACAACACCCTATGTTACAAGGCCTGTACTGCGGAAGAATACCTCCAATATCATGTCCAACTATTTTTTCTGCTCTCCTGACCGCCAAATGGATCTCATTAACCACTTATGGGATGCAATGGAACGCAACATTCGGCAGTCCATGGCAGTTTCTCTCTCCGTCGCCCAGCTTTGGGTAATTTTCCCTGTCCAGCGGGTATACGAGACCTCCGGATACTTTCCACGGTCAACTGGTGTCAACGACACACATGGAGCAAAAGGTTATCAGGGTAAATGCCGGCCAATACTCTGTTAGGCAAGTTGCTTTAATGTTATGGCAAATGAGTGTAAGTTCCTTAGACCTCGGAAATTAGTCTCACTCCAAAATGTTTTTTGAATGTTTAATGGTCTAACGACCATATACCTCGCAAAACGCTAGTACGTTCAGACGACCACAGTCTCTTGAATCGCCCGTCTCGAGTGGGTAAGATTTCCTACCCCCTCCCAATTTACTTTGAATTTATACGGCCTCTGCAGGATTAGCAGGAATCATCCTCAAGCATCATAGCTGTTGCTAAACCAAGAATTGAACTAGGAGTTTGTTTATCCCGGGGCGATATCATTCACTGTAATGACGTTGCAGTTACTCCCCCGGGATACGTCCAAAGGCCAATGCATGTTGTTAGGAATTTGGGAATTGCTTTTCCTGTAATACGAAATCAAAGGTGAGGATTCAGAATTCAATTAAATCAGTGTGTGAAATCGAAAGTTTCGGTCTTATCCTGTGTGTGTGTGTGGCTTAACGAAATTAAATTGGGACAGTGAGATGCGACCATTCAAAACATATCAAGGTGGGACGTTTCGTGATGTGACCCAGAACTAGTTCTTCGTTTGTCAACCTGTAAAAGGGAGGACAGAACTTTAAAAAGTAGCATCCGACAGTTTCGGGTAATAAAGTATTCTGAGAGACACACAAGTTTAGGATCTTGGTCGTTAAAGGGTTAATAGAGAAGAATAATTAATGGTGCATAATTTTACAAATATTTCATGTGCTTTTTGCAAATTATTGGAGGTAATATTTGGTTCGAATTAAAAGATTTCATATCCAGTCATTTTTAAAGTGTCCCAAATTGATTAAGGTAAGAAATAAAAACCTTTTATTGGTTCGATCATGTTTAATGTGATCTGTTCCATCTGGACTATAAAAACGAATAAAACCTAGTACCAAACATCACAACCAAAGAATGACCTGTTCGCATCAAATACAGGCTGGCAATACAAATAAATCATATCACGGGAAGTGCAAGATTTCGTGTTTAGATCTTTCGGAGAGAATAAATGTGAACAAGATGTATGGCAAACTCTGTCAAATTAACTTAACCGTGTAAAGTGAATAAGTGTGGTTGACAACTTCAGTTTAAATCTTCGTATTTCCGTTACTCCATAAACCACACTTGTACAGGAAAGTTCACTTTTTTTATGTGGAGCCATATGCTTCCAAAATATATATTCCTTTCTTAATTTCAATTTCTCTTGATCGAAAATTATGCCTTCAAGTAAAATTTTAAGCGTTTCAATTGATGTACTTCTATATGAAAACAAATTAAGGTATCTGAATTATACGATGCTTTGCATTGTACTTTTTATTTAGCATTATTAGTCTTTTGAAAACTTCTATGATAGGTGATGTTGGTGCTATAAAAAAGTGTTAGAACTATTACAACTGCTGTAATTAATAATTCTCGAAGCTAAAGGAAAAGGCACAAATCCTGTATTTTAAGATATAGCGATTAGTTGTAGCACTTACCTAATGGATGATAAGTACTGAATAAAACAATTTTCGGTAGGCACTTTTTCTGGGAAAAGTTTGTGACATAAATCTCCCGGCTACATTATCCAGTTTCATTTCCTCTGCTCGGTCTCGGTAGGTGTAGCACAAGTTTTCAGATTTGTGTCATCAAGCAAAGACCCAAAATAAGTAAGCTAGGTGCTTTCGATTTCTGTTTAGTGGTTTCTGTTGCTACCTAATATCTCCATCAGATGGTTGAATTCATCCTAATATATCTATATATCTTGCCCCCCCGCCCTCTCGTTGCGAAATGTTCCGACTTCGGAACCTTCTCTTATCCTTTTTCCCAGATGGAAAGAAAGACTAAGACTGCCACAGGATAGGCATTTGAGGGTCATATAATCGTTTCATGACTTTTCGGCGAATTTTTATTCTTAACGTAAGAGAGTTATATATAAAAAATGTCTCCACGCCCTGTGAGGGAGAAACGTTCACCGTACCATTAATGCGCGGCAAGCTGGTCTCTGTCATTGTGTCGTAGTTGAAAGTGCACGAAAGGAATAATTGATTTATGTGCATTTGTAGGATATAGGTGCTCACTGTTAAGTGCGACAATCAGACTCGTATTACAGAAACCGTCTTTACTTTCAAGTTCTTGGCCTAAATCTGAGTATGTGTATTTAGATAAAAAAGGTTTTGCCAGCACTGGAGAAATTCCTGAAGCATGTTCATGCTCCATTTGTTGCTAGTATAAGAAATATAATTAAAGAAAAAGACAACGGCATACAAATATGATAGTTACTAAGATCCACGAACCGGTATGGACCATGCCATCACAACCTTTGATCTATTAAACGCATGTGCGTCTACGGGTTCGGGACGCAATTATCTCCGGAGCTGAAGCATATAAAGAACAACAGCCGTTGACGGAGCTCAATATTCACACATGTCGAACGCCCCCAGTACGTTTGAACTCATTCTTTATCTGTGCTCATCAGATCAGGGTTCAAATCCGGGTGAAGAAATGGAAGCTTGTTCGCTCTTTCGGCTCTGGTTTTCTCCTTTCCCTGGAGTCAGTGGCTTTAAATTACGAAATAGTAACGCCTTATGTAAATCTCAAAGAGATCGTGAAACCACGAAAAGAGGGAACATACACTATGAAGCAAGAAATTAACCAGAAAGCTATGTTTCTGCTTCCACTTAATGCATATGTTTGAAAGATAATATTGATTTCCCCGGCTGCAGCACTGTTGTTTCCGAACTTGCGCATGTGACATGCTTTGAAACGTATATATTTTAAAGTTTTAAACATGGGCGAAATTTCACATACACATTTGGTACGCAATCTTTTCTGAATAAGCAAGAAGTAAAAACTTGCCTCTCCATTGCGTTAAGCGAAAGTTTCACTCTTTATTCCATACTTGAAACAATTTTCAAGGATTTTTAAAGGTGGAAAATTTTGCGCGGTGGGGTAATACCAACGTTTACTGGATATTCTTGCCCTGTACTCAATTTTTATTTACTAAAATAAAAGAAAAAGTACAAATATCAGTTATGTAAAAAATTTCGTTGTTATCACTGTGTGCAAGAATAAAAAAAATGCCCACATATTTTTGTCCTGAAGACGTTCCCAGACATTCATTAAAATGCATTATTACACCTAAGTTCCTGTGCGTCTGAGTAGCAGTGATATGGACCTAATATAATTAAAACGGTGACAAGTCCTTCTGCTGAAAAAGGAACGCAAGCAGAGAGGGAAATGTTTTATCAAGATGGAACGAAACAGATGGTTCACCGTATGCCGTGAAAATCTCATTTTCAAGAAGTTATGACGATTCTAAAGTATTACAAAACTTCTTTTTGCATGCATACATCTCAGTCTTCGCACCCTTTTTATTAACTATTTAAATTCAATTACAAGAACAATGCAGAAAGTTAAGACAGCGCGCCATTAAACGAAGATGGGAAAAACATAAACTTAGGCAGCGTACGTTTGTATTCCTTAGGGTAGCACATATACTTTGGCATAACAGAAAAAGAGCATGGAAGAGTTTGAAGTTTCAAAATATATTTTGAATTAATGTGCAAACAAATGAAGAGTGAAATGACTAGCAGTTACAATGCTGTATGGCATATTCGTTTAATATATTATTCACCATATAGTTAATACCGAGAAGCTTATGTTATTTATTTTATAGTTAATACCAATAAGCCCTGGGACTGAATCCCGCAGTTTTTTGAAAAGAAGAAGAAAAGGTTCTGCGTATGGCGGATGTGTAAAAAATCATGGGAGATAGTCATGCAAGCGAATTGCTTTAGAGTGATTCAGTAAACGACATATGATAAATCAGCTGTTTTCGCGCCATGAAAAAAGAAATGCTCGTCGGTAAAAAAGAAGGGGATACATGGCGATTATCATTCGATGATCAGGCACCACCAGATAAAAAGATTCCCTCCCAGTTATGTAAAAGAAGTAAAAAAACGTTTTTTACACGGCTCTCCACAGCTGTCTGGGAAACATTACATTCCAAGATATTTGACCAACTTAACAGCCAGTTTGCTTTGAAACAATCACGCTGAAGTTCGTGTATGTGCTACAATTTTTATTGGCGCTCCATCTTGTAAGGGTTATCATTAAATTTTCTTCCACAATCTGCACAACCAAGTATTGTTTTCCGATCTTGTGTGGTTCCTCAATTAACTAATTTAGTCCAATTAAGTGTGAATATGTGAGAAAGAGTTTCAGTCAGAAAACCTCTTTGCGACTTGAATTTCAGTCGTGGTCATACGTCCTACACCAGTAGACCGAAAGTCAATTGTTGATGTTTGAAGTCAACTTATACAGCGTAATAGTAAAGTCAGGAATACATATTATACATCATTTTAAAGGAAAGTTTATGCTGAATTCAAATATTTTTGCAGAATGTTATTACCAGTAATAGAAGTGAAGTTACACGCAAATATGTGCAAGTGAGGAAACACAAATCCAGTTCTGAAAAAGCGTTCGTGCCCATCTAATCCACTGTGGCTTTCTCCGACGTCCGCTAGTGAGATATAAAAGAATTTAGAATCGTCTGTCGACTTAGAACGCAGGTGCTTATAGTCAATTGACGTATATTAATGCAGAATTCCTGGTGATCAAAGGCCAGAAAATTGGTCCTGCCTCTTTAAACCTGGGCAAAAATTACTACTTTGCATGAACATGGATTCAGTAGTCATAAAATTGCTGTTAAATGTGGCTGTGATCATTCCACTGTCTTGCGCACCATTAAAAGAGTTGCAGAAACTGGATGTGTGGGAGACAAAAAAAGAACAGATTGACCAAGGCTGTGCACTGAAATTGATGATCGCATGACGACGATTCGTCGTTCCTTAAAATCAAGGTTTAAAACAGCCACTGATTTAAGAAATGAGTGGGAGAATGAAGTAGGCATTATTGTATCTGCTCGTACAGTTCGTCGTAAGCTACAAGAAAATGGACTGACTGCACGAAAAGCTGCACAACAACCTATCCTTACTAAACAACAACAACGGCTCAAAAGAATTGCTTGGGCCAAGGCACGCAGGAATTGGGCTGTTGATGAATGGAAAAATGTTATTTTCAGTGATGAAACAACTGTTACTATGTCCGCTAATAATGGAAATAATTCTGTACGTCGTCACGCTGGTGAAAGATATAAGGCACGCTGCACCCAGCCAACAATCAAGCACCCACATTCGGTGATGGTATGGTCCTGTATTTCAGCCAGTGGTGTTAATGTCTGCACATGTTGATGGCAAATTAAATGGATCGAAATATGTGGATATTTTGGAGTCCAAACTGCTATCATCTTTACAAGACATGGCTTTGCGGAATTTTATCTTTCAGGACGATAACGCGCCATGTCATCGGTCAAATTGGTTGATGAGTGGTTCAATCGAAAAGTTATAAGAAAACTTCAGTGGCCAGCGCAGTCACCGGATCTTAATCCCATAAAGAATCTGTGGGTGAGATTGAAGAAAAAGATCCGTCAGCAGGGACCAACCACGAAAACAGCATTAATTGAGTCTATAAGAGCCGTATGGCACCGTGTTATCACCAATGAACAACTAGAGAAGCTTGTTAGTTCCATGCCAAGAAGATGCACTATCCAATTAAATATTAAAGCGCATTTTGCTTGTTGGTAAGTTATTTCAAGTGTCCTGAGAGTTTCAATAATGTAATGTACAGTCATTTTATGTAAAATGCATTATACACTAATTTCACAAATTCCACTATTTTGTGTTTTTTATGACTAGACGCTGTACCTTTGCTTGTAACTTCACTTCTATTACTCGTACTAACAATGTGTAAAAAATATTTGAATTTAGCAAATCATTTCCTTTAAAAGGATGTATAATATGTATTCCTGACTTTATCATTACGCTGTATAAGTTGACTTCAAATATCAAAAATTTACTTTCGGTCTACTGGTGCAAGCCACGATTGTAAATAAATTAAGAAGGATCTAAAGTTTCAGAGCTGTTTTCTTTTATGTGCGTAAATTTACCCTTCTAATCCTCAAACAAAACAGGATTCTCTAAGCTAGTCAATTAAAAAATAAATTCTTCCTTATTTTTAAATCAAAATTTTCTAGATGCATTGATTAACTTTTGGCTATTGTATCGTAAATGTGTCTACGTAAAATAATTCCGTACTTTTAAAGACTTATACAAAGGCGGCTTTCTACGTTTGATCCCGGAAAAAGGTTTTCACTTTCAGAATAGTGGCAAGCCTTCATAAATAGAAAAGCATTATATGCCGGAAAGTATTCGGAGAAAAGGTTGTCGTGCAAATATTTCTTGAAAAGAAGCTTTGGGTTTGGAATTTTCTTGATAAAAGCTATCAAGAGATGCATACTGTTATTGTATAATCCCATTCTTTTGGAAATCCTTCGAATGGCAATGGTACATTTTCAATGAGGAATGATTTTGAACAAAGCTTTAAGTTGCTTCTGTGCACATAAAATATTCGTGTAGAAGATACTGTGGGATTGCCCGTATGTACGTATATTTTCTTGGAAAACTTTGAAGCAGTTTTGTAAATTTTAATACCAGCGGTCTTACGCGTGATCAGTTATTTCATCAGGCGAATTGTGATTAAATCCCCTTTGAATGAAGAAAGATTTGCATTACATTTTTCTCCCTCCGTATGGGTAGACTTAGACCTTGCACACAAATTTTAAGCTGGCAAGATATTTCAATGGATGTATTTTTCGTACGGGAATGCATTTAATGCCGTCCAGGTGGCACAGTGGTATAAGCCGTGGCTTGTGACCGTTTGCCCGAGTTGGCCTGGGCTTGAATCCTGAATGAGGCATAGGTAATGCTCATGGATTGCCGCACTGACATTTTCTCCTTCCTAATACCAATATCATCAAATTAGTGACAGGCGACTGCTTATAGCCTTTACTGTTCTTCACGTTGGTCGTTAAATCCCCAAAACGAAAAATCAAAAACAAACAAAGAATGTAAATAATTCAGGAAATGTTTTTAGCCTTATGAATTGTTGAAGATTTTCCCTGGAATATCTTGATGACATTAAAGCTATGATGACGAAATATTTAAGGAATATCTGCATTTCTTTCTGTCAGCTTCGAACCGAAAATACAAATACAATTATTATGTAGAGCCGTTTCAAGAAACGCCATGCATTTTTACATTATTGCATTATTACAGCATAACAGAGCGGTTTCGAATCCGTTTATAAGAAGTGGTCTGCGACATTTTATTTACATTAAATGGCACCCAAAAGTGACGGAGGAAACGAAAGTCACTCGTTTCCACTGTATTGCGTCTGGTACAGGGGAATGGACAGAACCAGTATTATAAGAACATAGCAGGCATTTGTGTCTTATTCACTACCACACCCCACGCCATCTATGATATCAGATGATACACCTTGAGCTTGTAGCTTCTTTTCATAATAATAGTTACCATACTGGTGCAAACGGAAGCAAAACATACAGGAGTTGAACAAAATAATGAGAAAACCATTATTATAAGGGTTAATGTTATTCGCGTAGGCTACACTGAAAACAAAAAAGCGATTTTTTTCACTGAATATGTATGAAATATACACTATATTGAAAAAAGTGACAGCACACCCCTTCAAAAGCAAATGAACGGAACCGCTGCATTGTTAAGATGTGTGGTACAGCTGCAAACCGTATAAAAACAAGCCTGCAGCTGACCGCGATCATATCGCTCTGTGAAGTTAAGTGAAAATGTTGCTGCGCGAGAGAACTGACTTTGAGAAAGGAAAGATTGTTGGGTGTTATATTAGTGGGTTGTCCATAAGAGAAACCGATAGGCGTTTAAACATACCCAAGTCAACTGTTTTGGATGTTCTGAACATGTTTAAGACACATGGCGTGCCTGAAGCGGCAAAACGTATCGGCAGATCAAACAAAATCAGTGATAGATGACGTCGAAGCCTCAGGAGAGTCGTTACAGCTAATCGACGGAGTACTGCACAAGACCTCAGTGTACAGGTGAGTAAAAATGCTGGAACCTCGGCATGTACACGTAGCTTTCGCAGAGAACTTCATTCCATGAGTTACCGTGGTCGTGCTGCTGCTCATAAGCCTTTCATCTCCACTCAGAATGCTATTCGTCGTTTAGCATGGTCTAAAAAACATTTATCGTGGATCATAGATCAAGGGAAACGGGTTCTATGGGCTGATGAATCCAGATACACGATCCATTAGTCTGATGGCCGTGTGTGGGAATGGCGGCAGCCGGGGGAACGTTATTTACCACAGTTTACTGTTCCTGCGGTCAAGTTTGTAACTGGCAGTCTACTCGTGTGGGAGTGTTTTTCGTGGTATGGTCCTGGCCCATGGTTTATCGTGGACAAACCTGTTAACTAGCACGTCTACCTCGATATTCTGGAAAATTATGCACTACCAACTCTGTGGTATTACTATGAGACCGAGCCCTGTTTGTACCAGCAGGATAATGCACCGAGCCATAAAGCAAGGACTTTTACGGAGTGGTTTGACGGTAATTCCGTATCGTGTGTGTGGACTGAACAGTACAGAGCCCTAATCCTAATCCCACAGGGCACTTATGGGATGAATTAGAGCGCCGCATAAGAAGTTTGGAACCAAGGCCTACTACTAAGCATCAGTTAGCGGCAGCATTATGTACTGAATGGAAGCGCATACCTATTCGCTGTGTTCCAAAACCTTGTCGAAAGCATGTCTCGAAGGGTTAGTGCATGCATTAAGGCCAAAGGTGGGCGGACGCCCTACTAATGCATGTTAGTAAATGCTATGCTGTGTTTCTCTTCTGGGTGTCAGGTGACGTTTGTCAATAGAGTGTATATCACACATGAAAAGTTGAGATTAAAACTCTAGTATAAAGGGAAGTACAAACGTAAAATGAAATGATATATGGAGTACATTTAAAAAATAACTCTCCAAGAACTACTAGTAAGAAGGCAGCAAAACTATTTAAACTAGACTGTTCTCCTCAGGGGAACATCAGTCTAAGGATGGTTTTTTGAAACAGGAAATCTGTTTGTAATAGACAAAAACTGCCTGTATTTTCCCTAGGTCACCGAATTACTATATTGAATCAATTTGAACGCAACTCAATGACAGAACAAATGAACTAAAGATGAAATGTACAGACATATTAAGCAGTAAATCGAATAAACAGTAAATAAAAAAAAACAAAGAAATCAAACGTGTTCAACCTTCTTACTTTTTAACAGTTACGCAGTATCCGAAAAGCAGCAATCCGACAGACGGAACAGTAGCAGGTCCTCTTATCCCCCTGACCACTCAGACTAAAAATACTAAATATGTAATCTCACAAGACAGCCCACATAGGAATATGGGTTACGGTTAAAGTGACAGCAACTGTAGAATATAACAAGGTATTAATCATAAGTCTGCAGCCACATGTGGCACTTGAGAAAAAGGAAGATAGTTTAATATTGTAGGGTCATTGATTAGTGATGTGCCAAATATTTATTGCTGAATGTTTGTCAAAAATCGCCTACATGCTTCAATATTCAACAATCGACACAAAACGTTTAACAGAAACCTTGGAGGGTAGTTGTTGGACAGAAATGTCTTAAATAGGTTTCTTAAATTTGTTCACAGAATCTCTGAGTTGTTATACATTTGAATACTTCTACAAAACGCAGAAATTATTAAATTTCTAAGGACGTTTTTTGATATATTTGATTTCCAGTGGATATAATAGTTGATGCTAAAGTTATAGTTACAACTTTTGTCATACATGTATATTGATACAACTAGTTACTCCTCGGAGTATCGTATATCCGAATCCGAACATTTTACCCCGCTTTCGTTAGCGTTCGTTTTCTCAAGGATAAGAAACTGTAGGTTAATTTGCAGTGCCTGGGCTTCAAAATCATCGTAATTTAAGGTGATTATATCATCAATGTATCTGAACACTGTTTGTTTTGAGTTCACAAGAGAGGTTGCAAAGTTTTTTTCGTATGGGTACACGTATATATGGGCGAGAAGCCTAGAAAGCGAAGTACCCATAGGTAGGTATACTTCGAACTTGAAGAAACAAGTATTTGCCCATTCCCAGATAGTTGTTTAAAACACATAGGTCTATTAAGTTTGTCCAATAGTTCTTCTCAATCACCAAAAGGTTCCCAAAATCTCGAAAAAGTGTGTCGCATACATTTTCAAGGTCTTTTAGGGCTATGGACGTAAATACGTTTTTAAAGTCAAATGTCCGAATAAGCAATTTTCCATTAATCCGAGATTTCTCCAGGAATTCCAGCACTTGTCTATTGCTATTTATGATCCATGGCATAGTAATATTTTGCAATATAATTTTTAACAGTTTTTCAAATTATTTTCTTGCATATTTGCCATAACAGTTTGTACCTGAAGTAATGTTTCGGAATTTATAGAATTTTGTGGAATTTTGGGACTATATACAGAAGGGGTAACGTTACATTGATTTTCGCAATTTTTAATCGTTTTTGTAAGGCAATGATTTTTTAGTGATGGTGATAGTATTATATGCAACCCTAGAATAGGTTGTTTCAGTTGCTAATTCCTTCTGTAATACTTGAAGGTAAAAAACTTTACTTATGATTGCAAAATTGCTTTTAGCATTATTTATGAAAGTTACCAAGAATATAACTTTCAGCGCTTGAATCTGCTCAAAAATGCCTTTAGTCTTTATGTTGTCCTCCTGTAGCCTTGAGTTTCCTGCATTTCCCGATATCGATATACACTCACGGACAATGAAATTTGCGCACCAAGAAGGAAGAATCGGATTGAACTGAAATTTTGTAGACGTAATGATACAGATGAATGATACACATGCAGGCAAAAACAGAGCTGCGGGACAATTACAGAGGGATCTGTGGAGCACAGTACGGTCATCTTTAATAGCGCGTCACATCGCCTCGTGCGGCGATACATGCTGCAATATGGTCCTGCATGGAGACAAACAGTCGAGTGATGTTGTCCTGCGACAGACTGGCCCACACATATTGGACGCCAGCTGCCGCCGTTTCGGGCGGGCATTATCCTGCTAATATAGCGCACCTGAAATCCTGGCCAGGAATGGGAGCACATGGGGCCATAGGACCTCATCCACATACCGCTAGTCCGTCAATTATCCAAGTACCACTACTAGAGATGATCGGCTATCGTAGGAAATGGCTCCCCAGGCCATAATGTCTGCAGTTGGAGAGGTGTGGCGCTCGATAGCGATGTTGGGTTTGTGCCGTTGACCCGGGGACCTCCACACCCGAACACGATGATCATCTGTCCCCAAAACAAAGCGGCATTCATCGCTGAACACCACACGTCGCCAGTCTGTAGCGTTCCACGTAGCTCTGGCATGGCACCACTGCACACGGAGCCGGCGATGTTCCGGTAGATTTTGGGGTGGCGTAGGAAGCTAATTTCTTTACGTCATTCCGCTTAGGAGCAACGTACTTGAAAAAAGCCATCTGGATGATGTGAGGAAGCTTGGAAACTTTGATTTCTATTATACACCAAGAAATTTCGGATCACTGTTATAATTATACTATTTAAGACTTTGAATAACTTTGATAAATTTAATTCGCGTAAGAAGCGATTCAAAAAACGTTCTCGTTACAACCGAAAATTCAGTGTCATCTTTCTCGTTTTAGTTGATTTTTTTGGTTTCATAGAAGTCTGTTTTGAAATTTTGTTTCGTGTCTGAAGGGATAAAGAAGATGAGTAATCATCTGAATATTCGGTGTCATCTTTCTCTTGTTTAATGACATCAATTCTTATGAATTCTTGAATTTCAACATTTTGTTTCCATTGAACCACAGCCTTGAATTTCAACATTTTGTTTCCATTGGTGCAGCGAAATAAGCGCTGGATAATGACCATTCGTCAAAGATCGGCCAGAGTTCGAATCCCGACGAAGCATGGATATTGTGTTTGTACTACCGCACTGGTTCTCTATCCTTCCTGGCACCTGTTGCCGTAAATTAGAGGACACCTGCCGATAACTAATGAGTTGCTCACGGTGGTCGTTAAACACCCAACCCCATTCAATAAACAAAACGAAAAGTCTATTGACGAGTATGAGTGCTCCGCTATCTTTTTAGTAGAAAGCGTGAAGCACTGTGTGTACTGTTGTTTTTGATAGGTGCTGCTCGAGATATAAAAAACATACTTACCTTAAGGAGTACTTGTAATTTTCTCTTCCCTTTTTCCGGTTTCATTTCCATCGATATACTATGAAGAGCCAAAACACTACGACCAGCGCGTCTTCATGCCGATAGGAGCTACTGCAGGTAAAACGACGGCTCATGTGAATGTCACTAAACGGTATAGCCGTCCCGGTGGCGCAATGGTCTAAGCGCTGGCTTATGACCGTTCGTCCACGTGGGGCTGGGCTCGAATCCCGGTGACGCATGGATGTTGTGGTTTTCTAACCGCACTGGCTCTCTCCCTTCCTTGGAGCCAGTGGCCCAAAATGTGGGTTGGGCGATTGTTTATAGCCAGTTGAGTTGCTGACGGTAGTCGTTAAACCTTCAACAAAGAAATAAACAAGAAAAAAACTTGTTTTTCAGATAGGAAAGGCAGCGGACTTATTGAGTTTGTGTTTTTTAGCATACGCCCCTAAAACCGCTTAAATTAATACAGATATTCAAAGTTTTAAAAACATTTGCCGTGCTTTCTGTCGATTATTCCAAAAAGCAAAATATTTTCGTTTCTATAAATAACTTTAGCCATTTAAAGGAACATGTTTGTCTAATATTTCAGTATGTAGAATGCATATGCATTGTATTCTAAATTGCAGATTATCAGGAGCATTTACCTAATGACATGTTGACAAGTTCTTTGCCTTCGAAACAGCGACATTTCATGGGCGCATATACTTAATGAGGTTCTGATATATTTCTACAGGTACGTTCAGCCAAGTGGCTATGATATAATCCTTTAGCTACCGAATATTAGCTGTAGAAGGATCTCTCTCAGGAATGGATTTCTCAATCTCATCACACAGGAGTTCATTGCATTAAATTCTGGAGGATGTGGAGGCCATTTTATCAATTCGAAGTCACTGTCGTCGTCCTGAAAAAACTGTGGCGATCCGATCATTGTTACACAGGGCGTTAACTTTGCTGGAAGTAATTTATTTTCATCAGGTGACACCATGCACACATACAAAGGACCTGGTTCACAGTGTTGTTAAGATACCTCATGACATCCAAATCCTATTCCAGATGTATTAAGAAATTCAGCAGAGAAAATAAACTCCAAAACATTACACCCTCTCACTTTGCGTGTGCAATTAACGCTAGGCATCTGAGATACATCAATTCGTGCTGTTTACGCCACTTTCTGGCACGTCCGTCGACGTGTATTACCTAAAAACGTAATTTATTGAAACAGGCTTCCTGTGTCTAGTCCTAAATGGTCTAGGGTTGATGCTCCGATGCTCACAGCAGACAAATCTGTTGCTTTTTAGAAGATGAAGTAGACGTCTGCTGTTACAGCCAATGCGCGACGGGCTATGTGTATCAGTGCTGAGACGAACCGAGCCCGAAGCGGAGCCCGGGCTCCCGCTGCATAATACACTCATCGCCAAAAAAGAATAGTTGCACCCAGGAGGACGTGTCGGATTGCAATGCTATTCGCAAGAAAGGTAAAAGTTACCAGGAACAATAAATGATTAAACATTAAAACTGATATGGGCAATATTTATTAAGCTACACGCCAATAAGTAGTGTCTCTCAGTATGGCGTCGGGCCGCCATGTTTGCTCACACAGCATGTCAGACGTCTCGGCATGGAGTTGTAAAGGTTCCTAATGGTGTCCTGCGATAAGCCATCCCATGCAGCTTGAATCTTCTCAAACAGTTCCTGTAGATTGTGCGGTAAGGGTGGAGTGTGGATAGCGCGTCCAATAGCATCCCACACATTTTCATTTCATTCGGCGATGAATCTGGCGATGCGGCTGGCCATGGGAGAGTGTCAGTGCCTTGAAGGAAAGCGCTCGAGACAGCAGCAGTATAGTATGCGGATGAGCGTTGTGCTGTTGTAAAATCGCACCGGAGTGAGCGTTGAGAAAAGGTAGGTTAACTGGTTGCAGGACATCATTAACGTAACGTTGGGCTGTTAAAATGCCTGTAATGAAAACCAAAGGTGGTCTGGCATCGTATGCAATTGCACCTCACACCATGACACCAGGCCATCAGGAAGTGTGACGCTCGACAACAAACCGTACATCTTGGTACTGACGACGGTGTCTCCACACACGGTATCGGTAGTCGTCTCTTCCAAGACGAAAGCGGGACTCTTCCCTGAAGATCACCCGCTGCCATTCTGAGTGCCTCCCTGACAGTCTAGCACGACACCATTGCAGTCTTTCGCGACGCTGCAATGGTGTTAAGGGCAGTCGTCGTAACGGTCTGCATGCGTGTAGTCCTACGTCGTGCAGCCGTCTGCCAATGGTGGTGACACTAATAGGACGATGCATGGAGCACTGCTCTCTCAATATCCGCAATTGTGGCTGTTGTGTCACTCTGCGCATGTTGGACAATCCGTTGGTCCTCTCTGTCCGGGGTTCGCCTAGGTCTCCCAGACCCTTCCTGTTTCTGCTGCGTGCCTTGATCTATCCACTGCCACCAACAGCGGGCTATGGTGATATCCGCACGATCGGTATGGTGTGCAAAACGGCGATAAGACCATTATACTTCCCGGAGTGTGACGATGCGGCCCCTCACAAACTCCTACAACTATTCGAATTGCTTCCGAACTTTTTTCCAAGACATATTTCCCTTGAAAATGATGTAACCAAGACAACAAAATATTTTCGTTTCTATAAAAAGAAACTTAGTGCTGTGCCTGACCGGCTATATAAGGTCGTCCTGTTGCATGGTAAGCACATGCAACAGGACGACCTTATATAGCCGGTCAGGCACAGCACTACGAGCCCTGCTTGCTGCTGGCGTCATATACACGGTCGAGCGTGATACTTGAATCATTTGCATATCTTACGATGTCAAACCTACATACCAAGTTTCATTCCAGTCGGTTGCTTCCTTCTGGGTGCAACAAGTTTTTTGACGATGAGTGTATTTACCACTGTTCGGGTTCGTTCGAGCTCTGAGAAAGAAATAATTTTCTTCTGTTTTTTTGTTCCAACTTGTAAATGTTTTTTCACACACAAAAAAGAGGAAAATCCTGTATATTTAACATACTAGAGTTTTCTTACACTTTCTATTTGATAAAGATAATTCTTGGGCATCAAGGTCTAGGCTGGGAAAGTGGGCTATTTACTCCGGGCTTGGGTGGAACGTGCCATAGGCCACGTATTAGTGGGTTTCTGCGGAGGTCTAAAATCTTCAAGGACTTCAGTTACTAGATAACAGAACGCCCACGAAATGTCCTCCCCTGCCTCCACGCAGCAGCTATCTGATAATTCTGTTGAGCAAAGTCCGTATACTGAAGAAAAACCGAATCTTTCCGATGCCCGTCCCTCCGAATCATTTCAGGAGGAAATTAGCGTTAAAACAAAGCTTGCAACTATAATGTAGAAATAAATAGCCCGTCCATTCCCCACTGTCTAGTTGAGAAGGGCATCTGTTAATTTCAGGGGTAGGAGAGAGTGGATTCCGTTGTACTTCACGGTTACTGAGTGAGGAGATTATTTTTATTAATTACTAAAAAGATAAGTCATGATTTTTTGAGATCGTACGGGCCAGAGCTTTGTCTTGCAGTATGAAATTCGCGCTCGGGATGACATACTTCGGGTTCTTCAATTATATCCCGAACTCAGCACAGCTGTGTATGCTAAATATCTCTGGATTCCGTTGTACTTCACGGTTACTCTGACACAATGCCGCCCGTATACTGCCTCCTACAATCCACTATAGACTCAGTCGCTTGCGCCCGCAAGAAGACCGCTGACTGCCGTTTTGTTGTTTATACATTATCAGTATAGTTTTTCTTGGATAGCCGGAAATGTGGTCTGTTTCTGAGATCCTAGCGGCCATTCTCTGCGCTCATTCTCATGCCACCTTCAAAATCCACTTAAATTAGGAGTCTTTCCCACCTTACCGCCATCTTCTCTTCGTGTACGTGTGAGTCCCTTGCAGTGAGCTGTTTACAGGGGTTGTTTACTGGGGTTATACCTAAAGTAATGAATGAGTGGGCATACTTTTTTTATTAACTGACAGAGGTCATTCAAATTGCACATGTTGGTAGAGTAACTCATCCTATAAAGTAACCTATCTTCTTTGTTCCAGGTAAATAATAGATTCCATGGAGAAACAGTGCGCAGTCATTGAGTTCTTGACGAAGGAAAGGTGCAGGCTGTCCGACTTCCAGAGAAGGCTACAAAATGTTTACGGAGATGCACATGTGTTCAAATTGCACATGTTGGTAGAGTAACTCATCCTATAAAGTAACCTATCTTCTTTGTTCCTGGTAAATAATAGATTCCATGGAGAAACAATGCGCAGTCCTTGAGTTCTTGCGAAGGAAAGGTGCAGGCTGTCCGACTTCCACAGAAGGCTACAAAATGTTTACGGAGATGACACCAGTGACAAGAGCAATGTGCACAGATGAATGAAGAAGTTTAAAGAAGAGGAAACTAGCATTGGAGATAAACCATGCAGTGGGAGACCATCGTCTGCGACCACTGACACGAATCGTCAGTGAATGGGAGAATTGATTCCCTCGGAGGAACGAGTGACAATCCATGAGCTTGATGTACAATTGGACTGTGGTCATAATGCTATACAGAAGATGATGGAAGACTTAGGGTATCGGAAAGTGTGTGCAAAGTGGGTCCTTGGCAGTTGACACCCAATTTAAAGGAGAGAAGAGTGGAAGTATGCTTAGATCTGCTGGGAGCGTTTGAAGGCATTGAAGACACGTTTCTTTTCGATCCGGTGACAGGGGATGACACGTGGGCGTATATTTACGATCCGAAAACGAAGAATCGATCGATGGAATAGGGTCACACCTTTTCACTAAGGCGAAAGAAGTTCAAGAGTCAGCAATCAGAACAGAAAGTCATGGAGACTGTTTTTTGGGATGACAGGGGTGTCATTCACCTTGATTTTCTGGAACGTGGCAGTTCAGTGACCAGCGAGAAGTGCATTGAGACACTCAAAAAGTTTAGAGAAGCCATAAGGAGGAAGATACCGAAAATAAATTCTGAAAAGGATTCACATTCATCATGACAATGCGAGACCACACACATATTTGGCAACTAAGCAGGCGATCAGCAAATTATGCTGGTCAGTGGCCCCCATCCACCGTACAGCCCAGATCTGGCACCCTACGACTTCAGCCTGTTCGGTCCAATGAAGGACAGCCTCCGAGGGCAACTATTTGATGACACAGATGAGGTGAAAGTGGCTGTGAAGAAGTGGGTACAACAGTCCACGCTTGAATATTTTCAAAGAGGATTCGAGAGTTGGGTTCAATCATGGCGCAAATGCATCGCTTGTGATTGAGACTATGTTGAGTTTGTACCTACCATCGCTTGTGATTGAGGCTATGTTGAGTTTGAAAGAGTTACTCTACGAACTTGTGCAATTTGAGGGACATCTCTTAGTTAATAAAAACGTTATGCCCACTTTTGCTTTACTTTCTGTACAACCCTCGTATAAAGGTATCTCAAGTTCGCAGTTGCGTACTTAAGTAAGGACAGCACGTGTCTGATTGCTATTTTGGTGTTTCTGATAATTTGCTACTTCAGTGTATATTCAAGAGAAGTTCATTTCGTAACTGAGATTTTTCAAATAGTCATTTTAGCTAGACATTTCATTTAGAGAATCACTAACTTCAGTTTTTTCTTTCATAATTTCCTTTAATTTGTGATATTTTCTAAATGATAGCAGGCATTTATTTTGAATAATAAGTGATAACTTCTCTTTTCTTTTCAGGTAAGTGTGTTTCACTAAGAATTCTGCAGATAGCTTTTTATATGCTCCTTCAGTTATGATGTGCTTGCTGTTTGCTATTTAAATGTCCCCCGTAACTTTCAAAAAAGGTACGTAACGCATTTTGAAGTTTAGTGATGCATTTGTGGAGTGATGAACTTGTGTTTAAGTAAGAATAATTTTGTTTGTTTCTGAAATTTGGTTTTAACAAGAATAATGAGGAAAAGAAATGAGGGGGATTATAAAATTAAAGTATAAACAAAGAGCTTGCTAGCGGGCACATTGTCGGATGCACGTATGCATCTGCTCACTACAGCCTCAATCCTTTAAAGTCAGTTGCAAAGAAGTGTGGAGTTTCGTATGCAAAAATGTAAGGAACTATCGGTTTGGGGACAAAACCCATCCTACTTCAGTTATACACGTATGTATTCTGTCCAAAATAATATAAAAATCATTTCTACGAGAATAGTAAAGATGTGATTCATCCTACTCTTTCGCTTACTGAAAAATCAGGCCAACTAGGACAACAGGGACCATCTTCAAGGATCATTTAGAAACAAGCCTTCTAGCGATGTATTGTAGTTTCACAGTATTACAGTCTTCCTGTTGCAAAGATCACAACGCAAAGTTTTCGAAGTAATTGCAAGTTCATTGTTTCGGAAGGATTTAATTCCTCTTTAAGTTCCGCTCCTGCATAAAAGTTTTTCACTTTAATTTAAATAATATTTATAAAGTTCGCAGCGAGAAATTTTAATTGCTATATCTCTCCTATAGATAATTTGGGAGGCAAATTAACGACTTCGCTTTACTATCACACACACTTGCGAAAAATACTTTACCGCAGCATGAGTTTCCTCTTCACGAAGGTAAAAGTTTTACTCAAATTCTCCAGAGGGCTATTCGTGAAATAATTTTAAAATTAATTTCATAAACTTTTCTGATAAATTACATTAGGATTTGTTAATGTTCTATCTGACACAATGACATTTTTGTAAATATTAAGAGGAGGAAATGTTCGATGTGAATGGATAGAACGTTGGAGAGACTGACAGACAAAACTATTTAATTGTTTTTTTGCAGAGCGAGCTAAAACCGAGTAATTTCTCAGGTAGAAGCATATTCAAAACTACACAATACCTTGCAACATCCGGGAGCGATATCACAATGGAGAAACTGATCTTCCCTGTGCAGATTAAATGTTGACTGTTCATACCCCACTTTCTATGTTGTTATGGTGGCACTGTGCGTCTTCAAGGGTACATAGGGGAGATGCTCAAGTCCTTTGTAAGGCTTTTCGGGGATGCTGTAGGCCCCACGTCATGTCTATGAATTGATAAGGTTCGTCGTCACAGAGCTCTGTTTGTCGGCGATTACCTCGAAGGTGAAGATGCCCACAGATCGAGTTGACAGCCAGGTTGACGGATCTTAATCTCATTGAACATGTCTGGAACGCTCTCCAGAGAAGTATTGTTGATCTTCAATCCCTCCCGAAAGCTCATTAAAGCTGCGACCTGCGCTAACGGAACGATGGCATTAATTGCGATCGAACCTCATCCGTTGTCATGTGACCAACACACGTGATGGTTATGCTACCTGATTGGCGGTCAAGTACGATCTTTCTTATCACCAGAACAACACATTTCTGCTACGACCTATGAAGGAATTTGCCTGATGCACCAGCATTATTCCAGGCCATCCATTGTTATGCTTCTGATTTTTGATAAGTTGTGGTATGATGTATCACTCGTCTGGTATTCCTTAAATTCTATAAAGTTGTTATGTTGCTGTCAACTCATATGTTTGTAACAGGCACCATTCATTTGAACGAAAGATTACTTCAATTAAAATCACGTGGCCGGAAAATAACTTCACTGAAAAATTGGTTCACCGAAGGGTCAAATGACTGAAGCGTTCAGTTCTCCGAAGGGTAACTTGATCAAAAGGTACATTTAAATAAAGTGTCGCTTCCCCTAAGAATTCCTTTCATAGAAAGAATTTTTTACAGAAGTGTCAATTTATCGAAAACATTGGATTTTATTATAGGATCTAATGAAATGTAGTGCGGGTTCAGAAAACTGACCAACCCAAATCTAAGGGGATCGTATAAAAATTGCCGTTTTGATTTCTTCATGTTTACATCTCCTAGGTCGCTAATTTGAGATCAAACAACAATTAGAAATCCCTAGGCCTCCACCTTTTAATGAAATTTTAATCCGCAGTACTCGTATTCCTAAGGTTTACGTAGCAAGTCAGTTAACAGCGCTGCACTTTTACTCAAGCACAAACATTAATCATAGGCCCAAGGCGTTAGATTTAATGTTTGACGACTCAGTAAAATTTCAGCTTTATTGACTTATATGGTTCTTTAAATAATATGAATATGAGCAAGGAGGATTGAAATTTGTTAAAAGGGCCGAAGACTAGGCCCTTATAAATAATGTTTTGGGCCTGACTAAATCTGCAACACTTTTTACGTGAAACTAATGAAATTGACTTGTGATGTAAACCTTAAGCATATGAGTACTGCTGATTAAAATTTGAAAACAATGCCCATACTTCTGTAATTTAATGTGTTATAACATAAGACGCACTTTTAATGTATGATATCAGAGACACTGAGAAATCAAAACTGTAATTTTTATGTGATCTCTTAATGTTTCGTTGGACAGTGGACAGTTTTCAGAAGTAGCTCTGCACTTCAACAGATCACATAAAAATTCAAAGATTTCGCAAAACTGACTCTTCGGTGAAATGTTCCTTTCGATCAAGTGCACATCGGTGAATGTACGTTCGATTGGGTGACTCTTCGGTGAAGTAATCTTCGGCCAAACGAACTAGAAACTTCTTTAAAAAAAATGTACACCAATGTAAGTTATTTTCAGCTCTTTTAAAGTGAATCCTTCTAAGTTTTCTGTTTTCTATGTAAGAACTGTACAGGCAGCTGCAGCTTTATTAGTTAATACACTAAAGCATAAACTTCGTGTTAGGATGTGGCTAAAAGATTTTTGCTGCCCACAGCAATGGATTGAACAAACCTTGTCACGGGCAACAACTCCAGGTGTGATAAACCGAAAAAATGTTAAAAATAGTACCAATTATGCTACCAAGGAATATACATATTTAATGATAAATTAAATATTTTATTCAGTTTCGAAGGGCATATCAGTAATAGCACATATGCCGTATTTATTGATTCATTTGCAAACAGGCATACTAGATAATGCTGAGCCATTGCCTTTTGAAAATAAATTCTTTTTCTCTCAAGACGTAGTGCTTATATGACATAAAAGTTTGCAAAGGAGTAATACAATTCAAACCGTGACGTTTAGACATAACAATATTTTTCAACATTTTTGAATAGGAAAATGAAAATATTAACCAGTTTAAGAGGTAATCCCTTTTCCAAACAGATTTCTTCTAAGCGCAAAATTTTCATTGGAGAATATAGTCATATGTTGACGATTTGATATTTGCTGATATCTCAGTACATATATTTCATTAGTGATTTAATTACATGAATTAAGTTTCTGAGAAGGTAGTGTGTAGGATGATTTGAGAAGATCCTTCTTTCGCATTAATATACCAAACGGAATGTATCTTAAATAATTTATTTTACATGATGAGTCCTGAATATCATTTTTAATGTTAAATAAGGAACCCTGCATAAATAACAAGAAATCACGATATCTATTATATCTCTCCGCTCCACGTTTTCACTTGTGATCGAGTAATTTGCAAACTACTTAATATTACCAATTTCAAAGAGATTCAAGACGACAAAACAAATTTTAAAAACGTTGCGTCATATTCTCTACAGCCTTTATTTAAAGCTGTTCTGTTCTTCTGCAGAGAAATATTAAAAGCGATTTATACTCCAAGGGTTTAATGACGTCAATGAATACATTTCGCTGTGCGCATGCGTTTCGTCGCTGGGGAGAAGAGGCAGGTGGAAGGGTTTACGTTAATACGATTTAAAGATATTCTTTTCTGGTCTAAGCCATCGCAGCTAAACACGTCGTCACTGGCATCTGCCTGCGCTCGCCATTTTATATTCACATATTCTCTTCCATTAGTGAAAATCCCAATATGACAAAAGGGGGATATACTCGAAACGCGCTTAAGCCCGACAGGAACGGCTCGCGAAAACAGGATAAATAAAAAGCTCGCTTCATTTTGATAATCTGTCCATTAAAGTTTTTTTTATCCCATCCATTTGCTTTCTCTCGTTTTCTCTCTGCACTGAAATAACGACTGTAGAATTCCGTTAAACATCGAATCCGCTGAGTCTGCATGAACAAAATGCACATAATGTTAAGTTTGTGCTTCATATAATCGGCTTCATTTGTTCAACTACGGGAACGTAATCCTTTAAACTTGAAGTAATCGTAAGAGCTGCGATATCTTTTATGTGCAAAGGCACAGGAAAAGAAAATCATTATAACGAAGAATTTAGGTGAGTGATTACAATTGTGAATATACCGCTGTCACTGTTGCCGTAGGAGATTGGATGTCAAGGCAATTTTTAATTTATCATAGATACGTATCGCAGTGACCACCGTTTCCACATCTCAATTAAATGAAATGAAGTTTGATTATTGCCCGTTGCGTTGCTGACGATAGCAATGTCCAGATAAGTTTTTTTCTTAAGTATTATGTACTTGACATGGCGGGGGAATGAGGTTATAAGCTCATACCCCCACCATATCATGAACACTACTAATGAAAATATTTGGCTTTTCAAGAGGTTTTTCTATTATTGGAGCCGGCAGAGAACAAAAAATAATCCAATGATTCAGTTCAATAGCAAATATAAGAGTAATCTACGCAAAGTGAAACCAAACTTATTCCTGACGAATTAACAGACCTTTGTGCTCGCTCCCATGAAGTTAACCCTTTAAGCGATCGAAGTACCTGAATCAGTTGGTACCTCCCATTTTTGGCCCTTCCCACAGAAATGTTCACAGAGCGGCAAGGGTTTTACGAAAACTACACACACACAAAAATTCCTTTCCCCTCTCATCTAAGAATTACAGACCATAGACCTGTCACGGGTGATAAGAGCTCGCTTCTAGTCCTCAAGTTTTTGCCCATTGACCCAAGGCATAAAGGTGAAGGGCTAGTCCATTGGTAACCGACTGTATGGAACAGTGCAGAAACAAGTAACTGAAACAACACTCTCCTTTCTGAAGTTCTTCGCCACTGTAATCAGTCAGAAAGGATTAGTATCAGCCATCCCTTCTAAATGCCCACTTTTAAAAACAAAGGTAAGATGAAAGCAACGGCTTGTGATGCACTCGTTGCAGAAGCTTTCGGCCCACTTCTTAGACAGCTAATATATTCGTTCGTGCTGATTTCAACCCTTTTAGCTAACCCCGAGTTAATTATTTCCAGTCAGTTAAAGGGTTCAATAAGGTGAATAATCAGACGGTCATTACTTTGTAACAATATCTGGTTTGTATTGTACGGAATCAAGGAATTTTGGAATTATTTTTGGACGCCACTGAACGTTAAAGAAAAGGCTACCAGCAATCTATTAATGCTAGATCAGTGAAACAAATATATCTGGGAATTCAGTGTCAAAGGTAAGAATTACTGATTTCAGTTGTCAAAACCACACTTATTCGAACTACCTTTACACAGAATTCCTATGGTAAATACTGTTCGCTACAAAGCGAACTACTTCTCTATTCGATCTTCGGCTTTGTTAGTTTCCTTCTCTAGTTTTACTGATACCGTACATTAGACGCATGTAGTAATATATAGCATTAAATAGATATAATGGGATTAATTCGCAAAAAGAAATTACAGATTTGCACCACTTTGAGATACTGAATGTTACATTTTGAAAACCATGATATGCTCAAAATTGGGTGTGTACAAATGACTGTCACTAACAAATAATCCAAACTTTTCAGGTCATGAAAATCTGACATTATTGTGGTGACAAATATGTACAATGTTTCTAGTATAAAACCAATTAGACGCAGAGGAAAAATAATTGTAAACATGTGATGGCTGCAGTATAGCTAATGCTACACGACTGCTGCAAATACACTGGTGCTCAAAACTAAAGAAGAATCTACAAAAACGCAAACAGTGACCGATGTTAAAAGTGCAGTGAAAATTGGTGAACATGCTAATTTCTCTACGCGGAAGATTATACCGCATTTACTTTTCCCGTAGGTTAGGCGGAATATACAAATTATACTTGCGTTAAAAAGACGCTCTAGTCTACTTGCATCGTGTAGCTGTCCTAGAGAACTAATGCTTTTACTTCAACAGAAGTTGAAGCTGATTATATTACAGACATCGCATGAGTAATTTTCAAGCAATTATTAGGATGAAAGCAGGTCAGTCCGAGAAAGTTTTCACAGCAATGAATGCTCCAAGAAGTATCCTGTCGAGACTCTGGAAACAGTTTCAGCAGACAGGATGCGTTCGTTGTCAACCAAGAAAAGGTCGTTCCAGAGCCACGACAGTTGCAAATGGTAGCTATGAGCCTAGCTGCCAGACGGTACAGAGAAATGTCCGCTAGGTAACTAACTCCTTTTGGGGCTTGCAACTGCTACAGAAACAAGGATTTCAAAGCATTATATTTGTAGAAGATGTCGTGAGCAATATCTTTACGCAAGGAGACCATTTTTTTGTGTCCTTGTACTTTCTGCCGCCCGGCAAGCTCGTTATCGGGATCTTGCGAACATCACACATGGAGGCCAGACTAGTGGATGAATGTTCTTTTTACAGATGAATCGCGATTAAGCTGAAGTACTCGTTCGCAACGTATTCTTATCTATAGAGAACCAGGGACCCGCAGCAATCCCTCTAACATCAGAGGAACTGAATGTTCTGATGGCGGTGGCTTGATGGTATGGGCACGAAGTGTGATGAAGGGGCGTACGAACAAGCACATCTTTCAGATTCAATGCGTTACTTTTCTGAGATACACAGACGAGATGTTGAACCATTACGTGAGGGGAATTTAACGGAGCCGTCAGTCCAGATTATCTTCTTCGAGACTATAATTCCCAACTTCACTGAGCTCGTTTGGTGGACGATTTTCTTGAAGAGCAAGATATTCACTGAATGAAGTGTTCACCCAGATTCCATATCCTCAGTCCCATTGAGCATGTAGGCTCTAGCAACTGGCACTGAAGCTCTCCAGCTCCCTTCCAGGGGGCAACTTCAAGAACTCAGAACAGCTCTTGTAGAGCAGTGGTCACAAATCCCTCAAGATGTCATCAATACCCTTATAAACAGTACGAGGACTCGGTGCTTGAGTTTCATGGTTGTAAGAGGTGTTATAACACTCCATATTAAAATACCACATGCCTTGAGTGAAATACTTTAGATATTGTTCCACGGACTGCTCTGTCATGTAGATTCCAAGATTATGATGTTAGCTCACACAATTTACAAGATTATGAATTTGTTCTACTTGGGTTTCATAAGTACTGTGACAGTAAACCTCTTTAACAAATTGCATTAAAATCCCTCATATATAGTCCTAGTTATGCTCCATTTATAAACTGGCCCTTAACTTTGACCACCAGCCAGTGTATATTTATTGGAGCTATTTGTCTCGACGAGTCCAAGACCTCTGATAGTTTGGACGAGATTCGATCAGTAAGGCAAAATGAGGTTAGACCAGGTGATGTGGATTATATAGTACCAAATTTCAGACATTTTTTAAGTAACGCCATTTACTCTAGAATATTATACGATGATTTTAATACTTCTTAATGAGAAAGACCATAGGCGAAAGTGAAGCAGTTCTCATTTTGCTAATAAAGAGAAAGAGCGATGGAAAGAGCGATGACCTCTATTTTATGTTTCTGGTCCACGTCAAAAGTCTTAAGAGAACTACTCCTGTTAGTTATTCAAATCTTTCACCCAAGATTTCACCAGTTACTAAAAATGATCATCGAATGCTACTGCACCGATGAGCCAATACATTATGGCCACCTATCTAATAAGCTGTATGACCCCATTTAGCCCGCAAAACAGCGGCCACTCGGCAAGGAATTGATTCAATGATGTGGTGATAGGCATCCTGGGGTATCTGGTACCATAATGTCAACAGCAGGCCCTCCAGTTCCCGTACATTTTGGGGTGGTGGTGATTTAGCCCGAACCCTCTTTTCCAAGACGACCCACAAATGTTCGATTAGGTTCATGTCAGGTGAATCTGGAGGTCAGGGCATTCACAGAAAGTCCCCAGCATGTTCTTCGAACCGCTTCTTGACAATTCTGGCACTGTTTCATAGGTCATTATCCTGTTGGTAATGGCAGTCACCAACAGTGAGCATAGTTGCATGAATGGGTGAACTTGGTCCTTAACGATGTTGAGATACCTGACAGCTGTCAGGGATTGTGCTACTAGGATAATGGAGCCTAAATTATCCAAATAAAACATCGCCCACAACATAACACCGCCGCCGCCGGCCTGTTTTCCCTCAACAGTGCATCCAGGTGCTATAGCCTCCGTTGGTAATCGGCGTATCCGCGCTCGTTCGTCTACGTGATGCACCAGGAATCTTGATTCGTCAGACCTAGCCACTTTCTTCCAATCATCCACGGCCCAATCTTGACGATCTTGGGCCCATGTCATGCGTTGTTGGCGATGACGTGCTGTGAGTATGCGGACCCGGCTGGGTCTTCGGCTTCGCAGGCCCATGCGCAGAAGGCTGCAATGAACTGTGCGCTGTGACACATTGCCCTGATCACCACTGTTCTAGCTGCAGGTGATTTGTCACACTGTGGCCCTGCGGTCTCTGTGAACAATATGAGACAGGCTCTTCTCCCCTCTGTCATCAATAACATGCGGACGACACACAGTTGGACGACGGTTCGTCGTTTGGCCATCTGTGCAACATTTCTGATACGTGCTCACTACAGTGGTACGTGGACAACCCATAAGTCGCGCCGTTTTCGAGATCGTTGTTCTGAGGCTCCGTGCCATAACAATTTGTCCTTTATCAAACTTCGATAAGTTGTCAGCTTTTCCCATTCTGACTCCGAACACTATTAACCGAAAGCCGGTCCTCGGGTTGTATATAAACTGCTCTGTGAACTTCACCTTCCCCACCGTTCGGACCCCAAGCGCGCTCATTTCGCTAGACTGGGGGTGGTCATAATGTAATGGCTCGTCGGTGTATACTGTCATTGTTTTAGCGCCAACTGGATGCAGAAATCATTGTGCTATATTTTCCCAGAAGACGTTCACTCTCGTAAGAAATGATAATTATGTTTATACACTGCGATGCTGGTTTATTCAATGCACCTGCATTCTCAAATTAATGGCTCACTCTAACACGGAGGAGGCCACGTGAACGGTGTGTGAGGTATGCATCAGGCAGACCAGCTCATCGAGCATCAGTTAGCGTTCAATTAAGGGTCAGAATATGCACAACGAGGAATCTGAACGACTTTGAACATGGCATGATAGTTCGCCCCAGGCGTGTCTTTTCGGGCATCAGCCAAACGGCCGTAATACTGTGTGTTTCAAGCACAACATTACCAAATTCTTACCGCGCATGAGGCGGTCCGCGAAAAAAACTTATCAGCAATCTTATGGACAAAAAGAGATGATTGATCAGAGGGCTCAAAGTATAGATTGGAGAGAATCGTGGAAGGAAACAGACTGTCCACAACCCAGCAAATCATTATTGGTGCATCGAGCGTCATGGGTCATCTCGGAACCTACCACGCGCTACAAAAGCCGATAATTAGCAGGTCACAGATTGCTTTTGCCTATGACCTGGTAATCGTCGTCTGTTGATGATTACCAGGTCACAGGTCTGATACGCAAGGTCTTTTCACCCAAAGGATTGCCGATTGCGGAAAGTTTGTTGCGTGTCGCACCATTCACGCTGAACCGTTTTTGCAGTTGTGCGTGACACGTCCACGTGGAGCGGTTTTTGGGAGATGTCGAACCGGCACATCTTTCAACTGTTATGCCACGTTCGAAGTCACTCAAACCGACTGCTTTGCCCATTCCGATTCAAAATCGAAAGCTACCTTAACCCCTATGAGCTGATCTGCCTGATTGGTCTTGCTTTACTCTTCATACAGCACTCACGAGCAATCTTTCATGTTGGAGCGAGTACTTTTTGTGATGAGGGAATGTTTATCAAGTAAACTGACATCTCTGAGTATATAAACACCATTCAGTCACTGGCGTAATTTGTGTTTAGCAGGTGTTCCGATATATGGGGCTACCAGTGAACACGTTCACATTTTATTAGACACTTGACGTGTTTGCTTGAAGATTTTTCAGGGTCATCTTCATTAGCATATGCTAAATATTCCTGGAATATATTGCCCACGTCATCTGCCAAAACATTTTCTGCCTCATGATGCTGTTATTTCTCGAACCGTTGACGACATAAGATGTGGTAAAACGTTATTATCTTCCACTAGAATGAAATACATGTACTGTATGTCAATTGCATTGGTATACATATTCGCATAAGAAAACAAAATTCCATTTTGGTACGTAACGTAAGTCACGGGAACTTTAAGAAAAAAATATGAAGGTTGATACGGCCACCCAATGAATTACTGAATGGTATAATCATACTGCCACTACGTTTAATGATTGTACTCGACGTGTAGAGGGTTTCGGCTTGTCGCTCTATTAAATACGTCTGCTTCCAGAGAGAATTCGAATCATTCGTGAATAGGGCTTTTCGTTGCTTTTCCAAGGCACATCCACAAATGACTTAGACACCATGAATATATATATATCTACTTTGAGCTATGTATATGTATATATTTTCAACTAGAGATTCAAGATATTGTGATTTTCAGTATGCTAAAATTTCACCGACATCGCATATGATCTGATAATGAAAACTTACTCAAAAGCACACACTACTCACAAAATGTGTTAAACGGTCTAGTCGAAAGCTCTCGGCAATTACATTAACTCCACATACAATGTTGTCATTTTTGTATCTCTTTGATTCATTATCACTGTAGCGTGAAACCTGCTCGGAGATTAAATTTTCTGTTCAGTTAGGCAATGTATAACCAAGAAGTAACAAAAATGACGTAAGAGAACAGACACTCAAAGGGAAAGTTAAATACAAGTATATATCACAGGTCCTTAGATGAAAGGTCCTTAACGTATAGATCCTTGCAGAATTTCTTTCGTGAAACGTCTTGAAATCCAAACTGTTAGAAAGACATTGATTACCGTCATTGAGACATCTCAGATAAGCCTTGAATTGAACCCCCATACCAAGAAAATTATGTATGTTCATAAAAATCTCATGAGGTACCGTTTCAAAGCAAAACATTTTTTACTTAAAACATTTCTACGGTTTGCATCTCATGCATGATGAAGGTAAAAGGCTTACCTTTAATTTGTGTTTTCTCTGGTTGTCTGTTTTTCACGTTAATTATTCTGTTCTCATTTTGTACTTTTATTTCTCGGTTTCCTATTTATCTTGAATTATCTGAATCAGTTTTTCATAGGTAGTTTTAAGTAGAACAATGCGCTTTTTACACTACCTCTTTGTGTTTGCCATATTTTGACGCCCACGCCTTTCTTTGCTGTCATTAGAAGTTAAGAAAAACAACTAAGTGAGACTGGTTAATAGGAACATTTTTAAACTGCTTAATCTATAAAAGGAAAATGCTATAAGCTAGGTTTCTTGCACATAAATTATTCCGCCAGTTTACTTTCGACAAGCTGGAAAACCGACAAGAGACAAAAACCTACAGCAGTATGAAACACGATGAGGTAATTAACTTACATACGTCACCAATAATGAAAAGCATTTCACCTATACCGAAGGAATAATGTCAAAGTTCATCTTCTTGTTTATTACGAGTTCTCTGAATTCGTTTTCTACCTAGCATTAAAGATGCATGGATTACTGACGGTTATTATGATGCCTTCTCATCTCACGCACCATCCCTTTACACACCTTCCGTGTTGATTTTGTCAAAACAAGCGAACGAACCAAAAGACATTTCCATCGAATGTTCCCATTTAGTCTTATGCTTTTCTTACCTCATTATCGATTGTTTCTGCATCACGAATTACGGCTCCTGATAATTTCGTAATTGATATTATCGTGAGTTGCAATAAATTCATACTTTGATTTTCTTTATCTGAATGCCTTTCTCTTCGCATTCCTTTATAGTGACTTCTTTTACGCTACAGAGAACATTTTTGAATCCATTATTCATTTAAGTGAATATTTCTGTGGTTAGAGAAGTGATACTTATTATTGTTTAAGTTCTAATTCTGGCTCATTTTTTGTTTTCATTCGTTTTCTAATACCTTTTTTATAAAGTGGAAAAAGGGATGGATCTACGAAAATTTTGTTTTCCTCATTTGCCTGATAAATGGAGCTAATTACCTCTGACGTATATTCTATTTTAACTTTCATTTTTAGTTCCTCTTCCTATGTAAATATGAGTTCGTTCTCATTTACGCTTTCCAAACTTAAAAAGAACGCTTTCCAAACTTAAAAGTTTGGAAAGCGTAAAAGAGAACGGGTTTATTGGTTTAAAATGATCTTTTACTTCCACGTACTCCTCTTGATTTACTCTTTGATTCATTTACTTTTATGCCTTTCTTATTTGCAAGATGTTCAGAATTACTAATTTCATCAAACCTGTTTCCTACGAATGCGTCGAAGCCAGCCAACTAAACTGCGTCACCTATTGTGGCGTACCGGAAAAGCTCGCTCCCCCTGCGAAAAATATCGTCGAGGCTATTTTGTGAAAGTCTACTAACTCTCAGTTACTGAATATTTTAAATTCTACATCATTATCTAAGTTTTATGGGCGTTGAGATTATTTTATAAACAGCTCACTGCAAATGTTCAGTCGTTTACGAAGTTGAAATAGCGATCGTTTACGAAGTTGAAATAGCGAAAGAGGTATAATAGTGGGCGCTAGGTAGGCACGTGCAAGGCCGTCTACGAAATGCAATGTCATGACATTAGACATATGAGTTCCCTGTTTTGGTGACGTCACGCAGAAACCAAGGCTTTCGATTAGTTTCCAACACTCTTCCGTATGATCTCGGACACGAGACCGACGCATCAGGCCGTGTGACATGCGATGGACGCAACAAAAGGAGGAAACTCATCTATCTAATGCCATGGCCCTATATTGTCTAAACGGCCTTGGCAGGTGAAAGTGTCGAAGAAACGGCAAACATGCTCAGCTATGCAAGAACAACCGTATCAAAAGTGTACAATGAGTGGTGAACATACATTAAAACAAGCAGTCAGTTGCCTGCCTGAGGGCGGAAACAACTGATCTATGTACGAGGGCAATGGCGGCAAGAGAGGATTCTACGAGGTAACGGACAGGTTTCATTGCATCAAGTATCCAGACGGTATCGAGAGGAGAATATCAAGATACACAGTCCGTTTATACAGGCCGGCATATTTTTGAAGGCCGAGAGTTGACATTTTAAGGATATTTGATCAAAATACTGTACAGAAAACTTTATAACAGCAGAAAAGTCCTTAGGGTCATTTGGTTTTCTTCGCTGTTTGTTCACCTACAACGTAACATTAAAATACAATTGGATTTCCATACCGGAGAATGAGCATGCAGTTGTCCAATATATAAAATCTCTTTGAAAGGCTGGTTGCTGCTTTTCTTGCATGCTCTCCATATGCTTTGTAAAAGAGCTTCAAGTCTGTCAGATGTAAGATATTCTGTTTAAATTCAAGAGACATATTTTGGGAGCGAGTTTCTCTTTGAGATTCAAATTCTTCATCGAAATCAGTTCATTCGTTTCTCTTCATAAGGAAAATCTATTATACTTTTAAACCCATGTGCTCAAAAATTCCAAAATTTTGCATCTGTGTAATTAGGTGTTTTAATTCTGAGAATCATGCATAAATCTGTTTCAAAAGCATTATCAACCGTCACCAATATTGCAGACAGATCGAGAACCGAAGGTTAAAAACAAATGAGGCACACACCTGACCATTTTGAAATAACTCCTTTTGGTTACTGTTTCCCTAAGTGGTTTAGTCGCGAATACCCAAGTTGCAGCGAGCTTTTGGTGACGGAAAAGGCGTGACGCCGTAGGTACAACTGCCTTTGAAATTAAGAATGAGCAGTTGTTCAGATAGGACGGATCAGACTGCAAAAGTTATGTAGAAGTTAGTGTTATGGAGGATATGCATATGCTAAGAGTAATGAGTAGCTAGAAAGTTTGCCGTTGTTATTGCTCACCCAAGAAAAGCTGTGAAAATTTAACTTATATTGTATATTCAGGCAGCACGAATTTTACTTAAATAAGAGTCGACGCGCAAGGCTAACAATACCAATTTTAATGCAGTATGCAAGATCATCCGGTTTACAGTACAGAACCATTATTTTAGTCAAGGACTTTATCAATTTTAAATCAATTTTAAATCTAATTCAGTTTCAATTTCAATTTCTTAGCTCCAAGTAAGTTTAATACCAACTTCAAAATATTAGGGCCACACAATTCAGTTACACTGCTGGCCACCCAAAATGCAACACCAAGAAGGAAGCATCCGACTGGCCTGAAATTCGCGGCATGCGTCGCCCGCGAGAGGACGTGCAAACGATTAGCATTGCAGGGAATATGCAAATCATTTGCTCCCGGTACTCCACCGAGAAGCACTATAAGAAGGGTGCACAGAAGGCGGGGTGTAAAAAGTAGAAGTGTGTTGTGCTGCCGGATCTGTGCGTGGGAAGCTTCCTGATGCCTCGTCGCAAAATACGGCGGTCATTCCAGCACGTTTCGGAGTTCGACAAAGGACGAATAGTGGTTTATCGCGACAGCGGTTTATCGTACCGAGACATCTGCACCCGTGGGACGACATCCAGCCACAGTGAGGCGAGTATGGATTCGGTGGGTGCAGGAGGGACGGACGGACCGACGTGAGCGATTGCTGAAGCCGCGGCGAACCACCGAACGTGAGGACTGGCATGCTGTGCGGCGGGCATTGACAACGCGCTTCGCCACATCACGAACATTAGCGCAGGAATTAGGAGGTGTTGCGCAACAACCTGTGTCAGCACGTACCATTCAACGTCGTCTGCAGGAGCGGGGACTTGTCGCACAGCGCCCATTGCTCCGATTACCATTGACGTTACACCACCGGCGAGTGCGGCGGTAGTGGGCCATTGAACGCGGCATCTGGACTACGAAATGGCACGACATTGTCTTCTCCGACGAATCTCGCTTCTGCCTGCAACACCACGATGGTCGAATCCGCGTGTGGCGGGACCACGGCGAGAGACTATTTGACGCCTGCATTATGCATCACCATACCGGTCCGTCGCCTGGCATTATGGTTTGGGGTGTGATTGGATATGACACCCGCACCTCTCTGGTATGTATCGCCGGTACACTCCACAGCCACAGCTACATCTACGACGTTTTGGAGCCTGTAGTCCTCTCTTACCCGCCGGACTGCCAGCGGTCACGTTTCAACAGAACACTGCGCGCCCGTATGTGGTACGCATCGTGCAACAATTCTTCACGCCCCACCAGGTGTCACTGCTGCCGTGGCCCACCTGTTCTCCCGATATGTCGCCCATCGAACACGTCTGGTCGCTGATCGGGAACCGACTGGCCCGGCAAGCACCACCCGCGGCTACGCCTGATGAACTGTGGCAACGTGGGGAAGCAGCCTGGACCGACATACCCCAAGCCCATCCAAAGCCTCTTTCGTTCGATGCCGCGACGTGTAGCGGCCGTTATTGCCAGCCATGGGGACCACACGAACTATTGATGTCTGCGTGTTCCGCAAGTCGCACGGGCCTGTAAGCTCAATCGTTTCATCTTTGTATCTGTTGTTATGTGTCCAGTAAATCTGGCTTTGCTATCTCGTGTCCTTCTTGGCGTTGCATTTTGGGTGTCCAGCAGTGTATTCAGAAAACATTTTATTTATTGATTTTTTTATTATCATTTGCCTTCCAACATACCATGTGAATTAGCTTCATTCATCTAATTTCAGTTCTAACTCCAAAAAGATAGTTAATTATGCGGGTGTATTAGTTTAGTTTAGTGTAATTCACATGTGTGAATTACACTAAAATACCACACCATTTTGCGTTTTATTCACACGTGTGAAGAATATCATTCTATCTTATGTGTGCTCTGATTCACACGTGTGAAGAATTCCCACAAGCAAACACAGCGAATTTTTTTCATACATGTGAGGAAGACCACACTTAACTTTTCTATGTGAATTTGCTCCAGAATGCAAACTGTTTTGTATTAACTAGCAATTAGACACAAGTCAGTTTTATTTGTTTGCTTTGTTGTCCTTTACTGTAGTGTTTGCATGATTGCATTGAGGATGTATCTACAGTAAAATATATGTCAGTTATTTGCGTGACCCACAGTGTGGGTCACCCATAGTTTGAGGTTCTATTGCAGGACCCACAGTGTGAGTCGTTTAAATTATTTTGTTCATTCATTCGTGAGGAAGTTACCGCATTATTTTACTAAAAGAGAGATTTATTGACACGTGTGAAGAATACCACTACATCCGATACAAGAGTTTTCTTATGTAATTATTTCAAAACAATTGGAGATTACTTTGCAAGGTGGTATACGTGTCAGTTATTTGCGTGTCTCACAGTGTGACACACACACACACACACACACACACACACACCAATATTGCAAGCAGAATGCCTGCCTTTTATACTTCAGTTCCGATTTTTTGACACAGAAGCAAAGCAAACCGCTTATTCCGAAATCAGACAGTGAGATGCATAAATATTACACGTTGATAACTTAATATATTATTGATAACTTAATGCCGCACAAATAGATCCAGTTCAACTCAGCACAAATTTCAAACCAGCTGAGTCGTCCCGGTGGCGCAGTGGTCTAATAGCTGACTTCTGACCATTTGTCCGCGATGGGCCTGGCTTCGAATTTCTGGTAAGGCATGGATTGTGTGCTTTTCTTACGACACTGGCTCTTTCCCTTCGGTGGAGCTGTCTTAATTAGAGACGGGCGACTGCTTATAAATACATTCAATTGCTCACGGTGATAGTTAAACTCCAATCAAAAATTAAAACAAAAAAACTGCTGCAGGTCGACACATGAGCGTCCAGAACATGCTACTTCATGAAAGTTCAATATATGATCCATCTACTGTTCTACAAATATAGAAAAATTCCTTTCAAAGCAAACAGGTTGAAATTCCTAGAAATGTTAACCTCTTTGTATTTTATCTTTCAAGTTGCCCACTTTTTCCCAAACAAAAACGAATATTCACGTCATCGTTGAGAAACTGCAGAGATAAAAGTTCTGTAAAGTCAGATCCGGAGACAACACAGTGTAAGTAGGTATTGGGTCACCAACTCACGATCCAAAGCTTAGGTGATATATTCAGAAACACTCACCTAGAGTGCAGATGTGACACCATTCCGTATTGTTCAAAAACAACATTGGGACTGTTTTTTAAGTAGCTTGAACTTAAACCGTCACCCCTGCATTGTAATTGTATGTAATTGTTTTTGCAATTTCGTCTGAAAAAAATTGAGAAAGTACGGTACATACTAAGTGGAATTAAATCATAACAAAAAGGTTTACTAATTCCTGACCTTGAGCGGCACTTAGAGAGGTGGATTAATGAATGTTATTTCTATAAAACCAATGAAAGAGGATGTGTGAGCCAAAAAAGTAAATATTTACTATACTATGGCAGCAGCAATAGTAAGTAATTCGACTCTTTAGTTTTTTGAAAACAATATTTATTATTATTATTATTATTATTATTATTATAATCTAGGAGAGTGTAAGAAACGACCCCGACACCGATGGAGGGATGTAACAACGAAAGTCCATCCGGGCATGCGCAAGCCAAAATTTGACGTCGGGATAGAAAGAAAAGCTGACCCGCAAGTGTGTTAGTGAGAGGTATTGGCACCCCCTTTAAGATGTTCTGAGAAAGCCAAATTTCCCCAAGACGCACCGTTTTCCTAGTATCAAAAATGCATTTCTTCTAAGTGATTTTATCACACTTAGCGGTCAGGTTCTCGTAATGTACGCAGATTGCAATAGGATATTATTAGGTTTATGTAAAACTCACCGACACAGTTTAGTAAACTATATTGTTGAGTAACAATAACATTAACTGTTATTGCGTCTCTTCGTGGGACAGCATTCAAAAACCAGATTTCAGCAATAGTTTTGAATACTTCCGTTACCCATTTTCATTATATCGAAATTTTCTGCAAATGATTAACTTTTCTGCTATGAGGAAATATGCATAATATCAATTCTACTACTTATCTTAAGCACAGACATAAAACGCTTTCGCAGTCGGGTGTCAATCAAGCGTCACAGCGATGTGTTTTCCAGACGACCACGCGCAATTCGCCAGTGCCAGGTGCCCAATTAGATAACGATTAGGCAGATTTACCTGTCACGAAACACTAGTACTTCCGTAACATCGAATTTATTTGCATGGAATGTACCGTACGTAGCTCTCGTGAAAGATGTATAGAATCATAAGGTGAATAGACTGTACAATTTGCCATAGGTCATAGCACAAAAAAATGCTTCTTTGAATTATCGCTTGATGGAAGATAGCATGTGCACTTTCAGTAACCAACAGATGTTAGGTCAGTTTATAACCTTCTGAAGATGAAATGTTTGTTCTCCAGTGGAATATGCCTCCCCAAGAAAAATATCTTTTTCCTCAGCACGATATGTCCTGATTGCGCTAAATTTATAACGTAACCCTTTGCTTATGGTTGATACCAGGGCAACAACTGTAGACATTAGGACCAATAAACTAGAAGGCGGCACTGATGGTTTTACTAGCGGGATCTTTATGGTAACGATCGCCTTTCACGGTCAAGGAACCACACTATTTTCGAACTCGAGAAATCACTTTCGTATAGACTTTGCCATTCTCAGCATCTTGTGATATTTCCTTTTAAATTCTCGTCGCCCAGTTGTCACAGACTGCGTTAAATGGAACTCCGAAGCACACATCGTTTATTCTTGTTGACTCACAGTTTTTCTTCTTCTTGTCTACTCGCTGATGAAGAACTTCGAAATTTCTCATTGTTTGCGCATCGAGTAAAACTGCATGAACACTGTTCTGAAATATCCAAAAGGAAGTGAAAGAGTTTTCGCTTCAAATATAAAGCTAAATCAAAATGAGCTTAGTTATAAAAAAATACAAAACACCTATTTGAGGAACAGAATCTGTCCTGAGAAATTTTATCTGAATGGGATAAATAGTGTTCTAAAAATATTTAGCTTCTTAAATTTATTCACATCGCAGACGATCGTTATGGATAGAAAAATGTATTTTAAATTTTCTGAATTCTTTGATTCTGCCATTCATTCACCTGTTTCCAACAATGTGGACATAAAAAATATGAAATGTGAAGTTTATATTCAAAAACAGCATTGGAAAGTAGTACTACATCATTTCCAAACACCTGCACCTATCAGAAGTGTGTGTTTCTTCAGGGCTTTTATGGCAGTATTTAATTATCTTTATTTGGAAGATACACATGATGATATAGTAACTTATAATACACTTCGGGATACACTTAATAATATAAATATATGCTTTACATCAAGTAAATGGTGAGTACGGGTTTAGCTGTCAGTACTTAGATCAAGGTAGAGAGGGTTTTAGGTGCGCCCAGTAATATGGTCAGATTTATCCTCTTCAACAATTGTTTGCCTTCGAAGATAGGAACAAGTTCTCAGTTCAATGAGTATAAGCATCTCATGCAAAAGTCATAAGGTTGCAGAACAAAAATCATATCAAATCATTGTAATATCCTAAACATGTATTTATGACGTTCATCTGTTCGGTGTCGGTTTGACAAATACATCTTAGATCAGTTTAGAGTAGTTTACGAAATTTAACATGCGGTGAATAATAGGGTAAGTGTGTACTTTAATATCTAAGAGCAGGATTTTTTAAATTATGAAGATCTGTACAACTGCATCCAATGAGCAGTGTTATGGTGAAAAACACATTAATTCAAAAGTACAGAGCACAATGCTAAGATAAACCAAATTTATACGCATTTTCTTGTAATTTGTTTAATGATGACTGCTAAACTAAAGAGATTTAAGTGCATTTTCAGTTTATGCACTTTTATATTCAATACACTTTTCGTAATGAAATATGATTTCTTGAAAGATATAGAATGTGCCTCCCTTCGGATGGAGTATGTTTGATTTCCAACATGGTTTGATGATTATACACTGACGGAAAAAAAAAATCCCAACGCCACGAAAAAATAGCTGTTGAGGAATGAAATGGCGGCAATACATTTGTATAGGTAACATATTTAATCGATTAAAGTTTCAAGATCACAGCTTATAGTAAGCGAGAGAAGAGCCGTTTTAAATGTGAAATGCTGGTACATTAATAACCCGTGTAACGGCCAGAATGTTGAATGCAAGCACGCAAACGTTCATGCATTGTGTCGTACAGGTGCTGGATGTCAGTTTGTGGGATGGAGTTCCATGCCTGTTGCACTTGGTCGGTCAATACAGGGACGGTTAATGCTGGTTGGGGGTGACGCTGGAGTTGTCATCCAATGATGTCCCATACGTTCTCGATTGGTGAAAGATCTGGTGATCTAGCAGGCCACGGCAACATGTCGACACTCTGTAGAGCATGTTGGGTTACAACAGCGGTATGCGGGCGAGCGTTTTCCTGTTAGAAAACACCCCCTGGAATGCTGTTCATGAATGGCAGCACAACAGGTTAAATCACCAGACCGACGTACAACTGTGCCGTCAGGGTGCGTGAGATAATCACGAGAGTGCTCCTGCTGTCATAGGAAATTGCTCCCCAGATCATAACTCCAGGTGTAGGTCCAGTGTGTCTCGGCCGCAGACAGGTTGGTTGCAGGCGCTCATCTGGCCTCCTTCTAAATAACACACGGCCATCACTGGCACGCAGGCAGAACCGGCTTTCATCAGAAAACACAACAGATCTCCACTCCGTCCTCCAATGAGCTCTAGCTTGACACCACTGGCGTCGCAAACTGCAGTGGTTTGGAGTAAGTGGAATGCACGCTACAGGGCGTCTGGCTCTGAGATGTCCTTCAAGTGACCGATTTGTAACAGTTCGTGGTGTCACTGTGGTGGCAACTGCAGCTCGAATTGCTGCCGCAGACGCGGTACGATGCGCCACGGCCATACGCCGTACACGGCGGTCTTCCCTCTCAGTAGTGCAACGTGGCCGGCTGGAACCCGGTCTTCTTGAGGCAGTACCTTCCCTTGACCACCGCTGCCAACAATCATGCACAGTGGCTACATTCTTGCCAAGTCGTTCTGCAATATTGCGGAAAGAATATCCACCTTCTCGTAGCCCTATTACACGACCTCGTTCAAACTCAGTGAGCTGTTGATAATGGCTTCTTCGTCTTCTTAAAGGCATTCTTGACTAACATCAACACCCTACGTCGAATCTCAACGATAACTAACGCTCACGAACGTTACAGCGCGTATTTACAGCAAACCTGCTTTGCATGTTCCGAGGGGTGCTACTAGTGCCACAGGTATGCGCCGAGCGCGAAATTTGCATAGACGTCATCTTACAGATGTACTCTCACCGCCTACCAACTGTCGTTTATCTAACACAACCCCTTCATGGTGTTGGGATTTTTTTCCGTCAGTGTATTTGAAGTTAGTGCATTCTGAGTGACGGAATACACAGGGTTATTTTCTTTCTGCTCTAATAGAATCAAATGCGGTGATGTCACTTCTTGTGTTAGATTTATTGTCCTTGATGAATATTGCCTGATATATTTTGTATTTCGAAGGATTTTGTGAAGAGAAAATAGCTTTCTCCTAAGCAATGTCACTTCTTTTCTTTGTATGCTCTTAAAAGCGTTCCTTCTTAAATACAAAATATCTCCAAAACGTCTAGTAAAACCTTGGGAACATGGTGTTTTTTTGCGGGGTGGGGGGGAGGTGATTAACGACTACCGTAGGTAACTCAATAGGCCATAAGTAGTCCCCCGTCCCTAATGAAGGGTCATTAGTTCCAGGAAAGGGAGAGAGTCACTGCTGCAAGGCAAACACGACACCCATGACACACAGGATTTGAACCCTGAGCCATCACGGACGAATGATTAGAAGTCGGCATTTAGACTACTGCTCCACCGGGGCAGCAGACCATGCTGTACTGCATGCTTATGATCAACGTTCTAATGACCACTGGGCATAAAACACCCACTTTCCCAATTATACTACATTTTAAGAGTGCAAAATTTTAATGATACGCTGCTAGATAAATTTGCATGTTTGACTGCATAATGCACGCATGCAAATGTTGTACAAATTTACTTCATTATTGAGTGAGTACAGTCCTTCTCACCAGCTGATTTCCCTCTGAGTTGTATTTTAGCAATGGATTATGCAGATTGCACCTAGTTTTCTGCATTGCGTGCTCTTCTCCGATGCATCACAATTCACAAGATATGTCAATGGAAATCGTCATGCAATAACCCAGTCTACAAGTTTCGTGTGCATGTTGGGCTTAGTATCCACTTGTCCTGCCATGAACTCAAAACGATCTGCAACTGCACAAGCATTACTTTAAGGCGGAATCGCCTGCATTGTTGGGAAACATTCTTTAGCAATTTTTTATTGATTCGTCTAGAATGGGCCTCCAGCACATTGTAGCCTCACTAGTCAAGAAAATTTCTATCGTATGCTTTCTGCAAGTTGGATTGGTAGAGGTTGACCGATTGCATAGCAAGCATGCTCTGAAGATTTTATCCGCTGGCTTTCTTTTTACAGGGGCACTCAATGTTGCTTTTTTTAAGTCACCCAGGTTCCTAATACATAAAGTCTCCGCGAACGGATTGTCCATATTTGTTAAAGAATTTCTATTACTTCGGGACTTTTTGATTGTGTTCGACGGTTGATGAGAAAACGACGTGGTTACGTATTGTTGCTCAGGGAGTCAATTTCGAACATTTCTCACATTTAGCCATACATTATTGTTCTCATCGATCACTTACAGTATCTTATAATAACTGAAACAAAATATAACTAACATCATGGGCTTTCTTACCAGCACTTTCAAAATGTACTTTAACTTGAAAGATAATTGTGTCTGGCCCAATGCTGATAGGAACTATTTTCATCAGTATGCGCAGTAGATCGCATTCCCAAAGTTTGACAAGACTTTTCGGCAACATGTCTTATTCTCACTCGCGGACTATATTTCAATATGCGATGAACAGGAATTTAGAGCTCCCGGACAGTGGATGTGTAACGTACCAGGAGATGTGACGTACCTGCCCGAAGGACGCACACGACATAAAGGCAGATAGGAATCAGAATAAAACGTCCGCGTAGCTCAATTGGTAGAGCAACTTATTCCGGAATGAGGGGACCCGGGTTCGAATCCTGGCGTGGATAAAAATGACGGAGAAATTTACTTCGTTATAGATGTACATAGCTTGCCATGGACATACCCGGGACGAAATAGTTTCTGCACTTGCCGCAAAATTTTCTTAAAAGAGATGCACCTAAGTCCTACTTCAGAGGTATTTTCAAACATTTGAGGTCTTGTCAGATGTGGAATTGTGAAAATCTAAAGTACCATCGCCTATACGGGAATGGCGTACTGAACCGTTCACGCTAAATTTCATCAGGATTTGAAGCTGAAGAAGAGCGATTATGGGCAGGCGAACAAGGTTTCCTACTAATTTGAACTGTTAGTTCCTGTACGAACGTATTTTGCGTGTGAAATATGCCCATTCTTTGTTAATGCAGGCGGAGCTTGTGTTTTCCTTGAAATTTAAAAAAAGGAGGATGTAATTTGTTACCCCCAAGAGACGCCAGGCCATTTTTTATCTGATTGAAGGTTTAACCCTTTAATGACCATAACGCCCAAAACGCCCGTACGTACAAACGGTCATAGACGCTCGAAACTGTCTGTTGTTTCACTTCTTTGTTTAATAACAACAATAGTGAATGAGAGTGACTCCTCCTGATCCCGCATAGGTCGAGAAAATTTGAAGAATAAATACGAGCAAGAAATCTGACTCACCCTAGACAGGCGTTTCGGGCGTCTATGGCCGTTTGTACGTTAGGGCGTTTTGGGCGTTATGGTCGTTAAAGGGTTAAAAACCGCCGTGATCAACTCAATGGGCTATAAGCAGTCTCCCGTCTCTAATTTAGGGCCACTGGCTCCAGGGAAGGTAAACAGCCAGTGCCGTAAGACAAACACATCATCCATGCCCCACCGTGATTCGAACTCAGACCCCTCCCGGAAGAATGGTCAGAAGCCATCGCTTAGACCACTGCGCCACCGGGGCTGCCCATGCCATTTTAAAGGTGATGAAATTAATGTCGTCAATGGTTTCTTCTGGATTTAGTAACATTGGTAGAAACCGTGTAACAGAAAGTTGCATAATCAGAAGCATGAGCGCCCATATATTAGTTTTCAGGAGGGGCACTTGTGATTATGAATAGTTACATATACAAACACCATATGGAAATTTTCACTGTGCCTTCTTGTTATCTAACCGTTTTTGCAACACACTCAGCACTCAAATTTGATTGGAAACCTGAAAACTCGAAGCTCATATAAACAAGATAGACAAATAAAATTTCACAGCATGACAGGAGAATAAGGGAATTTTTTGTCATTTGTTTGATCCTTTTGACCACTTGTATCAAATGCGCCACGGATCCCCAGACGAATTTCAGAAAAAACCGAGAGATCTCTTTGCAGCAGTGAATAGCTGCTGCACAAAAAACGTCTCCATATTGTAGGTATGTACGCTGTTCTTCAAAAGGTAATGAAAAATTTCATTAGTACTTCCTACTGCGAATTTCACCTTTTTCTATTGGAAATTCTCCACGTGTTTCCTATTTTTGCTACTTACACGCGCATTCAGAATTTCGACAGCAAAAAAGGCAATGAGCATAAGTGTTATCGCAAAAATCTCTGTGTACCTTCCAAGAACAGAAAGATCGTGGTTCAGGTTCCATAAGAGGGTAAATTCATCCTCTTGCCAACACCCCCCTCCTATATGGGCGCCCATGATCAGAAGGTCAGAAAACTTGATATGACCATTTTGGACTTAGACCAACATTCTGAACCTTGTCTTTTTGGTTGCTTAACGATAAAAAGGTGTAAGTGCATCAGTATAAGGTTACCAGCCGTACTCCACAGATTCACTTCAAAGAGTGGGGAGCCGTAATGTAGCCAATATTCAAGGACATTCCTGTTCTAATGAAACTATCACTAAGAGATTATGTAATTAAGAATCCTCGCTGGGTTACTCGAATTGTGCTAAAAGAAGTGTTAACTGTGCCTTCCTTGTAAATGACTTCTACAGTGGCGAATCCGATATTGGGCAAGAGTTCGACATAAGGATCAATAATTCAAGAAAGATAAGAAGTGGATTGCGGAATCTGAACCTGTTACTCTGGGTTGAAAAGAGCCCCATTTAGCTCTTGTAACCTCTATATATTCCACTGTAATACTGGCTGAAGTTTATGTTATGGCATTATTTTGTCTGCGCCCCATTCAATTGAGACGCAAAAAGATATTTTCATGTGAAACATGAAATCCTGAGGCAAGAGGAGGTAATTATAAATCTTGAAAACTAGTTTAAATAAGATGCTGTGTTTCATGAAACTTTTCGTATAACACCTTTGAATAAAGCACTTTAACCGATAAAAGCGATATGAATATTTTATTTAAAGATCTGAAATGAGGCAAAATTGAAATATAAGATTTTCTGGAAATTTATTAAATGTAGGAATCTCTGAGAACCAAGGTTCTCTTTTCTCTTCGGCATTGTTCTTCATCTGTGCATGGGGAAAGTTAAATTCTGGTTGTTGCGTAATGTTGTCTGAGGTCCTTTATGTATTCAGTATGTTAAGCTCTGCGGTGTAATTTAATAATGGCTCTGTTAAGTCATGGGTGAAAAACATTTTGCATTCAATTTTCATAAATTGGTGCAGGCAATTTTGTGCTAGTGATGTCGATTGCAAACCTGCAATTACGTATGAGATATACATATGTTCGTAACACAGAGTTTCCTTAATTGAGGAGAACCTCTTCGGAAAACTTTCAAAAGAAGAGATTTTTCGATTTTTTAAAAAATCTCTTATTTGGAAAATTTTCTACAGCACGTTGCCCCATAGATTACCTAATTCCTTTAGGTTGTAGAACGAACATTTTTAACACGTGACTTGACCTATCAAAAGTGACAAAAAATTATTTTACTGCGTAATGTATTTTCGTATTCTCCTACCCAAGAATACATTGGCTTTGATAACAAATCTCTTTACCTGTTAGTAATGGGGTTTGAAAAAGCCTGTTTCCATTAGGCAGCTAAAATTACGAGTATAACGATTCATATATCTTGCTCTTCTTTTCTTTTAAGCAGTCTTGTCCCCAGAAGGCGTAAAGGCACATTGATATTGTGAAAATACGAATTTCTCGGTGACACAGATCGAAATTGCTTCTCGTTCCGGAGTAAGTTGCTCTAACCAACTAAACTACACCTTCGGAATGTATCGCTGCAGATTTGTCGTTTTGACACGTGCTTTACCTCGGTAGTACGGCAGAATATCTATTTAATTCCATTTGACTGCTTTTAAAGTCATAGTTAAAAACTGTTTCCTTTTCGGAAACTTGCCACTTGAACACTTTGCTTACGTTTTCTATTTCAAGAAATGGACAAATTTTCCACTCGTAAAAGCAAATGTATATTCTGTTTCTCCTATTATCTCCGTTTCTAATTTCAAAATGCTTCTGGTGTTAGCGATCACGGTGTAATGCATGTCGTATATATTTTTCGCATTTGTATATTGCTCTGTCCTGCAGTTATGGGGTGCTAATTCATGTTTCTCTTCGCAGCCATAATCGATAGGACATTTTCTATTACTGGAATGTTTTCATTTCTAACGATGCACAGTTTTCCCACAAGAGGATGGATATACATTTCTTCCTGCGACCATATCTACGTGTGTAAAAGTCAGTTTGAAAAAAAGTCGAATAGCTATCTTCCTAATAAATATTTTACTCGGAATTTTCTACTTCTAGTAGCGCATAGTGCTTACTAAAATACATCTTCATATTCTGCCTATGACTTCTAAAAGACTTTTTCGAAAAGAAGAGGACTTAACATTCCACCGTGAGAATTTCCCAAGTGACCATAAACAGAGAGTTATAAGATTTTATGTGACATAAAATATTTAATCATTACCACATCTGATACTTTTGAACTTTCTTTTTTTTTTTTTTTTTGGTCAAAGTATTACTTCATTGTACCAGCGAATTCAGTAGCATTCCATTGGGTTGTATGACTCGTCCCTTTGCAACGGTGCAAAAACAGAATGGAACAACATCAGTGAAGTGTTCATAAATATACTCTTTTCAATATATGTGCGAGGGTCGTTCAAAAGTTAACGAGACTGATTTTACAAGTGGCATAAGTGTAATGCACTAAACGTACTTACACTTACATACTTTTGAAGTATTCTCCCTCTACCTGAATGCACCGGTCCCACCTTTCTATTATCGTGCAGAAGATGTGTTCGAAGCCCTTTCTCGACATGTTCTTCAGGTTACCCATTGCAACATTGTTCAGTTCCGTATTTGATGCAAACCGACGCCCACGAAGTTGTTTGTTTCACTTCAGGAAATAGGTGGAAGTCCCACGGCGCCAGATCCGGTGATTACGTGAGGTTCACCATTACTTCTATGCTTAGATCTTGTATAACCTTCTGGGTCAGCAAAGCACGATGTGGAGGGGCATTATCTTGATGCAAATTCCAACCTGTCCGTGTGCATTCTCGGCGGTTTGGGGAATGTTTTCTTCAGAGGACCTGCGAGAGCTTCAGAATAATAGGCACCGGTAACAGGTTTCCCTTGTGGTAAAACATGGTCATTCACAATTCCCTCTTTATTGAAGAAAACCAGGTGCATGACCTTCCCTGCACTTGCTTGAACCTTTGCTTTCTTGGATTGGGGTCTCTGTGGCTATTTCCATTGGGTGCTCTGTTGTTTTGTTTAGGGATCGAAATGGTGAATAAAGGTTTCATCACATGTGGCTACTCAATCCAAAAAGTGTGGTTCACGTTGTAGCCGGCTCTTCCATTGGCTACAAGTGATACCACGATCTACCTTGTGTTCATCCGTGAGCAATTGTTGAATCTACTTTGCAGCGACTTTTGGGCACCCCTACCGCTTTCTCACAATTGCATCAACGGAGTCAACGTACATCTGCATGGTATGGTATTAGCAAGCTCCTCAATGTTCATTTGGCGGTCTTCGCGCAGGAGTTATTCAATGGTATCGACATTAACCTCCGTAGTCGATGGCGAAGTCCTGCCGGAGCGTGGCACATCTTCCAGACATTCCTAACCATTCACAAATTGCTTGTGTCACTCAAAAACTCTTGCACGGGATAAAGCATCTTCCTTATAGGCTGTTTTAATCATATCGTGCGTTTCTATTCAAACGCACGCAAACGTTTATGGCTGCTCTTTCCTCCCGTTTTGAATCCATATTGAGTTACAGAAACGCGTCTGAATTCTACGCCGTCTACTACGTAAACATCTGTAAACATCTTAGCTATTATATCATCTATTCCCGAGGACATACCATTTTGAATGTATTGCACAGCTTTACAAACCTCTTCTCTTTGGATACGTGATGAGGTTGCTCCTCTCTGTGCGGAAACATCTGCTTATACCCCACAAACAATTTTACTTTCTTATTGTAAGCCACAGAAGTTTTTACCCCATATTTCGCTGAACTCGTTGGGCAACCATAAAATTTCCCTGATCCTATTCTTCAAACAACTTACTACTTTACTTCCACTGTTCATAATACCTCTTGTGTACTTACATAACGACGACATATCTGCCAGAAAACAATATTCATACCTATCCACCTTGTCTTACTGTGACGAGCCAGCTTTGCTGATCCACACTTTTTGCGGCGTTACTTACTTTACTCTCAGGAACCCTATTTTTCATCTTCCCCAGATATGCTTCATTTTCCCTCTTTGGCGCTATTTTGATTTAACTATTCCACCAGGCATCACCTTTAGTATTACCCACTGTTGCGTTGCAACAAAATTCTTCAGAAACATCATATATCTTAAAACATGTCCCACCACTAAGAGGTCCTGCTTTACCTGCTATTGATGAGAACTTTAAAACGATGCATAACACGATGGGGTGTAACCTGCAGATATCCCAGACTGAAAGTTAAGAAACTCACTCACTAACACACTTGCGGTTCAGCTTTTCTTTCAATCTGCCTGTTTTTGAAAAACTCAACAGTCGAAAGACTTGCTATTTGCCGCCGCCATAGTTTAGTAAACATTTACTTTTATGTCTCACATATCTTCTTTCATTGGCAAACCAATGAAAGAAGATATCTAGTTCAGCTCAGTGTCAGGAATTAGTAAACCATATTATTTGTTGACATGATTTAATAACACTTGGTATGTACCGGTGGTTCTGCTTGGTCGTGTGCTACTCGAATAAATGCAATGTGCTGTACGTAAACAAATATATACACTCGAATCGCTAGTTTTATTTCACACCTATATAGATGTTAGCATGCCAAAGATGCATAGTATAAATTATCTAGAAAAGAGTACCAGGGTATTGTTTCGATTGTTTTACTATGTGTGCTTCTCAGAATAATTATGAATATTTCCATCAAAAGAACAAATCTTTTGCTTCTGAGTGGTTCTCTTTCATTCTCAAATTGATGTATTAATAGCTACGAAATTTATCCTCATCAAGGTCTTTTGCTTTAAATTCGTCTTTCAATTTTTTAAATCAATTTGATAACGTATGTTGTTCCGTGAGTTGCTTCGTTATTTTCGACACTGAAACAGGTATCAGTTATCTCAATCGCTGAAAGTATTTGTGAAAACATTTCTTTTTCTTTTCCAATACCATGATTAGTGATCTGTAGCTTAGATGAAGAAATGTTATTTTATATAAATCTCTAAATCTTACCTTAGAATTCAACCATATTTATCTTTCTTCAGCTTTAATATAATATCTGAATCTGTTGGAGAAACAACGCAGTGCTTCCGAAGCAAGCGATATCCCAGTTAGTGGTCTCTTCAAATCATTACACACAAAAGGTTTCGCTCTTCTCTTCTTTTGTCAGCACATCCATGATGTCAAAGAACTGGCCGTAAACCGATTCTAACATTACACATAAGGTACTCTTACGAGATTTGAAATTTTGATAGATTTTTGCAACAGTGACAAAGTTCCTCATTTCTAAGTACGTAAGTGATTTGAATTTCTTTCTTACAGTTGTTTCCAACACTAGTAATCCTCCAGTTGCTTCCATACGCCTGTATTTTAGTACAGGCGTATAGAAGCAGGTTTTGAGCTGAAGAATACATCAAACTCTCGGACATCAGTATATGGAAGAATATGACATCAGTATGGAAGTAGGTTTTGAGCTGAAAAATACATCAAGCTCTCTCGGACATCAGCCTCTGTATGAAACCGTTTCCCACTAACATGGTTTTGGAGACTGCGGAAAAGATATACAATCCGATGGTGCCAGGTCAGGAGGTTATGGCAGCTATGTCATAACTGACACCTACGTAATAGATATGACTTCATGACGCAGAACGACTTGGCCGCTATCCAACGTAAAACTGTCTCTAGGTGCTGGTGGCCGGACATATAAAATACAAATTCTGTGGTGGTAACCAATAGGAAAGCATGGTGTGTCGAGACAGATTCTTTTTTATTTTTTATCATAACTGTTAGCGTATTTCAAGAAAATAAAGAAATAACTTGCTTTGCTCCATTATGCAAGTTTTAAAAACGGAAATGTAAAATAATGAATATAACGTCACGTGCCTGTAACTCTCGCGAGTCATACCACAATTTATCTTACAAAATTATTAAGGCAGTAGAAAAGCTACTAAAAATCCAAGTTTTGTGTTTCCTTTGCGAGAAGTTTACTTCTATGCATGTCAGTGATCACTAATGCCGTCCCGATGGCGCAGTGGTCTAAGCGATGGCTTCTGATCATTCGTCAGGAATTGTCAGTGTTCGAATCCCGGTGAGGCATGGATGTTGTGTTTGTCTTATGGCACTGGCTCTCTCCCTTTCCTGGAACCAGTGACCCTAAATTGGGAACGGGCGACTGCTTATAGCACATTAAGTTGCTCACGGTGGTCGTTAAACCTCCAATCAAAAAAAAATAAGGGTCACTAAACTGAAAGGTCTGTATTGCGATAATAATGAGATAAAATTAAATGGCTATTTCTTGTTATATTTATTTCATATTATACGTCATTTATATCAGTTCACTTTTAATTAAAGTATTGGTTTATTTTATTTTAAACAGCGTATTCGTTGGCGAAACCACATCTGCTATCCCCAGTGTTTACATTTTTAGTTACGTTCTACACTGTCACCTAGCGGTTAAAACTTTCAACACCGCGGACACTTTTTCTCATAGAGATCTCCCTAATGTGCAGGTCATGTTTATTACGTGGGTCTTGGTCATAACTTCCCATTCAAACTGCCTCAGGTTTTAGAGCGTGTCTTTTGCTGTATGAGGTTTGGCGTTATCATGATGAAAAATGGCACGTTTCTTTTGGCCAGCGCTGTCCTTCTTTCTTCAATGGATTGCTTTAGTCCGTCCAGTGTTTGACACTACAGCTCCTTCGTGATAGTTTGGATGGCTGGTAGCAGCTCGTAATGTATAAACTACATCCATATCTTGCCAAATCGACAGCATAATCTTCTTTGGATGGAGTCCTACCTTCGGCTTTGGAGTTGGTGTCTCGTTGAGGTCCCTCCTTTTCTTCGGCGCTTAATATTGTTATATACTTAAAATACACAATCTGTTTCTTAACACCAGTAACAATTCGATTCTGAAGAGGTTCCCTTTCCAAACGACAGAGGTAACCGTGCCGACATCCATTCGTTGTTTCAGATTGCGCTCCAATAATTCGTGAGGAACCCATTGACCCAGCTTAGAAATTTTACTTTCTTTTTGCAGATGTCAATGGACCGTGGATTAGCCCCGTCCAATAGTGTTTATACCCCCACATATCTGAGGTATCAAGGCGAAGGCACGACTTGAAAGCTACTGTTCATTCCTTGAACCTTTTAGCCCTGATCTTCCTCATTACTGGCCAGTTCTCCGCTCGCCTTACGAATTCACCGAAAATGACCATTGTTGAAATTGGAGTTAGCAGAACACGTTCTTTTGCATGGTTAAGCCTTTATCCGGACCTGGATGTAAAGACATAATTAGATATGACATCCCGCCCTGGTCCAGGTATGTCGTCATAGCTGGGACCCGTCCTAATCTCTAGTCTGTGCATCCAAAATAAGGAAATTTCAGAGCTGCTTTAACGAATGGTATTTCCTTTTCCCAATGGTAATTTGGAAGAAAACGCATGGCAGCAAAAAGAGCTTATAATCACCTCCTTTAAAATTTTCTTTATGCAGGACAGATTTCTTTTCCTGTAAAAGCGTTGTGAAGCAGCGAAAAGTCTCCACTTGGGTAGAAACTACTGGTAGAAATGTTATAACGAAGTAAATTTCTCCGTCATTTTTATCCGCGCCGGGGTTCGAACCCGGGTCCACTCATTCCGGAATAAGTTGCTCTACCAATTAAGCTACGCGGACATTGATTCTAATTGCTATCTGCCTTTATGTCGTGTGCGTCCTTCTGGCAGGTACGCCACATCTCCTGGTACGTTACATCATCTCCCCTTATTTTTCTTTTTTTCTTTCGAAGTGCTGCTCATATTTTTCCTATCTCGCGGTGTGGAAATAACATCACACCAATGCGAGATTTTGAACGGTCGGGTCATCCGGATAGTTCGGACGCCATTATAACGAAGTGAATTTCTCCGTCATTTTTGGTCTACGCCGGGATTCGAACCCGAGGCCGCTTATTCCGGAACAAGTAGCTCTACCAACTGAGCTACGCGGACATTGATTCTAATTGCTATCTGCCTTTATGTCGTAGCGTCCTTCTGGCAGGTACGCCACATCTCCTGGTACGTTACAATGTGAAGAGGTTGTTGCTCAAAACTGGCGTGAAATCATGTTGTCCAGTAAAGAAGTCAATACGGACTCTCAAATAACAGAAAGAATGTGTTGCATGTGCCAAACAGAATAATCATCATTGATATGAAGATAACTGCAATAAAGCTTTGTTTGGTGATGAAACAAAAAAGTAATCTGAGTGACAGTAATTGTTATCGAGTTTTTCGCAGTTTCATTCAATCACTTCATGCATTCTTTACTACTAAAACTGCCAAGTTTCCAACAACTGTATTTGTCTGGTGATGTTTGGCAACAAATGGCGTGGCGGGATTGAAGCTTTCTCCAGCACTGTGAACGCCAAAGTACATCAAGAGATTTTTTTGCTATACTGTTGCCTTCAGCGAGGGCTTGCTGTTCAGTAACAGAATTCATCTTTCATTATGTCTTTGGGTGTTGTCACCATGCAAAGTCTATTAAATTCCTTTTGTGATGGAAAAAAGTTACAGCATTGTTTTCCATTTAAATTACCACATTTGAACCCTGTAGAAAATCTATAAAAGCAGTTGAAAAAGAAAGTTCACGCAAAAATCCCTCACACAGAAACGTAACTGATGTAGGCCGTGATTTGGGTACGGCATCACAAAATACCTCAAAAAACATTTTAGAAGTATTTTGTGTTTCATGCCGAAACGTTGTAAAACTGTTGCTTATTCCCATACATGTCCAGAAAAATACCAAAAATAAAGTTCAGGTAAACAGTAAAAGATTTATTTTCTGTGGAAAGGGGGTTTAACACCCACCGTGAGCAACTCGATGGGCTCTAAGCAGTTCCCTGCCTCTATTTAGGGTCACTGGTTCCAGGGAAGGGAGAGAACCAGTGCCGTAAGAAAAACACAGCATCCGTGCCTCAGCAGGTCTCGAACCCGGATCCATCTCGTACGAATGACCTGAAGCCATCGCTTAGACTACTGCGCCGCAAGATTTTTAAAACTTGTTATTAATTGTTATTATTTTGTTAATTAGAACTACATACCCAAATATTTTAATTTTCGATAACAACTACCATTTTTAAATCGAATAACATCCTAATGATATAAACTTATTTGTGCGTATAAGGTTTGGTTACGAAAAATAAATATTCTCCCATTTTCTGAGCAAAAACCAAGAAAAACAGCCGAAATCCGACGGGTTGCTATTACATTGTCCAGCATGGTATGAAATGTGAAGTTCTTATATTTCTTTCAGTTTAACAGCTTCTATTTAGCTCCATTTTAAGATCTAAAGTATTTCGACGACTCAATGGATTCTGAATTGGTCCTTTTGGAGCTAAGGGAGTGTGTGTGTGTGATAAAACATTTATTGGATGGAAAAATCTGATCGGTTAAGCATGTTGATCCAATAACTTAATAACTCTCAGTATTTAACGCTTTTCCATTTTAAAAAATGCTTTGGCAGTTATTGTGAAGAGAGCTCATCCTTTCAGAATTACCTTTCCATCACCCTTCTTGTAAAACCCTGTGTTAAAAAAAAGGAAGCTAATCTAGTAATCTCGTTTGACAATTAATGACTGCGTGCAGAAATTCCATGTTGCGATGCCTCCTCATTCGTTCTCCTACAGGTGAAGCAGCGTACCTGATAAACTGGCTTCTCTAAAGAGCATCATCCTGGTGTATAGGGGAGAGAGGGTGAGCTTTATGGAGTGCGCATAGATTCCTCACACTGCTGTGTCTGTCTGGGTCTCACTTGTTCCTCAATTGGTTCTCGATCAACAAGGGTCGTTGCCATGGAAAACACGTCCAAACATCTCATCCGAAGGAACTCATACAACTATAGGATGGAAATGGCACATCTGGTTCTATTTGCCGCATTCCTCACGAAGAGAAGAGGAAAAAGAAGGGAGCATTATTTGGAGCTGAACATGTCTATAAAACACCACCATTCAATCGCAATGAGAAGCTACAGCCACCGCGCGGAATTAAATTACATTTTATTTGTGGCCATCGTTCAGTGAATACGAGATAGCTCGCTGTTGGCATCCCTCTAGCTTTTGTTGCTTTTATCTGCTGGCGTATTACATTTGATGTAGTTAACCTCTTGGGAAGTAATGGCAAGGCGCGAACTTTTCTGTTAACATTTAACTTTATTTCTCTCCAGGGAATAACTCGCCACGAATATTCCTTCCGACCGTATGTGAAGAACAAATAGCGCTTTTAAAATCTTTCCTATTCAAAACATTTCGCTAAATAATAGGAAATGTGTACCGAAGCATTACACTTTTATGCCACCGCACTTTTTTGTTTCCGGTACAAATTTAATTGTGTTGTTGAATTTAAGAAATCCGAAAGCTTCTGTCGTTGCGGATCGCTAGTTACGAGTAATTTTCGGAATATTCTCACGCGCTGGAATGAATATTTCAGGGTTCTCACTTGTGAAATTGGTTTTATGCAGATTTATGGTTCAGATACTTAACGATGGGCTGTTAACCACCCAGTAGGAAAGCATGCAAAATTAATCTCATTCAAATCTTTGCGTTTATCAAAAATTCCAGAATTTGCACGAAAAATAATCCTTTATTGGTAGTAGCACAACGTACTACAAGTATTGATACAACCTATACTTATTCATGAATATTATTTTCAAAACGAAAATGGATTTTATTCTATTTAATTTATCCACACAGAAGGTTTTACTGGGAGAAATTCTTACCTCCAAAAATGGGAGCAACGATTACGATTCTGATGCACTATGCTTTACGCCATACACTCCGACTTCATGAACTTCTCGTGGATTTTAATAATTTCATATATCAGATTATGTCAAAACAATACTTTCAGGCAAACAAATGAATGCCCCTGAGATAGAAGGACTCGGAATTTGAGCTGAAGAACGCAGTGACGAAATTTTCCACCTCTGGAACTGAGGTGAACCGCTGTTAGGCTAGGGCATGTTGCATGAAGCGAAACAGATGAACGTCTGCGGGTGTATTGTCCGAGGAGTAAGCCGGGTGCAGTAAAACCTTGCAGTGAAACATGTTAAAGGGTTTATTTCGTGGTGGCACCTACATGTTATCTGGTATTATCGTGTAACAGTATGACTAGGCGGCGTCTTTTACCTGTCCATGGGCGTTGTTTCTCGATTACTGCGTTTAGCTTCATCAACTGATTGGCTATATCGTTGTGCAGTTATTGTTTCGCCCGGTTTGAGCAGTTCGAAGTACAGCATTCCGTGCATATCCCAACACACACACAACAGCGCCTTTTCCCCTTGGATATCCTGTTTTGCAGTGGATGTTGATGGCTAGCCTGGGTCAACCCAGGATCGCTTGCGTACTGGGTTGTCGCAATAGACGGTGACAACTTCCACAAGAAATTCTTCCTTTGAAGCCTCTTCAGCAATGACATGCACATGCCCAATCGCTCACCAATATTACCCTCCGTTAAAGTATGCGGAACCCACTTACCAATCTTCTGGATCTTTCCCATGGCCTGTAGACGCCGTACCACCGTCGACTGAACCAATTTCAAACGTTTTGCCATTTGCTTGGTCGATTGTGTGGCATCCTCTTGCAACAGTTTTTCTAGTTCCTCGTCTGCGAGTTCCTGCGGGTATACCTGCACGTGGCTTGTCTTCCAAGCTTAGATCACCTTTCTTAAACCTGGCAAACCATTGTCGACACGTCCGCTCACCCATAACCGTTTCGCCATACGCCTGACATATTGAACCGTATGCTTCACTTCCACCTTTCCCTTAATTAAACATGAATAACAAACAGTGCCGCAAATGAACCGCCGTGCTTGGCTTCATGTACGAACTGACAGCACGGGTCGCCGGCCGGTTAGATCTCTACAGCGCCCGCTAGCGAGGAACGCGGAAACTTTTGCATACCCTAATACATTGGAAAGGTACCTTTCGTTCTAATATATTGGAAAGGTACTTTTCCAACAGCACGTCTAATCCTGTATCTTTTTACCATTTTTTTTTCAAATCATTCACCCTACTAAATGGTATCATTTGTAAAAAACAAAATTCCTTTCGTCTGGTAAGGAGAGTTAAAGGGCGCATCAAAGGTTTCAAGAAGATGCAAAGTACATAACAAAGTGCGGCCTCAGTGGCCCAGTGGTCTATGTGCTGGCTTGTCACCATTCTTCCGAGTTCGAATCCCGGTGTGCCGTCCCGGTGGGGCAGTGGTCTAAGCGAGGGCTTCTGATCATTCGTCCGTGATGGGTCCGAGTTCGAATCCCAGTGAGGCATGGTTGTTGTGTTTGCCTTACGGCACTGGCTCTCTCTCTTCCCTGGAACCAGTGATCCTAAATTAGGGACGGGCGACTGCTTATAGCCCATTGAGCTGCTCACGGTGGGCTCTTCAATAAAAAAAAATCCCCGTGAGACATGGTAGTGTTTCTGTGTTACGGCACTGGCTCGCTTCTTTCCCGGAACCAGTTTTCCTAAATTGGGAATGAGCAAGTGCTTGTCGACCGTGGCGTTGCTGACGATGGTCGTTAAACCCCCAAATAAAAAAATCGAGAAGTACCCTGGTACGTTTTGCAGATAATTTATCATATGCATCTTTTGCATTCCAATATCTTTCTGGGTGTGAAATAAAACCAGTGATTCGAGAGTAAACGTACATTTGTTTATGTACAATACGTTGCACTTATTCGCGTCACTCAGGAACACACAGAGCCACAGTCCGGTACACACTGAGTGCAATTATATCATAACAACAAGCAATTAGCTTCACTAATTCCTGGCATTGAACGTTACTTACAAGTGAAGCCTTTCAACTGCCACTCTCTAAAATTGAAGAAACGTGGCCTTGGAGATAGTACTAAGGGCAAAAACCAATGGAAGTATTTCCGTTTTGACCCAAATGAACTGACAAAGGTGAAAGCGTGGTCTGAAAATGGCCTTAGAGCACAAGTGGGTAAAATCACCAAACATGTGTTGCGGTGCGTGATATGAAACCCCAAAAGTTTTTTGTATGACATGAGCTTATTTTTGAATCATGACCCCATGATTCAAAGTAAGCTCATGTCATACAAAAAGCAACAAAAACATTTAATACAGGTGTAAATGAACATTTGTGGCATTGAACACATTACCGAAGCAAAGTGATTTGGAACAATAAGAACAACGCAAGACCCCAAAGTTATCACAGAACTGAAAATTGTCATTTATATCTGAAAAACAAATATGTTGAACATTATCAAAGAAGCGTCACCACTTTCACAGTATCCAATTTTTATCCACGGATATAACAACATTTTGTTGAATTTTTCTGACTGCCGTTGATTGTTCATTGATACGTTCGATCATTTTCTCCACTTGTGCATTAAGGCCATTTTCAGACCACTCGTTTATCTTTGTCAGTTTATATGGGACTAAACGGATATACACACATTGGTTTTTGCCATTAGTACTCCTGGCCACGTTTCTTTAATTTTGGAGAGTGACAGTTGAAAGGCTTCCTTTTTTAAGTAGGTGGATTAATGAATGTTAATGTCGTAAAACCAATGAAAGACGGTACGTGAGTCATAAAAGTAAAAATTAACTAAACTATGGCGGTGGCAATAGTAAATATTTGGACTGTTTAGTTTTTCAAAAACAATATTTATCATCACTATCATTATATATTATTCAGATTTAGACAAAAGAAACTGCCCTCTGACACCGATGGCTTGCATTCTAATTTCCATCTGCGCTTGCGCAGTTCTAAATCTGACCCTCAGGATAGAAAGAAAAGCTGAATCACCAGTGTGTTTGTTACTGAGTGGGATTGGTGACTTTTGGTCTAGGACATCTATAGGATACCACCATCGTGTTATACATCATTTTAAAACTCTAATGAATAGAAGGTAACCTACGCCCTAACTTTGGGAAGTTCGAGAGACATGCAAATTTCGCTACGACGCACCGTTTTCATTGCATACAGAATGCAATGTATGCTGTCAAAACGGAAAATGCATTGTAATGGATATCATTGCAAATGCATTGTAATGGCCTTTATCGCATTTAGCATCAGGCTCTCGTAATTTACGCAGATCGCAATGACATATTATTACGTTTACGCATTGGGTGTGAGCAAAAGTTCTACCCGTTTTTGTGATAGATGCAAATTGCGATTGGAGTAGTTAACGTCACAGATGACGTCCCGATGCCGATACGGCATATAGAGGCACTAGGTTTGTCCGAGTAAGTCATTCGTAACGAAAATCACGGACGGTGTAACATGGCATGCGATAAAGAGAACATTGAACATTGTTCTCTGTACGAGTCCGATAAAGGCAGTAGTGTAGTCGCTGCTTGCCGAAACATCTGTCAAGTTTATGGGGAAGATGCAGATGATGATAGCACACTTCGCCGTTGGTTTTGGAAATTCCGGGACGGAGAAAGAAGCTCGACCACATCAACCACAACCTGGACGTCCATCCATGGTTTATGACGAGGATGTGGACCAAGCCATAATAAATGACCCACATGCAACCGTTCAGGAATTAGCGGAAACGTCGTCGGTACACAGAACAACAGTCAAAAGACGGATGCATGTGCTTGGTTTCATCCCCAAGTTCGATAACTGGGTTCCTCTCCAGCTTTCTGCAAAGCAACGAGAGGAGAGGATCTGTACCTGTTTTCCTTTGCTTTCTCGTCACAGAAATGAACCGTTTTTGGGACGAATTGTAACGGGTGATGACAAATGGGTACTGTTCCGAAATTTAAAGCGTCACTGTATGCCAAGGTGCGGAGCCTGCTCCATCGACCTCAAAAGGTGGACTGCATCCCAAAATGGTTTTGTTGAGTGTTTGGTGGGATGTCCAGGGAATAATCTACTGATAGGTGGCACCTAACCGAACGATAAATGTTGACCTCTACTGCCAACAGTTGGACAGATTGCTAGAACAACTGACATCGAAGCGGCCAGCACTCGTCAATCACAATGGCATGATCCTTCACCATGATAACGCCAGACCTCATGCTGCTTTAACCTCTCGGCAAAAATTACTGGACTTTGGTTGGGAAGTGTTACTTCACCCGCCGTATTTCCCTGACCTGGTACCTACGGACTACCACCCTTTTCGATCGTTACAGAAAACCTTCGCTCTCCAGACCTTCAATGATGTGGACGATGTGAAACGGCATTACATGAATTTTTTTACTCTAAAACACAGGAGTTTTTTCGGCGTGGGATTCACCTACTCATAGGCAGATGACAAGAGGTCATACAGAATGATCGCAATTATGTGAAATCCTAGGTATGTTATTTGTTGTGCTCTCTTCCTTTCTTTGTAGCCTACAAAAACGAGTAGAACTATGCTACACACCCAATAAAACGTGATGAAATGATGTTCGGCGATAATTTAATAAAACACATTTTTGAGTGACAACGGAAATAACTACTCTTGCATCTCTTCATGCGACAGCATTCAAACATCACATTTTAACAATGTTTTTGAGTACTTCCGTTACCCATTTCCGTTACATCGACATTTTATGACTAGGATTAACATTTACACTCTCAGGAAAGATGCAGAACATCAAATATCCCAAATTGAAAGGACCAAAAACAAAATCAGCTTTGAGCTCGATGAAAAGTTTGAAGACGTTGCGTTTACGACAGGCTACGAGCCAAAAAGGACTTAATGATATGTACCTTCATATTGACCCTGTAAGTAAGATATCAGAGCTCAACGTTTAACTTGCATTCTTCTGAAGCGATTTAGTATATCAAAATTGTCACATACGCCAAAATTATAATAAATTGTCTTCTAAATGTAGTGCACGATGACTTAGTAGGATTACATTTTTTATACGCACATACCCTGCAGCACAGCAGAAAGTTATTACAAATACCCCAATAAAGTGTGTTGTCGATTTTTGCCATCAAAACGGTTTCGGTTCGATGTGGCATATATTCAACGAGGTGCTGGTATCGTTATACAAGCGTGTTTATGCAAACGGATACGATGACGTCTATGAACTGCCGAATCTTCGCTGGAGCCGAATTTCTGTTGCGAATGGCTCTCTCGATTTCATCCAGCAGGTGTTCCATTGGAATAAGATCGGGGGGCTGTAGGGGCCATTTCAGCACTTTGAAGTCATTATCCTGCTCCTAGAACCACTGTGTAATGATCCAAGCCTTGCGGCATGTAGCACTATATTGTTGGGATTGTCTCTCTCCATCTGGAAACACCATGCACATGTACGGGTGTGCGTGGTCCGCAGTGATGTTAAGATACCTAGTCGTATCCAAATTTTGTTCCACAGGTATTAGCGAAAACCATGCTACCCTTGAAAATAAACCCTAGAAAATTACACTGACTCTATTAGCTCCTACAGTTAACGCTAGGCAGCTGGATTCCATCAATCTGTGCTGTTGATGACATATTGTGCCGTCCATCGGCGTGTATAAACTAAAAACATGACTTTTTAGACCATGCGACTTTTTTTTAATTCTCGAGGTTCCAGGTTTGGTGCTCCCGTGTTCACTGCAGACGAAGTTTCCGGTTTTTAGCAGAGACCTATGGTACATGAGAGGTACGTCTGTTGCTATAACCAATTCGCGCTAATGTGCGGTTGCAGAGTTTTCTGAAATTCTCCTCTTTATCCCGCTGCAGAACTGCGCAGTTACTTGATACAGTCGGTCGCCTGTTACTTCTATTAATACAATTCTCTTTAACCCTAAGTTTCTCTCGAACATTGAGCAGTCGTTTCCGTCCACAGGAATACCTCTTACTTTGTTTGTGCACCACTTATTGTACAGTGTACAAATGTACACCATCAATACAGCTGTTCTTCCATAGCAGGGGTGGTTTTCCATTTATCATATGCTTGCACCTTCCTGCTTAAAAAAGCAAAACTGAAAATGTTAATTTTAATTTTCGAAGAACCAAAATCTGTTTTTTCTGGTGAAGTTCGGCTTTTACCAAATGAAGAATCAGTTACAACACAGCAAAGCAAAATGTGTAAATAAATTTGTAGTTAAGGAGGTTGTGTAACTATGAAAATATTATAGATAGTGCGATAAAATTACAAAAGAGCGAATTCAGTTTTGAAAAAAAATTACAGGGTTTTGCAGGAATAATATTTTGTCAACTAGTTCCAGAACGGCGCTGAATGAGGGTATAATATAATTTACCTGGAGGTTTTGTATTAAAACTGGAATATTACTAAAAGAAAACTTAATGGATTTCTTTTCGCGAGATGCGTTACGTAAGAGAGGTATGTGGCAAAATTATTTTGCACCACGCGCAGAACAAAAAGTACTGCTAGCGTGTTAAGATCTATTGGTGTTGGCGGATTGAAAGTTTATATTTCACCGTATTATAACAATAAAGAATGCTGAGACGTTTTCTAAAAGAATAACGCCAGAAGAATAAGAAGAAATCAGATTTTACTTATGCCAAGGAGATCGTTGGAAGACCAAATTTCGGAATTTTTGAAAGATAATCAAATGAATATAAAGCAGAAATAGTCATGTGTAGGAAGGACAATAGCTGAGTGCCGTGAATGCTTTAAGCACAAAAAACGGATACATAATTAAATCTTTTTCTGAAAACCTCACTTCTGAATTGCAGAGGACCGCATAAGTACATACACTGACGGAAAAAAATCCCAACACCAAGAAGGGGTTGTGTTAGATAAACGACAGTTGGTAGGCGGTGATAGTACATCTGTAAGATGACGTCTATGCAAATTTCGCGCTCGGCGCATACACGTGGCGCTAGTAGCGCCCCTCGGAACATGCAAAGCAGGTTTGCTGTAAATACGCGCTGTAACGTTCGTGAGCGTTAGTTATCGTTGAGATTCGACGTAGTGTGTTGATGTTAGTCAAGAATGCCTTTAAGAAGACGAAGAAGACATTACCAACAGCTCACGGAGTTTGAACGAGGTCGTGTGATAGGGCTACGAAAAGGTGTATTTTCGTTCCGCAATATTGCAGAACGACTTGGCAGAAATGTAGCCACTGTGCATGATTGTTGGCAGCGGTGGTCAAGGGAAGGTACTGCCTCAAGAAGACCGGGTTCTGGCTGGCCACGTGGCACTACTGAGAGGGAAGACCTCCGTGTACGGCGTATGGCCGTGGCGCATCGTACCGGGTCTGCGGCAGCAATTCGAGCTGCAGTTGCCACCACAGTGACACCACGAACTGTTACAAATCGGTTACTTGAAGGACAGCTCCGAGCCAGACGCCATGTTGCGTGCATTCCACTTACTCCAAACCACTGCCGTTTGCGACGCCAGTGGTGTCAAGCTAGAGCTCATTGGAGTACGGAGTGGAGATATGTTGTGTTTTCTGGTGAAAGCCGGTTCTGCCTGGGTGCCAGTGATGGCCGTGTGTTGGTTAGAAGGAGGCCAGGTGAGCGCCTGCAACCAACCTGTCTGCGGCCGAGACACACTGGACCTACACCTGGAGTTATGGTCTGGGGAGCAATTTTCTATGACAGCAGGAGCACTCTCGTGGTCATCCCACGCACCCTGACGGCACAGTTGTACGTCGATCTGGTGATTCAACCTGTTGTGCTGCCATTCATGAACAGCATTCCAGGGGGTGTTTTCTAACAGGATAACGCTTGCCCGCATACCGCTGCCATTCATGAACAGCATTCCAGAGGGTATTTTACAACAGGATAACGCTCGCCCGCATACCGCTGTTGTAACCCAACATGCTCTACAGAGTGTCGACATGTTGCCGTGGCCTGTTAGATCACCAGATCTTTCACCAATCGAGCACGTATGGGATATCATTGGACGACAACTCCAGCGTCACCCCCAACCAGCATTAACCGTCCCTGTATTGACCGACCAAGTGCAACAGGCGTGAAACTCCATCACACAAACTGACATCCAGCACCTGTACGACACAATGCATGAACGTTTGCGTGCTTGCATTCAACATTCTGGCGGTTACACCTAATAATAATATACCAGCATTTCACATTTAAAATGGCTCTTCTCGCGCTCACATTAAGCTGTGATCTTGAAACCTTAATGGATTAAATATGTTACCTATACAAATGTATTGCCGCCATTTCATGTCTCTACACCTATTTTTTGGTGGTGTTGGGATTTTTTTCCGTCAGTGTATATTGTCCCATTAATTTAAAGGCACCTGGATGTCTACAAGTAATATTTATTTGCAGAAAGTTTAACATTGTGTGGTGAAATATTTGTCCCTTATGGCGGCCTTTTGTCTGCGTAACATACTCTCAAAGCTGTTTTTATTGTAAATATCCGAAAATGCGTTCCGTAATTCGGTCTTCAAAGCAGTGACCAATTCAACTTTGTTTGTTGAGCGATCAATTCTTCTACGTATCCGTCCACTTAATTCGCTCCAGGAATTCTTTGTATGGTTCGGATCAGGACTCTGGAATGACCAGTCCAACTTTCCGATGATCATGCCTTTAAAATAATCTGTAACAAAGCGAATAGTATGATTTGGTTCGTTCTCCTGATGACAGAGGTATGGGCCTTCCTCTAAGTACTGCCGTAGTTTTGATAGCGCATACCTGAAGATATTACTGCAACAATGGGCTAACCAACAACGTAGCAGAACATATTATAATGCTGGCAATGGGTGAGTCACTAGGCTCTCTATTTGTCTCAGAGGTTCGGCTAGCCCAATGTTATCCCTTGGTATCTATTGGAATATGCTACCATCAGGTCTATCTCTGAATGTATGTCCACGATGACTGCAAAAGCGTTTTTACAAAATGTGAATTAGCTCACTATTTCCGTAAGGTCTTCAATTGTCTAAAACGCATGGCTAGAGCTCAGAATTCATGGTTTTGTCAAAAACGACTAATGGCTTCCATCTGGACAAAGAAACAATGGTAAATACTACCACGGTGCCTGATTCAAATATCGTTGTGGTGACGATATGGTCGTTAAGGTACGCTTCTCCTAGAATCCTCCACATCCAAGATCAGTCATCAGACTGGTATGCCGTGTACCATGTTTCGTAAGTCCAAATTGCAGTTTTACTTTGGTAAGTAGTCCACGTTCAAGGTTTCTTATACCAAGCTAACTGGCGTGTGGCACTAGTGGAAGTGATTTAAGTTTTAGGGATATCTGTTGGACCTTAGCAACCGATGTCGTTCGAACACCGGTCCCAGGAGCCACACATAGGGTTTATGTAATTTGAAACAGCGTTGATATGTGTTCTGAGCAAGCAGTCTTGTGCAGAACTCGCTTGTCGCGTTATGTTGCTTCGGAGAGTTGGCTGGTCGTTTCTTGGGTGATTCATCTCCAGTCCTCTACAATTTGCATATCCCATCACCAACCGTCGACGTAGGAATCTTCAATGCCTCTGAAATGTCATGTACGGAACGATTGCTTGTGTGGCAGCCTATCATCAGTTCTCGTTGGAAATCAGTTAACCTGTTTTACGAGACATATTGCATTCACAGTTGTGCTATTATCTAATTATGGCCCTACGAGCATATTTCTAGTTCCGTTTGCGAGGTAGTGCTTGCATAGGATCTAATTCTATATTAATAAAGGGGGGTTCACAAATTTACGGTAGGGCAGTGTATGCCAAAATATACTCGATTATATGTTTCTCAAAATTAATCGAAGTTTAGGGCGAACGTCAGAGAAAAATTCGCTGTGAGACTTCTTAGATTTGAGATCAAAATTTTCATTTTGAAACATACGATAGCTCATAAATTCCTGCGACTCCAACGCGAACAGCAATTTGCTAAAAGGGAAAGTATAGAGATGTACTCACTGTCCGTCTTTCTCTTCATATGAACATTATGTCTTTCTGTTAGGAACTGCATGAAATAATATGTGCACTTCGCTTGAAATCTCAAGCAACGTGCCACGTGTCAGATATGAAGGAAAATTAAATTGCGATCTCGTGCAGACAGTAGGGACTTGAAGGATAGCATGTAACAAGGAGAGCTGTGGTTGATAGGTTTTTTTTCTTTACGTTTAATGTACGAGTTCCTCACAATACCGGAGAATGAAAGTTTTAATCATGGTTTCAGTTCTGTTTTCCACTAGAAATTCCTAAGCTCTATGACAACTCATTTTCAAACCCCTACCACATCTGGTCATTGTAAACGGGAACTTCTTCCTAAAATTTTGGGCTTTAGGTTGTAATATATGATTGGCTTACGTTTTCATCTTTAGTTATCAGAGAGACTAAACAATAAATACGTTAAGCATAAATACATTTGACTTCTGTAACACCACCCTGAGAAATATTCTGATTTGCTGACTGATAAATTTATAATATTAGGAGATAGATGAAGATAACCATATCATTAAATTTTGAATATAGGCCTATCCTACATTTAAAATTTAATGATATGGATAATTACTATGAATCTGGATAATTTACTATGAAAACCGAAATCACACTGAGAGTCTGTAAATCGTTGTCTATATTTTAAATTTCGATTCCTTTATAAATGAGCTTAGATACTTTGAATTCAACAAAAAATAAAAAAAATAAACTGAAAACATATTTCTTCATAATCAACATACTGTACCGGGACATGTGCACCGCTACTAGCCTGAACAACATTCAAACGATGTTTCACTTCACATCAAATATTTTGTACCATTTCTGATGCAATTGTTTCAAATGTCTTTGTAATTCGCTTATTCGAACTGGGAAAGTCTACAACCGGTGTTTAATGCAACACGCCTTAAACATAAGCTCATAGTAGAAAACTCAGACAGTTTATGTTACGTGATAGCAGAGGCTACTTATTCGCTCTTTCCGCCCAAACATTCTATTTGAAAATGCTTCAACCAATGATTCAGGAGCAGACACACCTCAGTGTGGCGGAGGGCCTTTCTGCTTAAATATGACGACGTTATCTGTATTTCAGTTTATGTGGCCTCTGAATGAATGAATTATTTTGTCTATGACTAAGTTCAGCCTGTTGTAATGCTTCCAACAACATTCGCAGAATCTGAAAAACAGATACTGCTTCTTGCCTAATAAAAGGGTCTTCCTTCCAAAGCTTTTAATCCTCGATTTGATCAGTCTTACATCGGATACTACCTATGCATTATTATTCTTAAACATACACTTTTGAGTAGTAGGCCATTTGTTTCTCGCCAAAGACATACAATTTCTCTTGCTTTCTTGATCGACAGATGACAGATCTTTCAGAGAAATCTAAAACAAATTAAAAACAAAACCGGCGTTTTAATGCACTCTGAATTATTGGTTTTTGTTTACCTAAAAGAACATGCTGACACTTGAATATAGCACAAAAACATTGAAATACGTAATCGAAATAAAATATACCAGGAAAACTGCATTTCGTCAGGTCGGTCAAATTCCGGTGAGGTATGGATGCCGTGTTTTTCTTACGACACTGGTTCTCTCCCTTCCCTCGAAACAGTGGCCCTAAGTTAGGGACGGGCGACTGCTTACAGCTCATTGATTTCCTCACGGTGGTTGCTAAAGAAACAAACAAAGAAACCTTCTAATACATTTGTACTGTATTGTGCTGCTGGAAAAGAGGAAAGGAGTATTTCACGAAATCTAGCGCGACACTTTTGTGAATGCTACAATATTTGATTTTAATGTAATTTTGCACGTATTCATCGCACATCATTTCTTGGTATTTTTCCAATATACACATTTAAGGCAACTGAATACATCCACGCCTCCTTGTGTTACAAAAAAAACACACAAATAGCCTATGTTTAGAATTTAATATATGATGTGTCGGAAACAACATCAAGTTATGGAAAATTCTGTTTGTATACTTCAATGATGCATCCAAAGATTTCTTTCCCTCTGCGCACTAGCTCGCAATTTCCCTATGGCGTTTCTCACCCTGCGTTCATTTGTTGCCTGAGAGTAACTCATGTATCATAGATGGGCGATCAGCCATTGCAAATCATCCCGGCTTTTGACACACCTCAGTTCTAACATTACTGCACTTCCAACAGACTACCTCATTCCTACCTTTTTCGCCGTACATGCTACTGATGCTTAAGCTGAAATGTTAACAGTACAATTCACTAACACATTAACAAAGACATACTGAACAAGAGTTAATGACTTTTTTGGGAATATGACACTCCATAACGGCTCTTATTTTTGGCATGGGTATGCTAATTTGTTGAATGTAATCTAGTGAGACGCTGCAGGTTCCAAATGCCAATGGATTTCGTATAAATAAGACTACAACAAAAACAGACCCTGCATGCGTTGGTTCCAGAAATGTACTTATCAATGACGTCGTTGTGATATCAAAATCTTAAAATAATACTTCTGTCATCGATTAGTAACAGAAAATCTGAATTGAGTTATGCTTGTTATGTAAAACGATGTCGTAACACAGCAATTTTGGTTGAGAGACATGTGTAACTTTCCTCCGTGAGTATTTTAGCGTATCTGTTTGGCCAATTTCTCCCTCTATCACGCTTTCTTTCCTTAAATTCAATTTCAGTTCGGGTATCTTTAGGTTTCAGACCAGTTTAATTCCCACGCCGTCCTTTTCCTATTTGAGTTAATTTCTGTTCTCATGTTGTGCAGACATTTGGTATTTTGATCGTGGTTATGCTGCTTCACTAGTTAATTTTTGTAATCCTCGCAGGATAATTTTTAAGCATATGTCGTTGTAAGGTTAGATATTGTCAGAGTCAAAACACATTCACAAGTAAATTATAATAGATTTTTGCTTAGTCAATGCAAATGTTTGTGTCATAGGTTTTAAGGTCAAACGTTGTTAGCATTAAAAACTTGTTTGAAATTTATCAGCTTTAACATTATGTACAAACCACGGATGAGCAAATATTTATCACTTAAAAATACCCAATGTCCCGGGAATAATGCAAATCGCTTTAACACTATTGCTAATCAGCGATGGAACTGTGTGATCTGATAAACCTCACGCCTCACTAGCCGTTAACGAATTCTGTGGATCGCTAAAACCGAAAAACGTAAATTACAAGAATCCAGGACTTTTGTCATGGGTCCCTTTTGCCTTTGCGGAATTTAAGCATAATAGATATTTTCAAGGATGTTGTCCCGTACGCCACTCTAAAAGGATCACAGAGAAGCATGTGAGACTGTACACATTTTCTTTCACAGACCATAGCGATTTTCTATCACAGAGACCATTGATCTTTTTTCTCTCAGTTTTTCTCTCACGATAGTGCATGTGATACGATAGAATTGTTCTCTCACAGAGAAGCATGCAGAAATTTTGTTTCGATAGATCTATCACTTAAATACACTTCTCTGTCAGAAGTAAGCACTAAGTAGCTGTATCAGATGTATACCGCGAGATTTTAAGCTAACGCTGTCTCACGTGACCATTGTTTAATTGACTTTAACCTCTCTGTTCCACTTATGCTTTACAATTTCAGTCTACATGTTGTTCTAGTGCCTTGAAAATGACGCCAATTGGCGAGTGAAAGCTCCGCGCATCGTGATGGTCCTATTTACACTTATAAAAACCCAATTATCTTTTAAAGTCTTACATTTGTTTGTGTTCCAGATCATTTCATACATCATTCTTCCAAGAGAATGAAGTGAAATACAGAAGCACATTAGCTGCCAAGCAATATTTCTAAGGACGTAAATATTTTTTTTTCGGGAAACAGGAATTTGCTGACGCTCTTAAAGTTTTAATAGAGCATGCAACGACCATGTAACATTCAATATATAAGTAAACAGGAAGTCCACCATCAATTTTCTTAACACGTAAATGAAAACTTAAACTGGGTGCACAAACGCAAAATATCAGGAATATTATCTTTTTCACCAGAGGGATCTACGCCCAGTCGTTCACTGAGAACACTTGTTGAAAGATGGCTGGGTTATTGTCAACATGATCACACGAGATTGTGAGAAGTACAATTAGTTTTCTTCAGAAAGTGGGAGTTGCTCCAGCAGAATTGCATCTCTAGTTGGTGCAAATGTACGGCAAAAACGTTATGTCAATGAAACAGGTGTGGAAACTCAGGAATAGTTTGCAAAAACTAGGTTATTAGTTGACCACAAACCTCGACATGTGAGACGAACGACAGCTATTAAGATGGATATCTACATTCTGTAACACATGACGCAGATGCTCCCCTTTGTTACAATGCTCATGAGAGAACTCGCCATCAAACTGGAAACTTCAGTTATTAGTGCCCAAAATTTTTTGCATGACAAAGAATCTCGTATAACATTATAAGGCAAGATCAAAAGGGTCTTCGTAAACAAAGTGGGACTTCTTTCAGGACATATGCGCAGAAGACAATACTTTGTTGCATCACTCGAAACCAGAAACGCATAATGGAACGGACTAGAAAACTGACATCTCGAAGTAAGTGCGGCATTATTAAAAAGTAAACTTAGAAAACCTAGAAAAATGAAATGATATTCCATTATCAAAGTCAATGCTCTCCAGACTAGTACATAAGGCAGGCTTTTTAAGGCTACATAGGAAGCGGCAGTGAGAACTGAAATTAGCGGCACGTAATAAGGAAACAAGATTGAATTTCTAAAAGGTATGATGTCCTAAAACAAAGACTGGCAGAGAGTTGCGTGGAGTAGTGAAAAATTACTCCACACAGATTGCCTTGGTGGAAGTCATTGCTACTGGAACGACCGTAAGGATGAACAGTTGTTTCCGAAAAGACATGGTGAAGGTGAGTCCGTCGTAATCTCGGCTGGCTTTGCTGGAGTGGAAAATCTGCTGTTGCATTTCTGCATAGCCAGAAGAGTGCTGTGGTCTATGAAAATACCTACGAAAATCATCTGTTGCAATTTTCTGAAGTAATAGGTGTCCAATTCTTAATGTATCAGCAAGGAAAGGTTTCAACTCACACTGTTAACTCTACGTTTGAATGGTTTCTCGAAAATGGGCAGACCCGGGTTCCGAGTGGTTGTCTAAGTACTATTCGTCCGAGATTAGTGCTGGTTGGAGTCCTGGATGAGGCATGGGTGGTGCGTATGTCTGATGGCGTTCGCTTAGTCCCTTCTATGGAACCAGTGTCTGTAAAGTAAGGCCGGGCGACTGTTGATGGCCCTTAGAGTTGCTCATGGTAGTTATTATATTCCGAAGTACAAAAAGCAAGTGGTTACCGTGCATATGAGCTAGTTATCTTGCAGTCCTTATCAACACCTTGCTGAAAACATATGGAGTGTGCTGGCTAGGGATAAATACGTAGGTGTCCAGCAATCACGTTTAACAGTGGAACTGGAAACAGACATTCTAATAAATGGGATGGCATTAACAATCAATACATGCAAAACTTTATAGCATTACTGTGGCATTTTGTTACAATTTCATACAGCAGAAAGATCGCGAATATCTATACTTGAGGCTTTTCAGCCTCACGTAGGCCTATCTTTCGCAACAATTTAGTCTAGCTATAAACAGCCGTATTTTGATAAATATTTTTCCAATTTTTAATTAGTTTTCCACAAAAGTTCTTACTGATATTTTGTCCATGATAAAAACGATTTGTGTTTGCCAGTTTTTCTAAAATGGTCACTTCTGTGGGTGGTTGTATACTTATGTAACCGATTTAATTTCGAATATGCTGTTTAAAATCCTAACTTCAGTTAAGTGACTTATGATGCAAATAATAAGTAAGGAGGCCTACAGATTGTATAACATTATTAGCACCTGTTACCTCGAAAGATCAAATTAAACGCATGAGAAGACACACACAGAAAAATTAAGAAAAATAATGAAGACTTTCGAGATTTAGTTGCGTAATCAAATCCACTCTCATGGTCAAAACCTCCAAAATAAACCATCTGTTCCAGTTGAGAAAGTAAATATATCTCTTGCAAAATTAATGAACTCAAACTTTTGAGGACTGTTTCCTTACTATAGCTGAGAAAGTTTTGTTTTTAAAAAAGCAACTGATATTTCTCGTGGTTTAGTAGTTTTTAATAGACTACATTTATGAAATTCTCGGAACCACTGACGTCAATACTGATTCAAATGAAGTATTGAATGGTACTGAGAACCAAAACACTTCTTTCGTTTGCGTCTTTATATTAAACCGCTCTCAGTGATAACAATATTTTACCATGCATTCAGTAAAAGCGAGGAAATTGGAATTAAAAAGCATCCCCGCATTTCGTATTCTTAAAACTGCGAAGTGCAGCAAAATATCTCTGAGGATTAAGTCTTTTTGTTAGACAAATGCGAAATTTCCATTGCACGAGCATAAAAGCCAAGATGTTTTTGTGATGCAAATAACGTGACCTAAAAAGGAGAACGAATGTGACGTTTGTCAATTAGTCTGTTCGAATCTGGCAACTGAAGGAATAATGGAATGTTTCTTGGCACCCTACTGCGAAACAAAACTAAATAGCGCGCAACACGGTTTGAGTTCTTTTGAAAAAAGACGATATATTCTTCGATGGTCTAAGAAAAACAAATGCAGCGACTGTTGCAGCAGCGGAATATGCGAATTCAAATTTTGGAAGCTTAACATCACCACTGCAAGCATTTAAGCAATAAACATCTTCTTCCCCTCAGGGTAATTTCTTTCGCGTCATTGTTCGAAGACCAATATTGCAAAACCAAAACTTTTCAATGGGAAACGACGAAACTAAAAATGAGGAAAAAAACAATGACAAGGAATGACTGGACTTGGAAACGTGAAAGACAAATGAAAGCAGTAGAAAATGGACGGACTCAATGTCCTTAAAACGGTTTTATCAAGCAACAAGCTGTTTGATAAGCGGATGTTTGAATCACAATCTAAATTTAATTAGCTAATGGATAGAAACATTTCACATACTTCAAATTTCTTTTTCTTCCTTGTTCTTTGTGAATTTTCTGCTTTTGAGATCTCTAAGGCATTACGTTATTTGAAAATTTCTGACAATTAGTTCTACAAGTGATTACTTTTTTCTCCGTGAAGCATTTTGAGTCAGCTTTGCGAAAACGAACTGTCAATTTTTATTTTTACTTGATTTCTCAAGAACTTATTTTCTTTATGGTTGTCAGAGAAATAAAGATAAGCAAACATACCTATAAAGAAAAGAAAAACATTCGAGTAGAAATACTTGGTGAAGTTGTTAAACAAAAATATTTATGCACTTTAATGAAAATTAATGTACGATAAAAATAACAAAATTCGAGACAAGAAAATATTTCTGAGAAGTAAAACAGAACGTTCACGGTAAATGTTGTTGGACTGTTTCTTCAAGCTGCACAAAATAAATCGCGCTGGTACCAAAAATTGTATTGCTACTCGTACTTACGATTACCAGGTGACAATTGTATATTATAATATATTTTGAATAAAACTTTGTAGAAGACAGAGTGGTTTGAATTTCTCAAATGGATGTGTTGAAATTTTTATTATATGTAGTGAACGTAATTGAATCTAACTTTTAAGAATGGCTAGCCGGATGGTGTAAGCATTAGCTTCTTCTCGTTCGACCCAGTGGTCCGTTGTTCAAATACTGAATGAGGTATGTGTTGTGCGCTTGTCCTACGGCACTGATTCTTCCCTTTTTGTGGAACACGTGATCCCAGATTAGGGACGGGAGACTGCTTATAGATCTTAGAGTTGCTCAACGTGGTTGTTAAATGCTGAAACAAAAAAGAATCCTAATGCAGAGTAAAATTATCCAAATCGTGTATGCTGTAACTGTACTGTTTTGTAGCACCGATTGGTAATATCCAGTTGTTCAGAGATTTATGAATATCTTAAATACAAAACATAGAGTTTGAATAAATATTAGTAATGGGGAATTGACGTACATTTCAGCCAACTGTTAGTAATTTCTTAACTGATTTGAAACACCCTCGGAGTGACAGTCACTGTATTGGGTTGATGCATAAGTTCATGCCCTTTGTTTCACCGCACTACAGGAATGTATTACATCAAAAGAGAAAAATGAATAAATCAACTATGTATCCCCACATTGTTTGCGATGGTGTCCCAACGTCTGGATAGGACTGCAATGCCATTCTTGAAAAAACCTGCTGGTTTTGCTGCGAAGATTACACATCAAAGAAATTCTGGAGATCAACATCATTGTTGAACGGTCTCCCACAGAGTGCATTAGACAGAGATCGGAACAGGTGATAACCTGAGGAGGAGTGACATCTGGAGGATAGACCGGATATGGAACGACCTCCTATTTCATGTCCTGAATGGCCATTTTTGTCATGTTTGAACTGTGAAAGCGTGCGTTATCATGTGCAGAAGGATACCATTGGGGCGATGTGGCCATTTCTCTTGAAATGCTCCCTCCACACGGCGGAATTGCTCACAATAGAGAGCAGCGTTGATGGTCCGATTCTTTGGCAGCATTTTGCAGTGAATAATGCCTTCCATGTCCCACCAGACAACACAACATGAACTTCACATGATGAAGGTCATGTGTTGGACGTGGTGTGGGCGCGTCATGTGTGGGCTGAACCATTCCCTCCGATGCCTGAAATGCACGCACAGTCATCAATTTTCATCTCCAGTAACAATACGTAACAGAAACGGTTTGCGTTGCTGAGAACATTAGCGATAACGGGCGAGCAAGGAAGCACATATGCCAAAACGCTGATTCTTGTTGTCCTCGCTGAGACAGTGAGGCACCCAAGATCCCAATTTCTGGACCTTTCCCATACGTTCCAGGTGTCGCACCACTATGGCCCGATTACAGTCCATTTCAGTGGCCGATTCGCGTGTGGTTTGACGCGGATTTAAGTGGATGACATGGTTCAAACAATCCTCATCAAAGTGAGATGAATGACCTGAGCGTGGAGAGTAGTTGAGGTCAAAATTGCCACCTGCAAACCGCACAAACCGTTTACGGGCTGTTCTCGGAGCAATAGCATCATCCCCATACACAGCACAAGTTTGTCGAGAAGCACCTGCGGCTGAGAATCCCTTGTTAAACTCTTAGAGGTGCAGATGTCGGAAATATTCATTCCTCTCTACTTGACACTCCATACTTCCGGACCTGAAAACCAAAAAACCATTAGCCACAATCACACAACTCAATATAATTTAGATACACGATATTACCGGCTACATGTTGATATACAACTGGCCATCTGCACCGTCACTACTTACCTAGGAAACACTCGTGAAATAAAACTGCATGAACTTATGAATTAGCCCAATATGAAACACATTAGCAGTGAGATTTTCCCACTTTTTCTTTCTCTTGTTCAGACAGTTGTTTTTGAGCATTTTCTGGAAAAAGCAAATCAACCCAAATGTTCATTTTCTGCAATATTTTGATTTAGAAAGATAGGTAAGTTAAAATCTAAAACTCCAATTTATCAGTGATTTTTACTACTTGTCGGTTCGAAACAACATCGACTCAGACGATCACATGGGTATGACAAGTAAGAGTCATTGCCGGGAATATTTTAACTTGAGAAAGAGAAGAATTTCAACCTTCAATTAATGTGCAGCAAAAATGAGAATGTATAGGTAATTAGATTTGCATATAAAAATAATCTCCAAGAATACGACATCCACGCATCGATGAGTTCCTGAAAGCTGATATGAAGGACGATACGCACTCTTTTTCCCTTTAAAATGTGACTTTTGAAGCAAATGAAATGTAGGCGGAACCATCGTGCTCTTGACTCATTGCTGTTTCCTGATTATGAAAGTTCACATTAGTTTTAATCACACTTATTAGCAAAAGCTTTAAGCTTCACATTCAGTCTGTTTCTTTCTTTTATGTAGGGCAAGTATGCTCTTCGCTGAGGCTAAGTGATTGCATCCCCTTTAATTTCCATGCACGCAAAAAACTGATCTTTTTGCCGCTTTCATGGGCCGTCACGTTATTCAATGCGTACAGTGTGATTTCGAATATCGGAAACGGAAAACCGACTGATAAGGCAATTAATGAGAAAACGAATTCCCAAATCATTCACTAATCGTTTGGTAACGTCACTCGGAGCAAAACAAACATTAACGTTTACTATAGTGTGTGAAAGTATGTACGCTCGAAGTGGAGCTCCTGTACGTAGTAATGGTGTTTTATACGATTAGTTTTCCATTGATGCCAAAGTCAGACAAGGATATGCAATGTTACCATGGCTATTCAGTATATTGGATGTATGCATGCGTGATGCCAAAAGAAACAGTACTGGCTTATGTCTTTTAAATTTACATGTGTGAAAGATGTTTTATGCTAATGATATTACAGTCTTGTTCTCTGAGAGCAAAAGTGAGCTACAGAGTACGGTATCTTAGATAAACGTAGTATTTATGAAATTAAAACTGATTATTATCCCAGAAAAAACAACTGTTGGGAAACTGCTGGCCACCAGCTGGCAGTGATGGGTCACTGTTGACTGAAATCTGCCGCTTACGGCACAGTAGCAGTCCGTTGGTGACAGCGCCATCAGCTGGCAGACATTGATGGCCTGCAGCATCGCCGTGAAATGCGGGCTTCCAAGCAATTGCCAGTAAAGGCCCGTAGCTGACAACGGAAGCAACCCCAACACGAGGGGGAAGAAACGTGACTGCGCATGAGCAGAAGCAACAGGTGCTGTGCCTCTCGTGGTACCAATTAGTTGAAGACGACGCTATCGCTACCGTGTTATTTTAGTGGATGTTAAAAAAATGCCGTAGGTAGAGAGGCGAATCCATTTCCTACTGAAATGCCATTTTACTTCTCAGAAATCTTTTCTTGTCTCGAATTTTCTTGTCTCGAAACAAGGAAGAAAAAGAAATTTGAAGTATGTGAAATGTTTCTATCCATTAGCTAGATTACAGTCGGAAGAAAATTATGTAACTAACTATTAATGAACTGTAAGAAATGCATTTACAGAAACCCATTTCGTAGCAAAATTCCTGCACTAACACAGAAAGAATAGGGAATACAGACAGCCATGAAATACATCCCCCACTCCATTCCCATGAATGACTAGAAATAATTTCTGTATAATATTTCCTTTTAACCTACACTAAACCGCTTTAACCAAAAGTTGTGGAAAGATTGTGACGTACTACAGAGGTGAAAACATGTGTCAAGACGACAAATATGCAGCTGAGACATTCTGTCCGCGTAGCTCAATTAGGAGAGCGTCTTACTCTGGAGTGAGATGACACGGTTTCGATGTCTGTCACGAACAAACTTGTTTTTTCACAAGATATTAAAAAATCGTTATGTTGGAAAAAAAAATTACACGCGTACAAAATTTATCAATTATTTGAAAAAATAAAACAAAAGAAAGGACGTCACGTGGATATAATGTACTCATTCGTGGGTTGAATGCACAAGGTTCGAGGAATTCGCTGCTAAAAATAACGAGAAGTGTAATAAAATACACTGAAGAGCAATTGAATTAGACATCTGGCGTTATGCAAATGTGGCGCTGTCGGCGGCCCAGTAAGCAGAAACGACATGACGTATGCAGCGATCCGACAATACAAGGAGTGATGCGACGGCAATCAGTAAGAGTCGGACGCAGTATGGGTAAGACGAAGGATCTAAGCGCATTTGATCGTGGGCAAATTGTCGGGGCCCGACGAATGGGTCACTTCATCTTGGAAGTCGTGCAGGCACTGGGATTTTCACGAGCCACTATGTCACGGGTGCACCGTGAGTACATCAAATCCGGTAAAACCATCCCTGCTAGGGCCAACTGCCGTGGACAACAGCGTGTGGATGAACGGGGTCATCGTCGGCTAGCTTGCATTGTAACAGCGGATAGAAGGACCACAGTGCAAGAAATCAATCGGCAATTTAACGCTGGTGCACAAAAACGTGTAAGCAGCCACACTATCCAGAACAATCTCCTCGCTATGGGGTACAGAAACCATCGTCCCACGAGGGTGCCGCTGCTGACCACACATCACAGAGTGCAAAGATTAGCATGGGCGCGGGAACTTCGCCACTTGACACTAGATATGCGGAAATATGTTGCCTGGACTGATGAGTTTAGATTCACGTTGGTGTTTGCGGATGGCAGGAAACGAGTACGGCGCAAACCACATGAAGCGATGGATCCTTCTTGCCAGCTGGGTACTCTTCAAGCTGATGGGGGGCGGCATTCTCGTCTGGGAACTATTTACGTGGACTGAAATGGGACCCTTGGTACATGAGACATCGTCCCTCACACGTCAACGTTACCGGGATATCCTGGACGACCATTTGCGCCCGTTTGTGCGTCTTCAACATCCCACTGGGGACCTCATCCTGCAACAAGAAAATGCACCGTGCCATCGCTGCCGAATTGTATCCGAATGGTTAGATGAACACTCCACCGACGTAACATCGCTTCCTTGGCCAGCTAGGTCACCTGACCTCAATCCTAGCGAACATATCTGGGATGCTATCGACAGAGAAGTTCGAGGATATGACCCCCTCCATCAAATCTTCGTGAACTGTGGGAGCTTGTTCAGTGGTCGTGGATCCGTATGACTTCCCAACACTTCCGGTATCTTGTCGAGTCCATGCCGAGACGAATCGCCGCCGTCATCAGGGTGAAAGGTGGTGCTACATGTGACTAGACAGGTATCTCTAATTCAATTGCTCTTCAGTGTATCTTTCCTGTTTAGAACACATGTGGCTTCGGACCGTAGAAAGGATATATACAACGTTAAAAATATAACAGAATGTGACATGAAGGGGTAAATATAGTAATTAAACAATCGCCTTTCAAGACCACAAGGACAGCACAAAACTTTGGAAAGCGCCTTTAAGTTGGAACACTTCTTGAAAATGAGTGAAGTTCCCTTAAGGTAAATAAAAGCAATCGTTACGTTGAAAAAATAAATTTATGGATTATATGAAACGGACATTCATGAAAAATACCTCGCAATACTGTAATATTAAAAAGAGAACCCTTCGGTTTCACATCGCGTTGGAAAGACTCTCAGCTTCAAGCACAGGATTGTGCGTGGCAAACGAGTGTAGTGAGATCCTAACGGGCGCTTCTTAAGGCCTCTTGAGAAAATTTCCCCAGTTCCGTGCCGTTATGCAGAAGTTTCGTAGGGAACAAAAGAAGAAAAACCTTGTTGTTGCTTTGGGAAACTGCGTTTTTAATTATTATTATTTTTATTTTTATGGCTATTACTGGGAAATTGGCAGACAAGATTCGGAAACCCATCAGTTACGTCACATGATTGCCGTCTGCCACTGCCGGGAAACTAGCAGACCACATTAGGCTAACCATCATTTATGGCACGTGCTTGCAGGGCAGCTTTAGGGCCGCTTGTGGCAGCCACTTCCTGTGATGGATAACTGGTGGTCCTGTTCTGGCATATGACAACTGATGGGTTGCCAAAATTTGGCCAGCTGCTGGCCTGAACTGCAGGTCCATGTAGTGGCCGTCGGGACATTTTATTGACGGTTAGGCAGCGGCAACATAGTGCTGGGCCACTGCTGGCTTAAGTGCTGGCCCAGCAACACTGTTTTTGCTGGGTAATATAGGAAAAACTAAAGATACCGTTTTTGCGCGAGAAACAGCACTGAATGCCAGATTAGCTCCATAATAATACAGAATTACACAAAGTGAATGACTTTGTGTGATTATGAAGCATATTTGACAGAGGAAACAGATTAGATAGTGAAATTAGTTTAGTGAATTCAGCTTTGAGTGTCGTAGCTGCATTTCGAAGATTTGAAGAGATTGATACGTTGTCGAAGTGGTTCCGAATGGCTGTGAGTGAATGTTTAACTGTTCCTACCCTGAAGTAGAGCAGTGAAACTTGAGTAATTCAGAAGAATACATCAGAGTCGTTTGTATGTTGGGTGGGAGACTAGGGAAATCATGGGAGGACCAGATTCAAGACAGCCTGAAAGGAAAAAAGATAAGCAGTATGAAGAACAGTAGACTACGTCTAGCGTGACGGATATCTAGAAATAAACTAATAATTGATCAATAAACTGAAAAATAACTAAAAATGCTATAAGCACAAAACGCAAATCTTTTCAGTTTAGAAATTGCACAAGAAATGTGATAACAATTTAGAAGAAGTTTGTAGCGTGAGACCAACTGCAGGCATAATGAATTTCAAATTTATTTATGTGCTCGCTTTTAAAATATTGGGTTGATGCATAAGTTCTTGCCGATTTTTTCACCGCACTACAGGAATGTATTACATCAGAAGGGAAACGGAATCAATCAAATATGTATCCCCATATTGTTTACGATGGTGTCCCAACGTCTGGATAGGTCTGCAATGCCATTCTTGAAAAAACGTGCTAGTTTTGCTGCGAAGAAATCATCAAAGAAATTCTGGAGATCAACATCATTGTTGAACTGTCTCCCACAGAGTGCATTCGACAGAGATCGGAACAGGTGATAACTTGAAGAAGAGCGACATCTGGATAATAGACCGGATATAGAACAACCTCCCATTTCATGTCCTGAATGGCCATTTTGGTCATGTTTGCAATGCAAGGGCATGCGTTATCATGTTGCAGAAGGACACCTTTTCGCGATGTGGCCATTTCTGTTAAATTGCTCCCTCCACACCGCGGAGTTGCTCGCAATGGAGTGCAGCGTTGATGGTCCGATTTTTCGGCAGCATTTTGCAGTGAATAATGCCTTCCATGTCCCACCAGACAACACAACATGAACTTCACATGATGAAGGTCATGTGTTGGACGTGGTATAGGCGTTATGTGTGGGCTGAACCATTCCCTCCGATGCCTGAAATGCACGCACATTCACCAATTTTTATCTCCAGTAACAATACGTAACAGAAACGGTTTGCGTTGCTGAGAACATTAGCGATAACGGGCGAGCAAGGAAGCACATATGGCAAAACGCTGATTCTTGTTGTCCTCGCTGAGACAGTGAGGCACCCAATACCCAAATTTTTGGACCTTTCCGATGCGTTCCAGGTGTCGCACCACTGTGGTTTGATCACAGTCCGTCTCATTGGCCAATTTGCGTGTGGTTTGACGCGGATCCAAGTAGATGAGATGGTTCCAACGATCTTCATCACAGTAAGATGAACGAACTGAGCGTGGAGAGTCGTTGAGGTCAAAATTGCCACCTCGAAACCGCTCAAACCATTTGCAGGCTGTCTTCGAAGCAGTAATATCCTCCCCATACACAGCACAAATTTGTCGAGAGCCCTCGGCGGCTGTAGATCCGTTGTTAAACTCGTAGGGGAGCAGATGTCGGAAATGTTCATTCCTCTCTACTAGCACTCCATATTTCCGGACATGAAAACCAAAAAACCATTAGCCAGAATCACACAACGCAATATGATTGAAATACACGATATTACTGGCTGCATTTTGATATGCAACTGGCCATCGGCACCATCACTACTGACCTGGGAAACACTCGTGAAGTAAAACGGGATGAACGTATACATCAACCCAATAGTTGGGTTCTTTAGCTGAAGGAAAATTACCCAATAATTTACTTTCTGATGAAGGAGGAGGATTATTACCAAACGTACTTACTTTCCAGTGTAGAAGGAAGGTGCAAGTCTTAAAGAAACAGGCAAGTTGCTTTATTTAAAATGCCGGGAAGCCTTAAACTTTCGACGACTTTTTAGGCAAAACCGCAGAGGAGATTAGAGGTGGAATCAAGTTGGGAGTCGAGATATTATCATTCAGTTTATCAGCAATAAACAATTTAGTGCTTTTTTCAAGGGGAAAGCGTTTTACTTACAGCCATACGGAAAAGAAAAGTTGAGAAGCAGAATTAATCCAGGTAAACCCAAAACTCATGAGAATTACTCCGGGTTCAATTGCAGATCACATTCCCAACAAATACATTACTTTTGTCATGACCACATCAGCGTTTTGCATTTGTATGGGAAGAAAGAAGCAGTACATCGTAAAACTTGACGATTAACACAAAATTCGTTGTCAGTGACCTATTTTGGAGCATTTATGTAAAACTACTTCTTTCTTCTAATATTTATACATATCTTGTGCTGTAGTTTCTATCTATTTGGTATTTTAGTTGAATTCTGTATTGGACATCTGAACTGAATCAAGGTGACGCAAACATCATGTGCTTTAATTTCCATGAGGGGCTCAAGAACTGTTTGATAAATTGCCAAAGCTCTGTTCATTTTCACTGCTAATCGCTGTAATGAAGAAAAGTATTACTTGAGATCATTGTACGGAGCCTCATTTTTTTCACTCTCTACATCAGTCCTTTGCTACGTGGTTCCAGTTTTGTGCATAGCTGCACCCCATATACTTCCATTGAGAAGCAACTGCTGGGGTTAAATCCTTCAAAATGGTGAAGTCTTTGATGAAAAGTTCCTTGTTAGATATAGTATCAGGGCAAACATGTACTATGAAGATTTGCTGATGACGTAGTCATTCTTGCAACTACACCTTTAGAGCTGCAGAGTATGATCCAAGATCTTGCGTTAAGAAATAGGATTAAAAATGAACTTTCAGGAGACAAAAATTATGTACAATGCTTTTACCAGAAACGAGAATTTATCGATTGATGAAGAAATGCTGGATATAAATGATACCTACATTTAGCTTGCGCAGCAGATACAAAAAGAAGGTCACATTAATCAAGAAATTAATCGGTGTGTAAAACGTTATTGCAGAGCTTTTGAAAGAAACTCCGATTTCCAAGAGCAATGTGCCAGTATGTCTTAGAAGAAAAGTGTTTAGTCAATTCATCTTTCCAGTAGTTACGTACGGAACAGAGACATGGACCTTAACTAAAAAAGACATAAAAAGGCTGGAAACAACTGAAAGAAGCATGGGGAGATGTATGCCTGGTGTAACCAGGAGAGATAATAAGAGGAACTCGTGGATAAAGAAAATGACAAGAATGAAAGACGTCATGATCAGAGTAAAATCCCTAAAATGGCAATGGGTTGGACATATTGCACAAGAACGGACCACCGATGGACAACCGAAATCTTAGACTGGAGTCCAAGGAACAGGAAAAGACCCAGAAGAAGACCACGTGGGAGATGGATGGATGAAATTCGAAAACATGCGGGAGTGACATGGAGGAGACTAACGCAAGATAGATCGTTGTGGAAGAAGCTTGGGGAGATCTTCATCAAGCAGTGCATTGATAATGATTGGCAATGATGATGACATAAACATATAATTATTTGGGAGGTATACTTCAAAAATATAAACGAAACATATTCTATTAGATTGTTTTTAACAAAAGAGTCTAAAAATTATTCAGATTCAGTACTTTCGGTAGGCCTTCTTTATCGCGAATTACTACTTAAATGCGGTGTAGTACATTAAAAATCAGGGATTCGTATTATTCAATGGATATTTCTATTCAACAAACATACCCAATGATATCAGTTAACGCTTTTGAATTTGATGGCAGTTTCTGGGACCATATTTTTAAAAATAGCCCAAAGATTTTTCATAAAATTTTAGTATCTGGGTTATTAAGCAATTCGAGCACAGTAGTTTTCATCTTAACAAGAGTGTTCTTCCCTAGCTTGGAACTGTGGTATGGGGCACCGTCATGCGTGAATGTGGTTCCTCCGTTAATGTTGATATGGAGTATTAGCTTATCCTGTGACATTTCCACATACATAGTCCGTTGATGGTAGTGTTGGAGGGCAAAAGGTGTGGAGCAGCAGAAAGGTATTTTCACGCAGTATTCCGTTTGATCTGGATTAAAATATGTTTCATGATAGCAAGGTGTCTTCTCATCAAATCTCTTTTCTCTTAGACGTCGGACGTGTTGAGGTCGATTCATCAAAAAACAAAATTGACTCCACTTTTCAGCAGTTTAATATTGATATCTCCTAGCTAAGTCTTCCTTTTCGGAACGACAGTCAGTCGCTTACATGCAGATTTGTAAGAACTGAACCGAAATCACTTGCTCAAACTTCTTGAAACCGTGTTGGCAGTAACGCCTGTCCCCTATGAATGTAGAGATGCCTTGATATTCTTTCAGGAACTCTTCGAGGAGCGTATGACAATTCGTCGTGTGGCATGGTCATCTCTGGGAGTTGTTTTCCTCACACGACCTTTCCTCTCCTGATCGCTAAATGTCACAATATTTTTAAATTTCACGATTGCATTATTAAAAACAGCAAAGGCATGACTAGGCATTTCTTTGTCCAGGGAAAACGACATAATATTTTGTTTTCCATCATTTTTTCTATCTCGTATATATAAGGTAGAAATTATCTGGACCTTTCTCTATATATAACATTAGCAAACATTATCAATTCACTCCTGGATGTAGGTCTCCCTAAATTACTTCCACAGCGTTTTCTCTTGTGCCAGTCTCCTCCATGTTACTCTAGTATATGCTTTTGAATTTCATCCACCTATTTCACGCATTATCTTCTTCTGGGTCTTTTCTGGTTCCTAGGAATCCGGTATAGTATTTCAGTTGTCCCGGTGACCAGTTCTAGTAATATGTTTTGTACATTGCCATTCAGAAAATTTACTTTGATCATTGTGATCAAAACCCAGTCATTTCCTGATCCAAGAGTTCCTTTTGCTATCCTTCCTGGTTATACCAAGCATACATGTATTTTTTTCAGACCTCTCCATATTTGTTCAGTAGTTTACTGTCTCTAAATACCTCTTTAAGAACTTAAAAAATAATGCATGGAATCAACACTTTTCTTTTAAGACATAGTGTTAAATTGCTCTTGAAAATTGTATTGTTTCTTTCAAATTCTCTCCAACGAAGCTTTATACGCCTACTAATTTCTTCTTCGATGTGGCCCAAAATAATATATCTAATATAATATAAAACAAAATGAGCACCCAACCCCATGTTGTCCCTACAATGGGGTAGGCACAATAATTTTTTGACAGTTTGTTGCACTGCTTTTCCTAACTGCTGTAGATTTTGGACATTTGGAACGACATGAAATGAACAGAATGCAGCTGGAAATAATAGCTCACATACAGTGAGGTCAAATACTTCTTCCCACTCACCCAGATAATTTCCACCACTGTGAACGGCATTCTTCTGACGGAAAGGATGTAAAACCGCGCTTTCATTTTTAAATGGGAAATTTTAAATATCCTCAGAACCATTTAGGAAAGTAATGCGATTATTAATTTGTCAAAGCTACCGAAACATGCGAAGCATTTTATACACAAATTCTGTAAATGGACAAATCATAAAATATGGAGCGAAAAACTGAACGAGAAAATAGGGAAAAGCTTTCAGTTTTAATAAGCGTGTAAGTTGTGATTCATGCCCTCTCTCTTGAGCTGCGCCCGGAGCAGCTGCCCCGCCTTATTTACGCCTCTGAATAGCAGTCTTGCTGACGTGCAACTCTGTGCACAATTCGCGTTCCGAGTATCCTTGTTTGGCCGTAAAGTTACTATTTGAGCCCTCTGGACTGCGCTTTGTTATGCCTTTTGGCCATTATAAGGGATAGATAAAATGCAAATCACATCCTGTCTGCATCGGAAACAGCTGTCAACTGAACTTGAAATGCTCGTCCTACTCGGGAAATCTTTGCTTGAAGACGTATGATCTAATCGCAAAATGAAACGCAATGATGCAATCTGATGAAATGGCAGGAAAATGATACATGGTTTTAAACATTTATAATTGACTGTAACTTACCCTTTTCAAACTGATCAAATAAATTTCCGATCGACTATATCGTCACATAAGTAAGCCGACATCCTGAACTTCTGTTGTCTACACAAATTGTAACTGGACATTGAAATGTAAGACTACCTTTGTTTCAAAATTGCGTAAACCATTTCCTAATGACTTTTCATGTGCTCTGGTGTGCTGACATCCAGTAGATGAATATTCTCGACTGATTAGTTTTTTATATCTTTTTGTCCATTGCATGAATAACCGAAAACTTTACTTAATGATATTTCAGCTTCCCAGAACACTGAAGTCCTGATTTTTTTCAATAATATTATCTACAGGTCGGCCTTTGTTGCAGACGTTTTCATGTATCACCCCTTCGTAGTGCACTGAACGGCATTCATTGTAAAATAGTTGTTTTCACAAAATTGTGATTGCAAAACACACTACAGTTTACGCGAGCTTGGTTGTGGGTGTACGAATTATTCTCTGACTTTATAAATCGAATTAATAATGGAGGACATAACTTTTTATTTGTGATTTGAAAATGTGACATAAAAATTTTCACCGCTTAAAAGTCCTTATTTCATTTAAGGAAATAAATGAACAAATTGCTCACTGTTCCATGAGAGCAGGAATTCTAACAAGCAGAATTACCAAGTTCGGGCCTAATTGTATCTTTTCGTAATCCGATCCATTTGGGAATTAATAATGGTCATTTTCTGCTTCATGATTTCCGTGATCTTTATTAAAGGAATTTCTTGCTGCTTTTTGGAGGTTAATCTCACAAAAATCTCGTGCCCCAATGTAAAAGTTTCCGGCAAATGAGAGGAAAAATAAAATGTTCAAGAATATTCAAGCATGTGGCAGTTACTTCCCTTCCTTGGCGTGATAGCTTTCCTAAATGAAGCCATTTGGGGCTAATTAGTTTCAAAAGATAAACGTTTCCTGAGAGATAATGGTGTTATAAGCTGCGCTAATATTCGTGTAGGCAGTCATGATTAACCTGCAGATGTTAATTTTAATGACCTGTTTATTAGCAAGATTTTGTTTTTGACGGGCCTTACACACATCTACTAATCCACTGGATTATCGGATCCGTGTCGTCTGAGGTAAAGTTTATGCACTGATCCCAATTTCTTTAGGGATTATCTGAACCACATTAGGAAGCATTATTCTCATCATATACCTCGATCGAAAAGATTTCACTGAAACCACAGTAAATTACATTTGAATCTTTTACTCATAGTTACTAACCATTTTAAGCAGTTAAATATCTAATGTAAAACAAACCGTATTCACTTTCAACTACTCCAACAACTACTTTTTTAAATGATGACATTTGAAGTTCATACGGCAGGAATAGGTAATCACACACAAATCCCAAAATTCATTTTTAAACAACTGGAGGCATGAGCGTTTAAAATATAGCTTTATCATGAAAAATATGGGTTGCAAACTAAATTGTTGCGCAACTGTAAACGGCAATCGCGCGCGCATACTGTACGAGGTACGGCTATTAAGTAAAGGGTGCTGACACTAAAACATTAGTGAAATCATGAACTTACATTTTTAGCTCTTATGACTTTCAATGTACTCCCATTCAGCATCAGCAAACGGTTGTATCCACAAAGCAAAGCAGTACTCTAAATCGTCTAGTGTGATCCCTTCTACAAACTTGGTCGTTCTCTTCTTCACCACAGTTACTGACTCAACAGGGGTCCCCTTGAGTACAGATTTAATTTTTGTGAAAAGAAAAACGTCTCTTGGTGTCAATTTTGATGAGTAGGCAGAATGATCAAGCACTGCGATGCGTTTCTCGGCTAAAGTCTGCTTCACTCAGAGCATTAAATTAACTGCTGCGTTGTTTTGGTAACGAATAAAGAAGTCACTTTCCCTTCTCTGGCAACTTTCTTCCGACTCGCTCTCTTAAAATCGCCAGAACCTGTTTGCAGTACAGATGGCTCACTGTTCCTCCATTGGCAATCCATCCTGCCAAATTTGCACCATAAACGTCAAAGTAAACAATTAACATAGCCTTGGACTTGCTTTACCTTGCTTTCTTCATCTTTGGTGACGTTGGTTTTTTTCCAATGCATCGAAATTTTTTTCATTTCAGGGTGGAATTGGAAGATCCAGGTTTCATCACAAGTGGTAACGCTTTCTGAAAGGCTGAAGTTCATCTGAATTTTTTCCAGAATGTCATCACAGATTTGCTTGCGATTCTCGTTGTTTTCAGGCGAAAGAAGCTTCGGAGCCATCTTAGCAAAAACTTTTTTTCATGTTCAGATTTTCATACGAAATTTGCCTAACAGTCTCTTTTTGTTTACCAAATGTTTACAATTTCTCCTATCATGATAATACTCAGTTATTGACCATTTCTAAAAATTGCAATAAGTATTGACCACAGTGACTTCAGTTTTCGAAGTGCTTGGGCGTCCCAGATGTTTGTCGTCTTTAAAGTCCTCTCGGCCATCAATGAACATTTTTTGCCTCGCAATATCACGCGCACGTGATATGCATTTCTTCCTCGTAAGCCTCACTTAATATGCAGAAAAAACTGCTAGGCGTATTCTTTAACTTCACCAGTTTAACGTTTATCCGTTACTGAGCACTTGAACTCAGAATTTTTCCCGCGAAAAACAACACGTCTAGTTTCAAAGGCACGTGTTATTGCGTACAATCTTCCTACCGAAGTTGGGATTTAAATTGACGCCTTTCTACTGCGTAAGCGACTGTTCTCCCAACTGAGTTACTGTACGTAGGCATGCCCATTGCTGCTACTCTGCCGATTTGAGTCATACTTCTCCGCAGTCGTACGTCATAATACGATGTACGTTACAGTGTCACTCAACTAATTCAGAGAATGAGGTGAACTTTGCATTTCTGGTTACAGACCGCTCTAGGTCAATGAACTCCCACTCACTTTCGATTTGCATCGCCCGTTTCATTCGCCACAACACAGCCTCGTTATTTTACAGCCATATTTCGTATAATTGAAGCAGTTTCCTCTCATTTTAATTTTTATAGAGTGTGTAATTGAGCAGAGTTCCGGAGCTTTTTGCAGAGAAATAAAATGAGCAACGTCAACATACTACATACAGGATAGCTATTATGCATTTCTTAAACAGTGATTAGAAAAGACGCGAAACGTTTTAACCTGAATTTTTGCCAATAAAAGACATCACAGCTCTTTTCTGAAATAATACTTCATAGAAAGAATATCTGGGGAAATAATTTTATTTTTGTTTCATGGTTTAACGAACCCCTTGGGCACATAATCTATAAGTAATCGTCCGATCCTAATTTAGGGCAGTTGGCTCCTACAAAGCCAGTGTCGTAAAACAAACACAGCATCAATTTTCTCTCCTGAACTCTAATCCAGGCACAAATGGGAGTGTTAGCTTGAGGTTTGCAGTTTCGAAACTATTCCATCTGGTCGGAAATGTTCAGTTATGTGCAATAACTTTGACTAAATATCAAACACACTCTGGATGTTTTCTTCCCATAATCTTAATTCACTCAAAGAGATGGTAAAATTTATTACCCATGATTTATCAAACTCTTGAAAGCAAGGAATTAATGTGTCTTCAAAATGTAAGATACGTATATTACACCGTTATAGGTATATAAGCATATCCAAGAATTTAACTAGTATTTACTAAAAGGGTCCTTTCATTTTAAGTTAGTGCTTCTAAATACGGGCCGAACATTAATTACATGAAAGGATTAGAATCGTAAGCCTACATGATTTGGAAACTAATTCGGGAACTTAGACTTCATTGATTGATTAATGCATCCAAGTAAATGTAAATGTTTCTGCCAACGAACGCCCCCCCCCTAGAGATGCAGTCAAAAATAAACGAATTAACGCCGATGAGCTATCAATTGTACATGGCGCAACAGAAGGATGAGTAACATATTTTTCGTAAACACCGCAGCCTGAGATTACCTTCGCTCAGGAGAGTCATCATCGGTACATGCAAATACTACGACGTAGCATGATTCGGATTCTGAAATTTTCGGTGCAGTATCATGGTGAACAGACTACGCTCCGCATTAAGTAACCAGTTGACTGGTCTCGGGAGAGAAAGATTTTTCGCCAATTATTCAACAACACATCCTTATTTATATTGAGCGAAGTCTAAGTATGTTCCTCAAAATTCCTTTCCCGACCAATCAATGACATGTCGAATCTTGCATCCTAGATGTGCGGGCATGAGAATTTCAGAATTGAGAACGCATGAAGGCTGATAATAAAGGAGAAAAAACTATGGTTCTAATAAGGATTTTTAAACTGGATGACCCAGAAGAAATTCGATCTTTAAGAAATACTGAAGCGATAGCTAGAAATTATGTGTATTCAGAAGATCAGAAGATCAGAAGATCCAGTGTATCAAGAGTGTAGACTGATTTTGGAGAAGTACAGAAAGTAGATCTGCAGATATGTGAGGTTTGATCGTATGCTGGAACTGAAGTGTATCAAGCTTGGGTCAGGGAACGACCAAGGGACTCGCTGCCTAATTCCGACGATGTATCAGAGAAAACATTCAGTGTGTATCGCGCTTGCTTTTATTACGTATTCAGAAGTCTTATGTGAGCACAGATGTTTGTGCACGGTCGACAAGACACAGAAGCTTTGCCTTCGACAAAAATGGTATGAATGTAGAAACTAACTGTAAAACCGGATCTGCATGAAACTCTCCTCTGCAAAAGAAATGAAAGCAGCCTTCTCTTCCATTTGAACAAAACGATTATCACCGAGGATAAGGTTTTGTGAATTGTGAATTGCACATTGCAGTGGGTCGCGTGCTTGATGACCAGCTACTATTCACACGGACAACGACAGACATAGAAGAGCGAAATTGATGTCAGAAGACTTGTTAATGCTATACGATAACAATATTACAGATCATATGTAACTCTGAATGATGTCCTATCTTCGCGATTATCCTTGGTACCGATGCACAGGGTAGTAGCATCAATTCTCAAACTCAGACGCACCTAGTACCTGCGAACTGGATAGAAACTAGTTATAAAGTTCGAAAGATTTTCTCGAAGACCATTCTTGTGGTGGTGGCGGATGACACAGTGTCTTTGAAAGGACGAAGAACGTTGATCCGAGTTGCTTTCTTGGTACAAACAACTACAGAATGAAGTTTGACATTGTAAAAGGGGATTTTGTCATGAAGGGAAAAACGTTGCAGCTTACAATTAATGAATCAAATGTGCGTGAATCATGCGTTCCCTTACCTACAAATGAAAGTAGTCAGCGTGAACTCCATATTGTTAGAGTGTTACACTGAATATTTGCTTTGCTTTCACGGAAGGAGAAAAATAGCCTAGGGTACGGAGAGTATTGCTGTTGCCAAATCCTGTCGAACAAATGCCTTATCGTATCAGAGTAGAAGCCATAATGCCTAACAGGAGTGGAACCATACCAATGAAGTGCCATTCTTTATTTTGACAAGGCTTTTTGTAGCTTTTCGACGCAAATAATAAAAAATACAGTTTCTGGCATTCGATCCTCTTTCGCCACCTAGAACGAAAATATTATATGATATAACTGGAAAGCAACGCGAAAATTTATCTCAAACCGTCTCTAACGTCCGAGTGTTATCGGCAACAGTACATCTCTCACATTCGAGAATGGTGTTCTGATGAGAATTGAAATTTCGAAGGATCTTGGTAATTCTATACTAAATAAATTTACCACTGAATCATATGTTGATAATCGAAACATACTGAATACACTGTTCCTTCTTGTTGTGTTAACGAAACATCAGCGCACAAAATTTTCAATGATGCAAATTCAGCAATCAGACTGGTAACTGTGGCTTTCACAGGTCTTGTTCTGTGAATGAAGTTCGGACATTTCTCGGGAATTATACTGTCTTTCAGAGCGATAAGCTTTCCCCTAAGTGGACTATAGTCAGCCCAAACTTAAATGGACAAGTCAAATGATTGAAAATGAGATCACACACCAAATGTTTTTGTTTTTCAATGAAGAACATTTACAAAGTGCCAGATTTCTTCAAAATCCTGAAATTTAAATTTAGTGAAAATATATTTAAGTTTAAAAATTTTCATCCAAACACAAGTGCATGTGTAAGTTTTATAGAACCTTTTTTCGGGGCTGCTGTTATCATTGGTTTGTCTTTGAAGTAGCCTTCAATAAATTAATTGTATGAGAAAAATAATGTAGTTCCGCTTTGAGCGTGAGGTGCACCTCTTATTTTTATCCTGTCAGACAGAGTTCAGTAGCGACAGCATAAATCTGGTAGAATAGGTTTAATTCACTTTCCGATATTTAAAAAAAATGTAGAATAAGTATACAGCAACAAAAGACCCTTTCCACCTTTTTGTAACAATGTCACGACATCTGTCTAAAACCTATAGAGACCCTATGGTTTAACTATTTTATATTTCTACTGTACATAATGTAATCCCTCCGTTAAGAAAACTTCAACATTTTCATCGTCCTGGAGAGGAGATCGAACCCACACCTACCGATTTCCGGTCGAGCATGCTAGGCATTTTACTACCTAGGACAAGAAAATTCCAAGCAACTGAACATAAATTTCTGAGAATCTTCAGATTTGCGCTAGTCGAAGCGATTCTGCCCCATCGTAGGGACTCAAGACCTTTTCTCACATCTTTCGGATGTAGGTCGGAAATTGCAGTGATAGAAATATGTCATATACAAATGATTTCTTTTGTTGGATGGATTGGGAAACGAATTTACCTAAAGAAATAAGTACATGGCACGTATTTAAATATTTTGTATTTTCACTGTACACCATGTAATCCACGTAATACATGGTTACATGGTGTACAGTGAAAATATAAAATATTTAAATCCCGACCATGCATTTATTTCTTCAGGAAAATTTGTTTCCCAATCCATCTAACAGAAGAAATCATTTGTATATGACGTATGGTTTAACGTTTTCGTATTTTATTTGGTTTCGTGTTTTAACGATCACCATTAGCAAATATAAAGGGCATAAAAAACTGACCATCCCTAATTTGTGGCCACTTGATCCAAGTAGGGCGGAGAACCTGCGCCGTAAGAAAAACACACAATTCATGTCTCATCTGGGCCTCGAAACCCGGCCCGACTCTAACGTTTTGTCGGAAGCCAACGCCTCAGACCAACCAGATAACGTGGTTGCTCCTCGTTTTCGTAAAGTTGTTCTTTAATATAACCTTATGCCAAAACATTAGAATTTCCATTTTTTCAAAACAACAATTTTGAGTTTGAATGACATATAATGCCACAAAAGAATAGCTGTGTATCGCGCCAGAACATTTCTTCCCCTGAAAAGTGTCGTTTTTGTAACTAGGAACTTCTCTAAGCTATTTTTTCACCTTCCAGTTTATTATTTAGAAAAAAGATATATTTATTGAATATCGCAACGTTCTTAATTTACTTGGAATGTGATAACTGCAATATTTTTAGAACTACAGTAGTTTAACTGTAATAGTAACAACTGCGATCCCCGGTTAACCAATACAAAGTTTATTCATTTATATGCAAAATGAATTATGGTTACTAATTACAAACACTGCGGGAAAAAAGGTTCTGCCCGGGCCTAGCCGGGCTTTCTGTTTTTTCTTCTATCAGTTAAGTAAAAAATTCCGGCCGGCCCCGTACATGAAGGTTTAACATTTTTCTCCTGGATTAAAGAAAAACGCTTCGACTCACAAAATCACAAAACTAGCATTGACTTGTTAAATAATCAGATGGCGAATATCATTGAGTGAAACGATATACTTGGAAGCACTTCCACCAATTACGACTGAAATCGACAATCCGCGCTGTAAGATAAGAATCTGAAACGGGCAAGTTTATATCTTTAAAGTTTGAAATCAAATTCAGTTTTCACTTTGTTGGCTTCAGCGACTAAAGCACATAACTTTAAAAAATATATACAGCCTACGTCCAATATGACAGCATAACTGACGTAACAGCAGTGGGATAAAAGTATCACGTGTATACCAGAATACAGCAGTGGGATAAAAGTATCACTTGTATACCAGAATACAGCAGTCCTTCGATAACCAGCGAACAGATGAAAACCGGTTTTTACCGGCATGGTAGACGGGCATTAACGGAGTCATAGCAACCGTTCTCGTCCCATTTTATTTTAGCTGTGGATGATCAGAGAGTAAACATCCGTGTTGGTTGGAAACTTAGTGAATCAACTACTGAAACTTACAGAATGTTAAAAGAAGCATATGGAGACACACCATTATTCCGCAGCAGAGTTTTCGAATAGTATGCACGGTTTCGTGAATGGCGGAAATCCTTTGATGATGATCCGAGATCTGGGAGCCCCGCCAATGTGAAGACAGCAGAAAAAAATCGAAGAGATGCGGAATAAGTTAAAGAAAGATCGCCGAATTACAGTGAGACTTTTGGCTTAATCGGTGGGCATCAGTGATTTTAGCTGTCATGAGATTCCACGCGAGGATCTGAGAAAATGTTAACTTAGTGCCAGATTGGTACGCCCGACTCTGAGTGATAACTGAAAGGAGGCTCGTTCATCGATCTGTTCCATTCTACTGGGCACTGCTGTTGAGGATTCTGAGTTTTGCTCCATAATTATTGCAGGATATGAAACATGGTGTCTGCAGTATGATCCACAAACCAAGCGACAAAGCGCTGAATGGAGACGTGCCCACTCACCATCGACGAAGAAAACCCGCATGTAACCGTCGAAGACAAAGAAGATGCTGTTATATTTGTTTCGATTCGTAAGGTACAGTCCACAAGGAATTCGTACCAATGGTTCATAGGGTAAACCAAGAATTCTACAAGCAAGTCCTACGTCGTTTACGCAGCAGTATTAGTCGCCGTCGTCCCCAGATACGGTAATCCGAAAATTGGTTCTTGCTCCATGATAATGCAAGACCACATACCGCATTGTCAGTCCAACAGTTTCTGGCTCACCATTAAGTCACTGTATTACCACATACCCCGTATTTCCCTGATTTATCGCCCTGTGGCTTCTTCCTGTTCTCCAGGATAAAACGACCACTAAAAGGACAGTATCATGCAGACATTGCATCTGTTCCAGCAGCCATGACAAAACAACTTGCGGAAATCCCATAAAGTACCTTCCAGAACTGCTTTCAGAATTTTCAGAAACGCTGGAAACCGTGTGCTGATTCAAAAGGGCAGTAATTTGAAGGAGACCAGTATTAATCGTGAGTATGGTGCTTTTAGATATTCTTTATTGCGTCAATTCTGAAACTTTTTGGACGTAGGCTGTGTCTTTATAATATTAATGCATTTTCATGAAATCAATCTGTTCCCCAAGTAATGTTTAGGCATTAAAAGCTTGACAAGACGAAATGGTGATGCTAGTGAGATAAACGGCGTTCAAACTGTTGTACTAGACTGTAGTTATCAAACTTTTTATTGGAGGTTTAACGACCATCGTGAACAAATCAGTGAGATACAAGCAGTCGCCGGTCCATAATTTAGAGCCACTGGTTCCAGGGAAGGGACAGAGCTAGCGCCGTAAGACAAACACGTCATCCATGCCTCACCGGGACTCGAATCCTGACCCAACTCGGACGAATGATCAGAAGCCATCGCTTAGACCACTGCACCACCAGGCTTTATTAAACATTATCTTATACGCTCTAATATCGACTCGTCAAGCTGTTAATGTTAAATAATGCGTGATAGGCCTCATGAAGAAAATGCATTATTATTTTCGAGATAGTTATACCACTGTACCACCTAACTGAACGTACAGTCTCTTATTATATTTTCAAGATTCGTGCAAAGCGTAATATTGGATTGTCGGAAAAGTCATGAGGTATTTTAGCCATGTTTTGCAAAGGTAATTTATTGAAAGAAAGAACAAAGATCAATCAATGATATAATGCCCGTTTTATTTGATAACCTTTTGCCATCTTTCAGTGAACTGCAGAATGCCTCGTTCATAGAAGGACCTGTCTTTCGTGACGAAAAACTGCAAAAGGTGCTGATTTACAGCCTCATCTGAATTGAACGTTATACCACGTAAGGACTGTTGAAGAGAGCGAAACAAGTGGAAGTCTGACGGCGCAAAGTCAGACGAGTATGCTGGGTGTGGCAACACATCCCACCCAAGCTCCAATAATTTTTGGCGGATGATCAAACTTGTGTGTGGTCTCACGTTGTCGTGATAGAACACAACACCTTTACGATGAAAGAGCTCTGGAGGTTTCTGGATGAAGGATTCGTTCAAACTGTCCAATTGCCGACAGTACACATTCGAATTGATTGTTTGGTTCCGAGGTAGGAGCTCGATAAACACGACACCTTTAAAATCCCAGCACACTGGGACCAGAACCTTTAGCTAATGAATGTCTGCTTTGGATGTCGTTTGAGGCGAAGCAGCACGTCAGGACCAAGACCGTTTGCACAGCACATTGTTGTACACAATCCACTGTTCGTCACCAGTTATCAGTCGCTTCAAAAAAGAATCGTTTTCCTCACATTTAATGAGCATACCGCAGATGTTTATACGCGCCGTCAATTGAACTTCTTTGAGTTCATGAGGAACCCACACATCAAGCTTTCTTAAGTATCCCAGCTTCTTCAGGTGGTCGTGAACGCTTGAATGATGGATTTGCAATGTGTTTGCTATCTCTCGTGTCGTGTAACGTGGGTTTGACTCGATCAATGCCTTGATTTGGTCGTCATCAACATCGGTTAGCCTCCCGGACCGAGAAGCATCGTTGAGGTCAAAATCACCTGCACGGAATTTTGCGAACAACCGCTGGCACTAACGTTCTTGTAGAACATTATCACCGTACACTTTACGCAGCTTTTCACAAGCTTGACGCGCGTTCTTCCCTTTACGGAAGTAAAAAAGTGAAATATGGCGAAAATGCACAGTTTCGTTTTCCATCTTCAACTTGATGTCAAATTTCCGTAAATCAACCAAATCGCTCACTGTTCCTTTTAGACTACAGCTGGAACTGGCACCTGTCGAATGCCATAGCAATAACAGAGCTGCGCCTCTAGTACTTCCAAAACCTCCATCGGGTGCCAAAATACGTCATGACTTTTCCGACAACCTAATATAACGTAGCTGGTTTAATTTTCCGAGTAAAGTTAAGACGCGTCAGCTTCAGAAGCGGTTTGTTGCTACAACGGGGTTACGGTTTGAAGTATTTGTTTACATATTTGGAGAGCAAGGTTATATAGTTTACACGTAAGCGTGGAAGAAGAAATGCGTTTACATATGTAACAGAAGTATATTGTTAAGTCTAAACCTCGTCTGTGAGATTAATTCCTGAGAAAAATCGTACGTCTCTCTGCGTTACATTCCGTTTACTACTGTATTAGTCCAGTCTAGTACAATAGCTTTGTTACTCCAGAGGAAGCGTTTCGTTATTTGAAGTGATAGAGTACGTAGCATGAAAGTGTGTGCTGGCGGGGATTTATAAAGTTAGGCTCGTTCAGTCCTCTATTTCACTGTCAAGTTGTTCCATATTACCCGAGACATGCTTAGATAGTGAAGTCATTAATTGCATGGTAATGGTGAGAGGTATACATAGCACACGTAGCATTTTCAAGGAAAACGTGTGTGGGAAGTGACTGCGAACTCTACTGATGTTGCTCCCGGCAGATTTAAAGTTGTGTGGGGTCACTATCTTTTAACAATATGCTAAAAATACCATGCGGAAACTCTATCAATTAAGATGTACAGGAACACGGAGTACCGAAGAGCCTTCTCGGAAACACTTAGGTGGAAGGAATTTAGTAGGCTTGTCGTAGATCCCATACAATTTAGTTGCCACTGACCCGAAATATTATTGAACAACCGTGCAAAAGTAATTTTACAGCGATCTAAGTTTTTTTCCCTTACTCCTCTGCAAGTCCGTCACATGTAAGTCTCATACCATATGTCTCCTGTCATCGTTCTCTCTTTCTTTCTAATTGAATAATACAGAAGTGCACTTCGTTCAGAGGAAAGAATTCAGGAGACAGGAAGAAATGTCATTTGGACACCGTAAAGCAAGGTTCTCCAGGTAGATCAAATGAACAAAATTTATTCATAGTATATGTTTTATTTTAAAGTCTGCTATAGTTTCGCTCTGCGTTTGGCTCAGTTTCATCAGGAAAAATGGAGTATACATATTTAAATCATAGTGACACCATTAGTGTTCTGCTGACGGTCACGGATTTTGTTGAGCTTAGGTGCGTCGCATACATATAGAGACAGTCAACTTTGCGCCGCGAAAGCAATGCGAATATAAGTAGGAAGCTGAAGTGGTACCTAATTAGACATAACCATACAACAAACGTTTCGATCCGTCGAGAGGACCGCATTGTGTGAAAAGAACACGATAAAGTGAAATAGTGTAATTTTAGGTGTCTCATAAACCTAAAGACAACTATTTAAAATAGCCACATGCAAATGAGATGTACAAATTAGCATGCTGTACGCACGCACATGGGCCGTAATTCTGTCCAGCTTACAAAAGACAGCGGACGTGCGGTCAGACATTCATTTGCCGAAATGCCACGCAACAGTCAACTTTCTGGTGAGGAGGTGCAGAAGATTTGGAGACTGAGAGCAAAATGGATTGCCTGTAGCGAAAATTTGTAAAGCCATGGGGAGGAGTAGGGCAGTCATTTATAAGACTTTATCGAAACGAGGTCCGTTAACTGCCAGAAAACGGCTTGGAAGGCCTCGAATAACCACCAAACAAGATGATCGTGCCATCATGCGTTTATGTTCATCCCAAAGGTTATCACTACGTCAAGTTTCTCGGACTGTTGGTGTCACCGTCTCAAACGACACAGTTCATCGACGAATCAAGGAAAGTCGCAACATTGTGCTCCTTAAAGTGCGCCGTCTGCTACACCTCACGCGGTGCCACAAGGAAGCTAGATTGTTATGGGCAAGCACCCACATGCACTGGACGGACGAGTGGATCACAACTATTTTCTCCGATGAGAAAAAGTTCAACCTGGACGGCCCTGACGGTTGGAACTGCTATTGGCATGATTTACGACGCGAGCCATGCACCTTCTTCAGAAGACAGAAAGGAGGGAGATCTGTGGTGGTCTGGGGAGCTTTTGCATTCAATGGGACAACGGATATCGCTTTTCTGCAAGGCAGGCAAAACTCCGAAACGTATCAGGACATACTCAGTAGCCACCTTTTACTGTTTGCTGAAACTCTAGCGGGTGTTGATTATCTGTTCCAGCAAGACAAGGCCTCTATCCATCGGTCTGCATCAACGAAAAGCTGGTTTAACACTCATCATGTGACCGTAATGGATTGGCCAGCACTCAGTCCAGATCTGAACCCTATCGAGAACCTTCTTAAGTGTGGTGGCATTGAAATAGCAGATTGAACGAAGCTGGTACGCACTCCGTCCAGAACACTTACATCACTTAGTGGACTGCATGCCCAATCGGGTTTTCAGTGTTATTCGGAACAACGGCTCAACTATTCGTACCGGAGGTGCTCATAACTAGTAAGTCTTTATATTTTTGAGACAGCGTATTTTTAGTTTTTTTCTTGTACTTGGCGTCGGAATTGTTATGTTTACGTCAAACTATTGTGCAGGTGCGTGCCCTATGCTATTTTTGCTATAAATATGAGGTGTACATTTCAGCTCGTTGTTGTTTCTTTTGTATTTCATAATTTGTTCTGTCTCTATATTTATGCGACGCACGTGCTTGAGAGATATAGAGGCGATGCAATGTCGTTGACAAGTCATGAGGAGTTGAGACACATGTGAAGCGCTTACAAAATATAAAGCTTGATGGCTGATCAAGTTTATTAATAATTATTGATTCAATCATCAATTATATAAAATTATAATTTTATATACCTGATTCAAGCATCGAGCTTGATACTTTGTAAGGTTTTCACATTCACTGGTGTTCAAAATTAAGTCCAGAAGGCAATAGCCGACAAATAATTCAAAGCACTCAATGAAATGTTTTAATTTTCACAGGTCATATTTGCAAATTGCACGAGAAACAAATACCCGCAGTGAAATATGCATAGCGTTAGCACAATGCTCTCCGATATGTAAATTGAGTTACCTAATCAAAGCCAACGGGGAACGGCGGCGGCATATGTCGATGACAGCGCGTGTGAAAAGCATTCCGGTGGCTGCAATTTTTCCCCTTATGTCTCATACACGTATATCCGACGCTGTACGGTGGCGAGCGATAAGAAAACTAGAAACATTCCTGTCTCAGGCCTAGGTCGCAAGGGACTTGAATATCCACCCCAGATTGGTTTCATGGTTATGGCAGCAATTCAGCAACCCCGGTGGGTTAGCACGTAGGCCTGACCAATGTCGTGCAAAGAGTACGACACCCCGTGAGAGCCGTTATTTCGTTTTAACCACATTGCGTCAAACGTCCAGCTCAGCAAATGTGTTTGGAGCTCTCCTCTGCCACTTGGGCTAACGCAAACGACATATAGAAGAAGGTTTAATGCAATTACCTCTTATGCCAAGACACTCATGGTTTGTGTCCCACTAACGGCATCTCACTGGACAGCTCGCTCAAGCTGATGCTGGCAACATCCTTTCTTTAAGGCCAGACGAATAGGTCGGTGTTCTTTTTACAGACGAGTCTAGATTCAGTCTACAAACGGATTCTCGTCGGCAGTTCATCTAGAGGGAACAGGGATTCTGTGACGACACCGCCAACGCTCGCGAACGAGACTCCTTCGGAGACAGTGGACGGCTCGTGTGAGATAACGTTATGTTCAACGGCCGCACAGCAGTCAACGTGGCCTCGTGTGACAATGTGAATGCTTAACGCTATAGGAAAGAGATTCTAGAGTTCTGTGCCAGACTTTTCCGGAGAGCTGTTGGCTCTCAGTTCCCTTAAATGACTGATAAATCTCTCTCAAGAAGACCTCAGCTTGACGATGATTTCCTGCACAGCTAGCATATTTGGCGTATGATCTGGCCAACCATGCTTTCTGACCTGAGTTCTTATAAAATATGCCTGGGATGCTCTGAAACGACATGTATAAGCTCTTTAGCTTCCTACCAGGACCCTTCCTGAGCTGCACATCCCCTTCATTGAGGAGAACGGAATTTTTTAGCTCCAGAGTTCATCAACAACCTAGTGATGAGTATGTATCGTAGTTCTGAGATTTGTCTGTCCGTACGAGGTGATCACATTTCTCATGAAAACATGTTTCAGTTACGTTCTTAGATCTCACCTTGGTGACATTTGCGTATGTGACCGCGTATACGTAAAATGTGTACATATTTGTCTGTTGTTTAAAAAATGTTTATTACCCTTATGATTGTGTCTCTTTACATACGAAATGTGTCTATCTGATATTACGTGTTTTCTTTACTTTGCGAATTTCGCTGTCTGATTTAAAATTTTCAATGAAAACACTGCGGTGGTGTCATTTGAACACGATTTGCGAACGACATGATATCTATTCCATTTTCTTAAGCGCGTAGAAACAAGTCAACGAAACCCGTGACCACAAGAACACTGATGAAGCCACAACGATTTAAATATTAAGGCTCCAATTGGCCTGGTGAAGCCAAACCAAACCCTCAGAGAAACTATGGTACATCTCAACCTAGCAAAAACACAAGTGTTGGGAAGCCGCTGACAACCAACTGGAAGTGATGGGTCACTCCTGGCTGAAACCTGCCTCTCACGGCCCGGTAGCGGTCCGTTGGTGGCAGCGCCATCAGTTGACAGCCATTGATGGCCCTACAGCATCGCCTTGAATTGCGGGCCTCCAAGCAAGTGCCACTACTGGCCTGCTTCTGGCAACCGATGCAACCCCAACACCAGGTGGAAGCAATGGGACTGCGCATGCGCAGAAGCAACACGTGATGTGTCTCTCGTGGTACCAGTTACTTGAAGACGACGATATCGCCATCGTGTTATTTTAGTGGATGTTAAGAAAAATGCAATATGTAGAGAGGCGAATTAATTTCCTAATGAAATGCCACGTCGACGTAGATATCAGATTAAGCCATGAAATACTAGATTACAACCATGAAATACACCCTCTCTATTCCCATGAATAACAAGAAATAATTTCTGTGTAATCTTTCGTTTTGACATACACTAAACCGCTTAAACAACAGTCCTAGAAAAACATTAAAAAAAACGGGTGTTGGAAAAAAAAGAATTATACACGTACAAAATTTATCAATTATTTGAAAAAAAAAAAAAAAAAAAAAAGCAACGCTTTGTGGATATAATGCACTCATCCATGGGTTGAATACACAGGACTGGAGGAATTCGCTTCTAAAAATAACGAGAAGTAAAATAAAATATCTTTCCTTTTTAAAACAAATGGAGCTTCGGACAGCGGAAAGGAAAGATACAACGTTAAAAATGTAACAGCCGCCCCGGTGGCGCAGTGGTCTAAGGCGTTGGCCTCTGATCATTCGTCCGTAAGGGGTCCGGGTTCGAATCCCGATCAGGCATGGATGTTGTGTTTGTCTTACGGCACTGGCTCTCTCCCTTCCCTGGAACCAGTGACCCTAAATTAGGGACGGGCGACTGCTTATAGCCCATTGAGTTGCTCACGGTGGTCGTTAAACCTCCAATCAAAAAAAAAAAAGAAAGAAAAAGAAAAAAAATGTAACAGAATGTGACATGAACGGGTAAATATATTAATTCAACAATCGACGTTGTTCAAGACGACAAGGACATCACAAAACTTTGAAAAGCTCCTTTAAATTGGTACACTCCTTGAAAATGAGTGAAGTTCCCTTAAGGTAAAAAAAATATATTTACGCTGAAAAAATAAATTTATTAATTATATGAAACTGACACTTATGAAAAATACCTCGCAAAATTGTAAAATTAAAGAGAGACCCATTCGATTACACATTCTGCAGGAAAGAGTCTCAGCTTCAAGCTAACGCTTGGGCTTGGCAAATCAGTCCAATTTGTAGAGCACGCGCTTCCCACGCAGGCAGTTCTTGGTTCGTTTCCAGACAGATCCAAACGGGCGGCTTACCCGTCTGTTGAGAAATTTCCCCAGTGCAATTCTATAATTCAGAAGTTTTGTAAGGGGAAAAAAGAAGTTGTAGCTTTAGGAAACTGCGGTTATCCTTGATTTCTATTTATTAATTTTTTTATGGCTACTACTGGGAAATTGGCGGACAAGATTCGGCAAGCCATCAGTTACGTCACGTGATTGCCGGCTGCCACTGGCGGAAAACAAGCGGGCCATCATTTATGGCACGTGCTTGCAGGGCCGCTGAAGGGCTACTTGTGGCAGCTACTGCCTGTGGTGGATAATTGATATCCTTCTTGTGGCATATGACAACTGATGGGGGTGCCAACTGTTGGCCGGCTGCTGGCCTGAACTGCTGGCCCTTGTTTGATCGCCCGGACATTTTATTGACGATTCGGCAGCGGCAACGTAGTGCTGGGCCATTGCTGGCAGTCCTGGCTGCCAGCAATTGCCCAGTGCTGGCCCAGCAAGACTGTTTTTGCTGGGAAAGTGAATAAGACCTGTTGGTTTGATCTATCTCAACATCAGAAGGATCATAGTCGAATACTTTTTAAAGCTTTCCAGGTGTACGAACTAGGCCTGACGTCGATATGACACAGGAAAAAAATTTGAAATCATCTGAAAACGGGAGAACAAATTTATTAATATATTTCAGGGTGCAATTCCAATGAAAACGGAAGCAGAGATTTCAGACTTTATCGAAAATGGGAATTAATAAGAGAATTACTTCTTGGCATATAGCTTACATAAGTAGAAGATACCGACCATCATATATTTTATAAGTGATTGCTTATTGAATTTCGTTTTTGTTTATTTGCGTAGCCCTTCATTTTTTCAGGACTCAAATAAACGTTAAATTTGATTCATACGATGCAGCAGGTATCCAGTTGTGGAAATCATCATTTTGTTTCGGAGATAACTCTCACCATAAGCAAATCTGAAGGCTACACGCATTTGCTCCTTCCTAAATTAGGACCACCAGTACTAAGAACGAGGGACAGACAGGGCTATCAGGCGAGCACTCTACACATGGGACTCGAACTCAGGCCCATCTCGGACCAATGGTCAAAATTCAACACCTCAGACCTCTCTGTAACCCCGAGGCGGGTCGTCATTTAAGAGGACCGTACACTCTGCATCGGATTTTTGAACATTGGCTGAATTCATCAAGTCAGTACCTGCCCGATTTTTAAACTGCTCCAGAAATTTACAGATGTAACCTCTAATGCGAAAACAATAATTTTCAATTTTAATATTTATTCGTCTTTTTTTAGATAGCTTTAGTCAAGTTCACTTTTTGAAGTTTACTGAAATATATATTTTTTTACAAAAGAGTGTCTCGGTAATTTCTAATCTGAAAACACTGCCCCTAAATTGACAAAGATATTGAAATGCGTTCAGAGAAAAAAATATCATTGCCTTCTTGAACTTCCAGTTTTTTTATTCACTTGGGTTTTCCCTTTTCTTCTTAGCAGAAGTGTCAACAACACAATGTAAAAATAATGAGGTGTCTCTTTGGTGGTCGAGTGGCATCAGCTTTTACTTCTGTTGATAATTTCAATCAATTTCATGTGATTCTTAAAGTGATCAAACTATTTGTTTAGTAAAAATGATCAATGAAGCTACAAAAAATGTCGCACATTAAAGTACCATTACCAGCTCTCAAATTGTGTTACGACATGAAGATCAACCATCATTTTTGGGTGTCATATGCTATGCTTAAGTACATATTGGAAATCTATAAAGATTTTTTGGGATATCTGCTTTTTATGAGCTGAAATAGAAGCCTTACCGAAGCGCTAACAGAATCGGTGCTGACGCTATCTCGTGTTACTTCAGTTCGCTGATCACGGAAACACCCTCTCACAGCTTTTGTGAAACGCCCTTTGATACACTAGTCATCTTTTGTTCCACTTCTCCTCTATGGTTTCTTCTTCTTCTTCAGTTGCTTGTCATCTTTTTCTTCTTACGATCCTTTCTTGTGGCTTTCCTAGATACTGCTTCGAAGAGGTTCCTTCAGCGAAGAAAACAAAACAAAGGTGGGATTTAAACCTCCCATAACGCAATAGATAAAATGCTAGAGCTGAAATCTTGAATGCTGTTACGAAAAATTGAATCTGAATGCTGTATCTCCACATTAATTTTTCGAGTTAAAAAGGTGATATGTAAAATGATCACTCGAGTAGCTGTATTCGCCCAATATGCATAAAACAACTTCAAATGTCACAGGAACAATACTTTTTCTTCTTCAACTACACTGATATCTAAAACGCAATCGCAATATTATGTTATTTCCATTAAGTGACGCAATTCAGCCACCTAAAGATGGTAAGAAAGAATCTCCATAGCAAACTACAATAAAGTAGCAAATTATTACGAACACCTATCTAATAAAGCTTTGAGCTCCCTTTTTGGCCTTTAAAGCAGCATCACTTCGGTATGGTGTGGATTCAACGACATGCGGATTTTGTTCTGCAGGTATGTCCAGCCTTGCGAGTACGATGGGGTCCTTCCATTGCCGAATGTTCGCTGGAGAAAAATCTCTGTTACGGCTGACACTCTCAATCTCATGTAGCAGGTGTTCAATTGGGTTAAGATCTGGGGAATGTGGTAGCCATTTTAGTCCTTTGCAGTCACGTGGAACTAATGTGTGACAATCCGAGTATTGTTGCATGGTGCATTATCCATCTGGAAGTAGCGTTCTTCATCAGGAAACACCATGCACATGTACGGGTTTGCCTAATCCGCAGTGATGTTAATATACCTCGTTTTATTCAAACGCTCTTCCAGAGGTATTAAGCAACCCACTTTTTCATTAAAATATACAGCAGACCATTATACCACGTCCATCAGCTTGTACAATTACCCTAGGAAGCCGGGATTCTTGCTGTTGACCCTACATTCTGGTTCATTTATCAGCGTGTATTAATTTTCGGTGTTACCGTCGGACCAGGTGATCTTTTTTACAGTCCTCAATGGTCCAGTTTTGGTGCTTCTATTCCCACGGCAAAAGAATTTGTAGGATTTTAGCAGTGACTATTGGTAGAGGAAAGGAACCATTATATATAGTTATAGACCATTCGAGTCTATGTGCTACGTTTTGTGTGTGCTGTAATTTTCCTGTAAATACCTCTGCTGTACTAAGCTGTAACTTGACGCAATGGAGCTGGTCTGTTAGATAGTACACTCATGTCCATTCACCGTTGCTCTTGAATATCGACCAGGCGTTTCTGGCCACAGGAAGGACACCTGTGTTATTCTTCTGTTGATTGTGAGCCACTGATTGTACACCTTCGATACAATTGTTCTTGTACAGCTGAGAAGGTTTGGCGATTCTGAGATACTTACACATGCAAGCCAAGAGCCCACTATCATACCTTTTTCAGAATCGCTTAAATCACTAGTTTTTCCCATATCACTGCTGTCTAAGCTTCGTGATTCTCTGGATCCATTGCATCAAGCTCCTGTTAAAGCCATATCAACATCATAGTTGCGTACGTGAATGAGGATGCCACGTGTCTGATTGTTAATAGGTATTTCTAATAATTTGCTTCTTCAGTTTATACTGAAGACAATTCTGGTGTCTCAGCATGTTTTTGAAGTAATCATATTTATCAGAGGTATTTATCTGGTTACAAGGATATGGAGTTGCAAGCAAGTGGGATTATTTTTACAACGGAATAAGTTTTCTCTGGTATTTAGGAAAATCCTTGACAACTGTTTTGGCCACACTATTAAACAATGAGGTAATAAGCGGAGCGACAAAACGTGTCCGTATCTTTCAAATTTTGAGTATATGTAAAGAAAGACTATAACATGAAGGTAAAAAAAAAGACATCTCTTATTTTTACGTTGCCACTTTACCCAGATTTCATGAACAACTATTATTTTGTTACACAGATTTGATAGTGAACAAAATACTCTTAGTCTTTCAGTTTGATGACTACCTACGTTAATTCGATTTAAATGCGGTTCTCATAGGTACAGAGTAACATTTGTTTCTGTTTTTTTATAAGAATACATTACTAACAGATGTAGTGAAAATATGAGAGCTTTAAGGGAAACTAAGCTCTTCTGGTCCTTTCGCAACTTACTGTGGACATCTAGGTAATAAAAAGCTATCTTGTACAATGTTTCTACACGTATCAAACCGAAAAGCGTTCCTTCAATGTCATCAGTATCGCTAAATAATGGATTCTTCAGTAAGAAACTGAGTACTGGGAATTTTAAAGTGTGATATCGCCCATGGATAACAATCAAATATTTGAAATATCTGTTTCTCCCTCAGTAGTAAACTTCATACGTTTTATGAATTTGCTTAACCGTATGTTTGGCCTAAACATTTTCCGAAAGAAAAGTTGGATTCCAGAATGTTTTGTGAAAAAACAGATGGTTACTTATATATTTCTGTGGCGCTTTAGCAAAAAAATATCATTTTACCATGGAAACTCTTACTTGTCTTGAGTCATTCTTAACATTTTAATGTAGTGATTATATGGCTTTTCTTTTATTTCAACTTTTGAAATATACATGTACCTACTAGCTATGTACTTTCAGTAAACGCACAAGTAACCTTAATCGTTCAGAATTTCTATGAAAACCAGAAAAGCATTCCGCGTTCGTGCATGCCTTTTACATATAACATTAAATGATATACACATCATAAAATGAGCACATGCACAAATGGAGTTAAAGAAGTAATTATAAACATCACACCAGTAGGATTCTATTTCAGAAGAGTCGTAACATAACTGTTACAGATTATTACCTCGTAAAGCCACCTCTATCTGAGATGAAAGCTGGTAAACGGCGTGGCATGAAGTCGAACAAAGATCTGATGCTGTCCTACGGCGGATTGCGAAAAGGGTCTTGCACTTCCTGAATAAGATTTCCGTTATTCAATGAAGGCCGTAGCTGACGTTCCAACATCTCCCAGACATGCTCAATAGAAGTGATGTCCTGGGACCAGGCTGGGCAAGGAAAAGCTGCAGCACTACGAAGGCACTCCCGGAAGCCCGGGCGTTATCCTGATTGCAAATGGGCCAGTGGCTGTAGTAACATCGCAGACAGGATGTTGGGTAGCAAGATCTCTCGAACATATTGGTTTGATTTTACAGTCCGTGTTACCATGAATAGGGACGTCCGGCTAGCATAGGAGGTGGCTTCCGAAATCACTAGTGGTGGAAATGTGCCGCTTTACAATAGATTCAGGATATGAGCACTTCGCAGTCCTCCTACTTATATGAATGCGATGGTCATCTGCTCCAAGGAAAAGGGGTGTGGTACAAAATGTCGACGGTCAAAATGTTGACAATAAAATGCCGACACGGTCGTAATGTTGACAATCAAAATGTCGACACGGTCATAATGCCGACAGGGTCAAAAAGTCGACAAGGTCAAACACGGTCAAAATGCCAACACGGTCATGACGTCGCCAGCATAGGCGCTGACTATAAGGGCAAAGTGATTCCCCCTCCCCGCTCATAACTTTACTGGGGGGCAGTGCCCACCCAGTGTTTTTCGTCCTGTTTAATAAAAGAAGTTTTTGTTTTGTGTATGTCATTTTTGAAATGCGTGAGCTGAAATATTTTTATAGAGAAAAAATGTTTTCCAATGCTGTTCAGTGTATCGTGTGCTGTGTTAATTGCAAAACAAGCATTTCTTTCCTTTACAGAAATGTATTATTCTTTATAAGATGGACGAAGCTCTCTCTACCTTATGAGGTCAAAACGATTTATTTCCAAAAAAATAATAAATAGCAAAAGTAAAAACTATTTTCACATATTCAGCATTGCTAATTTGATAAAAATCTTGATTTCCAGCCCCGTATTTCGTTTGACATGTTCATTTGATATGTGGTTAATGTTTAAAAACAATTGTCAAAAATAAAATTAATAAAAAAAAATACGGACTCGTATAATCTCTAGAACTTTTATTCATCTATTTGTTTTTCGCACATCTCGTTCTTTATTTGAGTAACCGCGCTGAGTTCTCGTATGTTTTATAGGCATTTGGAAATAAAATATTTTCGAACATTTTTATAAAATCACTGGCTGAATTTTATTTTTTTAAATATTAATATTCAACTAAATAATATTTCTGTTTCTTTGTTCACTTGCTGCTCAGAAATTACAATTCCGTTTTAAAATATACGTCTAATCTAGTAGTTTATCTTTTTGCCCCCCTTGTTTTTATTTTCATCCTGACACTGAAAGAGACGTACGTCCCACTTATACGTCGGATGTCTTCACGCCTGCCCCCATTCCAATAAATTTCGTGGAGTCGACGCCCCTGGTCGACAGGGTCTAAATATTGCTTTTTTTTTCTTTCTTCTTTCTTTCTTTTTTTAATTAAAAAGCAGCTGTTGAAATTCGTTGCTTCTTTAACGGGCAAACAGATAAGGAAATTGCTCTCCACCCCCTATCACGTCAATCCTATCTGAGGATTGCTAATCGCTAGGATTCCCTTTTGTGGCCCTGTGAATCCTCATTGTTGGTTTCGACCAGATGTCTTGTTACTTGTTAGCGGGAAATTGGCATACTTCTAAATATGACAGCGGAATTAAGTAGTTGTAACGTACCAGAAGATGTGACGTACCTGCCAGAAGGACGCACACGACATAAAGGCAGATAGGAATCAGAATAAAACGTCCGCGTAGCTCAATTGGTAGAGTGACTTATTCCGGAATGAGGGGATCCGGGTTCGAACCCCGGCGCGGATAAAAATGACGGAGAAATTTACTTCGTTATAATGGCGCCCGAACTATCCGGATGACCCGACCGTTCAAAATCTCGCATTGGTGTGATGTTATTTCCACACCGCGAGATAGGAAAAATAAGAGAGTCCTTCTCCAGCACTTCGAAAAAAATAAAAAAATAAAAATAAGGGGGAGATGATGTAACGTACCAGGAGATGTGACGTACCTGCCAGAAGGACGCACACGACATAAAGCCAGATAGGAATCAGAATAAAACGTCCGCGTAGCTCAATTGGTAGAGTGACTTGTTCCGGAATGAGGGGACCCGGGTTCGAATCCTGGCGCGGACAGAAATGACGGAGAAATTTACTTCGTTATGTAGTGTGTTTCAGACTTGATGTTCTTGCACCTTACTTAATAACTGGGCTACTGAATAATCCAGCGGTTACCTGCTTAATGTGCTAGACAGATACAGTATTAAATTTCGTGAAGAACAATAAACAACAGGGTTCCTAAAGAATTGCTCCCCGTAAGCTTTAATCTCTCCTACATCCTTCCCCAATGAAGATGCATGACCCAATTCTGCCAATTTGGTTCCAAAATTATGAATCAACCATGATATCAATTTTCCGGAATATCAGTTCTAGAAGAGAAACCCCGTTATGTGTCAAATTTCGTGAAGATCTGTTGACAGCGGCATGCTGAAGCTAATAAGTTCTTTCGTACATACGAAACGCATCTAAAAACTAAAGGAATCTAAAATTAAAACGAAAACCAAATACCGGTATTTGAAAACAAAAACGTAAGGAAGTAGACAATGTGACTGTTGGCAGTTTTTATCTTTTTCATCATCTCGACATTACGACCCCCACAGTAAAATGCCCGAAATATAACATGAATGTAAAACGCTATGTAAGATGTGAAATCCAAAAGCAATAACAAAGTGTAGTAATAAATACTGTCAGAAGTACAATAAAGATGAAAAAAAAACACGGTCGAAGTGTAAAATTTTCAAAACTCAACAAAAACATCAAAACTGAAATGAAATAAAAGTAAAGTAAAAGGAAAAAAGTTTCACATTTCATTGTCACTTTCAACATTTTAACCCTGTCGACACTTCTAACTGTCCAGAATTTAATCCTGTCGACATTTCTTAACACGCGTCTCATATTCATAAGGGTCACATAACACGCCACGATAATAATTTTGCAGTTGTACTGTGTCACAAAATATTAATTACAAGGCCTTAGGCCTCTTTACAAATTTTTAATCGCCGTGCTCATATTTATAAGATTAACATAACAAGACAAGTTAACTACGTTGCACTTTAACTTAGACACCAAATATTAATTATTAGTCCCTAGGCCTAGGCCTTTTTAATAATTTTTCAATAAACCTAACACTCTTAACTTGACTTGTCATGCAAACCTTATGAATGTGATCACGGCGGTATAAAATTTACTAAAGAGGCCTATGTCTAAACCTTGGGTCTATCAATTGATGTTTTGTGCTCGAGTAAAAGTTCACCAAAATTAATTTGGTTTTCTATAAAAACCTTATGAATATAAGCTCGGCTGACTGAAAACTGGGAAAAAGGCCTAGGACGTGCTTAATTGTTTCTGCCCTACTAAAAGCGTATTACTAAAATCTTGACTTGTTATGCAAACCTTATGAAAATGTGCACAGCGGATTGAAAAGTTTTTAAATGGCCAAGGCCTAGGGCTTCATAATTAATGTTTTGTACCTGAGTAAAAGTGTGACATTATTTTTAGTTCCTATTTAAACTATAAACTCTATTACTGAAACGGCCCAACCTGAAGCCCATGATATGAATGTCTCGGTAAAGATGGAATATTTCGCCAAAAAAAAAAAAAAAGAAAAAGAAAAAAAAGTAAAAAATATATGTACACTGTATTTTACTTTTCCATACACGGACCCCGAACGCTTCGTGCCCAGTTTTGCGTGCAGCCACTGTCCGAACATCACGAAACCCACCTATAATCTGAAATCAGAAATGTTTTTCTATTTTTTTTATTTTATTTGAGGTTTAACGACCACCGTGAGCAACTCAATGGGCTATAAGCAGTCACCAGTCCCTAATTTAGGGTAACTGGTTCCAGGGAAGGAAGAGAGCCAGTACCGTAAGACAAACATAACACCCATGCCTCACCGGGATTCGAACCCGGACCCCTTTCGAACGAATGATCAGAGGCCGTTGCTTAGACCACTGCACCACCGGGGCGGCCAGAAAAAAATGAAAAGCAAATATTTGAAAAAAAAATGTAAGGACTTACATTGTCACTGCAGAGACTTCTTGGACCATGTCGACATTATGACCGTTACGGTCATAATGTGGTCGTTTACTGTGTTTACATTTTGACTGTCGACATTATGACCGTGTCGACACTTTGACTGTCGGCATTTTGACCGTTGACATTATGACCGACACCTGGCAAAAGCGATTTTCGTCGCTAAGCACGATACGACGCCGGTACGAGCCGACCATGTTACTGGACACGTGTCAGCTCCAGGCAGAGCGGTCAATGTACGGTGATTAATGGAATACGTCGAAATAAGCGATAAGAATATAGTCCTCCGAATAAAAGGCGTCTCACAATGGTACGCGTAGAGGCAGCTACGTACATTCCAATGGATGGTGGACAGAGAAGTCTTCGGAGAACTACTGGCATCTCGTACTATGAGACGATCCTGCATAACAGTTGCCCACCAGGGCAGACCAGAACCTTACCAGCGTATTTTCGCGCAGTCACCTACCCACTGCTACCTCAACACAATCAGCCTGCTTAACGCGGTCCCAAAATGTGGCGCCTCCTAATTGCATTCAGTTGATCTTTGAATATTTTATAGCACCAATTCAAATATTCTGCGGGAACGACTTGGACGTTCCTTGGCGGTGGATCTTTGGACATTTGAATGCGTGACCAAAGCGATATTTGCATAGAGGCTTTCCTGGTTCACAGTTCATTTAATCGGGGTGCGTCAATGTTTTCCGACTAAGATTGCATTCACATTAAACTTACAAAAAAAAAGAGCAACTGCTGATTCTTTTTCTTTGTAAGACATAGGGGCTACTGTTGAAACTTTTTAATATAGCGCGTAGAACATTCACCACCACTGAAGCAAAAGTTTTAAACAACTAAACAGATATGGCCTTCAATAATTTACACAGTAGTCAGTCTTCAACTACATGATTCCAACCAGGCTCCACGAAGGCGACATTTTGGCAAAGGGATAGAACTGTGAGTATCTGGTCATTCAGCTTCCCCTGTTTCCTGTTACTTCTGAGGAAATTCCATATATCGTACTCACGTTCTTAAATTCGGGGGAAAACATCAGTCCCCCCACAAGAGTGATTCTAATTTTTCACAAGTTTTGTTGAAATTAAGAACACGCGATTGTATTAAAACAGCCCTCATCAAAAGGTTCTGCAGACAGTGCTGCTCTCATTTCACTGTCTTTATATTCGATTTGAATGGAAATTGTTGCAATGCTGTTAGAAACGTCGTTCACCACAGTGTTTAGTTCTATCACTAACTCTTTATGATTAGCAAGATGCATGCAAGAGGTACCCATTTATTGTACATAGTTCTTTCTAAGTTAGATAACTTTCGGTTATACCAGTTCTTGAAAAGCTCGGGTAAATCAACATCTGTCAGTGCTAATGAAAATGAGATTGACAGTTTTGTACTTCTAATGAAAAAGCGGGTTTGGAAATATAACCACTGTCTGTGATTTCCCATCAAAAACATTTCCTTCCTAAGCTATCTGCATATGTTGCTGATCCACTCTGCGCTTCCTGACAACGAAACATCTGCATTCATTGGCAGTGGGAATCGTCAAACTTCCATTCTTTCCGCAGTACAAACGCAAGACGGTAGAGAAAGTAGTGTCGCAGGCTCTGTTCAGAACAAGACAGTAAAATACATGCACAAGAATAAATGATCCATTGTACTTAACCGATGTTACTCAAAAACATGTGTTTTCTGAGATTTTCATCAATAGCAATTCAACATGCAGTCTCGGGTAAACTGCGCTTCCTTCCTGGAGTCAATCTGCCTGTTGTCTTCTCTCCGTTGTACCGTTTTTGGTGTTGTGTGTTGTCGTTTGTCTCTTTGTCGGCCTTTTACACCGTTTCGTGTAGTGTTTTTCTTTTTCTCGACGGTGCATATCTTGTTTAGTAATGCTTTTCACGTCGTTTCTGTTCCCACTTGCGTTAGCAATCCTGGTACTTGCCCATTTGGGGCCCTTGCACCAATAAATTGTAACTAGCTAGCTATATTTTCAGGAGTAGCAGTTAATAGTAGAATCAAGTAGTTATGTAATGTCAGCGCAAACAAAGTTTAGGAATTTCTTTTGGTTCGTATTTGCTGTGTTTGCGAAATAGTTATTATTTTATTTGTCTTTAGTGGGCTATTAGTATATATCATTCGTTCCTATAATCTGACAATTTATTCATTTGAAATATTCATTCTTTTCAGGTTTTCGTCATATTTTCTTTTCTCCGAAAAAGTGACAATATTATTCACAATAAAGGTTTAAACCTTTAAGGGTTTTCAATGACTTCCAGCAGCATATTTCCAAAATATTTGTGCTGATAAATCAGTTCATAATGTGTCACGTTTTCTTCTTTTCTTTTGTCACTTATTTCCATAACCCCCTCTGTTTAGATTTCTCTCTCTCTCTCTCTCTCTCTCTCTCTCTCTCTCTCTCTCAAAATTATCCGTGGTACTTGGGGGGACACTAGAGTCCGAATAATTAAATAAATCCAAACACCTTTTATTGGGCTAATTACATAGATAAAACAATTTGCCGTACATAAATACAAAACCGAACAGTTTTAAGTTTATTTAGATAGCAGGTCCGTGATTTTGTTTTGTTTTCTTCGTAACATTAATTTTGTTTCACTTTCCTTAGGCGCCCACGAATTTGTAAACCTTCAATCTTGACCTGACTTTCCACGAATTTATATTTCAGTAGCTGTTAGGGCTTCATTTCAACTTACTGTGTAAGCGGATTGTAGTTCCTCATCATCGTCCTCGTCGAGAGAAACATTCGTAATGTTCAACAAAGAAAGAAGACTAGATTAAATTCGTAATACACTTGACTGCGTGCTCTGCGACAGAATGGGAAATCGCAGCAGTGACGACAAATAAGTTCTACTGGAAGGATGATGAAATATTTTTTTCATTTATGATGCAATGTTATTTAAAACATGCAGTAATGACATTTTTTTACGAATCCAGTTGCACGGCGATTTAAAAAAAAAAATTAAGTGTGCATGTATTACAGAGAACCACAGTTAATTCGACCCCACGGATAATTGAGCCCCCGATAATCGGCATTTTACTGTATTTACAGAGATAACGATTTAAACACAGTTTGTGAAAAAATTCGGCAAAAATTCGTTCTTCATTAGTAATGTATGTTATGCTGTACAAATTACATTACTCTAGTTGCACTTTATCTTTTATTTCAGGAGATGAATTTTATTTATTCTTTATTTTAAGCTCATTATTTTTGGTTATCTTGTAGGACAGATTTAGCATTTTATTTGTGGATGAGAGTGATTCGGATTTTATTTTAATGTAAATTCTTTTCTTGCAGTCGTATTGGCTTTTATTTTGTTATAGTGCCTACAGCCAATTTCAGAAGAAAGCAGATTCAAGGTTCCCGCCAGTCCCACAGATATTCTATTTAATTTAAGAAACGTGCTTTGAGCCAACCAATCCAACACTTCCTGCTCCTTAAACTAGACCTTACCTGACCTTGCAGTGTGGCATGACTTTGGATCTTGCTGAAAGAGGATCTGTGAACAGAGCCACAGCGTAGGTATGCGGAATTGTTCAGAATGTCTTCGTTCCAGGCGCCAGTTATGTTGGAGGCACCACAACCAAAGGAGAGATTCCATTCCTGTGGATGCAACCCTACGACATAACAGGTGCCCCTCCAAGTTTGTTGTAGGGACAATGCTTTATGCTTGACAGAATTTCCTAGGCAAACTTCACACCTATATATGTTCATCCAAAGAAAATATGAGTAATCTGATTAGTCACTCTACACGACCCTCTTTCAACTCTTATGTTACCCGCTAACTGCGAGCGAGGCACCTCTGCGGTCATCATCTGGCATGGTCTGGAGCAATGTGGCTGGTGCGCTTCTGACCTAGCATGGTAACTGTGGGTATACGGATTCAGTGTCTCTTTTAATACACTAACCTGCGTTTCTGCAGATGCACGGTCGTTTGCGTATGTAGAAGTGTACAAATACATTTGTGTACATAGTGTATATTTTGTTAGCTTCTAGAATACAAGGGGAGTCAATATTTATCCGCAAGTTAATTGTAATTTCTTTTCGGTTGGCTTATACTGCGTGCTGCGCGAGCATTTATAAACGGGGTGTTGCCGTCGTGGTTGTAAAGGAGGTTTAATATTAACCGGGAAGTTTTTATGTTATTGACGTGCCTTTAACACGGCCGTTGCGCTGTTCTTACGCATCAGACCCACTGTTCCTTTATGTGTGTGTTCATGATTCTGCTTATAGAATTATGCGCAACAGACTTCAGTTTCTGCAAGATGGGTCCCAAAACTTATCAGTAAAGTCCTTTCTAAAAGGAATCGTCACCAGCGATGAAACTTATTTGCTGTTCGGCCCCTAATAGAGAATAAATCAGAGTTTCGAATGAAAACGTCCAGGATTATCAGTCACAAAGGAAAGTTAAAATCTCAACGACCGACCGGGTCAATTTTGCTCACTCATTTTTTTGGGGGCTCGCAGCGTCCAATACTGGAATATTATCATGAAAGAGCTAGATAGAAAACAATGATCACATTCAAGTCAGTTGCTATATAACAAGCTATTAATAATACCCACAATTGGAAGCAAATGCCGAATACTAATGCCAGATTGTTTGCTGTTGTTTTACGGCAATGTTCTGCGTCGTACTGATGGCTATCTGTTGAAACTCTCCAGGAAATTAAGTTTAAGGTGTTGAGGCATCCTTCTGTAGTCCTGACCGCTCCTCTTTGGACTAAGCTTATTACTCGTTTAAACCACTTAAAATGTCTCTCAGGATAAACACTGCTGGCCACCCAAAATGCAACACCAAGAAGGACACGAGATAGCAAAGCCAGATTTACTGGACACATAACAACAGATACAAAGATGAAGCAATTGGGCTTACAGGCCCGTGCGACTTGCGGAACACGCAGACATCAATAGTTCATGGGGCCCCCATGGCTGGAAATAACGGCCGCTACACACCGCGGCATCGAACGAAAGAGGCTTTGGATGTGAGCTTGGGGTATGTCGGTCTGGGCTGCTTCCACACGTTGCCACAGTTCATCAGGCGTAGCCGCGGGTGGTTCTTGCCGGGCCACTCGGTTGTCGATCAGCGACCAGACGTGTTCGATGGGCGACATATCGGGAGAACAAGTGGGCCACGGCAGCAGTGACACCTGCTGGGCCGTGAAGAAATGTTGTACGATGCGTGCCATGTGCGGGCGTGCGTTGTCCTGTTGAAACGTGGACCCTGGCAGGTCCTGCAGGTAAGGGAGGACTACAGGCTCCAAAACGTCGGAGATGCAGCGGTGGCTGTTGAGTGTACCGGCGATGCGTACTAGAGAGGTGCGGGTGTCATATCCAATTGCGCCGCAAACCATAACGCCAGGCGACGGACCGGTATGGCGATGCATAATGCAGGCTTCATACAGTCTCTCCCCGCGGTGCCGCCACACGCGGATCCGACCATCGTGATGTTGCAGGCAGAAGCGGGATTCTTCGGAGAAGACAATGTCGTGCCATTCCGTAGTCCAGGTGCGACGTTCAACGGCCCACTGCCGCGGCACTCGACGGTGGTGAAACGTCAATGGTAATTGGAGCAATGGTCGCCGTGAGACAAGTCCCCGCTCCTGTAGACGACGTCAAACGGTACGTGCTGACACAGGTTGTTGCGCAACACACCCTAATTCCTGCGCGAACGTTCGTGTTGTGGCGGTGCAAGCCGTCAATGCCCGCCACACAACATGCCGGTCCTCTCGTTTGGTGGTGTGCCGCGGCTGCGGCAATCGCTCACGTTGGTCCGTCCGTCCCTCCTGCGCCCAACGAATTTATACTCGCCTCACTGTGGCTGGGTGTTGTCCCACACTGGCGCCGATGTCTCGGTACGATAAACCGCTGTCGCGATAAACCACTATTTGTCTTCCGTCGAGCTCTGAAACGTGGTGGAATGACTGCCGTATTTTGCGACGAGGCATCTGGAAGCTTCCCACGCACAGGTCCGGCTGCACAACACACTTCCACTACTTACACGCCACCTTTTGTGCACCCTTCTTATAGTGCTTCTCGGTGGCGTGCCGGGCGCACATGATTTGCATATGCCCTGCAATGCTAATCGTTTGCATGTCCTCTCGCGGGCAACGCATGCTGCGAATTTCAGGCCAATCGGATGCTTCCTCCTTGGTGTTGCATTTTGGGTGGCCAGCAGTGTACATAAACAGGGTCGTATCAGAATTACATGACCACCTCCTGAATCGCAGTGTGCCCACCCAGACGCGTCACACAGTGCACGTCATAAGGTGGACAACAGGGATATATAAGCTTGCCGGCGAGGAGAGATAAGCCATAGTGCGTGACGTGGGCACAAAGGGCCGAGGTAGTGATTTGGCAGAGTTTCAAAAAAGAATGATCATCGGTTAACGCGCCAAGGATGGAAACATCTAAGAAACAGCATACTTTGTGGTCTTTTCGCGAGGTCCTGTAATAAGGGCGTACCAAGACGGGACCGCAGACTCACCGAGTACCTCCCGACGACATAACTGTGGGGCCACAAAGGCCATCGACCCCAGAGGAGAACACCGCTTCCGTCGACTGGTAGAGGACGATCGACGTGCAACATTACAGCAATTGACAACGCAAATGAACGCTGGGGCACCCAGGAACGCGTCCCCGATAACAGTAGAGCAAACCATGTTACTTCGGAGTAGACGCTGCGTGAAGGAGCCGACGTTAACCCTGGTCCACCCACAACGACGCCTGCAGTTCGCATGGGCTTAGTGTCATTGGGCAGTGGAAGAGTGGGAAAAAATGCCTTCTCCGACGAATCGACGTTCCTATTCCACATAAGTGGCGGTCGGTGGCGGATACGGCATCAGACACACGAGAACCAACACATGAACACGCTTGTCAGTCATGTACAGGCCACCGGTTGCGGTGGCAGTATGCATTCCTGGAGGATGTTTTGCTGGTATGACTTTGGACGGCTTGTATCACTGGATAGGTCCATGAACTCCAGCTACTATCTGTCCATACTCGCTGACCACATGTATCACTTCATGTTGGACGTTTACACTGGTGGTGATGGTGTATACCAACAGGACAATGCGCCGTGCCACGTCGCTAACGGGGTGCATGACTGGTTCCAGGATCACAGCAGTAATGTGTCCGTTCTCCCTTAGCCGGCGAAATCGCCCGATCTCAATCACATACAGCACTTGTGGAACTATTTGAATCGACAGCATCGTCGTGCTGACCCACAACCACGTCACCTCGCGGATCTGCGAACTCTGCTGCAGTCCGAATAGACAACTTTCCAGGACCTCATTGCATCCATGCCACTCCGTCTTGCGGCTGTCATATATTGGCCAAGAGTGGTTATTCACAATATTAGTTAGGTGGTCATATTATTTCTTTGCGACTGTGTATATCTACAAAACAAAATATAAAAATGCGGATAAACGTTACACAAATAACATACCTAATCGACAAATCAAATTAACACTCATCGTCAAAACAATAGTTGCACCCAGAAGAAAGCAACCGACAGGAATCAAACTTGCTGGGTAGGTTTGACATCGTAAGACATGCAAATGAGTCAAGTATCACGCTCGGCCGCGCATGTGACGCCAGCAAGGATCGATCTTAGCGCTGTGCCAGTCCGGTTGCGCGTGCTTGCCATTCTGACATGTGCTGTTGTGTTGGCTGCATCCTTTGCAAGTGAATTATGCCTCTGAGAAAACTTTGGAAGCAATTCGAGAAGTTGGAGGAGTTTAGTCGGGCTCCGGGAAGCGGGATGGTCTTATCGTTGTATTTTGCGACATACCGGTCGTGCGGATATCGTCATATCACGCTGTTGGCGCCAGTGGATAGAACAAGGCATGGAGCAGCGATAGAAGGGATCTGAGGGGCTTAGACGAACCACGAAGAGAGAGGACCGACGGGTTGTCCCACATGCGTAGAGTGACCCAACAGCCACGATTGCGGGTATTCATCGAGCAGTGGTGCTCTCAATGCATCGTCCGATTAGTGCCAACACCATTTGCAGACGGCTGGACGAAGTAGGACTACCCGCACTCAGACCGTTACGACGACTGCCCTTAACGCCGATGTATCGTCGCCAAAGGCTGCAATGGTGTCGTGCCAGACTGTCAAGGAGCCACTCAGAATGGTAGCGGGTGATCTTCAGTGACGAGTCCAGCTTTTGTCTTGGAGGAGACGACCAACGAATCACTGTGTGAAAGCACCATGGTTAACGCCAATATGAACGGTTTGTTGTCGAGCGTCACACGTCCAGAAGGCCTGGTGTCATGGTGTGGTGTGCAATTGCCTTCGATGCCAGATCACCTTTGGTGTTAATTACTGGCACTTGGACAGCCCAACGTTACGTCAATGAGGTCCAGCAACCAGTGGCCCTACATTTTCTGAACGCTCACTACGGTGCGATTGTCCAACAGGACAACGCTCCTCCGCGTACTGCTACTGTCTCGAGAGCTTGCCTTCAAGGCACTGACACTCTGTCATGGCCAGCCGCATCTCCAGACTTATCGCCGATTGAAATGAAAATGTTTGTCATGCTATTGGACGCGCTATTCACACTCCACCCCTACCACACAATCTGCAGGAACTGCGTGAGAAGATTCGACATGCAAGTATAAGTAAACATGGCTGCTTGACACCATACTGAGAGACACTACTTATTGGCATGTAGCTCAATAAATATTGCTCATATCAGTCTCAATGTTTAATTATTTATTGTTTCTGGTAAGCTTTACCTTCCTCCCGAATAGCATTGCAATCTGGCTCGTACTTCTGGGTGCAACCATTTTTTTGACGATGAGTGTATATGCACAACGATACAAGTAGAACGGAAAAATCCCTGAAAGGTTAATAGTGAACCAAGTCTTGAAATATATAAAGAAATAATAAATAAATAAATAAATATATATCATCATCATCATCATTGTCAACCATTATCAATCCACTGCTGGACGAAGGTCTCCCCAAGTTTCCTCCACAACGGTCTGTCTTGTGCCAGTCTCCTCCATGTCACTCCCGCATACTTTCGAATTTCATCCACCCATCTTCCATGTGGTCTTCTTCTGGGTCTTTCCCTGTACCTTGGAATCCAATCTAAAATTTCGGCTGTTCATCGATGGTCTGTTCTTCTGGCAGTATGTCCAGCCCATTGCCATTATTTCAGGGATTTAACTATGATCATGATGTCTTCCACTCTTGTCATTTTTCGGATCCACGTGTTCCTCTTCTTATCTTTCCTGGTTACACCAAGCATGCACCTCTCCATGCTGCTTTGAGTTGTCTGCAGCCTTTGTATGTCTCTTTTAGCTAAGGTCCACGTCTCTGCACCATACGTAAGCACTGGAAGGATGCATTGATCAAACACTTTTCTTTTAAGACATAATGGCATATTGCTCTTGAAAATTATGCTGTTTCTTCCAAAAGCTCTCCAGGCAAGTTTTGTACGCCGATTAATTTCTTCACCAATGTGACCCTCACTTGATATCTGCTGTCCAAGATAAACGTACGTGTCTGTTATCTCCAGCTTTTCTCCATCAATCGATAAATCTTCATTTCTTGTAAAAGCTTTGTACATCACTTTTGTCTTCTGAAAGTTCATTTTTAATCCCACTTCTTTACTCTTGTCAGCAAGTTCCTGGATCATACTCTGTAGCTCTGACGGGGTAGTTGCAAAAATGACTATGTCATCAGCAAAACGAAGGTGGGTTAGATAATCTCCATTAATCTTTATCCCTTTGTTTTCCCAGTTCAGTGATTGAAAGACATTTTCCAATGTGGCATTAAAGAGCTTCGGAGATATGGTGTCACCTTGTCTCACTTCTTTTCCAATTTTTATGTGTGTTGTATTTTCAAACAGCCGAATCTTTGCACTTGCATTTTCATAGATGTTATTAATAATATTAATGTATGCATCTTCAATACCGCAGGATTTCAGAGCCATTGCAACTGCTGATGGTTTCACCGAATCAAAGGCTTTTTCATAATCGATAAAAGCCATGCACAATGGAAGTTCATATTCTCTCGCTCTTTCAATTAGTTCTCTCAGTACGTGTATATGATCTATTGTGCTGTAGCCACTCCTGAATCCAGCTTGTTCTCTCGGTTGAGCCATGTCCAGTGTCACCTTCAAGCGGTGTGAAAGAACTTTAGTGAAGATTTTATAAACCACTGATAGGAGGCTGATAGGTCTGTAGTTCCTGAGATCCTCAATGTCACCTTTTTTATGTAGCAAGATCATTGTAGCGTTGTTCCAATCCTCAGGAATTTTCCCTTCATTAAGGCATCGAGTGAAAATTTGGGCGAGTACTGTTTCGATTTCTCCACTTGCTTCTTGTATGATGTCTACAGTAATTCCATCTTCTCCTGGAGCTTTTCCCCGCTTCATGTTCTTGATTGCATGTGCAACTTCTGCTGGAAGGACTGGAAGAACTCTGGTACTGGTACCTTTCATGATATCTGGAGTACATGTATCATCCCTTTCATATAATTTGGAGTAGAAATCTTTCACTCTTGTCAAAATTTCGCCTCTATTTCTTGTTACAGAACCATCTTCTTTTCTGAGTGCCATAATCTGTTTTTCCCCTTACTGAGATGTCGCTTTGCTATCTTTAGGCTTTGGTTGTTTTCAATTGCTTTCCTTACTAGTTCACAGTTGAATTTCCTTACGTCTTCAGTGATACTTTTTCGTACTGTCTTGCATAGCTCTATATACTCCACTTTGGAAGTCACATCTTCTTTAGTTGTCCTCATCACTCTTCTTTTTTGCATCAACATTTTGGTTTTTCCTGATAATTTGTTCACATGCAATTTGTTCTTAGACCCAGCTAATTTTGTTGCTGTCTCCATAAGAGCGTTGGTTACTTTTCTGTGAACTTCAGAAATATCCACTTCTTCCGATGTTAGGCCTTCTAAAGCAGAGAATCTGTTCTTCAGTTCCAATTTGAAGGTATTATGGTGTTTTTAAAGGTTGGTTATGTCAATACATTTTGTTTGTCTTATGAGCTTGCTACGTTCGAGCTTAGTGTTGAGGTGCATCTTACATCTCACCAATCTATGGTCACTGCCTGTGTTGAACTTGTTTAGCACACTGCAGTCTTCTATGACGAATTTTTTGTTACACATAATAAAATCAATTTCACTTGTCGTCCCATTTGGATGTCTCCATGTCCATTTCCTGTGTGGCTTTTTCTTGAAAAAGGAGTTCAAGATGAAAAACCCTTCTGCCTCTGCAAACTCTACGAGAGTATTTCCACGTTGGTTTCTGTTGCCGTGACCGAATTTACCTACTGAAGTTTCATTCTGTTGCCGTTGCCCTATTCCTATTTTTGCATTGAAATCTCCCATAATTATCTTCAAGTGCTGCTTACCTTTATTATTTAGATCACGAATTTCCTCATAAAATTCTTCAATTTCTTCTTCAGCATGACTTGTGGTGGGTGCATAAGTTTGAATAATCTGAGCCTGGTATCTTCTCGAGAGTTGGATAACGAGTCGTGCAGCTCTGTCAGAGGAACTTTCAACTTCTACAACTTTATCCTTCAGTTTCTTGTTTATTATAAATCCAACACCACTAGTTCTACCAGTATCTGTCCCACGGTAGTAGAAGAGATGTCTACTTTTCAGTTCAATGAGATCTTCTCCTTTTCTTTTTACCTCACTTAGCCCGACGATGTCCCACTTGATCCTTTGTAGTTCCTCTTCCAATTCAAGAAGCCTTGAATCAGAAGATAGGGGACGTCCATTATACGTAGCCAAGGTCAGCATCAGATGGCAGCCTAGTCCGGTCCTCCGGGGATTCCTAGCACCCTCTGCCTTCATGTCGCACTGGCCGCTGCTTTGGCCAGGTACATTCCAGCTGCCGGAGACTGAGGGTCAAGATTTAAGTTGTGGAGTCATTTTGGAGGGGTTTGGCCATAACTCACCACGCTGGCCAAGCGGATTGGTGAGTGTGGGATAGCATTTCCTCTAATCCCGATGGTATAGTTATACCGCTATTGGCGGTCGTCAGAGCCCCTTTAGTGGGAACAGGATGTACCACGAGAAGGCGGGGTTTACATTTGTCAAGGAGAGGCTGTGATGTTACGCGTATATGATAATAATAATACTGAAATTAATAATATATCTCCATCCATGGCACCCATGTGATGAACCTGCATAAACACCGCGCTTTGCTGCAGGAGTTACTTGCAAGTATAATATTATGAAACAAATAATACAAAATAATCTTCCGCACAAAACCACAAACCACCGGCACCTCGCAGGAAAAACACAATCCCTCAGCACGTAGCAGGAAGAACACTACCAACCAAGCCATAGCAAAATTATGTGAACACATATACAGACAAAAATTAGAAAAGAGAAGCAAATAAGTGAAATGAGAAGCAAAAATAAAAACAGGAATAGGCTCAGGAGCTCCAAAGCAATATTTAGGGGTAAACGTTTGCAGCACCTGAATCATACCTGAATTTAAAAACCTTCTAACTGAAAAGTAAAAAACCTGAAAAGTAAAAAATTGAAAATTGACAACTAACAGCTGATCCTTTTCGTTGAAACGTAAACAGTAACCAAAAGTCACGGTGAAAAGACATCACCATGTTCATCTTATGGGTGTGTTCGAAAAGTATTTTTATCTTCTGAGTGTGTTTGAAAAGTATTATTATCAACTAAGGAAAATTTAGGTTAACTAGTGTATATAAGTAAATAATGTTATTTTTGCCAGGGCTGCTCGGTAGAAATGAAGATCATAAACCTGCATAAGCACAGTATCTTTCATAGCGAGTTAGCTTTGAAGGTCATAAATTTCAAAACACACTTCTTATAAAACATACAAACTATGAGAGAAGCATGCAGCATCAGCCGTCATGTTGCATAATCAGGGCTGCGTGTCCAGATGGAATAGCAGGTCTGGCCACGACCAATGAGCTACTGCCTACCTTTAGATTTTTTAACAAAATAAAAGAGATGGAAGAAAATATTATAAAAATAATAATGAAAATAAACAAAAAAATTGGTTCAGCTGATTCTATTTCTCATGAAGAAAATTACTCATTCAACAAGAACCAAAAAGGGCTTATTCAATAATGGTCTTCAATAGATGTGGAGATACAAGGTGTCTAACCTGTAGAGTCATGGAGGAGAGCCAGTTTGGTAGGGATGGTAAATTCCTGATATTCTGCAAAGTCAGAAATTGTGTACACAGCAATACTTGTAATATATGCAGTATGCAATATTTTGGGTAGACATTCACATGCTTAAATTCAGATTAAATGGGCATAGATCTGACGTTAACATTTTCAAAAATCAAAATTACATCGAGTTGGCTCAGTTCCAGATTCATAGCTTTAACAACATCACAATCTTTATTCTTGGGATTGAAAGTGATGACCAGAAGAGATTGGCATTAGAAAACCAAGAAATGGTAAATCACAAAAGTCTTTATCCCTATGGTTTAAATAATTTCTTTAATGGGATCAGAATGTACCCATATTGTGAGAAGAGAAATATACAGGAACTTTTCTATAAAACTTCAGAAAATATAAGGAACACTAAGGGTTGTACCAGAAGAAGGGGTGCCAGAGGTAGTGGCTGCAACAGACAACCATTCTTTGATTTTAACAATTTTCTCACAGAAATTGAAACCCTGGCTGGTGAAGCCTATGGCATTTACAAGATCTCTATAGCAATGAAACACCTCAATTTAACAAAAACTAGAGCTCTTGAAGGAAAAATTAGGAATTTTGAATTCGAAAACTTCATAATTAGGGATTTATTACTGGATTTGTGTCTCTTTAAGAAAATAAGGAATTGTCTTGTCCAAAAACAAAACAAAAACAACTACAAAGACAATATTATGTTCTGCAATCTCAAGCTAAATTATTTGATAGAATACCATTTGGGAGATTATTTCATGGTAGTGTGGATGCATTTCCACTAAAACATACACATGAGTTTACTTCATCTTTAAAGCTGGCTCCACCATTGGGCAGAAGAATTTTTAACTACAACTATTTCTGCAAATATTTAGGGTAGATGGATATTGAAAACTTACCATGTTACTGTGGAGAAGCAAAATACTCGACTTTTGTTCACAATTTTTATGGTCATATTCTTTCAGGGGATTTGGACATTGTTTATGGTGATGAATTGAGAACCATTATAAGACTAAGAGTCAAATTCAGACCGAATGCTCATATCCCTTATTCTACTATAAAATGGAATATTACAAGATACCTTTATTGTTTCATATACAGAATTTCTGATAAATTCAAGATTCCTGTTCAGGAATTCTTTCATTGGAATACCATTATGCTACACAAGATTTATACCTTTCTTAAAAAAGTTATATAATAAATCACAATTCCTTAAAATTTACTAGAAAATTAAGATGTATATTGAAGAGTTAAATAAATTTAACATTACACCAGTAGATAAATTTAATAATGGATTTGCAGTATATGTAAGAAGTTTTACCAAGATGTACTTACAAGAGAGCTTGATAATGAAACTACTATATTTATGAATCAGTAAATAAATTGGAATTCCAATATGTATCTAAGAGGATCTTAGGTGATTTTAACTTCTAAAGATCAAGGAATACAAAGTGGAGTTCCCATATATGTTTTCCATTCCCAAGTTTCATAAAAGCCCAGTAGGATTTAGATTTATAACTTGGGGCTCAAAAAGCTATAGTAATAAAGTTAGCAAGATATTTCAAGTTATTGCATGTCATTAATGATAATAAATCAAACAATACCTGGATAGTTAATGATAGTTCAGAAATTCCGCAATTCATTAGAGGAAATCAAATATATACAGGAAATATAGAAACTTTTGACTTCATAAATTTATTTTTATCTATAAACCTAGAAGATCTAAGTCGGATTCTGGAAGTCTATTATGAGGAGTACAGCTATTGTTTAAAGGTGAGCAGGGAATATTGCGCAACCATCTGCAGGTTCTGCTTATTCCAAAACTACATTTTTTATAAAGAACGGCTTTTAGTCCAAAAACAGGGTATACCAATGGGTACATCATTTTCTAGTATATTGGCTAATTTATACCTACACTTTTTTGAAAGATCCATTATAACCTCGAAGGAACACACAATTTTAGGTATACTGATTATTTAATTAGCTTCAATACTAAACCTGATATATTTGATGTACGCACTCAAGACCAGTGGAAATATAGATACCACGTGTTTGGATATCAAAACTACTGTGAAAAAAGGAAGACTAATAACCAGCGTTTTCGATAAAAGAACTAACTACGATTTTATACCTAAATTATTAATTGAATGGAATTCAAAAATTCCTAAATTATTTCACAGGAATCTCATAATATCACAATTTCTACGTATAACCAGAATTTGTAGCAACAGAGCTAAGACCGTAAAATGTCTTAAACTCCTATTTGCATTATTAAAAAATGGATATATCTAATGAATTTTTGTAAGTTCCATTTTAATAAACTCCTATTACATTATAATACTATTTCATGTTCCAAAATTCGTTATTGCAGTATCATACCATCTATCTCTTTGAATTAACCTATTTTAGGGCTACAAATACGTCCTTCATTTCTACCTAGCAGCCCCGTTAAAAATAACATTATTTACTTACATCCACTAGTTAACCTAAATTTTCTTTAGTTGATAAAAATAATTTTCGAACTTTCCCAGAAGATACAAATACTTTTCGAACACACCCCCAGAAGATACAAATACTTTTTGAACACACCCAGAAGATACAAATATTTTTCGAACACACCCAGAAGATGAATATGTACGTTGGTGATGCCTTTGCGTATCATCATCATCATCATCAACAACAACAACAACCATTATTAATCCACCGCTGGACGAAGGTCTCCCCAAGTTTCTTCCACAACGATCTGTCTTGTGCCAGTCTCCTCCAGGTTACTCCCGCATACTTTCGAATTTCATCCACCCATCTCACATGTGGTCTTCTTCTGGGTCTTTTCCTGTCCTTTGGAATCCAGCCTAAATTTTCGACTGTCCATCGTTTGTCTGTCCTTCTGGCAACATGTCGAGCCCATTGCCATTTCAGGGATTTTGCTCCGATCATGATGTCTTTCACTCTTGTCATTTTTCTGATCCACGAGTTCCTCGTTTTATCTCTCCTGGTTACACCAAGCATGCTCCTCTCCATGATTCTTTGAGTTGTCTGTGGTCTTTGTATGTCTTACATTATTAAAAAAAGTCTGTGTAGTCTTTGTATGTATCGCATTATTAAATATATATATATATATATATATATTTAATAATGCGATACATACAAAGACTACACAGACTTTTTTTTTTTTTTTTTTTTTAATAAATATATATATATATATATATATATATATAAGAATTTTATGAGGAAATTCGTCATCTAAATAATAAAGGTAAGCAGCACTTGAAGATAATTATGGAGATTTCAATGCAAAAATAGGGCAACGGCAACAGAATGAAACTTCAGTAGGTAAATTCGGTCACGGCAACAGAAACCAGCGTGGAAATACTCTCGTTGAGTTTGCAGAGGCAGAAGGATTTTTCATCTTGAACTCCTTTTTCAAGAAAAAAGCCACACAGGAAATGGACATGGAGACATCCAATTGGAACGACAAGTGAAATTGATTTTATTATGTGTAACAAAAAATTCGTCATCGAAGACTGCAGTGTGCTGAACAAGTTCAACACAGGTAGTGACCATAGATTGGTGAGATGTAAGATGCACCTCAACACTAAACTGGAACGTGGCAAGCTCATAAGACAAACAAAATGTATTGACATAACCAACCTTAAAAACACCATAATACTTTCAAGTTGGAACTGAAGAACAGATTCTCTGCTTTAGAAGGCCTAACATCGGAAGAAGTGGATATTTCGGAAGTTAACAGAAAAGTAACCAAAGCTCTAATGGAAACAGCAACAAAATTAGCTGGGTCTAAGAACAAGTTGCATGAACAAATTATCAGGAAAAACCAAAATGTTGATGCAAAAAGAAGAGAGATGAGGACAACTAAAGAAGATGTGACTTCCAAAGTGGAATATATAGAGCTATGCAAGACAACACGAAAAAGTATCACTGAAGACGTAAGGAAATTCAACTGTGAGCTAGTGAGGAAAGCAATTGAAAACAACCAAAGCCTTAAGATAGCAAAGGGACATCTCAGTAAGGGAAGAAAACAGATTATGGCTCTGAGAAAAGAAGATGGTTCTATAACAAGAAATAGAGGCGAAATTTTGACAAGAGTGAAAGATTTCTACTCCAAATTATATGAAAGGGATGATACATGTACTCCAGACATCATGAAAGGTAACAGAGTTCTTCCAGTCCTCCCAGCAGAAGTTGCTCATGCAATCAAGAACATGAAGCGGGGGAAAGCTCCAGGAGAAGATGGAATTACTATAGACATCATACAAGAAGCAAGTGGAGAAATCGAAACAGTACTCGCCCAAATTTTCACTCGATGCCTTAATGAAGGGAAGATTCCTGAGGATTGGAACAATGCTACAATGATCCTGCTACATAAAAAAGGTGACATTGAGGATCTCAGGAACTACAGACCTATCAGCCTCCTATCAGTGGTTTATAAAATCTTCACTAAAGTTCTTTCACACCGCTTGAAGGTAACACTGGACATGGCTCAACCGAGAGAACAAGCTGATTCAGGAGTGGCTACAGCACAATAGATCATATCCACGTACTGAGAGAACTAATTGAAAGAGCGAGGAATATGAACTTCCATTGTGCATGGCTTTTATCGATTATGAAAAAGCCTTTGATTCGGTGAAACCATCAGCAGTTACCACGGCTCTGAAATCCTGCGGTATTGAAGATGCATACATTAATATTATTAATAACATCTATGAAAATGCAAGTGCAAAGATTAGGCTGTTTGAAAATACAACACACATAAAAATTGGAAAGGGAGTGAGACAAGGTGACACCATATCTCCGAAGCTCTTTAATGCCACATTGGAAAATGTCTTTCAATCACTGAACTGGGAAAACAAAGGGATAAAGATTAATGGAGATTATCTAACCCACCTTCGTTTTGCTGATGACGTAGTCATTTTTGCAACTACCCCATCAGAGCTGCAGAGTATGATCCAGGAACTTGCTGACAAGAGTAAAGAAGTGGGATTAAAAATGAACTTTCAGAAGACAAAAGTGATGTTCAATGCTTTTACAAGAAATGAAGATTTATCGATTGATGGAGAAAAACTGGAGATAACAGATACGTATGTTTATCTTGGATAGCAGATATCAAGTGAGGGTCACATTGATGAAGAAATTAATCGGCGTACAAAACTTGCCTGGAGATCTTTTGGAAGAAACAGCATAATTTTCAAGAGCAATATGCCATTATGTCTTAAAAGAAAAGTGTTTGATCAATGCATCCTTCCAGTGCTTACGTATGGTGCAGAGACGTGGACCTTAACTAAAAGAGACATACAAAGGCTGCAGACAACTCAAAGAAGCATGGAGAGGTGCATGCTTGGTATAACCAGGAGAGATAAGAAGAGAAACTCGTGGATCCGAAAAATGACGAGAGTGGAAGACATCATGATCAGGGTTAAATCCCTGAAATGGCAATGGGCTGGACATACTGCCAGAAGGACAGACCATAGATGGACAGCCGAAATTTTAGATTGGATTCCAAGGGACAGGAAAAGACCCAGAAAAAGACCACATGGGAGATGGGTGGATGAAATTCGTAAATATGCGGGAGTGACATGGAGGAGACTGGCACAAGACAGACCGTTGTGGAGGAAACTTGGGGAGACCTTCGTCCAGCAGTGGATTGATAATGGTTGACAATGATGATGATGATGATATATATATAATGAAGTATCTGCAAAACTGTGAAACTGTGTTGTTGTTAGAAAAGGTGTGATGATTTAAAGGGAAATTCAAGCGACCCACCAAGCAGTAGAGTATGACATATTGTTTTTTAATTTTGTAGGGTCCTTGGTTAAAAGAACGTATAATGTAGGCAGGAACGGAAACAATAGATTTAAGACCTAAAAACTTAGTGGGATAAAAAAAAATAAACCTGAACGGGAACTGATTGAATAGTAAATGATAAAGCAGAAGTTTAAGGTTCTTATCAATATTAGCGGAAGTATAACACATTTTACTAACACGTACAAATTGCGAAATAATTAAGTTTCGGTGTGTAATGACAGAAATATTGGATGTCCAATTGCATGAAATACTTTATAACAAAATCGAAATGTTTATCAAGCAGATCAATAACAATGTCATCATAATCGCTGATATAAATACTCAAATCTAAATAATGGATAGATTTGAGTATTCCTGGTGTTTAGTACTTTCCAAATCAAGTTCATCAGGGTAAATAAAACACGCCTGTACTAGGAAATCTGAGTAGTCAAAGACAATCAGATCGTCAATAAAATGAGAGCAATATCAGAATTCTGAGCAATAATAAACATAAATTTGGATTCGTAATAATGAAGATAAGAGGCTAGCAAATAAACTTTAAATAAGGCTACCCATTGGTATTCCGGTGACTTTAAGATACAACCCATCCCCCATTTTGATGTAGTTATGTAAAAGAGAAAAATTTAATAGGTAAGTCCAACGAATCTTGGTTATGTTAACAACCGATCCATACTGATCGAAAAGTTTATTGCAAGCATCAAATAGGTCAGCAAGAGGAATGGACGAAAATGAATTTTTGAAGCCATAAGTATCAATGGTTTTGGGTTGAAAGTCGCTTCCAAGGAGTTGCAACACTTGAATTATCACTGATGAACCATGTATTAGCTGTGCGGTTCAGTAGGCCATTCAGTATTTTTGCAAATGTTATACCAGCTTGGAAGCCATAAGTATCAATGGTTTTGGGTTGAAAGTCGTTTCCAAGGAGTTGCAACACTTGAATTATCACTGATGATCCATGTATTAGCTGTGCGGTTCAGTAGGCCATTCAGTATTTTTGCAAATGTTATACCAACTTGGAAGCCATAATTCTGTCTTTCGCTAGAAATGAAGCGGGCCCCAATTAGTGTTTTATGAAATTTTGGTATAGCATACAAAAAGGGAACTGTGGTAACAATATTTCCAATATTTGAAGGTTTATGTAGTGCTATAATCTTCTGAAGGGTAATATTCCTGTTAGTTGAAACCGTTTGATAAGTTACACTGCTGTATAAATCGTTAGTAAGAGTATCGAGATAAAATTTTTCTGCGGCAAATAGAGAAGTTATTACTGGCCTTATCGATTGGAGTTATATCGAAATCATTCTTCAAAAGTCCATCCATGGTGGCAGCATGGACGGTAATGCGTTGCCGCTGGTGGAAGTGTCGCGGACGTTTCATATGTGGGCTTTGTGCTGGGAAACAAACTGTTCAACGAAGGCCGAAAATGCCGGCTACACGCTGTCGGCAGGTTTATCGCCATTTCGATGCTTTTCACAGATGAAGAATTGTAGGCCTGTGTGAAGCGGGCTGGTCAACACGTCGTATTGCTGCGCATGTGCAACGAGATGCACGAAATGTTGGACGCTGTTGGCACTAGTGGCTACAGGAAGGTTTGGAGTGGCAGTAGTGCAATCTGATTAACGTCAGCACTCCTGGACTGGCGGATTGTTCGACACGCTGTTTAGTTACCAGAAAGCACTGCAGCCGATGTTCCACGACGTGCTGTCATCGACCATGGACGTCGCCATATCGACCCGAACATGGTTACATGTGACAAACCTGCATATTAGGCAACCGTTAAGTCGACTTCCGTTGACGGGAGCCATCCCAACGCTCATCTGGCATGGTGCCGAAGTCATGCAAAGTGGGGTCGCAAATGAACCACTGTGGTCTTCAGTGATGAGTTTCGTTTCAGTCTGCATGCTGACGACCGACGGATACGTGTCTGGCGACGCCCTGGTGAGCGGACGGATCTCGGTTTCGTTCGCGAAGGCCACACCGCCCGTCAAGCAGGCATCATGGTATGGAGTGCTATTGCGCATGACAGCAGGTCACCTCTTGTCCCCATCATGGGAACACTGACAGCTGCACGATTCGTTAGCGAGTTTCTGCTGTTTATTTTGATACCGTTCCTGAATGGCTCACAGCACCCCATTTTCCAGCAAGATAACGCCGGTGTGCACACCACTCGTGTCTTCAAACGGTGTTTGCAACATGTTGAAATAATGTCATGGCCAACAACATCCCCAATCGAAAAATTGTGGGACCACATTGGACGTCGTCTGCAATCAAGTCGGCGTGTGCACGATCGCGATGAATTATGGTAGCTAGTCAGCCGTGCTCGGTGTTTCATTCCTCAGGACGATATCCGTCGATTGCATGACTCCTTGCAACGCCGTATGGCTGCCTGTGTTGCCGTTCATGGCGGTGCAACCACTTACTCAGGCATTCCCATTGTGCTGCATTATTTCATCTGATAATCACAGTACATAGCTGAAAATAACATCAAGGTTAACCCTTATGTATTTGCGTGCTCAATTTCACCCCTCTATCCTTACCTTTCTGGGTGGAACTCATTTTATGTCGAGCAGTGTATACACAATCCATCCAGTGGATGAACATTTGGTAGGGTTGATGATAGCGGTACGATAATCTGAGTACAAATTGAATGAGATCGCCTCTGAAACTCCGTAAGCAGTATAAATGCCGTCTCACCCTGTTTAATCGAAAATTTGTGCCAAACTTCATAACCCTACGCAAATCAGGATATGGAACAACATCCATATTTTCAGTCAACACATGGCCATGGTGGATATCTGTGTAATTCCGCTAAAACGCATTTTGGCATAGACACTATTCCACGATTCCTCGTTGAACAGAAGTAATTTGTCGAAGTTACTAACTATATATTTATCATTAAATAGCATTCTACCAATAGGAGGATCATAGCGATTTTCAATAACCACCTGAACAAATTGTTTCAATGGAAAGTAAACATTGTTATTGAAAAAAAATTAAGATCAATATAATCATTAGTAGGTCATACTTATTGCTATTTATATATACACTGATGAGCCATTACATTATGACCACCTACCTAATAAGCTGTAGGACCCCTTTAGCCAGCAAAACAGCGGCCACTCGGCGAGGCATCGATTCCATGAGGTGGCGATAGGCATCCTGGGGTATCTGGAACCACAATGTCCACAGCAGGTCCTCTTGTTCCCGTACATTTCGGTTTGGTGATTATTTAGTTCGAACCCGCTTTTCCAAGTCGAACCACAAATGTTCGATTGGGTTCATGCCAGATGAATTTGGAGGCCAGGGCATTAACAGCAAGTCACCAGCGTCTTTTTCAAACCACTTCTTGACGATTCTGGCAGTGTGGCATGGCGCATTATCCACTTGGTAATGGCTATCACCTGAAGAGAACACAGTTGGCACGAATGAGTGAACTTGGTCCGCAACGATGTTCAGATACCTGGAAGCTGTCAGGGATTGTGCTATAGGGATAATGGGGCCTAAAGTGTCCCAGGAAAACATCGCCTACAGCATAACACCGCCGCCGCCGCTGACCTGTTTCCGCCCAACAGTGCATTCAGGTGCCATAGCCTCTGTTGGTAATCGGCGTATCCGCGCTCGGCCGTCTACGTGATGCACCAGAAAACTTGATTCGTCGGACTAGGCCAATTTTTTCCAATCATTCACCGTTCAATCTCGATTAACATTTCGCCAATTTTATGCATTGTTGGTGACGACGTACAATGAGCATGGGGACCCGGCTTGGTGTTCGGCTTGCAGGCCCATGCGCAGAAATCTGCGATGAACTGTGTCCTATGACACATTGCCCTGATCGCCACTGTTGTAGTTGCGAGTGATTTGTCGCACTGTGGCCCTGCGGTCACTGTGAACAATGCGCGACAGTCTCCGCTCCCCTCTGGCATCAATGAGTTGCGGACCACGCACGGATGAACGACGGTTCGTCATTGGCCACCTGTGCACCACGTTTGATAGGTGCGCACTACAGCGGCGCGTGAACAACACACATGCCGTGCCGTTTTCGAGATCCTAGTTCCGAGGCGCCGTTCCATCACAATTTGTGCTTTATCCAACTCCGATAAATCGGCAGCATTTCCCATTATGATTCCGAACACTCTGATAACGTAAAGAAGGTCCTCGGGTTGTATATATACTGCTGTTTGAACTTCACCTGCGCCACAGTTCAGTCGCCAGGCGCTCATTTCTTTAAGCTGTGGGTGGTCAACATGGAGAATGGATCATCTGTGCGCGTGCGCGCGCGCACACACACACACACACATAGTTCCGAGGAATTGAAAATGTCGTTGACGCTAAGAAAAAGTACATGACTAGTTCAATTAGCGAATGCTGAAGCTGTAGAGATTCCTAGGCTAATATAATTGCTTAGCTTCAGTTAGTTGGAACTTTGTTGTCTTGGCTGGTGTAACGGGTGTCATGCTCAAAGGAAAAATGGGGGGAATGCGGATTCGTCTCCCGTTCCACGTAGATCTTATTTTGAATTTTTCTCATGAGATGTCATATGGTGATCAGTAAACTTACAAAAAAACTGCCTATCACAATTTTGATTGATGTCGGTAATTTTAGTCTTGCATTTGTGTGTTGTTATTTCCGGAATTCAAAAATAAGATCAAATTCAAATATAGCTTTCAGTAGAGAAGCTAGAGTGAAATAATTATATTGTTGCATTGAAGTGAGTTTCAGAAATATTATCTGTTTAGGCTTCTAATTTTAACGGTTGCGGTAACGCTTTGTTAAAGCACCCCTTGACACTGAAACCTTTGTTGTGCGGAAGCTGTACAATTTCCTTAAAAGAAATAGTTTGCTTTTATGATCATCTTAGCAGCCAAATTAATGGCTTTTGTAAACTTGCGTTTTGTCCCTTATTCACTATTCACTGACAGCCACAGGTCTAGAAATTCGCTTTGTATTAGAAACACCAGCATTTAAACTCCTAAAGTGGATAATTTGGATAATTCAGTTTCGCAATCGATATTAAGTAAACAGCAAAAGATGTTTTTATTTTTCACTGTTGAGATTCCATTTTAAAATACCAGTTCTTTTTTTGTGGTAAAGTTATATACTATGTTCGAACAGATCAGTTTCTTATATTTTTTTAAAGTAATTTGAACCTTTTGTTTCCAGAAGGCTTAAGTGAATAATGCATAAACAGAGGCTTTTACTTCCGATTTAGAATTTTAGTCTGTATATCATTTCTGTCCCTCAGTTAACACAAATTTTAAGAAAATAAATATCAGGTTTATACTGTGCATCGTTAGCAGAGACATAGGCTATTACATTTTCTATGTAAGCTTCTGCAATCGTCAGGGAAACTGACAAAACTGCCTTCACGTATGTGGTCTCTACTTTCAATATGTACTCAATGGACAAAACATTAGAGAAACCTACCTAATATCGTGTTGATTCTCCTCTAGCACGAAAAACAGCATGTACATGAAAAGGCATCCACAGCACCAGATGCCGGAGGTTTTCCGGAAGTATTACCAGCCATGCCTGTTGCATCATTGTTCACAATTCAGCACTTGATCCAAATCCTGGATCTGATGTTCCGCTACACTGCATCCCAGAGACCTTGATCCAAATCCTGGATCTGATGTTCCGCTACACTGCATCCCAGAGGCCTTGATCCAAATCCTGGATCTGATGTTCCGCTACACTGCATCCCAGAGACCTTGATCCAAATCCTGGATCTGATGTTCCGCTACACTGCATCCCAGAGACCTTGATCCAAATCCTGGATCTGATGTTCCGCTACACTGCATCCCACAGGACCTTGATCCAAATCCTGGATCTGATGTTCCGCTACACTGCATCCCAGAGGCCTTGATCCAAATCCTGGATCTGATGTTCCGCTACACTGCATCCCAGAGACCTTGATCCAAATCCTGGATCTGATGTTCCGCTACACTGCATCCCAGAGACCTTGATCCAAATCCTGGATCTGATGTTCCGCTACACTGCATCATAGAGACCTTGATCCAAATCCTGGATCTGATGTCTCGCTACACCACATCCCAGACACCTTGATCCAAATCCTGGAACTGATGTTCCGCTACACTGCATCCCAGAGACCTTGTTCCAAATCCTGGATCTGATGTTCCGCTACACTGCATCCCAGAGGCCTGGAACCAAATCCTGGATCTGATGTTCCGCTACACTGCATCCCAGAGACCTTGATCCAAATCCTGGATCTGATGTTCCGCTACACTGAATCCCAGAGACCTTGATCCAAATCCTGGATCTGATGTTCCGCTACACTGCATCCCAGAGACCTTCCGGGGACCTTTGGGCGTGGGACACTGGATTGTTCTTAACTCAGATGAGTGTCCCTCACGCCATACCTGGGTGGTTGCGGCCCGGTTGAGCGGCCCACTGTCCTAAAACGGACAATGCACCGCTAGCCTTGAACAAAATAACGTGTGTGTCCTATTTTGTCCCATCAGAAGGCTTTCCAAACCATCGCAGAAACACACCCGCAACCCCATCCCGCGTCAATTAAGTTTAGATGCAAACGAGATTCATTTGACCACATGACTACACACCACTCTGCAGAGGTCCAGTTTTGATGTTCCCGGCACCAGGCGAGGCGTAATGTCCTTTGACGAGCAGTCACCAGTAGCACACGAGTAGAACGACGGCTCCCATAGCCCAAGGTATGCAGCGTCCGTCGATGGTACATATGTACGCCATACACCCTCGATACGGTTGCCCTCGGGAACACAAGGGTTCTCAGTTCTTAAAACTTGGGCGATAGAACGACCAAACTGTCTTGCGCCAACAATGCATCCATGATCAAAGACACTCAAATCACCACGTTTAATCTGCTGTCCTATTTATCGCCTGCGCTATTTATTTGGCTATGTTCCTCTCTGCACGGGGGATGCCCATATCAACTGACTGTCACCCCTACCTCTAATGTTTTGTCTACTGAGTGTATATTGCTTACTTCCATACATTAAAATTAATATTTTGACATGTTTGTCTGTGTCACTTTTGAAGGTATTGTGTTGGAAAGAAAATAATCTCTGATGAAGAGGTACCCGAAGTCCAAGCCCCGGCCACAGCGCACATTGGCCACTGAGATTACGCAACCCACCAGCATGACATCAGCAGGTAGATGGCTTAAGTCAGTAGCAGTTAGACATCAGAAGACGAAGAGTGTAAGTACCAGCCAACATGGACAAGGAGCACAACCGCCATGGCATGCTGCATGAGTTTCGTCACGGTAGCACCACAGAAAGTGTTGTAAGGAACATTAGCGTTGTGTACACCAATGCCATATCACATAGTCGGTGCTATTATTGGTTCGAACTGTTTCGAGAGAGATATTTTGACATATCATACCGTCCCAAAGCCGTAATACCCGCAACATTGGATATGGACATGATGAAGACGTTAGCGGAGACCAACCCACGTGTCAGAACGCGGGAGTTAACCGAAAAGCCATGAATTACTTACACGAGTATTATCACGCACCTGCGTCAACTTGGGAAGACGCACAAGAGGGGAGTTTGAGTACCCCATCAACTCACAGTTGAGTAGAAAGCAAATCGCATGAGTGCATGAGTTTCACTGCCTGAATGCTTGCACGTGACCATGTTGAACTATTCTTTGACCGCATTTTCACAAGTGGCAAGAAATAGGTCGTGCATGACAATGTCAGCTCCCGGAAACAGTGGTTTGACTCAAAACAGAATGCCATGCCGACCCCCAAAGCTGGCTTACACACACGTAAGGTCCTGCTGTCTATTTGGTGGGATATACGGTGTCGCGAGTTTTTGAGCTGCTGCCAGACAACACCACTATCACCACCGATCTGTACTGCCGTCACCTCGATGATCTGAACGCATCGCTCACGTCAAAACGACCAGCTCAGCTGAACCGGAAGCGCGTCGTCCTACAACAGAATAGATCGAAACCTTACACAGTACGTGTGACCTTCCACAAGATCAGGAACCTCGGCTGTGAGCTGCTACCGCACCCAGCCTGTTACCTTTACATCCCCCCTCCCCAAAGAGGCTACCACCTTTTGCGGTCGTTGCAGAATTTCCTGCTTGGACAGAGGTTCACCAACCGGGACGATGTCGAACGTGCACATACTCACTTCATTGCGTCAAAGCGGCCCCAGTTCTGCAGGTGCGGCATTCAACAGATGCCCAGACGATTGGAGAAGGTCGTGGTAAACGATTGCGACTACATTTTGGACTGATTTGTACTAGTATATACGGTAACTAGTACTTTTATGTAATCTTACATTTGCAGACATTAATTACTTTCTTTCCAACCCAATACACTATTTCCTTATTTACTGCATTAACGTTTGTTAACATATTTTGATCTCCGACGAGAACTGGACACCTAAAGTAAGCACAAACAGAGTTAATGGCATAAAACATGGCTTTTAGAAATGTAGGCACTGTAGCACAGGCATTCCACAAGGTAAGTTTAAAATAACGTTTATGATTTCGTAAAGTAACTCTTAGAAGTGGTAATAATCAACTGTTTCACTTTCAATTAATTTCATAAAAATAGAGGGACAGCATTTGCTAAAACAAGTGAAAGTACATCAAGGCTTTTGATTCTCATATAAAACCAGTAAGTAGTTTTTTTAAGGATGATATGTATGAAGGAAACATCCTAACTGTAAAGGGCTTCTTACCCCCAGTTCTCATGCTCCCTTGACACCTCTCAGCATCAATCTGTTTTTGCAATCCATCACGTTTTCATCCTTTTTAAGGAGAACCGAGCTGCCCCCGGTGGCGCAGTGGTCTAAGCAGAAGGAGCATGAACTTTCTGTAGACTTGAATATTTTCATTATTTTTATTTATGTTTGAATTTTGCATTTTAACAACGACATGAGCTATAATTTCTCCAAACGTTGATCTTAAGTATTTTGGTCACATAACCGTGGAGCAAACGTTAATTACTTTTTTGACCATCGAACTAAGTTGAAGTAGCCCAGGATTATGACCGAGGAGATGATTGGTGGACAGCGAGCGAGCTATGCACGTAACAAGGACACAAGGTGGATCCTTAGATGTTCTTCAAAGAAAAAGGTGTATAGAAACAGATTTTGACGATGTTACAGACGAATCCGTAAACAAAAATTGAAGGTGCGGAAGTTAAGTTAATTTAATTTGTAGAGAGATATTTGTTTTTATAAAGTACACTGAAAATAGCATTAAAGAATTTTCATTACCAAAGTCTATAATATTAATTTTCATATTTCAAGTTTTATTATTTTATTTATAATTCCGTTTTAAATTAATATTCCCCCATTGAGATCCATATTTACTGTATATTGCCATAAGCAACGCCCACCAAAAGCAGAGCTGCGGCTCTGCAGAACTATAAAAAGTCCTCGGGGAAGCAATGTAGCTTCCCGTGAGACAGAGTCGAACGAGAAGAAACGAAATTTATAAAAAAACAAAACAGGAACTCAAAAGGAAAGTTATTTATAACTACACTTCACAAGATTTTTATTTTCTGGGTTATTGATTCGTAGCTCATCTCTAAGTGGTGGAATAAAAACAAACCCACTGAAACACCCAAATATAGTAGTTTTTGTTATTTGTTTCCAGGCAATGGGTATTGTCGACCTCTTTCTGGAAGCCTCTCGCTTTATTGCTTTATACGGTGATGTACATATGTATGTCCAGAAGTGAAAACAAGTATAGCCCAGAAAGGTTTGGCCAGAGTTTCATCCATCAAAGGCTTAGAAAGCATTTTTTTTCTAATCAAATTTTAGAATGTAAAGATATCATGCCAAAGAAGAAAATCTGTATATATATATATACCTTAAATATAAATATATATACTTCACAGGAATCCAAAAATATGTGAATCGTCTTTGTCAGATTTAGAAATATGTGATGTGAATAGGTAGTCTACAACCATTTTTGATGCAGTGGTATCTTGTCTCTCCGCAGTGGAGGACTAACAAACACACAGAGGGAAAAAAACTTTCATAAAAACATGCAACTTTTTCTCCGAACAAAGTTTCAGAAGAAAAGTAATTTTATTTTATTCCTCTCTCGATTTCTAAAGAAAGAGATTTGACAACACATTCTATTTGAAATGTGTTTTGCATCGTGAGATGAAGTTCGTGACAAATTTTCTCTTCTTGTTACCTCAAGTTTTTCATTATTGGAACTAAACGTTCTTGCGTGAATGATTTTTACTTTAAAAAGGAGCAACTCATTCTCCATTCAAAATACACGCGGATAGATTGTCACCAGTATAACAATAAAAATTTTTTTTCGCAACGACGCAAAAAGTCAATGAATATTTTTGGCCTATAATATGTTACAGTGCCAGTTAAATGTCTTAGTTATAGCGTAACCTAACTGTCCTCAGTTTGATTCTTATCTTTGTGCGTCGACCGTTGAAGCACATTACATGCATGTGCATAAACAATGCAAAACGGGAAATATCGTTCTGCTGGTATTTCCCATTCAGCCATGATTTCTGCTGTTTTTCACGATATGCCTTTATGGTATGGTGTTGCGCTTTGGTTTAAAAATAACCTAGGTCTTACTCTTCTTCATGTGAACTGGAAGTATTTTCCATCAAACCTGTGAATTTTTCATGTCCTATTACTCAGTGGCGTACCGGAAAAACCGGATCCCCCCCCCCCCCCGCAAAAAATAACTTCGAGGCCCTTTTGCTGAAATCTGTGAGCCATCAACTACTAAAGTTTTTAAATTCGAAAAATTATTGGACTTTGCTGCGTGTAACGCAAACGCGCACGTTGTAACTAAAATGAATTCCCTTGTTTTATACCAATACAAAGTACTACAAAATACTTGTGACAAAGTTATTCATATCATGAAAATTTTATTCTCTTAGAGAACTAAGGACAGCCTAATTCAAATCCCTCGCGTGGAACACGTAAAATGTGTAACCTCCATGTGATAATATCTGACGACCTTTTCCGATTTATTCGAAAATACAGAACATAAGTAAGCAAATAAATAACAGTTAATAATTTTGACACGAAAACAATGTCGCTACTTAAATATTTACTCTTGAATATAAAAATAATTCGCTTAATAAAATGCCTTATTGTTTTTCTCATAGTAAAAGTTTTCTCTTGAGTCTGTTATAAAATAATGACAACGTCTCTGTTGCTTCGTTCACATAAAGAACACCTTTTAGTTAACTGTATTTCGAAGGATGTGTATTTATGTTCAACTGTATTCCGAAGGATGTGTATTTATGTTGTATTTATGTTATAAGAATTCCCTACATTGAACTGATATTTCTTTCACATTCTCTTTTTAATATGCATGTATATGGCTGCGAAAAGGGGCCTCACGTCTTCTAAAGATAATAGCCGCTTTTTCTTCCTAGTTTTTATGAACTAATACCGCGAAAATGGTTTCTAAATGTTATGCTTATTCATTGAAAAACATAGGAAAATTACATTTTTCTTTTAATACTTTATTCAAAGCTACCGTCAAAAATTCCTGGCTACTTGCAATTCCTTTAACCAGCTTCATGTGAAGTTTCAGCTAAAAATTTGTAAAATCCTTTTTCTGAGGCTAGAGGTTCTTTTACCCGTGAGCCCCCTCTCTACATTACGGGGGTTGCGGATACAATCAGTACGCCCTTGCTATTACTGCTTTTAAACAGACTGTTTTTGTCTAGCGCTGAATCATTTTGTCCAGTGATTGTAGCCCATCGGAATGCAATTATTTTAAGAGAATCAAGTGGAATTGCGTTCTGAGGGTTTCTTAGGTCATTTCTTGTTGAATTTGTTGCATTGAGATAAATTGCTATCAAACTCGGCACAACACGTCTAAATCACTCACATTTTCTGTTGTCTGCAGAAACATATATTTCGCATTGAATTCAGAACTTGAAAACAACAAAATATTGAATTACAAAGGAGATCACTTTCAGTCAGGGAAAAATATTTCTATTTTAGTCGTGCTATACACATAAAATCAAAATGTATTATTTCAACAACCGACATAAAAGTTTGTTTAAATAAAACCCTTTTTGCGTCCTTATTGTTACGACTGAAACTAAACTTAAGCTCAGGAACATTAAATTCTAAATTTCAGTTCTAACCGATCTGGTCATTATTTGCTAGTGCTCCGTTTTGATGGTTTCTTGATCAGGAGACTAGCACTCTTAAGTGGAAGTACTTTTCGTGTGTTTGTTTTTGTTTGGAAATTACACGACCACAGTGAGCAACTCGATGAGCTGTAAATTGTCGCCAGTCCATAATTTAGGGCCACTGACTCCAGGAAAGGGAGAGGGCCAGAGCAGTAACACCATGCCTCACTGGGATTCGAATCCGGACACATCTCGGACAAATGGTCAATAGCCGGCGCTTAGACCACTGCGCCAGCGGGGTGGCAAGGAAGAACTTCAAATAGTATTTGCGCAGAAATGCTTTTACAACGCCAAGATTGATATACAGAACCAAACAGCCAATGCGACTGAGCAAAAGTGGTTGCCAAGATAACGTTTTACAATGAGACACAAAGTAATGCGTAATCATAAGGTCATAATCAGTTGGCATTACTTTCTGTAAGGGTTGGATGCTTCGACCTTTTGGTAATGGCTTGTTCTTAGATTAGTTGAAAACACAAGAATCGCGAGCTATCAGGGTGGCTTTTAAAAGAAACGCCATTTCTGGCTATTCCAAATTTCGTTCTTTTTAGTGAACACCTAAATTAAAGACAATGTTTTATATGTGGTTTTAACCTATCAACGATCATAACGTCTGAAACGTCCTTACATCCAAACTACTACGACCGCCCATAAACGCCCATGTAGAGTGAAATCCTCCCCCCCCCCCACACACACCTGTTCTTTGAATTTACACGGCCTGTCAGAATTAACAGAAGTCACACTCAGTCACCATTGTTATCACTAAACAAATAGGTAAAGCTGGCGCTTGTATCTCCAGGTAGATGCTCATGACATCGCATGCCGTCTTCATGGAAGAATGTCGTTATCGCCCGCGGTTAACCTCTAAAGGTCATTGAAGCATCAAAACTATAGATCGTAAGTTTGGTATGGTGATCGGGAAGAAATCCTTGTTTTGTTAATTTGTAAATTGGGCGGGAGAAATTTTGAAAGGAGCAAAAGACAGTTTCCGGCGTTATGCTATTCTGAGTGACACGGTATTTTAGGGCCCTGTTCGTTAAAGGATCAAAGGAAGTTTCAGTTCATGTTTTCGTGAATTTCATGCAGAATCAACGGCAAGTTGAATTTTTGTTAACCTGAAAGTTTTGGGATTTTCCCATTGCAGTAGATAGTTTTGCTCTCCTGATAAATAATCGAATCCGGTTACTGTTTGGACCTCAAAGAAGAAGCACAAATAAAAAGTTAAACGAACAAAATTCAGGAACACACCATGTCCAGGAGTATATTTTCTAAAAGGACTAAAGTCAGGATGTTCAAAAGAAAGCAACACCTACTTCGGCGTGAATTAAAAGTAGTTACGCCTAATCTTGCAGATACGGAATTGCTTTCGCTTACGCTCGTCAAAAGCAACGAACCTTCGCGAAGGCTGTGTGCCGCGAACAAAATGAAAAATTATGTCAAAGCTGAAATTTTTCATTCCTTTACCGATTCCAAACGGTGACCAGAGAGGAAGAAACGTTTTATCAAACATGATGAATGACGGCCATTACGCCTAGTCCACTTTGCCTTTCTCTTTCTCTTTCTCTCTATTTCTCCTTCTCTTTTCATTTCTTTCTTTTTTCACTAACATTTCAGTCTTTTATCTCCGTAACATATAATAAAACGTTTATTGCCCTGTTCCTACGTCAGAACGGAAGCATGGGGAATTTAATCAAGTGTTTATTATTATCGCCCGCGATAAAAAGCGATATAGGTCATCACATTAAGCTCTCTATGTGTCTGCGAGAAGAAAAAAAAAACGTAATTTCAGTATTAGCGATGAAAAAAGCGTTAATCATAATGTTCCCATGTCTCTGCGGTTTGTTCCCCCCACCCTTCCGAATTTTTTTATTGGTCGCTTGTGTCGTTCGCTTTCTTTGTTTTCTTACTTTTTACAATTGCGTTTCACATCGATTTGAAATTATCTAGCGCTGTTTACAGAAAGCGTTTAGTTAGCGATGGGTGTTGTTCCAACCAACCCAATCGTTTGAAGCGCTAATCGTCGAGCGAAGGGGTGTTTCGTCATTATAAATAACAGTGAGAGTTCCTCATAAGGGTTATTTGACGAAAGTGCCTATTATCTGAGTTTTACAGACAACGATATCCGAAAGCGCTATTTTCCCTCCGATAGTACTATGAACTGTGAAACAGTTTCTCTTCAAAATCATCACAAAATAACAAGTCCTAAACTTACTCGGGCAAAAAAAGAAGTTTCCGGATTTTTATTCCGGTTTATCGGAACTCGAGGAACCCTTCTTTCAGGAGGAACAACTGCAACTGTTAATTCACTCGCGGATGTTATTCGAAAGAAAGACTTCATTTAATTTTAATGGTTCTAGCGCACGTGAAATGGTAACGGTGTCCAATTCGAACACGCCCCCTGAGAATTGTTCAAAATGTTTTAATGAACGGGTATTCAGAGACATTCCTAACTTGAAATTTACGTGAGTTAAATAAGAGATATCCATACTCATATCATATGTAAATAAAAATTCCTTGATTTGCATAGTAATTGTTGTTTTAATACTGTCAAAATCAAACACCGGAAAACAGCACGCATTTAAATAATGAGAAAAAGGTATTCAAACGCAATCTTGTAATTTTCGATTGCTAACGGACATCACTCTTAACGTCGGTTATTGTTTTTATCCTTACATTAAGATGAACCGCTTATTTGATCTTTTCCTTAATATTTGCAAAATCAAGTGTGCTTTGCATTCTTTTTTATGTATCTTTGGTATGTATATTATCAATTAAAAAAAATGCATCTTGAGTAATCAAAGAAGTGATAGCTAAGGTCCAAAGAGTAGGCGGTTCTTTCTGAATAACAAAATTATATAATGTTTTCTGCTATCTGCATACTTCTTCCGTTATTTAAACAAGAAAACTTTCCATTTCCATTCGCAGTGCATGGACTTCTTTGTAAACGGAAAAGTATGAAAATGTTCTCTAAAAATATAAACTGCTGCTCAAAAGTTAGTTAGCAAATGGAAAAATAAGCATAACATTCCAGATATTTTAAAATAATTGACAAAAGTTATATATTTCACACAAGAACTACGGCGATTTCAAATCTGAAAAAGTAGCATCACACAGAACACAGTTGCGCATGGAATATTGTTCAATACTAGCAGTTTGGCCCGTTCTCCAAACCGTGAATCTATAAAAAAAAAAAAAAATTAAAGAAAGGAATAAAAATTAAAGGAAAGAAAAGTAATTTAAGATTCGTAACTGTTTCACGATTTAGAACAGGTTGTGAAGTCAATGCATACGATTTGAAGTAAAACGTATCAGGCTTTGGCGCCCTTTAATTTTAAATCAAATTTTCATGGAATTTTTACAGCATTTCACCATTTCTGGCATAATTATCTTTTCACCATTTCTGGCATAATTATCTTTTCACCATTTCTGGCATAATTATCTTTAAACCTATCAGCATTTTGAACAATAAAGTAGCTAAGCCTCCCTTTTGAATTGTTCAGTTTTTAGACGTCTTTAGGTATACGGACCTTAAGGACTACCAGCATGAAAATTTTCGGATCTTAAGGTTATTTGTGAAATGGTCGAACAATTGGCGAAAAATTCAAGCAGAGAATTTTCCAGAGCCGCCATTTTGATTTGTTTTGTTTTGTTTTCGTACTCTTCTAGGTATTCGAATTTTTTCAATTTTCAAATCTGCAGGTCAAGTAGAAGTGGTTGAAAAATTCGCGAAACTTTCAAGCAGAGATATGTTCCATAGCCACCATTCTTATCTTTATTTTTATTTATTTTATGCCGGCGGAAAACGCCGAAATTTAAATGCGTTGCTACGTCATTAAGCATTGCGTCATTACCAGTTTAATTGTAGCCTGTCCTTTCACCCAGTGAGAAGAGATTGCTCAAAATAGCTGAGTTACCATAGCAGGAGGTCATAGGACCAGAACTTTCCTGTATAGTTACCGCTGAAGACAGAGGAAGCCGTTCGTTCCTTTCCTCTGCGTCTTTAAAAAAGCTATTGCATTTCCGTTTTTTTTAATGTATCCCATCGCGAAATAGAGAAATTTGTGAAATTTAAAATTTAATTTCTCATAAACTAAATCGAAATTCAAAAATGGCAACGAGGTGCAAAAATTTGGCCATGGCACTACTTGGCTACAAAGTTTCGTGGTTCTGTTGCTGTTAGTGTGTCAGGAACGCGTACTGATAGTACTTTTTTGCTTACCGTAATTTTGAAATACAATAGCTCTTGAGGTATCGCTTGAATTGAAAATCGGTTTATTTCAGAGTGTTCTCCAGATAATTCTCTACAAATGATGTAAATGTCATATTTTTGTGGTCAATACCTTTTGTGCTACGAGCTAGGTAAACGCGAGCGTCGAGAAATTTCTAAAACAGCGGCAGCGGCAGTTACTTTTTTTTAGAAAGGAGAGATAATCCTTTAACAACTATACTACCTGAAACGCCCTTACATATGGACAACGACGGCCGCTCGAATCGCCCATCTAAAGTGAGTAGAATTTCTTACCAGAAATGCTCTTTGAATTTGCACGGCCTTTACGGGGTTAACACATGTCACTCTCGGTCACCATTTTTGTAAATAAACAAAGAAGTAAATGAAATAGGAAATATTTTTGCATGGAATGGTATATGTACAAAATAAGCTGTCTATACATGCGATAAAAGCAAACCACGTCTTCAATAAGCAAATTAAAATCAATTTATTTACAAATTAAAAGCGGGCTAAAAGCAGACTAGCGCTTTCGGGGATCTCCCGTCCCCATCTACTGGTCAATGCGCCACGGGATCCAACAGAGTCAACCCTTATATTCTTGATAACACGACCCATCATGCACCACGTCACCAACAGACCATGTTGTCACAGTATAAGCACAAATTATAAAATTTCAATTCCAAATCAATATAACATAAATATAAGAATACAAAATATTTACAAAATATTTACAAAAATGTACTATTCCGATGTTTTAAAATTCCTCATGTGTCAAAGTCTCTTGTGGAGCAACCATTTTTCGCCAAGGTCTTGGTACAAATGTGGGGAGATCTAAATTACAACAGTTGTCTCCGTATTCAATAATATATAAGCTTTCTGAAAAAAGAACAGTATTTTTGTTGACATTGGAGTTCAAGATTTTAACATTCTCCCAAACAGGGTTGTAACCACCCTGTTTAACAGCCATAGTAAAGGCAGTATTAATAGTTTCTGTCCGGAGGGTGTACTTGTGTTCACCCAACCGGGTATTCAGACTCCTAATTGTAGAACCTATATAAAATTTATCAATAACACCGGAATCCTCATGGGCGAGCGGAATGCAGTATACACCATATTTCATGAGTTTGGGTACTTTATCTCTGCCATTTCTCAGTAAAGTAAATACATTTTTAGTGCAAACTCCAAATGTCAAATTATGCCTATGGCATATCTTCTTGAGGGTGTTAACTATTGGAGGTAGATAATCCACCTTTCCAACGTATCTAGTGATTTTATTGGTCGTGGACAAGGTCGTGAATCTCAACCTCGTGAACCTTCTCAATAGACCGGGAAAGTAGTGCTCTGGGTAGCCGAAGATCCGTGCTAAAGTTGAGGCCTTAGAGAGTTCGTCCTGTCTTGCTCTGTTGGAAGAAGAGTGTGTGAATGCGCGTTTGATTAGAAATCGAAGTGATGATGCTTTTAGTTCATGGGGGTGAGAAGAGTTAAACGGTATGATACATGGTATGAACGTAGGTTTTCGGTACACGGAGTATTTAATCTGGTGAGTGTTGAGGTCCCTTGATAACAACAAGTCAAGAAAAGGTAGCTTACCCCACTGCTCAAGTTCTTTCGTAAATTTTATTGTGGGAAAATGGGAAGATAAGCAGTCAACGAAAACATCTAGTTGGGGAAGTGAGTAGGGCCAAAAAAGTAGCATATCATCGACATACCTGATTATTAGTAATGGTTGAAGTGGAGAGTCCAGCAAAACCCTGTCCTCCAATGATTGTAAACGAATCTCAGCCAGCACAGGGGAGAGTGGGGACCCCATGGGCGCACCCTCTCTCTGTTGGTATATTCTATTATCAAATTTAAAATACGATCTTCTGGCCACTAATTTCAGCGCTGAAAGAATGGCATCAGTTTCCAGCGGAGAGATAGAACTATCTTCTTGTAATTTTTCAGCAATGATAGAATGCACCAGATCAAGTGGTACATTTAGGGAAAGTGAAACAACGTCTAGTGATGCCATAATAAAGCCAGTTTGTGGAGGGTCAAATTCCTTGATTCGCTCAAGAGCCTGAGTAAAGCTTTTAATTGACACCGTGGAATGGAGTGTAAGGTGTTTCAAGTAAGATGCTAGCATAGTCTCAAGGGGTCTCGTTGGAGTAGCATACCCTGAGACTAATAATCTGAGGGGTTGATTTGGTTTGTGTAGTTTCAGTTTACCAAATACTTCTGGCACTCTAGGTCCCACAGGTGGTTTCATTTTTGATGACACAGAGGCAGGAAGTAAACCTTGATTTCGAAGTTTACTTAGTTCAGCTATAGTGGCAGAGGTTGGATCTGATTTGAGCACTCGGTGGGGGATTAGCTCTATAGCCTGTGACATCTTATCAAAGTAGTCAGCCTTATCCATAATGATGATCTGTTGGGTCTTATCCGCGCCAACAATAGAGAGGTTTGGGTTCTTAGCTAACTGAAGTAGCTGATCCCTTTCGTACCTTAAATTCTGAGGTGAAGTGGTTATTTTAGAAATAGATTTTACCAGGTTATGACGCGAAATCTCACGTTCATCCTCTGGCAAGGCATTAATAATATTTTCAATCTGAGGTAAAGAGTGCATATGTGAAAACTTCGAGATGAGGAAACTGAATTTGAGACCTCTATTTAAGGCTGCATGTTGACCCTCTGTCAGTTGAACTGAGCTGAGGTTCAAATAAGTCTTGGGTGTAGGAAGTTTAACCTTGGAGGCAGGAAAAGAAACGGAGTGTTGAAGCCAGGAAGATCTTCTTGACACCAAGTCACAGAGTTTTTTGATGTGTGTTTGATTAATGGCATTTATTTCACTCTGCAAAGAAGTAAAAAATATCATCAAATTCTTACCCAGAATGATGTGATGTGTAAGATCAGCCATAAGGAGGTATGCACCATAAGATTTTCGGTTGAGTAAATCACTGTAAGCTCGTTTTCTTCTGCTTTCTGCACTCAAACGCCTTCGTTCAGCGTTGACAATTACTCGTGTATCTCGTTGGGAAACCAGATGAGTGTGTATACTGAGGAATTTAGGTATTACCTTTAAAGATCGACAGTTGGTGAGGAAGCTTAGATGTGCTTCATTGATAAAAAGCTTTTTACGCAGCGCACAAAAGGTCTTGGTCAGACTCTTCATATCCCGTGCGTTTACAAATGCCATGTAGCTATAAGAGCCACACTAAATATCAGTTTGCAGCTAAATGACTGAAAAAGGAAATGTTTTCGCATGGAATGGTATATGTACAAAATAAGCTGTCTATACATGCGATAAAAGCAAACCACGTCTTCAATAAGCAAATTAAAATCAATTTATTTACAAATTAAAAGCGGGTTAAAAGCAGACTAGCGCTTTCGGGGATCTCCCGTCCCCATCTACTGGTCAATGCGCCACGGGATCCAACAGAGTCTACCCTTATATTCTCGATAACACGACCCATCATGCACCACGTCACCAACAGACCATGATGTCACAGTATAAGCACAAATTATAAAATTTCAATTCGAAATCAATATAACATAAATATAAGAATACAAAATATTTACAAAATATTTGCAAAAATGTACTATTCCGATGTTTTAAAATTCCTCATGTGTCAAAGTCTCTTGTGGAGCAACCATTTTTTGCCAAGGTCTTGGTACAAATGTGGGGAGATCTAAATTACAACAGTTTATTCCGTATGCAATAATATATAAACTTTCTGAAAAGAAAACAGTATTTTTGTTGACATTGGAGTTCAAGATTTTAACATTCTCCCAAACAGGGTTGTAACCACACCACCCTGTTTAACAGCCATAGTAAAGGCAGTATTAATAGTTTCTGTCCGGAGGGTGTACTTGTGTTCACCCAACCGGGTATTCAGAGTCCTAATTGTAGAACCTATATAAAATTTGTTAATAACACCGGAATCCTCATGGGCAAGCGGAATGCAGTATACACCATATTTCATGAGTTTGGGTACTTTATCTCTGTCATTTCTCAGTAAAGTAAATACATTTTTAGTGCAAATTCCAAATGTCAAATTATGCCTATGGCATATCTTCTTTAGGGTGTTAACTATTGGAGGGAGATAATCCACCTTTCCAACGTATCTAGTGATTTTATTGTCCGTGGACAAGGTAGTGAATCTCAACCTGGTCAACCATTACTAATAATCAGATATGTCGATGATATGCTACATTTTTGGCCCTAATCATTTCCCCAACTAGATGTTTTCATTGACTGCTTATTTTTACATTTTCCCACAATAAAATTTACGGAAGAACTTGAGCAGTGGGGTAAGCTACCTTTTCTTGAATTTTTGTTATCAAGGGACCTCAACACTCACCAGATTAAATACTCCGTGTACCGAAAACCTACGTTCATACCATGTATCATACCGTTTAACTCTTCTCACCCCCATGAACAAAAAGCATCATCACTTCGATTTCTAATCAAACGCGCATTCACACACTCTTCTTCCGACAGAGCAAGACGGGACGAACTCTCTAAGGCCTCAACTTTGGCACGGATCTTCGTCTACCCAGAGCACTACTTTTCCGGTCTATTGAGAAGGTTCACCAGGTTGAGATTCACGATCTTGTCCACGGACAATAAAATCACTAGATACGTTGGAATGGTGGATTATCTTCCTCCAATAGTTAACACCCTCAAAGAGATATGCCATAGGCATAATTTGACATTTGGAGTTTGCACTAAAATGTATTTACTTTACTGAGAAATGACAGAGATAAAGTACCCAAACTCATGAAATATGGTGTATACTGCATTCCGCTTTCCCATGAGGATTCCGGTGTTATTGACAAATTTTATATAGGTTCTACAATTAGGACTCTGAATACCCGGTTGGATGAACACAAGTACACATTCCGGATAGAAACTATTAATACTGCCTTTACTATGGCTGTTAAACAGGGTGGTTACAACCCTGTTTGGGAGAGTGTTAAAATCTTGAACTCCAATGTCAACAAAAATACTGTTTTCTTTTCAGAAAGTTTATATATTATTGCATACGGAGACAACTGTTGTAATTTAGATCTCCCCACATTTGTACCAAGACCTTGGCGAAAAATGGTTGCTCCACAAGTGACTTTGACACATGAGGAATTTTAAAACATCGGAATAGTACATTTTTGTAAATAATTTGTGATAATTTTGTATTCTTATATTTATGTTATATTGATTTGGAATTGAAATTTTATAATTTGTGTTTATACTGTGACATTATGGTCTGTTGGTGACGTGGTGCATGATGGGTTGTGTTATCAAGAATATAAGAGTTGACTCTGTTGGATCCCGTGACGCATTGACCAGTAGATGGGGACGGGAGATCCCCGAAAGCGCTAGTCTGCTTTTAACCCGCTTTTAATTTGTAAGTAAATTTATTTTAATTTGCTGATTGAAGACGTGGTTTGCTTTTATCGCATGTATAGACAGCTTATTTTGTACATATAAAGAAGTAAATATCAGCAATTAATTTACTCCGGAACGATATCATTCACTGTCACGTCTTCTGTGTGGAAGAATTCAGTGATTGCCATAGGGGAGCGTCTGAATTTCAATGTATGTCAAGCCTATAGATCCCAAGCTTTGTGTAACGACCTAGTAATAATCCTTCTTACGTTAACCTGTAAAAAAAAGGGAGGGGGCAGAAATTAAATTCAAAAAGTAGCAACAGACAGTCTCGGGAATTTCGGAATTCTGGGAAACACACGATTTCAGTTTATTTGTCATTAAAGAAATAACAAGCACCTAATCTACACGCGCGCTTTATTATTTTTTTGGGCCATAAGCATTTTCATTTCTTGGGCAATTTGAGAACTGTAAAATCTGCAATCATTTCATGATTAATTATCCATTTCAACTGCCGATCCATTATTTCTATTTGTTTGAAATGTAACATTGTTGTGTGCCATTAGAAGTGGACAATTGTACTATAATAATGCCATAGAAATGTACCTGCATAGCTAATGGCTTCATTTTCTGTTTCTTCATAAATTATTCACCTAATTTTCAGTAAACAAACCGGACTTGAAAAAACAAAACATGAAAAGCACTTCCAGTTCAAAAGCATAATGCAAGAGACTGAAAGACTGATGAAGAATAAACACTCCTGAACACGCATTGACACGTCAGCACATATCCGTGGAGACTGGGCCTCCGCACATTTCTGTTTGTTATAGATATGAACTCATGAAATGCTTTATATATGGCGTTTCACCATTTATGAAAGGAAATCCTTGTTTCATAAGTACACTATATGTATTTTTAAGTTATCGTTTCAAAGAGTGCATTTTACAACCTCTTCTTACTTTGTTGAGCCAAAGGAAGTCATGTTACAAGGCCAGTGTTTCGTTCCAGTATATTTATTGCTTCGAATATTATGTACAAAGTACGACGTCTATTTATGCACTATTTTACAAGTTATTTATTATAAGCAGTCCGTCGTTAAGTGCTGCGAGGCTATTACAGTATATTCCAGCATAAAACCTTCGTCCCAGTTGTTGGAGCTCTGTTTGACAAAATGCTTCATTTCTTCACGTGCGGTGAAGATACTTCATTATCTACTGAAACATCCTCTTGAATCATTTCTTCAATTCCGTCTGTTCTGATTACGGATGAGCTGTTCTTTGGACGCACAGTGTGAATCCAGTCGGCTACGGTATTTTAAACAGCCCCAAACTATCGACATATTCAGCAATATGGTAACGTGACATGATACGTTCACCGTACACATGAACATGTTGTCGATGAATATCACCTAACGAAACCACCTTTGCCGAAGATATGGGACCGTGATTTAAGCGGTTTGGAAAGATTCATGATAAATGAATGCTAGACGGACAGGGACAAACATCCGAACGTTCTCGGCTCTGCAAGCAAAACTCTGTCTAACTGTAAAATAAATGGTGCACAAACAACAAAATAAAGAGAGTACTGTGGAAGGAATAAACTGGTCGATATGTGTGTCTGTGAGTGTGTTCGATGGCAACGGCGCGGCGGCTAGAAGGACTTATACGAGGTAACGGAAGATCCACATTACGTCAAGTTACGACGTAGTACAACAGCGGCACGGAGAGACGAATTTCACCATATACAACAGGTCGCACATTGTTGGCGAAATGGGCTATAAAAGCATTTGTCCCCTTCGTATACCACTTGCCTCTGCTAAAATCTGAAACTTTTGTCCGGAGTTGGTACAGGATCACCAAAACTGGACCTTTGAAGACTGGAAAATGCTCGCCTGCTCTGACGAATCAGTTTTTCAGTTAACACACACCGATGCACGTTCAAGAATATGATGTTAAAGGCACGAATTAACGGATTCCAACTGACAAGCTTTAACTTTACAAGCTTCTGGAGACGATGTAACGGTCCGCTGGGGAGGGGGACATTCACTTTTTAATGCCTCTGGAACTACACTTAGATTCTACCAGATACCTTAACATAATTGCGGACCAAGCACAGCCGTACATGTAGTACATAGAGATGGCTACCTCCAGAAAGATAATACGCAATGCCACAAAGCTTGAGTCGTCACACAGTAGTTCCAGGAGTACGAAATTGGCTTCAAATTGCTAAAATGCCCCCCCGCCCCCGGTCTTCAGCTATTAACCCAACTGGACACTTGTGGGATTAGAATGAGAGCGTGATTCTTAACAGTGGTCCTCCCCAGGGAACATTCAACAATTGACGGACACCATCACTTTCGCTTGGCTTGAACATACCTGTAGAACGAATATAAGCGCCTCGTTTGAGTCCATGACACATCTGATCGAGGCTGTTGTGAAGCCTAATGTAGGAACAACACATTATTATAGAAATAGAGGGAGATAGACATAGACACAAAGAAAGGGATACAGAGAGAGAGAGAAACATAGACACGAAGAAAGAGATAGAGAGAAACATAGACAGAGAGAGAGAGAGAGAAACATAAACACAGAGAAAGAGAGAGAGATAGCGAGAGAGAGAGAGAGACATAGACACAGAGAAAGAGAGAGAGATAGCGAGAGAGAGAGAGACATAGACACAAATAAAGTGAGAGAGACCGACATAGACCCAGAGAAAGAGAGAGTGAGAGAGAGAGACAGTCATAGACACAGAGAAAGAGAGAGAGCGAAAGAGAGAGACATAGACACATAGAAAGAGAGAGAGAGAGAGAGAGAGAGAGAGAGAGAGAGAGAGAGAGAGAGAAAGTGAGAAACATAGACACAGAGAAAGAGATAGTGAGAGACATAGACACAGAGAAAGATAGAGAGAGACATAGACACAGAGAAAGGGGGAGAGAGAGAGGTGTTCTTCATAATCTTTTGCTTCAGTGTACCTTTGTCTGATTTTTAACAAAAGATTTAAAGCTTGAGCTGTAAATCTGCATGTATCTTGGATCATTGTGCCAATTTCATGAGCTCATAAGCAGAGAAAGAGAAAATTAGGTTAAACATAATGAAACATGAGCTCCAAATCTACCAGTGCCGTTACATCTTGGTGTACCAAAGCTCTTGGACGGCTACTTATGAAGATTTTAGCATCTTTCATACATTCAATTCAAAATCTCTGGAATACCTTTCGTTAGTCCTCGATTTCAAAAGGCTTTTGTATTTCACTTACAGATATCGTACGTGAAGTATTTTCAACCGTGCGCTTGACATACATTAGATATCATACTATTATACATAATGTCACAGTGATGTTTGCTACTATAAATGTAATGATATGTATAACTAAAGCATTTCTTTGGTACTATTTCAAATTTCACGTGAATGCACGTTCTTCATAAATTACTATTTTGAACTGTAAATCTCTTTCGTATAACGTATATCTCGCATAAAGGACACACTTGGTACACTGCTTGACATAGAAAATGCCACACCATGAAGGAATGCTCGAAAAGAGTCCAAACTGCACACACAGATAGCCACGTACGTCTTGAACAAATTATTTAATTGCCACATACTGACTAGGCTCCAGTGACCGAATATACAAGATTATCGATAAGGATTCAACGCTGTATAGCCGATTTTGGGCTATACAGCGTTGAATCCGATGTGGCATCGAGGCAATGAGAGTCCGAATAGAGTCCTGGGGTATCGTGAACTATGTGGTGTTTATCCGAGTCCGCAGTTCATCTTCATTTTGCGGGAGTGGGAGTTTACTCAACCGACGTCCAATCGTGTCCCACAGATGCTCGATGGGTGAGAGGTCGGGGGATTCCGTTGGGCACAAAACAATCCACACACAGTGTAAATCATTCAGGCTGATCTGAGCGGTATGCGGGAGGGAGTTATGCTGTTGAAAAACGGCGTTTGGGATGCCTTGCAGATACGGTAGTGCCACGGGCCTCTGCACCTCGTTAACACAGCAGCGGGCCGTCAATGTGCCGGTAATGAGTACCAGCGGTGAGCGGCTATTGGCGCTGATAGCACCCTGCAGCATGATTCCACGTTGCTGGGCCATGTGGCGTTCCATAATGGCGTAGAAATCCGCCCGTTAGCCACGACGTCGCCTCCAGACTCTCACACAGCGATCATCCGTAGTGAGACAGAAACGCGATTCGTCGCTGAACACCACACTGTTCCATTTGGATCCCCACGCAGCTCTGGAGCGACACCACGCAAAGCGGTGACGACGATGGCTCGCTGTTAAGGGTTGCCTTCGTAACAGACGGCTGGACAGTAAACCAGACTCAGCCAATCGGCGCGACAATGTCCACGTCGATTTCGGAACATCCAAGCCTCCCTGTATACTCAGCCAAATGTCCAGTGTGTCCATTGGGGCATGACGTCGGATGCGACGGTCGGTGCGCTCGAACGTCAGTCTCCGTGCTCCGGTCCCCATACGACGTGGAACAGATCCTTTCTGCAATTACTGTTTCCAATTGCGACCTACGGTTGTGGCATCACGTTGCGTTTCTTCCGCAATACGACGCAACGACCATCCGGCGGTACGGAGGCCTACGATGCCACCTCTCGTTAACTCATCCGTTTGACGAAATTGCGTACGACGGAGTTTTAACGGCATTAGCACCCCTTGTTCATTCTCCAGACACGGTTACAGCAGAACCACTCACTTCTTACGGCCGTGACGACGTCTCGACTGATGGTCTCACGTCTGGTTGTGTGCTTATATCCCGCGCGCCGTTCATGAGATTTGTCTGCAAATGCAAACATTTGCATAACCTGTACGTGTGCACCCACCCCGTAGTTTGCATAACGCTGCGTTCACGTCTTCGTGGTGTGACAATTTCTCTGTCAGGCAGTGTATTTAGAAACAGCTTTTATGATCAGACCATTTTTGTTTTGTTGAACATTTACTAACAGCTTCTCGGCGAACGTTTTCCAAGAGCTAGTAATCTTACCAGAAAGTGAAATATTTCGACAATATCGTCTTTCAGACTTCATTCCGAAGAATTGTCAGACATGTCTAGACTTCGTCTTGCATAACTTCCGGTGTTACGTAATCAGAATCTGCTGCGTTTTTAGTTTTGCTGCAGATTTTTATACGACAAGGTGTTTTTTCATCATGATATTTTTTCGTCAACTTTAATACACGAGTACGTATACGAATGACGGAAAAAGCGATCTGGTAATCGAGTGACGTAGAGCTTGGAGTATTGATAACTTGAATGTTTTGATTCTGGGTTCGAATCACTAATAGCATATTGTTGGCATTTTTAACCACGTTCTTGCCTGTGACATGGAAACTTTACACACCCTACTGCGGACACCCCTTAGTTTAAAATCGCTGACTTCGCACCCACCACAGCTTTACTCGTGTAAGTGATTATACACTCATTGACAAAGAGACGCCGCGACAAAGAGTCAAAGAGACGCCGTGTGTTATACTGGGACAGATTGACCCACAGTTCTTGCAACTGTAGCTCTAAATCACGAACACTGGAACATGGAGAAAGTTGGCGTCCGTTCTGGTCCCACAAGTGCTCCGTGGGCGAGAGATCAGGCGATCTGGCAGGAAACTGAAGCGTCGAAGCATGACGTAGGCAGTCCTGGAAAACCCGATTGTGCGGACTGGCGTTATCTTGGTGGAAAATGGCTCCGGGCCGCGCCTCTAGGAAAGGCAGCACATGGGACCGCAGAATCTCCTGCACGTAGTGCTGGGCTGTCAACGTCTCTCGGATCACTGCAAGGGAAGTCGGATGCCTTACGTGATGGCACCACAGACCATCACACCTTCAGTTCGGGACGTGTGCCGCTGTACAGTGAGGTTGGGATTGTAGCTCTCACAGGCGGTTCTCCACACTCTGACACAGTGCTCGTCCGTTCTCATACAGAAGCGGAATTCGTCGCAGAAAAATATACGTCGCCAGTCCGTAGTATTCCACGTTGCTTGCTGCTGACACCACTGCAATCGGCACAGACGATGGTCAGGTGTTAATAGCAGAAAACGTAATGGCAGTCGAGAGTGCAGATTCGCCTCTGCCAGGAGTATGGAAATCGTTCTGGCGGACACAGGAGTCCCTTGTACAGCCGCCACATGTTACTGGATATAGGACAAGGACGTCGTTGCATCTGTGCGTGCCGCTCTCACGATCTCATCGTTCTCTCTGCTGGTGGTGTGCCTAGGTCTTCCGGATCCAGTCCGCCGTGTCCGGATGCCTTCCCGTGTCCATTACTCCCAACACGATCGCACCGCACTGTCCGATCGGTCCAAATGGCGGCCGATTCAGCGCGCCCTGCCACCCTGCCTTTCGTATCCCGACGATACGGTCATGTTCAAACTCCGTCAGTTCCCCGTACGTACATCTACGGCGGCTCCTTGGCATGTCTGTCGCTCAGGTATCGCACCTTACTCTTACCGTGCACTCTTGCAGGCATGTGGAGTCCCCTGCGCGGCGCCTTACATTCCCCAAGGATTGTGATTGCAGCGCCGGCCTTGGATGCTCGTGCATGCGGAATCGCACGGAACTTTAATCATTTGCATGTCTGCCCTCCTCGTATCTATTGTCCGAGTTTCGCGTTAATCGCACGGTTTTTTCTTCGTGCGCGGGTTTTATGACAATGAGTGTACATAACTAACTAGAGGGTTATCTGGTTACCTCGTGTCACAGATCGTGGATTCACTCGTAAGTGTCAAAACTATCGATACAAACAAAACACAAAAAATACGTGCCGGTATTCTTTGATCCGTACAACCACAAAAACTAATTCATTTACTACTAATTATTTCACGTGGCACACCGCTAGCTCCTTCATGCAACATGTAATGCCTAATATGGAACACACTGTTGCAAAACTTTTCAGGAAAAATGTGCACAGTGCAAAAGTTATATAAAACTCGAGACAATAAGAAATGGCAGACTTCTAGAAAAAGTTAGCAGTCTCTCATTTTAACAAAATATCGTTTATCAGTGAGAGAGTGTAATATGCAGGTGTAAACAAGTTTAAGTATGTGTGATTAGCTTCCTATTTTGTATGACATCCGTCCGCATTCGTTAACAACAGAAAAATTATTTCCACTTATTGCGCATACTAAATTTCTGCAGTACTGTAAACAACACATATACGGAGTGTTTTGCATTGCTGCTGAATTCAGATAAAGTATACCATTGGTGATATGCCTAAACTTTTACCACCTTGTACTTTTACGTTATCTCCAAGGGAAAATCTTTAATACTGTTTATCTACTATTTATTTTAGGTATAGGAAACTCTCGGCTAAATTAATTATGGCTGAACTTTCTTGTTGCTGCTGGATTAAATAACAGTCCATTAATCAGTGATCTAGTAAAATAGGTACATCGAGGAAAATTCAAATTTGGCATCTGCATGATAAAAAAAAAAGTTGTTTTTTAACCTTTAAAATCTCTGGATAATAATTAACTCGATGTTAGCAAAATGATAATCAATTTATCCTCTGTCTAAGAAGTGAGCCGAACGTGGTTGGAGCGAGTGAACCTGCGCATCAGAAAGCGTTTCTTTTCCCTTAGTATTGCTATTCAAAGTAGACATTTAGGGGAATGACAAACACTTATCCTTTCTGACTGATTACCTCCTGAAAGGGCTATAACAATAGCGACTAAACTAAGAAAGAGGTTAGAAGATGTTTGAGTGTCTCGTTTCTGCTTGGTGGAATGATATTTGTGTTAGTGGTACTAGGCCATCCCCATCAGCTGAAAACAGGTTTATGGTCGCAACTGCTGATGTGAGAGGAATTATTTTGCCGTAGCTTTCGTAAAACCCGGAAGTCATATGAGCATTTCTGTTTGAGGAGGCAGAAAAATTTGGGCACGATTTTGGTTCGGGTACTTTGGCCACTTAAACCTTAATATTACTGAAACATTTTAGACTGTCAATTTACTAGATCTTGAGTGCTTTTAAAAGAAATTTTACCAGGAATATTTTGTATCTGAAAAGAAAATTAAGATCTATATGAAGCCAGTCATAAGAGCCGAATCTTTGAGCTGTCTGGTGCACTACTTTCCCTTTTCGTCTTTTACGTTTTCCATTGCACTCAGAGTTTTTGCATCCATCTCTCTTTCATATATTGGAAACAGGTTCGTATTTTTAGAAACAGCCATGTCAGGAGTTTTGTGTTCGAAAGTATTCTTTCCCACTATCCTGGATGTTGTCAAAAAATAAAAAACAACAATGGCTTTTTCGTATGCGCATGATGATTGAAACGGGCAGTAGGAGAAAAAAATTATCCACCGTCTTGCGTATTTTAAAAGTCCCTGTTATCCTACTTATATATACAGTGATAATTTGAATGATGGTTTCATACGATACTTAGCAAATCGAAATATTGTACATTGGTTAAACATCAACGGCATGATCCAAATTGACATAATATTTTGTCATTCCTTCAACTTCGAAAATATTGATTCAACATCCGAGGAATTGAACAAGTATGATTTAAAAGTTGCTTTTCTGACCTTCTAATGCTATAATTTCTAGCATGAAGTTGGCATTACTTAAAATCAGGATTGTGTCCACAGCCATGTATTGTTTTACATCGGCAGCATGAGACCGCTGACTTGAAACAATTAGTCTCCAATGAAAAATCAGGTTCTACGAAACGTGATACATGAAATTTATTTTTCGGAGAACTCAAAAGTTTCAATCATGTTTCTGGCCCTGAATAAGACACATTCTCTTCGTTTTCTTAACCGTTAGCAGGGTTGTCCATTGTTTTATTCCACTGATAACTAATCGATGATCTGGTTTTTGTTTTTAGTACCACTCAGAGAGGTACACAGAGTAGAATTCGTGAGTTTTTCACAGGCGTAATATGCACTTTATCGCACATAAATCTCATGAGTGTTATACATCACAAGTACAGAGGTTTTTTTTCCAAAATAACGAAAATATTTACTGTTTGTAGAAAACTTTTAATTAATAAGCTGTATTCCCATATCGGACTTTCACAACAGAAGCAGTTGAACTTGGAAAAGACTTATACACGTCATGCACATTCATTAATGAGATTTAGGACCATTCTTCCTGTAAAATATGTCACAACTGAGCCAGTGATTTTGAGAGTGGGAAGTGTGATGCGACCTTTCGTTCCAGATATTCCTAGAAATGTGGAATAGTATTGTGGTCTGAAGATTAAGTTCACCATGTAGCTGTTGTACCTCACCCTCATGATCTACAAAGCACAACTTGACACGCTTCGAACGTTACACTGGTGCATTATCTGCTTGAAACCAGGTTACGGCCTTTAGCGGATAATGCCTACAAATTTGAACGCAGGTAGTCCCCAAGAATGGATTCGTACGTTCCAGATGTGACACGACTTTGCAAAATAACAAGTAGCGTTAAGAAATGCCATTATATAGCAATCCCCATCATCGGCGATCCACGTCCATGATTCACAGTCTGAGCCAGGCAGTCTGGGTGGTACTCTTCTGCAGGTTTTCGCCAGACGTGTACTCTGCCAGTGGTGGAAACAATGTGAAGCACGATTTATTAGACCAGATGACACATTGGTAATCTTTAGCTTCTCAGTTTTCATGTTCTTCGCAACACCTTACACGTTTTGTGTCATTGATGTTGGTAATCGGAGGTTTATGAATTGCAGCACGGCCATAAATATTGGAACGATGGAGTGTTCGACAAACTGTTTTGACAGAAACGTGATTATGCTGACTTATGTTGAACTCTGTTACGATTTAGCGGTGCCGTGGTTTTGCGTTTCCGTTGTACAATCCGACCCACTGTTCGCCTATACGTATTTGACATCTTTATATGGAGTTCACAGTTTGTACGTTTGGAGACAACGCCGTGTCCTTTTTGATAGGTAGTCCTAATCTTCAATACAGTTCCTCTGCCGTTTTAGCTGCTGAAGCTCCTGCAAGACGCGCACGAATTAGCATGCCTTTTTTGAGCACACTGAGATCTGACATTGTCGAAAATCATTCCACCACAGGTATTACACCTGTGGCTGGGCACCGATACGGGATAGCAGACTGTTGCACTGCACCCCTTTACATAGTTCACATCGCTGGAGGTATCGTCCCTGTGATATGCTTACGACGCATTGCACGGACTCTAGTAGCGGCCGGTGTTATCATTAATTTGATAAATCTCTGTAGTAGTCTCTGAAACATCAATAGTTATTATCTATGATTGTTTCAGAAAGTTGATTCCAGCGAAATGTTCTTTCAAAATATTTAAATCAGAAGCAAGGAAGCAAAACAGCTTTTAAATAAACATGCGTTTTAAAACAGCGTTTCATGATCAAACCTGCATGAAAAATATGACGATCAGATAAAGTTCACACACCACTGTTTCACTTTAAACGCAATTCTCAAACAAGATTTTTGCACTACACTGTTAAAAATATTCTGGTATGTAGCACAAAAAATCTGGTGCTACTCTAAATGCACAACATTTTAGGGCCAAGATAAAACATTGTGTGGTGCATGGAATACAGAAGAACCTGGGGCAACTCCTCACCAGTAAGGTGGAACACAATGTTATGCATTTCATATCCAACGCAGTGGTTTACTTTTGGCCCAATGGGTGGTGCAGTTGGAGCAGCACCATTTTTTGGTGCAACATTTTTTTTTTTGCAGTGAAACGTTTAATAGTTAAGCGCAATGCTGACATAAACTTTACATAATGGCCTTGGTTAATTGAGTACAATGCTTAGACTTGATACATATACTAACCTGCATTGTGTAAGTCACAATTTGGAATTCCCAAAGAAGCTTTATACGCTAGCTCTTGCTATTTAATTGCAATTCTCCCGTATACTTCACGCACTGGTGTTTTCTAGTACAAATGCAATGTTCATGAAGCTTTCGCATGCTAGGTGTTATTATTTAACCTCAACGCTCAGATAAGCATTGCACATCAGCTGTGGTTATTTAATTGAAATGCTCACAGAAAAAAATCGTATCTAGACTTTGTTAGTTTTTTTAGCGTGAATGTTTGTTTATTAACCGTTCTGCTGACCTCAACCCTATAAAGCATGCGTGGGATGCACTAGGGCGACAAATTGCAGGTCGTCAATCTTCTGCGAGAACTCTCAAAGAACTACAGTCTGTTCTTGTCCAAGGATGAGGTTTGCGGTAACAGCCTGCGACATCTGTGTGACGCTTGTGTCTCTGTGATAGGTCACAGTACGCCTTACAAGACCGTTTTACAAAATCAGAAACGCCTCCCGAAAATTCCTGCTGTTTTCACATTTTTGGACTATTGTTCCATTTTCCTGGTTCACCGTGTTTTTCATGTAATTTGTGCGTATTCAGTTCCTCATTAAGATTCCTATGTATAGTAAACAGCCTATTTCCTTCTCGTTTTTTTAATAAACATGTTTTTTTATTATGCTTAAATTTTGGACACCAGTGTGTATCTCGCAAGTTTGATTAACGTAAAATATTTCACAGCCAACAATCCACCAATATCCTTGTTACAGTCGCATTTATCCCTTCCATATGTTTGCCTTTCACCTGACTAAATGTCAGCGTTGCCGAGTGTAACAAATAAACTTGATGTTCAGAAATGAAGAAAGTACCAAAGAAATAGGACAATTTATACAGGAAAGAAAATCCAAAGAGGGCGGGAGATCTATTTTAGAAGTATACGTCATATCTTTTATACTTAAATGCAGCGTACAAATAAACTTGGAACGCTAACCTTCGTTATTTAATTTCGTAATTCAAGAGTCGTTCACTAATGGCGAAATTTGGTTTAATAATCAGGCACCATTAACAGTCGCTTTCGAATGTAGTATTTTACAATATAGGAGATGCATCGCATTTTTCGTACGTACATGTATGTAGGCGTTTGGAGAAATCATATAAAATAACCTGTATTGTGTGAAATCTTTTTTCGAGAGCTGAGAAATGTTTTCACGGCTTTCTTTCTTGTCCTTTTTTTTCCTTTGGCTTTCTGCATCAATGACATAAATTGATTATCGAAAAATATTTTTCCCTCACTAAATCTTCAAAACGCCCTGTTTCAGGGAAAATAATTAATGTGATAGCGCTTTGTTTTTGGAAGGAACTAGGAATCGATACTTACCAGAAACACTTCATTCAAACTGATGGCAGTGGAACATATTACATAAAAAGATGCAAAACTTGGCAAAAAAATCTATACTGATCAGAAACTCTTCATTCAAAATTTATTCCACTTAACTCCATAAAGAAGACTTCTTTCTGAAATATTCCCTGTGTGTGAAAAATTCCAAAGACAGTGTCGACCATTTTGATAGTGACAAGACAAAGACCGTGTACTCACGGGCTTTGTCTTGTCACTATCGAAATAGATTTCCTCTTCGCACTGTTGTCGCTAGACATCATCCATTGGAAGTTGGCATTTTCCGTGCAAGCTGCTCATGAATATTTTATGTGTGTCGTTTTTGCTCTGTCGTAGTTGTTAGAAACATCAAAGGAAGTAAAACTTAAAATGCAGATGCGGCATTAAGAATAGGATCAAATATGTATGAACTTTTGTCATGCATAAAATGAAGGCTCTCTGATGTGTTTGAGCTAAGATTCGATAAGTGAATGTGCATGTGGTTCATAAGCATCTCCATTATAATTAATTACTCGAGAATTTTAATGAAAATAAATCATAGCAGGAAAGGTTTGGAAGTAAGCGGGAGAGGAAGAAGTGATGTGGAAAATGAAAATAAAATAAAAACACTGTGAAAGGAGGAAGTTCAATAAGTGTCACTAGCCAACTTTTAGTCAAAAAATCTATTAAAAAAAATTTGGTATCAACAACGGTTTTCTTGTAATGCTAATAATGTTTAATCTCATTTTTGGCTATATTTAAAAACAATAGTTGCTCCTGTTTGAAATCTGTAAAAAATGGTTTACGTTGCAACCTGTGGTTTGCACTCCACTAAAAATAGAAAAAAATCACGTTTAATGTTTTCGAAACTATACTTGAACCTATAGAAGATCTTTTCTCTTGATGCTACGTTTAATGCTCAGGAATAAAAAAGTTAATACCTTCACCACTGGAGGCATATTCATAAATATTAATGCACGCTTTTACGTACGTCAAAGTGGCATGTTTATGCTTCTAATTAAATATCCACTTTCTTAGATTTCATATCGCGAAAGATAAATACAAAAAAATTGTAACAAGCAAATCAGAGGATTCGGAATGTTAGACGTATCTTAAGGAATCCGTCAACGAGACGTTATGTTATACAGAATAAAATGTGAAGTTTGCGCAAGATAATTTTTCGGTAAAATGTTTGGTGTAGCTTTGGTTTTGGACGCAATACAGCACCGATGATCTGCTGTATTGCAAAATTCCTAATAAATGAAAATATAACAACTCTACCACACAGTCACATCTGTACTAATGCATTTAAATAGGCATATGGAGTGCTTTACTAATTATCATGCCACTTTCAAAGTCACTCAAATCGCTCGTTTTGCCTATTCCAACCCTCAATCGAATGCTAACGTATGCTGGATGAGCTGGTGTACGTGATTTATACCGCATGCCGCGCTCACGTGTAGTTTTACGTGTTGGAGGGAGGTCATTTTCATGACGAGGGCAAGTGTATCTAATAAACATTCATGTCAGTGCAGACGAAGGATGATTGACATTCTAATGATTGGCTAAGAGAGCGAAACAAAGCGAAGCGATCAACCATACAAGCACCTTAGAATTCTAACACATCTCTGAAATCTAAGTGACCGTACAGCTCTCAAAGTAAGTGTATTTTTCTGTGATTTCCCAACAACGTCCGAGCTACATTCTTGACCTCTTTATTCCAATACGCTTCAGATTTTCGTCAAATGCAATATTTTGCGAAACCTATGAAGTTTGCGATGAACATCTACCATTAAGGAATACTTTGTCCCAAATAAAAAAAAATATCTAACATTTATGATCCTTGCGTTTCTTGCAGTCCATCAAAATGTCTTCAACATTCGTTATTTTATTTGTGCAAGCCTTCCAAAGACAGAACAGGATTACCACATGGTAGAAAATAGTAACTATGCTAGTGATCCGATTTATTGGCGTAGGGATGTATACATAGGCGTTTCCTAGCTTTCGCACATCAACCAGATGGCTTTTTCAAGGAAGTTAGGCAGAAACTCCATTTTCTGTCTAACTTCCTTGAGAAAGTCATCCGGTTGATGTTAGAGAAACAGTTTCTGTCTAACTTCTTTTCAAGTTAGGCTTTTTTCAAGAAAGTTAGACAGAAACGGCAGTTTCTGTCTAACTTCCTTAAAAAAGCCATCTGATTGATGTGCGGAAATTTGGAAACGCTTATGTATATATTCCTACGCCAATAAATTGGATCACTAGTATAGTTACTATTTTCTACATAATTGATGTAATGTTCCTCGTTATCAATTTACCACATGGTGCTAATAGAACCGTATCGTTTCAGCCTGATAAGGACATAAGTTGACTAGCCCTTCGGAGAATAGGTCTCTGTAATGGTGGTATTTCTAACAATATTCGCATTCAGTCCGCGTAGCTAAGATATGCGAGATGCAAGCTCTGATATCCATTCTGCAAACTCTGGGGTCTTGGGTGTTTGTGAGTTGGCTTAAGCGATAGTATCACATTATTATTTTTAGAATTTTGCTGGTTTGTGACAGCGTGATGAAAAATTAATAGTGATGTCTAAAATTCTAGGCAGATAACCATTAGGCTACGTAATGAATGCTCATACTGGTATACGTAAGTGTCTTTATCCAACAGTTTTCAATGGATTTAGTTACACAGAATTAACTGCACGGTGGGTGCAAGTCATGATTATTTCCAACCCCAGGAGCATAAGAAATGAGCCGCAAGCTGTATTATTCTGGAATTATGGTACATAACACAACACAACGCCTTGAAGATGCAGACTTTAACTTCACCTTATCCCGAAAACAGTGTCCTGAAGCTTAAAAACATTCTACACTTCTTTCAGGATTTCGACATTATTGACGTAACCGTTTCCTAGGTGAGCACTGTTTTATTTATTCCTACAAAAACCAAGGCGTTTGCGCGATACCTCAAGAAGGTAGCTGGAGCCTATGTCTCATTTAATTTGGTTGTGAGTTTCACGAGTCCGAGCATGAAACCGCTCACTAAAGAGAAGTATGTGGAAAAACTTACATTCAAGGTTTCCGGACATTCATTGTTTGAAATATATCAGTTTTACGTTATTTATATGAGTATATCAGTAAATCTTGAGCAAGAGTGGGAAATCAATTATTTGACGGCCTTCACGAGCACTTGATAGGGCTATAAGCGGTCGCCTGTTTTCAATTTTTTGGCTTTCTTCAGTGAAGAAAGACAGCATAGGAGAAAGTACAAGGAAAGCACACAATTCATGCCTCAGCTGGACTCGAACCTGGAGTCATCTCAGACGACCAGTCGGAATCCGGCTTCTATGGCTACTCAGTCACCGTGTTGGCTAAGACATTTGCTCACAGCTCCATGTTCGCTGTTATCACGCTGCTTTCTCGTCAAAGAAATGAATACACTGACGGAAAAATAATCCCAACACCAAGAAGGGGTTGTGTTAGATAAACGACAGTTGGTATGCGGTGAGAGTACATCTGTAAGATGACGTCTATGCAAATTTCGCGCTCGGCGCATACGTGTGGCGCTAGTAGCGCCCCTCGGAACATGCAAAGCAGGTTTGCTGTAAATACGCGCTGTAACGTTCGTGAGCGTTAGTTATCGTTGAGATTCGACGTAGGGTGTTGACGTTAGTCAAGAATGCCTTTAAGAAGACGAAGAAGCCATTATCAACAGCTCACGGAGTTTGAACGAAGTCGTGTAATGGGGCTACGAGAAGGTGGATTTTCGTTCCGCAATATTGCAGAACGACTTGGCAGGAATGTAGCCACCTTGCATGATTGTTGGCAGCGGTGGTAAAGAGAAGGTACTGCCTCAAGAAGACTGTGTTCCGGTTGGCCACGTGGCAATACTGAGAGGGAAGACCGCCGTGTACGGCGTATGGCCGTGGCGCATTGTACCGCGTCTGCGGTAGCAATTCGAGCTATAGTTGCCACCACAGTGACACAACGAACTGTTACAAATCGGTTACTTGAAGGACAGCTCCAAGCCAGACGCCCTGTAGCGTGCATTCCCTTACTCCAAACCACTGCCGTTTGCGACGTCAGTGGTGTCAAGCTAGAGCTCATTGAAGGACGGAGTGGAGATCTGTTGTGTTTTCTGGTGAAAGCCGGTTCTGCCTGAGTGCCAGTGATGGCCGTGTGTTGGTTAGAAGGAGGCCAGGTGAGCTCCTGCAACCAACCTGTCTACGGCCGAGACACACTGGACCTACAACTGGAGTTATGGTCTGGGGAGGAATTTCCTATGACAGCAGAAGCACTCTCGTGGCTATCCCACGCACCCTCACGGCACAGTTGTACGTCGGTCTTGTGATTCAACCTGTTGTGCTGCCATTCATGAACAGCATTCCAGGGGGTGTTTTCCAACAGGATAACGCTCGCCCGCATACCGCTGTTGTAACCCAACATGCTCTACAGAGTGTCGACATGTTGCCGTGGCCTGCTAGATCACCAGATCTTTCACCAATAGAGCACGTATGGGACATCATTGGACGACAACTCCAGCGTCACCTTCAACCAGCATTAACCGTCCCTGTATTGACCGACCAAGTGCAACAGGCATGGAACTCTATCGCACAAACTGACATCCAGCACCTGTACGACACAATGCATGGACGTTTGCGTGCTTGCATTCAACATTCTGGCGGTTACACCGGTTATTAATGTACCAGCATTTCACATTTAAAATGTCTCTTCTCGCGCTTACAATAAGCTGTGATCTTGAAACTTTAATCGATTAAATATGTTACCTATACAAATGTATTGCCGCCATTTCATTCCTCTACAACTATTTTTTCGTTGTGTTGGGATTTTTTTTCCGTCAGTGTAGTTTATAACAGCGAATCACTTTTGCATCAATGCAAATGTGTAAATGAATACAACGGAGCTGTTTTGAGCATTGAGTTCTGACCTTAAAATCTCAACGACAAACTACGTGACTATCTTTGAAGAAGAAAATAGAAGCACATGAAACAGAGCTTACTTAGCATTTTTTGGAAAGTCTGGCAGAACGACGAATCACACTAAAGACGTTCGTATGCAGCTAGTGTCCGACTACAACCAGAGATTAGCAAAACTTGAAGTATCGGGTGCATGTAACTGAAATCGGTGCTAGCAACTCGTTCTTGCAACAATAATTGACGTTTGCCAATTAAAGATACATATATTCATGATTCTGGTATTAAGAGTTCGATATTTCCAGTAACCTTATCAATACACAGTCGAGTCACAGTATTGTGACCACCTCCTACTTTTGACGTCAACAGTGCTTAGCCAATGAAAACAGGCACGTGTCGTGAGCTGGCTTGGATGGTATATAAGGTGTGCTGTGGGCATTCTGAAAACATATCGCTCGTTGCTGTCATGAATAAAAGGAGCGATTTCTCAGATTTGCAAAAAGGGATGATTATCGGCTTTCGGGCCAACGGTGGCAGTATTTCTGAAACAGCGCAGTTTGTGAACTGTTCGCGTGCTGCTGTGATTAAAGTGTATCGTGATTGGATAAATGGCCCCATTGTGAATAAGCGACGTGAAAACTGCAGAGCACCTCGTGACATTGATGTGAGAGGTGAACGTCAGCGGCGAATGAACCAGAGTATTACCGGAAGTGTGTCTAAAACGCCAGTTCAGCGAACCCTGCTGCGTATGGGGCTCTGATGCAGACGGATGTTCACTGCACCTATGGTAAAGAAGGTGCATCGGCAGAAAAGGCTTACATTTTCATGGCAGTATGGGAATTGGACCTTTGCTGATTGGCAAGGTTGCCTTATCCGATGAGTCATGTTTTCTGCTTCATCGAACGGATGGACGTTTGGGTATAAGGCGAGAAACATCGGAGAACAAACACGCTTCAACCACTGCTGGAAGGAACACACGCTGGTGGGGGCAGCGGTATGGTCTGGGAAATGTTTTCGTAGCATTCCCTCGGTCCACTCATTCCTGTGGCAGACACTATGGACCGAAGTAGTTATGAATCGATCCTTGTGGATCACGTACACTCATACATGCTGATTGTCTCCCCTGGGGGGATGGATGGGATCTTCCAGAACGACAATGCGACGCGTCACACAGCCCCAGACGTAAACCCAATTGAGCACGTGTGGGACCACCTCGATCGTGTTGTTCGCTCTATGAATCCTCCACCACGCATCCTCCAGCAGCTGTCAGGTGCACTGCAGTTAGAATGGACACACATACCTGTGAACATCTTCCAGCGCATTATTGAATCACTCCCAGCCCGTCTAGCTGCTGTCCGCGCTGCAGACGGCGGTTACTCTGAATATTAGCTGGTGGTCACAATAATATGACTGGACCGTGTATATATACAGGCTTAGATTACTCAAGCTTATGCACCCAACACAAGCCATCCTCGGGAAGAAGGTAAAGAATTTTATGAAGAAATTCCGCATCTTAATAAAAAACGCAAACAACACTTGAAAATCATTATGGGTGATTTCAATGCGAAAATAGGACATGATCAACGGAATGAAACTTCGGTAAGTAAATTCGGACATGGGAACAGAAACCATTGTGAAAATACTCTCGTAGAGTTTGCAGAGGTCGAAAGGTTTTCAGTCATTAACTCCTTTTTCAAGAAAGAAACACATACGAAATGGACATAGAGGCATCCCAATGGAATGACAACTAAACTTGATTTTATTATGTGTAACAAGACATTTGTCATTGGAGACTGGAGTGACCATAGAATTGTGAGATGTAAGGAGACGCATCTCAGCACTAAACTCGAACGTGGCAAGCTCATAAATCAAACAAAATGCATAGACATGACCAACCTTAAAAAGCATCATAATACCTTCTAATTGGAACTGAAGAACAGATTCTATGCTCTAGAAGATTTAACATCAGAATAAGTAGACATATCTGAAGTTAACCGAAACCTAACCAACGTTCTTATGGAAACAGCAACAAAAATATGTGGTACTAAGAACAAGTTGCATATGAAGAGAATAAAAGGAAAAAAACAGAAATGCTGATGCAAAGGTGAAGGGAGATGAGAAAAAATAAAGATGTAACTTCCAAAGAGAAATATATAAAACCATGCAAGACAGTTTGAAAAGTATCACTGAAGGCGTAAGGAAATTCAATTGTCAACTAGTGAGGAAAGTCATTGAAAACAACCAAAACCTGAAGAGAGCAAAGGGGCATCTCAGTAAGGGAAGAAAACAGGTTATAACACTGAGAAAAGAAGATGGTCCTGTAACAAGAAATAGAGGCGAAATGTTGACAAGATTGAAAGAATTTTACTGAAAACCCTACGAAAGAGATTACACATCTACTCCAGACATTACGAGAGGTTACAGTACCAAAGTCTCTTCAGTCCTCCAGGCAGAAGTTACACATGCAGTTAAGAACATGAAACGGGAAAAAGCTCCAGGAGGAGATGGAATTACCGTGGACATTAAAAAATACCTCAAGAAGGTAGCTGGAGCCTATGGATACCTCAAGAAGGTAGTCTGGAGCCTATGGATCATGCTACAATGATCCTGCTGTATACACTGCTGGCCACCCAAAATGCAACACCAAGAAGGAAGCATCCGATTGGCCGGAAATTCGCAGCATGCGTCGACCGCGAGAGGACATGCAAACGATTAGCATTGCAGGGCATATGCAAATCCTGTGCGCCCGGCACGCCACCGAGAAGCACTATAAGAAGGCTGCACAGAAGGCGGGGTGTAAGTAGTGGAAATGTGTTGTGCTGCAGCACCTGTGAGTGGGAAACTTCATGATCCCTCGTCGCAGAATACGGCAGTAATTCCAGCACGTTTCGGAGTTCGACAGAGGACGAATAGTGGCTTATCGCGACAGCGGTTTATCGTACCGAGACATCGGCGCCCGTGAGGGACAACATCCAGCCACAGTGAGGCGAGTATGGATTCAGTGCATGCAGGAGGGACGGACGGGCAGACGTGAGTGATTGCCTCAGCCGCGGCACACGACCGAACGAGAGGACCGGCATGCTGTGCGGCGGCCATTGACGGCTCGCACCGCCACATCATGAACGTTAGCGCAGGAATTAGGCTGTGTTGCGCAACAACCTGTGTCAGCACGAACCATTCGACGTCGTCTGCAGGAGCGGGGACTCGACACACGACGCCCATTGCTCCGATTACCATTGATATTACACCACCAGCGAGTGCGGCGGCAGTGGGCAGTTGAACGTCGCACCTTGACTACGGAATAGCATGACTTTGTCTTCTCCGACGAATCCCGCTTCTGCCTGCAACACCACGATGGTCGGATCCACGTGTAGCGGCACCGCGGCGGGAGACTGTATGACGCCTGCATTGTGCTTCGCCATACCGGTCCGTCGCCTGGCGTTATGGTTTGGGGCGCAATTGGATATGACACCCGCACCCCTGTGGTACGCATCGCCGGTACACTCAACAGCCACCGCTACATCTCCGACGTTTTGGAGCCTGTAGTCCTCCCTTACCTGCGGGACCTGCCTGCGGCCACGTTTCAACAGGACAATTCGCGCCCGCACGTGGCACGCGTCGTGCAACAATTCTTCACAGCCCACCAGTTGTCACTGCTGCCGTGGCCCGCCTATTCTCCCGGCATGTCGCCCATCGAACACGTCTAGTCGCTGATCGGCAAACGAATGGCACGGCAAGCATCACCCTCGGCTACGCCTGATGAAGTGTGGCAACGTGTGGAAGCAGCCTGCACCGACATACCCCAAGCCCACATCCAAAGCCTCTTTCGTTCGATGCCACGGCGTGTATCGGCCGTTATTTCCAGCCATGGGGGCCACACGAACTATTGATGTCTGCGTTTTCCGCAAGTCGCACGGGCCTGTAAGCCCAATTGTTTCATCTTTGTATCTGTTGTTATGTGTCCAGTAAATCTGGCTTTGCTATCTCGTGTCCTTCTTGGTGTTGCATTTTGGGTGGCCAGCAGTGTAAAAAGGTTACATTGGGGATCTCAGGAACTACATTCCCATCAGCCTGCTTTCAGTGGTCTATAAAATCTTCACCAAGGTTCTTGGTAACACTGGACATGTCTGAACTGAAAGAACAAGCTGGATTCAGGAGTGGCTATATCACTACAGGTCATATCCATGTGCTTAGAGAAGTAACTGAAAGAAGGAGGAATATGAATTCCCATTATATATGGCTTTCATTGATTATGAAATGCCATTTGATTCCGTGAAACCATCAAAGTTAACAATGGCTTTGAAATCCTGCGGTACTGAATATGTATATACACTGAATTGCCAGAAAAACTGGTACAGACGAGCTTACGCAAAATACTTACATAGCAAGGTCACCTATACGCGTACTCGGTTGCGTCCGCCAGTGCGTATATAAAGCAATAAAAATCTTTGCCAGCTGTCAGAGCTGTTTTCCGTATGAGAATGACAAGTAATAATGATTTAAGCGATTTTCAACGTGGTGTCATGGTTGGCACTCCTGAGATGGACCATAGTATTTCGCAGCGAGAAACGAAGTTCGGATTTTCACGGACGACCATTGCAAGGGTGTACCGTGAAAACAAGAATTCCGGCAAAACCTCCAAATTACGATACCAGTGTAGCCGTAAAAACACATTGGGTGAACGTGACCATCGTCGGCTGTCAAGAATCGTTTCACGCGATAGGCGTGCAGCACTCTCGCAGGTATAATCGAAATTCAATGCTGGAGCCTCAAGAAGCATCAGCGTCCGAACTGTGCAACATACTCTGGTAGATATGGGCTCTGAGAGCCGACGCCCAACTCGAGTCCCCTTGATAGGTTCACGACACAGAGCTATGCGCCTCGCTTGGGCACGGCATCACCGCCACTGGACACTTGATGACTGGAAACAAGAAGCCTGGTCTGACGAGTCGCGTTTCCAACTGTGTCGGGCAGATGGAAGGATTCGTGTGCGGGGCAAACCCCAAGAAGCCATGGATCCCGCCTGTCAACAGGGAACTGTACGGGCTGGGAGGGGGTCCGTAAGTGTATGGGGTTGTTTATCTGGACTTCACTGGGACCCTGGTACGTCTACGCATCCTTTCTGAAGAGGTACACCCGTTCATGTCCTGCATTCATGCTGATGGGTTGGGCCTGTTCCAAAAGGACAATGCACCTCCACACAAGTGTCGGGACGCCATATAATGGTTAGAGGAGCATTCATCTCAGTTTGGGGTTTTGCCATTTCCACCCACGTCCCCAGATCTGTACGTGATAGAACACATTTGGTATGCCATGCAACGCGCTATCGAACACAGGAATCAGAGACCTCGGAATACACCCGAATGGTGGAACGCTCTGCAGGAAGTATGATGTGCATTGCCTACAGCTTATTTCCTGAAGCTTGTGGCGTCCATGCCCCGTCGTATTAATTCAGTCGGGCGCTCTCGTGGGGGATCTGCCAAGTATTTGACTGGTGCACCAGTTTTTCTGGAACTTCAGTGTATTAGTGTCTTTAGTAACATCTATGAAAATGCAACTGCAAATGTTCGGTTATTTGAGGATACAGCACCAATAGAATTTGGAAAGGGAGTGAGACAAGTTGGCACCATATCTCCCAAACTCTTTAATGCTACATTGCAAAATGTATTTAAATTATTGAACTGGAAAAACAGAGGGATAAAGATTAATGGAGTTTAGTTAACTCACCTTCGTTTTGCTGATGACGTAGTCATTTTTGCAACTGCTCCTTCAGGGCTGTAGGGTATGATCAGGGAACTTGCTGACAATAGTTTGTAACGTACCAGGAGATGTGACGTACCTGCCAGAAGGACGCACACGACATAAAGGCAGATAGGAATCAGAATAAAACGTCCGCGTAGCTTAATTGGTAGAGCAACTTATTCCGGAATGAGTGGACCCGGGTTCAAATCCTGGCGCGGATAAAAATGACGGAGAAATTCACTTCGTTATAAGTTAAGGAAGTAGAATTAAAAATTAACTTTCAGAAGACTATACTGATGATAATGCTTTTACAAGAAATGAAGATTTATTGATTGGTGTGCAGATATGAAGCAAAGGTCACGTTGACGAAGACATTAATCAAAGTATAAAACTAAGTTGAAGAGCTTTTGGAAGAAACAATATAATATTTAAGAGCAATATGTCATTATGTTTTAAAAGAAAAGTGTTTAATCAATGAATCGTTGCAGTGCTTAAATGCGGAGCAGAGATGTGTACCTTAACTAAAAATGACAAACAAAAACTGCAGACAACTGAAAGAAGCATGGAGAGATGCATGGAGAGATGCATGCTGAGATGCATGCTTGGTGTAAGCTAGAGAGATAAGAAGAGGAAACTCATGGATAACGAAAATGACAACAGTGGAAGACATCATGATCAGGGTAAAATCCCTGAAATGGCAATGGTCTTGACATGTTGCCAGAAGAAATCCAGAAGACCACATGGGATACGGATGTGTGAAATTGGAAAACATACGGTAGTGACAAGGCGTAGACAAACGCAAGATAGACCGATGGTGAAGAAAATTTCGGAGACCTTCATCCAGCAGTCGATTGATAATTGTTGCTATTGATGATGATGATATATATATATTATATACAGTGAGTTGCCAAATTATTATGACCACCAGACCATTTTATACAAAGTAGCTACCCCGCAGATGCTGCTGACGCAAGATGGCTGAATCGGTATAAACAGGGAACGCTGAAGTCATGCAGAGACTAATGAAGTGCATTCGCAAGAAATAATGGGTAAAAAATTCGATCTGACGGTCTTTGAACCTGGAATGATCTTGGGCGCTCGAAGCATTGGTGCGAACACTTGCAAAACGGCTGCACCTGTGAAATTTTCGAGGGCAGTAGTTTTTAAGTTAACAGAGGTGGACCACCAGAAAAAGAAATATGGTCTGAGCGCAAGGCGTGTGGTCTTCAACGGCTACTAGGTGCTCGATCTCAGCAGAAAGTAGGCAGACTTGTCCTGTCGAACAGACGGGCAACACTTCTTCATGTTACAGATAATTTGAATGAAGGACCAAGTCCGGTGACTTCTCAATGTACAATTCGTCACACATCACATCGTATGGGCTACAGAAGCAGTGCCTGTCCGTAAACCATTGCGATCTGCAGCGAACAAAACGAAACGCCTCCAGTTCACTCCGGAATACAAGAATTCGACAGTAAATGAGGAGAAAAGGGAACTGTGGTCCGACGATTCACGTTTTCAACCACACCATACAGTCGGAAGGGGGAGGATATGGAGACATCACGTAAACATGTACCCATCTTGTATCGTCACTACTCTTCAAGCTGACGGAGGCAAAGCTATGGTCTGGGGCATGTTTTCGTAGAAGTGTTTGATTCGTGTGGAGCAACGTCTGACCTCTTAAAGGTATATAAGTATCATTGCCGACCAGGTTCTACCAGTTATATTAATGGTTTATCCCATTGGAGATGGATACTTCCAGCTGGACAATGCTCTATGTCATAATTCTCACGTTGTACGCAAACGGTTCGAGGAACATCACACTTTCCCATGCTTCATTGGCTTCCTCAATCACCGGAACTCAGTACAATGGAGTATTTGTGGGATGAAGTCGAAAGCAGCATCAAACAGTTGCATCCACTACCATCACGAAATCTTCAAACGCTGGAGGGTACAATTAATCGCATTTGGTGTAATATACCCCAAGCCACTTACATTTAATAGGGTCATACCAAGAGGAATTCAAGCGGTATTAATGACAAAAGGTGGCCCAACAACGTACTAACCAGTTGGTCATAATAATTTGCCCACTCAGCATATATGTAACGGAAATCGGGAGATGCGGATTGGATTCCATCTGTAGGGCAAAGTAGTTTTCAAGTTTTCTGAAAAAGTGGCTACATGGGGAAACAGTGATATTGCGACACGTTTGTGTCGATAATGGCATTTGTATTGTCTTCCATGTACATATTTGTAAAAAAACTATTTCTTCAGGAGGTTTTGTTTTCGATTGTTATCTAAGATGTTATATCAAGCATTGGAGATCGTGACCTATATCGGTCTTGGACGTGAGAAAATGTCGTGTTGACGCTACGAGGAGGCATCGCATTGCTTTCACTAGCGCTAATCTGAACGTTATTCAGATTTCTAAAGTTAAATCTGCTTGACTTCTGTTATTTAGAACTTCGTTGTCCTTGGTGTGTAACAGTAGAATACCCGAACGGAAATCGGTAAATGCTTGTTCGATTCCCGCTTAGGGACAATGCAATTTTTCAGTTTTCGGAACAGAGGGCTACATGAAAAACAGTGAAAATATGGCACTTCTGTGTCAATAAATACATTAGTATTGTCCTCCATGCATTTGTGAAAAATTATTTCTTCAGGTGTATTCGTTTCTCATTGATATCTAAACCTTTTTGTAATTTGTGTGACATAAAAGATGCACCAAGAAAAGTGCACAAATCTAAGTCGTTAAAAATTCCAAGACAAAATCGAGGAATCTTTAGCTTTCAACCCATGTCCTGGCGAGAACAGCGGGAAATCCGATGATTTGTTGATATGAAAACAATACATACAGATAATATAGTATTGATATTAGTATTAATAATGCACAACGAATTATCAATCACTAATCCAATTCATATTGCTACAGTTTCATGTTCAATAATCTACTTTGTAATGATTATCTGTCTTCAATTTTTGGAGGCGCACTCAGACCTACCTACGGCCCACTGAGGCCTTAATCCGACCCTGCTCGTAACATCGAACATCGTACATAAATCATTCGTGTAAAACTGCACGTTGCTCATTATAGGTTACACATACGCCACGAATATAAGATTGACAGCTAATTTTGCTTTCAAACAGTGTACTTATTTCATCAGTTTTTAACTACGTAGGTTGCACTTTGACCTGCTGTAAGAGTTGCCAACGTCAAATTCATCGGACGGCTATCTGTTACGTTATGTCAGAAAAATATTTTACGAGAAGAAATCAAATTTTCATAAGAACACAGGAACTCAAAAGGAAGGTTAAAATTAGAGATATACTTCCCGAACGATAATTTAGTATCTCACATAGAAGTTGTGACTAGTACAAGTTCAGTTTACGTTTGAAACTTTTAAATGAACCGGTATTGGTCTTTCCGTGTAGATCACAATAAAAGCTTCCAAATGTTGTTTATATTTAAAGTGATATTACAGTATTATAATGATCTGCTTAATTTTCGTAAACTAGTGTCTGCTTCCACAAACAGATAAGATTAAAATATACAAAGCTTCCCTGGTAAAGTAGAAAGAACAATTTACTAAATGTAATGGAATTCATTTATATACGAAGTCAGTGCCACCAAAAAAGTAGGTCTAGTGCCTTTTTTTTTCACTTATGAAATTATACTCCGATGGCAATGTACATTTTATTTCTCGAGTATGTTGGTCGTGAATTGTTTTAAGCCTAATTTTCTGTGGACGCATGCGTCAGTCATGAAAAGCAAGTTTCCCATCTGCGAGTCATTTGCCTCATCCAATGGTTTCATGGAGCTGTTTGGTATTCCGTACCGTACATCAAGTTCAGTATTCACTTTCCTTTACCCCAGACCAATGCGGATTCCGTGGAAGAAGTCGGTGAAATTCTCATTCTGTAGAAACATCACTTTTGCACTTAAATCCGATTAGATCTTCCCTCTTTTATTTCTCCTCAGAAGAATATCCTGATACTTTTCTCTTTATTTTATTTTTTAATCTCCAACTGACTTCTTCCTCCTCATAAGCCACGTCTTCTATACCAATAAAAAAGCAAGATAAAAATCAAACGGCTACAAACGCAAATTAAGAAACGAAATATGTATGATTTCATTTTACTCCATAAAGTCTAGCGAATATCTAAAGTGCACTGCCTGACAGAGAAAATACCACACCACGAAGACGCGAGTTCAGCGCCATGCAAATTTCCGATTGGATGCACACGTACAAGTTATGCAAATGATTGCATATGCAGGCCAATCGCACGAACGGTGTGCGGGATATAAGCGGACAACCAGCCCGTGAGGCTATCAGTCGAGACATCGTCAAGGTCGCGAGAAGTGAGTGGTTCTGCTGTAACCGTGTCGGCAGAAAGAACAAGGGGTGCCAATACCGTTAAGACGCCGTGGTACGCAATTTCGTCAAACGGATGAGTTCACGAGAGGTGTTATCGTAGCTCTTTGTACCGCCGAATGGTTGTGCGTCGTATTGCGAAAGAAATGCAACGTGATGTTACAACCGTCGGTCGCCTTTGGAGACAGAGGTCCCAAGAAGGATATGTGCAACGTCGTAGGGGGACCAGATCACTGAAACAGACGTCCGAGCGCACCGATCGTCGCATCCGACGTCATGCCGTAATGGACCCACAGGACATTTTTCGTAGTGTACGGGGAGGCTTGGATGCTCCGATATCGACGCGGACAATATCACGCAGATTGGCTGCGTCTGGGTTGCTGTTCAGCCATCTATTGCGAAGGCTACCCTTTCCAGAGCTGCGTGGGGATCCGAATGGAACAGTGCGGTGTTCAGCGACGAATCGCGGTTCTGTACCACCTCGGATGATCGTCGTATGAGAGTCTGGAGGCGACGTGGCCAACGGGCGGATTCCTACGCCATTTTGGAGCGCCACACGGCCTAGCAACTTAGAATCATGGTGTGGGGTGCTATCAGCGCCAACAGCCGCTCACCGCTGGTACGCATTACGGGCACATTAACGGCACGCCGCTCTGTTGACGAGGTGCTGAGGCCCGTGGCACTACCAAATTTGCATGGCATCCCAAACGCCGTTTTTCAACAGCTTAACGACCGGCCGCATAACGCTCGGATCAGTCTGAATGCTTTACGCGGTGTACGGATGCTTCCGTGGCCAGCACGATCCCACAACGTCTCGCCAATCGAGCATCTGTGGGACACGATTAAACTTCAGTTGAGTACCCTCCCACTCCCGCAAGAAGAATGTGAACTGTGGACTTGGATCAACACCACATTCAACGCTGTATCGCCCAAAATGAGGGCCACAGTCCTTATTCATCATCCTATATGTTTGGCCACTGCAGCTTAGTCTGTATGTGGCAATTGAATAATTTGTTCAGGACGCACTTGGCTATCTGTGTGGGCAATTTGGTCTGTTTTCGAGCATTCCTTATTGGTGTGGTATTTTCTCTGTCAGGCAGTGTATTATTTTTAACCGTAATGATTTTTTCTGAGTGCACGGTAAAGTATGATTAGTTTACACAGCGTTTTAGTTTTGATAAATTAAAAATCGTATCATCATCATCATCATTGTCAACCATTATCAATCCACTGCTGGACGAAGGTCTCCCCAAGTTTCCTCCACAACGGTCTGTCTTGTGCCAGTCTCCTCCATGTCACTCCCGCATATTTACGAATTTCATCCACCCATCTCCCATGTGGTCTTTTTCTGGGTCTTTTCCTGTCCCTTGGAATCCAATCTAAAATTTCGGCTGTCCATCTATGGTCTGTCCTTCTGGCAGTATGTCCAGCCCATTGCCATTTCAGGGATTTAACTCTGATCATGATGTCTTCCACTCTCGTCATTTTTCGGATCCACGAGTTCCTCTTCTTATCTCTCCTGGTTATACCAAGCATGCACCTCTCCATGCTTCTTTGAGTTGTCTGCAGCCTTTGTATGTCTCTTTTAGTTAAGGTCCACGTCTCTGCACCATACGTAAGCACTGGAAGGATGCATTGATCAAACACTTTTCTTTTAAGACATAATGGCGTATTGCTCTTGAAAATTATGCTGTTTCTTCCAAAAGCTCTCCAGGCAAGTTTTGTACGCCGATTAATTTCTTCATCAATGTGACCCTCACTTGATATCTGCTGTCCAAGATAAACATACGTATCTGTTATCTCCATTTTTTCTCCATCAATCGATAAATCTTCATTTCTTGTAAAAGCATTGAACATCACTTTTGTCTTCTGAAAGTTCATTTTTAATCCCACTTCTTTACTCTTGTCAGCAAGTTCCTGGATCATACTCTGCAGCTCTGATGGGGTAGTTGCAAAAATGACTACGTCATCAGCAAAACGAAGGTGGGTTAGATAATCTCCATTAATCTTTATCCCTTTGTTTTCCCAGTTCAGTGATTGAAAGACATTTTCCAATGTGGCATTAAAGAGCTTCGGAGATATGGTGTCACCTTGTCTCACTCCCTTTCCAATTTTTATGTGTGTTGTATTTTCAAACAGCCGAATCTTTGCACTTGCATTTTCATAGATGTTATTAATAATATTAATGTATGCATCTTCAATACCGCAGGATTTCAGAGCCGTGGTAACTGCTGATGGTTTCACCGAATCAAAGGCTTTTTCATAATCGATAAAAGCCATGCACAATGGAAGTTCATATTCCCTCGCTCTTTCAATTAGTTCTCTCAGTACATGGATATGATCTATTGTGCTGTAGCCACTCCTGAATCCAGCTTGTTCTCTCGGTTGAGCCATGTCCAGTGTTACCTTCAAGCGGTGTGAAAGAACTTTAGTGAAGATTTTATAAACCACTGATAGGAGGCTGATAGGTCTGTAGTTCCTGAGATCCTCAATGTCACCTTTTTTATGTAGCAGGATCATTGTAGCATTGTTCCAATCCTCAGGGATCTTCCTTCATTAAGGCATCGAGTGAAAATTTGGGCGAGTACTGTTTCAATTTCTCCACTTGCTTCTTGTATGATGTCTATAGTAATTCCATCTTCTCCTGGAGCTTTCCCCGCTTCATGTTCTTGATTGCATGAGCAACTTCTGCTGGGAGGACTGGAAGAACTCTGGTACCTTTCATGATGTCTGGAGTACATGTATCATCCCTTTCATATAATTTGGAGTAGAAATTTTTGTTGTAATGCTTAGAATTCTCCATTATTTTTGTGCTTCCCCTGAACAAAATCTTTTTTAATTGTGTTGTTCCCGTAATGCAAAAACGAGTGTTTTTGCCTTTCTGCACTCTTCCATCTCGAAATTGTTTTTGCCTTTACAAAGTACTTCATTTGTATCCATAGAATTTGGAATTTTAAACTCCAAAAGGGTTACATGTTCGTCTAAGTTAAACTGCATTCACAAAGCCCCTTTTGGCAGGAGAAAGCTCGGCGCATTAAAATGTTCTTTATTACTGCACCAAATACGAATCTATGAGACGTGACTGTCTTTTCTGTCCAATAAAACTATTTCCCTGTGACATGTCTACATTTTTATTCTAAGATATCTGAAGGATGAGCATTTCATTTTTATCATGTGTCCTGATTACAACCGGATAACCAAATACTTACTATTAAAACAACTGTAAAGAATCGAGTATGTTCATTCATTGCAGCATAATTATTGTAATTGCGAGAAGACAGACGTAGTTATTCACAAATTTATTTAGATGCTTTGACGTTGCTTATGACTAATGATATCTTGGAATGGTTGACCATTTCTAATTTAGAATTTTTACACCTGAGAGGATATAATTATTCGCAAAGAGTAAAAACGGTGTCTCCTTTCCTTGAAAGACTAATTTGCTAACTGCTAGCCAATCGAATAAGTTATTATGTAGCGAACGACATTTCACACATACACACGATAAATCCTCTTTGTCATTTGATAGTTTGTTAATGTATATTTTGCAGTTACGCAGCACCAATTCAGAACTCTTTTTGTTTAGGGGTGTGGAACGACCACAGTAAGCAACTCGATGGGCAATCGCCCGTCCCTAATTTAGTGCCGCTGGTTCCAGGGAAGGAAGAGCCAGTGAAGTAAGACAAACACAACATCCATGACTCACGGGGATTCGAACCTAGCCCCGTTTCGTACGAATGGCAGAAGCCTGTGCTTGGACCACTGCGTCTCCGGGGCTGCTCAGAACTTTCAAACATACACTGAAAGGACAAATTATTACGTACACCCCGGTGAAAATACGCTAAGCAACAGGACAGCAGCAATTCGCGGTTTGCAGGAAAACCGTTTGGGGCTATAAATATAGGTCGGTACGCACAGGAATACATAACTCGGTCGAATACGAGATTTAAGTGAGTTTGATCGAGGTCAAGTCGTAGGGAGCCAAGAAGCCCGGATGTTCACTCAGCGCAACGGCGAAACTGTTAGGAATTCGGCGACAACCCGTAGCAAGGGCGTACCAAGATTATGTGAAATCCGGCAAAACTGCTAACAGTCGAGGAAATGTGGCCTTAAATGTACATTGAGTGCTCGAATGCGCCGAAGATTGACCCGCATCATACAGAAGAATCGGAAAGCTTGTTTGAAGCAAATCACGTCACAATTTAATGAAGGAACATCCACAAGCCTATGCTCAAAGACAATCCCTAGACAGACGGCACAACTCGGCTGGGGCACTTGACGACCGCATCGTGTCCCGATCTTAACGCCCCAGCAACGCATGATTCGGCTGCAGTTTGCGAAATCCCATCAAAACTGGAACATGGATGATTGGAAACGCGTCAGATAGTCTGACGAATCCCGTTTCACACTGTATCGCGCAGATGGCAGGCAGCATGTGTGGCGTAAACGACACAAAGCTATGGACCCCACATGCCAAGTTCGGGTACTAAAGGCCAGTGGAGGCAGTGTAACTGTTTGGGCAGCTTTTAGGTGGCACAGAATGGGTCTCTTGGTACGTTTTGAGTCTTCCGTCACTGGTTCCAGCTATGTGCAGCTCCTGGCCGACCATCTCCACCCTTTCATTACTTGCCTCTGCCCGAACCAAGTTCCGGTCTTTCAAAAGAACAAGCTCCACCCCATAAGTCCCGGCTAGCGGCTGACTGGCTCTAGGAGCATAGCAGTGAGTTTACCACACTCGCATGGCCTCCTCTATCACCGGACATCAACTCCATAGAGAATTTATGGGACTTATTGAAACGAGCTGTTCGTGATCAACCATCTTTACCTACATCTCTGCCTGCTCTACGTCAAGCACTCTTTGATTGTTTGTCAGAAATAACTGAGTCTGTGTTTCGGAACCTCATTGCGTCCGTACCACGACGTTTGGATGCTTACCTGCGTGCAAAAGGTGGTGCCAGACGCTAATAGGTGAGTGTACGTAATAATTTGTCCTTTCAGTGTATAAATTACCATCGTTTCCTTCAATCCTTTGTGCGTCAGCGATGCGTCTTGCTCGTGCAAAGCTTTCCTTTACCCAGTGTCAAATGTAGTGGACGCTTCGTACATGACACTGAGTTGGAGAAACAACTCAGTCTCATGTTTCATGTGACGCAAGATGCGTCGCTGACACTGAGTTAAGGAAAGTTTTGCACGTGCTACACGCATCGCTGACACTGGGTAAAGAAAACATTGGAAAGCTTTCCACGCGTTACACGTGTTGCTGACACTTAACTGATGAATTTGCAAGCTGAGCGGAAGCAGTATTTCCGTAAAGTGAACTAAGTCATAGCATGGTTTCGGATCAAAGTTCTAGGTTTCTGAAGTCTTCGACCCATGCTGCGTGTCAGAGATTTGGCCTTTGTCATAAACCATGGTCATATTCTCAGTCTGCATATTGGTTTCAGATTATCAAAACTAAAAATTAAAATGGATTTCTTCATCGGAAAAAGAGTGATGCCACCCGTATGCGCTGGTAACATGTATCGTGTCTACTAGGAGAATAACCATTTAATTAGTAATGTTGCATCCGTGGTCTGTGAAAATTGCAAATTTTGAAGATTTAGGGTGATAAATAATCGTTTTCTGTTGCAGCATGAAGGTGTAGGGTGATAAAAATCTCGTTTCAGCATGTGGATGGCCAAGTACGTGTGCATAGTTTTCGTGGGTTAGTGTTGGCACCAGGATGCATCGTGAGGCGAAAACAAGCCAGTGGAGGAAGTGTAATGCTTCGGGTAATGTTATACTGGGAAACCATGGGTCCACCCATTGACGTCTAAGAAGCTATGATGTCCAGCGCGTGCCTACACATCATTGCAGACCAGGTACATTATTTCATGTGAACGGTATTCTCCTCTAGTGGGACCGTCTTTCAGCAGGATAGTGCGCCATGCTATAATGCCTGGATTGTTCGAGAATGGTTCTGGAACATGAGCAAGACTTCCAGGTACTGCCCTTGCTTCCGTATTCCCCAGTCATTAATCCAATTGAACAACTGTGGTTTGTGTTGGAACAGTAAATTCGATCTGCGGCGGTTCATCCACGGAACTTTCAACAGTTGAAGGATCTGCCGGTAACGTATTGGTGCCAGATACCACTAGACACCTTTGAAAGTCTTATTGAATCCATGCCTCGCTAAGTAAGAGCTGTTTTCGTGGCACGTGGAGGACCAACATCATATTAAGCAGGTGATCATGTTTTAGCTCTTCAGTGTATATCACAGCATCTGGAAACATGATTTAGTACTTCAGTTAATTTTACATTATAGTGTTGACACATGAGTAAAAGTAATTAAAATATTTCGTTTCGTTTCTCTGCGCAAAATATATATATCATCATCATCATCATTGTCAACCATTATCAATCCACTGCTGGACGAAGGTCTCCCCAAGTTTCCTCCACAACGGTCTGTCTTGTGCCAGTCTCCTCCATGTCACTCCTGCATACTTTCGAATTTCATCCACCCATCTCCCATGTGGTCTTCTTCTGGGTCTTTTCCTGTCCCTTGGAATCCAATCTAAAATTTCGGCTGTCCATCGATGATCTGTCCTTCTGGCAGTATGTCCAGCCCATTGCCATTTCAGGGATTTAACTCTGATCATGATGTCTTCCACTCTTGTCATTTTTCGGATCCACGAGTTCCTCTTCTTATCTCTCCTGGTTATACCAAGCATGCACCTCTCCATGCTTCTTTGAGTTGTCTGCAGCCTTTGTATGTCTCTTTTAGCTAAGGTCCACGTCTCTGCACCATACGTAAGCACTGGAAGGATGCATTGATCAAACACTTTTCTTTTAAGACATAATGGCATATTGCTCTTGAAAATTATGCTGTTTCTTCCAAAAGCTCTCCAGGCAAGTTTTGTACGCCGATTAATTTCTTCATCAATGTGATCCTCACTTGATATCTGCTGTCCAAGATAAACGTACGTGTCTGTTATCTCCAGCTTTTCTCCATCAATCGATAAATCTTCATTTCTTGTAAAAGCATTGAACATCACTTTTGTCTTCTGAAAGTTCATTTTTAATCCCACTTCTTTACTCTTGTCAGCAAGTTCCTGGATCATACTCTGCAGCTCTGATGGGGTAGTTGCAAAAATGACTACGTCATCAGCAAAACGAAGGTGGGTTAGATAATCTCCATTAATCTTTATCCCCTTGTTTTCCCAGCTCAGCGACTGAAAAACACCCTCCAATGTGGCATTAAAGAGCTTCGGAGATATGGTGTCACCTTGTCTCACTCCCTTTCCAATTTTTACGTGTGTTGTATTTTCAAACAGCCTAATCTTTGCACTTGCATTTTCATAGATGTTATTAATAATATTAATGTATGCATCTTCAATACCGCAGGTTTTCAGAGCCATTGTAACTGCTGATGGTTTCACCGAATCAAAGGCTTTTTCATAATCGATAAAAGCCATGCACAATGGAAGTTCATATTCCCTCGCTCTTTCAATTAGTTCTCTCAGCACGTGGATATGATCTATTGTGCTGTAGCCATTCCTGAATCCAGCTTGTTCTCTCGGTTGAGCCATGTCCAGTGTTACCTTCAAGCGGTGTGAAAGAACTTTAGTGAAGATTTTATAAACTACTGATAGGAGGCTGATAGGTCTGTAGTTTCCGAGATCCTCAATGTCACCTTTCTTATGTAGCAGGATCATTGTAGCGGTGTTCCAATCCTCAGGAATCTTTCCTTCATTAAGGCATCGAGTGAAAATTTGGGCGAGTACTGTTTCGATTCCTCCACTTGCTTCTTGTATGATGTCTACAGTAATTCCATCTTCTCCTGGAGCTTTTCCCCGCTTCATGTTCTTGATTGCATGTGCAACTTCTGCTGGAAGGACTGGAGGAACTCTGGTACTGGTATCTTTCATGATGTCTGGAGTGCATATATCATCCCTTTCATATAATTTGGAGTAGAAATCTTTCACTCTTGTCAAAATTTCGCCTCTATTTCTTGTTACAGAACCATCTTCTTTTCTCAGTGCCATAATCTGTTTTCTTCCCTTACTGAGATGTCCCTTTGCTATCTTTAGGCTTTGGTTGTTTTCAATTGCTTTCCTCACTAGCTCACAGTTGAATTTCCTTACGTCTTCAGTGATACTTTTTCTTACTGTCTTGCATAGCTCTATATATTCCACTTTGGAAGTCACATCTTCTTTAGTTGTCCTCATCTCTCTTCTTTTTTGCATCAACATTTTGGTTTTTCCTGATAATTTGTTCACATGCAACTTGTTCTTAGACCCAGCTAATTTTGTTGCTGTTTCCATAAGAGCTTTGATTACTTTTCTGTTAACTTCAGAGATGTCCACTTCTTCCGATGTTAGGCCTTCTAAAGCAGAGAACCTGTTCTTCAGTTCTAACTTAAAGGTATTATGGTGTTTTTTAAGGTTGGTTATGTCAATAGATTTTGTTTGTCTTATGAGCTTGCCACGTTCAAGTTTAGTGTTGAGGTGCATCTTACATCTCACCAATCTATGGTCACTACCTGTGTTGAACTTGTTTAGCACACTGCAGTCTTCTATGACAAATTTTTTGTTACACATAATAAAATCAATTTCACTTGTTGTCCCATTTGGATGTCTCCATGTCCATTTCCTGTGTGGCTTTTTCTTGAAGAAGGAGTTCAAGATGAAAAACCCTTCTGCCTCTGCAAACTCAACGAGAGTATTTCCACGCTGGTTTCTGTTGCCATGACCGAATTTACCTATTGAAGTTTCATTCTGTTGCCGTTGCCCTATTTTTGCATTGAAATCTCCCATAATTATTTTCAAGTGCTGCTTACCTTTATTATTTAGACGACAAATTTCCTCATAAAATTCTTCAATTTCTTCTTCAGGATGACTTGTGGTGGGTGCATAAGTTTGAATAATCTGAGCCTGGTATCTTTTCGAGAGTTGAATAACAAGTCGTGCAGCTCTGTCAGAGGAACTTTCAACTTCTACAACTTTATCCTTCAGTTTCTTGTTTATTATAAATCCAACACCACTAGTTCTGCCAGTATCTGTCCCACGATAGCAGAAGAGATGTCCACTTTTCAGTTCGATGAGATCTTCTCCTTTTCTCCTTACCTCACTTAGCCCCACGATGTCCCACTTGATCCTTTGTAGTTCCTCTTCCAATTCAAGAAGCCTTGAATCAGAAGATAGGGAGCGTCCATTGTAAGTAGCCAAGGTCAGCATCAGATGGCAGCCTAGTCCGGTCCTCCGGGGATTCTTAGCACCCTCTGCCTTCATGTCACACTGGCCGCTGCCTTGGCCAGGTACATTCCAGCTGCCGGAGACTGAGGGCCAAGATTTAAGTTGTGGAATCATTTTGGAGGGGTTTGGCCATAACTCACCACGCTGGCCAAGCGGGTTGGTGAGTGTGGGATAGAATTTCCTCTAATCCCGATGGTATAGTTATACCGCTATGGGCGGTCGTCAGAGCCCCTTTAGTGGGAACAGGATGCACCACGAGAAGGCGGGGTTGACATTTGTCAAGGAGAGGCTGTGATGTTACGCATCACCTGACCTTACATCTATATATATATATATATATATATATATATATATATATATAAATGCGTGGTCTTGCAAATGCGTGGTCCCGAAGCAGGAAGAAAGACAGAATCTACCGATTTCCGTTAAATTTTACTACAGTTTTCAGTCATTATAAGACTTAAAAAGAGAGGGGGCATTAAGATATTAACTCTTCATTGATTTCCATGAAGATTTTGTAAGGTATTGGTTCTTTAAAATTTATATTACGCATTTTTTTTAATTTTTGGGTTTAATGAGCCACATAAGTATCTAAAGTTATCGCTTTAGCTTTAGGTACATAAGTATCTAAAGCTAAAATATCTAAATCTATTTTAATTTAGAGCCCAGGTAATAAGAAAGGGATAAAAGCCATGCAATAGAATAAACACATCATTCATGTTCTTCCAGTAACAGAAGTTTTGTCCCTCTTGGATAATTACGTACGAAACTGTGTTTACGACATGAGAGCGGATGGAATGGCAACTGAAGAAATCAATCTGGCAGTGTCGTATGAATGGAGAGGCGACGATATCAGTGCCAGCATGTATCCTCTCCTTCGTTTTGTGGTCCACCCATCTCTAGACAGCAAGTTTTACCTTTCAGAAATGCCATTGGATTTTTCTGCCTCCTCGGAATTTGACCCCACTTTTTTGTGGTCAATTCGAAGCCAATAGAAGATCTCCAACTTTGTAATGGCCATTTTTGCTCTCTCATATTTACGAACTTAGGGAGCTAACTTTGCGAATTCCCCATTATGGGTGTCGACGACGAGCAAATAAAAGCGGCCATCTGCACGTACAGCACATCCGCTTGTACCACATCGTTATAAGGCTCCGTTCACCTGTAAAGCGGTTACTATGTCACTTTACACTGTATATCTGAAAGAAAGCGTATGCCGTTTCCTTCTAACGTCATATAGTTTCTTTCGAAAAACCTTTATGACGTTTTTTCATCAGAACTGGCAGTAGAACAAGTTCCAAGAGTTTGGCCAAGCATTGTAGAACACTCTGTATTTCCACAGCCAGGTTAGGTTGGCTTTAAGGTACCACTAATTTTATGACCATGACTGGTCGATGAAATGCTGATGGGTATGTGTCGATGTACCATTCTGCGTCGTGCAGATAGAGATTGCATTGTATCTGATCTCATTGTATCTGTCTTCGTCATATTATTAAGATGATGCGTATTCTGGTGCCTCACTCGTGTTTGTCGTTCGTTCACATTACTAAAAATAACTTTGTGGTAATGTGGAAGGTACACACCAATGAATATTATAAAGCAGCGTGAAATAGCTAAAAACAATTTGGGTAATAGCTTGTGATTAACATCTACCAAATTCGATGGGCTCTAAAATTTTAATGGAAAACAAACAAATTCTTGAGGTAGTGAAAGTATCGCCGTCAACACAAGTGACAAAATAGCAGAAAAAAGAAAAGGTCAGGTTATTTAAAAAAGAAAATCATCAGCGTAAAGAATGTAAAAATCCAACATAGCTCTGCGATTGATGATGGAGATATAAATTTAGTTCTTGCAAAGGTTACAGAAGGCCAGTGAAGGCTAAATGGAGATTTAGGCACCGAGAGGTACAGGGGACTCAGAGAAAGAAATAGCAAAACTACACAACATGATAAATATCAAGCTCCAGGTAAAAGCTGAGATGAAAGAAATAGCTACAGCCACCAGGAAAATAAGAGATGTACCGCCGAGTGTTTAAATCCCAGTGACAAAAAAAATTAAGAAATGTGTGACGAAAATATCGAATGTAGTGAGTACGTGTTTTGGTACTTTAAAACACAAAAATAATTTTTAAAAGCGGATTATCAGAAACGGAGAGGATCTGTCGAAAAGAAAATGCATTTAAATTCCTTGAAGAAAACGCTCGTACTACTTAAGATACACAAGGTTCTTTTTAGTGACTACAGTCTGTTACAAAGATAATTTCTTCAACGAGCTTTCAGAAATCGAAAAAAGATTTGGGAGTAGAAATAGCTTCTGTGCGTTACTAAAATCTACAAATTGTACCTAAAATACTCCTCACAGCGGACGATTTACAGAGAAAATATAACTTCCAACCAACTTTGTCCTCACAGAAGCAAAGCTGACTCAAATTGAGGGGAGAATGGGCGTAAAATATCCAAATTAAATGGTATCCAGCCAAGTAAGGGTTTTTTTTTTCAATAAAGTTTTTAGGATCTGATATATTGTTGTTGATAGAAATATAAACTGGATTTCCTATAGCAGGAGAACTTTGCGAAAAAGTAGAAAATATACGGAATTTGTTTTCATGGGAGGGGACTGGGCTTTGTAAAAAACGAATTTCCCAAATTCGATTGTCGTACAGGTCACGCAGTGTTCCAAGCTGTTTCTTACCCATTCGCCCGAGGAGGCTGGGGTTCTAGTCCCGAATGAGGCATGAATAGCGTTTCTGAGTTATTCCACTAGTACTCTCCGTTTCCTGGAACCAGTTACCCTAAATTAGGGATGAGTGCTGCTTCTAACACTTGTATTTTCTATTCGTGGTCGTTATACATCCAAACAAACAAAGTCTGAATGATAGAAGCACAAGGAACAAGAAACGAAATGTATGTATTCATGCTCCAGCGAAAAAACTGCATTATTTAAAATGTATAATGTTCGCAATCTTAAAGTTTAAAGTTTATAATGTTCGCAATTTAAGATTGACATACAGTACAGAAATAGTTATTCGATTGGATATTTAGAAGAGGTGATAGAGCTGCAAAAACAAATGCTCACTAACGCTACCTAGCGTCAAAACTACGCGTCATAAAAAAATGCAAAACTATTCGTAAAAGTGTTCCGCGAAATAAATGGTATCTGGTATTAAAGGAATTTTTCGAACTCAGAATTTAAAACAAGAGATGGGAAAACTCAATGACATATGTTAATCATCTATCATGAAAAATTGCATTATTTTGGGCAAGAAATAATCAAAAAAACTTTTCCAAGCTTCTTGACACACCCTCATTAAATTCCAACATTATGTGTTCCGCGGTAATCTGCTTTCCCTTGTAACGATGAGGGACAGTCTGCCCTCATCTAGAGAATTAATTACACATTTACGGCCACATTTATCTCGTTTGGTTTGAAGTTTTGTCGTAATTTACGTAGTCTTAATTTATATTTGCAACAGTATTACTTGCAAATCTCAACAGCTCAGCATTTGCTGTGAATAAAAAAACAAATCTTCTCAGCTAATGTTTGGCCACGAAAAAACTCTCTTGCGTCGCTCTCTGTGTTCATGATTACATTTTCGTGACTGGTCTCCAAAGTGTATAGACCTTCTCTACTTTAAACGCATTACCACATTTGACAGGGCGCGATATTTCTGCTTTGCATATTGTTATCAGGGTTATGTATAATAATTTGTCGATTCAGTGTATATACAGACCTCCCACTGAATTAGAAACTTTTATTCAAAACCGAAGTGGACAACGTTTAGCCCAAATTTAAGCACTTATGCTGTTTGGCATAAATTTCGCAAGATACTGGAATCCATCTACGTCTACAGCATCCACGTGTTTACCGAGTAGTCGTTTAACTGGCGTAGATTGGACGGAAGAGGACTTTGCTCCCTGATCTATTGGGCGTGTGCATAAGTTCTACCCGTTTTTGTAGGCTACAAAGAAAGGAGGAGAAAACAACAAATAACGTACCTAGGATTTCACATAATAGCCATCCTTCTATATGACCATTTGCTATCTGTCTATGAGTAGGTGAATCCCACGCCGGAAAAACTGTGTTTTAAAATAAAAAAAAGTCATGAAATGCCGTTTTCAAATCGTCCACATCATCGAAGGTTTGGAGAGCTAAGGCGTTCTGTAACGATCCCAAAAGGTGGTAGTCCATAGGTGTCAGGTCAGGGGAATGCACCGGGTGAGGTAACACTTCCCAAACAAAGTCCAGTAATTTTTGCAGAGTGATTAAACAGCATAAAGTATGGCGTTATCATGAGGTAGGATCACGCCTTTGCGATTGACGAGTGTTGGCCACTTCGATGTCAGTTCTCACAATATGTCCAACTGTTAGTAGTAGAGGTCAGCATTGATCGTTCGGTTAGGTGCCAACACCTCACAGTTGATTATTCCCTGGACATCCCACCAAACACTCAACAAAACCTTTTTGAGATGCAGTACTCATTTTGAGGTCGATGAAACAGGCTCCGCACCTTGACACACAGTCCTTCGACGCTTGACGTTACGGTACAGTAACCATTTCTCATCACTTATTAAAATTCGTCCCAAAAACTGTTCATTTCTCTGACGAGAAAGCAAAGAAACACAGGTACGGATTCTCTCCTCGCGTTGCTTTGCAGAAAGCTAGTACGGAACCCAGTTATCGAACTTGGTGATGAACCCAAGCGCCTGCATCCGTCTTTCGACTGTTGTTCTGTGTGTCGGCAACGTTTCCGCCAATTCGGGAACGGTTGGGTGTGGGTCATATGTTATGGCTTGGGCCACATCCCCGTCAAAAACCACGGATGGATGTCCAGGATGTGGTTGATCTTTACAGTTTCTCTCTCCGTCCCGGAATTTCCGAAACCAACGGCCAAATGGGCTATCATCAACTTCTTCCTCCCCATACAAATGACAGATGTTGCGGCAACCCGCAGCTGCAGTACTGCCTTTATCGAACTCGTACAGTAAACAATGTCTAATGTGCTCCTTATCGCATGCCATGTTACCCCGTACGTGATTTCCGTTACGAATGACTTACTCGGGCAAATCTTGTGCCTCTAAATGCTCAACTGCTCCACGCTTCATTGGCCGAATATTCGGCATTGCAGCGTCATCTGCGACGTAACTACTCCGGTCGCAATTTGCATCTATTACAAAAACGGGTAGAACCTTTGCTGACGTACAATATTTTTCCAACATGCCCCATACATTCCCAATGGTTTCAGATTCAGGATTTGTAGTGGCCAGAAAAGATGACAGAAGTCGCTGTCATGCTCGCTGAACTACTGCTGAACATATCTCGCGCGATGGACAGTAGCATTATCGTGCACGAAAGAGCCGTCACCTTCTGAATAAAAAGTCAATGCTGCAGGACGGACTTGATCAGCAACAATATTCAGATAATCCATGGAGGACTGCCGACCTTCCAGCAATATCATGTGACCCGTTATGTACCAACAGAACGTATGACCTACACAATTACGCCATCTTCAGAACCTTGAGTTGCATTTAAAATCCAGTCTTCGTTCTTTGCTTCATGGCTCTCCCGCGAAACTCTCTGTCTGCCGTCAGTACAGAACAAGGTGTACCGCGGCTCGTGGGACCACATGATTTTATTTCAGTCTTCCAGTGACCAGTTGTGGTGTTCGTGTCACCACTGTAGAAGAACTTTTGGTTCCTCGCAGAAATCAGTGGTTTTCGTATCGGCATGCGGCTGGCAGTACCGATACTCTTCAATTCAATACGCACAGTTTGCTCAGATATGGGTTGCAAACAGCCTTCATTAAATGCTTCGGTCAGTTGCTGAACACCAAAAGTCCTTTTCCTTGTTCAGGCTTTCTCAGACGACGGTGATCTCGATCCTGACAGACTGTCGTCGCGCAACAGTTACGCATCTTAGACAAGCAATGTGGTTTGTTTTTCCACTAATTAAAGACCCAAGATATTTCACCATTTGGGAAACCAGTCAGTTTTCAACGTCGTCGCTCCAGCCAGACGGGTACCTACAATATGCCCTTTATCGAAATCCGAAGTATCCTAAGTTTTTTCCCATTGTAATCAACACTACTGACGATTACAAACTAGTAGTAGTCTTAAATAGTTGCCTAGATCACGTGATGACGCTCGTGACCACGCATTTTGTATTTTGTTTCAGTTTTTTTACTTTGTATATACCTTGCAAGGGACGTTTACGTACATCTGCATAAACGTTTCTAATTCATTGGCCGGTGTGTGTATATAGATACGCAATGAAGTAGCAAATTACAAGGAAAACCAACCAAATAACGAACGTGTTGCACTGCCCTTGGCCTTCAAAACAGCTTCGGTTCGATATGTCATAGATTCAGCGAAATGCTGATATCGTTCCATGTTCAGCTAAGCAGTTCTGATGGCGTCCATCAGTTGCCGAATTTTCGCTCGAGGAGGCGTTCATGACTGGCTCCGTTACGCCTGGATCTCTCAGCTTCATCCTACAGTTATGTTGAGGTCTGTAGGCTAATGGGATCTACTTTAGCGCAGTGAAGTCACTGCCGAGCTCCTGTTGTATGACGTTCCGAACTTTGTGACATGGCCGACTGTCCTGCTGGATGTATCCCACTACTTCAGGAAATGCTATGCAGATGTACGAGTGATGTTAAGAAACCCCAGTGATGTTAAAATACCTCTTCGCATCCAACTGCTGTTCCAGAGATAATAAGGAACCCAGGAACCTCCATGAAAACAGATCCCGGATCATGATAAACTCTGCGCCATCTTGTACATTTAACGTTACGCAGCTGGAATCTATATATTTATGCTAGTGACTCCATATTCTCTCCCACCTCATCGTCATGTATTAACTGGTTCTTCGGAGCAGGAGTCCTATTTCTCATTCCTAAAGGCCAACATGTATTTTTCTCGGTTATTCGAAAAGACGAGTGGTACACGAAGGGGCCTGATGTTATATAGTCCATTCGCACCAATGTCCGGCCGGCTGTATAGGATAAATTCTCCGCTCAATACTGTCGTTGTATTGCGCTGTTACTGTCGCAATGGAGGTCGTCTGTTACCTCCTACAATCCTCACCAGCCACCGCTTCCTTCGAACATCGACCATTATTTTTGCCCACAGAATAACCGCTGATTATTTATTTATTTAATTGTTTGTGCACCATTCATTGTACATTATGGATACAGTTGTAAGGCGAGAATGTTTACAGTTTCTGAAATGCTAGCACCTGCCCGTTTAGCACACACTATCATGCATCTTTCAAAGTCGCTCAAATTATGAGTCTTTCCCATACTGTCACTATCTACACTCTGTGCACATCCGTATCCTTGGCAGCTAGCTTTCAGTAAAGCCATCTCAAAATCACAGCTACACATGTAAGTGCAATTGGAGCTTGTCTGATTTTTCTGTGGAGTGTTCCTAATAATTTGCTACTTCCGTGCGCACGTGTGTAATATACATAGCTCATTTCAAAAGTTTTGCACACTGCGCAGGCGCTGCCCATTGGATGATGCAATCGCTTCAATCGTTGCGCCAGTTGTGAGTCAGACTTCAGTATACAAAGCTGTGTCTACGTTGGCTGGCTAATTTGTTCCTGATCCGAAAATTTATGTCTAGAAATGGAGAGAGAAAGGGAGTCCGGTCAGCACTCGGGTAGCGACCAGCGATCCTACATTAAAATTGAAAGTTTGCGAGAAAAATCTTCTGCCAAAATTCTTAAAGTTGTGTATGAAGTTTGTGGGGTTAGTGTAGTCGATCGTATAGCACAGTGTCACGGTGGGATTCTTGTTTCCTCCAAGGTCGGGAAAGCATCGAAGACGACGCAAGAAGCGGGTGGCCATCAGATTCAACGGACGATATTTCTGTGGTTATCTTCAACAGCATTTAGGAAGAAGGTTGACGAAAAACATGATAAGAGATTGCATATGAAGGAAAGATGTTTACCTCTTCGCTTTTCAGAGTCCTAACTGGAAAATTACAGAAGGGAAAAGTGGCTGCCAAATGGGTACCGCGTAACCTGAGTGAAGAGCAGCAAACAGTTTGCAAAGCGATTGTAGAAAAATTGCGTCAGCGGTACGAGCCAGAAGCCGACCAGTTCTTGGACAAAATTGTTCCTATAGACGAAATCTGGATACCAGATTGTTTTGTTGCTATACACGAAACCTGCATATGAGATTTTGAACCAAAACTGACATCTCAGTCCGCTCAGTGGGAACATCCAGAATCACTTGGCCAGAAAACATTCTGCCGCCAACAATCGAAGCCTATGACAAGGTTGGAGTGATAGCAACAGAGTGCCTGAGGGGATCACTGTTACAGCGGAATTCTACAGAAGGTTTCTGTAAAATGTTTTTCTCCCAAAGATTCGCCAAAGAAGGCCCGACATGCTCAAAGCTGGTGTTATAATTTTTCACGACAATGCGAGGCCGCATGTTTCCCGTGCATGAAGAGACTTTGTGGAGAATTATGGATGGAAATTGCTTCCCCATACTCCATACACTCCTGACATGAGCCCACCAGACAATCACTTGTTCCCAAAACTGAAAAAGCCAATTCGCGGGACACGATTCAGGATGTTTCTAATGAGGTGACCCGAGGAATACGACGCCTCAACAATGGAGATGTCTTGACTGGAATATAAGACTTCCCTAAACGTTGGGCTGCTGTCATAAAGAAACATGGAGATTACTTCGAAGGCTTGTAACGGTATGTTGTGAAATACATTCGTTTTTTAAGAGATAACCCACCGAGTGCAAAACTTTCGTATGCAAATATTTTGGATACAAGGGAAGTTAAAGTATTGTAGTACACATATTTATGTGTTGCTGTAGACATGAGAAGTTTAAATCAGTATATATAAGTACATAAAATGTTTGTGTCTTGTAAGATTTTTCAGGCGGTTTCGCTGAGATTCTTCAAATTCGTGTCTCAGTATGACTGCATCGGAACTTTACATAATCATCCAGGCTCCCTTCTTTCCTTTTGTTGTTTATTTGCACTGTATAATAAAGGCACATTCATCCGAGGAAGTTACACTTGAACTATGTGTGTGTGTGTGGAAGTTGCCTAATCACTTTTGTTTCGGTGATCCAGGCTGCGTGCAATTTAATGATCAATTAGATACACGTTCTCAGAGGAGAATTAAACTTAGTTAACAGAAGTTACTCTGATGTTTCAACAAGGCAAATTTCGAGTACACCAGGGTTCAATTTATTCTAACGAACCTCGCCAGCTGAATCCCATTAAGCTATGTTTTAATCAAGTCTTAACCGACGTTTGAGAATATAAGGACACATTTCGCCAATCGAGACCAAACAAGAAAGCTTTATTTTCAATTTAAATTGAAGGTATGTTTTCGCACGGACAGTAATTGCCCACTGACAAATTCTCTGCTTTCTTGATGATTAAATGTCCATTTTACGAAATTTATTACTGAGTAATAGTAACTTGCTCAAAAATAATGAAGAAAATCCTGCGAATGCTACGTTTAAAAAACGTAGGAGGAAATTCACAGAATAATTAAATATGCAATGTTCAGTGCTGAACATTGCAGAGGTTAGAGATTTAAAAAATGCAAAAAAATAATTAATATGCAATGTTCAATGCTGAACCCTGTGAGGTTAGAGATTTAAAAAATGCCAAAAGGGAAGTAGGGAGATGAATTTTTTCACCATTAAAATTAAGAATGCTTTAAAATAATGCAGCTAACCTCATAATTTTGGAAAACGGATAAAGTGGTGAGAAGTTGTTAGAGATCCTCTGACTGATTTGTGAAATGCCCTTTTGTTGAACATTAGTAATGATTTTAAATTTACGTAACATCTCGAAATCTTCCTCTTAACAGAAATTCTCACTCCAAAACTGGATGAAGTTCCAAAGACATTTTGTAGGTATTGGACATACTGTATGAGGCCAGAAAATATTGTGCAACTATCGGTGGTACAATAAGCTTAAGAGGGTTTTAAGGCTAATTTTATTCATAAATTTTCCAAATTTCGCATACAATAGTATAAAGTGATTTAAATAGCAAGGAATGTTATTTAAAATGTTAAAGGGTTATGATCTCATTGTAACCGATGCAAAAATTCAATAAACTACAGCAAAAAATCGATTAAACCGTAACTCAATTTTCATTTTATTCGATATCTTTTCTTTGATATAGAATCTGCTTTTTTACTAACTTCTCTGTAGTCAACAGAGATAAAATATCAGACTCGGCGCTAGCTACTTACTATCAAGCAGCAGAAATAAATTTCACATTTTTAACTATGTACACTGATTTCACGGTTTCCATATAAAAATGAAACAGAATTCAGAATGTCAATTCACAACGAAAACGTAGATTCATTATTTAACGTGCTCCAGCTGAATATTTAAATCTTTCCACTTGTAAATGAAAGAAAAAATAATTTTCATCTAAGAAGAGGACAATGCAGTGATAAGCACTATCATCATCGATGTCTCCAGGAATAAATATATATCCCACAGCGCGTAGCACTTCACATGGACAGCTTGCGTCTGTTCATTTTCGCGTTGAATAAACCATCGCCTTCAGATCCTGCCTAAGCAATGTTTCTGACCAACTGTTGCCCTCACATTATGACAGTGTATCCGGATGGCACTGAACTCATTTAACAAGATACCAGCCAGTGTTACAAAGCCCACAATGTATAGGAATTGTAAGAGGATCATGTCCAAGCACAACGTATACACCCTTGGCCTTCACATTCCTCAGCATGAACCTCATGGTCGTAGACCGAGAACTCAGTTTATTAGATATGTTACCGCTAAAGTGCAGAAATCAGTTATTCTACAGATTATCTAGGTAATGTGCAGATTAACTAGGGAGATCCGTTAAAGTGCCGAAAATTGTTTCATTGTTCAGATTACCTAGGTAATCTGCACATTACCTTCTAGGCACTCGTGAAAGTGAAAATAAGATCTTTGCTGGAACAACAGCAACGTTTCTGTACGCTTAAATTAACCTAATGTTATTTATTTATTTTTCGATATATAAAGAATCAAGTTATTACAATCAAAAATTCAACAAATTAGTTGATAGAATCAATCATCAATCAATTAAAAAACTATAATAGAAAGAATCAAACGGTTTAAAATATTATTATAATTAAGGAAATGAATTTGCAAAACATATGATAAAATTATGCTTACTTATTAGTGCAATCTAAAGATTGGTGACACTTTAAATTACATAGCAATTGGTTTTTGCGACAGACACACCTATTGGTGGTACATTTAGATTTGCAGTCACATTTTCTGAAACCCTGCCCACTACCAAGGGATTGTTTTATTGCTGTTTGACGTAAAGATATTTCTACAGCAGAGACATCTTCTTTCGTTAAAAATCTCTCTTTGCAAACGCTGAATTCAGATTTTGCATACAATTGTTTTAAAATAATCGTTTTAGTACCAAGTTTATAAAAGCCGTCCTCGTTTTACTAAGAACCACAGCTAAAATCGAGCGGGCATCAGTTTTTGCTCTGTCTACTTCGGGTACTTTAATTCTCACAGTGACACCTTCATCGACATTTGGGTGCTTTGCATTAGAGACTGCTAGCATTTTCTTTGCTTGCTTTTCTAAACCTTTCTTGGCTTCATCACGCTGTATTTTCTGATCCATATTCTTTTTACAGATGCTGCACAATACATTCTTACCATACCCTTTCTCTTTAGGATAAAAACGAAACCAAACTAAAAGTGGAGGGAGAGGGGGAAGGTGTAGAGAAACAAACTTTTGAACTTTAACGATACGGAAGCCGTTAATGTGCACATTACCTAGGTAAAATGCGGAAAACTCTTGATTCCGCATGTTAACGGAGCAAATCAGTTAATCTGCAGATTAGCTAAGTAATATGCACATTAACGGCTTTCGAGCTTTAGCGGTAACAGATATACTTATCTAATAGCGTGTCAAGCAGAGCGGCTCGAATTTTCCGGAGTATAGAATAGGCTTGTGCGTAAATGTTGTACTCTGCGGGAATTACTGATTTCCATAGTTGCTGCAAATTGGGCGGTTGCTCAGTCTCTCAACGAACAGTTTGCTTTACCTCATCCCAAAGATACTCAATGGCGTTTGAATCCGATGACCGTGTACGCCACTGAAGCACAAAAAACTGTTCCTCACATTTCTGGAACCATTTGGTGACCGTAAGAGCCTTGTGAGTTTTCTTTCTGTACGTGTACATCCGCTTGAGCATAAACCACAGCCGTGAAAGGTTGTATTTGGGCGACAACGAGGCCCAGATACACCGTGCCTTTCAGATATCCTTCGATGGATACCTAGAATTCGAATGAGTGTCACATAAACATTCCCCAAACCAGCGCACTTCCGCCACTGGCTGTACTGTTGACACATGACAATGTCACCCTGGCCTCACGTCTCTGGCGCCAAAGTCGAATCGTACCATTCGAATGATACTGAAGGAACCTTAATTCGTCCATCCAGCGGAATTTTTTTTTTCAGTTCTCAACAGTCTAGTGTTGATGCTCTCTCGTCCACTGGAAGCACTCTCTCCTGTTCTGAGATGACAACATGGGCACTCGGTAATGATCTCCGTATATTTTAGCCAGTTCGCGACAGCGTGAGAAGATGACTTTCAAGTACACCTATGTTGAATTTTTTCGGTTTGTACAGGGTTTGGGCCCGTCAATTCGCTTGCATGATTATCTCCAGTTACTTTGCTCCTCTGAGCCACATGCTGTTTTCACCCAGAGGATCATCAAGAGCTGGAAATGTTTTGCGTGTCGCACCATTCATATTAATAGTAACGCCTTGCCATGGTTCTGACTGAAAAGCGTCGGAGGCATGGCTTTTAGGAGGTTCTGGCTCACTCAAAGTTTTAAGCGCTGACTGATGTACGACGAGATAGTCTAGCCGATTTGTATTGCACACCGCGCTCACGTGACGTTTTGTTTGTTGGAGAGAGCCGTTTATGTAAAGTGTGCAGTTGTACCTAATAAACTGTCATCTTAGTCTATGTGGATGCAGTGGAAAACAGTTTTTGTCGCTGATCTCGGGAACGTTATTTTGCGCAGTAGATACAGATTACCCGTGGACATCTTCCGTGGTCTAATAGATTCGATGCCATGCCAGGTGTAAATGCTTTGTTCCGGAGGAAGGCTGTCGAAGTTACTATTAGGTAGGTGATCATAATGTTATCGATTGTGGTCATAATGTCATCCGACTACCAACACAGGTAGTAGTAGGATGGGGTAATGTCCGGAATGCATGGATGAGTGGTAGGATCTCAACACGTTTCAATTCTTGTAGATTTCGACGAACCACCCTGGAGGTGCGACCTCGGGCATTATCCACTTCCAACAATGCCGCCCATATATGGATGAGTGCTGTATAGCGCAGACCATCATTGACCGGCCGCAGTTGTCCGGCATAGAGGTTCCCGTCCACATCCTGCCCATTTGGCTTAGTTCCCATTGCAAAGGACCCTTACAATTACACCAAACGCAGAGCACGAAATGTATTCTCGGCCACCCTCTTTGAACCACTAGCTGTGCTTCTTGGCGTGGTCTGGCGTTGTTAACGGAGGAATGATATTGTAGGAATACCCACTTTTCATCACCTGTGACGATTCGCCACCGAAACCAACAGTCATGTAGATTTAGAATCAATATGCAACAGAGAAATACGTTGTTCCGCCTGCTTGGGTGTTCATTTATGGGAATCCATTAGATGGGGTCTGCAGTTGAATCCAAGCTGGTGTACGGGACGAACGATGGCTGATTGGTAAGACCCCTTCTCAGTTGCGAATTGCCCTGTACTGATACCGGTGTTCTCTGCCACTTTTCTACGAGGGCGTCAGTGTTTGTTGTCGTTGGATGTTCTGACCTCAACTTGCCTTAGAGGCTGGTGTCCCCATTATTGAAAAACTGGAAACATTTTCGTGCAAATGTTACTCTCCATTGTTTCCCTGCTTTCAACTGCACACATTTCTTTCGCTTCTGCTTCCATATTAAACCTTTATATTTTCAATAATGGTTTAAGGCCAACCGAACGCACATTTATCGATCTCCATCCTCTACTCAGCCGATAACGCAATATAGTCCCGTGCCAAAACAACGTCCTGAGCCTCGCGTGTTCCACGTCAACGCGATACCCAAAACAACACTGGCGCGCCTTTCGGACAGGAAAAGAGGCCCAACATTATGTGTAGCTTAAAACGGAACGAACGTTTGACACAACCTGGTAAATATCCTGAAAATAAAAATCCTGAGGAAATCCAATTAAAATCTGTTGAAATCGGAGAATTTTAAGAGTGGCTGAATAGGCAAGCTGAGCTGTACTTGATGTCATTTCTTATTGGAGCATCCTTTACGAGGGTCTGCATCACATATAAATGATCATTTCTGATGCCTAGCCTTTATACTTTTAGAGACCGAACTATCCCAATGGGTGGCATGCTGACGACGGCAAAATGTACACGAAACCTGTGTGTCCCTAGTGCTCTTTTGTAGAAGACTCGAGCGCTGGAAAAAGAAGTGCGAATAAGAATTGGAGCTCATGTTACCCCTTTCACCAGTTCTTTTAGTCTTATCTGGTTTCATCGTTTTTTTTAATTGGATCACAGGTTTGTTTCTGCTGTGGAATTTCAGCTATATCCCAATAAATTATTACTCTGATAAATAAAAATTGGCGTACAAATCACGTTTAAAAAATATTTTTTGAGTGAGTCAGTCAGTTAAAATTTCAAAATAAAAATAATAAATACACGAGCGTAACGTATTTGGGAGTATTTATTCCCCTTCCCAAGTGTAGAGGTACCCCAGAAATGAAATAATTTCGTTTAATTATTTATATAAATCAATTTTGATCAAAACTGCGAAACTAGACATTGGACGTTACGTTTTTCTTTCCGTTTTCTAAGGTTTTAAAACGATGCACTGCTGCAGGATAGGATATGGTGGATTTCGCCAGTAGAGCCCTGATATCATGTAAGCTTACAGATAAAGACACCGCTTTGTTGCTATGGAAACAGCGTTTCCGTACACAATTACAGCCGAAATTAGTATTTAACAGTTAACACAAGGCAGAAATCTTGCACGAAAAAGTGACCAAACAGGTATTTCCATCTTAATACCTTCAGAAATTCATCGAATGAAATTCTGCATGGTTACAAAGGTTTAGAAGGACGACTCGTATAAGAATGTAGAATTCGTTTATCCACTCTTTTCAGATTTTTTAAGTTGGTTGATCCATGACTCAATATTTGTGAGATAGACTACTGTGTTCTACATGAGAATGTTAGGAATATTATAAAGTAAAAGTTTTGCTCAGTTAAATGGGGAAATTTTGTTCTCACTGGTTTACGTATAGAAATAGCCCCTGGCGAGAAGCTTTCGGACTCCACTGAGAGCTTGTGCTTTTACCATGTTTTCTGTTAACAAAATCAAAACAAAAAAACGCCTTTATGGAATCACTATGTCCGTCCTTAAGAGGACATTTTATCTTTAGACCTGTTAGACTGTTGGAAAAATTCCTTTCGCATTCGGAAACCTGATTTGTTGGAACGGCAATGCATTTCATGTTTTATCTTTTCGCAATCTACACAACTTTGCCTATAGAAGTTTCAAACGCTATTCAATTCAAAATGTAGTTTATTACGCATCATTGTTTTTAAAGACCGATTGAAACGGACTTTTCTTTCCTTCCTTATATTTTAAGACTATAAAAATTTACGTACAGCTGCTTTATGTAATTCAGTTTCCTCTCGAGGAAGCTAAAGGTCCGATTTAAATAATCATTTTGATGCGCAAACCATTCATCCTGAAGAATATTTTCCTTATAATTTCCAATTTTCCATGATCTTCTTACGTCCACCCTCCCGACTAGTAGCCACGAGAGCATATTTTCTGTGCACAACATAGTTGCATCCATATCTGCCGTTTTTTAAACACGACTGAAAAAATTATATTTTGAACACATGCACTCTTAAAGGAAGCCATTTTCTGCACACTAGTATTTACTGCTCAGAATGACGCACAATTTTGAGATAGTGGAGTAAATATAAAATTTTGCACAATATTTCTGCTTCTAGATGCCTGAGATTCTAGAAATTATTTTTACGTCTCATGCAGAATATTGTTCATATATTTGATGATTTTGTAATGCACAGTTCTGTTACACTAAATATATCTAAACAGCAAGTATTCACATGCTTTTTTGAGAGCTGCTCATTAAACAAATTACTAATGCATAAAATTTTATGAAATGAATAATTTTTTTTTGTATATCTGGATATAAGAGGCATTACTTAAGATTAAAAATATTCTTTATTTACCCACTGAAATCAAATATTATGATCTTGCCATAGACTCGTAGGTTCGTCATTAAGGAGCAGTACGTACCTATGATTAATCTTTAAAGTTATATCACATTTTCAGAGAAACGGTCTTACTTATTTAGTAGCACACACTGGGATATGTACACTGAACAGCAATTGAATTAGAGATACCTGTCTAGTAACGTGTAGCACCACCTTTCGCCCTGATGACGGCGGCGATTCGTCTCGGCATGGACTCGACAAGGCCCCCTTAAGCGTTGGGAAGCCATACGGATCCACGACCCCTGAACAAACTCCCACAGTTCACAAAGATTGGATGGAGGGGGGTCAGAGCCTCGAACATCTCTCTCGATGGCATCCCAGATGTGCTCGATGGGATTGAGGTCAGGTGACCTAGCTGGCCGAGGAAGCGAGGTCACGTCGATGGAGTGTTCATCCAACCATTCGGATACATCTCGGGAGCGATAGCATTGTCTTGTTGCAGGATCAGGTCCCCAGTGGGATGTTGAAGACGCACAAACAGGAGCAAATGGTCGTCCAGGATATCCCGGTAACATTGACCTGTGAGGGACGAGATCACACGTACCAGGGGTCCCATTTCAGTCCACGTAAACAGTCCCCAGACGAGAATGTCACCCCCACCAGCTTGAAGAGTACCCTACTGGCAAGAAGGATCCATCGCTTCATGTGGTTTGCGCCGTACTAGTATCCTGCCATCCGCATGTATCAACGTGAATCTCGACTCATCAGTCCAGGGAACATTTTCCCACATGTCTAGGGTCCAGTGGCGATGTTCCCGCGCCCATGCTAATCTTCGCACCCTGTGATGTGCGGTCAGCAGCGGTACCCTCGTGGGACGACGGCTTCTGTACTCCATAGCGAGGAGATGGTTCTGGATGGTGTGGCTGCTTGCCCGTTTTTGTGCACCAGCGTTAAATTGCCGAGTGATTTATTGCACTGTGGCCCGTCTATCCGCTGCTACAATGCGAGCTAGCCGACGATGACCCCCTCTCATCCACACGCTGTTGTGCACGGCAGTTATCGCTTGCAGGGATGGTTTTACCGGATTCGATGTACTCACGGTGTACATGTGACACAGTGGATCGTGAAACTTCCAGTGTTTTCCGAGATGGAGTGAACCATTCGTCGGGCCCCGACAATTTGCTCACGATGAAATGCGCTTAGAGTCTTACATATACTGTGTCCGACTCATACTGATTCCCGTCGCATCACTCCTTATATTGTCGGATCGCTGCATACGTCATGTCGTTTCCGTTTACAGGGCCGCCCACAGCGCCACATTTACATAACGCCAGCTGTCTCTAATTCAATTGCTCTTCAGTGTATATGGATATAGTTTAGAATATACGGCGGATCTTTTTAATCATATCTAAAACAGGGGCGCAACCACAGAGAAGTAGGTGGTTTGGCTGGCACGGCTCAATACAGAGAGAAAAAATCGCTACTTGCAATTTGATTAAAATTTACATTGTTTGTGCTCAAGTGCTTTAGCGCCATACTTCGTCATTTCGCAGTTTAGATAATTTGTTTTAAATACATTTCTCCAGTTTCTGTAGCCTTTTTCAAAATTTCGCACTTCTTCAAAATGTTCAGAATTCAGATGATAGTTCTAAAGATCGATCAGATCGCTGATGCTACGCGACGGGGCATGGACTCCACGAACGCTCTGTAGTAATGTGGATACAGTGCTCACCATGCTTCTTGAAGACCGTCCCACAATTCCATAATATTCGCCGTTGGAGGTTTCCTAGAATCGACGGCACGTTGTGTGTTCGATGGCCTATTAATTCAACAAACGAGGGGGCTCAGTCAGGATGCCAAACTCCGTGAAATGTTCCTCCAGCCACAAACGGGCAACTGTGGACGTGTGCGGTGGCGCTTTGTTGTCTTGAAAGAGGTCACAACCGTCGGAGTGGTCGCATGACATGAACAAGTGCAAATGATCCCCAAGAATGGTTACCTAGCCTCCGCCGGTCAGAGCCGTCTCCAGACGTATGAAAAGTCCTAATGAGTGTCAGCCGAAAACACTCCACATCATAACATAGCCAGCGCCGGCATGCACTGTCCCTTGTAGGCATGCGGAATCCATTGCCTTGCGGGGCTGTCGCCACATCCGGAGTCGGCTAACTGCCCGAAACAGGTGTACCGCGATTCGTCGAACCAGGCTACACGTTTCCAGTCATCTTGCGTTCAAAGGCGGTGTTCACGAGCCCATACGAGGTGCATAGGCTTGTATCATCGGGTCAGCTATGTCACGGCACTTGGGTGGGCCGTCGGATCCGGAACCCCATAGAACACAAGGAACGTTGTACTGTCCGAACGCTGATAATACTACTGGGCCCAGCATTGTATTCCCCTGTGATTTGCGCCAATGTTGCACGCCAGGCGGATGTTACAATGCGTGCTAGACTCGGATGTCCACGATCGTCCAGGCCTTTTTAACGGTCACACCGGCCACACACTCTGGATTTTTTCACTGTGTTCGTGTAGTCCAGGTACACCCTTAATATTATTGACTGGGTGAATCCAAATTTCGTTGTAATTTCCAAGAAGGAGTGACACATCTCTCGGGCGCCCATTATCATTCCGTGTTCGAAATCGTTTAAATCCTGATGAGCTGCCATCTTAACTATTAATGCTACTTCCTTCAGCTTGCATTGCAGAGATATCTACCTCTATATATAGATCGTTCCTGGGCGATGCTATTTTCCTCATGGGTGTGTTAACATGTAGTGGAAATGACAGCGCCCCATATATACACTGCTGGTCACCCAAAATGCAACACCAAGAAGGAAGCATTTCATGTGCGCCCGGCACGCCACCGAGAAGCACTATAAGAAGGATGCACAGAAGGCGGGGTGTAAGTAGTGGAAGTGTGTTGTGCTGCAGGACCTGTGCGTGGGAAGCTTCCTGATGCCTCGTCGCAGAATACGGCAGTCATTCCAGCACGTTTCGGAGTTCGACAGAGGACGAATAGTGGCTTATCGCGACAGCGGTTTACCGTACCGAGACATCGGCGCCCGTGTGGGACGACATCCCTCCACAGTGAGGCGAGTATGAATTCGGTGGGTGTAGGAGGGTTGGACGGACCGACGTGGGCGATTGCCGCAGCCGCGGCACACCCCCAAACGAGAGGATCGGCATGTTGTGCGGCGGGCATTGACGGCTCGCACCGCCACATCACGAACGTTAGCGCAGGAATGAGGGTGTGTTTCGCAACAACCTGTGTCAACACGTACCGTTCGACGTCGTCTGCAGGAGCGGGAACTTGTCGCACGGCGTCCATTGCTCCGATTACCATTGACGTTACACCGCCGGCGAGTGCGACGGCAGTGGGCCGTTAAACGCCGCACCTGGACTACGGGATTTCACGACATAATCTTCTCCGACGAATCCCGCTTCTGCCTGCAACATCACGATGGTCGGATCCACGTGTAGCGGCACCGCGGCGGGAGACTGTATGACGCCTGCATTATGCATTGCCATACCAGTCCGTCGCCTGGCGTTATGGTTTGGGGAGCAATTGGATATGACACCCGCACCTCCTTTCTGGTATGCATCACCGGTACACTCAACAGCCACCACTACATCTCCGAAGTTTTGGAGCCTGTAGTCATCCCTTACCTGCAGGACCTGTTAGCGGCCACGTTTCAACAGGACAATGCGTGCCCGCTCGTGGCACGCATCGTGCAACAAATTTTCACGGCCCACTAGGTGTACCTGCTGCCGTGGCCCACCTGTTCTCCCGATATGTCGCCAATCAAACAAGTCTGGTTGCTGATCGGCAACCGAGTGGCCCGGCAAGCACCACCCATGGCTACGCCTGATGAACTGCAACACCGTCTGGGAGCAGCCTGGACCGACATACCCCAAGCCCACATCCAAAGCCTCTTCCGTTCGATTCCGCGGCGTGTAGCGGCCGTTATTGCCAGCCATGGGGTTCATACGAACTATTGATGTCTGCGTGTCCCGCAAGTCGCACGGTCCTGTAAGCTCAATCGCTTCATCTTTGTATCTGTTGTTATGTGTCCAGGAAATCTGGCTTTGCTATCTCGTGTCCTTCTTGGTGTTGCACTTTGGGTGGCCAGCAGTGTATATAGAAACAAAGCAAAACTGAAGAAAGAAAATTTTAAGAAAATGAAGAGGAAAAATAAAACAAATATAAACCAAGAACAAACCAGAGACAAAACAAAACAAACCTCAATTGTCCGAAGCAAACGAGCTCCGGATTTAGCAAAGACCAAAATTACCAAAAAAAGAAATGTCAACCAGAATAACATATTGATATAGACCAATGACTGACTCCTTTATGGCTTCGTCAGAATCAAGCTTGAAGAAAATCACTCACTCATCTTACTCCAGCATACTTTCAGATTTCATCCATCCATCTCCAAGGGGGTCTTCTTCTGGGTCTTTTCCTGTCTTTCGGAATCCAGTCTAAAATTTCGGTGATCCATCGGTGGTCTGTTCTTTTGGCAACATGTCCAGCCCATTGCCATTTCAGTGATTTCACTCTGGTCATGATGTCGTCCAATCCTGTCATTTTCCTTATCCACAAGTTCCTCTTCTTATCTTTCCTGGTTACACCAAGCATACATCTCTCCATTAAATCTTTGAGTTGTCTGCAGTCCTTGTATGTTTTTTTTAGTTAAGGTCCATGTCTCTGCTCTATACGTAAGCACTGGCAGGATGCATTGATTAAACACTTTTCTTCTGAGACATTATGGCATACTGCTCCTAAAAATTGTAATGTTTATCCCAAAAGCTCTCCATCCAAGTTTTATACGCAGATTAATTTCTTCATCAATGTGACCCTAACTTCATATCTGCTGCCCAAGATAAATATAGGAATCGGTTGTCTCAAGCTTTTCTCCATTAATCAATAAATATTCGTTTCTTGTTAAAGCAATGTACATCACTTTTGTCTTCTGAAAGTTAATTTTTAATTCCACTTCTTTACTCTTGTCAGCAAGTTCTTGGATCATACTCTGCAGCTCTGAAAGGGTAGGTGCAAAGATGATTACGTCATCAGCAAAACGAAGGTTAGTTATGTAATCTCCAATAATCTCTATCCCTTTATTTTCCCAGTTCAATGATTGAAAGACATTTTATAATGTGGCATTAAAGAGCTTGGGAGATATGGTGTCACCTTGTCTCTCTCCCTTTCCAATTCTTATTTGTGCTGTATCCTCATATATCCGAACCTTTGCACTTGCATTTTCATAGATTTTATTAATATTGCTAATGTATGCATTTTCAATACCACAGGATTTCAAAGCCATTGTTACTGCTGATGGTTTCACCGAGTCGAAGGCCTTTTCATAGTCAATAAAATCCATGCATAATGGGAGTTCATATTCTTTTGTTCTTTCAATTAGTTGTCTCAGTTCATGGATGTGATCTATAGTGCTGTAGTCACTCCTGAATCCAGTTTGTTCTCTTGGTTGGGCCATGTCTAGTGTTACCTTCAAACGATGTGAAAGAACCTTGGTGAAGATTTTATAAACCACTGATAGGAGGCTGATGGGCCTGAAGTTCCTGAGATCCTCAGCGTCACCTATTTGATGGAGCAGGATCATTGTAGCATTGTTCCAATCCTCAGGAATCTTCCCTTCATTAAGACATCTGGTGAAAACTTGGGCGAGTGTAGTCTCAATTTCTCCACTTGTTTCTTGTATAATGTCCATGGTAATTCCAACTTCTTCTGGAGCTCTTCCCCTTTTCATGTTCTTAATTGCATATGTAACTTCTGCAGGGAGGATTGGTGGGACTTTGGCAATGGTACCTGCCGTAATGTCTGGAATAGATGTATCATTACTTTCATATACTGTAGTTTTGAATAAAAAAATTTCATCATTGTCAACGGAGGAGACAGGCTAAGGACAGACTGTTGCAGAAGAAACTGGGGGAGATGTTCATTCAGCTGTGGATTAAATGAACATCTCCCCAAGCAATATAATGACACACACACACACACACACACACACACACACACACACACACACACACACACACACACACACACACACACACACACACACAAACACACACACACACACACAGACACAGACACACACACACACACACACACACACACACACACACACTCAATGGACAAAACATTAGAGATACCTATCTAACGGTGTGTTGGTCCCACTGTTGCGCCAAAAACAAATAAAAGCCTGTACACACCGGGGCATCGACTCCACCAGGTGCCGGAGGGTTTCCGGAGATAATGTCAGCCATACTTGTTGCAGTATTGTCTAGAACTCCGCCCGAGCGGTCGGTCCAGGATCCATGGATCTGATGTTCTGCTCCACAGCATCCCAGAGAGTTCCCAGAGTGTGTAAATCTGGGGATCTTAGGAGCCACTGGTTGGTTCCAAACTCAAACGAGGGTTCCTTGAGCCATGCTTGGGTGGTTGCGGCCCAGTGAGGTGGCGCATTGTTCTGCTAAAACAGACCATCAACGCAGTAGGCGAAAAGGCCGTGAAAGCGTGTTGGTGATCAGCCAGTACATGTTGGTAAAGCTCAGCGATTAAGGACCTCTTACGACACGGAAGGGGACCGAATGTGTCTCATGAGAAGGCTCTCCAAACTATATTACAGAGCCACAACCGCCTTGAGCAGGCTTGCTTCATGCTACAGACGCTACAGCTGTACAGTCCCCGCAGCTCAGTACAGCTGAAAACGGGATTCATCTGACCACACCAAACGATGCGGCACCACTCTGCAGAGGTCAAGTTTTCGTGTTCCCGGAACTAGGCGAGGCGTAATTTCCAATGACGAGCACTCAACAGTGGCACACATGTATTGCGTCGGCTCCCGTAGTAGAAGATATGCAACATGCTCCGTACCGTTCTCCCGCTGAGTCCGTTTGGACCTCCGAAATTTAACCTGGAAATGACTTGCGCCACCGATGTGATGCGGTCGGTCTGTACGAGCTTGTATAGTCTACATCGGCTCTGTTCATCAATGAAGTGTGTTCGGCCACCGCTTTCTCTCTGGGCGCTGGTGATACCGTGGATGGTATATACGTGGTACAACACCATTGATACGGTTGACATAGCGAATCCTATGTTTTTTTACACTTGGGCGATAGAATGACGATCTGTCTTCTGCCGACAGTGCATCCATAATCAAAACAGCTCAGATCACTACGTTTACTCATGTTCGTTAATTGCGGTCCCTGCTTCCGCCATGTTATCAATTGCGTTTGGTTTTAGTCTCTTCCTCTCTGCGCCCCGCATGGCCATTCCAAATGCCCATCACCTCTAACTCTAATGTTTTGTCTGCTGAGTATATACACTCATCGTTAAAAGAATAGTTGCCCCAGAAGGAAGCAACCGACAGGTATGGAATATTGTGCGTAGGTTTAACATCGTGAGATGTGCAAATGATTCAAGTATCACGCTCGGCCGCGCATGTGACGCCAGCAAGGATGGGTCGTAGCGCTGCGCCTGGCCCGCTGTATAACGTAGTCCGGTTGCGCGTGCTTGCCACTCTTTGCTCGTAGTGTTGTGTTGGCTCAATCCTTTGCAAGTAAGTAAACATACAAAGGATAGAACCAAAACTTCGGAAGCACTTCGAGCAGTTAGACGAGTTCGAGAGTGGCCACATCTTCGAGATCCAGGAAACGGGATGATCTTATCGGCGTATTGCACGCCATACCGGTCGTGCGGATATCACCATGCCACGCTGTTGGGGCCAGTGGATCGAACAAAGCACGCAACAACGATAGGAAAAGTCTGGGAGACTTAGAAGAAACACGGAGAGAGAGGACCGACGGGTTGTGCGACATGTGCCGATTGACCCAACAGCCACGATTGTGGATACTCAGCGATCAGTCGTGCCCTCTATGCATCGTCCGGTTAGTGCCAGCATCACGGGCAGACGGCTGCTAGCCGTAGGATTATGCGCACGCATACCGTTACGACGACTACCCTTAACACCATTGCATCGTCGCCAAAGACTGCAATGGTGTCGTGACAGACTGCCATGGGTACAATCAGAATGGCAGCAGGTGAACGTCAGAGACGAGTCCCGCTATTGTCTTGGAGGAGATGACCAACGAATCCGTGTGTGGAGGCACCGTTGTCGGCGCCGAGATGAACGGTTTGTTATCGAGCGTCAGACGTCCAGAATGCCTGGTGTCATGGTGTGGGGTGCAATTGCCTACGTTGCCAGTTCACTTTTGGGGTTCATTACATGCACTTTGACAGCCCAACGTTACGTTAATGACGTCCTGCAACCAATGGCCCAACCTTTTCTGAACGCTCACTCCGGTGCGATTTTCTAACAGGACAACGCTCGTCCGCTTAGTACTGCTGTCTATTGAGCTTGCCTTCAAGGCACTGACATCGCCAGACCTATCGCCGATTGAAATGAAAATGTGTGGGATGCTATTGGAAGTGCTATCCACTCCAGCCCTACCGCACAATCTGTAGGAACTGCGTTAGAAGATTCAAGCTGCATGGGATGGCTTATCGCAGGACACCATTAGGAACCTGTACAACTCCCTGCCGAGACGTCTGGCATGCTTTGTGAGCAAACATGGCGGCCCGACGCCATATTGAGAGACACTACTTATTGGCGTGTAACTAAATAAGTATTGCCCATACCAGTCTCAGTGTTTAATAATTTATTGTTCTTGGTAACCTTTACCTTCCTCCCGAATAGCATTTCAATCTGGCTCGTCCTTCTGGGTGCAACTAATTTTTTGACGATGAGTGTATATAACAGAGAGCATGTTTTTATAATTTAAACCAATAGTCCTGAAAAGTTGAGAAACACAAGCTGCAATCAGTGCCTTATAATTTTCCATCTGATTTTGTGACTCGCAATCACTTAAATCTTGCTCCCCCTTTTTGTTTAATTTACCTTACTTTTCATATTCTTAACCCAGAAAATCTTGATGAATATAACAGTCATAAGACTGATTTTTCGTGACTGGAGTTAAACCAACAATACATGATTTAAAAAAAAGAAAATATATCACTATCGCAGCTCGGGGAGATCATTTAAGATTGGCCATCTCTAATACACTGTACGTCGAGCAGCTAAAAGTTATATGCAGAGCAACCAACCATTCTTTGTTCAGTGCGTTTGAAAACTGGATTTTAAGCCACTTGATAAAATCTGCGCTAAAGTTCGGCAGAGACAACAGAGTTCATGCAATATATTTATACCAAGATATTTAAATCAGTGATGAGAAAGCGAAAGTAGGAAACTACAGAATTATTTCCTCCTGGGAAGAATTATTTCAAAGTTTATGGAAAGAAAACATTCATTAATGAATATGTGTTTAGCAAAGATATTCATCCAAAGAATGTTGGTGCTGCTTCTTATCGGTTTGAAAAATCGTAAAAATCAATTCTTCTGGTAGGCCCTCTATATTTATTATTCTATGTTTTCTCAAATTAACTGAACTAGGTTTACGTGCATAAGATTTCATTAATTGTGTTTTCGTTTCCAAGGAAGCAGTTAAAATTCTACTAGAACAACAGATACGAAATATCTTAATGTTTCTGCAGTTAATTTTAACATTAGAACATACGCACCTTTCGTGCGCCCGAGGTGAGAGGCCTTCATCATCGGCTAGTATTATATCCAATAGATAAAACTCATCTGGTCAACATACATCTCTGCATTAACATATATTGTTGGTCGCGGTCGGTTTCACAATTCCATATGTTTCTCCTACAACTTCATACAGATGCAGCAAATATAGTTTCAACAGCCTAATGACTGCTTTCTATACACAGATGGGCTTCCTATTACTAATGTGTATCCTCATGCATTCAATGGACGTGGTCGTGCAATTATTCGAGAAGAACAGACATGACATCTATTTAGAGGTAAATTCATTTCGGCGGATAAATTGAGCCCTAATACGTTCCCGTCGCATTTGAGATCTCCCAGATAGGAAATAGCGTCCATCACACAATAGTGTGATTAGCTACATTTCTAAGAGAGAGCAAAGGCACTACAGATCTCATGTCAGTGAACAAAATGTTTTACCCTTCCACAATACCAGAATCGCATAAATGAGGGCTCATCTCTCCACATTATTTGAGTTTTAAGCTACTGTCACAGTCACAAAGGACGAAGGTTCGAAAGCAGCTCTTTATTTCGATCAGAGTCGTGAACTTATCCTACCAACTTTAAAAACTGTCTCTGTTATTAGGCATTACAGAAATGCACTGTTTAATGGCCGAACAAATGTCGTATTTACACAAGCAGGCCGCATTGCATAATTGTCAAAACATGTATACTTGTGATCTATAACTTAAAAAACATCTCTGGGGAACGCCGTCGTGAAAGAGCAACGCCGGTTTCGATTAGACGCAGTCGTCCACACATTTTTGAAGATATTCAAATTTGGCAAACCACCGGCCGGTGAAGAAGTTTTGAATCGATTGAAACAGGTAGAAGTCCGATGGGACTAAGTCAGGGGAGTAAGTCGCATGAGAAAGAACATCCCAACCCAGCTGCATAATGGTTTCCTGGATCGCTGACGCAATATGGGATCGCACATTTTCATACAACAAAAGAACTTTCCAACGCCCATGTTTCGACAATGGTCGCTTCTTTTGCAGTTTCTCGTTTAAAAGCAGTAGCTGGCGACTTTTGCTTTCCGTAGTCACTGTTGTACCTGGTGGTATGAGCTCATGGGATAACTCACTTTGCATGTTCCACCAGATACAAAGAACTTTCTTATCGTAGACGTTGGGCTTTGGTGTTGATGTCCTTGTCTGGCGGGAGTTTACCGATGACCTTTTTGTCAAAGTGAACCTATGTTTCATCACTTGTTATTCTTTTCCTTAAAAAGACATTTTGCCGATGTCTCGCAAGCAGTGAAACACATGTGTTCCTCATCTGACCAATATTGAGTTCCGTGAGTTCGTGTTAAACACGTTTTCCCATTTTTTGAGAGTTTGCTATGCTACGCAACGGTCGATCGATGGTCGAATGATTCACACGTAAGTATAATGATCATTCTGTTGTCGGCTGCGCGGCATGTGTGTCCACAAGATCGTTCAAATCTAAGTCTGTCTCACCTTCAACGTTCCGCCACGCTGCGATGACTACTTCTGAACTTTACAAATCACTCACAAAACGTGCTTGTACCTACAGCCTTCTCGCCGTATGCCGAACAAATCTACTATCGTGCTTCTACAGAGGTTTTCTCGAAATTAAACATTAACCACAGACAGTGACAAATATTTACTTTGTGGTTCGCCATATCCTAAGTTAACTAACTGTAATTGTAGGCTATCCTCAAACTCGTACTTTTAAACGCAGTGTTGCCATTTTTACCCAAAGCACGAAATTCTTACACCGTTTCGTTTTTACAATTCTGTAGAGTGGGTGCACGAAACTTATGCGAAGACGTCATTATTATTGCCTGAGTGACACATGCTTATGGTCTGAGAACTACTAATACCTTTATCTAGTAGTTTTGTATTTTGATGATTATGACGGTGCGTGCAGACTAAAATTAAATGATAAGGTAAAAACGCTGTGTTATGCACGATTGAAACGAAGTCTGAAGATGACAGATGTACTTCGTGAAATTATATTTAATTAACTATATACAAGGTCACTCATAAGATCTTTCAGACTCCCCTGGAGTCCTTCATCAGATGCAAATGACCACATAAAAAGTTGTCATGGCATATAAATAAGGTAGTTGTTGCCTCTTAATTCAATTCACAGAAGCAAATATAAAGTCAAGCAATTTACATACGGGAGGCCTGCACCAAACACATGTAGGAGGGGACACACACTATTCCAGACTTAAGGGTGGAATGTTGTTTTCTTTAATTTTATAGGTACAATGGCTTTCAAAGTCTGTGATCGTTCGGTTCTATCGGGATAATTACAGTGGATTTCTGACCTTGCTGCAACGTTTGGGTATCCCAATCATACTGTCAACAGGATCATCGCAAAAACTAGAAGATTGGCATCTACCACTTTAAGGGGTGACCAACCAAAACACCGATTTGTGGGTTCTATGGACTTTGTCCCTGGAGTCATAAACATCTTAAAAACATGTGTCATAAGAATAACCTGGATTTCAGCCTTAGCACCAAGGTTCGCAAAGACAGAGATCCGAAGAACCACCTGGAACGATTTGGTGTGTACAAGATTCCTCTGATGCCAGTGGACCCAGAGCCCCCCTCCCCAGATGTATGTTGGTTCTACAATTAGGAATGTGAAATTGCGTTTTTCGGAACTTAAATATAACATTAAAATGCATGCTTCATCTACTGCTTTATCTCGCCTCGTCATCGGGAACTTACTACACACTCTGGGAAGAAGCCAGGATTTTGACAACTCCAGCCAGTAAGACTCAAATCCGCTTTACAGAGAGTCTGTACATCCACAGATTCGTTAATATGTGTTGCAACGAGGATTCACCTACCCAAGTTTCCCAGGCCTGGAAAGCCATTGTACCTGTAAAAATTAAAGAAATTTACATTCCACCCTGAAGTCGGGAACAGTGTGTGTCGCATCCTACCTGTGTTTGGTGCAGGCCTCCTCTATGTAATATGCTCGACTTTTTATTTGCTTCTGTGAATTGAATTAAGTGGCAACAACTACCTTATTTATATGCCATGACAACTTTTATGCGGTCATTTTCATCTGATGAAGGACTCCAGGGAGTCTGAAAGATCTTATGTGTGTCTTTTAACCTTGTATATACACTGCTGGCCACCCAAAATGCAACACCAAGAAGGAAGCATCCGATTGGCCTGAAATTCGCAGCATGCGTAACCTGCGAGACGACATGCATGGATTAGCATTGCAGCGCATATGCAAATCATGTGCGCCCGGCACGCCACCGAGAAGCACTATAAGAAGGGTGCACAGAAAGCGAGGTGTAAGTAGTGAAAGAGTGTTGTGCTGCCGGACCTGTGCGTAGGAAGCTTCCTGATGTTCCGTGGTCGCAGAATACGGCAGTCATTCCAGCACGTTTTGGAGTTCGACAGAGGACGAATAGTGGCTTATCGCGACAACGGTTTATCGTACCGAGACATCGGCGCTTGTGTGGTACGACATCCAGCCATAGTGAGACGAGTATGGATTCGGTGGGTGCAGGAGGGACGGACGGACCGACGTGAGGGATTGCCTCAGCCGCGGCACACCACTGAACGAGAGGACCGGCATGTTGTGCGGCGGGCATTGACGGCTGGCACCGCCACATCACGAACGTTAGCGCAGGAATTAGGGTGTGTTGCGCAACAACCTGTGTCAGTACGTACCGTTTGACGTTGTCTGCAGGAGCGGGGATTTGTCGCACGGCGCCCATTACTCCGATTACCATTGGCGTTACACCACCGGCGAGTGCGGTTTCAGTGGGCCGTTGAACGCCGCACCTGGACTACGGAATGGCACGAGATTGTCTTCTCCGACGAATCGTACTTTTGCCAGCCACACCACGATGGTAGGATCCGCGTGTGGCGGCACCGCGGCGAGAGACTGTATGACGTCTACATTATGCATCGCCATACCGGTGCCTCGGCTGGCGTTATGGTTTGGAGCGCAATTATATATGTCACCCGCACCCCTCTGGTACGCATCGCCGGTGCACTGAACAGCCACTGCTACATCTCCGACGTTTTGGAGCCTGTTATCCTCCCTTACCCGCCGGACCTGCCAGCGGCCATGTTTCAACAGCACAAAGCGCGCCCGCACGTGGCACGCATCGTGCAACAATTTTTCACGGTCCACTAGGTGTCACTGCTGCCGTTGCCCGCCTGTTCTTCCGATATGTCCCCCATCGAACACGTCTGGTCGCTGCTCGGCGACCGAGTGGCCCGGCAAGCGCCACTTGCGGGTATGCCTGATGAACTGTGGCAACGTGTGGAAGCAGCCTGGACCGCCATTCCCCAAGCCCACATCCAAAGCCTCTTTCGTTCGATGCCGCGGCGTGTAGCGGCCGTTATTGCCAGCCATGGGGGCCACACGAACTATTGATGTCTGCGTGTTCCGCAAGTCGCACGGGCCCGTAAGCTCAATCGTTTCATCTTTGTATCTATTGTTATGTGTCCAGTAAATCTGGCTTTGCTATCTCCTGTCCTCCTTGGTGTTGTATTTTGGGTGGCCAGCAGTGTAGTTCTTTGAATGTAATTTTACGAAGTACGTCTGTCATCTTCAGCCTTCGTTTTAATCGTGCATAATACAGCGTTATTACCTTATCATTTAATTTGTATTTTGAATTTCAGGTCACAGAGGAAACAATCTTGTATGATTAATCTCTGTAAAAATTTTTCGTGGCTACGGTGGAAATGTGGAAATTTCGCTCTATCTCTTTTCGTTTTCGATTTGCAATAGCTAACCCGTATTTCGCCACTAGGGGCGCTGCTATTGGTAGCATTCGATCGGGCATAGTCGCCCTACTATACCGTTATCTCACTTGCATAACTGAACCTCTCTCTCCGTTCCCAAGTTATTCCAGGCTAAAAGGACTTTCCTATGCACCCTGTATGTACAGTACATATATATATATATATATATATCATCATCATCATCATCATCATCATCATCATTGTCAACCATTATCAATCCACTGCTGGACGAAGGTCTCCCCAAGTTTCCTCCACAACGGTCTGACTTGTGCCAGTCTCATCCATGTCACTCCCGCATACTTTCGAATTTCATCCACCCATCTTCCATGTGGTCTTCTTCTGGATCTTTTCCTGTCCCTTGGAATCCAATCTAAAATTTCGGCTGTCCATCGATGGTCTGTTCTTCTGGCAGTATGTCCAGTCCATTGCCATTTCAGCGATTTAACTCTGATCATGATGTCTTCCACTCTTGTCATTTTTCGGATCCACGAGTTCCTCTTCTTATCTCTCCTGGTTACGCCAAGCATGCACCTCTCCATGCTGCTTTGAGTTGTCTGCAGCCTTTGTATGTCTCTTTTAGCTAAGATCTACGTCTCTACACCATACGTAAGCACTGGAAGGATGCATTGATCAAACACTTTTAATATATATATATATATATATATATATATATATATCATCATCATCATCATTGTCAACCATTATCAATCCACTGCTGGACGAAGGTCTCCCCAAGTTTCCTCAGGAAATCTTCCCTTCATTAAGGCATCGAGTGAAAATTTGGGCGAGTACTGTTTCAATTTCTCCACTTGCTTCTTGTATGATGTCTATAGTAATTCCATCTTCTCCTGGAGCTTTCCGCTTCATGTTCTTGATTGCATGAGCAACTTCTGCTGGGAGGACTGGAATAACTCTGGTACCTTTCATGATGTCTGGAGTACATGTATCATCCCTTTCATATAATTTGGAGTAGAAATCTTTCACTCTTGTCAAAATTTCGCCTCTATTTCTTGTTATAGAACCATCTTCTTTTCTCAGAGCCATAATCTGTTTTCTTCCCTTACTGAGATGTCCCTTTGCTATCTTCAGGCTTTGGTTGTTTTCAATTGCTTTCCTCACTAGCTCACAGTTGAATTTCCTTACGTCTTCAGTGATACTTTTTCGTGTTGTCTTGCATAGCTCTATATATTCCACTTTGGAAGTCACATCTTCTTTAGTTGTCCTCATCTCTCTTCTTTTTTGCATCAACATTTTGGTTTTTCCTGATAATTTGTTCACATGCAACTTGTTCTTAGACCCAGCTAATTTTGTTGCTGTTTCCATTAGAGCTTTGGTTACTTTTCTGTTAACTTCCGAAATATCCACTTCTTCCGATGTTAGGCCTTCTAAAGCAGAGAATCTGTTCTTCAGTTCCAACTTGAAAGTATTATGGTGTTTTTTAAGGTTGGTTATGTCAATACATTTTGTTTGTCTTATGAGCTTGCCACGTTCCAGTTTAGTGTTGAGGTGCATCTTACATCGCACCAATCTATGGTCACTACCTGTGTTGAATTGTTCAGCACACTGCAGTCTTCGATGACGAATTTTTTGTTACACATAATAAAATCAATTTCACTTGTCGTCCCAATTGGATGTCTCCATGTCCATTTCCTGTGTGGTTTTTTCTTGAAAAAGGAGTTCAAGATGAAAAATCCTTCTGCCTCTGCAAACTCAACGAGAGTATTTCCACGCTGGTTTCTGTTGCCGTGACCGAATTTACCTACTAAAGTTTCATTCTGTTGCCGTTGCCCTATTTTTGCATTGAAATCTCCCATAATTATCTTCAAGTGCTGCTTACCTTTATTATTTAGATGACGAATTTCCTCATAAAATTCTTCAATTTCTTCTTCAGGATGACGGTGGTGGGTGCATAAGTTTGAATAATCTGAGCCTGGTATCTCGATAGTTGATAACGAGTCGTGCAGCTCAGAGGAACTTTCAACTTCTACCAATTTATGCTTCAGTTTCTTGTTTATTATAAGAAACTGAAGGATAAAGTGGTAGAAGTTGAAAGTTCCTCTGACAGAGCTGCACGACTCGTTATCCAACTATCGAGAAGATACCAGGCTCAGATTATTCAAACTTATGCACCCACCACAAGTCATCCTGAAGAAGAAATATATATATATATCATCATCATCATCATCATCATCATTGTCAACCATTATCAATCCACTGCTGGACGAAGGTCTCCCCAAGTTTCCTCCACAACGGTCTGTCTTGTGCCAGTCTCCTCCATGTCACCCTGCATACTTTCGAATTGCATCCACCCATCTTCCATGTGGTCTTCTTCTGGGTCTTTTCCTGTCCCTTGGAATACAATCTAAAATTTCGGCTGTCCGTCGATGATCTGTCCTTCTGGCAGTATGTCCAGCCCATTGCCATTTCAGGGATTTAACTCTGATCATGATGTCTTCCACTCTAGTCATTTTTCGGATCCACGAGTTCCTCTTCTTATCTCTCCTGGTTATACCAAGCATGCACCTCTCCATGCCTCTTTGAGTTGTCTGCAGCCTTTGTATGTCTCTTTTAGTTAAGGTCCACGTCTCTGCACCATACGTAAGCACTGGAAGGATGCATTGATCAAACACTTTTCTTTTAAGACATAATGGCATATTGCTCTTGAAAATTATGCTGTTTCTTCCAAAAGCTCTCCAGGCAAGTTTTGTACGCCGATTAATTTCTTCATCAATGTGACCCTCACTTGATATCTGCTGTCCAAGATAAACATACGTATCTGTTATCTCCAGTTTTTCTCCATCAATCGATAAATCTTCATTTCTTGTAAAAGCATTGAACATCACTTTTGTCTTCTGAAAGTTCATTTTTAATCCCACTTCTTTACTCTTGTCAGCAAGTTCCTGGATCATACTCTGCAGCTCTGATGGGGTAGTTGCAAAAATGACTAGGTCATCAGCAAAACGAAGGTGAGCTAGATAATCTCCATTAATATTTATCCCTTTGTTTTCCCAGTTCAGTGATTGAAAGACATTTTCCAATGTGGCATTAAAGAGCTTCGGAGATATGGTGTCACCTTGTCTCACTCCCTTTCCAATTTTTATGTGTGTTGTATTTTCAAACAGCCGAATCTTTGCACTTGCATTTTCATAGATGTTATTAATAATATTAATGTATGCATCTTCAATACCGCAGGATTTCAGAGCCGTGGTAACTGCTGATGGTTTCACCGAATCAAAGGCTTTTTCATAATCGATAAAAGCCATGCACAATGGAAGTTCATATTCCGTCGCTCTTTCAATTAGTTCTCTCAGTACGTGGATATGATCTATTGTGCTGTAGCCTCTCCTGAATCCAGCTTGTTCTCTCGGTTGAGCCATGTCCAGTGTTACCTTCAAGCGGTGTGAAAGAACTTTAGTGAAGATTTTATAAACCACTGATAGGAGGCTGATAGGTCTGTAGTTCCTGAGATCCTCAATGTCACCTTTTTTATGTAGCAGGATCATTGTAGCATTGTTCCAATCCTCAGGAATCTTCCCTTCATTAAGGCATCGAGTGAAAATTTGGGCGAGTACTGTTTCAATTTCTCCACTTGCTTCTTGTATGATGTCTATAGTAATTCCATCTTCTCCTGGAGCTTTCCCCCGCTTCATGTTCTTGATTGCATGAGCAACTTCTGCTGGGAGGACTGGAATAACTCTGGTACCTTTCATGATGTCTGGAGTACATGTATCATCCCTTTCATATAATTTGGAGTAGAAATCTTTCACTCTTGTCAAAATTTCGCCTCTATTTCTTGTTATAGAACCATCTTCTTTTCTCAGAGCCATAATCTGTTTTCTTCGCTTACTGAGATGTCCCTTTGCTATCTTCAGGCTTTGGTTGTTTTCAATTGCTTTCCTCACTAGCTCACAGTTGAATTTCCTTACGTCTTCAGTGATACTTTTTCGTGTTGTCTTGCATAGCTCTATATATTCCACTTTGGAAGTCATGATCTTCTTTAGTTGTCCTCATCTCTCTTCTTTTTTGCATCAACATTTTGGTTTTTCCTGATAATTTGTTCACATGCAACTTGTTCTTAGACCCAGCTAATTTTGTTGCTGTTTCCATTAGAGCTTTGGTTACTTTTCTGTTAACTTCCGAAATATCCACTTCTTCCGATGTTAGGCCTTCTAAAGCAGAGAATCTGTTCTTCAGTTCCAACTTGGAAAGTATTATGGTGTTTTTTAAGGTTGGTTATGTCAATACATTTTGTTTGTCTTATGAGCTTGCCACGTTCCAGTTTAGTGTTGAGGTGCATCTTACATCGCACCAATCTATGGTCACTACCTGTGTTGAATTGTTCAACACACTGCAGTCTTCGATGACGAATTTTTTGTTACACATAATAAAATCAATTTCACTTGTCGTCCCAATTGGATGTCTCCATGTCCATTTCCTGTGTGGCTTTTTCTTGAAAAAGGAGTTCAAGATGAAAATCCTTCTGCCTCTGCAAACTCAACGAGAGTATTTCCACGCTGGTTTCTGTTGCCGTGACCGAATTTACCTACTAAAGTTTCATTCTGTTGCCGTTGCCCTATTTTTGCATTGAAATCTCCCATAATTATCTTCAAGTGCTGCTTACCTTTATTATTTAGATGACGAATTTCCTCATAAAATTCTTCAATTCTTCTTCAGATGATTTGTGGTGGGTGCATAAGTTTGAATAGCCAAAATTTTCTCGATAGTTGGATAACGAGTCGTGCAGCTCTGTCAGAGGAACTTTCAACTTCTACCAATTTATCCTTCAGTTTCTTGTTTATTATAAGAAACTGAAGGATAAAGTGGTAGAAGCTGAAAGTTCCTCTGACAGAGCTGCACGACTCGTTATCCAACTATCGAGAAGATACCAGGCTCAGATTATTCAAACTTATGCACCCACCACAAGTCATCCTGAAGAAGAAATATATATATATATATATATATATATATATATATATATATATATATATATATATATCATCATCATCATCATCATCATCATCATTGTCAACCATTATCAATCCACTGCTGGACGAAGGTCTCCCCAAGTTTCCTCCACAACGGTCTGTCTTGTGCCAGTCTCCTCCATGTCACCCCTGCATACTTTCGAATTGCATCCACCCATCTTCCATGTGGTCTTCTTCTGGGTCTTTTCCTGTCCCTTGGAATCCAATCTAAAATTTCGGCTGTCCGTCGATGATCTGTCCTTCTGGCAGTATGTCCAGCCCATTGCCATTTCAGGGATTTAACTCTGATCATGATGTCTTCCACTCTAGTCATTTTTCGGATCCACGAGTTCCTCTTCTTATCTCTCCTGGTTATACCAAGCATGCACCTCTCCATGCCTCTTTGAGTTGTCTGCAGCCTTTGTATGTCTCTTTTAGTTAAGGTCCACGTCTCTGCACCATACGTAAGCACTGGAAGGATGCATTGATCAAACACTTTTCTTTTAAGACATAATGGCATATTGCTCTTGAAAATTATGCTGTTTCTTCCAAAAGCTCTCCAGGCAAGTTTTGTACGCCGATTAATTTCTTCATCAATGTGACCCTCACTTGATATCTGCTGTCCAAGATAAACATACGTATCTGTTATCTCCAGTTTTTCTCCATCAATCGATAAATCTTCATTTCTTGTAAAAGCATTGAACATCACTTTTGTCTTCTGAAAGTTCATTTTTAATCCCACTTCTTTACTCTTGTCAGCAAGTTCCTGGATCATACTCTGCAGCTCTGATGGGGTAGTTGCAAAAATGACTAGGTCATCAGCAAAACGAAGGTGAGCTAGATAATCTCCATTAATCTTTATCCCTTTGTTTTCCCAGTTCAGTGATTGAAAGACATTTTCCAATGTGGCATTAAAGAGCTTCGGAGATATGGTGTCACCTTGTCTCACTCCCTTTCCAATTTTTATGTGTGTTGTATTTTCAAACAGCCGAATCTTTGCACTTGCATTTTCATAGATGTTATTAATAATATTAATGTATGCATCTTCAATACCGCAGGATTTCAGAGCCGTGGTAACTGCTGATGGTTTCACCGAATCAAAGGCTTTTTCATAATCGATAAAAGCCATGCACAATGGAAGTTCATATTCCGTCGCTCTTTCAATTAGTTCTCTCAGTACGTGGATATGATCTATTGTGCTGTAGCCACTCCTGAATCCAGCTTGTTCTCTCGGTTGAGCCATGTCCAGTGTTACCTTCAAGCGGTGTGAAAGAACTTTAGTGAAGATTTTATAAACCACTGATAGGAGGCTGATAGTTCTGTAGTTCCTGAGATCCTCAATGTCACCTTTTTTATGTAGCAGGATCATTGTAGCATTGTTCCAATCCTCAGGAATCTTCCCTTCATTAAGGCATCGAGTGAAAATTTGGGCGAGTACTGTTTCAATTTCTCCACTTGCTTCTTGTATGATGTCTATAGTAATTCCATCTTCTCCTGGAGCTTTCCCCCGCTTCATGTTCTTGATTGCATGAGCAACTTCTGCTGGGAGGACTGGAATAACTCTGGTACCTTTCATGATGTCTGGAGTACATGTATCATCCCTTTCATATAATTTGGAGTAGAAATCTTTCACTCTTGTCAAAATTTCGCCTCTATTTCTTGTTATAGAACCATCTTCTTTTCTCAGAGCCATAATCTGTTTTCTTCCCTTACTGAGATGTCCCTTTGCTATCTTCAGGCTTTGGTTGTTTTCAATTGCTTTCCTCACTAGCTCACAGTTGAATTTCCTTACGTCTTCAGTGATACTTTTTCGTGTTGTCTTGCATAGCTCTATATATTCCACTTTGGAAGTCACATCTTCTTTAGTTGTCCTCATCTCTCTTCTTTTTTGCATCAACATTTTGGTTTTTCCTGATAATTTGTTCACATGCAACTTGTTCTTAGACCCAGCTAATTTTGTTGCTGTTTCCATTAGAGCTTTGGTTACTTTTCTGTTAACTTCCGAAATATCCACTTCTTCCGATGTTAGGCCTTCTAAAGCAGAGAATCTGTTCTTCAGTTCCAACTTGAAAGTATTATGGTGTTTTTTAAGGTTGGTTATGTCAATACATTTTGTTTGTCTTATGAGCTTGCCACGTTCCAGTTTAGTGTTGAGGTGCATCTTACATCGCACCAATCTATGGTCACTACCTGTGTTGAATTGTTCAGCACACTGCAGTCTTCGATGACGAATTTTTTGTTACACATAATAAAATCAATTTCACTTGTCGTCCCAATTGGATGTCTCCATGTCCATTTCCTGTGTGGCTTTTTCTTGAAAAAGGAGTTCAAGATGAAAAATCCTTCTGCCTCTGCAAACTCAACGAGAGTATTTCCACGCTGGTTTCTGTTGCCGTGACCGAATTTACCTACTAAAGTTTCATTCTGTTGCCGTTGCCCTATTTTTGCATTGAAATCTCCCATAATTATCTTCAAGTGCTGCTTACCTTTATTATTTAGATGACGAATTTCCTCATAAAATTCTTCAATTTCTTCTTCAGGATGACTTGTGGTGGGTGCATAAGTTTGAATAATCTGAGCCTGGTATCTTCTCGATAGTTGGATAACGAGTCGTGCAGCTCTGTCAGAGGAACTTTCAACTTCTACCAATTTATCCTTCAGTTTCTTGTTTATTATAAGAAACTGAAGGATAAAGTGGTAGAAGCTGAAAGTTCCTCTGACAGAGCTGCACGACTCGTTATCCAACTATCGAGAAGATACCAGGCTCAGATTATTCAAACTTATGCACCCACCACAAGTCATCCTGAAGAAGAAATATATATATATATATATATATATATATATATCATCATCATCATCATCATCATCATCATTGTCAACCATTATCAATCCACTGCTGGACGAAGGTCTCCCCAAGTTTCCTCCACAACGGTCTGTCTTGTGCCAGTCTCCTCCATGTCACCCCTGCATACTTTCGAATTGCATCCACCCATCTTCCATGTGGTCTTCTTCTGGGTCTTTTCCTGTCCCTTGGAATCCAATCTAAAATTTCGGCTGTCCATCGATGATCTGCCCTTCTGGCAGTATGTCCAGCCCATTGCCATTTCAGGGATTTAACTCTGATCATGATGTCTTCCACTCTTGTCATTTTTCGGATCCACGAGTTCCTCTTCTTATCTCTCCTGGTTACACCAAGTATGCACCTCTAAATGCTGCTTTGAGTTGTCTGCTGCCTTTGTATGTCTCTTTTAGTTAAGGTCCACGTCTCTGCACTATACGTAAGCACTGGAAGGATGCATTGATCAAACACTTTTCTTTTAAGACATAATGGCATATTGTTCTTGAAAATTATGCTGTTTCTTCCAAAAGCTCTCCAGGCAAGTTTTGTACGCCGATTAATTTCTTCATCAATGTGACCCTCACTTAATATCTGCTGTCCAAGATAAACGTACGTGTCTGTTATCTCCAGCTTTTCTCCATCAATCGATAAATCTTCATTTCTTGTAAAAGCATTGAACATCACTTTTGTCTTCTGAAAGTTCATTTTTAATCCCACTTCTTTACTCTTGTCAGCAAGTTCCTGGATCATACTCTGCAGCTCTGATGGGGTAGTTGCAAAAATGACTACGTCATCAGCAAAACGAAGGTGGGTTAGATAATCTCCATTAATCTTTATCCCCTTGTTTTCCCAGCTCAGCGACTGAAAAACACCCTCCAATGTGGCATTAAAGAGCTTCGGAGATATGGTGTCACCTTGTCTCACTCCCTTTCCAATTTTTACATGTGTTGTATTTTCAAACAGCCGAATCTTTGCACTTGCATTTTCATAGATGTTATCAATAATATTAATGTATGCATCTTCAAGACCGCAGGTTTTCAGAGCCATTGTAACTGCTGATGGTTTCACCGAATCAAAGGCTTTTTCATAATCGATAAAAGCCATGCACAATGGAAGTTCATATTCCCTCGCTCTTTCAATTAGTTCTCTCAGTACGTGGATATGATCTATTGTGCTGTAGCCACTCCTGAATCCAGCTTGTTCTCTCGGTTGAGCCATGTCCAGTGTTACCTTCAAGCGGTGTGAAAGAACTTTAGTGAAGATTTTATAAACTACTGATAGGAGGCTGATAGGTCTGTAGTTTCCGAGATCCCCAATGTCACCTTTCTTATGTAGCAGGATCATTGTAGCGGTGTTCGAATCCTCAGGAATCTTTCCTTCATTAAGGCAGCGAGTGAAAATTTGGGCGAGTACTGTTTCGATTTCTCCACTTGCTTCTTGTATGATGTCTACAGTAATTCCATCTTCTCCTGGAGCTTTTCCCCGCTTCATGTTCTTGATTGCATGTGCAACTTCTGCTGGAAGGACTGGAGGAACTCTGGTACTGGTATCTTTCATGATGTCTGGAGTGCATGTATCATCACTTTCATATAATTTGGAGTAGAAATCTTTCACTCTTGTCAAAATTTCGCCTCTATTTCTTGTTACAGAACCATCTTCTTTTCTCAGTGCCATAATCTGTTTTCTTCGCTTACTGAGATGTCCCTTTGCTATCTTTAGGCTTTGGTTGTTTTCAATTGTTTTCCTCACTAGTTCACAGTTGAATTTTCTTACGTCTTCAGTGATACTTTTTCTTACTGTCTTGCATAGCTCTATATATTCCACTTTGGAAGTCACATCTTCTTTAGTTGTCGTCATCTCTCTTCTTTTTTGCATCAACATTTTCGTTTTTCCTGATAATTTGTTTACATGCAACTTGTTCTTAGACCCAGCTAGTTTTGTTGCTGTTTCCATAAGAGCTTTGGTTACTTTTCTGTTAACTTCAGAGATGTCCAGTTCTTCCGATGTTAGGCCTTCTAAACCAGAGAACCTGTTCTTCAGTTCCAATTTGAAGGTATTATGGTGTTTTTTAAGGTTGGTTAGGTCAATAGATTTTGTTTGTCTTATGAGCTTGCCACGTTCAAGTTTAATGTTGAGGTGCTTCTTACATCTCACCAATCTATGGTCACTACCTGTGTTGAACTTGTTTAGCACACTGCAGTCTTCTATGACGAATTTTTGTTACACATAATAAAATCAATTTCACTTGTCGTCCCATTTGGAAGTCTCCATGTCCATTTCCTGTGTGGCTTTTTCTTGAAGAAGGAGTTCAAGATGAAAAACCCTTCTGCCTCTGCAAACTCAACGAGAGTATTTCCACGCTGGTTTCTGTTGCCGTGACCGAATTTATCTACTGAAGTTTCATTCTGTTGCCGTTGCCCTATTTTTGCATTGAAATCTACCATAATTATTTTCAAGTGCTGCTTACCTTTATTATTTAGATGACAAATTTCATCATAAAATTCTTCAATTTCTTCTTCAGGATGACTTGTGGTGGGTGCATAAGTTTGAATAATCTGAGCCTGGTATCTTTTCGAGAGTTGGATAACGAGTCGTGCAGCTCTGTCAGAGGAACTTTCAACTTCTACAACTTTATCCTTCAGTTTCTTGTTTATTATAAATCCAACACTACTAGTTCTGCCAGTATCTGTCCCACGATAGTAGAACAGATGTCCACTTTTCAGTTCAATGAGATCTTCTCCTTTTCTCCTTACCTCACTTAGCCCCACGATGTCCCACTTGATCCTTTGTAGTTCCTTTTCCAATTCAAGAAGCCTTGAATCAGAAGATAGGGAGCGTCCATTATATGTAGCCAATGTCAGCTTCAGATGGCAGCCTAGTCCGGTCCTCCGGGGATTCTTAGCACCCTCTGCCTTCATGTCGCACTGGCCGCTGCCTTGGCCAGGTACATTCCAGCTGCCGGAGACTGAGGGCCAAGATTTAAGTTGTGGAATCATTTTGGAGGGGTTTGGCCATAACTCACCACGCTGGCCAAGCGGGTTGGTGAGTGTGGGATAGAATTTCCTCTAATCCCGATGGTATAGTTATACCGCTATTGGCGGTCGTCAGAGCCCCTTTAGTGGGAACAGGATGCACCACGAGAAGGCGGGGTTGACATTTGTCAAGGAGAGGCTGTGATGTTACGCATCACCTGACCTTACATCCCATATATATATATATACTCAGAGTAATGTCTTAAGATTCTTCTCCAACAACCTTTACGCTCGCCTGGCCTAACCATTAACTAGAGATACCAAGGGTATTATCAGTGAATATTTTCGGACCTTTTAGGGTATTCAGGCGACAATTGATCTTATCCGTGTGAAACAAATGTCGTTTTGTACTAATAAATTGATGCTCTACAACTTTGTAGTTGAAAATTTTGCTCTATCTCTTTTCGTTATCGATTTGCAACAGCCAACTTCCGTATTTCGCCACTAGGGGCGCTCCTATTGGTTGCATTCGATCTGGCGTAGTCGCTTTACTATACCGTTATCTCACTTGCATAACTGTACCTCTCTTGCATAACTGTACCTCTCTCCGTTCGCAAGTTGTTCCAGGCTAAAGGGACTTTCCTATACACCCTGTACATACTGTATGTATATAGGAAAAGCAAGAGATTACAGATCTGTTCCTACTAACTTGTTTTTAGTACTATGACAAATTTTGACAACCACAGTTGCAGCCTTAAATGTATGAGCGCGTAACAATGCTTGTACGTTTGTGAAGAAGTTATAACCAGAAATGACTTTATTTCTTATCGCCGGCTTTTGCCAACAGAGCATCATCATAACTGTTACACAGTGTTGCTAATCTTAATTAACGGCATTGAGCCTTTATTGCCAGCTAAATTTTCTTTCATATTATAAAGAAGTTATAACCAGAAATGATTTTATTTCTAATAGGCGACTGCTGCCAATGGATCATCATCATAACTGTTACATAGTGTTTTTAATCTTAATTAATGCCATTGAGCCTTTAATAGCTGCTTAAGTTTCTTTTACATAAAGCACTTAATTTTCCCAAAACAGAAATTTTCTCGTGTATGTGTGATTTGTATTTATGTCCTTAGTTTCATATAGCTAGTTTTGTGAGTGATCGTCGTAATTGTTACGTAGTGTTGTTAATATTTGCTAATGACACCGAGTCTTTTTGATCAATTTTGCTTTCTTCCATGTTAACGTATGTAGTCTTTCATTAAAAATAATTTGTTAGTGTATGTGTTAGTTTTGCTTATGTGAAGTTAAAGTTTTACCATTTCTAATACATTTTCTCCTGTTTTTTTAGGTAAGTGTAAACAGTGTAAACGAGGTATCTTCGTTGCTTTGGATTCTAAGTACTCTTTTCTTAAGAATTACATTTTCAATTCTCTGATGTTCAGAAAGCCGCGTTTAAAGAACATGTCTTTAAAGGTAAACACGTTTTAATATTCAGTGTAAATCCTAGTTATAATGAAAAAAATGTTATTCACGCTATTCCTGCAAAAAGACTCATCGTGAGCTTTTGAAATATCAACTTCATAAAACAATGCAGTGTAGATAAATATATCTCGAGAAAATCTCTAACGAACATTGAAGCACAAAATCAGTTTCTTTTCAATCTATGGTTTACTCTGGTAGCGGGAAGGTTTTCCTTACGATTCTGAACAAAAGTAGTGAGAAATTTATATTCTGTTTATTTTCCAGTTTAAACAGAAATTGTAAACATTATTGTTCAAAGCATTTTTTTTTTGCTTTAACTTCAAATATGGTTGTACGTTAAGAAGCTGTGACTAAATATGACAGCCTGAGAAAGATTTCGTGAATTTATGTTTGTCTTTGGCGCTCTTTCTAAAAAACGTTCACTTAACAGTTTCCGGATTTCGCATGGTTTTTTAACATTATCACTAAATAGAATATTTTATCTAACTGTGGATTCAAAATGTTGAGTGCGAGTTGTGCTGTTCATCTCGGTTGCTTATTCCATTGTTTGTTTTGCTAAGAACGCATAAACTTTCATACAGTATTAATAGCGAATTACATTTCCTCGATCGTCCCAGAAGTATAGTACTCGGTAAATCCGTTACCATATTCATTGTTATTTTTCTTGCGTGGCTTATAATAATTAACGAACTCAGTATGAGAAATACATTAAACAAAATAATGCAGTGTCTCTTACCAAAGACAGCTGGCAACAGCGAAAAAATATGGTTATCAAGAAACTGTGCCCTTACGCATATAAATTGAAATATACGGTCAATTAGCATTATTGTGACCACCAGCTAATATCCGGAGTAACTGTGGTGTGCAGCGCGAACAGCAGCTAGACGGACTAGGAGTGGCTTAATATGGTGCGGGAAGGTACTCTCAGGTATGTGGAGCCATGCTGAATACAGTGCATCTTGCAGCTGCTAGAGGGTGCGTGGTGGAGGATCCATAGAGTGAACAACACGACCGAGGTGGCCCCACAGATACTCAATTGGGTTTACGTCTGGGGAATTAGGGGACTAGGGAAGTACTTTGAAGTTTTCGTCGTGCTACACCAACCACTCTCGGACATTTCTAGCTGTGTGACACGTCGCATTATCGTGATGGAAGATCCCACTGCCCCAGGGAATACAATCCGCATGTATGGGTGTACGTGGTCTGCAAGGATAGATTCATAACGAATTCGGTCCACAGTGCCTTCCACAGGTATCAGTGGATCTAGAAAATACCACAAAAACTTTCGCAGACCACAACCCTTCCTCCACCAGCCTGTGATCTTCCAGCATTAGTTGAAGAGTGTTTGTTCTCCGATGTTTCTCGCCTTGTACGCCAACGTTTATCCGTTCGATGAAGCAGAAAACGTAACTCATCGAAGAAGGCAATCCTTTACCAATCAGCGGAGGTCCAATTCCGATACTGCCGTGTAAATGTAAGCATTTTCTACCGATGCACCTTCGTTAGCATAGGTGCAGTGACAATACGTCTTCATTGCATCCCCGTACGCAGCAGGGTCAGCTGAACTGTAGTTTTAGACGCAGTTCCGGTAGCCCCCTTGTTCATTTCGCTAGTGAGTTGCTCCACTGTTTCGTGTCGATCGGCCCTCACGCACCTTTGAAGCCGACATTCCCCTCTCCCATCAATGGCACGTGGTGCTCCGCCGTTTCCACGCCGCTTATTTGCAATGGTGCCATTTTTCCAATCATAATACACTTTAACCACAGCAGCACGCGAACAGTTCACAAACTGCGCTGTTTCAGAAATCCCTACACATTTGGCCCGAAAGCCAATAATCATCCTTTTTTGCAAATCTGATAAATTGCTCCTTTTATCCATGACAGCAACGAGTGATATGCTTTTAGAATGCCTACAGCACACCTTATATACCCTCCAAGCCAGCTAACGATACGTGCCTGTTTTCATTGGCTACGCGCTGTTGACGTCAAAAGTAGGAGGTGGTCACAATAATGTGACTCAGCTGTGTATATCTACGTGCATAAACCGAATTATACAAGCACATCTCTAAAGCAAAATTGAGTACACACATATCATCATCATCATCATTGTCAACCATTATCAATCCACTGCTGGACGAAGGTCTCCCCAAGTTTCCTCCACAACGGTCTGTCTTGTGCCAGTCTCCTCCATGTCACTCCCGCATATTTACGAATTTCATCCACCCATCTCCCATGTGGTCTTTTTCTGGGTCTTTTCCTGTCCCTTGGAATCCAATCTAAAATTTCGGCTGTCCATCTATGGTCTGTCCTTCTGGCAGTATGTCCAGCCCATTGCCATTTCAGGGATTTAACTCTGATCATGATGTCTTCCACTCTCGTCATTTTTCGGATCCACGAGTTCCTCTTCTTATCTCTCCTGGTTATACCAAGCATGCACCTCTCCATGCTTCTTTGAGTTGTCTGCAGCTTTTGTATGTCTCTTTTAGTTAAGGTCCACGTCTCTGCACCATACGTAAGCACTGGAAGGATGCATTGATCAAACACTTTTCTTTTAAGACATAATGGCATATTGCTCTTGAAAATTATGCTGTTTCTTCCAAAAGCTCTCCAGGCAAGTTTTGTACGCCGATTAATTTCTTCATCAATGTGACCCTCACTTGATATCTGCTGTCCAAGATAAACATACGTATCTGTTATCTCCAGTTTTTCTCCATCAATCGATAAATCTTCATTTCTTGTAAAAGCATTGAACATCACTTTTGTCTTCTGAAAGTTCATTTTTAATCCCACTTCTTTACTCTTGTCAGCAAGTTCCTGGATCATACTCTGCAGCTCTGATGGGGTAGTTGCAAAAATGACTACGTCATCAGCAAAACGAAGGTGGGTTAGATAATCTCCATTAATCTTTATCCCTTTGTTTTCCCAGTTCAGTGATTGAAAGACATTTTCCAATGTGGCATTAAAGAGCTTCGGAGATATGGTGTCACCTTGTCTCACTCCCTTTCCAATTTTTATGTGTGTTGTATTTTCAAACAGCCGAATCTTTGCACTTGCATTTTCATAGATGTTATTAATAATATTAATGTATGCATCTTCAATACCGCAGGATTTCAGAGCCGTGGTAACTGCTGATGGTTTCACCGAATCAAAGGCTTTTTCATAATCGATAAAAGCCATGCACAATGGAAGTTCATATTCCCTCGCTCTTTCAATCAGTTCTCTCAGTACGTGGATATGATCTATTGTGCTGTAGCCACTCCTGAATCCAGCTTGTTCTCTCGGTTGAGCCATGTCCAGTGTTACCTTCAAGCGGTGTGAAAGAACTTTAGTGAAGATTTTATAAACCACTGATAGGAGGCTGATAGGTCTGTAGTTCCTGAGATCCTCAATGTCACCTTTTTTATGTAGCAGGATCATTGTAGCATTGTTCCAATCCTCAGGAATCTTCCCTTCATTAAGGCATCGAGTGAAAATTTGGGCGAGTACTGTTTCAATTTCTCCACTTGCTTCTTGTATGATGTCTATAGTAATTCCATCTTCTCCTGGAGCTTTCCCTCGCTTCATGTTCTTGATTGCATGAGCACTTTCTGCTGGGAGGACTGGAAGAACTCTGGTACCTTTCATGATGTCTGGAGTACATGTATCATCCCTTTCATATAATTTGGAGTAGAAATCTTTCACTCTTGTCAAAATTTCGCCTCTATTTCTTGTTATAGAACCATCTTCTTTTCTCAGAGCCATAATCTGTTTTCTTCCTTACTGAGATGTCCCTTTGCTATCTTAAGGCTTTGGTTGTTTTCAATTGCTTTCCTCACTAGCTCATAGTTGAATTTCCTTACGTCTTCAGTGATACTTTTTCGTGTTGTCTTGCATAGCTCTATATATTCCACTTTGGAAGTCACATCTACTTTAGTTGTCCTCATCTCTCTTCTTTTTTGCATCAACATTTTGGTTTTTCCTGATAATTTGTTCACATGCAACTTGTTCTTAGACCCAGCTAATTTTGTTGCTGTTTCCATTAGAGCTTTGGTTACTTTTCTGTTAACTTCCGAAATATCCACTTCTTCCGATGTTAGGCCTTCTAAAGCAGAGAATCTGTTCTTCAGTTCCAACTTGAAAGTATTATAGTGTTTTTTAAGGTTGGTTATGTCAATACATTTTGTTTGTCTTATGAGCTTGCCACGTTCCAGTTTAGTGTTGAGGTGCATCTTACATCTCACCAATCTATGGTCACTACCTGTGTTGAACTTGTTCAGCACACTGCAGTCTTCGATGACGAATTTTTTGTTACACATAATAAAATCAATTTCACTTGTCGTCCCAATTGGATGTCTCCATGTCCATTTCCTGTGTGGCTTTTTCTTGAAAAAGGAGTTCAAGATGAAAAATCCTTCTGCCTCTGCAAACTCAACGAGAGTATTTCCACGCTGGTTTCTGTTGCCGTGACCGAATTTACCTACTGAAGTTTCATTCTGTTGCCGTTGCCCTATTTTTGCATTGAAATCTCCCATAATTATCTTCAAGTGCTGCTTACCTTTATTATTTAGATGACGAATTTCCTCATAAAATTCTTCAATTTCTTCTTCAGGATGACTTGTGGTGGGTGCATAAGTTTGAATAATCTGAGCCTGGTATCTTCTCGAGAGTTGGATAACGAGTCGTGCAGCTCTGTCACAGGAACTTTCAACTTCTACCACTTTATCCTTCAGTTTCTTGTTTATTATAAATCCAACACCACTAGTTCTGCCAGTATCTGTCCCACGATAATAGAAGAGATGTCCACTTTTCAGTTCAATGAGATCTTCTCCTTTTCTCCTTACCTCACTTAGCCCGACGATGTCCCACTTGATCCTTTGTAGTTCCTCTTCCAATTCAAGAAGCCTTGAATCAGAAGATAGGGAGCGTCCGTTATAGGTAGCCAAGGTCAGCATCAAATGGCAGCCTAGTCCGGTCCTCCGGGATTCTTAGCACCCTCTGCCTTCATGTCACACTGGCCGCTGCCTTGGCCAGGTACATTCCAGCTGCCGGAGACTGAGGGCCAAGATTTAAGTTGTAGAGTCATTTTGGAGGTGTTTGGCCATAACTCACCACGCTGGCCAAGCGGGTTGGTGAGTGTGGGATAGCATTTCCTCTGATCCCGATGGTATAGTTATACCGCTATTGGCGGTCGTCAGAGCCCCTTTGGTGGGAACAGGATGCACCACGAGAAGGCGGGGTTGACATTTGTCAAGGAGAGGCTGTGATGTATAATAAAGTCAATAACATATGATCGGAGGGTGATAATGATGTGAAACCATCAGGATTAGCCAAACTGCGAAATGGCTAATCCCATAAGGTTAACCTCAGCGCCCCTAGGTAGCTCCCCAAACTCCGAAACTGTGAGAGATGTCAAAAATATGAACTTCAACCTTGAAGAGCAGAGGCGTAACTATATAGACATTTCTGCGCCAGCGACAAACCACAAAACATTCCGCCTCCATTTCGTCTTTTTAAACAAATATGTAATACATTTTTGTTTCCAATGGATGTTGCTAAAATGCCGAATCATCATCAGCGAATATTGGCATTTTAACAATAAGAGTAGGAAAACTTATGTAACTTTGTTCGACGAAGAAGATAATTGTTGAACTGAAAAGCTACAAGAATCTACCTTTTATCGGCATTTTCTAAAATGGTAGAGCAAGAAAATAAGTTGCGCAGGAGGTTGAAAAATATTTGCAACTAATTTTTTTCCGCCAAACTCTCACTTTCTATCCAAATAAAAAATGTCAATATAAGGTAACTTTATTGACGCACTAAAATTACAGATAACTGCTATAAAAGCAAGGAAGAACGTACATAAAACAATGGAAGAAAGAAACACAATATAATATTGAAAAGAGAAGAAAAATACGAAAGAAACGATGGTGAACAATGTCATATATGAAAAGTGTTTCTAAAACATAAAAATTTATGATTTGAAATGACTTCATATTTTTACCGAAGAACAAATAAATATCAGTCATTTTTATTCACCAGTGGTACGTCAAATACTAAAAGATAAAATGTTCATGGGAATCTAATGAGTTGCATAGGATTTTGTGCCATATTCTCTCATTCCGAACAGCATATGTTTTCACTTTTGTAACTTTTGGTGTCTTCTTGTTATGTTTTCCACATTCAATACAACGGCTGAACTCCCAGAAGCTTTCTTCTTTGGGCTATGACTGATAGTTTGTCAAGTTATCATAATCGACATAAATTGAGGGGCTACGCAACTTCAATGTTTCGTTCCATGAGTTACTTAATGGTTAGAACAACCGCCTTCTAACCGTTACAGGATTGATCCCAGGTTGTTTGAACTGCTGTGAACCACTGAATATTTTCCAGGCGTCGGAAGGGAACTGCAGCTATCGTCTCCTGGGTATTGAGCCTCCGTTACACAACAGCAGTTCCATAAAAACTGGGAGTAACATCACACAAAATGAAGAAATATAGGTACAACAAAATGTATGTTATTATTTTCTGAAGTATTTTCTCTCAGATGATATGCAACGGTCCCATCGTTCAGTCCACTTTTCGAAGCATGTGGCGGAGGAATTTTGTGGAAGTTGCTTTGGTGACACCTGTACAGTTTGAATAACGTCAGCATCTGTGTAAGATGTTACGCTACGGAAATTCTCCTTTATTGTTGGAAACAACCAGAAATAGCACGGGGCGAGACCACGACTGTAGGCAGGCTGTGGCATGATTTCTATACTGCATTTCGTAAGAAACTTGTGAACACAAACAGCCACATGGGGGCGGGCATTAGCATGGTGTTGGGTCCACTTGCCAACCAGTTCCGGTTGCTTAATCGATATGTGTCGTCGCAGACGCTTCAAGACTGAAATGTAATACTCAGCATTGACTGTAATTTGTGTAGGAACGGTATGCCTGTAGACTACACTTTTGTGATCAAAGAAAATTATCATCCTCACCATCCCAGCTGATTTGGTTTGGCGAACGTTTTTCGGAGGAGGCGAGCCTGTGCGATTCCAGTCACTCGTTGCGCACTTCGTGAGGGGGTCGAAATAGTAGGCCCATGTTTTGTTGGCAATTATTATTGTGTTTAGAAAGTTTGGATCCTCTGCAATCATTTGTTTTGACTCATTACAATTGTTCTCTCGTCAGGTGATGGCTAACAATTGTTCTCTCGTCAGGTGATGAGGTACCCATCTGGAACACACACGATGAAGCAGTAATTTGTCACGTAGAATACGGAATGCCAGCGTTTTTGGAATATTAGTTCATGCCGATATGTCTTCACTCGTCATTCGTCTATCTTTTTGCAGGATTGCCCAACTAGTGTTAACAATACGCTCCGTAACAACACTTTCAGGTCGACCAGGCCTAGGAGCGAGTTCTGCCGACAAACACCCTTTTTTTGAAACCATGGTACTATCTAAAAATCGTTCACTCACCCGGGCATTTATCTTTTTAAGGTTTTTTCATTAAATCAACTCTTTCTGGAGCCGTTTTACCTAAACGATAGAAAATGTTTATCGCACAACGCATTTCTCTTCTTAACTCTGAATCACTCACCTCCATAGCTGTATGGCTAAATGCAGACGTACTTTACACAACTCCGCAATAATAAAACCAGAATCGTCTGCCACGGCTAATAACTGTTGTCGTAGACACTTCCTTAATTCAGTTATTCGTCTGCATGGTTATTTCCCCCTTCTCACTGCTACCAACTCAACAACAACAAAAACTAATCTCAGTTTGTATGGAACGGCGTCTGTATATAAAATCTTCTGTTCCTTCGCCCTGACTTTGTTCTCTCTTCTAGGAATGTGACGATATAGTCCCACTGTTTTGATCCACACTTTCAGTCTGCACTTCTACTTCTCTGACCTGTCTACTTTTTGTCGTATCTGAGCGTCTAGCAGGCTCAAACTAAGGTAACTTCATTTCTGATGCGCATCGAAAAAGTTACATCGAATATAGTTGAGTGTAAATCTGCCGTGTGGGAGTAAATCCAACGAGAAATAGCTAGGTGCCTTGGAAGTCAGTACTTATAAAGAGTTTCGCTCCCACTAATTTCGCTCCCACTAAGAGTTTCGCTCCCACTCAGTCCGAGAGTGTATGCCGTTGTATGGTGTTGCATCTTCGACTTTGCTACGAACTATAGTGGTGTTAAGTCTTCTAATTTGAACAAGAAATAAACCGGTGTATCCGAATACTTAGCTAAAAGTCAGTTGGCGTGTTTTCTGTTCCTTTAATATAGTGTGTTACCCTAAATGACCATAGAAAGAAATTTAATTAAAAAACGGTAAACAAAAGCTGCAATTATAAAGCGAAATAGATGTAGATGAGTCTTAATACAGCCATATACGAAAAATCAATAGACGTCACCCTATGAAAATACACAATAACACCCTCAGCAGAAATTGTTCTTTTGATAAAATGCCCATGTAGAAAAAGTTAAAGCAATGAAAGAATATCACACTAACGCAGCTAAAGATTATTTCAATGAAATGTGAGTATGAAACCAAATGAAACACACCACATTTCATACAACAACACAGTGGCAGATATATAAAATCTTCTTTGGAATTAAACGTGAAAAGGAGATATAGAAATGGCTCCCATGCATTTTAGCAAACCAGGCAACAACCTGAATTCAGAACGAAAAAATGCAGTTATAAAAATGAAATCACTTTTTATATTCCTACTAATAGTATGCGAATGTTTTCAAAACCAAGCAGATTTCAAGCAGTTGGAAACTGAACTTCTGAGGAAGTTGTAAAATTGGATTAGCTTTCTGTACTGTTCGCTTAATTTTTGAAATGCAACACGTGAGGTTAAATTGTTCTGTATCGTTAATTTCAGAAATTGTAGAACGGTATCTCATTGCTTCATTTCTCTTATTCCCAAAGGTGTAGTAGCTCGGCTTTTGTGTTGTTTTTGTGGTGAACCATTCGTCTCTGGAGATCAGTCCACGTGCTTTGTCGGTATTTTTTGTTTAACTTCATTATAAAAAAACTGGAAAAAAAGCACAAATCGTCATAATTCATATTTGGAAGATGTGAATCCGTTTATTTATGTAAATATGACATGGATGTTAATTCAGATAATATCCGAAAATTTGAAACTTTCGTCCTCCTGGAGCGGGAATCGAATCCGCGTCTCCCGGATAGCGCCCGAGTATGCTGACTTAACATCCATGTCATATTTACACCACGTCTTCCAAATTTGTATTGTACAGTGGTGTAACCCCGTATTTTATTCACTGCCAAATCGTCAACTCTGATCAGTTGTTCCTTTGCAAATGTTGGTTATTTCAGTTATAAGCAGCAAAGGTGGGAATACATTTCTGTGTCGCATTGTTTCTGACGGAATTGGACATTCGCCAGACTAGTTGTCTTAGTGACAGAGGCTAGGACTTCTGCTTAATTTCCTGAATTGGGCCCTAGTTCGAGTCACATATCAGATTTGGGGACTGTGATTGTCCTAGGAAGCTGTTTTTTTCCCTTTTCCTGGAATCAATGACCAAACATTTGAGTCGGGCAACTCGTTATTGCCTTGGGAATAATTGAACCCAGAAAAAGAGTTACATTTCCGTACGTTTGACATTACTAAAGACCCCACGAGTGTTTTTCTTGCTCTCGACTTCTTTCCATTATTACAGGGTTTCTCATGTTTTCAAACGCCCTCCTCATAAGCATTTTAAAAGTTCCGAAAAATGGAGAGACCTTCAGAAATGTTCGGAATGTTGGAGAGACGTTTAAAAAATTTCTTACTTCATTGACACTTCTGGAGCTGAAATACAACATAAATATTTCCCTTACATTTGTCTTTACCTCTTCGTTCTACACAAAATAACTTTTGAAAATTGATCTTATGTGGCCTTTATTCAATTTGCTTAATTCACCCAAAATACGAGGCTTTTTTTAGGTCAGATGTCGAATATTTTTAGTGAAAATTACAAAAAGGTGCAGAACAATCGAAATTAAAAACTTGCTGTTGGCCTATTTCGTTGTTAATTATGATTTGCTACGAGCTGTGTTTCGGTTCTGTATGAAAGGTTAGATAACCAAAAGGAATACTTATAGAGTAGAAGTTCATGCGCTTCACAACATGAAATGCCATTCATATGAAAACCACAGCTTTCCTTTTCACTAACATTGTAAGATTATATTCTACATTTTACTTGTCTACAATACAAAGATCCATATACGTAAAGTGCCACAATTCTCAGGTTTGGAAATGTATAATTCTAAGTGGTAATAAATATTTTATTTAAGTTCGAATATGAAAACATTCATTTCTGTTGATCCAGCGTAAGGAAGTTTAGGAAATTTACTGCGTGTTATTAAGTGTGCTTGCTCTTCATCAGCGAGCGTGAGGTGAACTCACGCAGAACAGCAGCTTCATTATACATATCTATAGTACTATCTATTTTAATAAATAGAAGGACAAACGGTGGACTTCGAATTCGCGTTTGCAATGATGTTTGGACTTAGAAATCGCGTATAAACCATATTTTGTGCTTCTTTGTATTTATTGTTTTTATCTGTTAGCTCAATTATGGTTTCTTTTTGTAGCATACATATTTTATCGTCGATAGCAGCAGTTTCTGTTTAAATGTGTGTTAGGTGTGCAGTTTTTCTTCCGGTAATGCGCAGTCTATGTACTGTTAACAGTTATATGTGACAGCATTGTAGCCGGTAGGGCCGAGGTTTAACGTTTGAGATACAATCTTTACACTCTGATTCTAACTACAGCAAATGATGTCATTGAAAGTTCCACCTCCTGATCACGTTAACTACGAAAAAATACATACGTTTCTCGTGCACTCCATGTGTGTAAATCTTGTTAGGATGGCGTTATTATGTGACAGAGCTGTACACGTGATTAATTTCAGTAATCCGCGTGGTGTCGTCAGGCCATTGCCTTGCATGGTAATTTAGCAGTTCCAGGGTTTTAGCTGTATTTTAACCCAATGAAGAAAAGAATGAATTACTAGCAAATTGAAAAATCGTGCATCTGCACTGGGGCTTTTATTCAATGCCGTACCTGGGGAAGCTGGTTTTTTTTCTTTCACCATTGTGACCAACTTAATGGGCTATAAGCAGTCACCTGCCACTAATTCAGGACCACTAGTTCCAGGGCAGGGAAGACTCAGTACCGTAAGGCAAACACAATGTCCATGCCACACCGGGATTCGAACCCAGACGCATTTCGGAAGAATGGTGAGAGGGCAGCGCTTAGATCACTGTGCTACCGGGACGGCATCACTGATTTGTTTGTCTTGATTTATCTTATTCTATCAGACGTTTTTATCGTTTACCTCACTGGCAAAATTCCTTCTTACATATAATTTCCTCTTCGATCCCATCTCGGCATAAGGCATTCCAAAAGACTATATTTGTGCGTCTTCTCTGCTTGGTTTACGTTTATAAAGTCCCTCTCCATTGCATAAAAATCATCACCCAAGCCCCTCCTTTAAGCGTAAGACAAAAGCTGCTCACATTATATTTTTTTCTCTGAGGAATCGCGGATTTGTCCCCTAGTCTACTTTACGTGTCTATCTTTGCGAACGTCAGGTCAGCTCCATATCATCTTTACTCCTCTCACTTCCCTTTATTCGCGTTTTACTTCGCAGGTATGCACTTCTTCTTATGTGTGAGCCTTTGTTCGTTCCTCAGCATTCTAAAAGGGGATGAATCCTAAAAACTCTGGACAAAGCTGTAAAACTATTTACAGAGCAATAAAGTGATTCCAAATTAAGTTCGCGAACAGCAGATGCAGGGAAGCGCCCAGCAAAAGTGTTTTCTTCGAATATCTTAGGGGTAGCTGGGAGTGGCTCATTAACGGCTGGTAATTAACGTTAACGTTAACTGAAATTAATGAACCCAGTACAACAAATAGCCTTAGAACACACGAATGCGAAAGAGATACGAGTTATAAGTTGATACTACTTCTCGGTAAACTTAAGTTAATTACCTTTCCATTTGTTGCTAAAATGTTTTGCTTCTAGGTATTTGCTTCTTCTGTTTCAATCGTTCTAGTTACATCCATGGGTTTACTCCTCCAGAAAGAATGTAATGAAGGTTAGTTTGACAAACAAACCATACTTAATCCTTGATAAATCGTAGGTAAAATATTTTACCTATCTCGATACCACTAGTGAAGCACTGCTAGCACCACAAGAGTGACAATTCGTCGGCAGTAAAAATAGCTACCACCGATGGAATAGAAATCCCCAAATAATGGAAGTTGTTTTACTGAACGCGTCACAGCACCATTTTGCAGCAGGCACCAGTGGTAGAGCCCTCACACATGTTTTATGTAACATACGCGTTCTAAAAGCAGGAGTTTGCGATGAGTTATGGGTGTCACAAGAACGCAATTTTTTTATCATTAAAGATAAGCTAATAAGAAAATATCGATCAAAGATTAATGTAGACCATTTAGGAAGGAAATTATTATAAAGGAAATTATTATAAAGGAAAATTACCGGAAGTTAAAACACAAATCCGAGGTAAATACGGTAAGGCAAAAGTAAAAACAAACATTCATTAAAAAAATCTTAGTCGTCAGTAGTACAAAAATTATAGCTGAAGTGCCCCACAGCAGTTTCTTATTTTTGTGAAAAAGGTACGTGCTTATGTCATCAATTTGTCCCTCGTCAGTCCGTCTTTGGACACCATAACCCTGCAGCTATTAGTCTGACTTGGAAAATTCTTTTTGCATTGATGGGAAGCCTGAAATGTGAAAATGAGGATCCTTGTTATACGGTTTTCCTATGATGCACAGCTTTGCCGCTAGAGGGCGTAAATGTAGATGCTATTAAATTCATAAAAAAATTTATTTCCTATAATGGTTTTTGAAGATCAGAATGAAAACATTTTTCCTTCCAATCAAAACCATTTATAATTAAGACTTCTTTGGGTACAAAGTTTGTTTCGAGAAAGGCATAGTATTTTTTTTTCTAAAGGGCTTATAGTTAAATTTAGATTTCCCCGGTGCCCCTGCTTCTAAAAGTCATATTTGAAAATCCTTTTTACATCGGATGGTGCTCCTCCTTGGAAATATTCTGCATATAATTTCTAATTTTTAGTAAAGAATAGCTCCGCTACTAGGGGGCGAAAGTGCAGCTATAGTCCGACTTAGAATTTTTTTCATTGAGAAGCTTGAAATGTGAAGATGAGGATCCTTGTTATTCGGTTTTTCTATGATGCACAGCTTTGCCGCTAGAGGGAATAAATGATGTATTTTCAGCAATATCTGCGCATCCGAGCACTCGACTTAAAAAATTATTTCGTGGCTAGATGCCACTCATCACGACAAACATTTTCAGAATACTTTCTGCTTAAAATAATGCATAGTTTTTCGCCAGCCGCGTAGAAGTATATCTGTTTTTTGTTGATGTCTCTGCTTCTAACAGTCCGATTTGAAAATATCTTTCTTTACCCGAGAGTGTTTCTGGTGTTAAATGTTCTGCATATAATTTCAAATTTTTCTTAACGCGCACGTGTACCACTAGAGTGCGTAAGTTCACTTTTTCATTTACAGCATATTAGCAGCAATATCTGCACATCTAAAAACCCGTTTGAATAAATCCTTTTCCTGTAAGATACTACTAACTGGCAAAATAGTTTGTGTACATTTATTGCCAAAAATAGTTCGCAATATTCCCGCTAGGGAGTGCAAATATGTAATCGGTTTTTGTTCAAATCTCTGCTTCTAAAAGTCAGATTTAAAAACTTCTTTGAACGCCGTATACCATTTATATTCTGGAATACTTCTTTTGTACTCGTAGGGTTTTGTAGTTCACAGGTCTGGCACCAGGTGGTGTAAGTGTGCATCTATGTTCGATGCTGCATCTTCGCTTCTAAAAAGTCTATTGAACATTTTTTTTTATCTGTTTGCCATTCACTACAAGAAAGATCGGGAATATTATCTTTTCTAAATAATACATAGTTTCAATGATAAGGTGCACAATTGTCAAAATCCTTTTTTCTCTCTCTCTCTCTCTCTGTTTGCAAGACACGTATTTGAAAAATTATTTTTCCTTAGAATGACTTTCGCTATGACGAATAGTCTTCGCATATTTTTTACTTTTCCATTTTTCACAAATTCTTCCGCTACGGGACGTAAAATTATACCAAGTTTTTCTCTATATCTGTTCACTGAACTTTTCGATTTCAAAATCGTGTTGTCTCTGATGTCTTCCTTGAGCTAAGAGAAACGTTTTATGCACAATTTTTTAATCTTCATATGAGTTTTTAACAGCTAGGGGGAGAAAGTAACCCTATCCGCATTTCTACACTCATCGACAAAAAAAAAAAAATAGTTTCACCCAGAAGGATGCAACCGACAGGAATAAAACTTGGTGGGTAGGTTTGACATAGTGAGACATGCAAATGATTCAAGTATCACGCCCGGCCGCGCATGTGACGCAAGCAAGGAGGGGTCGTAGTGCTGTGCCTGACCGGCTATACAAGGCCGTCCCGTCGCGCGCGCTTGCTACTCTGAATCGTGCCGTTGTGTTCGTTGCATCCTTTGCAAGTGACGTATACCTCGGAGAAAAGTTCGAAAGCAATTCGGGAAGTTGGAGGAGTTCGAGAGGGGCCGCGTCGTCGGGCTCCGGGAAGTCTTATCTCCGTATTGCGCGCAACACCGGTCGTACAGATATCACAACAGTACGCTGTTGGCGGCCGGTGAATAGAACAAGCAACGCAGCCGCAAGAGGAAGGGTCTGGGAGACCAAGACCAACCACGAAGATAGAGGACCGACGGGTTGTGCGACATGTGCGGAGTAACCCAACAACCACGACTGCGGATATTCAGCGAGCATTGATGCCCTCCATGCATCATCCTATTAGTGCCAGCAACATTGGTTGACTGCTGCACGACGTAGGACTGCACGCACGCAGACCGTTACGACGACTGCCCTTAACATCATTGCATCGTCGCCAAAGACTGCAAAGGGGTCGTGCCAGACTGTCATGGAGCCACTCAGAATGGCAGCGGGTGATCTACAGTGACGAGTCTCGCTTTTATCTTGTAAGAGACGACCACCGAATTCGTGGGTGGGGTCACCGTGGTCAGCGAGAATGTGAACAGTTTGTTGTCGAGCGTCACACGTCCAGAAAGCATGGTGTCATGTTGTGGAGTGCAATTACGAGGGTTAGTCCGAAAATCAGTTTCGCAGTTCCGTTAAGGGCAGCAAATGACAATATGAACGTAAAGATCATGACTTACCTATTTTTCAACGTAGTCTCCACGGACTTTGAGGCACTTGTCGTACCGGTATACCAGGTTGAAGAAGCCCCTCTCGTAAAAGTGCGTGCCCAGTATACGAACGAATTCGCGAACTGCGCGTTTTACGTCATCCTTGCTGGTGTAATGGTGTCCAGTAAGAGCCTTCTTTAAAGCTGGGAAAAAGTGGAAGTCGCTGGGCCCAGTGCGAGGACTGTAGGGTGTGTTCCATGCGTTCCCAACCGAACCTGTCCAGAAGAGCTGCTGTTGCCGCCGCCTCATGGGGTCTCGCGTTGTCATCCAGAAGCACAGCACCAGAAGTGAGAAGGTCTGGCCTCTTTCCTCGAATGCTGGCTCTCAACCGTTTCAGTGTTTCCCAGTACCTGGTGGCATTCACTGTTCCACCTTCAAGGAAATCGAGCAACAGAACCCCTTTGGCGTCCCAAAAGACAGTCAGCAGGATCTTGCCGACAGACTGGGTAACCTTGAACTTATTTTTGTCCGAGGAACTAGGGTGCTTCCATTTCATGGAGGTTAACTTTGAGTCCGGGGTGTAAAGGTGGATCTAGCTTTCGTCCTCCATCACAATGCGGAAGAGAAACGGATTGCCTTCCTGGTCGTAACGCATGAGATGTTGAAGACTGCTTCCCATTCCGTGCTCCATGTGAACGACAGTCAGATGACAAGGCACCCACCGTACTGACACTTTGCGGTAATCCAGGATATCGCGGATGATATGGTGTGCTCGGGCATGTCTAATTTGCAATGCTGAGGCAAACGTATCTAGAGTGATCCGTCGGTAGGCGCGAATCATGATCTCCACACGTTCGACGTTCCTCTCTGTAGTCGACGTCGACGGCCTACCAAGTCGTTGCTCGTCTAACACACTCTCACGCCCTTCACTAAACTGCTGACACCATCGGCGTACTATTTGCTCCGACATCATATCTGGAGTATAAACCTGAACGAGGCTCTTATGGATTTCTGTACCACTCGTGCCACGTGCCCACTCGTATCGGACAACAGACCTCACTTCAACTTTCGTTTACGTCTGTAACACGCGACTGCTCGCCATCACGACTCCTACTCTTTTGACGACGGCAAGCTCTAAGCTGAGGTCGCTCGCTTCCACCTACTCTTGCGCATGCTCGGCATTGACCCTGCAGACCAAACGTGGCTCAGTGGAAGAGTAGGTTCCCCGTAAACTGGGAATGGTATAAATTCCCCCATCGTTACATCGACTTCGAACATATCGCACCTAGAAACTTATTTTGGGACTATCCCTCGTACCTACGATGTCAGATCACTGTTGGTGTTCATTTCATGCACTCTGACAGCCCAGCGTCACGTTAATGAGGTCTCGCAACCAGTAGCCCAACTTTTTCTAAACGTTCACTCCGGTGCGAATTTCCAACAGGACAACGCTCGTCCGCGTACTGCTGCTGTCTTGAGAGCTTACCTTCAAGGCACTGACACTCTGTCATGGCCAGCTGCATCGCCAGATCTATCGCCGTTTGAAATGTGTGGGATACTATTGGATGCATATTCCACACTCCACCCCTACCGCACAATCTGCATAAACTACATGAGGAGATTCAAGCTGCATGAAATAGCTTATCGCAGGACACCTTTTGAAACCTGTACAACCCCATGCCGAGATGTCTGGCATGCTGCGTGAGCAAACATGGCGGCTCGACGCCATACTGAGGGACACTACTTATTGGCTTGTAGATCAATAAATATTGTCCATATCAGTCTCAATGTTTAATTATTTATTGTTCCTGGTAACCTTTACTTTCCTTCCGAATAGCATTGCAATCCAACCCGCCCTTCTGATTGCGACTATTTTTTTGACGATGAGTGTACATCTTTTATCGATTGTAGAAATGCGGCTGATTTTTTATGACTTCCATTGACTATGATTAAATTTGAAATATTTCATTCGTGTAGGAAAGGATTCAAAAGCCGTCTCATTACAACCGAAAATTCGGTGTCATCTTTCCAGTTTTATAAATTTGTTTAAATTATGTCTTTGAAAAATGTCGGAAGGAAGCTTTTCATAAAAGGAGGTTTTTGCAAATTATGTATCAAAGCCATCACTCCATATTAACGCAAATCGGCACTAATTCCTCAGGAAATCCAAGTTTACTGATATAATGGATTTTGTAATGGAAACAGTGACGTTTCTGCGAAATTCTAGAAAGACTGTTAAGCTTCGTCTGAAAGCTAGCGGAGAATAACTTTCCCAGTTCAAGTGTTAAGTGAAAGAAAACTATCGGCAAGAGGAAATGTGCCTAAATAGACTTGCTGCTTGAAATTGCGGATGCAGAGCACGGCGCAGTATAAATACTTAAATCGGGCTCGTCCAAGGATGGTAGAATTTGTTATTTCAAATGAAAGCGAAGGAAATTTTGATGAAATAAAGTTTACACTGACCTGAAAGAATGGCAGTAATCCTCAGTGGAAGCATGATGTTTCGAAGCATTCCATAACTATGTGTGAAGTGTTGCCACTCACAGCTGTTGGGAAGATTGGCGAAGGGCTGAAATTCAGTTGCCATCGATGTGAGCCGGGAATAGAAATTATCAAAGGAAGCTCTCAGGCGGAGGGGTGAAATGTAGTCAGTAACAGGCCAAAAGAGAACTCGTCACAAAAGGAAAATATTTTTAGATCGTATTCTGTTCCAAGAATTTTAGTGTAACTCGCGAAAAAGCTCCTAGTAATGGAAAGGAATTTGAGAATTTTTTTTTTTTTAAAAGTCAAGAAAATGTTAGGAACATCAGCCCCAAAAGCGGTAGGCTGTGAAATCTCTGATGGAGGGGTCTTGCTGTCAGGCGAACCAATTTTTCGTTCAGTATTTATACTTTCCACATGTCCAGATCTTCAGTTTAAAATGTCAATTCAAATATTTTCAACATAAACCTTCCTCTTTTAATCGCTTAAACATCATAATGGCTTTTAATTTGTAGTAGTTTCTGAATACTTGGATAGTTCATGTCCAACTGAAAAATATTATCGATAAAGGTAAAGTATAGAGCAGAGCATTAAGTAGGGACAGTAATCTTCTGTCAAGAAAATCTCTTTGCTATCAGTTCTTTTATATTAACGATGAAGCATTTGTACAATGTGAGTTGCAGTATTTGTGAACAGTAGCTTTTACGTGTACGGAATGGAATACGACATCGCTGATTGATGAAGCAGTTTTTTAAATATTCATAATAAAGTTGGCCGCCCAATTGGAGCAGTGGTCAAAGCTCTGACTTAAAACAATTCGTGCTAGTGGGCCCGAGTTCGAATCCCTGATGTGTTTGGCTTACGGCATTGGCTCCTCTTCCATGGACCCACTGGCTCCAACTTATAGACGGGCGACTGCTTACAGCACATTGAGTTGCTTACGATTGTCGTTAAACACCGAATGAGAAAAACAGTTGAGTAATATCCATAATTAAAAATATTTGTTTCGGAGTTGAACGACTCGGTGAGAATAAAAGGCTATCAGGTGCCGCCCGTTCCTGAATTAGGATTACTTGTTTCGGAAAACGAACAAGGTATACTCCATGGGACAAACACAGAGCCCATGCATTATCCAGAGCTCGAGCACAGGCGTAGCTCTGATGATAAGCCACAGGACTAGGACATGAATATTCGTCCATTGGTGCTAAAAGTTAAAATGAACATTACTGCGGGAATTTGAGGATTAAAACTGAAAAATAGAATTTCTGATTTGCCTTCAATTCTCACAGCAAATTTGCCTATGAATAGAGAGCAAGGTTTCAAATATACTTAAACCAGATAAATCAAGAAAGATGCTCTTATTTCAACCTAATCTCACAAATGTTTCCAGGTTGTTCATAGATTGTGCGCGGTAGCCATACACCAAAAACATTTACTTAGTTTTTCAACCAGTTTTTCCAAGTTTGGTCCTACAAGTAGAGGCGCTATTTTAAAAAGAGCCGAAGGCTGTAAGTGAATCAAGTTCATATCTGCAGACGCATTTCATCAGTAGCAGTTCACGACAGACTGGTTTTCTTATGACCTGTCCTATTCACAGGTATCACTTGAATGTTCATATATTTCAAAACTGCGTTTTACACTTTAATAAATTCTGCTCCAGCTTCAGCGTTAGGACTCAGTATAGCAGTTTCATGAGTTCTTATCACGGTTCTCTCTTTACACGCAACCTCCTATCTTACAAATACGGCCTTAACCTAGATACCTTGGTTGAAATTCTCTTTTTCATTTTTCCAGTGTAAGGAAAGACGTTTCTTTTCATGTCGCAGATATTTTCCCTTAACCTTGTAAATTAAAAATGCTTCATACTGAGTTCCGCTTTCGTTCTCCTTGGTCAGTATGCGCACGTGATGCTGTTAAAAAAACTTGCCGCCCGGCTGGTTGAGTTGTGGGATGAGTGGGCTACTAGCTAATAATCTTAGAAGGACTTTGGGTCGAGTACAGTATGATATATCATATCCTGTTTGTTTGTACCACAGCACTGGTTCTATCCCCTCCCTAGGGTGAGTGGCCCTCAATTTTATATGGGCTACCTCATAAAAGCTTAGATGCTTATGGAGGCCGTTTAACTAGTAAACAAAATAAAAACGCTCTGCTTCTAGGAATAGCTTCTGCGGCTCTTGCTTGCTGCTGCAGATTTTCCAAATTGCTCAGCCGCTATGTTATTTATTACATGTTTTACTTCACATCTTTTGTATTGACCACGATGCTCATCGACTGTTTTTTTTTTTTTTTTTTTTTGTACTGGCCATTAGAATTTATCAATGCACACCCGTAGTAAGAGCTTACCATACCATTCACGGTAAACCTTTACAAAGATTGTGAGTAAAAATCGCTGATGTACGGGTGTTAGGGTATCCTCGAACGGCCACGCTTGTAGCCCCTATCATATCACGTTCAAAGTCTTTTAGATCACTTGTTTTGTCCATTCCTGCCCTCAGCCGAAAGCGAACGGTGCTCAACGAGCTGGTTTGCCTGATTTATTCCAGACATTGCGCTCACGTGCCGTCTTCAATGTTGGGCCAACATTGAAGACGGCACGTGATGCTTGCGCGTAAAAGGCTGACCCCAACACTGACAATGAGTGATTGCGCGATAAAAGAAGATTCTCAAACTTATACAATGATGCTATAATGACTGGACCATAATAAAACTGCTTTCCTAATGTTGCTAAGAAGATGTGGGCATCTAAAATACATAGACATCCTTTTTACTCCTGCAAACTTGGAAATGTTCACTTCAGCTTTTGTTGTATTTCCTTTCTACGTTTGCTGCAATTATCCGGAGTGTGAAATTGCTGTTGTTTGTCTTTGTTGAGGACAAGGAAGTCCCTCATCAAAGCACAAAATCAAAACTTTGACAACGAAAATAAAATTAATTTATTAGCTTTATTCTGGCTGTTCGTAAACTGCATCTTGTGGGGACTAAAATACAAGAACTTATTTTCTTTGTCTCTTTACCAAGAATTTGCCAAAACAATTGACAAAATTTACATTTTCCATGTCTTTTATTCCGAGGAAATACATTTGTTGCCTAAGGATAAATTTTTACAGTAGATACCCGTCTGGACAATGCGTCTTTTCGGGAATGTTTCAAGAAAATAAAACTAAAGGCTTTTTAAAAAGCTTGTTGCTTTATGATTTCTCTTATTTGGCTTCTTTTCGAATGAATATTTAATAACAAATATGGTCTTCCAAGACTGCATACAGCCACTCTTCTAAGTAGAGCCGCAAGTGCATCTTTTATAAGCACATCAGTAATTATAGATGAAAACTGTTAACTAAGGTTTTTCCTCTTCTTTTATGGAAAACTTTGATTAGCGGGGGGACGACAGTAAAGCACACGGATACAGTAATTTGGCTCACTAGCTCTCAATTAACAGTTACCCTAATTAATGCTGTAACCGGAGAAGGCCATCTTTTCAGAAGGAATGTGTCACCAGGGTGCGCTGCGTGTCAGATGGCAAATTGGGTCCTGGTGGGACCTCTTCTTCCAAACAATGGCTCTGCGAGATTTTGCGTGGCTCTTTTGTTTCACATTGCTATCGCAAAAGAATTATTATTCCCCCGAGGAGTTCCCCGCTCACAGGAATAATTGAGACTCGTAAATGATGCCCAGGAATAACGATAATAAGGAAAAAGTTGAGTAACAGTCAACATATTCACTCGAGCCTTGGTGTCGTAATTAATGACGTCTAGGAAATAGAAGGCATCTGTTATTCAAGCTTGGTGCAAAGCTTAGGGATGAAAGGACCATACAACAACATCTGCGTCTTGTTGCGGATGGTGGCTTTCTTTTCTTAACGTTACGGGCAAAATTCAGAAACGTATTCCGCCGCCTACAAAAAACAAGAAAGATGACACCGAATTTTTGAGTGTAATAAGCACGTCTTTTGAATCCGTTCTGACGCAAATTAAATTTATCAAAGCTATTCAAAGTCAATGGAACCGGTATGGAAAACAATAGTATCTGACGGAAGAAAGAAGTTTTTCAATTGGGTTCTTAATCCCTCAGATATTGCTGTAAACGGAATCGTTAGCTTACGCCCTCTGGTTGACTCTTGTGCGTTGAGAAAATATGAATTTATATGAAAAACATTTTGCACCAGAAACGCTCTCCAACACAGAAAGCATTTTTCAAATCGGATTCTTAGAAACAGATATCGACAAAAATAAGATATGAATCTACGCTCCCTCGTGGGAAAGCATGCATTATTTTAAGAAGAACGTATTATCAAAAGGTTTTTCGATTTGAGCAGTATAGGTCCACGAAAAAATGTTTTCAGTCAAGTTTTCAGGAGCTCAGATTTTGCTGCAAATACATAGGCAGAAATTAACACTTATGCCCCCTGGTGGCCAAACCATTCTTTACTAAACATTAGAAATTATATGAAAAAGATTTCCCATCAGGTGTTGTATACGATACAGGACGAATTTTCAAATCGGAGTTTTAGAAGCAGAAATAACGCAGAAAACGCAATTTACCTTTGCGCCCTTAGCGGAAAGTCTATGATTTACTTGAAAATTTTGAATTTATATGAAAAACATTTCGCATCGGAAACACTATCCAACAAAAAAGAATTTTTCAAATCGGACTCCTAGCAGTAGATATATTGGCAAAAATAAGATGTACATCTACGCCCCACGGCGTAGAAACCGTACATTATTTTAAGAAGAAAATGTTCCTAAAAGGTTTATCGACGTGAGTAATATCGATCCACGAACAAATTATTTCAATCGAGATTTTGGGAGCTCAGATTTTGCTGCAAATACATCAGACGCATAAATTAAGACTTACGCCCCGTGGTGGCCAAGCCATTTTTACAAAAATTAGAAATTATGTGGAAAGGATTTCCCATCAGAAGCTGTATCCGGCGCTTAAATAAATTTTCAAATCAGAGATATAGGAGGAAACACAATTTAACTTTACGCCCCTAGCAGAAAGTCTATAAATTACTTGAAAATTTTGAAATTATATGAAAAACATGTCACACTAGAAACACTATCCAACAAAGAAGGAATTTTTCAAATCGGACGGCGATAAGTAGAGATATTGACAGACATAAGATATACATCTACGCCCCTGGCATAGATACCATGCACTTTTTTTATAATCAGCCGCACTGATCATTCTTCAGAACAAGAATTGACTTCACTGTGGGGAACGACTTGTTTTAGGTAGAATAAGGTTTTTTAATTAAGCATTACCTGCTTAAACACAAAAGTGCGTGTGCACACTCACAACCACAACTAAACTACAGGAGTTGGACAAATTAATATGAACACTCGGGAAATTGGCGTTATGGCTTTATTAATAATTTGTTCGACCACCATATGCCTTTATTACAGCTTCCACCCGTCTTGGAATAGAGTCACTCAGCTTTTGAATAATCTCCAGTGGAATGTTGTACCATTCGTCCATCAGAACATTAGTCAACTGCTTCAGAGATGTTGGTGGAGGGAATCTGCGTCACATTCTGTCCTCCAAAACTACCCACAATGGTTTGATGATATTCATGTCAAGGGATTGAGCTGACCAGGGCAGATATTGAAGTTCATCTTCGTGCTCTTTAAATGAAGAACGTAGTGTTCTCTCTGTGGGTATGGGAGATTATTATCTTTAAAAACAGCATCGTTGTTGGGAAACAACACTTGGACCATAGAATGCACCTTATTACCTAGAATGTACGTTCTGGCAGTAACTCGACCATGTAGGGTAATGATGGGGCCAGCCGAATACCAAGATTTGGCCTCCCAAATCATCACAGATGCACCCCCCATGTTTGACAGTTGGAACCAGACATTCCGAATTCTGCGCTTTCTTGGGGGTTCTCCATACATAAATCCTATCTACTGTTGAGAATAATGTAACTGAGGATTCATTGGACATCACATGTTTCCAGTCATCAGCTGTCCAGGTTTTGTGCCCATGACACCATCTTTTTCGCATTGTAGCGTTGGTTTCTGTGATTAAAGGTTTAGCAATTGCAGCTCTTCCATGGATTTCGGCTTTGTGAAGTTCTCTGCGGACTGTTTTTGTGGAAACAGGATCTTCCAAGTGGATATTGAGTTCTGCTGTCAATTTTGCTGCAGTAGTTCTGTGTTGTTTGGACACAGTGCTTGTTAGTTTTCGTCGGCCCTCTCTCATTCAGTCTCGGTTTTAGCCCACTGTATTTCGCCAATGAAATCTTGCCATGCTTTATGTACGCAATCATAATCTTGGAAACAGTTGTTCTTGAACCACGAACACAATTTGGCTGTTACTGTTACAGAAACTCCTGCTAAACGATCTCCTACGTTTGTCCTCTTTGGAAGTCTGTCAGGTCACCCATTTCACCGACCGATCTCCCGAACCCCTGCTGAAAACAACTTGTATTACACAGGCATGCAGCCTAGAGAATATATACAAAGTAAAGATAGACAAAAGATAATCACGTTGCTTTTAGTTTTTTTTCAGTGTCGCCTACACGAATAATATTAAACCTTATAATGATGGTGTTCACATTACTTTGTCCTACCCTTGTATATCCCCAAGCTAATGTAGCAGCAATTATCATTACAATTAGTGAATGGATATACGGATATGTACCTATTCTCTCAAAGCTATTCAATTTTTCCATACATCTATCATATTGTTTAAAAGCATATGTTACGCATTGTTAAATGAACTTGCAAGACTGTGTAGCTCACGCTTCGTTCTAAATTCCTAAGGTTTCCTGTACATGTATTTTTAGATACTTAATTGTAAGGTTTCAGTTACAGAAAGTATGGTGCGAACATGATGTACTGAAATTTGTGACTTCCAATTACAATAACGATTTCATGAATTATTATATCATGTGATCTTTTCGTTTTAATATGCAGCATTGAAAGAATGTCTATATCTTGGCAGTGCACCCATTAAGAATATACAAGAGCTAAACTGATTTTGTTTTTGTTTTTTTTATTTCTAACGTGGCTTTATTTCTATGTTTCAAGCCGTGTTCTTTTCTAAATTGTGAAGTACTATCAGAATTGTATAAGATCAGATGCAATATGTATATGTTGCTATTTTAGTGCAGCAACTGACTGATTGCTGTGAGTACCACATCCTGAGCTTTCTAATCACGTTTAATGTTTTTATGCGCTATATATGTGCGTAAATCTTAATAACAGACCGGCAATAATATCTTTGGAATATCTGAATACGAAAGAAATATCAATCAGGTGTTCATAATACAAGGGTCTTTCATATGTGATTTGGACTTACGTGGAATATAGGACTCAAGATCATGATAGCTGCACTGTCTCACCTTTGCATACTTGCTACTCCATGGCCATTGCAACGTTCATATCTTCCCGGAAACTTCCTGGTGTTTGTAGAATACCAGGTATGGTATTATACAATGCCTAGACTGATGTTCTACAATACCTGGGGAGAGCAAACACCAGCTCGCGAATACTTCTAGCAAGTCGTCATTGTTCTTGAAGCATTGGCCGCCCTGTGGTTCGTTAATGTTGTCAATCTAGCCATATTTTCCAATGGGATAAACCAGGTCAATATGGCAAAAAATGTAGAAACCTTCGGAGTCCTTATTGTGAAACGCGAGCAGTTCAAAATATGTTTGAACACCCGTCTCCTTTCGTTGGGACGTCACTTCGTGTGGCATCTAGTGTGCACACTTTCTTTATTTTCTTCACGGATTATTGCGTGAAATGTCGCAAGGCGCAGACCTATTGTATTCTGCAATTTCTCAATTGTTTTACCCATCTGTTGCCCGTTATAATATCCTTTAATGTCGTTGTAGGCCCTAGCGTGCGACTGTTGTGAGAAACGAGTGCGCTGCAAACGACGCATACAACTGCCATCTTGTGATTCAATGTAAAACACAAGACTATCCAGCTAGAGAATAGCAGCCGCATGGATCCTGCTATCATACAGAGTTGCAAATAGTCCCTTTCATTTATAAATGACCTTCACAGCTCAACGTTAAGTTTATTTTTTCCATAGATGTTATTATTTTTGCTTGTTCTGTTTCCGTATCCCTAACTGCAGTGATGAATTTCCTCTTTCAAAAGGAATGCAGTGGAAATGAGTTTGACAAACTCTCTCTTTATACTTTTTGTTAACCACAGGTAAAATAATTTTATTAACGAAATCCTGTTAGTGAAGCGCTGCTGTAACCGATGGAATAAATATGCCAGAATAAGGGAAACTGTTTTCCTTCAGCTGGTACACGCGTGACAGGAAGATTTTAATGCTGGGGCCAATAGTACCGCACGTAAAAGATTCAAGTATGTATTCTTAGCTGCCTCATTCATTGTTTGCTTACTCTCGAAGAAATATATTGGTAAATAGATATTTATTTCCAGAAAGCCTTCTTTTTGTGATTTCTATTTGAAACTGGTCACTGCAACAATGGAAAAATCTGCCGAATTTTGAAATGTCTACCACGACGTTCGGATTGGTTTGTTTGCTGTAAACACAAACAGACGGTATTTTTTTATAAATATCCTTCGAACGGTAATTCTAAGGAAATTTTTAGTAGATTCAGAATTACATTGTGCGTCTCGAAAGTTGAATACCAAAATGTCATACGTACAAAGCTTACTCAAAAGCGCATTAATTTAAACGCTGCCTTTTGTACGCTAAATTGAACCCATATGTTCCAATTACAGAATTAAAATACGAGATTTATTTACAACTAAAACACAATAATTAAAAACTACTTGCATGATTTTTCAGGACCAACTGTAGTCCTATCATCCTGCAGACCGTCACAGAGAAACAGTGAGGCTGGTATTAAATACAGAGACATCCCATGACACATAAGGCTCCATGTTGCCACAACATGGTAATCGATAAGAAGAAAAGAAAATAGCTGATCACGTAGCTTTTTCGTCATAGGCCATATCATCATTTGCAGGAAAAGTTCCAGTCAGTAACCTCCACGGTTGTGGAGTAAAGGCTGACAGGTCCTCATTGCAACGGTTTTGAGCATAACCGACTATACACAAACTTTCTGTGAAGAGAAGAGGACGTCGATTATGTGCAAAAGCTATAATTGTAGCGTTTTCCCAATCTGGTGTATAGAATTCTTGAATAACAGTTCTGGCAAGGGCTGTAGTAGAATAACCGGTCCTGATATTATGTTTGTGGTCTTTCCTTCTAACAGCTAAAGTCCTAAGTGTAGAACCTATATAGAACTGATTCGGCATAGTAGAAACCCCAGAAATCAAGGGGATCCTGTATACACCATGTGTTTGGGTGCTCTGGATTGGATCGCGGTCCTTCTTGATAAGGCTATATAAATATTATTCGAGCGGACCCCAAACTCTGAGTTATGTTTCCTACACAAATATTTTAGGGTCAACGTAATAATGAAGATTTGTCCTTTGTTAAACTCCCTTCACTCCGCTGCCTTTACCATCTGAAGAACAAGAATAACACTGATTAGCAGAGCCCAGTTATCAGCTGTTATTTTTACCGTTTCATGACTTTCACGCTCCTCATCGTTTACCTGCATTTGCTTCGATTTGCAAAGACTTGCTGTTCTTAATAATTGGGCTGTATGGTGTATATACTGGAAAAATTATTAGAGCGGGGTAATATAATAAATAGTAGGTCGAATTGTGAAAAAATATTATCAGTACTTTTTCTTTGATGAAACACGATCATTGTCTGGAACACGAAGTTCAGTGTTGAAACGCAATACTTCGCGGCATTTCTTCCTTTAGTTAATTTCTTTCTTATTTCAATTTATTATTCACAGAACACAAACTGTAATTCCAGAATGAATAAATTTCCAGGGAATAATTTCACAAAAAAGGAGAACACTATATTCTTGCAATGTATTTCACAGCTTATGATTTTATAATGAAATTCGTTCGCGATCAAAGGCAATTATTCAACTGAATTATTACTGAAAACATCTCACATAAGTTAAAGAATATACTGTCTTACAGACAAACAACGCTGCTATTCAAAATGAAATGGACAGTGAACATACATTTTTACTTGTTTCTTCTTTTAAAAAAGGTAGGATAACATCCACAAACAAAACCAGAATTTGCGTGGTAATTTAGTCTGTTTCATTTGTAGAGTCATATTGAGCCATACATTGAGAAAGATTGCATCACTAATTATATTCCGGCGTCGTTTTGCGAAATATTTCGCTAACCTGATTACAAAATCAATAAATGTGGTACCATGCAGTGTTACTTGTCACTCGAGCTTCTGCGTTTGAACACTTGAAATAGTGTTACCAACATTGTCTTATCATGCACAGTTACGAAATACGAGTGTATGACGCAAATCGCAAAATGGAGCTCTAGACACCATTGCGAACTCCTTCCTCAAAAGAGAAACAAGGGTTGCATAAATATCGCTTTCTCCTCAGAAATAAATACAAGTGATATCACAAAATTCTTTGTAGATAACTTTGCATTTTTTGGACCAATTTTTCCATACTCTTAATAAATGTATATCTTTTATTTTTACAACATTTTTGTCTTATTTTGAAATTGCAAAGCATCCCTTGCAGATATCAGTTGAATTTCTTGGTTAAGTAAGATGGAATTAAATTATCGTGAAGAAATGTTCATTATATCATCAATTGTAGTGTTAAATTAAAATGCTGTTCAGCTTATTAAAACATGTTTTCGACTTTCAGTGTTTACAATTCGTGAAAACAAGTATTCATCTCACGTATCGTAAATCGGAACAGCATTTACGACTTCGTAACTTACACAACGTCGGATCTATCCTATAGTTTCTTGGTCAATGAACAGTTGAATGTCATGTTAATTTCAAAAAGTTGACAAAAACTTTCAGCAAAAGAATGAAGCAAATTATTTCCTAAAAACATGTAATCACATGTTGCTGAAAGTTAATCAGAGAATGAAATACAGTAGAATTCGGTTATAACAAAGAGCCCGGGACCGGCGAGAACCCGTGTTAAATCCGGGTTCTTGCTAAATACGTTTTTTGGTAAACATTCTAACCGTTTAGAAATGAGCATAACAGATATTATGCACATATAAGTTTTAAATTTTGTTATTCATAAAAAATGGATTTACTTAAAAATTTAGTTAATTAGCTACATTGTTATTACAGTTAATGAAATCCCTCAAGTATTTTTCACTTGACGACCACGTGAAACCGACAGCTGTTTGACTACACAATAGAGATGAGACGGGCTCGGGCGTGCTACGAATAGCATCACCACTTTCATCTCGGGCTCGGGCGGGTTCGGACGAGCTGCGAATAGCATATTACATTGGCGTGCAAAAATTAAGGACGCGACAGTTTTTTTGAATGTAACGTCGGGCAGAAGTGCTCCACATCGACTCAAATCATACCATAAGATCCCCAAGATGTAAGAATATGGGACAAATGAGCAAAACCGTCCAAACAAGGAATCCAAAGGATACAATGGCACTTTTTTGAAAAGGTAGCTTCGAGCACAACTGGACAGAAGACAGAAACGTCCATGTGACGGGCGGCTGCCAAGAAAAATCCAGTCTTTAGAATGGGATTTGATCACCCCTGACTGCGTTGCAGGATTTACAACGTCTGTCCATGCTGAGGACGAGGTTGTCAAGGAGCTGTTGAGGCATCGCGACCCATTCCTCTTGTAGCGCCAATCGCAGCTGCGGAATCGTTGCTGGCGGCTGGTGACGTGCTGCCAAGCGTCTCCCGAGAAGGTCCCACACGTCTTCGATTGGATTTAGGTCCGGGGACCTTTGCGGGCCAATCCATGCGTTGAATATCTTCAATCTCCAACTGCTCTGTGGCAGCCACTGTAGAATGAGGTGTAGCGTTGTCGTCCATGAAGAAGAACTCAGGACCCACAGCTCCTCTAAACAGACGCACGTGAGGCACGAGAACCTCGGTACAATAGCGGACACCAGTGAATGTACCTCCTTGAAAGATGTGGAGTTCAGTACGGCTACCAAGCATGATACCGCCCCAAACGAGAACTCCGCCACCTCCAAACCGGTCCCTTTCGATGATGTTGGAGGTGTGATTGCGTGTTCCCTGCTCTCTCCAGATGTGTATACGTCCAGAATCGCTCGTCAGACTAAATTGGCTCTCATCCGTAAAGATAACTCGTCCCCATTGCTGATGTGTCCAGTTCTTGTGTTCCTGGCACCACTGAAACCGCCGTCTCCGATGAGCAGGCGTTAATGGCACACACCGTACTGGTCGTCGTGCAAATAGAACACCTTTGTACAGCCTCCTGGCCACGGTAAAACGCGATAACGGACGTCCAGTTGTCTGTTGTACGTGCCTTGCGATTTCTCCCGCTGTCTGCCGTCTGTCTCTTCTCGCCTGTAGGACAATATACCGGTCGTCCGCCGCCGTGGTTGCTCGAGGACGATCACATCTAAACTCTCGGACAGCTGTTCCTGTCGTTTGAAATGATCCCCAAGCTCGTGAAACGATGTTGTGAGCGATCCTGAACTCCTCGGCCACACTAGTCACACTTCGACCTCATCCCAACTTCTCAATGACGCGACCTCTGGTAAAGTCATCCAGATGTCGTCTACTGAATTGCATGTTGGCCATATCACACGGTGGTAGCAATTCGACGTCGTTCAAACCGATGTACACCGTGCAATAGCTTTCACCTAGTTGCTGAGCGTACAGCGCCCGCGTGCTTTATACCCTTCCGACACCCCCCCCGCTACGTCATGCTGCATATGTGCATATGCCCTACCGTACCGGATCCTAGTCTATCTCCTGAGTGGGCTTTCGGTCCATTCTGCCTGCTCGTTCCGCTGTTATGCTAATTTCTCCTCATCGTCCTTAATTTTTGCACACCAGTGTAGTTACATCTCGGGCGGGCTTCTTTTTTTATGTTAAAATACTCAGTCTTTCTTTTCTGGTTTTTTTTTGTTGTTGTTGTTTCTGAGGTTTTTGATGTGTCATTGTGTGATAGTTTAAGTGATTTTTAAGAGATTAATTAGCCTAGGAAAATAGGTGGTTGTGGTAGGTAAATAGAGATTAGGGAACTGCGTCTTCGCACAGACGCAGTAGAACTGTCAGTTCAGTGACCAGCTAAAATTTTCTTTGGACACATAAGAAAAGACAATCTCAGTTCTCAAAAGAACCATCCGCAATAAAAAAAAGGGGGAGGGCAAAAGGAAAAGCCGCTGGTGTCATACATTTGACATTGAAACGTAATGCACAAGAGCGGAAACAATCTGTTATTAATTAGGACGTAGAGGGTGGATAAAGATATGCAATTTAACTATGTTGTGAAGAATAGCTCAAATGTAGGTTGGAAGCTGAAGCGCGAATCAAAGTAAATTCCTCAGAGGAAATAGTCCGATTGAAAACAAGCGGTAGGACAGCCGGGAGATTTATTGCTTCGAAGGATTTGTTCCGCCTTTGTGAAACCGGTCTTAGGATCTCAGTGACGGAAGTCGTCCTCCAGTATTTCAGAAAGCATCTTTAAACCGAAAATCGTAAGGCGGCAAAAAAACAACAACAAATTAAACAAAGCTTTTCTAATAGCTATTACGGTCGTCTCCACTCAACAGTCATCCCTTAAGTAGAGTTACTCTTTTTATCCATTTGCGCATTACAGTATGAATCATCCGTAACCTGAAGTTATACATAAAAAGTTAAATATTAGTGATTGTAAACCAGTTAAAAATGAACTTTGAAAATCTACAGTGTCGAAACATTTTTTCCAAATTATTGATTGCACGACCAACGCAAAATTGGATTATGTTCAGTGCGAGAAATGCGAATGCATTTTGAAATAAAAGTTCTTCAGGATCTAACAGACTTTTGCGTCATGCCAAAATATGCGTGAATAACATTCCCTCTCCATGCACAAAAAAGGTAGACAGTTTCTTTTTCTCAGATAAAAAAAAATATCAACTACTGCAAAATTTCCTGTGAAACTGTAGAACAAAATTTTTATTTCAAGGTTATATCCTTTCTAATAAGAAGCATAAATGTTGAGCATCATATTCCACGCTTCTTCCTGTTCCATGTAAAAATCGGATAAAAGGGAGAAAAGCCTCAGCACTTGGAAAAGTCGGGCTCGGGGCCCACAGCACACAGACATGATGGGGATAAGTCGGGCTCGGGCCGAAGCATTTCGTGCTTCGAAAACTGAGCCCGAATTCATCTCTACTACACAACACAACACACATAAAACAAAATAAGCAGCGATTGTTCCAATGCAAAACTCACTTGAAATGTGATACGGAAAGTGAACACAATATAGGAATTATTACCTCCTGTTTCTCCTCCGGCGAAAACCCTATTCCATTACTACCATATCCCTCTCTGCAGTCGTCATCCAGAAATACATTTACATGTGTATGAGCTCCACTCATTCTATTTTTCCCTTGGAGTAGCTGGTCGGGTGTATCTGCCGACTGCGATGTATTGGGTATATCTGCTGACGCGATACACCCAATACATAGCCCCTTTGAGTGAGTGGCTATGCATTGAACAGCTCCCTTGTTGAGCGTTTGATTTGCTCCTTCTCCACTGCCTTTCTATCTACATTTTCTCACTAGCACGCAAGGACTTCCCTGCGCTGTTACAATTTCGTACCGTTTCTGTTCCTCCATTCCAGAGCAGTGAGCAGCAGATTTTCTCTGCCTCGTTAAATACGGAATTTCATTAAATTTTACTTTGTGGCTTTTTTGTCCTTCGTTACATCCGGGAACTTAATTAAATTTAATTCGTTAAAAGCGATCAAATTAGCTTTGAATTAACATTATATCAAACAAAAAATCCGTTTTTGCTCGTTAAATCCGAGATCTCGCTAAATGCGGGTTCGTTGTAAGCGGGTTATTCTGCATTCATATTGCGGTCGTTTCGGATATGAATAACTTGCTCATTATTTTGCGGAAACTAAAAACTGCATTTTTTTCGGGCACGTATCATCACAAACATGAACTTAGTAAGCAGGGACTATTCACATGATCAGAGAACGAAATCAAATAAAATTCAGATGATTATAGAGCACTGTATTAACAACTAATATAGAAAGTAAATACAGAGTCTAAATGCAGTGCAACTTCCAAATCTCCTGCTTCCGGATTAGGGACAGTATATCTGAAAGAAAGGATATTTTTCTCACTTCATTTCTTAACATTTACTGCGATATTGTGTTTGGTACGAAAAATACCAATGATAACCGCACCCATGTAGCAAAATGTTTTTCTGAGAGTAGAAAGTGTGATCTGCACTTCGTGAAATTAATATTTGTCAATCATCAGCACCATCCGAGTAGTTCTTGATTCCATACGTTTTACTGTATATTTAAGAAAATTTTAGAACTTAAACGAACCTTACTCAGCTGAGTACAATACATCCATTTCATTATTTCGTAGTCAGCTGTCTACAAGTTGGTCTGTTCTAGACATCATGCTTAGTTCTTTAAAGCGAAAAATTCCGGATATCAGTTTTCCATTTCCTACAATGTTCTAATGAGCATTTTTTGAAAAAAATCAGAGATGGAGCAGAAAAGGTGGTTCGGAAGGAGTGACGACAGTACTGTACATTAGATAAGGAAGCCAATCCAATTTTCGAAGCGTTTGTTTGCTGAGAACCGCGGAGTGCGTTTTAAATTTATTTTTCTATAGATGTACGTACTGTCTAGTTACCAATCACGAATAGAGCTGAAGCATCACACAGTGCACGTGCTCCAGTTGTGCAAAGTAGCGATTGTCATTGATGGATCGTCCATCGGGAACTACACTATGAAGGCATAGGTATTTTGACAAAAGCAAGAGTATTTATTAGCCGAAATGAGTGTATTATAGTTACCCACATTTGGACGTTCTGACAGCAGGAAACTGTTCATTCTTTGTAACTCGGTACATCGCCTGTAATACTGGATAGAAACCGAGACAAACACGGTATCCATCGAATGATGATACTGTATCATTCCTATTGTTGCCTTCTAAAACGTGTGATTGAACTTTGGAGTTGATTCTGTGAACTGGTATATTCACATTCACTGACTCGAAGATCATAATTTTTACCTTACTTAATAAATTGATAAATTGTTGCATTTAAATTGTATGTTCATAATTATTGTTGAGCACATAATCTGACAACCTGAAACCTAGGTGTATAGTTTTAGTATTCGGTATGACTATTTCAAACCTAGGTGATTTTTTTATTGTTTGCTATTGTGTTTAAAGACCCGCAGAAAGATTTAGGGCGAGAAACAGTCGTCAGTCCCTATTTTAAATCCACTTGTTTCATAGAATATAATGCCGTGAGGATTGACAAAAAACATGATATACCTCGGATTCAAATCCAGGTCCGAACCCAAAACACATTAGAGGCCTGTGACTTAGATGTCCCGACCTCCGGGCGAATGGTTTAGGACTTTCTGAGTGGTAAGAGATTAACACATCCAGCCGCACAAACATTGGTCATTACAGAAACGGAAAAAATTATTCGAATGGCAGTCAGATTTCACGCAACTACAAACCTTTAGTTGCGATAAGTGGCAGTCGTCATAATGACTAGCAATAGCGCAAACCTACGCCAGCAATCTGCGATTCACAGTCCTTGTCGATAGGAGGAAATCCATACTGCCTATACACCTTGTGGAATGTCCTCCGCTATGGATCTTTAGTATGCTACGGCTTGCCGTTGAATGCGGCGATCTAGGTATTCGAACGTCCGCCTATGTGCACGGTATGCACGTTATTTTCCTCCACAAACTGTCGGCACATTTGCCAGAAAGCTGTTGCATCTCGATGCGTTTCCGCCGCAATGCTACACCGGGATCAACCAACCGTACGCAGTAGTTCTATGATGAAGCCCCTGATAAAGGTGCCAGTGAGATGGTAGGATTCCCGATGACGTCATCCAGACATTCTCACGCCTTATACGTGCTTTCTCCACTGAGATCACCCCGACGCAAAGGTCCATATGCCCAGGTGACTGAGATCTACCAACCGTAGCTACGTCGAACCACTTTTACCTCCTTCGCTTATCCCTTGATTGACTCGTGACTGAAAACACTTAACGTAATCCAGTTGTTGACACATACCCAACAAATTGTATGGTACTGCGTCAAATACTTATTGGTGTCGCATTATTATGTCGAGCAATGTATTTAAGGAACATAAACATTTCGTTGGCAAGGCTTTGGGAACGTATCTCTCAGGATCTGTTTTCTGATTCCAGAAGAAATAAAAGAAAAAACGATTCTCATTTGCTTGAAAAATGTCGAGTTATTTAACCTTAATCAAAACGGAGAAGCATTTTTCTTTGAGTATGTCTCACGTTGCTTGTAATTTAGGGTCGTCCTGATTTCTCTACGTTGTTTGTCAATAACATCATTATTTTTAACCCACAGTGACACAGAACCTCGAAAGTTTCGAAAACTCGGCAATTTTAGATCAGATATCAATAAAAACTCCCAAGAGTGCTTGCAATTTCTCACCTCGCACACGTAGTATTTTCCTTTAAATTAAACGGTAGAAATTGGTAACATTTCTTGTGAGAGGTGCAAAAACGCATAGTGTTGACACAATTCTTACAAAAATGACTGACAATCAAATTCAACAAACAAGTGAGAATTTGTGAAAAATAATGAAAATAACTGTAGAAAAGTAATGATTTAGGGAATCGTAGCAATGCCTCTTTGGGAAACAAAAAGGGTAAGGGGGAATTTTTATGCCTCTGAATATCTCTTACAAAATGATTTGCATCTGCTTAATAAAAGTTCAAAGACGTTATGGCAAACATTTACAAAGGAAGAGAAAAAGAAAAGGAAAAGAAAGAAAGAGAAAGAAAAACGATATTTTAAACAGATTTTAGGGTTTATTGTGGAACTAGTTGTAAACCTTTATAATGCCTGACAGATCAGGGCTTCACATAATTTTCATAAATATTTCAGAAAAAATTCATTTTTGGGAAAAAGTAATATGTAGAATACCATAGGAGCGCACAATCATATCTGAAAAATTTAACTATTTAGAAAGGGACAGGTTAATTAAAAAACTCAGAGAAATGACTGGATTTTACGTAACAAATTTTAAACCAAACAAATGTGTCGCATCATTTACTTGTTGAGTTTGAAATAAGATCAGATCCCAAATACTTCGAGTGTTCCAATATCGTTTTTTTCATGTGATTCTAAATAATCCTTCCAGAAACGCGTCATTTGTGCCATATAAAACATTGAATAAATTCATACCTTTAATGATTATGATGTTTCTTCTCAGTTTAAAATATATTTGGCTAGATTAAATATTAAACAGAAAGCAGTTTTAGTATATTTCAGTAAACATGTTTGTTTTATTTTTTAAGTCATACCAAATTTGGTAAGTTCTGTTTCTCGTCGAAATATTTTCTGTTGAAGTTTTTTTACTCCAAAAATATTTCAGCGGGCTTGCTGCCTAAACATTTTACCTATCTTTTACTTTATCTTTAAATTGATTTAATACAATTTTTGTTTGTTTTACATATTACAGTTTCCATCCAGGATTGTTTCCGAAGTTGTCGTTAAAAGAACACGAATAAGGCATTTTCATCATCATTTTCCTTCTTCATTGGCTCCCTAAGAATCTTGGCTACAATTGTCACATCAATTCCATTCCACTCTGTGTTTTACTTTCATCTTCCAGTCTAGGATCCACACTTCTTTCATTCCTTGAACATTATTTTCCCAAAATTTACGTAGCTTTTTCCCGAAGTCGTCTTCCAGCTAGTACCTATTTGAATTCTTGTGCATGATGTTTGTGCTCTCTTATTCTTTCCACCCGTAGAAGGAAACTTAATTTCCATGGCTTCTGTTCGTCTGTCCTTATGGGAATCCATAAAAATGATCTTCTTTTCGGCAATTTAGCCCTAGACAGTCCAGGGGTTTACCTTCCATACACAGGACTCAGCCGTTTGGTTTTCCTATCCTGTCATCCTTTCCTTTCTTCTAGACTTCCTTCATTAGACGGGAGGTTAACAGTGATTTTCCTGTCTCAGTGACAACGGTGACAGTTCCACCGAAGTAACAGTGACTTTAAACAGTAGCATAATCGCCGTTTACGACAGCAGTGACGGAGCTGTAAAGAAGCCGGAACTGCGAGTCACCGTCTTTCTTGTAACAGTAACAAAATTACTCTTTACGACAGGCATTACGGAGCAATAACGGAAAGGCGAGTCAGCGTCTCGCTTGCAACTGTGACAAAATTGCTGTCACAATCGGCTCTCTTTGAATTCTTTGTTTACGAACAAACGCGCAGCGGAACCCAAAACAAAATCTGTCTGAAGCGTGGGAACAAGAGGAGACTGAAAAAAAGCTCATATCACTATCAACTTCTATGATGTTCAAACAAAAGAGGAGGCAAACTGTTCATATAAGGTGACATGGTAACCGAAACTTTGGACCTCAAGCATTGCTCTGGCACGGCTAACGGTGATATTATGATAAGTGCATTTGGAACTGTAACTTTCTGTCACTGGCCATAACGGTGATAAAGTAACCGTTACGTGATTTCCGACCGATATATATCTTCATGTCCTCAAGCATTTTCTTCAACCATCCGTTTCTTGGCTTTCCGTCTCATCTATTTTCTTGTATCTCCATTTCTATCGTTTTTCGAATTGGGCTTCCTTCCTCTCTTCTTCATATATGTACATACAGCCGATCTCTGACGACTCTCGTTTTAGTTTTCATTATTGTTTTCTAATTCCAACAAATTCTTTATGTTCTCATTTCTTTTAAGTTATCCCCTTCACATAACTTCCCATCCATCTAAGCATCGACTCATCTCTGTTCTCCCCAGTTTTTCATTTTTTACTGTTTTTCCAAGCTTTTGACTCATACAAAGGAACATTTTTTTTACTTTTACCGGGGCTTTCTATCTTTAAAGACTCTTTCCACATGTTTTTCATTATTCTCAGTTGGCCCCTAACTGCATTTTTACAATTTCTAAAACACTGTAAGATTGGTCCCAGATACTTAAACTGGTTAACTTTTATTCATTGTTTACCTACTCTATCATGCATAAATAACTGATCACCGCTGTTATAGTATATTTATGCATAGACCAACTTGTTTTAAGGGCTGATATAATGACCAAATCGTCAGCAAACAAAATGTTCCTTTGGCCTCACTTCTACTCGATGTATCCAAGATAGTTACGAAAACGAAAGGGTTCAGAACATTTGAATTATTAAAAGAATTAAGAAATATCTGACTTCATGTTCTTAATTTTAACGCAACTTTTTGTGTTTACGTACATTGCGTTTACAATTCTTACCAGTTTCTCAGATACTCCTTGCTTCCTTAATGACCCGATATATTATTACGTTTTATTAATGCGCTTTCTCCAGATCTACAAACATTTGGTAAATGCTTTTGTTCTTATCTAAGTATTTTTCTTGTAACTGCTTCATATTACGAAAGTTTTTTCCATGTTCCCATTGTCTTTCATAACAGCAAACTGAATATTGTTTATTTTTGCTTTTTCTCTTAATCTCTTTTTTACGGTTCTCCCAAATGTCTTCACAAGGTATTCTGTCAGTTTTATACCTCTGTAATTATCACATTCCAGGATGTCTAAGTTCTATTTAAAGATGGGTATCAGTGTCATTTTCTTCCAAAATCATTTTAAATTTCTTCCTCCCTCCAAACCCTATTGAGTAATTCCGGTTTTCATTTTGCTCCAACTCCTACAGCCTTTAGCATCTGAATTCCCACGTGTGACGGTCTGTCTACCTCGTTACTTTTCATCCAGTGGATGTCTCCTGTCACTTTTTCCTTTGTCATCTCCATTTTTTAAACTGCCATTTTTTCTTGGTTTTCCAACATCGATCCGGGAGAGAGGCATTCATGATTTAATAGGTCATCGAAGTATTCTTTCCACAGTGTTTTAATATCTACATAATTTGAAGAAATATTACAATGTTTATTTTTAATGAGACCAATATTGCCAAATTATTTAGATGCTCTGTTTTCCTTCCAGGCTTCTTGCTATGGCCTCACTTTTTCACCCTTATACCCTTCACAAGTGTGTTTGTGTCTTGCTAGCCTTCATGCTCTGGAAGCTTCATTTCCTCCCTTTTAGGACATCCTGAATCTGTACGTTGAAACTCAGAATTTCTCTCCTCTTGCTGAATCTATTTTCCTTTAATTTCCCGCATATTTCTTCCATAGGATTTATCACTGTTTCGTCTATTTTGTTCTACGGATTAGTCACATTTTTTTCCTCGGTGGTTTTTCTCTTCTTTTTGGACTTTACCTAACACTTTGTTTTTGACCACTCCCAGGTTTTCAGTGCTTTTTCTCACATATGTTTTGTCATTTTGTCAATTTTTAGGTCACATAAACCCGTTTTATTTTATGTTGTTAAGAGTGTTCTTGTAATTACTTTACATCGGTTATCAAATGACTCCCGTTTCCAATATGCAGAGGGTTTTAGTTCTCGTGTTTGCACTCTGATGTGGTATAAAGAGGACTATTTTCTTCCTAAATTCCGTATTTGCTGCAAAAAGCTATTCCCCTTTTGCAAATGCCAACGTATTTTTTTGTCTCCCTTCGTTTCTTTTTACATGCCCATGAACACTGTGTACTTTGTTAAAACGATCATTTCAGGATCTCATCTAAGCATTTAGATAAACTCCAATAACTACTGTTCTATAATTAAGGAAATTTAAAATCAAATTTTCCAAAAGACTAAAATGATAAAATCCACAAAAATGGCGTACATTATTATTATGGCATCGTCTTTTTCCTTCTATTTTGTTGTACCTAATAGGACTAAATATTCTTCTGCAAATTTTCATTTCCAACCTCTACACGATTTCCTCATCACGGACTATTTCTCAGCTAGGTTCTAATTCAGAGGCCACATTACATCTCACGAGGATTTCTAAATTCCCATTTTATGTATGCTTAAAGAAATTTCACTTAAAAATAAATGCTGTACAGAAAAGTAAGCTGTATTTGCTGCTGAAATTATAGGCTGAATCTCCTAGTAAATTTTGATTTAGGAATTAATTACTGTTGCAAGATGTTTGAAAGAAGTAACACTCCTAAACTGCATGCTGGCACCTTGAAACATATGGTTATTATATTTGCTATTTCTGAAAAATTATAAAATTCCTTGCCTTCATTCATCTGTAGTCCAAACCTTTTACAGAGAGTTTGATGTATTCGTAACGCTGTTCGATTTGCCTCACACCGAAATTTCTCAGCACGTATTTCGAGTTCTAAGTCTAAATTTTCAGAATATTGGACCTTGTACGTTCATTACTGTGGAATCACTGGCACTTCGGCGCACTGCGCCTTATAAACCAAACGACAAAAAAAAATTCAATGTTATTACTTTTTGACTTTAAAATCCTAACATGCTTAACTCCATGAAACCACAAACCATTTTTTTTATCGCACACTTATTCTTACACGTTACATTACTTTTTTCCCTTCGACTCTGTACGTGTTCGTTCGCTCGAAACATTTACATGTGGCAGGAGCTTTCAGAATTTATCTGCATAACAGAAGCTTTTTATTTAACTAAAAACCCTGCGGAAAGCCCACACAAATGTTCTCTTTGTTACAGAGAGGTACAACTGGAGTGAAAAATCCAGGTTTATTGATTTTTATGAAAATCCCTGGAGAAGAAAGATATTTCTGCTCCTTAATTCTCAAGCAGTCCCTTCGTTGGAATCGCCGGAGACCAGAGTCCCGAACAAAACATGAATAACATGTACGTGCAATGGCACTACCTCTCTGGAACCAGCGATCTTAAATGAGGATCTGGCGTTTAGTCTCAGACGTTCAAGAGGGTCGTTAAATGCCGAAATAAAAAAAAATGTGATGGTCGACTAGCTCTAGTTATCCTATTGTAAAACTGGTACATCACAAAAAAAATCACGTGCAAATGATCGTTTATTGCGAATAGTGTAGATAAAACAATTTTTTCATGTTTGCTTCTTTCAAAGTGTTTATCAAATCCGTCCTCGTGTAACTAAATGATACCAACACATTTTGTGGTCAGATTTTGAGTGGTGCCTTTTTTTTTTTTTTTTTTTTTTTTTTTTTGCTAGAAAGTATATTTTCCAGTGCGAAAAAAACTGCCATCTCAACAAAGTTCGACACTTAGAATTCTTGGAATTCTTTTCATTCTTTTTTTAATTTTTTTCTGATATGTCAAAAAGAGTTTTCGGAAACCTATGAAAGAGAAGAAATTCTTTTTCTCGCGCATATAAAATTTGAGATGAGAGGGAGAGCCTGGCATACAAATGCGATCATAGCATTTTATTCTGGCATTTTTTCCCTGGCATTCATAAGTTTTGTCTCCTGAGGATTGTTTGGCGTGTATCCCTAAAACTCGCCATGCATCATTCCGTATCCCAGAGCATCAGGTTTATATTTCTAGCCGCACGAGGGCACCAACACGTAATCGCTACGAGAAAATCCGCGCATTTAGGAAGTTGGGAAAGAAGATGACACCTGGGATCAGGCAGTGAGCGATCTCGATAGCTACCATCGTCTTCCTGCTCTTCGCTAGGGTGGAGTGAGGATGGCCCCTCGAGAAAAAGAGTCGCATTTCGACTGTGGACATCCGGGCCTCATAAGGGACCAAAACATTTTCCCTAGGCCTTGACCATGCCATTAAAAGTTACCCTCTTGCATCGACCCATAGATGGCGGTCTTTACCAAGAGATTGATTTTCGCTCTTCAACATTTTTCACATTCTAAATTTGTTGCATTTCAGGTTTTAACGCTACCGATATACCAAGCGGATTGTACACATAAAAAGGGCGAATTTGGATGAAACATAACGCAGTCAAACAGAGAGCGTAGTATTTTTTTCTTGCTTTGTTTTTATATAAGAGCTGAAAATTTTAAATTGCCAGGTATCGAGAAATAAAAGCATTTCAAATCTTCACCTTTGGATTTCTTTAAGAGTCAAACGCAATAAAAAAAATTTTTATGTGACATTAAGCTGGAGACGGGAGTCAAAAAGCAGAATACTATTGTACAACTAAAAATAATAACCACAGACGTTCCAAACGTTATTTTTGACAATAAGTGCCACAATTATCCTAAATAAAAATATAAACAGGTGTCCATACTGAAATGTTATTAAAATCTCCAATTTACTGTGCAGTCGATGTTTTTTTGAGTTCACGGGCAGATTTGAATCTCACGTGTCTTTGACAAAAATGTATCGAGTTTGTTTTCAAAATGTCATTAAAGCTGGAAATACACTGAAAAATATTTATTGTCCAAAATACTAGGATTAGATTAAAAGTCGTTTATGCACAGAAATTTTAATTTCATTTGTAGCCCAACAAACCACTCTCAAATAAAATTATCTTTTGGGAAACGATCTGCCAAGAAATGTAGTTCAACAAAACAGAGTACTTGCTGATAAACAAGTCCACAATGCTAAAAGATAGGCGTGCTTGTTTTAAATTAATATAATGACGAAATTTTCTTATACTATATTTTACTGTTGTGTTTTAATTCATATAATTTTCCCTTTTGTTATAATGTTTTTAGCAGCTGGTCCTTTTTTCTTATACCTTTTGGGAATTTTACTTTAACCCGAAAAATTTTTGGAACCGGATTTTCGTTTAGGTGGTGTGCTTTTATAGTCAATTTCTCCTACACTAGCATTGTCATAAAGGAATAAACATTATACTGGTGTTTTAATCACATCATGCACATATTTCCTTTTCCTTAAGCAACACAAATGCGTAATTAGTGATTCTCATGCTACATCATGCGACCCCAGTGATGATAAAAGCTTGTTGTTTATGTACAATCTTAAAAATTCAAGATAATTTACTTTTGAAAAGAATATTTGATCATATTCTTTGTACTATAGCCAGAGGAAAAACTTATTTTGCAGATCTGTGTGCAGTTATGGTTTGAAAAGGGAAATTTAAAATATGTTCGAATTATGTCGCTATTATCAAGAGAACGTTGCACGTCTGCGTAAAGAAGAGATTTGTGAAGTTTTAAAAAGAAATGGCGATAGTTCTTTTTTACGTTACGGTAAACTTTGACACCTCCTAGTTCAAGTTATCGTTAACTTTGAAAATTTGTATGTAAGTTTTGTTCTTCGTTTTCACTTTACTGCGGCCCAAAGGAATTTTAAACTAATAAATGTTTACATTCTTCCATCTGTATGCCTATAGATGGCACTATGGTCGGAATCATTCTATCAATAATTATTTCTTAGTTGCGACTATTCTTGTGAAACCTAAATCACCTGTTCTACTTCTCACACACAGCTGGTACGATATACTGCATGAAAGGTTACAATTAAATAATAATTCTACAACTAACAAACAATTATTGATCTTTCACTTTTAATTCTAGTGGATATGGATATTTTTATAGCTACGGATACAGTTTGTTACTAAGACATTTATCACTGAAACTGATATCTGTCGATTGGTGCCAGTACTTATAATAATGACCCACATAAAAGCAAATTCGACAGAAACTTCGAAGCTTCCGTCCACCATATACTTCGATAGCTTCCTACTATATAAATACCAATTCGAGGATTTGTGTCTTTCGACAATTGATACTTATTTTCCCTACGGAAGTATTAGTGAAGCAGGTGTCTATTCCTCAGAATAAAATTATCTGTGCTAATAATAAGCAATTTATAACACTCGTAAAGTATTGGTATGTAGTGGGCGAAATGTTTCACCTGAGCGTTTTCTAATAACAATTTTTGGCCATCGGCATATGCCACTTGTAGTCTTCCGTATCGTGGCTGCCTTATCTCGCCCTGTTTTCTCCCTTGTATTTCTGAAAGGCATTCTTTCTTGGAGATTAAGAACAATTCATTTCGCAACAATTATCAATTTATTTGACGAATTGCATTTTAGCAGGTGAAACGACGACCATTGTGCAGTGTGCTTTAATGTTACATTTTCTTCGTAAATGTTTACGGCGTAGTGTTTCTGGAGAAGTTTCACATATCTGATTAATATTCACTTCTATCTTACACCATAAACTAAAATTAGCTTCTTTAATAGAAGCAACGAGTAATCAACTATAATGAATTAGCTTTATTTACTTTCCGCTAAGCTAATTATTATGAATGATTCTCTTCCTACCAGCTAGCTAATGATATACTTGTACTAAGCTTCAAAATAATCAATTCAAAAGGGTGTTGTTACTAGTTAATTACGAACTTAAACAAAGTCTCAACGCTGGTTATTTATAGGAATCAAATAAATGTTATAAACCTAACAGCCAGACAGAGGTCTGACAAAAACTATGAATTGAGAAAGACTGACTTACTGAAAACTTCTTTATTTCAACGACTCTTGGTCAACTAAGGTACACACAACACTAGTAGAACAATAATGAATAATCACTCCTCGTAATATACACGCTTTCGCTTAACGACCACAAGCTCTCCTCGTAACAACACAAAGCTCCCCTAAGTCTCGATGAACGCGCCTATATACTAGCTACCACCACGTCATGACTTACACTCATTGCCAGATCTCATTCAGCGGGTGAAATAATATTTCGTTCAGTAAGAAGATAATTTACATAGTAAAATAAAATAACCAGAGATAGTAAAATCAAAAGGAAAGTGAATATAGAGTATACGTTACACAACAAACAACCTACATAATATGGTGAAAAATTCTAATGGAAGATGAAAACAATTAAAACCTTTTCCTAGCATGTTTTCCATAATTTAACTAAAATATCTTTATTAACTTCATAAATTTTCTGTAGACCAAAACCGTATGTAACAAACAAAACTCACACTGAGTTTATTATTGTAATGATGTTAATAATGAAAACTGTGTAATTTCTGTATGCCACCAGCAAGAGTAACAATAGGTTTAAATATCCCTCCTCAAATATAAGCTAGTGTTGACAGTAGCGAAAATTGTTGAGCAGGAAAATGTTTTGTAAAGTAAAAAATTCTGAAGACCTGTATGTATATTTTGAATATAAAAAATGTGGACACTCCACAACTTATTGAATGAGGCTAAGAACAGGTAAAAATTTTTCTTTATCAGAATCGTTTTTGGCAATATGATTGGATGAACCTTTTGCTCCAGAAGTTTTATTTTAAAGGAAATTTAATATACAAATATTAACATCATTGAAGGAAATATTCAACCTGAGAGCAGGCAATTATTTCTTGTCAAAATTATGTTTAACATAATGATAATGCTTTGCTTAGTCTTTTTCTATCTTCGAAATATTTCGTTTTATACAAATTGGATAGTGTAAATTTATTCTCTCCGAATATTAAGTATCGGTTACAAGTTTTACAGCTTAAAATGGAGACTGCATGGATCTCTCCGCAAAACTACAACTAAAATATCTCAACCGAAGAAATCATCACTGATGTCCAAATTAAAATGGTAGCAGATACAAATATTTCGTACATCAATGGAGATCCAATCAGAAAATGCGCTATAAGAATCCAGATTTATGTTATAGCAAGCGTGGTAGTTTGTGAGGTGACATACATTTTTGCTAGTATTTGCAGTGCATTTACCACTGTATGACCCAATTACGGTACGCAACATTTATAAAGCTGCAAGGAAAGAATCAGGACATTTGATTATAACATTGGTTGTTTAAATGGAAATCTTTACGTTAGGTTAACTTCTCCGTAGTACACTAAACGCTATGTCTTCTTAGTCGCAGCAGCTGAACGTTTAACTAACATATATACATTCACGAACAATCAAATTTGCGCACCAACAAGGAAGCATCGGATTAAACTGAAATTTTAGGGACGTAATGATACAAATGAATGATACACATGTGGCAAAAACAGAGCTGCATGACAGTTACAGAGGGGCCAGTGGCACGCAGTCCGATCATCTTCAACAGCATGTCGCCCGCCTCATGCGGTGATACATGCTGTAATACAGTCCGGCATGGAGGCGAACAGACGCCTGATGTAGTGCTGTGGCAGACTGGCCCGCACGTGTTGGACGGTGTGCTCCAAATCCCGGATGGCACGGCGGGAGCCGGCGTTTCAACTGGTCCCACACATGCTTGATAGGCGACATGTCCGGGGAGCGGGCAGGCCATAGAAGTGTCTGGACATGATGTAGGCAGTTCTGGGCCACCCGAGCCGTGTGTGGGCGGGCATTATCCTGCTGGTATAACGCACCTGGAATCCCGGACAGGAATTGGAGCACACAGAGCCGTAGGATTTCATCCACATACCGCTGGCCCATCAATCATCCACGTACCACTATTATAGCTAATCGGCAATCGTAGGCAATGGCTTCCCAGACCATAATGCTTGCCGTAGGGTAGGTGTGGCGCTCAATAGCGAGGTTGGGATTGTGCCGTTGACCCGTGGCCATCCACACACGGACACGTTGATCATCTGTCCCCAAAACGAAGCAGCACTCATTGCTAACACCGCACGTCACCAGTCTGTGGCGTTCCATGTCGCTCTGGCCAGGCGCAACTGCACACAGAGCCAGCAAAGTTTCGGTGTTAATGGCAGCACACGTAAGAGGTGCTGGGATAGCAGATTCACTTCCGCGAGGCATCGGGAAATGGTTCGTGGGCACTCATGAGCCACTACATCTGCGTGTGTAATGGACATGGTCCCCATGGGATCCGTTCGCACCCGGCGCACGATCTGTCAATCCTTTTACCGGCGGTCCTCCTGATCCATTCGGAGACGCTCCGCCATCTGGCAGTGCCGTCACATGTCCACTGCTCCCAACACAGTCAGACAGTATGGTCAGAACGATCCACGTGCTGGGCTATATGACACGCCGACTACTCTGCGGTTTTCAGCCTGATGATCAGGCCTCTCTCAAAGTCCGAACGTTGAGTAAATCGACGTCTCTGGCGTCTACTTGGCATTCTTGTCACTCTGTACTCTTGCTTGCGTCGGTCGGTGCTTTTCGCTTTCATGGGGCATCGACTACACGCCGGTTTATGAGGCTGACGGTTCGTGCTTGCAGCGCCACCACAGGGTGTGTGATCATGCGCACTCGCACCACACGTGGATCATTTGCATACCAGCAGGCACTCTGGCTATACAATATTTGCAAAGTTTTGCGGTTGTAGCATATATTCTTCTAGGTGCGCAAATTTCGTTGTCCGTGAGTGTATTTTAATTCTACAATACCGTCAGTATTCAGAGAAAATAAGGTTACTTAAGAGTCCAGACCTTTCATTAGTCTCAGTCAGCGCGTGGATACTTATTGAATCATTCACTAGTTGTTCTTTTTTTTCATTGGAGGTTTAACGACCACCGTGAGCAACTTAATGGGCTATAAGCAGTCGCCCGTCCCTAATTTAGGGTCACTGGTTCCAGGGAAGGGAGAGAGCCAGTGCCGTAAGACAAACACAACATCCATGCCTGACTGGGATTCGAACCCAGATCCCTTACGGACGAATGATCAGAGGCCAGCGCCTTAGACCCCTGCGCCACCGGGGCGGCCACTAGTTGTTCACTTCACAACAAAATAGTTCAACAGCACTTCAATCGCAATAAACGTGATAGCATACTCATTACAATAAATCGCATCTGTCTACTTTCTCTTAGCATATAACGTCGTACATAAAATATGCGTGAAATATTTCATATACCATATATTTCGGAATATAAGACGCACATTTTATCCAAAAAGCAAAAATGCTGTCAAAATCCGCCTGCGTCCTATATACCGAAGGCCATTATTATCTCCATGAATATATACGTATGCACACTCACTCAATGGACAAAACATTAGATATACCTACCTAATTGTGTGTTGGTTCTCCTCTAGTGCGAAAAATAGCAAGTACATGCCAACGCATCGACTCCACCAGATACCGGAAGTTTTTGGAGGTAATTCCATCCCTACCTGTTGCAGCATTGTCCACAACTCCGCCCGAGACGTCGGTCAAGGATCCATATCTGATGTCTTCTTCACGGCATCCCAGAGAGTTTCCATAGGATTTATATGCGGGGAACTCAGGAGCCACTGGATTGTTCAAAACCCAGATGATTGTTCCTTGAGCCGTAAATGAGCGATTGTGGCCCGGAGGTGCAGCGCATTTTCCTGTGAAACAGACCATCAGCCACAAGATGCGCGAAGGCCATGAAAGCGTGTAGGTGGTCAGCCAGCACATGCTCTATCGCGCAGCATGTGATGGCTGATCCGAAGACAAACTAAGGGATATTGTCCCTTGGGAAAGTTTCTCAAACTATCACAGAGCCACTACCGCCTTCAACAGGGCAGACCTGCAGCGAGGAGGCCAGGGCCACATGCTGTTGAAGCCACACCCGCACCTTCCAGTCAGCTTCGTACAACTGAAAACAGGATTCATGTGACTACATGACGCGGCGCCACTCTGCAGCGTTCAAGTTTTGATGTTTCTGGCAACAAGCGAGGTCTGATATCCAATGACGAGCTGTCAACAGTGGCACATGAATAGGGCGTCGGCTCCCATAGCCCATGGTATGCAACGTGCAACGTACCGTTCGCTCGCTGTTGCTGCTTGGGTTTCCGACGTTTAACCTGTATGTAGTTCGCGGCGTCGTTGCTGAACGGTTGATCTGTACGAGCCTGGATACTGTACGTCGATCCCGGTCATCAATGTCGTGCAGTCGGCCACCGCTAGCTCTGTGGGCGCTGGTACGTCCGTCGATGGTATACTTGCGGTACGCCCTTGATACGGTTCCCCTCAGGAATTCTAGGTTTCTTACCACTTGGGCGATAGAATGACACATCTGGAATCAAAGTCTCTCAGATCACCACGTTTACTGATGTTCGTCGATTGCGATACACTATTGGGAAACCTTGCTTCCAATTATTTATCTCCTGCGTTCGGTTTGGGTCAGTTCCACTCTGCGCAGGTTTGTCCATGTCAACTGCCCATTGCCCCTATCTCAAATGTTTTGTCCACTGAGTGCATACTACATTGGCATACAACCTAGAGAATATACACTAAGAAAAAATACACAAAAGAAAATCACAAAGTTTTTTTTTTATTGTAGCCTATGCAAATAACATTGGCCCCTGCAATTATGGTGTTCTCATTGTTTTGTTCAACCATAGTACACTGATGGTGTTACCAAGCATTTCCACTTGTGTCATGTACTGCAGTAGTTCTTCAAGTAGCATGTCGAATGTTTCTGTTTGTTTCTTTTTGACATTAGAAAACATTTCAGGTACTATTTTCTTTTTCATTTCAACGTTTGTCATCAACAGACGCAAGGACTTTTCCATTTTAAAGTCGGTGCAACTGGTTACAGGGCAATGAAAAAAAACCCAGAGATTTGCAAGTTATTTGGAAATTTCTTACCTGCAATCAGTCAAAAAACAAAAATCTTCTTCTGTAACGATTTATCCCTCAGAATATGAAGTTTGTTTAAACCTGCAAACTGGTTCTTCTCTATCGTGGTGACTGAATGGTCAAAGGAGCGGAATTTTTGCTCATCGTCCGAGTTGTGCATAGGCTGTTTCTACGGAGAGAGGCGCTGGTTTCGCGCTTCTCTGGAACTGGTGTTCCTACATGAGAGACGGGCGATTTCTTATAGCCCTGGATGTTCAAAGGGATCATGAAACGCCGAAACTAAAACAAAAAAGAAAGATGACACAGAATTCTCGGGTGGAATGAGCACGTGTTTTGTATCCTTTCCGACACAGAAGAACAATTTCACAGCTGACATTTACAAGATAAAACTCAACAAAAAAGATAATTTATGTACGCTTTCCGGAGACAAGAAGAGCACTTTGTAAATTGTGAAACGCAAGCAGTCTTATTCAAAGCATATTGAACCGGTTAAAAAAAGAAATCAACTAAATTTCTACACAATCATTAATACATCCGCAAAAAGTCGCTGAAATGTGTGCTACGAAAATTCACAAAACATTTCTCATAACGGAAAACATCCAAGGCAAGAGGATTTTTCTAAATCCGGTTCTTAGAAACGAAGATTCTTTTAAGTATAGTACAAAGAGAAAGCCCTCCAAGTGGAGAGATTGTGAAGTACAAACATTGGTAAATATACACTATATTGACAAAGTTCACCGGATACCTAGAAGAGAAACACAACATATCAATTATTGACATACATTAGTACGGTGTCGGCCCACCTTTGGCCTTAATGCATGCACTGACCCGTCGAGACAAGCTTACGACAAGGTTTTGGAACACAGCGATAGGTATGCTCTTCTATTCAGTACATATTGCTGCCGCTAAATGTTGCTTAGTAGAGTCCTCGGTTCCAAATTTCTTATGCGGCGCTCTAATTCAACCCATAGGTGCTCTAGGGGATTAAGATCAGGTCTCTGTGCTGGCCAGTCCAAACACGATACGGAATTATCTTCAAACCACGCCTTAACAGCCCTTGCTTTATCGCTCGGTGCATTCTCTTGCTGGTACCAACAAGGCTCGGTTCCATAGTATTGCCACAGAGTTGGTAGGGCATGATTAACAAAAATATCGAGGTAGACGTGCTGGCTAACAGGTTTGTCTACGAAAACAATGGGCCGGGACCATACCACGAAAAACACCCCCACACGAGTACACTGTCAGCTCCAAACTTGACGGTAGGAACAGTACACTGTGGTAAATAGCGTTTCCCCGGCTGCCGCCACACCCACACACGGCCATCAGACTGATGGAACGTGTATCTGGATGTATCGGTTAATAGGACCTGTTTCCATTGATCTACGGTCCACGATGAATGTTATTTACACCATGCTAAGCGACGAGTAGCATTCCGAGTGGAGATGAAAGGCTTATGAGTAGCCGCACGAACACGGTAACCCATGGAATGAAGTTCTCTGCGAATGGTACGTGTAAATATCGAGGTTCCAGTATTGTTACTCACCTGCACACTGAGGTCTTGTGCAGTACTCCGTCGATTAGCTGTAACGACTCTCCTGAGGCTTTGACGTCCTCTATCACTGATTTCTTTGGTATGCCGGTATATTTTGCTGCAACAGGCACGCCATATATCTTCCACTTATTCAGTACATCCAAAACAGTTGACTTGGGTATGTTTAAACGCCTCTCGGTTTCTCTTATGGACAACCCATATAACACTAATATAACATGTTTCCCTTCTCAAAGTCAATTCTCTCCCGTCGCAACAATTTCACTCAATCTCACACTGCTATATGATCGTGGTCAGCTGCAGGCTTGTTTTTATAGTTTGCAGCTGTACAGCGACCTTAACAACGCAGCGGATTCGTTTATTTGCTTTTGAACGTGGTGTTCGGTGACTTTTGTCAATATAGTGTGTGTAAAATGGTATTTCCCAGAAAAGCTATCACCAAATTTTTTTTCGATCGGACATTTAGAAAATCTGATATTATCATTACGGAGATTAACGTTAACGCCACATAGCGGGAAAATTAAACATTAATTTGAGAAAAAAGTGCACATAATTGTTTTTCGCAGTGAGTTGTTTTTTTTTTTCGTTAGATTTTTGGAATCTAAGATACGATTGCAAACATGTTAAGAACAAAAATTTTCTCTTACGATCCCTAGAGACAAAACATTTTGTTGCACAGTATTATAAAATGCACGGAAAATCTTCAAAATGATGGGTGACCTCTACCTAATGAAAAAAATAATATTTGAAGCCGATTTTTTGAAGACGAGCTTTTGGGAAAACACAAATATACCTTTACGATCTCTAGCATTGACAAACTCCATTATTTCACATAAAAACTGTGGATAAAATTGTCTTCTTGAATATATTTTGTTTTGAGCAACTGCGTACAGTAAAATGTACAGGTTAATCCAAAATGATTGCCCTGATTACAAATGACAATACCTGGTTTATGAACATAGATACAGAGATCACATTGTTGCGCAATAAAGAAGGAAATTTAGAATTTTGTTTCCATATCTTACAAATGTTCTATGTGACTCCCCTGGGTCCCGCGGACAACATCTAAACGGCAATCCATTTGACGCCATACATTATGAAGCATGTCCGTTGTCATTAATGCCAGTGCAAGCTGAATGCGCATCTATAGTTATTGCAGTGTTCTCGGCAACGGTGGCGCATACACATGGTCTTTGAAATACCCCCACAAAAGAAGTTACCAGGAGTAAGGTCCGGAGACCTGGGGACCTTACTCCTCGAAAAAGACCTTCGAAAACGCCTTTCCTGCTGCGGTCGCCATTTCTTCCCAGTGGCTTTGGCGTACGCGCAGCCCACTTTCCTACGTCACCATAGCAACACTGAGCAGTAGGTTCCAATAAAATTCTAAACTTCCTTTTTTCTTGTGTAGTGATATCATCTGTCTATTTGTCTTCATCAACACGTTATTGTCATTTCTAATCGGGGCAATCATTTTGAATTACACTGTATTTTACATTTAATGGCATATGCATTTAAGCCTCTTATTAGCAAGGTAATGTATCAGAAGAAGATTAATTTGCACGGTCCGTCGTTCCCACAGTTCAATATTTTTATCACAAAAAGAAAATTTCAAATCGCAGTAACAGTTGCAGAAATATTTCTACCCGCAGGCGTATAGATATATCAATAGTGTTGTAACTTTAAAAAAAGACATGCTAAATATATTAATATAAGCTGAATGTTTTGCCTAGCATAAAATTCCTATTTTTCTCTTTTGAGTAGGGTATAACGGATGCTATTAGTTTCGTAGGTAACAACGTGATTATTTACATCACTGATTTTACGGTGGTAAATATTTCATCTGTTATCCCTGTATCAGTAATGCTGGCAAGTTTGTTAAAGAACGTGTAGTTTGCTAACACAATTTCTTCATTAAATAACCCAGAAAAAGCATAGTCATAAAAACAATTTGTTACACTTTCTCCATTTCGTCGTTTTGCTAAATCTGGTATATCATAATTATGCAAAAATTAAACTTATTTGTGAAATATATGGATTCCTGAATGTCACACTCTCTTACATACATACACAAATCTATGTTAAATTCTCTTCTTACCTCCCGTCCTATAAAGAGATAGACAAGAAATCCTTTTCTGTTTAAAAACATACCGTCAAAACAATCCCAAATGTTTACGCTGTACATAACATAAAATCTGTTCAAATTATAGTAGCAATAGTGTGATATAAAAACGCGTTGTTCACACATGTTTCTACACTTGTCTTCGGTATATTGTACCGTACTTAGAGTGCTATGTTTCAATGGACGGACTTAGAAATTATTGCATGCAAATAAAATGACTCACCATATATAAAAGGTAATCCAATAAAAAGATGAAGAAGCAATTAAAATTTTACTTGTATACACAATAACACACACGGGTCCATTCCATGTTAGATCACGGAATTTTTTTGCAAAATGTTACCCACCGACTAGGATTTTAATGAAACCTTATAAAGATATGTGAAAATCCTAAGTTTCAGTTTTTAAACCTAATAGTTCTTAAAATACAGTGCTCCAAAATTTAGCCGAACACCCACTTTTGCAACTGAGCAGTAGCATGCTGCTTTTTACATAACATGCTGTACTTTATGTGCTACTGAATTTAGGACAATGAAACTTTGGAATCACATGGAAAAGGGTCCCTAGTTATTGAGAACACTTTTCATTTTACTTGAAACACCAGTTAAATGAGTTCCACCTACTGGTGAAGTGAAAAATTACAGCAAAATTTAGACATTTTATGGGAGGCTCTGTGGAATATTGATCTGGCATGAGGGATAAATTTTTATATTGATGTTTAACACATCCTATAACATATTTAAAAAACAAATGGTGGTTAGCAGCATATTTTCTCAGATAGTTAAAATTATCTAAAATGCATAGAGGGGTCTCCTTTGACAGTTCAGCCATTTTTTCTACAAACCTGACCCACCGTTTAGGCTGTTGCTGAAAATCAGCATGTAAGTTTACCTAACAAGGCTGCAAAACAATGCAATTTTTTTCCTTCCACATTCTATAGTTTCCGAGATACACCACTCGAAAGTTAGGCCTAACCACTCTTTCCACAGAAAACTGATTCTGTTTCAACTTGTGGAGTCTGTTACATCGTACCTTTTAAGTTGAAACATCCAAATATTTTAAAATACTGTAACGACCCATCCCCGCCATTAATTAGGGAATTACTGGGCGTGGTGGATGTGTGAAATTAATTAGATATTAATTAATTAAATTCGAGGCTGTATTGGAGTTAAAAAGTGTAAACAGCAGATAAAGTTTTATCTGGAGGGTTAGGAAAGATAAGATACGAAGAATTCTCACTTTGGCTGGGTAGTGGGAGTTAGCGCTTTGAAGTCGTAAATCGTAGGTCACAGCTGACGTCCAGTCTAAACAACAGGAAAGTGCGGTTCGAAACAAGACCTGGCGAGCCACTGGTAAAAACAAATGAAGATGGGGACAAGAGGGTGAGGGAATAATCGTAAATTCGTCTATTGTTTAGTGCATTTTCGAGAACAATTGCTCTATTTTGTGTGGTCCGGTCAGAAAGCAAGTTTGCGCAGTTGGCATGAAAAAAAGGAAGAAATTTGTTGTCTGTACGCTCTCCGATGTGAAAGACGAGATGTCTTCTAGCTGCTATAAGATTTGGGGAAATGAAGCAGCAAACCCCCGCATTTTTAAGAAAAAGCAGAACAGCAACTCGAGGATCTGGGTAGGCTAGATAGCCATTGTGATGGCGGAATGCTTATTTCCGTGTGCTAAAGCAGCAAATCCTGTGCTGCTAAACCATACAATAGTTGCGACTGGTTGGCCCAGTAAGAAAAGCGAAGCTAGAGAAAAATTAAGAAGTCGGCGTTGGTCACTCCAAGGAGAAGCGACGCCAAGATACGGAACTCGGGCGGGAAACGCTAAGAATAGTATTGTGTATCGTCAGCACGGTCATCCCCTAACAGATGCCGCAAAGGAGGTGAGGCGGAGCTCCGTCAACAACAACATGTGTGTGTGAAACAACGATAACAGTGCGACACCTTCGAGAGAAAGCGAGGGGACAAAGCCCGCGCAAAAGATATCGGCAGCGTAAGAGCAGTGGCTGGGATACCTAACAAATAAACAGGTGAAATATTAATTACGTATTGGATTCAAGGATGACAGCCCCATCGATGTAAGTAGAAACATTTTGTTATTATATCTGCTACGCTATTGGTAGAGGAACTGAACTGGTAAATTGTAAGAACTGACTGTGGATAAAGTTCATTAAAACTCTCTCTCTCTCTCTCATTAAAACTATCTAACGGGAACAGATCTAGGTCAAAGATGACCCAACACTTATGATCAGCATACAACTAATTTTTATACGCAATTGTGCCATTGTTATTTTTTATAGCCAATTAAATGTTTGTTTAGTGCAGTATGCACATTTATGGAACCCATTATTTATGTGTACGAATGTGATTGGTTTGAATAGCTTAAGTGCATGCCCATATACTACAGTCTTCGCGCCAAGGACAACGCCGAATGACCGTGGAAAAGAAATATAATAATTGCTCAGCCACGGTTTTTACATTGGTTGTCCGCGGTGAGATAGTGGCCGCAACCGTTACATTGGTGGCAGCGGCCGAAGTCGTTACAATACCTTTTATTTAAGCGCAAAATTCATAAGGAGCTCAGTCCTGTAACTACAGCAGTATAAATTAATGCTGTTATTAACAGTTAATTAAACTGAAATAATGAGTAAGAAAAAAAGCAATCTGTTTAAAATAAGTTGCACCATTTTTCAAGTAGCTGTAAAAAATCCGCAAAAAATAAATTGCTTTTTAAAAATACTACTATTTGGCATCATCTTGAATCAATGGTGGTAATGATTACCTGCATATTATTAGGTCTACAAATAAATTTTAAAGTGTTTTAAGGCAGCGCTACATGTAATTTGAGCGAAAACAACAATACCTTTACGAATTAAAATATGCGCCGTCATTACCTATCACATTCCGCCATCGATCGTGCAGCTGGAGGATTTCAGCCATTAAGAATACTTTGTGGTGTGACGCGATGAAGTTGTCAACCCATTTCTGCACTTCGTCACATGTCGGGAACCGTACAGCAGACACACCATGTTGCATAGATCGGAACAAATGATAGTATGAAGGGGCTATGTCGGGTCTATACACCGGGTGCTCCAAAACTTCCCAATCAAGTGTCAATAACGTTTCCTTGACCAATTTCGCGACATGCTGCCTAGCGTTGTCATGCAGTAATTTCACGGGACCCAATCCTTTGCCTGTGAACGGACGTATTCGACAGATTTCCTGGTTCAATCGCAGCAGTTGTTACTTGTAGAGATCAGCAGTAACAGTTTGTCCCTGTTCCAACAGTTCATAATAGAGCACACACACCCTTCATATCCCACCAGATGCACAGCAGATCTGTCTTGCAGAGGTTATTGCGTTTCGGTGTCGAAGTCATTGCTTTACCGGAGTCTACCCAGTGTTTTTTGCGTTTGGGATTGCCGTACGATATCCACTTTTCATCACCTGTAACCATTTTCTGCAGAAAATACTTTCTGTGTTGTTTTTTAAACAGATTCAAACACTTCATGACACGCTCATTCTTGTTCCTTTGGCTCAGGTCATGTGGCACCCATTTTCCTTCCTTCTGAATGTTTCACATTGCGCGTAAACGATTGAAAATGGTATGTTGAGTTACTCCCAGTTTTTCAGCTAGTTCCTTTTGCGTTTGAGATTAATCTTTGTCCAGCAATGCTTGCAGTTCCTCATGTGCAATCTTCTTCGGGGCGCCGCTACGTTCTCGATCGCTAAGATCAAAATTACCTGCTTTAAACCATCTAAACCAAAACTCACACGGGGTTTTCGATACAATATTCTCTCCCAGAACAGAACAGATCGATGCACATGCTTTTGCAGAGCTTTTTCCTTGATTAAATTCGTAAAGAATGCAGTGTCGAATAAGTGCAGTATCGTTTGCTATCTTCCACCCTCCGATGTGCAAGTGCGTTTGACTGTTGGGCAAACTTTTGTGTCACAATTTATATTCTGGACCACTTACGGTCACATGACAACAATGCGGGGGAATGTCGTATGTGTAAATTAACGGTATACGTCACACAAAAATGCTTTCAAACTTATTCCTACACCTAATAATATTGTTACGACCCACCCCTGCCATTAATTTAGTAATTAATGGGCGTGGTGGATGTGTGAAATTAATTAAGTATTATTTATGTTCGAGGCTTGATTGGAGTTTAAAAGTGTAAACAACAGAGAAAGTTTTTTTGGGGGTTTGGAATTCTCTCTCTATCTGGGTGGTCTCAGAATAGCTCTGTTAGGTCATAAAAATCAGGGCGCAGCTGACGGGAAGCCTAAGCAACACGGAAAGGGAAAGAAGTACATTTCGAAGAGGGGTCCACTTGAGTAAATGAATGAAGATGGGGACAAAAGGTTTAGCGAATAATCGTAAATTCGTCGATTGTTTGGGGCATTTTCGAGAACAATTGCTCTCTGTGTGGTCCGTGCAGAAAAATAAGATTTCGCACTTAGCGTGAAAATAAGGAAGAAAGTTTAGTTGTATGTACGCTCTCCGATGTGAACGGCTGGATGCCTTGGATCTGCAAAAATGAATTGGGAAAAATGAAGCAGCGAACCTCCCCGCATTTGGTAAGAAATGGAGACAACTCGAGGCGGCTGATGAAGATGCCAGTTTGCCATAAAGACAGCGGAATGCCTAAATCCGCGTGATAAAGCAGCAATTTCTAGGCTGGAGCGTAATGGAAATCAGCGACTGTTTGGCCCAATGAAAGCCAAGTTACAGGGGAATTAAGAAGTCTGCGAGTGGACAGTGGTCATTCCAATGAGAAGCGAAGCCAAGCAAAGTCGGGTTCGGATGCCAACCACTGCAGTGTGGAATCGTCACCCCCATTCATCCCCTACTGTGGAGGAAGTGAAGAGACGCGCTTATCTTACGGGGCGAAGCGAGGCCCCATGTGTGCGTGTGTGTGGTTACGTAAGCAGCGAAGCCACTACGTGTAAGTGCGACGGGATAAAAACATGGCGAAAGAAAAATATGAGCGTAAGAGCGGTGGCTTCGATACCTAACAAATATACAGGTGAAATGTTGAGTCACAATTTGGATTTATTCTTGACAGCATCCATGTAAGTAGAAACATTTTGTTTTTGTTATAATTTCTGCTACGCAAGTTAGTTGAGGAACTGAACTAATATATTTCAAGAACTGAACTAATGTATTTCAAGAACTGAACTGAGAAATAGTGAGACTGAACTGTGAAATTTAAGTTCATTAAAACTATCTCGCGGGAACTGATTTAGGTCAAAGTTGACCCAATACTTATGTTCAGAAGACAGCTGAATTTTATTCGTATGTGTGCCATTGTTATGTTTTTATAGCCAATTAAATATTTGTTTAGGCAGTCAGCGCAGTCATAGAACACGTTATTTATGTGTACGCAGGTGATTGGTTGAAATTGTTTAAGTGTATGCCCATATAATACAGTTTTCGCGCCAAGAACTCCGTCGAAGAAGATCAGTGAAGAAATATACTTATACCACTCGGCCCGGTATCGTAACATTTGATTGACAGCGGTGGGATAATGACCCACTGTCGTAACAATATTAAGCTCTTATTCATTCCTTGCTTGAATGTGAGAATGTTCAGTTACACGTATAACAGATGTTGTTCTACAGTTTATTCCGATGCATGCCTTATTGGAAGTTTTTCTAGAGGGAACCTTTCTGTTCTACAGACCACTTAAGCTAAACAGCTTTCGTGTCTTCTTCAGGAAAGTAATATGCGCGACTCATGTTTTCATCATTGGGGTTGTACTGTACATAATATATGCTGCATAGGTGAGTAGCATATATCATCATGAAGTGGCCAGTAAAATGGCGATTCAGTATCATGAGGATGCATTAACTTTATTTTCAGGTCTTCATCCTTTTCAATGTCAGTGATCATACCAAAAAATCAGTTCTTATCATATATGCATGCTACATAGCATTGATTGTGCAACTGTGGCCGATTTATAAATACAGTGCTACTTTTGAAGTTAAATATCAAACCATATTTGTCATCTCTGCTTATCCTCTTAATTCATATGGTATTTGATGAAAGTGAACAAAATTAGTGAAAGCTCCTGGTTCCTGGAATAACATCAATTTCTAAAAAACGTTCCTGTAAGTTGTTTCGTGCAATTTCAATTTCAGGCTTTGATATAAAGTGGAACTGAATGATTTTTATGTTTGCAACACAAAAATTAAAGGCATGTATCGGTTTTGTGATTTGATTTGTAATAGGTCGTTGCAGGCTTGCTGTGCTTACGATTCGCTTCACTGTACCACCAATACCATTGCAAGGTGATTTTCTATGACTAGTGGCAAAAAATGACCATGATGCAGATATTGCAAAGTCATTTTTATGTTTGCACAAATTCAAAAAATTCTTGCGATTTTTGTATTGTGTATTGTGCTGCACACCCATCTGTAAAGTAGTGAACCTTCAAGATTTCTGGATATTTATCCTTGATGTACTGCATTGTTGTTTGTTGAATTCTGTACACCATACAAACATCGTGGTCCAGATCGTCAGAAAAGAAGCAGTGATTTGAGATTTCAAGCAATTGTGTCTCACCTCTGGTGTACATAATAACTGGGTGAACGGCGCATGCCCCTGATGTCCAGTGATACAATTGTACATCATCTTGTATGAGAAATGAGTAGTTCTCACTGAAGTCCATGAGAACAATTGCCATGTCTGGGGTAAGCATTTCTTTGAGTTCCTTTAAAAACCTGAATTGCTCCTTCGCAATGTATGCATGTGGGATAAGTTTTTCTCTCTTCAACACTAGCATTTGCATACAATATTCTATTGTTGAAGTTTTTAATTAATTCTGTTCTTCCACTTGATTTTCATCATAGTCTTTAAATCTTGTTTTTAAACAATTTGCTAAATTATCTGTAGATGGGCAATTTTTGCAGTGTCTGAGCATACAGTTACGCTCTTTCAAGTCACAAACCATGTAGCCCATTAGTGTTTCATACGATTCCTTGATCTGAGCAGCATTCAGAAGTAATATAACACTTTGATGAATAGTGCAAACACATACAGAATGAGTACCAACAGCACCAGCTATAACACACCATTTCAGTCTTACACTGCAAAATTTTGAAAATCCATCCATTTTGTCAGGACATTGCTGTTCAAAAGATCTATACAGTTCTTCAAGATTACACAAAATTAGCCTCCTCTGCACATGCTGATTTCTTCTGATGCTTACAAAATCCTTCTTTTCTGACATTTGCCGAGAAGAAGTGTCATCTTCATAAAATTCCCGAATTAATTGCAATGTTTCATTGCTCAGTTTTTTCTCTATCCTTGGTTCTGGTAGTGACAAAATTCCTTTTTCCTTAATCAGTTTTTTAGATTGTCGATTGTCAGTTTTTTAGTTTGTGTTGGAAACTATGTCTCCGAAAGCGAATATATCTCGAAAGTGGGTGAGTTATCAGATGTTCTGGGGATGCGGATTATTTCACTGCATTTCGAAGGTAAAAGTTATCGCGACGTAAGTGAAGAGGTAGAAAATTGCATTTCTACCGTTCGTTAGGTCATGAAGAGATACGAAGCTCGCGGGACTGTGGCGAAAATGCCCCGTAAGGCCGCCCGAACACGTTACCCGACGAAGATCGTCGAAGAATTAGTGCATAAGTGCGACGAGATCCATCTACTAGTGCCCAAAAAATCCTGGTGGATGCAACAGGTAATTATGTGTGTACTTCTACTGTACGGCATTATTTAGGTCATGCTAATTATCACGGTGGGGTACCAAGAAAAAAGGCATTTATAAATGAGAGAAGTTAAGGAAAGTTAAGGAAGAAGCGTCATCTCGTTGCTAAAACGGATATAAATAAACATATAGACTTTTGGAGAAACGTACGATTCACAGATGATAGCAAATTCAACCATTTTGGATCAGATGGCCATACAACGATTTGACGTCACCCCAATACAGAGTTGACACTAACGAACATTTCATCCACGGTCGGACTTGGGAAGTGATGATGTTATGCTGTGAGGGTGCATGCTTTTTCTTGTTTTGGCAACATCGACTCCATTAATGACGATACGAATGCAAGGGACTTCGTCGACATTTTGCGATGTAGTTTACCTCCTGGTGTACAAAAACTGAGAATTAAAAACACTCATTATTTCCAACATGATAATGGTCCAAACATACAGCTAAAATTAATCAAGAATTGATGCTCCATAATGTCGGTAGACGATTATTGACAACGCCCAGTCACCTGATATTAATGTTTTTGAAAATTTGTGGCACATCTTGGACCTCAAAATTCGAAAACAATACATGTCTAACAAGAAGGAGCCGGAAGCAGTCATCAAGAGTTAATGGGCCAAAATAGCTACCGCCCCAATTAAAAATCTTGACTGTTCGTTGAATAAACTTCTTCAAGATATTATTGGTGATAATACTGTATATTACGTACTAAATATTAATCAGTCGTGCAAACTACGTGCACACAAAGATATGCAAGTACCTTCTGTTGGCTAAAATCTGCGTTTTCCTGAGCTAGCGATTTGTTCAGTTTATTACCGAAGATATTCATTCTATGCATTTGTTCATCTATGCTATTTGTTTGAGGTTATTACCGAAGGTATTCTTTCTTAGCATATTTTGACTCTCGTAGTGGTATGTGATCTTACTTATGTGAACAATTCTACCTGCAATCGACGAAAACCAGTTTGTGCAAATACTTTTTGTACCCACTGTATTTCATTATTCAACTTTTTATTCATATCCTACTGATCATAATGAGCGGACACCCATGGATTGCGTAATAACATATCGAATATGTACATCATCGGAAAGAATTCAATAATGATAAAACTAATTTTTTCTATGGGATGATTTCCACATAATGGTTAATTCTTGTCTTAGTAATAAATAGTGTAAAAAACTGTGCGGCTAAGGCCGGAAAGCAAGTGAAAAAATGGCGCTGTGTTTTTTGGAATTTGAAACATTTGTGTGTTACTGACAGGCAGAGGATAATTGGAAAAAAATTAAAGAATTCCTAAGATAAAAGCCGTGTTTTCCTTGGTTTTCACGAAGATCTAGCGGTAAAAAATACAACAAAAAATCGCTTTTTGTCACGTTTATTAGATCTGTTTTCTTACTTTAACATAAACTTTTACACTGCTTCGACATTTCCTTCTGTTTCATCCCACCCCACCTTATTTTGTTGTGTTACCACCCATGCGATGTTATCAGAGTAGCGAGCTCCTTGTTGCTCTAGCTTTAGTAAACAGCACGGAGCTTCGATAAAGAGAAGATTACAAGGAAAAAAAATTGCGACAAGAACGACAAACTTGTTGTCCGTAATTTACCCAAGTGCCGTTTCGTGTTTGCACTTCAGTCCAGGGAGATGAATATTTGTTCGAAGGGAAATTAAGTCTAATTAATAAGACGACGCAGGAACATTTCCTTCTAAATGAAACTAACTTTTTGTTTCCTCTTTTCTTTCAAAACAGTTACCCACTTTTGCGCTTGAATTTAAAAAGGATATAAATCTGCCCCCCCCCCCAAAGTATTTAATCATAAAAAAAGAAAAGATGCTAGAACAACCTCCTTGAGCTTTTCCTCTTACCTTTCGACTTCAAAGCGTTCATTGCTGTAAATCTGAAAACAAATACCGCACTAATTCCGAAACGTGTATTTGCAATCACTGCAATATATTCATTGTTTACTTAAACAGGTACCTATTTTGTAAACTTCATTATGATATCACATTTTTATTCACATGTCTTTATTCAGAAACAACCGGGGCCGCGTAGTACGTGGAGCTGGCTTTCAATCATTCGTTCGAAATGGGCAGATGGGCCCCTGCTCGAATCTTGGGTGAGATATGGATTGCGTCTTTATCTTATGGCACTGGCTCTCTCCCCTCCGCGGAACCACTGGCTACAAATTAGGGACGGGCGTCTTCTTATAGCCCATTGAGCTGCTCGCAGAAGTCGTTAAATCTGCAACAAAACAGCAATATCCAAGATTACATTGCATATCATACCAAAAGTAAAGGAGAAATGACAGGCAAAGTAAGAAAACTTCATGACCGACGAATATTTGCTTTTTTCTAAAGGATGGTATAACAGGGTGACTCTAAATGAACAGGTGGAAAGAACACGCAAATCTTGCACTCATGCTCTGTTTTGTTTTCCAATCTGTCAATTTTGTTGATTTTTCGTATATACAGGTTTTCTAAGAAAGTCCTTAAGCACCCCAATAACTTTATAAGGAAAGGTTCTCGAGTATACATGTTGGATCTATCTAAAGTGACCATGCCTGATCGAATAATAGTGATTACAATGCCCCTAGCGAAGATTTGAAGAAGTTCAGATAACGAACTCGGCATCAAAGCAAGATAGACGAAAATGTAGAGCATTATTTAATGAGCAGGAGTCGAAACCCGGAAAGCAAAAAAAGAAATAAATATCAGTCATACTTAATCAGTTGCTTGATGTGAAGCCACGCCACAATACTGTAGAACGGTGCCTGACATTTTACGAGCGTATGAAAATCATGATAGCGACGTTGCACCCAGCTGTGAGATAAAATGGAGCATGTGCAGAACGGGATAAGGGAATTGAAAGCGACTTGACATACTCGTCTCACCTCCTGATGGTATGCTACTGTACGGATCAGTCTTGTGAGGTGGTGTTACTTTATGGAGAGTGTAATCGTAATGCCAGAGAAGCTGCAAGGTAGTATGCATAGGTGTTTCTGTCCGGTTGCGTTCAAATGTAGAAACTATTTCCAACAAATTTCGCCGCCTCAGAGACGCTGGCCGCGTATTACCACGTGCTCAATATGGCAAGCCTAGAGGATCGGATATTCGAGTGTGTCCAAAGAATATCTTAGGATATGGCCTTGCCAATCCATTATCATCAAAGCTAGTGTTGCAAATTTTGAACGAGCATGAAGCTCATTACTACCGTCCCATACTAGTGCAAACGTTGATGCTTGGTGACCAAGAAAAACGTTTCGATTTCTGTAACTTTGTGCTTAAGAGTTTGCATGATAATTCATCCTTTTTGGCCTAAATACTTTGGACAGGTCAGTCTCAATTTACAAGAGACGAAATCATTAATAAACAGAATACTCATTACATGGCCCTCAGTAACATTTCCCATGGAACAGCTGCAAAACATCAAGTACGCTGTTCTACCAATGTCTGGTGCTGTTTATGGCAAAAAAAATAGTCGGACCCAAGTTTTACGACGGGAGATTAACAGGTATTAAGTACCTTCAACTGTTACCTGACCCGATATCTGACTGGTGCAATGACCTCCCCATCAGAGACGCATGCCGTATGTGGTACCAACATGATGATGTACCTCCGAAGAAAGCTGCAACCGTCCGTACTTTTCTGGTTGCCACGTTCGGGGAAGAGGTCATTGGATGTATTGGTCCTGTGGAATGGCCACCTCGTTCATCGCGCTTGACCCCTATAGACTTCCTCCTCTGGGGTTATGTAAAATAACAGATGTATGTAACACAGTCTACAAGTCTGGAATACTTGATATATGGTATCTTCAGGGCATGTAACAACACGGGGAAACCTCAGTGCTTGTCAAAGTACGTGCTGATATTCTTCCTCCAATTCAAATGTGTATTGTTGGTGACGGAGGGCATTTTGAACAGACTGTCCATAAAGTTTCTGTGCATGTAGTGTTTTTTATTGTGTCATTCCTGAGTATGACAACTATTCGCCTATAACTATAGTTGTCACATAAATGCCTTCTGTAACCGATTTAGATCCGATTAATTATGACTGATATTTATTGCCTTCTGTATACGCGTTCCCTGCGTTTCTGGTGTCAATTCCTACTTATTAGACAATGCTCTACAACTTGGTATTTGGCCATTTTCGTCTATCTCGCTTTGTTGCAGAGTTCGTTGTCTTAACTTCTTCAATTATTCACTAAGGGTGCTGCAGTCACTGTTATTCGATCGGGCATGGTCACTTTACTATAGATAGACCTAACGTGTATCCCAGCAACCTTTTCTTACAAAGTTATTGTAATGCTTAATGACTTCCTGGAAACCTTGTATACTCAGTACACAACACATTGGAAATATGGATGATGGGCAGTTGACATGGGCATCCCCCGTGTAGAGTGGAACAGACCAAAACCGAACGCAGGCAATAAACAGGACAGCAGAGCTTCCCAACAGTGTATCGCAATCAAGAACATGAGTAAACGAGGTGATCTGAGCGACTTTAATCCTGGAGGCATTGTCGGCGCAAGAGAGATGGGTCATTATATCCCCCAATAAGCATGAAACTTAGAATCCTCGGGGTAAACGACATTAAGAGTAAATCACGCGTATACCATCGACGGACTTACCAGCGCTCAGAGCGCAATCGATGCTCGACCACACGCCTTCCATGTCCGGGGTCGACGTAGACTATCCAGGCTCAGACAGACTGACCGCTTGACAACGGCAGTGGAAATGACCTCCAGGTTAATTTTCGGAGTCTCAAGAAGAGTCAGCGAGCGAACCTTACAACGCACGCTGCATAACCTTGCCCATGGGAGCCGATCGCCCTACTCGTGTGCCACTGTTCACTGCTCGTCATCGAACATTACATCTCGCCTGATGCTGGGAACATCACACCTGGACCTCTACAGAGTGACGCCGCGTCGTGCGGAAAGATAATCTCGTTTTTAGCTGTACCGAGGTGAAGGGAGGTAATGGGTGGGGCGTCGACGATATGAGCCTGTAGGCCCGTCGTGCCAGATGAATGTAATGGTTTGGGAAGCCTTCTCATGGAACACATTAGGTTTCTTAGTGTGTCTGGAGAGTCCTTAACCACTGCGCGCTCCCAGTATGAGCTGGCTAATCACCTACTTGCTTTCATGGTATTCGCGTATCTTGTCGCCGATTATCTGTTTCAGCAGGAGAATGCGGAGCCCCACCAGACCCCAACGATTTAGGCTTGGCTCGTAAAGTTCTCATCTGAGTTTGGAACAATGCATTGACCCCCAAGGTTCCCCAGCACGGGGATAACCGGTTGTCCGGTTATTTGGGGAGCGGCGCCCCCACGGCCCGAGCTGACCTTGTGACGGATCATTCTGTCATTTCGTCTTTGTACAATTACATCACCGAAGGGACAGCTGTTCATCCAGCTGCTGGGGGATGGCGTCCCCACGGCCCGAGCCGACATGTAGTAGATGTGAATTTTCACATTTTTTTTATGTTTTTTGTTTTTTCACTTGACACGCTCCCGCCTCAGTTGTAGGTTGCTGAGGTTGTGATTATGCGCCAGCTCTGGATTTTAGGTTCTCGTTTTCTATCCTATCTTCTCCATTTCATGTTCCTTTCTTTGTTCTTCCGAGCTGGTTAGCTAGACCTACCTGCACGTTTGCCGTGTGCGGTGACCCGTAAGGTGGAAAAGGGGATGCTGGAGGCTCAGGTTTCTGGAGGCCTGGGTGTTGTTGTCGCCAGCTGCCAACACTCCTCTTTGCCCCCTGCTTCACCCTAAACGGGCGGCTAGGAACTAACCCACTCCTAGTCAATGAGGTCTGTGGCCGAGTGGAGCCCAGACCTCTAACGGCTTGTCGTTTCGCACGACAGGGTGAGTCTGGGAATAGGGTGGGCATTCCAAAGGGGTGTTCACCAGGCATGGGAAAGTCTGGGTACACGGCAAGCGGATGTCTGCCCTATCAACTTGCTATATCCGCTTCCTATCCCTAGAGCCGTGTCCTGCGTCCACTTGGGCTTGCGGACCTCCGGCTCTCCCTCGTTGGGCTCGATTGTGGGTGGGGAAGTCGGCGGACGAATTATTAATTTTTCTTTATGGATGAAAATAAAGTTTCCCACGAACCAAAAAGCAAAAGAGGTATGGAGGAAGGCTCATCCCCTTCCGCAAAAAAACATGTTCCTGATTGTTCGAATGCTCGTTTCTTTTTTGTTCATTCATTAGTCCCTTCAAAGCCTCTGAGTGCCAAAAGTCCATTTTGGATAAATAAAGCACTTCAATACATCGCAAGCTCTCCTAAGAGCGTAAAGAAGCTCCAATATGGAGATCTTCTGGTTGAAATGTCCACTGTGGCCTACAGCTCTACACTTCTTAACACTACCACGCTGCTTGAGACTCCGGTCAAAATAACACCTCATGGATACCTAAATTCATCTCGAGGTGTTGTCTCCTCTCAGGACCTCGTTGAGTGTTCTGAGGAGGAACTACTTGAAGAACTGAGGAGTCAACACGTTACGGGTGTGCGGCGTATACTCTTTAGGCGGAATGGGCAGTCCGTCCCATCCCGCAATTTCATCTTAACATTTGACAGCCCTTCCCTGCCTACGTCCATCAAGGCAGGGTATCTTCACCTTGAGATACGTCCGTAAATCCCTAACCCTCTGAGATGTTTTAGGTGTCAGTCTTACGGCCATTCTCAGCAGTCGTGCAGGAGCAATCCTAGGTGTGGACGCTGTGGTGCCACAGAACATCTTTTGGCAGAATGTGTGGCCGAGGCCGAGTTTTGTGTGAACTGCAAGGGTTCACACGCAGCATCAGCCAAAGATTGTCCCAAGTAGAGGAAGGAGAAAGAAATCCAAAGGCTGAAAACAGATGAGAATATTTCCTATCCTGAGGCCAGAAGAAGAGTAGTTCCAGTTTCTTCTGATCGGCGATCTTATGCATCGGTGGTGGTTGCCAAATCTACGGTTGCTATTCAAACCTACATTCAGATCCCTGTTAAATGTCCCTACAAGCTGGACGATATCATCGCAGCCGGACTGGAGGCACTCCAGTCTCGAGCTAGGGGTATGAAAGCGCAACCCACCACTTCGCCAATGCAGACTCATTCCACCACCAGCAAGAGAACTCAGGCCACTTCTTCTAGCAAGAAAACCAAAGCCCAGGATAAGAAAAGCATTTCGGCTCCTCCAAAATCTGAGCAAACGACTCAACGTCGTGCGCCTCCCTCCCGTTAAGACACTTGGGACAAAGCATGTTCCCATCTTGGCCCCTGGTCACACGCCTCCAGATCTGGGGGAACCCCCATCAGAGGTGATGGAGCCTGACTTTGTTCGATCATTTTCATTTTCATTTCACTTTTAACCATGGCTTTAATCATTCAGTGGAGCTGTCGAGTATTTCGGACGAGTTTTGATGAAGTGAAACATCTGCTTTCGTTGTACTCTCCGGTGTGCTTTTGTTTACAGGAAACAAAACTTAAACCATCAGACCTGCTTTCAGTTCGAGGCTACAGTGCGTATCGGACAGATAATGCATCGGGAGGCATCGCCTGTGGGGAGTCGCTATTCTTGTCCCTCACAGTGTTCCGGTGTCTTTCGTTGCGATATCCACAACTATGCAGGCCGTGGTGGTTTGTATATCTGTGCCTGTGTCTATCTGCCGCCGGACGAGAACGTAAGCGTCTCTGTTCTGGAGAGATTGGTTGATCAGCTGCCGTCACCCTTTCTTCTCCTGTGTGACTTCAATGCTCATCATCATTTGTGGAGTAGTGTCAGCATCAGCACGAGAGGTCGTCGCATAGAGTCTCTTCTGTCCTCGGCCTCTTTGTGTCTTTTTAACACCGGTGCTGACACGTACTTCCATGAGCCGACAAGATCTTTCAGTGCGATCGATTTGGCCTTGGGATCACCATCGGTTATTGCTGACTGGTCGTGGACGGTGTGTAATGACCTCCACGGGAGCGACCACTTTCCAATTGTCCTCTCGCATCATGCGAACATGCCATCTTATGCTTCCCGCCCTCCTCGGTGGAGGATGGAACGTGCGAGATGGGAGGTCTTCACATCGTTCACAGTGATATCTTCTGCAATAGTGACCCAAGAGTCAATAGACGCAGCGGTTCTTGAAGTCACAAATTGTATTCTTCAGGTAGCTGATCTTTCTATACCCAAAACATCGACGACACTCTCCAGAAGTCCGAAGCCTTGGTGGACCCCTGAATGCGCAGCGGCTAGGAGAGCTCAACATAAGGCCTGATCTACGTTTCGGCGTTGTTCGACCGATGCTAATCTCGTTACATTCAAGCGAGAAAAATCCTATGATCGGTTGGTGCGTCGACGTAGCAAGAGGTAGTCTTGGATCCAATATGTTTCATCTCTCACTTCACGTGCCAGTTCGAAAAGTGTGTGGGACAAGATTAGTAAGATCTGGGGTAACTACAGCTCTCACCAGATCTCCATTCTCGAGAGTAACGGCTGCACATATGCTGAAGTCGGGGAGATTGCTGATTGTTTGGGGGAGGCGTTTGCCTCCGTGTTGAGTGACCTGGCGTATCCTTCCTCCTTTCTGAGGATTAAATCCACTGCGTAACGCCAGAAAGTCTCCTTTGCGCCTTTTCGTTACACCGAATATAACTCCCCTTCAGCATGTTTGAACTACGGGTGGCTCTGCATCGGTCCGGCGCTTCATCTGTCGGTCCTGATGGCATCCACTATGACATGCTCCGTCATCTCTCGCAGTCGTCTCCCGAGAATCTCTTAATCTTGTACAATCGTATTTGGTCGGAGCACAGTTTCCCGGAATCGTGGTGAAAAGCTTTTGTTCTGCTTTTGTTCTGCCTTTTCCCAAACCTGGCAAGGATCCCAAGTCTCCCTCTAGTTATCGCCCAATTGCTCTCACTAGCTGTCTGTGTAAAGTTCTTGAACGCATGGTTAATTCCCGGTTAGTTCATTTTTTAGAATATCATCAAGTTCTTTCACCATCACAAAGCGACTTTCGCCGTCATCGTTCACCTGACGATCATCTCCTGCACCTTGGAACATCTGTGCGCGAGGCGTTCGTGCGTAGGCAGCACCTGGTTTCTGTTTTTTTCGATATTGAAAAAGCCTATGATCGAGCGTGGCGGCACGATATTATCCGTGACTTCCACGCATGCGGATTGCGAGGAAATCTTCCGACTTTCATCGTTAATTTTCTTCGCAATCGGGTGTTCCAGGTGCGCCTAGGTACGACGCTGTCGGCACCGTTCCATCAAGAACAAGGTGTTCCTCAAGGTTGCTATTTATCTGTCACATTGTTCATCCTCCGCATTAACTGTCTGTTCACAAATCTTCCTCCTGCGGCTTCGGCTACTGTTTATGTTGATGACTTGCACATTTTCTGCTCGTCATCAAGCATGCATTTTATTGAAGGCAGTTGCAGTCTGCAATTAACCAGATCTTTAAAGCGGCGAATAGCAATGGTTTCGTTCTTTCTCCCGACAAGACAGCGTGTGTCCGTTTCTGGCGGAGGCGTGGCCTCCATCCTGACCCAGAGCTGCATTTAGACCGTGCAGCCACTCCAGTTTTGCCGGAGACCAAGTTCCTTGGTCTGACCGTCGACCGTGCGCTTACGTTCCGTGCGCACGTTCGGCGGCTCAAGATTTCCTGTCTGCGGGCTCTATCTATTCTTAAGATCCTTTCGAGAGTCTCGTGGGGCGCAGACAGGATGTCTTTGTTTCGAATTTACCATTCATTAATGCGGTCAAAACTGGATTATGGTTGTATCGTGTATGGCTCTGCTCGTCGTTCCGTTCTCCGGCCTTTGGACACTATTCACCATCAAGCACTGCGCCTTTGTTCGGGAGCATTTCGAACATCTCCAATTCCCAGCCTTTACGCTGACGCGAACGAACCATCGCTTGAATTACACCGTCTCCAGCTGTCTATTCAATTCTACCTGAAACTTAGATCTCTTCCAGACCATCCTTTATACGATGCAGTTTTTCATCCCCAGCATACTCGTTTATTCGGGAACCGGCCTTCGTGCATTTCAACCTTCGGTCTTCGTATGGCTGCAGTAGCCCGTGATGTAGGTCTCGACTTGTCTCTTGTTGAAAAGACCAGGGGCTTTGGGGATCCTCCATGGCACCCACTTGGTGTCATGGTTGATACACCCTTTACATCTTTCGAGAAATCCTCAACCCCTGCATCAGTGTACCAGCAGCTCTTCGCTGAGCACCGTGCCCTCAATTCTGATCACACTCCCATTTTCACTGATGGCTCCAAGATGTACGGAGTCGTTGGATCCGCGGCGGTTTGTATTGATGACGTCTCTGTTGCGCGGATCCCAGCTGAGGCCACGGTGTTTTCGGCGGAGATGCATGCTGTGTATCTAGCACTACTTCATGTTTAGTCGGGCTCTCATCAATGGGCTGCGGTGTTCACTGATTCTTTGAGTGCTGTACAGTCATTGTCATCGTTGGACTGCTGTAACCACCCTTTTCTTTTTACCGTACGAAGGCTTCTTTGTTCTTTGCTCGAGGCCGGTGTCCAGATACAATTTTGTTGGATTCCCGGGCATGTTGGAATCTCGGGTAACGAGTGTGCTGATGCGACTGCTAGATCTGCTTCCTCTTTGGTCGTCACACCCTTGCCACTGTTTTGCTGGGATTTCCGCTTTCTTGTTCACGACCATATCAAGCGAACGTGGCAAGGTCTGTGGGACCAAGAGGTGGAAAATAAACTGCATCGTATTAAACCTAATCTTGAAATTTGGAACTCCTCATATCGTCGGAACCGTAGGGAGGAAGTGGTGCTTGCGCGTCTCCGCATTGGGCATTATCGTTTCACTCACCGCTTTTTTGCTGTGTGGCGACACTGCGCCGATGTGTGAGACGTGCAATTGCCGACACACCGTCACTCATCTTCTGTGTACCTGTGTTCGTTTTCGTGATGTGCGTTTTCATTTCTTTCATTCTTATTTGTTGAACGAGGACGCCGCTACACTGCAGCGGCTCCTAAATGACCACTGCAATACTGTTGCTGGTTTTTCTTTTTTTTTTAAAAATGACTATTTTAAAGGTATCTATATTTTAGCCCTATCATCATCCTCATTTCTCAGTTTTACTGAATCAGCTAGATTTTAATCATTGTATCATGTTTTTAATACTGTTTGTTTCATTATCTTTTTTAGCCGTTCTATCGTTCTCATTCTTCAGTTTTATTTGATCAGCCATATTTTAAGCTTCATAGCACGTTTTTTAATACTGTTTGTTTGTTTGTCTGTCTTATGTCTGGCGCTCTTTGGCCAAACATGGTCCTTGCGCCATGAAAATCAAACAACCAACCAACCAACCAACCCCAAGGTTCCCGGACTTAATCCGTGTGAAACCTCTCTGTGATGCCGTGGAGAGGAACATCTGATATGAATCCTTGACCGACGTCCCGGGAGGAGTTCTGAACAATGCTGCAACAGGTATTGCTGCCATTACCTCCGAAAACCCTCCAGTATCTGGCGGAGGTGATGTGTTTGCATGTACTTGCTGTTTTTCGCGCTAGAGGAGGACCAACACGCTGTTAGGTAGGTATCTCTAATATTTTGTCCATTGAGAGTGTACAGTACTTGGCGCCAGATGCCAATCATTTATCCGAGATGGGGCGGCCAAAGTAATGTATATTGTAAGCTATTGCAGAACACAGTTTCCGCCCCTGATAACGAGTGATGATCAGAGGCGTAGGTTTCAGGATAGACGTTCGAGTATGACCCGGCTTGAGCCTCGGATGAAGCAAGGGTAGTTTTCTGGGCTTACGAAGCTGGCTCTTTTTCTTCTCGAGAATGCTTTTCTCATTTAGTGTCCCCAAATGAGGAATGGGTGGCTGTTTGTTGCCCTTAGAGTTGCTGACGGTCGTCGTTAAACCTTTAACAAACTGTAACGAATTAACTCGTGGATCCACATGATCTTCTTCTGGGTCTTCAAAGGCGCCCATTACGTAGGGTTTTCATTGATTATGAAAAGACCTTTGATTCCTTGAAGCCGATAGCGGTCATGATGTCTTTGAAATTCTGGGGTATTGAAGATGAATACATTATCATTATTAATTACATATATGAAAATGCAAGTGCAAAATTTCGGTTATTTGAAGCTGCAACATTAATAAAAATTAGAATGGGAGTGAGACAAGGTGACACCCTATCTCTCGAACTCTTTAATGTCATATTGCGAAACGTCTTTCTCTCCTTGAACTAGGAAAATAAGGGAATAAAGATTAATGGAGATTATTTAACTTACCCTTGTTTTGCTGACGACATAGTCAATTTTGCAACTACCGCTTCAGAAGTGCAGGGTAAGATCCAGGAACTTGCTGACAGGAGTAAAGAAATGGGATTAAAAATGAGCTTTCAGAAAACAAAACTGATGTACAATGCTTTTACACGAAATGAAGATTTATCGCTTGATGGGGTAAAGCTGGATATAACATATACCTACATTTACCTAGGGCAGCAGATATCAAGCGACGCTCACTTTGATGAAGAGATTAAGCGGCATATAAAATTTGAATGGAGGGCGTTTGGAGGAAACTACACTTTTCAAGAGCAATATGCCATTATGTTTAAAAAGAAAATTGTTCAATCAATGCAACTGTCCGGTTCTTACGTAAAGAGCAAAGACATTGGCCTTAACTAAAAATGACATACGAATGCTGGAGGCATGGCTAATAGCAAGCTTGGTGTAACCAGGAATGATAAGAACAACAACTCAAGGATCAGGAAGATGACATGAGTGGAAGGCATCATGATCAGAGTACAATCCCTGAAAAGGTAATTAGTTGAACATATTGCCAGAAGAACAGACCACTGATGGACAACTGTAGTTTTATACTAGATTCCAAGCGACAGGAAAAGACTCGGAAGAAGATCACCGTGGGTGATAGGCGGATGAAATTATGTAGCACGCAGGAGGGATATGGAGAAGACTGACCAGGGACAGACATTTGTAAAAGAAACTCGAGGAGACCTTCTTTCCCGGGCGAATTGATAATAGCTGATGATTGTGGTGATAGCATTTTCTCATTCATAGTTGAATAAGTGAGAGTAAATCCAATACAAAATTCGTGGACCACACAATTAAATCTGCAGAAACAACTCTGTCACTGCACGATTAAAAAACATGTTTACACACGATTTATCCGTTTAGAAGTTTAATATACCTTAAAATATACATGCAAAAAAATTACACTAGATCTTTCGGGTGGGCGGCTCAACCCATCTTCAAGTCTAACACTGACAACACTTGAAGATATAGCAATACATCGGGACTTCTTAACTTATAGATCGTGTGTGAACATGTTTTTTAATCGTGCAGTCACAGCGTCGTTTCTACAGATTTAAAAGTGAGAGTAATTTCACACGTTATTACCGCATATGGTGAAGATTGTAATAATTCTCGGTAACATGTCGTCCAGTTGAAATTGTACAGATTCGCCTGAAGCTTTGCTTAAGATGCCCTGCTTTTAGTCTATATTTCCTGCATAATGGGGACAAAGACACTATAATCTGGAACAGTAAGTTTCACGATCATATATCTGGAACAGTAAGTTTCTCGTGTCTTCTTTTGTCTGAGTTCCGAGTGCGAACAAAGTAAATGTATATTTTTTTCTGGTTTGGTTTCCGTGCTGACCAGCTTCCGATATGACATCAGAAAGCTTCAAATACTTATTTAGAGGTTTCCCACACACTTTATCATAATGTCAGAATTGTTGGGTATTTGAATGAAATTTTAGGTTCGTCGTTCAGCTATTTTGCTTTAGACAACATACTGTATCTTTTCCTGCTGATTACCTATATTCTTTTATTACATTTTGCACACATCCTTTGCTTTCCTAAACCTATTAATTACAATATTTCCTTAGAATCATTTCAAGATGCTTTGTCGCCGAATGGCCAGACGCGTTGGTTTCTAGCTAATCATCTAAGATGGATGCGAATTCAACTCCTAAATGAAGTCTAGATGTTATTTTTGTCCCTTAGCTCTATGATTATGTACCTTTGCTGGAGCCAGCGACCCTAAATTAAGGGCAGGAAATCTCATTTTTGCTTTTGATGTCTATGGGGGTCTTTTAAGCCTCTAAAAGATAAAAAAAATAGTTGTATCTAGGGTTTTTCAGACCACGTCTACGTGAATCAACTGTATGCGTGACATGCGAATGGGTAAAATCAAGTTGTCATAGCATTATTTTCTCGCTACTTATAGTTTGGAATTGTGCTAATTCGGTTGGTATATTTAATTTGCCCCTGATACACTAAATAACATTTCGTTTGTCTGGTATAAAATTATATCTGCACGACTTCCATTAAACAGCAACCACTACAGAAGAAATATATCATTCAACTTTGAAATAAGTATTTCGAGAATTCTAAAAGGCGTTATAAAATTGTTACCTTTTTCCTTGAGCCAAATAAAGTCTACCTTAACCTAGATCGAAAAATTAATTATTTCTCAGTTGATACGCATTTCGGAATCTAGTTCATTTCAGCCAAATGTATCAAGTAAGCTCACAACTAACATCATTAGAGAAATTAATAGGGAGAAGTTTACGATCAGGTTCTGTTACTTCTGGTTTTAAAAGCTTTAAGGGTTTCACTATTAGTGAAAATGTTCTACAGATTCTACAGAAGGAATTCTGATCAGTCTGGGAAAATGTGATTTACCTTCACGCGAATTACGTCTAAATGGTCCATAAAGTAGAGACGAGGGAGAGCTGTTGTCGAAGCAGTAGCCTCAGGACTTCCAAACAATAGTAATGATGGTGCTGATAAAGGTAAAATACTCTACGATGGGTAATTTAACTGTAACTTTTCCCTGAAGTTGAAGGTTTACCTTCAATTAATTTATTGAGACTGCCAGAGAGAAACTGTCGCCGTTAGTTAATTTCGACTTGAAATCTGCGCTTCATGTATTTCTTGAACACCTGATATGAATTCCAAGTTTGGTACTTGCAGATAATCACGTCGCTCACCACAATATGTCTGTCAATTACCAGTAAGCCGTTCCTTTCCCGAGCAATACAAGGCGATATCTTCTTTGTCCTCGTTCTGTGGAGTCATGTGTTCAAATATGGAGTGAGGCAGAAATATTGTGTTTTTACTTACAGCGATGGTTTTCTCATCTTCGTAGAAATAGTTACCCACAATTAGTGTCATGTGTCTACTTCTTACATAAGTTGTTTAGGTGTTCACTTTCAAATTAGCAAAAAGCAGTTTGTGTTAGTTTTTCAACCAGCGGAAATTATATGAATTACCACTGACACCAGTGACCATCGCTGAGCCTTTATAAAGTGCAGTACTCATGCAGTCACTCATTTGTTATTCCCCCTCTCATGTACAATGCTGCTGAAAATTAAAGAACGATCTACAAAAACGTATATAGCTGCCGATGCATATGCAATAAAGCACTGAAAATTAGAGAACATGCAATGAACCTGCAAATTTTGCAATGCGAAAGACTATCCGCATTTATTTTTGCCGCAGGTAAGACGGAATGTGAAAATTAGGATAGAGTTAAAACGATGTACTAGTCTACTCGCATCGTGCTTCTGTTCTAGGTAAGTTTTGCTTTCACTTCAGTAGCACTTCGACCTGATTATGTCCCAAAGACATATTATGGGTGATTTTCAGCGATAGAGAGTGATTGGTATCATGGAAGCAGGTCATTCTGTAACGGAAGTTTCTGGAGCGTTGAGGTTTCCACGAAATGTACTATGGAGACTCTGGAGACAGTTTTAACAGACAGGAGGTGTTCGTCGTCGATCAGGGAAAGGCCATCACAGAGTGACAATTGCTGCAGGTGATTGCTATATGAGTCTGATTGCCAGACGGAACAGAGAGATTTTCACTAGGCAACTATCTTTGGAGCTAATAGCAGCTACGGGAGCGTGAATTAAAAGGTATACTATATGTAGAAAATTTTGTGAGAAAAGACTGATCTCTTGCGCAACGAGATCAGTTAATTACTGATCTCTTTATGCAACGAGATTTGTTATTTTTTCCCACAAAATTCTGTCTCACGGCAAGCACGCTTAACGTAGTGTCGCCAACATCACACTTGGAATCCAGACCAGTGTGTGAATGATCGTTTTACAGATGAATCGCGATTCAGATGAAATACTGATTCGCAAACGTATTATCACTTGGAGAGGACCAAGGAACTACAACAATCCTTCTAAATCAGAGTCCGGAACTATTCTGGTGGTAGTTCCAATAATGACGAACGGGCGCACACACCTGCACTAACTTCAGATATATACAAAAGTAATTTTGTAATAAACCTCTTTGCCAAATTTCCTTGAATTCTCTCATAAATAATTTGACTTAGGTACGAATTTATAAATCATACTTTAATACTGAGCACCAGTCTTTTTGCCAGATTCAAAAAGAAAGAATAAATAAACCCGAGAAGCGTAATTCCACGCCTCCCGAACTTTATAGTGTGACAAGTTTGCCTTTCTCAGGAAAGATAAACTCATCAAAATACTGAGCACTTCGTTGAGCTTAACAGACATTTAAAAAAATCTAGTTAACTCTATATAAATTAATAGCGTGTTAATATTTTATTAAATTCATTAATACACCGTTTGAGGTACTGAAAACTATTAAATTTTAAGCAGATTCATCACAAATTATTCTGGAAGTAGTGAAAACCATTTTTTATTACTAGATAGGTTTCCAAGATGAATTAAATCGATTGCTATTAAGATTTCAAGTTCTTCAGAAAACCGCTAGTTATAGACGCTAATTTTTGAGGCTATTGTTGATATTGCATTTTCTTTATTTAAAAGTATGTCTATCTAAGCGGATAAAATGAAATTCCAAAGATATATTGATTCAATAAATACACACAGCGTCATTTCGAAAGCATCTCTTGTGAAACGCTTTGATACGGAGAGTCTGCCTTATTTAGAACTACGCTCAAGGCTTCACAAAGTTTTCCTGTAGCCTATTGGAAATATGCCAAGGATGCAGATCACCGGATCGCAAATGAACACAACCTATCTGCATTTCTTGACCACTCGGGACACATTTCGGTAATATATTAATTATATGCACCCTTAGAAGACATTCCATGCGAGTCTCGAACAGTTGCAGAGCTCAGAATATTCATCACTGTCAAAATGCTACAGAACTTTTTAACTGAACTCTGGGAAAGTGACATCAATTTATTGTGCCTTATGCTCCGTTCCACGTGCGTCTTTCTGAAAATAAAACAGTTTTAATATGATGAAAAACGACGTTTATTATGTCCAAGAAATTCAGAATTTAATTAAAAAAAGGAACATTGTTAGTTCCTTCTTAAAAAAAGTATGATTGTCGGACCTGTCTGCGAACAATAAATTCAGATGCCTTTCTCGTTAGGGTGAAAGAAGTGTTAATTTCTTCGTGTTTTTTCCTAAAGAAATCATGAAGAACGCAAATAACTTCTGAAAGAAAACAGTGTTTTTAATCGCCAAAATGTGATCTAAAATATAACTTTGTATTTCTTTATGATCGAGCCCTTAAGAAGGCTGACCTTGACCATGCGGCATTGAACGCCAATTCAAAGTATTAATAAAGTTTCTTCTGCTATATTCTCTTCTTCAGAGCCAGTGGTCCTGTATCCGGCAAAGCAATTCAACCTTGAAATACCAGCGCGGGTCGTTGAAAAAATAATGTTTATGCTAATACAATAGCATAAGCATAATTTTTTCAATGATCTGTTTTGTAATTTTCTTGGTATTAGTCCGAGGGAACTTTAGTCCCTTGTCCAATGGAGGGCACTGGATTCTTTGTTCAAAGTAATAACTAACTAGTTTTACCGATGGATCTCAAAGTATAACATGCCGCCCCGATGGCGCAATGGTCTAAGCCCTGGCTTTTGACCATTCATCCTAGTTGGGTCCCGGTTCGAATCTTACGACACTGGCTGCTCTCTCCTTTCCCAGGAGCCAGTGGCCCTAAATTAGGGTCCAGCGACTGCTTATAGCTCATGGATTTGCTCACGGTGGTCATTAAACCCCCAACAAAAAAGTATAACATACACTACTGTTTGTAAAAAGTGCAACACCATTAAGGGCACTGGGATCAGCTTGAAACTTAGAGGACATATATAACAGGTTAAGACATGCAAGTGATTAACATATCAGTGACAATGCCGATGCGATTCCAGAGCAGCGCCATGTGAACTGTCCGGTATTAGGTATCAAAAGCTGGCTCAAACGAGATGTTGCATTCAGTGAATAGACAACTTTGAGTCGATAGGGTGTTTCTTGTGTCTCACTATGTTCTGTCACCGAAGAAGCTTGTATTACGAACACCTGAAGGACTTTCAGATAGGAAGGAGTTTTGGGATAAGAAAAGCTGGGTTTTCCTACCGCGAAATTTCCACTCATACTGGACGAAACGCCAGTACAGTGATGCGAATAGATAAGGACAGATGAGGGGATAGATGAAGCTCGGACGCACAGAAATCCATGAAATTGACCGTGAAATCGCACGACTGCACTGGATGACAGACACCTCTACCGCATGGTAGTGACCGATCGCACAGCGACATCAACGGTGTTCGCGCAGCAGCGGAGCACTGTCACAGTTAATGTCTGTTTAACAGAGGACTGGTCGTTAGCTGCCCATTGCTTAGCATTCCTTTGACCCTCAACCACAGACGGCTCAGGTTGTAATGGGGTCTCGAACACATACATTAGAGCGCTGATTGGAAACAGGTAGTGTTTTCTCTTGAGTCACGATTCAACTTGATGTTTATGATTGTCGCATACGTGTTTGAAGGCATCTTAGTGAAGGCATCTTGCAGCGTTGTACCGGCCCAAAGCCAAGCGTCGTAGTTTGAGGAGCCATTAGGTCCAATTCACGATCTCGCCTGATATAAACTGAGAGAACCTTCAACAGCAAGCTATACATCAAAGTTGTTTTAGAGGCAGAAGTGATCTGGCGCTGTATTTCAGCAGGACAATGCTCGGCCACATATGGACCAGAATGTCCAAGACATCTTCCATGCACAGCACATACCGCTTGTTCCCTGGCCTGCACGTTCGCGATATATGTCCTCGATCGCACATGTCTTGAACATGATTGCCATCCTACAGGCCTGTCAATGTTCTCCGCCAATCATCACAAATGAACTCTGGTCTCGCACAGAAGCAGTCTGGTAAGCCATTCAACAGGACGATATCAAAAACCTCTTCCTTTCAATGCCATGACGTGTAGAGACTGTTATTGCTGCATAAGGGGGCTTCACACGATACTGAGGTTTAAAGCGAAAAATCCTGTATACCTCTACTGATGTAATATATTTTCTCCTACAAATATAATCTGTAACATGAGGAATCTGTGATATAAATTTCATTTAAATAGCGCGTTTTTGTCTTGGTGTTGCAATTTTCACAAACAGTAGTGTATTTCCAAATTATTGAATAATGTCTTACTCACCAAATGTCCTTCTGGAGAAACTGAGAATAAATATGGTTTAACTGAAAAACCAAAAAAAAAATGGTTTAGATCTGGTTTTGCAAAAAAACAATTGCACTTCTAGAGTAGAATGACTTCAATTTCTCATTATTTTACCATTTATGGATTTCTAATTTTTGAACACGTTCACCCAATTTTGGATTACAAATATAATGTCAATTTCACATCGATAAAACATATTGGAGCTGTTTGACATTTTGCGAAGCTTTTGAAGTAGAGCGACCAATATTTTTGGTTAACCTTCAATCGCAATACATTGTGAAACCCTTAAACCTTTTATCTACCTCAAGTAAAGATGGCGTAACGACATCTGAAGTCCCAAACCATGCTGGATATTCATTTTCTTGAAACAAAAATTTCTTTAGGGCATGACACTATCTGAATACTTTTTATTTTGCAGTTTACATAATTTAAGAGCCAGTACATTTGTCAGATTTTAAATTATGTTCATGACAAAACTCATTTAATTTTACTCCGGTCCTTTTTCTTTATCAAGATTGGAGTGATTGATTTAAATTTGAAGTCGCGTTAAGATTTTAGGAATGCATTTGGTACAAAGATGCATAGTAAATAAGTTTGTAAAATGCAGGTAACTTCTGTTTTGATTGATTCCTAAAATTTTGCACAGACGATTTTGCCAGCAAAAGACATAATTACACATAATTCCATTTTGTTCAAATTAAAATTACTAATCATAGGTATGTTGCATTTTGTTAATTTTGTGCAAATACAATATAAACGTGAGGGGAGATGTTTCTGCAGTTTCAGGATGTCCAGGCGGTCCGCATATATTATCGTTGTGATGTCAGTGTAACCAGAACCTTTTGTTATTGCGCTGAGTTAGGAGACGTGATGTTATTTTGCAATTATGCATTAGCAGCTAGAATGAGTCGTAAAGCTCATGCCACAACACTGCAACACTATATTCTCTGGCAAAGTGGTTCGCAACCAGCTACTTGAAATTGATCAATGAAGACATGGTGAAAAGATGAAAGGCTGTCCATGAAAAATACACTCACGAACAAGATCATTATGACCACTCAGCCACAAGTGAATGTTTTTCTCAGCACGTTTCAACAATGTAATCGTCCCCGACGGAATCTACGTAGACAACATCATCAGAGTGTTTCAGGGCACCCAACTCCTTTACGCGTTATCGGCCATTCGGATGGGGCCTTAGTGAAGGTGTGACTAAAGTGTGTTGTCCAGCAGTCTGCTCATGTTCCTCAAATTAACTGCATAATACAGCGATACGAATCCGAACATACAATCTAACGGACTGGCATGTGATCTCAGCGGCATGTTCATGCGTCCAATTTGTTAGACCGTTATAGACAACTGCGCCTATGGTTAACACAGCAGAACGTTGACTATAAATCAGACAAATAGAAAACAGTCGCATGGTCGGATAGGTCTACGTCCCGGGTTCAAAATTATGATGGGCATATTTATATTAAACACAGTGTGAGTGTACAGCTGAAACCAGAATGCACAATTGTACAGTGACCGGTACAGCGGAGTTATCATTGTATGAAGATTATTCTCATGCGCATCAATCGATCCACTCATTATTGATGAAAGCACTTTCATCGCTAGATCCTACTTAGGCATTTTTTCAGACCAAGTGCTGTTCTGCATAATGACCATGTGCGTGGATCGTACTGAACTCTTACAGAAAGACAACGCTTTGTGTCGCAATTCCTACGATGCGCAGCAATGGTTCGAGGTTCATGTCAAGGGTGCTCTCCTCTCCGCCAAATTTCCCCGATTTGAATCTCATCGAAAATATGCGGGAAAAAATGGAACGAAGTATTCAGTGGTCCACTCTTATGCCTTGATCTAATGCCAAATTGCGGGACATCATTCTGTCCATCTGGTACGAAATATATGAGGCCACTGTCTAGTGTAGTCTATGTTAGAGAGGAGCAAGCGGTAATTTCGGTGAAAAACAACCCAACCTATCTAGGTGGTAGTAATGTTATGGCTCATGAGCACATGTCAAGAAATGTTGATGTAACTTTATTTATAACACCACGCTATTTATGACCGCTCGCTCCACGAACCTGTTTAGTATTGAATTTTGGTAACTTTTGCAAAATCTATATTTATAATCAAAATCCAAATACATGGATCAAATGAGTCAACGCTGATGTACATATTCGTACTAAACAGTTAACACGGGTTATGCAATTTCATCACTGCAGGCTATACATCCATTTTAAAACTGCTCAAATCAAATATTTCTTTCTGCACCAAATACTCAGTTGATAATCAAATAATTCATGACTACGGAATTCAGCGTGATCTTTGAAATAAGTAAATTTGACAAGTTTGTGACATAACTTTTAGCTTCCGTACTAAAACTCGAATATGGGTTCTATTTTCTCCCTGTTAAATTGCCGTGTTCAGTTGCATAACAATAATTTTGCCGCACATGATGTGTACAAATTTTGAATGCAATTAGTTATAGCAGATAGTAACAGTTTGCAATTGAATTACAACAATTCTGTCATATTGTGAGGATAAAATTTGAAATTTTTATGTTCCTAAAGTACGTCAAACACGGAAAGGAAAGATTTGAAACTAAAGAGAGTATTAAATCATGATAAAAACACTGAATTTCGTTTGGTAAAGGATGATATTATTTGAAGGTTTGGTTTTTATTATGGAAGTTCTGAGTGGAACAGAACAGTATTTCTCTTATTCCATCAATAAGTTGGCGGAACTGTAATCTTCAAGGATCTCACCTGCTACCAACAACAACAGCATGAAGCTAAATGTAAGTGATTTTCTCCATAACGAAATACCGCGCACAGTCAAATACACGTGGTCTTTCGAATACGTTTACATGTCTGATGAAAAAATCCAAGGGGAAATAAAAATAAATTCTCAATTTATCTTTGTCCCAAGTATATAGAAGACGAATTTTAGATAAGGCCATTCAATAATTGAACCAAATACATTTAAGTGGTCTCGGTGTTTTAACTCACCATATACGATATTATAATGAAAGGACTGAATATCAACGAGCCACTTAGATAAATATCTAATAAGTCTCTTCGTTCTTCAGTCTACCTCTCTGGGTTTCATGAGATGAAGCAACGATCAGTATATATTTCCTTTTCTTTTATAAAGAGCAGCCCGCAGTGATTTGGAATATTACACTGAGATTGACGAAAAATATAGTAATTTTCAACGGTTTTCCGTAAAATCATATTTCTGCAATTTTAACTGAAACTTCTGATAAACAGAATATTACACAAACTGAGACGATCTTCTTTTATACATGTATTGCAAAATGTCCTCATCCATCTTCAAGAAATTCGAAACTGAGTATTGCTCACTCCATTGTTGTTAAGACAGAGAAGAGAGAGCATGGAAGACAGTTTTCTTTTTGATATGTATCTGCAACCTTTATAATTCAGCAAGTTGTTATATACACTATGTGGACTAAAGTATTCGGTAACCAAAGTTGAACAGAAACAAGGGAATTGATTGCTCGAAATTAGTACAAAGTCAGCCCAACTTTGATCATGATAATTGAACCGACCCGTACAAGGATGCTTTCCGTGAGATACCGGTATGTTTGTTCCGCAATGTTTCTCAATTTTTCCAGCAAAATTTCTTCCAGAGGTGCCGTAGGAAAAGATCGTGCCGGCCGAGATCGAATTCGGCGTTCCAGCACGTTTCACAGATGTTCTGTTGGATTTAGATCGGGGATTAGGGCTATACAATTCAATACTTGGACCACCTGTTCCCCTAACCAAGCCTGGACAGACCTTGCAGCGTGTTAAAGCTCTCAAACTAGGAGAAACTGGCAGATATCTGATCCGAAAAACTGCCACAGCGTAGGTGTTGCGGAAATATCCGTAATGTATACCTACATGATGGCAGTTAGTCTGAAGGGCAACACAACAGAAAGACCGAGTTCCTCACAGCTGAAACATCCCCACATCATCACATATCTCCCTCCAAACTGGATAATTTAATCAGCCTGACAGTGTTTCCCTAGCAAACGCCATACCTAAATACGTCCTTCCAAACGAAAGAGTTAGGAGCTGATTCGGTATTCCACTTGAACCTCTTCTTCTCTTTATCCTCCACCGACGACAAAGGAGGAAGCACTTCAGACGTTATGTGGCATTTCCCGGAATGCCGAAAGGCTTGTGAGAAGCTAACCTAGCAAGATAACCATGGGAATACAGTTCCCGATGGACCGTTCTGTTGCAAATAGCTGTTCCAGTGGCTCGTACAACGTAAAGCAGGTCTGTGAAGGAGGACGTGCGTGTTATCTTATCATTCCTCAGTAAGCTTCGTTTGACGCGATTACTTAGTTCTTGTGGCTTTGCAGAGTGCGGCTCCGCTGTAGTGGCGTCATCTGTTTTCCATCAGCGAAGAGTATCGGCGATAGTGTGTTTCGGGAGTCTAGAAGGGAGGGAACACTACACCCACTCATTTCTTACTCAGGTGGCATTCAAACATCTCCTCCCCTTTCGGAGACTGCCAGTTCAGCTTTACTCCGCATAGTCACTTCCAACACGATCTTACAGGAGGGCGAACGGTCCCCTTTATATACAGTACCCAACATACCCCGCGGTGCGCGTCTGATTCTATAAATGCTCGTTTATTGGATATGTGGAGTAACCAAATATGTTTTGTCAAATTTCAAGAATTCAGGTACAGACCTGCCGTCTAAAGCATACAGAGAATTGATGCTGCATTCATAACGATCGAAGTTGGGCCACCGATGTACTGATTTCGGCTAATAAATGCTCTTGATTCCGTTCGATCTAGGTGTCTGAATATGTTTATCTACATAGTGAATAAATCCTTCATGGATTTCAGAGGGTATTCTAGACACGCGAATTAGAATGTTAGCTTAGATTTCTGAGCAGAGCATTACTTTAGTTATCTGTTCCTCCTCTCATGTGCTTTAGCTGACCTACATCCGGAAGGCCTAATATGATTAGTAGTTCAAGTAGTTCACATGACGGTAGTGAATGCCTTGTCACGGTAGTAGAAGTAGATTTAGAAAAGAGGTTTAAAACTCATGGTATTGATATTTATGGCAACCAGTCTAGGCAATGCATATTGTAATGGAAGAAATGGATTCATCATTTCCATTTAATACACTACTTATAGGTCAACCTTAGGGAATACGTGTAACAGGGAAACGGCTATGTTGTCATATTCTGGTACTTTGGACGCATGCGAAACTTTATACAAAACTGAGAAAGATCACGTTTATTTCTGTGGCATGAATATTCATGAAATCAATATAGAGATTATTTACAAAATGCGCTTTGCGTTGCCATTTTCATATCATGACGTGGACGGAACAGGCACCTTCATTCTTATTTAATCTGGTGCGCTTATATTTAGGCATATACCTAGGTATAAAATAATCACATTGATATTTTAGCAACATTCAAAAGAACCCGAGACTGTGCAAATTAATAACGTTTATTCGCCCCTAGTTGGTACTCTTTTCTTATAGTTTCTTCGATTTAGTAGCAGTAATTGTTTTTGAAACATGGACGTAGACTCTTGCTTCAAAATTTCGGAGTGAAGGGGACAGTTATCATTAAATAAAATATTTCAAGTAACCATCATCAACCATTGTCAATCCACTACTGGATGGTCTCTCCAAGTTTCTTCCACAACTTCCTTCCTTGAGCCAGTCCCTCTCCATATCACTCCGACATGCTTTCCTATTTCGTCCACCCATCTCCCATACGGACTTCTTCTGGGGCTTTTCTTGTCCCTTGAAACCCAGTCCAGTATTTCAGTTGTTCAACGACGGTCAGTTTCTCTTGCCAGCTCAATCTAATATCAGGGATTTTACCTTGATCATGATGTCCCCAACTCTCGTCATTTTCCTGATTCATAAGTTCCTGTTCTTATTCTCCCTGGTTATGACAAGCAGGCTCGTCTCTTTGCTTCTTTCAGTAGTTTGCAGCCTGTGGATGTACTTTTTATTTAAGGTCTCTCTCTCTAGTTCATAAGTTAGAACTGGAAGGATGAATTGGAAAAACACTTTTCTTTTAAGACGTCATGGTAAATTGCTCTAGAAAATTGTGCTGTTTCTTCCAAATGCTTTCCAACCAAGTATTATGCTCCTATAATTAATAGGACGAAACATCTAAAACGAAATTATCGTTTTAGATGCGTCTCTTCTTTGCTATGTTGCCCAAGATAACTGTTACTTCTATGATTGCTGCATTACTCGCTGAATCATCAGTTCTGGAGAAAGTATTGTACACAAATTTGGTTTTCTGTAAGTTCATTTTTAAGAACAATTCTTTACCCTTGTCAGTAAGTTTCTGGACTATATTCCGCAGGGATGAGAAGGTTCTTGCAAATAATATTCATTACTTTTTATTCCCTTGTCTTCCCAGTTCAATGTTTGAAAAACATTCTACAATGTGGCATTGAAGAGCTTACAAGATATGCTACCTTGCCTTACGCTCTTCCCTTTCCAATTTTTATAAGCACTGTCTCCTCCTGCAATTGAACCTTCGCACTTTCACCTTCATAGTTGTTATTCATAATATGTATGTATGTGTTACTGTAAAAGCCCGAACATTGGTAAATCCTAGGTTTGACCGGTAAATCCTGGCATTTACCATACTAAGGTGGTAACAGTCCGAAAAATACTTGTAAACGCTTTCATTTCTGGATTTCACCAAACCATTTTGGTAAATGTCGGCACTTACCAACACTAATTGGTAAAAGTGCGTTTTGTTTGTAAGTTTGAAAATATTGAAACAGTCATTTATGTTGCATAATTTTTATATGATATCTGTTGCACTGAGCCTATATTTTTAATTATCATTGTTTATTAAAAAAGTGTGTAATTGGAATAAGAAATTATAATAGCCTTGTATTATGAGATGAAATTATATTATATTTTTCACCATTAAATTAATACATTATAATAATTTCTCTTTGTCAATTTAAATTTTAAACATAATGTCCAGAATAACATTAAACATGACTGCTTTATTATTTTACTACATTTAATTAATGTATAACAAGAAAATGTTCATGAAATAAAAGTAACTTATTAATCAGGATTCCCTTCAACATTATCAAATTATATTAAACTTACTTGTTACAGCAAGGTTGACTGTTATGACATTTGGAGTTACAAAGTAGATTGCTGATTTTCACACACACATATTCGTGGTACACTATTTTGAATAGTCGCATTTTTTGAATCCTTGTCGACCAACTAAAGAAAGCTTATTAACCACTTCATGTACACTTATTTTTTCCTTTCCGACTTCTTCGATGCGTAAAATATTATCTTTGCACAAGGTAAATTAGTTTACCTTGTGCGAAGAAAAGGGAAAAATGTCACCTGTGTTGGCACGTGCGCACTACAGGCTTTGACATACTCATCGCTTATTTCGGACTTTTACCAATTGGTGTTAGTAAATGCTGGCATTTACTGAAATGGTTTGTTAAAAGCACGAAATGAAAGCGCTTACAAGTATTTTTCGGACTTTTATCACCTTTAAAATTGGTAAATCCTAGGTTTGACTGATAAAATGTTAAATGCCAGGATTTATCGGTGAAACCTAGGATTTACCAATTTTCGGGCTTTTATGGTAACATATGCATCTTTAGTACCACAGAAGTTCAGACTTTATAACTGCTGATGGTTTCACAGAATCAAAAGGCTTTCCATAATCAATGGAAGCCATACGTAGTGAAAGTTCATACTCATTCGCTCTTTCAATTAGTTCATTGAGTACATGCAAATAATCTATAATGCTGAAACCACTCCTGAATCAGCTTGTTCTCTTAGTTCAGCCATGTCCAGTGTTTCCTCCTAGCGATGTGATAGTCCCTTAGTGAATATACACATATTATTTCAAGTAATATGTGTGCATACATTTTTCTTTAATGAATTATTTTTCAGTAAAAAGTGAAAATGATCGCAAGGCCTGCAGTTATTCTTCTCACTATGGCAAACGGTGAGATCATCGAGAGGAAATGCTGATTAAATGAAATGCCATAAAGTAGGAGAGTTACTGGGAGTCTTTAAATTGCCTAAGACATCCGGAGCAAACAAGGGGGATTAGGAGAGGTACAGTGCCGAAAGAGGTGCAGACGCAGACCTCGGACCATGCCCTGACCTCCCACATCATCCAGGAAATCGCGTTCTCATGCACGATGACATTTCACACAATGGTATGAAGAAGAAATAACCTGACAATGACGCATTTGGTATTATAAAAATATAGTTATGAATTTTAATTAAATGCTAGAAATAATGAGAGCTTTTGAAATTGAAAAATTTAGGGAAACATAGTATATTAGCTGACAAACTGAAAATTGAGGGAAAACGCGCCCCCCCCCCCCCACCATCATACAATTTTACTCCCGTGATTGGAAACAACTATTTGTAACTAGGGAAGTTATACAGAGAAAAAAGTAATCTGCATTTTAATCATTAATCATTAATGTGAGCCCTTTCTGCGTAGTACGGTCCTTTACTACCTGTAATTGGGGTGTAAAGCTAAAAGTCCGGATCTGGTTACTCGTTGTTCTGATCATATTCTCACCAACGTTCTGCTCGAAAAGACATTATTTCCAAGTTAATTTCTGCGAAAACTATCCTATTCAGAACTTATACCTTTGCTTACACCCAGTCATCTCTGAGGTCGACTTCCATAGGGGTCTCGCAAACAGTTCCAAAACCGTTAAACGTACCATAACACTAAATCTTTCACATTTCATTATATGCTCTGGTGTCATACCCTCACACATATTTACATTATTTTAATGGCACATTTCAAAGATACGGGATAACTGTTTCCCTCGATCTTAAATCTAACTTAGTTGGAAGGGATAATATTTGTTCTGTTTTATAATTGATAATATTTGTTTTACTTGATTTGCATCACATATGGTAATTTTTAATTTATTCCCCCAAATCAATCTATTAAGTCTGTTTTCCTTGAAAGCGAGAACACGAACCTCCAGGAAAACAATTTGCAAACTGTCAAGGAAAGGCGCTTTCGATTGACATTTATATATGTAGTTGCGCCGTGGAACATGGCAAACATCTTCTTTCTCAACTGAACATGAGAAGGATGGCTTGAGTCACGGCTCCACACGTGAATCAAGAGAAGTATTGGTTGTGACGCAACAAACACATAATTATTACAGGATAAATGAGGTAATGGGGTAAGCATGTTCCTTTCTCTTTGTCTCCCACATTCCATTAATGGCGTCCTTAATTGGAACGAAAGAGACCAGGAATATTTGTCTACTGTTTCACGCCCATGTTATTCCTATTTACACTTTGGATCATTATTGCGCTCTAACGTCGACCACTACTGTTCCCGAACTTTGGTGGACGCTCTGAGGACGCATTGTTCTAAAGATTACAAAGAAGCCATAGTTTTTTTACTAATCATGCCGCTATTCAAGCAGCTCATTTATTCTAATGTTTGATCGTTGTTTTCTTAAGGAGAATATACTCTGCTTCAGTCCAATAGTTTCATTTATATCAGTTTAAATAGTACTTACTACTGTATTCTTTCTCCTTGTCCTTTAAAATCGGATTTCATTGCTTTGTAAATACGTGACTGTCTCCTTCATGCGTCAGACACGGTATTTTGTAACTAATAATATGTATTACTCAAAGGAATTATTTTTGTCAATAAAATACTAGGTGACGTATACTCTAATTTAACTTTCCTTTTTTGTTTCTTTACGTAAATTTGTGTTCGTTCTCCTTACCATTTTTCAAACTTAACGTGATATCTTCACTCTTGCAAGAGTATGGTTGGCGACACCCTCAGGTCAGAACGAATGACGTGTATGCCGGAGATAAGAACTCAACGATATATATCATATTTTGAGAAGCAGCAGTGTGTAGGGATTGATTGTGGAAATGCATGCTAATTGTAAATACGATATTGTTTAATTGCGGTTTGAGTTATTTGAAGGCGCGTGTTCTACGTTAATGTCAGTGTTGTGTTTCTTAGTCAAGTGTTGTTGTTGATATTAACTCACGTTCGTCACCTTGTTTAAGTGCTAAAGGATATTTAGCTGAATAAAGACACTACTAATCTTTTCTGAAGTTATTTGAGTGACCTCTTATTCGTTTAAGAGTGAAGTCATCAAGAACTGATCTGTGTAGTGTCCCGATAGCGCTATATTCCATGAACATTACAACTATTCACAATAGGCGGTAGCTTTGTTACGGACATCAACTACCATTACTAATTTTATTCTATGTTCTTCCGTCTGGCATGAGATCAGCTGGTAGATTCTGGAGTGGCATCCATCTGTTTCGCGGATTGGTTTTGTTGTTGAATCCCTAAATAAATCTATAGATTGTGAGTTGAAAGTTTTTAAGTCAACAAACCAACCATTCATTTAATCAAAGCGGTGTCCAAATTGAAATTCAGAGAGTGAAGTAAATTATTTGGTCCACATTGATTAGCCCTTTAAACGTCTAGAACGAATTAACTCGAAGTTAGCAAAATGCGCTGAAATCAGCTGGAATGAACATATTCTTTGACTAAGAAAAGGGCCGAACGCGGTTGGGGTGAGTCAACCTACACATCAAAAAGCGTTGCTTTCCGCTTTAGCTTTGTTATTCTAACAGGAAATTTAAGAAGATGATTGACACTAATTCTTTCAGAATGGTTACCTTAAAAAAGCTATACCAATTGCGACGAAACTAAGAAAGGAGGGAGAAGACGTCTGAGTACACTTCTTTCTACCCAAAGGCATGATGTCCTTGTCAGAAGGACTAACCCTTCTTCATCATGCCTTGAGTCATGAAGCAGATAGTAAAATACTACAAGCGAACGTTCATCAACAATGACACTGCTGAGACGACAGGGGGAAAGGACTAAAAACCTTGCCGCAAGGTGAAATTCCTGTTTGGGAAGCTCAGAAAATTTTGGGCGAAATTTGGTTCAGGTACGTTAGTCACACAATGGGTTCAAACAGTCACCGTTGTGTCACTGAAATGAAAATATCTAGGAAAGAGTTATTTGGAAATTAACTGAGGAAGTCCAAATAATCGATATCGAAACAGGAATAACGTTTCATAAACGAAGCTAATTTTGAAGTTTGCGTCAGAAACATTTTGCCAAAAGAACCGGGAACATTTATTTTTTTATATATATATCCAATTCAATACGTATCTATTAGGGGTATGCAAAGAGGAGAAAGGAGACAGGAACAATAAGGAGAGCAGTACACATTTATTCAACGAAATATTGGCCGTAGGCATCATTGACCTTTTGCTATTTTTCAAGCAACAAATGATTGTCCTTGTGATAGAAAGACTCTGGTTTTGAGCTGAAGTACGCAGTAACAAAATTTTCGACCTCTGGAACTGTGGTGAACGGCTGTTAGGCTAGAGCATGTTGCATAGAGCGAAACAGATGAAAGTCTGAGTGTGTAATGTCCGGGGAGTAAGCCGGGTGCGGTAAAACCTCCCAGTGTAACTGTTCAAGGGTTGATTTTGTGGTGGCACCGACAAGTGGTCTGGCATTATCGTGAAACAGGATGACTGGGCGGCGTCTATTACCTGTCCATGCGCGTTTTTGCTCGATTGCGGCGTTCAGTTTAATCAACTGATCGCTATATCGTTGTGCAGTGATTGTTTCGCTCGGTTTTAACAATTCGAAGTACAGCACTCCAGGCATATTCCACCACACTCACAACAGCACCTTTTCCCCGCGGATATCCTGTTTTGCAGAGGATGTTGACGGCTGGCCTCGGTCGACCCAAGATCGCTTGCGTACGGGGTTGTCGCAATAGACCCATTTTTCATCCCAGGTGACAACCTTCCACAAGAAATTCTTCCCTTGAAACCTCTTCAGCAACGACATAGTATACGGAACCCGCTTACCAATCTTGTGGATTATCTCCAAGGCCTGTAGACGCCATACCACCGTCAAGTGAGCCACTTTCAAGCGTTTCGCCAGTTCCGTTGTCGATTGTGTTGCGTCTTTTTTGCAACAGCGATTCCAACTTCTCATCTGCGATTTCCTGCGGTGTACCTGCACGTGGCTTGTCATCCAAACTTAGGTCACCTTTTTTAAACCTGGCAAACTATTCTCGATACGTCCGCTCAGTCATAACCGTTTCGCCATACGCCTGATATATTGAACCGTTTTGCTTCACTCGTACTTTCCCCTAAATTAAACATAAATAACAAACAGTGCCAAAAATGAACTTTATCAACCGCCATGCTTGGCTTCATGTACAAACCCATAGTACGGGTCGCCAGCCGATTAGACTTCTACAGCACCCGCTAGCGGGGGCGGCGAAAACTTTTGAATACCCCTAATATATGCACACATTGAAGTGAGTTGTTTATTTACTCACAAAAAGCTTTACGTGTCTCTTCCCTTACGATGTGATGGCATATGCCGTTTTGTTTTAGTTTGTTGTGGTTTTCTGTCCTTCAGAGATGAAAGACCAGGGAAGTTACGTGGTAAGCTCAAAAAGAGTAACGTAGAGACGGTCAAAGTGCTTCTGATGATGTAGCGTTTTCACGCGTGTTTTTGATTGGTACAGACTTTACTGCTGCCCTACCCTCTTAATATTAATTACCCTAGTGGCAGAATTATACGAAACCGTTGGTCCAAATGAAACCGTTGGCCCAAATGAAACCGTTGCACAAAATTACGAAACATTTCTCTGTTGGCCCAAAATTCGAGACGAGCCACTCCTTATATTCCTAGATGCGGGTGCCATTAAACTCTGGAACGAGAAGAATAGAAATGGAATCCCAAGAATAGGCACCTTTCAGTTGTGTGGTTGGATGAACGCATTTAGTATGCATCGGCAAATGTTTAAAAATATCGTCGAATAACGTTTCTGATTACTTCCAGTCAAAAGACGCCCACGTAATTAAGCTGTAACACCACATACATTTAGCAGCTGGTTGAGTGTCTCAGTGGGGTGATATTTTTTAATTTCAAAAACAATTTTATGAAGGCCACACCATGTCAATTGACTCCAAAGAGCTGAATAAATATCTTCTGCCATATCGAACAGGTGTATTTTGTATGCGGTTAAGCATATCCACTACACGCTTTAATATAGATATCAACCAGAAATAGATGCCTGGTGCCTCAGTGGTTTGAGTGCTGGCTTCTGATCATTTGTCTGGGTTCAGATCTCGGATGAGGCATGGGTGATAGGGTTGTCCTACCTCGCTGGTTCGCGTCATTTCCTAAATGCATTGACCCGAAATTATTGATGAGCGACTACTTATAGCCCTTAGAATTGCTCACGTTGATCGTTAAAACCCAGAACAGAGAAAAGAAACAGAAATCCATTCGAAAATTTAGACACAGAATCGTTTCTGTTGGAGAATACCTCGCGTAAAGCTAAATTCATCGATTTAACCCACACCAAAGTAAAGTTTGTTTCAATAGTGTTCGTCGTGAAACATTCATGTACAAACTAACTATATTAATTGCTTAACATGAAAATCGCAGTACCTAGAAGGAACTGAGAAATAGACATGCAAATCGCTACAGGAAATACCTTACCTGGTATATTATCTAATCTATCGCGTGGACGCTGCTCTTGGAGAGTACAAAGACTTCCCACGCACAGGCTTGCCTCATAATAAAACAGAAGTTTAAGTCTGATTGCGTAGGTCGAAAATGTTCCGAATATGCTGTGGATACGCCAGCAATACACTTATATTAAACTAACTGATGTACAAAGGCAAATAATAATCGATTATTAACAGCTTACGAAAAAACTTTTTAACGGATGCGTCACAGTGTGAACACAATGCAACGTTGCTTCTTACGCTATTTTAGATAGTTTCGAATGAATCGACAGAACGAAGAATCCGGACGGCATCGTGTGAAGATTCCCTACTCTGTGACGTACTACAGAAATGAGAACATGTGTCAAGACGACAAATCTGCAGCGAGACATTCTGTCCGCGTAGCTCAGTTGGGAGAGCGATTTACTCCGGAGTGAGGGAACACGGGTTCGATGCCCGTCGTGGACAAACTTGTGTTTTCACAACTCCCTGAAAAAAGTGAAAATCCTCTAAATACGTGGCGTTAGTTGAATAAATAAATAAATCCATCGCTTTTTTGGTTGCTGTGCGTTGCTTAACGTGGAAAGAGCAATGGATTTATTTATTCCCTGAAAGAATTCCGCTCAATCGGTTCACCATGCAAAAATTCGGTTCACCATGCGCGTACATGCTGCAGCGTGACCTGAGAGCTTCTATCTGTACCGTGATATGAACCCAAACAATACGACAATACGTGCAGGTCAGGGGGACTACGAGCGAGAAGACCATTACGGAATCTGTCACTGCAGCAACATCACAGGGCATTCTGTCGGGAAGTGTACTGAAAAAGAGGACTGCGTAGTGAAGGAGCGTACTATTCACACAGGAGTCCAAGCTCTGTTTCGGCTTGTCAGATGGCCATGCAGCCACAGGATGCAATTACCGATATTCGGCGGCGTCTACAATCTGACTTCATACGACGCCCCTGTCGTGGAGTACTCGATTAGGGGGAGTCCTATATGGTTTATTCCATAAAACGACTATTATCCCACAACGGATTTTCAGTATTTATTTGAAAAACATAACGGTGTTGAAAACAATGCCGCTCGTTCTGCAACAGATAGACAGCAAGTGACAGAAGCATACAATGTGTTCATACACTGTTAGAAATCTGTGTAACGTTTTTGAGATTATTTGAATAAGTTCACACATTTTTTTTAAAAAGTTATGTGGAACATGGAAAAACTCTAGCCTTTGTGTAATATGTTTCGGAGTTTGGTGTAGCATTCCACAATACCCGCAATTTATTCAATGCGCATGCGCAAATTTTTCTGAGGTTGTGTAACGTTTCGCAGTTTCGTGTAACATTTCGGAGTTTCGTGTAACGTTTCGCAGTTCCGTGCAAAGTTTCGGAATTTGATTAAATGTACATGCGTATTTTTCTAAGAATTGTGTAATGTTTTCAATATCGGTGTAATGTTTCGGAATTTTATCGCTGTTCGCTTGCTGCGTGACATCTGTCTCAGATTCAGGGCATGCGCCGTGAAATTCTAAAGCTGTGTTTGCTTTGCTTGTCATCGCAGCATGTTGTGGTTTGTGGCGACGTGGATGATGGTGGTCTCATGAGCGGTCTGGTCTTTTGTTGTGGCAAAGAATATCTAACTGGTTGTGGTGTGGTGTGTATGTCGTGCTCTCTAAGAAATTTGAAAGAATAATTTGGAAGAAACCGACGACTTCATATGTGCATGGAAATGTCTGATATACGAGATCGACTGAACAACTGGGGTTTCGGGAACGACGTTATAGTACGATTTGAAGGTAAGTTCGAAGTAAAAGTTGTTGGAAATAGTGCGATGTGTCCGTACAAGTTCCACACAAAAGAACAGTTGCTGCGTTAAGAAAACCTATTTGAAAAAAGAAAGAAAAATCTCATTCGCGAGAAAAGAGAAAAGACAAACTGTTCCCGTGAGAACCGAAAATAAAAAGATGTAGTTATGTGTGAACGTACTGCGTATGTGATGTTGTTCCAAAAACCGATATAAAATTGGATAGCTTGTGTTTTCAATCTACATTGTTCTTAGATGTTCAGTGTGATGTGATGTGAATATACTCATTTGATTAAAGAATAAAGGATTATCTATTTAAAGGTGGTAAATACTCTTTATGCTTTCAACCATTCGTTCTGTGAGTTTAAGAATTTTCTTTCGTTTGTTGAATCCGTCATTTGAGATCAACGCGCGAACCTTTTAGAATTTCTAACAAAAGTAAGGTATGGTGGCCACTACCAGTTAGAAGACACGGTATCGTCAAACACTGATCCCACCAGTTCAATTGAAAATGAGTTGGGCTCTACCACCATCTTGTTTGAAGTAGTGTTCATGCCACCCAACTGCTTCACAGATCATTCGAATCGAAATTTCCTTCATACACTGTGTGATATGTGTGTGAAGAAGGAACATAAGTTCATGCCATCCAACTACATGCACCCCAGATGACTCAAATACAAATTTCCTTCACACACACACACACACACACACACACACTGCTATTATGAATGTGTTATAATATATGTGAGCAGGGCCGGCTGGACCATAGAGGCAACCGGGACCCCGCACTTTACAAAACAAAAACAAAATTGCTTTTGCTAGAATTCTCTATATTTATTGATATTTGTTTAAGTTTTAGTGCGCAAGACCCTCAAAAATTTATTTTTACGTTTTTCAACAGTAGGTTCAAGAAGCGTATATGCTCCAGCTTTGTCCGTCTGCCTGTCCACCCGATAACCCGCGTAAAAATTATTCAATTTCAATTAAATTTTAGTATGTGGTAGGGGACAACCTGGGGATGAACCCTATTGAAAATAAGCAAAATGGGGTCAAAGGTCAGGACATAGGAGCGGGATCCATTCCATCGCTCTTATACGTCATAACTTACGTAAAAATGCTTCGATTACGACAAAACTTTATCATGTTGTTCGGAAGTAAACTGAACAGGTTATGCTGAATGTCATCAAAATGGGATCAAAGGTCAGGGCACAGAAGCGATATTTATTCCACAGCCATTATCCTCATAACTTGAGTAAAAATGCTTCTATCGCGACAAAACTTTAGTATGTTAGTCCAGAGGTATAATGAACCAATTATTTTTAATATCATCGAAATGGGATCAAAGGTCATGACACATGAGCGAGATTTATTTCACAGCCATTATCCTCATAACTTGAGTAATAACTTGAGTAAAAATGCTTCTATTGCGACAAAACTTTAGTATGTTGCTCCGGAGGTATACTGAACGCATTAATAGTCAGGGTTGGAAGGAGAGTTTGTCTGCTCGCGACTTCTGGTATGTTGGAAAGCGTATCATAATCAATGCATTGCATGATTTTACTACTAACCTGTTATAAAAAAAATTCAGTTTATACCCCCCCTCAACTTATTTAAACCTTAAACTTTTCCATATTCATGAAATAAGAAATTATATTTCATCACATTTTGTGACTCCCTATTACACTGCTGGACAATTGCTAAGGACGGATCATAAACGGCTATATAGCGCACAAAAAAGTAAGTGTGGTTGGATGCCAAGTGAAATAAAATAATGTCAGAATGCCAGGACATTACAAGAAAGACAACTTATTGTGCTCTGAAATCCAGAAGGCTTTGGAACGTGTTCAAGGGACAAACAGGCCATTTTGTGCAGAATACGTAAACGTGAAAAAAATGCAATTACCGTCCGCAGGCGTTCCGGCATAAGATGTCAATACGGGATATGGCCACCATGGAGGGCGATGCAAAATTCCACACGTCGTGTCATGCTTTGCACAACATTATCAAGCAGCTGTTGGGGTAATTTATCCCATTCCTCTGTCAGTGCACGGATGAGGGTGTCCTTGTTTACTGGAGGGCATTGGCGACCAGGAAGACTCCTCCCCAAAGCATCCCACACATTTTCAATGGGATTCAGATCTGGAGAACGTGCTGGCCATACGAGGCGTTGAATATCCTCGCTCTCAAGACACTCCTGGACAGCGACTGTTCGATGACATGTTGCGTTGTCGTCCATGAAAAGGAATCTATCACCGACCGCACCACGGAACATGCGAACATGAGGTTGCAGAACATCATTAATGTATTGTTTGCCAGTCATAGTCCCAGTTGGAAGCACATAGAGGGACGTACGGCCATTGATCATGATGCCAGCCCATACCATGACACTACATGTCGGATATCGGTCCCTTTTCTGTATGTTTGCTGGACAATATGCAGTACCACTATCACGCCAGATCAGTTGTCGTCGGCAATCAGACGATAGACTGTATCTACTCTCATCTGAGAAGAGGACAGCAGACCAGTCGTTATCAGTCCAATTGCGATGTTGATGGCACCATTGCAAACGGGCGGTACGGTGACGTCTGGACAATGGGATGCACACAACAGGACGGCGGGCGTATAGTCCTCCTTCATGCAAACGTCTGGCGACAGTTTTTCGGGAGATCCGCTTGCCAGTAGCAGCCATAAACTGATTTGCTACCTCACTAGCTGTGCTGCGCCAGTGTCTTTTTGTTGATAGCACTATGTACCGATCTTCTGCAGGTGTCGTACTGCGAACACGACCTCCCCGTGACGTTTGCTACACTCTCCATTTGTTTGAAATGATTTCCAAAGCCTTGAAACAACACTGTGGCTGACGTCGAACTCCCTGGCAACATCTGTTATTTTTCGCCCTTCTTCAATCTTTCCAATAATACGGCCACGCGTAAAATCATCTAGGTGATGTCGGGAAGACATACTGAAAATTGCAAGTTCGTCAATTGATTCTTTCTCTTTCAACTTTGCGTTTGAACAACAACGGTCGATACGCGTCAAAACCTTTATATCTCTTATCAGCGCTATGACGTCACGAACAAGTTCGGCAATCCAAAATTTGCATACGCACAACACGTCTTACTGTATCCCGCACTTATGCTAATTTCCACATTTTCCTGCCTTCCATTTTATGGTTGCTATTGTCATCCGTTCTTAGCAATTGTCCTGCAGTGTATATACTCAACAATTTGTGTGTAAACCTGGTACTGAAATAAAAAAAAAATAAAAAGAACAATATCAAAGTTGTATCTGGGCTATATATGGAGGCCAATCATTCAGTGACTTTAAGAACAGTGTTGGAAAAAAAAAATAAGGTAATTTTTATACATGAGCGCGTATAAGAGGTGAATAAAGTAATTAATTTACCAGTTATTCCACTTTCCATCAAAAATCATACACTAAAACATGTACCAGGAAAAAAAAATATATACGAATTTATTTAAGAGGGATCGTTATTATTCAATACGCAAAAATGTTTGCTATGGGAAAATTTTCGCTACGCAGATTAGTTAAAGCTATTTTCTTTATCATTTTGCAGGAAAGTTTTTATTAAGGTAATAAAAAACCTAAACTTCCTCCTCTCCAGAAAGAAAGTCGTAGATTTCAGCACTGTTTATTCTCTTCCTCTCTCTTTGTCTGTCTGCCTGTCTGTCTGTCTTTCCGTCCGTCTCTCTGTCTCTCACTCAATGTCTGTCTGTCTGTCTGTCTGTTGTGTCTCTCTGTCTGTCTCTCTCACTCTGTCTATCTATCTGTCTCTCTCAATGTCTGTCTGTTTCTCTCACTCTGTCTATCTATCTGTCTCTCTCCCACTGAATGTCTGTCTGTCTGTCTCCCTCTGTTTGTCGGCCTGTTTTTCTCTCTCATACTCTACCTGTCTGTCTGTCTGTCTCTGAAAAATGAAAATACACGAATTTTATCATAAAGAAACTGTTTACTCTCTCTCTCTGTCTCTCTCTCTCTCTCTCTGAATTTTCAATCCATACGATGGTCTTTTTCTTAAGCTCACAATAATTTGAGATAATTATTTTCCTTTATGATAATTTTTGTCCATTTTCATTTTTCATACAATGATTTCATTAAACTATGAGATTCATTTCATAGGGCCCTATACATGAAATTTCGCCCTGGACCCCGCAAAAGTTCCATCCGGCCCTGTATGTGAGCCTGACTTGTGGGGTCCTCCAACAATCAGTAATAGCAGCAGTACACTCATTGAATGAAAAATGAAGCATACAGCTTCCATTTGAAAACAATTCCTTGGGTATTGGGATTTCAGTCATTCTGAAGTACGGTGTGTGCAGTTTGATGCCAGAAGGTTCTGAACAGTGACTATATGAAGTGAGCATGATACCATATAAATGAACTACTCCCCTAAAATTATCAGGACATCTGTACGAGAAGAAATGTCCAGGATCTAATAACTTGAAAAATAAAAAAAGATTCTAAAGAAAACATGTAATGAACCCCAGATGTAGTATCTTCCTTGCTGAAATTCAATGAAGTAGACTGAAGCATGGAACTGTTTTCTAAAGCGTATATTTTTTTATTTTATTATACTAGATATCAGCTATGTACAGGTTGTATATGCCTGAATAGTACAAAATAAGTGTGGTGTTATTTTTTTTGCTGGCTTAACTGATTTTAATTAAACAAACTAGAACCGAGAATAGATCTTGTGTCTTTGAGCCTCCATTTTCTCTAAGTTTAACAAGTACCTGATCTTAAATTTGTGTGCATTCAAATTTGGGATCACATTCTAAAATGTTTATGCATCACATTTTAAAGTCTTCAGTGTTGACAAAAGCATCACTATCACATGAAGGTGCTTCCTGTTTTCTGGCTTGAATGTTGGGGGAAGAAGTAAACCAAAAATGACTTCCCACTCATGCAATGTCCATCAGTATCACAATTAATAAATGGCCTGTTGTTTCTCGAGAGCTTGTATATTTATCATTTGAATGAACAATGTTGTAATGATGAAGCTCCATCCAATATACCAGCACCTTGGCGATACCTACTGAAAAACCAAGAAACAAGATTAGACAACCATTGATTTTATTGTACATATATAAAACTCAGGCGAAAGAACTTTGACCTTCATTTTATATTTCTTATATTTATGTCAACCATTATGTGTTTTTTACCCTACAGGTTATTTTAAATGTATGTATTTTATGACCTCATACTGTTCCGACCGCATGCGCGGTCTTTGCCCATAACCACACGTGTATATAGCCACTACGTTTCATGTGCACCTTGCGAGTTTTAGTGCCTGATGATGAACCTATAAGTCGTAGGTTCGAAAGATCTCGCAAGTTTTTAACATTAAACCTTTTAAACCTCAATGGAATGAGTTACTTGTGTCGTCATGGTTTTTAACTGTGTATACTTTTGATACCGGTGATACGTCTTAGCTTCATTTGAGTGTTGCAATTGGTTTGAGCTAAAGTGTTCGTGCTTAGACAGCTATCTTCTTTATTTGTGTATCAATCAGCACGAGAGTGTCTTCATCATATCTACAATTAATAAGTTTTTTTTTTAGAATTCTTCTACCGAATATTCCTTCTCATCGAAACAGCTTATAGCTGTCCAGACAATAATTGGCAGATGTTGTATGCAGCAATTTCATAAAGTTTGTAGAAATTGTCTGTATGGAAACTGTTGAACTATATGTTATGTACCTTGGCCATATTCCTTAGAAGGCAGACTGTGTAGTCAAATTCCAAATTTATTGATACTTTTAGTACAGTAATGTCCCCACTCCATCCTCTGATTTTGATGTACTGCTCATGGAATTTTACAAACAGCTGGCATTGTAGAGTTCTATAATTTTTTGGGGGTGATTGTAAATTTTTTCATACAGCTGCTGAAAGCAGTTCATTTGCTAGAGAAATGTGTTGTTTGTGTGTAGGAAAAATTTAATTATTGTAGGATCCTAAAAAATTTTGTTTTTTAAAAAGATCCTAAAAAACTTATTTTTAATTTATTTTTTTTTATTTTGGAAACAATTTGATTGAGTAAAGGATGTGTATACATATGGACGGGGAGGGATCGATCATATATATATATATATATATATATATATATATATATATCACATCATCATCATCATCATTGTCAACCATTATCAATCCACTGCTGGACGAAGGTCTCCCCAAGTTTCCTCCACAACGGTCTGTCTTGTGCCAGTCTCCTCCATGTCACTCCCGCATACTTTCGAATTTCATCCACCCATTTTCCATGTGGTCTTCTTCTGGGTCTTTTCCTGTCCCTTGGAATCCAATCTAAAATTTCGGCTGTCCATCGATGGTCTGTCCTTCTGGCAGTATGTCCAGCCCATTGCCATTTCAGGGATTTAACTCTGATCATGATGTCTTCCACTCTTGTCATTTTTCGGATCCACGTGTTCCTCTTCTTATCTCTCATGGTTACACCAAGCATGCACCTCTCCATGCTTTTTTGAGTTGTCTGCAGCCTTTGTATGTCTCTTTTAGCTAAGGTCCACGTCTCTGCACCATACGTAAGCACTGGAAGGATGCATGGATCAAACACTTTTCTTTTAAGACATAATGGCATATTGCTCTTGAAAATTATGCTGTTTCTTCCAAAAGCTCTCCAGGCAAGTTTTGTACGCCGATTAATTTCTTCATCAATGTGACCCTCACTTGATATCTGCTGTCCAAGATAAACGTACGTGTCTGTTATCTCCAGCTTTTCTCCATCAATCGATAAATCTTCATTTCTTGTAAAAGCATTGAACATCACTTTTGTCTTCTAAAAGTTCATTTTTAATCCCACTTCTTTACTCTTGTCAGCATGTTCCTGGATCATACTCTGTAGCTCCGATGGAGTAGTTGCAAAAATGACTATGTCATCAGCAAACCGAAGGTGGGTTAGATAATCTCCATTAATCTTTATCCCTTTGTTTTCCCAGTTCAAAGATTGAAAGACATTTTCCAATGTGGCATTAAAGAGCTTCGGAGATATGGTGTCACCTTGTCTCACTCCTTTTCCAATTTTTATGTGTGTTGTATTTTCAAACAGCCGAATCTTTGCACTTGCATTTTCATAGATGTTATTAATAATATTAATGTATGCATCTTCAATACCGCAGGATTTCAGAGCCATTGCAACTGCTGATGGTTTCACCGAATCAAAGGCTTTTTCATAATCGATAAAAGCCATGCACAATGGAAGTTCATATTCCCTCGCTCTTTCAATTAGTTCTCTTAGTACGTGGATATGATCTATTGTGCTGTAGCCACTCCTGAATCCAGCTTGTTCTCTCGGTTGAGCCATGTCCAGTGTCACCTTCAAGCGGTGTAAAAGAACTTTAGTGAAGATTTTATAAACCACTGATAGGAGGCTGATAGGTCTGTAGTTCCTGAGATCCTCAATGTCACCTTTTTTATGTAGCAAGATCATTGTAGCGTTGTTCCAATCCTCAGGAATTTTCCCTTCATTAAAGCATCGAGTGAAAATTTTTGCGAGTACTGTTTCAATTTCTCCACTTGCTTCTTGTATGATGTCTACAGTAATTCCATCTTCTCCTGGAGCTTTTCCCTGCTTCATGTTCTTGATTGCATGTGCAACTTCTGCTGGAAGGACTGGAAGAACTCTGGTACTGGTACCTTTCATGATGTCTGGAGTACATGTATCATCCCTTTCATATAATTTGGAGTAGAAATCTTTCACTCTTGTCAAAATTTCGCCTCTATTTCTTGTTACAGAACCATATTCTTTTCTCAGTGCCATAATCTGTTTTTTTCCTTACTGAGATGTCCCTTTGCTATCTTTAGGCTTTGATTGTTTTCAATTGCTTTCCTTACTAGTTCACAGTTGAATTTCCTTACGTCTTCAGTGATACTTTTTCGTACTGTCTTGCATAGCTCTATATATTCCACTTTGGAAGTCACATCTTCTTTAGTTGTCCTCATCACTCTTCTTTTTTGCATCAACATTTTGGTTTTTCCTGATAATTTGTTGACATGCAATTTGTTCTTAGACCCAGCTAATTTTGTTGCTGTTTCCATAAGAGCTTTGGCTACTTTTCGGTTAACTTCAGAAATATCCACTTCTTCCGATGTTAGGCCTTCTAAAGCAGAGAACCTGTTCTTCAGTTCCAATTTGAAGGTATTATGGTGTTTTTTAAGGTTGGTTATGTCAATACATTTTGTTTGCCTTATGAGCTTGCTACGTTCGAGTTTAGTGTTGAGGTGCATCTTACATCTCACTAATCTATGGTCACTGCCTGTGTTGAACTTGTTTAGCACACTGCAGTCATCTATGACGAATTTTTTGTTACACATAATAAAGTCAATTTCACTTGACGTCCTATTTGGATGTCTCCATTTCCATTTCCTGTGTGGCTTTTTCTTGAAAAAATAGTTCAAGATGAAAAACCCCACTGCCTCTGCAAACTCTACGAGAGTATTTCCACGCTGGTTTCTGTTGCCGTGACCGAATTTACCTACTAAAGTTTCATTCTGTTGCCGTTGCCCTATTTTTGCATTGAAATCTCCCATAATTATCTTCAAGTGCTGCTTACCTTTATTATTTAGATCACGAATTTTCTCATAAAATCCTTCAATTTCTTCTTCAGCATGACTTGTGGTGGGTGCATAAGTTTGAATAATCTGAGCCTGGTATCTTCTCGAGAGTTGGATAACGAGTCGTGCAGCTCTGTCAGAGGAACTTTCAACTTCTATAACTTTATCCTTCAGTTTCTTGTTTATTATAAATCCAACACCACTAGTTCTGCCAGTATCTGTCCCACGATAGTAGAAGAGATGTCCACTTTTCAGTTCAATGAGATCTTCTCCTTTTCTCCTTACCTCACTTAGCCCGACGATGTCCCACTTGATCCTTTGTAGTTCCTCTTCCAATTCAAGAAGCCTTGAATCAGAAGATAGGGAGCGTCCGTTATATGTAGCCAAGGTCAGCATCAGATGGCAGCCTAGTCCGGTCCTCCGGGTTTCTTAGCACCCTCTGCCTTCATGTCGCACTGGCCGCTGCCTTGGCCAGGTACATTCCAGCTGCCGGAGACTGAGGGCCAAGATTTAAGTTGTGGAGTCATTTTGGAGGGGTTTGGCCATAACTCACCACGCTGGCCAAGCGGGTTGGTGAGTGTGGGATAGTATTTCCTCTAATCCCGATGGTATAGTTATACCGCTATTGGCGGTCGTCAGAGCCCCTTTAGTGGGAACAGGATGTACCACGAGAAGGCGGGGTTGACATTTGTCAAGGAGAGGCTGTGATGTTACGCATCACCTGACCTTACATCCGGTTCTCTCTCTCTCTATATATATATATATAGAACCGATAGTGTATTAATTCCATGGCTGGTGGATTCTCAACGTTATCACTAATTGCTTTACTTTTATAAATTTTTTTGGTAACGAAATCCTTGTAGCGATTTCTGGAATTGTTGCATTACTCGTGAATCCACTGAAATATAAGGAAATTTTTGCAAAAAATGGTGATTGTTTGAGGACCCATAATTTTGGAATGATTATGTTTATGCTACTTTAACAAAGAATATCTGCTATATGCACAGATAAATCAACGGAAATGTTGATTTGCCAGGATAGGAAATCAAGGAACAAATGGAATTTAGTAAATTCCACCAAGGAAATCAAAATTACTATAGATTTGTGTTTGTAGCATTACATCTTGGGTGAAGTAGAAATTCAACATTGCAAAGAATTTTGCTCTGTAGCAGAAAATATTTGCTACAGTAATAGAGTTTGTTTGCTGGATCAGCAAACTGACATTGCTGGAGATCAGCATCTGTAGCAGAACTATTTGCTGAAGTAGCAAAGTTCGTTTGATAGACCAGCAAATTGACATTGCTGGAGATCGACGTCTCTAGCAGAAATATTTGCCGTAGTAGCAAAATTGATTTACTGGACGAGCAAAGTGACGTTGCTGGAGATCGACTTCTGTAGCAAAAATATTTGCTAAAGTAGCAAAGTTGGTTTCCTAGACTAGCAAATTGACATTGCTGGAAATCGGCTTCTGTAGCAGAAATATTTGCTGAAGTAGCAAAGTTGGTTTGCTAGAAGAGCAATAAAAACTTGCCACAGGAAACGGATATCTTGCTGCCGTAGCAAAGCAGAATTCATTAGCATTGCCAGCAAACCTTTTTGCTGAGCCTATATTCACTGTCGAAATTTGCTGTTGCAGCTAATTTTTTTTCAGTGCGTACTCGTACTGAACAGCTAATGACATTCTTTATGTGCATGTTTAAAACATATTGATTAGGTGGGGAACCATGGTTACGTAATAATATAAATTTTGATGTATGGTAGATTTTCTTTTGATTGGGGGTTTAACGATCACCGTGAGTAACTCGATGGGCTATAAGCAGGTGCCCGTCCCTAATTTAGGGCCACTGACCCAAAAGAAGGGAGAGAGCCAGTGCCGTAAGACAAACAACATATCCATGCCTCACTGGGATTTGAACCCGCACCCATCTCGGACTATTGATCAGAAGCCATCGCTTAAACCCCTACGCCACCGCGGTTGCTGGTAGATGTTCAATGGAACATTTATTGCACAAGGTCCTTGCACTGTTGTGTTGCTATGCCCATTTTAAAATGCCCTTATAATTTGTTTGCCTTTTCTCTCTCTCTCTCTCTCTCTCTCTCTCTCTCTCTCTCTTTTTCTTAGCGGTTACGTGTTTATAATCGAGTAAAACTTTTTCAAGTACTGATGTGCTGCTGGGAATTTTACTAGTTATTTTAGATTATCTCAGTTGCAATCAATCATCAATGGAGCAAAATTCAAACAATTCATGAGTCGCAACATAATAACTATATAAAAATTGATTATATTGAAACTTAGCTAGTCAGATATACATAGTTCCATTTGGTTGAAGTACCATGCATCCATAAAAAAATTATCTTCTCAAAAACGTCTAACGCTCCCTAATTTTTTGTCTCCAAGTTTTTACTACATTTTTTTAATCTGTTCCTCAATGTACAAGTTCAAAACAGGAGGTGGGGGATGGACAAGTGGATATATGCAGATAGCTTTGCTTTCGTATTTTCAGAAATAAGCTAACATTTAAACAAAATGAAGCCCGATTGAGGATAAAATGATAAAATTTTAAAGATCAGTTTTCGTGCTGCTAAATTAGTCACGTTATCATTTTCTTGTGCTTGCTCTAAGTTTAAAAAATGAACAAATTTTGAATGTCTTATATTGTCTTTCATTGGGATATCTTCTTTTGGAAAGGGATCTTAGAAATTTGTGATGGTTTGATAAATGTCACCTGGTGAATTCCTATGAAATGGCCATATCCGCGTTTTAGTATTCTATAATTTTCTATTTATTTTGATAATTTCATGATTTGTAAGATGAATGTTGTGACTATTCCTCAACTAATATGAATTGTAAGCAGATATGCTGAGGCAAAGATTAGTTCTAATTTGCCAGTTTCAAACGGCTTTTTTGCTTTTCTTTTTTTTTTTTTTTTTTTTTTTTTTTTTTTGGAGCTTGCTGAAAGTCCTTGCAGATATTCAGTTCAGAGCTTTACAGTGTTTTCATTTTCAGTGTACAATGTAAGAAAAAAAAATCAGCAATTAAGATGCCAATGTTAGTGTGAACATGCTGAAAACTGAAAACAAATGACTGTATCTCTGCTTTTTTTTAATGATTGATGTTAGTGTTTAAAGAAATTTGTGATGGTTTGGTGAAAGGCACATGGTGAATTCGAATGTAATAGCCATATCCGTTTTCTAGCATTCTATATGTTTCTAGTTATTTTGAGAATTTTATGTTTTATCAGATGAATGTTGTAATTATTTCTCAACTAATGTGAATTGTAACCAAATATGCTAAGGCGAACTTTAGCTCTAATCTGCCAGATTCAAAAGTCTTTTTATCGAGTTTGCTGATAGTCTTTGCGGTCCATCAGTTCAAAGCTTGACAGTCTTTTCATTTTTAGTGTACTACGCGTATGTCGAAATTAAGACGTCAGTTTTAGTTTGTACCTTTCAGAAACTGAAAAAAATCAGGTATTTTGTAGTAACTGCATTTCTGTTTTTTAATGATTGATATTATTGATAAAAGACAAAACTTTCTTTGTAACCTAATGTGTTCCCATTAGTGCAGCTCTTTCCTTTGCAAAGGCATAGTTAAATTTATGGTTGAGGTGGCAGCGTATGAGGGTCATGTTTGTACACTGTCTTCTTTAGATTCCACTCACAGGAAGAAATCTGAAGTAGAATGGATTCATTTGATGAGTGCCTAATTGCTTCATTAGCTGGCACCGACAGTAGCGTTCATCCTCATGCAGCAAAGCCACAAACTGTGTAATAATATTTGCGTTGATAGCTAAGGTCAAAGTAGACTCTTCAAAAAAATGTGGTTCCACAGTTCTCTCTTTGTAAACAGCCTGGTGTGCTTCCTGACGATTTTCAAAAGCCGATGTTTTTTTTTTTTTTTTTTTTTTGAGAAGTTATGCTTCCATTTAAATGAAATCAGGCTTTTTCTGTAAGAAATGTGTACAGCACTATGACGCTGTTTTCATATGAACCTCATGAACCAATGGCAATAGTGATCATGTATGTCTACATCCAACGGGCACACCTCTTGCAGTATCCTGACTTTGTATGACTGTAACTTCTAACCTCTGGAAGCCCTGTGGATGGTTGAATAAGATGCTCTTACCGGTGCCAAATTCCCCAATTACTTACGGGAAGATCGCAACAAATGATCGCCAACTTCCTCTACAAATTGTGGTGTCACTACTATTGGCTATACCAAGGACGTTTATCTCTAGCACTACTTTTTTAATTGATATATTGCTTATTTGCTTTTGAATTGTCGGAACACATCTATACATTCATTACTTAATATTTTCCTCCCCTGCAAATGTGTCTTGCTTCCATGTCATTTAAGTTTGATTAACGTATACTGAGTTTAGATACGTGATTCCCACAATTATATTTCAAAATTAAGTTGTGCTCCCCCATCCTCGAGTATAAACATTGCACATGAAATTAATGGTGGTGTAAGTTAAAACTAAGAAATGATTTGCAACGGTAACTATGCTCATAATCGACAGACTCCTGAAATAATTTATCGTTATTTATTCTTGAACTATCACACAACTAAAATGCTAATGTAAGTTCACTGTTAATACAAACATAGAATGAATGAGTTATTAAACAACGACTCCGCACTTCCTATTTAGTCTATTTTAAACAAACTTACCCTGAATTGCTATCCATTTGGTACTTAACACAAAACAGTTTATATTCCAGTGAAAATCCTTTTCGGTGATCGTAATGCATGTACTCTTTTCCAGCACTTTTTGTAAGAACAACAAACAGCGAGTTTCCGCACATCACTGCGACGTCATTCCAACTAATTCAGGGTCGTGATCCCATAATTCTCTCTAACGAGCTGCTGGCTGTCGTCATAAACGCAAGCACGAACCGAATTTCACAAATGCAAACTTGCAGCAGGTGTTCGACAAAAATAAAAGAAACAAGCAAAGGAAGCCATCATCCAACAATTAAGCTGATTACTGGGTATTTGTTAAAAATGGCTAAATCATCACTTCTGATGATCACTGCAGGTAAATACGTTCTAGCTGGGTGTGAAAGGATACAGGATAAGTTATATAAATTCTAACTGGGTGTAACACATGATACAGGGTAAGTTCTATCTTGTATCGTTTGTTCAGTGAGTAATTAATGTCTTAAGAAGGCACCATACTATATAAATTTAAAGTGTCTCGATTGCAAAAATCATTGATTTTTCAGTTAAGCTTGGGTAAACTGAAAATTGGTTTTGTATGTGCCATAGGTGGAATATCCTCGAACGCATTTGTTTGTACAGGTGCATTCTCTACAAAAAATGTAGTATCTATGTGTAACACACAATTAACATTTGTTAAGAACAGTGTTTCTTCATGAATATTTCATTCTTATAACTTCTCTTTTGAAATCTGAGAAAACTGATGAGTAAATTGTCCTTATATTTCTTCATTCAGTAAGCATAAGTTTTAATACGGGCTGTTACTACATTACCCATGTTTATCAAGACTTAACTAGTACACCATGAATTGTCCTTATTGGTGTTCATTTTTGAAATGCTAAATGTAATTTCTGGAAATGGTAAAAAATTATCTATCCTGGTGCAAACGAAATTTTCAGGAACATTTTTATAGAGAATTATTTGTCAGATATATAATGCAAAACCTTGTTCAGATTTGTTCTGTTCCCTGAAGGCTTCAAATGTTTCTGGAACTTTTCTTTGTTTACTGTGGAACGTTCCTCAAAATCAGGTTGCCAGCCTGTTTCAAGAGTTTCCAGTAGCATGTGTAAAGTTCCTCAAAGTTGTTGAAAAGTTTCCACAGGACGCTTTCCGCTTTTGCGAAATGTTTTCAAGTTTATTGTGGAACGTTCCTCATAATGATGCAGAAACCCTGGGACGGAATGTTTCAATAATGTGTGGAAGGTTGATCACTTTTATTGAAAAGGTTCCTCTCCTTGTTGTGGAACGTTCCACAAAATCCTCCCGGGACAATGTTTTAGACTTCTTCAAAAATGTGTGGAACGTTTATCAGGATTTCTTGCATAACGTTTTCAAAAATGTTGAGGCAGCTAAGCTGCCCCTTTTTTTTGTGTAACGTTCGAGATATTTTTTTACAGTGTAGGTATATATATAATATATATATATAAATTATTTTTCTTTAATTTTGGAAACGACGCACAGATGCAAAGGCATTAGAGTAAATATATCTGGGAATCACTCTGTAGGAAATTCCAAAGATACTGATAATTTTCGTTCATTAGTTGTCTTACATGTCGTAAGTTTGTCAATGACTGCGACTCTGTATGCAACTTAAAGTAACATTATCATTCTTAAACAATACCAAACTGAAATGTTTCTATCGCAAACAACTCTGCTCTGTTTCCGAGAGTTTTTCCTCTTAGAAAATGTTTTTTTTTCCTCTAACACACGCACACGGGGAAAAATAGAAACATTTACTTTAATGCTTCTGTCGTCTCTTTTTAATGCAAATGCTGTTGTGTTTGCTATTCCTGATGTCTGGTGTGATTTATTTGGGTTCAAATAATGTTTGCTAGTAATTTACTGTCTTTTAGTGATTTCAGGTTTTTATCTCATTAATAACGTTTTTCTTCTTATCTGTTTCTTTCAAAAATACCTTTATTTTCAACGCAATATTTCATCTGAAATGGAAAAATTCTATTTTTCCTGAAGAACATTAATGACCAGGCAATGATAATAATGGCATAAAGGTTCGACCTGGTGGTTCATCACACAGCGAGAAAAAATTGTCATTTTGGTTTGGAAGAAATATATTTATTTCTTGCGGCAGCTGGAGTATCAGATGCTTCGTAGAATATAACAAACTTGTTATATGCTTGAATAATCTTCAGTGACATATATTTTTTCTTTATTATGATATAGGTTGAATTAAATACACGGATCTGCTTCTGACTAGCTGGAAAACATTTCCTTTGCCAAGATTCTTACTTACTGAAATTACATATATATTCGGTTCAAAGTGTATGACTATAAAGTTACAAAACTCATTTGATACAACGATTATGAATCATCATTTTTCAATGCAAAGACCAACTAAAATTTTCCATATCTCTGAATTCGCTTTATCATTTAACTAAATCCTCATTCAAACGGGAAATATTACGAGAAATAAAGTATATATTTGAAAAGACGAAGCATTTTGAAAAAAAAATACGTCAGTGAAGTTGTTTAAAAAGGAAATCGTGTCTGGTTTATTATAATTAAAATCGTTACATGACAAACTAAGTTTTTGTTGAAAACACTGCATTCATTTTTCTGTATTTAATTTGCAAGTCGACTTGGGTATTCACCCGCAATTCAGCAAAAAAAAAAAAAAAAGGTCTGTTGTATGGAACGTCCTAAATAAAATGTAGAATTTATTATGAATTTTTATCTGTAACGTGCGGCTTTAACACAAACATCAGGACAGACAAAATTGTAAAGGATGAGGAAAGGAACTATAGATGATGACTTGCAGGAGAATCGAATATGTACTCAATATTAAGTTCTTTAACCAGCCCAATAGTAATCATTTTAAAAATCTTTCTCACAAAATTCACTTTGAACTAAAGAGTATCGTCATTTCGTCTTATATCCGAATCTGTCAGTTCATTAGTTATAAACACGAACTGATATTTTCTAAACAGTATCCCATGTAACAGATGCTTTGAAAATTTCTGCCCCTTGCTGAAATAGACTGCCTGAGTTCTTACAAAACTAAGAGGACTGCTCCTATTCAAAACAATGTTCTGTTAAATTTCTATAGAAAATTTTTCGTAAACACGGTACAGAGGTTAGACAATTTATTCAAAACTTTAGAAAAGAAATGAATGATCTGCAATAGCCATTTGATGTAAATATATCCGCGAGTAAAATTTAGAGGAAATCTTGCCTTTTCACAGCTTTTGCTGAAATAAATTACAGAATGCAATCTATCAGGGGTAATAAAATTTAAGATCATCAGTTGATCAAATCAGTATGGAAACTCAAAAACCATTATTACTTTTCTGCAACATATTTGAAGGTTTGAACATCAGTAAAACGCGTCCAAAAACTAAACGAGCTACTGATTTTCAATTCGATCACGTTATGAATTACGAGTAGAATAATATTTCTCATAGAACTAAATTTTTTCGTCCCCAAAATTTAATAAATGCTTTAAACTATCAGCACATATGTTCAACAGAGCTGTGCTTAAAAACTATTCGGTTGTGACTGTGTCTTTTTGTAGACGTCGTTATGAGACAACTGCTTCTCCTTTGAAAACGAATCAACAAGCCTACAGAAAAATGTTCCCTATATTTGTAACACAAGCGTTTTTTGTTTATCTGAAATAACTATTGAGATCAGAAGAATGGCTAAGATTGGCATTATATGCAATAAGGATCAATGCCTTAATATACACTGACGGAAAAAAATCCCAACACCAAGAAGGGGCTGTGTTAGATAAACGGCAATTGGTAGGCGGTGAGAGTACATCCGTAAGATGACGTCTATGCAAATTTCGCGCTCGGCGCATACGTGTGGCGCTAGTAGCGCCCCTCGGAACATGCAAAGCAGGTTTGCTGTAAATACGCGCTGTAACGTCCGTGAGCGTTAGTTATCGTTGAGATTCGACGTAGTGTGCTGATGTTAGTCAAGAATGCCTTTAAGAAGACGAAGAAGCCATTATCAACAGCTCACGGAGTTTGAACGAGGTCGTGTAATAGGGCTACGAGAAGGTGGATTTTCTTTCCGCAATATTGTAGAACGACTTGGCAGGAATGTAGCCACTGTGCATGATTGTTGGCAGCGGTGGTCAAGAGAAGGTACTGCCTCTAGAAGACCGGGTTCCGGCCGGCCACGTGGCACTACTGAGAGGGAAGACCGCCGTGTACGGCATATGGTCATGGCGCATCGTACTGCGTCTGCGGCCGCAATTCGAGCTGCAGTTGCCACCACAGTGACAGAACTAACTGTTACAAATCGGTTACTTGAAGGACAGCTCCGAGCCGGACGCCCTGTAGCGTTCATTCGACTTACTCTAAACCACTGCCGTTTGCGACGTTAGTGGTGTCAAGCTAGAGCTCATTGGAGGACAGAGTGGAGATCTGTTGTGTTTTCTGATGAAAGCCGGTTCTGCCTGGGTGCCAGTGATGGCCGTGTGTTGGTTAGAAGGAGGCCAGGTGAGCGCCTGCAACCAACTTGTCTGCGGCCGAGACACACTGGACCTACACCTGGAGTTATGGTCTGGGGAGCAATTTCCTATGACAGCAGGAGCACTCTCGTGGTTATCTTACGCACCCTGACGGCACAGTTGTACGTCGGTCTGGTGATATAACCTGTTGTGCTGCCATTCATGAACAGCATTCCAGGGGGTGTTTTCCAACAGGATAACGCTCGCCCGCATACCGCTGTTGTAACCCAACATGCTCTACAGAGTGACGACATGTTGCCGTGGCCTGCTAGATCACCAGATCTTTCACCAATCGATCACGTATATGACATCATTGGACGACAACTCCAGCGTCACCCCCAACCAGCATTAACCGTCCCTCTATTGACCGACCAAGTGCAACAGGCATGGAACTCTATCCCACAAACTGACATCCAGCACCTATACGACACAATGCATGAACGTTTGCGTGCTTGCATTCAACATTCCGGCGGTTACACCGGTTATTAATGTACCAGCATTTCACATTTAAAATGGCTTTTCTCGCGCTTACATTAAGCTGAGATCTTGAAACCGTAATTGATTAAATATGTTACCTATACAAATGTATTGCCGCCATTTCATTCCTCTACAGCTATTTTTTCGTGGTGTTGGGATTTTTTTCCCGTCATTGTATTTTCATTCAAAAATTTTGCTTGCAATTGCTTTAAAGCTATTGTCTAATTTGTTTCCCATTATTACGAAAATATTTGCAGGGTTGCATCAAATTGAGAATGTAAAGAGCTGGAAGTCAAATTCGGGCAAAGAAAACATTTTATTAATTCAAGGAAGTACAATTGATTTGGTAAATTTTCTAGGGTTTCATGTTGGTAGTAAATAATTAAAATGCAGCTCAACGGTAAACCTTTGTTCTTTTCATATCATATGTTGGTGCCACTGTTCATCTAACACGAAGCAAACATGAAATTCCTGTTTTTGTTTTTGTTTTTTTTAAAGATTTCCGTTTGAAGCAAACATGACAAGTTCTTTGGAAAATTTATTGCATTTGTTACATAACCTAATTAACAAATAACTTTGAAACTAATTAGTCCTAATGTTACACACACACTAAACATGTAATTTATATTCCATAGAACCACTCCGTACTCTTAAGGCTAGCTGGCAATAATAACTGGGGATTTTTTAATAAATTCTAAATCAGCAATGGCAGGATGACTTCTCTTCTAATTTTCAACGAAGCAAATAAATAAAATAATCAGATGAAGATGGATGAAACTTCCAAACATCACTGAACTATAAATCAGAAATGCGAGTACCAGGTGTTGGTTTCTCGAAAGTCACGGAACGTCTCTTTTTGCAGAAGACTCCCAGTAATGAATTCTTATTAGATTTTCATTTTGACATTTTTAGGTAAGCGTGTGTGCTACAAAACAAATAAAAGTAGCAGTTGATACTTCTAAAGTATGATTAACACTGAGTGTTAAAGGAAAATATTACGCACCTTGGTGGCATGTGTCTTGCACAGATTAAATTGACGTCATGAAAAACGTAATACAGCTTGTTGGGTAATACTTCCAGAAGAAATGAGGGCAGAAAATCTGAACCGTCTCTGTTTTCAGTAAAATTGATATGACGTCCGCAAAAGTAATTTTGCTAATCTTTCCATTCTCAGATTTTCAGTGGAAAGAGTTGTGTATGCATCACAAGAGTAGAGGGACAAAGGAATAGAATCTGACTATAGATGTTGTTTAATTAGAAAAACAAAGCAATTTCGTATATTCTGAATATCAGATTGTAGCAAAATATTCATGAAAAATTACCCCTATTTCTTTCCAAGTTAATATGTGCATTCGAGGTAAAGCGTCTTGGAATTATGGTTGATATTAGCTCCTTTTTAACAGAGTACTTGTGTTTCCAATGCTAAAAAATCATATTTTATGCATTATGCTATAAAATGTCACTCAATTTCAAAAACAGCATTTGAATTGCTAATCCCTGCACTGAATTAAAGCATTCTTTCTGCCGTTGTATTGTACAAAGTAAAATTTAAGTCAGTATTTTTCGCTTCATTGAACTTTGAATTGAAGTGCAAATATCAAAATACCGATTCGGAAGCATTACATCTATAGCTGTTTCGCTTTTAGCAGTAGCAAATTGCATTTACCCTCTCGACAATTCAATAGCTGTGCCGTTGACTTTGCGTGAAGCATGATCGGGATCCAATAACTGCAGGAGATTCTTTTCTCAATAGCTTATGAGGCAGTGGACAAACCTTCTGGGTTTGGGCATAAGGTAGCAAATACAAGTGCTTGTAGCAAATACAAGTGCTTCTACTACTAAAAAGTGGATATTCAAAATGATTTAGAACGGAAAATGAGGTGTTACACATATGAGCTAATACATATGAATCACAATATTTCCGAATTTCGCTTTTTGCAAAGTTCCTGAGAGACTTGAGTTTATAGTCTGGGTTTGCACACTCTTAGAATTTTATCTTCTCAGATACAGGAGAACCCCAACGTACGTACATAACGTGTTCTTTAAAATACAAGTTAAATATTCGTAAATTGAATTTCTTTCTTCCTAGGATACAAACAGGTATATACACGAGTCACATTATTGTGACCACCGGCTAATATCCAGAATAACTGCCGTGTGCAGCACGCACAACAGCTAGACTGGCTGGGAGTGAATCAATAAGGTGCAGGAAAATGTTCACATGCATGTGGAGCCATGCTGCCTGCAGTACTTCTGACAGCTGCTGGAGGCTGCGTGGTGGAGGATTCATAGAGCGAACAACACGATCGAGGTGGTCCCACAGATGCTCAACTGGGTTTAGGTCTGGGGACTTAGGGGACCAGGGAAGTGTTTTGAAGTGTCCATCGTGCTCTTCCAACCACTCGCGCTTATTTCCAGCTGTGTGAAACATCGCATTGTCGTGTTGGAAGATCCCATCAGCCACAGGGAAGACAATCAGCATAAATGGGTGTACGTGGTCTGCAAGGATGGATTCATAACGAATTCGGTCCATGGTGCGTTCCACAGGTGTGAGTGGACCCAGAGAATGTGACGTAAACATTCCCCAGATCATAACGTTGCCCCCACCAGCTTGTGTTCTTCCAGCAATGGTTGAAGAGTGTTTGTTCTCCGATGTTTCTAGCCTTATTCGCCAACGTCCATCCGTTCGATGAAGCAGAAAATGTGCCTCATCGGAGAAGGCAATCTTTGCCAATTAGCGGAGGTCCAATTCCGATACTGTCGTGCAAATGTAAGCCTTTTATTCCAATGCACCTTCGTTAGCACAGATGCAATGAACATCTGTCTGCATTGGAGCCCCGTACGCTGTAGGGTTCGCTGAACTGCCGTTTCAGACATACTTCCGGTAGTCCCCTGGTTCATTCGGCCAGTGAGTTGCTCTATCGTAGCTTGTCGATCAGCCCACATGCACCTTCGCAACCGATTTTCACCTATCACATCAATGGCACGTGGTGCTGCGCAGTTTCCACGTCACTTATTCGCGATGGTGCCATTTCTCCAATCACGATATAATTTAATTACAGCAGCACGGGAACAGGTCACAAACTGCGCTATTTCAGAAATACTGCCATCCTTGGCCCAAAAGCCGATAATCATCCCTTTTTGCAAATCTGAGAAATCGCTCCTTTTATCCAGGACAGCAACGAGTGATATGTTTTCAGAATGCCTACACCACACCTTAAATACCCTCCAAGCCATATCACGGCACGTGCCTTCATTCATTAGCTACGCGCTGTTGACGTCAAAAGTAGGAGGTGGTCAAAATAATGTGACTAGATTGCGTATAAATAACGTGACAAATGTTCAAAACGAAACGACCGATTGTAAAGACTTTCCGGTGACATGGGCAAAGGAAAACTCTAAGTCGACGTACTCAAGCAACATTGTACTAGCATCTATGAAAATATGTAAATGCGACCGTACGTCATCGAGGTGGCAGGCATACGATCTTCATATACGTTGTTTTGGGTGCACGCAATTGAAGCTTGAGTTGAATTGTTAGTGGAAGAAAGGATGCCCACCATCACATGCTAGACTCTTTACAGTGAAGAGTGATCTGGTAGATTGGAAGCAAGGAAGACACAAGCTCAGGTAACAAGATGGCTGAATGTGTCGAGGTAAGTTTTAATAATAGCGTACTGTTAAGACTTGCCTCGATACATTCAAATAGTTTGTTACTTCAGCTCACGGTTTCCTTGCTTCCAATCTGCCAGATCTAATTATGGTTCCTGTTTTGAGGAACTATCTCTGGAGACAGTTCCAGGAAACAGGAACAATAACCAGAAATCAGGGACAAGGACGCTCTCGAGCCACAATAAATCAATACGACCGGTATTTGTCTCTAACAGCTGCTCCCGTAGGGAGTCGACAGCCAGAAAACTCTCGCAGGAGCTCTCCTGTGCTACGGGAACCACGATATCTAAGCAAACATGTAGCAGAAGACTCCACGAGCGAAGTCTATGTAAGAAGGTCATTGGGCCCTGACAACATCCCCTCAGGACCCCTGATCAATAGGCCCGAGTTATCTTCAGTTACGAGTCGCTGTACAGTCTAAACACCGCTTCTCGACGTGTGTACATTTGGAGCGAGACGGGAAGCCGAAATCTTCCCTCCAACATTAAGATAATTGGCCTTTACGGTAGCGGAGGACTCCTGGTTTGGACTGGCATCACGTTGGATGGACGCACGCAGCTTCACGAGTATCCAGGAGGCACCCTGACTTCTGCAAGCTAAAGGGATGACATCGTTGAACCATAAAAACGGCTTTTCAGGAAAGCTATTGGCCCCCAGTTCCTTTTTATGTACGATAACTCCGTTCCCCATAGGATTCGGTTAGTCAACAAATACCCGGAGAGTGAAGATATTCACAGGATGAAGTAGCCCTAGAGATCTACGGACCTGAAACCGATAGAGCATGGCTGGGGTGCCCTAGGGAAAGCAATTGCAAGCAGGCAACCCCCTGCCAGACCTCCAACGCGCCTTAGTGGAGAAGTAGGACTATTGGCCCAAACTCTTATTCAAAGTCTTGTAAACAGCAAGAGGGCAATTTGTGCGAACTGTATCAGTGATCGGGCTAACCGCACTCCCTGTTGTCCCCTCGAAATCCGCGCCACTTGCAGCATCACTTTAGTGCTGTTATACGCATGTTTTGTCATGCGGAGATGGCAATCTTTTTCAATTGTGTGTTGCTGTGTCATAGATATATTCATATCCGTGCCAACTGTCATTAAACTCTGGCGTGTGGATTTTGTGTTTGTCACGTCAATTTTTGACACCAGTATACTATACATTTGGTAAGGCTTTTCCGAAAAAGATTTAGGTTTATGCAGAAACAGTAAACATGCATAGTTTGAAAAGAATTAATCTCTATATATTAAAAAAATATTGTGAAAATGCCGCATTTGAAAATAATTATGTTTATTCTAAAAATAGTGTTTTAAAACATGCAGACACTAAATACTTCTGCGCAGAACTGAGACCTTGATTGTCAGATCTAATGGGCTGGATGCTTTTGTGCTTGCTTGGAAAAAGTCTTATACAAAAGTTGTGCGTAGTACACTTTTTTCATATTTTTCCGTGCCCTTGTTTGTAATACGCCAACTGTCTATTAGCCTTTGCTGACTGTAGAATTTCTTTCGGCATTTGAGGCAGTGTCCTGTAGCGCTTTTAAAGCTACCTCAGTTTGATTTATACACTCATCGTCAAAAAAATAGTTGCACCCAGAAGGACGTGTTGGATTGCAATGCTATTCGACAGGAAGGTAAAGGTTACCCGGAACAATGAATGACTAAACATTGAGACTGATATGGGCAATATTTATTGAGCTACAAGCCAAGAACTAGTGTCTCCCAGTATGGCGTCGGGCAGCCATGTTTGCTCACACTGCATGCCAGACGTCTCGGCATGGAGTTGTACAAGTTCCTAATTGTGTCCTGCGATAAGCCATCGCATGTAGCTTGAATCTTCCAACGCAGCAGTTTCTGCAGATTGTGCGGTAGGGGTGGAGTGTGGATAGCACGTCCGATAGAATTCCACACATTTTCAATCGGCGATAGGTCTGGCGATGCGGCTGGCCATGACAGAGTGTCAGTGCATTGAAGGCAAGCTCTCGAAACAGCAGCAGTATGCGGATGAGCGTTGTCCTGTTGAAAATTGTACCGGAGTGTGCGTTCAGAAAAGGTAGGACCACTGGTTGCAGGACCTCATTAACGTAACGTTGGGCTGTCAAAGTGCCTGTAAATAACATGAAATTCAAAGGAGATCTGGCATTTTAGGCAATTTCACCCCACACCATGACACCAGGGCTTCCGGACGTGTGACGCACGACAACAAACCGTTCATCTTGGCGCTGTCAACGGTGCCTCCACACACGGATTTGTTGGTCGCTTCTTCCAAGACAAAGGCGGGACTTGTCACTGAAGATCTCCCGTTCCCATTCTGAGTGGTTCTTTGACAGTCTGGCAGACACCATTGCAGTCTTGGGCGACGACGCAGTGGGGTTAAGGACAGTCGTCGTGTCGTAACGGTCTGCGTGCGTTCAGTCCTACGTCGTGCAGTTATCTGCCAATGGTGCTGGAACTAATCGAACGATACACGAAGGGCACCACTGCTCGCTGAATATGCGCCATCGTGGCTGTTATATCACTCCGCACATGTCAGACAACCCAATCGTTCTCGCTCTCTCCGTGGTTCGTCTAGGTCTTCCAGACCCTTCTTGTCGCTGCTGCGTGCCTTGTTCTATCCACTTCAGCCTACGGCGTGCTATGGTGACATCCGCACGACCAATACGGCGTGCAATACGGTGATAAAACCATCCCGATTCCTGGAGGCCTACGATGCGCCACTCTCGAACTCCACCAACTGCTCAAATTGCTTCTGAACTATTCTCCAAAGCACACTTCACTTACAAATAATGCAGCCAACACAACAGCACGAGTCAGAATGGCAATGACGCGCAACGGGACGACCTTATATTGCCGACCAGGCACAGCGCTACGACCCTTCCTTGCTGGCGTCATATGCGTGCCTGAGCGTGATGCTTGAATCATTTGCATGTCTCACGATGTCAAACCTACCCACCAAGTTTCATTCCTGTAGGTTTGCTTCCTTCTGCGCGCAACTACTTTTTTTGACGATGAGTGTAGAATATAAAAGAAGTTTGAATGTTGAAACTTCTGTGTGAAAGTTCATACTGTTTTCTTTATGTTCATCATCTGATTAGAGTTCATTCCGCATCGCCATTAGCTTATCGTTTGTCAGTTCAACTAAATGAGAGTCATCGTTTGCCCATTCAACTAAATGAAAGCTATCATTTGCTAGTTCAATTGAATGATTATTTCATAACTCAATTCTTCAATCTCAACCACCCCATTTCAACAACTTCCTGGCTGATTGCTCTTCAGTTTCTACAGAATTATGTGACCCAAAAGCAAACTGTGGGTTCAGTTTTCGCCAACAGAGGTTCATTGTTTTTTCAATAGTGATCAAATGCGTCTAAGTAACTGTATCCTTCTCGGATGTGCCGGAACCATAGGTACCTCCCGTGCCTGTGCTGAATTTCAAGTCTATCCAGTGTATGTGCGTTGCGAAGACACAATGGAACAAAAATCACCCGTCAAGTTTTGTGTTCGACTGAGCAAAAGTGCCACAGAAGTGTTTCGAACGGTGAAGCAAGTGTATTGAGAGATATAGCTTCTTTCACGGAAGCATTCCTATTATCTAGCATCTGCCTCGTTTTCCAATTGCTGCTCTGTGTATCCAGTACGCTGCAGAAAGGGGAACTACCGAATAACAAGGAGCTTACAAACCGCTATTCAATACGCCTCAGAATAGGAAATTACTGTACTAAACATTTACCGTCGCTTATCGTAAAACGTTCGTGAGCGCGGGGTTGTGTGTGTAACGTATACTCTCGATTCACTTTCCTTTTGATTTTACTATCTCTGGTTATTTTATTTTTCTATGTAAATTATCTTCTTACTGAACGAGATGTTATTTCTCCCGCTGAATGAGATCTGGCAATGAGTGTAAGTCATGACGTGGTGGTAGCCAGTATAAATAGGCGCGTTCAACGATACCTGAGGAGAGCGTTTGTTGTTGTATAGGAAGAGCGTTTGTTGTATAGAGAGAGCTTTTTGTTGATGTGTGTAGGGAGAGCTTCGTTCTATGTGACTAGGTTTTTCTTCATTATTGTGATACGATTAGTGTGTGTGTGTTGGATGATTCAAGAAGTTCATAATAAAAGGTTTTACGTAAGTACGTCTTTCTCAGTTCATAGTACTGTCAGACCTCTGTCTGGCTGTTAGGTTTATTTCATTTGGTGTTATTAGTAACAACCAGCATTAAGACTTTATTCATCTTAATTACTACTACAACATTACTACCAGTTATAAGTTTGTTCATTACTATTACTACATTACTAGCAGGAGACTTTATTCAGGATCTTAATTAACTAGTAACAACAACCATTTGAATTCACTATTAGAAGCTTAGTACAAGCATTGAATTCATTATAATATTAGTGATAGCTATATTCACGATAATTAGCTTAGTAGCAAAAGAGTTATTCATTATAATTGGCTTAGTTAAAAGCGATATTCATTATATGTGTTAGTTAAATGGATTGGGAGTTGCAATTCATCACACCGTGCAATGTTCGTTTCTTGAAAATTCGTGAGTAAAAGTTCAACTGTGTATATACGAGTTGACATATATTTTACATATATTCTGTGTATATATTCGCGTCATAACTGCGAACCAGGGAAAGTATTTTTCTGTTAATCGCACCTATCAAATTACTTTAAGATAAAATCAGCTCTTAATGGCATTATATGATTTAAGACTTATTTCGTTGGCCTATTTACACTGTGTTTCGATGTTAGTGCTTCAGTCATCACCTTCAGTGAGGATTATGAAGGACTCTAAAAAGTATTTACAACATTTGGCTGGCCATGGGATCATTATACAACCATGATGCTGAGGTACCTTTTTTTATGTTCAGGGTTTATCCCGCGCTAACGTTGCTGCAGCACTCGAGGCCAATAAGGCTAGACAAATCTTGCGGGCTAAAAGAAAGATGAAACTTGACATGCACAATGAATAAAGGGGAGACCTATAGTATGGTGGTTTTTAAATTCATGTACATATAATATCTATTGTTTTCAACGAAAATTACTTTAATTTGTTATTTGATCAAATTTAAAAATCGTCAGGTTTTGAAATATAACAATAATATCTTAATAACCCATGATTTAGTCTGTTTTTTCGGGGGAGGGGTTTATTTCTATTACATCTCTTGTGCAATGAACTAAAGGTTTTGTTTTAGAACAAGTAAATTTTGTGATATGACATCGAGTTTGGAACTTGAACATTTCTTTCATTATTTTCGTTGAGTTTTCATTAAAAATTGTACGAGTGTATCCATTAGAAGAATTACGTAAGAAATATAGCTCTAGTTCATTGCATAGTAAATAGGTTATTCAAGCAAAACAATCTGAATTTGTTTGTACTACTTACTGGTCATCCATGTAACACTTCTCAGGAAACTTGAAAATATCAATCGTCTTGGAGCAGGAATCGAACTCCGCATCTCACGATTACCGGTCGAGTATGCTAACCATTATACCACCCAGGACGGGGAAATTCCAAGAAACTGAGACATAGGAATCTGAAAGTCCTCAGATTTCCGCTAGTCGAAGCATCCATGCTTCCTCATAGTGCTTTGACCCAATTCCCATCCGGACGGATGTAGGACAAAGGTCACCAGCACCACACATAAATCAATGAAGGAAGAAATATTCCCATAATACATGGAAAATTCACAGAATATTCAAGCAAAGTAAACTGAATTTGCTTGTACCACTTACTGGTCATCCATGTAACACTTCTCAGAAAACTTGAAAATTTCAAGTATTTTAATATTTTCAAGTTTTCTGAGAAGTAATGCATGGATGACCAGTAAGTGGCACAAGCGAATTCAGTTTTCTTTGTTTAAATATTCTGTGAATTTTCCATGCATTATGATAATATTTCTTCCTTCATAGTAAATAGGTTGCTGAATTAAAATTGTGATCACGTGTTGCAGCAGAAATTTCTTCAGTACAGTATTGATTTACATTTACCTTTTATTTCACATGCAGCAGACCTGTTACTGAGGGCCCATTAATTTCAGTAGCAGTTTGCATTCATAACCTTTCTTTAATGTCATCTCGTTAGTCGAAACCATTTCTATTTACGTTAGTGTTTCTGGGTAGGCATTGAGATGGAGCCTTTATCAGCTTTCAGTCAACCATTAATGAGATAAGGGGATGACCAACAGTCTTTATTGAGGACAGGCTTTTCACGAAGTTTAGTTTTGAAATGATTTTGTTGCCCTGGAACTGATTTTATGGCATCAGCGTCCACGTAGGAAGAGATGAAAAAAACACTTGGCCAGTTCGGAGTTCTCGGGTTTCATTCTCTATTTTTTAAAAGGACGTGTAATAAATTATAACTCACATGTAAGAAGAAGGCTCCATGAAGGTAATGCACAAGTGCAAAGTCAGTTGCTAATGAAGGGGTGACTAGGGTGGGGACACTGAGTTGAATTAAGCACTCAAAAACTACTTAGATATTCGCAAGAAGGTCCAACAAAACGGACAGCGTTAGGAAAGTCGGAGCTTTTTCGAAAAGATGAGGGCAATGTAAAAAAGTATTGACTGTTGAAGAAGGGGTATAAAATAGGTTTGGTGAGTATCCGTGCATCGGAGAAAAGTCTTGGCTCCCTCTAAGAGGGGAAGATCTTTGAGGTCGAGATGGGATAACGACGCAGATATTAAGTTGGAAACGGGATCGTGGTACCAAGGTAACCTAAAGAAAACGTCTGATAGAATAAGCAGGAATAGAATAATGTGCAAACAAAAAAAAGATTAATACAGATAAAATATCGAAATCGGGACAAGTAAATCCGTGACAATGCAGTATGTGAGGGACTCACATACTGCATTGAAAAAAAAATATAACCATTTCAGAAAAGCGAGTTTTCATTTAGCGCTAGTAATTCAATCGGTTGCCGGTCAACCGCCACACAGGAAAACTGCCACACGTCTTTCACCAACTTGAAAAACCGCCACCCATTGGAAAACTGCCTCACAGGAAAATTGCCACCCAGGAAAACTGCCACATTTTTTTCATTAAGGGGCCGGGCACAAATTGCTGTTCCTCAATAGAACACTTTGAATGTATGGCAGTTTTCCAGTGGGACAGTTTTCCAAGTTTCCGAATTATGTGTGGTAGTTTTCCAAGGTGCCTGACGACGGTAAGGATATCTTTTGCTTGTCTGAGTTTTCATGCAGGTTCATACGCGTTTAGGTCAACTGGCCACAAAAGTTCAAGGGGTTAGGGAGGAATAAAGATCGCCGTTTCTTGGCATATATTGAGAACTGAATTGGGAACTCCAAACGAATTTCGAGAAAACGTCCTATGTAAGTAAGCCAAGCGAGAACTGTACTTTAATTTGAAAAAATGAATTGCCGTGACTTAGTACATTTCTTAAAACTACAGTGTTCGACTAAATAATGGAATTACAGCATGACTCATGCTGTTTTCAGAAAAGGACGATAAGGAGGGATTTCTTTAATAACGCTGAAATTTTACTTAGACACTAAATATTTACATAACATGTCAAGTTATTAATACGTATTTCTCTTGTACTTAATTCATTCTTAGGCCCTACACCTTGCTTTTTTAACAGCTTTTAATTCGCCGACTTCATATTCATAATGTTTACGTATCAAATCAAGTCAATAGCATTACGTTTTTACTCAGGCACTAAATATTAATTCATAGGCCCTGGGCCTAGGCCTTTTTAATAGTTTTTATTCTACCAATGCCATATTCACAATATTTACACATCAAATCAAGTTAATAATATTGCGCTTATACTTAGGTACGAAATATTAATTCACAGGCCCCAGGCCTAAGCCCTTTTACCAGTTTTTATTCTACCAATGTCATATTCACAGCGTTTACAAATCAAGTTAAGTTAATAGTATTGTGCTTTCATTTAGGCAGTAAATGTTAATTCATAAGCTATAGGCCTAGGCCTTTTTAATAGTCTTTATTCTACCAATGCCATATTCACAACGTTTGCACATCAAATCAAGTTAATAATATTTCGCTTTTACTTAGACACGAAATATTAATTCATAGGCCCTAGGCCTAGGCTTAGGCCTTTTTGACAGTTTTTAATCCGTCGACTTCATATTAATAACGTTTACAAACAAAATCAAGTTAATAATGTTGGGTGTTTACTTTGGCACTAAATATTAATTCATAGGCCGTAGGTCTATGACCTATGAATTAATATGTCATGCCTAAGTAAAAGCGCAATATTATGAACTTGATTTGATGTGTAAACGTTGTTAATATGACATTGGTAGCATAAAAACTGTTTAAAAGGCCTAAGGCCTATGCCTAGGGCCTATGAATTATTATTTTGCGCCTAACTAAAAGCGCAATATTATTAACTTGATTTGCTGTGTAAAAATTGTGAATATGAAATTGGTTGAACAAAAACTGTTAAAACAGCTTAGGCCTATTGCCTATGAATAAATATTTAGTGCCAAAATAAAAGCCCAATGCTATTAATATGAGTTGATACATAAATGCTATGAACATAAAGTGGGCGAATTAAAAACTTTCAAAAAGGCCTAGGCCTAGTGCCTATGAATTAATATTTAGTGCCTAAGTAAAAGCGCAATATTACAAACTTGATTTGATGTGTAAACGTCATGAATATGACATTGGTAGAATAAAAACTGTTAAAAAGGCCTAGGGCCTGTGAATTAATATTTAGTGCCTGAGTAAAAACGTAATGCTATTGACTTGATTTCATACGTAAATGTTATGAATATGAAGTCGGCGGACTAAAAGCTGTTAAAAATGCCAAGGTGTAGGGCCTATGAATTAATTAAGCAAAAGAAAAAATATTACGAACTTGACATGATATGGAAATATTTAGTGCCTAAGTAAAATTGTAGCGTTATTAAAAAATCCCACCTTATCGTCCTTTTCTGAAAACCGCATGAGTCATGCTGTAATTCCGTTGTTTCGTCGAACACTGTAGTTTTAAGAAATGTACTAAGTCATGGCAATTCATTTCTTCAAATTAAAGTACAGTTCTCGCTTGGCTTACTTACATAGAACGTTTTCTCAAAACTTGTCTGGAGTTCCCATTTCAGTTCTCAATATATGCCGAGAAACGGCAATCTTTATACCCCGCCCCCGCTTTGAACTTTTGTAGCCAGTTGACCTAAACGTGTATGAACCTGCATGGAAATTCAGACAAACAAAAGAGCCCCTTTCCGTTGTTAGGCACCTTGGAAAACTTCCACACATAATTCGGAAACTTGGAATACTGCCCCACTGTAAAACTGCAACACATTCAAAGTGCTGCTTGGAGGAACAGCAATTTGTTCCCCGCCCCTTAGTGATAAACATATAGCAGTTTTCTTCTGTGGCAGTTTCCCAAGTTGCTGAAAGAGGTGCGGCAATTTTCCTGTGTGGGAGTCTCCCTGTGTGGTTGTTTACAGTGAACCGATTAAACCATTTCGTCATCGGGGAAAAATGTAGATTATATCCAGGAGCTTCTTTCTTATCTTGTAAGCGAAGGCTATACAAACTCCCAGGCGGTAGGACACTGAAAGAAATCCAGTCAATAGCCCTGTAAGAGATCCGACCAGTTTTGTGCTAAACCTTTATTTTTAGGTTTTTCAATTTATGGGATCCAGTGTATTTGGTATTCGCTTGCTGATTTTCGGAAAATTTTATATGGTTTAACTTCAAATTTATGTTGTAGTATAGTAAATACTGGGGAATAATACCCTGGAAATTTGTGCACTTTTTTTTTCTAATTTGCATCTCGAACAGTTATGACATAAAGGTAAAATATTGTAATATTTGTAGAAAAAATTGTCAAAGATTTTGCTTCATGAATTGATTGAAAAATTAATATTCTGTTCGTTTGCTTGCATTTTCGCAGCCGAGGTTTACAACAATTTTTTAGTAGTATTAGTAAGGACAATGAAGCATGTACTTTGTAATGGGGAACTGCTTCTAAGAATAACTCTAAGAGGGGGTTTGTAATTTGTTTATAAACCCATTTCGAGTTTCGTGCTTAAGCGCAATTGCAGCTCGTTGCAAAAAAAAAAAAAAAAAAACATTTGAGAAAGTTGCAGTCTTAATTAATTCATTATTAGCTTAAACTTATAATTCAGGCTGTCCTAGAATTATCGTACCACATTATTTCCTGAATGTTATCGCTACTTTTTTCTGTTTCTTAATTAATCTTTCTTTCGTATTTACTTGAAATCTACGTACATTGCCATTATTTCACGGTTGCCTTCTCGGAGACCCGAAAAGCTGCACCTTCCTCAGAACATTGTCTTGCGAATTCTGTCTTTTTCTGGCGTGACCTCTCTTTCATCCGAACCTCTCTCGCCCGTTCTCTGTCTCGACCCCTAGCTGGAAGAAAAGAGCAATAAAATAGTTTCGCCCCCTCATTGCGCCTTTGGATCGCAATGTACAAATTTGCTATGTAGGCCAATAAAACAATAAAAGCACTTAGTCGACGTAATAACACCGACTAATTCTTATTGTCGTCCTGACAGATAACCTCTTCGAATATTGCCATACTACTTGCCACGACGAAGACTGACAAAGAAAGTCCCACTGTTGAAAGTTTCCTACTAGGAAATGAATTAATTCTAAAATCTTGGAAAATCTCCTTAACCCTCGTAATAGAACTACGAACTGATACGCAGGAGAGAACGTGTCACATCGCATCTGAGTTCAAACCAAGGAAAAGATTCAAGAAATTATCAGTTGTAAGAGCAGGATTAAGACACCAGGGTTTACTATGTAACAAACACAATTCTTGGTGAAATTTATTCATAAGACATTTGCAGTTTTCTTATCGAATCGAACGTTAGAATGAGATAGCTGTTCATTTATGAGCAACGATTTCACTTTATATCTAACCCCACATGTTGCTTTTTAAAGAAAAGAAAAACAGTATTGGTACTCTGTTCCTTTACATTGTATGCTGTACCTTTAAGTAAGGTTGTTCTGATTTTTTGATAGCATTATATTCTTTACTGAAATTAGAAATTTCTCTCTAATGACACCACAAAGAGTTGTTAGCTGTTATTTGATTTGACAATAGTACTAATCCATCATAAACGAACTTTTCGAGGCTCTCGGTTTCTTTTTTCATATTCTCAGCGTTGTTCCCCTGAAATATTAATTCAGAAGTAGAAATAGAGCTCAAAGGAGAATATTAACATCCGTCTCACGATTTGTTTTATCATGATGAACTCATCTAAGTATCAGTGTTTGTGCTATAATCAAGCTCAAGCTTTTGAGAAAGAATTTCAATTGATGGAGCTAATTTCAATGGCAGAGTCGTCTACTGCATAGCTGAAAATTAAAATTTTCCTCTATACAAATATTGCCGAAGAATAACTCGGCGCTCGTACTGCTTCAGGATTTTCAATCAGCGAGACAGAAAGTTATACTTTTCAGGAAACTTCCGTTATTAATCATAAGAAACCTCAAGTTTGTTCACCGCACAAAACACAAATATTTGGAAATAGAAGTAAAACATTCAATCAGTCTCTCCAAGTAGATAATCAGCTTCTTTGAAAGCTGCTCGCTCGGGTATCCTGGGTGTGCCTCTCAGGATCATAAATTATCCCAGAGCGGATCCGCATACTTTCCTCTTTCAGCCGCTGGTAGCGCCGTTTCTTTATTGACATCCAATCAACAGGCACCGTTCGCTGGGGGTGCAGGAGATCGACCCCATCATTTAACAACTCACGTACCGCCCATTCATTCTGAGCGAACTCAGTGGCTTCCGTCTTCTCAGCACTTTTTCGGGAGCCGCGCTGCTAAATTGTGATCCCCCTTTTTCATCCCTTGATGCTGAAGATGCAGTGATAGGGCTTTTAACATCCACAAGTCCTTCAAGTAACTGGTGGATTACAGGGTTTCTTCAGCTCCAAGATTACTCCTATTTCTACACCTCGTCATTTCCTCATGCATGTCATAAACAGCTTTAGTATGCTTCGCACGTAAATCAAGAATACAATATAAATCGGTATTTGCAAGCACTACACTTTGTTTTCTTGTTGTTTATTTGTTTATTTATGCTGCTTTAGTCAGTCATAAAGTAGCTTGGTAGTTAAAATAGTAAAGATGTTCAAAATATACAAGAAGTGTTTAGTGAGATCCCTAACTTACACTCATTGGCAGAAACATTGTAACGGTCATTTTCTCCATGAGTGGACGCTAGCGCGTAGAAGTAACTTGAACGCGGAATATACACTCTACGTCAAAAAAATAGTTGCACCCAGAAGGACGCGTCGGATTGCAATGTTATTCTGGAGGTAGGTAAAGGTTACTAGGAAAAATAAACGATTAAACATTGAGACTGATATGGACAATATTTATTGAGCTACACGCCAATAAGTAGTGTCTCACAGTGTGGCGTAGGGCCGCCATGTTTGATCACACAGCATGCCAGACGTCTTGGTATGGAGTTGTTCAGGTTCCTAATCGTGTCCTGCGATAAGCCATCCCATGCAGTTTGATTCTCCTCACGCAGTCCGTGTAGAATGTGCGGTAGGTTTGGAGTGTGGATAGCCTGTCCAATAGCATCCCACACATTTTCAATAGGCGATAGGTCTGGCGATGCGGTTCGTCATGGCAGAGTGTCAGTGCCTTGAAGTTTAAGCTCTCGAGACAGCAGCAGTATGCGGGCGAGCGTTGTCCTGTTGGAAAATCGCACCGGAGTGAGCGTTCAGAAAAGGAGAGGCCACAGGTTGCAGAGGACCTCATTAACGTAACGTTGGGCTGTCAATATTCATGTAATAAATACCAAAGGTGATCAGGCATCGTAGGCAATTGTACCCCACACCATGACACCAGGCCTTTTGCACGTGTGACGCTGGACAACAAACCGTTCATCTTGGCGCTGTCAAAGGTGCCTCCACACACGGATTTGTTGGTCGTCTCCTCCAAGACAAAAGCGGGACTCGTCACTGAAGATTACCGACTGCTATTCTGAGTGGCTCCATGACAATCTGGCACGACACCATTGCTCTCTACGGCGGCGATGCAATAGTGTTTAGGACAGTCGTCGTAACGGTCTGCGTGCATGTAGTCCTACGTCAGGCAGCAGTCTGCTAATGGTGCTGGCACTAATCGGACGATGCGTGGAGGGCACCACTGCTCGCTGAACATCCGCAATCATGGCTGTTGGGTCACTCCACGTATATCGGACAACACGTCAGTCTTCTCTCTCCGTGGTTCGTCTAGGTCTCGCAGACCTTTTATGTCGCTGCTGCGGGCCTTGTTCTATCCACTGCCGCCAACAGTGTGCTATGGTGATGATATCCGCACGATCGGCATGGCACGCAATACGGCGGTATTGCGCGCCATACCGGTCGTGCGGATATCACCGTAGGCCGTCCCGCATTTCGGAGCCCGACGATGCAGCCCCTCTCGAACGCATTCAACTGCTCATACTGCTTCCGAACTTTTCTCCGAGGCATACTTCACTTTCAAAGGATGCAACCAGCACAAGAGCACGAGTCAGAATGGCAAGCACGCGCAACGGTACAACTTTATATAGCCGGTTAGACACAACGCTACGACCCCTCCTTGTTTACCTCACATGCGTACCGGAGAGTGATACTTGAATCATTTGCATGTCTCACGATGTCAAATCCAACAACCAAGTTTCATTCCTGTCGTTTGCTTCCTTCTGGGTGCAACTATTCTTTTGACGAAGAGTATATGTACGGCAAGTACGAAGTCCGTGCAATGAAAAAATGCAATACCTTCTCGACGTTTGAGCAGAAAATTACTGTTGGCGACGGAGACCAGCATTGTTGGTCATTCAAAGGACGCTCTAGTGATAGTTTAGCGGAAATGAGCGGAAGAGTGACAGAATTCTGCCAACGTGTCGAAAGGGGACACCGGCCATGGTTGACAGTCTTAGTGAATTTCGGTTTCTACTAGCTGTTAGGGATAACTGACGACACAGGAAACCCTCAGTTGCTGGCGGACTTCAACCGGGAGGCTCAGAGTACAATTCTCTTCAGCCTCCTTTGATCTCGAACATCGAACAGTCATTTCCGCCTACAGGACTACCGCTGACTGCTTGTTTCGTTGTTTATGAACTACTCATTGATTTGATGCAATGGAGCTCGTCTGTTACCTCGGACAATTCTCCCCAGCCTCTATTGATCTCGAACATCGACCAGTCGTTTCCTCCTACAGGAAGACCGCTGACTGCTTGTTTTGTTGTTTGAGCACCACTCATTGGACATCCTCTACGCAGCTGTTCTTGCACTGCGTGCAAATTTGCTATTTCTAAGATTTTCTCGCTTGCCCTCCTAGAGCGCACAATTACACTTCTTTCAAAGTCGCCAAATCCACGATCTTTTCCCTGAAATGTTCGTGGAAATATGACTGTCTGAACACTGATGAGCAATTACATTATGACAACCCCTAGCCTAAAAAAATGAGCGCGCCTGGAGACCGAGCGATAACGCAGGTGAAGTTCACAGAGCAGAATACATATAATATACAAACCAAGGAGCGACTTTCGCTTAGTAGCGCTCGGAGTCAGAATGCGAAAAGCTACCGATTTATCGGAGTTTGATAAATGACAAATTGTGATGGCACGTCGCCTCGGAACTGCGATCTAGGAAACGGCGCAGTTTCTGGGTTGTTCACGTGCCGCTGTAGGAAGTACGTAGCAAAAGTGGTGCACAGATGGCCAAACGACGGATCGTCGTCCAGCCGTGTGTCGTCTGCAACTGAATGATGTAAGACGGGAGCGGATACTGTCGCGCATTTTTCACAGCGACCGTAGGGCCACAGTGCGACAAATTACCCGCAGCTACAACAGTGGTGATCAGTGCAATATGTCACGGCACACTGTTCATCGCAGCCTTCTGCGCATGGACCTGCCTAGCCGAAGAACCTGCCAGGTCCCCATCTCACTGCACGTCATCGCCTACAACGCATGAAATGGGCAAAAGATCATCGAGATTGGACCTTGGATGATTGGAAGAAAGTGGCCTGATCTGATGAATCAAGATTTCTGGTGCATCACATAAGGACAAACGCGGATACTCCAATTACCAACGGAGGCTATGGTACATGTATGCACAGTTGGGCGGAAACAAGGCTGGCGGCGGCGGTGTTATGCTGTGGGCAATGTTTTCTTGGGACACTTTAGGCCCCATTATCCCAATAGCACAATCCCTGATAGTTGTCTGGTTTCTAAACATCGTTGTTGACCAAGTTCACCCATTCATGTCAACTGTGTGCCCTGCTGGTGATGGTCATTACCAACAGGATAATGCGGTATGCCGCACTGCCAGAATCGTCAAGGAGTGGATCGAAAAACATGCTGGTGACGTTCTGTTAATGCCTAGGCCTCCAAACTCATCTGACATGAGCCCCATCGAACATTTAAGTTTCGACTTGGAAAAGCGGATTCGCGCTACATCACCACTACTCCGAAATGTATCGGAACTTGAGGACCTGCTGTTGACATTATGGTACCAGGTACCCCAAGATACCTATCGCCCCCTCACCGAATCGATGCCTCGCCGAATTGCTGCTGTTTTCCGGGCTATATATACTGTATATATACACGGTCGAGTCCCATTATTGCGACCACCAGCCAGTATCCAGATTAACCACCGTGTGAAGCGCGGACAGCAGCTAGACGGGCTGGCAGTGAGTCAATAAGGTGCTGGAAGGTGTTTACTAGTATGTGGAGCCATGCAGACTCCATTGCATCTGACAGCAGCTAAAGGGTGTGTTGTGGAGGATAAATAAAGCGAACAACACGATCAAGGTGGTCCTACAGATGCTCAATTGGGTTTAAGTCTGGGGAATTAGGAGGCTGGGGAAATATTTTAAAGTCTTCATCGTGCGCTTCCAACCACTCTCGGACATGATTAACTGTGTGACACATCGCATTGTTGTGCTGGAAGATCCCATCCGCCCCAGAGAAGGCAATCAGCATGTATGGGTGTACGTGGTCTGCAAGGATGGATTCATAAGGACTTCGGTCCATAGTGCCTTCCACAGGTATGGGTGGACCCAGTGAATTCCACAAAAACTTTCCCAAGACCATAACGCTGCCCCCACCAACTTGTGTTCTGCCAGCAATGGTTGAAGTGTGTTTGTTCTCTGATGTTTCTCGCCTTTTACGCCAACGTCCATCCGTTCGATGAAGCAGAAAACGTGAATCATCGGAGAAGCAATGCTTCGCCAATCAGGGATGTCCAATTCCGTTACTGCTGATACACCTTCGTTAGCATAGGTGCAATGACCATCCGTCTGTATCGGATACCCATACGCAGCAGTGTTCGCTGAACTGTTGTTTTAGACACACTTCCGGTTGCGCCCTAGTTCATTCGGCCAATAAGTTGATCCATTGCAGCGTGTCGATTGACCCTCATGCACCTTCGAAGCCGACGTTCACCTCTCGCATCAATGGCACTTAGTGCCCCACAGTTACCACGTCACTCATTCCCAATGGTGCCATTTCTCCAGTTACGATACACTTCAACCGCAGCAGCACGCGAACCGTTCACAAACTGCGCTTTTTCAGAAATACTGTCACCCTTGGCCCGAAAGCTGATAATCATCCCTCTTTGAAAATCTGATAAATCGCTCCTTTTATCCATGACAGCAACGAGTGATGTGTTTTCGGATTGAATACATACATAACACCTTATATACCCTCCAAGCCAGCTCACGAAACGTGCCTTTCTTTCATTGGCTACGTGCTGTTGACGTCAAAAGTAGGAGGTGGTCACAATAATGTAACTCAACTGTGTGTATTATATATATAAGAAAACGTAGGAGGTAGTCAAATTATTGTGACCACCTGTGACTCGACTGTGTGTATATATATATACATGTATATACATATAAGAAAAATTAGGAGGTAGTCACATTATTGGGACCACCTCCTACTTTTTACGTCAACATCGCGTAGCCAATGAAAGAAGGCACGTGTCGTTAGCTGGGTTGTAGAATAAATAAGGTGTGCTGTAGGCATTCTGAAAACGTGATGCTAGTTGCGGTAATGGATAAAAGTATCGATTTATCAGATTTGCAAAAAGGGATAATTATCGGCTTTTTCTGGCCAAGGGTGGGAGTATTTCTGAAACAGCGCAGTTTGTGAACTGTTCGCGTGCTGCTGTGGTTAAAGTGTATCATGATTGGAAAAATGGCACAATTGCGAATAAGCGGGGTGGAAACGGCGGAGCATCACGTGCCATTGACGTGAGAGGTGAACGTCGGCTGCGAAGGTGCTTGAGAGCCGATCGACACGCTACAGTGGAGCAACTCACTGGTCGTATGAACCAGGGGGCTACCGGAAGTGTGTCTAAAACGACAGTTCACCCAACGCTGCTGCGGATGGGGCTCCCATGAAGACGGATGGTCACTGCACCTATGCTAACGAAGGTGCATCAGCAGAAAAGGCTTACATTTTCACTGTAGTATCGGAATTGAACGTCCGCTGATTGGCAAACGATTTCTTTCTCCGATGAGTCACGTTTTCTGCTTCATCGAACGGATCAACGTTGGCGTATAAGCGAGAAACATCGGAGAACAAACACTCTTCAACCATGCAGAACACAAGCAGGTGGCGGCAACGTTATGGTCTGGGGAATGTTTACGTCGCATTCTCTGGGTCCACTCATACCTGTGAAAGGCACTATGGTCCGATTTCGTTATGAATCCATCCTTGCAGACCACACGTACACTCATACATGCTGATTGTCTTCTCTGGGGCGGAATATTCTTCTCTGGGGCTGATGGGATCTTCCAGCACGCTAATGCGACGTATCTGAGAGTGGTTGGAAGAGCACGATGAAGACTTCAAAATATTTCCCTAGCCCCCTAATTCCCCAGACGTAAACCCAATTGAGCATCAGTAGGACCACCTCGATCGTGTTGTTCGCTCTGTGGATGCTCCACCACGCTCCCTCCAGCAGCTGACAGATGCACTGCAATCAACATGGCTCCACATACCTGTGAATACATTCCAGCACCCTATTGAGTCACTCTCATCTATTGCAGTTGGTTTCCGCGCTGCACACAGTGGTTATTCTGGATATTTGTTGGTGGTCACAAAAATGTGACTGGACCGTGTATAATCAGCACAGCACGCAGGCTTTAAATAGACAGAATTTTAACTAAACAACGTCTTTTCCGCAATTAGCATTATAATTCCACCATCTCCACATACGGCTGCTGCTCAAACATTATATATCGGTTAGTTCTCATCTGACACTTACACACGCCACACGTTCTGACCTCAAGGTGTTGCCAACAATACTCTTGCGAGAGAAACGATATATCGTTAAGTTTGGAAAATTCTAAGGAGAACGAACTCAAATTTACATAGAGAAAGAAACTAAAAAGGAAAGTTAAATTAGAGTTTACGTAACATCCCATACTGCAGCTGTCAATGCTTCGTGCATGTCTGAATTCTTTGCAGTAAGCTGTTTATAAACCCATTACAACGTAATTTTTTTGGTATGTAAGTGAGGACGGCACGTGTCTGGTTATTGTTGAGTGTCCCCAATAATTTGCTACTTCAGTGAATTTAGTTTTATAGATTAGCATATGGCCTTCGAAGCCGTATTTTGACGCCCCGGTGGCTTAGTGGCCTAAGCGCTGCCCTCTGGCCTTTCGTCCTAGATGGGTCTGGGTTTCATTTCATTTATTAATTTTTCAGTTGCCACATATTACAGTTCAAAATACAAACAATATAATCAATTACAAAAAATGTAGCAACCAGGAGGAGGAGGGAAAAGGCCGAAAGGCCTGACATAACCCTCCCACCCCTAGTACTGAAAAAAAAAAAGACACAAACAACAAAGAACAATACAAAAGACAAGTCAAAGGCATATTGAATATAACTGAAAGATTAAATAAATACATAAGTGTATATATATACAGTAGATGCAAGGTCTATCCATAAGCCGTGAAATCAATCCAGCGACCAGCACAGGTCAACTCAGCACTAATTAAGAGATTTTTTAATAAGGTGGTGCTTGAATTGTTTTTAAATAGGTAAAAATTGTTAATAGATTTTATGTCACAAGGCAAGGAGTTCCAAAGTTTTGGACCCGATTAATTAATATTCATTTTAATGGTTTCTGTCCGAGGGAAATTAGGTATGAGTGTTGATCGATTCCTGGTTTCATAAGTATAAGTACGAATATTTAATGATATTAAGTCATGGTATAAATCATTTTTAATTCTTCTGAACATTATTTTACCAAGATTATAGTCAAATAATTGTTTTATTGTAAGTATTTTATATTTATTGGGATTTACTTCGGACCTAAAGGTAAGAACAGGTATAGAATTATTAAGAGTTTTTAGGTCTATTAATCGTATGTATCTATTATGTAATACCTGTATTTTTTTTTAAGTTATATTGTGTTGTTTGCCCCCATGTCAGTATACAGTAATTTATATGTGTTTGTATTAGTGTGTAGTGTAACAGTATCATTATTTTAGGGGACAAATTTATCATAATCTTACTAACTACCCCAATGTTTCTAGATAATATATTAGTCAGGTTGTCAATATGCATATTCATTTAAAATCACTTCGAATCAATACTCCCAAGTAAGAATGACTATTCACAAAATCAATTTTAGCTCCATTCAAGACCACTAACTCACTCATAGATTGTAGTATTTGTAGTTTCGAAAAAATCATAACCTTGGTCTTGTTTACATTAATAATCAATTCATTTCTATTTAACCAATTTGTCACCATCACAAGTTGTGCATTTATTCTAGATGTAAGATCTAAAGTATTGTTACTTTTGAATAAGATTGTTGCATCATCAGCATATAAAATTAAATCATTATCATTTACCACTGTAAAGCGATCATTAATATACAAATTAAATAATATAGGACCAAGGACCGAACCTTGCGGCACTCCAGAAGTTATATTTCCCATTGTGGATTCTGTCATATCAATCACAGCATATTTCTTCCTAGCTGATAAATAACTTTTGAATAAATTATATGTATAACCCCTTATTCCAATAGAAAATAATTTGGTTTGTAGAATATCATGGTTTAGCGTATCAAAAGCCTTAGATAAATCTAAGAAAATTGCAGTTGTTGATTGATTTTTATACCATTTTGTTTGATTAAATTATGTGTAAATGAAATTGCAAGCTCTGTTGATTTATTTGTCAAAAAGCCAAATTGATTTATGTTAAATATGTTGTATTTTTTGTAAAAAAGGAATGTAATCTAATGTAAATTAATTTTTCTAACAATTTAGCAAAAATAGTCAAATTTGCAATTGGCCAATAATTATTTGCTTCGTTTACCGAACCTTTCTGGTATTTGGGAGTGAATTTAGTTCTTTTTAAAACATCTGGGAATATGCTTGTAGTAAATATAGAATTATAGATCAATAAATGTGGCTCCACAATAATATGAGCCACATGTTTAATACCCAGTGGTGAAATTTCATCATGTCCAGGTACACTATTGACATTAATTTGCAACAACAAGTGTAAAAGTACAGATCGTGTAATTTTAAGTAAGTGAAACGTGTTTGATTGATGTGAATTCTAAAAGTACTGATGATATTGAGAATTTGTAAGTAAAACTTGCTGTTTAAGAATTTCTGGAGCTAATATAAAGTGATTATTGATTTCATTGACTATATCTTGTTTGAATGTAATTTTTTGGGTTAAATTAGTTAGGTATTGTGGTGTAATTGAACCCGAAGATTTACCCAGTAATCTGTTTAAATGTTTCCAAGGTAATTTAGAATCGTTTTGAGAAAATATATTAGTATAATATTCTCTTTTAAATTTCCTAATATCAGAATTTAATTTATTTCTATATGTTTTAAATATTTGAAAATCAGTTTGTAGTTTACTTTTTATAAATTTCGAGTATAATCGATTTTTTTATTAATTCGGTTTAATGGATGTCTAGTGAGCCATGGTTTACGTTGCTTTTTTAGCTTTGTTCTTGTTAAGTAAAATTGGAAAGGCTTGGATGTATAATTCATTTAGCACTGTTGCAAAGCTGTCATATAAAAGATTTGGATCAGTCATCTGTAAAACCTTTTTCCATTTTATATGTTGTAATAGATTATAAAATTAATTTAACGTAATATTGCTTACCAATCGAGTTGATTTATTAATTTTTTTTTATTATTTTTTTTTCAAATCCTGGTGAGGCATAGATGTTGTGTTTGTCTTACGGCACTGGCTTGCTCCATTTCCTGATATCAGTGCCTCTAAATCAGGGACGGGCGACAGCTTATAGCCCATGTAGTTGCTTATGGTGGTCATTAAACCCATATACAAAGAAAAATGGTATTTTAATGAGACCATGTGCTGATTTTCTTTGAATTTCACGACAGGTTTTTTATTCACATCTGTATTACATGTGTATTTTCTCTCACCAAGCAATTTTCATTTCTTGTATTTGGGGGGGGGGAATTGAGTTAAAGAGAATCATGAGAAGTATCACGGCTATCAGTAGTCACCCAATCTTATCTCAGAGCCACTGCTTCCAGGGAAAGGAGAGAGCCAGCGCCTTAACAAAAACAAAATCCAGCACACACTTTTCATTCAAGACTGACTCCCGTACCTTTGTTTTCGGTAAATGAAACGAAATCGGCTTTACTTTTGATTTTCTCTCGTAGTTTACCTAATTTTGTCATTTAAATATTCCCTATTATTGAGGGTGAATAAATTACCGACCAAGTTAAAGCACTGGAGAGAGGGAAACCAGCCTCGGGTAAGAGTAAAAGAAACAGGTATCCAATAAAAGTTCAATCTTGAGAAAGACTTGATATTTAAAGATTTGTATGTTTGTTTACTAGTTCTAATTTATTCTTCGTAAACAACAAAACAAAAATACATGAAAATGTTCACATGAAAAAAAAAATATGCAAATGAATCCGATGATGTTCAGATGACGTATACAACTCGTGCATTAACGCTTCAAATTTAAAACTTTCTAATCTGTGGTTTTAAATGAAGAAAAGTTACACTTTACCCCCTTAACAGCTTTGCAATTTACTTGTCAAAAGGGTAGATCACATCTTCTACACTCAGTCACACCAAGCGAAGCACGTTAAAAGAAGAACAGATGGTAAAATGTAAACGAAAAAAGGGAAAAGTACACAACTCACCAAGAATTGCAGTGCTGCTACTTGATCATGCTTTCAATGTCCAGGTGTTGAGAGAAATGCGTTGTGCTTTCCTCTGCTGATGTCCCAGATTCACAAGTGCTTGTCTTAGCTTTCCTCCTAGTAATAACTACTTCTCGGTAATTTTTCAGTTCTGACGATTAATATGAAAAGAATACGTTCATCCACATTTTTTTGTTAGTGGATATAAAACAGGGGTGAAGCAATAGCAGAAGGCACATCCACATTTTCACCTAGGCATCGAATTTAAGCTTCGATGTGTAAGGAAGGGAACATCACGTCAGTCCCAAACATTTATATCAATGAGATAGCTTCAGAATATTTAATTACACATAGCGTTACAATTGTTTGTGCTAAGATGGATGTGTTAGTAGCAGTTTGAAGCAACTAGGAGTATTAAAACTGGCGACGAAGATTAGAAGAAAATTGAAATAGAATCCTTCTCTGGTCTTGTCTGCTGAAAACTCATCAAAAACAGATTTGAAGTGGAAAAGTGAAATGGGAGTCCACTGAATCATGTAACAATTCGCGTGCCGGAAATCTGACTAATTTTCATTCAGTGCTAAGCAAAGAATGTCCCGCTCATCAGTTAAGACTGTCCAAGAACCTTGCAGCGTAAAATCCGGTTCTTTCTCATTAACGGTTACGGTTGTCTAAATATCACGATTATATTGCTTCCTACATACAATTAATTACAAACTTCCGTAGTTCCGGGTGATAACGCATGGTTTCTAAGTTCAATACATTAATTCACTTATTGTTTGAATTAGCTGAAGTTCAGTATAAGAGAAAAGAAACTTGTTTCAGAAACAGTTAAAGGGATCATGATACTGATTTGAGTTTAACCCGTTTAAAATGATCTTAGTAAACCTTGAGTGCATCTTGATGAATAGATTAGTATTTAACTTGCACTTGACCAACGAAAAGTTGTCAAACACAGAGTAATAAAATATTCACGTAGCTTTTTGATATAGGTAAACACATATTTGGCAAGAAATTCACACATGGAAACCAAAACACAAGAAATTTGTCCATTAGTTTTTTGGAAATATTCATCACCTTCAGAAGATGATGCGTTCTAAATTTTTCTCATAGAGCATAAATTGGATATAATGTTCTTTGTTTAAACATCACCTTGTTAATAAGGTCTAAAATGAATACATACTTCATTCCTGAGTATTTAATCAATACTTTCTTTTAAAGATATCTCTCAATTTTGGTATAGTTTTGTTCGTGACTTTCTTTTTTCTTTGCTACTCACAACACTCTTAAAATTAATCCGGGAAAGCCAACTTGAAACATTTCCCGTTACTCTTTTAAAATGGAAATGTCTCCAAAAGTTTAAGTTAAACTTGCAGAATGCTTCTAAGAAAGAGAAATATTGTGTTACAGGTTTTCTTCTTGTCGTTCTCTTTTTAAAGCATAACACTGAGACGAGAGACATAAAAGCAATCATTAAAGGTTTTTATCACAAAGAATTCATCTTTCTTGAAGAAAATTTGCAACTGACAGCCCCTAGTTGATAATAAAATCGTCTGAGTTATGTTACGCACTTTATGGGAAATGTGAACGTATTTGTTTTACCTACAGAGCAGGAAAAAACCTTTGAAATTATACAAAAAATTAAAAACAATCACAAAATCATTGATTCGAATGATAATGATGATGTTAAAAAGAGGTTGTTCCTGAATAGAATCGAGATTAAATGAAATAACATACGAATATTGGAAACATTTACAAGACGACCTTAAGCCAAATATTGATTTCCAAAAGGCAAACAAGGGAAAATTTAAACATTCAAGTAAGACTTAAGCATTGGGCACCAGTAGCGTGTTCTGTTCTAGGTCAATCTTGGTTAAAATCATATTCGAATACAACGTCAAAAATTTCGTCTTTCCTGAGCTGAGCTCATAAGCGAATTCTAGTGTATCTAATAAACAGGCACTTTCCCGATTTATATAATACTCCCTTTACGTAAACTCGGACTTATGTAACTTTCCCATAAGTTACGGAAGTATGAGTTTTACTTCGGCTTTTTCTATAACTCTTGGAAGTTCCAGTTGTGTACAAAATTTGAAAAACTCTATGAGCTAACAAACAACGAAATTTGGCGAAATCACGCAAGCTGAGGCCTGTAATGAATCGGATAAGGCATCACAAAATAAGTAGCACTTGAATAACGTAATACTGCGTTACAATGGCACGATTTATAAAAAATGGATTCCACTGCCACTCGGTTCTTAAAAAGTTGAGAAAGAGGTTAATGGTATGAGAGTATTGTTGTCGACAGATTTATGAAGAGAATAAAAAGGCCAGTGTCTAATTATCCCTGGATAATCAAGCAAAGGTCATCGCTCTTTCCACGTTTATAAGTGAGTCACGCAAAAATTATCATTCGCCGCCAACGGGAATCGAACCCAGGGTCTTCCAGTCACGAGCCGGACATGCTTCCACTTTCCGTGACTCCCTTATAAACGTGGAAAGAGCGATGACCTCTGCTTGATGTTCCTGGTCCACGTCAAATGTCTGCATTTATCTCTGGATAAGTTCGTCAGGAAAATCGCGTAGCCTGTGCCTTCAACTTAGCTCTAACCTTCGACATCGCGACAGTCTTTCACGTCGCAACTATCTTCTACATCGCAAAGTCTTCACCTCAGTGGTACGTCATCTCCGTCGTGTTACGTTGTGCGTTACATGCCTCAAGCGGGATTCGAACCCAGAACAATCTCCACCGAATGATTTGAAAACCGCGCTTCCTGCCTCTCGGTCTCAGCCACCCGGACGGGTTTTTAACGTTTGAGCTAGCCTTCATCCTAAAAGCCCTACCGCATAATTTAGTGAAAACTACAAAGGAAAAATATTGTAATGAGTATTTCTGCTGTTTTCATCAAATTTGCCTAAACTACCCGTATATGTACAGTCTGAATGGATACATTAAAGCTTAAACGCAAGAAATTTTTTGACGATTACAAAATTCAGCTGTTTATTCCACTAAAGCATATTTTGTCAAACGTTTTTTTTTAGGTATAGTAATGTGAGAATGACGACCCTTGCATTACGTTTTTCTCTAATGCACAACTTCGACGCTAGAGGGCGTGAAAGCATATGATATCGAATTCAAAATACATTTTATTCCATATATTTGCTTCTAATTATCCGATTGAAAAAAATTATTTTTTGTTTCGGTGCCATTTATATCGAAGACTATTGTAGGTATAGTCTCTTTTTCAAGTAATTTATGTGTTTCCCGCTAGGGGCTTAAAGGTAAATTGCGTTCTCCCGATATCTCTGCTTCTAAAAGTCTGATTTGAAAAATGCCTCCTGCATCGGGTACAACTACTGATACGATATGTTTTGCATATAACTTTTAAATTTTGGTAGAGAATGGTTTGGCCACCAGGGGGCGTAAAAGTGTTTTTCTGCTTCTGATGTATCTACAGCTAAATCTGACCTTTTTCAAAATTCGAGTAAAGATATTCTGTCGTGGACCGATATCACTTTCCTCGGAAAACCTTTTGAGAATAACTACCTCCTGCTTAAAATACCTCATAGTTTATCCGCCAGAGGCGTAGACGTATATTTTATTTTTGTCGATATCACTGCTTCTAGGAGTCCGATTTGAAAAATTATTTCTCTGTTGGAGAGCGTTTCTGGTGCGAAATGTTACTCACATAATTTAACATTTTTCTTAACATATAAGTGTTCCACTAGAAAGCCTAAGCAGCACTATCTAAGGGACTAATATCCCGGTTGATTTTCTTTTTTCTGTGAAATACCACTAACTATGAAAACCCTTTCTGTTTATCTTCATCCCAAAATTATACAAAGTTCCGTCGCTAGGGGGCGCAAATATTTAATCTGTTTTTCTCAATATCTCTGCTTCTAAATGTGCTATTTAAAAATACTTTTAACACCGGATAACATTTACATTGTGGAACACTTTAAGTTCGTATTTGTGGAGTTTTGTACTTTACAGTTTTGTCGCTAGGTGGTGCTTGTGCATTTTTGTTTGCCGCTTCTAAGAATCCTATTGAGAAATTTCTTTTTTACACTGTATGCCATTTGCTACAATAAAGGTCGTAATATCCTCTTTAAATGATGCATATCTTTAAGGCTACGTGACGTAAATGTCAAAAATATTTTCTCGCTATCTCTGCTTAAGGGCGATGTACATTCATGTGCAAAAATTAAGAACGAAGAGGAGAAATTAGCATAACAGAGGAACGAGCAGACAGAACGGACCGAAAGACTACTCAGGAGATAGACAAGGGTCCGGTACGGTAGGGCATGCGCATATATGCAGTATAAACGTAGGGGGGGGGGAGTATCGGAAGGGTATAAAACACACGGGCGGTGTACGCTTAGCAATTCGGTGAAAGCTATTGCACGGTGTGCATCGGTTTGAACGACGTCGAGTTGCTGCCAGCGTGTGATATGGCCAACAGGCAATCCAGTGGACGACATCTGGATGATTTTACCCGAGGTCGCGGCATTGGGAAGTTGGGAGAAGGTCGAAGTGTGACTAGTGTGGCCGAGGAGTTCGGGATCGCTAGCAGCATCGTTTCACGAGCTTGGAAAGCATTTCAAACGACAGGAATAGCTGTCCCAGAGTTTAGCAGTGGTCGTCCACAAGCAACCACGGCGACGGACGACCCGTATGCTGTCCTACAGGCGAGAAGAGACAGACGTCAGACAGCGGGAGGAATAGCAAGGCACATGCAACAGACAACCGGACATCCGTTATCCCTACCCTTAATATTCCCAGTGTTTTTGAGGACATGCGTTACCTATTATTTGCAAGTATTGTTGTGTTTCTTGCAGAAAGTTCCCAAAAAGCAAGAAATTAAGACATATGGAAGACACATTTCGGCTTTTTCTTTAGTTTAGTTTCTGATATGCAGGGCATTTGTTTTGGCGCTATTCACAGGAACAGCGTTCCGGCACCCTTTTTTATAATAAAAGATTTTGGTTTTGATAATTATGAGATTAAAATGCAACAATAACGATAACACATGTGTATTTCAGTCTCCTAGATATTGCTACGGTAACACACACACACACACACACACATACATGTATACACTGAATAGCAATTGAATTAGAGATACCTGTCTAGTAACGTGTAGCACCACCTTTCGCCCTGATGACGGTGGCGATTCGTCTCGGCATGAACTCGACAAGACACCGGAAGCGTTGTTGGGAATTCATGCGGACCCACGGCCCCTGAACAAGCTCTCACAGTTCACGAAGATTTCTTGGAAGAGGGTCAGAGCCTCGAACATCTCTCTCGATGACATCACAGATGTGCTCGATGGGATTGAGGTCAGGTGACCTAGCTGGCCAAGGAAGCGAGGTCACGTCGGTGGAGTGTTCATCCAACCATTCGGATACAATTCGGGAGCTGCATTGTCTGGTTGCAGGATGAGGTCCCCAGCGAGATGTTGAAGACGCACAAACGGGAGCAAATGGTCGTCCAGGATATCACGGTAACGTTGACTTATGATGGACGATGTCACACGTAAAAGGGGTCCCATTTCAGTCCATAGGAGTATCCCACCCCTACCAACTTGAAGAGTATCCTGGTAGCAAGAAGAATCCGTCGCTTCATTTGGTTTGCGCCGTACTCGTATCCTGCCATCCGCATGTACCAAACTGAATCTCGACTCATCAGTCCAGGCAACATTTTTCCACATGTCTAGGGTCCAGTGGCGATGTTCCCGCGCCCATGCTAATCTTTGCACTATGTGATGTGCTGTCAGCAGCGGTACCCTCGTGGGACGATGACTTCTGTACCCCATAGCGAGGAGGTTGTTATGGATGGTGTGGCTGCTTACACGTTTTTGTGCACCAGCGTTAAATTGCCGAGTGATTTCTTACACTGTAGCCCCCGTCTATTCACTGTTACAATGCGAGCTAGCCGACGATGACCCTGCTCATCCACACGCTGTTGTCCACGGCAGTTGGCCCTTACAGGGAGATTTTACCGGATTCGATATACTCACGGTGCACCTGTGACACAGTGGCTCGTGAAAATCCCAGTGCCTGCACGACTTCCGAGATGAAGTGACGCATTCGTCGGGTCCCGACAATTTTTCCACGATCAACTGCACTTTGTCTTACCCATACTGCATCCGACTCTTACTGATTACCGTCGCATCACTCCTTATATTGTCATGTCGTTTCCGTTTACAGGGCCGCCCACAGCGCCACATTTGCATAACGCCAGCTGTCTCTAATTCAATTGCTCTTCAGTGTATATGCACTGCTGGCCACCCGAAATGCAACACCAAGAAGGAAGCATCCGATTGGCCTGAAATTCGCAGCATTCGTCGCCCGCAAGAGGACGTGCAAACGATTAGCATTGCAGGGAATATGCAAATCATGTGCACCCGGCACTCCACCGAGAAGCACTGTAAGAAAGATGCACAGAAGGTGGGGTGTAAGTAGTGAAAGTGTGTTGTGCTGCCGGATCTCTCCGTGGGAAACTTCCTGATGACTTGTCGCAGAATACGGCAGTCATTCCAGCACGTTTCGGAGTTCCACAGAGGAAGAATAGTGGCTTATCGCGACAGCGGTTTTTCGTACCGAGACATCGGCGCCCGTGTGGGACGACATCCAGCCACAGTGAGGCAAGTATGGATTCGGTGGGTGCAGGAAGGACGGACGGACCGACGTGAGCGATTGTCGCAGCCGCGGCACACCACCGAAAGCGAGGACCGGCATGTTGTGCGGCGGGCATTGACGTCTCGCACCGCCACATCACGAACGTTAGCGCAGGAATTAGGCTGTGTTGCGCAACAACCTGTGTCAGCACGTACCGTTCGACGTCGTCTGCAGGAGCGAGGCTTGTCGCACGGGGCCAATTGCTTCGATTACCCTTGACATTACCCCACCGGCGAGTGCGGTGGCAGTGGGCCGTTGAACGCCGCAACTGGACTACGGAATGGCACAACATTTTCTTCTCCGACGAATCCTGCTTCTGCCTGCAACACCACGATAGTCAAATACGCGTGTGGCGGCACCAAGGCGAGAGACTGTATGACGCTTGCATTATGCATCGCCCTACCGGTCCGTCGCCTATCGTTATGGTTTGGGCGCAATTGGATATGACACCCGCACCCCTCTGGTAGGCACCGCCGATACACTCAACAGCCACCGCTACATCTCCGACGTTTTGAAGCCTGTAGTCCTCCCTTACCTGCAGGTCCTGCCAGCGGCCACGTTTCAACAGGACAATGCGCGCCCGCACGTAGCACGCATCGTGCTACAATTCTTCACGGCCCACCAGGTGTCACTGCTACCGTGGCGTGCCTGTTCTCCTGATATGTCGCCCATCGGACTCGTCTGGTCGCTGATCGGCAACCGAGTAGCCGGCAAGCACCACCCGCGGCTACGCCTGATGAACTGTGGCAACGTGTGGAAGCAGCCTGGACCGACATACCCCAATCCCACATCCAAAGCCTCTTTCGTTCGATGCCGCGGCGTGTAGCGGCCGTTATTGCCAGCCATGGGGGGCCACACGAACTATTGATGTCTGCGTGTTCCGCAAGTCGCACGGGCCTGTAAGCTCAATAGTTTCATCTTTGTTTATGTTGTTATGTGTCCAGTAAATCTGGCCTTGCTATCTCGTGTCCTTCTAGGTGTTGCATTTTGGGTGGCCAGCAATGTATATATATTAAGGGAAATGTACTATACGGTGAACAAGAAATCGTGAAGCTATCTAACAGGTTTTCCCACAATGAAAGATACATGGTTCAAGGTTTTAGCAAATGCCTACGATTCCAAGAAAAAAAAATCTAAGCGACTTTTACAGCTGATGTGAGCTTTGCAAACCATTGTTGTGTCTTTTAGCTATTGCGAAAAAGAATTTTCTCTGATGAAGCTGATAATCACCTTAGTTAAATCTTCTCTTTCAATAGCAGCAATAACCACATTCGTGTTAATAAAAATTGTTGGCCTCTGCTATCGCCGTTTAGTACTGCAGAATACTTCTGATTGTGGATTCTTCGAGGAACGCCATTCTGCGGTAGATGCGTAGAGCAAGGAGCTGATGAGGACGGTGAAATATCTCAAGAGTTGATTGAAACCTGGGCTATATTTTGTGATCAAAATGCCGATCCCTTCTGTTCTTCAGCGAAATGTAATCCTTAGTGCAAATTGAACTTTCATTCGTACGTAAGCTTGACGGAGATTTTTATTTCAGCGTTTGCTACGTAGTATAAAACTGTTATGCTGTTTTTTTAGCCTGTCTTTTGTAAAAAAGATCGTGCTTATGTTATCGGTTTGTCCGTCCATCCGCCCGTCTTTGGACACGATATCTCTGCAACTATTAGTCCGATTTGAAAAATTCTTTTTGCATTCGAAAGCTTCAAATGTGCGAATGATGACCTTTTATTTCGTTTTCTTACACGATGCACATTTTTGCCACTAGAGGGCGTAAATGCAGATGATATTGAATTTAAAATACATTTTATTCCATATATTTGCTTCTAAACATCCGGTTGAAAAACATCCTTTTTTTTCGATTCCATTTATGCCGAATACTATTTTAGATGTAGTCAGTTTTTCAAGTTACGCATAATTTTCCCGCTAGGGAGCGTAAAAGTAAATTGCGCTTTCCCCGATATCTCTGCTTCTGACACTTGGATTTGAAAATTTCTTTCTGCAGAAGATACAACTAATGATGGGAAATCGTTTGCATATAATTTCTGATTTTTGGTAAAAAATGATTAGGCCGCCAGGGTGCGTAAGTGTTAATTACTGCTTCTGATGCATTTTCAGCAAAATCTGAGCTCCTAAAATCTCGTTTGTAAACATTCTTTCACGGACTGATACCACTCACGTCGATAAACCTTTTCGGAATGTTTTCTTCTTAAAAGAATGTATGGTTTCTTCGCCAGGGGACGTAGATGTATATCTTATTTTTTTCAATATCTCTGCTTCTAAGAGTCCGACTTGTAAAATTCCTCCTTTGTTAGATAGAGTTTCCGGTGGGAAATGTGTTTCGTAAAATTTCAAAATTTTCAATTAATTCATAGGCTTTCCACTAGGAGGCGTAAAGGAGAATCACTTTTACCCCGATATCTCTGCTTCTAAAACTCCGATTTAAAACATTATTTCTGCACCGGATACAGCTCCTGATGGGAAATGCTTAGCATATAATTTCTAATATTTGGTAAAGAATGGTTTGGCCACCAGGAGGCCTAAGTGTTAATTCCTGCTTCTGATAAATTTACAGCCAAATCTGAGCTCCTGAAAACTCGACTAATTTTTTTTTTCCTGGAACTATACCACTCACATCAAAAAAAAAAAAATTCTTCCTAAAATAATGCATGGCTTTCCCGCCAGGGGGCGTAGATACATATCTTATATTTGTCCACATCTCTGCTTCTGAAAGTCCGATTTGAAAAAATATTTCTTTGTTGGAGAGCGTTTCCGCTGCGAAATCTTTCTCATATAATTTCAAATATTTCTTAACGCACAAGTCTGCAACCAGTGGGTGTATGTTGAAGATTCCGTTTACAGTAATATCTGCGGGATGAAAACCCCGATTGAAAAACTTCTTTCTTCGGTCATATACTACTGTTTTCTATTCTGGTTCCATTGACTTTAAATAGCTTTGATAAATTAAATACGCGTCAGAACGGATTCAAAAGAAGTGCTCATTACAAACTGAAAATTCGGTGTCATCTTTCTTGTTATATAATATGATCATGAAAATTATGTTTTTGCATTTTCTATGACGCAAGGCTTAAAAAACAATGTTAACAAATTGAGTTGTTTTTTATTAGGTTATCATCCCCACCCTTGCGTTTAAACAATTTATGTTTAAGATTTCGGAGATTTTTACGTCAAAAACACTAGTGACAATTTGTGAATACTTGTGTTATTTCTTTATACTACCTTAGCAGTCATAATTAGGTTATGAGTAAATATTGAAGTAAATGCTATCTGGTACATGAATATGTAAGAAACACCCATTACATAAGGTTAACGGATTCTAGAGCAGATTGTGACGAACTAACTGAACTTCATTTGAAATACAGGGTGATCATAATTAAAGTACTCCCATTCAACGCTGTCTAGAGAGATAATAATTTAGCAGTTCAAATGCAACCAAATACGGTACGGTAACATTTCAGGACATGCGGAAGACATTTGCGTAATAACAAAAACAAAAAACAAACAAAAATAGTGTAAAAACTCACCACTATGGCACTTGTAGTTCTGCAAGTAAGAAATATTTTATTTGTACAATGCACTCATGCTATACCGAGATACTGATCTTAGCGATGCAAGTGATAGTGCTCAATGTGGTCCCCATTCTGAAGTTGTAAAACCTGAAGGCGATAAACACTGTGTTCAACGGCCGACCTTAACTAATCCTCTGTGATGCTTCTCACATGCAATCTAATACTGTCTTTCAAGGCTGCCAAATTTGCAACACATCATTGATAAACTACACCTTTTAGATGTTTCCACATCCATAAATCACAAGGTTTAAGCTTCGGAGAATGAGGTGGCTGCACTGCGCCATAGGATAAATTCAGCTGCTGTGATACTGAACGTGCACTACTGGAGCTTGCAACATTATTCATTGACTGTTCAACAACAGCTGTGGCAACATTTTTAACGAGTTGTGAAGTGATAGGTTTGCTCCGTTGACCGGGTTTCACACCTAGACATCCGGTTCCTCGAATCGAGTGATCATTCTCCTGAGAGTTTGTGGAGTCAATGGTGCTCGGCGTAATTTCTTATTTCGGCGAAATTCCAGAAGTGCAGCCGCAGCATCGCCGTTGTTTTCATAAAACAGCTTCACACGAAATGCGGGTTCCGGCATAGTGATGGTCATCGTAGCTGATAAGAATGACATTCAGAGCTGATCAGATCATATGTAGACGATATTATGAACTGAGTGTCTGATCCCACACTGTAAAAACGTTTCTGAAATTCACGAACAACTTTCCGTCATTTCTTTCGTGAATTGACGAAGCATATTTCTGATACAACCTTTTCCGTGAAATGACGGAAAGAAACCTGAATTTAACGAATTTTTCATACCACGGGAAAATTTGGAGTTTTCAGAAACCTTTCCGCAATTCCTTTCGTATGTTAACGGAAAACTCAGTTCTCACTTTTTTCGTATCCGTATGACGAGAAATGACCGGTAATAGAAGCGATTGGTGAGAATACTTGCGGTTTGATTAAATTTTAAATTTCAATCGTGTGTTGAATTTTGAAGTTCCGTAGCGAGATCGGATATTGTGGATAGCATATCTCATGAATTTTGTTTATTGTGGCACAGGATATTTCTTCTCCTTTCCCCTATTTGGTGCACCAGTTACTTATTATATACTATGTTACTGTAAGAAAACGGGTACTTATTGTTCAGATGATTATACGATGTCTGTGGGTCAATCCTCGGACAACTTAAGACAAAAGCTATTGAAGCTATCAAGAGTAAACTTTATTAGTTTTTTTTTTTTTTGTGTGTGTGTGTGTGAAATAATACTGTAAAAAAGTACATTTCACCTTTTTTTAAAGATAATTGAAAGTCGTTGTCAGTTTAAAAAATCAAGTTGCAAAGCTTTTTCTTGCTTCAAAAAAGCACTATGAAAAATGTTTAATTTATGAAAAGTTATCCTACAGAAAAAAATATTACAAACCTATTCAGAAAACTAATAAGCTCCAACAAAAAATAAAATGACTAAATCCCTCACACTAATGACAAAACACAAACTTTCAACGTCGCGGAATTCGTTTTATGATGTACTTGAGTCAGATTGCAGTGTGTTTGTGGCACAGTTGTTAAAGGCCCGTGATACCTGGTCAGCCAGCTCTGACGACTGTGGTTCGATCCGGACCTCAGCGGAAGGATTATTTGGGGTAAGTGCTGTCTTCGATTTTTGCAGAATTTCATTTTAAATACGGAAAAACCTGAAATGGACTTTTTGAAATAATCGGAATTTCTGTCTACGGAAAATCTGTGAAAATACGGAAGTTCAAATAAACGGGCACTTCTAAAAACGGAAAGTTTTGAACTTTGCTGCACGTTATTTTCTGAAATTTTCCGTGAATTCACACCACTTACTTTTTACAATGTAGTTCTTAAACAGCACTTAGAAGGAGGAAGCTGAGAAATTTGGGCTGGAGTGCTTGATACGAAAGTCACACGGAAGCGAGGTAGAAAGGGGGTGGAAGAACGTCCTTATTTATAACCGATGGGCCAGTACCCGAGATCCGTCGATTTAACGTTCCTATCCGACGTACGGCGGATATTTATTGGTTCGAGCGTTCGTACCTGCTTGGGATCCAACCTGAGACTTTTCCGTAGCAGTCACGAACGTTTTTTTTTTTTTTTTTTGATTGGAGGTTTAACGACCACCGTGAGCAACTCAAATGGGCTATAAGCAGTCGCCCGTCCCTAATTTAGGGTCACTGGTTCCAGCGAAGGAAGAGAGCCAGTGCCGTAAGACAAACACAACATCCATGCCTGACCGGGATTCGAACCCGGACCCCTTACGGACGAATGATCAGAGGCCAACGCCTTAGACCACTGCGCCACCGGGGCGGCGTCACGAACGTTGACCGTTAAGAATGACATTCAGCTGTTGTGGCCACTTTGCGTATATAAGTTGAAAGATATGGAATTACTTGACTAGACATTTTTACTTATTTTAGGGGCCAGGGGCTAGTCTGGCTAACATTAGCGTTTTTCCCTGGTTCTCTGCTACGTTGCCATGGGATTAACTGCGTATAACATGGCAAATAAATAAATAAGTAAATAAAAATACACAGAACTTGGCTGCAACATGAGTGTTAATGCAAATGAATCTGTTTTTTTTTTTTTCGTTGCATGCAGCGCCGCGAATGCCATAGTGGTGAGTTTTTGCACTTTTTTTTTTTTTTTTTTACGGAAATGTCTTTCGCATGTCCTAAAATGTCACCATACTAAATTTGGTTGCATTTGGACTGCTAGATAACTCTCTAGACAGCGTTGAATAAGAATACTTCAATTACGATCGTCCGGTACGTTCCTGAAGTTTCTGAAATCAACGGTGCGCAAAATTGTCTCTCTCTTATAAACAGAAATGTTCACAGAGTTTTACGAAAGCTCCAGAAACACTTTTCTTTTCCATCTTCGTCACTGTGTTATGGAAGATCAGTCTGTCACAGGTAATAAGCGCTTTCTTCTAGTCCTTCATTCTCTGCTCCAGGCATGATTGAGAAGGCTAGTCCACCTGTCTCGAACTTTATGCCAATCGGTAGGAACAAGTGAGTTAAACATCTTTTTACTCTTTTCTTAAGTTCATTCCCATTGCTATAGACATTTCAGAAGATAATCATTCAGAAGGAATTAGTGTGAATCATCGCCCTAAATGACAACTTTAAATAACAAAACTAAGGGGAAAGCAACACTTTCTGATTCATGGGTTCAATCGTTTCAGCCGCGTTCGGTCCGATTCTTAGACCACAGATATATTCGGTCTAGCTGATTTCAGCTCATTTTGCTTTATCTGAGTTAATTCGTTCCAGCCGGTTAAAGAGTTAATAAACTTCTTCTTTAGATTTTATTACTTGCAATTCTTATACCTGAAGACTGTTAGTTACTGACGAAGATTGACGGGAAGGGAAATGTCTAGCATAAACGAAAAATGAAGACATATTTAATTTGAAAATCTTTCTATAATTTATGTAATTTATACCCAGAGCCCAGAATATGCGAAAACTGAATCTCTTTTCCCTAGAGACTTCAACTTTCACATTTATCCGAAGAGGCCCTTGCGAATAAATAGGCACTATTCTCCGCAGTTTGTATTCGTAGACTGCGTCATAATGATATTTATCATCAAATGACGGATAGTTCGCATCTTGGGAAGGGTAATGCTAGCAATCAATACCAACGTGACCGAAAGTGTATCATCTCAACCGTCGTTATTCCGATGTCAGTCGAAGCGGTCATACGATATTTTGCCCGTTAAGGTGATGTGGCTTATACATATATGTGTGGGTGGGTGGGTGGGAGTGTGTCTGTATGTGTACGTAGACCTGTCAAATTATCCGAAGAAGAAAAATGTACCTATCTCTATTCTCATTTTCTTTAAATTGCAACAATAGTCGATTTCTGGCTGCAAGATATGGCCGCTTAATGCCACCACTGCATAATCAATTCAAAGCAAAATAGCTTTATCATGAAAATAAAGCTTTTGAGTTATGATCCTCATCGTTAGGCTCTTTTGTGGCTTATCCAGGTATTGCAAAACTTGCGGACCAAGTTGATTGCGACTCACATGATGCAGCTTTCCTTCATAATTTGCAATTTGGAGAAGTTCATTTTTGTTTCTTATAGCTTACTCCCCTGCTTCTGTGCATGAAAAATAACTGTGCAGCTATAAGAACTGATATGATTTAATAAGATATTCTTTATTCAGAAAACTGGGAAGGATTTTGTCCTTTTCATATTTAACTTTCGATTTGCCTATTTACCTTTCCGATTTCTTCTGGACATGGCACATGTATCTTTAAAGATTATCATTCAAAACAGATATCCATACATACGGAAATCAAAAAAGCTATAAATATGTGGCATATACTGTATTTATGTATATGGTGATTTAGTGCAACTGTGTATGTACATACAATGTAAAAGTTATGTAGCTATCGCACGTACACAGACATACACAACTGTGAGTGCATATGTATAAATTCTTAGCACATTATAAGCGCTCTTACACACACATACAGTGATCGGCATAAGAAATACCACACCAGGAAATATTTGTGCCACCACAGTGATCTAAGCGTTAGCTTGTAGCTATTCGTCCATGATGGATCCTGGTTCGAATCTCGGTGAGGCATGGACGATGTGTTTGTCTTACGGCAGTGGCTCCCTCCCTTCTGTGGAACCAGTGACCCTAAATTAGAGACGGGCGACTGCTTATAGCCTCTTGAGTTGCTCATGGTGGTCGTTAATTCCTAGCCCCCAAAAAAAGTATTTGCCTGAGCGCCACGCACATTGATTGGTATGTATCGACAGTTGGGTTATGTAATCGACTGCAGTTGCGAAACAGCCACGTGAGAGGTGAAGGAGATAAAATGACAAACCGGTTCGTCGTAGCTAAATTCAGTCGTCCTCACCTGGGCGTATGGAACATTACATCGGAGCGGCGGAAAATACGTCTATAATATATCTGCGGCGAAACGTAGCGAGAAAAGCTATGCGACGGCATCTGAAATCCTACCATCACACGAACACTGTTTTCAGATGATTCATCGTAAGGCAACGCAGGGATGTTAGAATAGAAGGGCTGGGTCATAGCCTTCTGACTCGCGGATCCCTACGAACGCGAGCGTGTGACGTCAGTATGTTGGAACCCATAGAACACTGGAAACAAGAGGCCCTGAAACTAACGGCTGCCACTGAGGTCACGTGACCAACTTAATCCCAGATCTTAGTCTCACTACCGTGAGTGCGTCGTCTCACCTATCAGTAATGTACTGATGGGCTGACAGAATAGCGGGAGAATTCCATAAAACGTGAGCAAATGGAAACTTGGAAGATCATGTTGTGATATGTATAAAATGTGCTAATATGTATTTCACAAATTACTTTGAAAGTTTTACACAGAATGAAAGAAATGCTAATGTTTTAACGAAACTGAAAAAGTATGTTGTAAAATCACACTGGAGTGAGCGTTCAGGAAAGGTAGGGCCACTGGTTTCAGGACCTCACTAACATAACGTTGGGCTGTCAAAGTTCCTGTAATGAACAACAAACGTGATCTGGCAGTGTAAGCAACTGCACCACACACCACACCAGGCCTTGTGGACGTGTGACGCTCGACAACAAACTGTTCATCTTGGCGCTGACCACGATGCCTTCTTACAAGGACTCGTTGCTTGTCTCCTCTAAGACAAAAGCAGGATTCGTCACTGAGGATCACCCGCTGCCATTCTGAGTGGCTCCGTGATAGTCTGGCACGACACTACTGCAGTCTTTGGCTACCACGCAATATTGTTAAGGGCAGTCATCGTAACGGTCTGCGTGCGCCTGTAGCCCTACGACACGCAGCCGTCTGCTAATTGTGCTGGTACTAATCGGACGATACATGGACGGCACCACTGCTCGCTGAATATCCGCAAACGTGGCTTTTGGGTCACTCCGTGCATGTCGAATAACCTGTGGGTCATCTCTCTCCGTGGTTCGTCTAGGTCTCCCAGACCCTTCTTGTCGATGCTGCGTACCTTGTTCTATCCACTGCTGCTAACCTCGTGCTATGGTGATATCCGCACGACCGGTATGGCGGGCAATACTGCGATAAGGTCAACCCGCTTCCCGGAGCCCGACGACACGTCCCCTCTCGAACTCCACCAACTGCTCGAATTGCTTCCTAACCTTTCTCCACGACATACTTCACTTGCAAAGGATGCAATCAACACAACAGCACGAGTCAGAATGGCAAGCAAGCGCTACGGGACGACGTTATATATCCGGTCAGGTACAGCGCTACCACCCCTTCTTGCCTGTTTCACATGCGCGGCCTAAGGTGGTACTTGATGAATCATTTGCATGTCTTACGATGTCAAACCTACCCACCAAGTTCTATTCCTCTCAGTTGCTTCCTTTTGGTTGTAACTATTCTTTTGACGATAGGTGTATTTTAAAGTTGTTCAGCACATTCGCTTTTTTTGCAAACATGAAAACACAGAAATGAGTACTACTTGTTAAGGGATGGAGGGGGGGGGAGGGGAGCTCACAGTATAATTAAATCACCCTAAGGAAGTTAAGTGATTATATTGTTACGTTTTCCGAGCGGTTTAATGTAATTCATACGGCGCAAGGATCTTTGTATTCGAGAGCTGGCATAGGTAGCATAAACGTCACTAAAGAGCTGGAGATACAGAAATTCAGTGCTAGATCCAATTGAAGAGGAAGCAAAATTACGCACACAGATACATTTAATCGGAATGAAACACTGTCGGCCAGGATATTAATCTTTACACTTTACAAGCGTCGGCAGGGGTTTTCCCCTTATCAAGTTCTCACGCGTACTTTTATTTCAAGAGTTAAGCCTTCACAGTTCTGCATAACTGGACCGATTGAAGTTCAGCGTCATCAGGTATTTATTTGGCCAAATAAAGTTAGCAGTCTCTCACTGGAGCAATTTTTCAAAGTCCCTTTACAAAATCTAACAGATAAATAATAGTGAAAGTACTTACAAATGGTCTTTCGACGGCAAAGTAATCCTTTAGAATACTTCGCATACTTGTGCCTCGCGAGCTGGCCCCAATTGATAAAGAACAGCTACACATTTTTACCACACTGGAATTTGTACAGCCGATATCACACCTTCTGAAGCAAATCTACAGAGCAATTAATTGGTGTAGGAGACATTCACCTGTGTGACAACAGAGGGTTGGTATTCCCCTAATTATCAGAGCTCTCCCCCGCCTTCCTTTTCTTTCATTCGGAAACCACAGAAGACTTTTCTCCGCTAGCCGGGCTCATGAGGGGTGTGGGAGGGGAGGAACACAAGGGCTGGGCGCTTTAACTCAGCAGGGGACGGTCTTGTTCGCGCTCTTCGAAGCAGCTTCGTGGAATCACGGGGCCAGTGACATCCGTATTTCTTTGGTTGGGAAACACACCTTCTTTGTCGGACTCTGCTTGTTTAGTTACAGAAGAATCCTTTCCTCGAAGCGTGCGATTTCCAAGACTATTACTGAAAACAATTATCGTGCCATCAGTCTGTACGTTCACTACGGCTTGACTGGTTATGCATGCATACGACAAAGCAGAATTTTGCGTGAGCTAGCAGGGCTTACACCGGCCTATAACTCCAGAAATAATACCGCTGCTCCTCTGAATTGGAAGGTAACTTCCTTTACTTGCTTGGCCTGACCCCTCTTTCGCAGACAATCGTAATTACGTACTCAGGTGGACTTACAAGTGATGATACTCAGGTTTACAAGGCAGCATCCCTCGCGTTGGGAAGCTGAGATTTGACTCTCGGCAGACTGACAGCGGCTACCAAGCCATCAGGCTTCGTGTCTATTCTTTTCCATCAACAGTACCTCGAAAGACTTAACCGGCTATTCGAAGACTTTCACACCCTTCTGTGGGCAAAAGGCTTGGCCCGTCTCACTTCTGCGGTACTTGGAATTCCACTGCACCTTTTTCTTACTTACGCTCTTCCACTAGTCTTTTGCTAGGCACACTGGGGTCTTCTGGATTTCTTCAATTCTCTCAGGATTGCTATTTCTCAGTACTGGGCACTATCGCTGGTTTCCATCGGTCACTGCCACTTTACCCCTTTCTGACCCCAATAGCAATAAGTTAGGCTTCCGGTTAGTGCATTTTTGGCATTAATGGTTACAGAGGAGACTTATTTATGGTGGCCCCGGCGGCGCGCTGGCGAAATGCTGGTGGACCCTCTTCTCTGGATGGTCTTCCCTGACAACCTTTATTTTTCCTTTGTTCTCTACTAGCCGAAGCCCATTAACTATCCTCTTCAATTAAGCATAATAATTTCCTAATCAAACACGTAATTGGGAAAATCCTTAATTAAATCATTAACATAAATTTGGCACTCCTTTGGAGCACGTCCTCACGGTTAATTAACTATTCTAGACCCCCAATATCGTAACAATATGTTTTAGTTTATTTTGGGATTTCAGTTATTTAGAGAACGAAGTTAAAGCTGGTGTACAAACAACAATGAGCGTCATTACCTAAAACCCTATATGTTAGAAATGGTTCGCAAGTGGCGTGTTTATTTAAAGGGTTCGATCTCTTTATATCTACAGCTTGAAGAATCTTTCCTAAACAAAGTATGATAGTTACTGATTTTAAGGGTAACTAATGAGAAAGATATTATTTTAACGGGATATACCAGAGTGACCAGGGTCATAGTCAAGGGCTTGGTAGTAGGAGCGCGGCCCCTCCCCGATTTTTATCACCTGCAGTATTTTTTAACTGTTTTCCTGCAATCATTTGAAAACATATACATTTTATGACACAATTAGATATAGTTTTGGCACAGTTTTTTTTTCAAGTTTGTAAGGTCAATCAGGTTAGCTCTTTTTACAACTGAAATTACACGTTCAACATTTCTTCTCTGATCTTTGAAAATTTTTTTTGTGTGCTGGCTTCTTATCTCTCTCTCTTTACTCGTGCCATAGCTAAGCGGTTTCTGCGCAGCATCTTTATATAATCACCGGGCAATTTTAACTTAGCACATCACTTAAAGCCTGATTTTGGGAATTTTTGATTCGTCCAACAGAAAATTCATACCTCATGTGGTATGAGAATTGGAAACTGAAAGCAGAAAAACTAATACTTACCGACGTTGGTACAGTTCTTGTTGCTTCTGAACGAGAATTCTACACAAATATTCGGAGGCTATTAAAAGTCCTGGGTTAACTCCCAGTCGTCTAGACGGCTACTAAACGATCCTTTCCGATAATGAAGATGGTTTTAGGTGTTTTAAGAACTAAAACTGGACAGCAATGACTGAATGTGGTTTGATTATTCGTTCAGTGCATTCCGATGTTCCTCTTTGTACGAAAAAAGGCTTAGGTGCAATATCTCTTTGCTCAAGATGTCTCCCTTTTGCTATCCACTAAAATACAATTTTAGTGACGAAAAGCTTCCAAATAATCCTTATAAAATAAAATATGAAACACGTATCTTTTGTGGGATATAGAATAAACCATTAGAACTTCAGTTGCTTTTGGTAAGTTCAATTTTAAAGAGAAAACAATAAATATATATACACAGAAACCTGTCTAGCGAGGTCGTCCATGGTTATGTGAAAGAATTATCGTCTTGACAGCTACACGACAGGTGACCGCCGAAAACGAGTGGTTCAATTTGCCAAAATATCTCCCTCTCCACTTGAATTAAATTTAAAAAAGACCTACTTTTTTAACGCAGACTGCTGTAAAGTATATGTTCTTTTTCTTTCCTGCCATTCTATTACTTGGAAAGTTTTTCGCTAAAGCTCTCACTAAGAGGCAGAAGTAAGTCTGAGAAACAGGGTAAGGTTTCAGAGCATACAACGTTATCGCAAATCGGGCTTCCACAACGTGTTCCCCCTGAGGAAATGGAAGGTAAGCAGATGCCGAAGGCAATAGTAGTACTGCTCCGGTTGAGCTTTGAAGTCATTTGACCCTCTCCCTCCTATATCTTCTTTAAAATCAGCGATGTGTTCTTTTGTCATTTAGAGCTGACCATCAAGCTTGTATTGCTCAAACGAACAATACGGCCGCTAGTGAAAATCCGGGTTCGTTGGAATGAAGGGGTGAACTACTCCGTGGACTTCACTCTCTCATTTAGGACAGTTAAAGATCGAACATGCATACTCCAGTTAATAGAAAACTTTACCGTCAGCTAATAAAATTCTAAGAACTTGACAGACCCCAAGGACCTCCTACAATTCACAATCTCCTGCAGGATGGCGACATGGTGAGAAAAAGAAACAGGTCTTTCCTATTAATACAGACATTTGACGTGGACTAGAAAACATCAAACAGAAGGCATCGCTCGTTCCACGTTTATAAGTGAGTCACAGAAAAATTCTCATTTGCCGCCACCCAGAATCGAACCCAGGGTATTCCAGTTACGCGCCGGATATGCTTCCACTGCAACACGAAATCCTCCAGACTCACATACACGAACTGCCAAGCCGTTAGTGTATGTTATTCTGGAGGAATTCGAGGCCGCTGTGGTGCAGTGAAAGCATATCCGGCGCGTAACTGGAGTACCTGGGTTCGATTCCCGGTGGCTGTCAATGAGAATTTTTCCGTGACTCATTTATAAACGTGGAAAAAGCGATGCCTTCTGTTTGATCTTTCCTATTTTTAAACTCACAGTATTTTTCTTTTTAATTATATCTTAAGAACTACCAAAACAATATTTCTCTATATAAGTTTCTTATGCTGGTGTATGAGAAACAGAGGTATATTCTCTGATTCGTTTCAAAAACGGCTGCCCTTGGTCGCGTCCTGCAGGTGGCCGCCAAATGAAGGCCACCTTTACATTATTTCTATTGGTAATAACATCCGTGTCAGACAAAACTCCTGCTTTGGCAGATGACACCGGAATGCTGGTGATCGCCAACATAGGTTTCACTGTATGATGTTTTAACTGAACTTAAATTAAATATATTTTCATTGAACATACGTTAAATCTATTTAACTGAACTTAAATTAAATATATTTTCATTGAACATACGTTAAATCTATTTAACTGAACTTAAATATATTTTAATTGGACTTAAATTAAATATATTTTAATTGAAGTTAAATATATTTTGATTGAACCTAAGTATATTTTAATTGCACTTAAATATATTTTAATTGAACTTAAATGTATTTTTATTGAACTTAAATTAAATAATAATCTGTTTTTATTGAACTTAAATTAAATAATAATCTGTTTTTATTGACCTTAAATTAAATAATAATCTGTTTTTATTGACCTTAAATTAAAGAATAATCTGTATTCTTTAACTTAAATTAAATAATAAAATATTTCAATCGAATTTAAATTAATACAGTACCCCCCACATCCGAAATAATATCCTGGCTAAGTCACTGAGACTGACATTATTTAAAAAATGGATAGCCTGTAAAGCAACAAATAAATTTTCTGTATAGCATTCATCACTTCACATGCGTTTCAGTGGATGTGAGGGTTAACGTCGCATCAATCGAAATTTCTTTTTGCACAATATGTTCTTTAAGGCACATCAAAAAAGGTATGAAGGCTTATAATTTTGCAGTAATTAAATCGCATTTTGAAATCTACATATTGTAAATATTTTATGATTTGTTTAAAGTTCAACGAAGTCTGTCGGCATACTACCAGAGGAATTGTGAATTTCTAATGCTTTCCTATGAAAATTTATTGCCTAAATTTCACAGGTGTAATTTATATTTACGATTCCTTCGCTTTATAATCCTATTTACATTCCTTTAAAAAAATCATCTCAAAAATTAATTTTTCAATTCACGTTTCCTTATTAGACTTATAGCGTGTGATAAAGCCACGCTAAGAAACTTTTTCTTGATTTCTAACCTTAAAAGCGGCAAGAGGATATATATCTTTCTGGGTTTTTAATTTATGAATACAGAAATATTGCTAGAAGCTTAAGTTACAAGTATTATGTTAGTTCTACTTCCTAAACTGTGGTATTAATTATTTAATTTGTTCTTGTGTATTCCAAGTTTCTTCGCGACCTTGACGTATTTGGCTCAGTCATATCAACTGTGAGACATGCTGTTACTTACACAAGTGTGTATCACTCTTTTTGTCCACGCGAATATGCATGTATCTAAATTGCAGTTTCAGAAATCATCACTGTGTTGTTATGTAATGCAGTAATCAGTGACTGCTGTTATTTGCAGAGTAGTTCTCTCCTGCTCAGAGGGGACAGGGTAGTCCGAGTATCAAAACAGTTGGAGAAGGTCATAGAATTGCGTAACGGCTGTTTGGGTAGTTGTGAAGGAGAGGGCTAATTTAGAGAGAAAATATAATGAAAGGAATTTATTCGGAAAAGTGAGACAGTCTTCTTTAATACCAGCATATTGAAATTTGCTCAGCTATAACGTCGATGACCGGTTTTTGGAACGTTCAGTTCTTTGCCAAAAGTGCTAGGGAGCCCCAGAAATACAAAGTTTATAATGCAACAGAACCAGCTCATAACGAGGAGCTCGGTATCAGCGCAAATCTTCGTTAGACACATTTTAGGTTGAGAAATCACACCACATAGGAACATGCATACGTAATAGTGTGAATATATGTTTATATTATAAATTCACATAACATTTTTTTCATAACTCTGTAGGTATACTTTGATGGCTAGTTTGCCATTACGGGTAACTTACAGACCCTCTTAGACATTTTGTCACTTATAAATGTTTAAGATTCCCTAATTGACGGCTGCATGAGTTGACCGCTGTTTAACAACGCAAATGAAGCAAAACCAGCGCCGATCTTCTCAGGGAAACGCTAACTTGGAGGTTGAAAGGGGGTATGGAAAACATCCAGGAATTTTCATGTCCTGTCTCCCTTCACGCCACATCCCCATTCTATTACACCCCTATTCCTTTCCGCAATTCTCCCAGAAATCAATTTAATAAGTGAGCATAAACCCCATCTATCCTCGTTTTGTGAAGGTGTTGGATGCTTGTTTTCAACTATGCTGAAGCGATACTCCTAAAGCATACCCCCTTGAGGAAGGTGGAGTTGTGACGTGCCTTCTCCGCAGGACGCACATGAGATAAAGGCAGATAGCAGTGAAGGCATACGCCAGTGTAGTATAGTGGATAGCACTCTGAGCTCCGAAGCCGAGAGTTGGAGGTTCGAATCCCTCCTCTGGCATAAAAATGATGGAGAAATATACTTCGTCATATTGGCGCCCGATCTTCAAGGATGACCTGTCTGATAGGTTTCTCGCAATGATGTGATGTTACGTTCCACACACTAAAAATTGTCTGGGATTTCTCAAATGCCCGTTCTTCATGGGATGACTGCATACAGCGACAAATGGTCCCGGCTGACACGTCGGCCATGACCCTGGCTCTCTATCGGGGGTGTAGGATGTGACGTGTCTGCTCCGCAGGATGCACATGCGATAAAAGCAGATAGCAGTGAGGGCATGTGCCAGTGTAGTATGGTGGATAGCCCTCAGAGCTCTAGAACCGAGAGTAGTGGGTTCGAATCCCTTACTTGGCATAAAAATGATGGAGAAATTTACTTCGTCGTAGAGTAAATTATTTGTCACAACTTGCTTGTTGCGCTTTTGTTGTACTATTTCCCCATTACTTCTCTATTAACATTCTTCCACAAGTACAAGATTCTACTGCGCTATGTTGTCCTGTATACCATAATTTCTATACCTCTATTCTAGGACAGTGCACAATAAAATGTTCTGCCTCGTTACATAAAGAAGTTTATGAAATATTTTACCTTGCTTGTTAAAAGTGACCCTTTTAGTTTTTCTCTCGCTCGTTAAATTCGGAATTCCATTATATTTTTTTTTTGTTAAGAACGACTAAATTAGCCATGAATTAACATTATACCAAAACAAACGATTCAGTTTTCTCGTTAAATCCAGGACCTTGGTAAACACAGGCTCGTTATAAGCGGGTTCCACTGTTTATTGGCATTTTAGTAAGGTACAGTACCGTCTTAGGAATGAAATAAGAAAATTTATTTTTGTGGTAACCTTCCCAATTACTTCTGAAAATTTTCATAAAACATTGACCTCCATTTTTCACTAAAGCGTATGTTGAGTTGCATCGATTATGATTTTGGCATACAGGAGCTCGTGATTCCTCACGTTTGCTTCCACTCATCCAGATAATTTTCATTAGGTTTAATAGGGTCTCTAAGCTTCCAGTTCATTCGACATACAGATTCCATAAATAAAGCCGCTATATACTTTTCAGTGGGTAAAGGTTATTGTGTCTCTACCAGTGGCATGACCCTTTAAAGTAGAATTTCTTAAGTTAAATTTTACCAGAACGTCAAAGCACACTTTTGGGTTTTAGATATTTTCCATAGAATTAGAAGACCAATTCCACTTTAAGGAGAACACCATTATACCATTTGAAGTCAACCACCATGCATTACAACAGCGGCATTACAGTCTTGCCCTAAACTTTCTTCGTGCTGTCATCAGATATTTTCGTTCTGTCACCAGATCTTACGTGAGAGAGACTGCTCATTTTTACATTCATAAAATATTTTGTAACAGTTTCTCATCTATAAAGAATTTTCCGAACTATGTCTCAACAAATTTTTAGGGTTGGTGTGAAACTCCGTCCTTCGTCTGCGGCACTTCTTATTTTTCTTATTTCATTCCCACGAGTCTAGTTCGGTCGTAGACGTTCGACCGAACTAGACTCGTGGGAATCAGGAATACGTCAAAGAGAAGCCATCGCTCTTTTCACGTTCATAAGTGAGTCAAGGAAAAATTCTCATCGGTAGCCACCGGGAATCGAACCCAAGGTATTCCAGTTACGCGCCGGACATACTTCCACTGCACCACAGCGGTCTCAAAATTCTCCAGACTCACATAGGACAAACTGCCAAACCCCTGGCAGGTTGCTTTCTTTGGAGCCCCGCACAATAATGGGTTCCAAAGAAAGCAACCTGATGAGATGAGAATTTTTCCGTGACTCACTTATAAACGTGAAAAATATGCCGATGAGAATTTTGCGTGATTCACTTATAAACGTGGAAAGAGCGATGTCTTCTCTTTCCACGTCAACCGTGTATTTATTATTCCTTCGCCTTCTAGTTATTTGTTCAGTTGCTACTTGTTCGTCTTTGTGAATCCCCAGCATTGTGCGGGGCTCCAAAGAAAGCAACCTGCCAGGGGTTTGGCAGTTTGTCGTATGTGAGTCTGGAGAATTTCGAGGCCGCTGTGGTGCAGTGGAAGAATGTCCGGCGCGTAACTGGAAGACACTGGGTTCGATTCCCGGTGGCAGCCGATGATAATTTTTCCGTGACTCACTTATAAACGTGGAAAAAGCCATGAGCTCTCTCTCTCTGATGTTCCTAGTCCACGTCAACTGTGTATTTATCAGGAATACGTGCTGGTGCTGCCAGTTCTCTTACTGTGAAGATAACTTTATTTGGTGTCACCCAAAATTTTTCCATGGATAATTTTACGAATTCTTGTTATTTCTTTTTAAATACGAGAAGGCATGATCAATTAAATGTTTGTGATTTTGTGCTGCTAAACTACACTGCTCAAAATGGTTAGGGGAGCATGTGACGCTGGCGTAATATTGCAAGCCAATCGTGTGATATCTTACTGAAACATAGAAAACGGAAGTAGAGTGTGACGTCGGTAGACTAATTATGCATATGCTTATGTAAATTAGCGTATGTGACGTCAAAATGCATAAATCAAAGATTGTGATAAAAAAGGTTTTCCGGGAGCTCCCTCATTCTGCCGCATTTATCGGGACATTTCCTTTCTTGAAATCTTCGGTTCGAAAGATGTCTCAGTAGTATGATTTACCAGTATCAACGGCTGGGAGAGCTATTGGCAGGCTGGAAGCAGGTCAGACACATCATGTGGTAGCGAAGCCATTAGAGTGTCACGAAGTGTCATTTCCCGACTCTGGAGACGATTCCAGGATACGTGAAGTGTTCGAATAAGGCAGGGTCAAGGCCGTCCACGAGCAACTCTAGCAAGGGAAGACTGTTATCTATTGTTAACAACCCGTCGTAACGGGGGCAAAATGCCACTGAGCTCAGCGAAAGCTTCTCGTATCAACAGAATGGAGGGTTTCAACTCAAACTAACCACAGTTTCCTTTACCAAGGTGGCCTTTATGCACGTAGACCAGTGGCGTGTAACCCTTTAACAGCACGACATCATACGGCCCGCAGAAACTGGGCTGAGGAATATCATGGTTGGGGACACGATGATTGGAATCAAATTCTTTTCTCTGACGAGTCGTGATTACGTCTGAAATCTCACAATTGGGGAATTCATATCGGAAAGGAAACCGTCACATGATATAACCCAGCTTTTGTGCAGGACACAGCACATTACGGCGGATATGGATTGATGGTCTGGGCAGGCATAAGTATTGGTGGACGTATAGACATGTACGTCGTCCGGAACGGTAATCTGATAGCCCTTAGATATAGAGACGAGATCCACAGACCTAATATCATGTTGTATGCTGCAGTCGTCGGTGATTCGTTCCTTTTCATGGACGATAGCGCTCGACATCATATAGCTCTGCTAGTGGAGAACATGCCCAAAGTAAAAATGGAAGTCAAGCGTATGGAGTGGCCAGCATGCTTTTCTGACATAAATCCAATTGAGCATACCTGGGACGTACTGGGCAGACTCATCGCAGTCCCGTTGACTCTTCGTGAACTAGAGACTACAATCATTGAGTAACGGCGAAGATACCCCAAAACCGCGTCGATAACTCCATCAATTCCACGCCACACAGGTGTGTATTGGTCTTAGCCTTTCGAGGGGACCACACACTCAACTAGAAGCCAGTAACCACCTTCAAAAAGTCAGTTTCTCTTGTTGTAGAGATATTCATATTATTATACAGCATATCGCATCATATGCATTGAATGATAATATTGCATAAAAGTTCTCTGTGATTTTTCTTACCCATATTAGTGAATAGTTTACTGTACCTTACATGAAAATAGTGATTTCCGTTGAACAATTTCAGTCGTATATGATTCTCCTTAGAGTACCTATTGCTTCCCTAATTCTTTTGAGCAGTGTATTTGCTTTGTTTTGAGGATTAACAACTCTCTAAAATATCTAGGGTTATATAGGTTGCCACTCGTTCTTTATTTAGAGCCACATGTTCCAGGGTAGGGACACATAGCCAGTGCAGGACGGACAAGTGCGATATCTATATCTTACTCTGGGATCTGACTCAAACCAAACAATACAAAAATTCAGAAATACCCTCCCTCGACCACTGGGAACCTTGTACTGATTCAGTGTCCTAAATCAGACAACAAATTTAAACGTGAGACAAAAGTTTGCTACGATTTCCAGAGCCGTGATGATGAAGTAGTTTTATTATAACTATGATCCATTAAATATTTTCTATACTGTGAACTTTGCTGAGTGTTTGTAGGACAAAGTGAAGTAACATGGTGAATATGTCGCCACAGTGACGTTAAAGAGAGTTGCAAGAATTAGTGACGAAACTTAGTATTATCTGACTTGAACTGTCTTCTTCTTGCAGTGTCTTCTCCCCCTCAAATTAATTATACTGAAGTCCAAGATTAACGTAGTAAATTTCATAACATGTCCAAAACGAAAGAACCGATTGTAAAGATTTTTTTAGATATGTGCCAGAAGAAACGCTAAATCGACGTACCCTAGCAACATTGTGCTAGCTTCTCTGAAAATATGTAAATGACGAACGTACGTCATGAAGCTGTCAGGCACGCGACCTTGATAAACGCTGTTCTGAGAGGAACGCGGCAACTGAAGCTTGAGTTGGACTGTTAGTAGAAGAATTGATCCCCACCATAGCCTACAAAACACTTTACGGTGGAAAGTGATCGATATATTAGAAGCAGGGCAATCGCAAGCAGAGGTAGTTAGATGGCTGAATTTGTCAACGCAAGTGGTCTGCAATTTCTGGAGGCAGTTCCAGGAAACCAGAACAATAACCAGAAGGCTTGGAGAAGGACGCCCACGAGCACAACAAGTCAAGACGAGCAGTAGTTGTCTCTAACAGCTAGCCACCATAAGAAGTTGACAGCAAGGCAACTCTCGCAGGAGCACTCCTCTGCTACGGAAACTTTTATATCAAGACAAACAGTTTACAGAAGACACTGCTAGAGAGGTATGTATGTATGTCTGTTAGACTGCCAATGATTTCTATCCCTCTCTCCGCATCGCTCATAAAGGTCCCTCTAAACTGGGCCCAACAGCATCACTCCTAGGACCCAGATAAATGGGCCTGTGTTTTCTTCGGTGACAAATTGCGGTACAGCCTAAATATGGATTCCCGACGTGCGTACATTTGGTGACAGCCCGGAAGTTTAAATCTTCCATTTTCAACATCCCGGAAATTTATTGCTACGGTGGAGGAGGACTCCTGGTTTGGGCTGGCGTCCTGTCGGATGGATGAAGTACGCCGCTGCACGTGTTTTCAGGAGGCATTCTAACTGCTGCACGCTACAGGGATGTTGGCCCCCAGTTACTTCTTATGTACTATAACAGCCGTTCTTACAGTGCTCGGCGTGTCGGATACCTGGCGAGTGAAGATATTCACAGAACGGAGTGGCCCGCGAGATATCTGGACCTGGACCCGACAGAACATGTCTGGAATTCCTTGGGAAAGCAATTGCAAGCACGTAGTCCCTCCCAGAACTGCGACGCGTCTTGGTCAAGTACTGGCACTATTGCCCCAAACTTTTATTCACAGCCTTGTGAACAGCATGAGGGCTTGTTGTGCTAGCTGTGTCGCTGTTCGGAGTAATCACACTTCCTGTTAGCCCTTCGAAATCCGCACACCTTGCTGCATCACGTTTGGTCTGCCATGTGGTGATACGCATGTTTCTACCGCATGCGGTAATGGCATTCCTCTTCTGTTTTGTAAGCGTTCAGCGTAGTTATGAGTTACATATGCAACACATATTTCCTTAAATTAATACAAAGAGTTAATTTAAGGAAATATATGCATAATTGTTTTACGTAAGCATACCACAGACAGCTTGTCTTGTTAAGTGCACCTGCTGACGGTCTTGTTAAGTACGCCTTAAACTGATTGTTCTGGTTCACTTTGCATTAAAGAGAAAGAATAACATGTTAATTAACTAGTGTTCCCGGATGAAAAGACGGTATAATGCTGTTATCGCATATATTTATGTTCGCCTATGTAATGAGTGACAATACCATACGAATATAAATAGTGTCCAATGATATTAATGGTGATTATGACGTAAAAGTCTTTTCGTACTTCTACGTTATTTTAAAAAAACGTAACCATAAGATGAAATAGTTCCTAAATTAAACCTTAACGGCCAGACGAAACATGTAAACAACAGAAGTCAAACTTACGGAAAAGATGCTTTATTCAGGATGTAGCACTTCCATAACAAATCATAACATCACATAGTACTTCGCATTAAACTTTCCACACACCACACAGCTCTTAATACAACGCTCTACAACACAACGCCCAACTTGCAACACTTCTCCAAGCAACGCTCTCTTTAACAACGCTCGCCAAGCAACAGTTTAGTCGTCGTTTTTATCTCTCGTTCTTATCTTGTCTCAGGCATACGCCATGTTCATTCAACCTCAATTATGTTGCCAACTGTATTCGTTTGAGAGAAAATATATCACGTTAAGAGTGAAGTATAACTGAGAATAAACTCAAGATTTACATAGGGAAAGAAACTAAAAAGGAAAGTTAATTTAGAATATACGTCACATGATGTTGCCACTTCTCGTCGAAATTAGTATTAGTAGTTCCACAGCGAGTTAGTATTAGGTCCTAATCTTACGTTTGTTTCATTTCACCTCTAGTAACTTGTTTTCTAGTTTAAGCTTCCTCTTTAGTTTCTGTCTTCTTTTATAAATTTGATTTATTCTCTTTAAACATTTTGCAGTCTGAACGCTACAGTTTCTTTCTCCATGCGAGAAAGAAACTGTGTTTTTGGCAATCCTAACAACAGGTCAGAAGGCAATTGCGCAATCGAATGCTGGGGTTAAGACTGATGTTTTGAGTGTATGATTAACACTGTTTTGTCAGAACACCTTTTGATAACGAGTACTTGTCTTTTCATAGCACTTGTTCATTAGTCTCACGTGTTTTACGCGCACGATATTTTGAGCCAGATAGTTGGAATTGTTACGATTTCCTATTTACGGTTTAACCAAAGCAAGTGCAGTCTTGTTATACTGGTGAGTATAAAGAGGATTGTGTTTTACATGGATATTTTCTGTGGTCAAGTGTATTGATTGGACAAAAGGTCTTAGGAGTGACATACTTTTTCATAAAGGTAAATAACGCTTGGACCCTGATTTTCTGAACGTTATATTTCTTACAGTGCTTACTAAGCCCTTTCATGCTTAATGAAAAATTTCAGCTGCAGAGGAAAGTGAGGCTACCGAGGGCATGACGTTATTCAGTAAGCCTTACAGTGAAGCATATTACTTCGGCAAGTTTAAGTTTTAGTGTGTGAACCGTGCAGTTCTTTTTAGCAAAGCTTTGTGTTAGGGTAATAGTCAGAACCTACAGACTCTCTCTCAAATTAATTATTCTACACGCTGGAAGACAGCTGTGCAGAATCTCATAGTGGGGAATACGGTGTTTATTGCTGTGAAGTCTCAGAATGTGTCATACTTTCGAGTTGTCGCTTTTTGATGAGTACTAAACCTAACTGTGTATTGCATGGTGGAACAGGGACAAAATGCAACGCAAATTCTAGGATTTCATGGTTGAGAAAATTCCAATAGCGTTTTTTATGCCAATTACGTTTCTTTGAAAATTATCATCCTTTTAAAATGTATAGGGAATTACAACCTTAATTGCGATATGAGCTTCGGTTATGGTACTCAATCAAAAAGCAGTGCGGCTTTGAGAGTCCAAAGCTGAAGCAAAACAAAAGAACATTTTATCATGACTCTGGAAAACAGTTTCCATTGATGCGCTGAAGACATTTAAGAGGTATGCGGAAGGTAACGAGAATACCTTTGAGACAGCGAAATGAGAAAGAGTGAAAAGGAGATGGATCTAAAGAAGAGAATGAAATAGTCTTTCATATCAAGTCGTGAATTTTTTCTCCTCTGCTCTTCCAGCCTCAGTTCTTCCTCCCAATCTTCCTGTGCCACCATCGAGGCCTTTTATCTAAGTCTTCCCTCCCCCTACCTTTCCTCCGCCTCTCTCTCCATCTCTCTCTCCATCTCTTCCTCTGTCTCTCTCTCTCTCTGTCTGTCTCTCTCTCTCTCTGTCAATACACATGGGACAGCGTTCTGTTTATATCTCTGTAGATTCAGAATCATTACCCTTCGAGTGCCTCCAAAGGCAAAGATTCCTTTATTGACTCAGTTTCATCGACCATGCTTCATTCGGCAACCTGTCTGCTCCGGCTCTGCTGGTGCAACGCATGGGAAGAATCTTCTTTCATTCTTCTCTTCCCTAAAGAAGAGAATATATCGCGGCAGCGTCCCCAGATCCATTTCCTTTAACAGCAACATCGTCGTTATTACTTTTCAAACTGCACATCTTTCCAAAACATTTTTTGTGGTAAAACGTCCACTCTCCCGGGATTCCGATTTTCGACATGCCATTCAGCTCTATTGTCACTATTAGAGCCAGCGTCAATTTCGCACTAATGAAACATAAAACAAATCTCAGGTAGAACTTTTTCGCCTTGTTATTTAAATAGATTGACATAAGTAATGTATGCTGCGTCCCAGGCTTCAATTAAAAATTGCGTTGAATATACATTACTACGAAAAGGTTAAACACAATTTTTCTGCTTTATCTGTGGGATCACTCTTTCAGAGACATGAAGCCCAGTAAAAAATATTCAAAAGAAAAGCATACTCCAAATATGAAGTAAAACAACATAAAGCTCCTTCGCGACACTAGGGTTTTATTGCATTTTACCAGTATTAAAGAATGTTGAATCCATTTCTCCTGCCGAAAAGTCCTGAGTTTTATTCAAAGTGGAAAAAGTATCACGAATATAAAATGATCGAATCTAATTCTTTTGTTTTTTGCTTTAGTTTTTTGACATTTTTTTCTCTATTTCACATCATTATTTTTTATGGGTTACATTACTCTTATTGGATCTATCTCATTTGGACAAATTCTGCAATTCAGTTCTGTTTTATTCCTTTTGATCTCCATCCGTTTAACATGAACAGTTGTGTTATGCCACAGACGTGGGATGAAGATGTTCCATTTCTTCCTTATAGTAGTGTAACACTTTTTCCGCTTGATGAATATACCACGAGGCTCTAATACTACAAAATATAAAATCTTACTACTCAGAGTAGGGTAGCGAGATTTCTCGAATCGAACTCGGATCGAATTATGTGTAGGCTTTATTGTACTTCTAGTATCTTAGTACGTTATTTTTTAAAATTATTTCCTACGGTAGTTATTCAGGAGATGCAGCAATTGGCTTATCTCGTCTTGCGCCAATAATAGTGTATCCAGAAAAGAAAGTCGTTTGTTTGAAGTATGGAAATTCTATTAGTGCTAAATTCATTTTGTGCAGCACCTTACTCTCGGTGATTATTGCTTTATGATGGAGTTCCGTGAATAAATGCTGAATACCAGAGACGACGTAGGTATGGGCATGATCTTCCCAGACCAAGTAATTCAAGACTGTCAAACCTCGTTAACGGTCGGACCTTCAGGCATTAAGCTACTGACACAGTATTACGGTGTCTGTTGTTGAAGATCTTTGGCTTACCAGACAAGGACAGCCCTTTCAATATCCGCCATTAAAAGTGTAGCGTGGTATCTACATGAGTCTCTCTCCAATCATTCAGTCCTTCTTTCACAGAAATCTTTATTCATGAACCAACCTGAATACCTAAGGAAAGTGACATTTCTCCGTGATTTGACTTCTTTCTTTATTTTTTAGCATTAATTTTCAACTGGATGACCGTCCCGTATATTTATCCGCAAGTTATTTCCTATAGTTTGATGGGAGTGCGACCTCTTCTTCAGATCCTAAGAAGTCATGACTAGACTCCAGACTAGAGATGAACATGGGCTCGGGCTATGACAAAAAGCCCGGAAAAGGATCCGGGCCCGGTCGAATTTTTATATAAAATCTTTAACTAAAACCCAGGCCCAGGCTTAAGTTAATTTTCCTTTTCACTGTATACACTGCTGGCCACCGAATATGCAACACCAAGAAGGAAGCATCCGATTGGCCTGAAATTCGCAGCATGCGTCTCCCGCGAGACCACATGCAGACGATTAGCATTGCACGACATATGCAAATCATGTGCGCCCGGCACGCCACCGAGAAGCACTATAAGAAGGATGCACAGAAGGTGGGGTGTAAGTAGTGGAAGTGTGTTGTGCTGCCGGACCTGTGCGTGGGAAGCTTCCTGATGCATCGTCGCAGAATACGACACTCATTCCAGCACGTTTCAAAGTTCGACAGAGGACGAACAGTGGCTTATCACGACAGCGGTTTATCGTACCGAAACATCGGCGTCCGTGTGGGACGACATCCAGCCACAGTGAGGAGAGTATGAATTTTGTGGGTGCAGGAGGGACGGACGGACCGACGTGAGCGATTGTCGCAGCCGCGGCTCACCACCGAACGAGAAGACCGGCATGTTGTGCGGCGGGCATTGACGGCTCGCACTGCCACATCACGAACGTTAGCGCAGGAATTAGGGTGTGTTGCGCAACAGCCTGAGTCAGCACGTACCATTCAGCGTCGTCTGCAGGAGCAGGGACTTATTGCACCGCGATCATTGCTCCGATTACCATTGACGTTACACCGCCGGCGAGTGCGGTGACAGTGGGCCGTTGAACACCGCACCTGGCCTACGGAATGCCACGATATTGTGTTATCCGGCGAGTCCTGCTTCTGCCAGTAACACCACGATGGTCGGATCCGCGTGTGGCGGCACCGCTGCGCGAGACTGTGTGATGCCTGAAATATGCATCGCCATACCGGTCCGTCGCCTGGCGTTATTGTTTGGAGCGCAATTGGATATGACACCCGCACCCCTCTGGTACGCATCGCCGGTACACTCAACAGCCACCGCTACATCTCTGACGTTTTGGAGCCTGTAGTCATCCTTTACCTGCAGGACATGCCAGTGGCCCCGTTTCAACAGGACAATGCGCGGCCGCACGTGGCATGCATCGTGCAACAATTCTTCACGGCCCACCGGGTTTCACTACTGCCATGATCCGCCTGTTCTCCCGATGTGTCGCCCATCGAACACGTCTGCACGCTGATCGGCAACCAAGTGGCCCGGCAAGCACCACCCGCGGGTACGCCTGATGAACTGTGGCAACGTGTGGAAGCAGCCTGCACCGACATACCCCAAGCCCACATCCATAGCTTCTTTCGTTCGATGCCGCGGCGTATAGCGGCCGTTATTGCCAGCCATGAGGCCACACAAACTATTGATATCTGCATGTTCCGCAAGTCGCACGGGCCTGTAAGCTCAATCGTTTCATCTTTATATCTGTTGTTATGTGTCCAGTAAATCTGTCTTTGCTATCTCGTGTCTTTCTTGGTGTTGCATTTTGGGTGGCCAGCAGTGTATATATACACTGAAGACCAATTGAATTAGAGACAGCTAGCGTTATGCAAATGTGGCGCTGTGGGCGGCCCTGTAAATGGAAACAACATGACGTATGCAACGATCCGACAATATAAGGAGTGATGCGACGGGAATCAGTAAGAGTCGGACGCAGTATGGGTAAGACGAAGGATCTAAGTGCATTTGATCGTGGGCAAATTGTCGGGGCCCGACGAATGGGTCACTCCATCTCGGAGGTCGTGCAGGCACTGGGAATTTCACTAGCCACTGTGTCACGGGTGCACCGTGAGTACATCGCATCCGGTAAAACCATCCCTGCTAGGGCCAACTGCCGTGGACAACAGCGTGTGGATGAGCGGGGTCATCGTCGGCTAGCTCACATTGCAACAGCGGATAGACGGGCCACAGTGCAAGAAATCACTCGGCAATTTAACGCTGGTGCACAAAAACGTGTAAGCAGCCTCACCATCCAGAACCATCTCCTCGCTATGGGATACAGAAGCCGTCGTCCACGAGGGTACCGCTGCTGACCGCACATCACATGGTGCAAAGATTAATATGGTCGCGGGAACATCGCCACTGGACCCTAGACATGTGGGAAAATGTTGCCTGGACTGATGAGTCGAGATTCACGTTGGTACATGTGGATGGTAGGATACGAGTACGGCGCAAACCACATGAAGCGATGGATACTTCTTGCCAGCAGGGTGTTCTTCAAATTGGTGGGGGTGGCATTCTCGTCTGGGGACTGTTTACGTTGACTGAAATGTGATCCGTTGTACGTGTGACATCGTCCCTCACAGGTCAACGTTACCGGGATATCCTGAGCGACCATTTGCTCCCGTTTGTGCGTCTTCAACATTCCAATGGTGACCTCAACCTGCAACAAGAGAATGCACCGTGCCATCGCTCCCGAATTGTATCCGAATGGTTGGATGAACACTCCACCGACGTGACCACGCTTCCTTGGCCAGCTAGGACACCTGACCTCAATCCCATCGAGCACATCTGGGATGCCATCGAGAGAGATGTCGAGGCTCTGATACCCCTCCATCGATATTTCGGGAACTGTGGGAGCTTGTTCAGGGGTCGTGGATCCGCATGGATTCCCAACGCTTCCGGTGTCTTGTCAAGTCCATGCCGAGACGAATAGCCTCCGTCATCAGGGCGATAGGTGGTGCTACACGTTACTAGCCAGGTACTTCTAATTACATTGCTGTTCAGTGTATATCTGACATGGAGGAAACAAGGATATCCATAAAATGATATATATACAGTCCGTATATACACATATACACTATCTACCAACATGTAATTGGACACCTGTGATAGCAAAGGAAAACGAAGTTTATTCACCTTCAATAGTTGGTGGAGCATCAACGAGCGGCGATTACAGCTGCGACCCTCCAGGAAATTCTCTCAACCAGGCGTTGTACGACCGCTAGTGTTATTTTCTTCCACTCGGCTTGGAGAAGACAGGTCAGTTCCTTCACCGATTTCTGACGGTGGGGGCACCGCTTAAGTCGACGCTCCAACTCGTCCCAGAGGTGTTCGATAGGGTTAAGGTCCGGGCTCTGCGCAGGCCAGTCCATTGGATTAACCCCATGGTCACCATACCAAGCCAGGGTGGACCTCGCAACATGACAGGTGGCATTGTCATCCTGAAGGTAACATGGGTCTACCCCGTAAAACTGCCTCAACGTAGGAAGCGCATGGTCATCCAAAATGGTGCAGTAGGTATCGGCGTTGAGTCTACCAGGAATTGCGACCAAGGGTCCCGTGCCATAACTGGAGAAACACCCTCATAGCATAATTCCACCGCCGCCGAACTTCACAGTTGGCACAATACATTCCGGAAGGAGGCGTTCTCTAGGCAGACGCCAAACCCAGACCCTGCCATCCGAACGGTAGAGGGTGAACCTTGATTCGTCGCTCTAGAGAACCTGTTTCAACTGTTCAACGGTCCACTGTCGACGTTCTTTGCACCATGTTAGCCGAGCAGCGCTATTGGACTTGGTGATCAAAGGCTGGTGGGCGGCAGCACGTCCATGATAACCGAGCAGATGGGTTTCCTTACGGATGGTATTCATCGAAAGAACACTCCCGGATGCCTGTTGAAACTCCTCGCGGATGTGGCTCATCGATTTGGTGCGGTTCTTCCGAATTTCTCAGGCCAGTACCCGTCGGTCTCTAACTCCCAGTTTTGTGGGTCTGCTAGGTCGGGGCCCATTCCGACAGTCACCTCTCATCTTCCACTTGCCAATCACGTAGGCCACTGTCGATTTTGGGTACTTCAACTCGCTGGATATGTCACGTATGGATCGACTATTCCTGTGATACTCGTCGATTACACCTTTCTCGAAATCAGAGAGCTCCGAACTGCGTGGCATCTTGCATGCGACTGCTTGCGTTGTTGTTTCCCACACGAAATGTAACGGCGGCGGCGGCCGTGACGTGTATCAGGACCGCAGATATCATCGATTGCAGGGATGTCCAATTACTTGTTGGTAGATAGTGTATATATATATACGGAAATAATGCTAAAAACTACAGACCCCCACACTCATCTAGTAATTACATATTTCATCATTGTTAACAAATATCAATCCACTGCTGGATGAAGGTCTCCCCAAGTTTCTTCCACAACGGTCTGTCTATATATACAGTATATATATATATATATAACACAAGCAGCTCTGAATTGCATTGGGAGTCATTCAGTGCTCTACTTGTATTTTTATATAATTTATTTTATAGCCGCCAGAGTAAAGCAAAATCTCTGGATCACTAAGTTCCATACTGTGTTATATGCAATTTTACAAATAACGTAAACAGTCACAGGCAGCTGTGAAGTGCATTGGGAATCATTCAGTTCTGTACTTCTATTTTTAGATAATTTATTTTAGAGCCTCCAGAGTAAAGCCAAATCCCTGGATCATTAAGTTTGATACTGTGTTACATGCAATTTTACAAATAACGGAAACAGTCAAATTTAATAATTTGCTAATAACGTTATTATATTTATAAATAAGGGTACATTTGACAGTTTCACCAAATAATAAATAAAATAAATGCTAAATCAAGCTCTGTCCTAGTAGAGCTAATAATATAAATTTCCATGTGTTAAAAAAGTACTACGACCCACAAATATGCAGATTTACTCAGTACTTAGTCGGACCTAATCCGTTAGAAAAACAGGAATGGAATTTAAAGTTCGTTTCTCAGGCACAAAATTCTGTTCAAGAGTTTTTGAGCCGCCCTCGGTGGCGCAGCGGTCTAAGCGCTAGCTTCTGATCATTTTCCCGTAATTAGTGTGGGTTCGGATTCGATGAGGAATCCTCCCCTATTTATTTTCACTGGCTCACCCAGGCATTATCAGTTACTTTCCGCTTGGCATTGCATGTTCAAGCAACATAAATGTGTTCAGATCTGAAAGAAGAAGACAGCATACCGAATCTGTTTGTGTTTTTCTGCGCCTTATCTTATTCTTACATTTCAAAGGATACAATAACTGTGTTTCGCAAACCGTAAAAATCCTTATGAAAGGTCATGAAAGTAACGTGTTGAACAAAATTTGAGTGACAAGCATAAACTCTGATGTTGTGGCAAAGCCTCTGCATCGAATCTAATAAATTCCATCAAGGTGGCACATTAGGCCATGGAAAAGATATTACGCACGTATGAACTGCATCGTAACGGAAGGCGGCCAGGAATACTTACGAAGCGTCAAAACAGACCTTCAGTGGTGGAAGCGAAACCAGTTGTTCTCATGATTAACAGGAGTGTAGTCAACCCTGGCAGCCACGAATGTTACACAACAGTCATACAGACTGGTGACAAGATCACGGATAATATCAGATGACAATAAACCCCTTGTTCTGTTAGTGAAGATCACATTTCTACGATGCTTCTAGGAGAAAGATGAAAAGCAGTAATGTGTCTCTTCAGAGCAACCCAGACGTACTCAAGGGAATTATGATCTTGTGACTTGGCCGAACACTCAATGCTGTAGACATCATCACTTGAGAAAATCGTTGACCAGCCGAGCCCGATGAGCCCCATATCGTTCACAGAATGGAACCTGGGGCGTACATCAAACAAAAATACCATTACATAGAGTAGAGTTCAAGAATCCCATGTGTTTACCTTTAAACCTGCACTATCCCACACTCAATCACACACACACACAGCAGCTTAGCACTGTCCCACACTAGATGATTTCATCCTCCATATGTTTCTGGCTCCCGAACATGTCCTAAATACTGCGTGTTCCGCGTTTCCTTCACATGAGCACACGTCGGGAATCAGTAGTCGACATGACATAGGACTTATCCTTGAAGAACACGTGCTACCCCTGCTCTTCTCTCCAGAGCAATGCTGCCTGCTGAAAGTCCTTGGATTTTTTACCATGTTTAGCCTGGCATACAGATCCTTCTGGTGGAGTCTTGTGGACATCGTATGTAAAGTACCATAGTATACCACGAGAAACATAGCAAACCATGTTTCTTCTGGCATACAGATATATGTGATAGAATCGCCTAGACATCGTACCTGAATCACAAGGCAAGGGAGTGGGACAGTGCTTTGTCTGACCGTCCTCTGTATATGTTTCCTAGTAGATGAGGCCAGATATTGATCATCCAGGGATTTTTTAACCTTTGGACAGCCCTGAACTTGTATATGATACATACTCTCATGTTCTGGATATTTTCGCCATGGCCCAGGATGACTATCCGCAATACGTTATGTTCTATGGCTGCTTCATTTTGGGTCTAGTCTACTAAGTTCCTATCTATGGCTGTTTATCTTTCCGAATCCTTCAAGTGACTTTCGGTGTTCATATTCTGTAACACTTCCTGAAATCTGACGGGCATTTAAGTATTCAGTATATGATACGGGGTCATAACAAAAGTCCTGCACGCTGTCCATTTTTGATAAAAGTGTGAAGTAACGGAGAAAACGTACCTTATTGACTCCCCTTCGCTGCTAATGACAGCTTGCCAGTGGTGAGGTAGGTTCTGGATGCCCCGTAATACACCATCTTTGTTCAACTGTCGTATTACTCGTGTCACGCCCAATGACAGTTCGTCCAGCGATTCGTAGCTGATGCCACGGAACCGTTTTTTTAACTTTAGGAAACGATCAAAGTTGGGTGGACTGAGATCAGGGCTGTATGGTGGGTGGGATAAAGTTTCCCAGCAATATTTCTGCAAAAGTTCCCGTACCGACGCTGCACCATTACATGGTGTGTTGTCATGCAGCACGATCGCTCCCGTTTCCAACGAGTTGGGGCGATTTTGACGACTTTTCGGTCTCAAATCTGTCCTGAGAAATAAATTGTGCTTCGATCAAGAGTTCCTTCCTTAGAAACGCCTTGCAAGGAAGTGTGGATCTATGTCTGAGTTTTTCCCCTCAGTTTTTCTATTTTTATGCAGGAGCGCTGGTCTAACCCTGTGACTCGACCTGAGGAGCTGAACGTTTCCATTTCCAAACCCTCCCACGTCCACACAGCAAACGATAGCGCATCGTTCTGACACCACTGCGTTGCTGAGAGTCTGACCATGACATGACGTAATCATTTTATCGATTGCATCATCTGTTTCCGTTTTAGATTAACGTGTGCAACACTTTTGCTGTGACCAACGTATTCCGAGAGCAGTATCTGCGTTTTGTCACATAGCGTCCTTTGAATGTGCATGGCATTTTGCATGTACATACGAAAGCACTGTTAACGTAGGGTTCTTTCTTGCATATGTTCTTTGTCCATGGGCTGATATACCTCTCTGTTGAATGTCATTATATTCTTGCAGTTGTTATGTTGCTATATCAGCTTTCGCGTTTGTAATCATCCTACAATGATATCTCCTTTGGAAGAACGTTCGCGGTTGATACTGTGTGTTTTCTGGTATAACTAAACATCGATAAATGTAATAATACTGAGATTATTCAAACACCATTTAGTTCTTAAATAACACTTGAATCTTGTTTCATGCGTTACGTTGCAGTTGTTTAACACTGCAGTTCCTTCTGCGCATCTCTCCAGGAAAATGAAAAATCAATAGTAAATCGAAAGCCTGGAAAAGAATTAAAACTGCACTCTTATGCCTATTTTTTTCTGTTTTTCGTTTAATTCCTGATGCTAAAATATTTTAAACATGAAAAAGAAATAAACAATCACTTCTGTCGATTTCACGCGACCTTTATTTGGTCTATAATGGTGATTGCATCTGCAAAAAAAAAAAAAAAAAAATTTCGCCGGTGAATTTAGATGACTCGTTGAGTGAGCCCTCAGGGACCACATTTGTAACCCAATATCTGGGAACACTGATTTTGGAGCTGAATTCACTCTAAATCCAATTAGGCAATTCTCAACAGCGTACATTCTATTAAACATTCTTTCACGGTTGCAGCGTTTCTCGCTGTTCGAAATATACTAGAGGTTAAACCTTTATTACGATCTCCTCTTTCCTTACGAGAAAGCAAGGAAGTGGAATTGTGCGACACAGTTTGAAGAACAGGAACTCGAAGAAAAACAATCGAGAATTTCTATTAACTCTGGGAAACCGTTTCCTTGGACGCACACATGAAATTAAAGAAGTATGCGGACGATAACGAGAATACCTTTAAGACACCAAAATGAAAGTGAACATAAAGAAAAACTCAGTGCCGAAGAAGAGAATTTCTCATACCGATTCGCGAAGTGTTTTTTATGTTGCCCTGAAAGTTCTTTAAATGTTTTCGTTGTTTCATCAGTAGAAATTAAGCGCTTCTACCTTTCTTAGGAGTAGGGTTGTACGTACCGAATCTTCGTAAGTGATATGCAGTGCTAAAGACGATTTTTTTTTTTTAAATCTCGGAAAAGAAAGTCCTGCATTTGATTCTAGACTGCGCTGCTAGGTAAAATTCGTGCACACACTTTCTGTTGTACATGTAATTGTTTCAAAGTTTTATTTTCTCAGTTCAGTTTTCGGGTTCAAAAAATAAATAAATCTTAGATATTAAGGCATCTTGAGATGAGTAAATAATATTAAAATAAATAAGGAAACTACCACTTTTCCATCCTCATAATAAACAAGTAAGCAAGATAAGCTCCTTTCACATCTTTTCTAAAAATATATTAGTTACAAGTCTTCCTTGTCAGATTTGTCTACGAAATATGCTCGATTGCAAACTGAAATTCGATTCAAGAGTTATTTTCAAAAAACTATTTTTTTTGCATTAGCTTACAGTTGATGGTTTTAACTGTTTTTCCATATAAAAAAATACCATTCAACTATAAAAATGAACTGTTAAATGTTTAATAAAGCTAAAATGCCCTTTCTTGCTACGTATTGTATTGTGAAAACTGTGCAAGAAAAATAAGGGCTTTCTACTCTTAAACCAGAAAGGATATATAACCAGAAAACAAATTTCGCACGAGAAGTGATATATGCAAGAATTCAGCTGTCTACCTGTGCGATAAAACAGCAAATCAAAATCACTTTATTTACAATTTAAAAGTAGGTTAAAAAAACTGACTAGCGCTTTCGGGGATCCCGTTGTCCCCATCTACGGGTCCAAAGCACCACAGGGACACGGTAGAGGCAGTCATTATATACAGATAAAAATCCCCCTCCCCGTACACCACGTCACCAACATTTTAGTGATGCCGACATTTAAACAGAAAAAGGCGTACAAGTTATTAACAGCTGATATTACACTAAGTATAAGAAATTACAAATGACACTAGGCAAGAAGTGCAGATTAGCCATTGGACAAAGTCTCTGTCGGGGCAACCAATCTACGCCAAGGTCCCGGTACATATGCGGGCAAGTCCAAATTACAACATCTGTCACCATAAGCAAGAATGTACAGGCTTTCGGAAAGGAAAACAGTACTTTTATTGAGATTTGTTTTCAGAATTTTCACATTTTCCCAATCTGGTGAGTAACCGCCCTGTGTGACAGCTAACGTAAAGGCAGTATGAATAGTGCCAACTCGAAGCGTGTACTGGTGTTCTCTCAGGCGGGTATTTAAGCACCTGAGAGTAGAACCTATATAACAATTTTCAGTAACATTCGGGTCTCCATGGATAAGAGGGATGCAGTATACCCCATGTTTCCTGAGGGTAAGAGTTCTGTCCCGGTCATTCCTGAACATATTAAAGATATTTCTGGTGCATAATCCAAAAGAGATGTCATGTCGCTGACAGATTTTTCTGAGTGTGGAGACTATAGGAGGGAGGTAATCTACTTTACCTACAAATCTAGTTGTCCGAATTTCCCTGGACAAAGTGGTGAAGCTCAGTCTAGTAGATCTTCTTAACCACTTCTGAAAAAATTGTTCCGGGTAGCCGAATCTGCGAGCCAAAGACAAGGCTCTTGAAAGTTCTTCACGTCTTGCTTTGCCTGATGTAGAATGTGTATAAGCACGTTTAATCAAGAAGCGAAAAGCTGCAGATTTATGTTCTGGGGGGTGAGATGAGTTGAACGGTATGATACATGGGGTAAAAGTGGGTTTTCTATAAACAGAGTATTTGATCTGATGAGTATTTAGGTTTCTACATAACAAGAAATCAAGGAAGGGTAACTTCCCATTTTGTACAACTTCTTTGGTGAATTTTATTATAGGATACTGTGATGATAAGCAAGAAATGAGATCATCAAGTTAGTGAATTGAATGTGACCAAAAGACCAGCATATCGTCAACATACCTAAGGATTAATGATGGCCTCTCTGGATGTGGTGTCGCTTTTCCCGAATGTACCACTAGACACGGTACATTCCATCATTGCTGACAGATTGCAAGAAGACTCTATTCCATATTTAGAAGTACATGCTCTGAAATTATCACAGCTCTGAAATTAGTAGCCAAAAGATCATATTTTAAATATGAGGACATAATCTATCAACAGAAAGAGCGTGCACCCATGGGTTCCCCACTCTCTCCGGTGCTGGCAGAAATACTTTTGCAGTTTCTGGAAGACAAGGTCTTGCGTGATTATCCGTTTCAACTATCATTAATCCTTAGGTATGTTGACGATATGCTGGTCTTTTGGCCACATTCAATTCACGCCTTTTTCTGTTTAAATGTTGGCATCACTAAAATGTTGGTGACGTGGTGTACGGGGGGGGCGATTTTTATCTGTATATAATGACTGCCTCTATCGTGTCCCTGTGGTGCTTTGGACCCGTAGATGGGGACAACGGGATCCCCGAAAGCGCTAGTCAGTTTTTTTTAACCTACTTTTAAATTGTAAATAAAGTGATTTTAATTTGCAACTTATAGTATGGTGTTTTATCGCACAGGTAGACAGCTGAATTCTTGCATATATCAGAAAGGATAATTCTACTGAACATTTTCCACGCAACGCAAACATTGGAACATCCAAAAAACTAGAAGTTGGGTGTTACATAGCACTCAACAGATATTATGAGAAAAGCAAATATCGATAATTCAAGAAAAAACATTTGCAACATGCTTTGCACAAATAAAGGGGTTGAAAAAACCGAAAGGTATGCATAGTTCTGTATTTGGGAAATTTGTGGCTTTGTCTCTCAACTGTGGGAAAAACGAGTACACAAAGGATAGGGTAAAATCATGCGTACTACTAATGTTTTGAGTTGAGAATGGTCAAGGAGTGGTCCACAAGACTGTCCAACATGAGTGTCGCAGTACAGTTCAAAAACGAAAATGCTGGGACATTCTTTGGATTTCAGTACATCAGTGAATAAGGTAACCAACTGCTGGGGCGCAGCACAAAAACCATAAGCTCCGGCAAACCTATCTGGAGGATAGCTACAGATGAAACACCTGACATGACCTAGAATATCAGTCAAACATCTGAATTTACCTAATGGATATTTAAGCGCGTTTTCAATTGAAATACCTACCGCTCTTACCATAGCACTAGGGTAGTCGGTTGGAAAATGTTTTCACATGACGAATAGCTACGGCGACCACAGTCAGCAGAGCACTACTCTAACGATGGGTATCCTTCTAGCACGACGAACCATTCACCTGAAACTTCGAGATCCTGGCTTGCACGCACTCTCGTGCACTGCTTTATTTTCCACTGGTTTCTAACCATTGTCAGCTAAGCTTTGGGTACTCAACCCAGTAACTTCAGACATGAAAGGTCATCTTGTCATCTTTCTCAAAGAGCCTTAGTTTAGTAAAGGAGCAAAAATGGCTAACTTTTCGAGACAATAAGGTCAACCTTTCCATAAATCTGCCTCCTTCGTACAGCACCTCAGCCGATCAGTGGTTTCTGTTTTCAGGGATGTGATAAGTTATCAAAGCATTGCACTTTTGGTGTTGATAACAGGCACTTCCTCCACGATACGCCACGTCGAGGAAATCCTGGAACACTCGGGACTACAATCCATCCAAGAATTTTCTGAAATTATGACGCATTAAGGAAACGCAAGACCACATACACTGAAGTAGCAAATTATTAAGAGCACCTAATAGCAATAGGACACATGCCATTTTCACTTATGTACGCAACTATGACTTTGAGTTACTTTTATTAACACCTGACTGCAGAGGGGTCAGACGTACAATCACTTCAGAAAGCGGCGACATACCACCTAAAAATCGTGATTTAATTGACTTTGAGAGAGGTATGATAGCATGAGCGCTAGGCGGGGAATGGGAGGGCAGGCGCAAGCATCTCATAAATGGTAAAACTTCTCGGCTATGCAAGAGCAATTGTATCGAGGGTGTACAATCAGTGGTGCACAAAACAGATATATTGTTAGAGGTCTTCCCGTGGGCGGAAAAGACTAATAGTTAGAGGTCTTGCTGTGGAGGAAAAGTCCCTATTCGAGCACAACGTCTGCTGGTAAGGTTGTACCGAGGTAACACACGGGCTCGATGAAGTCAGGTAATCGTCCAGTGCAACAGCGGTATCAGCAGGATAATTATTTTAGCATGTCCAGCCCTCTGCGCATTAGTGCGAGTGAGCTATAACAGCAGACATCCCCTTCGTGTACTTCGGCAATGGACACAAAAGAACCAAAAACAGGAACCTTGAGGACAAGAAAGATGTTGCTTAGTTCAATTAATTACACTGCCTGACAGAGAAAATGCTACACTACGAAGACTTGAACGCAGCGCCATGCAAATTGCAGGATGGGTTCACACTTACAAGTTATGCAAATGATTGCATTTACAGGTCAATCGCACGAACAGCGTGCGGGATATAGGCGAACAACCAACCCGTTTGGCCATCAGCCGATACGTCGTCATGGCCGCGAGAAATGAGTGCTTTGCTATAACCGTGTCTGAAGAATAAACAAGGGGCGTTAATACCGTTAAGATGCCGACGTACACGATTTCATCAAATTGGTGAGTTCACGAGAGGCGTCATCGTAGGCCTTCGTCCCGCCGGATGGTCCTTGCGTTGCATTGCGGAAGAAATGCAACGTGATGCCACAACCGTCGGTCGCATTTGGAGACAGTGCTCTAAGGAAGGATCTGTGCAACGTCGTAGGGAAGCACGGAGACGGATTTCCAAGCGTACGGATCGTCGCATCGGATGTCATACCGTAACGGATCCACAGGCCACAACGAGTGATATTTTACGGAGTTTATGGGGAGGCTTGGATGCTCCGATATTGACGCGGACAGTGTCGCGTCGATTGGCTGAGTCTGGTTTGCTGTCTAGCTGTCCGTTGCGAAAGCTACCTTTAATAACCAGGCATCGCCGTCATCGCGTCCCTCCACATCTGCGTGCGGTGATGAATGGAACAGTGTGGTATTCAACGACGAATTGCGGTTCAGTCACACCACAGGTGGTCGCTGTGTGAGGATCTAAAGGCGACGTGGCCAACGGCCAGGTTTCTCTACCATTGTGGAGCCCCACACCGCCCAGCAACGTGGAATCATGGTGCGTGGTGCTATCAGCGCCAACAGCCGCTCACTGGTGGTACGCATTACGAGCGCATTGACGGCCCGTGGCACTACCGTATCAGTAGGGCATTCCAAACGCCGTTTTTCAACAGGATAACTCCCGGCCACTAACGCTCGGATTAGCCTGAATGCTTTACATGGTGCGCAGAGGCTTCCGTGGCCAGCACGAACCCCCGACGCCTCGCCCATCAAGCATTTGTGGGACACGATTGGACGTCGGTTGTGTACCCTCCCACTCGCGTCAAATGAAGATGAACTGTGGACTCGGATCAACACCACATGTTCCACGATACACCAGGACTCTATAAGGACTCTCATTGCCTCGATGCCACGTCGGATTCAACGCTGTATCGCCCAAAATGCGGGCCACACTCCTTATTGATCATCCTGTATATTCGGCCACTGGAGCCAAGTCTGTATGGACAATTAAATAATTTTTTCAGGACCTACTTGGCTATCTGTGTGTGCAGTTTGGTCTGCTTTCGAGCATTCCTTCATGGTGTGGCATTTTCTCTGTCAGTCAGTGTACTTTTTCAGTTAATACACGCTGACGGACGGGCCAGGATATGACGTCGAGAGCACAAATGCCGCCCAGTGACACAGTGGTCTAAGTGAAGGCTTTTGATCATTCTTCCGAGATGGGTCGGTGTTTGAATCCCGTGAGGCATGGATGTTGTGTGTATTCTTGTTATATACAATGTAGTTTGGTGTTATTTTATCGGCCTTTTACACCGTTTGTTCTGTTTTATATCACTATTGTCTGTTAATCTTCCTTTGTACATATTTTAAATCATTAGACTTGGCGCTTACTGACCTTTCGAGGCCCTTGCGAAACTAAACATTAACCAACCAACAAAGAGCATGAATCCATGAATCCTGGCTGCCTAGTGTCGACTGGACAAGCTAGTGGAGGCGTTGCAATAGTCTGAGATTTGTTTCCACGGCGTTTGTTGGGTTTCTTAACTCCTATGGAACAGCATTGGGATGCTACGAGGTATCTTACTACCATCACTGAGTGCCAGATAAACCCGTACACGTTCATGGTGTTTCGTGATAGAGACGGATACTTCCAGATGCATAATACGCCATGTCACAAGGCTTGGGTCGTCACAGTGGTACTAGGACTACGAAAGCGATTTCAAAATGCAGAAGTGCCCCACAATCCCCATACCCTAATAAAAACATCTGTTGTATGAGATTAAGCGAGCCATTCTTAACAGCGGTCGTCCTGCAGCGAATACTCGGCAATTGACGTATGTCATCGCACTAGATTTGCTGTATATACCTATAGAATGATATCAGTACCTTGCTGAATCCATGCAACAGTGAATTGATGTTGTTTCGAAGGTCAATGGAAGCCCAACATGTTTTTTTGGAAGGTAATCTAAATAATTCGTTATTTCCGTGCATACCCAAAACAAGGTCGGAGATTTATCGAAATTCCTTCGTGGCCAGGGTACCTGGAGGTTTTTATTGCCGTCAAACACATTCGAAACTTAATAGTGTTTTACCGGCATACTCACCCTCTACTAGAGTAGATTGTAGCTGTACTAAAAAAAATAATATTCTTAAAAAAGATGGACTGAACCTCAGGAAACACTTTGATGAATATACTTCATACATGTGACATACATATATGGTAGTTCGCTTTGGTTTTAGATAGCAGTAATAAATTGGTAGTCCAACACTCTAGCGATTGAAATAAGCGCTTTTTCTCTAACTGTGAATATTTCTTACTCATCTGACAACCTGTAATCCGATTTCGTCCACATCTTGTGGGTGGTGCAGTTTTAACATCCCTCAAAGTGTAGTTGTAATTGAAGATTGTGAGGAAGGTTCGAGGAATTAATTTCTTAACAGAGACTTTGAAAGCTTTGATAGATCAAAAATTATTGCTCTGGAAAGCCACCAATCTACTTTATATGCCACTGAGCAGAACACACTGCTAGTATCGGATATTTAAATGCATTGTAAAGCAAGTCTCCCGTCCACGTGCTAAATTTGGATATCTCTGTCAAAGGCATTGGACATAATAAACTTATAAATGCACAAAAAGCTACACTTACGTAAATGAGAATGGAACAAAAAACCAAATGTAGGATGTTTGATAACATGAACTGAAATTTGCTGGGCGTGTATCGAAATTTAAATGTATATGTGGAACCAAACGCGAAATGAAAGACCCTACATATATGTACAGGAGGAGTTCAGTATGGAAGAAACGTATAAGTCTCTAAAGAAAACTTACCCTGTATTGAGTAGAATTTTAAATGAAAAGAACGGCATGGCAGAGGAAAAGTAAAGTTAAGATTAAGAATGAAAACACAATTAACAGAGAATAAAACGTCGTTAATTAGATATCTGCCATCTCAAAATGCTCGTTAACGTAAAGAAAATGAAATTTCCACGCTTGAACTGCACAATGTTTTTGATTTTCAAGCTAGTTAGATTCGCATGCGGTTGTTTTTCAATTCGATGCTTCACTGCAGCCCTGCAGTATCTGAACACCTGATTTATTCGAAACTATTTTGGGCCACGGGTGGCCGAGTGGGCAACTTTCGTGACTGCCACGGGAAGGGCCTCAGGTTCGATCCCAGGCAGGTACGAACGCTCGATCCACTAAATACCCGCCGTGCGTCGGATGGGCACATTAAGCCGTCGGACCCCGGGTACTGGCCACCGTTAATAAATAAGGGGGTATTCCTCCCCCTTTCTACTTCGCTTCCGTGTCACTTTCCTATCGGGCGCTTTAGCCCAAATCTCCTAGTTTCCTATTTCTAAGCGTTGTTTAAGACCTGGGGTTAGACACTCCCTACCTAAAATCCTCTATATTTGATCGAAACTATTTTGGAGAAAAAAAAACAATTACTAGAAATTTTTGCAAATGAGTTTTAGAAAGATATACGGTTGTATATAAAAGGAAACATACATACATTTACGCTCTTTAGCTGCTGAACTGTGTATTAAGAAAAAATAGAAAGTGTGAAGGGAAAGATTAATCATAGATCCGACAAAAATGATTTTTTGAATTGGACTTTTAGAAGCAGATACCTGAACATAAATTTACATACCCGAGCTGGGATAGTACCCACTATATGAAGGACTGTGCTAAATAAACGCTATAGTAAACGGTTTACCTCCCACGAAGACTGAGTAGAAAAAAATAGTGATTTTCAAACTATGTGGAAAAATCAAGAGTCGTGTTGTATTGATGTGAGAAAGACTGTACAAATTTATACGAGACTGGACCGTAAATTCAAGCAAACAGAAAGGATTACACAACTCACCACTCGGTGAAAACTCTCCATTATTAAAGAAGTAAAAGTAGGACCATATCCTTGGAAACCCTGGCAAAATGAAATGAGATTCCAGCATCAAAAATCGACTTTTACTTGACTCCAACAGAAGACAGCCGTTCCTGACCATACGAAGCCAAAGTCAGGGTTGCAATTTACTCTTTGACCGACTGGAACGACTTAACTCGGAGTCAACGAAATGGATTAAATTCAGCTCGAACGAATGTATTTGCTGTCTACGAAATGGGCCGAACGCGGAGGGAAAAATGTTTTCGCTAATGCCAGAATCATATTTATCGTTGAGAATTCATTTGGATTGATTATATATTTCCTACATCTTGGCTGTTAGATAAATATCAATTCAGCCAATTTTCTTATAAAATGAATTAGATTCAGATTAGGCATCAGGATAAGCCGAGGGGAGATTTCTTTCATTTCCCTTTTCATAGCAAATACCCCTTTCTTCTCGGTTTGGCTATGTGCAGGAAAACGTATTAAAGTAATTTAAAACAAACTACGGTGCACCAGGAATTGATTTTTCTGTAATTAAATGAGCAATACATACACTGTTAACATGCCACACCATGAAAGGAATTAAAGAAATAAGACAAAATTTATTTCAGATGACGGCAAGTAGCTGGGAAAGCTAAGATTCAATTTCTGAGCGATTGCATGCATGCGATGGACAAGGAGACAGTATAATGTGTGGCCTTAGTCGACACGTTATACACTGAAGAGCAATTAAATTAGAGACAACTGGCGTTATGCAAATGTGGCGCTGTGGGCTGCCCTGTAAACAGAAATGACACAACGTATGCTGCGATCCGACAATATAAGGAGTGATGCGACGGGAATCAGTAAGAGTCGGACGCAATATGGGTAAGACGAAGGACCTAAGCACATTTGATCGTGGGCAAATTGTCGGGGCCCGACGAATGGATCACTCCATCTCGTACAGGGACTGGGATTTTCACGAGCCACTGTGTTACGGGTGCACCGTAAGTACATCGAATCCGGTAAAACCATTCCTGCAAGGGCCAACTGCCGTGGAAAAGAGCGTGCGGATGAGCGGGGTCATCGTCGGCTAGCTGGCATTGTAACAGCGGATAGATGGGCCACAGTGCAAGAAATCACTCGGCAATTTAACGCTGGTGCACAAAAACGTGTAAGCAGCCACACCATCCAGAACCATCTCCTCGCTATGGGGTACAGAAGCCATCGTCCCACGAGGGTACCACTGCTGTCCACATATCACAAGGTGCAAAGATTAGCATGGGCGCGGGAACATCGCCACTGGACCCTAGACATGTGAGAAAATGTTGCCTGGACTGATGGGTCGAGATTCACGTTGGTACATGCGGATGGCAGGACACGAGTACGGCGCAAACCACATGAAGCGATGGATCCTTCTTGCCAGCTGGGTACTCTTCAAGCTGGTGGGGGTGGCATTCTTGTATGGGGACTGTTTAGGTGGACTGAAATGGGACCCCTGGTACGTGTGACATCGTCCCTCACAGGTTAACGTTACCGGGATATCCTGGACGACCATTTGCTCCCGTTTGTGCGTCTTCAACATCCCACTGGGGACCTCATCCTTCAAAAAGACAATGCACCGTGCCATCACTCCCGAATTGTATCCGAATGGTTGGATGAACACTCCACCGATGTGACCTCGCTTCCTTGGCCAGCTAGGTCAACTGACCTCAACCCATCGAGCACATCTAGGATGCCATCGAGAGATATGTTCGAGGCTCCGACGCCCTCCATTAAATCTTCGTTAACTGTGGGAGCATGTTCAGGGGTCGTGGATCCGTTTGGCTTCCCAACGCTTCCGGTGTCTTGTCTTGTCCATTCCGAGACGAATCGCCGCCGTTATCAGGGAGAAAGGTGGTGCTACACGTTACTAGGCAGGTATCTCTAATTAATTTGCTCTTCAGTGTATGGCAGCCATGTTTAAATGAATAAATAAATTTTATTCTTGCTGTTACAAGTAGGATTTGTGAATATACATCAATATTTTGTATTATAGAGAACAGCAAGGGAGGATCAGGGAACAGGCCTCAGAGAGTCCTTGCAAAAGCCCTGATTTCCCAAATACACTGGCGGAAAGTGAAAAAAGAACACCAGAAAAGAATTGGCGGACGATCATAAAATTTACATATATTAATGGGGTCGAGTTTACGTAGGTGTGATATTAATTTCGGGACCAACAGGTGGGCGCTTACGCCACAGCACGGCATAATATGAAAATTATCGTCGGTGGTATTTAAGGAGTACGACGAAGTGAATGTAATCAGTCGTCGGCGTACGGACACGTGCGAAAAACCTGAAGAAGCTGCAATGCCTGGACATGGAAGACGTGTACGATTTCAGCAGTTATCGGACTTTGAGCGAGGTCGTCTAGTCGGACTCCACGAGGCCGGGTGGTCGTATCGTCGTATTGCGGAGCGAATTGGACGGGAAGTATCGGTGGTGGTACGATGGTGGCGTAGATGGTCAGAGGAACATTCCCACATGAGAAGACGTGGAACCCGGAGTCACAGACGGACTGGTGAGCGGACCGATCGACGCATAAGAAGAGCGGCGTTGTCAAGCAGAACATTCACTGCGACGCAAATCCGAGCTGTCGTTGCACCTGAGATGACTGTGCAAACAATCCGCAACCGTCTGCTGGATGTAGGGCTACGTGCACGTGTGCCTCTGGCACGTGTACCGATGACTCCAGCCCACCGTCAGGAACGGCTGCAGTGGTGTCGCCAACGTCTGAACTGGAGAACGCAATGGCGATCTGTCGTGTTCAGCGAGGAAAGCAGATTCTGCTTGGGAGCCTCCGATGGCCGTATGCGTGTTCGCAGACTCACAGGGGAGCGTCTCCACCCTTCTTGCATCCCCCAGCGACACACAGGGCCTACACCTGGTCTCCTGGTGTGGGGAGCGATCAGCTATCACTCCCGTACCCAACTAGTGTTTGTACCGGGTACGTTAAACAGCACCTCCTACATCAACAACATCATTCAGCTCGTTGTTGTGCCATTTGTAAGGTCGGTCCATCGTGGTGTTTTTCAGCAAGATAACGCACGCCCACACACAGCACGTGCAACGCAACATGCACTTCAGGGTGTGAGACAACTTCCATGGCCTGCACGTTCACCGGATTTGTCCCCCATTGAGCACGTGTGGGATTTTATGGGACAACGATTTATCCGGTCTCCACGGCCAGCCACGACCATCCCCGATTCACGCGTCCAGTTTGAGGATGCTTGGAACTCAATACCCTAAACTTACATCCAACATCTGTACGACAGACTCCATGCCAGAATTGCACAGTGTGACGCAGTTCATGGCGGTTCAACCTCGTTCTAACCATGTCACGTGGAAATGTTATTTTTCAGTTTACCAGCAAATACAGCTGTATTTTGCCATAATGTTTTGATCACGTTATCCTCTGTATTCCGTTATTATGCTGTATAAATTTCGTTGGTATCAGACTTCTCCTTCTTGGTGTTCTATTTTCACTTTCCGCCAGTGTATATTGACAAGCAAGCATAGTTTCATCAAACACAGCAGCAATGTTAAGTGTTAATTATATTGTAAATATTTTGCTTTTATTATTGTTTCTTAATTTAACTTAGCAAGTATTTTTTAGTTTATTTTTTGAATAAATTTATTTATTTATGATAGTCAACTCGACAGGCAGTGTATTCGAAAATTCAGGACCGACATATTTTAAACTCCGTTTCATCATGATAGTTTTTGGATATATCAGTCTGAATATTGATCTATGTCTCGTTTCATAGTTATAAGTATGAAAATTCAATTCAATGATAACTGTGTATAAATTTTGTTTTATTCTTTGGAACATTAGTTTGCCGATTTTGAAAACAAATAATCGCTAATCTGATAAAACCCCATGATTCTTAGGGTTGACATCACTATGGTGAGAAGTGAAAAATGGGAAGTTGGTATGAGAAGCAGAATTTGTTTTTAAGTCTAATAACCTTATGTTTTTATTCTGTAATACACTGAAGAGCAACTGAATTAGAGACAGCTGGCGTTATGCAAATGTGGCGCTGTGGGCGGCTCTGTAAACGGAAACGACATGACGTATGCAGCGATCCGACAATATAAGGAGTGATGCGACGGGAATCAGTAAGAGTCGGACGCAGTATGGGTAAGACGAAGGATCTAAGCGCATTTCATCGTGAGCAAATTCTCGGGGCGCGACGAATGGGTCACTCCATCTCGTGCAGGCACTGGGATTTTCACGAGCCACTCTGTTACGGGTGCATCGTGAGTACATCGAGTCCGGTAAAACCATCCCTGCAAGGGCCAACTGCGGTGGACAAGAGCGTGTGGATGAGCGGGGTCATCGTCGGCTAGCTCGCATTGTAACAGCAAATAGACGGGCCACAGTGCAAGAAATCACTCGGGAATTTAACGCTGGTGCACAAAAACGTGTAAGCAGCCACACCATCCAGAACCATCTCCTCACTTTGGAGTACAGAAACCGTCGTCCCATGAGGGTACCGCTGCTGACCGCACATCACAGGGTGCAAAGATTAGCATGGGCGTGGGAACATCGCCACTGGACCCTAGACATGTGGGAAAATGTTGCCTGGACTGATGAGTCGAGATTCACGTTGGTACATGCGGATGGCAGGATACGAGTACGGCGCAAACCGAATGAAGCGATGGGTCCTTCTTGCCAGCAGGGTACTCCTCAAGCAAGTGGGGGTGACATTCTCTTCTGGGGACTGTTTACGTGGACTGAAATGGGACCCCTGGTACGTGTGACATCGTCCGTCACAGGTTAACGTTAGCGGGATATCCTGGACGACCATTTGCTCCCGTTTGTGCGTCTTCAACATCCTACTGGAGACCTCATCCTGCAACAAGACAATGCACCGTGCCATTGCTCCCGAATTGTATCCGAATGGTTGGATGAACACTCCATCGACGTGACCTCGCTTCCTTGGCCAGCTAGGTCAGCTGACCTCAATCCCATCGAGCACATCTGGGATGCCATCGAGAGAGATGTTCGAGGCTCTGACCCCCTCCATCAAATCTTCGTGAACTGTGGGTGCTTGGTTCAGGAGTAGTGGATCTGTATGGCTTCCCAATGCTTCCGGTGTCTTGTCGAGTCCATGCCGAGACGAATCGCCGTCGTCATCAGGGCGAAAGATGGTGCTACACGTTTCTACACAGGTATCACTAATTCAATTGATCTTCAGTGTATTTGTAGTTTATTGATATTGGTTTCAGTGGTTTGTCGCCGTGTGGAAAAGCAGTAATTCATATGTGATTGTATGAGTGTGTAGTATAAAAGTTTAACTGTGTTAGTAGTTTGCCTTGATATAATATTGCTTACAATCCCAATATTTTTAGAGATTCGATTTACAATTGAATCTATATGGTTATTCCATCTTTGGTCAGAACTTAAAATAATTCCCAGATACTCAAAACTTTGTACTATATCAATAGGTGTATTATTCAAAAGTAAATATGGAACTTGTGTTTGTGATATTTTCTGTCTTGTAAAGACAAGAAGTTTAGTTTTACTAACATTAATTATAAGTTCATTGTATGTTAACCATTCTGAGTAAATTTGTAATTCAAGATTTGCTTTAATAACCATTTCATTGGGATTTTTTTCCATTGAATAATATTGTTGTATGATCTGCATTAAGGAATATATCGTTTTTAGATGTTATGTTCAATATTAGAAATATCATTGATATATAAATTAAATAATATGGGGCCCAGAACTGAGCCCTGCGAAACCCCTGAAGTAACCGGTAACAGCGGTGATTGAGATTGATAAACGACAGTATATTGATATCTGTCAGCTAAATAATTACTGAATAAATAATGTGAAGTACCCCTCACACCCACTTTATACAATTGAGTTAAAAGAAATTGATGATTGAGAGTATGAAGCGTTTTGGTGAAATACAAGAATACAGCAAGTGTAAGTTTTTTTTGGTTCTAGATTTTTTTATTAGGTTCTGTAGGTGTAAGAATGCAGATTCTGTTGATTTATTAGGTGTTCGGCGATATATTCGGCAACACGACCCAGCATCGAATGGGAAAATCTCCAGATTCGTCCATAATTCATCCACATCGCCAGGAGATCGTGCAGAGACGTTGAGCCAATGACGTCTCACACGTTCTCTCTTGGGAAAAAGTCTGGTGATCAAGCTGGCCAGAGCAGCACCTAGACATCTTGCAGTCACAGTCTGCTAATGTTAGCAGGGTGCAGGCACTAGTTCTCCTGTTTAAACTGGGAATCAGAGATATATCGGAGATGCGGCAACAAAATGCGTTGCAGCAAATCATCGACGTGTCGTCGAGCTGACGTGATATCCACTATGCGTATGAGTGGTGAACGGCGATTGAAACTGATAGCGCCACAAACATGACACCAGGCCGAAGGGGCATATTGTTCTCACGGATGGTAGAAAGATCAGCACAGCACCGCTGTAAGTGACAGTAGTGGAAATCGTTGGTGAAAGCGCAAACGTTTCTTATCTAAACTGCGATTCCCTGTCCGTGTCAAAAAGGGGATGTCCATGCAAGGAGATCGTGCAGATACGTTAAGAAGTGTCGACTGCTGATCATCACGTCGAATATCGTCCGCTGTGGAATCTGGGGATGTTACGATCCGCACCCAAATACCGATTAGGCGACCACGTATTTGTCATTTTCTTGTAGGACTTCCGTCCACAGTAAGTAGAGTTTAGGTCCTAGCCACCTACAGGGAGTTCACCTTTTTTGGCAGGACACAGAAATCGAAGGAATGAGAGCAACTCTAGCGACTTTGACAGAACAATTTGTAGTGAGATTAGAGTACAGTAGATGGCGCCACCGTACAAGTACGATGTTGCACATAGAGGGGTGAGTGATTTTCTGGGGGGGCATAGGAAATGTTACCCATTTTACCAGTGGGTCCAGCCTGGGGGCCGTCACTTAACATGCTCGTCCGATGCGCGGCGGATATTCAGCGATTGTTAGTAAATCACACCATCTCTGAAAGATCAGCCTAGGATCGAACCTGAGGACCTAGCATTGACAGTCTGACTCGCTAACCACTAAGCCATCCGCGGCTCAACACCCAAATACCGGCATAGACGTCCACCTGGTATTTGGGTGCACATAGGCGGGCTCTTGGACGTCCGACGACGTGCACTAGTCCCCCTAGGGCGACGCACATTACCTTCCTCCAACCATTGTCTCCTTGTGCGACCGACAGTTTTTACCTCCCAATGCGTTTCCACCGCGATACGACGCAAGGATCAACCAGCCGTACGTGGCAATATGATGAAGCCTGTGGTAAAGGTGTTCGGTTTATTATAGGATTCCCTGCAACGTTGACCTGGTATTCTCATAACTTTCATATACTTTCGGCACTGAGAATATTTCAATGCAGTGGCTCAAACGCCCTGGCTACCGACCTTAGCTATGTAGAGCCATTTTTCCGTTATATCTATCTCACTCATCTCGTGGTTGTTTCGCAGCTGCAATTATTTATATTACCCATCTCTTGATATGCTTGGCGCTCAGTACTTACAAATGTGGCATTTTCTATGTCGATCAGTGTATTTTGGCCACCCCGGGAGTGCAATGGTTTAAGAGCGGGCTTGTGACCATTCGCTCGAGATGGGTCCGGGTTCAAATCCCAGTGAGGCACGGACGTTGTGTTTGTCTTACGACACTAGTTCTCTGCCTTCTCTGGAACAGGTGACCTTAAATTAGAGACGGATGACTGCTTGTATCCCATTTAGTTGCTCACAGTGCTCGTTAAACCTGCAACCAAAAAAAAAATGTATTTTGCCCTTCAACCGGCTGGAACGATTTAACTGGGAGTTGGCAAAATAGGCTGAAATCAGCTAAAACAAAAATATTTGGTGTCTAAGAAGCGAGCCGAACGCGGCTGGAACGAGTCATCCTGCGCATCAGAAAGCTTTGCATCCCCATTAGCCTTTTTGTTCAAAGTGATCATTTAAGGAGACGATTGACATTAATCCTTTTTGACTAATTACCTTCTAAAATGGCTACTGTAACAATGGCGACGAACCTAAGAAAAGAAAGAGACGTTTGAGTCATTTGTTTCTACCCAACGGCATGATGTCCATGTAAGGGGCAATAGATTTCCCCGATCATGCCTTAGGTCTTAGAGCAGAGGAAAATGGACTAGAATGGGGCGCTTATCAACCGTAAATGGTTTATGGTTTGCACTGCTGAGATGTAAAGTAAAGAGGAATTGTTTTGCGATAGCTGTCGTAAAGCCCGGCCACTATACAAGCGTTGGGGAACGCAGAAAATTTGGGATACCATTTGTTTCAAATACATTGCTCGCTTAAAGGGTTGAAGACTGATATTGTTTCAGAAGGATATTTTGGGAGAGCTCTCTGGAGGCTAAACGAAGGTATAAGCCTTCAGTTTTGTTAAGGTTCCTTTTGAAAAGTAGACGTTACTTATGTATATATTTTGTTTTATTTATTTATTTATTATATGAAAAACAATTTATCGTAAATACTTGAGAGAAATTTGTTGACGAAATTTGTGACTGACAGTTGAATGTAAGAGAATGTGACTATCTGAGCAAAGAATTATTTTGCTTTGTCTGTCGAGGGCTGTATCGAAGCAATTCTTCTGTTTCAATTTATTTTGTTCCCGTTTTGATCTTTCTCAACCAATATACTTTAAGAAGTGTTCTTCTTCTCTTTATCTGTATTCTTTCTAAATCATTAACCTCAGAGGGTCTCAAAAATCTTTCACTGACTCAATTTCATTGGCTTTACTTCATCCAGATACCTGCGCTCTTTGGCGCAACACTTGGAAAAATACTTTTTGCTATTTTCTAGCAAAAAAATAAATAAATCACGAAAATGTTCCCGGTTTCTCCTCCAGGAACAGCAACAATGCCACCTTTCTTGTTATTACTTTTCAAACAGAAACGTCTTCTAAAGACATTCGTCGGCATGATGTCCACTCTCTCGAGATTCCAAGCCTCTGCACAACATTCAGCTGAACTTTTGTGAGTCTGTGTGTCATATTTGTCACTTACGCAACATAAAGCGAATCAGTGGACGATTTCTGAGTCCTCATTTTTGCTAAACCAATCGATATGACATTTGTTGCTTCGCCTTTAACTGCCCTTCCATTCTTTATCAATGACTTGTGAGCATGCTCTTCAAATCCAAAGGAAACAATGGAATAGCAAATATTAAATATTAACGCCCCATTTCTCCTTCGTTTACATTTCCATTTTATGTTCCGGTTTTATAGAAGCAATTTTCCTAAAAGGCAGAAAAAGCCATAAGACTTTTGACGTTATATGTTTGTAAAACCTTCATAGCTGGTCACAAGAAGCAAAGTCAACAAAGCCGTACCTCTCAAGTGATGCACTTCTCAGGTGGAATGGATGAATCGCCCTAAATATGAGTTGTAACTTCTCTATCGTAATATTTTAGGTAAGCTGGAACATCCTATGACGTGCCTGCCACGCAGAACGCACATGAGGTAAAGGCAGATAACAGTGAGAGCATACGTCCGCGTAGCTCCGTTGGGAGAGCGACACATTCCGGAATGAGGAGACCGGGTTCGATGCCCGGCGTGGACAAAAATGACAAAGAAATTTCCTTCGTTATATTGGCGCCCGAACTTAAAGAATGACCTGGCCGTTAAAGTTCTCGCGATGGTGTGATGTTCTTTCCACTTCGCGAGACAGGAAAATAAGAGAATCCCTTCTTCAGCGCCTCGATAAAAAAATGTGTGTGATGTTACGTTCCACACCCCAAATTGACTGGGATTTCTTCAACGTACGTTCTTCAGCGAATGACTGCCTACAGCGATACATAGTCCCGGCTGACCCGTGGGCCATGATCCCGGCCCTCTTCCGGGAGTGTGTGCTGGGGGGGGGCATGTGACTTGCCTGCCATGCGCAGAAGGCTGCGATGAACTGTGTGCTGTGACACATTGCTCTGATAACCACTGTTGTAGCTGCGGGTTATTTGTCGCACTGTGGCCATGTGAACAATACGCAACATTCCCCGCTCCTCTCTGGCATCAAAGAGCTGAGGACGAAAAGCTGCTGGACGACGGTTCGTTGTTTGGCCATATGTGCACCACTTTTGATACGTACTCACTACAGCGGCATGTGAACAACACGCTGCCGCGCCGTTTCTGAGATCGTAGTTCCGAGGCGCCGTGCCATCACAGTTTGTCCTTTATTAAACTCCGATAAATCGGCTAATTTTCCCATTCTGACTCCGAACACTCTGCTAACCGAAAGCCGGTCCTCGGGTTGTATATATAGTGTTGAGTGTTGGGTGAATTTCACCTGCACTACCGTTCGGTATCCATGCGCGCTCATTTCTCTACGCTGGAGGTGGTCATAATGTAATGGCTCATTGGTGTACATCTCGCTAAGCTGTTCTCTGTAGCTTCAGATTCGCTTCTCAAACTACGATCACATGCCAAATAAAAGTTGCTGATCATATTACGATTTCCTTATTGTTGACGTGTCATCTCTATTTAGAGCTATCGTTTCACACAGGTAGAGCTTCACTGCCACCCATCACGCGTCTTGTATAACGTCTTTTGTTGGTTATACACATTATAATTTTGTTTCCATAAATTTTTAATCTGGTCTTCTCGTTGTTTCTCAGGCCTTCCTCTATCGTTTGTCTTGCCACTTATGCTGAATATATTATGTCAGCTCCTTTATTGTCATTCTTCCAACATGGCCGAACCATCTTAAAATATCCGGGTCTATACTGTTAGCAACATTTACAAACAAACATCTGCAACACATCTCCGTTCAGCACATGATGACAACGTATTTTGCCATATACCCCCAGTAAGAAACGCTTCTATTCAGCACACAAAGGACAGCTTTGTCTCTTCTGAGCTACTTGGGTTTCACTACTACTTTCAGGGTGGACCATCTTTCTCTAATGTGGTAGGCTCATCATATTTTACATTTGGACCAAAAGTACCTTACTTTGAGCCTTGAAAAGCACAAATATGTGTCATTGTTGGGGATCGGCCCACAGCGGACATATAGAATTTGTCATTTCACCTATTGATTCGCGAACAAAACTGAGTAAGTTGGAGTCTTTTGGCTAATATCACACAGTGCTACTTGATACCTCAACAATATTGCTACTGAAACTTAGTTTTTTTACGCTTTCCAACCGTAAGTTGAAGAAGCGTATATGCTCCAGCTTTGTCCATTCGTCTGTCTGTCCGTCCGTCTATCCGCGTGATAACTCGCGTAAAAATGGTTCGATTTCGATGAAATTTTAATATATTTTAGGGGGTCACCTGGGGACGAACCCTATTAAAAATGGGTGAAGTTGGGTCAAAGGCCAGGACATAGGAGCAGGATGCAATTCATTGCCCTCATGCGTCATAACTTGCGCAAATATGGTTTGATTTCGGTGAAATTTTAGTGTGTGGTAGGGGTCCACTTGGGAACGAACCGAATCAAAAATCGGCGAAGTAGGGTCAAAGGTCAGGACATAGCGGGATGCATTCCATTTCCCTTATGCATCATAACTTGCGTAAATATGGTTCGATTTTGATGAAATTTTAGTATGTCGTAGAGAACCACTGGGGACGAACCGTATTGAAAATGGGTGAAGTGGGGTCAAAGGTCAGGACTTAGGAACGGGATGCATCCTTTGCCCTTATGCATTATAACTTGTGTAAAAATGGTTCGATTTCGATAAAAGTTTAGAATGTTTTAGGGGACCATCTGGGGACGAAACCTATTGAAAATGGGTGAAATTGGGTCAAAGGTCAGGACATAGAATCGGGATCCATTCCATTGCCCTTATGCGTTATAACTTACGTAAAAATACTTCAATTGAGACAAAACTTTTCATGTTGTTCCGGAAGTATAATTTACCGGTTCTGTTGAATATAATCGAAATGGGGTCAAAAGTCGGGTCACAGGAGCGATATTTATTCTACAGCCATTATCCTCATACCTTGAGTAATGATTTCTGGTACGTTGGAAAGCGTATCATAATCAATGCATTGTATGAGTTTACTAACTTGTTTGTTTTATATCAGCTTCTCAAATTCATAGGGCACCCTCTTGATGCCATGTAAGATATTTTTTGTCCAGCGGAGAATCTCTTGGAGGCCAACCCAAAGCCCACTGAGATGTTTTTATGTATATCTGAGATGTTATACCCTTCAAGCTGGTAATTTTGAAATGGTGTAACTTTTCTTTAATTTTTTTCCGTGAACAACAATGGAGCCACTCAAAATATGTTTCAGTTGACCACAAATACATACCTTTTGATTCCATAACTCTGTTGTAAAAATATAGTTTTACATATAAACGATCAGTTGTTTTGTATTCGCGCGAACGGAATGAATGTACAGAGAATGGACAATGAAACTGAAACACATTTGTTTAGAACACAATAATTTATTAGTGCGGCGTAGGGCCTCATTTGGAGACCAATACAGCTGCAATTCGTCTTGGAAAGGACCAATACAGGTCCTGTACAGCGGCTAGAGGGATTTAAAGCCATTCCTCTTGCAGAAAAGGGGCTAGTTCACGACGTCATGCTAGTGGTGGAAAACGTTTCCAAACTCCTTCCTCCAGAACACTCCAGAGTAGCTCAATAATGTTCATGTCGGAAGATTGCAGGCCGTGACAGATGTTCACCTCAGTTTCATACTGAGTAAACCACTCTTTCACCAGTTTGGCTCTGTGTATCGGTGCATTATCTTCCTGATACACTGCACCACCGTCAGGCTACAATGTTTGAACCATTGGGTACACCTGATCCACCAGAATTGTCCGATAGTCCTTGGCAGTAATATGCCCCTCAAGAACAATGAGCGGGCCGACAGTCTTCGACGATATTGCGGCCCAGACCATCACGAATCCACCTTCGTGCTTCACTGTGGGCAATATACAGTCTGAATGGTAAGCCTGTGAGGGATGTCTCCACATGTAAACTCTCCCGGTTATGGGAAAGACAGTGAAGGACGATTCATCTGAGAACAATACACATTTCACGTTCTCCAACGTTAACGATTTCCGGGTTTTAGTGATAGCAACACGACTGTGAATGTTGACCCGGTGAAGCTCCCGACGAACAGTTTTGATGGAAACAGGTGAGCTGGACAGCTGTTTATGACTCAACTCTCCGGTGAGTTCGGCAGGCGTGGTTTTATGTTTTTTGGACACCATCCGTGTTAGCAACCGGACGTCTCCTCTTACCTCGACAGTTACTCCTATTGATTTTGTACCGTTTCATGACTTGCACACGAGCCGTCGTTTACCTGCAATTGCTTCGATTTGCTTAATAAAGCACGGGCCATAATACAACGACCGTTCCATAAAAACTGAAACTAAAATCACACAAAATGAAGAAATGTAGGTACAGCGAAATATATGTTATTCTTTCTCAAAGTATCTTCCCTCGGATGATCTGCAACGGTCCCATCGTTCAGTCCACTTTTCAAAGCATGTGGCGAAAGCATTTTGTGGAAGCTGATTTAGTGACACCTGTATAGCTTGAATAGCGTCAGCATCTGTGTTGAATGTTGCGCCACGGAATTTCTCCTTCATTGTTTGAAACAACTAGAAATCGCACGAGTCGAGGTCAGAACTGTAGGCAGGCTGTGGCATGACTTCAGTACTGCATTTCGTAAGAAACTGTTGAACACAAGCAGCCACATTTGGGCGGCCGTTATCATGGTGTTGGGTCCACTTTCCCACGAGTTCCGGTTGCTTAATCGACATGTGTCGTCGCATACGCTTCAAGACTGAAATGTAATACTCTGCAATGACAGTAATTTGTGGAGGAACGGCATGCTGGTAGACTACACCTTTATGATCAAGGAAAATCATCATCCACACCATCCCAGCTGATTTGGTTCGGCGGACTTTTTTCGGAGGAGGCGAGCCTGTGTGCTTTCCAGTCACTCGTTGCGCACTTCGTGAATGGGGGTCGAAATAGTGGACCCATTTTCCTCGGCAATTATTACTGTGTTTAGAAGGTTTGGATTCTTTGCGATATTTTTGTTTTACCTCATTACACACCTGAACTCTGGCTAACAATTGTTCTCTCGTCAGGTGATGAGGTACCCATCTGGAACACACAAGATGAAGCAGTAATTTGTCGCGTGGAATGCGGAATGCCGACGTTTTGGAAATATTAGTTGATGCCGCTATATCTTCACACATTATTCGTCTATCTTCTTGCAGGGTTGCCCAAACAGTATTAACAATACGCTCCGTAACAACGTTTTCAGGACAACCAAGCCTGGAAGCGAGTTCTCTCAACAAACGCCTTTTTTGAAATCATGGTATCATCTAAAAATTCTTGACTCACCCAAACATTTATCTCTCTAAGCTTCTTTCATTAAATCAACTGTTTCTGGCGCCGTTTTACCCAAACGACAGCAAACATTTATCGCGCAACTCATTCCCCTTCTTAACTCTGAATAACTCACCTCCATAGCTTTATGGCGAAATGCAGACCTACCTTAAACAGCTCCCAATAACAAAACCAGAATTGTCTGCCACGGCTAATAACTGTTGTCATAGATACTTCCTTAATTCAGTTAGTCGTCCGGGTGGTTATTTTTTCCAATTTGCACTGTTGGTAACTCAAAAAGAATTACTCTCACTTTTTGTGGAACAGCGTTTGTAGTTTAGATCTTCGGTGTACTTCTGTATCTCTCCTTCCCAGAGTTAAGCTATCGTGTTGTGGTAGATTATTTAGCTCACCGAGCTGTGGCACGTACTGATTTCTTCGGCGTTCTGCTTATTTCCAAGAAGAGGGTTCAGTAACGATAACCATAATTAAAGTGCATTTAATTCCCTAATGCATCTTCCAGTTCACATTGTAATGCGTACAGCTTACTAGAGAACTTGCTTGCAGGTTTCGATAGACTGAAAATAAAAATAAAACATTCTGTAAAAGACACTCCTGCTATTTGGCAGTCGAAGAGGCAAAACTTATGAAAAATGAGGCTTTAAAATGGTGTACTGAGTGTGTATAGTTTTTGGTGTTTATTTAGCTACATAGTTTTCAGTCATTCTTGGATGTTCAAAAGCTTTAGTATGAGCACATGAAGTTACTTTTGGGCAAGCAACCGATGTGTGGAGGAACATATTGATATGAATCTCAAAATTAAAAATATACTCTTTTTGCTTATACCTCTAAGCGTACATATTACAATTTTTTAAAGACAACTTCTTCTGGGGTTATTCTTTAGAAGTCAAAACTTCCCATTTCTATTGCAACGTTTCGTTCAGTTTAATATTTATGTATATTTAAAGCTGCTGTAAATATTAAAAAATAATCATGAGATGTATTCGCTTACCGCTCCTTGAAGATGGAAAGAAAAATTCAAGAATTTGTGAGGAACTCCCTTCTTGTTTTATTCTGACCCTACGCGAATCGCAAAGCCTGTTAGAATTGATTCCTATCTTGAGTTTGAATGTTCATAGTAATTAGTTACAAATACATATGTCAGAAAATCCAATGTTTCGGACTTAATAGAGAAAGAAGGATTACAAAAAAAGAGGGAAAAAATAGATGCCGTTTTCAACAAAGAAAAAGAAAGTTTTTGCTCTTTTCTTCTGATACAGAAGTCACGGGGAAAATATCTGTAGAAATGCGATTTTCTTTTAAATTCAGTGAAACGAAAATCCTTGGCTTTGTAAGGCGTATTTGTTTTTCACATACATTTAAGCTTTTCAGCAAAAGATCTCGAGGAATGCCCTGATATAATCCTTTACGTTTAATTTTGTATATTGCGATGCCTCAAATGCCTCTGCGCTGCGTGTAGCACTTCCCGTACATGGTGATTTCATTTCTATTGGGGATGCTTTTTTTATAACAGCAACCTAATTACCCTAGACAACAGCAGGGCCCTCTCCCCCTATTCTTCTCGGCTGTACGTGCTAAATTAGTTTCTGAAACGTCGCCGCTGCTTGAAACATTTAGTGCGAAAGGCCTTAAAAAGATAAAAAAAGAGATAAAAAATGAGAAAAAAGGACATTACTATTCAAATGAGGGGAAAAGAAAGAAAATTACTACAATGAAAACGAATTGCGATAAAAACATTTTTTATGACGGAATGGGAATATAGGAGATGCAAACGTCAGTCTCAGGAGCAAACGCGCCGTTTCGACATAAAGTCTGGAGCTTTTTCTTATGCCAGTACTTTTATATGGACGATAAATTATAACCTAAATTACTAAGGAATGAGTTGTTTGCTTTACTTGTGGGAAATCATGTGCTGTCACATGTTATAATTTGGTCTTATCCGCATTAGCAGAAGGGGAAAAAAGTCATCTTATACGTTGTACGGCTTTCCAATTTAAACATTTATGCATCAGTACAGAAAAAATAAAGAAATTAAGATACTGTTGAATATGGCATGCGTTAGCTAACAATCCGGATCGGTGGGTTTTTCGCCCTGCCGAGTATCATGCTCTAAAAAATCTTCATCAGCTGCGCGATGCATTTTTTATCAATGGAAATGAACAAGACATAAAAAAGTTATCTTATCTATTAAATGGGTTTATCTCTTCAGCTACCCATATTAAAACACTAAAGAATTAGAGTTATGAAGTGTTTTCAAAGAAATACTATGGGTGGATATAAAAGAAAAGGATTGTGCAATGAAAGAAGTTTTACAAGTCGGATTCGGTTCAAGTGTCGACTGCATTGCACAAAGTATTGACGTCCATATCAGCTACTTGAGCATCCAACTGTAACAGGACTGTAAATATTCAAGACATTTTGGCAAATGCTTAACGGGAAATACACCTTAAAATGTTTCGATTTTTTTTATTTCCTAAAGCATTTCATATCTTTTCAAAATATATTCATAAGATACTTATTAACCCTTTAACCGTGTGGAACGAATTAACTCGAAGTTAGTGAAATAGGATAAAATAAGCTCGAACGAGTATATCGCTGTCTAAGAAGTGGGTCGAGTGCGACTGAAACGAGTGAACATCAGAAAGCGTTGTTTTGACCTTAGTTTTGTTATTCAAATTTGTAAAGTAGCGGAATGATGGACATTAATCTTCTGTGACTGATTTCCTGTTAAAAGGAACTTAACAAAGCCGACGAACCCAAGAAAGGTGAAAAAAGATGCTTCATGCGCTGGTTTCTGTCCAGTTGCATGATGTCCGTGTCAAAAGAACTAACTGGCCCTTTCCTTATCATGCCGTGGGCCATGGAGCATAGAAAGGAGGACTAAAAGCATGCTGTTATCACAACAGACAAGCTTACGGTCAGTAATGCTGGGATAAGAAGAGGAAAGGATTGTTTTGCTGCAGCTTTCGTAAAACCTGGCCTCTATGTGAACATTTTTAATTGGGGAGCGTAGAAAATTTTGGTTACCATTTGCTTTTGGTGCATCGGTATTTTAAAGGGTTAAATTCCTTTGAAATCTTCCAGCTGGAGAACGTTCCAGATGTTAACTAATTATACCGTCTCAAAGCGGAAAGATCCCATAACACCCAAGTAAGCATATTCTAAGTACACATGGATCGCATAGTAACATCTCAAGATACCAAATAAAGTACAGCAACGGGGTAGCTGCATTTGACGTTGATTTACTTAAACGGATATTTTTCATGTTTTGTAGCCAGTTGTTGAAGAGCAAGCAGGTAAAAATTGTTTTTGTAGATTAAACAGATTTGAAAAAGATCATGTTTAATCTCCAAATTTCCTACCCTCATATTCAAACATTAGCGGAAGAAGAAAGTTCCTTGAAAATCGTACTCTGTGCTACAGCTTACCAGTTCCTGAGGAGGAGATTTTTGTCCTGGCGAGACCAAATCGTTTTCTGTCTGTTCCGAATATTTGTATTCAGCATTTCACTCGTATCCTTTCGTTATTTCTTTGTCGTTCACTCGTTGCGTTTCACACGTAGTCCTTTCGTTATTTCTTTGCCGTTCACTCGTTTCATTTCACACGTAGTACTTTCGTTACTTCTTTGTCGTTCACTCGTTGCATTTCACACGTAGTCCTTTCGTTATCTCTTTCGTTATTTCTATGAAGATGTATGTATGCGGCAACTCTTGCCTTGGATTGTATGAACTTTTATCTAGTAGCCATTGTTTCTCGTTTCACAGCTATACATTGTCCATTTACCATTTTTTCGTCGCACATTATCAGTAAATGACAGGCAATTCTGAAATCAGTGCTTTTATAGCCAGAATACAGCAAAACAATTCATGCCTGTGACTAAAATTTCCCTAACGTAAGGTCTGTGCTTCTGTCTTTCCTATCTCAAGGTCTACTTCCTAATTTTATAGAAAATGGTAAAGCTGCAATTGCCGCATATTTGATCCCTATCATGAAAAAAGAAGCGTTTCAGCAAAATCTTTCTAATGAAAACATTTTGCTGAATTTTAACTTCAAGGCTCATTGCAACATCGATTTTTCTTTTTTTTCATCTCTGGTTGAATGAGCAACGATCTATAGATTACATTTTCATTTGCTTCAGGTGTTTTGATCATTTAATCAAGTAATATGAAAACTTGAAAACATAAAACAATATAAAAATTCCTTCATTTTTGCGTTTATAAAATTTATTTACGATAAGTATTTAACGACAAACCATTAGCAATCCATTTATAAACAGGGGTCTCACAGAAATATTACATCTAATTAAAAATATATATTTCCTGACAACAATTCTAAGTTATGAAGTTTCCTGATTCGTTAACCATTATTGAAATTTTTGGAAAGAAAATGCAAAATGTGAGGCTCTTGGAAGCCAGAAATTTATCAGTGTTTTATCGTATAGAAAAAATCTAACAAATATTTAAAATGAAATATTTGAAAGTCTACAGATAGAGGAACGAACTGCATTGGCATACCATTTCCTATGTCTTGGCTTACTTCCAATTTTAAAACTTCGTACCCAAAGCTTGCAGAAAGGTATAGTGAATTCAAACATGGTCATTTCAGCACTTTTTATTTAGCTCACCTTTGTTGTTTATTGCAGTGATATTCACATCTGTGAAAATATGGTTCACTGTGTCAACATACCCGAAACCATTGGTTCAGAGAGAAGTACCTTGTTATCCCCAGAGAATGGCAAAAAATTACAGCCAAAGGATCGAGGCCTTTTGCAGTCATGTGTTCGTTTCAGTACTTTGTGGAAGTCCAAAATTTTTCGAATCGATTTCTTCGGTAGCACATTTAGCTCTTCAACAATAACCACATTACTTCGATACGCATAGAGCAGTAAATCACAACGGAAATATGTCATCCTAGGTAAATTGTTGCACAGAAGTTAGTAAGCAGTTAAAACTTACGTCCATACGTATTCATAGGCTATGCTCAGATACATCAAAGTGCCTTTACTATTACTTTAAAGTTCCGATCATCCAATGCAACATTAAATTAGTGCCTTTTATACGTATGTATAGGGGCAATATATTATGACCAACTGCAGATTGTTTGAAAAGATATCTTTATTTTCTTAAGCATTGCAGCCCACGCTAGTTACAACCCTTCAGTCATAGGCAGTCCCTTGACTACATTTTCAAAATCTACATAGAAATGAGGTGTGGCATTTTATTTTTTGTTTTCCCAGGATAACTAAACTTTATTCCCGATTTCAGAATATAGGATCTTGAGATCTAGAAGGGGATTTTTGGCCTCCAGTAGGTGTTTGGCTTTGTTTAGAAAAATTGTGAATTTTAAGTAAAACCACTAAATTGAAAAAGAAGTCTAAAATGAAAAAAGTATATTGTGCAAAATCCTCTGTTATATATTGTGTAATATTTATTACGATTTTATCTTATTCATGTCACGCTAATGCAATCAACAGTGTGCACTTTTAATTTACTATATTTTATACCTTAAATTTTTTATTGTTGGACTATCGTTGATTTTTCATTAATTTTGAAATGTGTGGAGCTTCCCAAACAATTTGAATTATATCAAACAAAGGTCTTCGCTCTTTCCACGTTTATAAGTGAGTCACAGAAAAATTCTCATTGGCCGCCACCGGGAATCGAGAATTTTTCTGTGACTCACTTATAAACGTGGAAAGAGCGAAGACCATTGTTTGATGTTCTTAGTCCACGTCATATGTCTGTATTAATTACTCATTCGCCTTCTAATTATTTCTTCAGTTGCTGCTTACCATCTTTGGTGAATCCCCAGCATTGTGCGGGGCTCTAAGAAGCAACCTGCCAAATTGGCTTGGCAGTTAGCGTGTGTGAGTCTGGAGGAATTCGAGGACGCTGTGGTGTAGTGGAAGCATATCCGGCGCGTAACTGGAAGACCCTGGGTTCGATTCCCGGTGGCGGCCAATGATAATTTTTCTGTGACTCACTTATAAACGTGGAAAGAGCGAAGACCTTTGTTTGATGTTCTTGGTCCACATCAAATGTCTGTATTAATTTGAATTATTCTTATTTATTAGTTAATATCTGGAAAAATCTCATAGTGATGAAACAATATTTTCGAAAATATTAATTACTTGATGTCCGCTATCCCTTAAAATTTTATTATAATGCTAAAATATTTGAGGATGTCATGTATGCGCGCTAAAAATTTTATTCCTTAATAAATTTATTTAATGCTAGGAAAATTTATTATGTACAAATAAACATTAGAATTTCTTCCGGTAAATATCCTTTTGGATTTAAAATTAGTTCATAATATTGTACAGTACAATATTTAGGTAATTAATGTAGTTTTAAATAATAATAATATAATATTTTAAAAATCTGTTTATTTCTCCAAAATTAATTTTCCACAAAAATTAATAACCTTAAATTTCTTGTATGATCAGGTGTGGTCAAGTATTTGTAATCACATATGAGTAGTCCATGAGCTATGAAATGAAGATACAGACGACATGGAATTCGTGTGTGTCATAAGCATGTCTTTTGAATCTTTTCCAACGGGAAAATGAATTTTCGAAGGGATTTTTTTTAGAAGAGAGAGAGATAAATTACATTTACACACCTAACTGTAAAGTTGCGCAATGTCTAAAATACACAATGTGAGTAGCGTTCTTCATAATAAACGCAACAATCACAAAAGGATTTCTTTCAATAAGATTTCTAGAATCGGAACATTTGCAAGAAAAAGGGAAACCATTACAAAAAGCCACAAATTGTAGGCAAAATGTTTCTCGTGGCTGAAGATATCCTAAGCAGAAAGATATTTTAAGTCCAACAATTAGAAACAAAGACGTCAAGGGAAACGTGATTTCACTTTACACTTCGTGGAAGTAAAACTGCGCGTTATTGAAAAAGAAAGTTGGATCAAAATATTATATAGAGTCAATGGTATCCTCCCAAAGAAGGATGCTTGAAATGGGATTTTTAGAATAGAGAATATCCTTGCAAAAAAGCATTTTCACCGACGTCCTTTAGTGTTAGAACCGTGCATTATGAAAAAGTAAAAAAAAATATTCAAGAAGTAATTTTCATAACGGGAATCATGCGTTGATTTCTTTGTTAAACCCTGCTTTTCGGAGAAGAAATATTAAGAATACAGTTGATATGCATTACATTCCTGGAACGGAAAACAGCGCATTATTTAGAGTGATAACGTTCACAAACTGTTTCATAGTGAATGGTATACACTGCAAAATAAATTTCTTTCAATCGGAACTTTAGGACCGGAAATACACTTACACACATAAATGCACACCTACGCTACCAAGCGACACAATTATACATAGTGAAAAATTCGAAAATATAAGCAAAATTCCCTCGAAGTGATGTGCGAAAAAATGTTTTAAAATCAGACATTTAAAAAGAGCGACTAGCGATATCTAGAAAAACGGAATATGCATTTCTGCTTCATAGCGTGAAAACAGTGTACTATTTCGAGCTGATTCTGAGCAAAAATGATTTTTTTCCCTTTAGGGAGTGGTATCTGACCAAAAGTATTTTTCAGTTGGGTTTTTAGAAGAGCTGCAAATATATTGTAAAAAGAAGTATAAACTTGTGGCAAGTTCGTGCTTTACAAAAAAAAATAATTATGTGCAAAATATTTTTATCCAAGAATGCTGTTGGACGTAAGAATTTTTCAAATGGGAACTTTAAAATAGGAGATGCTAGGGAAAGATAATGCTTTACTTGTACGTCTCCTAGCGAGAATATTGTGAGTTATTTGAAGTAGAAACTGTACACACCATGGATAAAAGTATTTTAATCAGTAGCATGTGTATTTAAAACCTCTAGCGGCCATTTATAAATCAGAAAAAGATCAGAAGGCATGGGTCATCCCTTCTCACATTTCAACTTTTCTAGTGTTGATTTTTCAAGATTACATCAGTCAATTTTGACTGTTATAAACTTTCTACTTCGGAAGAAATTTGTTGTCATTTAATTTGTTTCAGTATTTCCAAAATTTTCTAGATTTTAGTTTCAAAGTGGATTTTAAACTTTTTAACAAAACGAGTTTCCATGATCATTCTTCTTGAAGAATCGTGAGGAATTTACTAAATTTGTTTGATTGAAGTCTTCGTAGCGAAAGCAGTCCTTCGGAGCTTTTCGTGTTTGGCTGAAAAAACACAAAGTGCAGATAAAACTGTGAAGTAAAGAAATCCTGCGCAGGTCATTGCAATGCAGTTTTGTTACTTTTGAAATAATCCATAAATTTCTATACGGTAAAGCTAAAAGGATAGACTCTCCCGACAGGGTGTGGACGCTTCGGTGGCATGTTCCAAAATAATTGGCTGCTATTTAATGATTTGACCTTAAGCTCGCTCACCTCAAACGTGCGGAAAAATTTATGAAACCGTAGCAGTTGGCGTATTTGATGTTGCCGTAGTAGATAGAACACGAATATATATAAATCCGTATCCTATCTGTTACGACAACATCAAATACGTATTTATGTATACACGGTCGAGTCAGATTATTGTGACCACCAGCTAATATCCAGAGTAACCGCCGTGTGCAGCGCGGACAGCAGCCAGCTAGACGAGCTGGGAGTGATTCGATAAAGTGCTGGTTCACAGGTATGTGGAGTTATGATGACTGCAGTGCATCTGACAGCTATTGGAGGGTGCGTATTGGAAGATCCATAGAGCGAACAACACGATCGAAGTGGTCCTCCAGATGCTCAATTGGGTTTAATTCTGGGGAAGTAGGGGGCCAGGGAAGTACTTTGAAGTTTTCTTCGTGCAGTTCCAACCACTCTGGGGCATTTCTAGCTGTGTGATACGTCGAATTGTCATGCTGGAAGATCCCTTCCCGCCCAGGGAAGACAATCAGCATGTATGGGTATTCGTGGTCTGCAAGGATGGATTCCAAACGAATTCGGTCCATAGTAGATCCAGAGAATGCCACGAAAACATTCCCCAGACCATAACGCTGCCTCCATCAGCTTGTGTTCTTCAGCAGTGGTTGAAGAGTGTTTGTTCTGCGATGTTTCTCGCCTTATACGCCAACGTCCATCCGTTCGATGAAGCAGAAAATGTGACTCATCGGAGAAGACAATCATTTGCCAATCAGCGGAGGTCCAATACCGATACTGCCGTGTAAATGTAAGCTTTTTCTACCGATGCACCTCCGTTAGCATAGGTGCAGTGACCATCCGTCTGCATCGGAGACCCATACGCAGCAGGGTTTGCTGAACTGTCGTTTTATACATACTTCCGGTAGCCCACAGGTTCATTCGGCTAGTAAGTTGCTCCACTGCAGCTTGTCGATCGGCTCTCACGCACCTTCGCAACAGACGTTCATCTTTCGCATCAACGGCACGTGGTGATCCGCAGTTTTCACGTCGCTTATTCGCAGTGGTGCCATTTCTCCAATCACGATGCACTTTTACTACAGTAGCACGCGAACAGTTCACAAACTGCGCTGTTTCAGAAATACTGCCACCCTTGGCCCGAAAGCTGATAATCATCCGTTTTTGCAAATCTGATAAATCGCTCCTTTTTTCTATGACAGCAACGAGTAATATGTTTTCAGAGTGCCTACAACCACACCTTATATGCACTCCAAGCCAGCTCACGGTGACGGATCACTTTGTCCGTGTTCATTTCGTCCACGCTCACTTCGTCCAGTTCATTTCGTCCAACGTTCACTTTGTCCACTGTTCGCTTCGTCCGCTGTTCACTTAGTCCAATGTTCACTTTGTCCACTGTTCTTTTCGTCCACCGTTCATTTCGTCCACATTCATTTCGTCCTCCGAATGAATGGAATACTGTGAAAATTATCTGTTTTCATGGAGTTTTTGTGATAGGTAGAAGAAAAGGTCAGCAGACATTGCTTGCATCCTTGTTTTTTTCCCTGTCTGAGTTTCTCGATTAAAATATAGCGATTTTAAATGCTATTTAAAGTAAAACAAGGAACTTAACTTTGAAGAAATTTTTAACTCTTTTGTACGGTACGACGTCAATCACTATAGCATGACTCACGCTATGTTCATAAAAGGAGTGTAAAGTGGGATTTTTTAATAACGCTGCACTTTTACATAGGCACTAAATATTTACATAAGATGCCAAGTTAATAATATTTCTCTTTTACTTACTTAGGCACTAAATAATAATTACTATGCCTCATGCGTAGGCCCTTTTGACATTTTTTATTCTGCCGATGTCATATTCAAAACGTTTACGTAATCCACTCAAGGTAATCATATTGTGCTTTTACGGAGGCACGAAATATTAATTCATAAGCGCTAGGCTTAGGCCGTTTCAACAGTTTTTATTCTACGGATGTCATATTCATATTGCTTACGTGTTAAGTCAGGGTAATAATATTGCGCTTCGTTCAGGCAGTAAATTTAATTTAATAGGCCTTAGGACTAGCATTTTTTCACAGTTTTTATTCTGACCATGTGATATTTGTAACGTTCACGTGTCAACTCAATTTAATTATACTGCGCTTTTACTTTGACACTAAATATTATTTCATAGGCCCCAGGCCAATGCCTTTTTGACAGTATTTATTCTACGGATGTCCTATTCATAACGTTTACATATCAAATTAAGGTAATAATGCGCTTTTGCGCAGTCATTAAATATTACTTCATAGGCCTGAGACCTAAGCCTTTTTTACATTGCTTATTCTACAGATGTCATATTCATAATGTTTACATATCAAGTCATGGTAATAATATTGCGCTTTTACTTAGGCACTAAATATTAATTAACTGACCTTAGGCTTAGGCGGTTTAACAGTTTTTAATCCGCCGATCTCATATTTATGAAGTTTACATGACATAAAAATTTTGTAATATTGCGCTTTTTACTGAGACACTAAATATTAATTCATAGGCCTTAGGCCTAGAATTAATATTTAGTATACTGATGTCCTGGGCCCTAGTAATTAATATTTTATGGCTAAGTAAAAGATCAATATTAATAACTTGACATGTTCTGCAAATACTATGAATATTTAGTGTAATGCCTTAAAAACTGTTAAAAAGACCTAGGGTTTACTAATTAATGTTTAGAGCCGAAGTAAAGGTGCAACATTAATAACTTGACTTGATATGTAAGAGTTATGAATACAATATAGTTAGAATATAAACTGAAAAAGGCCTAGGCATAGGGCCTATGAAATAATATTTAGTGCATGAGCAAAAGCGCAACATTATTACCTTAATTTGATAAAAAATGTTACGAATATGACGAACTTAAAATAAAAACAGTGAAAAAGGCCTAGGCCTAGGGCCTATGAAATAATATTTAGTGCCTGAGCAAAAGCGCAACATTATTGCCTTGACTTGATACATAAACATTATGAATATGACATCCGTTGAATAGATAGTGTAAAAAAGGCCTAGGCCTAGGGATTATGAAATAATATTTAGTGCCTGAGCAAATACGCAGTATTATTACCTTGATTTTATACGTAAATGTTATGAATATGACGTGATTAGAAAAAGAACTGTGAAAAAGGCCTAGGTCATATGAAATAATATTTAGTGCCTAAGTAAAAGCGTAATAATGTTACCTTGAGTTGATATGTAAACCTTATGAATATGACATCCGTAGAATAAAACTGTTGAAACGGCCTAAGCCTAGGACTTATGAATTAATATTTCGTGCCTCAGTAAAAGCACAATATGATTACCTTGAGTGGATACGTAAACGTTTTAAATATGACATCGGCAGAATAAAAAATGTCAAAAGGGCTTACTCATGAGGCATAGTAATTATTATTTAGTGCCTAAGTAAGTAAAAGAGAAATAATATTAACTTGGAATCGTATGTAAATATTTAGTGCCTAAGTAAAAGTGCAGCGTTATTAAAAAATCCCACTTTACACTCCTTTTATGAACATAGCGTGAGTCATGCTATAGTGATTGACGTCGTACCATACAAAAGAGTTAAAAAGTTCTTCAAAATTAAGTTCCTTGTTTTACTTTTACTTTAAATAACATTTAAAATCATTATATTTTAATCGAGAAACTCAGACAGCAAAAGAAAATCGCATGCTGACCTTTTCTTCTACCTATCACACAAACAGATAATTTTCACAGTATTCCATTCATTCGGAGGACGAAATGAATGTGGACGAAATGAACGGTGGACGAAATGAACGGTAGACGAAGTGAACATTGGACTAAGTGAACAGCGGACGAAGTGAACAGTGGACAAAGTGAACGTTGGACGAAATGAACTGGACGAAGTGAGCGTGGACGAAATGAACACGGACGAAGTGATAGGGAACCCAGCTCACGACCGTGCTTTCACTCATTCCCTACGCGCTCTTGATTATGTACAAATAATTACCAAATGAATTAAAAATTTACCATTTCGCTATGACGAATTCCTATCGTTTACAACTGCAATAAATATTTTCTTTGGTAATACATGTTTCATGCTGTTTTCAAATAAAAATATTAGATACCATGGTGAAGTGTTACACTGAAATTCAATGAATGTAAATGTATTCTGATTTACTGGATTGTATGTCATAGCTTTGGTTTGGTTGGACTGAGTTTGATTACACAAAGTGCACTGTTTATCAAACCTGACCATTAAGTGCAATGCAGCAGAAAATAAGCGATATAAGCAATGACAGCTTTTACCCAGATTGCTGTAAAACTAGACTGAGATTCATGTACAGATATTTATGCTATACCCAGAAAAGCATCCTCTTAAGCAAAGATACATTTCTTTAATGCCAGTGTTGCCTCCAAATTAAATCTAGCGTTATAAATCCCTATGATGAGCAATGCAGTTCAATTAAAGTTTATGTTAGCAATACCATAAAAGTACAGGTTATAATCTTTGTCGTTTAAGTCTGTCGTTGATTTGTGTCTTTTACGTTAACTGTACTTCAATGCAGTGGTCTTCACTTTTGACGATAATGTCAGCAGTTCTTGTCATTTCCCTGATCTTTTATGTCTTTCCTGGTTAGACCAAATATGCATCTCTCCATGCTTCTTTCATTTGTTCGCAGACTCTGAACGACTTTTTTGGTTAAGGTCCGTCTCTTTGATACATAGGTAAAAACTGGAAGTAGGCATTTATGAAACAATTATATTTTAAGACAAAATGTAAAATTGTATTAACTAAAAAAGCATAGATAGCAGCTATCTATGTGATGCTCTCCGAGAGCTATACACCGGTGCTTCCTAATTGAAGCGTCAACCGAAAAAAACCCTACTTAATAGAAGAACCCTGCCCCGAAATCTCATGTAAATCACACACAAGATAGACTGAATGACGTATGCGTAAAAAAATTACTTAAGCCACATACAAGGGTATTTTATATGTAAGCGCTTGGAATTGAATACGAGGGAAATCTTGGAGGTTTTTCAAGTCAAGTGCAGTGATAAAACGTTATGTCTCATATAAATTCTTTAGGTGATGCATTGCAGTATAGAGCGGTAAAGAGATTAGAAATAGCACAGTCTCAAACTGAAGTAGTAAATGTGGATCGCTTTATTGTCTGCCGGCGTGGAGACAATTCCAGGAGACGAAACATCTCGAGAAGACTTGGGCAAGGACGTCGGATGGTCACTTTCTGTTCGACCAGACCGCTTACTGGTGTTAACAGATAGGCTCAATCCAATCAACAAGGAACGTCAGTTGGCCGGGAATTACACTTCGGCAACTGGGCAGACTATACATATCCCGCTATACGATATTCCCAATTAATTCCTGATTTGCGTGTTCCCTTAACCATATCCTAGAGAATAGCTCGCTTCCAATGGTGCCGTCAACATGTTTATTGGAGCCACCAAGAATGGGGATTCACATATTTTGCAGATGAGAGAAGAATATGTTTGCAACCAGATTCTCGGAGAATATTCATATGGCGAGAACGTAGGACACGATATCAGCCGACGGTATCGCCTCGGAGGTGATATAATAACTGTTCTGGCCGGAATCTTTACAGTGGTCGTTTGCCTCTCCACGTAATACCCAGGGAAAACCATCGAGGTCTAACGGCTGCCCGATATCGCGATGAGATCCTGGATTCTCACGTTCTTTTTTGAGGTGTATTGGTTCCAGATGTCCTGTTACTGGAGGACAACGCCCGACGTCTTAGGATTTTGCTGGTCAATGAGTATCTTGAAAGAACAAAGATATTGCACGAATGGATAGGTCAACACGCTCACCTGATCATAATCCGAATGACTATGCTTGGAACATTTCAGATCGATGAAAGATTGCTCGATCCCCTCCTCCCTTGTGGTGTGTTCTTCTGGAGGAATGCCACTCAATCCCACAATCTGTTGTTAGCTATTGCTGTCTCTGGTGATCATATTCCGGATTGGAGACTGCGGTGTCATATTTTTGCTGATTTATGGGAAATCGTTTAGCACAGTACTTTACTGAATATTTTCGAAGGCTCTTAAGTTGGGTGCACTTGAATGCATGCTAGTTCTTTTGTGTTTCCCAGTGCGGAAAACAGTGTGCCACCAAGCATACATAAACGTCCTTTCCTCATGTAAATTACTTTGTCAGTTGTTATCTGTTAACTAGATTTTTGTAGTCGTTGCTTTAATTTTGAGCACCAGTGTGTGCGTGTGTGCAAAGTGTCTGGTCCGATTGGGTGAAGAAAATCTATAGATTTTTGGAAACCACTTTATATGATCTCCCTGATCTTCCTTCAGCATCACTGAAATAAAAGATGCGAATGTAATATATTATAATGCTCAAGGTAAAATACAAATATATACATGTGAAATTTAGAACGAAAGATAACACAAAACGAAACGGAATATTTCTTTCAAAATCTAACATACGTCAACAGTGCCAAGAAGGAAAAACAACACAGGAGAAACATACATATGAAAGAACGGAAAATATGAAGATAAAATATCCAAGTGACAATCGGAAACTGGCAGACATTCTCATTTCTGTCCTGAGGGCTTCTCACAAGGGAGAAATAGATGCGCATCGATGCTACCCAGTGACCCGCGTACACCCTGACCGGCAGATGTGATTCCTTCTTGCAAAGGTGATTTGTGCCTCTGTGTTGGTATTTCCACAGGGGCGCAGGTGTTAGCGCTTTCACGTCATACCTTGAGGGATATCATCTGTGGGTTGTGGAGGAAGTAGTTGTCGTTGGTACCTTGGGCGATATATTCTCTCCCAATCGGAAGGTAAAAGCTGAGAACTCAGAAATGGAAATGGAGCTATAAAAAAAAAATTTCACGAGTGCGGAAGAAACAAATATGTAGAAGTCACCGATGCTTACGTTTCTGCTGGCGAAGCGAATAACTCCTTATATCTCCAAAGGTTATTCATTTCTTCCTACTCACAAGGATGTAACAACTTTGAACATTTTCGTTGTTAGCAAAGCGGAAAACTTTAAGGAGTTCAAGCATTTGACGTAAAATCTGCTAATTTTTCAAAAGGAACCAGCCCAATATTGCATTTTATCTATACTTCATCCTTTGAGGGTGTCCATATTTAGAATCAACGAAGCGCTAAAGCAAGATGACGATAGTATTAATAACGCAATTTTACCGCTTTTATTCAGAAATTTAATTTATGCAAGAAAAAAAATGTGGAGTACGTCGCACGAATAGCAATGCTTTTAAAAGATGGGAGTGCGCGAAAAGATAATTATTTTTACTAGCATTTGAGCAGCTGCGAAACTCTTTGTTTCGAAAAAATATTGGGTTGTCGGAAAAGTCATGACGGTATTTTTGCACCCGATGGCGGTTGGGCGGTTTTGGAAGTACTAGAGGCTTGCGCAGCTCTGTTATCGCTATGGCATTCGACAGGTTCCAGTTCTAGCTGCAGTCTAAAAGAAATAGTGAGCGATTTGGTTGATATGCGGAGATTTGACATCAAGTTGAAAATGGAAGACCAAACTGTGCATTTTCACCATGTTGTATTGTTTTACTTCCGTAATGGGAAGAACGCGCGTCAAGCTTGTGAAAAGTTGCGTAAAGTGTACGGTGATAATGCTCTACAAGAACGTCAGTGCCAGCGGTGGTTCACAAAATGCCGTGCTGGTGATCTTGACCTCAACGATGCTCTTCGATCCGGGAGGCCAACCGAGGATGATGACGACCAAATCAAGGCATTGATCGAGTCAAACCCACGTTACACGACACGAGATATTGCAGACACATTGCACATCCATCATTCAAGCGTTAACGACCACCTGAAGAAGCTGGAATACGTAAGCAAGCTCGATGTGTGGGTTCCTCACGAACTCAAAGAAGCTCAATTGACGGCGCGTATAAACATCTGCGATATGCTCATTAAACGTGAGAAAAACGATCCTTTTTTGAAGCGACTGATAACTGGTGACGAAAAGTGGATTGTGTACAACAATGTACTCTGCGCAAACTGTCTTGGTCCCGACGTGCTACTTCGCCTCAAATGACATCCAAAGCAGACATTCATCAGCGGATGGTTCTGGTCTCAGTGTGGTGGGATTTAAAAGGTGTCGTGTTTTTTGAGCTCCTACCACGAAACCAAACAATCAATTCGAATGTGTACTGTCGGCAATTGGACAGTTTGAACGAATCCATCATCCAGAAACGTCCAGAGCTCGTTCATCGTAAAGGTGTTGTGTTCCATCACGACAACGCGAGACCACACACCCACACACAAGTTTGATCACCCGCCAAAAATTATTGGAGCTTGGGTGGGATGTGTTTCCACACCCAGCATACTCGCCTGACCTTGCGCCGTCAGACTTTCACTTGTTTCGCTCTCTTCAACAGTCCTTGCGTGGTATAACGTTCAATTCAGATGAGACTGTAAATCAGCACATCGTAGAGTTTTTCGCTACGAAAGACAGGTCCTTCTATGAATGAGGCATTCTGCAGCTCACTGACAGATGGCAAAAGGTCATCGAACAAAACGGGCATTATATCATTGATTGATCTTTGTTCTTTCTATCAATAAATGAGCTTTGCAAAACATGGCTAAAATATGTCATGACTTTTCCGACAACCCAATATTTTCTAAAAAAAAAAAAAAAAAATTAACGAGGTGAGAATGTGCGAATTGTCACGACGGCATGTGGGATTCGATCAGTTAGATAAAAAATGAAGAGTTATTAATTTGTGTGTATGTGTGTATTCTGGTATGGATCCAAGAAAGTTTAATCCGTGACACTACACGAAGGGGTCCGATGGAATTTTCTTATTTCTTCTTTTTTTCTACTTTGAGGAAATAGCTGAAACATTTTTAAAACTACGTAAAAAGATAGAAAAAGTTTAAACCATTTCATGACGGGAAAAATAAACAAAATATGAGCAGAAGTGGAAAACGAAATTAAAGGAAAGGGGTAGTAAGATATCGGAGAAGTCACTGGTTTCACCATACTGAAATTTTTCCACCATCCGCCATACTGAATGAAATATTATATACCATCATACCGAATTAAAGAAAGAGAATCTTCTTCTCATCTAAAAACTCGGCCAGGACCTGAAGAGATATAACGATTGCTTGCTTGGCTAAAGCGAAGTACTATGTAGGGAAAATCCGCGGTAAAGTAGCACCAATCCACTGTAGTAAAAGTTAATATAACATGAAAGCATTTCATTATGTTATTTTATCACTTGACACGAAACTTACTAACTTGAATTTACTGACAATTGCTGATCATATGAATTTACTGACAACTGTTGATCATATATGTAAACTCTTACTTTGCCAATATGTTAAAAGGGAAAGGAAAATTGTATAATTTATTCAAGAAGTCAGTAATTAATATTTCAAAAAAAAATTCAACGTGTGTGCATATATGCAATCACACACGCGGGGTAAACAATCAAGTTCATACTTCTGTGAACAGAGAGAAAGGCTATAAAATTTAGAAAATGTGGAAGATTCACAAATTGTTCTGACACGGTGTCCAGAAAACTCGGTGTCCGATACTACATATGCGTGCGATGTGGAAAATGGTAAACTAGGGTTATGTGCAAACATATCTCTAAAACTTGTACAGAAAACTAGCGGATAATGCTTACCTTGGCATTACTTTCTAGCGACGGGGACATTTCACGCACGTGTTTTCCGGTCTTTGTTGAGGTTATTGTCCTAAAGTCCGTTGTATGCGATGACTGGCTTTACTTCTCACACTTTTCGCTGGGTATACTCATTGGATCTTTGCCTTAGGATTCAAACATCAATTTTTACCGTTCTTTATACTCGAAATTTTCGCCCATACTCTGGGGATCTTCAGGAGCGTGGCGACTTTACCACCGATGTTCGTGGTTAACTTCGCGCTAATGGAGTCCGATACTCCTTGTTGCCATTCGTCGGAAAAACTTTCCTGGATATATTTCGTTATCAAGCCCGGCTGGCGCCATCTATGTTTCGTTAAGAACACTTTTTTTTCCGTATTTTTTTTTTTAATTTTTTTAATTTTCTTCTCCTATCCTGGTTTTCTTGTCTTTTTTTGCCTGTTTTTCTTTTGTTGTTGTTTTTCTTGTCTTATTAGTTCTTTCCACAGGCCCGATAATGTGCTAGGGTCGTTATGGTTACATACCCTTGCTTTATTTTTGTAGATTAATATTGCTTTTTCCCTCCTCATTTGCCTTTCCGATTTTTTATTCTTTTTTAGCACTTTAATTTCATCGAACTTTGGGAATGTCCGGTTTTCCAAGCAGAATTGCACTAAAGCAGTTTTGGCTTCTTTTTTTTGCCAGTTAGATATGTATTGTTTAAGTCTTTTTTTAATCTGTTTTTCGTACTTCCAATGTACGATATTGGGGGTATGTGTGCTATTGGAATTTCGTAGGTTCCTGTATCTTCTAGCATTTTTTCCTCTGTTTTTTTGTTGACAGTCATACTTTTCACGGTGTGCACTGAGCTTCCTAGTTGTAAGTTATATTTAGCACAGTGTCTATTGATTTCTTTACTCACTCCTTCCAGGTATGGGAAAGCTCCAATGTATTTCAATTTTTTATTTCTCATCTTCCTTTGGTTGTGCACTTCTTGGCCTTCTTTACTCTGAGTCATATGCTTTTTACTCTCATGTATCCATTTATTATCGGACTCCATTAGCGCGAAGTTAACCACGAACATCGGTGGTAAAGTCGCCACGCTCCTCAAGATGCCCAGAGTATGGGCGAAAATTTCGAGTATAAAGATCGGTAAAAATTGATGTTTGAATCCTAAGGCAAAGATCCAATGAGTATACCCAGCGAAAAGTGTGAGAAGTAAAGCCAGTCATCGCATACAACGGACTTTAGGACAATAACCTCAACAAAGACCGGAAAACACGTGCGTGAAATGTCCCCGTCGCTAGAAAGGAATGCCAAGGTAAGCATTTTCCGCTAGTTTTCTGTACAAGTTACTTTGAAATATCGCACGTAAAAGAGAATAGTACAATAATTAGAGCTATATAATAGTCAGAATTAGAACTGCTAAGTGGAATCTCTAAAACAACTTTTTTTTCTCTTGCCTTGCAAGACCGAAAGTGAAAAAAAAAATGAACGTTGCGTTGCTAATCATACTATCACCATTTTCTGCTCTAAATCAAGGAGATTACATTTCTGTTAGTTGCACCCCCCCCCCACCTCAAAACTAGGAATTTTAGGGATTAATAGACTTATATCCATTCACGGAAGAAAAGGTATTATTCACAGCTCTAGCCTCAAAAGTAGCTCGTTTTGCAGTTGATTTGGGGCCGGCATCTACACGTTGAAAGCCGGCCTTTTGTAAATATTAAAAAAATGCTCAATAACGTCTTGACCAAAGTGTGCCCTTGCGTCATGAAATTTCATTAAATAAATAAATAAATAATAACTTTAAGTTTATCTCAAGTATGTAGGTCTTTTGTACATTAGTTATCCACCCATATCACACAATCACACTGCAGGAACTTTTTCTCATCGAAGCCTGTTCTCTCTACAAAAGAAAATGTTTAAACAGAACAGACCCCCTAATGCTGCAGCTCAAAAGAGATTCCATTTCATTTTCAGACATAATCATATTTGAAAGACTCGGTTTACGAGAAATTTGACTCCTGCATTTAAGGACAATTACTATAGTGTTTAAGGAATATTTTGGGAGTTTCGTGTTCATCGTTCCTCTCTAAATCGTTAGATTTCTACAGCATTTTTCAAATAAGTGATATGTAACATTTGGAGATAGTACAAGCAAATGAATAAATCTGGACTCCTATAAAACAAACATGTTACTGAAAACATACGTATATATTCTGAAGACATGTGGTACAAAATATTCAATATCTCTTCAGTTGACATTCTCAGTTCATCTATTTTTGTTTGGATTTGGGAAGGGAACTCTCCACATTACATAGGATTGTTAAAAAATTCTAGCTAATATGGTACGTGTGGATGGCTGGCACTTTTCCGGGACGAAAGTAAATTGCTGAAGGTCATGAACAGGAGAGGATCACGTGCGAATATTAATACTGGAGATACGCCGAATATTTTGTTCTACGTATGTGTCCTCACAATATATAATTTATAAACAATGTGTTATGAGTCCGAAATAATCAAGAGCATACAGACTGTGTTACCATAGCCTAGCATCCTGATTCATGGTACTTGTAGAATTATAGTTAAAAATTTAAAGAATTGTTTGTAGGTTATAACAATTAGTCTAACGAAAAACTTTGCTGTAAAGTACACCGTTTACACACCGAGGACTAAATTTGCAGTAGTCGCTTACTTCACTATGAAACTACACTTAAGCTTACTGAATTTCTTTATATTGAACCCGGATAGCTTCACTTTTCATTGCAGTTGGAATTCTAATTAAACAGAAAAGAGTTAGTTAAGCACTGTAACAATAAGACCGTCCAAAAACATTCGCACGCCAGTACTTACAAGGTTTTGATTTATTAAGAAGTATACATGGTCCTATCAGAATAATATGACCACCCGCGGAATCACAGTGTACCCTCCCAGGCTCGTCACAGAGTGCACGTGACAAGGTCGACCACACGGAGATGTAAGCGGCTTGCAAGGACGGATGAGCAAAAGTGCGTAATGTGAGCACAATGGGCAAAGGAAGTGATTTGACGGACGTTCAAAAGGGAATGATCATCGGCTACCGTGCCAAGAGTGAAAACATCTCAGAAACAGCAGACTTCGTGAGCTATTCGCGAGGTGCTGTGGTAAGGATGTACCAAGAATGGACCACTGGCATACCGAGTAGTTCCCGACGTGATACCTGTGGAGCCCCAAAGACCATCGACTCCAGAGGAGAATGTCGCCTCCATCGACTGGTAAAGCGCAATCGACGCACAACAGTGCAACAAATCACCGCGCAAATGAACGATGGGGCACCCAGGTATACGTGTCCCCGGTAACAGTAGAGCGAACCCTGTTATCCTGTTACGCATGGGTCTTCGGAGTTGGCGCTGCGTCAGAGCGCCCATACTAACCCAACTCACTCGGCAATGACGCCTGCAGTTCGCATGAGACAAGTGCAAAAGGTTCCCTTCTCCTACGAATCGAGGTTTCTACTCCACAGAAGGGACGGGAGGTCGCGGATAAGGCGTCAGACACACGAGAACTAACACCCAGACATGCTTGTCTGTCAAGTACAGGTCGGCGGTGGCCGTGTGCATGTCTAGGGGATGTTTTTCTGGTATGATCTGGGATGTTTTCCTGGTATGATCTATCACTGGATGGGCCCCAGAACGCCAATGGCTACCTGTCCATCCTCGCTGACCACATTCATCCCTCCATATTGGACGTTTACTCTGGTGGGGACGGTGTATACCAACAGAGCAATGCGCCCTGCTATGTCGCTAAAAGGGTACGTGAATGGTTCCAGGAACACGACAGCGATGTCTCCGTCCTCACTTGGCCGGCGAAATATCCCGACCTCAATTCCATAGAGCACTTGTGGGACTATTTGGTTCGACAGGTTCGATGTGCCGACCTACAACCACGTCATCACCGGTACATCCGTGCTCTTCTGCAGTCCGAATGGGAACGCGTGCCTCGGGCAACCTTTCCAAGCCCTCATTGCGCCTATGCTACGCTGTCTCGCCGCTGTCATCTGGGCCAAGGCTGGTTATTCACATTATTAGGTAGCTGGCCATATTATTCTGATGCGATTGTGTATGTCTTCATTTGATTTTACCAAGAAGTATGTCACACGTCAGACAGTTTCCTCAATCAGTATGATTTGAGCACAGAAATATTCAAATAGCACACAATCCGCTCTATTCTCAACAGTATACAATGCACTCGCTTTGTACAATCGTAAGTAGCAAATCGTAGTGCATAACTCAACAAATTGTGCAAAAGGCATAGTAATCGTGAAGCATCGTCTGATTCGACACATAGTAAAACGAGAAGCAAGTGACACTCAGACATTCCAAACAGCAGCTATTATCGCCAGTTTGAACATACGTCATGAACTACTGAGCAATGTTGCCAATTACAAGTTCGTCGAGAGAGAAAATGTGGAGTTTAGGCTTAAAATGTTTAAGGAGGATAAACCAAATTTACGCAAGAAAACAGAAACCCAAAAGGAAGGTTAAATTATAGGGTATCTCACGTACTGTATAAAGGAATAGTGACGCGAGGAAGCTGGAGATCAAGATTTTCTATGGCGAAAGTGGAGATCAAGATTTTCTATGGCGAAAGTGGAGATCAAGATTTTCTATGAAAAAATGTAAACACTAATATTCGGCCATGCTGAAAAATGTTTTTTTTTAATTTAATAGAAGTTTGGTGAGGATGACCATAAGCTGGTGTAACGTATACTGCTTCTTAAATTTTCAATTTCGTTCACCTCACACTTATGTAAATTTTGGTGCTTCTTATCATGCTTCACATACTGAACGTTACAGCTTAACTCTCATGAGCTTTACCTTTTTAGCCTATGATTGACATTCAGTCAAATCACACAGACGGATATAAATACGGTGCCATGCAGTTAAAGATTCTGACTGATTGGGCTGTTTGTTTTGGTTTCTTCTGTAGTTTAGCGATCATCATGAGCAAACGTGGGATATAAGTGGTCGCCCGTTTCTAATTCAGAGCCACAGGCTCCAGGGAAGGAACAGAGCCAGCGCCATCAGACGAAAACCCCACCCATGCCTCACCCTTACGAATTGTCTTTTCTTATTTTCAGTACTTCTTCACGTTGATCCAAAAGGAGCATATCAATTATTTTGAAAACTCGAGATAAAGACCTTAAAATCCAGTTTTTTTTATGTTTCATTGCGATCCAACAGCTTATGGCTCTCAGTCACCTTCATAAATTTCAAAGGATGTGCAATAGTGTTTATACGACCAAGGAGTATGTGTCAAAAGTTGTGGTTCCACATGATAATCAAGAAAAAAATCTGATCGTATATCTTCCGTCTGCGCAATCATCTGAAAGTTTGAAACTTTTTACATAAATCTTACAACATTTCAAAAAAATTATCCCATTTTTTGTTTAAAGTGCTGTATCATTAGGGAGTGCTAAAGTTTTAGATTCGATTAGTAATATACACAAAAAAAAATTGGGTTTATTAAATGGTATCTGGTGTCTGCGCATAACTCGTGAAATAATCGCAAATTTGTCTAAAGATCAGCCTTTTTTGAAGAACTCTTTAAAGTTTTGTGGACTAATTTGTTTCTTTGATTTATAGGTCAAATCATACTTGATATATGTCTTCGACAAATGTGCTAAAACACTTGTGTCCCACCTCCCACCTAACTTGCAATTCACCAATGAAGATGAAGGTACACACGATTTAGAACACAGCGAAATTGACGAAAATAGCGAAAAAAATCAAGGCTTTTCATCTTTTCCTAGTCCATCATGTGAAACCAGAGTCAGTATTCGAAAATTTGCTCAGACTTGTGACAGGTACGGAGTATCAGATCGCCCAACTGCTGCACCTGCTTCTGCTGTACTCCATCGCATAAACCAGGATGTTCCGTTAACAAACGTTTCACTTGTGATCGACAGAAGTAAAGTCAGGAGAGCTCGAATAAAAAATCGCACAGTTTTGCAGAATGAACAAACGGCTAATGGTCGTACAATTAAAGCATTATATTTTGACGGTAGGAAAGATAAGACATTGTACATTGAAACATCTGAAGATGGAAAAACACAGCGACAAATTCGGCAAGAGGAACATTTATCGCTCATAGAAGAACTAGGATCTATATATATCAGCCATGCTACTGCACGATCCGGTTGAGCAAAAATGTGGCGAATACCTTTTTTGAACACTTGATAGATAATAACATCGACTTTTCTCAGTTCCGATGTATTGGTTGTGATGGTTGCCCTACTAACAATGGGAAAATGTCTGGAGTTATTCGACAAATAAAAGAAAAGTTGCAAAGGCCACTGCAGGGGATAATCTGTCAACTCCATTCTAATAAGTTAGCGTTACGTCATATTATGGAAAACATAGATGGCAAAACATTTGGGCTTTGTGGCTAACCGGGACCAATTGGTAAAAGCCTTCCTACTTGCCATCTTCGTTAACCCGTTAAATTTGAAAAAAATATTTTCTTCTGAATGATTTAAATATAAATGTTTCAGACCTAAGCAATGACCAGAAATATTTGCTTGATAATTGCTTAGCAATTTCAAGTGGAGAATGCGCAGCAGATACAGCAAATCAGAGACCCGGAAAATTATTACACGCAAGATGGCTGATAACAGCCAACCGCATATTACGCCTTAATGTGGGAAGTGAATGCCCATCTGACAGCCTGAAATCTTTGACAACATTTGTAATGACAGTTTATGCCCCTGCATGGTTCACTATAAAATGCAACACAACTGTGATACAATGCACGAATAACCTATGGAAAACAATATAATTTTCAAAGCATTTGGAGGGTCCTGTAAAAGCCACTTTTCAGAAAGTCATCCAAAGGTACGGCTACTATGCTCATCCGGAGAATGTATTGCTAACCATGCTACATGATGACCGACAAAGTATTCGTAAGCTTGCTGTAAAAAGAATACTTTCTACAAGAAAAAATACTGGTCCTGTCATAAAAAATTTCGATATACCAGTAATGAACTTTGATGCCGAAGATTACATTGACATCAATTATTGGCAAGACCTTAAATTTACACAGCCTTCTATTACCACGGGTGTAGTAGACACAGACCTATGCAGAGTGCTGAAAGAAGACACTGCAGTAGTTTTCCCTACGAAATTATTTATTTACCATCACACACACTAGCAGTAGAAAGATGTGTTAAAGAGGTCACAGCAGCAGCATCCAAAGTGTGTGGACATGTAGCAAGAGACGGCGTAGTACGAGCAACACTTCTTGAAAGAAAAATAATGCCAACGTTTGATACGAAGTGTCAATATAGAACATAAGTTAAAAGTGCCCCAAAGACAGGGTGGTTGGGTGGACACGGATGGGACTCGAAGTGTAGCCACCTCCACGTGATGAGTCATGGGTAGTTGCTTTTACAGCTAGCGAAGAGCTACACGAAGAAGTAAAGTGCCCCACAAAATGTACTTTAAAGTACATAGCATGTTTGGGATGCGGTAATAGCTAATCTTTAGGCAAATTTCCGATTATTTCACGAGTTGTGCGCAAACACCACATGCCATTTAATAAACCCAATTTCTTTTCTGTGTCTATTACTAGTCATAATCTAAAACTTTAGCAGTACTCAATCATTAGAGCACTTTAAACAAAACATGGGAATTTTTTTAAAAGGTGTAGATTTGCGTAAAAGTTTCAAACTTTCGGGCGATTCCGCAGACTGAAGATATACGATTAGATTTTTTTTCTCTTGATTAGCATGTTGAACCACAACGTTTGACACATACCCCTTGGTCGTATAAAAAAATTCGCCAATTTCGCTCCTCCCTATTGCGCAAGCTATTGCGTAAAGTATCTGAAATACAGATTCTAGCTAGTTTTTATTTCAGATTTCTTCCTTGTTTATCATTCGTAGAGCACTTTACATATATTTAAACCATCTTTAAATATTTCTGAATCATATTCTTCAATTTAGGACCAAAGAACGGGTTTCTGGATTCTAGCGCAATTTGCATTACAACTTAATAAGTTAATTGCTTTTTCTAAGAAATAGATACGTTGTATGTGTAATGTGTTTTAATTATTTAATGATTAGTAATTTAGAAATCACAGCGAGAATTTCTCCGCTAAGCTGAGTTTATATGAACCTCGATGATCTTATTGTGTGACTAATGAAAAAATCTTTGGAATCCATTCGCTAATTAATAAGTATATGCAATTAATATGCATGGTAGTTATCAAGACGAACGATGACGACAGTTTGATGCACTGTCAAGTAGGGGTGGGTACAGCTTTAGGAACTGACGGTGTTTCGTACGGGAGTAATGATTAATTAATGTTAATCTTCCCTCGGAAGTATAGTTCGGTAAACATACATCTCATCTCCGGAACGTGTCTTGAAGTTATTTCCTCGGCAAATTAAAAATACATAATGACCTTAAAGTGGAACATGGAGGGAAGGTATCTCTTCATGATATAAATGAAAGAGACGGCATTTTTATCAAATTTGAAATAAAAATAGGAAATCTCTCCCCTGTGTTTAAAATCAATGGAAGTAAGGAAAACACTTCAAAGTTGTTCGTTTTTTTTAACTTTTGACTCTTTTGATGGTACAGTTATCTCGCATGAGCCGCTAATCTGAGTACTAGTAAAATATTTTTTTGTAAACCCTCTTATCTAACGCTACTCATAGCCCTAACAATGTGGGTGTCGACGGAGATTTTCCATCATTTGCTTTAAATTGCCGATTCAAATTTCACATATTACAGGATTCAGTTCGGAGATGTTTAAAATCTAGCATCTTGACAAAATAAAAGATATCGGTTTTTATGAACTATTTGCAACATAAATTCGAAGCGAAATATATTTTACAGGGATTCTTTGGAGAATAACAGGAACGTACAGTTGATAGCAGAGCAAAGTAATAAATTAGTCAAATAATGTGTTAATATATAATTTCACAAACTCAATCTAGTTAGGAAACTTTTGTTAGGAGAGCAAAGTAATGAATTAGTCAAATCTTGTGTAATACTATATGATTCAACAAACGAATTTGTGTTAGAAGTTTTTATGTTTATTCTTACGCTGTAATTCACGAAAATCAGTTCTAGTCACTCCATGTACACATTTAGTTGTGTTCAGAACAGCAGGACACTTCAAACTGAAAAAATAGCCACCAGGATTGCCAATTGGTCATTTTGGCCCCGGCTAATCGTCCAAACCGGGTCCAGGTATAACTTCCGGATGAGCCATCAGCAGTGAGTTTTGCCTACAGTATTGATTCTGTTCCTTCCTCGTATCCAGTGGTTTATACTTACAGAGGACGTGAAACTCTGTGTGTATATTCTTTACCCTTTTTTTTACTATGACGTTCCTTGACTTTATTATAGGCTAGAAATGTTGTAATAGGCTGAATTATGACCTCAGCTCACCTAGCTCTAATTTCCCTCACAAAAATAATTTTCCCAACTACGTGGCTTTTCGCTAACATAAAACTCCAAGATGAAAAGGAATGAAAATGTATTACCAAATAGACACTAGAGGACATATTTATTATTTTTTATACTTTTTTACAGATTTCTTGCATTCTGTGAAAACGAAGCCCCTCTTTCATTTTTGAACATCTTTATGCATTACTTGAAAACCGCCGTTACCTTTGCTTTTTTTACTAGCAATTTTTTTGAAAGTTACCTTCTTTTTCCATAACATTTCACACGTTCCTCTGAAAAAACCTTTTCTCGCTTGTTTCTTATACACTGTAAAACATTTTCTGAAATTCACGAGCCTCTTTCCGTCATTCCTGTCGTGAATTAACGAAATATATTTATGATACAACGTTTTCCGTGAAACGACGGAAAGAAAGTAGAATTTGACGGATTTTTCGTCCAGCGGGAAAAATTCTGAATTTTCAGAAACCTTCCCAAAATATCTGTTATGTTGACGGCACATTGCCGCTTTCAAAATGTGTTAACGCAAAATTCTGAATTTTCAGCAATTTTTCCGAAATTCTTATCTTGTATTAAAGGAAAGACTACTCCGTTCTCCCTTTTTCCGTATTCATATAATGAAAACTTTCCGGTAATAGGAGAGATTCACTGAAATACTTGGAAGTCTGGTTAACTCTTAAATTTCAATAGTCTATTTAGGTATATGATTTTAAAGTTCTGTAGCGAGATGGGATATTGTGGATAGCATATCTGATCAATTTGTTTATTGTGGTTCAGAATATTTCTTCTCCTCTATCCCATTTTGTGCACCAGATAATTACTATATATTGTGTTCCTGTGAGAAACCTAGTACTTAACTTATTGTGTAGGTGATTATACGATTTCTATCTGTATCAGCCTTTGGATCCCTTAAAACAAAAGCTATTGCAGCTATCAAAAGTAAATTTTATACCTAGGAGTTTTGGGAAATAATACTATAAAACAAAATACATTTCACCTTTTTCTAAATATAATTGAAAGTCGTTGTCAGTTTAAAAAGATCAAGTTGCAAAGAATTTTGTTACTTCGAAAAATCACGATGAAAAATGCGTAATTTGTGAAAAGTCCTCTTACAGAAAAAAATTATTACAAACCTATTGAGAAAAATAATAAGCTCCAACAGAAAATAAAATGACTAAATCACTCGCATTAATAAAAAAAAAAGTTTCTTCATCGTCGCACAATTTATTTTACGGTGAAAGTGAGTTAAATCACCGCGGGTTTCTCGCTGAGTGGTTAAAGGCGAGCGTCATCTGTTGAACCCAACCAAAGGCCGGGGTTCGATCCTGGCTGCTACAAAAGGATTATCTGGTGTCAGGGCTGAAAATTCAGTGTCTGCGAATTTTCTGTATAAATACAGAACTTAAAACAGACTTTTCTGAAATAATCGGAATTTCTGACTATGGAAGATATGTGAAAATACGGAAGTTAAAAGAAAGGGGTACTTTTAAAAACGGAAATTTCTGAAGAAGACGGGCACCTACCGTCAACTTTTCTACACGTTATCGTCAGACATATTCCGTGAATTCACACCACTTATTTTCTACAGTGTAGTGGAAGATTTACATAGCATGACAATCCCACAACAAATTATTCAGAGGTTTAAAGATCTCTTTAACTAACATCGTAGATATGACATTTTCACTCACGGACAATGAAATTTGCCAACCTAGAAGAAAACGTGCTACAACCGCGAAACTATGTAAATAGCTAGAGTACGTGCTGGTATGCAAATGTTCCACATTTGCTGCGAGTGCGCATGCCCGCAAACCCTGTGGTGGCGCTGCAAGCACGAACCGGCAGCCTTATAAAACTGCGTGTAGTCGATGCCCCATCAAAGCAGCCGCGGGTGGCCGAGTGGGCAACTTTCGTGACTGTCACGGGAGGGGCCTCAGGTTCGATCCCAGGCAGGTACGAACGCTCGATCCACTAAATACCCGCGGTGCGTCGGATGGGCACGTTAAGCCGTCGGACCCCGGGTACTAGCCCCCCCCGGTAATAAATAAGGGCGTCTTCCTCCCCCTTTCTACTTCGCTTCCGTTTCACTTTCCTATCAGGCGTTCTAGCCAAAATCTCCTAGTTTCCTATTTCTAAGGGTTGTTTAAGACCTGGGGTCAGACACTCCCTTCCTAAAATCCTCTACATATGATCATGATCATCATGCCCCATCAAAGCGAAAAGCACCTGCCGACACAAGCAAGAGTACAGAAAGACAATAACGCCGGGCAGACGCCAGAGACGTCGATTTACGCAACTTACGGGCAGTGCGTTTCAGTCCTTTTTGTTACCTTGTAAAATCGTTATAATCACTAGTTAGGACTAGTGATCATAGCGATTCATATCAGATCATATGTAGAGGATTTTAGGAAAAGAGTGTCTGACCCCAGGTCTTAAACAACCCTTAGAAACAGGAAACTAGGAGATTTGGTCTAGAGTGCCCGATAGGAAAGTGACACGGAAGCGAAGTAAAAAGGGGGAGGAAGACGCCCTTATTTATTACGGGGGGCCAGTACCCGGGTTCCGACGGCTTTACGTGCCCATCCGATGCACGGATATTTAGAGATCGAACCTGAGGCCCTTTCCGTGGCAGTCACGAACGTTGACCACTATGCCACCCGCGGCCCTCATAACCATTCGGCAAGGGAGCCCATAATTTGTATCAATTTTATGTAAGAATATACTTCAAAATAAAAAAAGTTAATCAGTGAAAGTTTTGGAGGTACCTACGAAGACGGCATGGATGCTTTTATTTTTTATTTTTTTTCAGTTTCAAACTTTCTATCGTATATTGTGACGTCGTATACACTAACCTTCGTTTTCAGTTTTTATTTTGTTATGTAGATTCGGGTATATTCTCGTTAAATGTTTTTCAGTCTGCAAGTCACATTTTCTATCTCGAAAAATTTGTGCTTGGTAACCCTGACAATTGGTCAAAAGGTAATTACTTAGTCGAAAGCGAGATATGAGAAGTGATGCATATGAGTGCATGATTAGCACTATTTTTACAGGAACACTTGTTATCACGAGCGCTGTACGAGCACTAGTTTATTATCCTCACTTGTTTTGGGCAGTAGAACTTCTTTTCCCATGGTTCCTTTTGATCAGTCTCACTTGTTTTACGCTTACGATGTTTTGAGCACGATTATATAAATTGTTGCGATTTTCTATTCACGACTGTACCAAAGCGAGCTCTGTCTTGAGGGTACTATTTTACCTATTACTTAACCAGTTCACTTCGCACAAAGTTTAGATGGTTTTTATTTTCACGACGAAAGCTTACTACTAATTTTACTATTTGTTTTAAATTATCTCATATGCAAAGCTGTATGGATGCATGCGAATATCTTGCCAATGAACTTTCAGTTCTCTTCTTGCATTTAAACATACAGACTCTGACAGTTGAGAACTGATTTATTTGTTTTTCACCAATCAAAGACTTGTAAAACAATATTAATAATAAATTTCCTGGGCACAGAGGCACCACATGATTTATAGGTGTTTTTCTTACACTATAACCTGTGAAAATAATAGGTGTAATCGATTGTTGGCTATTTTCAAATTTGGGAGATGAGTAGATGAAATTGGTAACACAATAAGAATATTATATGGATAGACACCAAAAAAGGAAATTTCTTCAACAATGCTTATTCATTGTTTGTGTTGCTTGTGATTGTAGAAATGACAACCTGAAAGTGTTAAAAGATGTTATTGTCACATGTGTAAGAAATATGTATCACAAAAATTAAAGTGGCCTTGTACTCGTTCTGGCAGTGATTTAAAGACACAGCAATTATTCCACAATAAGAACCGGGTTCGTTTCCACCCTCAGGCTGGGCTGAGATGGCTACAAGTTCTAAAGAAACTGCTTAGAAACAACCCTTTTACTCAACAAATTCCACTCAAATTTTTGACTTTTTGAAAAACCCCATTTGGTTCACCTTTATTTACAAGTGGAAATGATAGGCTCACGAATTATTGAATTTCAATTACAAATTTGGTGTAACACTTTCCTGTGGCTGATATGCAATTTAGGTTAGAGTCCAACTGATTTTAATGGAAAATATCAGCCCTTTGCTGGTAAATCACATAAAGTGGTGTATCATTTTCTTTTATATTTTCAGACTAGCTTGAATACAGCTTATTGCGCAAATTATATTCAAAAATTATTTCCAAACATTAATATTTTGGCTTTTCTTAAAAGCGCTGTGAATATTAGTGGTGGTATGTAAACATTATGCAATACACAAGCTGCCAAAATAATATCAACAAAATATCTTAGGCGTTACTGAAATCATAATTTAGCAGAACAATTTTTTTCTACGCTAGCAAAAGCTAAAAAACAGGTTATCAAGAACACTTATTTCATTACTTCAACATATTTGGCAAAATTACGATATAAGGCCAAGCCAGTAAAAAAAATTCTAGGTGCCAATTCGGCTTAACTAACCATTTCAAAAGGTACTGGGATTCAAAGCACACGGTAAGTTTCATTAATACATAGTGGTACTATCCTATCACTCCCTACTTCTTGGTTAATTTGTGCAAAATTTTTACTTTTTTATATACATCACGGTTCAACACTTCAATATACATCATTTATATTGCACACTGTATATGACTTTAGCCCTGCTGGCTTGCACAATTATTTAGGAAAAAAGAGGAGAAAGGAAGGAGTTTCAGGCTTCCCCCTCTCCTTTAACTTCCAAAATTTGAATTTATAGAATCCCCGCTTTTCCTACACAAACCGAAAGATAAAAAAATTGTGGTTCAAAATGGTCAACTAAAGCTTTCCTCAAAATAAAAATAATTTGTTATTTTACTGATACATGACATAACTGATCAAACAAACAAAAAAATATTACGTCCTCCTTTGACTCTCCCCGTAAACTTTCCACTGCAGACTTGTTCCACTCCCTTGTTTACTTTACAGTGCAAAAACGATTTTGAGTGCCGAATAATAAAACACAAAATTACGTTTAGTTAAAGCAAAAATTTCTCTTACAACTTCTAGGTTGAATAACTACCTCAGCTGGATTGAATTTGAACATTTCCTTGTAGACAGTTCCTCACACGTTTGCAGAGGCAAACAAAAAAAAAAAAAGGAAGGAGTTACTTGGTCTTGGTTGTTTTCGTCCATGAAATTTCAGGGGTTTTTGTAGACTTTTTGAAGACTTTCTCACCTCCAGAGAGTGGCTGCTGTGGACTGGCGAAGAAGAAAAAGAGTCCAACATTTAGGGGTTCTGGTTGGCCATCTTGTTTGTTTTCTGGTGTATTTTTTGACATCGTCGTCGAGAAGGAGAAGAAGTGAGTCAAGCAGGCGATTTTTTCTCAAAAGGCTAAGCTGCGCCTGAGGTGGATGGATACCCACCATTTCATTTGGGCACCGGTTGATGTGTGCCGAGAAGCCAGCCCTCGCCAGAAAAGAAAGGAATTCCTCCTTTTTGAAGAAAAACATCCTGGAAGGCTCCATCATAAAGTATCGGTGAGAGGACAGTCAGCCCTTATGTCCAGCTCTCCCCAGGACAAAAACGGCAGGCCTGAGCCTTTTTCGCCTGTCTAGGCGATTGGAGGGGCTCAGATTGCACCGAGCAGCAGAGAGCGTGCAAAATTGTCCCTGAATAGCAACAAGTTCAACGAGAGAGTGTCTGACTGACCTAGTAACCCATACTTCAACGCTCCGTGGGGTCACGTGCTCAACTCCTGAGCTGCGGGCTCCAAGGCTGTGATTGGACGAAAGTACTGCCTCAGCTACACGGCCTGTCTAATAGGAGATCATGCAACTTGCGTTTGAAACGACCACAAAAATTCTCGGAATCTACCAAGGTCAGCAAAACACGTTGGCGTGACCTTTCTACCCAAAGTAACCTCCGCTGGTCAAGGTTGCTCTAAAAATAGAATTCTTGGAACCAGAGCATTTCCCTCCGGAAATAATTCTTCCCTAGTGAAGAAAGTAAAAATATAAAAATAAAAATGGCGTGTTACTTAACAACGAACTTTTCCTTCCTTTTTGAACCTTCAGCCTGGCTTGTCTTATAAACTTTACAGATTTTAGAATATATATATACACAGTAAGATAAATGAAAATATCATCTTACAAAACCAGCATTTCAAGTAAAAATGGATCGGAACAGAGACAAAAAAAAAGTATTATAAATTCATTTGCCCTCCTTTTTTTTTTCTTTGAAGTTGCTTTATTGCTAAAAAAGTTTATTGCAAGATTCACACTTTTAGCTTTAATTTTTCGCTTTCATATATACAAATGGAAATCGCTTATCTCATACGCTGAGCTCATTTTGCGTGGTGTACAAAAAGGAAAGAGAAAAATATACAAAGATATGCATACAAATACTACCACGGAACAAGATTGATAACAAATGTGAAGACAAAATGATTTTTTTTCTCAATCAGAACTGCAACTCTGAAACCTTTATCTCAGTAATTCTTCCCCGAATGAAACAAATGAACAGACATTACTCGTCACTATGATTGACAACATTTAAAACGATATGCAAGGAATCACATCTAAAGCTTTAATCTCGGCACATACAAAATAACGTTCGATCCCAGAACAATAAACCAAAGAACATACACGCTGTCATCCCACACTTCACTCAACATACACACACATGGCAAAAATATTCTAGCACTCAGAAAGGAATTTGAGGAAAGGATAGGGAAAAGAAGAGAATTTGAAGATTAAATGGAAATTAAAGAATTTCATAATTTTTTCTTGACTTCCCAGGTAAAATGAACTGAAAACTTCATATGATATAGAAAATTGACGCGCTTGGCTAGATATCGAGAGTTCCGTTATTCATTTCCACGGCGGCGGCTAAAACAATTTTTCGGTTGCTATGTGTTTCTAGAGCGTGGAAAGAGCGATGTATTTATTCATTTACTGACGCCACGTATTTGGAGGATTTTCACCATAGAAAATTGATTCAAGTTCCTTACTAAAATTTTCAGGGGTCGATGGTAAAAAAAAAAAAGAACTCCGCATCATTCCTTTCCTTTTTTTTCTTTCATTTTGTCTCGAAGGGAATCCAGATGCGTGATGGTAGCCTATTTTCCTTTCCGAAAATGAGAGGGCCAGTTTCTTTTTCAGAAGCTGGAAAATGGCGACACATCAGAACAGGGACTTTATTACAACCAATGTCTTCAGTGGCATTTTATAGATCTTATTTAGCTGTAGAACTTTTGTACACACTAAATACTGTATAATGTGGTTTTTACTGAAAATTATTGCTTATTGCTACAGTGAAAGGTCTTGCTCATATTCAAGAGTTTAAAGCTGTGTTCGTAATGTGGCTGGTAACACGAATTGATCGAGAACAAGAAAACTGCACATGTTCATTGATTGTTTGAACTCTTGTCGTGAAAGTGCATTACACAGTGGCATCGGAACCGCGGGAGTAAAGGGGGCATCTGCCCTCGCACTTATTTTCTAGAAGGAAGGAAACATCAGATTTGCGCCACAAGCTTTTCTTTCTTTTATGTTCTTAATCGGGTATTGGATAAATATTTGGATTCGTTTTTCTATTTCCTGCCATTAAAAAATCCTTTGGATAAATAATTATTAATCTCTATAATCTCTATTTTGATTAATAACCATCTAAAACTCTGAATTTTTAATCACATTCCTTAGACCTTGAGGCTGTCTAAGCTCTCCTCTCTTGTTAAGCATGAGAAAGAAAAAGATTCACGAAGTATTAGCTTCAAAGTTAGTAGAATGAGAAGAAAGAAAAAGAAGTTTGACGCGAGCTTTTTCTTGTTTTAATTTCGGCGTTTAACTATCACCTTGAGCAACTCTGAAGCTATAAGTAGTCACCTGTCCCTAATTTTGCCGCGGATGGCCTAGTGGTCAACTTTCGTGAATGTCACGTAGAAGACATCAGGTTCGATCCCAGGCAGGTACGGACGCTCGAACCACTAAATATCCGCCGTGCATCTAATGGGCATGTTAAGTCGTCGGGCCCCGGGTACTGCCCCCCGGTAATAAACAAGGGCGTCTTCCTCCCCCTTTCTACCTCGCGTCCGTGTCTCTTTCCTATTGGGCAAAATAACCTAAATCTCTTAGCTTCCCATTTATAAAGGTTTTTTAAGACCTGGCGTCAGACACCCCCTTCCTAAAATCCTCTACATATGAACTGATCTGAATTTTGTGCCACTGGCTCCAGGGAGCACACCACACATGCCTCACCCGGGACTCGAATCAGGGGCCACTTCACCAAACGGTTAGAAGACAACACTTAGACCAATGATTCGCCCAGTCGGCTGTATCACGAAATACTGCCATAAAGAAACGGTTTTCTTGAAATTCCTTAAAAGTATTGTATTTTTACAACAACAGCAAGAATGTTTTCTATTACCTCTGAAGTACATGTTGATCTAATTGTCGCGCACATCTGCCGAGATGATCGTGTAAATCATGCCAGTGTCTTTCTAGTTCCGCAACCTGCCAACAAAAGGCAGGTCAAAACCTCCCAATCCGAGTGGCTTGGCTACATGCTCGATGACACATATGGATTGTCTTTAGTGTCTTGTTTTTTATGGAGTTAGTAGAATGTTTTTCCCAGTAGCAGAGGATTTTTATTGCTGTAGAGTATTTTGTCAAGCAGTCTTCTGCACATGTGGCCGAGAGTTTTCTTCGTAAGTGCCTGGTTGCTGCCGTTCCGAATAATTCAACCATTACGAGAATCATAACCCGTTTTCGTTAAGCAGGAAGTGTGGGGGATAGGAAGAAGGACCGAAGATGCAATGTGTTGACGGCATCTAAATTGAACGAGGTGGAAACTGGGCAACAGCGTTTCTCTACAAAGAGTCTACGGAAACTTGCAGTGCAAGCGGGGATAACTTAGAGAAGTGCTCAGACGGCTACGAGGAAATTATGCCTTCATGCATATCGTGCTCGGTGTGTCCAGAAACTGAAACAACCGGGATTTCGAAAACGCTATGAATACTGTGCATGGCTTCGTTCATTTGTGGAATAGCATGGAATGACGGTGTTAGATCTTCTGTTTTTCAGTGATGAGGCGTGGTTTCATCTCATCTGATAAATAAACAGTCAAACGAATAGGTATTAGTCCGCTAAAAACCCACATATTATTCATGAAGCACCTGCACTCTGAGAAAGTTGGTGTATGGTGCGCGATTTCACGTCGTCGCATTGTTGGTCCCATTTTTTCGAAACGACATTAAATAGTCAAGGGTACCAGGACATAATCTCACAGTTTATTGCTTTACTTGAGGTTGAAGAACGTGACTGATGGCTTCAACAAGATGGCGCCACATGTCCCATGTCAACATACAACCATAACCTACCTACGGGAATTTTTCGGAGACAGTCTGATTTGTCAAGGACTTTTTATGGGGTACCTGAGAGGTGTGGTGTACACAAATGAACCATTCACCCGGTAAGGAATACAAAGCAACATTTCGACTGCCATTGCCAGCATCAATGTACAGCTTCTACGCAAGGTGTCGTCCAAAATGGTGAAACGTTCTCGCACTTGTATTCAAGTTAAAGTTGGACATTTCCAGCACTTGTTGTAGGAGGTTGTTACGTCAGATAAGTACTGTACATTAAACGCCATTTCCTTAGACGTTTATTGAGTACATTGTACAACAGCACAACCGACTTTGATGTGTGCCCTAATTGGATTACTTTGGTGTGCGTCTGAATTGGATCACTTTGATGTGCGTCTGAATTGGATCACCCTGTATCAATGTTTCTTTAAGGAAAGAAAATAGAAGGGAGAGAGCGAGAAAGGAATGAGATATACTTTTATATGTATGCTGTCGATGTGTAATATAAGAGCTACCGTTCTTGTGGAATTCATACTAATGTGGAGGTGTCCAAATCAATAGAGTTTTACATCGTTTAAAATTTGAGTAAAATATCTTATATAAAAAAAATGCCGTATAATATCGATATAAAATTCAAGTTTTCAGATTTTATCGATACAATTGTTTCATCTATAGCATGTTCAAATGACGCCATCACGTTATGATGTAACCAGATAATGCATATCCTGATATCTTTTGTACCGTTATCAAAAACTAATTCCATAATCTCTGTCACGACATAACATTGTGTTGAAAAAATGTGCGGAAAAAAAGTGCGTGCAAATAAAAAAGTTTTGATTGGGTGTGATGCGCATTTTATTGTTGTTAATAAAATTATTTTGGAGGGCGGGACATCATGTACAGTTGTGAAATTTGCCATTTCTACAGCAAATGTGGTAATGCTTACGAGTATCACTCGAAAATTCAGCAGAATGTGTGTAAAGTTGAATTTCCTTGTGACATAAGATCATGCAGTAGAAAATATAAAAAGTATACTTCGTTTAAGTTCCATACGTACAGAGACCATGAACTTTTAAACCGTGAAATGTCAATGTTGTTTGCAATTAATTGCACCGTAAATAACGTCACCTTTACGGGTTTATGACTGTTCCTTCACAGTAAATTACACGGTACGCAATTGTAAGATGTATGGTGCATAACTGTTCCCGCCGCCCCTGAGGCGCAGTGGTATAAGCAATGGCTTCTGAGCATTTGCCCAACGGAGGGGTCTGGGTTCGACTCCCGGGTAAGGCATGGTTGTTTGTGTTTGTCTTTCGGGGGTTTATTTGCTGAGTTCCTTGTTCACCTATGTGAATTACTGACTTTGAATCACAAACATGTCTATACTGCATATATCTGTTAACCAAGTCCAATAAATAATTAAAAAAAAATAATTTTTTAAACCTCCATTCAAAAAAAAAAAAAAAAACTGTTCCCTCACAGCTTGCTGTCTATCTACCTGGAAAAAGCCATTTGGTTGATGTGCAACAGCTTAGAAACTTCGACTTCTATTCTCCACCAATAAATTCGGTTTACTAAATAAATTCGGATTGATGTACAGTTTCTTGTTATTAATTAATGCAAAATAAAACAGTTAATTTTACGTTTTAGTGATGGCAATCTAGTTAGTAGTTCAGATCCATAAAAATTACAGTTTGATGTTTTTATATTGTGGACTCATAATAATTTTGTTGCTTAAAAAATTACGAAACTTTTTTTAGTTTCAAGACGTGATTTTCATTTAAATGTACTCTTTTTTTTTTTCAAGTAGTACTTTACAAGCCGATTAAAAGGAATGCGCGAACACACTTGTAAACAACCGGAATAGTCCTCATTGACGTGGGCCCGGGACATAAACCTAGTTCGCAGATACATTTGCCCCCGTCTTAGAGGATAAAGTGCCCGATGGGGAATCGCAGCAAGTGATTAACGGCATGCAGCGTTTTGAAGCATCCTCCGTTCTTGAAATTCCTCCAGATATGTATGTAATTCGTCAGAATCTAATACTTTCCACTTCGTTACGTTATCGCATCAGAGTGACCTGATTAATTAGCGAAGATACACGCGCCGCAGAGAAGTTTCGGGCGTCATCGCTCATCTGAAAGAGCTCCTTATCTTGAGCTTCCTTTGCCGGCGACCCGCATGTTGCTTGGGTCACACACATCAATGTCTTAACGGCATTAGGGGTCCTAGTATTAGACCGCGATCGATATTCTGCTCGAACGGTTTCCGCTCGATCAGTTTTCGATGCGAATATATATGGATTTTCTTTCTCTTTCTGATGTGTTGTTACTCAGTGACATTCCCGCTGTTTGGCCATCAAACGGCGATGATATTCTGTTTCTTTTTTGGCCATTTCTCCCACTAAACGGGTGGAATTCCTTATCATTCTATACAAATACTTTACGTTTGAATTGAGCACTTCGGACGGAAAAAGGGCTTTGCATCAAAAGAGATTTCTTTTCTTATACGACGCTCCTGAGAAACGTGACATACAGGGCTAAGAAGAAAAATAATAAATATATTCTTAGAAAGCCTCCAAAAATGAAATTTGTCTTTATTTAATTCTCTCATCTAAGGGCACCTATAAGATGAAACCTTCACACAATTTTAAATTAAAATATTACCCCTCATTGTAGACGTAAAAGTTATTTTTTCCCATATATTATGAAACGTTGTTTACGCTAAACTTTTTTATAATACATCTTTTGAAATGCAGCTTATTATGCTAACACAATTTATTACATTTATCCCTTTTATTTGATTGTCAAGTTAACTCTGTTCAAATTTATTATGCGTATATTAAATCTTATCGTTTTCTACCGTTTGATATACATATTCGGCTTTCTGATAGTCGGAGTTGCGCAAACAAATTGTGTCTCCCTGTACTCTCACGTTTCCGAATTAAAAAATGTAAAGAACAATTAAACCATTATGCAAATTTAAAGACTGCTACGCGTTGCTCCTTGATCTCGTCATTATGTATATATAGCACGACAGATGGTGTCCAAATTGCCTGCCAGTTCGCTGACATTCTGGGGTGAGTGTAGGTAGTGTTTTATCATGTCCTTAATATGTTCGATCGGTGAGACGTCTGGTGATCAGGATGGCCACGAAAAGGTGTCAACATTACGGAAGCAGGTCTGGGGAAGCCTGGCATTTTCCTGTTGAAAAATTGCTCAGTGAAGCTGCGACAGGAATGGCAACACAAAATGCCGTTGACGTACCATTGAGCCGTGAGGGTGGTACGGAAGGTTACTAAGGGTGTCCGGCTATCCTAGGAAAGGGCTCCCTAGAATTGCACTCACGGTATGCGAGCCGTGTGCCGTTCTACGGTAAAGGCAGGATCCGTGAGCTGTCCGTCTCATATCCAGACACTTATGCGCTGGTCATCGGCTCCTAGGACAAACCGTGATCATCATTCATCAGGATCTAACGACTTTCTCGTGGTGCTTTTTTTTTTTGTAAATATTGTGTACACACACACACACACACGAAACGGGGTAGGGCTCCAGAAGAAGATGGAGTTACTGTGGGCATTAAGGATGAAAGGAGCCAATTCAGAAACAAAAATTACACTCGCTCAAGCTTTCATTGCATGTCTCAATGAAGGGATGATTCTTGATGTTTGTAACAATGCTACAATAATCTTGCTACAGAGAAAAGGGAACATTGAGGATCTCAGGAACTACAGGCACATCAGTGGTTTATAAAATTTTCACTAAGGTTCTATGCCATTGCTTGAAGGTTACACTGGACATGGCTCAACCAATAAAACAAGCTGAATTCAGGAGTCACTTCAAAGCTATATATCCTATCCCTGTACCGAGAGAACTAATTAAAAGAGCGAATGAGTATGAACCCCCATTATGTATACGGCTTTTGTTGATTATGTAAAGGTGTTTTATTGCATGAAATCATCAGCCGTTAAAATGTATTTGACATTCTGCGGTATTAATTTACTATTAACATCTGTGAAAATGTAAGTTCAAAGCTTCGACTGTTCGAGAACACAACATTTACAAAAATGATAAGAAAGTGAGACAGTGTGACACTATATCTCAGAAAATCTTCAAACCCAAGTTTTAGAATGTTTTCCAATCATTGAACTTAGAAGACAAAGCTATAAAAATTAATGGAGAGTATCTAACCTTCATCCGTTTTGCTGACGACGTAGTCATTTTTGCAAGTACGCTCTGAGAGCTGCGAAGCATGGTTCATGGACTTGTTGGAGAAGTGGGTTAAAGATAAACTTACGCACAGAAGCCAAGCTGATGTAATCACTTCATTAAAAAAAACTGAAGACTCAGCGAATGCCGGAGCAAAAATAGAAATAATTGTTGTCTATATTTTCATTGGACAACAGATATCAAACAAGAATTTAATCGGCGTATAAAACTTGATTGTAGAACAATTGGAAAACAGATTACATTTTTAAAGTAACATTTACAGTTGTGTCTTAAAAGAGAAGAATTTAGTCAGTGCATCCTTCCATATTTTATTTACTTAAGGATCAAAGACATGGACTTTTACTGAAAAAGACATTCAGAGGCTGCAAACTACTGAAACACATATGGAGAGGTGCATGTTTGTTACAACCATGGAAAATAGAAAGGAAAATGGATGGCCAAAGGCAAATGGATCAGGAAAATAAGAGTTGAAAAATAATGTTAAATTCCTGGAATTACAGTGGGCTGGACATATTCATAGAAGAGCTGTCACCGTTGGACAACTGCTATGCTGAATCCCAAGTAATAGAAAAAGGCCCAAAGGAAGATCGTGCATAAAATTGCCCAAAGGAAGATCGTGCATAAAATTGCCCAAAGGAAGATCGTGCATATAATTGCCCAAAGGAAGATCGTGCAGAAAAAGGCCCAAAAAGAAGATCGTGCAGAAAAAGGCCCAAAAAGAAGATCGTGCAGAAAATTGCCCAAAAAGAAGATCGTGCAGAAAAAGGCCCAAAAAACGATCGTGCAGAAAAAGGCCCAAACAAAGATCGTGCAGAAAATGGGTGTACGAAATTCAAAAGCATGTCAGAGTTACATGGAGGAGACTGGCTCAAGGCAAAAGATGACAATGATGCTACGTATATATTTTTTCTCACTTTCCGTTTGCCAATTTATTCTTAAATAAGCATTCATTTTACGTTTAAAGGGCACTGTAAAGTATTTTTCATTTTGTTTTTGAAATGCAAATTCCATTTGAAAACATTGTCCAATGGTAACGTCTTGTCATGCTTTTGGGATTTGGTATCGTAAACAAATTATGTATACTTTACTATTTCCATGCATGACTGAAAGGAAAAACAACGGCATTATTTTCTGGAATAATACTAAGCAAAGTTGCATTTTCACCCACAAAAAAACAACAACCCAATTTCACTTGTATCCTGTTACTATAAAAAGTGTAAAATTTGAATGTTCGCTGCTTTGATTCCCACCTTTCATTTATTCGGTCCTGTACTCCCACTTTCTCTGAGCGAACACGTTCTTCATATCTGTGTTATAATTATCCTTAGATGAACTGTTGGAGGAAAACCGAGGATTCGGAAAGCGCTGATATTATATAGTTGGAAACATCTGTATGAATTACTTTAAGATACGCATATTTTTGGAAAATACAAAATCAATATTAGTACTTAAAAGAGGTTTCCAAAATTTAAAAACATCTCTTAGTGATAATCTTGAAAGAGAGGAAACTGTTTATCATCAAATTAAAACTCTCTTCATGTATTTCTTTTCGGCTTCAGCTGTGTTTTAATTTTTATATAATTTAGCACCTAACTAAAAATAACTGCAATTAAATAAAGTAAATAACTGAAAAAAAAATTATTTATAGTAAGCTCTTTCTGATAATTTGTGGAGAGCGTCATCGCCTGAAAGGTGTCCAAAGCCCGGGGTTCGATTCTCACAAATCCAGTAAGGTACTAAAATATTAAATATGTTCTTTTCTTACTGGTGATTTTTGCAAAATGTTTATTCAGAGCAAAGAATTAAATTTCCTTTTCCGAACATACATAAACAGAAATTCGCTTGCATGGTAGAATCAACGAAAGAAAATGAATTTGCATATATGATCGTTTCACCAAAGACAAGCAGCAGTTAAGAAGACATAATAATGGAGAGTTGGAGATGTGTTTCTCTATTTATTTTTTTATGTTTCTCTTTATTTTAACATTTGTATCTGCCTCAGCTACAATTAACCTTCGCACATATATGTGAAATTATTACGAAAAGCATTTGTTTTATCAACATGTCCCAGTCAAAAAAATGTTTAACAGTTATGTAAATTACAACTGTCACGACTAATCCTTACTTACTTCGTTAATACAGAAGCCGAAGAAATATTTCATATAGTAACATTTTTAGATGTGGCATACACTGAAGAGCAATTGAATTAAAGACAGTTGGCGCAAATGTGGCGCTGTGAGCGGCCCTGTAAACGGAAACGACATGACGTATGCAGCGATCCGACAATATAAGGAGTGATGCAACGGGAATCAGTAAGAGTCGGACGCAGTATGGGTAAGACGAAAGATCTAAACGCATTTGATCGTAGGCAAATTGTAGATTTTTACGAGCCACTGTGTCACGGGTGCACCGTGAGTACATCGAATCCGGTCAAACCATCCCCGCAAGGGCCAACTGCCGTGGACAAGAGCGTGTGGATGAGCGGGGTCATCGTCGGCTAGCTCGCATTGTAACAGTGGATAGACGGGTCACAGTGCAAGAAATCACTCGGCAATTTAACGCTAGTGCACAAAAACGTGTAAGCAGCCACATCATCCAGAACCATCTCCTCGCTATGGGGTACAGAAGCCATCGTCCCACGAGGGTACCGCTGCTGACCGCACATCACAGGATGCAAAGATTAGCATGGGCGCGGGAACATCGCCACTTGACACTAGACATGTGTACAAATGTTGCTTGGACTGATAAGTCGAGATTCACGTTGGTACATGTGGATGGCAGGATACGAATACGGCGCAAACCACATGAAGCGATGGATCCTTTTTGCCAGCAGGGTACTCTTCAAGCTGGTGAGGGGTGGCATTCTCGTCTAGGGACTGTTCACGTGGACTGAAATGGGACCCCTGGTATGTGTGATATCGACCCTCACAGGTCAACGTTACCGGGATATCCTGGACGACCATTTGCTCCCATTTGTGCGTCCTCAACATCCCACTGGGGACCTGATCCTGCAACAAGACAATGCACCGTGCCATCGCTCCCGAATCGTATCCGAATGGTTGGATTAACACTCCACCGACGTGACCTCGCTTCCTTGGCCAGCTCGGTCACCTAACCTCAATGTCATCGAGAACATCTGGGATGCCATTGAGAGAGATGTTCGAGGCTCTGATCCCCCCCCTCCATCAAATCTTCGTGAACTGTGGGAGCTTGTTCAGGGGTCGTGGAGCCGTATGGCTTGTCAACGCTTCCGGTGTCTTGTCGAGTCCATGCCGAGACGAATCGCCGGCGTCATCATGACGAAAGGTGGTGCTACACGTTACTAGACAGGTATCTCTAATTCAATTGCTCTTCAGTGTATATACGCTTACTATTGTGTCAGAGAAAAAAAAATGGACGTTACACCATTTGGCCTTCTAACCCCAAATATCTGCATGAAGTTCCTATATTGAATTTTCAATGGAAATTCAGTTAACCTTCATAATTTTATTAGAGGAGCATCCAAAAAGCAAAAACAACTTTATATTTGTATCCTGCTTAAACGTATCTTACAGAAATAACCGCCACAAGTACATTCAAACACTTATCGTATCGAATGAAGGGCGAATGCCTTCGGCGAATAAATGTTCCGTTAATGCTCTACTCCATCACGTTTTGTTTCACATCTTCGGCAGTATAGAAACGCAGAAGGGATAAAACTTTTTCAGATAAAGAAACGAGTAGTAATCACCAGTCGCAAGATCGGAGCTTTAATGTGGATACTTAAAAATGTCACACTTAAATTGGTCGAGGAATGAGCACGTACGAATGTTGATATATGTCGTGCATTTTCCCAAAGCAAACAAACGCGTGGGTTTGAATTTCTGAGGTGTGAAAACAGGAATTTGTCCTCGACGGGCATCTAATTCGTGTCCTCTCACTCCGGATTAGGTCGTTCTCCCAACTGACCTACGCTGACCGAATGTCTCGCTGCAGATTTGTTGTCTTGACACATGTTTTCACCTCTGTAGTACGTCACAGAGGTTTCGGAATTTATTTTTTGGTAGGGGGTGGGGGCGGGGACAACTCATATGGACTATAAGCAGTGATCCGTCCCTAATTAGGGCCACTGTTTCCAGGAACGGGAGAGAGCCAGTGCCGTAAGACAAACCCAACATCCATGCCTCTCCAAAATTTGAACGCCGATTCATCTCAGATTAATTAGAATTAATCTACGCAGTTTTACTAATGGAGTGAATGACCCCCGGTCTAAAATTGCCCTTTGGATATTAAAAGACAGGAGCTTTCAGTAAGTCTAATCGATATCAATAAAAAATAAAAAAATAGGAAGGATTGAAAGACAGTGGAAGAATACTGAAGAATAACGCGTAGCCAGACTCGGTGTAGGAAGGCAAAGCACACAGCTCGGTGTCTCCGACGAATGGCCAGAAACCAGAGCTTAGACCGCTGCGCCACCGTGGCCGCTTTCGTAAATTCGAAGTGCCATCACTGTCACAACTGCTGTTCACTGTCAGGTCCTGCAGGAAAAATTAATTGTTTCATTCCCACCAGAGTGGGATCCTAAAATTTGTCCTTCTTTGCCATATCCATGCGAGTTTCTTCGGAGTTTCTGTTAGCATTTTGAGGACCCACATCGAAAATAACTTCCGATATTGAAAATGCTTCTTGACAGCTTCACGGATATGGGAACGATATATTACTACCTTCAAAAAGTTCTAGAACTTTTTATATTAAAAACAAATGAGTACAGATATTACCTGTTTATGCTGTGTTTCCTTCGAAGTAATTACCCTGTGCAACTATACATTTTTGCCAGCGCTCATACAAAGATTTAAATGCAGATTTCAAGCCTTCTTTTGTCACATTCTCTAGTGCCTCCGTCACAGCTCGTTGAACTTCTTCGGAACTTGAGAAGCGTCGCCCCTTAAGCAAATTCTTCATCCGGGGAAAAAGGAAAAAGTCACACGGGGGCGAGATCAGGGAAGAAGCTGGTTGCCGAAGAACAGGAATGTGATGTTTGGGCAGGTAATCGGACACTAGGAGGGATCTGTGAGCCGGCGCATTATCGTGATGGAGCACGCACGAGCTGGTCTTCTAAAGATTGGGTCGCTTGCGTCTCACTGATTCTCAGAGACGTTTCAGGACGTTGATGCACTCTTCTTTAGTGACTGTACGACTATGTTGAAGGAATTCCTTGTGTACGACCCGCTTGCAATCGAAGAAAACTGTTAACAAGACCTTTCCTTTGGAGCGGTCAGCCTTGAACTTTTTGGTCGTGGTGACGACGATGATTTCCACACTTTTGACTGTCGGGTGGATTGGGGGTAGTACAGAAAGCCCCAAGTCTCATCGCCAGTGTTCAATCGATTCAAGAGATCGGGATCTGAATCCATTGCATCGATGTTATCCCCGCAAACTTGCATGAGCTCATCCATTTTTTCTTGTATCAGGTTGTTGGGAACAATTTGTGGCACACGTGATGCATGCCCAGTTTCTCTGTTAAAATGGCATGGCAACTTCTGCAATCGCTGCAACAGTTTTTCGACGGTTATTTTTCACAATTTCTTTGACAATGGCGATTTGTTCATCCGTTGTGGATGTTAAAGGTCGTCTTGAACTCTCATCATCCTCGGTACTCTGTCGCCCGTTTTCGACTCGTCGATGCCACTCATAAACTCTAGTTCGACTCATTTCACTCCCACCGTACGCTGACTTAATCATTTGAAAAGTATCAGCGAAAGATTTTCCGAGCAGAACACAAAATTTTGCACTTGAACGCTGTTCAAAATTCAACATCGTTGGCCTCGCGACGGAGTGCCTCGAATGCCTGTAATCACAAGCTACGCGCATACGCTGTACGTGTTGGATCTGGATCAAACCGGTTCTGGCTGGTAGGTCACATCATGCTCTTCGCTTGCCCAGCGGGGAATGACGTAATTCACTGACATTTGGCAAAAACATTTTGAACGTAGTAGGTCTGGGTCGTCCGGAGCCAGTCCGCCGTGTCTGAGTGCCTTACCGCGTGCATTGCCCTCAAAACGATCGCACCGTACTGTCTGACAGGCTCAAATGGCGACCGATTGAGCGCGCGGGCCACCCTGCCTCACTCATCCCGACAATACGGCCTCGTTCAAACGCCGTCAGTTGCCCGTGCGCACATCTATGGCAGCTCTTTGGCATGTCTATCGCTCAGGGATCTCACCTGACGCTTTCAGTGCACTTCGGCACAAATGTGGAATTACCTGCGCCGCGCCATATAAGCATCAACGATTGCGATTCAGCGCCGGTCTTGGACGCACGGGCATACAGAATCGCTCAAAACTTTAATCATTTGCATGTCTGCCCTTCCCGTAGCTATTTGCTGAGTTTCGCGTTAATCGCGCGGTTTTTTCTTGGTGCGCGGATTTTTATGACAATGAGTATATTTGTCCTTCCTATGTTAAACAGCCTACATTTATTTCACTCATAGCGTTTTGCCTATACACTTCAGTAATTTGCCTACAAATTTCAACAGGATTAATTTTTTTGCATTTTAAAAGATCAGTGGCCTAATTAAAAACTGGCGAGAATTTTCGCGGTCTTCACAAAACAAGGCTGAGAGCCGATAGGATAACTTCTACATGAAATCGCACGCCAGACGTTAATTAGAAATGTACAGATGGCTACTGACTTCTCTCAGGAAAACTTTGTTCATTTGCTTGGTTACTACGCGCATTTGTCTCTTACTTTCTGGACGCACTTCGTATAATTTGAAGTGATATATTGGTTGCTTTATGCGTTAATTACATAGCTCACATATAGTGAATTTTTGCAGTGAAAAAGGTTTGCTCTTATTTCTCAAGCATGTATTTCAAAAAATTTAAAACTATTTCTTTATAAAGGCACAACTTTCACTGAACATTCTGCATTTCAGTACCAAATACAGTGGAACGCCCTACATGTATCTATCAAACATTTTATTTGTTTGTTTATGGGCTAACGACTAATGCGAGCATCTTATTGCGCTATAAGCAGTCTCCCGTCCGTATATTGGGGCTACTGGTTCCAGGGAAGTGCCGTAAGAAAACACACCATCCGTGCCCTACTCGGGATTTGAACTCGGACCTATCCTTGATCATCGGGAAGGAGGTCATGACACTTAATTAAGTGACGCAGCGACTGCAGTACTGCCTTTATCGAACTCGTAGAGTAAACAATATCTAATGTGCTCTTTATTGCATGTCATGTTACACCGTTCGGGATTTCCGTTACGAAAGATTTACTCGGGCAAACCTAGTGCCTCTATATGCTCTACTGCTCCACGCTTTATTGGCCGAAAATTCGGCATTGCAGCGTCATCTGTGACGTAACTATTCCGATCGCAATTTCCATCTATTACAAAAACGGGTAGAACTTTTGCATACACCCAATATGTCTTGATGTCATTATTTTTCTTGCACAGGAAATATCTTGTGGAAAATGGCATGAATTTAAAGAAAGTAATTTTTGACCACAAAAAATATAAATGCTGGGCAAATATATAAGTCAAATCAAATTTATCTACCGTTAACATTTATTTCCTTGTTACGATTTTGAATGTTTACCATGAAATCACTAATGCTGATTGCTGTCGATAACTTATGGATGCTACTGATACGTTATGGGATAATGCATAGCTATTAAAAATGAATTCCAAATTCCGATAGTTTGAGAGCCAGTGATCTAAAGCTTATGTATAATTAGGTATTATGCCCTACACGTATTATGAACATATTGACATAGATTTTGATCGGAACACTTGGGTTTGAAGCATCTAGATATGAAATTCGCCTACAAACCCCATTTCATAAGATTTTGAATATTCATCCCTGTGTAACCATTTTGTAACTGCGAAGGCTTTTTCCGCCTTGAATAAAGCAAAGATTCAAGTTTGCGCTGTGAAATGACATTCTGCAAGAAAATGAATGATTTTTGTTATGAAAAGTTTTAAGAATTATGCTTATGAATTAGTAAATGTATTTTCTTCGTAACTTTTGCGTAAACATAAAATATTATACTATTTGATAAAATAATGTGAATTACTCTAACTTCGCCTTCATACAGATCGTTTGCTTTTAAGAACATTCTTGAAAAAATTAACTCCATTTCACCACTTCAGTGCTTACAAAGTTGTTTTCCAAAACTTTTGGCACATACTGAAGAACCTTAACCTCGTAACGTAAGGCAAGATTCCGTAGAAAGCCCGATAATATTTAATAGCTGAACTGTTGTTCCTTTGTGTTGAACAAAATTACGTTGATCTGTGAAAGCCACTCTCTTGAGCAATATATAGAAGATAATCGCCATCGCTGCTTTCAAGAGGAACATCAGTCCACGCCAATAAATCCTTACCTATAATTAACGTAATGAGGAAAGCGGGAGAAATCAATGGACGACGAAAACATGGGACGCACAAGGCATGAAGAGTTTGATAAATATTCTTGGTACGCTATGAAATTAAATCGTTTAAATTAATGATGTTATAACGAAATATTACAGTGTGGGTAGTAGCTGTAATAATTATACTAATAATAATAATTAGTGTTATGAACATATATATTATTTAATTTATATACTATACTCTCTGTAATACACTATATATATATACACTGAAGTGCCAGAAAAACTGGTACAGACGAGCTTATGCAAAATACATAGCAACGTCACCTATGCGCGTACTCGGTTGCGTCCGCCAGTGCGTATATAAAACGATAGACATTCTTGCCAGCTGTCAGAGCTGTTTAGCTGGACTTCACTGGGACCCCTGGTACGTCTACAAACGTTTGTGGCCGGCCAACGCTGTGTGCGCATCCTTTCTGACGAGGTACACACGTTCATGTCCTGCATTCATGCTGATGTGTTGGGCCTGCTCCAACAGGACAATGCAGCTCCACACGAGTGTCGGGACGCCACATTATGGTTCGAGGAGCATTCATCTGAGTTTGGTGTGTTGCCATCCCACCCAAGTCTTCAGATCTGAACCAAGTATTCAAATGCTTTCCAACAAAAAGCAGTCTCAACAAACTCCTTAAAAGGTTAGTTAACTTTAGAATTAACATTGGTTTTCATTTTTTGAAGTAAGTTAGTACATAGTAAGATTTTTACAAAGTAATGTACATTTCGAAGCATACTTAATTGAAGTTTCTTGAACGCGGCCCTGTTAGATTACAGCTAATTTAATGCGGCTTTCCAACTTTAAAAGGTTCCCCACCTCTGGATTAGACAGTGACAGTCTCATTTTAGTTCATGTTTGATCACCTTTGAATGCCAAATATGTGAGACAAATAAGCAACTCTGGTGCTGTAAATTCCTTTGTTTTTGCAATCTGAAAAGAGGATATATAGCGTTTCCGAAAAAATATATAAAATTATTTGTATATGCTGCATATACAATTTCCTATAGTCAGTTGTTATTTGGTGTGCCTTTCCAATCGGGATGTTGGAAAGTTACAGTGCTTCCCGATTGATTTGTACTTTTAACATTACACGAATTTGTTGCAAACTTAGAAGCAGCTCAATGTCCTTAAGCTCTGAAACTGCGACTAAATGACTCATAAAAGTATTGTACTTATTTTATATGAAGCCCCAGTTTCTTTTGAAAACCATTAGGTTTGTAATATCGTAATATCCTGACACAGGGATATCTACTACCATTTGGCTTGATATACACTGTTAAACATTTTGTAGTAAGTTGCACCAATAATAAAAAAAAAAAAATGCGTGTTTCATGTGTGGTACATGAAAGACATAAAAACATGGGCAATGTGTGCAACTTCTTAACAATCTGACATAACATGTTGCATAGTCGTGTCATGTTTTTGTTCATGCATCTCACAATGGTTTAACTTAGAACTGAAAGATGAAACAGCCGCTGTAGTATCACTTTCTGCTGCAACATACTACAAAACGTTTAAAAGCGTAGGCACTCTTACCGCTTCTACTTGGTCTGGGACTTAATATTTTCCAATTAGGGTGTTCATGGAATGTTTAACCATTCATGGGCATTGCATTACAACAGACCTAACAAAATAAATAAATGAATTCATAGAAGGTTGACTTCCTAGATGAAGCGGCATGCGTCTCGAATCTTTCCACGCAGGTGATTTTCTCCATAATTTTCCACTACATGAAAGTACAGGGTGTGTCTAAAGTCTTTCCCTGATTACGGTAAATCGTATGAAATGAACCACGCTCGTTAGACACATAAGGTTTTTGAATATAGCTTACCTCAAATCCAGAGTTTTTCCCGGGTCATCAGTATATCTCAACGTGGGCACCTTTTGTTAAACAGAGGACATCCAGTCGGTACTCTATCTCTTTCAATGTTTTTTTTTTTTTTGTTTGGAGGTTTAACGACCACCGTGAGCAACTCAATGGGCTATAAGCAGTCGCCCGTCCCTAATTTAGGGTCACTGGTTCCAGGGAAGGGAAAGAGCCAGTGCCGTAAGACAAACACAACATCCATGCCTGACCGGGATTCGAACCCGGACCCCTTACGGACGAATGATCAGAGGCCAGCGCCTTAGACCACTGCGCCACCGGGGCGGCCTTTCAATGTTTGCTGCAACATGTCATGTGTGATGGTCGCAAACGCTTTGGTGGTCGCAAACTCTTCCCTTCAAAGTGTTAATATCTGCAACTGGTGTTGCATAAACTTGATCCTTGATCCTTAGTGTAGCCCCATAAAAAGAAATCAAAAGGCGTAATGTCTGGGGATCTTGGTGGCCAGGGTATGGGACCATCTCTGTCTATCCATCTGTTTGGTAATTCATCATCTATAAATTGACGGACAGGTACACCCCAGTGCGGGGACGCACCATCCTGCTGGAATATTACCCATGATAGCACCTCTTCCAATTGAGGTGCAACATACAGCTGCATCATGTCGAGGTAAGTGCCCGATGTAATGGTGAGCTCAATAAAAAAACAACGGTCCACTTACTTTGTTGTGCATTATTAATCCACACCAAACATTAATTTTAAGGCTATTCCTCTGTTTCTCCAAAACAAACCTGTGGGTTCTCTGAACCCCAGATACGGGCATTATGCGTGTTCTCTGTACCTGAGGTATGAAAAGTTGTTTTATCTGAAAAGCAAATCCGCTTCAGATACTTATTATCTTCGTCTATTCGTTCAAGAATATCCATAGCGAATGTCACACGTCTGGGCCCATCATTAGGTTCCAAGGCTTGAACAATTTGCAATTTGTATGCTAAAAAAAAAAAAAAAAAAAAAAAAACGAAGCCGCTTTCTTAAAATGTGGTGCACTGTCTTTATAGGCATTCCCAGTTCATTAGAGACATGACGAATTGATTTCTTTGGGCTTCGTACGAATGCATCACACACGGCGTCGACAGTTTCCTCACTAATGGGAGGTCTTCCACTTCTTGCACGGTCACCGACACTGCCCGTCTGTTTAAACTTTTGATACCAGTTCTTAGTGCTCTTCACATCAGCCGGAGCTCTCTCATACTCACGCCTAAATTTCCGCTGCACTGAAATTTCAGATTTGGTTCCATGAAACCAGAGAACAGAATTAGCCTTCTCTTGCATAGACGCCAATTCGCCGACTGACGCTTTCAAAAACAAACAACGCTGCAGGCTTGCAGCGCCACCTGTTGGTCCCAAAGTACAACGAACAAAAGCCTTGAGAATATGAACTAATCAATGCAACAAACCGCGTACGTCTAATTAGTTCGGTTCATTTTATACGACGATTTATCGTAATCAGGGAAAGACTTTAGACACACCCTGTATTATTAATGTTTTGTTTCAGCTTCATGCTTATTATTTTTTTCTAGCTCGTCCCAATCACGGAATTGTGGTATCATTTGATAATGGATTTCAGTTTAGCAAAAGTCGGGATTTGTATTTAACCCTGTGAGCTGTCGATCTACCTGAACGAAATGGTGCCCCAAAATTTCTGCTCTCGTCTAACAGAAATGTTGGCTCATCAGTCAGGTTTTAGGAAAGTTACAGCAAAACGATTTCTTTCCTCTTTTCATCCCTCCAATAGTGACCATAAACCTGCTATTGGTTTTAAAGTCTCCGGTCCATGACCAATGGTATTATCGGAAGGGGATGTTACCCTGACACGGACACATTACCGTTGGGTACAGAGAATCCATTCAATTATATGTTCTTTCTTTTCTTAGGTTTGTCGCAACTCGTATAGACTTTTTAGCAAGCAGTCAAATAGAAAGTATTAGTGTCAATTAGAGATAAGATCAGCTGGGCCCGAACCCGAGTCCGAGACGTGCTCGGAAGGGCTACGAATAGCTGCATCACTTTCATCTCGGGCAGGTTCGGACGAGGTACGAATAGCATATTTGTTACATCTCGGGCCCGGACGAGCTACGAATAGCATACTAATTACATCTCAGGTGGGCTTTTTTTTATATGAAAATACCGATAATTTTTCTTCTCCGTTTCATTTTCTTCTCAGTTTTAGGAAGAGGAATCATTTTTTCCCCTGCAGTGTATGCGTGAATCCTGACCGCATGGGAAGGGAATTGATGTGTCATTGTGTTATAGTTTAAGTGCTTTTTAAGAGAGTAATTAAGCGAGGGAAGTAGGGAGTTGAGGCACGGGAAATAGAGGTTAGGGAACTCCACCTTCGCACAGACGCAGTAGGATGGTCAGTTCATTGGCCAGCTAAAATTTCCCTTGGACATATCAGAGAAGACAATCTCATGTCTGAAAAGAGCCATCAGCAATAAAACAAATAGGAAGGGAAAAAGGAAAAGCCGCGAGTGTCATAAATTTGACATTGAAACGTAATGCACAGGAGAGGGGAAAATATGTCATAAATTAGGACGTAGAGGTTGGATAAAGATATGCAGTTTGATTATGTTGTGAAGAATAGCTCTGGGGTATGATGGGATTTGATGTGCGAATCAAAGAAAATTGCCCAGAGGAAATAGTCCACTTCAAAACAAGCGGTCGGACAGCCTGTAGATTTATTGCTTCGACGGATTTGTTCCGTCTGTGTGGATCTCAGCTCTGAGGACGAAAGTTCGCTCCCAGTATTTCAGAAGGCCTCGTTAAACCAAACATCATGTAAAAGGCGACAAGGAAACAACAAATTAAACAAAGCTTTTCTAATAGCTGTTACTGTCGCCTCCACTCAGCATTCATCCCTTAAGTTATTATGTTTATCAATTTGCGCATTACAATATGAATGATCCTTATCCTGAAGTTATACGAGACAAGTTAAATACCGGTGATTGTAAGACAGTTAAAAATGAAGTGGGAAAATCTACCATGTGGAAACATTTTTCTCAAAATTATTGATTGCACGACCAACGCAAAATTGGATTACATTCAGTGCGAGAAATACGAATGCATTTTGAAATATAAAAGTTCTTGAGGATCTAGCAGACTTTTGCGTCATGCCAAAACATGCGTGAAGATCATCTCTTCTCCATGCACAGAAAAGGTAGACGGTGCCGTTTTCTTAGAAAAGAAAAAAATATCAGCTACTGAAAAATTTTCTGTGAAACTTTAAAATATAAATTTTCTTTCAAGGTTATATCCTTCCTAATGAGACGCATAAATGCTGATCATCATATTCAATTCTCCTTCCTGTTTCATGTAAATATCGGATAAAAGCGTGAAAAGGAGCAGCACTTGGAGAAGTCGGGCCCCACAGTACACAGACCTCATGGGACTGAGTCGGGTTTGGGCTGAAACATTTCGGGCTCGGACGGATTCGGGCTTCGAAAACCGAGCCCGAACTCATATTTAGTGTCAATCACCCTTCACAAATGACCCGTTGGAATAGCAAAACTAAGGTGACAGCAGCGCTTTCTGATGTGCAGATTCATTCGTTTCAGGCGCATTCAGCCCACTTCTTAGACATATAACCGCTCCAGCTGATTTTTGCCCATTTTGCTAACCCCGAGTTTATCAGTTCCAGCCGGTTAAAGAGTTAATTAAAACTTGAACTTAAATTTTGGTAACATAACTTGCATTATAAGTTTCTTTTTTCCGAGTAAGCGAGTTCCAAGTAAAATTATTAATTTTAAAATATGATTTACCCATTCCTTCTTAAAGGAAAAAAAATCGTGTAGTCTGAAGAAGCAAATCTTTCGAAACACAAAATTTCAAGAATCTTACAGAAATATTTTGAGTTTCATGTACCCAGTTTTTATCAGATGATGTCTGTTGTTAGCATCATTTCTTTGAAAAGTCAAATGAATGTGATTTTGTCTACGAATTGGTACAAGGAACTTTTAACAGAACGTTTCGCGATATGTACGTGATTTATTCCATTTAAAGATTATTGTACCAGTTTTAGTATAAGTGTCAAACATACATTTATAATTTGGGATTGCACGGTCATTTCAAGAAAGTGAGTTTTCTCGGATATGAAGATGAAAATTTGCAGAAACAATCAGCCTGAAAAAATTGTAAAACCTGTTCTCAACAAACTCCATCCTTTTATCTCAAAATCATACTAAACTGGATCTGTTAAAGAAACATCCATTCAGAGGATCAAAAGTTTTCCTTTTTTTAAAACTCTACGCCATGTTGATGCTTTTCTCAAAACCCAGAAATCTTCGGTTCCTATAGTGCATTTACGGTCTGAGTAATTCAGCACACGGAGCATCAAATCTTCGCCGACGGTAAATTTGGTTTGCTTGTCTTATTCCTTTATCCTAGAATTCTTTTTTCTTCTCCATCTTCTCTAACTCAAAGTTCGTGCGCGATCCTGCAGAATAACCATCCAATTTATTTGCTAAGAGTAGAACTTTATCGCTCACCTTTTTGATGGAATTCTTTACATTCCCAAGAAGGAAAAAAATGGAGCAAAAGTAAAGAAAAAACCGAGCAGAGAAAAGTTTTACATTCTCAAGCGAACTCTGGGCTGATTCTGCTGTAAAAATAAATCGGAAGTGATAAAAAAATGGGAATCTCATGAGGGGAGTCTAGGCATAAATCCCAGTGTTAGTGTGTCTCAAGTTGGAATCTTTAGTCCCGGTTGGGTTCGTTTCTCACGTTTTTTATTTTATTTCAGTGAATAAGAAAGATCTGAAACGTCATACTATTGATTTATCGACCGAAACACTTCAGAAGCGCAAGTGTTGCATTAAATGTTCATTACAAATACCAGAATTTCTTAAAACTTCTGCGATATGCCACGAAAAACATATTCACAGCGAAGCACTTATTTTCATATGTGTAGCATTCAGAGAGAGTACTTTGTAAACTGAGCGCTTTTGTGACAAGACAGAACAGTTTTTAGCTTGAAAGAGAACTTTACTACTCATGCCTTCGTCTTAGTCTCCGACACGATAACGCGAATAATAAACAACTCTTACTCTACAACCCTTCTCCGATCGCAGTAGACTTATCCTTAAGTAAAATAAATGTAGTACGGCAAATAGTGTAGAAAGGCAGCATACTTTTAAAAATAATTGGCATGCTACATGTTTCTGGTAGCTCTTCCTTTTCGTTTAAAGATTTCTTCTGTAATATACCCAAATTTATATTATAATTCGTCCTGGCAAAGCTGGGCTACGCGTACAGCGAACTTGTTGTCTGTAAAAAATATGATAGAACGTTAATTTATTTATTCCGCTATAATTCCACATTGCTTGTATTTTATTTGCTTTGTTGCTTTGCATGTTTTGTTAATTAAATTGAATGCCGCAACTCAGTTGCGCTTGTGAAAATGTTCAACGCACCTAACCCTGGTCTCTGTATGTCTGCAAACATAAAAATATGCTTCCGGAGGTTATATAATTTCTTATAAGGTACTTTGTATTATATTGCTGAAACGCTTCGAGCTTTTCATGATTGCTTTATGCAGCTTTTATAATTGAGGCAATCTGCGTCCCGATACGCGCTCCACCAAGAAAGTTTGTTGCAATCATGCAAAATCGTCAAGTAAGAGCAGATCTTCTGGAAGTGTGAACGGTACGCGCTCGGGTAAATGAGCGTGTGTGTGTGTGTGTGTGTGATCGTGGTGCAAGATTTGTCATCACCTCGACTTAATGCTGCTTGAATTTGTTGCCAGTAGAATCCTCAGCAATCCGACAGAACAAACCCAGTGTGTTAACATTACCGTGAGCGAAATACTTTGATAATATATACTCCAATTATATAACAAAATTAAAGCTTTTGATGGAGGACAGATCGCCGGGCTACACGAGATCGGTGAGTTATACGAAGGAGAACCAAATGCAATGTCCTCATGAGCGCCATATGATACTGGCAATAGTTTCAAACTGTTTTTCAAGTGAGACTGTCCTGGAAATGATGGCCATTCTCGAATAGCAGAAAAAACTGCGTGAGAACAGTTTGAAACACGTAATGCACCTAGTACATCTATGTAGCGTTAAATTCACCTTCCTCGTGAAAGGTTAAGGAGAAAATAGGCACAAAGAAGCTTAACACAGAAAACATGAACTAAAACCGCTGATGTTCTGACATTATTTCCATAAGCCAGTCTCACATATAATTCCCTTGATAACTACAAAAAACACCCTAAACTGAATTAAATGCTCTAACTTTGCAATGTCTTTTTGCTTTCTTGGTCATGATGAAACCCACAAGGTGGCTGAATTTTATTTGGATCTGATATGACTGCTTTAATTTGAATGGCATTATTATAATATATTTCTAGATGTTTTCTCCTGCTGATTCAATACAATTATCATTAACCAGAATTAAATTCAGATTTTTAAAGTTTCCACTTTAAAAATAATGTGTTGTTCTCTTAAAATTTCTGATACACGAAAAAATGAGAAATAAGAAGTACAGTATTTCATGATTGTTAAAACAATTATATGTGAATAAAAAACCCCGCCCAATTTTATATCATTATCTTCACCCTACTTACATACACATATTCACAGTTGCACCTGAATTATGAAAAAAATGAACAACTGAATCACCAGTTTACTGAATGCTTCTTTTTTAGAAGCATTCAATAAACTGATGTTTTTATAGTGGTTCGTTACTTTTCTCCATCAAACATTGAGCTAAAAACTATGTTGTTATATCCAAATTATTATGAGAAACTTCATTTGGGGAAAATGTGCGAAAATTTCAAGTGATATATGGCTCAAACACTAGCGTATTTTCTGTTGGAAAGTTTTTCAATTTGATATTTTTCAATAAAGTAATTCAGTGCAAACTTTAAAACTAAGTTTTCACAACTTTTAAACGAAAACGTACATGCAAAATTTAGGAGCCCTAACGCTTAATCGACTGCGTGCCAACCCGTGGTAAGGTCTTGATAACCGTGAGTTTTGTATAGACGAATTAGGTCAAAGACATTGAAACATTTGGGAAGGAACGGATAGGCTACCGTGGCAGGGAAGACAAAGGGCGAAAGGAATAGTGCCAAAGGTGTAGACGCAGAACGTTAGGTACTGAAATTGTAAGCTATCTAACAGTGTCTTCAACGGTGTGGCATATATGCTACAGGTAACTGTAGTATAATAAATATATTTCTATTTCGATAAAATTACATTAAGTCATGTATTATTATTTTAATTGGTATAGTAGGTTAGTGAAGAATAATCGATTTATAATATAATTTGCTGAGTTTTTGGAGGCATTGCATGTAGTCGGAAAGTCCTCTTTTTATGTAAATATACACGAAACTGTTAAGTAGGTCAAATTACATATACGGTGTAAACTAGTCAGGTATATATTTCATATTATGCTGAATTAATTATTGCCATCAATAATGATAATTATTATTAATCGTTGTCATCGTATGTCAACTGACTTTAAATCAAATGGTAAACGGAATTCCATGAATGTCCTGAAAAGGGCCTTTCTTATTAATTTAATATATACATGTCATATGCAAACACTGATATTTAAAAAAGTGGTTCCGATGCAGACACTGTCTCTACAAAAATAATTGTGCCCGATGCAGGCGCATTTTAAAAGATGTTTCCTATGCAGACACACATAAAGGTTATTATGACTTACAAAAACAGTGCACCCCTGTGCGAAGGAATACTTACCAAAAACACATAAATTTACATGACTTATATGTCCCTGTTTTATGTGTCCGCTAGGTAATGGAGTTGACTTAAAAGAAACAAGCCCTCACGATTTCCAAAATTTATTTTTCCTATGTCGTTGGACGAAAATGCCAGCTACCAGTTTTTTCATTACGCACAGTTATCATTCAATACTACGAAGCAGAATGTAATGAACAGAATCAATGCTAATACTGCATTACAAGCAAAATAACGTAAAACAATGCCCACAAAAATATTTGTAACGGAAAACTCATAATTGAACTTAATTTTTAATATAGGATATGCGATTACTTCATTTATTAATTCAAACAAACTTTCCTGAAGATGTAATGCTTAAGCTCAAGCTTCAATAGTTCTCTTCTTAAAGAACAATTTTGTTTATATCTTCTCGGAATTAATTTTCCAGTGTGTCATTATTTTCTAGGGTACAGGCATGTTCCTTTTCCAGTGATTTTCATCAAAATAGTTATTAAATTTTAAGCTACAAGATACTTCTAATTGACTGATATATTAATTCATTTAATTTCTAGAAAGAAGAAATCGTGCTTACTTCCGGAAAGCAATATATGAGTATTAAAGAAAATTTGTATTTCCCTGCCTTGACATTAATGTTTGCAACAAAAATTCTTGTTAATATTTTTTTCACATGCATCGTTTGCTTCTGGTTGTTATTGTGCCATAGAGTATCTCTCCTTTTAAAAAGAGACAACACGGTAACGCGTATTTTTCTAATTTTTAGTGTTATTACTGTCCTTGTAAGTTTACTTTGGGATGAATACAAATGCATTCGTCCCAAAGTAGACTTCATTACAGAATAATTACCAGGAAAAGGAATCCAAACAGTCGGTTCAGAATTGATGTTAATCCTATTTCTTTCATCAACACAGGTTAGTATAGTAAGAAACTGAGCTCAAAGTTTAGAATTCGTTTAATCCGGCGGTACATTTGGAAGATTATTTCCTTCGCCTGACATGTCTAATCCTCGCGATTGCTTAACATCTTAAGCTGATACGTTACCTGAGTAACTTCAGGAAAGCACCGCACGCAACTCTTGACAGAGCTGCGGCTCAACAATGCTTTCGTGAACGAACAATGCCGGAATGAGCACACGGAACAAAGCTGAGCAGCTCACAATAATCCTGCAAATATATTCCCTAACAGTGGCCTCCTAGGTGAGTATGCTGCTATGCGAATAGCTGCTCGGCTCCTGAATTACACGACCTGAACAACGGGGAATACTGCCATCCACTCGAAGTTTTCTGCAGCAATTTAGGATCCTTTGCGCTCCGGCGACGGCGTATAATCTCACCCAATTAAAATTACCTAAATCGTGCTCTTCAGGTGGAAGAACTCTGTAATCATTTGTGACAGTACCACTGATATTGCGCCAACTAAGTAAGTAAATGTCTCAGATCCCAAGTACTGTTTAATGAGATGAACTCAAAGATTAAATTCGGCATTGCTTTAATGGAGATCATGAAATTTCAGGATTTACTGAAAATACAAATCAAACGAAAAGAAAATCTTTAAAGAACTTTAGTTTGGAGTTTTTTATACAAATAAAATAAAGGTAAATAACGATAAAAGCAGAGAACTGTTTCTCAATTGATAAAATGGATCAAGAAATATTTTCTTGACACCTATGTATTCGAACAACGTATGACGTAGAAGTATTTTCGTACTTCTACGTTATTTTAAAAACATAACCATTAGATGAAATAGTCCCCAAATTAAACCTTAACGGCCAGACGAAACATGTAAACAACAGAAGTCAAACTTAGGGAAAAGATGCTTTATTCAGGATGTAGCACTTCCATAACAAATCATAACATCACATAGTTCTCCACACACCACACAGCTCTGCACAGCTCTTAACACAACGCTCTACAACACAACGCTCAACTCGCAACACTTCTCCAAGCAACGCTCTCTTTAACAACGCTCGCCAAGCAACAGTTTAGTCGTCGTTTTTATCTCTCGTTCTTATCTTATCTCAGGCATACGTCACGTTCATTCAACCTCAATTATGTTGCCAACAGTATTCGTTTGAGATAAAAGATATCACGTTAAGAGTGAAGTATAACTGAGACTAAACTCAAGATTTACATAGGGAAAGAAACTAAAAAGGAAAGTTAATTTAGAATATACGTCGCAAACTATAATCACGAAGTTTGAATAAAATGCAAATGATCATAATCAACAACACTGATTCATAAACGTTTAGTAGAAAGCAACCATCATTTTCAAAACACTGGCAATGGAATTCGCAAATCGGTGGAAATATTCGTAATTTTCAGAAACTACTGGCCATACAGAACTAAAATTTGTTATGAAAGTCTTTGGTGTCATAGGACTATAACGATGGCAAAAAGAAGTTCGTAAGATACATTAGAAGAAAGAACTGTTAAGGTCTGACCTTCCCTGATTTAGTACAGAACGTAATTGGAGATCAACATCAAAAGCCAAAAATAAAAAAAATACCGTCTCTTTTTAAGACGCAACACAATACTGTGAACTCGCTGCATACCGAAGCATTGAGGAAATGTGAACTGACCAGTTATTGCATAGAGAAAGGCTAGCACTTAACTGTGTCACAAAAGAACTTAAACTTTCCAAACACGATGTGATTTAGGATACATCATTTTAGAGGCGCCATATTTGTGTAATATTTTTCGATGATTATTTTTAGCATTTCCTTAGACAATAGATACTGTCATAGAGAAGCTGTGAAATATTCTAGGCACATAATATAAATTCGTATACACTGAACTGCTCTCGGTAGAAAATGTTGGTTTCACAAGTACTATAAATGCGACAATATGATCATCCGATGTTGGTCACTGGAGGCGGATTCGGGACAGAGTCACTTGCTGGTTAGTACTTCTAGAAGAATGACTGTGACCAGAGTTGAAATACTGATTCCTGCTGGCGATTATTATAGGCAACAATAAATTATCCACATGGCGGTATCTCCAGAAAGTGTTACTCACCGTTAATTCTATTATGCAAATTGTACCATTTGAATTTATTTAGCTCCTACTATGTAACTCGGCTCTTGATTTTTTATTTTGAATACACACTGAAAAATTTTCTGGTATTCACGAACCACGTTCCGTGATTTCTTTCGTGAATGAACAAATCATATTTCTGATACAACTTTTCCTGCTAAATGGCGGATTTTTGGTACTCCAGAAAAATTCTAAATTTTCAGAAACTTTTCCGCACTTTCTTTCTTATATTAATGGAAAAACTCCGTTCTCATTTTTTCCTTATACATATAACGAAAAATAGGAGAGATTCATCTGAATACTTGGGGGTTTGATTAACTGTTAAATTTCAATAGTCTGTAGAAATACTTGATTTTGAAGTTCTGTAGTGAGATCGAGTATTGAGGGTAGTATATCGTATGAATTTTGGTTACTCTGGCACATTATATTTCTCCTCTTCATCCTCATTTTGTGCACTTATACACTGCCTGACAGAGAAAATGTCACACCATGAAGGAATCCTCGAAAACAGACCAAACTGCACACACAGATAGCCAAGTAGGTACTGAACAAATGATTTAATTGTCACATACAGACTAGGCTCCAGTGGCCGAATACACAGGATGATGAATAAGGAGTGTGGTCCCAATTTTGGGCGATACAGCGTTGAATCCGACGTGGCATCCAGGCAATGGGAGTCCGAATGGAGTCCTGGGGTATAGTGGACCAAGTGGTGTTGATCCGAGTCTACAGTTTATCGTCATTTTGCGGGGATGGAAGGTTACTCAACTGACGTCCAATCGTGTCCCACAGATGCTCGGTGGGCGAGAGGTCAAAGGATCACGCATGGCCACGGAAGCATCCGCAGACCATGTAAAGCATTCAGGCTGGTTCGAGCGGTAGGCGGGCGGGCGTTATCTTGTTGAAAAAAGACGTTTGGAATGACCTGCAGATACGGTAGAGCCACGGCCCGCAGCACCTCGTCAACATAGCGGCGTGGGGTCGCCAATGTGCACGTAATGCGTACTAGTGTTGAGCGGCTGTTGGCGCTGATAGCACCCCACACCATGTTTCCGCGTTGCAGGGCCGTGTGGCGCTCCACAATGGCGTAGAAATCCGCCTGTTGGCCATGTCGCCTCCAGACTCTCACACTGCGATCATCCGTGGTGAGACAGAACTGCGATCCGTCGCTGAACACCACACTGTTCTATTCGGCACCCCACGCTGCTCTCGAGCAACACCACGCCAAGCGTGGACGACGATGGCTCGCTGTTAAGATTATCCTTTGCAACGGATGGCTGGACAGCAAACCATAAACAGCCAATCGGCGCGACACTGTCCGCTTCGATATCGAAGCATCCAAGCCTCCCCGTACACTCTGCAAAATGTCGCCTGTTGTGGCCTGTGGGTCCGCCACGGTATGACGTCGGAAGCGACGATCGGTGCGCTCGGACGTCCGTCTCTGTATTCCGGTCCTTCTACGACGTTGCGAAGATCCTTTCTGGGACCACTGTCTCCAAATGCGACCGATAGTTGTGGCATGACGTTGCGTATCTTTCGCAATACGACGCAAGGACCATCCGGCGGTACGAAGGCCTACGGTGACACCTCTCGTGAACTCATCCGTTTAACCAAATCGCGTACGACGGCGTCTTAACGGCTTTGCACCCCATGTTCGTTCTCCAGACACGGTTATAGCAGAAGCACCCACTTATCACGGCCATGACGGCGTCTCGACTGATGGCCTTACATGCTGGTTGTCCTCTTATATCCCGCTCGCTGTTCATGCGATTGGCCTGCAAATGGAATTATTTCCATAACTTGTACGTGTGCACTCACCCTACAATGTGCATGGCGCTGAGTACACGTCTTCGTGGTGTGGCATTTTTTCTGTCAGGCAGTGTACATTGTGTTACTGTAAAAAATCGGGTACTTAATTTATTGTACAGGTGATTGTACGATGTCTATAAAAAAACGGGCGCTTTTAAAAACGGAGATTCCGTTAAAAGACGGACACTTACCGGCAAATTTACTAAACGTTATTTACAGAAATTTTCCGTGAATACCCACCACATATTTTTTACATTATAGCGGATGGCTATAAAATGCATATCCCTGTTCTCGGGTCTCTAAAAGAGAGAGAAATGGAGATATCGCGACGGAACTTATTAAGTATTAAGTATCTTACCGAGAGAACGCGAAAACGATTTAGCCGGGATAAAACGTAGTACAGCATTGATCCGCTAAAGAAACCATGGCGCTGTAGGCGCAAGAAAATAATAACAGCCACGTTCGTGATTTCACTGGTTATTGACAGCACAAACGGTTCAAGATAAAATCTAAATGCCGTCCCGTTGGCGCAGGGTCTAAGCGCTGGTGTATGTCCGTTCGTCCGAGAAGGGTCGTGGTTTGAATCCCGGTGAGACATGGATGTTGTGTTTGTCTTACGGCAAACACAACATCACAACACTGGTTCCTTCCCTGGAACCAGTGGCCCTGAATTAGGGACGGGCGACTGCTTATAGCCTATTGAGTTGCTCACGGTGGTCGTTAAACCTTCAATAAAAAAATCTAAATAGACAAAGTCATCGCTCTTTCCACGGTTTACATTAATTAACACACAGCAACAGAAAAATTGTTATTCGACGCCGCTAGTATCAAACCGCAGATCTCTCAATAACTAGCCGAGTGCGTTCGCCTTACGGTACGGTGCAAACAATTCACGGCGCTATGTGTGTTTATCTGTCAGCATCTGACTTTACAAATCCGTAGGAATGGGCTCAGCAACGAGACATCACCATCTGGTGGGGCTTAATGGTACAAGATAGTTAATTATAGCTAATAAATCCAAAGGGCGAGAGAAATGGTGAAAATCTTCCGAATACGTGGAGACAATGTAAATAGCCAAAGACATCGCTCCTTCCACGTTGTTCGTTTAATTAGCACACAGCAACCCAAAAAGTATATTTCGACTCCGCTGGGATCTAACCCCAGGTCTCTCGACAGCTAGCCGAGTGCATTCGCCTTACGCTTCGGTGCTAACAATCCACTGCGCTATATGTCTTTATCTGTCAGCATCTGACTTCACAAATCCAGAGAGATGGGTTCAGCAACTGAGATGTCTCCATCTGGTGGGGCTTAAGGACAGCATGTGCTCTGTATGGTGGCCATCACAAGTGATAACCTGTGATGAACAGCAGAAACTTCCTTGCTGATACCCAAGAAATTGCGATCGTTCACAAGAAAAGCTTCGTACACATATGTTCACATGCAAATTTGACATGCTGTGTCTGAAGGCAGCGAGTAGCACGGCGGTTGTCATTATAGATCTTGCAAAGAAGGAACGCGCGCTACTGGTGAAATTTTAGGATCAAAATCAGAGTAATGCTAATGGTGTGGTATGCCAGTATCGACGAATCAAAGGATTACTAAGGAAGATCTCTGACACACGCTCTGTTGTGGAGGGTGATACGGGAGTGCGAAGACATTGGAAAATCGGGCATAGCATTAAGAAGAGGACGTTCGCGTGTTTCCGAAAATCTCGTGGATGAAGTCACAGTTGCCAGTGCCGACAGGGCAGGCCGAAACGCACAATGGGCGTTCTCTACACGTAGTTACCAATCACCAGGAGAAGGAATATGACTGTATTTTATGTGAGCAACAGTAGCCCATGCCGTCCAACACAATCCAACGCGCTCGACGAAGGACGACAAACTCCATCTACACAAATAAAATTATGTAAAAACTAGGGAAATTTTGACAACGGAGGAACCACGAAACAAAATTATGTAAAAACTAGTGAAATTTTGACAACGGAGGAACCACGAAACAAAATTAATAACTAGATTCTTATAGAAGTAGAAGTAGGTATATATATAATAATAATTGCAGCCTCTGGCGCTAACGAATTTCAAATCTGTTCAATGGTGTTTGTTGTTTCACATTATTTGCTTTTGCTTATATATATATATATATAAATATATATATATATATATATGCAGCAAGGATGTAAGGTCAGGTGATGCGTAACATCACAGCCTCTCCTTGACAAATGTCCACCCCGCCTTCTCGTGGTACATCCTGTTCCCACTAAAGGGGCTCTGACGACCGCCAATAGCGGTATAACTATACTATCGGGATTAGAGGAAATGCTATCCCACACTCACCAACCCGCTTGGCCAGCGTGGTGAGTTATGGCCAAACCCCTCCAAAATGACTCCACAACTTAAACCTTGGCCCTCAGTCTCCGGCAGCTGGAATGTACCTGGCCAAGGCAGCGGCCAGTGCGACATGAAGGCAGAGGGTGCTAAGAATCCCCGGAGGACCGGACTAGGCTGCCATCTGATGCTGACCTTGGCTACGTATAACGGACGCTCCCTATCTTCTGATTCAAGGCTTCTTGAATTGGAAGAGGAACTACAAAGGATCAAGTGGGACATCGTCGGGCCAAGTGAGGTAAGGAGAAAAGGAGAAGATCTCATTGAACTGAAAAGTGGACATCTCTTCTACTATCGTGGGACAGATACTGGCAGAACTAGTGGTGTTGGATTTGTAATAAACAAGAAACTGAAGATAAAGTTGTAGAAGTTGAAAGTTCCTCTGTCAGAGCTGCACGGCTCGTTATCCAACTCTCGAGAAGATACCAGGCTCAGATTATTCAAACTTATGCACCCACCACAAGTCATGCTGAAGAAGAAATTGAAGAATTTTATGAGGAAATTCGTGGTCTAAATAATAAAGGTAAGCAGCACTTAAAGATAATTATGGGAGATTTCAATGCAAAAATAGGGCAGCGGCAACAGAATGAAACTTCAGTAGGTAAATTCGGTCACGGCAACAGAAACCGGCGTGGACATACTCTCGTAGAGTTTGCAGAGGCAAAAGGGTTTTTCATCTTGAACTTCTTTTTCAAGAAAAAGTCACACAGGAAATGGACATGGAGACATCCAAATGGGACGACAAGTGAAATTGATTTTATTATGTGCAACAAAAAATTCGTCATAGAAGACTGCAGTGTGCTAAACAAGTTCAACACAGGCAGTGACCATAGATTAGTGAGATGTAAGATGCACCTCAACACTAAACTCGAACGTAGCAAGCTCATAAGACAAACAAAATGTATTGACATAACCAACCTTAAAAAACACCATAATACCTTCAAATTGGAACTGAAGAACAGATTCTCTGCTTTAGAAGGCCTAACATCGGAAGAAGTGGATATTTCTGAAGTTAACAGAAAAGTAACCAAAGCTCTTATGGAAACAGCAACAAAATTAGCTGGGTCTAAGAACAAATTGCATGTAAACAAATTATCAGGAAAAACCAAAATGTTAATGCAAAAAAGAAGAGAGATGAGGACAACTAAAGAAGATGTGACTTCCAAAGTGGAATATATAGAGCTATGCAAGACAGTACGAAAAAGTATCACTGAAGACGTAAGGAAATTCAACTGTGAACTAGTAAGGAAAGCAATTGAAAACAACCAAAGCCTAAAGATAGCAAACGGACATCTCAGTAAGGGAAAAAAAACAGATTATGGCACTGAGAAAAGAAGATGGTTCTGTAACAAGAAATAGAGGCGAAATTTTGACAGGAGTGAAAGATTTCTACTCCAAATTATATGAAAGGGATGATACATGTACTCCAGGCATCATGAAAGGTACCAGAGTTCTTCCAGTCCTTCCAGCAGAAGTTGCACATGCAATCAAGAACATGAAGCGGGGAAAAGCTCCAGGAGAAGATGGAATTACTGTAGACATCATACAAGAAGCAAGTGGAGAAATCGAAACAGTACTCGCCCAAATTTTCACTCGATGCCTTAATGAAGGGAAAATTCCTGAGGATTGGAACAACGCTATAATGATCTTGCTACATAAAAAAGGTGACATTGAGGATCTCAGGAACTACAGACCTATCAGCCTCCTATCAGTGGTTTATAAAATCTTCACTAAAGTTCTTTCACACCGCTTGAAGGTAAATCTGGACATGGCTCAACCGAGAGAACAAGCTGGATTCAGGAGTGGCTACAGCACAATAGATCATATCCACGTACTGAGAGAACTAATTGAAAGAGCGAGGGAATATGAACTTCCATTGTGCATGGCTTTTATCGATTATGAAAAAGCCTTTGATTCGGTGAAACCATCAGCAGTTGCAATGGCTCTGAAATCCTGCGGTATTGAAGATGCATACATTAATATTATTAATAACATCTATGAAAATGCAAGTGCAAAGATTCTGCTATTTGAAAATACAACACACATAAAAATTGGAAAAGGAGTGAGACAAGGTGGCACCACATCTCCGAAGCTCTTTAATGCCACATTGGAAAATGTCTTTCAATCACTGAACTGGGAAAACAAAGGAATAAAGATTAATGGAGATTATTTAACCCACCTTCGTTTTGCTGATGACATAGTCATTTTTGCAACTACCCCATCAGAGCTACAGAGTATGATGCAGGAACTTGCTGACAAGAGTAAATAAGTGGGATTAAAAATGAACTTTCAGAAGACAAAAGTGATGTTCAACGCTTTTACAAGAAATGAAGATTTATCGATTGATGGAGAAAAGCTGGAGATAACAGACACGTACGTTTATCTTGGACAGCAGATATCAAGTGAGGGTCACATTGGTGAAGAAATTAATCGGCGTACAAAACTTGCCTGGAGAGCTTTTGGAAGAAACAGCATAATTTTCAAGAGCAATATGCCATTATGTCTTAAAAGAAAAGTGTTTGATCAATGCATCCTTCCAGTGCTTACGTATGGTGCAGAGACGTGGACCTTAGCTAAAAGAGACATACAAAGGCTGCAGACAACTCAAAGCAGCATGGAGAGGTGCATGCTTGGTGTAACCAGGAGAGATAAGAAGAGGAACACGTGGATCCGAAAAATGACAAGAGTGGAAGACATCATGATCAGAGTTAAATCCCTGAAATGGCAGTGGGCTGGACATACTGCCAGAAGAACAGACCATCGATGGACAGCCGAAATTTTAGATTGGATTCCAAGGGACAGGAAAAGACCCAGAAGAAGACCACATGGAAGATGGGTGGATGAAATTCGAAAGTATGCGGGAGTGACATGGAGGAGACTGGCACAAGACAGACCGTTGTGGAGGAAACTTGGGGAGACCTTCGTCCAGCAGTGGATTGATAATGGTTGACAATGATGATGATGATGATGATGATGCAGCAAGAACCACTAATATATATATATGCAGCAAGAACCACGAGATAGCAAACCCAGATTTACTGGACACATAACAACAGATACAAAGATGAAACTATTGAGCTTACAGGCCCGTGCGACTTGCGGAACACGCCGACACCAATAGTTCGTGTGGCCCCCATTGCTGGCAATAACGGCCGCTACACGCCGCGGCATCGAACAAAAGAGGCTTTGGATGTGGGCTTGGGGTATGTCGGTTCAGGCTGCTTCCACACGTTGCCACAGTTCATCAAGCATAGCCGGGGTGGTGCTTGCCGGGCCACTCGGTTGCCGATCAGCGACCTGACGTATTCAATAGGCGACATATCGGGAGAACAAGCGGGCCACGGCAGCAGTGACACCTGGTGGGCCGTGAAGAATTGTTTCCCGATGCGTGCCACGGGCGGGCGCGCATTGTCTATTTGAAACGTGGCAGCTGGCAGGTCCTGCAGGTAAGGCAGGACTACAGGCTTCCAAACGTTGGAGATGTTGTGGTGGCTGTTGAGTGTACCGGCGATGCGTACCAGAGGGGTGCGGGTGTCATATCCAATTGCTCCCCAAATCATAACGCCAGGAGACCGTTGAAGCATTTGGACACCCCTGCAATCGACGATATCTGCGGTCCTGATACACGTCACGGCCGCCGCCGTTAAATAACATGTGGGAAACAACAACGCAACCAGTCGCATGCAAGATACCACGCTGTTCGGAGCTCGTTGATTTCGAGAAAGGTGTAATCATCGGGTATCACAGAAATGACCGATCCATACGTGACATATCCAGCGAGTTGAAGTACCCAAAATCGACAGTGGTCTACGTGATTGGCAAGTGGAAGATGAGAGGTGACTTTCGGAATTGGTCGCAATTCCTGTGCCCCGACCCGGCAGACCCACAAAACTGGGAGTTAGAGACCGACGGGTGCTGGCCAGAGAAATTCGGAAGAATCGCACCAAATTGATCTGCCACATCCACGAAGAGTTTCAGCAGACATCCGGGAGTGTTCTTTCGATGAATACCATCCGTAAGGAAGCCCATCTGCTCGGTTATCATGGACGCGCTGCCGCCTACAAGCCTTTGATCACCAAGTCCAATAGCGCTGCTCGGCTAACGTGGTGCAAAGAACGTCGACAGTGGACCGTTGAACAGTAGAAACAGGTTCTCTGGGGCGACGAATCAAGGTTCACCCTCTACCGTTCGGATGGCAGGGTCTGGGTTTGGCGTCTGCCTAGAGAACGCCTCCTTCCGGAATGTATTGTGCCAACTGTGAAGTTCGGCGGCGGTGGAATTATGCTATGGGGTGTTTCTCCTGGTATGGCACGGGACCCTTGGTGGCAATTCCTAGTAGACTCAACGCCGAGACCTACTGCACCATTTTTGATGACTATGCGCTTCCTATGCTGTGTCAGTTTTACGGGGTGGTCCCATGTTACTTTCAGGATGACAATGCCACCTGCCATGTTGCGAGGTCCACCATGGCTTGGTATGATGACAATGGGGTTAATCGAATGGATTGGCTTGCGCACAGCCCGGATCATAACCCCATCGATCACCTCTGGGACGAGTTGGAGCGTCGACTTAAGGGGTGCCCCCATCGTCCGAATTCGGTGAAGGAACTGACCTGTCTTCTCCAAGCCGAGTGGAAGAAAATACCGCTAGCCGTCGTACAACACCAGACTGAGAGTATGCCCCGAAGGGTAGCAGCTGTAATTGCCGCTCGTGGAGGCTCGACCAACTATTGAAGGTGAATAAACTTCGTTTTCCTTTGCTATCACAGGTGTCCAATTACTTGTTGATAGATAATGTGTGTGTGTGTGTGTGTGTGTGTGTATGATAGAGTTCTGTATTACCAACATATAGATACGTTACCTGTGGATTATCTATTTTATTAAAATGTAAAGTTTACTGAACCAATATTTTTTACTTGAAATTAGTATTTGCGTGATAAAGCAATGAACACCTTTTTTCCGTTTCTATCTTTTTCAAATTGTAAACGAAATCTTTACAGAAAACACAGAGAAAGTCACGCTTTATGAAGTAATTTGATTCAGTGTTTTAAGATTCTCTTAAAGTCATTTGTTGAATGAGCATGAGAAATTACGACTCAATAGTTAATGTAGGTTTGCGCCATCGAACCTTCAAGTTTAGGCGTCTCAGCAACCTCATTGCAGTAATAGGTCTTTTCCTTTGGGTTACAGATCATAAAATAAAAGAAGCAAGGAACTTTAGCGAGTTATATGCCATTGTACTACCTCTCCCTTCCTTTCCCTCTATACATAGCTCTCCCATATTTCGTCAATATTTTTTTTTCTTGAAGCTGACTTCTGGAACTTCGCACTTTCTCAGCGGCATCTAGACTTTAGAGATTCAACATGCTGTAAGCCGAATGCATTAAACTTCGATGTAAATTAGTCGCAATTATTCCCTGGAGCACTTTAATTAATTAAATCGAGCTAGATGCTGTGAGAGACAGTATACAACAACAGCAGAATCAAGTTGGGGAACAAGAGTGTCTGAAGAGGGAGGGATAGGTCTGACAAATAGAGTAGGCGGAATGAAAGCTTCTTCGGATCTAGTTTCTGCTAAGCCATTTGGATTGAGAGCATCAGTCGTTGAAAAGCCAACTGTATTCGCCATGAGCATCAAACAACGTTGGAATAAAACACGATGACTGCAGTTCGAATTTCAATGCCGCGTTGGCGTTAATTGTTTTCCTGGAAAAGGGAACAACGCTGTATTATGTGTTCCTATGAGCAAATTCAGCCCATTTACTCCGACCATAATCTACAGATTTGAATTCTCTCTGTGTTAAAAGGGTGTCTGCGGGAGATATAAGGAAGCCAATGAAAGATCATGTGTTTGTCAATTAGTGCTAGCATTCGCTTTATTTTGTGGAAATCGGCCGAACGTATGAACAATATACTTTCCTCTGAATATCGGAATTCTTAACGGCTGTTTGGGGCAAGGGAAGTCTGGTGAATAGGAATGCGAAAATTCAATTATGAGTTTCTCAGAAGTTCTTTAACAGTAGTTTTTTTCTGAAATTATAAAAAGGAATTACAGATTTTCAAGAAAAAATGTTAAAAACAGCGCCCTTGTCAATGGTTTTAAGAATCTGAGTACAAATGGTTTTTAATTATTTTTTAATGGAAACTTTCTTCTGGCAGTACATTATACCGAAAGATACAGTTTCGGTGTTAGAAGATTCAACAGTGTAAAACAGTGAAGTCCAAAGCATTCGAAAAGAAAATTGACATTTTAAATGCAGCACGAAGATTATGTAAGGAAATATATTTAGAAACATTGGAAAGTAAAAAATATTGTCTTTGCATGCGTGTAAATTAAAGTGAAAACCTCACAATAATTTTTCCAGAAGCTTTTGAACTAAAGTTGTGATACCTTTTAAACTGTGTCCAATACAACAAATGAAGTTACTTATAATTTGCACGTAAATCATGAAAAATTAGTTCTACGTTTTGTTGTTTTCAGTCTTAGGGTTTAACGACCACCATGAGTAACTCTAAGGGGTATAGGCAGTCTCCCTTCCCATATTTAGGACCAATCATTCCAGAGAAATGAGAGAGCCAGTGTTGTAAGACAAACGCTCTACCCATGCCTAACCCGGGACTCGAGCCCGGGACCACTTGGACGGACGGTCAGAAGCAAGAGTTTAGACCTCTGTCAGATTTTTTAAATACAATTACATCTGTCATATTTGAACTAAATGATGCTGTTTTCCTCCGAAGTAAGTTAAAATACGATACTGTTGAAATTCAAGTACAGTATGTCAGATACACAATAGCTCCACAATCATACAAAGTACAATTTTCTATTGTAAGGCGACATTTCCAGTTTTACCAGCATCTGATGAACAGCGTGTCAAGGATTCCCCAGTGATATATGTATACTGCACACTTATACGGTGGTTTAAAAGAACAAAAGCTTTTGGAGAGCGAGTTCAGTCACCGGGAGACAAGTTTAACTGTTTTACCATAAGCGATGACCGCATACTTTCAAAAGAAACCGACCCCATTCTAACAGATATGACAGTTAATTGACTAATCGTGTGAAAATTTATAAATACTATGTGACGTACTGTCGTGGCCAAAACATGTGTCAAGACGACAAACTTGCAGCGAGGCACTCGTTCCGCGTAGCTCAGTTGGGAGAGCGACTTATGCCGGAACGAGGGGACACGGGTTCAATGCCCGTCGAGCACAAACTTACGTTTTCACATTGGCGCCCGGTTGTGGAAAATGGATCCACTGGCCGTTGGGTTCTTCGAAAAATGTGTGATGTTTGTTCCACACATTGTTTGGAATTAATGAAAAATTCTTACTTTGGTTCAAAGAAAAAAACAATTAAGAGGGAGATGATGTGACGCAGTACAGAGGTGAAAACATGTGTGAAGACGACAAATCTTCAGAGAGACATTCTGCCCGCGTAACTCAGTAGGGAGAGCGACTTACTCCGGAGTGAGGGGACACGGTTTCGATGCCCTTCGTGCACAAACTTGTGTTTTCACAACTATTAATAGTAAATTGAGGGAACAATTACGTTAAATGCAACCGGAGTGCAACGTCTGCCATGCAGATTTTCTATGCGACGTTGAGAGCAGAACATACCAAAAATCATGATACGTTTTCAAAAATTTATGGATTGAATGCATGACATTTTAATTTTTTTTTTAATTGCTAGATTTTTAGGGTTTCATTGTAAGATGTATGATTTCCACCATCGCAGTACCTTCACCCGAAAATTATTCATCAATATTTATATGCGTGAGTATCACTTCAAAAAATATTACTTCCGATGATATTTGAAACACTCCTTTTGAGCTATTGAAGTTCTACGGAATGTGCAAAAAATCCATTGATGCTAAGTACACTCTTTCCAAAAAAAAAAAAAAAAAACAATACCCAGAAGGAAGCATCCAATCGAGAAGAAAATTTATTTGTACAATTTACATGTATCGGAAAGGAAATGATTAAAATTCCAGAGCAGTTGGGCCATTTATTCGGATAAAACAGCTGCACGAGTAAAACAAGTCAGTACGTTGTAGCGCCACTTCTGGCAAGCTTTTACCTGGCGTTGTATAGACGCATACAGTTCACGGATACTGTCCTGAGGTGTAGCATGCCAGATGGGGTCCGAATTGCGGGCCAGTTTGCCGAAACTCCGGGATGGGCGTAAGTGGCATCCCATCATGTCCTAAACATTTTCGATCGGTGAGAGGTCGGGCGATCGCGGTGGCCATGGAAGGGTGTCGATATTATTGAGGCATGACTGCGAGAGCCATGCGGTTTGTGGCCGGGCATTATCCTGTTGAAAAATTGCTCGGTGATTCGACAGGAATGGCATTACAACAGGTTGTAGAATGTCGTCAACGTACCATTCAGCATTGAGGGTGGTACGGAAGACTACCAAGGGTGTCCGGCTATCGTAGAAAATGGCTCCCCAGACAGCCACTCCCGCTGTGCAAACCGTGTGCCGTTTCACTGTAGCGGCAGGATCCGTGAGCTAGCCGGCTCGTCTACAGACAGTTATGCACTCGTCATCGGCGCCTAGGGCAAACCGTGATTCATCACTGAAGGCAACACGACGCCACTTTACACTATCCCACGTTGATGGGGAATAACACCCCTGCAACCGGAGCAGGCGTAGCACGTTAGTCAGTGGTATGCTGCGGAGTGGTCTCCTCAAACGTAGTACCTGTGCCGCAAGTCGTCTGGCAAATAGCCAATTGTCCTTTCCGTACCTGTAGACGATCCAGCAAGGCCACTGATGGTTGAGAGCGACAAATTCAGTTCTGTTCGTGCGGCTCTAACAATCTCTCAATCCTGGCATTCTGTCGTTCCCCTCGGCTGTCTACTATCCACGTGCCTCTGGGTTGTATCACCCTCGATCCATTGGCTCCAATACCATACGATTGACGCATCACTCCGACTCAAATTCCTGGCGATTCGGCGACTTGACCAGCCGGAATCTCTCAAACTACACTGCTGGCCACCCAAAATGCAACACCAAGAAGGACACGAGATATCAAAGCCAGATTTACTGGACAAATAATAACAGATACAAAGATGAAACGATTGAGCTTACAGGCCCAAGCGACTTGCGGAACACGCAGACACCAATAGTTCGTGTGGCCCCCCATGGCTGGCAATAACGGCCGCTACACACCGCGGCATCGAACAAAAGAGGCTTTGGATATGGGCGTATGGTATGTCGGCCCAGGCTGCTTCCACACGTTGCCACAGTTTATCAGGCGTAGCCGCGGGTGGTGCTTGCCGGGCCGCTCGGTTACCGATCAGCGACCAGACGTGTTCGATGGGCAACATATCGGGAGAACAGGCGGTCCACGGCAGTAGTGACACCTGGTGGGCCGTGAAGATTTGTTGCACGATGCGTGCCACGTGCGAGCGCGCATTGTCCTGTTGAAACGTGGCCGCTGGCAGGTCCTGCAGGTAAAGGAGGACTACAGGCTCCCAAACGTCGGTGATGTAGTGGTGGCTGTTGAGTGTACCTGCGATGCGTACCAGAGGAGTGCGGGTGTCATATCCAATTGCGGCCCAAACCATAACGTCAGGCGACGGACCGGTGTGGAGATGCATAATGCAGGCGTCATACAGTCTCTCGCCGCGGTGCCGCCACACGCGGATCCGACCATCGTGCTGTTGCAGGCAGAAGCGGGATTCGTCGGAAAAGACAGTGTCATGCCATTCCGTAGTCCAGGTGCGGCGTTCAGAAGCCCACTGCCGCCGCACTCGCCGGTGGTGTAACGTCAATGGTAATCAGAGCAATGGGCGTCGTGCGACAAGTCCCCGCTCCTGCAGACGATGTCGAACGGTACGTCCTGACACAGGTTGTTGCGCAACACACCCTAATTCCTGCGCGAACGTTCGTGATGTGGCAGTGCGAGCCATCAATGCCCGCCGCAGAACATACCGGTCTTGGCGTTCGGTGGTGTGCCGCAGCTGCGGCAATCGCTCACGTCGGTCCGTCCGTCCCTCCTGCACCCACCGAATCTATACTCGCCTCACTGTGCCTGGATGTTGTCCCACACGGGCGCCGATGTCTCGGTACGATAAACCGCTGTCGCGATAAGCCACTATTCGTCATATGTCGGACACCGAAACGTGCTGGAATGACTGCCGTATTCTGAGACGAGGCATCAGGAAGCTTCCCACGCACAGGTCCGGCAGCACAACACACTTCCACTACTTACACCCCGCCCTCTGTGCATCCTTCTTATAGTGTTTCTCGGTGGCGTGCCGGGCGCCCATGATTTGCATATGCCCTGCAATGCTAATCGTTTGCATGCCCTCTCCCGGGCGACGCATGCTGCGAATTTCAGGCCAATCGGATGCTTTCTTCTTGGTGTTGCATTTCGGGTGGCCAGCAGTGTATTTATATATCCTCTCTGAAACCCACCCAAACGCTCGTATTACCCACCGATCTGACGTCGGGTCATTTGCATAGTCCGTGGAGAGTAATGCAGCAGCAATTAGCTGTCACAACTGTCCCTGATATACCCTCCTTGATGCGCGATTTCCGTGCCCTGTGGTGGGCCATTGTTTAGTCATTGGTCGTTATTTTTTAATCATTTGCATATTCGGCTATGAGGTACTTACTTGCCTGTGGAGTTTCATCAGGATCAAATGACTATCCAGGCGTGCTTCGTTTTTCTTTTTTTTTTTTTATTGCTAAGATTGCATATAGTGTTAATGGTCCCGCAGAATAACCGCTTTATTCAGCAGAGAGATTATTCGCTTATAAAAGAGTTTCGTTTCATGATCAAAGAGTCACATTATTTCTTCCGAACGTGTCATTAATGATTCTAGTAACTTGTTGACACATACACGATCACCTGTTTGAATTTCCACGATTTACAGTTTCCTTTCAAATTTAAAATGAGGTTCGTAAACACCGATGTGGTTTTCCACCCTGGCCATTAAATGTATTAAATGTAACAACATTTGACTTGATTCCTTTCTCGTTTTTTTAACGACATGCGTATCCTTGACCTCTCCAAAACGTCCACTGTGATGATACCCAATGCCACACTGTGAAACATTTTCTGAATTTCACCAGCCATTTCCGCGATTTTTTTCGTGAATTAAAGTAACATGTTTAATCTTTTCCGTGAAATGACGCAAAGAAACCTGAATTTCACGGATTTTTCATAAGCCAGAAAATTTCGAAATTTTCAGAAACCTTTCCCCCGTTCCTTTCGTATATTAACGGTAAACTGCCGTTTTTAAGAGATGTTAACGGTAATTTTGAATTTTCTTGAACATTTCCCCAATTTTTTTTTTTTTTTCGTGTTAACAGAAAAAATTCTGTTCTTACTTTTCCTTATCCATGTAACGGATAATTTCCGATAATAGGATAGATTGGCGAGAATACTTGAGGTTTGATTAATTATTAAATTTCAGTCGCCTGTCAGAGGACGTGGTTTTAAATTTCTGTAGTGAGATCAGATATTTTGGACAGCGTGTTACATGAAATTTTGGTTATTGTAGCACCAGTTATTCATTTCCTTCTTCTCCATTTGGTGCACCAGCTGGTGTATATTTCGTTACCGTAAGAAACTGGGAATTTAAATGTTTGTAGATGTGATTGCATGATGTCTATGCATAGTGTGGATCCCTTAAGACAAAAAGTGTTATAGAAAATTTTATATTTAGGATTTTTGTGAACTAATACAATAAAGCAGTACATTTCATTTTGTATATAACGGAAGTCATTGTTAATTTAAGAAGATCTCGAATTCCAAAACATTCTGTTGTTTAGAAAAATGACGATTAAAAAATATATAGTTCGTCATAACTCCTCCTACCGAAGAAATATAATTATTACAAACCTATTACAAAAGAATCTCCAACAGAAAATAAAATTACTAATTCACCCACATTAATAGCTAAAACCATTTCACCATCGCGCGGTTCGAGTATCTCCAAATTTTTATTTTGTACGTGACTATGCGTTACGTGTCTTTCTTACTCAATCGGTAGGACGCGCGGTTGTCGTTGAAAGCGAATCTGGTTTGAACTCTACCAGGGGCAAAGGGAAAGATTTCCAAACTCTTATTTCTTGTAATACTATTATTGGCATATTTTCACTGTATTCCATGTAACCACTTCCTTCAGAAAACATGAAAATTTTCATCGTCCTGGAGCGAGAATCGAATGCACACCTCTCAATTTCCGGTCGAGCATGCTAGTAATTACACTACCCAGGACAAGGAAATTTCAAGCAACTGAACGTAGATATCTGAGAACTTTCAGATTTGCGCTAGTCGAAGCTATTCCTGCCCATCATGGCAGCTCACGACCTTTGAAGAGACGCTACGATGGGGCAGGAATAGCTTCGACTACCGATGAACTAATAGGTTTAATGACCACCGTGGGTAACTCTTAGAGCTAGAAATAGTCGTTCATCCCTTATTTGGGGCCAGTGCATTCAGGGAGGGGAGAGGATAAGCACATCACCCATGTCTCGCCCGCAACTGGACCTCAGGCCTGTCTTCAACGGATAGCCAGAAGCCAGTGCTTCTCACCACTCAGCAACAGAAGTGGCTTAGTTCAATGTCCCTTGAGGACTTGTTGAGAAAATTCCAATTATGATTAGTGTATTTATCCTTCCTGTTTCAACCGTCTTACGATGGTTATCCAAGAAATATGTTCTTACCGGAATGAATGGTGGCATTATAAAACAGAAAATTTAACGTTTGAATGTTCACTGATTGCACAGAATTTTTTCAAGAGATGCCGGATACACTTTGTATTTTTTTTTTTTTTTATCTTGGAAAATAAATGTGGAAAATGAACGAATATTCTTTAGTTTCAATATTCGAGAATGTTAGTTGGTGTCTATTGTATGGTGCCATCCTCTTTTGATCAGTAGTCGTTCTATTCTCTCTCAAGAATGTTTTTGTTCTAAATTTAGTATCATGATTAAAGACACGTTACTATGCATATGAAATATAGATTGATGCGTTAGTTTTGCAGTTTTTTCTGGCTGATTTCTCTAAGGAAAGTGTACCATGAGCTACATACCACAGCACCATATAACGGCATAGTTTTTATTTGAAAAGCGTTCAGTTTGAAATTAATGCTGAAGACAGCATTGAGTGTTGAGGGCGAAATATAGTCATATTTTTTCGTGTATATTTTAATGGTTAAAATGCGCAAACGAGAATCGTACATCTCTTTAAGCAAATTTGTGCAATCAGTGAACATTGATTCAGACGCTTAATCTACTTTATAACGACATTAAGACATGCAATCACAATTGCCTTATTGCAACAACGTCATAACAGGGCTAAAGGAGTAAGTATACATACGTTCTTCGGTAAGCCAATCTCGAACTGATAATTTCATAGGTTAAGACAAGTAGATTTATATTCTCGTTACATTGTTGTTACATATTTTCTGCCTAGTGTTGATCTAAATTGTTCTTTGCATCTTTGAGTTCACTATTAATAAGGCAAATGTTTTAACAACGGCTGAGGGCGAAAATCAAGTGATAACAATATATTGTTGCTCGCATTTTGACGGTTTCAAGTGAAAAAATAACGAGATGGAGCATAAGATTTTCTAACTGAATCTGAGAGAGTTAGAGGGAATCCCGCATGCAGCATCATGGAAGACACTGAATCATCAGACTTGCTCTGAATTTCAGGTTTTGAATTGTCATACGTGCTTAAATTAAGAAGTAAAGTATGTTTCAAAGTATTTTCACAACATTAGATTTCGAATTGATTATGGATTTCTTTAGTTAGAACTGTAAAAGGATATCGAATTTTTAGACGCATGCTGAAAGTAACATGTTGTGCTCAAATACCGCAGCATGGAAGGAAGTGTGATCTTGCCTCTTTGGACCACAGTTGGAAGTCAGTATTGAATTCACAGTGAAATAATCGTTAAAAAGCCTAAAGAATAACTTTTTTCGTGATACTCTTTAATTTACACAACAAGAATTTTGAAAAAAGTCCGCATCTGTCGTCCTTAAAATGAAAGTTTATGAATGATAATTCGAAATTTTGTCTTCATTATACACTCATCGTAAAAAAAATAGTTGCACCCAGAAGGACGTGTCAAATTGCAATGCTATTCGGGAGGAAGGTAAAGGTGACAAAAACAATAAATGATTAAACACTGAGACTGATTTGGGCAATATTTATTGAGCTACACACCAATAAGCAGTGTCTCTCAGTATGGCGCCGCACTACCATGTTTGCTCACACAGCACGCCAGACGTGTCGGCATGAAGTTGTACAGGTTCCTAATGGGGTCCTGCGATAAGTTATCCCATGCAGCTTGAATCTTCTTACGCAATTCCTGCAGATCGTGCGGTAGGGGTGGAGTGTGGATAGCGGGTCCAATAGCATCCCACACATTTTTAATCGGCGATACGTTTGGCGATGCGGCTGGCTACGGCAGAGTGTCAGTACCTTGAAGGCAACTCTCGAGACAGCAGCAGTATGCGGACGAGCGTTATCCTGTTGGAAACTCGCACCCGAGTGAGAGGTCAGAAAAGGTAGGGCCACTGGCTGCAGGACTCATTATCTTAACGTTGTGGTGTCAAAGTGCCTGTAATTAACACCAAAGGTGATCTGGCATCGCAGGCAATTGCACCCCACACAATGACATCAGGCCTTCTGGACATCTGACGCTCGATAACAAACGATGTGCTGACCACGGTGTCTCCACACACGGATTCGTTGGTCGTCTCCTCCAAGACAAAAGCGGGATTCGTCTCTGATTATCACTCGTTACCATTCTGGGTGGCTTTATGACAGTCTGGCACCCTTGCAGTCATTAGCGACGATGCAATGGTGTTACGGGCAGTCGTCGTAAAGGTCTGCGTGCGTGTAGTCCTACGTCGTGCAGCCGTCTTCCATTGGTGCTGCACTACTCCGACGAAGCATGGAGGGCACCACTGCTCGCTGAATATCCGCAATCGTGACTCTCGGGTCACTCCGCGTAAGTCGGACAACCCGTCGGTCCTCTTTCTCCGTGGTTTGTCTCGGTCGCCCAAACCCTTCCTGTCGCTGCTGCGTGCCTTGTTCTATCCACTTCTTCTAACAGCGTGCTATGGTGATATTCGAACAACCAGCAAGGCGCGCAATACGGCAAAAAGACCATCCCGCTTCCCGGAGCCCGACGATGCGGCTCCTCTCGAACTCCTCCAACTGCTCGAGTTGCTTCCAAACTTTTCTCCGAGTTATACTTCACTTGCAAAGGATACAACCAACAAAACAGCATGAGTGAGAATGGCAATCACACGCAACGGGACGATTTTATATAGCCGGTCAGGCACAGCGCTACGACCCCTCCTTGCTTGCGCCACATGCGCGGCCGTGCGTGGTACTTGAACCATTAGCATGTCTTACAATGTCAAACCTACACACCTAGTTTCATTCTTGTCGGTTGCTTCCTTCTGGGTGCAACTATTTTTTTGACAATGAGTGTAGCTACAATAAATCAATGGATATTTGAATAAGGAGAAATAGAGATATATATCGCCCTCATTATGTTTACGAATCCACGACTAAATGATGGTTAATTATTTTTAAGTTGTGTGAATGAATTTATCATGTCACAGTGGAATGTCTAATAATGCTTGGGCCGCAATTAATAAATATTTTTCAATTATGATAAAATCATTTTTGTTAGTTACGGAAAGGCATAACTGCTTCTGCTTCTATTCTTATTAACACACTTAAGTACACATAAGATTTTTCTTAAGGATCACCGCAGGGAGCGAAAACAAAATATCGAGTCGGCGGTTATCGTTCTCACCAGAACCAATTGCTCACAAATGCAAATTCTAGAATATGGCTGGTAAAGTTCAGTGGGAATAGATTGTGTGTCTCCGTCTAATGGTGTTGCAGCCACGACGTTATTACGGTTTGTGTTCCTCGAAGATAGTGATTAAATTTATACGTTAGATTTTGAGAGCTAAGCGATGAAACTAACTTATTAAGATACAGAGTTTCAAATCATTGGATTTGAATTAACTAGCAAGAATTCCTGATAAAATCGAACCTATACGAAAAGTGTTTGGTTCGGAGTTTGATATTTAGCTTATGTGTAACATTCAATTCAATCCAAAAATTAAGTGAGTGATCATCAACATATTTTCCATACCAACAAATTGGCCAAATTTGGAGCTACAGCAGCGCAGCTTGTCTCATAAGATTGTGAAGTTCCCTTTCAATGTTTTCATATCAGTTTATCTAGAAACGAGGAGAAAGCGAATGCCCGCAAGAAATAATTCTTCACAAATACATGAATAACATATACTTAGCACTGTTGGCATATAGATGTTGCACATTTTACTGTTTGCCACGAAGTCGTCCTTCAGAAAAATATAAAATTACATCGCACTGGACGGGAATCAAACCTGCATCTCCGGATATACGTTCGAGCATGCTACCCTCACCCAAGACAACGAAGTTCCAAGCGTCGACGCTTCGGTTAAGCGGGAGTTGCTTCGACTATCACACATCCGGAAAGTTGTTCGGATTCCTAAACTACATCTGCTTATGTTCAGTTCCTTGGAACTGCGTCGTCTGGGTGTTGCAACGGAAATCAGTAAAATGTGGGTCATCTATATGCCGGCAATCATATGAGTTTTTCTATTCTCACAGTTTACACAAGAAAGGAGTTTTATCAGTGTAGAAGAGCATTTACCAAATTTCCAAAATATTTTTGCATAAACCATTGAACCGCCAGGCTATTATAGCCACAAAAGAACTCCAATAGAAATTATATTTACATTTTATCATTAAAGATTAAAAATCACGTTTTAAAAAATACAAAAATTACGTGCATGCAAGTAAAAGCATCTTCTTCAGGGCATAGTTTCGTTTTACCTGCGATAATGATAATTATGTAATGAAAAAAGGTTTAGAGAAACCATTAATGAGCACCCAGTACTTAAAATTTAAAACAAGTTTTTGGCTGCTGTTTCAGATGATGATATTTTATTTAGTATGATCCTATAAGAATCGATAACAGTCTTTAAATATTCAAACTGAGGGCTTTTTTGCTCAAAATAACCTTTCAAACTCTCCATGCGTGTAGGGTCGCGGGTGGCCTAGTGGTCAACGTTCGTGACTGCCACGGAGAAGACTTCGGGTTCGATCTAAGGCAGGTACGAACGCTCGAACCACTAAATATCCGCCGTGCGTTGGATGGGCACGTTATGCCGTCGGACCCCAGGTATTGGCCCTCCGGTAATAAATAAGGGCGTCTTCCTCCCCCTTTCGACCTCGCTTCTGTGTCACTTTCCTACCGGGCACTCTAGCCCAAATCTCCTAGTTTCCTATATCTAAGGGTTGTTTAAGACCTGGGGTCAGACACTCCCTTCCTAAAATCCTCTACATATGATCTGATCTGATCCATGCGTGTAAAATAAATTCTGCAGATCCTCCACATTGGTATTATAAGTACCTCATGAATGCCTCCAGAAAAAACGGCATTCGACGCAGATTACGGTTTATCATGGTCACACAAAATAAGTTCAAATGGCCCACAAAAACAAATGCATTTTATAACACGTGAAATCATAAGTCGATTGTGTTTTACTTTACCCTGTTAAATTTTCCACCCATAACTAGAATCTAGTTGTGATCTTACGTTTGACCCAAGTACAGCCAGCCCAAAATCAATACATTATTCGTGTGTGCAGGGAACACGTCATGCTTTTGAATTTTGTCCGCAAAATGTCATAAACACAGGAAGCAAAGTACAGAATTTTGATGTCGCAGCCGTATATTCATTCACTCTTATAAATGTCAGAAGTGAACTATCTGATTTGCTCATTATTTTTATTTTCAAATTTTGCTGAAATTTAAGATCTGGATTAGGTCTACGCAATATTTTAATATTCAATTCTGTTCCAAAGAATGCGAGGACAGCTGATGTTTCGGCAAATAATCAGAAATATTCATGATTAAGAAGACAAAACACATTCACATTCTAGAATGTGTTTCATTCTAGACAAAACGCTTCAAACATTCCATTAGTTATGTAAGGATATTAAGTTATCACTGCCACTGCTCCACTGATGAAACAGAATAAAGGCACTAAAATAATCCAGTAATTAATACAAAACATGACAAAGGGAGGGATTCTGTTTTTTTTCTGGTAACGAAACGAGTATGGCACAGTGCAAGTTTACTTCCATGCTTTTCTACTAAACGCCGGGTAGCTGTCAGCAGAGTGCTTAACAGATACCCTTAGCCGGAGCAGCAGGATATTGTGCTCACGGGAATCAGAATTTAAGATTGTACATGAGCTGTGGATGGAGAATATTGAATGCTTAACTGCAAGAAAGCGCAATATATTTTCACTGCTGTAATGGTGCTTTTCAGATCACATAGAATATTAATTCAATTTATTTTCAAAGTAATATTGTCACTCAAAGAACGTGTTTCAATCGTAAATGTTTACGCTAATTTGATAAAATTTCCTGAAAAATGGTGAGTAGTGCACATGCACATGCGGTCCCACAGACCAAACGCCACTGCTTTTCTCTAACGGATTTCATGCGGTCTTCCTGTTTCTTGAGCTCCTGGGTATATAAACGGGAAAAATTAAAATATGGAAGGCATTCGCAGGGATAGAAAGGAAAACATGTAACAGCAGGTGGAGACGTTTGGCACGAAAAAAGACACAATCATAAATCTAATAAACATTTTATAACAACATGCAAAAGTGTGCACATTACGCGTACACAGGGTCACATCAGAAAATGTTATCAAGGTGAGATTCATGAAGAAACCTAAAAGTGTCTTAATAAAAAACGTGATTACCTCCTACGGAGAGACAGCCCTCATAGCGACAATACATACTCATCACCATTTTGTTGATGAAATCTGGAGCCAAAGAATTCCATTCCTCATCAGCCACTTTACAGAATGCGAGAAGATATTCTGGAAAGTGGCTACTGAACTGCAACGTGTCATCCTAGGTAATTCCAAGCATGCTGTCTAGGGCTCACGTCGGGAGACCTGGCTGGCCAGCTCATTCGCCGAATAACCTCGCTCAGCAGGAAATCATCAACAAGCTGAGCCCTGTGCGGGCAAGAGTTATCAACCATTAAAAGTACCTGAATTCCAATAGCTCACCGAAAATGTCTGATATAAGGCTCTCGTATCTCGTTCCTATAACGCTCAGCATTCACATTGCCTCCTGCGAACACGAAGAGTGGTGTGTGGCCGTTGAACAAAATGCTCGCCCACACGAGCAGACCACCGCATCCGAAGTAATCTCGTTCTCAGATGTTTGCAGGTGCACTAGGGGTTCTGTGTTCCCTCCAGATGAAATGCTGACGCGAATCCGTTTGTAAACTGAATGACGACTCGTCTTTAAAAAGAACACTGGCTCTCTCGTCTGGGCGTCAACAACGATGTTGCCTGCACTCGTTCAAGCGGGCTCTCCTGTGAAATGCGGTTAGCGGGAGACAAACCATGGGCCTCCTGAATTAAAGCTAATTGCATTAAGCATTCGATATATCTATTGCCTTGATACCATAGTCCCAGTGGTAGCGGAGAGCTTCGAAGACAATTCCCGGGCTGTATACGACCTATGACGCCGTGCGGTTCAAGTGACACCGCGAACCTCGCGAAGTGTCGAACGCCTTGTGTGACCTTGGCTTTGTGACACCTCACTGGTGTTGTTGAGTTATTACCATAACCGTGAAAGCACTCTAGAGTTCATATTCAAGACCGTTGCAGCCTGTGTCTGAAACTGACCTGCTTTTATTCCCCCTATCGCTCACCACCGTACAGCGTCGGGTATACGTACATGTACGAGACAGAAGGAAAACACTTGCAGCCAACGCAACACTACTTACACGCGCTGTGAACGAGAAGTGCCTCTGCCGTTCCCCGTAACTCAATTTATGTATTGGACAGCGTTTTGCTCCCTGATAGGTAAATATCACTGTGGCATTTGTTTCTCATGTCTATTTCCATATGTCCTGTGGACATCGTAACGTTTCATCGAGCGCTTTGGCATATATGACCGCTATTGCCTTCTGGATTGTAATTTTGGGCACCAATGTATGCTTAAATACCAAGTGAAAGTGTTGTGTTCATTCTTGGAGCTGTGATTTACTTGTTTGACTGGAATCATTGAATTTATACTAGAGAGAAAATTCCTCTCCTTTTTCCTGTTGCAATAATGGGGTACGGGCTGTTAGCTTAAAAATGGTAGAAGTATTTCTCTGCCAGGATTGCATTATTGAAATTCTTAATTTCTGACCAGGAAACAGTTCATTAGTTTCTAAAGAATGCAATTCGGTAATCTTTGTCAAAAAGTTAAATTGCCATCAAACATTTCTTCGCCAAATGGGATTCCTCGTTTAGGATAACCATGATCATTTCAATTAAAAGGAGTTAAATTTTCGTTCTTCTCTGAATATCAAAGCTCGTCATTCTTCAGCTCAAAGCCGTTTTCCTTGTGTTTGCTTCTGCGTTTAACATCCACCATGAACAACTCTTTGAACTACAAGCGGTACCCCGTCTTTAATTTAAGGCCACTGTTTCCAGAGAATGGACGAAGACATTAGACCCGTACCTCATCTGGGATTCAAACCCTGGCCCATCACTGATGCAATGTCAGAAACCAGCTCTTCACACCATTCGGCCACCGAAGGGGGAAGCTTAAATACAAATATTTTTATTACAATTATTTTATTGCACACATTTAAAACTTACAGTTACATGAAAATACAATACACCAGGAGGAATCTGAACACATTGGTTGTAAGGCAATTCCCCCTATCAGATGTAAGAAAAAGAAGAAAACATATGGCATACATGAAGGCAAGTAAGATGGTTATGACAGAAGCACCACTGTTAGCAGCATGATTGTAACTACAATTTAAGGATAGGGTTGAGATTCGTTATGTAGATCAGGGTGATTTACAATGTAATTTCGCAGAGACAAGGAAAACTTTTTGATATTTTCCAGGGATCTGATGCTCTCTGGGAGATTATTCCATAGGATTAATGACTTTATACAGTATGCTATTTAAACTATAATTAAGTCTAACACACGGCTGATATAATTTGTTGTTAGCAACAGATCTGGTGAAGATAGAATAATCCAGATATTTGATGTCAGATTGAAAAATAGGCAGTTAAAGTAAGATGCATTATTTTAAAAAACATGATACTTAGTTTCAAGGTAAAAATTTCATGAATTTTTTTAATATTTAGATTTAGACATAATGGTTTTGAATGAGACATGTAATCTGTGTTCAGCATATAGCGAACAGATTTCTTCTGTAATTTGAGCAAGCATAACTTATTGTTTGCACTTATATTTGTATACCAAGATTTCAGACAATAGGAGAGATGGGTATAAATAAAAGCATAGTAAACTGTTTTTAGGACATTGATAGGGAAGAGATGCTTAATTTTAATAAGCAGGCCAACCTGTAAAGAAACTGTTTTTAAAACAAACTGAACATGCGTATTCCTGTTAAAGAATTCATCAAACCAAACACCAAGATACTGAACTTTGTCCACAATTTTAAGGGGGAGATCATTAATAGTGACTGGAAAGTTATTTATGTCCTCTCTTTTATGAACATTTCGGAAATATACGGCGTTGGTTTTTAGAATATTAAGTGATAATTTGTTAGAGCATAACCAATGAGATAAATCTGATAGATCATAACTGATCATTATCTGTAACTTATGCAAATCATGACATTTTTTGAAAAATGACAGTGTCATCAGCGCATAGCAAAGCATGAGTTGATTACAGGCACAGAGGAAGGTCATTTATATATAACAGGAACAGTAACGGTCCCAATACCGAACCTTGAGGCACTCCACATGAAATATTAAGTAGATCGGAGTTTATTTTATTTACAGTGACATACTGTTTGCGATGAGAGAGGTAGCTCATTAAGAAGGAAAGAATTTTGCCAAGAAAACCGTATTTGGGTAATTTATGTAACAGAATGTCGTGATTCACCGTGTCGAAAGCTTTTTGGAAATCAATAAAAACACAAATATTATAATAACTGTCATCTAGTGCTTCGGAAATGAAGTTTGACAACTTAGCAACAGCCATTTCAGTAGATCTGTTTCTTTGGAAACCGAACTTTTCCAAAGAGAGCATCCCATGGGTGTGTAAAAAATCAACCATTCTGCTGTGAATAGACTTTTCAAAAATCTTACTCAAAACGGGTAAGAAAGATATCGGTCTGTAATTACAGGTAGATTTTCTATCTCCTTTTTTAAAAATAGGAATAACCTTAGCGATTTTAAGACTGTCAGGAAACTGACCTGAATAAAGACTCAGATTAATAATATGTGTTATTAGTGGTGCTAAAATAGAGATCGAGTCTTTTATGACTGCTATTATAATTCTCTCAACCAGCACTTCTTTTTAGGGACAATGAAGTGATAATATTATAGGTTTCAGTATTATCCAAAGGGCGTAGAAACATTGAAAAAGGAACTTCCTTAATTTTGGATAAAGAAGCATAACCTTTAGTATTTGTGGGCAAGTTTTGCTGAGATGCTAAATTATGAGCTATGTTAATGAAGTAATTTTTTAATTCATTAGCGACTGATTTTGAATCAACATTAAAATTACCAGAATTTCATTTTAACGTCAGCGGAGTTTCAGTAGCACAGGATCGTTTGTTGTTAAGTGCTGATTTGATTATTTTCCATTTTTGATATGAGTTATTTCCTGCATCTGAAATAGCGAGGTTTTAATAAGCAACTTTCGCATGCTGAATAACATTTCTTAGGGCATAATTATACCTTTTATACTTATCACGTAAATGACTGTTATGAGGATTCTTTCTACTTTTTTTACGAAGCTTATCCTTTTTTTTATTGATCTAATGATTCCATTGGTTATCCAAGGTTGGATCTTAGTGTCATATTTAGTATTAACTACCTTGTGAACGGTTGTGATCTCAAGGAAATCATTCAAAATACCTTGCGAAATTTCGGTAGCTATAGTTGGACAAGTTGTATTGAAGATACGCGACTTGTCCCAGTCAAAATTAGAAACTAGGTCAGCTAACGTGGTGTATTCACAATAGGAGATTGTTTTGTGGTTAATTGAGTAATGGTAATTTGTAAAAACTGGAACATGAATGAAGACAGGGTTGTGATCACTAATACTAAAATCAATCACTCCGGACTCTAAAGCAATATTAAGTAAGTTATTACCAATATGGTCTAGAATATTGGCACCACGAGTTGGTAAAGAAATGTACATCTGAAAAAAATTGCCTGATAGCATATTAAGATAGATTTCACTTAGAGATAGGTTGTTAATGTTAATATTAATATCTCCCAGAAAAATGCAATTTTTATTTTCGTTATTTTTTTTTTAATACTATCAAAGCATTCACAAAAGGTTTTTCGATCACTACTTGGCAATCTGTAGATAACGCCAATAATTAGGTTTTTGGACTTGTGACTTTTGATTTCAATCCAAAGCATTTCACAATAATCAAGTACAAGGGACATATTATTCAAGTCATCACGAATAAAGTAGGTGATGTGAGACTTCAAGTATAGGCCTACTCCACCAGAACCCTTTATATTCAGTAATGAATTATTCCGATTTCTAACTTTGCATTCAAAATTATAGTTGCTGAGATTAAAAAACTTCTTTTGTTTCTCATCAATTAAATGAGTTTCGCTAAGTGCAATTACAGAAAAATCATGATTCAATTGTGATAGAAAAATTTGAAGCTTATCAAATTTAAAGTTAATGCTTTGAATATGTAAGAGTGACATACCAACTTGATATGTAAGAGTGACATACCAACTTGATATGTAAGAGTGACATACCAACTTTGTCGATTTCATCAGAGAGATCATATGAAAATACCTTTTCACAAGTACAGTCCGGATGGTAATAATATAGGTAAGGGTCACATATTTGTTTCGGGCCAGCCATTAATCAGAGCAGATGGAGGGTGAATGTCATTGTAATGCTTAGTTAATTTTTTCCGTGTCACTAACAGACTGAATGTGCAGTGCAAGCAAGTCCTTATCTTTGCGGGCAAAGATCCTACCGTTTCGATCCGTCCACACGAAATTCCACCCACATTCTCTTTTCCTTGTTTGCACTAGACAAAGAAGACCTTTACTGGCAGGGCAAAGATGATCATTTACATAGATTGGACTGCCGTCATTAAAACCAATGGCATGGGTTGTAAAGTTTCCATTTTTTTCCTGAAGTTTTTTGCAGTCATGAAGAAAGCATCACACTTTCTTCGATTGACAAATCTCACAATGATATTTTTTCGTGATGGGTTTCCAGGAGTGGGCACCCAGTGGACTGCATGCGTCTCCTGAATGATGTCTAAATCAACACCCACCTTACTAGCCACTTCACAAATAATGTCATCAGCGCTAGATCCTTGTTCATATGGCACACCTTTCATTTCAAGGTTTTCACGCCGGAGATATTGATCAGTTTCTTCCAATCTATTCTGCAGAATCATAACTTCTTTTCGTAATTCTTGATTATTTAATTTTAGATCATTATTTACTTTGTGGATGTCATTTAGCTTAATGAGAATGTCATCATACTTGTCACTCATAAATTTTACACTTTCGTGGAGAGCGAGAATGGCAGTAATCAATTCGGATTTTTCCGAATTTGCACTGATTACACCAAACAGGTGGTCAGATGCGTTTAATCTAAAAGATTCAATAGTAGCCTGCGATACATTAGGGCACGATGATTCAGAGAGCAGTTTACAATTGGCACAAATCCACTTCTTTTTTGCTGTTTTGCTTATCTTTCCAAATTGCACTTTCGAGAATCCAGCACAGCCTGAGTGGAAATAGCCATTGCATTTATTACTGCACTGAAGGCCAGTAGTTATATTAACATTTTCACAACATACCTTGCATTGTTCACCCATTACGAAGCCAGAAATATTAGTCTTCAAAGAATCCAGCATCCGGAAATGGAAAAAGCGGGGGGGGGGATTGTAAATTAACAGGCGAGCTCCGAAAATACTCGGCGAGGTGACGTCACTTAGCCAACAACAGCAGTCAATAGCAAACCAGTTATAGCATACTGATGCCTTATCAATGAAAAGATAAAAACGTAAATGACTCCAAAGAATAGAACGTTTTATCGTAATACTCCTGCATGTTCCTTTACAGTTGTCAATGATTTTTCGGAATTGTTGGAAACACTGCTGCCTATTGATGGAAACTATTTCAACCCAAGCTAGACCCCTCTTTAGTTTTCCATTTCATAAGCTTTCGATGTCATAGAGCTCACCAGCCATATATTATTCTTGACATTTTGCCAAAATGTTTTTTTAGTTATCGCTTCTAGCTCGCAATTTACAAGAGCTACAGCTAAATACCTGTTGTGATTATTTGGTGATGTCAATCGTTCATGTAAATACACCGCATAGCCAAAACAGATCAGGTCATATGTAGAGGATTTTAGGAAGGGAGTGTCTGACCCCAGGTCTTAAACAACCCTTAGAAATAGGAAGCTTGGAGATTTGGGCTAGAGTGCCCGATAGGAAAGTGACACCGAAGCGAAGTAGAAAGAGGGAGAAAGACGCCCTTATTTATTATAGGGGGCCAGTACCTGAATAGCCAAAACAGAATGACTAGCGCCTCTTTAAGGAAATCGAAGCAACTGCAGGTAAACAACGCCGTGTGTTAATTTCTTGAAAAGGTATCAATAACACTTGATACTGAGCTTTGCAGAGATTTTAGGTGGTTCACCTAAAATCTCTGCCCTATGTTTCCCATGGTAAAACTTCTTTACATATTTTCTTCGCACTTAATCCATGCCTATGGATAAAAATCTGCACATCGATAAATCTAATTTTAAGTTATAGCATGGGATACTTAATACTTGCTAAAACATAACCATCAATATATTAAAAATAACTCATTTTTCTTTGAGTAATGTTCAGACCTCTTAATAGATGGCGCGACCTATACATTGATGATGTCAGTAGACAAACAACTGTTGGATCGCTTAATTATGGTTATGTTTTAGCAAGTATTAGGTATCTCATGCTATAACGTAAGATTAGTTTTATCGATGTGCAGATTTTCATCCTTGGGAATACATTGATTGCGAAGAGAATATGTAAAGAAGTTTTACCATTGGAAACATCAGGCAGAGATTTTATGTGGAACCACCTTAAAAGAGTTTGACAAAAGCCAAATCATAATTACCAGACGACTGGGTCAGTGCATTTCCGAGACGGCAAGGTTTGAGGGATGCTTACGGTTAGCCGTGGTTAACACCTTCAAAAAGTGTCCCGAGGAGGAAAAAACTACCAACCACCGGCAAAGTGTTGGCTGAGCACTGCTCATGGATGCTAGAAGTGAACGAATGTAATCCTGTTTGGTATGAGCCAGAAGAAGGGCCACTGTGGCGCAACTCGCTGGTAATTTGAATGCTGATGACGGGAGTAATGGTCACAATACACAGAACACCGATCCCTTCTGAAAATGGAGCTGCGTAGCAGCTCGATGCTTTGAGTGCCCATGCTAACCCCGTTTACTGTTTAAATGGCCTACAATGGGCTCGCGATCGTCAAAACTGGTCACTGAGTGATTGGAAGAAGATCGTCTGATCCGATCAATCTCAATATGTGTTGCATTATGGGGACAGCGGGTACTTGTGTGTCGTTTACCTGGGAAAGGGATGAAACCAGGATACACAGTGGGATGAAAACAAGCTACTGTAGGAAATGAAACGCTTTTGGCGATGTTCTTCTGGGAAAATCTTCGTCCGCTCATCTATGTGTAGGGAACTATGACGTCTACCACCTACCTTAACGTCGTTGCAGAGCAGGTACACCCTTTCTTGGCAACGACATTCCATTTTAGTAGGGCCTTCCTTCAGCAGGTTAATGCGCCATGCTATACTGTCCGGATTATTCGAGAATGGTTCAAGGAACGTGAGAAAGGCTTCCAGGTATTGCCCTTCCCTCCAATTTTGCCAGACTTTTATCTAATCTGGTATATGCGGTTTCTGTTGGAACAGTAAATACGATATGCTGCAGCTCAAGCACATAAGTTACAAAAGTTAAAGGGTCGGCCGGTAACTTTATGGTACCAGATACCATAAGACACCTTTAGAAATGTTTTAGCGTGAATATCTCACCGGGTGAGAGGTGTTTTGGTATCACATGGAGAACCAGCATCATATTAGACAGGTGGTCATAATGTTTTGGCTCTTTGTGTACTGCGTATTGTAGAGTCACATGAAATACTAATATTATTACTAACAAGGAAAGTAGACAATACACTTATTTCCCCGTGTTATTTCCGCGTAAAAATTTATAGGTGTTGTTTTCTAAAATAATTCATACTCGCTGAAACATTTTGGTAGCCCGCCATTTTCTGATGAGATATCTTAACTGTCGCATTTATTAGTAAGTGACTGTTGTTCCTAATAACTGAAAACGTATTTCGTTGTTAGTTGTAATACGAGATATCACATTGTGGTTAAAAAGTATGTAATATATGTATTTAAAAAAAACTCTTTGTGAAACGTAAGCTTTCAAAATTTCTGTTATGACGTCATGATTTACTTAATGTATCTTTATTTTCTTTTCAGGTAAGTTGAAAATTTATGATCGTGCTGCATGTTGTGCAAGAGTAAGTATTTTACTCATGTTTCAATAGCTTCTTCTTCACCATGTATCACCTGAAAGGTAAGGAAAACGTACTTTTTTTCAAAAGCAAATGAAATTCCGTTTGTTCCAAAGTGTTCTCAACACAACTAGCACATATTACCTTAAAACTGAATGAAACAAGAGAAAATAGCAATTTTAGAATATCAAATGAAATGTAGATTATTAGAATTTTAAGCATTTTAAAGTTACGACATAAAACTTCTCTTTCTTATCAATTCATTTATTCCCACGCCTTTTGGTGAAGCCTCAAGGTATACAGTTGCAGTAACAGATTCTGTTTCGTTTATTTGGGTGTACAATATTTACAGGCGCTTCCCTGTAACTGATCCTAAGGCATTTATTTAGTATTCATTCTACTGTTACGGATAGAGATTGCTTTATTAACGTAACGAATTTTGGTACCATTTTTTTAAATTAAATATATCTAAATAATTTGATCTTCAAACATTTCCGAGCGTAGTTAATCAGTATAAATTCAACATTGGGTCGTAAATTTAATTTTTGAAAATGTGCCACTTACAGCAGGAAAGTAGACGTTATGAAAAATGTATCGTCAAAAATTTGCTGAACGGCTGAATACCAGTCAAATTAAAATGTTGATAAATAAATAAATATATCTAGGTCATTGGATTCTTGAGTTCATACTACACTGCCGGACAATTGCTAAGGACGGATGACAATAGCAACGATAGCAACCATAAAATGGAAGGCAGGAAAATGTGGAAATTAGTATAAGTGCATGATACAGTAAGACGTGTTGTGCGTATGCAAATTTTGGATTGCCGATCTCGTTCGTGACGTCATAGCGCTGATAAGAGATATAAAGGATTTGACGCGTATTGACCGTTGTTGTTCAAACGCAAAGTTGAAAAGGAAAGAATCAATTGACGAACTTGCAATTTTCAGTATGTCTTTCCGACATCGCCTAGATGATTTTACGCGTGGCCGTATTATTGGCAAGATTGAAGAAGGGTGAAAAATAACAGATGTTGCTAGGGAGTTCGACGTCAGCCACAGTGTTATTTCAAGGCTTTGGAAATCATTTCAAACAAATGGAGTGTGTAGCAAACGTCACGGGGAGGTCGTGTTCGCAGTACGACACCTGCAGAAGATCGGTACATAGTGCTATCAACAAAAAGACACCGGCGCAGTACAGCTAGGGAGGTAGCAAATCAGTTTATGGCTGCTACTGGCAAGCGGATCTCCCGAAAAACTGTCGCCAGACGTTTGCATGAAGGAGGACTATACGCCCGCCGTCCTGTTTTGTGCATCCCATTGTCCAGACGTCACCGTACCGCCCGTTTGCAATGGTGCCATCAACATCGCAATTGGACTGATAACGACTGGTCTGCTGTCCTCTTCTCAGATGAGAGTAGATACAGTCTATCGTCTGATTGTCGACGACAACTGATCTGGCGTGATAGTGGTACTGCATATTGTCCAGCAAACATACAGGAAAGGGACCGATATCCGACATGTAGTGTCATGGTATAGGCTGGCATCATGATCAATGGCCGTACGTCCCTCTATGTGCTTTCAACTGGGACTATTACTGGCCAACGATACATTAATGATGTTCTGCTACCTCATGTTCGCATGTTCCGTGGTGCTGTCGGTGATAGATTCATTTTCATGGACGACAGCGCAACATGTCATCGAACAGTCGCTGTCCAGGAGTGTCTTGAGAGCGAGGATATTCAACGCCTCGTATGGCCAGCACGTTCTCCAGATCTGAATCCCATTGAAAATGTGTGGGATGCTTTGGGGAGGAGTCTTGCTGGTCGCCAATGCCCTCCAATAAACAAGGACACCCTCATCCGTGCACTGACAGAGGAATGGGATAAATTACCCCAACAGCTGCTTGATAATGTTGTGCAAAGCATGATACGACGTGTGGAATCTTGTATCGCCCTCCATGGTGGCCGTATCCCGTATTGACATCTTACGCCGGAACACCTGCTGACGGTAATTGCATTTTTCACGTTTACGTATTCTGCACAAAATGGCCTGTTTGTCCCTTGAACAAGTTCCAAAGCCTTCTGGATTTCAGAGCCCAATAAATTGTCTTTCTTGTAATGTCCTGGCATTCTGACATTATTTTACTTCACTTGGCATCCAACCACACGTACTTTTTTATGCGTTATATAGCCGTTTATGATCCGTCCTTAGCAATTGTCCAGCAGTGTATTATGAAATTTCGCATATTCTCATATTCTACGGTTTCCTCGTGTTCTCTTTTGTGTGATAGCATACTCTCTGTGAAAGATATTCTTTTTTGTATATTGGCTTCTTAAAGAGCTACATGTTTTCTAAACTGATTAAATGAACAAAGAAGGAGAAAGCCGCGGTACTGCACTTTCTAGGATTAAACTCCAGCGGCATGTCTTCACGACTTTTCTTTGAAAGTCCTTGATATTTATTATACAGAAATTATATTATGTCATTTTTGTGCGTATTACTCACTTAAAAATTTCAATCAGCCTTAACTGAATATCTGTTCTTTGACATAGCAAAGAAAATACAAATCTTAAAAATGCATAACGATGAAATAATAAAATTGTGATACCTTTGACCGGAAAAAATACTTGATAACATCAGCGATACATTAAAACTGATCAAGATTCAGGTTTTCATCCAGAATGAGCCGAGATCTAATACAACTGGTTTAAAATTTCACGTAAATTAAAGCAAGTAAAATAAAACAAAATACTCTGATAGTAAATTTTCAGCACCAACTATATGGTACAAACGTTTCGCACCAAAACAGGTATTTTTTATGCTGTATATTTTATAAATTCATAAGCAAAACTTGTACATTCGAATAAACTGCATCTGAGTAGTCATTTTAAATATAAAAAAAATTCTAATGTATTTAACTTGATTAAAATACATAAATTTGTACGCAATTTCGAATTACCAGTAAAACGGCGATTTTTGTTCTCGCGTAAGAAAATTGTACGAATTTTTCATACCATTCAATAGAAATACACGTGGTAAGAATAAGATTGTAAGACTAAAGAGTAGGATTCCATATTTTGCATCTTGCCAGCTTTTCAATGTAAGAATTTTATGCCTCAAATTGGTAAATGAATGAGTCTTTTCTTAGTTCTTAAGGAGCAATCAAAGACTTAAAATGAATGGTAAACTACCACCTAAAACGTAAATTATATAAAGGGCAGCTATTGTTTTTAAATTGATGCTGTTTTAAGTGAAAATTGAAACACTGCGTTGCTCTTCTTTACCCTGTGAAATATATCCGTAACGTATTGTTACTCTTGCCAAACAAAAGTATTTCTGTAGCTTCATTCTGTTACGATTGTTCTTAATGGAATTTATTTCAGTTTAAGGTTATTTGGTGATATGTGACCACTTAAAGTTTATTTTTATATTCAGGACTTAATTGTTCCCCATAAATGCTTGAGTAACAGCTCATCGAGAACGAGGCAAAAGCAAAATAAAGTAACAAAAACGTTGATTTTTTATAGAACAATCACTGGACGGAGCAATTCTTTGATCTACACCTTCCAAGTCAATTTTGCATGTCCCTTTCTTCCGTCACAATTTACTCTTAACCACTGAACTTACTCAAGTCTCGTGCCTCCTACGTAGTTCGTATTATGTTTCGAAAACTATCCTCATGTGTATAAAACTCTAAGTTTACCTATGCAATTTCCTTTCAACAGATGAAATCCATATAGTTTCACAGTACAGGACGCTCAAATTGTGCTTAGAAATGACTCAAATAAAATTCGCTTGTAGTATGTGCTTCGGACATTATGTCATAGAAAGCACTTATGAAGTCACGAAATATGATGACAAAAAAGAGAAAATAATATAATAAAAAAATATGAAGTCAACGAAAACGAGAAATTTAAATAGTAACCCGAGATTGAACTTAATGAGAGAAATACAACAATACCTAAAAAGATTATACAGGGTGTCTATAAATGAAGTATAAAATTTCAGTATGCTATTGAAAAAAATACGATAGAAAAAAGCTAACTTTAAAACTCAAGAGACGTGGCAAGTATTAAAGTTTGTTAAGTCAGATGATAGATGGCGCCAGGTGTCGCATGTAATGACAAATCTCGTCAAACACGGAATACAACACACATCGCTTTCACAGTGGAGAAAGCAACGTGTGTGTTTTGGTCTGCGGAATCAAAATCTCTAACAGCAGTTCAGCGTAAGTTCCGAACGGAGTACAATAAGCAGCCTCTAACGCGTAGGAACCTCGAACAATGAGTAAGCAACAAAAGTGTCTTGAAAGGCAAACGCAGTGGGAGACCTTCCATTTCGTGCAAACAAATTAATGACGTGCATAAGGCTTATCTAAGGAGCCTGAAGAAGTCCGTTCGCGTCGCCAGTAGTGAACTCGAAATACCGCGAGCAACGGTTCACCAGGTTCTGCCTCAAACTCTACGCTTATATGCATATAAAGTGCAGTTATTACAAAAACTTCAACCAAATGATCAACCACGTCGAAAAGCATTTGCGATAGACACGCTTAATTGCATCGACGAAGATCCCACACTCCTTTCACGGATCTGTTTCAGCGATGCGTCGACATTCCATGTTTCTGGCAGAGTGAATAAACGTAACTGTGGAATCTGGGGCACGGAAAATCCCCATGTGCTCGTAGCACAAGAGAGAGACAGCCGGAAGGTTAATGTCTGGAATGGTCTGATGGAAGACAGAGTGATAGGGTTATTTTTCTTCGCTGGACCCACCGTTACTGGCATAATGTACCTGGACATGTTAGAACAATTCGCAATTCCAGGATACTCAAGACATCATTTACCAGCAAGATGGGGCGCTTCCGCACTGGTCTTTGGATGTACGCAGATCTTTAGACACCATTTTCCAGGACACTGGATTGGACGCGCGGGTTCAACGTGATGTCCACTCCGTTCTCCTGATATTGCCTTTTGCGATTTTTTTCTTTGGGGCTTTATTAAGGACATTGTGTATAAGAAAGAGGTTACATCTATCACTGAGCTCAAAGAACGCATTACTGCAGCCTTTATCCATGATATACCTGACATTCTGCAGCGTACGTGGGTGGAACTAAACTATCGTTTAGACATCCTGCGAGCAACCACCAACGGAGCACACGTGCTGACATTTAAAAACAAATCTTTCACAGCTACTATGTGTTTTGACATTAAAAGTAAGTTGTTATTTATTGTAATTTTTTTCAATAGCGTACTGAAATTGTATACTTCATTTATGGACACCCTGTATATTAAAGTACACAATACATATTGGAATTGCAAATTATTTTGAACACCAACCTCGTAACATGCTGCCCCTTCCCCACTCGATTTGGGAACCAACTTCAATTCGACGTGGCATTGATTCAACGAGGTGCAGAAACTTTCTGTAGGTATGTTTGGCCAAGCATACGTGATAGCGTCTGTCAATTGTTGAATATTCGCTTACGCGCGTGTTCAATATGAATAAAATCTGGGGACTGCGAGAGTTATTTTGCACTTGATATTCCTTTTGGAACCTTTGGATGATAGAGCGAGCCTTGTGGCATGACTCATTATGCTGCTGAAAGTAGGCATCTCCACCATGAAACATCATGCGCATATGTAGGTGGGCCTGGTCCCCAGTGATGTTAAGATACCTCACATCCAAATGATGTTCCAGATGTATTAAGGAACCAATTGCTCGCCATAAAACAGATCACTGATAGCTACACCGCCTCTACCAGTTTGTATATTCAAACATTGCAGATGGGGTCCATCTATTTGTGCTGTTGGCGCCATATTCTGACCCGTTCATTGGCATACATTAACTAAACACGTGATTAATCGGACCAGGAGACATTTTCCGAGTCCTTAATAGTCCAGTTTTCATGTTGTCGGGCCCACTGTAGACGATTCTGTTTGTTTTAAAAGGAACGAGAGGTACGCAATGAGAATGTCTGTGGTTGTTATAGCACATTCACGCCAAATGTGCAGCAGGCTGTGTATGCTGAAATTCACCTATCCATGCCACTATTGTACTGGGAGGTTAGTTGACGCAATGGAGGTCGTCTGTTACCTCGTACAATCCTCTTCAGTCACTTGCTTTCGAGTATGGACTAGTCGTTTCTGCTTGAGGGCTTTTTCGTTGTTCGTGGCCTATTCATTAAGGTACATCCTCGATGCAGGCACGGTGAAACAGGCGGAACCTCTGAAAATTCAGTGTATATGGCAAGAAAAAAATGTTAGAAATCATGTTTGACTATGAATTAAGCGATGTGTATAAGAATGAATCTGGTTGTTTTACAGTATGATACCCAATAAATCGATTTCAAACAAATATTAGAAAGTTACAAAAAGATGAAAGGTAGAACAACAACAGTTCACAGCGTGTATGCCAACGTTACTGGTACATGAAGTACTGGTGTTACAGGGACATGTAAAAAGACCGGTTGTTTTAAGTTACTGTATTTTCAGTCCTAACGTTCTTAGAATTACAGATCTGATAAATAAGAGACTATGTTTGTTTTATTTCTTCCTTACACTGTCATTCAACTAATTATACCCTTTTTTATGTAAACCTCTTCAAACCGCCATTCATGCTTACCTCCAGTTTAGCATAACGAACAAAATATGACGGTTTAACGAGGTTCTATTGTCCATTAACTTCTGAAACACTCCGTTCTGGAATTTAGAAAATCCACCCAAAATCCACCCAAGAGCATGCTCGCCCACAAGATTTGATGTTCAGCTAGCAGTTTCAAGACGAAGAATTGTTCTTCCCATTTCTTCACCCCACCTTTTGCCGCCCTACGTTTACTTCTGGGAAGCATCAAAAGGAGTTACATGTACAAAGAAAGCCCGAAAATAACTATACAATTGAAAATATCGATATCCAGGTACACTGTTTTCATTATACGGAAAAATGTAGATGTGTACGAAAACAAGTGTAAAAGGTATGCAATATGCTACCAAATTGAGGGACAAAAGTTTCAACGCGTTTGATGTTAAGAGTAAGAACGAACATGCTACACAATGTAAAACAGTGAATATACTCTGAGACGATAGAAATCCTGGGTAACGCGACGCTTTTCCTCTTCCTCGATAGAGGACGAACCCACCGCTATGCAAGTATGTACATAGGTAAGAGGACATCACAGTATCCAGGTAGATTGTAATTCGATGCCAGTGCAGATAAACGCGTGAATTAACACGGTTTGAAAGAGGAATATGTATGGTAGTGGGCGTCCGATGCCTGGGTCACTCTTCGGCAGAAGGTAGTACTGTAATTGCAGTATCTCCGTCCCACAGTATAAAGAATACATCGGGAATACATTTCCGGACAAACATTTCTGGACAGAGCTGTTGACGGAGAAAGTTGTTGGATGAACGTGGCCGTCGGCGTCTGTCTGGCATAGTTTCAACTAACCAAAGAGCAACAGTGTCACAAATCACCGCCGACTTCAACGAGGGTGTAACCAGAAATGTCGCCACCAAGAGCAACATGCGATCCTTAATTGTAATGGGTTATGAGAGCCGCCGATCCCCCAGAGTTCCATTGCTAACGATTCATCACCAGTTTGTACGCCTCAGCTGGGCGAAATAACTTCAGCGCTGGACATTGGAATATTCGAGACAAGTGAGTCTCGTTTTCAGTTATTTAGCGCAGACGAGACGGTGCGGATCTGGCGGGAACCGCACGCAGTGGTGAATTCGGCATGTCAACAAGGAACTGTTCAGGCAGGTGGAGGCTTTGTTATGGTTTGGGAAGTGTTTAACTGGCACACGTTGAAATCTCTGGCACCTCTAAATACATCTATGAATGATATATGCTGCGAGTCCATCCTCGCAGACAATCGGTATCCGCTCATGATAATCATGCACCCAAAGGAAAGTCGACTATTCCAGCAGGATAATGCTCCTCCCCACACAGCCGTGATGACTAGAACATGGTAAGAAGAGCATTCTGCAGAAATTCTTTCTATGAAATGTCCTCCTCGGTCACTGGACATACACCCTGTAGGGAATATCTGGGATGATGTGGAGAGGATCGTTCGAGCTTCGGATCCTCCACCCAGGAATGTGAAGGAATTATGAACAGCGGTGTGGCGAACATGGATGGGAATAACTATGGAACACTTTCGTGATTTAGTGGACTCAATGCTTCGCCGTATGACTACCCTGATACGGGCGAAAAGCTAGTCTACCCGGTAATAGATCGGTGTCACATGATTTCTGTCCACTCAGTGTATACATAATGTTTTCTGTCCACTCAGTGTATACATTATGTTTTATGTCTCCTCGTTTGCTAACATATATACACTATATTGACAAAAGTCACCGGACACCTTTCAAAAGAAAATGAACGGATCAGCTGCGTTGTTAAGATGCGCGGTACGGGTGCAAACGGTATAGAAACAAGCCTGCAGTTGACCGCGATCATATTGCACTGTGAGGTTGAGTGAAAATGTCGCTGCGGGAGAGAACTGACTTTGAAAAAGGAAAGGTTGTAGGGTGTTATATTGGTGGGTCGTCCGTAAGAGAAACCGACAGGCGTTTAAACATACCCAAGTCAACTGTTTTGGATGTACTGAATAAGTGGAAGGCACATAACGTGCCTGAAGCAGCAAAACGTACCGGCAGACCAAAGAAAATCAGTGATAGAGGAAGTCAAAGCCTCAAGAGAGTCGTTACATCTAATCGACGGAGTACTGCACAGGACCTCAGTGTACAGATGAGTAAAAATGCTGGAACCTCGGTATGTACACGTACCATTCGCAGAGAACTTCATTCCATTTGTTATTGTGGTCGTACGCCTGCTCATAAGTCCTTCATCTCCACTCGGAATGCTATTCGTCGCTTAGCATGGTGTAAAGAACATTTATCGTGGGCCGTAGATCAATGGAAACAGGTCCTATAGATTGATGAATCCAGATACACGATCCATCAGTCTGATGGCCGCGTGTGGGTATGGGAACGCTGTTTACCACAGTGTACTGTTCCTACGGTCAAGTTTGGAGCTGGCAGTGTACTCGTGTCGGGTTGTTTTTCATGGTATGGCCCCGGCCGATTGCTTATCTTGGACAAACCTGTTAACCAGGACGTATACTTCGATATTCTGAACAATTATGCCCTACCAACCCTGTGGCAATGCTATGGAACCGAGCCTTATCGGTACCAGCCGGATAATGCACCGCACCATAAAGCAAGGACTGTTACGGCGTAGTTTAACGATAATCCCTTATCGTGTGTGGACTGGTCAGCACAGAGACCTGATCTTAATCCCATAGAGCACCTATGGGATGAATTAGAGCACCACATAAGAAGTTTGGAAACAAGGCCTACTACTTAGCAACAGTTAGCGGCTGCATTATGTACTGAATGGAAGCGCATACCTATCGCTGTTTTCCAAACCCTTGTCGAAAGCATGTCTCGAAGGCACATCAAATAAAGATCTTCGCTCTTTTCACGTTTATAAGTGAGTCACGGAAAAATTCTCATTGGCCGCCACCGGGAGTCGAACCCAGGGTATTCCAGTTACGCGCCAGATATGCTTCCGCTACACCACAGCGGCCTCGAATTCCTCCGGACTCACACACGCTAACTGCCAAATTGGCTTGACAGTTAGGAAAGAGCGAAGATCTTTATTTGATGTTCCTGGTAAACGTTAAAATGTCAGTATTAATGTCTCGAAGGGTCAGTGCATGCATTAAGGCCAAAGGTGGACCGACACCATACTAATGTATGTCAATAAATGCTGCGTTGTGTTTCTTTTCTAGGTGTTCGATGACTTTTGTCAATATAGTGTATATATAATTTTTCAGACCTACAACTATCAAACATCTTTTTCCATAAACGCATTTTTCCAAAGACGCAAGGAGAGAGAGAGAGAGAGCGGAAAAGTCTATCTTTCAACACACGTATGTCTGAAGTGAGAAAAAGTTCTGAGACAAGTATGTAAAGCGATCCAAAGCGCATTTCTTCTGCTCCTCATTGTGAACACCTCCACAAGGTAAGGTGAAAAAAAACAGAAAAAGGATTCCAGTCCCAATCCAAAATGCAGGAACGCGAGTAAAATTCTTCCGTAATTAATCGGAGAGAATAGAACTTCTCGGAGCATGACGTCCGGCCCAAAGGTAATGAGCAAATTCCCCTAGCAATACGCACGCGTCGGAGATGAGGAGGATCCGGTAACCATGGAGGCGGAAACAATTGTTACCGTGTGACGTCACAGGGTTCATTGTTAGTTTCTCCTGCAGAGAACAGACATCATTACCTTAGTGGGAAATGGCACTATAGTAACATGATCCGGATGCCCGTTTCTTTTTATTTCACCTAAGTTTTTTTCTCCCTTTTCTTGGAGATGTATTATTCGTTCAGACTATGTTTAAATTTGCAGTGTCTTTTTGAAGTATATTTTATTCATCAAGATATGTTATTAACGCGCAGCATGCATTTGTCATGAACTAACTCGACATTTTTAGAAATTGTGGCTGCTGAGATTTTTTCTTTTAATTTCGTTCTTTAAACTGGTAAATGTTCGACTTCTTTTACAACATTTTACAAAATAATCCTTTTTTTAACAATTCTTTACAAAAAAAGAAAAGAGATGAAGATTATGCACCAAAATACTACAGGTGTGCAAAAAGTGGACGCATCAATTATGAATAATGCCAGAGCAGTTAAAAAAATGTGCCTTTGCAGGAGATAAACACTGTGTTATTTAAAACGTTATGTTACAATCCATGATTTTGGCGAAGTAATTAAAGTGTTTGATGCATTAGAAACAACACAGTAATTTATCACCACATGGGTAAGACGACCTCCGCAAAGAATAGCATTTAATTAGAAGCAACCCGCTATTTTACATGTGAAGTAAATATGTTAGGAAACGACTCTATAACGTAATAAACGTATCCACTAAAGAAAAAATGAAAACGACTACCTTAGATATTCAAACGAGCCAAGCGAAGAGTTCGCGTATCAGAACTTTGTAAGTAAGTCATTATTCTAACTAACTTAGTAGGAAACGTACTGTCGGAATAGTGATTTCAGAGAAGTTGCAGATCTGAGTCAACCCAATTTGTTTGCACAATAATTACAATGCTGTGGAATAGAACTTTCAAATTCATGTATGCTTTTACTTGGCAGGAATCGAAATACTCAAATGAAAACTGCGTACTGTTTTTATACAGTGGGCAATACAAAAGTGCTCATCCTTTACAAAATACATGCTTCGAATTTTCTAGCTTATGTGAAACTGAAGAACGGAGAGATCTATTGTAAGAGAAAATGAGGTAATCAGCGATTTCGGAAGACATTTCATAATGATTTCTTCACGAGTCACACAAATGATACTCAGAGTACAGACACGGAAAACTGCGTTCAACATTTTCGGCCTATTTCTCCAGAAAATACAACAATCTTATATGCAGCGTTTAAGCTGGGATTTTTCTCTTGTAGTAATTTATATATTCTATCATAGAAGTTGTACCAAATACACTGCGTGTATCAGCAAAATCTAATGGTTTCATTCTTTTTGTTTCTGCCTGTGTAAATGCGATTACAATGCATTGGCTATGTTAATTCATTTTTCATTTTGGATCGGATTCAAAAGTAAAAAGAAATACAATTTTGAACTTCTTATGTTGTAGGTAAATGTTTAAATTTTGTGCGATGTGTGTATATTTTTCTTTTGCATCTCCAACCAACTCTAATAGAATTCAAATTTGCTTCTGCCTAGTGATGATGGTTTATTAATAGTCAAAATAATTTCTATTTACCATCATCATTATTATTATTACTTGCAATTTTGGCTCCGATGCTTTTGCACAGTCTTCAAGTAACAAATATGTGTAAACTCTTACTAAAACTCACTTTTATCCATTCTTAACCCCCAATCCTATTTAGAAAACAGCATTCCTTTTAGATAACAGTACAGAAGAGTGGTGTCACATTTTTTTATGAAGTTTTCGCTTTCAGATTCTTTACAGTGTCCTTATTGCTACATCAATCAAAAGAGCAAGTATTACTCTTTTCAAAAGCGAAATTGAAATTGAAACCCTGAGCCTGCTCTGTTCCAGAATCAACGGATCTCTTTTGAGCGGTTAGTTTTTTCGGGAGGAGTTAACAGTAATAACCACTCTAATTTTGTTTAAAATTGTTTATTCGTTCTTAGTCTCATTCTGCATCAATAATGTTCCAGTTTTAATTTTCTTTCGGTACTACGCCTTGTTAGTCTGCTGTTGTAATAACCTTACAAGTCACAAATGGCAGCGACAGAGGATGTCTACACCGATTTGGAACTCAAATACTTGCTTTATGAATTCTTATTTCAGGAAGGAATGCTAAGGAATTACAAAACATAAATTTAGTTAGGAAAATTTGTTCAGAATTATAAAGCCACTCTTTTGCATGCTGAGACTTTTCAGCTAAGTAAACATGTTATCAGTTTTTCAGGATTTGCTTTTTGGCGATTCCATGGGAAGGTTTTTTTCTCCGAATTATCTTTTTTGTCGCGCTTTGGCAAAAATCAGAGCAAAAGGTTAAGCACTACTTCTACATAACGCAACTTTATCCCTGTGACATACCTTACCGCTTCATCCTCGAATGTAGACTAAGAAAATATCTCGGCTCCAGTACGCGTTGATCACGGGGAAGATACTCCGTGCACTTTACGATATGTGAAATGCATAATTTGAGCACTTCTAAAATTTTATCATATTTTCAGGATTCGCCTTTTGGTGATTCCATGGGAAGGTATTTTCCTCAAAATTATATTTTTTGTCGTACTATGGCAAAAAACAGAACGAAAGCTTAAGCACTACTTCTACATACAACAACTTTATCTCTGTGCACATTACACTATCGCTACATCTTCAAGTGTGGACTAAAACATTATCCATGCCCCAGTACTACTTAATCACTGGAATGATATTCCATCCACTTTGCAATATGTGAAATATATAGCTATCCCGTTTGGTAGTGCAGTCAAATTATCACGCTTGGCACGATATAAACACTTCTAAACGTCAAAATCAAAAATTCCTTTGGGTGATAGCTAGAACTATGGACAAACATTCCTACATATTTCTTACTTTGCAAAATTCACAGCGTTAGCACTAGGATACGATAATGTATATTTATGCGAGTTAACATAAATATGCATTTCACATGATATATCCGTTTCGAAAAGTTCGATGGGGAAAACGCATTTTATCTAATCTGATGGCCTTTAGTACCAATTGAAATTTTCAAATATTTCTACGAGCTAAATTTGACGTAACATATTTCCCCAGGGTGACGTAAATTTAATTTTTATTTCGGCGATTTTTTAATTTTACGGGTCTCATTCGAAAAAGACAGCGTTATTGAAGTTTATTAGAATCCACATTGTACTGTATTATGCTGATCCACTATTTCTTTGCTTTCTTTCGCCGCATTCTTACATTTACTGCTCCAGACGTCTTTTTTTGATCCGACTGCAGCCGCAACGAGCACTGTTTTCAATGAGCATTTCAGTTTTTGTGACGCAGAATACCTACTGCATAATGCGAAATTGGATTTTGAGAGATATAACGTAATTTGGCTTCGCGCTGTAACTTAGTCCTTACGCATTACAAGAAAGTGGTCAATTGTAATACTTAAAAATACGTTTATTTTGCTTGTATTCCACACTCACTTCCGGTTTATTGTCGTACTCAATACAGTATCAGTGATTTACATCCAGTCGCAGTATCACAGCACGTCTATCATCAATAACATCAATCCCCTTAAACAGATCAGATCAGATCATATGTAGAGGATTTTAGGAAGGGTGTGTCTGACCCTAGGTGTTAAACAACCCTTAGAAATAAGAAGCTAGGAGACTTGGGCTAGAGTGCCAGATAGGAAAGTCACACGGAAGCGAGGTAGAAGGTGCCCTTATTTACTACCGGGGGGCCAGTACCCGGGGCCCGACGGCTTAACGTGCACATCCGACGCACGTCGAATATTTAGTGGTTCGAGCGTTCATGCCTGCCCGCGATCGATCCTGAGGTTAATCCGTGGCAGTCACGAACGCTGACCACTAAGCTATCCACGGACCACCCCCTTAAACAACCGTTGCATTGCCTATCGTTCTTATCCGACCAAACATACCTCATATTTACCTCATAACGTTCGGATAAGAACGATATATACCTCATATCGTTCTTATCCGGCCGCACATACCTCATATTATCTATCATTCTTATCCGGCCACACATACCTCACTCTTGTTCCGAACTCAGTGTTTCCAACATCATTCTCGTTTGAGGTTAAAGACATAGCGTTAAGATTTGAAAATGTCTAAGAGAACGAACTCGACTTTTCATAGAAAAAGAAACTCAAAAGGAAAGTTAAAATAGAATATACGTTTCATCCTTCCTCTCTTAACTTTTTTTTTTTTTTTGAAAACCAGAAACTATGTAATTTTGGAAAGGTCTCCTTTTCGCAGAAACTCATTCCACTCATTCAGATAAGAACTTACATGTCACAGTCTCATGAAGAACCTTGTCGACGATAAGCTAGCAATTGATTTTAGCTACGTGAAATGAAAAATTATTCCTTCAACATTACTGTAGTAGGATTTTCACATTATGAAGACATCATTATATATAGTATAATACAGGGCAAGCCCTATTATATTTAATCACTAAAAATATCCCTTCGAAGAATCACATCTCAACAAAAAGGCATGTAATCATGGCATCAAAGAAGTGCTACCATCACCAACAATATCACTTTGAAGAATCACATTTCAACAATAATACACGTAATCATGGTATCAAATAAGTGCTATCTATAGAACTCATCACAGTAAAACAACGCAGCACTGTACATTTGTAATGTGGTAAATTTTATCGTCGCAACGTGCAAAGATTTATTTTCACTACAAAACCTATCAAAGCATAAATACGTCAAGAGGCAATTTCGGAGATTACACATGCAAGCAACAATTTGCCATTGGCTTAAAAAAACAAATTTATTGCACTAACTCGCACAGGAAGACACATAGAGCATGAACAAAATAAAGTAATCTTTGAGAGATAAGATGTAGAAGTGCCAGGAACCTATCCATGGGTACTGAGAGACAACAGTCTTCAAAATTTTCTTGATTGAAGAAAACGTCCAGGAAGAATATGATTTGTACAGTATATTGATAAATACAAATTTTGGGGTGGCGCCACACCAAAGAACAATTAAGTTATGCATGTAAAAAAAACGACATCTGATACAGGTTACTAGTTTCGACAAAAAAACAACAACATAGGCAATGATTTTTTGTCGGCTCCCGAGGAGACAACAAGGCGTGTGTTGCTACCCGTTCAACTTGTCGAGAGCTCACCTGGGCAGTACTGGATCCAAGTTGGCACTTAGGAAGCAACGACTGGATAGGTGCCGGGTAGAAACACGGGCTCCGGGATGAATACGAAAAATGGCGCCGATGACTTGAAGTGGACGACCGGAACACAGGATCTGGTGAGGCGGGAACTGTTGGCCGCTTGGCTGGCCTTGGATCCGGGTTGAAGACATCAGGGCGTTTCCGTTGACGAGGAAGACGTGTGGATGAAGGTTGCGGAGACGTTCTTCCATATCAAAGCTACCAAGGACGAAATCCAAGAGGATACAAAGGCTTTTGCAGTAAGTCGGTGACTCATCTGAAGAAAGACGACGTTTCGGGTGTGTTGAAGAAAAAACTGGCAAAGGTCGAGATGTCGAGATGCAGACTGAAGACATGGTCCCACGGAAGAAGGCGATGAGGCTGTTTGTTGAGACACTGCTAGAGGCTGACTTTCACTCACCTCACCAGCAATGTGTGAATGCTGAGTATTTTCAGGAATCGGCTGGCCTGTATTTACTGTAGAAACAGGACGAGAGAAAGTAGAAGATGAATGAGCTGGTGCCAGGCGTTTGGCACCCTTAATGGAACTTCTAGAGTCTTTCGAAAGAGATATTTCGTATACTGGGCGTTTAACCGCTACCACAGATGATGAAAACGCTGGTGGCAGGTGTTTAATAACAGGAACAGAAACTATAGTATCAGACGAGGAAAATATCTCACGGAAGAGTCTTTTTGCCTCTGTAGCACCAGAATGAAAATGAATTGGTGGAGACGAAACTTCAACAATGCTGGGACCATATATTGAATGTGATGAAGATAAAGAACCACGTCTTACTCGAATTGAGTAATGAGAAGAACTTGAAGTTTGGGCTATAGGTGAAGACACATTTGCGATTCGGAAATGCTGGTGAATTAGGGGAGAATGAATAACTGTCCTTGTAAAAGGAACAATATCAGCATGTAATGAAAGCTCAGACATTAGCGTTGCAGAGACAAAAACAGTTAAAGGTCTGAATTTTTTTCTCAGGCAAAGCACAATATGGATTTAGATTAATACTTTCCTCAGTGGCATGAGGTTGTGATTGATGAAGTGCACGTGTTTTTGGGGCAATAATTGCATCTGTATCTCTTGCGAAATATTTTTTACATTGTTGCAAATGAGCGTATATAATTTCACCATTTTCTTTCTTCAAAACCACGTTATTATTATATACTTCAATAACTTCGAACGGACCTTCATATTAAGGAGCAAATTTTCTAACAAAGGTATGAGCTACCGAGGATTGGAAGTGAGTTTCAAGTAGGGCCAAATCCCCAACCTTCAAATCAGGTTCCCTATGTTTCTTGTTATACTGTAGTTCCGAGCTTGTGCTGCCTGAGCATTTATCATTGCGGCCTGGACCTTAGCTGCCAAAATACGGACAGAGTCAGGAGTTGGTCGTTGATTGTTTTAATCGATAATGCTAGTTAGATTTTCAAAAGGGGTACGTATCTTACGACTCAAGAATATTTCAGCCGGAGTATGTTTAGTGCTTTAATGCACCGATGAGCGAAGAGCGTAACAAAATAGATACAAATGTTCGTCCCAACGCTCGTGGTTATCCTTGACATAAGTAGCAATCATTTTAATTAAAGTACGGTTAACACTCTCGGCGGGATTTGATTAAGCATATTAGGGAGAGAAGAATTTATGTTTGATTTGTAGACTCGCATACATTCTATTAAAAATATCAGAAATAAACTGAGCACCCTTATCAGATATTAAATAATTAGGGGCCCCAAATCTAGCAAATACATTATGAATTAGAAAATCACAAATTAAGTCTGCAGTAGCATATTTAAGGGGAATACTTCCACCCACTTAGAGAACGTATCAGTAATCACTAAAATGTAACGAGGTTTAGTCTTATGGACATAAGGTATGGTCCCTGTAAATCTACAGATAAGACGTTTAGAACATATTTGCTAGTGCTAGAAATAAGATGACCGGCCGGTCTGTTATTATTATAATTATATCTTTGACAACAGTCACAAGATTGAATGTATGCCAGTGTGGAGGGTAGTTTGATGCATTCCCGGCCATTAGGCTACGTCTCGAAGCTTAACACGGGTTTTTCGTATGTCTAAATGGCCGGCAAGAGGAATGTCATGAAATTGATGTAACGGAGCCATGAAGAGAGCCTGAGGTATAGAAGGACAATATTCCGCCCGATAGGAAAAACCTTTACTATGGTACAGAAGGTCATCAACACTTTCAAAATTTTTAGACCGCCCCGCTAAGGAGATGCCATTTTAATGAGGAGCTCCTGATAACCAATAGTTATAAATTTCACCAAAATCAGGATCATTGGGTAGTTCTGCAATAATCTGCTCACGAAAAGTGATTTCAGATAGTAGGAAGAGAGAAATAGGCTCTTCATTGAGCTCCGTAGGAACCTCACTTCCCGGGCAACGAGACATGGCGGCGGGCAGCTGGTTATGTTTACCAGGCTGATAAGAAATTTTGATATTGTATTCCTGGAGTTAGAGACACCATTTAAGGAGCCTGTGAGAAAGAATTTTAGCAGTATGTATGTAAATACTGTAAGGTAGAATGATCTGTAATCACATTTACCTGAATTTGATTTAGGTAACAGCGAAATTTCTTTTAGGTAAATAACATCGCAAGACACTCTCTTTCAGTGGCAGAGTAGTTGCGTTCTGCCTTAGATGATGTACGAGAAGCGTACGCTTTTGGATGGCCATTATGTGTTAAAACTTCCCCAAGAACAACTCCTGAAGCGTCTGTGAAAATATCAAAGGATTTAGCGTGATTAGGAAACAATGTGACTGGGGATGACATTAAATCTTTAACGACACTGATCCCAAAATCTTGTATCATTTTCAATACCATAACACCCGAAACTGTCTGTTGGTTCACTTCTTTGTGTAATAACAACAATAGTGACTGAGGGTGACGCTTGCTGATCCCTCATAGGTCATGCAAATTTGAAGAACATGTAAGGGTAGGAACTCTGACTCACTCTAGAGAGATGTTTCGGGCGTCTATGTTCGTTTGTATCTAGGGTGTTTTGGGCGTTGTGGTTGTTAAAGGGTTAAAGCAGCTTTCAATGTAAAAAATGGCCGAATCTTGCTGTCATCCGTCAGGAGACTATTAATAGAGATTTTTATTCCGAGATAAATTAAATCGTCTCTGGCAAATTGACATTTGGTAGGTTTCAAGGTAAACCCAGCAGAATGCAACAATTCAAAAACAAGAGCGCGATGATGTAAATGATCCTCAAAAGTATCAGAAATGATACCGTCTAGATAGACATGAACATATTAGGCCGAAGCACAGGTTTTAAAACCGTATGCATAAGACGCTGAAAGGTTGCTGGTGCATAGGCAAGATCAAATGGCATTCGAAGGAATTCATATGCCCCAAAAGGTGTAACAAACCCGGTTTTATAAACAGAGTCCGGATGCACAGCTACCTGCCAATAGCCGCTGGCGAGATCCGAAGTAGAAAGCCATTTCGTTGAAGATAAATTTTGCAAAATGTCACTAATTACCGAAAGAGGGTAATTTATGCTTACCGTGACATTTTTCAACTTGCGGTAATCAACAACAAAGCGAGATTCCCCATTTTGTTTAGAAACTAAGAAAGCAGGAGTCGACCAGGCACTAGTAGACTGTTTAATAATTTCAGACTGTAACGTCACGTTAATTTACCTGTGCATCTCGGCCTTAAGATGTGGCGCACTTGGGTAAGGCTTCGTAGCTGTAGGTTGAGCTCCACTGGTCTCAATGGTATGATAGACTACCTGAGTGAATCCTGGTGGTTATGAGAACAAATCAGGTCTTTTGTGCAACTATTGCGGCAATAATAATTTCTGCTCTGGTGAAAGGCTTTCACTGAGAAGAGTGGTTGTGAGATCAGGATCCTGAGGAATCTTAACAACTGGTTCCGGCATAGAAATGTCTTTATGCTCAAAGTTAAGTGTTAAATGCAAGAACTTGATGAAATCTAAGCTCCAACAGACAGTCGAGAGGTAAATCATTTAACAATAAAAATGTATGAGCGGTTAGCTGGCCCTAACTACACTGCTGGCCACCCAAAATGCAACACCAAGAAGGAAGCATCCGATTGGCCTAAAATTCGCAGCATGCGTCACCCGCGAGAGGACATGCAAACGATTAGCATAGCAGGGCATATGCAAATCATGTGCCCCTGGCACGCCACCGAGAAGCACTATAATAAGGGTGCACAGAAGGCTGGGTGCAAGTAGTAAAAGTGTGTTGTGCTGCCAGACCTGTGCGTGGGAAGCTTCCTGATGACTCGTCGCAGAATACGGCAGTCATTCCAGCACGTTTAGGAGTTCGACAGAGGGCGAATAGTTGCTTATCGTGACAGCGTTTCATCGTACCCAGACATCGGCACCGTGTGGGACGACATCCAGCCACAGTGAGGCTAGTATGGATTCGGTGGGTGCAGGAGGAACGGACGGACCAACGTGAGCGATTGCCACAGCCGCGGCACACCACCGAATGAGAGTACCGACATTTTGTGCGGCGGGCATTGACGGCTCGCACAGCCACATCACGAACATTAGCGCAGGAATCAGGGTGTGTTGCGCAACAACCTATGTCAGCACGTACTGTTCGACGTCGTCTGTAGGAGCGGAAACTTGTCACACGGCGCCCATTGCTCCGATTACCATTGAGTTTACACCACCGGCGAGTGCGGCGGTAGTGGGCCGTTGAAAGCCACACCTGGACTACGGAATGGCACAGCATTGTCTTCGCCGACGAATCCCGCTTCTGCCTGCAACACCACGATGGTCGGATCCGCGTGTGGCAGCACCGCGGCGAGAGACTGTGTGACGCCTGCATTTATGCATCACCGTACCGGTCCGTCGCCTGGCATTATGCTTTGGGGCGCAATTGGATACGACACACGCACCCCTCTGGTACGCACCGCCGGTACACTCAACAGCCACCGCTATATCTCCGACGTTTTGGAGCCTGTAGTCCTCCTTTACCTGCAGGACCTGCCAGCGGCCACGTTTCAACAGGACAATGCACGCCCGCACGTGGCACGCATGGTGCAACAATTCATCACGGCCCACCAGGTGTCACTGCTTCCGTGGCCTGCCTGTTCTCCCGATATGTAGCCCTTCGAACACGTCTGGTCGCTGATCGGCAACCAAGTGGCCCGGCAAGCACCACCCGTGGCACCGCCTGATGAACTGTGGCAACGTATGGAAGCAGCCTGGACCGACATACTTCAAGCCCGCATCCAAAGCCTCTTTCGTTCGATGCTGCGGCGTGTAGTGTCCGTTATTGCGAGCCATGGGGGCCACACGAACTATTGATGTCTGCGTGTTCTGCAAGTCGCACGGGCCTGTAAGCTCAATCGTTTCATCTTTGGATGTGTTGTTATGTGTCCAGTAAATCTGGCTTTGCTATCTCGTGTCTCTCTTGGTGTTGCATTTTGGGTATCTCGCAGTGTAGATAGGTAGGGCCACAAAAACCTGCTACGGAAAAAACAGCACTGTTAACTCCCCCGCAGGCTTTGCGAGGTGGGTTCAAAAGAAACAGAGCAAAAATATTTATTCAACGCAGAAATGTTCGACGCAGAATCAATTTTTGTGTGCACAATTAAGTGACCCAAAGTAAGTAACACATCAGGTAAAAGGGGGAGCTTGAATGGGTAGGAAAATCGGCTGTAGGTCATTTTTAGCAGGCATGGGAGGTAGCGAAGACCTTGCTCTTACCTCCGTCGGTAGTGTAAAGGAAGTTGGTTTCTGGAATTTGCAACAACGTGACGAGAGTCTTGTTGAAATCTTGAATTTGCAGTATTGGAGTGATACTGCTGATTTCTGACAATGAATGTGCCAACAGTGCGTTTACGGTTGCCTGAATGATTATGAGAAGCAAAGTGATTTTGGAATTGCTGATACCTGGGGAAGTTATTCTCAGGAGGACATTGCCTATTCATAAGAGGTGATTCCCTATGATAGGTTTGTTGTTGAGCTGGTTCACGACGGTGAGGAGGAATATACCTTTGCTCAGGCGGTTCTGGTTAACTCCTGTACTGTGGTACCAGCTGATGCTCAGAGTATCTATGTGGACTCTGTCCTGCAGCAGAAGTTTCAGCAGCAAAACCATGGCGTTCCTCGTAAACTCGTATCATCTTAAGGCCCTCCTGAATTGTCTTGGGTTTACGAACCTCCAGAAAATCTTGTAAAAAGGGATTGAGCTGCTGTAAGAGGGTGTCCAGTATGTCTGCATCAGAGACATTCTGGTCCCACAATCGATATAGCCTAGTTGTTTCCAAGGCAAATGAGGCAGGGCTATCATTTGCACGCTGCTGCCTGGAAAACAGCTTCCGAGCAATGCCCGGTTTATTAAGGCCATAAGGAAAAACCTCAAGAAAATCGGTTCGAAATTGAGCATAATAGGTTTCCTGGTTTATTGTGCGCCATTGCCGGTACCAAGTTTTAGCTGCATCTTCCATGCAGGTTGCGACAATCTGCTGGAATATTGTACAGGTGTAGAGGTCGAAATGAACTTCAATGTCTTCCAGGAATTTTAGAGAAATACCTGTATCATTGAAAATAATTGAGTCAGCCTGAGGTATATAGTGGGAAAAAATTTGGTAAATGTGTAGATCTGCGTCCTAAATTATTTCGTCGGAAAAATGTTAGTACCTGGAAAAAGTGCAACGTGCAGATTTTAGAGTATGAAAATTAATATCAAATCTTGCAGAAATTTTATATTTGAAATGTGTTTTAAAGATTTTTTTCGTAATATTTACGTGTAAGTGCGATGCTGTGAAGACACGTTGCGGTAGGCCTAACGCGTCGCTGCCGCGACGATGTCAATCTTTGGTCCCTTGAAAGGAAGATTCGCTGCGGCGTGTAATTCATGCGCGGATGATTACAAGTGCAGCTGCGTACGTTCTTGTCAGGAAAGTGAAGTATCGTGTACTCATACGCTACAAAATATATTTCGTTCATGTTTTGTCATTGTTTTTAAAGCAGATTTTGAGAAATGTTTTGTTCTTTTGCACATGATACCCTGATTCCAAATAAAAAGTAAGAACATGTCATTCCTTGTTGCACAGAAAACTGGGGAGGTATGACTTTCTGTTCAACTTTAAACGGCTTCCATTCGTAGCAGATTTGCTATGCCCCTTTACTTTTGGTTCTCTTGTTAATAATTTCTTCGCAGCTCAGTTTCTACCTCACTCATACGTATCTTTTGCAAATCAAAGAGGTTTTTTCCTGCCAACAACGTACAGGATACAACAACATAAAGGGTGGATAATCTGAAGACCTATTTTCTGTAGCGTATCACTACAACATTTATCGCTCTCCTGCCAACAACGTCACCGCTTTCTCTTGTACTCTTCCGCCCTACGTTTCGGTACATCAAGGGAGCTTCCTTTTAACGGAGCAAAGCTTGACATCGTCGCGGTAGCGATGCGTTAGGCCTACCGCAGCGTGTCTTCACAGCATCGCACTTACACGTAAATATTACGAAAACGAATCTTTAAAACACATTTCAAATATGAAATTTCTGCAAAATTTGCCATTGTTTCCCATACTCTAAAATCTGTACGTAGCAGTTTTACCAGGTACTAACATTTTTCCGACGAAATAATTTAGGACGTTAATCTACACATTTTCCAAAAGTTTTACTCCGCCTGTTCGTAGAGGTCGGGGTATAAGTTTGCTCCCGTCTAAGCTCCCTATGCATATCTGGATTGACATTGGCATTCAAATTTGGGATTGAACTACCTGGTACATCGTATGCAAACTCATTGAAGTCAGCAAGTGAAAGATTGGAGCCACAAGCTTCTTAAATCTGCTGGCGTTTGATATTGTCCATGATGCCAGCAAGGCCGTATTACACGATTGCTGGAATGTGGTATTATATCGCACTTCTTGCTGCGTCATACTGACAATTTGCCACGAAAAACAGGTTGCGGTCCACAGGAAAGTTTGGGCGCTAATATAACGTAATTTATCTTTCCGCTGTAACTTAGTCCTTACGTCAGTAATTACGTTATGTGGGCTAAAGTCAACTTAATATTAGCAAGTACCCATACGCATTACAAGAAAGAGGTCAATTGTGGTGCTTACAAATACGTTTATTTTGCTTGCATGGTTTGTACTCCACACTCACATCCGGTTTATTGGCGTACTCAATACAGTATCAGTGATTTATATCCAATCGCAGTACCACAGCACGTCTACCATCAATAACATCAATCCCCTCAAACAACCGCTGCATTGCCTTTTTATCTATCGTTTTTATCCGGCCACACATAACTCACTCTTGTTCCGACCTCAGTGCGTTGCCAACATCATTCTCGTTTGAGGGAAAAGACATAACGTTATGATTTGAAAATGTCTAAGAGAACGAACTCAATTTTACATAGAAAAAGAAACTCAAAAGGAAAGGTAAAATAGAATATACGTTACAGAGAAAGCTACTGAATTTTCAACCTCCAAAATGCCTTGAAACACCTTCACTGTATTAGATCTCTGACTTTTGTTAAAGGACTTGCGTACTACATATGAGAAATTGGTGACATTTTTATTGTAATCTTTCATACATATTTAATTTCTCTCATATAAAATGAAGTTTTACTTCTCCAACATGTTTTTTATATCACTAATTCTCTGGAAGACGGACCATTAGTAGCCAAAACGAGCACAACACTCTCCGTGTCATCGATATTAAATCACAGTCTTTTGGCCTCGAGAAGGAAATATCCTGTATGCACAACACCCAGGTGAACTGCGTAGCCTACTCACCGAAGTAAAAATTGCCGAAACTAAAATTGCATTAAATCCCAGAAACCAAAGCACATGATCAGTAGTAACTAAAACGCAATTTTACGCTAACGTAAATTCTTACGAGGAAGGATGATATCATCCCTAAAAGTGGAAGTTATTTTTCAGTATCGCTCAGTTCTGATATACTTCCTCATCAACATGGTTTTTAAGCCTCACGAAGTAATGAAAAAAAATCCGGTTGCCGTTCTGCGAGTGAGTGCAATTAATTGTACATGACGCTTTTTCTATAGAAAAGGGAAGTATGTCAATTATGTGTGCTGGGTCATGAAGAACATAATAAAATTCTGGATATATTCAAATTTTTATTTTTCAAAGTCGCAGAAATGTTTATAGAAGACACAAATTACGAAAGTCCATCTATGATTTCGCATTGTTAAGGAGCAACAGAATTTTTTGTATTCCAGGAGGGGCAGTTTCATAAGAAGAATTTCTTTCATTCATAAGAATTAAAACAAAATCTGAGCTCCGGGTTCAACTTTCATTGCACTGATCTGCTGCCCATGCAAATTTCTTAACTGCTTCCGGAGAGTTTCACAAAATGCCTGCTTCAGTTCATATGTACCACGCCACCTTTTAATAGATTTTCTCTGTAGTTCAAAAGTTCAATTGAAAAGTAGTGTGAATTGCATGTTTTTCGTTAAGTCATATCTAACTGGTAATGAGGAGTCTTGATGTATCCTTTTCACATTATGCAGTGAAAGTTATTCCCTTTTAAACTTATGAACAGGTCTTGGAATTATGTGTTCATATAAAGTTATGTAACCCCGCGGAGTGCCAACATTTCATTACAACCGCAAGGGTCTACTGACATTTCTGCCGACTCGACGATTCGTGCAAATTTTGTGCATTCCGGCGCTCTCGAGGCAATTGCAGACCATACGTCAGAAAATTGGAACAATTAAGCAAATGACAACCGGAATTTCAAGACAATTTTTTGCTTGAATCCTGCTATTGTTCTGTTCTGAAGTTTAACGTTACCGCTGCGGTGGCGCAGTTGTCTAGACGCTGAATTATGACCATTTTTCCAAGTTCTCCCCGGGTTAGAATCCCGGTGAGACGTGAATGTAGTGCTTTTCTTACAACATTGGCTCTCTGTCTTTCCTGGAACCAGCGGCCCTAAATTAGGAACATGTGACTGCTTATAGTCCATAGATTTCCTCACGGTGGTAGTTAAATCCCCAATTAAAAAAAGTTCGAATTGTCTTTTTTTCAAGGAAGGGTTCGGTTTAGCAAAGGTGAGAGTGCCATATGTCTTCTCTTTAAGAACGCCCTGATTTAATTGCATATTTCTAGATAAGCATCTTATTTGAAGCTCTAATCTATGAAATACTTACTTTTTCCGTGCGGTCTCACTCCTTTTTTTTCAGCAACACCCAATAACCAGAAAGTCAGTTATGCGATTTATTCTGATATTCCTGTTGCTTAACACAAAAAATATGGCATCGTCTGAAAAGGCAGGTGGGATACTAAATATATTCGATTGTGAAGGACGTGTAATATCTTATCCTCCCAGGTGGCGCATTGATCTAAGCGCTGGCTTATCGTTCGAGAGGGGTCCTGGTTTGAATCCTGGTAAGGCATGGATGTTGTGTTTGTCTTACGGAACTGGCTCTCTCCCTTCCCTTGCAGCCAGGGGCCCTACATTAGGGAAGTGCGACTGCTTATATCCCATCCAGTTGCTCACGGTGGTCGTTACCGCCCCTCTCCCCTCCTCCAAAAAGTGTAATATACCGGATAAAACCGAACTGATTAGCAGTGACTGTGCTGCGCAATGTAAATTGAAAGTTCATTTCCAATGGTAAGCATCTATTTTAAGATAATAAAATCTCAGTACATGTATGTTCCAAGGGTGAACTCATTTAGCTTTAAATGCAAATCGCAAGGCCTCTATAGGATTTTCAAAAAAACACATGGTGTTTTATTAATGATTTGTGCACTTACAAAAATGCACTTCTACAAATATAATAGGCGAAAACAACTGAAAACTACACTGTTATAAACAGCAAGTGAAAGAGTTTTTTTAGGACTTAATGACGTTTTGTGGGGGATCCATTTGTTTTCCGCCACACATTTAACAGATAGTTAGCTTCGCGACGGACATTCTCGAATATGTGATAATGAATTTTAGCCATCACTGTCTGTATGAAAATCTTCAAGTCATCCAGCATTGTGTGTTCAAGCTAATAGCAAATTTGGTCTTTTACAAAGCCATCGATGGATATAGAGAGGAGCTAGATCATAGTGGCAAGGAAATGAAACGTCCTCACCTGGTCCATCGCTTGGGGAATTCATATTCAAAACTTTTATGGATGCGTGGTAATGCCGCCTAATGATGCAAAACAACGTTTGGCTTTTGCTCAAGTTGCCGAGGCATTAATAAGAAACTCCATCACATCAAGATAGACAATTCCAGTTACTGTGTTTCCCTGAAAAAACAAATGCCCGAAACACTTTATTCCAGGTCACAGCACAAAATGCATTTATTTTCGGGCTGTCTTATATGTGTTCAACCACTTGATGAGACTGTTAAATGCCTCATACACAGATTTATGCGTGGGTTTTTTTCCAGAAACATGATGAAATGATGCCTTTTCACTAAAATAGGTATTTGACATAAATGTTTCGTCTGCTGCATTGCGATTCATCATGTTGACAAAAAGTTTAAAATTTAGCAGACCATCGTTAGGTTATATGTGGTGCAACAATTCCGGTCCATAAGACCGAAGAGCAAGATTTTCTACACTGTTTGACGGGGTACATGTTATTGACCTGTAGTGTAGCGCGTTGACTTCATCGGACTTGTCTGATACACCTACCTGAGAAGATTGACTGTTTCCTCTCCCTGGTAATTGGTTTTCCTTAACGTTTCTTTGTACATATGCAACTTGTGAATACACAGTGATACCACGACCGAATGGAGTTCGCAGTTGGAGGACCCTTGTTGAACTTCCTTCTGAATTATCTCTGAACATTCATTTCAGTTTTTGTGAAGAAAGCTCCTGCGCATAGAATGTTTTTTCTGGTTGATTCGCCAATTTATCATTGTGCACCGAAGAAAGCGGAAATTATTACTTGAGCCTGCGTAGAATAAAACTATCTGATGTGTTTTTTACGACCTATTAGTGTAGCGTTCAAAATTTGCACCTATTATCTTTCTAGAAATAATTTTTTGCAATCATGAAAATCATTTATATTTATAAACGCACTGTACAGACTTTGGGAAAATGCATGTGCTGGTAATCTCTTAAAACTAATATAAATCAAAAATTTCTGATTGAAAAAATATTGAACAAGCAGAATTACCTGTCATGCAGAAGTGACAATTTTCTAGTTTCAAGAAACATATTAAATGTGTTTTTCATTTAATATATTTCTGTAAATATCATTTAAACGTACTGATGTTTATAAGTTAGTGTCTCCAAAAAATGGCATTTGCACCAATAATGACATAACTTTGATCTTGAAATTTCATTATGATAAACAAACATCAACATAAATTTCGAAGTAGTTTTCAACCCCTTCACTAAAATTACGCTGATTTTCCTTTCTAAAGCTATCGGTAATGCATTTATTCCGATAAAACTCACGAAAGAATGCCACTCGTAAAGCGTGTCAGAGCGCAAGCCGGAAATTTCCTATGTCATGTAGAAGTAAGGGAATCCTAACTGCAAATGATGAAGTCTCATGTCTTCAATTACAAATCTATATGCTTTAAAAGAGCGGATCCCGCTTTGAAGCAAAAATTAAGACATGATGCTACATGTATAGAAAAAATCTGGTCCAACAAATGAATCACCACATATTACAAATAATACTTTCAACTTATAGTCGTCAGCTGGGAATTATCTTTTGTTTCGGCCACGTGAGAGTGTTTATGAAACGTGTTTAAACATTCACTGGGTAATTAAATAGGAAAAAGTTTGCAGTTTTGAATTCCCAGAAGTTTTATTTTTGACTGAAAATGATCGAAATTATCATAGCCATAATTCTTTTGCCTGATCTATATCGTCCTTAGAAAATTTAAGTTAAATATATTCAGTAGTGTTCTTGTTTTACAAAATTAATAACAGCTATTAGCATCAACGAAACATCAGTTGTTAGTTGCTTATAAAAAGCCAATTAATTCCAACGTTTGAAGGTACATGAACCTGAGCTCTTTGAATTATGTATAGGTAATGAGTGATTTAATAAATACCAGTTCAGGACATAATTTATATATGCAGAAAAACACCCACCCTGAATGGATCAGATCGTTTAAATTACCATGTGAATCGCCTTAAAATCGATGACGGCCTTCGTTCTTTTTACCTTAGAGCGGCATTTGCATTGTGATTAAATAGTTTTCCGCTTACATGAATCTGTTGGTTTCGGTTAATGTATCAATTTATATTTATTCACTGTGTGTTTATGTGTGTAAAGCTGAATTTACCTTTTCCTTAAGGGTGACATTGTTGACAACATTACAGTGTGAACATTTATTTTGGAACTTGGGAATCAATACGGATTCAGCTTTAAGTAATGTTTATGATTTCATTGTCAATAGCAGATTTTCGTCCGAGAAAATGAATCACATAATTCATTTCCACATGAAATTTTGAAGTAGCGTAATCAGAATGTTTCCGTTTGATGTAAGAGTTACATTCACGGGCCAGATAATTATGATCAGCGCCCTATCTATTGGATTTGCCCCACAGCAGGAAACAGTGACGCGAGGAATATATGTGGACGGTAGGCGCAGGGCGTATTGTTTCGTCAGTACGACGCCTGTGCAAATGGAAAAGGGAAGAACATGTTGGAGTTGGAACGAGGAATTATTAACACGCGACGAAGGTGGTGACGAGCATATGGACTCCATGATGTCCATGTGTGTTCCCATGGACATCACTGAGTCCACATGCTAGTCTCCACCTTCGTCGCTCCACTCACCTTCGTTTTACGCATCTCCACCTACAGATCATACCTAGGCATTGTTTCGGACCACGTTTTGTTCTACATGGTAACTGTACACCCGAATGGCACTGAACTTTTTTAAAAATACAAAGCCCCGTGTCACAAGGACTGAATTGTGCTGAAATGTTTCGAAGATCACATCCAATAATTCCGTGAACTCCGATAGATGCCTCTGGAATTGAATCGCATAGAATAATTGTATGAGGCAGTAGAATACAGTATTCTCCTGCTTACCCCAGTATTTCGCTCGGTCGTCGACCTCAGGGACGTCATTCTTGCCCGCTTGTTCAGAATACGATAGAGCAACATCCGCGGACTGCTGGAGTTGGTGGCACACGTGGTGTAGATGGTTACCACAGCGAAAGTCAGTCAATAGTGTAGTCGTAATGTTATAGCTCGTGATCGTATGCTTTTTTTCTTAATTTTGTACAATTTCAATTTTGATTTACATTGCAACTATTTGAATGGACCCATGTTGGATACTAGTGCAATGAAAATGCATCAGCTATATCCATCCATTTGTGAGGTTTCGAGCCTTATGCTTTTCAGTGCTTATCCAGAAGGAACATGAACTTTTTAACGCATAATAGTAAATCATTCAGGGACGTGTTGTGAACGCGATATTTGAGCTCACAGAATATATCGTTTTTCTGTTATTTTAAATTGCAGTGATTTTCTTAGTCGTTAGTTACATGTGATGATGATATCATATCGAAATTTTATATCAGTGTCCATTTTCAATTTCTCCTTGCATTATAATGTTTTATCAGTTTTTGTCTTCAGGGTTTAACGACTCTCATACGCACCGAATGCTGTGCAATAGAGATGAGTTCGGGCTCGGTTTTGGAAGCCCGAATCCGTCCGAGCCCGAAATGTTTCAGCCCGAGCCCGACTCAGCCCATTAGGTCTGTGTTCCGTGGGGCCCGGCAGAGCCCGACTTTTCCAAGTGCTGCTCCTTTTCACGCTTTTATCCGATATTTACATGAAACAGGAAGGAGAATTGAATATGATGCTCAGCATTTATGTGTCTCATTAGGAAGGATATAACCTTGAAAGAAAATTTATATTTTACAGTTTCACAGAAAATTTTGCAGTAGCTGATAATTTGTTTTTTTTTTCTAAGAAAAAGACACCGTCTACCTTTTTTGTGCATGGAGAGGAGATGGTCTTCACGCATGTTTTGGCATGACGCAAAAGTCTGCTAGATCCTCAAGAACTTTTATATTTCAAAATGCATTCGTATTTCTCGCACTGAACGTAATCCAATTTTGCGTTGGTCGTGCAATCAATAATTTTGAGAAAAATGTTTCCACATGGTAGATTTTCCCACTTCATTTTTAACTGTCTTACAATCACCGGTATTTAACTTGTCTCGTATAACTCCAGGATAAGGATCATTCATATTGTAATGCGCAAATTGATAAACAGAATAACTCAAGGGATGAATGCTGAGTGGAGGCGACAGTAACAGCTATTAGAAAAGCTTTGTTTAATTTGTTGTTTCCTTGTCGCCTTCTACATGATGTTTGGTTTAACGAGGCCTTCTGAAATACTGGGAGCGAACTTTCGTCCTCAGAGCTGAGATCCTCACAGACGGAACAAATCCGTCGAAGCAATAAATCTACAGGCTGTCTGACCGCTTGTTTTGAAGTGGACTATTTACTCTGGGCAATTTTCTTTGATTCGCACATCAAATCCCATCATACCCCAGAGCTATTCTTCACAACATAATCAAACTGCATATCTTTATCCAACCTCTACGTCCTAATTTATGACATATTTTTCCCTCTCCTGTGCATTACGTTTCAATGTCAAATTTATGACACTCGCAGCTTTTCCTTTTTCCCGTCCTATTTGTTTTATTGCTGATGGCTCTTTTCAGAACTGAGATTGTCTTCTCTGATGTGTCCAAGGGAAATTTTAGCTGGCCACTGAACTGACCGTCCTACTGCGTAAGTGCGAAGGTGGAGTTCCCTAATCTCTATTTCCCCTCCCTCAACCCCCTACTTTCTTCGGCTAATTACTCTCTTAAAAAGCACTTAATCTATCACACAATGACACATCAATTCCCTTCCCATGAAGTAAGGATTCACGGATACACTTTCCACATGGTAGATTTTTTCAAATGGCACTTCCACATGGTAAAAAAACAACTGATTCCTCTTCCTAAAACTCAGAAGAAAAAAAAACAGAGGAGAAAGACTCTCAGTATTTTAACATAAAAAAGAAGCCCGCCGGAGATGTAATTAATATGCTGTTCGTAGCCTTCCCCGGCCCGAGATGTAACTAATATATACTATTCTTAGCTTGCCCGGGCCCGAGGTGTAAGTAATATGCTATTCGTAGCTTGCCCGGGACCGAGATGTAATTAATATGATTTTCGTAGCTCGTCCGAACCCTCCCGAGCCCAGCCCGTCTCATCTCTACTGTACAAGACTTCCATGAGAAATTTAGGGCCACAAATGCCAGGAAAGGGGAAAAAGCCAGCGTCAATATACTAGGCAGTACGAGAAGTTAAATGCTGCGTTTCTGGGTGACCATCATTTATTCACTTGTTGTATTCACTGCTGATAAAAATTTAAAATCAGTTTGTGAAGCCAGCGATGTGCAATATAGTAAAGAATCTAATCAGGTTTACAAGATTGATTTCTATACTTTATGATAGTGCTGTCACCTCTTGTTAAATACAGAGCAAACTCAAGTTGATAAAAGCGTCTGTTTTACTAATTAAGTGCTTTGCACAAGTACGGTGTATCATGTAGTAAAAATATTCTTAATACTTCTGATATCTTTCTCTTCTGATTACAAGACCGTTCCGCAACTGTTAATTAACAAATTCACTTTTTCAAACTGCATGTGTCAGAAAATTCAGATAATTAGTCGTCCCGGTGACCCACTGGTCAGAGACTTAGGTATATGGCTATTCGTTCGAGCTCGGAACGGTATCGCTCCTGCCCTTCAGTGCTAGCTCTCTTCCTTCACTGAAACCTTTCTTTATAGAAAAACTACGATGACCACATACATTTTGTTAAAATCCAAATTTCTATCAGAGATATTAATGGATTGATATAAAAATCAATATGTGTGTTCACAAATCGCCATACGAAGTGGTTTCACATCTTCCATGTCGTCAAGAAGTAAGGTAATCCGGACTTTTCAAACAAACTAAAAATACATTTTTATACTGACATTGTAAAGACATGTTTTCCTAATCGAATTATTAAACTAATAATGTTAAAAAAACAAGTACCTTCTCGATGACCGTGTAATCAGAGGCACCGGCTTGTTGCTAATCATTTGAGCTGGCCAGTGCTTAGACGCGTTTAAAAGCATGGGTAGTGTGATTAGCCAAAGTTGCTGATCATGTACCTTGCTTGGAACCAGTGGCCCTAAATTCGGGTTGGGTTTAGTCTTAGATGCAGTGAAATTCCCAAGTTAACACACAAAAACAGCTAAACGCATTTACAATCGTAAAATCAGTTTCGACAATAATACGGAAAGGCTACTTGTTTTAAATTTATCTCCAGTGATTCTTTTGTCAAGGTTCTTGTGCTTTGTGTCAGTAGTACAAAGGTCGTTTCAGCATCTTCCGCACGTGATTGATCTGCAAATTTAGTATATACACTGCTGGCCACCCAAAATGCAACACCAAGACGGAAGCATCCGATTGGCCTGAAATTCGCAGCATGCGTCGCCCGCGAGGGGACATGCAAACGATTAGCATTGCAGGGCATATGCGAATTATGTGCACCCGGCACGCCACCGAGAGGCACTATAAGAAGGGTGCACAGAAGGCGGGGTGTAAGTAGTGGAAGGGCGTTGTACTGTTTGACCTGTGCATGAGTAGCTTCCTGATGACTCGTCGCAGAATACGGCAGTCATTCCAGCACGTTTCGGAGTTCGACAGAGGACGAATAGTGGCTTATCGCGACAGCGGTTTATCGTACCGAGACATCGGCGCCCGTGTGGGACAACATCCAGGCACAGTGAGGCGAGTATAGATTCGGTGGGTGCAGGAATGACGGACGGACCAACGTGAGCGATTGCCGCAGCTGCGGCACACCACCGAACGAAAAGACCGGCATGTTGGGCGGCGGGCATTGACGGCTCGCACCGCCATATCACGAACGTTGGCGCAGGAATTAGGGTGTGTTGCGCAACAAACTGTGTCAGCACGTACTGTTCGACGTCATCTGCAGGAGCGGGGACTTGTCGCACGGTGCCCATTGCTCCGATTACCATTGACGTTACACCACCGGCGAGCGCGGTGGTAGTGGGTCGTTGAACGCCGCACCTGGACTACGGAATGGCACGACATTGTCTTCTCCGACGAATCCCTCTTCTGCCTGCAAAACCACAATGGTCGGATCCGCGTTTGGCGGCACCGCGGCGAGAGACTGTATGGCGCCTGCATTATGCATCGCCATACCGATCCGTCGTCTGGCGTTAGGGTTTGGGTTGCAATTGGATATGACACCATCACCCCTCTGGTACACATCGCCGGTACACTAAACAGCCACCACTACATCTCCGACGTTTTGGAGCCTGTAGTCCTCCCTTACCTGCAGGACCTGCCAGTGGCCACGTTTTTACAGAACAATGTGGCCCGTACGTGGCACGCATCGTGCAACAGTTCTTCATGGCCCACCAGTTGCCACTGCTTCCGTGGCCCGCCTGTTCTCCCGATATGTCGCCCATAGAACACGTCTGGTCGCTGATCGGCAACCGAGTGGCCCGGCAAGCACCACCCGCGGCTACGCCAGATGAACTGTGGCAACGTGTGGAAGCACCCTGGACCGACATACCCCAAGCCCACATCCAAAGTATCTTTCGTTCGATGCCGCGTCGTGTAGCGGCCGTTATTGCCAGCCATGAAGGCCAAACGAACTATTGATGTCTGCATGTTCCGCAAGTCGCACGGGCCTGTAAGCTCAATCGTTTCATCTTTGTATCTGTTGTAATGTGTCCAGTATATATGGCTTTGTTATCTCATGTCCTTCTTGGTGTTGCATTTTGGGTAGCCAGCAGTGTAGTTCAGTGGCAAGACACGACGTTGTGCTTGAAAAACGTGTATGGAAAGTAAAGGTATGCGTTTGGCCCTTTTTTACTTTTTGTTTTATGCGAAATCATTGTAGCCTTTGCGCGGCGTAAATGCACAGTCCTTGATAATACGGATCACTGTTCAGCAGAGAGAAAGGTGTTACGACTTCTGGCAATGTCATTCTAATATATAGAAGGGATAATAGCGTTGATTTAGACCAAAACGAGTCTTGTACCTCAAGGGGAGATAAACCTATCATTCTGTCAAATATATCTAGCATGACAACACCAGTGCTACAGAATACGATTGTGTCGCCAGAACTGTGCCAAAGAAACCATTGATTTGGAATAATCGCAGATTGATTCGGAATAATCGCACGTTGATTTGGAATAATCGTAGATTAACTTGGAATAATCATTGTTAAATTTGGGATAATTATTGATTTGGAACAACCGTATATTTGAAATAATCGTATATTAATTTGGAATAATCGTAGATTAATTTGGAATAATCATAGATCAATTGGGAATAATCATTGATTTGAAACAATCGTAGATTAATTTGGAATAATTGTTCAGTCTTTTCGTCCTACGCAATGTTCCATGGCAGTCTACGGATTTTAAGATTATTGCCGAAAGCAGGTGTTACAGATTTTTAAAGTGGTTTACATTGATAATATAATATCAGTCGTTATGTCTATCGTTGAATCGTATATCTTTTCTGTCGTGTTGATCATATTACACTAGTAAATCAGCTCAGCCAATCACAATGCGGAAAATTTCAAGCGTGGTACATATACCGTATTATATGTATGAGCTCGAACTGTAATGCAGCTTGTCGTTTATTTGAGGAATGGCTTGCCTTAGTTTTTAAAGAACATCTTAGAAGGCAGAGGGGGAGATATCTGGTCATTACAGAGAGACCAGCAGGGTGGGTGATACCGTACGTTCATCCTTTTTGGACCAACATATATACATCAGACAGGTGATAACACAAAAGTAAGTTATTAGGTGTGCAACTTAATTCTCGGCCCCTAACCGCAAGTGATCATAGAACGTCGGCAAATGCAAATAGCTGTGTGCGATAATGGCTGATTGCAGCGCCATTCAACAGTTTTCCAGGCAACCGTAACCGCTCACAGCTGTAGTAACAGAAAGGACGAAAGTTGACGGTGAAAGCAATGTTGTTTGAGAAGCAACATTTGAGGCACTACCTCCTTTTTGCGTTTCAGCCGAAAAACTGTGCCGCGGAAGCTCAGCAAATGATCTGTTGGAGCTTTCGGTGAGGCTGTTGTGTCCTACAGTACGTTTCAGCAGTGGCTTCAGCGGTTTAAGTAGGGAAATTTCGATCTCCGTGATGCCGGACATCCGGGACATCCACAGAAAGTTGACTAATAGGAAATGGAACAACTGTTGGACGCGGATCGCTGTCACATACAGTCAGAGCTCGCCCAGGAACTCGGAGTAACACCGCAAGCCATTGCAAAGTTCCTGCACAAGATTGGACGGATTCACAAGGAGGGCCGTTGGGTGCCCCACCAACTCACAGCTGCGAACAAGGCTAGGCGTTACAATGTTGCTGTGTCCTTGCTCTCCAGAAGAAGGATTTCCTCCACAATATTTTGAACTGTGATGAGAAGTGGATCCTCTAAGATAATCATAAGCGTCGCAAATCGTGGATTTATCCAGGTCAGCCTACCACCAGTACCGCGAAACCGAATATCCATGCCAGAAAGTTGTTGCTGTGCATATGGTGGGATCAGCGCGGTATCGTACACTATGAGTTGCTCAAACCTGGTGAAACGGTCAATTCTGAGCGTTATTGTCAGCAACTCATTCGGGTGAGTCGCAATGGAGGCGAAAAGGCCATACACCGGCAAGGGCAGAAGGTCGGTCCTGTTGCTTCAGGATAACGCGTGTCCTCACACCGCGAAAACGACTTTCAACACGATCACCGACTTAAGATGGGAGATTTTGCCCCACCCGGAGTATTCTCCAGACTTCGACCCGTCGAATTATCACCTCTTTCGCTTTCTGCAACATCACTTGAGTGATAAGCACTTTACTTCTCTCAAGGAGGTTCACAAAAGTATTGATGAATTTATCAACTCGAACAGCCCTCTTTTTTTCGCAGTGGCTTTCGGCAGCTCCTGACCGATCGCTCAAATGTATCCAACACGACGGGGATTAATTCCCTGTTTAGGTACGTATTCGATTTGCTATAATTTGCTGTCAAGGTGTCGTGCCTGTGGCCGAGAATTAACACCTTATAAATGATGGAAGAAAGTACTTCACTTTCATATGGATATTTCAAGGATTGTAGATAACTGTTTCGAATCTCAAACAGAAGTCATCGCTCTTTCCACGTTTATAAGTGAGTCACGGAAAATTTCTCATTGGCCGCCACCGGGAATCGAACCCAGGTCTTCCAGGTACGTGCCGGATATGCTTCCACTGCACCACAGCGGCCTTGTGAGTTTGGAGGAATTCGAGGCAGCTGTGGTGCAGTGGAAGCATATCCGGCACATAACTGGAAGACCTGGGTTCGATTCCCGGTGGCGGCCAATGATAATTTTTCCGTGACTCACTTATAAACGTGGAAAGAGCGACGACTTCTGTTTGATGTTCCTAGTCCACGTGTTTGTATTAATGTTTCGAATTTAAATTGTTTATGCATCAAAGGGATTTATAAACAATGCAGTACTTAAACCGATTAATTGCCGCCCCGGTGGCGCAGTGGTCTAAGGTGTTGGCCTATGATCATTCGTCCGAAGGGGTCCGGGTTCGAATACCGGTGAGGCATGGATGTTGTGTTTGTCTTACGGCACTGGCTCTCTCCCTTCCCTGGAACCAGTGACCCTAAATTAGGGACGGGCGACTGCTTATAGCCCATTGAGTTGCTCACGGTGGTCGTTAAACATCCAATTAAAAAAAAAAAAAAACGATTAATCTTATAAAAATGAATGAAAAGAATTCTTTTAAGGCTTAAAGAGGTAAAAAAATGTGAACTGAAAGAGACAGGAGTTCTAGAATTGAATACGTGCATTCAGCTAAAAGCAAAATACGTTGATAGTATGCAAAATGATCTGAAAACTTCAATCATATGTCATTTCTCGCTGAACACGTTTTTTTATTCTAATAATCTGTTTTACCTAAACTTTTCTTTTGCGGAAACGATGTTTTCTACTCCATGTGAAAAGCCATGAAGAAATGCAGCCGTCTTTTATTTATTTTTATCACAGAGACGTCAATGGCTTAGTAAAGGAATTATTTTTACTGTATCCTGTATCAGTTAAACCCGTACTGGTGCAGACAAAGGAATAAAAATAAGGAAGGGAAACAGTGCAGGGAAAATTAGATATTACTCGGACTTATGACAAGTTGTTTCCGCTTGAGGGTTCCTTCGTGACAAAGAGTTTCACAGTCGTATGTGAGTTAAATGAATTTGACATTTTTGGGCTTGAGCCAGCTTTTTTGAAAGCGATAACGGCATTAAATTACCGCACATCTTTTCGACTTTTAATTTTGGAACTTCTCGGATTTCAAGAGCAAAGATGAAAAATATGCTGCTGGTTGAACTGGGGAATTATTTCATAAAATGCTAAAATACTTTTGCTTGTGACATTTATTATTAAACATGCAACACATACAGCGACGTCAACCGTGATTAAGTAATACGGATGTTGCAAATAATAATGTTCATCTCCGATTTCCACACACGATAAATACGTTTTCGGAATTTGCAGAACTCAGTAGAAAATTTTGCGGCTGAATATTTGGAGTAAAATGTAGCTCTTTATTGTAATCTTAGTTCTCCAGAAAATTATTGAATTCATTATTTTACTAAATTGATCTCAATGGATGAAGACTAAATGGACAAATAATAGTTGGATTCTGTGTCAAATGTTTGCATTAGTGCGATAAAAGTATTTCTCAGTTGTTTCATATGACACAATGTTTGCATTAGTGCGATAAAAGTATTTCTCAGTTGTTTCATATGACACACTAAAAATAATTAGTGTGAGACTTTATACAGTGACAGAAATGCAAAATGCCTTAGGTCACTGTAAAATACTGTATGTCGTAGTCTTTATGCGTTTGGATATCTTATCTCTCGCTCGGAGCTTTTCTAAAACCCAATGCACATCCTCCTGTTGTTTGAAGTTAACATATATTAAAAAAGAGGTGCGCTGCGGGAAAACAGACAAATTTTCGTCTTGTTCCAATATTGCTCTGTAAAGCTATGTGTTGTCGGCGAAGGTGTTTGTTTTTCTCCTGATGTAAATTAGTAATTTTCTGTGTTACACAGTCTTCGTTTTTTACTTTCGATATCTTGCATAAGAAGATGTTGAATTTAGTATCTAAGGAAAATATACCAAATTCTGCAATTTCTCTGTTTGCAGCAGATACTCTACTAGTTTCTCTGTTGATCTAGCATGTAAATTTTATAGCACTAAATAAGCTGAATTTCAATTGATTTAATTAGAACGTCCCTGCTTTACTGTACATTCGTATCTTTTCAAGACTTCGAGATAATTCTTACTATGGAAAAACTACAGTACTGTTTGTGAAAACTGCAACAACATGAAGAAGGACTGTTGGTATTAACTTGGAATTTAGAGGATATGAACAGTAGGTTGGGACACGCAAATGATTAAAATGTCAGTAAAAATCAGCACGCGGTTTCGGAGCAGGATGTATAAAACGGGTTGGGACATGCAATGATTAAAATTTAAGTGAACTGTCCGGTCTTGGGTATAAAGAGCTTACTGAAACGAGAAGTTGCACTCATTGAAGTGCCGACATTGAGTCCAAAGGGTGCTTCTTGCGTCTCACTATGATCGTCGCCGAAAAAGGTCGCGTTATGAGCACCTGGTGGATTTCAAGCGAAGAAAGATTGTTGGGATGAGAGAAGCTGGAGTTTTCTTCCGCGTAACTGTCACTTGTATGGAATGCAACACCAGTACAGTGATGCAACACCAGTACAGTGATGCAACACCAGTACAGTGATGCAAACGTAGCGTCAGTTGAAAAATGAGGCTGAGATGCACAGAAATCCAGGAATGGACGCAAATCTTCACGGCTGCACAGGATGATAGACGCCTCCACCTCATGGCATAGACCGATCGCACAGCGACATCCACGGTTTTAGCTCGGCAGTGGAGAATTTTCACAGGTCAGGCTTTTACCTCCAACTCAGTCCGACGTCGTCCGCCTTACAGAGGACTGGTCATTGCTGAGCATTCCTTTGGCCATCAACCAAAGACGCCTCAGGCTACAATGAGGTCTCGAACACAGTCACTGGAGCGCTGATTCGTGACAGGTAATGTTTGTTTTCTGACGAGCCACAATTCAACTTGATGTACCATGATGGTCGCATACGTGCTCGAAGACATCACGGTGAACGGCACCTAGCAGCGTCAAGTCGCCCAACGCCAAACGTCATGGTTTGGGGTGTCACTATGTTCAATTCGCGATCTCGCCTAATGTGAATTGTAGGAACCCTCAACAGTCAGCGATACATCAGGGATGTTTTAGAGGCAAAGGTGGTATACCCTTCCTTCAGTTCACTTGGCGCTGTATTCCAGCAGGACAATGATCGACCATACATGGCTCCGAATGTCCAAGACCTCTTTCATGCACGGCAGATACCGCTTCTTCCCTGGCCTGCACGTTCGCCAGATATATCTCCGATTGAACATGTCTAGAACATGGTAGCTAAGCGACTGGCCCATTAAGCGCCTCCTCCAGTCACCACAAATGACCTCTGGTTTCGCATAGAAGCATCCTGGCAGGCTGCTCCCCCAGGACGATATCGAAACATCTTCCATTTAATGCCTTGCCGTGTATAAGCTGTTATTGTTGCTCGAGGTGGCTTAACGCGATGTTGAGTTCAGAAGCCGAAAAATCTTGTATAGTTCTACAAATGTAACCAGTTGTATCCTGTAACATGAGGAATCTGTGATATAAATTTCATTTGAATAGCGCGATTCTTCCTCGGTGTTTCATTTCTTACAAACAGTAGTGTAGTTTCATTTTCTGGGTTAAAATTAGAAATGTCTATCTAAAAGACATCATCCAAAATTCCTCCTAGTCTAATGTTATGCAAACACTGTTGGACCAAATTTATATTAATTTGGACTCCCTTTGGTTACCCGTTTCGTAAAATGTACATTTCTGTTGTACGCTACGTGTAAGTTAGACTCGGGTTTTCACGCGTATATACAGGCCTTGGGCAAACGATTCCTTCGTGAAAGGTTCGTAAATTTAAGAATTAACTAAAAATCATTTTACACAGTGTTAATCATTATTTGAAACAACGTGCTCAGCTACAATTTTTACTAGCTCTACATTATTAGAAATGCGTCCCACAGAATGATACGAAAGCATTTTTCAAAACAATGTACAGCGAACAGAACTAAAGTAACATTCTCTTAGTAAGATTAACAGTAAATGAAGAACAATATAATTTTTCTTTCTTTGGATGCATAAATATGTACGGTGAAATGATTGAAATCTCAAAATTATAAATTTGTGTTACAAATCATTTGCACATAGCTTTATTTTATGCATAAGATAACATTTTCATCTACATTTAAAATATAAAATTTTTGAAGTCAATTCAGTAACTTTGGAAAAACACAAGTTGGGAGGAGAACTTGCCAAATGACGTTTCCTGCGGTAGTGTCCAAAATGAGCTCCAAGAAATTTTTAGGTCGAGGAGGACCACACTGCTCCCCACGGGGAATCAGTGCGGCTCCTCCAAGAACCACACCACCTACCAGCACTCTTCTGAACATTCAGGGTAGCACCAGAGAGAGCAGCATACTGTTCATAAGTGGCAAGAAGAGTATCAAATTGGTCATCGCGGCGAAGACAAAAGGTAACATCATCTGCATAACCAGAGACAAGGAAACGGTGGTGCCGAGTACTAGAAACAATTGGTCCAACCGCAGGTAAGAGAGACGCCCGACTTGCAATCAAAAAGGGCTCAAAGGCGAGAGCTAAGGGCTGTCCTGATAATGGACAACCTCGTCTGATGCCAGATCGAAAAGGAATCGGGGCCGTTAAAAATGTGGCTTTCCGAACATGCAAATGGCGCCCCGGTAAAGGCTAAGTATGAGAGAAACAAAAGCGGGGGGGGGGCAAAGTGAGTTAATACGGCAGAAAGATAAGTGGGAGAAACGTTGTCATAAGCGGATTTTTGGTCAAGATTAAACAAAGCTAGGGGTTCGGAATGTTTTAGTGTAAGAAAGGAAAGGTTATGAAGAAAGGAGATATTATTAGAAATAGAACTACCAGGCACAGTATATGTCTGGTCGGGGGATACGAGGAACGGAAGAACAGAATTAAGGCGGCGAGAAATGAATTTAGTAAAGAATTTGTAATCCAGGTTCAGAATGGAGATGTGGCGCCAATTCGACAAGTCCAGAAGGTCACCCTTCTTCCGCAGGAGGATGACAAGTGCAACTTAATGTTCCGGCGGAAGTGCAGGAGAAGAAAGAGCACACGTAAAAGAGGCAGAGAGAAAAGGCAGTAGCGACGGAAGAAAGGCCCGATAGAACGGCAGCGGGAGGCCATCAGGTCCCGGGGAGTAGTGAAAATTGAAGGAGGCTTTTGCCTCCCTCAGTTAAGGCAAAGAAAAATCAGCAATGAGAGGGGAGCAGAGAGAAGACTGGACCTGAGGGAGAGAAGAAAGGAAAGAAGAGGAAGAAAAAGAAGAACCGTGTGCAACCGCTAGTAACTTCTGCTGAAAGAAGTGACGGAAATGAGAGCAGATGAGAGTTGTGTTGCCATCAGACAACCGGAGATGTCTGATGGAAGTTGACGTGCGTCGCACGGATTCCATCTTCGAAAGGACTTCGAAAGAATGCGTCGATGGTGAGACACGAAGAAGCCGAAGACGATGCACTGCGTGCTGAGCAAACGGTTCGAGGCATGCATGAAGTTCGTCACGGACGGAGGCATAGCGCGGGTCAGACATTGGCATCGCGGAGAAGAGTCCTCGTAGGTTACTCACCTCCATCGAGCGAATGGTAGAAATAGTGAAGGAAAGTTGACGAACAAGCAAAAGAAGATCTCGTTTAATATCAATCCACAAGCGCAACGCGCTTGGGGTCGTTGTAAGCAGCAGCTTCCAATTAGAAAGGAACGTCTCAACTTCCGCACAAAAGGAACAGTCGTGCAAGAGAGTGTCATCAAATGTCCAATGACGACGTGCAGATGAAAGTGCTGGAGAGACACAAATTGATAGTGAAACGGCAGAATGGTCGGAAGAAACAGTGGGAGAAAAGTCGAGCAGCAGTGATAGCAGGGAGTAAGGAAGCAGAAACTTATACACGGTCCAACCTCGCAGCAGAAGAACCGAACGTCGGCGGATGACACCACGTAAAGGAAATGGAATCTGGATGTAGCCGTCTGAAGGAATCAACAAGTTGGAAATCATCAAGTACCTGAGTCAGCTGTGAAACCAAATTTGTGAGGTATTCGCCATATGACGAATTTCTGTCAATAGAAGGCTGCAGCGTGCCATTAACCCCCCCCCCCCCCCAAGAACGAAAATGTCCCTGGGAGGAATCGCTGCACGAATGTTACGGAAAAGATGAGCAACATATACTTCATCAGTTGGGATATATACATTAAAGATGTGAAAAGTGACATCATGCACAGAAAAGTTAAAACACTGAAGGATATCAAGGTGCAAATTTGTCACAGAAATAGAAGTAAGCTGAGTCAAAAGACGCTGGCGCACACCTATAGCTATACCACCATACCGCGAAAGGTGATACGAGTGGTAAAAGGTGTACAGCCTGCGTCTCCATAGTTGAGTGGGATTGTCACCAGAGCAGTGAGTTTCCTGGAGAAGGAGAACATCTCCACCAGCGGCTGAAATGTCCTCATAAACAAGAGAGTTCACCTCTGATGTCGCGACCCGCGACAATTCAAGGAAGTCACAGTGAATGTGGCAAGTCTTTAGTGGCAGCGGTAATCTTATCCAAGTGGGAAAGGAAGTTGTTGTACCGACGTTGGATGCACTTTTGAGTAGCAGCATCCTCAGCAGATGGACTCTTGATATTATTGTAAAGAGTTAACCGTTGTGCCAGTTGATTCTCAACTGCTGGGTAGCGACCTTCAAATCGGTTGACATAGGCGGGTAAAGTAGAAGGAAGAAGAGTCTTGACACAAGCAAAGTCGTGCAATTCGTCAAAAGGGAGAGGAGTGTTCTGAAACACATTAATGTGCAGGAGTGCGGAAAAATCCTCAAGAGGCAGTAGGTAGATGACTGGTTTGGAAGACTTGACAGTGCGACTCGAAGCAGTTGATCCAGCAACCTGAGTCGGAGAGGGTTGAGTAGAATGGCCAGTTTGTCGCCGTCGTTTGAAAGTGCCATGAGGAAGTTTGGCTTCCCTTTTGTCAAGAAGGATTCGGAGGTAGCCCTCCGTCCCATCCGTCATCGCTTGGTTGCTGACCCTTTGATAGGCTGTGTCATCAGCGATCGAGGTTTCAGCATCAGACTGGTCAGTCGCAACGGACTCAGCAACTGTTGCAGGGTCCGCAGGAATACGGAAACGTGTTAAAGATTGTAAATCTGGGTAGTGTTCCTCGGAAAGAGAAGGTGGGACAACAATTGGCGCAGAAGTTGCTACTGAAGGTAGAGTGCCCGCTGGAACCACCGTCGGTGACGGAGCGCTACCAGGATCTTGATGAGAAGGCGTCGGTGAGACTTGCGAAACGGACTTTGGTGGAGAAACTGGACACTGCTTATACCCAGCAAAAACAGTCTTGCTGGCAGTGATGGCTGCCAGCAATGGTCCAGCACTATGTTGCCGCTGCCGAACCGTCAATAAAATGTCCGGGCGGCCAACAGAAGGGCCAGCAGTTCAGGCCAACAGCTGGCCAATAGTTGAAACCCCATCAGTTGTCATATGCCACAACAAGGCCATCAGTTGTCCATCACAGGCAGTAGCTGCCACAAGTGGCCCTTCAGTGGCCCTGCATGCACGTGCCAGAAATGATGGCTAGCCTAATGTGGTCCGCTAGTGTGGCGGTAGTGGCAGCCGGCAACCACGTGACGTAACTGGTGGCTTGCCGAATCTTGTCCGCCAATTTCCCAGTAGTAGCTATAATAAAAAAAAATTCAAGGATAACCGCAGTTTCCCAAAGCTACAATTTTTTATCTACCCTTACGAAACTTGTGAATTAACACACTGCGCAGGGGAAATTTTCTGAACAAACCTGAAAACTGCCCGTTTGCATCTGAGTGGATTTGAACCAGGGCCGTTGGTATGGTAGCTGAGCTCTCTACCGACCAGACTAATTTGCCACGCTCGAGCGTGTGTTTAAAGTGGTCTGTTTCGTATGCAATGTTTAATCGAATGCTTCCCTCTTTAATTTTACAATATTGCGAGGTATTTTTCATAAAAGTCAGTTTCATATAATTCATAAATTATATTTTACAACGTAACGATAGTTTTTTTTACCTTAAGGGAACTTCACTCATTTTCAAAGAGTGTACATACTTAGTGTCGCTTTCCAAAGTTTTGTACTGTCCTTGTCGTCTTGAAAAGAGATTGTTGAATAAATATATATTAACCCGGGTTCATGTCACATTCTGTTACATTTTTAACGTTGTCTCTTTCCTTTCCGTTGTCCGAAGCTACATTTGTTTTAAAGAGTAAAGATATTTTATTTTACTTCCCGTTATTTTTAGAAGCGAATTCCTCCCAGTCTTGTGTATTCAACCCATGGATGAGTACACCACATAGCGTTGCTTTTTTTTTTTTCAAATAATTAGTAAATTTTGTACGCTTATAATTATTTTTTTCCCAACAAACGTTGTTTTAATGGTTTTCCAAGACATTTGTTTCAAGCGGTTTCAAATTTTTTCTTGTTATTCATCCACTCCATTCCATGAATTGTGATTCATGGGAATGGAGTGGGTGTATTTCATGGCTGTAATCTAGTATTTCGGGGCTTAATCTGATATCTTCGTCGACGTAAAATTTCATTAGGAAATTAATTCGCCTCTCCACATATGGATTTTTTTTTAACATGCACTAAAATAACACGATGGCGATAGCGTCGTTTTCAACTAACTGGTACCACGAGAGACACAGCAAGTGTTGCTTCTGCGCATTCGCAGTCCCGTTGCTCTCACCTGCTGTTGTGGTTGCATTGATTGCCAGCAACGGGCCACTAGTGGCACTTGCTTGGAGACCCACAATTCACGGCGATGCTGCAGGGAAATCAATGGCTTGCCAACTGATAGCGCTGCCACCAACGGACCACTACCGGGCCGTGAGCTGCAGATTTCAACCAGCAGTGACCCATCACTGTCCTCTGGTGGCCAGCAGTTTCCCAGCACTTGTGTTTTTGCTGGGTAGTAGTGACCAACCTGGGGACATTGACTACAATGGAATTCTGTCAGGAAATGTATTCTCCTGACCTGATCCTCGCATTGAACAGTAAAGTGTGTTGGAAGCCGTTCGATTGCTTCTTGTGATGGAAATACGACCCTCCAACACGGCGAGCACCATAGATCGACGCATGTCGTGGATCACGTAATGGGTCGTTTCGTGCAGCAAGATGCGTTTGTATGCCTCCAAATACCCGACCATCCGAAGATAAAACAGCATACATCATGAGATCCGTCGCTTCCAACGGGACCGGGTAGAAGGAAACGTTCATGGGTATCTGGGCCACCCGTTCTTCAGAAAGATGTCTTCGCCAATTGTGAGGCCAGATGTTAGGACAGATTTCGTCATTTCAGCCGTAGCCAGATAAACGACCACAAGTCGTCCTCTTCGATACATTTGCGGAATAGATTGAGATGGGAACCGCTGTGAAATGGCATCTGCATATACTCGCAAAGGAGTGCCCGGAAGGGCCTCGAAACGGACGCTTTTCACAAGATTCTCAGTAAAAGCTGTGCCAGCTGAAGAGCTGGCTGGGATATCAAGCACGATATTGTTGCCAGCTTGGAAAATGAAAGATTTCAGCTGTTCAGCGCCAACATAATTATTCTTGAATGCTGGACAAGAGACTTTTGAGGCTGCAACAGAAGAAAACGAAGGTAATGACACGTTGGGCTCGGCAGTGCTAGAAGAGGCTGCATTTCCACTGATGTCCATTGCGTCATCACCGATAGCGGAAGCCGGGAGATGTGACGTAGCTTTGGAAGGCAAATTGGCTACGCCACGAGTGGACGCTTGCGTGGCAACACCCCATCTGGCTATCAGAAAAGGAAGAGAGATTAGGGCTATCACCGTCCCCACCGGAAGTCGCCATCTTTAATGGCGGCGCCCAGTAGCGAGCTTGGCCAGCTTGGCCAATCGTAAACAAGATGAATTACAACAAAATAGGCACTCACCGCCCCAGAAATGAAGCAAAACGAAGTACGATACCTTTATACTGAATGCGAACGTTAAATTAAGGAACGAAGAGTCCAATAACTTGCCTAAATTATACAAAAATTGCAGCGCAACAACACGATGCAATGCTGCCTACACTTTTTGGCCAACCCAATACATGAGTGCAAATAAGCAGTTGCATGTTTAAGCCCCAATCCCTCTTCACTATTCCGTCACTAAATGGAGGATATCGAAAAATATCGACACTTACACAAACATTTGCAAAGAAAACTCGCGGTAGGATGGTGGTCGTTGTATTCGGAAAGGGCAGTTACGTGTTAGGAAAGTGAAATTCTCTCCTCTGCCCGCTTGAGGTACTCCTGCCAAAAAAAATGCGAATATATACTACTACCTGTTCAAAATGGACCACCAAGAAAGACCTAAGATGATGAAGTGAGATTTACAGGTACATTATCTATGACACAAGAAGCAAGTGATCACAAGTACAGACTTGTGGGTGACGTGGAACACAGTACTCAGTACTTTGCATTCCTATCACGAACGGTGATAACGGCTTGTACACGGCGTGTCATAGACAGGAAGAAGTTCTAGATATCGTACTGCGGAAGGTCATTCCATGCTGTGTCGATTCGTACCCAAAGTTCATTTTGAGTAATTATGGTCCCTTGACCCCTAACGAGCCAGACGTCGGGCAACCATATCCTACACTTGTTCAGTAGGGGAGACAAAGCAAGACGTGACACATGTGTTTCATCCAGGTGTTTAAGACATTCCGCGCCAAATGAGGTCCGGCATTGTCCTATTGAAAAATGGCACCGCGAACCGTCTGCAGATATGGCAACACTTTAAGCAACACTTCTTCCGCCATGCACCGCTGGCCGGTGGTGGTTCCTGCAATGTGTAAAAGGGCGGGAACGTGAATGGAACCCAACAGCATCCCACACCACAGACCTCAGCGTCCATCCCGTATGACGTTGCGTAATGCATGCCTTCAGCAGCCATTCACCACGGTGTCGCAGTACAATGATACGTCCGCCATAGTTCCTTAGATTTGACCACGATTCGTCGGAAAACACTATGCGCTGCCATTTATCAAACCAGTGTCTGCGTTCTTGGCCACATTGCAGCCGTTGTTTTCTGTGGTTTGAGGTCAAGGGAAGTCGAAGCAATGGATAGCGAGAGACGAGGCATCTCTGAAGTAAATGGGCGTCGGACAGAGCTTGCAGACAACCCTTGATGTGACACAGACCGTCACTGTTGAAATAAGCCTCGGTACGTATATTTTCTGTCTACAGGCGCCATACGGTGGAGGTGACTGTATTTCCTTACGTTCGTCAGTCCCTGGGTTCCAGACCACTCACGTCGGAGCGTCAGATATCCCTCTTCCCACTGACCCCATATTAGCATCATTGTGCTCGCGTTTCGTCCAATACGAACGGCCATGTCGCGGTAGGAAAGTCCGCTTTCCCGCAATCCAACTCATCGGTCCGGCTCAAAGTCCGTCTTTCGGTGCTTACGGGTCTCGTCTGCTGCGGCAGGGCATAATCGGTTATTAACACTACCTTACTACCGCAATTCCCTTGAATCGACTAAGGCATCTTGCCCTATGCGTCCTAGATTTATACCTCATGCAGGCTATGATGGCGTGGTCGGCAAAAATCATTTGCATGTGCGCTGAGGTTGTAATGATTTCCACCTACTCGCGTGCCGTAACCATCTTGCCCTGCGTGTTCCAATCCGATCGCACACGCTTTTCTGGGTGTTGCATTTTCAACAAACTGAAGTGTACTTAAATGCATGATCCTTATTACAGAATTTAATGACCAGTTAACTTTCTTTTTACTTACTTCAGATTCAAAAATGACACAGCATTCCTTGTGCTGCTACAGTGTAGATAACAAAGTAGGTAAGTAGACAGTAGATCCAAATTAAAGAACTCTTAGAAAAGTATGCAGTTATTCTGCTTTCAAGAAAAATTGCCTTGAAATTTCTAAAAAACCTTGCGATTTTAATGCTTCATTTATTATTGTATGTTGAACGAAGCGCATTGGTGCACAGTGAGGAGATTATAAAATATGTAATCTTCCAAATTCTAAATATAATCATCATTGCATATCAATGTAAATTATATCGCAGATAACATTCTGAAAGCTTATCTTTAGTGCATGTCCTTTTTCTTCTGAAATTTTGTGTTTGATGGAAGCAGATAAATTCCTTAATGGCATTATCTTCTATCTGCTGTCTCATAATGTATATGCATGGTTCGTTTGCCAGTGCATAATTTTTAAAAAGTAATATGTGTTTAGAGTAATGAAGATTTAAACGAAACTAACTAACCTCAAAATACACGGTCGAGTCACATTATTGTGACTACCAGCTAATTTCCAGAGCAACAGCCGTGTGCAACACTGACAGCAGCTAGACGGGCTGGGAGTGACTCAATAAGGTTCTGGAAAGTGTTCACAAGTATGTGGAGCCATGATGACTGCAGTGCACCTGACAGCTGCTGAAGAGTATAAGTGGTGGAAAATCCGTAGAGTGAACAACACAATTGAGGTGGTCTCCCAGATGCTCAATTGATTTTACGTCTGGAGAATTAGGAGGCCATGGGAGTACTTTGAAGTCTTCATCGTGCTCTTCCAACCACTCTCGGACATTTCTAGCTGTGTGACACGTCGCATTGTCGAGCTGGGAAGTCCCATCCGCCCCAGGGACGACAATCAGCATGTATGAGCGTACGTAGTCTGCAAGTATGTATTCATAATGAATTCGGTCCATAGTGATTTCCACAAGTAGGAGTGGACCCAGAGAATGCCATGCAAACACTCCCCAGACCATAACGCTTACCCCACGAGCTTGTGTTCTTCCAACAATGGTTGAAAAGTGTTTGTTCTCCGATGTTTCTGGCCTTATACGCCAACGTCGATCCGTTCAACGAAGCAGAAAACATCACTCATCGGAGAAAGCAATCCTTTGCCAATCAGCGGAGGCCAATTTCGATACTGCCGTGCCAATGTAAGCCTTTCCCACCAATGCACCTTCATTTGCATAGGTGCAGTGACCACCCGTCGGCATCGGAGCTTTTTACGCAGCAGGGTTCAAGGTTCGATTAACTGTCGTTGTCCCCCTGGTTCATTCGGCCAGTGAGTTCCTCCAGCATAGCATGTCGGTTGGACCTCACGGAATTTTGAAGCCCACGTTCACCTCTCACATCAATGGCACGTGGTGCTCCGCAGTTTCCACATCGCTTATTCGTAATTGTGCCATTTCTTCAATCACGATACACTTTAACCTCAGAAGCACGCGAACAGTTCACAAACTGCGCTGTTTCAGAAATAATGCTACCTTCGGCTCGAAAGCCGATACTCATTTTTTTTTTGCAAATCTGATAAATCGGTCCTATTATCCATGACAGCAACGAGTGATATGTTTCCAGAATGCCTACACCACACCCTATATATCCTCCATGCGAGCTCACGACACGTGTCTTCATTCATTGGTTACGCGCTGTTGACATCAAAAGTAGGAGGTGGTCCCAATAATGTGACTCGACTGTGTAAAACTTAGACAAAAAAATAGGAACAGAACTATTACGTAATAATTATAAAGCTATAAAGTCTTACGAAGAAGTAGTTTATATTATTTAATATGAAAAAGAAGTCATTTATACTGTATATGTTCTGTACTATGCAAAAGAAAACGCTATGCAGAATGAATTAAAACAAAACTGTAAAACTATACTAAAGAAATGTGAAATAAAACATAGACAAGAACGGATCAAAGGGCGATAATGGAACATCCCGTGATCTTCAAAACCTATTGCCAATAACATTAACAGATATAAAAGAGTAAGACAAATCAAGCTTTATGTAAGGCTGGCATAGGAATTCAGGAATCTAATAATGAAAGAAATCAAACAACAGAATCAAAGCCACTAAACGAGTGAAAACGTTTGGCAGAAAGACGCATTACTGAAAGACGCATTACTCGTCATAATATGATTTGTCTGGTTTTACATTCAATGTACAAAAAGACATTCGAAATACCTACCGAGTAGCGTGTTAGTCCTCCTCTAGTACAGATAACAGCCTGAACGCGACGATGCATCGACCCCATTAGAAGCCGCAGGTGTTCCGGAGTAATGCCTGTTGCGGCATTGTCTACAACTCCGCCCGAGACGTCGGTCCACGATACATGGATCTGATTTTCCGCTCCATGGCTTAGCAGAGAGCTTCCACACGGTTTATATCCAGAGAACCTGGAGGCCAATGGATTGTTCCAAACTAAGATGAATGTTTCTCGAAGCATGCCTCGGTGTTTGTGGCCCGGTAGGGCGATGCCTCCTGTTGAAAGAGACCATCCGCCGCAGGATGCGCGAATGACATTAAAGCGTGTAGCTGATCACCCAGCAGATGCCGGTAGCGCGTAGAGGTTAAAAGCCTCTCGAGACACATGAAGGGATCTAATGTGTCGCATGAGAAGGCTCCACCAACCATCACAGAGTCACCACCGCCTTTAACACAGCCGACTTGTCACGAAGGACCATAGCCTCATGCTGTCGACGCCACACCTGCACTGCACACTCCCGTCAGTTCTATACACCTGAAAACGGGATTCATCTGTTCACACGAACTCTGATTCACTCTGCAGTGGTCCAGTTTTGATGTTCTCGGCACCAAGCGAGGTATAATGTCCGATGACGGGTAGTCAACGGTGGCCTATGAGTAGGGCATCGGCTATCGTAGCCCAAGGTACGTAGCATGTGCCATACCGTTCGCGCGCTGACACTGCTTGGGCCTCCCACATTTAACCTCGATGTGAAGTGCGAGGCCGTTACCAAGCTGTCGGTCTGTGCGAGCCTAGATCATCATTGCTGATCAGTCGGTCTGTGCGAGTCTAGATCTTCATTGCCGATCGGTCGGTCTGTATGAGCCTAGATCATCATTGCTGATCAGTCGGTCTTTGCGAGTCTAGATCTTTATTGCCGATCGGTCGGTCTGTGTGAGCCTAGATCATCATGGCAGATCGGTCGGTCTGTGCGAACCTAGATCATCATTGACAGTAGGTCGGTCTGTGTGATCCTAGATCATCATTGCCGATCGGTCGGTCTGTGCGAGCCTAGATCATCATTCCTGATATCGGTCGGTCTGTGCGAGCCTGGATCATCATTGCCGATCGGCCGGTCTGTGCGAGCCCCGTGTCATCATTGGTGCATGGTCGGACACCGCTTGCTCTGTGGGCGCTGGTTCGTCCTTTGGTGGTATACTCGCGGTACACCCGTGATGCAGTTGCGCTCAGGAACCGTAGGGTTCTTACCATTGAGGCGATAGAATTACACATCTGCCTTGCGTCGACAGTGTGTCCACGATCAGAGTCGCTCAGATCACCACCTTTACTTACGTTCGTGGATTGCGATACACTGCTGGAAAGCCCTGGTGTCCGCTTTTTTTTTCGCATGCGTTCGGTTTGGGTCTGTTTCACTCTGCGTGGGGAGTGCTCATGTGATCTTCACATCTGATCTGATCATATGTAGATGCTTTTAGGAAGGGTGTGTCTGAGCCCAGGTCGTCTTAAACAACCCTTAGAAATAGGATGCTAGGAGAATTGGGCTAGAATGCCCGATGGGAAAGTGACACGGAAGCGAGGTAGGAAGAGAGAGAAAAACGCCCTTATGGGGGGGGGGGGGCAATACCCGGGCCCGATGGCTTAACGTGCCCATCCGACGCACAGCGATATTTAGTGGTTCCAGCGTTGATACCTGCCTGGGATCGAACCCGAGGTCTTCTCCGTGGCAGTCACGAACGTTGACCACTAGGCCACTCGCGGCCCTCATCTGCACATAACCGCTATGTTATGTTATGTCTATTATATCACAATTGAGGAATGAGATACACGTTCGTTTCCATTTAATTATAGCAAAGGGAATTATCGCAAGAACGAATAAAATTACGTTTATGAAAATGGCGGCTAGCCAGATGAACGAAGCAATGGTTAAACAAGTACAGTTTTAGTTTTTTGACTCGTTTTGAATGTTTGACTTCTGATACAATAGTCCACAAAAACAGACACAGCGCTACAAATAGGGGTGGAATTGCATCAAAAACATTTTTTTTCGGAACAGAAAACGATATCAGCATTTTCTCTGTTCCAATCAGCTTCCATTATTCCATGCAGTTTCTCAAAGTAAATTTTCATCTCTTTATACGTGCTTTCGCAAGCGATTGGTTGAGTGAAAAAGGCTATCAGTTTTTTGTATGAAAAGTAAAAGGGAGTTCATGTTGCAAGAGTCCGAAGCGTCATACCTCTAAGAATTCTAATTATGACGCTGTACATTCATGTGCATTTTGGGTAATACTAAGTGAAAATCCTCCAAATACGTGGCGTCAGTGAATAAACAAAGACATCGTTCTTTCCACGTTTTAAACAACACACAACAACCGAAAATTTTTTATTCGGTCACCGCTGGTGAATCGAATCCCAGATCTCTCAATATCTAGCCGAACACTTTAGGTTTATACTACGGTGGCCAACAATCCACGGCGCTATGTGTGTTTTTCTGTCAGCTTCTGACATCAAAAATCCGTAGGATGGATTCAGCTAAATGAGACGTCTTCATCTGGTGGGCATTAACGACACTGGCTATATATTAATTATAGCAGTTAAATCCAAAGGGTGAGATCCGAAGAGAAAATGTGTGAAATTATGTGTAAAAATAAAAATATATAAATAAAAATACATATATAAAAATAAATATATAACAAATATATGAATTAGTGAAATATTTTAATATATAAATTAGGGAAAATATGTTAAATTATTATAATTATGTGTTATGTGTAATTTGGGTGATCCTAAATTTAATGTGAAAACACAAGTGGAACGTTTTTGCGCTTAATCAGGCTAACTCCCGTCAGATACAATGCACGTCTGTTCACATGTTAGTGTATTCCCTCTTACTATACTAAAAAAAAAGTGAAGTATATTTACATTATATTATGTTGAAAAAATACGATCTTCTAATTCCTGCAGATCGGAGTTAGTTGACCTCTTAACTCTGAACTCAATATAGTCCCATGAGAAAAATATAATTACGGACAGTTTGGTGATTTGAGTTATGATCCATAGGTTTTGAGTTTCCTATTTACTGTCTCCCGAAAAGTTCTGTTTGTGGCCAACTTACTACAGAGGTTCCATTTTCAGAAGTACATCATCCAGCTCGAATCACATGTTCAACAGATGCAATTTCTCTATTATTTTTCAGCACATTATTTTCCCCACTTGTATTCCATGCATTTTATCATTCTAATGCAGAATTCACACCGTTCTTTCTCTTACTTCAACAAATGGTGTGTCATTTAGGAGCTCGCTCGACATGCCATGTCTTAAGGTTCCAATCCGTTGTTATTATTATTTTTGTTTTTGAATTATTCTTTCAATAAAAGAAAGGCTTTACTCTCTTTTATGTTTATGCTCCGTTGCAACTTAAAAAGATTCCATCCACAAGAGTTTAAAAATTATTTTTTGAAGAAACAGTATTTCATCCGGGAAACTTCTACGTCTGGAACTCTTTGTCATGGAAAGTTGTGAATTTTCTTAGTTTTTATCTGTTATTCAATTCCATATAAGCAATTAATTTCTGATAAGCAGTCTCAGCTGAGTAATTAAAAACTGTGGTGTGTTTTCATATTTTGTTTTCTCTGAACCATAGAAGTTATGTGCTCCACTGTTTAGCTCAACAGTGCTGCATTTCATTCCAAGTTTCATCTCCTTCACATGGCTTCCAGTCCATGATTTACTGTGTATTAACACAGATTTCCTAATAAACTTTTCTTAGACAGGCATTTTGAAGAGACGAATCCCAGGACGTGCTCTATAGCATCCATCACTGCAGTTTTGATTTGTTTCCCTCACGCAGGTTACCTAAAGCTTATCGTAATTCAATTGTAATAATTATATTGTTCTCAGTTGAATAATGTACAATGAAAGTTCTAAACAACACTGTAGAAGAACTTCTCAGATAACACAATACACGTATGGCCATCGTTAGGTGAGCAGAGCCATGGAGGGCACTAGATTTATAGTTAGTAATTGAATTAATAAAACAAATCAAATTGGCTTTTCCTTTTGGAAGAAACACTGTATTGGAATAAAAGCTTTTTCATTCAGGATAACCAGAAAGCCAATAAAACGAAGTGAATGAAAATGATATTCCTAAAATCTTATCCTGCTCTGCCAATAGGCTCTGTAGGAGACGGTATATCGGTGCATACGTCATTACAATACTACATGTATAAATGTTTTTTCTAAAGAACATTGCTAAGAACAGAGCAGCTAGAATTTGTTAAACTGCCATTAAGTGAAGGGCTTTCATTCCAAACTGCTTATTTTGTATTTATATAGTGTAGCACACAAAACATATATACTGCGTTTCGGGAAACAACCCAGTAGATCACGTGAAATCTTTCAGTGCCATGAGGTGTTTTATTTACTGATATAATTCTGAAAAGTGGCGCTTAAGTTGCTAAAAAGCCCAGTAAAAGTTTTGAAAATCTAATTGTTCCAAGATTTTGCGCTGCTGTCAGAAAGAAGAAACGTGTTTTATTATGGCTGAAACTTCCATTAGAGCATCCATTTAAATGGAAAATGACACGTGCCGAGACCCATTATCTTTCCACCCGTACAGACTCTTCAAGTCAAAGAAATTCTCTCCCTGCGTCGTCACAGGTGAAGTTGTCTCGTCCAAGCTAAATTATATTTCCTCCAACTCTTCGTTCGGTTTTATCCAATTTAGCACCGAGTACGTGTTCCAGTTACCATACCTAATGCAGCCTCTTACAGTTCTTCCGTGAAATTCGTCGATAGTACAATTACTCGTGAGCCACCGTAGTCTAAGTACTTTTTTATAAACATGTCTGTGTTACTTAACAGTCTCCCTCTCACTCACTGCTCTTAGCAATGGGTGCTTTAATTTCCGAAATTTCTAAACTAAGCGTACTTCCTTTTAATATCTGAGCGACTACCTAATGGATTAACTTTACAACTCTGAGGAAATACTGGTGATATTTTAGATTTACTTGTGATAACTCAATTCAGGCAAAAATGAAATCTAAAGAATATTTTAAAAATTCTTGGCAACCATAATCCTAGTCCTGGGTTAGAACCTTTATAAATACAAAAATGTTATGCTTATCCTTATGGAGCTAGATCTTTACCCTCTCTGGAACCAGTGTTCCTAAATTTGTAAGAGGCGGCGTTTCCTTGTATTATGTTCTCATAGAGCACCTTTTTATTTCTTTAGTTTCACGAACACAGCGAACAACTAAGTCTATATCCAGGTAACACAGCCTTGCTATTTAACGTAGTCCCAACACTGGGACACCGTCTTCTGTTTCTAAAAGACGGCTACTCAGTGTTGGGCCTACGTTAAATTGCAAGGTGCTGCTACCTGGGGAAAGAGTCTTTCTCCCTAATTTTAGTTCAAGTGAAGCAACAGAACCAGCAAGACAGAACATCGCACTTCCCGTACCTTGCCAAGGATTCGGGACCCGACTCATTTCGGAGAATGATCTATACTTCTGCGGCACCGGGTCGTCCCGGTGCTCTTATCTAAAAAACACCCATCCTGAAATGTGTGCTTAAAATGCTTAAGTCTATTCCTTTCTGATAATTATACATTATTTATGCACCCCTCTCTACAGAATTCGGAAACGTCACTGTTCTACATTGAGAGTAATCTACAATGAAAGTAAAAAGTCATTGTAAACCTAAATTTAGTTTAAGAAACTTGCACTTATACTATGAATATTATTTGGATAAGTATAAACGTTCGCGGGAGATATCATACGGCACGTGATTCGTTTAATCCATTTAATTTGCATCTACACAACAAGAAAAGTATTTGTTGCTCTATTCGGACATCCCCATTGTCTAAAAGAAGAAAATTTTGAAGATAGAGATGAATCACTGGTTAGCATATGGGATCGGATTCTTTCTCCAATTTAGACATAACAAAGCCATAATCCAAAAACCTGATCCCCAGACCACCGGTCACTTTGCAATAGTAAACTGCTTAGCTGCGCGGGGTGTTGTGAAAACGATATTGTTACTGAAGGCCCCAATGATTCTGGTTAAGTATATGTTTTTTTCGTTGCAGAGTAGAACATAAAGAAGAAGTCAGAAAGCAATCAAAAAAACATATTCAGCTATCGCAAACTAATTCACAGAACAATTAGACCCGTGATTAACCGGTTTGGAGAAACTGGATCACCCGCAGATCCTAGGTGTATAACAGTGTTTTTCAACCTTTTCTCCTGATGTACCGCCTCTCATGTTCCAATTATCTTAAGTACCACCAATACCTAAAATTCCAAAGGCTATCATCAGAGGAAAACTATTTTGAAACTCTATTAATTTTTTAAAATTTTACTCATCCTCCTCTTTTTGCGCCAACGCGCACTACTCGACAACACCTCATGTACCACCGTTTGGAAAACGCTGGTGTATATTGTTCTAAATCATAAAACAGGGTAGTAGGCGTCATGTTCTTTAAGATAACCATCAACGCAGAACACTGTAACGAAAACATTATGCACCTCTTCAAATAGCTAATTTAATGAGAAGGTAATTTCGCATTCCCATGTACAACATGCTAGAGCTCTATCCCACTTGCATGGAGTTGCAGTAACATGGAAGTTTCGGTTCCGATTAACATAGTACTGGTATTACGCAGTATATTTTCGAATGGTTAAAACAGATATAACATAAAAGTTATTTACTGGATTTCTTAATTGTACATTTACGTTAACTTCTAATTTTAGTCTTAAAGCATAGAGCTTTTCGTTGAACGAGGATAATTCTCAGTCGTGTGCAGCTGAAAACTTAATTAAGAGTAATGCCTCTAAGTAAGCACACTTCAAGTTAACGGTTAGAGTTCATTATCAAATCTGTAGTTACGGATCAAGTAAATTTTTATTTCGGAAATTCAGCACGTCGCATGTCAATCCCTTGGTAACAAGACTATACGGTTTAACAGATAAATCAGCTCGTAGTTAGAACGCGGCGTGCATAACATCGCTTAGTAGATAACCTTTACAGTATCGTTCTCAAATATCGCTCTTTACATGAGCTCCTACACCCTCTCTCTATTTCAACATTACATGTTAGGTATCGCTCAACTAACATCTCACACACATGAATCGTTCAACTAACATCTCACACACATGAATCGTTCAACTAACATCTCACACACATGAATCGTTCAACTAACATCTCACACACATGAATCGTTCAACTAACATCTCACACACATGAATCGTTCAACTAACATCTCACACACATGAATCGTTCAACTAACATCTCACACACATGAATCGTTCAACTAACATTGCACTCTATGAATTTTTCGATGAACATTACTCATGTATCACTTATCTAAATTGCATTCTATTAATTTTTTAATCAGTGTTGCGCACTGAGATCTTATCTCAGAAGTCTTTACGTTGCTTTATATTTCTGACCCGTTGTCAGGATTGCCAACTGCAAATTCATCGGGAGAAACTATTTGGGCTTTGGGGTTAAGTACGATTCAGTTCAATTCAATTCAGTTGATTTAGCTGTTACATTAAAACAATTTGCGATTGTCTCAACGAAGCTCTTGAATGTACCAAAAATACAAAGTGATATAAAAACAGTGTAAGTAGTTGTAGCAACAAGGGCGATCTGGGGAAAGGCCACAATAGTCCTGACAGAGCCCTGATCTTCCTGTACAATTATAAACAAGTCTGAAAGCATTGCGCATAACATTCAAAGATAGTGACAGAAATAAGTGTTAGTAAAGGTGTTTCTTCTCCTCCTATTTTCCACCCACCTCCCAACCTTCTCCACTTTCCCACAGCGCCTTTATGTACCCACTTTCCCGTTTCATCCCTTTGACCGTTTTCTCCCTTCTTTTCCCCTTAATTTTTGGAAAATACTCACAGAGAAGAAACCAAATTTACATTAGAACTCATGAATTCAAAAGGATGGTTAAATTAGAGGTATGTGTCACACAGAAAAAAAAATAAATTTTGAGTAAAATAATTCAGTGTTCAAACTTGCTGGAATAAAAATATATTATATGACGTTCATTTCTGATTCATCCTTTCTTTTTAAGTTCATGTTCCTATGTAAATTATGATACTTCTTCGTTAGATTTTCTGTTCTAAACAGCAGGAACTTCTCATTAATTTCCACATAGCTTTCGGCAAAAACCAGCAGTGACTCGAAGGTGAAAACGAAAGCCACGTCTAGTGTAAAGTAAGGGTGTGGTGATGATACGACAAATGATGGTTTGCTTATTGTATTTTGACGCATGTTATGTTGATAACAATAACATGTACAGTGAATAAGTTGTATCCACAATTTTGCGATTGTCGCAACGAAGCTCTTGAATGTGTAGAAAGAGGAATATTGTTAGCAATAAGGAAACAAGTGAAATCGCTGTAAGTTCCATTTCTAGCTGTTTCTTACTATATCGGTTCCTGAGATCTTTAATGATTATGAAAGTATTGTGTTAAGCATTTAATATTATTTCAACGGAAGAACCTAACAAATTTAAGAACAGTCAAGATATTGTATTTACCTTGTTCTTTCTTTTTAAGATATCACTGAAAACTAATCATCAGGATTGCAATGCATTGTTGTAATGATCATTATACTAGCTATTTACCTACCTTTTCGTACAACTGCGCGATAGGTTTCAGAATCCAGAGCATCCCAGTTTCTGGAAATATCAATCTTTTCGCTTGTTTCTCTTCAATACCTGACGCATCGCTTATAGTTCGTATCTGCAGTGGGCTTTAAAGTAGCAAGACTAGTTAACTGTAGATAATTTGAATTTCGGAAACACAACTTTCAGGATATCTCGAAACAATGCATATATTCCTTGCAGATATGATATATAAACAAGTACATTTTTACTTGATTTTCTGAAGTCTTGGTATTTCAATTCTTTTTCTGATTTCTTTCGAATTTCGACTTACTTGGATTCAGGTGCACTTAAAAACTTCGTTTAGATTTGAACAATGTTCCAATCTAAGATATCGAAATTATTGTGTGCTGTAAAACGCTCATCTCTAAAGAACTTCCTGGAAATCTCAGAACACTTGTGTTAGAATTTAATAAATTCCATTCTTATAAGACTGCAGAAATCTCCATAACCCAATCAGCGAAGTGTTGTGCTAAAGTAAGCTGCAACCAAATGAAAGGAAAAACTACCATTTTAAGGACATGGCCCTTCGTCTATATAAAAGAACGACATGCACACAATATCAAAAACACGTCACCACTCTGCTTAATATCAAGTATCATTGGACGTCTAACCAAGAAAAGAGGGTTTAGTGATTAAAACTATTTTGGGGCTATTTTCTCTTATAAAGTTTCAAAAATACAATTCTATATTTTTGTGTTTTTCTTTCCTGGTAGCATTTTTTCATTCTTAGGTCGATTGTTTCCGTACTATTTCGAAAATAAAATCACTTTTTAGGGAAGGATTCTTTGATACATAATTAATGGCAAGATTTTTCCGAGACAAAAAAGGAATTAAAAAAATTCTTAGAAATGATAACTTAGGGAGAAAGTGGCATGACATTGCATTCTGGAGATTTAATAGAACAGTAATATTAAACCTAAGAGACAAGCAAAACTGATATGAAATGTTAAATAATTCTTAAAACACTTACATTTCGTTCAGCAATATCGCAATTTCACGATATATTTCCTCAAACTAGTTTCATCACGATGTCTTTATGTTCGCCAGTTTTGCTTTAAAGCTACGATAAGACAAACATTTTCTATTCAAACAATAAACAAATTGTCTTTCCTGGGATCTAGTCCAAATATTAAATTAGCGTATATGAATTACATATATATTTTAGGTTTTTGAATCTGGATATTCCGAGAAACATTTTGAGTAAATTATTGGCACTATTGAAATCTGTTTTCGAAACTTTCTCACAAAGGCAGATATGCTTTAAAAAATAAAGGCGATGGTATAATTCTGTTGGGCTCTGGAAATGTTAAAAGTTACTCGGAAATTTTGTGGAGATCAATGAATTTTAAGCTCATGCTATTTTTTCTTGATTGTTTTTAGAGAGCAGAACAACTTCAGATAAATACTTAACAGCTGAAATGTATGCGTAGCTATTACTCTTTATTGCAGAGTTTCTCAGGCAATAGGTAAATGCGAATTATCTGTTAAAGGAAATTTATAAAACTACTCACCAAACTCTTAATGTTAAACCATGTTTACTGTTCGCAAAAGAGATTCCTCAAACTTGTCATAAAAGTATTTTACTGGATTATACAATAGATTTGACTTTTATGTTACCTTTCACTTAAAGTCTAACTTCATCATTAACTTGAAGCTTAGCGAATAACGTAACTTTTACTTAAAGCCTTAACTTTTCTTTGAACTTGGATTACTTCTCAGTCGTTTTTAGCAGCTAAAAATTTTTACTAGCCACGCACGCACACGCGCACACACACGCACACACACATACTCGTACTTCTCAAAAGAATCAGGGCAGCAAGATATATTGAACGGAAAATCATGTGCCACTGACGTTGTTCAAAGTAAAACATTATTTTCATGTAAGACAGTAGAAGATTCTGTAATATGGGGAAGGAAAATCACATTATCGAATTTGTATGCAATATCATTATTTAATGCACATGATGCGATATACTATACAACAATATGCACATCTCTACAAGAGAAAAATGACGTTTTGAAGGTGATCCCCTCGAGAGGCTAAGACTGCTGCACACTTGTGTGACATGGAATTGATGAGGTTATTGAAGAGGTTTTGTGGGTATCTTTACTACTTCTCAAGGAGGGCAATCTCCAGTTCACGAAGAATAAAAAAACTTCGGCCGAGCTGAAATGAGTCTGCCAAGTGCGTCCCATGCATGTTCAATTGGATTTAAGTCAGGGGACCATGCTGGCCACTCCATACGCTCGATTGTCTCCTCTTGACGCATGTTGTCGATTAGCAGAGCTCCATGACGTCGAGCGTTATCGTCCATGCAAACCCAGCAAAAACACAAGTGCTGGGAAACTACTGGCCACCAGCTGGCAATGATGGGTCGCTGCTGGCTGAAATCTGCCGCTCACGGCCCGGTAGCGGTCCGTTGGTGGCAGCGCTAACAGTTGGCGAGCCATTGATGTCCTTGCAGCATCACTGTGAATTGTGGGCCTCCAAGCAAGTGCCACTAGTGGCCCGTTGCTGGCAACCAAGGCAACCCCAACAGCAAGGTGGAAGCAACGGCACTGCCCATGCGCAGAAGCAACATTTGCTGTCTCTCTCATGGTACCAGTTAATTGAAAACGACGCTATCGCCATCGTGTTATTTTAGTGGATGTTAAGAAAAAAAAATCCATATGTAGAGAGGCGAATTAATTTCCAAATGAAATTCCACGTCCACGAAGATATCAGATCAAGCCATGAAATACTAGATTGCCGCCCCGGTGGCGCAGTGGTCTAAGGCGTTGGCCTCTGATCATTCGTCCGTAAGGGGTCCGGTTTCGAATCCCGGTCAGGCATGGACGTTGTGTTTGTCGTACGGCACTGGCTCTATCCCTTCCCTAGAACCAGTGACCCTAAATTAGGGACGGGCGACTTCTTATAGCCCATTGAGTTGTTCACGGTGGTCGTTAAACCTCCAACAAAAAAAAATAAAAAAATACTAGATTATAGCCATGAAATACACCCACTCCATTCCCATGAATAAAAATTCATGGAATAGAGTGGGTGAATAACAAGAAAAAATTTGAAACAGCTTAAAACAAATGTCCTGGAAAGACATTAAAGAAAACGTTTGTTGGAAAAGAAAAGAATTATACGCGTACAAAATGTATTAATTATTTGAAAGAAAAAAAAAGCAACGCTATGTAAATATACGATGTCATCGCTCTGTCCACGTTATTTTATAAACAACAAATAGCAACTGAAAAATTGTTCTACCGACACCGCCGGGATCGGCAACGCTATATGGATATAATGTACTCATCAATGGGTTGAATACACTAGACTGGGAGGAATTCGCTTCTAAAAATAACGAGAAGTAAAATAAAATATATTTCCTCTTTAAAACAAATGTAGCTTCGGACAACGGAAGGGAAAAATACAACATTAAAAATGTAACAGAATGTGACATGAACCCGGGTAAAGATATATTAATTGAACAATCTCCTTTCAAGAATACAAGGACAGTACAAAACTTTAGAAAGCGACTCTAGGTATGTACACTCCTTGAAATTGAGTGAAATTCCCTTAACGTAAAAAAAAAAATATCGTTACGTTGAAAAAATTAATTTATGAATTATATGAAACTGACTTTTATGAAAAATACCTCGCAATATTGTAAAATGAAAAAGGGAAGCATTCGATTACACATTCCACACGAAACAGACAGCTTCAAGCACACGTTTGTGTGTGGCAAATTTGTCCGGCTGTTAGAGAGCTCAGCTCCCACGTAAACGGCCCTGGTTCGTATTCACTCAGATGCAAACGGGCGTTTTTCCGGTCTGTTGAGAAAATTTCCCCAGCGCAGTGCTATAATTCACAAGTTTCGTAAGGGTAGAAAAAAAATTGTAGCTTTAGGAGACTGCGATCCTTGATTTTTGTTATTATTTTTTTTATGGCTACTACTGGAAAATTGGCGGACAAGATTCGGCAAGCCACCAGTTATGTCACGTGGTTGCCGACTGAAAGTACCGGCAAACCAACGGACCACATTAGGCTAGCCATCATTTTTGGCACGTGCTTGCAGGGCCGCTGAAGGGCCACTTCTGGCAGCTACTGCCTGTGATGGACAACTGATGGCCCTGTTGTGGCATATGACAACTGATGGGTTGCCAACTGTTGACCAGCTGTTGGCCTGAAATGCTGGCTATTCTGTTGGCCGCCCGGACATTTTATTTATGGTTCGGCAGCGGCAACATAGTGCTGGGCCATTGCTGGTAGTGCTGGCCCAGCAAGACTGTTTTTGCTGGGAAGGAACTAATCGCCGACGGCTGCAGCATCAGGCATGACAATAGTTCTGAGAATCTCGTCGCTGTATCCGTCACACTGCCATTTCGGATGGCGTAAGGTCCGTACGTCCACCGATACGTATGCCTACCCAGACCGTCGGTCCATGTCCGCCGTAATGTGATGTTTCCTGCACAAAATCTGGGTTATTTCGTGTGCCGGGTTCTTTCTAGGTAAGATTTCATCGATTGTAAGACACCAGAGTGAATCTTGACTCATCAGAGAAGATAACTTGACTCCACCGTCGTGTCCTCAACCACGATATTCCTCATCCGAGTTCCTATGGGCCGCACAATATCATTAAAGGGACACACACCATTGGTGTACGTGCATAAAGGCTACATTGGTGTAGGCAATTGAGAATAGTTTGAATTGACAACTTGCCTTCTGTTGACACGAGAAGCTGGAGCTGGAGCTAAGTCGCTTTCAGCAGCCTGTTCCGACGGGCTGTTAATATTAGATAATGGTCGTCTCTTGCTGCAGTTGCTCGTGGACGGCCTTTATCTTGCATTCTACCGACACTTTCCATATCCTGGAATGATGTGTCCACAGTCGGAAAATGACACTTCGTGACACTCCAACGGCTTTTGCTACCAACCGTTGCGCATGACCTGCTTCCAGCCTGCCAATAACTCTCCACGCCGTTGATTTCAGTAAATCCTGCTGTTGAGAAACCTTTCGCTTCGTTTTTATCTCAATTTGTGAGTTTTGCCTTCTGACGTCACAAACGCTAATTTGCATAATAATATGCATGATTCGGCTTTTTAAATGACACTCGAGATTGCGTTTTCCACGTTTCGGTAAGATGTCAGACGACTGACTTGAATAAAAAGGCGGAGCTGTCGAAGATGGTCGGTTGTCACCGGCACATGAACCGAACGCTTGATCTTTTAGACAATCCTCAAGATCGTATGCTCGGAAACATTTTTCTGGGCGGTCTGATTGCAGTACCGTTAATGGCGGAATCGAGAGACTTCTGTTGTCTGGGACAGAAAGTGTCAGATGGCGTTCATCTCGACTGTCATCTAGTGGGAATCTCCAAGTTCTGGCACGTTGGATGCATGTGTGTCCCTCTTCGAAACATTACAGCCACACCTTAAGACGGTGGCCCTGAAAGACCAACAAGATGCTGGCCTCCGCCTTTAAAATCCCTGCAACTAAAAACGTATAATTCTTAATAGAAATTGTGATCAGAACAAACCCATATTCACAAGGCTTTCGTGGTAGTGTTCGGAAATTATGAATTCAGTCATAGGTAGTGTTCTGAAATTATTCTTGTGTCTAGTGGACGTCATTAAGACTGTCACCTTATCTAATCGGTCTAAGCGCTGGCTTTTGACCGCTCATGCAAGCCGGTCCTGGTTCAAATCCCGGCCGATATTGTGTTTGTCCTATTGCACCGGCTATTCCACAGAGCCAGCTGCTCCGGATTTGAAACGAGCGACTGTTTATAGTTCATTGAGTTGCTCACGATGGTCGTTAAACCTCCGAACAAAGAAAAGAACATGATTATTTGCTTTTTCGTTTTCTTAATTACAAGGAATTGCTGTTCTTGTAAATTAGAAAACGAATTCCAATTTTATTTTTCTGATTAATCCCTTTAATCAGAAAAATAAAACTGTTGAGTAGAATAAGTAATGAATTTCTAACACTTTGCCTTCGTAAGTACTGTATAATTTAGCCCAATAAAAATGTTTGAATTTTTTATATTTGAAGCGTATTTCTTTTCTTTTGGAAACAGGCAAATTTTCAGCAAACACACGATAATTTTCCAAATCTTAGTACATCTTTAAATATTCTTTAGAAAACATTGATCAGCATTTAGGAAACTTTTTGACATAAAATATCTTTCTTTTCCTTTTTTTCAGTTTGCGACTATCTGAAAACTCGTTTGTTCTGCCCTCGGGTTTCTTGCCTCCTTTCAGGAACAGCAAGTGTGTTGCATAGTTCCGTCATCATTATATCTGAAACTTGGATATGACTTTTGCATTGAATTTGCTTACGGGGCATTCAGAAATGGTACTACGGAGAGCACATTGATTTTGTCTTTTCCTCTTGCCACAAAGGCTTAAGATGTCAGATACGACAATACATCTTTTCAGAAACTTTCAAAACTGTGGACTCTTTCTCAACCGTCAGGGATTCTTTAGTTCTGACGCGATATAAAGCGACATAACAATCTCTTCTCTGATGAAACCCTTGCGTATTCAAAAACAAAATTGCTTTACGGCTGTGTGCTGTGATTCGCTGACACCTCTCTGTACGCTGTAAAAATCTCACTATCACAAGAAAGATCACCAAAAAGAAAAGCACAGGTGCCAATAACGAATCATATTTTACTACGCAGGTTGAGATTGATATAAATCATAGCTACACAAAGCAATGAACTTTAGGGAAAATATGCAGCTCTGAAGTCGGAAGGTATAAAATATAAACAGGGTTGTGAAGGTTGTTGAGAAAATGTCATCAGATTCCTTGCGTCGATCCCCTACAAAAAAAAGAAAAAAAAAAAAAAAAAAACGTTACTTCTGACACTTTAACTTATTTTCGCCGATGTCATATCCTTTTCAGTACGTTTCTGGTATAAAGAAACGCACGTGCTTATGATATCACTTCGTCTATCCGTCCGTCAGTGGACACCATATCTCGGCAACTATTAGTCCGATTTCAATTTTTTATCACATTGGGAAGCCCGAAATACGAGAACGATTTTCCTTACTCTTTTGTCCATTTTCAATGCATAACTTTGCCGCTAAAGGGCTTAAATGAATATGCTATCGAATTCAAAATATTTTTATTCCATGTCATTCCTTCAAATAATTGTTTTTGATTGAAGGTTTGACCACCGTGAACAACTCAATGGTCAGTTGCCCGTCCCTAATTTAGGGCCACTGGTTCCAGGGAACGGAGAGAGCCAGTTCCATAAGACAAACACAACATCCATGCCTCAACGGGATTCAAACCCGGACTATTCTCGGACGAATGGTCAGAAGCCAGCGCTTAGACCACTGCACCACCTGGGCGGCGTCATTCCTTCTAAATATTTTATTGTAAAAAAAATCCTGATATTCGTTACCATCCATAACGAAGACTATTTTGGGTACAGTTTTTGTTTTCAGTAATAAGTAGTTTTTTCACTAGGGGGCGTAAAAGGTTAATTGAGAACATCATACATATGAGTGGGAAACGAATTTCCTTGAAGAAACAATTCCCCACAAATATGTGGTAGGCAGTGCAAATGTAAGTATTGGCACAGACGCTTTCAATGTTTTCATGTAGCAACTCCTTCAGAAAACTTGAAAATTACATTGCCTTGGAGCAGAAATCGAACCCACTTTTCCCGTTTTCCGTCCGAGCATGCTATCCGTTACAATACACAGGACAAGGAGGCTCCAAGCAACTGAAGCTAAGCAGATGTATTAGGTATACAAATAAGTTTTAAAGGGGTTTTTGTGTGACGTATACCGCTAATTTATATATTCGACATTCCTCCGCGTTGTTGTCATGTGACCGTAACTGGTCCAGAGTATAAAATGTGAAACAGAAGTTTTCCTAACAGTCAAACGCACTTGTACATCGGTAAGTGAAAGACGGTACGCCATACTGCATTTATTCGACACTGCATGCCTTACGAATTTCATCAAGAAAAAAGTGCTGAAAAAGCATATGCATCGATCTGTTCTGTTCTGGGGGAGAATATTGTATCGAAAAGCACGTCTGAATTTTGGTTTAGACGGTTTAAAGCAGGTGATTTTGATTTAGCGATCGAGAACGTAGCGGTGCCCCGCAGACGGTTGCGCGTGAGGAACTGCAGACATTGCTGGATGAAGATTCGTCTCAACCGCAAAAAAAACTAGCTGAACAACTTTGGGTAACTCAACAAACCATTTCCAATCGTTTACGCGCAATGGAAAATATTCAAAAGGAAGGGAAATTGATGCCACATGACCTGAGCCAGAGGAACAAAGGATGATCGTGTCATGAAATGTTTGAATCTGTTGAATAAACAACACAGAAAGTCTTTCCTGTGGAAAATCGTTACGAGTGAATATGGTGAGACAATCCCAAATGCAAAATCCCTGGGTAGACTCCGGTGAAGCAACAACTACGACACCAAAACGCACTATTCACTCCAAGAAAATTCTGCTGTGCATCTGGTGGGATATGAAGGGTGTGTTCTCTACTATGAACTATTGGAACAATGTCAAACTGTTACTGCTGATCGCTACAAGTAACAAATGCTGCGATTGAACCAGGAATTCTGTCGAAAATTTCCATTCACAGGCAAAGGATTGCATCCCGTGAAATTACTGTATGGCAAAGCTTGGCCGCATGTCGCGAAATCGGTCAAGGAAACGGTATTGAAGCTTGGCTGGGAACGTTTGGAGCACCCGGCGTATAGTTCCAATATAGCCCCTTCAGACTATCATTTTTTCCCATCGATGCAACATGGTTTGTCTGCTGTACGGTTCCGGACATGAGACCAAGTGCAAAAATGGGTTGCCGACTTCAACTCGTCACACGACGAAGTATTCTTCATGGCTGGAATCCGTCAGCTGCCCGACCGATGGCGGAAGGTGATAGATAATAACGGCGCATATTTTGATTCGTAAAGGTATCGTTGTTTTCTTTCAAATTACATGTTGCTTTGTCTTAAAACGCTTTAAAAATTATTTGTACACCTAATAGCTTAGAAATCTGAGAACCGTTCAGATTTGCGGTAGTCGAAGCTATCCCGTGCTTCCTCGTAGTGTGGGGTAGATTTCCTCGTGCTTCCTCGTAGCGTGGGGTAGACTTCCTCATGCTTCCTCTCGTAGCGTGGGGTAGACTTCCTCGTGCTTCCTCTCGTAGCGTAGGGTAGAAGACTTCCTCGTGCTTCCTCGTAGCACGGGATAGCTTTGACTAGTGCAAACCCGAACGGTTCTCAGATTTCTGAGCTACATCTTACTTAGCTTCAGTTGCTTGGAACATCCTTGTACTTTGTGGTGTAGCGGATAGTATGCTCGAACGGAAATCGGGAGATGCGGGTTCTATTCTCGCTTCAGGGCCATGTAATTTTCAAGTTTTCTGAAGGAGTTGCTACATGGAAACAGTGAAAATACAAAACATTTGTACCAATAAGCTAACATTTGGTAAATTGAGATTTACATTTGGTATTAGTACAAAACATATGTACCAATTAATCTAATTTTTTGGTAATGAACTGTTTCAGTTTTTGGTAATGAACTGTTTTGCCACTACGCAGCGTAAGAGTGTACTGCTGTTTCTGATGTGTTTTCAGCAACATCTGCTGTTCTGAAAACTTGTTTGTAAAACTTATTTTGTGGTCAGATACCTCTCATCACAAAAAAACATCTGAGAACATCTGTTAAAAATAATGAAATACAATATTTTTTCCACCAAAGGGCGTATAGAAACCAGATGTATATCTACATATCTTGCTTCTGTGCGATCTCTCTTCTCTTAACAGTCCTATTTGAAAAATTGTTTCTGTGTCGGATAGTGTTTCTGGTGCTAAATACTTTGCATATAATATTAAAATTTTCCTAACGCATACGTTTGCTACGTTTGTCACTATAGAGCACGTTTCCATTATATATATTTAGTTCACGTTTCCATTTTAAGCACATTTACAGCAATAGCTTAGCGTTTAAAAACCCGATTGAAAACAATCATTTTTTGATAATAATATAACCACGAGAACATTTTGTGTTCATTTCCTGCCCAAACTAATGCACAATTTTTCCGCTAGGGGATACAAATGTTTAATATGTTTGTTTTTAATATATCTGCTTTTAAAAGTACGGTTTTAAGAAATTTCAATGCCAAATACCATGTACTTTGTGGAACACGTTGCAAGTACTCGTATGAGTTTTTGTAGTTCACAGTTCTGGCGCTATGGTGTTAGTGTGCATTTTTGTTTAAAACTTATATACGGTTCTAAAAATCCAATTTAATTTTTTTTGTATGGCATTCGCTGCAATAAAGATGAGGAATATTGTTATCTGAAAATAATGCACAGTTTTCCAGCTGGGGGTGGGAATAAATATCAAAACTTTTTTCTCTACATCTCTTATCCCAGTAGACGAATTTGCATTTTCTCCCTTAGCATAGCTTCTGCTATGAAGAATAACTTTCGCATATTTTCTAAATTCCCATTATTAAAAATCCTTGCTGCAGAGGCTGTCAGCAAATGTTTATATTTGAAAGTGTTAATTCGATCTTCGGAAAAATCTTTTTCTTTTTTTTTTATTTCTTGGTAGGATACTTTTTATTATGAAGAGTATTCTGCACTGCTTTTCTTACTGAAGTAATGAGTAACTCAGCTTTTTTGCTAGGGAGCGAAAAGTTATATTATTTTTCTCTTTATATCTCTTCTTCTTACTGTTCGATTTAAAATCCCTATGTATCTGATATTTTCATTCCGCTATGAGAAACGTTGTGAACACAATTTGTTAACTTTTCGTAACATACTTTTCAGCCGATAGTTGGAGTGGGTAGAAATTCCATTTCTGGATGTTTTAATGATTGTAGAAATACAGTTGATTTTTTTAACCCGGTTCCATTGACTATGAATTACCTGCTCACATTACGCATTTCAAATTACGAGCAGTTTTTCATTTGGTGGTGTAATGGTATTTTCTTTTTTACCGAATTTTTAGATTTTCTAAATATCTGCTTGGTCAATTTGCTTTTCGTGTCGGAAAGATTCAAAAGTGCTCATCACAACCGAAAATATGGTGTTGTCCATCTCGTTTGGTACTGTTTTTGTCTTTCTTGGGGAAATATGAGGGTTAGACAAGGAATCGCGTGACAGAATAGGTGAATTAAGAGCGTTTATATGCAACTTTGGTTATATGCAATTCAGTAGCTTTGTTTCATTTGCAAACGACGAAACGAACTGAACTTTGCATCAGACGCAATCAAATAATAAACAGATTTTTTTCTTGTGATCAATTTCCAGAAAGTACACATTACGGTAAAATAGTACTGAATCCGCCAAGAGCAAATATAAACTGCTTTTCAATCTAACTTCGTTATTTTCTTACGTCTAGGAAACAATAATCAGCAAATCAGCAAAATATGCAATGGCTTTGATCCTTTGCGGCATTATCATCTTAAAAACCCTTTTGCTTAGTAGTTAAATGACGGTACGTAGATCTAAGTCTACATTGAGTCGCCCAGCCGTAATTTCTTATATATGTTCCGTGAAATGGGAGAGAGATAAAGTTGCATAGAAAGAGTCAAAACACCCACGTTTTCGCCACTTCTGGTGCAAAATCCAGAGGAGACAGAACTTTGCGTATTTGGTCACTCGACTGGCGCTACGCTAAAGCTCTACACTACGTGCGCTTTCGTCTCATTTTTTATGTATGGGTTATATTAAACGTACAAGGCAGTTTTCCAATCATTTGCCCGCTTTGACCTACTTTTCATGTTTTCCAACTGTACAGGAAGTACTAGTACAGAAGAAAAAAATATTCCCCCTTACGTTCCGAATAATACTGCAGTGTATTAAATATATGTTACCCCAATCAACGGCCCCATCAACTCTGGTTGAGTGTTACCAAATTATTGCAGTTTTAGTTCATACATTTTGTACGCCTTTTTTCAATGAAAAGTTAAAAAATAATCGAATATTTCCAAAAACGAAACGTAGGTGCTCTGGCACAACTTTGCTTTGTAGGTGCAGAAAGCTGTAACTCCGCTACGATGGATATTCATATTGTTCACCCTGTGCACGGCAACAGGATATGCGTTAATAAGTATTCTGTTGTATATGTCTGACAATAGCAGAGCTGGCAATAGCAATCGCTTTTTACAACTAAATTTTCTAGACAGTTAGGTGGCGTTCGATAGGTTCTGGTTGTTTTATCAGCCACAACCAAAAATGTCAACGGGATTCATGTTTGGGCAAAGGAAATGAAATGTTATTGGGACATCATATCCAATCTTTCTCTCAAGGATCATGCTATCCATTTACTCAAATGCCACTGTTTTAAATTTGGAAGGTTCTCTGCCTTGATAACACCTAAATTTATTTAGCAGAACATCTTCCTGTACTTTCTGCAATGCTGAACCACCCGCGAACACGCCCAAATGAGGCTACACAAAACCGCTAACCTGGCGAGGTGAGACTATCAATAAAATTTAAGGGCACACCAATATGTTATCAACCGTGTTAACTCGTACATCAAGGCACCACGGTTACTTATTAAGTAGTGGGCCTGTGGGGTTAGAATTTACCGGCGAACAAACATAGGTACTTCGGTATTTAAATATCATTTGACTAGTGTAACGAGTTTTATTACTCAGGGGCGAATATTTCAAGATGATTCAGTGCAGGTGGCTGTGTACTGCAGTGTAAGAGCGACGGGGATCCTTGTTTTACATATTGAACACTTAAGTAGCGCTAAGCAAGAAAAACTTGATTATGCAAAACTGCGATCACAAAGTTGTGAATGATACTTTTTGGTAATTCACGAAGTCTCAATGGGCTCCTCACAGGATTGTTGTGAACAATGGCCAATTGTGTGTATTTTAGTCCAACCGATTAAACAGAAAGTGAGAGCTATCTGTATGTCGATACTGTAGGAACGGAAATGCCGTTTTTCTCACCGCCGGCTGCAGCAGCCGTAAAGCGAAGTTTTTGATTCTGTGAGACATCCTTTGTCCTAGGGCGCTAGATTCCTCTCGTTCCTGGTTTCAGTGCATTAAAATCGAGACGGGAGACTGCTTATAACTTTATATTCTGTTGGTGATCATTAAACGCCAAAACAAAAATAATAAGTTACTGATTATAGGGGACGAAGCGTTTCACGTGTCTTACATATTCTCGTAACTCTTTCAAACAACACCCTTTCAAGTTTCTGTGAAATATATCTGGAAGGAACACTGCACACCCGTGTGACTGCAACGGAAATGGTTTAGTGGAGGGACTACATGAGATTTTTCATTTTAGTACTAGAGCAATAAGTGTTAAAATTTATTTGAAAACATTACTTCTAATGATGAATGGAGTATTATGAATGGACAGTCTTGGCGCTTTGTCATCAAGTTGTAATGGGGGTTTATATTCTTATTCAGGATGAATCATGGGTTTCAGTCCATTATATAATTCTAGTTCCCTTTCACTCGTAATGCCGATAACCCCAAATTAGGAATGAATGTTCTTTCAGGTCCTTTTTAGGGGCATTAAGGACCCGCTATAGCCAATAAGATGTTTTCCATCCTTAATTTAGAGCTACTGGTTTCAGGTTGAAAGCGTAGTAGACGTCTAATCTTCGCCCTAAAATGTCACTAAGCTTCCAAGATTGGGAGGAGGAGATCTTAAAAGATCTTAAAATATCTTTTCGGCGTTCATTTTGCTAAGTGCACCAACTTAAAATGATGTTATACCAAAGCCGATTTCAGTTCCTATCGGGTGATCAATCCCTCTATTTAAATAAAACTAAATCTTTCTTTTTTAGTGGTCTATGCTAAGTACTTTTATTTCACCGTTGGCTTTAGCTACTTTGAAAATATTCATATATTCACTGATTTATTCCAGCGCTTGCAGATAATAAACGGCATGCACAACTGCCTACTGTGTTATCTGCACTGAATGTTCTACAGTTTTCTTTTAATTCGGGCTTTGGTTATGTCGTAACATTTGCATTTATTTCACTTCGCATTTTTCTCATCCCTTTACGTCACTGTTTCTGTATCACCTCAGTTCTTCATTTTTACCAAAATTTCAGAAAAGTATTGTGTCATATTGCTTTTACTGTGTCGTATGCGGCTTCCTATTTTCTACAATCTGTAATTTTCCCTTCTTATTTCAGATGTTTTTTCTGGCGCATAGTTTGCATCTTTGCATTACGGAAATCATCTATGTAATACTATGATGATATATTTTAATTTCAAATAGTCGTAGTTCAACATTATGCTAGTAATTACTCTCAGTACTCGTCGCACAAATTTTACCCATAAATCAACCGCTCGAGTTTAGCTGAATGAGTAATGGCTTACACATGGCCTAACATGGCTGTTTATTTGATAGTTATTTTTCTTTTCCTCTCTCTGAACACGTGCTATGTCTAGCGCTTTGTGTTAACATCTGACACATGAGACTTTCAGCTTCATTATTAAATAATTTAGATCGTACCGTTGACCGAGTGGTCGTGGCTTCTGGTTGATCGACGGCGTACTAGAGCAAGACCGTCTAGAGGGGAGGAAGCCATCACACTAAAGACATTAGTTCCCTTTTGTGACGCCACTTTAATGTTGCATGACCAGGTACGTCGGTTCACACGACAGCGTTTGAAACCAATGTAGCCTTGGTTTCCGCGTGACGCCAATACAGGAGAAAACTGGTCTATCTTATAACACGGCCTCATATTTTCTAGACAACTTTGGTCTGAGTCCCGATCAGATATGCACTGTATGTTAACCCTGTTCCACTGTCTTTGTCCTCTTTCTGGAACCTGTGTCCCTAAATTAAAAGCGGGCTACTCTTTATAGCTTTAAATGTTCACAGGGATCATTAAACAACGAAACAAAAAATATATCCCTTACTCTTCATCAGATGATACCATGAGTTAGTATCAGGGGTTTATGACAAAACTAGAACCAGCTCATCACTGGAATGATATGTTCATCAGATTTGAAATTACTGATATTCTGCTATGCAAATATTTAGCAGGCTTGGTATTCTAACCTGAAATTTCGGCATTTTGTATGAAGAAGCCACAAAGGCCCAGTTTCAGATATTGATTTGCTTTAGTTGTTAATTACTTCATATAGGAATTAGAAACAATGCTCTTACATGGAACGTGTTCTCTGTAATTTTGCACCATCTTAAGAAATGCTATGTAAATTTCATACCATTGACAGTATGTCAGACTTTGTGCCTATTTTTAAATTCCCATGAGATATCCTAGACTATCTCAGTTGTTTTGCAGAACTATATTGATGGGACGAGTTTTTTAAAGGATTTTTCTACTGTGTATTCTGATGATTTTCTTATGAACACAAGTGAAGGTTCAAATCGTGAACATGAATCTTCGAGCGGCGAGTATCAACATGGATTATTTGTTGTTCTCCTGACCAGCCGGTTCGCTCGCACTTCTGTTCCGCGTAACACGTGGACGTTCGGTTATTTCTAAATCGGTTCAGAGGCATGCCAATGTGCTGACGTACGTTATCCTCACTCCTTTAGCAAAAATAGATGTTCTTCCGCTAGTCGTACATATGTATTGCACTTAATACGCATGCCCATGTAAACACTGAACAATTCGTCATAACCATGCTCGAAGAGATTTAACTTCATCCCCCTTGTGACCCACCCCTTGTCGTAGCAAATCCTAAACTCCATCCTTCCACCCTCCGACGGGGTTTCCATAGATCCCGTTTCCATGGCAACGCGGCAATGGAGGGATGTCACGTGATCGGCTTCAAAGAGCCTTTGCCGGTGGAATTCTGGGCGGGAGGAAAAGGAGCGATCGTGCGCGCGCGTGGCTCGCTCTCTTTTGCGGATGACGGGCGCGGGGATACGACAGCCTTTCTGCCGATATCTCTCAGCAGCTATGGCAGCTGGGAGGACAGTGCTCCCTGCCGACACCACGGGCTATCCCCTCATCACCGGCGACTCATCTCCTTCAACGTCCTGCCGCATCCATCTTCCAGCAGTTCTCCGCGATTCTTCATCGTCTCCTCATCTTCTCCCCTCATCGTCCCTCATCCAGTGAACTTATTCCAGATTCAGCAGGCATCCTGTTGCTCTGTCTCCGTACACATCAATACCAAACACGGTGAGTCAGAAAGTGAGAGGAGAAGAAGGATTTTGGGGGTTCAGAGTACATAGCCAGCAAGTGTACGTGTCAAAGAAAAAGATATAACTCAGGATCAGGTCTACCTGTTTCTCACCGCAAGCAAGGGAGAAGACTACCGATACATTTTCTCTACCTCTTCTCCTCATTTTCTACAACTACTGTACTTACTCCTCGCTAGAGTGCAGCGAGAGAGCGCCGCGAAGACAAGAACGCCGCCCTTTCCTCAAGCCATTGCCGACACTTGTTGAAGAGGCAGGCTGAACAACAGGTACAGCGGCTGCATTCCAACTTCTCCCGCAAGAGAAGCAGCATACACGGATCGCTCTGGAGAGGTGAGTGTGCATCGGTGCTTTCCTAGCCATATGTTGGCCGTTATCTCTTTAATTGCGGGCTTTCTTAACGCGGATTTTATTGCAAAAATGCTCTTTCTAATGTTATGTTGTCAGACGCCAAAGCTTTGTTGCATTTAACAGGGAGTTAATCGAAACACTCATTTCTAGTCAATCGTCACCACCCAAGGGAAAATACGACTTTGGGAAATAGTGCGTTTAGTAATAAATAAAGTTTAGCACTTTTTAAAAGCAAGCACAGAATTTGTACTGTATTGTCTGAAAATGAAAACTTAAGGGACAGTAGATTGCGTGATGTAAACAAAAGATATCTATGCTTGGGAAATAAAGAAATCAAACGTTTTTAGTTTCCTTTCTGAGATAAAGCGATTTATTTAGATTGCGAATAACTTTCTGTGTGAATTATTTTCGTCTTTAATCAGAATTAGCATATTTCGTAGTGGACAATTTGTAAGCAGTTGGCGATGTTTTATTTTTCGTAATTATTTGAACGACAGTTCAAGTGAAGTATATTTCACCTATTGTCATTAACGCCAAGTTAATCAGTCAATTATTAAACACTGCGATAAACTGCACGTCAATTTTTAAACAAAGGGCTTTCAAAGTAGCGTCTCACTAGATTTCTTTAGATTTTGAGCATACTTACCACATAGAGTAACTAATGTAATTCGCGTTTTCAGTTCTTTAGAAACCATTCAGTGCAGCACCATAACATCGGTTTGATCACACTTCCTCAAAAGGTCTCAATATTTTTGTTTCTCTATCAGAATTGCTCTATTGTTATTCAGAACGTTTCTTATGTTCGTATATATTGCGTTTAGTAATGTGCAACATGCGTCCCATTAAAATCCACTTCCGATTATCAGCTTTTCAAGCACGGCAGACACGCATTTTTTGTGGCGTAGTAATCCAGAAATAATTAAAGTTGCGTTTCTGAAGTAACCATCAAAAAAGTTTTGCTTCCCTAGAATTAAACGCTTTCAATTTTTCAAGTATGCCTGTAAACTTTTGAGGAAAGGAAAAGTTTAAAGTAATATAATTTTAATTCGGTGGCAAATATTTTATGTTTTAAATTATTTTACACTGTGTAACTTAGATTTCCTTTTAGCCGGTGTGTGTATGTGTGTGTGTGCGTTTCTATATCTTTAGGGATCCAGATGTCTTTGCATTTGGTTTATGATAAACACATACAGCAAAGAAGTGTTTATAAAATAAGGTGGAAACGCATTTGCAACACTTAAGAGATTTCGCTTTATGTGCTGCATGTTAAAACTGTTCATATTAGGTCTACGCCCGCAACGGAGAATACTCTCATCTCTTGTTGGAATGAATTTGCGTCACTAGAAGTAATATCTATCACATTTAGATGATGACACAACACATAATTTGAATTTCATTCCCCATGTATCTGCACTCCACGTGGTACAATAGGTCATCAAAAGTTCCGTTCTAATTTATCTTATGTGCATCATAGACAAATACAGTACAAAATGAAATGATTTTCTCGCCCTGAAAAACATACAAAAATACAAATGCCCCTCTCTCTCTCTCTCTCTCTCTCTCTCTCTCTCTCTCTCTATGTACGTATGTATGCATGTATGTGTGTGTATATGTGTGTGTGTGTGTGTGTGTGTGTGTGTGTGTGTGTGTGTGTGTGTGTGTGTGTGGTTTAAATATTTAAATTAATCTTAATGATAGACGCTGTTTCATAAGTTCTTAGAACCTACGCATTTTCTTTAAAGATGAAGATAATTCACCGCCGGTTTTCCTTCGATGCCGGAAAACCTTTTATGTGAATTAAAATTACAGAAAATGTAGTTTTTATATTTGTACTCAGAAAACAAGAAAACTAATTTGCACCATTGAGGTTCTCTATGTTCTTTTTCTGCTGCTATAAAACGGAAATAAAGTATTTTTTGAAACGAATATGTCTTAAAGAATATCAGAAAAAAATCTTGCTTCAAATGATCCCCATGCAGAGCCCTGTATTTAATCTTATACGAGCAGTTTTTGCTGCGAATTTCAAATATCGGTATCAAAAGTGAAAGAAAAGTCCTTAATACCACTTCCTGATATTATCTATTGTCTTTTGAAAAAGCATTTTGATGCACGTCTTCGTATAGGGGGGCTATATTAAACATCATCAGTTATTCTTTGTCGTGGCATTAAACATCATCCAAATTCAATACTTTAAACATAAAATGATATGTTACGACGGATGATCATTGCTTTGTGACGTGCTTATCCCGCAGGTCGCACATGAGATAAAGGCAGATAGCAGTGAGAGCACATGCCAGTGTAGTATAGTGGTTAGCACTCGGAGCTCCGGAGCCTAGAGTTGCTAGTTCAAATCCTGCCCCTGGCATGAAAATGATGGAGAAATTTGCTTCGTCATATTAGCGCCCAAACTTCCAGGATGGTCTGACTGTTAGGTTTCTAGCAGTGGTGTGATGTTCTTTTCACACCGCGAGATACGGAAAATGAGAATCCCTTCTTCAGTGCTTCGAAAAAATAAATCAGTGTGATGTTACGTTCCCCACTCCAAATTGTCTGGGATTTCTCAAATGCACGTTCTTCATAAGATTACTGACCACAGAAACACATGGTCCAGGCTGGCCCATGGGCAATGCTCCCGGTCCTGTTTTAGGAAGACGGGATGTGATGTGCCTGCCCCGCAGGACGCACATGAGCTAAAGTCAGATAGCAGTGAGAGCACATGCTAGTGCAGTATAGTGGATAGCACTTGGAGCTCTGGAGCCGAGAGCTGTGGCTTCGAATCCCGCCCCTTGCATGAAAATGATGGAGAAAGTTTCTTCGTCGTAGCTTGTGCTACCAGAAAACTGAACAGCATAAATAAAAACCATTCAAACTGCTCGTAGATTAATTAATAAAATAAAATTTAATGCATAAGAAATGCAACTAACTGTTATTTTTACGTAATAATTAGGGGTAAATTTTTTTTTACCAGGCATCAAAGACTTAACGGCATTCCATATATCACAAGGGAGCTGGAAAATTTGAATTGGATTGCCAACTGTGATACTCAGACTATTAGTTTGTCTTGTGCTTTTGAATTAGTACATTGCAATCCATAATTTGACACAATAATTATTAATCATCTTTGACACAATAATTATTAATCATCTTTGACACAATAATTATTAATCATCTTTGCCTCAAAATCATGTAACCAATCATGAGGTTGAAAGGAAGTGTTACGTATCGGCGTGAGTTTATAATTTTAAAAAAGTGTTGCGTATCTGCGTGAGTTTATAATTTTAAAAAAGTGTTGCGTATCTGCGTGATTTTTTTATTTAAAAGAAGTGTTACGTATATGCGTGAGATAGTCTAAAATATAAATTCATGGAAATTTCTAACATTGTCACTTTCCCCTTTTTATTTGTTTCTAAAAATCCCATATTTGAATTATTTGTTTGTATGCTATGGCAGATGCTCCATCAAAATTACTCCATCATCTAGGCGTATTTTCGTCTTATTCAGTAAATATTAGTGGAAAGATTTAGAAAGACATATTTGTGTAATTTACTCATATCAGTACTAGACAGACTGATTCAGTGTTATTGTTGATCAAAAATTTAAAAGGTCTGGCTCTTTCTTTGGGTCAGCGGTCCTCAAACGTTTTGGGCTTTTGAAGACCTAAAATAATAGCTTATTTCAACCTGCGTTATGTCTATCGATATTCACCGTATTAAAATTAAAACTGAGAAACTCGAAAAATATTTATTAATTCATTTGAAAATAGCAATAATAAATTCATTACATGTTAAAGTAAAAACGTTTTTTATTAACAATAACCATATTTTCCAAACCAAAAATAATAATTCGCGAGAACAGTGGCGTTGTTTTTCATTTTGGCAAATATTTTTAATGTCTGACTTAATAGAAGGCTGGATTCGCATTTCTGCTTCTGCATTCAATCTGTTGCGATGTGTTGTTTTGTTTAACGCATATGAAGAAAATCTGGCAGCACACAGATATATAGTTGGAAACGGGAAGAGTGTTATAATACCCTTTTCAGATAATTGTGGATATTTTTCTTTGATTGTGGTTAGATTCCATCGCGTCGTGTTCCACTCTTGGTGACTGTATGAACAAAAGCCGGCTAGCTCAATCTCAGGATAATCTCGCAGCTCTTCCATGGTCATTCTGCAAGCGTCTTCGATTCCGTCCTGCCGTCATGTACTCTGTCTTCCCCTTCTTCTGTTTCCTCCAACATTGCCAAGCTTGATCATTTTTTCAAATCCATTATTGGCACGCATCACATGTTCAAAATATGTGACTTTTTGCTTACAGATCATTGCCTCAAGGAAGCAGCAGACTCTATTTAGTAAAGTACTGATTGATAAGTTTTTCTTCCAGTCCTTGGAATTCTAAGTAGCCGTCTCCGGGTATAGAATTCAAAAAGCCTCCATCTTCTTACTTTCACTCTTCCTCAATTTCCAGCTTTCACAGCCATACATTACTACAGGAAACATCATTGCTTTAACAATTCCCAGCTTTGTTGTCATTGAAATGTCTTTTTCCTTCATAATCTCTAAATATATCATTGCCTTTCTCCCTAGGAATAATCTCTTTCTATTTCTCCAGCGCACTACCAATCGGTATCTATTTTGGAACACAAGAAAATAAAATTGTCCACGACCTTCACTTCTCCCCCATCATTTATAAAATTTGTAAGGTTGGAAGTTGACATGGACTTTGTTTTCTTAATATCTTCTTTGATACTACACAAAACCTCGACAAGTGGTAGTTTCTCAAAGGTTAGTTCCAAGGTGGAATCTGAAACCATACCAAGGAACTTTTATTACAATAAAATTATTAAAATCCATTGTTCTGTCGTGCATTTAGAATGTATTATACACACATTTGAGTGACCGTCACAGCGATGTTGTCATCCATTTAATACAGAGTCTGGGAAACTCTACAATATACTCGTGAGAGAATGAGAGTGAAAAAAGTAAAATAACCTTTTAGTGTTATTATGAAAATAGCTTTGATTTATCTGACCACCTGAACAGATTTCGAAGACATCCAGGGCTTCGCGGACTATACTTTGAGAACCTCTGCATTAGGTTATATCCATTAAGTGTAACAATGAGATTTGCGGCAATATTTCAACAACGAAAAAAGCAAATACGTGAAGCCCGGAAAACCATGTAAAACGGCAAAGAAAAACCTGCGGATAATAAATAAATACACCAAGTTATACATGCTAGAGATAGAATATCCAACCAAAATGGAAAATTAAACACAGAAACTTCATATCATACAAACTACATAATGAATGCCAGCTTTTATTATAGAGCGTTGATTTTTCTACTATATGGCATTAATATCTTAAGTAAAATAAATCAGAAAGGAATCTTACTCCTTATGTTTTATCTACCACCTGTGATAGCCAATTTTTTTATAATTATTTATGGCAGTATTTCAATATTGAATCATAATTTTGTTTTTATACCCTGTAAAATAATAACTGGCGGAAACGGTGGAAAATTAAAAACCAGTAGAGTTGGCTGATGCAATGTATTGAGGAATAACTTTAAATTTCTGTGTAGTAGAAAATAAACTATATAAAATAGTATTTATGAATTTACTCGTCGACCATTATGATCACGATATGTCTTCTCAAGAGAAAGAATGTTCTCATGATTCCTTCAGAAATTTTTTAGAAAAATTGCGATTATTTTACAATATGATCATTCAAAATTGTTAGTTTCCATGGGCTTTCTTAGCTCCACGAAATGTGTTCAGAACAGACTTCAGAAAATTAATTCAAAAAGCCAATTTGTTATTGTGTTTTTATGGCTTATTTTGTGATGTGACGAGTAGTGCTTCCAGTTAGTGAAAGGTTCGAGCGATGAACAGAAATTCACCACAGCGCCAAAGCTTTATGGAAAGTAGAATTTATTAAAATCATCAGGTATCACTAATCTCAGAATTACAAAATTTTAATTGTTCCCAATGTGTCTCCATTTGATATTTTGGTCTCAGATAACCTATAAATCTGGTAATTAGCCATTTTCAGAATTTTTTTTGCCCTTTTCAAATCAAATTCGGAGCACTTAAGTAAAATTTTTGCAACTTGATCTTGTTGACGTGGAGCTGATGGCATGATTACAGGCAATTAGAGAAATTATTTATGAACAGACATGTGCGTATGAGTAATATGCGACACTAATTCCTCCACCTGTAAAATTTCATATACAGTCAGACATCGAATGGCACTAGAAGCCAGTAATGCAAATACAGTAAATGCTTATAATGACTGAAAACAAGTTCACTCATGAAACTGAAGCCCCTTAAGCAGCTAGTATAGCTACGATGTGCAATTTATGTCGAGAAATCAGAGATATGGCATTCGAAAGATTTTCACCTGCCAACACGGCAAACAGTAAGTTGTGAATTTTTTGCAGCTACAAAAGACTAAAAGTGAAAAACTGAACTTCGTAAAGCCTTTATGTTTGTATTTGTGAAATGCGATAGTTCCCGTTATAGTTCTTTGAAACCAGTAAAATAGTGAATGATGTTTTGTTTAATGCGATGCATTACTCGCAGTAAATCTTTGATTCTTTATTTGTTTCTAAGCTTTGAGAAAATATTGACTTTTTAGCACTTCCCTCTTGAATGCAAGATGTGTTAGCTTTCATCCAGGAGAAAACTGATTAAGTAGCCTTTTCCCAATATTAAAAGGATTATGCTCTTAGATCTTTTGCTTTTGTTGCATTCCCTACCGTCGTTAAATCCTAGACAGAAGAGCATTGAATTTCTTTAACCATTCACCTCACATCACTCTTCAATCTCTACTTTCATGCCACCGTGCTGTTGCTTTTTCTGGGGTGCCATAGGGCACACCATTTAATGACGCATTGCAAAGCACAAGTTCTGCATTCTTGAACTTTCTTAATCGCCGTGGGCCGCCCCGGTGGCGCAGTGGTCTAAGGCGCTGGCCTCTGATGATTCGTCCGTTTTGGGTCCGGGTTCGAATCCCGGTGAGGCATGGATGTTGTGTTTGTCTTACGGCACTGGCTCTCTCCCTTCCCTGGAACCAGTGACCCTAAATTAGGGACGGGCGACTACTTATAGCCCATTGAGTTGCTCACGGTGGTCGTTAAACCTCCAATCAAAAAAAAAAAAAAAAAATCGCCGTGGCTATTACAGGCTACGGTTGCGGTAAAAGCATATGAAAATGGTTTTATTTGCATGCAACGAAAAAACTACTTTTATTGACACCAGCTGCATTTTTTGTTTCGGGCATTAACGACATCATAGAATCTAAGGTTGCTAGTTCTCTAACGTCCCCAATTTAGGGTTTCTTTAACTTGAGCAGAGTCAGGGCTAGCGTTAGAGGGCAAACGAAATACCCATGCCATATCCATGATTAGACCCGGGGCTAAATTCTAACGAAACGCCCAAAACCCGTGCTTCTGGCAAAGCGACCACCAGGGGGAGTTTCCATTTTTCAAATAGTAAACCTTATACACCGTCTAGTCACTGAGTGTATTTATACACTGCTGGCCACTCCAAATGCAACACCAAGAAGGACACGAGATAGCAAAGCCAGATTTACTGGACACATAACAACAGATACAGAGATGAAACGATTGAGCTTACAGGCCCGTGCGACTTGCGGAACACGCAGACATCAATAGTTCGTGTGGCCTCCATGGCTAGCAATAACGGCCGCTACACGCCGCGGCATCGAACGAAAGAGGCTTTTGATGTGGGCTTGGGGTATGTCGGTCCAGGCTGCTTCCACACGTTGCCACAGTTCATCAGGCGTAGCCGCAAGTGGTGCTTCCCAGGCCACTTGGTCGCCGATCAGCGACCAGACGTGTTCGATGGGCAACATATCGGGAGAACAGGCGGGCCACATTAGCAGTGACACCTGTTGGGCCGTGAAGAATTATTGCACGACGCGTGCCACGCGCAGGCGCCCATTGTCCTGTTGAAACGTGGACGTTGGCAGGTCCTGCAGGTAAGGGAGAACTACAGGCTCCAAAACGTCGGAGATGTAGCGGTGGCTGTTGAGTGCACCGGCGATGCGTACCAGAGAGGTGCGGGTGTCATATCCAATTGCTCCACAAACCATAACGCCAGACGACGGACCGGTATGGCGATGCATAATGCAAGCGTCATACAGTCTCTCGCTGCGGTGCCGCCACACGCGGATCCAAACATCGTGGTGTTGCAGGAAGAAGCGCGGATTCGTCGGAGAAGACAATGTCGTGCCATTCCGTAGTCCAGGTGCGGCGTTCAACGTTAATGGTAATCAGAGCAATAGGCGCCGTGCGACAAGTCCCCGCTCCTGCATACGACGTTGAACGGTACGTGCTGACACAGGTTGTTGCGCAACACACTCTAATTCCTGCGCTAACGTTCGTGATGTGGCGGTGCGAGCCGTCAATACCCGCCGCACAACATGCTGGCCCTCTCGTTTGGTGGTGTGCCGCGGCTGTGGCAATCGCTCACGTCGGTCCGTCCGTCTCTCCTGCACTCACCGAATTCATACTCGCCTCACTGTGGCTGGATGTCGTCCCACACGGGCGCCGATGTCTCGGTATCATTAAACCGCTGTCACGATAAGCCACTATTCGTCCTCTGTCGAACTCCTACACTTGCTGGAATGACTGCCGTATTCTGCGACGAGGCATCAGGAAGCTTCCCACGCACAGGTCCGGCAGCACAACACACTTTCACTACTTACACCCCGCGTTCTGTGCACCTTTCGTATAGTGCTTCTCGGTGGCGTGCCGGGCGCACATGATTTGCATATGCCTCGCAAAGCTAATCGTTTGCATGTCCATTCGCGGGCGACGCATGCTTTGAATTTCAGGCCAATCGGATGCCTCCTTCTTGGTGTTGCATTTTGGGTGGCCAGCATTGTAGATAATAGCAGGTTTTCATGTTTCCATTGCTATTAACACTTACCAGTTGTTTTTATCCTACCATCAGCTTGCTTCATTTTGAAAAGCATCAGTTCGATTATAGAAGTTTTATAGATGAAAATGTGCAATACAAATATCGCAGGCTTTAGATCCAGTGATAATACTTCGAACATCCCCCAAAGTGATTTGGCATTAAAGCTGGTCTACTCACGTGCTTATGCTTATGATAGAGAAATACGAAAAACTTCAAATATTGTTCAGTAATTGTTTCTGTACAGATAATTTTTATTGCTGTTAAGCTATACGGAGAATAAAACAAATTATTGCTCTAAGGATTTATAATAATGTTTTTTTTTCATTTTTTCTTTACTGCTGGTATTCATCGAAGTGAATATGTCTCAAATTTCAGTGCTGTAACTGGTGTACAGCTCACCACAATAAATATTTCAAAGTTGATTCAAAGAGCAATTTTTAAAGACCTGCAGTCATATTGTTGTCTTTATTACGAGATATAAATACAACAGAATTAGTCACGCATTAAGTAAATATAAATAAGTTTAACGTCCCACAAAAGCATTTTGAAGAACACCTTATTTCAAATTATTCCTATGTTGCCCTTTAAGTAAGTCCCAAGAACATACAGAAATTTCAATAGCGTTTAAAACATAGAAGCTTTCACAACGAAATCGAGAAAGAAATAACGGACATACAAGAATCAAGTGTTTATTAGGTATACCTCTTAAATCATAGTAATTCAGTACAATTCAACTGTTATCTATGACTTAAATTCAAAGAAAAGATAAGAGTTTGCTGACGTCAACAGTTTTCCGATTTCGCTTGTAAAGCGCGTCATGGCTTTACTTTAGTAATATTTATTTCTGTCTTGAACTTTTGCTTTTTTATTAAAAAAGCAACGCCGAAACATCTGAAATTTCCACTCAGGTTTACTCCCACTCCGTAGGACAGAAATTAAAATAAGAAGTAGCTCACAAAAATGTTTTCAAGACACAACAGATTCTTCTTGTGATCAATGCACAGATGAATTACTTAGCTGATGGAAGTCGATTTTGAAATCTATGTCCAAATGAAAAGAAATTTATGCACCTTCTGGAGAGACATCTTTGTTTTCTTGAGTTATCCGAATAATTATTCGATAGATTTCTGTACAACATAAGCATTTCATTTGAATAATTGTAAAAGAAGGTTGAATCGGCATTTATTTTTAGACACTGCAATGGCGACTTCCAAATCTTGCAGTAAAACAAAATTGATCCAAAGGTCATTTATCAATACATGCGCACAGTGAGCAAGTAATTGGTTTCTATGACCCCTCAGAGAATCAGAGATGTTGCAACTGTCTCAGTTCCTTTTACTGTTCCTATAGTTCTGATGAATAAAGGAAGAATTAAGTCTATATATCTTTTTGTTTCAAAGTTTGACGACCACCATGAATAACTCTAAGGACTATCAGCCGTCGCCAGTCTCTAATTCTGGGAAACTGGCTTCATGGAGAAGAGAGAGCCAACCCTGTAAGACTAATACGCCACCGTTGTCCCACCGGAACTTGAACCCAGACCCAATTCGGGTGACTAGCCGAAAATTTACGTCGCTGACCTCTCGGGCGCCGAAGTGGTAATTTTACTTTTCCTTACGCACGCATACCGAACTTTCCATTCGTTTTTTACTAGATACCTATGTCCTGCTAAGAACCATACACCGCTCACCATAAAAAGTGCCACACCACAAAATATTTGTCTGAGAGCCATGTAAATTGGTGGGTATGTGTCGAAATTTGCGTTATATTAGTTATTGCAGTTCTGGACCATTCATGCGACAAGTGAGAGACATTAAATGGCGAAACGGGAAGGCATCACTAAGTTTGGTAATCTTCACCTGAGTGTGTGGACAACTACATCGGAATGATCTCGGTGGCAAAAGCACGTGTAAGAAATTAGAATGCTTTGACGATGTCATCCAAAGTTCTATCATGGCACGGACACCTTTACCAGACGCGTCATCATAGGGCTACACACGGCTTCTTGTTCTTAGTCATTGTGTCACATCGGGGCGAAAACGCATCAGGATGTAATAAGTATCTTCCGAATGTGGCGACAGTGGTTAGAGGAAGGTAACGTGCGTTCGTCGTAGGAGCACTGGGACTAAGAAGCAGTGCACGTATGCAAACGTCTGAAAGCCTCAATCGCCGCATTCGATGGCAAACCATAGCAAACCCACAATCCACCGTGCACGATAATAGGCTAGGTGTACCGGTAGCTATGGACATCTCGGACAATCTGCGACACGGAAGCGCAGATTGGCTGTCACAGGTTTGCGCACTGGCAAGCCATTGCGACGACTGGCATTTATCAGAGCACATTGTCGCGAAATGTTGCTGTGATGCCGTACCAGATATATGTGGCGGAATGAATGGAATCGTGTCGTATTCAAGGAAGAGTCTTGTATTTGTCTTAGAACCGACGATCGTCCATTGAGAGTCATGGGACGATGTGTTCACTGGGCTGATCTTGTTGCCATCCGTGAGGGTGTACTGCACTTCAGTTTTTGTCCCGGTTTAAAACTCTTTCAGTTTCAACAGCTGTTTGCCGTTGGTAGGTATAAGTGGGCACAATGACGGCAAGATGAAATATCGCTGAGGTCGCTGAGGTGCTGCAGACCCGTTTTGTTGTGGTATCTCCATGGAATCCTTGATGTCCAGTTTTAACAAAATAACGCCAACCTGCACTCGGACAACATCAGCAGACAGTACCTACCAGAATTCCAGGGGCTCTCCTGGTTAGCGCGATCCCCACGATTCTCCCCAACAGAGAACGTGTGGGATGTCAATGGCAGACGACTTAAAGCACGACCCCATTGCAGTGTTGAAGCGTTGTGGACTCAGGTCAACGACTCATGGTCAGAGAAGTTCAAGTCACCATTCAGGTAGTTTTCCGCTTTATGCCATGCTGCGTTGCCGAATGTACAACCCAACGTTGCGGACAAGCGTACTGACTCAGGCCACATTATATTATCTTCTCGCCAAACGTATTAATATAATCTTTCAGAAATTAAATCACTTATTTACTACCTACTTGTTTACATGCTTGGTACGTTTTATCTCATTTTGTGCATTCCTGCATGATGTGATGTCGTGCAGTGCATTTCAATTTATTAAAATACCCTCCACGACACCACATCACGCAAGAATGCACGAAAAAAAGTATATATATTAAAAATTTATATTCAAAGGAAACTTCAATGAAACATTTCGAACAGAATTTTATCAGCATATCTCTAAATCATGTTGATACAGTTTCGACATAGATTTTATACTGATACACAGTCCTGAATTATTTCACTTTCTCTTTCAAAAATATTATTAGTTTTAATAGAAATATCGTGGTTATATGAATTCCCTATTTTTGTAAAGCAATGCGGAAGAGTAATGAATAATTGTCCATCGTTATTATTTTGTTAGAAGAGGGTTTATATTTTTTCGGGAATACAGATTTTGAGCCTATGATGTGTCGACTGCGAAAACCGCAGCTCGTTCCTTATAAGAGGTGGGTTGTAGCAAAATTTTTCCTCGCAGTATTTTACTTGAAATCCAGAATAATCCTTTCACAAATTGCTGACTGTATCCATTTGGATGACTGTAAAATTAAGAACAACGTTCATATTCATAATTATTTTATTTTTCTTGTCGACCGAGGTCTTCCTGTGTTTTCCCCAGCTTCTTTCGGGCGAATGGCACGTAAAAATGTAATTATGCGCGATTAGTTCTGTAGAAACCAAGGTAAAGCACAAAGAAAGCTTGTAATCTACAAGAAAAATAAAATAATTGCAAATAAACGTTGTTCTTCTTAATCTTACAGAATACTCGTCTTTCAGTGAAAGGTTCTAGGATGTGCTATTTTTCGGAACTAGGATTAAGTATAAATAACATGGATCAACAACCGGATTGTGATTTAGATTCCTGGAAGCACAACAAGCAAAAATATTCCTTCATTAAAGGAGTTGCGATGTCGGTTCCTTGAAACAACGGAGAATGAGACAGAACTATTTAAATATTCATTAAATTCTCACTTTCTGTTACTTAAGGCTATCCGTGCCAGTTTGCTGTGGAGTTAGCGAACCCTATGATCAACTACGGCTATAAAAATTCAATCATCTCTGATTTGGAGCCACTGTTTCCAAGAAGGAGACAGTGACAACAAACACCGTTGAACAAATTCCCATCCTGTCCCGTCCGAGAGTCGAGCTCGTGCTCAGTTTCGACGATTTTCCAGGGAATCGCATATCTGATCACTCTTTTGTCAGTCATTCCAATGACTGCGGTGCAATAGCATGCATATATCTAAATCTATGACAGATGCACAGTAGTTTTGATGCAATTTTATTTTCGCAGGAAAAAGTTAATTTTGTGTTATCTTAGCGAAGTATTTTTAATACACATGTTAAGGAAACAATAACTTCTAGGTCAAAATTATGATACTGGTGAATAAATTGCATTTGCGATTGTTTAATTAAGACCATAGAATATTTATCAGCCTGATTTTTTACAAAGGTAACTTTGCATCTTGATTTTCAAAAGTGCGAAAATTATCTGTAAGTAAAATGACCCTATCATGTTACAAGTAATTTTTGGTTTGTTTAAATTTAGTTTCTCAAAGGTCATAGATCAGGAACATTAAAACGTATATAAACTTAATTTATACCATGCAGTTTTTATTCGATTGAGTGTACAAAATTCGAGCCACCTGATAATCGAAATTATTTTCATCCTGCGGATGGGAGTCGTGGCTAAAATTAAATTTTGTCAAGAATTCTTCACATCACATTAAGAATCCCAGTTTTTATTTGTGTAGATATAATTAAAAAATATTTGTACATTAAAAGCGAGGTTTTTGAAATTGCTTTCTGTATGAAATCTTCAGCTTCTCTTATACTTTCAAATGAGCTATTATAGGTTCCTTTAACAGCTAGCTTAAATAAATCCGTTCTTCCTTTGGGATGGAATCATTTTTTGTCTACATCTAATTTTTAAGTGAAGAACAGAAACCAGATTAACATCACTGTAATTACACTGATAAAAGTACCTGCAGGATATCACCTGTATTAAACGATTAAGTACAAACATTTGTTAACAAAACCTGTGAAGGACTAGGTATCCATTATGTGTATAAAATGCATTAATAGTATAGGATGCATGGCTCTTAAATAAAATTGTGGTAATATTAGAAAAAAACTTATGCAATATGAAATAGCAGGATATTCAACTAATAATTCAATTAATAGATATACAGATATCGTTTGTAACAGGAACTTGGCTCGCGTGATTAACATTAATTTAAAAAAATGGGACGGAAAGTAGTAAACATGGTGAAATCGTGGCTCTTGACTTCCAGGGCAGCAACGATAAGATGAATAGAGTTCTTCAGTAAAAGTGTAACAGTTATTCAGGGAAATAAAGTGGATGGGTTTTCAGAAATTTAAACCTTTGTGTTTTGTAGATCTCGACGCAGAAGTTTTACTGGGTGGCAACGCAGTTCATAGAGATTTAAATTTTCAGTTTGTACCTTGTTGTGTTTCTATTGACCTTAAATCAGCGTTGCGTTAACCAATAAACATTTAAGGTTATGGAATAAGGACAGCATAGGATATGGTGTAGTTTAAACGACAAAAAAGTGTCTGGAAAAGAAATATAAGGGAAGTAAAAGCAAGAGAGCGTCATATTTGATTATTTGTTTCGTTTTTGGCTTTCAACTTCTCAAATTTTTCATCCTGTATCAACTCCTTGACGTAAAGGCCTACAAAAATCCCCTCCTAAATGAGCTATTATAGGTCACTATCCCTTCTTAAATGAGCTATTATAGGACAGTAATTCTGGATTTTTTTCTTTTAATTATGTGAATCCAGCACTATTTTAGTCCATTGCCTTGACAAAAATTTTCATAAGTCCTAGTTTAATATGTAAAGGGGAGGGGGTAAGTAAATATTTCTGGAGATGACCAGTGGATGATTTACAACATTTTTCTTCCCTTGAGGTAGTGACCCATATTTTTGTCAGCCCTTTCTCGTAGAATGACTTCTTCTATCTCTCCTATCCCACCCACACAAGAAACAACGAAAATTTGCGCATCCAAGCTGTAAATAAAGCAAAACAGCTATGGCTTTCAAATCACCACAGATATTCCAAGCATATTTTCCGCACTGGATTTTTTCTAAAATCAGTTTCATATTTTTATATGACCCTTTCATGTCAGTAGCGTCGGCAAACGGACCTACGGAAAGTTATTTCCATTGTGAAGAAACACAGCTTTCAGGATCGTTTTAGCTGAGTTAGTGAACATGTGCCACTCCGTTGTATCATCTTTATGATCAAGTGCTTCCATTACAGAGCAAACATCATTACAAAAGACTAAATTCCTTTCTTGTAATTTTCTTTTAAATTCAACCATGACAGATAGTAGCGAAAAAATAAAACCATACTTTAGTATCTCAGTGGAGAAGATTCCATCCTTTTAACCTGGATCGTAAAAGTCAAAGCAGCGTCGGTGCACGATTCATTCCCGCATGGCTACGCACATACACTAATGCTTTTATAATGATATATTGTTTTCTTTCTACACTACATTCAAAACCAAATACCACAAACAATAACTTAAAAACATGTTTTATGTACATTATTCCTGTTGATATAATATTTAAAAATTCAATAACCAAACCTGAAAAAGAACGTTGTCCCACAAAAATTGGGTCATAGAAAAATTATGATTTCATTTTCGAATTCCGGGTAAAAAGTTACGCTACCACTTCATTGAGTGTTCCATGGACAAAACCCGTCTTGACCAGTGTAATCAAAAAGGGGTGGCAACCCTTAACTTGGAATCGGCCTGATTGGAAACATGCTGCCACTAAGGTAGCTTAATGTTTTGAGTGTCAGTCTAAGGGAGTATTTTTAACAAAAAGTGACGGATCAACTGATTTGTTATTTTAATGTGTTTGTGGGTTTTTTTATAAAGACAAATAACACATCTTTGGACGATAGATAAAGCAATCAAATTCCTGGAAAAAAAATTACACACTACCTAATCTTCAGAACTGAAATTTTGCTTTGGTAAAATACCTTACATACAACAGCATTCTTAAAAAAATCACTTTTAAAAAGCATTTTTGATTTAAGAAAACAATTTGTGTTTGTGAAGAACCCTTAAAACTATTGTTAAATAAGTGAACTCTCTTCAGTCTTGCAGAACAAGTTTCTCCACTTCCGCTTTTAAAAGAAACACTGTTTCAATAGATACCTTGGAATAATAGTTTATGTTTATGCAATAACCAACATCTCCTTCTTCGCGCAAAGTGTGGTAGAAGGTAATCAAACAAACCCCAACTTCTATTCTCTCGTGAAGTGAACGATGAAAGCAACAAATTTTAATTGGTGTAATTAAAACATCAACACTTATTCCACTACTCGTTCAGAAAGTAACAGGTTTTGGAAGCTTTGTATTTCATCAAATTGAGGTCACCCTGATTCTGTCTATACGGCACATATGTAAAATAATGTATTTGTAACGTTACGTAAATCACGTATAATAATTAAACCTAATTTCATTTTTTGTTTCGAGGTTTATCCCCAACAGTGGCAACTCTAATGGGTATAAGTAGTCCCCTTTCTTCATTTAGGGCCACTGGTTCCAGGGAAGGATTTAGGGCCACTAGTTCCGCTGTCAGACCAACACACCGCACTGCCCAGGGATCCTCCGGGTACTGAACTTTGGCTTGTTTTGGACGAATGGTCAGATATCAGGGACTGACACCACCCGGCCACCGCGGCAACTTAGATGTTGTCCAGCAAATCTTTACTTATTCGGCGAAGAAAATATTAAAGACCTTCACGAAAAAAATTAAGACATGTATAAAGAGTAAATTCATCAAGATAGGAAGTGCACAATTGTTTATCCACATATGATATAATTATTGTGCATAGTGTCTGAAAATGAAAACAGATTTAGTATTATTGAGTTTCTGAAATTTGTTTAAAAGAATAATCTGAAAATTGTTTAAAAAATTACCGATGCGTATTCTCATTACGTTGGACACAACTTGTCAAGTTCATCTTGACTTCGACTAAATATTGTTGCGTGAAAATCTTATTTTAAATGATGCATGATGCCTTCCTGCGAATATGAGCGCAATAGTCGACTTGAAATTTCGGTAAACTTTTGCTCGTAACTCCAGTCTTTAGGACACTGCGCTACCAGTTTGACCCACTAAACCTCGACCATTTTTTACTACATCTTTTGTAAAAAACGATCGTGATGTTATTTTTCCGATGTACAACTTCGCCTTCTGGAGTGCGTAAACACAGATGATATCGAGTTAAAAATATATTTTATTGCATATATTTGCTCCTAAATATCAGATTCAAAAAATTATTTTTTCCTTTCGGTGCCATTTATAACGAAGACTATTTTAGGCACAATTTCGTTTTCAAGTAATGCATAAAATGTTTGCTAGGGGGCGTAAAGGTAAATTGCGTTTTACCCGCAATCTCTGCATCCAAAAGTCCGATTTGAAATTTTTTTCTTGCAACGGAGACATGTCCTCATGCGAAAAGTTTTACATGTAATTTCTAATTTTTGGTAAGGAATAGTTTGGCCACTAGGGGGCGTAAATGTTTATTTCTGTTTCTGATGTACTTGCAGCAAAATCTGAGCACCTGAGAACTCGATTGAAAATATTCTTGCGTGGACCAATACCGCTCACCTCGGAAAACGTTTTGAGAATACCTCCTGCTTAAAATAGAGCATACTTTTCCTACATGGGGTCGTAGCGATATATCTTATTTTTGTCGATATCTCTGCTTCTAAGAGTCCGATTTGAAAAAAAAATATTTGGTGGAGAGTGTTTCTGGTATGAAATGTTTTTCATATAGTTTCAAATTTTTCAAATAATGCATGCATTTTCCTCTAGGAGATGTGATGTAAATTGCGTTTCCCCTAATACCTGTGCTTCTAAAACTGCGATTTGAAAAGTTCTTCCTGGATCGGATACAGCTCCTGATGGGAAACGTTTTGATTAAAATTTCTAATTTTTGATAAAAAATGGTTTAGCAACCAGGAAGTGCAAGTGTTTATTTTGTTTCTGATGTACTTGCAGCAAAATCTGAGCTTCTGAAAACTCGATTGAAAAAGTTCTTCCGTTGACCGGTATCGCTCACTTAAGTACCTCTTTTCAGAATATTTTCTTCTTAAAGTAATGCATAGTTTTTCCGCAAGAGGGTGTAGTGTATATCATACTTTTGTCGATATCTGCTTGTAAGCGTCTGATTTGAAAAATAATCTTCCTTTGTTGGAGAGCTTTTCCGCTCAGAAAGTTTTCTCATATAATTTAAAATTTTTCTTAATGCACAAATTTGCCAATAAAGGGAGTATTGGCAGCAATATCTGGGGGACTAAAAACTCGATATAAACAGCTTTTTTTTCGTTTAGATACTACTAAATGCGAAAACCCTTTGTGTGTATTTTCTTCCCAAAATAATGCACAATTTTGCCTCTAGGGGCGCCAATGTTTAATCTATATTTCTTGATATCTCTGCTTCTAAATGTGCGATTTAAAAATTATTTTAACACCGGATGGCATTTACCTTGTGGAACACTTTAAGTTAGTATTTGAGAAGTTTTATAGTCACAGTTCTGTCGCTGGGTGATGTTTTTGTACTTCTGTTTTCAGCTGAATCTATTTCTTCTAAAAACGCCATTCATAAATTTGTTTTTCACTGTATGCCATTCGCTTCAATAGAGATGTGGAGCATTTTCCTCTTTAAATAATGCACAGATTTCCCGCTAGGAGGCGTAAAAGTCAATATCTTTTTCTCGCTATCTCTGCTTCCGAGGGACGTATTTGAAAAGTTATTTTTTCCTAGCATAGCTTTTTTCATGAAGAATATTTTTCGCCTATTTTCAACTTTCCGATTATGCAAAATTCTTCCGCTGGAAGGTGTAGAGCTATATCATGTTTCCTTTTATATTTCTTATTTTAATTGTTTGATTTTAAAATCTGTTTGTCTCCGTTACCATCTTTCTGCCATGAGAAACTTTTTGTGCGCCATTTGTTAATTTTGGTAACATACTTTTCAGCCGCAGGTAGAAATCCGGTTGATTCTTTTTTCTAACCGGTTGCATTGACTTTGAATAACTTTGATAAATCTAATTCGCGTCAGAAAGGATTCAAATGGCGTGCTCATTACAACCGAAAATTCTGTGTAATCTTTCTTGTTGAAGCTGCGTATAGTGCAGGTAACGGGAGCAAAACGTTTTCGCGTTTTGTTGGAAAACTTGAGAGTGATTTGCAATGTGTAAGCGATTTCCGGCACATAATATGATTCTTAACATTTCTGCATTTTAATTGATTAATAGTGGAAGAACTGGCGAGCTGAAAGAAATGAGCAGATGTGTTCATACAACTGCAGCTTTCCATGAGTATGAGTCTTCACTGTTCCGCAATTTCTTCGGATAGATTCACGCATGCCGTAACTTTGGGATTTAAAATTCTTACTGAGGAAGAATTCTTCTCTGGCTCTTTGCAACCAGTCGCACAAGGATACGCCGATTATCTTGATGTGCGAGTAGTGCAGGTCCTTAATTTGCACTTGCAATGACTCTGACACGTAGTGTCAATCATCTATAGTGCCCGACGTGCAGTGCAGTATGAAGTCTAGCGTCTCGGGCTGAAGGACGACTGTTGTTTTTATTGGACGTTTGTCACGAAGGGCGCAACGAAGTTTTTTTAGCAGCTGAACAAAGAAAGACGTACTGAGGATTTCCCCTATTGGACAAAAATCAAACAATGTGCAGCGCTTTCCATATCAAAAATAGTTCTCATAATTCTACCATCTGAAAGTACCATTTGCCATCTTTTCTGGAGGTCGGAGAATAGGATTTGGTGTGATGCCAATACTTTGTATTTTGGTGTTATAGTCAAAATGTTCTAAACAGTGTTGTTCATCTCCTTAACCATGCGCGCAGAGAAATCGTCTTTCCCAGCTAATTGTCTTTAAAGCCGCTTCTATAGCACACATGTGAGAACCATTTTCATATGCATCCTACGACTAGGGAGGAAGCCACCCGGCTCAGAGTATTATAGAGTAATACGAGTAGTTAATTTATGGAATTCTTCGCAAGATCTAACTATTACTCTAACATAAAACTGTGATGTAAAACACTACACCGTTTACACACTAAGGCTTAACTTGCCGAAGTAACTTGCTTCACTGTAAACTTACTGAATGATATCAAGTTAAACCGTGGATAGCTACACTTCTCGTTTCAAATGCAATCCCTAATTAGGCATGAAAGAGTTAATTAAGTACTGTGAGAAATTGAATGTCCAGAAAATATCATAAATCTGTAATTACAAGGTCCACGCTTTGTTTGCTTTTTTCGCGGAGTTTGTCACTAGTCAGACACTTTGTTCAACCATTGTACTTGATCAGAAAAAATATCCATGTAAAACAATCCTCTCTTTACTCAGCATAATAACAAGACTGTATTCTATTTCGTATATTTGCAAATAGCAAATCAGAGCAATTCAAACTATAGTATTCAAAACATCGTGAGAGTAAGCAAGTCAGACGGATCATCCAATGGAATGGAAAAACAAGTGCTACAAGTGACATTAATAACCAAGTACTCTTGATAGAAAGTACTCTGACAAAACAGTGCTAGTTATAAACTCAAATATTTAACTTTTATCTTTAGCTTTCAATTAGGTAACTGCCTTCTGATCTGTTGTCAAAGTTGTTAAACACAAATTCGTCGAAAGGGAAAAATGTGGCTTTCAGGGTGGGTGAAAAACGTTTAAACAAAATAAACCCGAATTTACATAAGAATACAGGAAATGAAAAGGAAGGTTATATACGTCACGTTTTCCGATATCCTAAAGTGGTTATTAATTGTTGTACGACACGATGCCTGATTTCAATCTATTCTGCGATTATTATTGTTTTTTACCGTTGCCCTTCTTCATCTTTGGTATCTGCAATAATCACCAGAGTTGCCGTGACATGCCTGCTCCGCAGGACGCACATGAGGTAAAGGCAGATAGCAGCGGAAACACATGTCAGTTTTTATAGTGGAGTATTGTGGATAACACTCGGAGTTCCGGAGCCGACATATGCTGGTTCGAATCCTTGGCATGAAAATGGAGGAGAATTTTACTTCGTCATATTGCACTAAACACTACTTGGAGACGGCGGCTGCTTCAGTTCTAAGCAATCGTTGCTTTCATGTATCAGCCGAAAAGTGTTTGATGGGGCTCAGAGTGTACTAGTGTTCTCCCTAGAATCTTTTTACTGGGCGGCCCACCCAGCTAACTTTCTCTGCCACCCAGCTAAATTTCCTTTAATGAACATTTTCACAATGCACAAAATAGTGAGAGTGGAAAACTTATTCCCATATACAGCATATGATGAAATCTGTGTTAACTATGATTTTTTAGTAAGTACTCATTTTTTTATCATTTATATACAATTTTCTAGTGTTCATCATGTTTTGTTTCATTAATGCCTACCACACTGCTAAAGATATTTAATAATATAATAAGCAAAACAACATCTTTTTAATAATAATGTTAAGCAAAACATATTTTTTTCGGGATTGGGGAAGGGGTCGTTAAAAGTACAATCCAGTTAAAATTTCTTGCCACCCAACTGTAAAAAAATCTAGAAAGAACACTATGTACCCTAAGTAATTTGAGTAAACAAGAGATTGGCCATTTTACCGGCAGCTCCGATAGCTGTAGACTTCAAAATGAAGCTAAGACGTTTTATTTTCTGTTCAGTTTAATTTCAAGTCAAACCTCCTGAAAATTCTTAATCTTAACGCCATTTCAGTGCATTTTTAGGGTAACTTGTAAGGAAAGAAAGATCTGCCGGCAGTTTTATTTATTTCGTGAACTCTGTTTAATTCATTTCCTTTAATATTTAAATGTGTACTTGGACTATGGCAAATTTCTGTTCTGATTGTGAAAGAAAATATCGTTACATAAAAATCATGAAAAATTCATGAATCGAAGTTTAATTAAGAATTTCCTATTTCTCTTTTACCCTTTGTGATTAACGGAACCGATTTACTTGTTTGTGCTTCTATGTGAAATTGAAACAGCTCAAAATTTTAGTAATACTTACAGTAAGAAGCGTATCCAAAGGCTTGTCGGTCAAAGAATTATTTTACACATGGAACTGTAACTCTTCCCACACACCCGCATTATAAGTAAGGTTTCCTTCATACGCCTTGTAAAAATAATAACAATGAATAGTAATAATAATAATAATAATAATAATGCATAAAATTTTAGTTTCAGATTGCCCAAATTTTCTGTTTACTATGCACATTTTCTGAAACCTAAATGTATACAGAAACTCCGATGTTTGCAAACTTTGACACTTACACCCATTAGTTAAAAAACGCATAAAATTGCTTAAAAAACAAGTAGCACCTTTTTATACTCACTGCCGTAGAGATCTGTGTTGGAAATGTTATTTTCCAATTGCCAAAATACAATTAAAACGAATCAGATTATCCACCCGGTCCATCTACGTGGTTTCCTTTATATACGACTGCCACCGGGCAAATATAAATGAATCTTTTTTTATATGTGATAAATAAAAAAATGATCTTTGTTTTGAAATTCCTCGCTGATCAAATGCACAACTGTAGGAAAAAACTAAAGTAGAATTCTCTTAGATATTTGTTTAAAAAACACTACAAAGATATTACAAAAAAATTGCTTATTGTTTTCTGCGTGAGTTTTCCTTAGCACTAAAAGATGAAGGAAAGATTACAATAAGTGGCTTAGCTGCTGAAAAGCTAGTTGATTGTAAGGCATAAAGTCACATTAAAACAATGCATAAGTCTCTAGGATTACATTTTATTTTGACTGAGTAATGTGTAGCAATTATTTAAATAATGCAGTATTATGGAATATACGCCACCTTTTTTTTTTTTTTGAATATACGCCACCCTTTTTTGATGTTCCTACTTTTTCATATGCATGGATATATTCCATTGATTGGTTTTATTCTTCCCCTGTAGGTAATCGGAAGACATCTCTGTCGTCAATACGCAAGGAACGCTTATAGCGAAGTAAATCCATTTATTTTCCTGGTGTAAATTTGCATAAAGGCTCGCCAAGCTTTCACACTCCACTGGGAGGCTTTCTCAAGGCAATGCAAACATAAAATGCAGGGAATTAGAACATGTAGGAAATAATGATGATTTTGAAAATAGCGTGGGTAACATCACGAGAAGTATTACGTGAGTTTTTATCACGCAATTATGCGGTGTGCCCCAAGAGTTTAGAATAAGATATCTGGAGATGTCCTTGTTAATGAAGCAGTACTACTTTGCGTGAAGCCTATAACCGCGAGCGACGGCCATCGAAGTGTGGGAAAGCTCATAGTTTTTAAGGCTATTGCATTGCATTTTGTGTTGGCCGAATGGCCTTCTTTCGTCGCAAATGTTTCCAATTTTGCATCGTAAATTGTTGCAAATGTATGAGAAAATGCTGAATTTATAAAATCCTTAATTATTTTGAGGTTCCTTCCCCTTTTTTATTTAAATTGAAATATGCGAACATTAGTACGAATTCTAAACAAAACATAACGTTAAAATTGTAAACTTCACTAGGTTAAGAAGTATAATTCATCCCGGTTTGATATTAACACCGTTTCTGCAACCCCAAACCACGCAATTGCAAAATACAAACAGTTGAAATTACATACTTAGCATATAAACAACGGCAAATTCCCATACCTTGCGGCTTTACGGTTAAGAGACCAGGGCACCTCCAGAAGTATCACTCTAACCGCCTTGGGTGTGCCGCGATGTGTTTCTATCATTTAACAACGCATGCAAAAACATTGGTAGTCCCATATCATTGCATGCCAGTTTGTTGGAAAGGATATCGACATGTCATTGCATGCCAGTTTTCTGGAAAAGATTTCGACATGTCCTTGCATGCCAGTTTGCTGGAAAGGATTTCGACTGTTTTCCTGATAGCAGTTCGTGTAAGGGGCAATTCTTCTAATACTATTCCATAGAGGAGCGCCCGTGCAATGCATAACTTCTCTGGTGAGAGCTGTATTCTGCATGTTCTGGGAACCCTTTGGACATGTTCTGTACATCTAGTATCCAATTTTTGTCATTTGTCATTCCGGTATATATCTTTTCCGTGTTGTAAGGATACAGCAACGGTATGGCGTACACACCCGCATTTTCTTTCTCACACTGCCTTTCCTTGCAGCTTGATATTATATGTGACAAGGGGTTCGTGATTTCATTGCTATTGAGATGTACTTACGCAATAAATTCCTGGCAATAATAACTGGCATGCAATGACATGGTCTCTATGGAATTACCAATGGTTTGGCATGCGTTGTTAAAAGACAAGAAACGCATCGCGGCACACCGCATAATTGCGTGATAAAAACTCACGTAATGTCACCCACGTTATTTTCAAAAAATCATCTTTATATTTCTTACGTGTTCTAATTCCCTGTATTTTATGTCTACATTGCTTTGAGAAAGCCTCCCAGTGGAGTGTGAAAGCTTGGCGAATCTTTACACAAATTTATACCACGAAAATAAACGGATTTACTTCGCTACAAGCGTTCCTAGCGTATTCACGACCTGGTGTATTGAAAATAAGAGTATATCTGTCGTCACTATAATCTGCATATAACACTGTTGGTATTGTTAATTAAGTACGGATATTAAGTAGAAAAGTCAACGTTACGGTCACTTTTCGAGTTAGTAGGACAACTCGTAAATCTATTCGTCATTTCAGAGTTTAAAGACGACCACGAGCAACTGTTATTGCTCTAAGCAGCCGCCCGTCCCTAATTTAGGTCACAGGTCCCACGGAATGGAGAAAATCATAACTTTGAGACAAACACACCAACCATGAATCGCCCGAGACTCGAGTCCAGGGCCAGATCGGACTACTAGAAAGAAACCTACGTCTCTGACTACTAGGCAACAGATGCACTATTTATGATGTCGCAGGAATTTGCTAATCGTGAGCGCAGGCCTTGTCGCTAGGGTGTTTAGGTTAAATCCTCACATCGTGCCGTCACAATTTACTGCGAATATCATTCGTATTATTTGTTATCTTTGATTTCTCTGTGCAGAAAAATTAGTGTCAGCCCGTTACTCCAAAGAATTTCTTCACATGTAGGTTATTCCACACGATCACGGATTTCTGGTAGATTCTGCATGTCGCACCATTCATAGTAAACCCTTGCTACATCTATGCGTGAAAATCGCAGTAATGCGGCCGCTTGGCAGATGCTCGAACTGACACACCTTCAGCCAACTGTCATGGCACGTTCAAAGTCGCTCAGCCATCTCGTTTGTCCAGTTCCGACCCTCAATCCAACGCTTACTGATGCTGGACGAGCTGATTTGCCTGATTCATGCCGAATACTGCGGTTATGTCTAATCTTACGTGTTGAAGTGAGCCATTTACACTAAAGGCCAAAATTGTGAAAACCTGTTGGACATTTTGTATTTCAAATTCTGGGAACCATTGGGAAAATTTATACGCGTCATAACATCAGTCCTTTCTTGAATAATACCTTAAAATTATATATCATTAGAAAGATAATTTAATTCAGAATGTAATGCAACACACTAAAAATTTCGTTTAAAAAGAAGTCATACACAGAAAACCATGATAAAGCGTATTTCATAACTACACACTATTTCTGTTAGTACTTGGTCGCGAAACCTTTTGCCGCAATTGCAGCCTTACAACGGAGTCACAAGGAGCAAAACAAGTGTTTTAGTTCATCAGGTGTTACAATGTGAAAACAATATTGTATGATTGCTTCTATCAGTTGTGCTTTATTCCTTGGTTGCTTCTATAATCGGTTCCACAGATTTTCTATTGAATTCAGGCCATTCTGGGGAAGTAATTTTATTTTACCGAAACCACTTTTTGCACACAGCAGCAACAGGACAAGAAATTGAATCCAGTTGAATTACACAGTGCGTCAAATAATTTTTAAGACTGGCGCTAGATTTCAGCCTACGGTGGCGCCACCAGTGTAATCGCGAATGCGTTATAAACCATGATCATCTGCTTGCTTTCTGCCAAAAGTACTGCGCAGTTGTTAAAGTAACTCAAACGAAAAGGGCGTTCATTAGAGAAGTAAATATTTTTTCATGTTGAATTATTAAGATGGAACAAAGGGCTGTTATTAAATTTAACGCAAAACTTGGTAGAAGTGCCTCGGAAACATACCAAATGATGAAACAAGTTAACGGTGAGTTTTGTTTAAGTAGATCAAATGTTTTCCTGTGGCACAAACGTTTTTTGGAAGGAAGAGAGAAGATAGAAAACGATAAGCATACCGGAAGACCAAGTTCATTTAGGACACCTGAGATTATTGAAAAAGTGCGTGATTTCGTGGCAAACAATCGATGTGTGTCACTAAGAATGATGAAAGAGTCTTTAAACATCAACAAAAAACGATGCGAACCATCCTGCATGAAGATTTAGGCAAAACAAAGTCTGTGATAAATTTGTTCCACACACGTTAACCAATGGACAAAAATCAAGGAGAAGTGCACATTGCAGAGACATCATTTCAGCCGCTGAAAAGGATCCGAACTTCTTAAAATCGATTGTTACTGGTGATGAAACATGGTGTTTTCAATATGATCCTAAAACCAAGCGACAAAGTTCGGAGTGGAAGTCAAAAAACTCGCCACAAGCCAAAAAAACAAGAAAAGTTCCATCGAAAATCAAAACAATGCTCATTACATTCTTCGATAGTAAGGGTATTAACCACAAAGAATTTGTTCCAAGTGGACAAACAATTACTGGTGAGTTTTATTTAAATGTTTTGAGGCGTTTAATGGGCAGAATTCTTTGCATTCGTCCAGAATATCGGGATGAAAACAGTTGGTGTTTGTTGCACGATAATGCACCCAGTCACACCTCACTTCTTGTTCGTAGATTTTTGGCAAAAAATAACGTCTGTGTGTTGAATCATCCACCGTATTCGCCTGATTTAGCACCCTGCGATTTTTCTTTGTTCCCCAAACTTAAAATGACGTTAAAAGGGTGTTATTTTGATGATATTTCGACCATACAAACAGCTTCGACACGTGCTTTGGAGGCAATTCCGCAAAGTGAACTGGAACAGGCATTCGAATCATTATTAAATCGCTGTAACAAGTGTATTGAAGCCAGAGGGACTTAGTTTGAATAACAAACCAAAACAAATTATAATTTCTTGTTTCTATTTCATTTTACAGACATAGTCTTAAAAATGCTTTGACGCACTGTGTATATCTTCTTCATTATCCTGGAAGTGATCACGGGTCGAAGGCTTCAGTTTTGGCTCAAGTATGTCAATGGCTTATTTTTTTCCATTTTAAGTAGCATTAATTACACAAATTTTGCCAACACCATTTGCTGCCGTAGAACGCCAATTCAAAGCACTAACTGGATGCTTCATGGTAGCTGTAATGCATTTAGGCAGCAAATGTGCTCCATTTTTTTCTTCTTACGTAATTTATTTCATCACTACCAGCTATGAATATTCTGGTCTCCTCACTTTAGATGATTCTGCCCCATTGTTCCTCAGACCAATGAACTTGGTATTTAGCGCATTTTAATCTCTTCCTTCTTTATTTACGAAATAGAAAGTGTTTTTCTGTTGGAATTCTAGAATTTAAACTTTGAGTCAGCATCTAACATTCCTAGCACTCATCTTCAAATCACATTGAGACAATTCAATTTTTAATGATTCATATGATTTTGTTCTGTTACTTAAACACAGTATTTTGATTCTTCTATCACCACATTATGTTGTGCACCTTTTCCTATTTTTGCGAGTTTGGTTTTTAATTGACTGAGTCTGCTGATACTTCTTGCGCAGTTTCGATATACCTCGTTTGTTTAAATTTCCACCTAGTTTTCCTATGATTTTCTCACAGGTGTAGCCTTCTTCACGCAAAGTTAGTATTTTACATCAGTTTCTAGGTAACTAGTCAACTCTTTTCACTCTACCATCTTACTAAGTTATTAAAGAATAGAAAAAACTAGTGGACAGTTTGATGACACCCACACAACTGAATAGGAGTTTTATTATTAGCTCTGAAAATGAGAGCTGACTCATACTAACACCTTATTGGTTCCATGCTGTGTCCTTGTAAGACCTGACTGGCTCTCAGAACAATGAGTCTCATTGGTCAGTTTTGAGTTAAGGAAATCCACTTCGTGTTGCATATGACGGTTGTATTTTCTTTTTTCTTTTTTTGGGGTTATCTGGCTAAACCGTTTGATAGAATAAAGAATTCAACATACACTGGCGTGCAAAAATTAAGGACGAGGCGGTTTTTCGAATGTAACGTCGTGCAGAAGTGCTCCACATCAACTCAAATCATACCATAAGATCCCCAAGATTTAAGAATATGGGGCAAGTGAGCAAAACCGTCCACACAAAGAATCCAAAGGATACAAAGGCACTTTATTAAAAAGGTAGCTTCGAGAACAACTGGACAGAAGACAGAAACGTCCATGTGACAGGCGGCTGCCAAGAGAAATCCAGTCTTTAGTAGGGGATATGATCACCCCTGACTGCGTTGCAGGATTTACAACGTCTGTCCATGCTGAGGACGAGGTTGTCAAGGAGCTGTTAAGGCATCGCGGTCCATTCTTCTTGTAGCGCCAATCACAGCTGCGGAATCGTTGCTGGCGGCTGGTGACGTGCTGCCAAGCGTCTCCCGCGAAGGTCCCACACGTCTTCGATTGGATTTAGGTCCGGGGACTTTGCGGGCTAATCCATGCGTTGAATATCTTCACTCTCCAACAGCTCTGTGACAACCACTGTACGATGAGGTGTAACGTTGTCGTCCATGAAGAGGAACTCAGGACCCACAGCCCCTCTAAACAGACGCACGTGAGGCAGGAGAACCTCGGTACAATAGCGGACACCAGTGATTAAACCTCCTTGGAAGATGTGGAGGTCAGTACGGCTACCAAGCATGATACCGCCCCAAACGAGAACTCCGTCACCTCCAAACCGGTCCCTTTCGATGATGTTGGAGTTGTGATTGCGTGTTCCCTGCTCTCTCCAGATGTGTATACGTCCAGAATCGCTCGTCATACTAAATCGGCTCCCATCCGTAACGAGAACTCGACCCCATTGCTGATGTGTCCAGTACTTGTGTTGCTGGCACCACAGAAACCGCAGTCTCCGATGAACAGGTGTTAATGGCACACGCCGTACTGGTTGTCGTGCAAACAGACCACCTTTGTGCAGCCTCCTGGCCACGGTAAAACGCGATAACGGACGTCCAGTTGTCTGTTGCACGTGCTTTGTTATTTCTCCCGCTGTCTGCCGTCTGTCTCTTCTCGCTTGTAGGAAAATATACCGGTCGTCTGCCGCCGTGGTTGCTCGTGGACGACCACTGCTAAGCTCTCGGACAGCTGTTCCTGTCGTTTGAAATGCTCTCCAAGCTCGTGAAACGATACTGTGAGCGATCGCGAACTCCTCGGCCACACTAGTCACACTTTGACCTTCTTCCAACTTCCCAATGAAGCGACCTCGGATAAAGTTATCCAGATGTCGTCTACTGGATTGCATGTTGGCCATATCACACGGTGGCAGCAACTCGACGTCGTTCAAACCGATGTACACCGTGCAATAGCTTTCACCTGGTTGCTGAGCGTACAGCGTCCGTGTGCTTTATACCCTTCCGACACTCCCCCCGACCCCCCCCCCCCCCGCTATGTCATGCTGCATATGTGCATATGCCCTACCGTACCGGATCCTAGTCTATCTCCTGAGTGGGCTTTCGGTCCATTCTGACTGCTCGTTCCGCTGTTATGCTAATTTCTCCTCTTCGTCCCTAATTTTTGCACACCAGTGTAGTTTGTTGCATTACATTCTACGTGCATTAAATTATCTTACTAGTGATATATAATTGTATGGTATTTTTTTCTAAGAACGACAGATGTTTATAGCCATCAATCCTTAAAAATACAAATTTTTCAAAAGTTTTTCATAATGTTGGCCACTAGAGTATGTGGCGAGGACAGGTGATTCTAATAAACTAGCGTTTCAATGTATACTGATCCATCACGATTGAGATCACTCGATGCACTTAAGGAAGCGGTTGACAAACCCCGAACATTTGAAATTCACTTCTTTGCTTAAAAGTCTGATAAATCATTCTCATTTCCAGAAATCAGTATAGTACTCTTTGTTTCGAGAGTTTTCAACATTGATTAGTGACACTTTTAAGCGTATGTATCTGAAATTTGAGATGATTTCTCAAACTGAGTTATCAGACAGCTGGCTAGGTATTCGAAAACACCATATTAAATATCTTTTGTTGAAAACCCTCAGATTAAACACATCACGTCATGCTTTGTCGAAGGTTTTAAACTGCTGGCCACCCAAAATGCAACACCAAAAAGGACACGAGATAGCAAAGCCAGATTTACTGAATACATAACAACAGATACAAAAATGAAACGATTGAGCTTACAGGCACGTGCGAATTGCGGAACACGCAGACATCAATAGTTCGTGTGGCCCACATGGCTGGCAATAACGGCCGCTACACGCCGCGGCATCGAACGAAAGAGGCTTTGGATGTGGGCTTGGGGTATGTCGGTCCAGGTTGCTTCCACACGTTGTCACAGTTCATCAGGCGTAGCCGCGGGTGGTGCTTGCCGGGCCACTCGGTAGCCGATCAGCGACCAGACGTGTTCAATGGGCGACATATCGAGAGAACAGGCGGGCCGCGGCATCAGTGTTACCTGGTGGGCCGTGAGGAATTGTTGCACGATGTGTGCTACGTGCAGGGACGCTTTTTCCTGTTTAAACGTGGCCGCTGGTAGGTCCTGCAGCTAAGAGAGGACTACAGGCTCCAAAACGTCGGAGATGTAGCGGTGGCTGTTGAGTGTACCGGCAATGCGTACCAGAGTGGTGCGGGTGTCATATCCAATTACGCCCCAAACCATAACGCCAGGCGTCGGACCGGTATGGCGATGCATAATGCAGGCGTCATACAGTCTCTCACCGCAGTGCCGCCACACGCGGATCCGACCATCGTGGTGTTGCAGGCAGAAGTGGGATGCATTGGAGAAGACAATGTCGTGCCGTTCCGTAGTCCAGGTGCGGCGTTCAACGGTCCACTGCCACCGCACTCGGCGGTGGTGTAAAGTCAATGGTAATCGGAGCAATGGGCGCCGTGCAACAAGTCCCCGCTCCAGCAGACGACGTCGAACGGTACGTGCTGACAGAGGTTGTAGCCCAACACACCCTAATTCCTGCGCTAACGTTCGGGATGTGACGGTGCGAGCCGTCAATGCCCGCTGCACAATATGCCCGTCCTCTTGTTCGGTGGTGTGCCACGGCTGCGGCAAGTGCTCACGTCGGTCCGTCCGTCCCTCCTGCACCCACCGAATCCATACTCGCCTCAAAGTGGCTGGATGTCGTCCCACACGGGCACCGATGTCTCGGTACGATAAACCGCTGTGGCGATAAGCCACTATTCGTCCTCTGTCGAACTCCGAAACGTGTTGGAATGACTGCCGTATTCTGCGACGAGGCACCAGGAAGCTTCCCACGCACAGGTCCGGCAGCACAACACACTTCCACTACTTATAATTCGCCTTCTGTGCACCGTTCTTATAGTGCTACTCCGTGGCGTGCCGGGCGCACATGATTTGCATATGCCCTGCAATGCTAATTGTTTGCATGTCCTCTCGCGGGAGACGCATGCTGCGAATCTCAGGCCAATCGGATGCTTCCTTCTTGGTGTTGCATTCTCGGTGGCCAGCATTGTAGATTAAAGTATTATTTCAGCTTTTAGATTTTTTCTTACTCAAAAAGAGAGACAAAATATAGAATGCGATCCTGTGTTTGTCACATAGGTATATTTAAAAGTTCTCCGGTATCCCCTGTCATAACTAATAAATAACGGCATCACATCGTACGATCACACAATTTCGCTCATTTCTTTTATGCTAAAAATGACTTTACACCACTAATACACACCCACATACAGACAATCTTACAATCAACAACAGAATAAGACAAAATTCAATCAATCATCCTAATTATATTCGGAACTCGCAACCATGGGAAATGTAGAACGAAAGTTTGAAACATTCGCACGATAAATACCTGATAAGCAACCCTGGATTTGAGAGCAGACTCTTCATAAAAAGTCTCATTTCCACCTGCGTCCGCTTCCGAACTTGTTAGTCATAATCCGTTACGCATTACAAATAATTGATATATTTCATAATTGCAATTGAATACGATTACTATGATGATAACAATCATAAATATGCAGAAACGCAGAAATCGTGCGAAATTGATTTCGGAAGTACCTTAAGCAAAATTTCTTGGCTTGAAGGCATTTATGCAATAGGTTGCTTCTTAATCAAGCATGTGTTTTGGCGAGATCATGTACTTCTTTTCTATTATCGGAAGAGGAATTAAGTTGCTAGGACCACATGTTTTGGCGTAGTAAAGAATAATTTCATAAACAAATTTGGGAGAAAAACGGAGCAGTCGAATATACATGTTTTCATTGTCGCAAATACGTATTTCTATTCACTCTGTAATTATAAACATTTTACTAATAAGGGCTGGACTGTTTCAAATAGACCCCAATATTACTGGTCAAAATAGTTGAACTTCAAAATCCACAATTTTTCCGCACTATATAGGCGACTGCTTGTAGCCCATCGAGTTGCTCACATTGGTTGTTAAACCCCGAATAAAAATAAATAAGCCAATAAATAAGAGAAAGGTAAAAAAATGCAATCATAAAGGTAAAAGCAAAAATAAGCATGGAGAAAAATCACTGGGATATACTTAAAGCCGTTAAAACAAGCATATAATAAAATCTCTATTATTTTTAAAATCAATTATAAAGAGATAGAAAAAAAGCTTCGATTGAAAAACCATATGTTGAACAGCCATTGAATTTTCCTATTTAAAACGTAATGAAAATTCGGACACAGAGAATTTTTAAAGTACCAACAGCAAATGAAATCAAGAATTAGGAAAACCAAATCGAAAATCCAACGTCAGTGGTACTCAATCTTAACTACATCTCATGCATGTTAAACACACACACACTCTCTCTCTCTCTCACACACACACTGAAAGATATAGCTTCCCGGACTCTTTCGCCTGCGTGGCAATAGTCTGATTGGTAACGCCACACCGTTTAGTGTTTTATCTTTGCCTCATGTAAGGTTTTATGGTAGTCCAAAACACTTTTTTTTTTTTTTTTTTTTTTTTTATGCCGCCCCGGTGGCGCAGTGGTCTAAGCGATGGCCTCTGATCATTCGTCCGAACGGGGTCCGGGTTCGAATCCCGGTGAGGCATGGATGTTGTGTTTGTCTTACGGCACTGGTTCTTTCCCTTCCCTGGAACCAGTGACCCTAAATTAGGGACGGGCGACTGCTTATAGCCCATTGAGTTGCTCACGGTGGTCGTTAAACCTCCAATCAAAAAAAAAAAAAAAAAAAAAAAAAAAACACTTTTACCTAGTCAGAAACAATGGGACATCTGATAAACATTTACCGATTTCGAACCGTTAGCAGCACGTGGCACTTAAAGACAAAACAAGCAATAATTAATTAACATGGTATGCATAATAAGAATCGATGACAGTTTTCTACCTTACTAACCAATTTTGTGGTTCTTCTCGATTAAAGTTTGCTGGTTAAGATGCGAAAAACGAAATACTTTCCGTAAAGACTTAAACCTGTTGAAAAGTTTCATAACTCATATGTCACAGTTATACAGAAACTGAGCCAAGTTGTGTAGGGAAATTCCTGGCAAATATTAGCGAAGCATTATGAGTTTACAGACTTTGATTTTTGGACGTCATTCTTTATAATGGGGGCGCGTGTAGTTGTGTTGAAGCAGTTCTTCTTCGACTGTACAACAAGATAATGATTATGCTCTACAGCAGGCTTCATTCAAGATGATCATCACGGATCTGTTCCAAATTCATCACCGACAGAACAGGACAAATTCGCCGTAGGGGATAAAATCTTAAAGAGAACAACTTCTTGGATTGCCCACCAAACGTTCTACACACGTTACAATGAATTCTCAACACTTGAAACGTGTGTAGGTGTTGGATATATTTCAATCAGTCAGTCGACTTCCTTCTTCGCTTAGTATTGCCGTCCTTTGTCCATTGATAAAAATGCGTGCCGAAACGACTCGCCACACTAACCGTTTTACAACAATAGGTTGACCTTGGCATGGTGAATGTGGTTTGCGATGACAGTTCGGGCTGTATCCACCGACTGAACTTAGGCACCTTTCGCGTGAAAAAAGAATAACTACAAACGGTTGAATTAATCAATACGAGTGGCACGGCTATTTCTTGCATAAAATAAAAATGAAATCCTATATGCCTTCGTGTAGCACTAATACGCTGAAGAGCAATTGAATTAGAGATACCTGTCTAGTAAAGTGTAGCACCACCTTTCGCCCTGATGACGGCGGCGATTCGTCTCGGCGTGTACTCGACAAGACACCGGAAGCGTTGGGAAGCCATACGGATCCACGACCCATGAACAAGCTCCCACAGTTCACGAAGATTTGATGGAGGGGGTCAGAGCCTCGAACATCTCTCTCGATGGCATCCCAGATGTGCTCGATGGGATAGAGGTCCTGTGACCTAGCTGGCCGAGGAAGCGAGGTCACGTCGGTGGAGTGTTCATCCAACCATTCGGATACAACTCGGGAGCGATGGCACGGTGCATTGTCTTGTTGCAGGATGAGGTCCCCAGTGGGATGTTGAAGACGCACAAACGGGAGAAAATGGTCGTCCAGGATATCCCTGTAACGTTGACCTGTGAGAGACGATGTCACACGTACCAGGGGTCCCATTGCAGTCCACGTAAGCAGTCCCCAGAGGAGAATGCCATACCCACCAGCTTGATGAGTACCCTGCTGGCAAGAAGGATCCATCGCTTCATGTGGTTTGCGCCGTACTCGTATCCTGCCATCCGCATGTACCAACACGAATCTCGACTCATCTGTCCAGGCAACATTTTCCCACATGTCTAGGGTCCTGTGGCGATGTTCTCGCGCCCATGCTAATCTTTGCACCCTGTGATGTGCGGTCAGCAGCGGTGTCCTCGTGGGACGATGGCTTCTGTACCCCATAGCAAGGAGATGGTTCTGGATGATATGGTTGCTCATAAGTTTTTGTGCACCAGCGTTAAATTGCCGAGGGATTTGTTGCACTGTGGCCCGTCCATCCGCTGTTACAATGCGAGCTAGCCGACGATGAAACCGCTCATCCACACGCTGTTTTCTACGGCAGTTGACCCTTGCAGGGATAATTTTACCGGGTTCGATGTACTCACGGTGCACCGGTGACACACTGGCTCGTGAAAATCCCAGTGCCTGCATGCCTTCCGAGATGGAGGGACCCATTAGTCGGGCCCCGACAATTTCCCCACGATCAAATGCGCTTAGATCCTTCGTCTTACCCATACTGCGTCCGACTCTTACTGATTCCAATCGCATCATTCGTTATATTACCGGATCGCTGCATACGTCATGTTGTTTCCGTTTACAGGGCTGCCCACAGCGCCACATTTGCATAACGCCAGCTGTCTCTAATTCAATTGTTCTTCAGTATAGTGTAGTGGGACGTTTCTAACGTAAAAGAGCTGCAATAACCCGATTGGATTTTTAAAAACAATTGCTGTGGGCTTTTCCTAATAGACAGGATTCCGTACATCTTCTAAAAGTTTCTCTAAGCCTGCATGTCAGTTGTTCTTTTCTTGAAGCAATGAAGTATAAATATGTGTAATATCTGTTTTACCTTTTCCCGTTTTTCACTGCTGAAGTTCTGTACAGCCTTAAAGGCGTGAACAATTTCTTGATTATACATTGTGTACGGTAAAGAAGGAGTGTATGATGAATGTATGCGCACTATCATGCGATAGAGGCGTAACACCTTAAGCTCGGCGGCAGCAATGTTATTACCTATGGTGACCGCTGCTTTCTGGAGATTCTTCGACGAAATCGATACAGACCATGATCTCTCCGATGTCAAAGGAGACTTCTCCTGTGACAAAGATTTCCCGAAGGTAGTGTATTCGAATCATATCATAGTACGGTCACAAGTGCTGATTCTATTGAGGTCAAAATAACGACCAAACGATTAGCTCCTCGCGAAACATGAAACATTTTACTCTACCACTGCCGTGAACGCGATTGTTGAATATTATGTAAGTCCCTGTTTGAGATGCACTGGTGCATACCTCGCACGCAAATCTGCAGTACAAAGAAAAAATACATTCGATGCACACTTTGCGTGTTGTGTTTCTGGGTAAAAAAATCGTTCCGTGCACGTCATCATTTAGGCAGTTTTTTCTCGATTTCAGATAGAAAATTTTAAAATAGTAAAACTCTTTTCCCAGCCACATGTCCTCCAATAGGAACCTTAAGTAAAAATAGTGCCAAATGGTCATAATCTGAACAGCTGGGTTACAATACCGTCAAGCCAATTAAAGCGTATCAGTGCAATTTCACCAGAGATATCAAATCTGTAGATTTAGAACATAATAATGTGAGATAACTCCAAATCTGCTTTTTGTATGAGAAAAACTACTCAGACAGCAATAACAGTCTAATTTCATATCTTAGAAACTATTTTCTCCAAAGATGTTTGTACGTTCATCAGATGAAAAGCTCAAGTATGCATATGCTAGTTCATTAAGCCAAATTGTCCAGATTTTAGCTTCGGGAACCGTTAATCATGCCGGTGACATGGCCCTAAGAAACCTCGTATGAACTCAAGATGCGTTTGTGAGAACGAATGAAATATAAAGTAAATTTCCTACCCCACTGAACATTAGACGACTAAAGTAAAGAAGAAATGAACTGAACTGGCCTTTCGAAATCAGCTTGCCCTATGGGAACGCATGGACGTTTCCGGATCAGAGCACCAGGCTCATGCAAGAGAACCAGAACCGCTGGCTAAATGTTTCACGATAAAATTAAAATAAAAGGTAGCATTTTGTCTGAGCGAAACTTGAATAATTTAAAATAAATTATTTAGGTATTTGATGCATATTTATCTTTTCTGAAAATTTGAACATTCAATTAGCGCCTCAAGCTGAAAGGAATCCCGGATCCTTAATTTAAGATCATTGATTCTAAAAAAGAAATAGTACCATCGATAAACGACATCAGTGTATTTACAGGGATACCAATTTAAGTCCAGCAGTTGCAGAAACCAATGACCTAGATCAGTGGTTCCCAAACTTTTTGAGCCGAGGACATTTTTCAGTAGAAAATTTCGTCATGGAGCACTATCTTCACTCCTATGCCAAAGGCACTTATGTGCATTTTTGGCTGTTTTTACCTAACTTTTTACCTAACATTTATTTCATTTATTTTTCTTTCCAGTCTCTTCGGGGAGCACAGTTTGGTAACCAGCAGTAAAAACGCGTGAGCAAGGGAATGCGTGTGCGTGTAAAACGCGTGTGCGCAGAGCACACTTCCGTAATTATTACAGTAAAAACGCGTGTGCGAGGGAGTGTGGCCAAACGCGTTTTCTCGTTTCAGTAATAAAACTCACTTGTTGTGCTAAGACTAAAGTCAATATTAGTAATTGTCAAAAGTTTTGTAAAATGATAAAAACAAATTTTAGAAAAAGACTTCATGTTGAATGTATATAAACAAAGATATAGCTCTTTCTACTTTTCAGCAACACACAGCAACTGAAAAATTGTTATTCGGTAACCGCCGGGGAATTGAGCCCACGGAACTCTCGATATCTATGCAAGCGCGTTAGCCTTACACCACGGTGGCCAACAATCCACGGCGCTATGTGTGTTTTTCAGTCAGCTTCTGACAGCATAAATCCGTAAGATGGGCTCAGCTACTGAGACGTCTTCATCTGGTTAGCATTAACGGCACTGGCTATATATTAATTATAGCAGTTAAACACAAAGGGCGAGATCCAAAGTGAAAATCCTCCAAATACCACCAGATGGAGACGTCTCAGTAGCTGAGCCTATCTTACGGATTTATGATGTCAGAAGCTGACTGAAAAACACACATAGCTCCTTGGATTGTTGGCCACCGTGGTGTAAGGCTAACGCGCTCGGCTTGGGTTCAATACCCCGGCGGTGACCGAATAACAATTTTTCGGTTGCTGTGTGTTGCTAAAGCGTGGAAAGAGCGATATCTTTGTATATTTACTGTATTTGGAGGATTTTCACTTCATGTTGAAACCAAATATGTATCAATTGGGAATATTTTCTCTAGATTTTTTTCTAAAAAGAGTCAAAAGAACCAAAACAATAGGAAACAAGTTCTTGATATCCATTTAAATTTTACAAGTAAATTGCAAACGTAGCAGCATTTCGTTCTAAAGTTTTGCACAACTGAACTATCAAGTTACCCTTCGTTCATTAATTTGATCATTACATTGCATTAGTGATGATTCCAATGGAATTAATCTCGCTGAGATAGAAAGTGCTTGTTCGTTAATGAAATGCTCGTAGTGTTTGGAAAGTTGGTGATTAAGAGTGCCTTGTTGCTGGAGAAGCTTGCTGTCTGTCGTTTAAATAAATACAGAACAGGGCGCAGCGTTCTCCGTCTTAGGTGTACGACGCATTTCTAAAAGTGATTCCCAGCAAGTAGTTTCAAACGCAGAAAGTAAGCAATTAGGAAATAGTTTCTTAAAGACAAGCTTGTAATCTAACAAACTTACGATCCTTTATATCGAGAAAGATTTTTTTTCTTCTCACTTTTCAGCGGGTACCAAAACTCGACTAGAAAACAGAAAACGAAGTACCCACTACCTAATTTAAACTTGAACATTTTCATAGATTAATGACAAAATACTCATGTCATGATATGTAACGTACCATGTGACCTGATGTGGATGATGTACTACTGAGGTTATGCATGAGTCAAATCGACAATGAAGCAGCGATAAACCTAATGGCGTAATTTAGTTGGAAGAGCAGCTACTCTGAAATAGGAAGACGTGGGTTCGAATGCCACCACCGGCAGAAGCTTGTATGCTGTAATGGAGCTCGAACGAAAGTGAATCTCCTGGCCGTTGGGATTGAAAGTTTGTGTAAGGAGTCTTCGACGCAACGCAAATAATTAATAAATTTAATTGTTCTATAATGAGATGGTCCTTCGAGTACCGTATTTATCGGCGTATAACACGCACTATAATTTTAAGCACGAAGTGTGTGTAAAAATAAATAAATTTAAAATGAATGACTTGGGAGCTTTGAACTTTTTTTAAATAACCCAACACACATGTTTATTAATATTGTATTTATATCACTTATAAGGTAAATAATACGAAAGAAAAAGCATTTGTTTGAACGAAAAAGCTTAGATATTAGACCTGTTACAAAAATGTTAATCAGAATCACTGCTATCTTGGAAAGTGATGAGACAGACTAAAAAATTAAAAAACAGCCAGAAGTCCAGGTTCATTAAGCCGACGCCGTTTGTCGATAATGCATGGTCATCGTCGCGAGAAATGATACCCTCGAACCAGCACAAGACCACGCATGCACTAATGTTTTTTATCACCAACCGTCAGCCACGGAGTTCGGACGTCACCGGAAGTTTCGTCATGTTTTCCCCGAGCAGCTGTGGCTTAAGCAGGTTGTGCCGTGAAAGCAATTTAACGAGAGCAGACGCTTAGGCTTAACGTGACAGCTCGCGTTTGCTGCTGAAGCGAGTGAAGTTACTTTCGGGCGCTTAAAAAAAGTAAATCAGGCATCTATCTCAAATTTGTTGTGCGAATCTTCTCTCCGAAGAACTGAAGATTGTATTGATACCACGTTTAACAAGGTCCGACAGAAAGTAGAAGATATATGCATCAGAGAAGCGTCTGCAGTTAGAGTGAAGTGATACCAAACCGTTAACATTTGGCAACGTCGGGATGCGTCGCACTCTGCAGCAGTATTCATTTTACCTAAGTTTAAATAAAAAAAGTAGTATACGCGTACACTACGCAGGTAGAATTACAGCCTAAAGTTTCGAAAAAAGGTGCGTGTTATGCGCCGATAGTTACGTTATTGTTGTCGGCTGACCTGAACCTACGATTTCGTGCCCCCGACTTTCTCAAGAGGGAATTATGTAACGTACTACGTGATATGACGCACTACTGAGGTGACGCATGAGTCAAGTCGACAGCGGAACAGCTATAAACCTACCTTCGTAGTTCAGTAGGAAAAACCTTCACTCCGGAGCAGGATGATGTGAGCTCAAATCTCACCACCGGCAAAAGGTTATATACTGTATAATACTAAGAAACTTGCAGATACATTATGTTATTGGTAAGATTACCAGCTGAAATCGAAGTGCACACAAGCATATTTGAAATTTTGATGGAATGTTTATGAAACCACCAGCACGAGATCAGAGCAAAAAAATGAAGTTTTCTGCCTATTTATTACTGGCGTTAATCGATGATATTTTACTTAAACTTTAGGATAATTTTAACTTTTGTTATCCTAAAGTTTAAAGTTATCCTTGAAACTCCCAAACTAAAAAAAGCAGTCATGGCTTACAGCAGCAGTCATGGTCAACTACTCCTGTCCTTCCAGAGAAGTTTCACTATTGTGAATCACTCTTCCGACGCAAAGGACATAAAACCGCGCTTTCGTTTTTGAATGTGAAAAACTAATATCCACTGAAGATTTTGAAGAAAACATGTGAATTTTAATTTGTCAAGGCCACCGAAACTAGCGAAGCATTTTATACGCAAATTCTCTAAACAGACAAATGATGAAGTATAGCCCCAAAAAAACTGAAAATCTATGAAGAGAAACTGGTGTAAAACTTCCAATTTGAATTAGATTGTATTGAGATTTGCGCCCTTTGATTAGCTGCACCCTGGGCAGCCGCCTCGTTTTCCTTGCCTCTGTTACTCGTCTGACCTCATGGTCCAAAACACAAGACATTAGAACAGTTGAAATGCAGTTGAAATGTACTTGAAATACCAACGTAACAGAGTATTTAGCTGATGGACTACCACGTTTATTTTTCTTTCTTGAAGGACTATACAGAGATGGCAGAACCAAGATGTATATTTGACCCAACACACACGCGTTTTGGAATAATGGAACAGGAAAGCTTTACACAATCAGGAACGCTTATAGAGTAGTAAAAACATGTTTACTTACTGGCGTAAAACGTATATAGAATCGCCAAGATTTCGCTCTCCACTGGGAGAAATGTTCAAGGTAGTAGACAGACATAAAATGATTTTATGTACTTTTTATACGCCAGTAAATAAACGGAGTTTTACTAGGCTATAAGTGTTTTTGATTGCGCATAGTCTGGTGTACTTGTAACTAGCATTAGGAAGACTTTAGCACATCTTAGTACAGCTCGCAACTAGTAGAAATTAATTTAATAGAACAAGCACGTGCAGTTAAATCAGAGAATATCTCGACAACTCTCATCCTTCATACACAGAGCTTCGTCGTTTTTTACATCTGTTGTTTACCTTTAGCCTGCTGCCATATGAATAGAAAATATCTGAAAATATATGATACATTCCAGAAATGTAAACGAGAGATAAAAATATTTTATTTTAAAGATATAAACAAAAACAGAAAGTTAATACAGATTATATACGCCATGCGCCCTTATTTTGAGCTACTGTTTTCAGGTAGGGGAAAGAGCGAGCACCGGAATGCAGATGCACCACTCATGCTTCTCCCTGGGCTCAACCCCACTCCCAGCTCGACGACTAGTCAGACCTCTGACCAATCGGCCACTGGGGCTTTACTTTCATATTTCGTAAAATATTATGGTGGCTATATTTTCCTATGGATGCTGTTGATTCTTCATTTTCGGACAAATATAGTAGTCAAAATGCTTTCAGTTAGCAAGAAAATTTTAATCATGACATTAAACGTTTTTCGAGCTGACTAAAGGCTGGCTTTCTCTCTCTTACGTTCAAAGTCATCAAAGATACAGCTCCACCAATATTTTTTAAAATAGTTTTACTCTTCTTGTGCAAGGAGCTCATATCTTCCATCTGAAACAAAATTCGTGAATAATCATCATCTGCTCTCAAGATCAACATCTGTTCAGGTTCTGTGTCCATACAATGCTCCTATTCTCACTACAGACATACTGAAACAAGTTGTCAGTGAAAAACGAACACTATGAGATTTTCATGAATTACACAGCTCATTAAAATAATATACTGTATAGGGCAAAGTCATAAATTTTGATTCTGATTCATGAATTGATATCAAGAAATTGTAAACAATATTTTATTGTTTCGTAACAAATGCACTTTAGATTTGACAGTCAGGGACTGCATGCGTCATGTAATCTTCAATGAATATTTAGGATCACATTTCAAGAAATTGTTTTGTGGAACTGAAACATGAATAATTTTAATGCAGTTCTGTAACACTATGAATTGTTGATTAGCATGGAAATCGTCTAATACTTCTTGGCAAATGTCTGAAGAAAAGCAAATAAAATTTTTATTAAATTGACGTTGAATTTTCTCAAGCAGCAAAGAGAAAATACATAAAGCGGCTTCGGTGACGATTCGCTACTCGGTGGCTAGCGAATAATACAAATTTATATAAAACATCATTCTGAAATGTTCGCCATTTACGTTTTTTATTTCAAAGAGGGTTAATATTTGATCTTTAATGATTTTCCGTTCAGCTTTCTTCTGAGCTCTTGTTATTCTTTCGCCTAAATCTTAGAATTATTTTGAATACATTTACAGTACCGCTTCATGAATTTAGGATATCAAAGTCCTTAAATGTTTGTATTGAATCAAGCAATGCATAAGATTTAATGTGGCATATGTTACATTTCAAGAAACTGTTAATTATTTTAAGTAATTTTAAAACATCATATTTCACATGCAAATTAGTCATATCAGATTTGTTTGTGCGTTAACCGCAGATTTCAAGAAAATCTTTTTTGTTGAATATAATATTTTTTTTCCATTATTCCAAAAATATTGAAAAAATTGTCAGAGCCGCGGGCTTTATAAGCACCAAAAATTAATTTGCCATTGTTTCTCACCTTGGCATTAATTGCAAAGCTCACTGTGTTTCATCCTAAAATGTAAAGGAATACGGAAGAACTTTCCATGTTTAATATGTTCAACGACAGTAAAATATTCTTCATTTTAAATGTTTACAAATATCCGTACAAGACAATAAAAAATGTTTTGTACGGAATAATCAAGGTTAAAATGTAAAAGTGATTCTTTCGTAATGTAATAAAAGAAGAATTGCAGATTAGTAACATCTCGCTGAAAAACTTTGTTTAATTGCCCTGTTTCTAAGCCAGTTGAACTTAAGATATATCTGAGAGGACTTCTTCTAACCACAAACGTTTGCTTCGAATGTGTTCCAGAAGAAACGTTTAGAACCCTCGTGTATATATTTCTAATTTCGTGATGACTTACGCCACTTCATTATCCCATTAATAAATAACAGGAACATTCCGATTATTTTTTATTTATTTGCGTTTTTCTCCACAATGTTGAAACTTGGTGTTTTTCTAACATTCGTGTTGATTTACAGTAGTGTCTTAAAGGTAACTAAATGTTGAAACCGTAATCTTTGAAAAATACACGCTTTTTCTTCTGAATGAATCAATTGGCTGAGTGGTACAAAGCGTTGACTACGGATCAGTCGTACGAAATGGATCCCTGTTCGAATCCCGGGTGAGGAATGGGGTTGTATTTGTCTTACACTGGCTGTCTTGTCCTCCTTCCCTGGGACCAGTGGCCTTAAATTAGGGACGGGCAATTACCAGTAGCCCATTGAGTTGCTCACGTTGTTCGTTAAACCAGCAAAAAAAACAAAAAAGAAACACTTATTAAGCAATCAGTTGTAGCTTCAGAAGATCATTTGTGGATCACCACACAGCCAGCTCAAAGAAATACAGAGCTGGTAAAAACGTATAACCTAGAGATTTGAACACAAGATTCGATTTATAAGGGTGCATATTTTTTATTAATTTATTAATATACATTTGTTTTTGAAATCTGTACAAATCTTAACGCAACATAGTCATTCAGATAGATTTATTCCTATTAAATTTACGCAAAGCAGCGAATTTTTAAAAGAGAAACGGTGTCAAAAAATATTTTTCCTTTCACGTTGTTAATGGCATTCAATATAATACGCAAAGGAGCTCCTAATTAAGAACGAGATGTCCATAGGTTCCTGGTTTTATATGTAACGTGGTTTAATTTGTTCTAGTGAAACAAGTGTTGGTGATATACGAAGCGGGCTGTAAACATTCGAATCCGCTGGGTATGTCAGATTAAATCTATGAGATGTGCTTTTCAGTACAGCCCAGTTTGAGGATATTACGTTTAACGCGTGTGCAAATTTAGTCACTGCAATACGAAAAAGAAAAAATATATATATTCGTTTTGAAGGTATTTTCCGCAGCAACGATTTTCAACAACTTTCTAGCAGTGATCTCAAAACGTTTCGTTGTAATGACAAAAACAAATTACCAGTGAGTGACCCACGATGTCTACGTAAACATTGTTTTCCTCTGCAGCTCTCAGACGATATTTATCATATGCACAAACTCTTTTATTTTATTCTTGCGTTACGACATGTGTACAGCCGCGGACGTGGCTTCGCACTGTTCGAGGCAACTACTGGGTGCTTCTTCAAAATAAAACCCATTCATTGTTTTTTCAACGCCACACACGGTATATGTTAAATATACGTACGCGAAAGCATTGACGTGCGTGGGAGCTTTCATGTCCTCTTAATTTGCTCTGTTACTCTATGATGTATTCCATTGCTATCGCGAGTTTCTTAACGAATTTTAAATTGGAGAATGTAACAGTTTTTCCTAAACTTTGTGCATTTCTTTTCTTCCGAGGCGTTTGTTAATATACTGTATGTATTAACCAAAACTGAAAAGATTTCCTTCATGTGCTGTTCTCAGATAGTCCATTTGTAATTTATTTTACGACATTTTTAAACTGCCACAATGGATATCTGATACTGTCTTCAGCAGCAAGCAACACTGTGTTGCATTATACTATTTTTCGTTAAGCTAGCCATATTTCGTAGTGGAACATTGCAAGTTGAATTTTTAGAAACGAGTTCCACTTTGTTTTGAATTGAAAATATTACATCTTATGCAAGAAATATGGTTTTATGAAGCGCCGATTAAAAATATTTGTCAAAAATTTCGTCTCAGGTGTTCTAACGACATATAATCCGTTCCGCGATTTAAAATGCGGCGCTTATGACATCAGACTTAGATTATTCTTATTGCAAATTCATGAAATAATTTATAGAAAGATTGTTTTTCTATGCTACATTTTGCATATTTATACTTCCTTAACTCGAATTACGTAGACTAAACGCTGCTGGAACGAATTCATTCGGAATGTGTTTAATGGTCTCAACGCCGCTGGAATGAGTGATCTGCAAGACAGAAGTCTCAGAATCAGAAAGCGTTCCTTTTCCCCTTTGCGTTTTAAGTGGTCACTTAGAGGGATGAATAATATTAATCCTTTCTTACTGATTACCTGTTAAAGAGCTCTTACAATGCCGAAGAACCTAAGAAATGAGAGTGAAGATATATTCAAATAATGAGATGTCTGTCTCAGGGAGACTACTCGTTTCCCATTCATGTCTTGGGTCTGAGAATAAAGGATCTGAATGAAGCGCTTATCACTTGTGACAGATTTATAATAGGTACTGCTGAGATTGTGGGGGAAAAGAATTATTTTGTTGTGAAAACTAGCGGATTTTATAAATCCCTGCTGTTATGTGACTATTTAAGCTTTGTGAGTGGAAAACATTTCGAGCCAAGTGTCCACAAGGTGCGGCTGATTTTGGGAACTATTTGGTTCATGTAGATTCGCCGTTTAAGGGGATAATGAATCCACAAAAGAAACGCACACACAAACACTATACCACTATATAGTAAAGGTACGTACTCAACAACATTTCCGTGCGAGGTTTAATAATTCCCTCATATCTAGTCATGATACTATTCAACGCATGGAGTTACTAAGGCCAATTTCTAAGGGAATTCAATTTGGAGATGTACAACTTGTTCATGCACGTTGTGTATTTGTTTTGTTTCCACCGAGGCGCTTGTTAATGTGATACATAAACTGATAGAAACTGAAAATATTTCCGAGACAAAGAATTGCCCTCCTTTATATTCTTCGTGACTCAGGTATTTCTGTTACTTTATAAGCCAGAAGAATGTGTATTTATTCTTGTGGTTTACACTTACTATATTCCTCAGTGACTAACACTGCGTTCCCAGCTATTATGTTACGTTAAGCTAATCACGTTTCTAGAAGCCCCTCTGAAAGTTATATTGTAAGCATTCCTTTGTTTGTTAGGATTTGAACACTACACAGCTTAATGACAAATATATTGCTTTATGAACTGGTAATTAAAAAACTTTTGAAAATTCTTCCACAAATATTCTAACAACGTATAAAGTTTTTAGAAGGCATGCTTATGGCATTAGTATTGAACATTTCACATCGAAAATTCATAAATCATTTATGGGGGGATTACTTTTCGGGGCTGCATTTTGCGTCTTCATACTCCTCCAAGATCTGGACTTTTGCATAGTTTTCTACTAATAAAATTGTGACCTCTTCTCTCAGTTCCACAGACAAAAAATGAAATTATTTCCTTACGAGGAGCATAATGCATTTCCAATTCTGAAACGCATTACGCTCTAAGCCATAATGGGATTGAAATGATCTCAATAATAAACCAATTTCGCTTGCAGTTTGTCAAGTTAAAAAACGTTCGCTGCATTGAGGAGCAAGTGTAAAGTACCATTCATAACAGATCAAGCCATTATATTTTGTAAAACAACAGAATCTGAAGCCGCTTTGCAGACCGTCTGGCTGGGATCAGTGATAGCCGATATCCATTCAGCACGTAGTTTGCTGAACACACAGTATTAAGATGTATGATATAATGCAAGTGCTATTTGCAGATATTTGTAATGTGATGCATTTGGTGAACTGTTGATGAGACCAGCGAAAATACTACTCAGTGGAGTTCTATACGTTCATTAGTAAAATATGTATTCAGTGTCTAATTACGCCGTTACATGTTGTAATGGCAAATGTAATGATGTAAGGAGTTTTTTTCATTAGATTTATTCAAATATATTAGATATAGACAAAAATCCGAATATAAATAATTTATAAGCTACTTAGGAGCAAACAGTTTCAGCGACTTTTAATTTTTTAGCTAAAACTGATTCGAAATGTAACACTTTTTTTATATGGTAGTTCAAAAATTCCCCCTGTGTTTTTAAAATGTTTTGTAAACAAGTCTGTGATTCGATACTATTTTTACACGGCCGATTGAAAAATGTTTCTTTTTTCCTGTTAACTAACTGTATTTGATCTAGGGCATTTGGTTACAGCATAATATTGTACTCACATTCTTTATAAACAAGATGGGGCAGCCATGCGTAATCAAATATTTGGTTAAAACAGTAAGGAATAAATTCTAGGAACACGTTGGTTGGATACGCTTTCTCTTTATAATGAAGAATTTGTTAAAATAGTATCAGATGTTCAAGTTTCAGAGTTTGTTAAATTTATTGAATAAATTAAATGAAATGTGTGGCGTGGAAATGATTTATTAGGATCATAATAGCAGACTTCTTGTAGAACTTGTGACGTCTATTCTAAATTAACTTTCATTTTTAGTTTCTTTCCCTATGTAAATCTTGAGTTTATTCTGTTATTCTTCACTCTTAACGTATAATCTTTTCTCTCAAACGAATACGTTTGGCAACACAATTGAGGTTGAATGCACGTGACGTATGCCTGATATTGATAACAACAAGAGATAAAAGCGACGACAAAATTGTTGCTGGGAGAGCGTTGGGTTGTAAACTGATTATTGAAAGGAGCATTGTGAAAATAGCGTTGTGTTAAGAGTTGTGTGGTGTGTGGAGAGTTTAGTGCAATATGCTATGCTACGATGTGTTTGCTACATCCTGAATAAAGCATCTTTTCAGTAAGTGTGACTTCTGTTGTTTACATGTTTCGTCTGGCCGTTAAGGTTTCTTTCATTTAGGAACTATTTCTTAGTATGTTGATGTTTTTAAATTAACGTAGAAGTAAGACAAGACTTCTACGTCATAAACTCTTATTCATTCCAATTGTAGCTCCGAAAATCAGAACAATTATTGGATTCTAAATGTTCCTTTCGTAGTAGCTTTAGTTTTAACAACATATATCCTTGAATAAATATTCGATCAACTCTTCTGTTTTTAAGAAATGTTCCTAAATTTGCTGTATCAAGTTACGGGTGTAAGGACTGTTCCGTTTGCAAATGGCAAGAGTACCACCAACACTTCGAAGCAATAATTTTAAATATATTTTATCTTAATAAAGGAAGTAACACTCAGTACTTATAATCTGAAGCATTAAATCAAAATCATCTAATTGCAAAACAAATTCTGAATATTCCTAAACAGCTCTATATCCTGCGTACAGATTTTACGTATAAAACTTACGTCATGAGAAAATGAGAAGGGAATTCTGCTTAATGTGAAGAAAATTGTTACGTTATATACAAAAGTACTATCACAACACCTGCTGTTTTTGATTAAATACAGGCTCCCACGCGTTCTTTAATATGCAAACTGACTTGCAAGTCATTTTGAGTTTTAAAATGAAACGATTTCATTTCGAAACGTCGTTCGAAAAGCGATAATATACCACCGACTAATGTGTGTAATTAAAATTAGTGTGTTCTCAAAGTAAACTAACTAATATTTTGCGCCAAACATGTAGCCTACTGTTTTATCTATGGCATCTAAGTGTGCTATTCTCTATTATTCAGCGTCAGATCGCAACTTAGTTTAAAATCAACCGAATCTGAAGCTGTCTGAACTTTGATGTCGGGATTGTCCTGTTATCAGGAAAATCAATGTCTTCGTGACGGAATTGTTCTGCAAAACATGCATCTGGCTTTTCCACAAGCCCATGTGGATGAGGAAAGTTCGTAAGAAGACTATCTAGTTCCCCATCCACATGGGCTTGTGGAAAAGCCTGAACGTAGTTTACAAAGTCTTGCATGAACACTTTTCTATAAGTTTTTTTTATAAGGACTAGATAGTCTTCTTACGAACATCAAAAACTGCCTATTGTTTTTTATAAGCTCGTTACTGCAGCAGGCATTTCGGAACTTATTCGTAATAGTGTTATTTCAGTGCATAAAACGATTGTTTTATCTCTAGACTTTAAATGCTGGCAGTACGTTGTGAGAAAATAACTGAATTTTTAAATATTAGGCGCGAAATCGTTTTTCTCGGTGACAGCCTTTCAGTCATTTATTTTTGCTTAAGTCTCAGAGAAGGGAAAAAAATCGCTTTAGGTAGTGTTGGGGTCACTACCGCTAAGGTTTTTGGCGGAAAACGTCTTACCCAGGCGGTGTTGTAGGGGCGGGGTGTTTGTAGAGTTGGTGAGAAAGAAATGAGCGCAACGAACTTGCATGTTTTTTTTTGTTTATTTCTCACAATGCTGACTAATTTGTAAAATTTTGTTGAAGACAGGACAATGATACGAGTAGTACGATATGTAAGACTTACATGCTACACATATATCCTAGAGAACGTTAAGTCTATCGTGGTATTCTAAAATGTTTTTAAGGCAGTTCGATCCGTGGCCAACAGCAATCTGAACTTGTCGTTCAGAAACTGTTTCAGACGATCGTTCGACGCCTCAACGTTAAAATCTCGGGGAGCAGAAGCGCTATGTTGGGATGATGGCCGGGCAAGTCGCTAACTATTGATCTGACACGCTCTGTGTAGTAAAGTATTAGTTGAAAGAGAGACATCTCGATGTAGTTGAGTGGTGTCTGTGGATGAATATACACTACTGGCCACCCAAAAGGCAACACCAAGAAGGAAGCATCCGATTGGCCTGAAATTTGCAGCATGCGTCGCCCACAAGCGGACATGCAAACGATTAGCATTGCAGGACATATGCAAATCATGTGCGCCCGGCACGCCACCGAGAAGCACTGTAAGAAGGGTGCACAGAAGGCGGGGTGTACGTAGTAGAAGTGTGTTGTGCTGCCAGACCTGTGCGTGGAAAGCTTCCTGATGCCTCGTCGCAGAATACGGCAGTCATTCCAGCACGTTTCGGAGTTCGACATAGGACGAATAGTGGCTTATCGTGACAGCGGTTAATCGTACCGAGACATCGGCACCCGTGTAGGACGACATCCAGCCACAGTGAGGCGAGTATGGATTCGGTGGGTGCAGGAGGGACGGACGGACCGACGTGAGCGATTGCCGCAGCCGCGGCACACCACCGAACGAGAGGACCAGCATATTGTGCGGCGGGTATTGACGCCTCGCACCGCCACATCATGAACGTTAGCGCAGGAATTAGGGTGTGTTGCGCAACAACCTGTGTCAGCACATACCGTTCGACGTCGTCTGCAAGAGCGGGGACTTGTCGCACGGCGCCCATTGCTCCGATTACCATTGACGTTACACCACCGGCGAGTGCGGTGGTAGTGGGCCGTTGAATTTCCCATTTAGGACCATATGAAACACTAAATCGTTAGCGATCCCTGGGTGCGAACTTTTACTGGAGCTCTATACACCCAACGCGTCCACTCTGTGCTGAGTCAGCAGTAATAAGAGCTAGTGTGGTTTGCGCTTTTGTGTTCTTTCGGAATTCTGTTGCGTAAAAAGTACGGTATTTTTAGGATAATCCTTGGTTCATCCTTCGTGTACCGAGGTTTTATCATCTCAAAGTATCACATTGAATAACAAACGTAAGAAGAAAGCAGCGCATCCGGATGCGCAGGTTCACTAGCTCCTTCCCGCTTCGGCAAAGTTCTTAGGCAGCGAATATATTCGTTCGAACTCATTTCAGCCCACTTTGCTGATCCCGAGTTAATTCGTTTCAGCAGGTTAAGGGCTTAATGATCCAAATGAGCATATAAGGCTATAAAGCGTTTCAAGTCATTAATTTAGAGCCACTGGTTTCAAGAAAGAAACATAACCCGCACAGTGTACAAACACACCCCACATGCCTCAACACGGCACACAAACTTGGGTTCAATGCAGAAACTTGATAAAAACTTTCCTCTTTTGACCACTCGGTTCCCAGGACAGTGTTTAGGCATTGTACTTCATGAATCAGGCGAGGAAGGTCTTATAGAGGTCGATGCTTCATGAATCAGGTGAGGAAGGATTTGAAAAACAATACATCAGTTTTACTTAAATTAGGCCTTTGTTTAATCGCCTGTATATCTTGATATACCGGTCATATATCTCTCATTAATATTTGAACTATGATTTCATTTTCCTGAAATTACTCTTATTTCATCGGATTTTCACAACAAGCAAATTAATAACACACAGCGATTTATTCGTATTTTATTATTTATTCAATTTTTCTTTTCTTCATCATCATCATCATTGTCAACCATTATCAATCCACTGCTGGACGAAGGTCTCCCCAAGTTTCCTCCACAACGGTCTGTCTTGTGCCAGTCTCCCCCATGTCACTCCCGCATATTTACGAATTTCATCCACCCATCTCCCATGTGGTCTTTTTCTGGGTCTTTTCCTGTCCCTTGGAATCCAATCTAAAATTTCGGCTGTCCATCTATGGTCTGTCCTTCTGGCAGTATGTCCAGCCCATTGCCATTTCAGGGATTTAACTCTGATCATGATGTCTTCCACTCTCGTCATTTTTCGGATCCACGAGTTCCTCTTCTTATCTCTCCTGGTTATACCAAGCATGCACCTCTCCATGCTGCTTTGAGTTGTCTGCAGCCTTTGTATGTCTCTTTTAGTTAAGGTCCACGTCTCTGCACCATACGTAAGCACTGGAAGGATGCATTGATCAAACACTTTTCTTTTACGACATAATGGCATATTGCTCTTGAAAATTATGCTGTTTCTTCCAAAAGCTCTCCAGGCAAGTTTTGTACGCCGATTAATTTCTTCATCAATGTGACCCTCACTTGATATCTGCTGTCCAAGATAAACATACGTATCTGTTATCTCCAGTTTTTCTCCATCAATCGATAAATCTTCATTTCTTGTAAAAGCATTGAACATCACTTTTGTCTTCTGAAAGTTCATTTTTAATCCCACTTCTTTACTCTTGTCAGCAAGTTCCTGGATCATACTCTGCAGCTCTGATGGGGTAGTTGCAAAAATGACTACGTCATCAGCAAAACGAAGGTGGGTTAGATAATCTCCATTAATCTTTATCCCTTTGTTTTCCCAGTTCAGTGATTGAAAGACATTTTCCAATGTGACATTAAAGAGCTTCGGAGATATGGTGTCACCTTGTCTCACTCCCTTTCCAATTTTTATGTGTGTTGTATTTTCAAACAGCCGAATCTTTGCACTTGCATTTTCATAGATGTTATTAATAATATTAATGTATGCATCTTCAATACCGCAGGATTTCAGAGCCGTGGTAACTGCTGATGGTTTCACCGAATCAAAGGCTTTTTCATAATCGATAAAAGCCATGCACAATGGAAGTTCATATTCCCTCGCTCTTTCAATTAGTTCTCTCAGTACGTGGATGTGATCTATTGTGCTGTAGCCACTCCTGAATCCAGCTTGTTCTCTCGGTTGAGCCATGTCCAGTGTTACCTTCAAACGGTGTGAAAGAACTTTAGTGAAGATTTTATAAACCACTGATAGGAGGCTGATAGGTCTGTAGTTCCTGAGATCCTCAATGTCACCTTTTTTATGTAGCAGGATCATTGTAGCATTGTTCCAATCCTCAGGAATCTTCCCTTCATTAAGGCATCGAGTGAAAATTTGGGCGAGTACTGTTTCAATTTCTCCACTTGCTTCTTGTATGATGTCTATAGTAATTCCATCTTCTCCTGGAGCTTTCCCCCGCTTCATGTTCTTGATTGCATGAGCAACTTCTGCTGGGATAACTGGAAGAACTCTGGTACCTTTCATGATGTCTGGAGTACATGTATCATCCCTTTCATATAATTTGGAGTAGAAATCTTTCACTCTTGTCAAAATTTCGCCTCTATTTCTTGTTATAGAACCATCTTCTTTTCTCAGAGCCATAATCTGTTTTCTTCCCTTACTGAGATGTCCCTTTGCTATCTTTAGGCTTTGGTTGTTTTCAATTGCTTTCCTCACTAGCTCACAGTTGAATTTCCTTACGTCTTCAGTGATACTTTTTCGTGCTGTCTTGCATAGCTCTATATATTCCACTTTGGAAGTCACATCTTCTTTAGTTGTCCTCATCTCTCTTCTTTTTTGCATCAACATTTTGGTTTTTCCTGATAATTTGTTTACATGCAACTTGTTCTTAGACCCAGCTAATTTTGTTGCTGTTTCCATAAGAGCTTTGGTTACTTTTCTGTTAACTTCAGAAATATCCACTTCTTCCGATGTTAGGCCTTCTAAAGCAGAGAATCTGTTCTTCAGTTCCAACTTGAAAGTATTATGGTGTTTTTTAAGGTTGGTTATGTCAATACATTTTGTTTGTCTTATGAGCTTGCCACGTTCCAGTTTAGTGTTGAGGTGCATCTTACATCTCACCAATCTATGATCACTGCCTGTGTTGAACTTGTTCAGCACACTGCAGTCTTCGATGACGAATTTTTTGTTACACATAATAAAATCAATTTCACTTGTCGTCCCAATTGGATGTCTCCATGTCCATTTCCTGTGTGGCTTTTTCTTGAAAAAGGAATTCAAGATGAAAAATCCTTCTGCCTCTGCAAACGTAACGAGAGTATTTCCACGCTGGTTTCTGTTGCCGTGACCGAATTTACCTACTGAAGTTTCATTCTGTTGCCGGTGCCCTATTTTTGCATTGAAATCTCCCATAATTATCTTCAAGTGCTGCTTACCTTTATTATTTAGATGACGAATTTCCTCATAAAATTCTTCAATTTCTTCTTCAGGATGACTTGTGGTGGGTGCATAAGTTTGAATAATCTGAGCCTGGTATCTTCTCGATAGTTGGATAACAAGTCGTGCAGCTCTGTCAGAGGAACTTTCAACTTCTACAACTTTATCCTTCAGTTTCTTGTTTATTATAAATCCAACACCACTAGTTCTGCCAGTATCTGTCCCACGATAATAGAAGAGATGTCCACTTTTCAGTTCAATGAGATCTTCTCCTTTTCTCCTTACCTCACTTAGCCCGACGATGTCCCACTTGATCCTTTGTAGTTCCTCTTCCAATTCAAGAAGCCTTGAATCAGAAGATAGGGAGCGTCCGTTGTAGGTAGCCAAGGTCAGCATCAAATGGCAGCCTAGTCCGGTCCTCCGGGGATTCTTAGCACCCTCTGCCTTGATGTCGCACTGGCCGCTGCCTTGGCCAGGTACATTCCAGCTGCCGGAGACTGAGGGCCAAGATTTAAGTTGTAGAGTCATTTTGGAGGTGTTTGGCCATAACTCACCACGCTGGCCAAGCGGGTTGGTGAGTGTGGGATAGCATTTCCTCTGATCCCGATGGTATAGTTATACCGCTATTTGCGGTCGTCAGAGCCCCTTTAGTGGGAACAGGATGCACCACGAGAAGGCGGGGTTGACATTTATCAAGGAGAGGCTGTGATGTTACGCATCACCTGACTTATCACTATCCAAGTAGTTATCGATTGTCAGATATAAAATTACGTTAATCAATTCCAGAATAAACTGACAACATTCGATGAGTATGTTCTAAATCCAGTTATGAATCAGAGACATCAAATAAAATACCGAACGATGGCTTTCATAATTATTATCCCGTATGATAATTTGCAATGTGTAATCGTGAACATAAAAATATATTGAAAAGTCGATATGGTACTCTTTGTAAGCAATTTATGCTATGCATCTTTAACCTGACAAATCTTTGTGGGTTTGAAATAAAACGAGTGAATGGAGAGTATACATTTATTTACGTACAGCACATTGCATTTATTCGCGTCACTCATGACCACACTGTGCCATAGTCTGGTACATACTAAGCGGAATTAAATCATAACAACAAACAATAAGGTTTACTAATTCCTGAAATTGAGCGTTACTTAGGTAAGTGGATTAATGAATGTTACTGTCGTAAAACCAATGAAAGAAGATATGTGAGTCAAAAAAGTATGTATTTACTAAACTGTGGCGGTGGCAATAAGTAAGTGTTTCGACAGTTCAGTTTTTCAAAAACAATATTTATTGTTATTATTATTATACTCGTATATTATTCCGATTTAGATGAACGTAAGAAACGACCCTAAGACCGATGAAATGTAATGTAGCTACGAAAAACCATCTGCTCATGCGCAAGCTAAAATCTGACCTCAAGATTGAAAGAAAACTTAGTTGCAAGTGTGTTACTGAGGGGGATTTGTAATTTTTGAACTAGGATATCTACAAGTTACACCTCATCGTATTATAAATCAATTTAAAGTTCTCGTTAATAGCAATTAACCCGGGCCGAGAGGAAGTCAAATTTCGCTACGATACACCATTTTTATAGTATCAAAAATGAATTTTTGTAATGGCTTTTAACACATTGGGCATCTCGTTCTCGTAATTTATGCAGATTGCAATGAGATATTGTTCCTTTTATGTAAAACGTGAAGAAATAATATTCGGAGGCAGTTTAGCAAAGTAAATTGTTGAATAACACAATAAAATTAACTATTGTTGCGTCACTTCATGGGACAGAATTCAAAAATTAGATGTCCCCCATGGTTTTGACTACTCCCATTACCCATTTCCGTTACATCGCTATTTTTTTCATGGCATTCACTTCAGTACTGTCGGAAAAGATGCCCAGCATCAAAAGATTTTCAGTTTTAGACCTTCCATATAAAAATGAAAACAGTACTAAGACACTCCTTACGACGACTGGGAGAGTCCATGTATGTCCGCTACCTCGATGACGTAAAACGGCAAGTAATTATGCTTCTTTTTAAGATTTCGATCTCGTTAATCTGCTTGTGTGTGATACAACAGAAGAATTACTTTTCACTACTCAAACTCAAATAAATATCAGTAATCTAATTCAGTATTTATAATATCGTAAATAACCGGATACTGAATCTAATCAGAAAGTGAAGCTGATTTAATCCCTTCAATGAATATCAAATTTGTAATCGTACCCCATTTTAAACATTTCGTGATATAATTATTAATTGGCTATAGCAAATATTTAACTTTTATTTATTACGTCAAAGTAATTTACCCGATTTACTTTGCTACATTAGAATCCGCTTTCAGATCTGTGCATTGTTTAAATTAGATGACAGCCACAAAGCGTATTGCAGTTATTTGTGCTTTCAGAGAAAGAAGAAATTACCATCACACAAAATTAGTGGAAGCTCGTTTTGGCTCCAAATAAAGTAAAAGGATATGTTTCGTCGTCGAAGAAGTTCAAAAGAAATGCTATTCGCTTCATCTCTGAGTGAGGTCGATTTCAATTTTATTTAGCGTCTCGTGTGACGTCATTTCCAGTGCAAAGATAATTTATCGCCGGGGGATCAGGGAGTTCCTGACACATGACACATATGCTTATTACTCCTCGGGCGGGCGTCGTTTATCGCTTTAGCACGTACACTCCGAAGAAGTGCCCACTCTCAGGGATGGAGTTGAGAGAATCGTGCCACCTCGACTGGGTACAGGCTTAATCCTGTTGATCTTGGGAAAGAAAAGAGAAAATATCACCGGATGAAAGACCCGATGATGGGAAGAACATCATCTGGGCTGAATTTTATCGACAGAGTTAAGATTCCAACCGAGAGAACACCAATATCGTTGGATTTTTCCTTTCCTCCAGTTTTTTTCTTTTCTCACTCGTATTATGATGTGCTGTAAATGTTACATCTTCTTTTTCAACCACTGTTAAAAAATCCCGGAATTCCTGGAGATTTAGATGGTGATTAATGAGAGTAAATCGATTGTTTTGTTCATGAACATTACATGGTTGTATTATGCAAAAGAAAATTGTGATTTTAAAAACTTCTTTTTCGAATGATGTGGTGCTGGAGATTGACAAGGCAATTTTGATTTTATTCATTTACAAGTATTTAAATTCTCTGCTTTACCGAAGGTCATCGAGTTCAACGAAATAGAAAACACATATTTTTTTTAGAGAAACTTTAAAACTAGAGCCACTGGATAAACTATTTAAGCACTCTTGGCCTGATTACCGCTGACCCCCTGCGTATCGGCCCCCTTCCCGCGCTTTTAAGTTTTTTTTCTACAAATGACCTAATCATTACTGAACTTCTTCTCATTGTTATAATTATATAATAGTCACTATTGTGAAGGCAGTATTTTATGTGGAGTTTAATTTTACTTTCTTACCGGTCAGTCTCCAATGCTTTAATGAAAGTAGCAGTTTGTTTTCACAAAACCCGGTACCATCAACTTACACAAGGAAGGCCATCCTATTAGGCCACTTGTTTCGAGATACGCTAATCCCACTTGACTCCTTGAACAGGCATTAGCTCGGTTTCTTTCCCCTTATTCTGTTTTTAACTCTATTCAAGCTATTAACCTTATTAAATCTATTAACCCTCTTCCTAGTTCGTATCTCTTAGCTTCTCTTGATGTAGTGTCGTTGTTTCCGAACATCCCCGTTTCTTTTGCCCACACGTTGGGGGTCGACAAACGCACCAGACTGGATTCGTACCCACCGGAAGTTATACAAGCCATTCCTAAGGCATTACGTATTATTAAAAAAAGATATTTTTTCCGTTTCAATGGACAGCTTTAAAGGCAACTGGAGGGGTATGCCATGGAGTCCTCCCTCTTCCCTTTTCTTGCTGAAATCACTCTACAATATCTCGACTCCGTCGTTTTAGATTCTTGTCCCATCAAACCCATTTTATATCTATGTTATGCAGATGACATTTTTCTTTTATGGCCTGACACTGCCGATACCCTTCAAGAATTTTCCCACACCATGTTTTCCGTCCTTCCATCAATTTCACTGTTGAACTGGAAACTGATTCATCTTTACCTTTTTTGGACATCCTCCTCCTATCTCGTAACCCGTCCACTAACACTCTCAGTTGTTCTGTTTATCGTAAACCCACTTTTTCTGCTTCTACCATTCCATATACCTCAGCTCACCCTACGACTCACAAACTTGCAGCTTTTCATTCTTTTGTGCCCAGGGCCTTCACACACTCTTCTACCAGCAACATACGTTCTACTGAACTTAAGAAGATCACAGCCCTTGCGTAGACTTTTGGTTGTCCCAGAGACACGATAAGCAGGATCATTGCTAACACCACGAGGCTGTCGGCTATCACTTTAAGAACTGAGCCCCGGAAACGCCACTTTGTGAGGTCCATGGATTACATTCCAGGCATTACCAATGTATTGGAGAACGTGTGCCATATACATGACTAAGATTTTGGCATCAGGACCTATAATCTGTTTGACTCGGTTTGCAAGGATAGAGTCTCAGTTGCACAGTCACACCGTTATGGAGTGTACCGAATTCCCTTCGAACGTTTAGACGTGGACACCTTTCCAAAGATTTACATTGGCTCCACAATTCGGAATCTTAAAGTGCGCCTATCTGAACATCAATACATTGTTAAGATGCACTCATCTAAAACGGCTTTCGCTCGACTTGCTGCTACAGGGTCACACCGACCCATATGGGAAGGCACCGAGGTCGTCTCCACCCCCTTGAGTAAGTCTCACTTGCGTTTCACCAAAAGTCTATTCATTTACAAATTAGCTAATTACTGCTGCAATGACGACATACCCACCAATATCCCTCAGGCCTGGAAAGTATTATTCATTGATAACACTAGAGCTCTACCAGCTGACTCAACTGCTGAGGACATTGAACAATAATTTTGTACCTCTGATAGCGCTTTTATATGTAATCATTTAAATTATTTTTCTCATGTTGTGAAGTGTGTTTTGGCAGCACATCGTATATATAATCGCCACATAACCTTCACTGCGGTCATTGTCATCTGAGGATTAACTTTCGAAAGAAGATCTTATGTGTTTCTTTTAGCTTGTGTATGTAGTTTTAATGTGTTTTAATTAAACGTATCGTCACTCTGTGTTACGTGGTTCTGTGGACCTCGTTCTTTAATCGTGCATCAAGCAGCAGTAATCTGACTTACCACTTCACGAAACCCTTCGTTACTCTTTTTTGAAATTGCTGCCAAACTTTAATGTCACACTAAATTTTGCTTTAGAATTTATTGCAAATTCTAAGATTATTAAATGTTATCACAAATGCATAGATTATTAAACGTTATTTCAAATTCATAGATTATTGAAATTCTACGAGTTTCACAGGCAAATTTACTGTAGAGGACGAAATATGAAACAACTTCTTCATTTTATGTAAAGGTTACATAAAAATAATTATGAGTAAATAAATATATATCGCTTGTCACATGTATCGCATGACACCTGCAGCGCTATGCAGCGGTTACATGTTTCTTTTTTATGGAGGTCCTCGCTATTTTCCTGGACATAAGTCCGCCGGATATGATGGTCATACTCTGTAAGCACTCATACAGCAACGGTTGCATGGCTTTTCATAAGTAAAGCATTTTTGAATACATTTTTCTGAGCACAAGTGCTGCGCTAAAATATAGTTTTGTGATACATTTTCAACTAGTTGAATTGTGTGCCAGTCGCCATTCTGGTATAACGTTTAAGATGTAACCTATGCATTTTACTTCTAACGCAGTGAGAGCAACCTGAAGCCAATAGCAACGAAACATGTCTAGTTTCCTTGCACTCTGTGTCTAAATCATGAGAGTAGTGTGATAGTAATGTCTTTCGAAACATGAGTATGTAAAAGATCTTATGTTATCATAATACCTCGTGTCATACTGCGATATTAGTATTTCCATTAGGTACTACACTGTTTCTTTTTCCCGCCATTTCGCTTCTTCTGTTTCCGTAGCTCAAACTGCAGCCATAAACATCCTGTTTCAGTAGGAATTTAATGACAATTCAGTAGACATACGCTTCCTATGGAATCCTATATCAACTGTAGATAAAGTTATTTGCCTAACTCAAGACAGGTATTGAAGCACTACATGCATCGCAAAATTGACGTAGATTTGTAGCAACCAAAATATTCCAACCACCGCTAAAATAACGATGCCCAAATAAGGGAAGTTGGTTTTCTTCTCATGGTGCACACATCACAAGAAAATTTTAATGCTGGCACCAATTGTAGCACACACACATTCGAGGTCACATAAGCTTTCTCATCTGTCTCATTAACTTTCTGTTTCTCGTAGTATTGGCACAGGTATAAGTATTTTTGATTCTAGCATGTCCTTCTTTTTAAATTTTGACTTGAAACCAGCCACTCTAGCTCTGACAAAAATGGAAAACAACCTGCCAAATTTTAAAGTGTATGCCGATAAGTTATGACTTTCAAAAGACACACACAAATATTATTTTTAGTAATATGTAATATAAGTTGTACGCAACTAGAGAACCAACAGAAAATACGGCTGAGCAGTGGAGCAATAATTTCCAAATAAACTAATGTTACCGGTATTCTGTTGTTTTCCATAAAAGAGTACTATATCATACAAATATTGTGAAATTTCCTAACGTCTCAGTCACTTTCTGAATTTTTTTAAAGAAGCCGCGTTCCTGCATTACTGTTTGCAAACGTGACTGGGTACTCATATTTTTAAAAAGCACAGTCTTGTTCTTTTCTGAAATTATTTTTTAAGATGAACTTTTACACAGCATCAGGCAGGAGAAGAAGTAAATGAAGCCCGGGGGGCAACAAAAATATAATTCTTCGGGTGATAGGCGTTTGAAAACGAACATATAAAATGGAATGCGCTAGGTAAATGATCATAATCTCAGAAGGCGATGGTAATGTTTGCTAATTCCAATGTAGGTCTACCACGAAACATTTCGTAAGAAATGTAGAAAACTACTGTACACATTGTTTTTTGTATAATTATGTCTTAATAGGCTATTTTAGCGTTCGTATCAAATTTTTGAGATTTATTTCTTTGAGTAGCTTAGAAGCCATAGTTCAAACTCAAAATGCTCTTTGCTGTGTAATAGTGTGTATTCTGTGTGTTCCCCACGAAACGTCATAAACATTGTTTTCTATGGAATATTATATTACACATGAAATATGAGCTTATTAAATACGCATTTTTACATGACGATAATTTCTGAAATTACTAATTTAGCTATACACTGAGTGGCCACTTTATTATGACCACCTGACAGTAGTAAGAAAACGAGCACGCTGTTGCCGCCAGAGGGCGAGGCTAGTATAAAAAGGGAAAACTTAGTGCTTGCGACAATAGTAGAAGTGATTTTTGGGTGACGAGATGGGTAAAACAATGTGATTTGACGGACTATCAACGTGTTATGATTGTAGGAGCTGGGAGCCATGGAGAGAGTATCACCGAAACCGCCGCATTCGTGAAATGTTCCAGAGCAGCTGTTGTTAAAGTGTTAAAAGGCTGGACTGTCAGCCAAAAAACTGGGTCTCTACGTGCAACGTGTGGTCCTCATTGACTAGTTACTGCTCAGACGGAACGGAGAGTGTCCAGACTGGTAGCAGACAACGGAAGGGCAACACTGCTGCAAATTACAGACCATCTTAATCAAGGATCCCTTCAAATGATCTCTGCACGAACTGTTCGCCGTACACTGCATTGGATGGGATATGGCAGCCGAAGGCCTGTTCGAACACTTTTGCTGTCTGCAGTTAACAAGAAAAAAGTCTCCAGTTCGCACAGGAGCACAAGGATGGGACAGTCGATAATTGGAAACAAATTATGTGGTCCGATGAATCACGTTTTTAGTTGCACCATTCCGATGGCCGAGTGAGAATTTGGCGGAAACAGTACGAAAGCATGGACCCCAAATGCATTACTACAACCCTTCAAGCTGGTGGTGGCAACGTTATGGTTTGGGGAATGATTTCCTGGCATGCGTTAGACTTTTTAATTCGTGTTGATCAACGTCTGACTGGCACATCATATCTAAACATCGTTGCGTACCAAGTGCATCCTGTCATGTGGATGGTTTATCCCAGTGGCGATGGCTACTTTCAACAAGATAATGTGTCCTCCATAGTGCTCGTATTGTACATGATTGGTTTCAGGAACATGCCGGTGAGTTTACTTTGCTTAGGAGGCCCCCACAATCTCCAGATCTCAACCCCATTGAGAATTTGTGGGATGAAGTTGAACGAGCCATCAGACAGCTCGATCCACAACCCTGCAATCTCACTCTCCTGAAAAGTACTATTTATCAAGCATGGTCTCATATTCCGCAAACCACCTATCAGCATCTTATGGAGTCCATGCCATGAAGAATCGACGCAGTATTAAAAGTAAAAGGTGGCCCAACGGAGTACTGAGGTAGTGGTCATAATAAAGTTGCCACTCAGTTTAATACTCTATTTTACTCTTTTGTTTTCTTTGGGGGATTTAATGACAACAGTGATCCACTCAATCAACTATAAGCAGTCGCTCGTCCTTAATTTGGGGCCTGTGGTTCCAGGAAAGGGAAACACCCGGTGCAGTAACAAAAACACAACATCCAAGTCTCACTGGGATTCAAACCGCGAACCGTCTCGGACGAATAATTAGAGTACAGCGCTTGAACTCCTGCACTACCCAGGCGGCTATATTTACCTCTGCTAGTTAGGGTTCATAACCCATCACCTAAAAGATAATACAATGAAAGCATGTGACTGACTCAATGATTTTTAGTTTTAATGGTATGTAGTATTCTGTTTTCATCTTTATCCTAACCTTAATTATGATCCACCAGTTTTGTTAAGTTTGAATGCATTGAGTCGTAAATACTTTCCTCATTTCAGTTTTTTACGCTTTCCAACCGTAGGTTGAACAAGCGTATATGCTCCAGCTTTGTCCGTCCGTCTGTCTGTCGGCACGATAACTCGCGTAAAAATGGTTTGATTTCAATGAAATTTTAGTATGTGGTAGGGGACCACCTGGGGACAAACCCTATTGAAAATGGACGAAATGGGGTCAAATGTCACGGCATAGGAGCGAGATCCATTCCATTGCCCTTATGCGTCATAACATGCGTAAATGTGGTTCAATGTCGATGAAATTTTAGCATATTGTAGGGGACCCCCTGGGAATGACCCTATTGAAAATGGGAGAAGTGGGGTCAAAGGTCACGGCATAGGAGCTGGATCCATTCCATTGCCCTTATGCGTCATAACTTGCGTAAATATGGTTCGATGTCGATGAAATTTTAATATATTGTAGGGGACCACCTGGGAATGAACCCTGTTGACAATGAATGAAGTGGGGTCAAATATCAGGACATAAAAGCGGAATGCATGCCATTGCCTTTATGCGTCATAATGTGCATAAAAATGGTTCGATTTCGATGACATTTTATTATGTGGTAGGGGACCACCTGGGGACGATCTTATGGCGTCACAATCTTGCGCTTGATATGTTGGCGCGTGGTCACGCCATCTGTCTTATTACGTCACGCTTTTTGTGCGTATGTTCGTCCGCACGATAACTCGCGTAAAATTCGTTTGATTTCGATGAACATTTAGTATGTGGAAGGGGATCACCTGGGAAGGAACCCTATTGCATGTGAACGACATGGGACCAAAGGTTAGCACATAGCAGCGGGATCCATTCCATTGCCCTTATACGTCATAACGTGCGTAAATATGGTTCGATGTCGATGAAACTTTAGTATATTGTAGGGGACCACCTGGGAATGAACCCTATTGAAAATGGGGGAAATGATTTTAAAGGTCAGGTAATAGAAGCGGAATCACTTCCATCGCCATTATGCGTCATAACTTACGTAAAGATTATTCGATCTGGATGAAATGTTAGTATGTTGTAGGGGCCTGCCTATTAAATGGGCAAAATGGGGTCAACGAATCCTATAGAAAATGGGCGAAATGGGGTCAAAGGTTAGGACACAGGAGCAGAATCTATTCCATAGCCCTTATGCATCATAACTTACGTAAAAATGCTTCCATTCCGACAAAACTTTATCATGTTATTTCGGAGGCATACTGAACCGGTTCTGTAGAATATCATCGAAATGGGATCAAAGTTCAGGGCACAAGACCGAGATTTATTCCACAGAAATTATCCTCATAACTTGAGTGATAACTTGAGTAATGATTTCTGGTATGTTGGAAAGCGTATCATAATCAATGCATTGCATGAATTTACTAACTTGTTACATTATAGACGGCTCCAGGCGATACTACATCGGAATGACCGAACGTTCGTTAAATTAGCTCACATTAATTTTCATTCCCTTACTATCTGATATGAAACATTATTTTATGTGAATTCACAATATGCTGAAATTTTTTTAAATTTTAAGTGTCACTCACATATTGCAGGTGAAGCAACTGATATGCTATATTTCTTACTAAGCAAATAAGGAAAAGGTTTATTCTTCGTATTAAGGTGTTCCATAAAGATTTTCTGTCCTGTCCGGATATTGAATATTGTTACATTCCACTACAATATCCGAACGGCTCCAGGCAATACTACATCGGAATACCCGAACGTTCGTTTCGAATTAGACGTAACGAAAATAAAAGAGACGCGTGAAACGGAAATGTAACCACTGCCCTATCCAGAGAAGTAAAGTTCGAGCCCGCTATTCGTATGTGGAATTATATAAAGAAATTAGCTTCCTACTCCACGCCTAAATTTACTGCCATTCGCAAAACCTTACAGATCATTTTCAACAGTGAGGCTTGTAAATGATAGTCTCTCTTTAGAATTGCCACGAATTTGTAACAAGTCCTGCAACTAATGCTGCGTTTTCTCCCCCGGTGCAACGTGCCCAACTGACATGATGCCTCGTTTTTTGAATGGATAAACTACATTCGCGTCTATTCATTTATTGTCTATTCAAGTCAGAGCGTTCATATTGTTGAAGTGTTCTATTACTTAGTTTGCTGTCTACCTTCCTTGAAAAAAAATCTGGTTAATGTGAGAAAACTTGGAAACTTTGATTTCTATCCTCGTCAATAACTTCGGTTTACTAGTACAGTTATACGTACTATTTTAAGTATAGTTGCTGTACAGTTCCTTAGATATAATTTATGACTAGTAAGCTTGTGGTGTTAAGATAAAATAAAAATAGCAACTTTTCTCACAATAAAATGTTTATTATTCATCGACTATAGTTTTGCAGAGTGTTTGGCTCGGCATCCTCAGGACGAATGCAGCGTAATCATTCAAATCATCGTGACATCATCATTATTAATTGTTATTCATTAATTCCTGTATATTTATTAATCAGAAACGAAGTTAAAATATAGAGCACTATTTCTGCTCATGACTTTTGGGTCACTTTTCATTTAAGGCAATGTAAATCGGTATTTTAAACTAGGATCAAACAGATTTATTCTTTTTGAATTATTTCTTACAACCATATATTCTGTTTCCTTTTGGGATATCCATAATATACAGAGAAGTGTGTTTAATTTTCTTTTAAATAAGTTCATTCAACACTGGCCCTTAGCTCCATCCAACTGATAGACATTAGACGTTATTCCATTTTAAAAGATTTGAAACATTCTTTGACGATCTGCCCCCAGCATTTTGTTTTGTGATGTCACCTCCCATTTTCCCCCACGGAATATTTGATTAATTAAAGTTCGGACTATGTCTTTGCTTTAATCTTTGTTGTTGTTGTTGTTGTTGTGAAACTCTAATTCCTAGCATTTTTTGCGCAAACTTCTCTTTTCTTAATTAATAGTTGTTTTCCTTGTTGAAGCTGCACGGTACTGCCGGTATTTCTTCTTTTGTCACAGGTTTCTGAACTCCGTCTTTTTTTTTCAGTAAACTCAAAGGTAGCTTCCTTAATCGAGTTTTTTAAATGCTTAGTTCTCTCGCAATTCTCCAACTTCTTAATGGTGTGTTTTTCTATTTTTTTCTCTTTTTAGTACCATTTCACCGTAAACCGCTGAAAAAAGCATAAAAACTGATCCATTGTTATAAAAAAATCCGTTGAAATCATTTCCTTATTTACCCTCTTAATACTTCCATTCATAATTATTTTTGTCGAGCACACCATTAGCAGAAAGTAAACGATCGTTGTAAGTGCAGTCTGCTTGAACTAGATATTTTGCGAGGACAACATGTAGACCATATTTCCTTTCATAATCGATAAAAGGGATGCTTTCAAACGGAAACTGTGACATGGCCCTTTACCTCTTGCCGCCTCGTGGATGAGTGGTCTGAAGAGCGGGCCTCTGTCTATTCGTCCGAGATAGGCCTGAGGTCGAGTTGCCGGATGTGATACGGGCGGTGCGTTTGTCCGCGTTGGCTCGGTCCTCTTCCTTGAAACGGTGGCACTAAATCAGAAATATGCGCCCCCTTACAGTTGCTCATGGTAGTCTTCAATTCCCTGAAATATCAAATCTGTTTTGTTACCTGTTTCAGTACAGACTACTGCGCCGGTGTTGTAGTCAAAGCACTGGCTTTTGTCCATTAGTCCAAAATGACTCAAAGCATAGATGGTTTTCTTTTATTTTGTTGTCTCATGGCACTGGATCTTTCACTTCACTGCAAGTAGTGACACTAAATTAGGGACGGGAGACTGCTAACGTCCCTCTGAATTGCTCATGGTGGTCATTAAACCCCAAACAAAACAAATCAAATCAGTACCATCTATTGGGTCTGTGCACAAGTTCTATCCGTTTTTGTAGGCTACAAGAAAAGAAGGATAACAGAACGAATAACGTACCTAGCATTTCACATAATAGCCATCATTCTGTATGATTTCTTGCTATCTGACTAAGAGTAAGTGAATCCCACGCCAGAAAAACTCCTGTGTTTTATAGTAAAAAAGTTAGGTAATGCCGTTTTTACATCGTCCATATCATCGAAGGTTTGGAGAACTAAGGCGTTCTGTAACGATAGAAAAAGGTGGTAGTCCGTAGGTGCAGGGTCAGGGGAATACGCCGGGTGAGGCAACACTTCCCAACCAAAGTCCAGTAAATTTTTCCGATTGATTAAAGCAGCATGACGTCTGGCGTTATCATGATGAAGGATCATGCCTTTGAGGTTGACGAGTGCGGGCCGCTTCGATGTCAGTTATTCTCGCAATCTGTCCAACTGTTGGCAGTAGAGGTCATCATTTATCGTTTGGTTAGGTGCCAACACCTCCCAGTGGATTATTCCCTGGATATTCCACCAAACACTCAACAAAACCTTTTGGGATGCAGTCCACCTTTTGAGGTCGATGGAGCAGGCTCCGCACCTTGGCACACAGTCCCTCGACGCTTTACATTACGGTACAGTACCCATTTCCATCACCCGTTACAATTCATCCCGAAAACGGTTCATTTCTGTGACGAAAAAGCAAAGAAACACAGGTACGGATTCTCTACTCTCGTTGCTTTGCAGAAAGCTGGTGTTGAACCCAGTTATCAGACTTGGTGACGAACCCAAGCGCATGCATTCGCCTTTCGGCCGTTGTTCTGTGCACCGACAACGTTTCCGCTAATTCTTGAACGGTGGTATGCGGGTCATTTGTAATGGAAATTCTCATCAGAAACTATGGATGGATGTCCAGGACGTGGTTTATCTTTACAGCTTCTGTCTCTGTCCCGGAATTTCAAAAACCAAAGCCGAAATGTGCATCTTCCCCATACACTTTACAGATGTTGCAACTGCAGTACTGCCTTCATCAAACTCTCACAGTAAACAATGCCTAACGTGCTCCTAATCGCATGCCATGTCACACCGTCTGTGATTTCCGTTACCAATGACTTACTCGGACAAACCTAGTGTCTCTATATGCTCTACTGCTCCACGCTTTATTGGCCGAAAATGCATCATCGCAGCGTCATCTGTGACGTAACTACTCCGATCGCCATTTCAATCTATTACAAAAGCGGAAAGAACTTTTGCACACATCCAATATTTTGTAACAAAGCGTGTTTGCTCTCCTCAGATCTGTTGTTCTATGAAAACGACTTACTGATCGAGAAAACGTTTAATCTCATCTGGCTGAAAAGTTCCGTGTGCCATTGCTGAAAATGCGTCTCTCGATTTAAGAGTTATTCTGATTATGGCAACTATTGCCATAATGTTGATTACTAATCTGTAAAAGTTAAATAATATTGGGTTTTGTTCGCCATCAGAGCAGATAATGCTGTCTTTATAATTTTAGTGTAAACTGACTTCTGTATCATTCTTACATTGATTATAAAGCACTAAACAGATTGTTTTTGTATTATCCTGTGATTTATCGTACATTTTTCACACTGAAACAAACATTTCTCATAATATACCAATACCTTATAATCATATTCCTCTCGCTACGACAAATTCGATAGAGACATACCCCTTTAGGTTCATCTTATCGGTACACTGTTATTGTGTTTAAATTGCATATGATGGACCCGCAAGTTAATATTCGTTTACCGGTAAGCAAATTATTTCAGAAATGTTGAGTGATGTTTTGAGTAATCTGATGTTTGCTTTATGCATTCTGGCCGGTCACAAATTGGCGACACCAGCAGTTTAAAAATGGGGGCTATTAGGGTGTATCGCAGGTAGGCACAAATGTTAAAGAGCTTGGCAGAGATTTTGCAAAAAAATTCCGTTCATGTAAATTTCACCCGACGGTAATGCTATTATTCCCAGTAAAACAACAGTTTTTAGGCCCACTGTAGGTAGTACTTATTCAATATATGTACAAGGTGTGATAAAAAAGAAACCAGTCTGGATATATTTTAAAAAAGTACAGGATATACAGACTTGAAACTTAAACTACTTTGAAGAATTCCTCTTTGGAAGCCACACACTTAGCCCAGCGCTGTTTCCACTCCTCAGAGCATTATTTGAAGTCATCTTCTGAAAGACAGAACAGCTGCTCGTCACATCCTGTTGCATCTCCTCAGTATCTTGGAATATTTTCCTTTCAAGTAGTATTTGAAGTTTAGGAAGAACCACAGTCGCAGGGAGGAAGGTTTAGCGAATAGAGAGGCTCTGTGACATGCACAATGGCTGAAAAGTTCCGTGTGCCATCGCAATTTGTGCAGCAGTTTCTGCCTTAGCAAGAAACTGCTGCACAAGTTGCGATGCATGGGCTTTCCTAAAATGCCGCAAAACATGACAGTAGTATTCGTTGTTTATTGTCTTGCTGATGGAGCGTATTCATGATGCACAATATCCTCATGATTGAAAACCAAGTCAAGCAAGCATCGTCTTGACATTGCTGCGGCTCTGTTGCACTTTTTTGTGTCTGGGAGAGTTTGAGGTCTTCACTTTTAAAACTAGGCCTTAGTTTCGGGCTCATATCCATAAATCTACACTTCATTCCCATTTATGATAACTTCTGTAAAGTTTTCGTCGCACTCAAGCAGCTCACTAGCAACTGAAATACAGAGCTGGATTTTCTCAGCTAAAAGCAGTTTTGGCACAAATTTGATTGAGAGGCGTCTCATACCAAAATCATCCTTAAGAATCGACTGAATTGAACCGAAACTAATGTAAAAGTATTAAGAAAACTCACGAATAGTGATTTGACAATTTTCCTGCACCCGTGTTTGCACAAGTTCGACATTGTTTTCACTTTTGCTGGTTGCAGGGTCCCAGAACGTTCATAACTCTCAACACTTTCACGACCATCTTTAAAACGTTTATTCCAATCATAAACTTGTGCACGACTCATGTAATCCTCTCCACCGATCTTTTTTTTATTTTAAGTATGTGTCTTTGCCAGTTTCTCCAAGTTTTTGACAAAATCTGACGCAATTCCGTTGATCAACTTGTTCCGACATGACAAATGTGACGAACAGCTTTACACACGTAAGAGCAAAGCGTTACTGTAACAAGTTAGTAAAATTATGCAATGCATTGATTATGATACGCTTTCCAAGATACCAGACATCATTACTCAAGTTATAAGGATAATGGCTGTGGAATAAATCTCGCTTCTGTGGCCTGACCTTAGACCCCATTTCGATGATATTAAACAGAATTGGTTCAGCATACCTCCGGAACAACATACTAAAGTTTTGTCGCAATAGAAGTATTTTTGGTCAACTTATGAGGGTAATGGCTATGGAATTAATCTTGCTCCTGTGCCCTGACCTTTGACTCCATTTCGATGATATTCAACAGAACCGGTTGAGTATACCTCCGGAACAACATGATGCAATCGAAGCATTTTTACGTAAGTTATGGTGCATAAAGGCGATGGAATGGATCCCCTCCTTTCTGCTGACCTGTGACCCCATTTCGCCCATTTTGCAATAACTTTTTTTCCAGGTTGTCCCCTGCCACATACTAAAATTTCATCGAAATCGAAACATTTTTACGCGAGTTATCGTGCGGACGGACAGACAGACGGATAAAGCTCGAGCATATTTCTTCTTAAACCTACGATTGGAAAGCGTAAATAAAACGGGATGAGCAGGGAAGACAGACTCAGGCCACATGCATAGTATGTTCCAAGGTCAAACTGTGTCAAACCGCTTTCTGCTGTGTTGCACGATTCCGAACTTATGCACCCAGCCTGGATACCTTTTGATCACACCGCATAGTTCCGCTAACCATGAATACGAACCACCATGGCGTTTAACAATTATTATGTCTTCGCAACTTTAGCTTACTTACGTCAATACTTGATTTCATAAGGCTATTTATCATTTTTAGTGTGTAACCTGACAAGAAATTTATCTTTCTCACTCTCATCTGTAATTGCGAAAATGGTGTCTTTTTACTACTTTTTTAAACATTCGCTCAGAGAACTGCCTCCATTTTACAGAATAGTACAACACTAAATTTAGCAAAATATTCGTTTTATATAACAAATTTCTGTGAATTCGAAAAAGCCATGTAAGTATGTCCAAGTTCCCCCAAATCTTAAATGGTTGCACTGGCCATGTGTTCTAACTTTCTAACTTTTAAATATTGCGGATGGGGGCTAAAGAGGGTGGGCGCAATGAAAAGTCAGTAGTCAGGCACTTTGTTCAATCTATATACTTGATCACAGAAAATATCCATGTAAAACACAATCGTCTGTATACTCAGCAGTATTACAAGACTGCCCTCGCTTTGATATAATCGTAAATAGAAAATCGTAACAATTCACACTACGTGCTCAAAACATCGTGAGCCTAAAACAAGTCAGATTTATCAACAAATACTACGTAAAAACTGGTGTTAATGCCAAACACAAGTGACAGTAATAATCAGGTGTTTGCAATAAACAGTGCTAATTAATTTCTGCTGCTAAACCAATGCTGGTCACAAACTCAAAAATATCAACACTTACCTCCAGCTTTCGATTACATAAATATCTTCTGACCTGTTATCAGAGTTGCCAAACGTAAATTCATTGAGAGAGAAAAGGTGGCTTTCAGACTACAAAATGTTAAGGAGAATAAATCAAATTTTCATAAAAAGACAAGAACTAAAACGAAAGGTTCAATCAGAGTATATGTCACATCTATGAAACGTATAAGGTAGATTGATCTTGGTCGTTTCGATAATTCATTTGTTAAAGTAACGCATTGCTACTTTACCGAAACCATAAACGATGCTTCACCTATTATTTTGCTTTTTCCGTGCATGGAAACAAATTTAGGGCATCTGAAAATTCGCAATCTTCGCAATCATAATTAAGTTCCTCGGGTAAATTATACTTACAGAGAAATGACCCATGCAAATTAGTAATCAATGAAGTACAGCAGAGCCCGCTTATAACGAGGAACTCTGTACCAACGGAAATCCTCGTTAAAACCGAGGGCTCGCTAAATTTGTTTTGGGGAGAAAAATCTCATTATGTAAAAATATGCATATACGTGAAAATATACATACACGTTGATACTATATATCCATATACAGTTGATTCCGGTTAATTGGGATGCATCGGAGCTAGAACACTTTGGCCCAATTTAACGGCTGCACCAATTATGTGAAGCTTTATCCCAAATATACAATTTGGGATGTACTTCAAGAATTGTCCCATATAAACGGCTTCGCCGATTAACCAATGACTCAATTAACAGAAATCTATTGTATTTCATAACACATGGCAACATTTTTTTACCATTTTCTAGCTCTCTAATGGTGGCTACCTTTTCGTTTACGGAAAACATCTTTATCTTAGACACTTTGTTACTTATAAAAGTAACAAAATGAATTTCCTATTTGACGGTTATGTGAGATTAACCTCTGTTTGACAACATACATGAAGCAAAAGCAGCACTGATTATCAAAATGCAATGCTAACTTAGAGGCCGAAAAGGGTAATGTACACAATTCCAGGAATTTTTATCTGCCCTTTCCCTTCAGGCCACATCCCCATTCCTCTCTGCAATTCTGAGCTATAAATCCACGCAAAAGCATCCTATTTGTGCCTAGGAGTTAGGCATGTGTTTTCTACTCTGATGAAGGCATAGCCCCTTGAAGTGGGTGGCGGAGATTCTCTTTCACAACTCGCTTGTTGAGCACTTGATGTACTGATTTGCCCTGTTGCTTTTCTTACAACATTCTTCCACTAGCATGCAAAGATTCCCCGTGCTGCACAACTAGCTTATTGGGCAATTGATGTATTGCCTTCTTGTTGCTTTTTTAGCAAAATTATTCAGCTAGCACACAAGGATTTTTCTGCGCTGTTGCAATTTCCTCCTGTATGGAACCATTTCCGTTCCTCCATTTCAGAACAATGAGGAGCAGGTTTTCTCTGTCTCGTTAAACATGCAGTTTCATTAAATGTTGTTACTTCGCTTGTTAAAAGTGATCATCTGAGCTTTCCTTTCTTTCGTTAAATCCGGATATTTCATTAAATTGTTTTTGTTAAAAACGGTCAAATTACTTTTAGTTAGGATTATATCAAACAAATGTTCTGGCCTCGCACGCTAAATCCGGGATAAAGTAATCGTTAAATCAAGGATAAATGTGGGCTCAGTACGAGCAGGTTCCATTGAAGTTTGAACACATAGGGGCCTCAGGGTGCCGCAGTGGTCTAAGCACTGGCTTATGACCATTCGTCTGAGATGGATCTGGGCTCGAATCCCCGTGAGGCATGGATGTTGTGTTTGTCTTACTGCACAAGGTATTTCCCTTTCCTAGAACCAGTGACCCTAAATTAGGGGTGTAATGACTGCTTATAGACCATTGAGTTGCTCACACTGGCCGTTAAATCCCCAATAAAAAGAAGAAAAAAGCATAGGAATTGCGAAAAATAAAAATATAGGTAACATTTACTATGTTTTGTGACATATTGCGTATTGTAAATTTAAGCAAAAGGGTGACTCGGATGAAAGCAAAGAAAGAGCATAGAACAAATACTTTATTCATAGTCGTCAATCATAAAAGTTACATGCTAAAAATATCAAGAAGAATAAAATGGCAGCTGTCTAAGCATGTAGAAAACTACCCAAACGTACAATTAATCTCAAGACCGACGTTGCTGCTGCTCCTAATTCATGGTACATAGGATCCACTCTTCGTAATTTAGGAGTTAGAGTGACTGAACATCAGTACACTGTAAAGACTGGATCTACTACTACTGCTCTTGCACGCCTGGTTAAGTCTGGAACTCATCTGCTCTCTTGGTCTGAGACTTATTTATTACTTAGGACCAGAGGTAGGTATATGACTCTCTTCGCCGAAAGTTTGTATATTGACGTTTTTAAGGACGTATGCTGTAACGATGACTTACCTGCACATGTACATGCACCGTGGATTCGCTTATTTAATTTTTTATGTCGTGCGAAGTACCCTACTGCGGGGGTTGATAACGGACCCTGTGCTTATTTTTCACTTCGGTGAATACGTATTTGTAATCTATTTGGCGTTTTCTTTCTTTGCTTTGTTTCTCGCTGTAACCGAGTTGTGACGCGGATATCATGTCACTCACCGGGATCGCTGTTGTCTTCGGGACTATCTATATATTAAGTGTGTGTTTTCTCTTAGCGCCAGTTCTTTTAACCTGATGACGCACAGGGCGCCTGTTGCGAAAGATCTTGTTTTTACCTAATATGCCTTTTAGTAGTAAAGTTCTAATTGTACGTTTTGGGTAGTTTTCTACATGCTTAGACAGCTGCCATTTTATTCTTCTTGACTTTATTCATAGTTTGCACAACAAGCTCATTGACATTTCCACATGCTTTTTTCTTTTCGTTGCACGTTCACTGCACGCTTATCGCTGACACAACCCATGGATTCTATCCAAACACAGTGTCGTACGTTGAGCGCGCAGACATTAGAATGCCACCGGTCGTTGCACTTCACATTCGAAACGATAATGTTTCTCTCCCGATGATTCTTTGAATGGAACAAAAACATTGAAATCACTGGAAGATAGGTTCCAGTAGTAAGTGGGAAGGGTGATTTGGGTGTGGTTGTTATTGCGAATGAGTCTCTAAGCAGCAACGGTATCCTCGTGTATCTGTGGGACGAATATAGCGTGGAGGAGAAGCATCTCCAAAATACTGTACTGCATTTTAAAATTTTGCTATCCGTTCATTCAAAATCATTATCGCCATCCCCTTAAATCTCCTCCCAGTAGAAAATGTACAACTCATCTCTTCTCCACTTTCAGTTTTTTGGAAAATTCAATTGATAATTCACCTTATCTTGTATTGTAATTTGTTTCCGTTCGTGAGGTTGTCACTGGAACTGCCCTGTCATCTTCGCCGCATGCGAAAATATCCCTTAATAATATCTGATGAATTTGTTGATTTCTCAATTATGATAAGTATGTATGCCTATGTGCAAAAGGAGGGGGAAACTTAATTAGTCTTCCAGTAGAAATTCATCTGACCGCATCAAAAAAGAATAGTTGGAATAATGTCTCAACCTGTAAATCAAATAAGCATTAGGTTTTTACAGGCTGTGGCATACTGATTTCAAACAAAATGAGTGTAGTTGATTCATATAACATTGTTTTGGAGTTGTTTTAAAGCAATTATGTCTCAATGTTACGTTTCACAAGTTATGTTTAACAAAATACACTATTTGCATCTTTGGATGCTAAATATATGCTGATATTTCTATATTATTTTCACCATATGATCAGAACTATCTGATAATCTGCTTTAAGGTATGGATTTGCCCATGTATCACAGCCATGTCCCATACAGGTATACAAAGAAGCACGCAGCTTGGCAAACATCTTAGACAAGTATGGACAGTAGAATGAGGCGTATGGTGGAACTCAGTAACGTTAAACGTGGCACATTCATACGATGTCATTTTAACACCAAGTCGATAGTGGAAATCTCTGTCCTGCTACATCTGCACGGAACAACTGTAAGTTATATTATTCTGAAGTTGAAATTTCTAGGAGCAACTACATCGCAATCACGATCTGGCAATCCTCGTAAAAAGATAGAGCCGGTTCGCAGAGCTCTGAAGCCATTGGAGCGACAAAATCGCCTGTGTTCGTTTGAAACAGCTACCACCGTGTTCCTAAGTCCCTATAGAAGCAACGCCAGCACCATGACGTTTCGTCAAGAGCTGTAGGGAATAGGGTTCCATGGCCGAGGATCTGTACACAAGTTTAACATCAGCAAAATTAACCCCAAGCGTCCCTTGGAGTAATGTAATACTTGGCGCCAAAGACCGTTGGAGCAATGCGAACTCATAAACGCTACCTTTCCGATAGTGTTGTGCCGACTGTGAAGTTTGGTGTAGAAGGCATCATGCTCTGAGGCTGTTTTTCAAGGTTTATGTCTCGCCTTCCCAGGTCCAGTGCCTAGGAATCTTAACGCTGCGGCCTATAACACCATTCTGGATAATTCTGTGCTCCCAACGTTATGACAGTAGTTCGATGAAGGTTCTTTCCTTTACCAACAACACAATGACCACGTTTACAAAGAGAGGTCCGTGCAGGAATGGTTTTATGAGATGGGTGTACAAGAACTTGGCTGATTTTCACAGAACCCCGATCTCAACCCCACAGAACACCTTTGAGATGAATTGGAACGCCAACAACCAACCAGGCCAAATCCACTCGAAATTGGTTACGACCTGGTTAATGCCCTTGTAGCAGAACTGAAATCAATTTCGGTAGTAAGGTACTGAAATTTAGTGGAAAGCTTTCCCAGCATAGTGAAGGCTGGGCTAGCAGCGAAAAGCGGACCAACTCGATGTCAGTTCCTTTACTATTACTCGGAGTTTATGGATACACAAGTGTCGGGGTACTTTTAATCACACAGTCTATTCCCAACAGCCATTTAGTATTTTGAGCAATTTCTTCAATTTTGGTATAGCTAATATTTAAGCATATTTATGTATTTTGAACAGTTTCTTAAAATTCGGTATAGCTAAATAGTTAATCAAATTTATGTATTTTGAACAGTTTCTTCAATTTCGGTATAGCTAAATATTTATGCACCGTTTGATGAATATTTAATTAAACCAGGCTCTCATACTTTGAAGATGCTAAAACAGTTTCTACGTGTGAGTGAAATTTAGACAACTGAACTTTGAGAACAGCAATTTAAATTCAGAGAGGGGAATGTACGTTGTGAAGGGCTTTATGTCACGCATGAAAACTCAAAAGAAATGACCGTTCGTTGTGGAATGTTTTTATTGGGCTATGGAACAAAATTCATCAGACGAACTCATTCAAAAAGCACTAAATGAACTCACGCTGAGGCTTAAAGAAAAAGTAAGACTTAAATTAATAGTTTCTAAAGTAATTAAAGCTCAGTTATAACTCAAGCGGCAAATTAAATTGGCTTGATTAAATGCGCTGCATACGAAGATGGATCACTTCGAAAAATCTAAATCCTTATTAAGGCGTTAAGCCCAGCAACCTAGACTCAGCAGATACTGAAAAAAGTAAACGAGTAGAGAGAACTTTGAAGCTTCTACAAATGAAATTCAGAATAATTCAATTTTCGGGCAAGTCGAAAATTAAAAAGGAACCTGTTTCAGTCGCTACCCACATGATGAAATGGGTAATCGGAAATACAAGTTCTGCTGCATGAAATTTTAGAGCATTTCAGGGTGCTGGTATTCAGGCAATTTATAGAAGCCTTATTTATTGATCTTGAAGAGAAAGAAATTAGCAGGTAATAATAAAGTTCCTCGTGCAGCTCATCATATAATAAACTTCCGGAACGACATCCCTCGCATTATCTGACAGCTCAGCAACTTCATGACTTTTGTGTTTTCAAAGCACAACTGTTTCAATAAATAACTGATCCTGTATTGCTCTTTATTATGAAATGTTAACTTTAATAAAATAAATGTCACAAGATGAAGCAGCAAAGGGTACATCAAGCTTGCCATATTCCTCCGTAAGAAGGGAAACAATACATTTTCAAGAGAAGGTCCTAAAACGAAGTTAATAGTAACTGAAATGTAAATATTGCCAAATCCAGTATGTTTAATCAGTTACAAAATGACTAGCAAAGTGACTCGGCGTTGCCGGATTTTATAAAATATACCTGAATCAGCTTCAAGACTAATGTTTTCCGAATTTCCCTTAAATTATGAATAGGAAATATTGCAGGGCCACATTCAATTGAAATATGTTGCAATAATAAAGAGAAATGAAATTTAAAAAAATGTACTTCTGCTGGTACAATTTGCTGAAACCATCAGTTTTTATTTACCCTGAACATATGATATTTGAATTATTTGAAAAATATGCCCATTTTATATTGTGTTGTGATCAGTCAATGTATAATTCTTCCGAAAACCTTCTGGGTCAACGACGTTGAGTGTTCTTCCATTTGGAGTGAAAAGGAAGATGTTTTTATGTTTGCCGTCTTTTAAGGAACCAACATAGGATTCACCATGGGAAAAGCATGGTTATTGCACGCTGAGTCTATAACGTAAGAATATTTATCTCATTTTTGTCCACGCCGGGCATCGAACCCGGGTCGTCTCATTCCGGAATAAATCGTTCTCCCAACTGAGCTGCGCGGACTTATGCTCACGCTGCTATCTGCTTTTATCTCATGTGCGTCCTGCGGTGCAGGCACGCACATGAGATAATCTCCCCCCCCCCCCCCCGAAAGAGGGCCGGGACCATGTGTCGCTGTAGGCAGTCATCCGCTGCGGAACGTACATTGTGGAAATCCCAGTCAATTTGGTGTGTGGAACGGAACATCACACACATTTATTTTTCTAAGCGCTGAAGAAGGGATTCTCTTACTTTTCCTGTCTCGCGGTGTGGAAAGAACATCACACCATTGCGAGAACTTTAACGGCCAGGTCATTCTTGAAGTTTGGGAGCCAATATAACGTAAGAAAATTTCTCCGTCATTTTTGTCCACGCCGGGCATCAAACCCGGGTCTCCTCATTCCGGAATAGGTCGCTCTCCCAACTGAGCTACGCGGACGTATGCTCACGCTTCTATCTGCCTTTATCTCAAGTGCGTCCTGCGGTGCAGGCACGTCACAAGTTCTACAACTTTTAACAATTGACCCTGTGCCTTCCTGGTACTTAAGGCAGAACTGAGACGAACAGAACATTCTAGGCGTTCAAACAAAAGTGGAAGGTCAGATGGGACATTTGAATGCCTGGAATATAAACATGATCTCCTGCACCATGCCAATCATGATGGTAGCTTCGGTAACATTACACATGAGTTTCTTGACCATCAGTCGTGTACTATTGCAGCGTGTTGGTGGATCCGAATTACGTCAACATAAAATGAATAAAAAGTCAAAATGAAAGGAAGAATGCACGAACAGATGAATAGCAATGCTAAGATTTAAAAAACGAAATGCGAGAAATTTCTCACTTTTCTCGAATTTTATTTCTTGTATTCCATTTGCATTTCATTGAAATATATTTCATCCCGAAAAGAATTGTGGAACATTTTTTTAACAATGGAGCTCTTTATAAGATGTAGTAACACCCGGAGAACCATTGTTTGAAAGGTAAGCTAACACTGCGGCGAAAGGACACACGTAACACTTTGGAAGTCTAACACAGTAACAGCCAGCTTGACTCATATCGCGCGTTATGTGAAATTCGAAGCAATGCTTGATGAAACCTATTCAGAATGCCCCATTAGAACTAGCGCGAAACTACCTGTAGCACGCAGTAAAACAGAGAGCCGCGGTTTGAAACATTTAGAAGTGCAACCCTGAAATTTTTCCGCAGCATATAAAAATTATTGCTTCTAATCAATTTAGAGTGAGGTTCCCGTAGTTTACGTAACATTACGCACTTTGACACACCATTTGCAATGAAATAGTACGGCGAAATAGTTTTGTGCAAAGCGAAATACAATATTGTTGAGTAAGCTTATCGCACAGCAATTCGCAAGATCAAATTCCACCAATGGTTAAAAGCTTTAAAATTAAATTTAATTAATTAAAATTTTGAGAATTTGTATCTCAAAAAACGGACTCTGTGGTGCACACATTCATGCACCACTGTAAACTGCAAAATTTCAAACCTCTACGTTTAACTGTTTCTTCTGTAGGTGACTGAGAGACAGATACACCGAAAGACACGATCATTATATTAATATATACGTAAGCTGGGATGTAAGTTCAGGTGATGAGTAACATCACAGCCTCTCCTTGACAAATGTCAACCCCGCCTTCTCGTGGTACATCCTGTTCCCACTAAAGGGGCTCTGACGACCGCCAATAGCGGTATAACTATACAATCGGGATTAGAGGAAATGCTATCCCACACTCACCAACCCGCTTGGCCAGCGTGGTGAGTTATGGCCAACCCCCTCCAAAATGACTCCACCAATAAAATCTTGGCCCTCAGTCTCCGGCAGCTGGAATGTACCTGGCCAAGGCAGCGGCCAGTGCGACATGAAGGCAGGGGGTGCTAAGAATCCCCGGAGGACCGGACTAGGCTGCCATTTGATGCTGACCTTGGCTACGTATAATGGACGCTCCCTATCTTCTGATTCAAGACTTCTTGAATTGGAAAAGGAACTACAAAGGATCAAGTGGGACATCGTCGGGCTAAGTGAGGTAAGAAGAAAAGGAGAAGATTTCATTGAACTGAAAAGTGGACATCTCTTCTACTATCGTGTGCCAGATACTGGCAGAACTAGTGGTGTTGGATTTATAATAAACAAGAAACTGAAGGATTAAAGTTGTAGAAGTTAAAACTTCCTCTGACAGAGCTGCACGACTCGTTATCCAACTCTCGAGAAGATACAAGGCTCAGATTATTCAAACTGATGCACCAACCGCAAGTCATCCTGAAGAAGAAATTGAAGAATTTTATGAGGAAATTCGTGATCTAAATAATAAAGGTAAGCAGCACTTGAAGATAATTATGGGAGATTTCAATGCAAAAATAGGGCAACGGCAACAGAATGAAACTTCAGTATGTAAATTCGGTCACGGCAACAGAAACCACCGTGGAAATACTCTCGTAGAGTTTGCAGAGGCAGAAGGGTTTTTCATCTTGAACTCCTTTTTCAAGAAAAAGCCACACAGGAAATGGACATGGAGCCATCCAAATGGGACTACAAGTGAAACTGATTTTATTATGTGTAACAAGAAATTCGTCATAGAAGACTGCAGTGTGCTAAATAAGTTTAACACAGGTAGTGATCATAGATTGGTGAGATGTAAGATGCACTTGAACACTAAACTGGAACGTGGCAAGCTCATAAAACAAACAAAATGTATTGACATAACCAACCTTAAAAAACACCCTAATACCTTCAAGTTGGAACTGAAGAACAGATTCTATGCTTTAGCAGGCCTAACATCGGAAGAAGTGGATATTTCTGAAGTTAACAGAAAAGTAACCAAAGCTCTTATAGAAAAAGGAACAAAATTAGCTGGGTCTAAGAACAAGTTGCATGTGAACAAATTATCAAGAAAAGCCAAAATGTTGATGCAAAAAAGAAGGGAGATGAGGACAACTAAAGAAGATGTGACTTCCAAAGTGGAATATATAGAGCTACGCAAGACAGTACAAAAAAGTATCACTGAAGACGTAAGGAAATTCAACTCTGAACTATTGAGGAAAGCAATTGAAAACAACGAAAGCCTAAAGATAGCAAAGGGTCATCTCAGTAAATGAAGAAAACAGATTATGGCACTGAGAAAAGAAGATGGTTCTGTAACAAGAAATAGAGGCAAAGTTTTGACAAGAGTGAAAGATTTCTACTCCAAATTATATAAAAGGGACGATACATGTACTCCAGAATCATGAAAGGTACCAGTACCAGAGTTCTTCCAACCCTCCCAGCAGACACATGCAATCAAGAGCATGAAGCGGGTAAAAGCTCTGGGAGAAGATGCAATTACTGTAGACATCATACAAGAAGCAAGTGAAGAAATCGAAACAGTACTCGCCCAAATTTTTACTCGATGCCTTAATGAAGGGAAGATTCCTGAGGATTGGAACAACGCTGCCATGATACATAAAAAAAAGGTGATATTGAGGATCTCAGGAACTACAGACCTATCAGCCTCCTATCAGTGGTTTATGAAATCTTCACTCAAGTTCTTTCACACCGCTTGAGGGTAACACTGGACATGGCTCAAACGAGAGAACAAGCTGGATTCAGGTGTGGCTACAGCACAATATATCATATCCACTGTAACGTACCAGGAGATGTGACGTACCTGCCCGAAGGACGCACACGACATAAAGGCAGATAGGAATCAGAATAAAACGTCCGAGTAGCTCAATTGGCAGAGTGACTTATTCCGGAATGAGGGAACCGGGTTCGAATCCTTACGTCGACAGAAATGACGGAGAAATTTACTTCGTTATAATGGCGCCCGAACTATTCGGATGACCCGACCGTTCAAAATCTCGCATTGGTGTGATGTTATTTCCACACCGCGAGATAGGAAAAATAAGAGAATCCTTTCTCTAGTACTTTGAAAAAAAAATAAAAAAAAAATAAGGGGGAGATGATGTAACGTACCAGGAGATGTGACGTACCTGCCCGAAAGACGCACACGACATAAAGGCAGATAGGAATCAGAATAAAACGTCCGCGTAGCTCAATTGGTAGAGCAACTTATTCCGGAATGAGGGGACCCGGGTTCGAATCCTGGCGCGGATAAAAATGACGGAGAAATTTACTTCGTTATACCACGTACTGAGAGAACTAATTGAAAGAGCAAGGGAATATGAACTTCCATTGTGCATGGCTTTTATCGATTATGAAAAAGCCTTTGATTCGGTGAAACCATCAGCAGTTACAATGGCTCTGAAATCCTGCGGTATAGAAGATGCATACGTTAATATTATTTATAACATCTATGAAAATGTAAGTGCAAAGATTCGGCTGTTTGAAAATACAACACACATAAAAATTGGAAAGGGAGTGAGACAAGGTGACACCATATCTCTGAAGCTCTTTAATGTCACATTGGAAAATATCTTTCAATCACTGAACTGGGAAAACAAAGGGATAAAGATTAATGGAGATTATCTAACCCACCTTCGTTTTACTGATGAAGTAGTCATTTTTGCAACTACCCCATCAGAGCTGCAGAGTATGATCCAAGAACTTGCTGACAAGAGTGAAGAAGTGGGATTAAAAATGAACTTTCAGAAGACAAAAGTGATGTTCAATGCTTTTACAAGAAATGAAGATTTATCGATTGATGGAGAAAAGCTGGAGATAACAGACACACACGTTCATCTTGGACAGCAGATATCAAGTGAGGGTCACATTGATGAAGAAATTAATCGGCGTACAAAACTTGCCTGGAGAGCTTTTGGAAGAAACAGCATAATTTTCAAGAGCAATATGCCATTATGTCTTAAAAGAAAAGTGTTTGATCAATGCATCCTTTCAGTGCTTACGTATGGTGCAGAGTCGTGGACCTTAACTAAAAGAGACATACAAAGGCTGCAGACAACTCAAAGCAGCATGGAGAGGTGCATGCTTGGTGTAACCAGGAGAGATAAGAAATGGAACTTGTGGATCCGAAAAATGACAAGAGTGGAAGATATCGTGATCAGAGTTAAATCCCTGAAATGGCAATGGGCAGGACATACTGCCAGAAGGACAGACCATCGATGGACAGCCGAAATTTTAGATTGGATTCAAAGGGTCAGGAAAATACCCAGAAGAAGACCACATGGGAGATGGGTGGATGAAATTCGAAAGTATGCAGGAGTGACATGGAGGAGACTGGCACAAGACAGATCGTTGTGGAGGAAACTTGGGGAGACCTTCGTCCAGCAGTGGATTGATAATGGTTGACAATGATGATGATGATGATTCGTAAGCTAACCCTCGAATAATTTGCTCTTTCCATTTCAGTGAAAATTGTATCATGAAAAAAATAGAAATCGGTAGGGCAAAATAAAAAGGCTAAAATTTTTAGCAGAAAAATGCCTATTTTCTCACGTTGTGTGTGAGATCCTCCAAAGCATGGATATTGAGAGCCTATTAACTCAAGATTCGTATTCACACTGTCGTGTAGAGAATGTTGCATCACAACCGCTTCAATATTAGGAAACGTATTAAGTATTTACAATAAATTTGAAACGAACATACACCGACTAGCCAAAATATTATGACCAGCGTGTCTTTATGTAAATCGAAGCATTTGTAAGTAAAGGACGGCGCGTGGAAAGGTTATGAAACGGTATAAGTAACACCTGATACTGAGCTCTGTTAATCAGTGTCATTCTGTTCTTCAGATGGGAAAGACAGCATCGAGTTTGACAAAGGCCCAATTGCATTGGCCAGACGATTGGGTCAGAGCATTTCCGAGACAGCAAAGCTTGTGGTGTGCTCACTGTCAGCCGTCGTCAGTACTTTAAAAAAAGTGGTGCGATGAGGGAAAAACCACGAACCGCCGGCAAGGGGTGGGTCGAACACGACTCATCATGCTAAAGGTAAGCACAGCTATCCCGGACGGTACGAGAGAGATGATGTGGCGCAACTCCCCCGAAATTAGAATGTTCCTGACTGGAGTTATGTGTCACAACATACAGGAGCCTTCGGAGCAGGAGTCTTCGGAGCGGCCCGTGGCTGAATAGCCACGGGCCGCTCCGAAGACTCATATTAACCTCAGATCACCAGCTAAAGCATTTACAATGGGCAAGCGAGCATCAACACTGGATTTTAAATGATCAGAAGAAGGTCGTCTTGCCCTATGAATCTCGTTTCTTGTTGCACCATATGGACGGCAAGGTGCGTGTGCTTCGTTTACCTGGGTACGTGTTGGCGCCAGGATGCACCGTGGGACGAAAACAAGCCAGTGGCGGAAGCATAATATTTTGAGAATTGTTCTGCTTTTAAACCCTGGGTCCAGTCATTCATGTGTAGGAAACTATGACGTCTATCACCTATCTAAATGTCATTGCAGGCCAGGTATATCCTTTCATGGCAAAGGTATTGACCTCCAGTAGTGTCTTCTTTCATTGGGATAATGCGCCATGCCACATGCCACACCACCTGGATTGTTCGAGGATGGTTCGCGGAACATGAGACAGGCTTCCAGGTATGGCCCTGGCCTCCAAACTACACAGACATCAATCCAGTCAAGCACCTGTAGTTTGTTTTGGAACAACAAATCTGATCTGCGGCGGCTCAACTACGTAACTTACACAAGAGTTAAAGAATCTGCTGGTTAAGTGTTGGTACCCGATTCCGCAGGACGCCTTTATAAATCTTGTAGCACCCATTCGTCGCCGGTAAAAGCAGTTTTGGAGGCACGGCGGGGACCAAAAGAATATGAGGCAGGCTGTCATAGTGTTTTGTCTCTGTGGTGTGTTTCAGTATCCAAGTAACATCTGGACTATTGCATCTGGATACACAGTCGTTACGAAAGTGTGTGTGTGGGGGAGGGGAGAGAGAATCGCTATTCAGAGTCATCAAAGTTAATTTTATCTGATAAAATAATCATCCGCCTTTTAAAGGTAATCTCCCTCTCTGTATATATATTTACTCTTAAAAAATTTGCATGTGCTACTCACCCGTCCAGGTGGTTAGGAGGCCAGAGTACGGGTTTATAATTGGTCCTCCTGGTTGGATAGCGTTAGAGTCTCGGGTGAGGCATGGATGGTGTGTTTGGCTTATAGCTCTGGCTGTCCCTATTCCCTGGAACCACTGGTCCTATATTAGAGACCGGAGACGGCTGATACCCTAAACATTGTTAGTCACGGTTATCGTTTTTCATACCGTTCCCCCGAAACAAAATCCTGCTCACATTCATTTAGTGTATCTAGAAATATTTGTTTGCCGCCCCGGTGGCGCAGTGGTCTAAGGCGTTGGCCTCTGATCATTCGTCGGAAGGGGTCCGGGTTCGAATCCCGGTGAGGCATGGATGTTGTGTTTGTCTTACGGCACTGGCTCTTTCCCTTCCCTGGAACCAGTGACTCTAAATTAGGGACGGGCGACTGCTTATAGCCCATTGAGTTGCTCACGGTGGTCGTTAAACCTCAAAAAAAAAAATATTTGTTTTGTTCACGTATGCATTTATCAAATTTCTGAATTATAACCTAAATATTTCGCAATATCTACATCTAATGAACTCAAATACAATGTCCTTGCCTCATTTGGGAATCTAACCGCGATACAACGCAATCCATTAGCCATTATCTTGCGCTTCTGACCCCTCGGATACACAGAGACTGGGATACATTCAGTGATATGTCTAAATCTGTGTACCACGTTTGTAATTCAGACTCTGTTCGAATAATGTGTGAGCAATGGATCTTATTTGTGTTGTTTGGATCAGTTAACCCCAAGTTATGAATTGAAAACGGCTGGAAGAGTTGGTCATTTGGTTTCGGAGAGTTTAAAGAATGTAGATTAGCCCAAATTATCATCTGATTCTAAGAACACTGTCATTCTTCAACAGCGTTTTTCTTTTGTATCGTCATCAGTGATATGGAAACTTTCATGGTCATGTTAAGCAGAAGTTAACTTTCTGTGACATTCTGGTGCTGGAGAAGGGACACAGTATCTGCTTATTGGCTAGATGATGAGCAACTTGCTGGGGGTTTCAGAAACACATGTTCTGAGCATGTTCGGAATAAAAATGTCTTGCAGATGAGCACTGTGAAGCAAAATGTAATTACAAGAGAAGAGACAAATAGTTTGACTTGTTTTTGTTAAATAATGTGGAACGAATGTATTCAGCGCAAGTGGAAGGAATGGATGGCAGAGAAAGGCAGTGCAAATCTTTGAAAAGAAGAGAAAAATATAACTAATGAGAAGTACAAAAGGTATTGAAAGCTATTTGTGATTCACAGCACTGAACTTGGAATTGTAGGTCAAGGTGACTGAAAATTAAGACGTTTGGATATCAACAGCAAGAGAAATCTAAGTAATTTTGATTGGACAGATCTTACTTTGAGTAGCAAACCTCTGAAATTCGAAAATCAACTTAAGGCTATGCATGTTTATTGTACGTGCAACCTTCCTTACTTATTTGAAAATTGGCTCAATGTAACATATCACAATACGATTTGACTGCTTTATTGCGTATTCTATCCAAATGTTAAAACGTTTGTTTAGATCTATGTAAGATGATAACACATCTTGCATTTCCATTTCGCTTCCGTTACAGTCCTTTCGTTTTCTCTCATCTTTTAGTAAAACTAGCAGAATCAATGACACGGTTTTGTGCTTTAATTTTAACTTTCATTTTGAGTTTTATTTTTCTATTGTAAATTTGAGTTCATTCTCTCAGACATTTTCAAACCTTAACGTTATGTCTTTTCCCACAAACGAGAATAATGTTTGCAAAACACTGACGTCACAACAAGGGTGAGGTATACGATAGATAAAAACGCAATGCAACGGTTGTTTACGGGATTGATGTTATGGATGATAGACGTGCTGTTATACTGCGATTGGGTGTTAAATCCTTGACACTGTATTGGGTACGCCAATAAACCGGATGTGAGTGTGGAGTTCAAAATATGCAAGCAAAATAAACGTATTTGTAAGTACTACAATTGACATCTTTCTTGTAGTGCGTACGGCTACCTTCTAATATTACATTGACATTAGCACACATAACGTAATTACTGACGTGAGGACTAAGTTACAGCGGAAAGACAAATTACGTTATAAACCATAGGAAAGGATGACCTATGCTATCTGACTGATTTTCATAAGACATACTCTCTAAAGAAGTATACGTATTCGAATCTCTGATTGGAGGAATTATAATGAATTCAACTTCTTCTACAAATTATAATGAATTCATCTTCTTCTAAGCTAATGCTTCTTCTAATGCTTGTTGTTTGTTAATTATATCATGAATAAACTTTCCTGCTAGTAGTGTAGTAATAATAATGAACAAGCTTTTAACTGCTAGTAATGTTGTAGTAGTAATTAAGATGAATAAAGTCTTATGCTGGTTGTTAATAATAATCAACTAATGAAATTAACCTAACAGCCAGACAGAGATCTGACAAAACTATGAACTGAGAAAGACTTACTTACTAAGACAATCTTTTATTTGGTAAACCTCTGGCTCTCACATAAACGAAGCTCTCTTTACACACGAAACAAAGCTCTCACGCACATAAACAACCGCTCTCTCTATACAACAACAGCTCTCTGACACATAAACAACAGCTCACTTCGTACAACAACAGCTCTCTCTACGCACATCAACAAAAAGCTCTCCTAGGTATCGTTGAACGCGCCTATTTATACTGGCTACCACCACGTCATGACTTACACTCATTGCCAGATCTCATTCAGCGGGAGAAATAACATCTCGTTCAGTAAGAAGATAATTTACATAGTAAAATAAAATAACCAGAGATAGTAAAAATCAAAAGGAAAGTGAATCTAGAGTATACGTTACAGAATGTTTTTTCTTTTCTTTCTGATGAGTTCACTTTTTTAATATTTTTTGGATTTCCAAATTTCTTCTTCGGTTTTTCTTAATTGTTTTTTAATTTTCTGAAAACAGAGGTGTTTCTCTTGAAAATGGTACCTAAATCTTTCTCAAAACTTTAACTGTTTACCCTTATGGCCGAACAAGATGGGCTTTACTTAATACACAAAGTGTCGTAGGAATTAGCTCAAGACTGAAAATATCAGCGACAAATAAGACTAAATGTATTACGAATACATTTGCGCAAGCATAATTGAAGTCCTAGGCATTCCCTGTACAACAGTGTTCATTCGATACGTATTACGGAATACCCTAAAGATAACGCACAATCACTGAAGTGCCTGTCGTTCTGACGTTCCACCCTGCTTTTTGGAGGATCCGGTTTTCCATCTGCAAAACTTATGCTAAAATTACCTGCATTTACCTTTTCTCAGAGCGGTTTGTCTACACACTCGGCAATTAAATATTGCTATAAAAGCATTACAGTATACACTATCTACCAACAAGTAATTGGACACCTGTGATAGCAAAGGAAAACGAAGTTTATTCACTTTCAATAGTTGGTGGGACCTATACGAGCGGCGATTACAGCTGCGACCCTCCGGGGCATACTCTCAACCAGGCGTTGTACGACGGCTAGCGGTATTTCCTTCCACTTGGCTTGGAGAAGACAGGTCAGTTCTTTCACCGATTTTGGATGGTGGGGGCACCCCTTAAGTCGACGCTCCAACTCGTCCCAGAGGTGCTCGATAGGGTTAAGGTCCGGGCTCTGCGCAGGCCAGTCCATTCGATTAACCCCATTGTCACCATACCAAGCCATGGTGGACCTCGAAACATGACAGGTGGCATTGTCATCCTGAAAGGAACATGAGTCCACCCCGTAAAACTGCCACAGCGTAGGAAACGCATGGTCATTCAAAATGGTGCAGTAGGTCTCGGCGTTGAATCTACCCGGAATTGCGACCAAGGTTCCCATGCCATACCTGGAGAAACACCCCCATAGCATAATTCCACTGCCGCTGAACTTCACAGTTGGCACAATACATTCCGGCAGGAGGCGTTCTCCAGGCAGACGCCAAACCCAGACCCTGCCATCAGAACGGTAGAGGGTAAACCTTAATTCGTCGCTCCAGAGAACCTGTTTCCACTGTTCAACGGTCCACTGTCGACGTTCTTTGCACCACGTTAGCCGAGCAGCGGTATTGGACTTGGTGATCAAAGGCATGTGGGCTGCAGCACGTCCATGATAACCGAGCAGATGGGCGTCCTTGCGGATGGTATTCAGCAAAAGAACACTCCCGGATGCCTGTTGAAACTCCTCGTGGATGTGGCCCATCGATTTGGTGCGGTTCTTCCGAATTTCTCTGGCCAGAACCCGTCGGTCTCTAACTCTCAGTTTTGTGGTTCTGCCGTGTCGGGGCACATTCCGACAGTCACCTCTCACCTTCCACTTGCCAATCACGTAGGCCACTGTCGATTTTGGGTACTTCAACTCGCTGGATATGTCACGTATGGATCGGTCATTTCTGTGATACCAGACGATTATACCTTTCTCGAAATCAGAGAGCTCCTAACTGCGTGGCATCTTGCATGCGACTAGTTGCGTTGTTGCTTCCCACACAATATTTAACGGCGGCGGCCGTGACGTGTATCAGTACCGCAGATATTGTCGATTGCAGGGGTGTCCAATTACTTGCTGGTAGATAGTGTATAAGCATATTTGTATTGGGTTTTGTTTTCCAAAAAGGAGCTTACCAATTTTAAAGCATGATTGGGGGATAGGTGACATCCAACGCGAGCAAATACGTAATTGACGAATGTGGATTTAAGATGAATAATAACATAAAAACAAGTAAAACGAAGTTTAATTTTAGGTTTAGTTCACTTTTAAGTGAAAAGTGTTATCTTTTAATATAAGGGTGGGGGTAAAATTCAGTCTAAATGTGATGAGCTGAAACAAATCAATTAGTGCACTTTTAAGTGAAAGTGCACTAATTGATTTGACATAATAATTGATTTGACACAGGTGACACTTTCACTTAAAGTGATTTAGTGCACTTTTAAGTGGAAAGTGTCATCTTGCGATATAAAGGGGAGCAAAAATCAGTCTTAAAGTGATGAGCTGATCTCTGGTATTGTGTTAGGTAATTTCTAACTTCCAACACAGCAGCACCTCAGGAAGATACTTATAAAATAAAGTTATCAGGAATTTCGTGAGGGATTCTTAGCCCCTTCTCTTTGAGGGCACATTGCAGCTCCTGGAGGGTCATTGGAGTGTTTTGCCGGGCTGAAGAACGCTTTCCTAATACGCATATGGTATGTTTTACAGGATTGCTGACAAGAGAGCATGCTACCTAGTCCATGTGCGTAAAGCCCAAAGCCCTCCTCATCACTCATGGCAAAAGCTAGTCGGGCTCCATGAGAGCAAACGTTGTCGTTCATGAAGATGAGTGAATCTGCGACATGTGCCACATAGGGACGAGCCATGGGTCGCAGAATCTCATTTCTGTATTTTGTTCCTGTCAGAGATATATTCCTAATAATGTAAAGTTCTGTAAGCCTGCTGATTCATCCCCAAACGATAACTACAACTCTTCCAAAATTAAAAATGAACAAAAGAGGTCCTGTCGCATGATCGTTTTTCACTCCAGATGAAGACTAGTCGATTATCATTCTCCAAGCTGAACCGCGATTCGTCATTGGATAGAACTAACCTCCACTTTGCACTGATCCAAAGGCTCTGTTCTTCAACTCATTATCTCCCGCATCTACAATGATGAGGAATGCGTGCCATCCGTCGCCGAGCACAAAGCCATACATGATGAAGGTGACTGTGTACTATTTGTGTGGACACGCACCTTACATTGGCTTTAGTAAACGCATGTTGGACTTCTGCAGCATTCAACTGGCTATTTCTGCAGTCTATGAAAGACAGAAAATGGTCATTTGCTGCTGGTATTTACGGTGGACGACCTTGAGACCTGGTCTTCTTCAAATTCTTTTTTCTCGTAAATAATTTCCTAATCTGAGATACTCCGAAGTCCTAAAGCACCGCCAGCTACGTCTAAATAACTTTAAATCTTTATATTGCCCTTACGCTGTAGAAACTGAGAATCGTGTTGAGAATGCGTCACAGACCTTCAGCCAGTAATGAGCAATTGAATATTCTTATTCAAAGGGAAAGGTGGGAGATTTGTCTGGTGCTATGCTTACACCTGATGTTCTCTTAACGTAAGTCACGTGTATAAAATCGGCCCTAATGATAATTAGTATATTCCCTGCTATATTTTGCAGCAAACACGTGTCGCTTAGACCCTGGAATTCGGTCATTAATAGCGTTCCAATTGGTCTGCAAAATAAGGTCAATATCGGATTTCCTTTATGTCTGCGACCAGCGTATAAGAAAATAAAAATAAAATCATATTCAAATGATAAATATTATTCATGAAAGTTACAAAAGACACTTCAGCCTTTAGGTGTTATAAATTTGTTTAAGTGCTTCAATCGCGCATCCCTTGCTGTAAGTTACTGTTGTAAAAGTAGCTTGTCACAGAATTCTGCTTAACTTTTAAATATTTAATACGCATCATCATTCACATCGTTTTGTACTGTAGATACCAGTTGTTCTGTAAAAGTTGGGATTTCTCTGGAAATTGAAGGAACCTAAAATGGAAAAACTGGAACAGAATGAAAATTACTCAATAATAAAATGCATTTTTTCGATTAGCATATGGCGTGCAAAGAAACGCCACTAAGATCTGGTTTAGTTTCGACTGCTGAAGTACAGGAGCAGAATTTCATTTCATTTTTCATTTATTCATTTTTCAGTTGCCACATATTACAATTCAAAATACAAACAATATAATCAATTACAAAAAATGTAGCAACCAGGAGGAGGAGGGAAAAGACCGTAAGGCCTGACATAGCCCTCCCACTCCTAGTACTAAAAAAAGGACATGAACAACAAATAACAATACAAAAGACAAGTCAGAGGCACATTGAATATAACTGAAAGATTAAATAAATACACAAGTGTATATAGATGCAAGGTTTATTCATAAGCCGTGAAACCAATCCAGCGACCGGATCAGGTCAACTCAGCACTAATTGAGAGACTTGTTAATAAGGTGATGCTTGAATTTTGTTTTTAAATAGGTCAAAATTGTTAATAGATTTTATGTCATAAGGCAAGGAGTCCCAAAGTTTTGGACCCGAATAATTAATATTCATTTTAATTGTTTCTGTCCGAGGGAAATTAGGTATGAGTGTTGATCGATTCCTGGTTTCATAAGTATGAGTACGAATATTTAATGATATTAAGTCATGGTATAAATCATTTTTAATTCTTCTGAACATTATTTTACCAAGATTATTGTCAAATAATTGTTTTATTGTAAGTATATTATATTTATTGGGATTTACTTCTGACCTGAAGGTTAAATTAGGTAAAGAATAATTAAGAGTTTTTAGGTCTATTAGTTTTTAGGTTTATTAATTGAAGCAACAAAAGTGAACCTGATATGCAGATAGACCATGTGGTAACATATTGCAAACTAATAACTGCATTAAAAGAGTTTCCAACTTTTTACAGAATACAAATATTGTCGATCAAGTGAAATGATTTTTTTTAAAAAGTAAGTAGTTTTAGTACGTTGCAAATAACGCAGTTAAATCCTCAGCAGTACTTTTAAAAGATGTCGTACTCATACTGATGTATGTACTGTGGAGAAAGTACCGTCTTTCGTTTAGTGTTTCTACTGCGACGGGAAAGTGTACACACGCTTTTAAATAAAATTTTGATTTTCCCAGATTTTCGCTTTAAAGAAAGCTATTTATCAGTGGCTTGGAATATTACTGTAAATAATGAATTTAAAATAACCTCCTTCTGTAAATCTCAACATGCATTTGAATTCTCAACATTCGTTCAGTTTTATAAAACTGTGAATAAATGTGCAATAACGGCCGAATTTACCGCTTTCCTATTTCCTGTTTTTTCCGCGTTTACGATTCATAACCTTGTTGCGCATTAAATAAAGGCCGTTTTTTAATATTACAGCAGTTTATTAGCAGCTTTCGCATGCTAATTTTAAAAATTGGATCCATTTTTAGGATTTTTGTTAAAACATACGAAATAAGGTGAAGGTTTTTCCGTACAACCAATTGTTGTCTTTCGTTCGAATACCAGTATACATTGATACAGTACGACATCAACAAGCAACTGACACGCGAATTAGTTAATTTGTTTTGAATTAACAAATTCAACGCAAATGTGATTTTTATTAATAATCTGGCACATTTCTGACCGTTTCAGGACTACAAATATCCTTTTTCTGCACCTAGTAATAATCAGCAATCATATTCAAATTCCATGACCTTGGCATTCTTCCGTTGTTTCTTTAACATCTTACAGAAATATAACACCGTATCATTTGCCGTACATTTTTGGTGAACATTTTCAAAATTAGAAAGCATAAACAACAACCTTTGTGATTTTTTTCAAGCCAGTTACCGAAAGTTCTCCGCCGTGTCATCCAAGATCACAATATAATTTGGACTATTGTTGTGCTTGAAGAATTTGTGGTAACACACACACATTTCACAAAGTTACTTCATGGTTGTTGTTTTTTGGATTTCCAGGGCCACATTTCAGATTTCAAAGCGAAAAAGGATTTCGATTTTTTGACCGTGGGAGAATTAACAATGCTGCGTTTATGTTTAAAGAAGTTATTTTTTTGTATTCCGAGTATTTGCAATTTTGTTCAACAAATTTCGTTTAATGTACGTTTTTGCACTCAGTTCGCAGGAAAGTTTCTGCACTCAGTTCGCAGGAAAGTTTCTGCACTCAATTCGCAGGAAATTTTTCTGCACCTAATTTTCTGTAAATAGAATTAAAATAAATGATAAAAAAACCAACAGATTTATCAAAAGAAATTGGATTAGAAATCAATATTTATAAAACAAAAATAATGTCAAACCAACTTAATAATAGCGAAGCACAAGAAAATATTTGAATAAATAATAAAGAAATAGAATATGTGGAAGAATACATATACCTAGGGAAACTAATTACCACAAAGAAACAGTGAATAATAGAAGAAATTGACACAAGTATAAAAATGGGATGGACAGAATTTGGAAATTTAAAGAAGATTCTATATAGTAAAATAAAGCCGGAAAACAGAGCAAAACTTTTCAATCAATGTATAATACCCATTATGACATATGGCGCTGAAACGTGGCCTATCAAGAAAAACATCTTAGACAAATTGCAAAAAACGAAACGCAAAATGGAAAGATCCCTACTAAATATAAGACTCCAAAGTAAAGTAAAGAATACAGATATAAGATCCAGAATAAAATTTTTAGACATAGTTGAAAATATACTCAATTCAAAATGGAAATGGGCTGGCCATATAGCAAGAATGGAAAATAATAGGTGGACTCAAATAATAACAGACTGGAGACCATATAAAGGAAAGAGAGGAGTAGGAAGACCAGATGGAAGATGGATGGATGATATAAACAAAACTGTAGAAAAGCTGTGGAATAGACAAGCATCAGACAGGAACATGTCAAAGAGATGAGGGAAACCTATAGCCTCAATTGGCTGTAAAAAGGGTTGGTAGAAGAAGAAGAAGTACAAGTGGGCCCATTTAATGTACAACGAGGTAGCTAACAATATGCCTCACTTTTTCATGCATCACATTCTTAATCAATGTCTCGTTATCATATTCTTAATCAATGCCCATTATTAACCAATTTCTCGTGTTTGAGTATTCCTTTTTTAATCACCTATCTCATTCACTCAAAAACTCACAAGGATTTTGATCAAGTAGTAAGTCATTCCCTATGACGTTCCTACCCAAGTGCCATCCGTGATATTTGTGATATATTTGCTACAAAAGATGTTGAAATATTTTTACAATTTTCTGCCAGATGCAATCGGAGGGTCACAGCAATTGATTCACGCTATCGTTGCGCAGATAAATGTATTTGAGACTTCTCATTTTGAAAATGTTAAGTTTCGAAATTGTTTAATTATATACAGATTTACAGAAAGATTTAAAAAATATGGACATTTCGAAAAATACTTAAATATAGGGGTTTATCAAAATAATGAAAACAGTTACTGTCTGTGGATAACTTTTTATTAATAAGTTTTAGGCCCACCTCGCTCTTTGAGAACAGAACCAATTCGACTTGGAATGGACTTATACAATTCTTGCGCATATGAAAATAAAATTTCGGACCAATCTTCCTGTAAAATATGTACCAACTGTGCCAGTGATTTTGGAAGTGGAAAGAGGTATCTGAACATTCTTTCCAGATGTTCCCACAAATGCTCATTACTAAGATGGCCAGAGTAGCTGCTGTTCCGCATGCTCTGCAAATCACAACTTGACACGTCTCACACAATGCATGATTGCATTATCTGCTTGGAACCACGCACGGTCATTAGGGGTAAAATGCCAGCACCGTTGGGTGCTGGTGGCACCCAAGAAATAATTCGTACGTTGCAGATGTGACACAACCCTAGTGAATAACAAATGGCCACAAGGAATGCCAATGCCAATATGTGGCACCTCGCAGCATCAATGACCCCCTTCAACGCTTCACAGTCCAGGTGAAACGCCTTTTCATGTTCTAACCAGACGTACATTCTACCAGTGGTGGGAAATTATGTGAAGCACGACTCATCAGACCAGATTTCACGTTGTCTGTCATTAGTATCCCAGTTTTTATGTACTTTGCACCACCTATCACGTTTTGTAATCAGAAGTTTTGGGATTGCAGCACGGCGGTAAATAGAGGAATGATGGAGTTCCCGACGAATTTTGGCGGAAACGGGAACATTCCGACTGGTACTGCTATTGCGGTACCGTGTTCTTGTGATTTCGTTGTACAATATGTGCCAACGTTTGCCTATCCCTATCTGACGTTTTCGTATGGCGTCCACAATTTGCACGTTTGCAGTGAACACCGTGTCCTTTTTGATAAGCAGTAATAATTTTCTATATAGTTCCTCGTGTTACGGCCACTATTTCTGTCATTGTAGTTACTGAAACTCCTTCAAGACGCGCACCCATGATCATGCAGTTTTTGAGATCACTGAGATATAACATTGTAGACAATTAGCTCACAACATCTATTTCTTAAAATAGTACACTGTTAAAAATTTTGAGGTAAGTTGCACCAAAAAGTGGTGCTACATCAGCTGCACCACTTTCTGAGAAAAGATACACCATCGTGGGGTGCAAACGAAACCAAACAACGTGGTGCAACTTTGCACTACGTTGTTGACACAGGGTTGCACCATATGATGCTGCAAGTATTCACCATGTTTTTGGGTTTTCATGTGAACCATACAATGGTGTATCTTTTCTCAGAAAGTGGTGCAGCTGGTGCAGCACCATTTTGTTTGGTGCAACCTACCACAAAAGTTTTAACAGTGTATAACTATACCAGTAATCCAAATTTCTTGGGGTAGAATAGAAATCAGTTTCCAAGCTTTCGCACATCAATCAAATGGCTTTTACAAGGCAGGTAGACAGCTAACTCCAAACAGAATGACAAAACCTTCAAAAATTTGAACACAGTGATTTGTCTTAATAAAAGAGCAGATGCAAATGTAAATATTCATCCAAAGACATGATGCGTCATGTTTGTTTTGCGCGCGGAATCATGGAAGGAAAACAAGAGACATTCACTATTTGAAGAATTGGTTCCAAAGTCGTGGTAAAATCGGCGAGACGCTATCATTGCATGAATCGCTGTTGGTAATGATCTCCAAAGTTTCGCGAATGGCAGTAAATTTTGGGGGTGGCGTAGGAAGTTAATTTCTTTGTCATCCCACATGGGAGTAGCTGACCTGAACTTGACTTCTGTGGATAGGGCCGTGGTTACATTACCGTTTTTTATGTCCATTATATGTTCGTTGTTTCATGCCCCTATTTCACCTGCGATTGTGACATTGCTAGATGTTAGCCGGCATCGCACTGCACCCCTTTATATACCTCACGTCGCGGGTAACGTCGTCATGTGCATACTGCGCAGTGCATGTACCTCATTCGCAGTTGGTATTTCTACTATTTTTATAAACCGCTGTATATTCAGGGTAAAAACCTTGCTTACTGGACAGAAATGTATGCAAAAATGTCATAAGTGTGCGAAGAAATTTACCCAACCATAAATATAGATATTATTATTATCAGATTATTGTCTTATAAGAGGCAAAATAACGTACAGAAGAAGGTTGCATAATAAAACAGTCACTTTTTCCCTCTTCAAATTGTTTTGAATGGTTACAATATTTCTTCAAAGGTGTTTTGAAGCATATGTAATGCGCCAATCAAAATATTGGCCTATTTATCACTTTGCAACTGTATACGCCTTTGCAGACATTGCTACACTTAATATTAATAAATAGGCAAACATTTTACAGTGTGCAATAATAGATCACAAAAATGAGTCCACAACTCAATCTACGGATAAAAGTTTATGATTTTTTATTATGATGCAGCAGCGTAGTGTAATAGTGAGGAAAACAGATTTTTCTGTAATTTTTTGTAACACACAATTTTGATGTTTTAAATGACATGTGGTCAATTAACTTCTTAGTGAAATATTTTATCTTATTGCCTTTTTTGGGTTCGCGGTGTTTTACGTCTTCCTAAGAAAAACTTTTGTCGTTAGCTCGTACATCCTTTGGCTGATTCTGTTCAGGAGCTGACTACTTATCTCCTAAATAGAATAGCTGTCACTTAAGTGTGATTGATGTTCGTGCATAAATGGAGCGTTAACTTTTATTTGTTTATTTAGTTTTTTTATAATGGTTTAAACTTTAAGATCTACGACGCAGATACATCGGCCTGTAATCAATAAGTCTGGTAGAAAGTACGGGTAAACAATCCAATTGGACCACTAGGGTATCTTATTACGGAATTAATCTGATATTCAATCCCTGCATTACTAACTTCAGTTTTTCTTTTTGTTAGCAGTGCGCGTGATTTCACCGTCTGCTTGTTTAGTTGAAAGTTTTCGAAACCCAAATAATGGCTCAATAATAGCGTAAGACAGGAATTCCTAGAATTATTAGGTAAAACCGAACATTTTTTATCAAGGAAAACATAAATACGCATAAGAGATAATTTATCACGATCCTTAGACATTCACAGGCTTTGTAGAAATAAAAAATTACTGCAAGCAAATAGGATGATAGCCAAAGATCAGATGAAAATAATCTTATGGTTTGTTTTACAACAGTAGTATGTACAGAAAGGCATGATACCTAATATCCATTTCTACATTCAATTCCCATTCAATTTAAGATCAAATCCGCACTCTGTGACTTCATGCAGGTATTTCATTCCCAGGACTGTTGGTACACTGTACAAAGTTCTCTGGCACACTAAGAAAAATGTTCAATCTCCGTCGATATGCGGTAAAGACTTTTTATGTACACTATGTAAAATATATCTTAACACACTACATTTCATGTATAGTAACTTACAAAATCTGAAGATTTAGCGATTGGTGGACAATTCTAGAAACAACCGATGCCTATATTTACCTTCGACAACAGATATCAAATAAGGGCCACATCGTAGAAGAAATTAATAGGCGTATAAAGCTTGGTTTCAGAGCATTTGGAAGAAACAGTACAATTTTCAAGAGCAATTTACTCATATGTCTTAAAAAAAAAGTGTTTGAACAATGCATCCTTCCAGTTCTTACTTACGTATCAGAGACATGGACTTTAATTAAAAAAGGCATCCAGTGAGCTACAAACGACTGAAAGAAGCCTGGAAAGCTGCATGCTTGATCTTATCAGGAAGGATAGGAAGAGGAACTCATGTATCAGGAAAATGAATGGGAATTGATGGTGTCATGATCAAAGTAAAACTGCTATAATAATTCATATACACTATATTGCCAAAAGTCACCGGTCTCCTAGAAGAGAAACACAACATAGCATTTATTGACCTACATTAGTACGGTGTCGGGCCAACTTTGACCTTAATGCATGCGCTGATCCTTCGAGACATGCTTTCGACAAGGTTTTGGAACGCAGCGATAGGTATGCGCTTCAATTCAGTACATAATGCTGCCGCTAATTTTTACTAAGTAATAGGAATTGGTTCCAAAATTTTTATGCAGCGATCTAATTCATCCCATAGGTGCTCTATGGGATTAAGATCAGGGCTCTGTGCTGACCAGTCTACACACGACACGAAATTATTGTCAAACCACGCCGTAACAATCATTGCTTTATGGCTCGGTGCATTATCCTGCTGGTACCAACATGGCTCGGTTCCATAGTATTGCCACAGAGTTGGTAGGGCATAATTGTCCAGAATATAGAGATAGACTTGCTGGTTAACAGATCTGTCCACGATAAGCAATGGGCCGGGACCATACCATGAAAAACACCCCCACACGAGTACACTGCCAGCTCCAAATGTTACCGTAGGAATAGGACACTGTGGTAAATAGCGTTCCCCGGATGCCGCCATACCCACACACGACCATCAGACTGATGGATCGTGTATCTGGATTCATCAGTCCATATGACCCGTTTCCATTGATCTACGGTCCACGATAAATGTTCTTTCCACCATGCTAAACGAAGAATAGCATTGCAAGTGAAAATGAAAGGCTTATGAGTAGCCGCACGACCACGGTAACCCATGGAATGAAGTTTTCTGCGAATGGTACGTGTATATACCAAGGCTTCAGCATTCTTACTCACTTGTACACTGAGGTCTTGTGCAGTACTCCGTCAATAAGCTGTATAGGTCTTGTGCAGTACTCCGTCAATAAGCTCCTGAGGCTTTGACGTCATCTATGACTGATTTTCTTTGATGTGCCGGTACGTTTTGCTGCTTCAGGCACGCCATGTGTCTTCCACTTATTCAGTACATCCAAAACAGTTGATTTGGGCACGTTTAAACGCCTCTCGGTTTTTCTTATGGACAACCCACTAATATAACACCCAACAATCTTTCCTTTCTCAAAGTCAGTTCTCTCCCGCAGCGACAGTTTCACTCAATCTCACAGTTCGACATGACTGCGGTCAGCAACAGGCTTGTTTTTACACCGTTTTTTTTTTTTTTGATTGGAGGTTTAACGACAACCGTGAGCAACTCAATGGGCTATAAGCAGTCGCCCGTCCCTAATTTACATGTACATGTGACATGTGACGTACACTTTAAGAGAAAGAGGTCACTGGTTCCAGGGAAGGGTGACATGTGACGTACACTTTAAGAGAAAGAGGTCACTGGTTCCAGGGAAGGGAGAGAGCCAGTGCCGTAAGACAAACACAACATCCATGCCTCACCGGGATTCGAACCCGGACCCCGTTCGGACGAATGATCAGAGGCCATCGCTCAGACCACTGCGCCACCGGGGCGGTTTAAACCGTTTGCAGCTGTACTGCGCATCATAACAACAATGCAGCGTTTCCGTTCATATGCTTTTGAAGAGGTGACCGGTGACTTTTGTCAATATAGTGTATATACTTATATTTTGACTAAGCATCTATATTTCTTTTTTATATTTTTTTTATGAAAATTGCTTAAATTGCGAAGGTCTGGACATATTGCTAGAAAACTGACCACCGTTGGACAACAGAAATACAAGATTGGATTCTAAGGGGAAGGAAAATAACCGAAAAGGAAGACCACGTGGGAAATTGTGTGAATGCAATTCTAAAGCATGTCGGAGTGTCATGTGTGAGACTGGTTCTGGACAGGATCATATGGAAGAAATTTGGGGAGATGTTCATCCAGCAGTGGGTTGATAATGGTTCATTAAGATGATTGTGATACATATATTTAAAATCCTGGGTAAAGGAATCAGTTGTTTAATACATAGAAAACACGCTGTTGCGTAATTTCCAGTTTTCTAAAAATATAATGAGTTTAATGTGGATACGACAAGTAGGCTTTTGCATGAGAAAGGCGAACGAAAGAGCGCTGTACATGTGACGTACACTTGCATGTATTGAACATGGCGTTCAATTAAAGCAAATTTCTTTCCGTGGTAGTTTTTGTGGTGGGAATATGGTCCCTTCTCCTGTGTAATCAAACTAAGTACTTCCTTCTGAAATCATAATTTGCAAACAATTCAGCTGTGTGAAATTGTTAGAATGCCGCCACGTATGTTGTTTCGCCTTTAACGTTCTGCACCTGAACTGCTTTAAGAGAAAGAGTTTTTTACCGTATGGGGATTGAAGTTGGCTGGCATATTCGTAGGTTCCTCGATGATTCACACATTTGAAACTTAATGTCTAAACTGATTTTTTTATACATTGCATTCCCTGAAATTTCTCCATTGTGTCTGTTTCTTCTTAAGAAGTTGACATGACTGAAATGTTTATACTTCTATTTGCACGTTGTTTTACGTTCTATAGCTTGACGAGACAAAGAGCAAAGATCGTTCTCTAAATAAATTATAATCTTCTTTGATGTTATATGTAATGTATTTGAGCATAGTGATCCGGTTATGATAAACAGCTACAGCGTCTTCGCAAATTATGTCCTTCTCATGAAGTGATTTTTATGCATTATCCCCATTAGTGCCAGTTGTGAATGCTATAGTTTTACAAGTTTCTAACGACTATGAGATAATAGTTGCTTTGCATAATATATTTGTTTCCAACTATTACCCTAACATGAGACTTCACTGTGAAGAACTACACAGTTCATACACTAAGGCTTAAACTTGTCGAAGTTACGTTCTTTCCTGTAAATCTAACTGAATTACTTTAGTTGAATCCCGGATAGCCTCACCTCGTTGCTCTGAAATCCTTAATTACCCATGAAAGAACTAATTTGGCACAGAATAATAACGGCCAGGTGAATTCAAAAATCGTTACGGTGTCTACTCTTTATTTAGGTATCCTTCTCAAGCGTATATCATTCGTCAAACACACAGTTTAGTTAATATTCTTGATCGCAGAAAGCATCGACTGCAGAATATAACTATCTCTATCTATACATAGCAATATTATAAGATTCTGCTCTCATTTTAATACAGCATTTAATAAACAAATCAACTATCGTGCTTCAAGCAACAGAAGCGTTTACAAGTCAAACTGATAACAAGTACTGCCGCTAAAAGCAAGTGACAGGAAAAATCAAGTGTTCGTGATAACAAAAGCTTCTGTCAAACAGTGCGCGCTCTAAACAGTGCTGAAAAAAGCATAATCGTAAAAAGCGCCGACCTCCGACACACAAGTCAGTCACTAAAACAAGAAAGCCTAAACATTTAAGGAGTACTTAAATCAAATCTCCCAAATCATTTCAAAACAACAGCTCTTATGATCAGCTTTAGCACACGTCATTACATTTTGAGCTGTGTTCAGGTTTTCCAAACACAAATTCGTCGAGAGGAGAATTACCAGAAATTTACATAAAAAGACAGGAACTAAAAAGGAAGATTAAATTACAGTCCCACGTTCAACATCAGCTTTTAAATGCCCTAAAACCTTATAATGCCATTTTTCTTGTAGATAAATCGCCATTTACCTCTGCGTAGTTATTGACGTCTCAACAGCAAGTCATATCTCCATATTTGTTCTTTGACTTCCTTGCCGTGACGAGTTGAGACTCTTACAGAAATCTGAGGAGACGTAACATTTTGTTTGCTGGTGCTCAGGTGTTATTGCTTACTGAACGCACAGTAAATGCAATATTACCGGTAACAAATGAAAAATGGTGCGATTTTGAAAACCCTTTTTGTACTACCACAAAAACATAACCTCTTTACAATTGCACATGCCGTTTGAATTTCAAAAATCTAGAATCCTTCTTTTCGGTATTTCTGGAAAAGCTAACCATGACGTAACTGCGATTTCGGTGTTGGATGGAGCGGTGCAAAAAATAACTCATACCCGAAGACCAGACACGAAACCTTCCAGAACCGCAGGTGAAAGACACGAAATAAATATCCGACTGTTGGCTTAGGCTAACTTACTTATCAGGCACTTCTTATCAGCATAGAAGTGTTCTGTCTTGGAATGAATGATCAACAAACAAGCTCTTCGGCAGATACTTGAAAGAAAGAGATAAGACAGCAGGTTGCATATCAAAACAAGTTAGTAAAATCATGCAATGCATTGATTATGGTACGCTTTCCAACATACCTGAAATCATTACTCACGGTATGAGGATAATGGCTGTAGAATAAATCTCGCTCCTATGACCTGAGCTTTGACCCAATTTCGATGATATTCAACAAAACCGTTAAAGTATGCTTCTGAAACAATATGATAAAGTTTTGTCTCAATCGAAGCATTGTTACGCAAGTTATGACGCATAAGGGCAATGGAATGCATCCCGCTGCTTTGTCCTGACCTTTGATCCCACTTCACCCATTTTCAACAGGGTTCGTTCCCAGGTGGTCCCCTACGACATACTAAAATTTCATCGAAATCGAACCATATGTACGCACGTTATGACGCATAAGGTAAATGGAATGCATCCCGCTCCTATGTCCTGACCTTTGACCCCGCTTCACCCATTTTCAATAGGCATCGTCCCCATTTGGTGCCCTATCACATACTAAAATTTCATTGAAATCCAACCATATTTACGCAAGTTATGAAGCATAATGGTAACGGAATGAATCCCGCTTCTATGTCATGACCTTTGACTCCATTTCGTCCATTTTCAATAGGGCTCGTCCTCAGGTGATCCCCTACCACATACTAAAATTTCATCGAATTCGAATCATTTTTACGCGAGTTATCGTGCGGACAGACAGACGGAGGGACAGACGGGCGGACGGACAGACGGACAAAGCTAGAGCATATCTGCTTCTTCAACCTACGGTTGGAAAGCGTAAAGACAAAGCGCAAATTCCGGGTTTAATATCTTAAGAAACTACTGGATATTTCAGCAAATTACCACTCATGTTTGTGGTAGAGCGTATGCCAGCTCTTTATTACGTTGGAAACATCGGAAACCCAACGGTCATTCCATTTTTGGACAATACAGGTAACGAGACATACCTACTGTATATAATAATTAATACTTGCTTACATGCCTTGAACGTTGCCGAATAGTTACATAAGGGTGTCTCCGCTTATCTTGTGAACTGTCTCCAGATGTACACACCTGGAAGGATTCTAACCTTAAAGTCGATGCCTGCCCTTTTTATCTCTCAGATGTGAGCTCCAATGAAATAGAACTGCGATGTGGCATCCGATAATAGTTTAACAAAACGCAAGCGAGACTCAGAGTTTGTGTTAGAGCAGGGGTGAATTTATGCAGAAGCAATTGTGGGCTGTAGTGCTACAAAACTAATAATAGTCCGCAATATGATATCGGACATCAGTTTGACGGAACGTACTGAATAAGCGGCGTTTGTATTCGAGCAAGGGTTACTTTATGCTGAGGTATGTGCTAAGCGCGGCCCATTCCAGATGGAGCAGAATGTTTAATCGCATAAAATGATATTTTTTTCTTGTAATATTGGCCATAAAATGAAATAAAAAAACAGATTAATGTGAACGGACTGACAAAATGAATCCATTGTAGAGTTTTTATAAAAGCGGGATAAAAGTGGCTATTCACTAAACAGCTGTATACGCAAAATATAAGTTATTCAGAATTTTTGTACAGTTGCACCGCCAAAGCAGTTTTTCAAAATTACTTGGGAAATGACAGGGGCATTTTAATTTGTGCCTAAAGGCTGTAAAATGGCAACTTTTGTGTTTAATTGCAAAATCATTCCAAATTATCAATTATATTATTAAATATGAAAAACATGTCTCATTAGTGTTTTAAATGAAATACCCGGTGATCGTAATTAAAGTACTCCTATTCAATCTGTCCAGAAATGTATTTAATAGTTCAAATGCAACCAAATTTGGTATGGGGACATTTTAGAACATTCAGAAGACATTTCTGTAAAAAAAAAAAAAAAAAACTGCCAAAACGTACCACTATGCCACTTGCGGCGCTTCAAGCGACGAAACAGAAGTTTCATTTGCTTAAACACACGTGTTGTGTCCACGTTCTGGGCATAGAAGTGGCCACAACAGCTGAATGTCATTCGTATCAGCTACGATGACCACCACCATGCCGGAAGGCTCATTTCTTGTTAATCTGTTTTATGATAACAACGGTAATTCTGCAGCTGCACATTCGGGAATTTCGCCGACATAAGAAATCACGCCGAGGACCATTGACTCCAAAAGCTCTCAGAAGAATAATCACTCGATTCGAGAAAACTAGACATCTAGGAGTTCAGCCCTGTCAAGGGCGCAAACCTATCATTTCACAAGTCGTTGTAGATGTTGCCACAGCTGTTGTTGAACAGTCAATGAATAATATTGCGGGCTCCCGTTGTGCACTTGCAGTGTTACGGCAGTTGAATTTATCCTGTGGCACCGTGTGCCACCTTGTTTTCCGGGTCATAATCCTTGTGATTTCTGGTTGTGGGAACTTACAACATGTGGTTTATCAATGACATGATGCAAATTTGGCAGCCTTGAAAGACAGTACCATCACTGTAAAAAGCATCACAGAGGTTGAGCTCAGTGTTCATCGCCTTCAGGTTTTACAACTTCTTGTTAAACGTTTTTCATTTTTCTCTCCCGACGAATTTGTATTAGACGACCCTAGGCTCGCTTCAGCACAAATCGTAAATAGCCCTTCGTAACAATTCATATTATCGTGCTCAAAACAGCATAATCCTAAAACAAAGTTAAAGTCAAGAACATGTATGCAACGTGAGTGAGAGTCGCTCTAAACGGGTTTTGTTACATTCCCAATTGAAGTGCTCTTATTTTTGGCATGAACATACGTCATTTTTTTTTTTTGATTGGAGGTTTAACGACCACCGTGAGGAACTCAATGGGCTATAAGCAGTCGCCCGTCTCTAATTTAGGGTCACTGGTTCCAGGGAAAGGAGAGAGCCAGTGCCTTAAGACAAACACAACATCCATGCCTCACGGGATTCGAACCTGGGCCCCTTACGGACGAATGATCAAAGGCCATCGCTTAGACCACTGCGCCACCGGGGTGGCTACGTCATTTCCCTTTGACGTGTTATCAGGATTGCAAAACAAATTCGTCGGGAGTGAAAAATGTGTCGCTTAGGCCGGAAAACGTTTAACAAGGATAACCAAAGTTACATAAGAAGACAGGAACTAAAATGGAAGGTGCAATTAGAATATAGTACACAGTCGGTGTAACCAGTAACACGGAAATATGGAGATGATAATTCTATTCCTGGTCCAGAGCATTGTAATTTTCAAGTTGTCTGAAATGATGTTGCATGTTAAACATTTACTGTTTAACATGCAACATCATTTTCTAGGCAATCCAGGCGATTTATTCTGATTGCCGTGTTAATAACCTTGTGTAATATTTTTCCTATTTATTTGTGAATATTTATTCCATTGTTACAGAACGATTTAATACATTTGTTTGGCTTAACAAATTTACTGCATCTCATCTCTGACGTTCGATCTGTAAGTCCCCGTTTTTATTTTTAACGTTACTGATGGTAGGTTTTGAACAATGAATTTCGAGATTGTTTCTTTCCGTCGTTCATAATAGTCAAAGAAGATGTAGTTTAATGAAATCTTTCCCTAATCCGTTGCTATGAAGCACAGATATTTTTACTAACGCACTACAGCTCAATCGGTTGAATCAAGAGCTGATATCGTTTGAAGCTGCCGTTGATCGTAAGCTGTAAACCACTAAGCAAGGTAACCATTTGATAACATGAACTGTGAACAGCTTGTCGTTTGCTCAGTCGTGCAAGTTCACTCTGGTCGTTTGCCAAAAAGTGAAAACAAAAAGAGAAATCGGCTCATGGTAGTTTCTGTTCTTCTTTTCCGAGCTTGGTGTCCTGATGGATTTCTGTAGACGCTTGTAAGGGGAAATTTAATCTTTCTGTATCTATTTTTTACAAATTTGGTTTCGGATGACCTTGGGCAATGTCTGCCTTCCATCCTGGAGTGTTTTTTTTTAATTTTCTATTTTATATATTTATTTATGCATTACATTTTTCGTCGTACAATCCATAAGCCGTGAAATTCAGGAAAAAGATTGCCTTATAATCTGCACCCACGATGTTTATCCCGAACCTCAGTTTGGTACAGAAAAGTCACGATGCACGGGATGACTGAGCAGGCCAAAGAAATAGGGAAAAACATATCTTCTTATTAAGAAAATAACAACTTTTAAATGCTCTTCTGTTACTTTTCAGCGAATAAACAGCAAAACTTATAAGTTTCTTCAGCATTACCGCACTTTCGTATTTAGATCTGACAGCTCCGTAGGTTGATTCTGTCGTCAAACGTGCGGCACCCTCGAACATGCGGGCCGCGCCGTTTTCTACAGCACGTGATCGTCCGCGAATGCAAATAATATCGTCTTCGTTGCATCGTATTTTATGTCAAATAGCTCGCAAGTGAAAGAATAGAAGAAAAACGTCTTTCCAACTATTTGGGGGAACTCCATCTTAGTATTGCGTTAGGTTTTCCTGTTATTAACACATTTCCAGCATTTTTTTCCAAATATACGAGTTCTTTTGACAGTCAATGCGTGGATTTTTTAAAAATCGTAGTGCCGCAAAAAGGCGTATTATTTGCATCGGCATGTAATCTGGAGAATATAAATTTATAACTTTTTTGAACAGATAACTTGCAGAATCTAACTTTATACCTTTTCAACAGGTATTCCGCGAATTATATAACGAAAAATACAATATTTTGAACAGACATTTCCCCAGTTTTACAGTTCATTGACGATAATAAATTCAGTGGATTGGGCAATATATCTGCTGTCTTTAATGCTAGCGAAACCATACCTACTTTCGCATATAATTCGCTTTTGTGTTTTACATATCGTTATTTAAACATGTTTAAGGATTTTACGTACGTTATTTCGTGTACACTGAAAAGTTTGCCCCAATTTATTCAGTGCACTGTGACGTACTACAGAGGTAAAGCACGTGTCGAGACGACAAATTTGCAGTAATACATTTCGTCCGAGTAGCTTAGCTGGGAAAGCAATTTACTCTGAAGTGAACGGGGCGCAGGTTCTATCGCCGTCACGAACAAATTTGTGTTTTCACATTAGTGCCCGAACGTAAAAATGGATGTACTGGCCGTTGGGTTCTTCGAAACCAGTGTCATGTTTGTTCCACACATCGTCTAAAATTAACGAAAATTTAGTCCTTCGCTTCAAAAAAAAATTAAGAGGGAAATGATGTGACGTACTACAGAGGTAAAACTCGTGTCAAAACGACAGATCTGCAACGATACATTCCGTCCATGTAGCTTAGTTGGGAGAGCAACTTACTTTTGAGTGAGGGGGCGCAGGTTCGATCTGCGTCACGGACAAAATTGTGCTTTCACAGCACGTAAATCATATTAATTGCTGTTCTTTTCATTATACTAGTCGCACTGCATAAAAATGGAGCGTTTTCATAATTCACCTCTAAAATCATAGTGAGCGTCACTTCTTTAAATTCAGGTGGCCACTCTCCGAGGTCATAAATTAGATCGTTTGAGACATTTTGAGATTACTAAAAAATGGCATTTTTGATTTTGGAATGTCCTTTAGAATAAGAATTGTGAAATGAATACTGGATGAAATTCTAGAAATAAAATATGCCAACGCGCTATTGAAGGGTTCAGTGATTCCACGGGTTTCTAAAATTTGACGCAAATAAATGAAATTTGGCAAAGGAGATATCAGATGATGATGTTGAATTACTGTTAAAACATTTTTTCTCTCAGAGGTATTAAGAACTCAGTGCTATCGAGCTACACTATCTACCAAAAAGTAATTGGACACCTGTGATAGCAAAGAAAAACGAGGTTTATTCACCTTCAATACTTGGTGGAGCCTCCACGAGCGGCGATTACAGTTGCGACCCTCCGGGGCATACTCTCAACCAGGCGTTGTACGACGGCTAGCGGTATTTTCTTCCACTCGGCTTGGAGAAGAAAGGTCAGTTCCTTCACCGATTTCGGACGGTGGGGGCACCCCTTAAGTCGACGCTCCAACTCGTCCCAGAGGTGCTCGATAGGGTTAAGGTCTGGGCTCTGCGCAGGCCAGTCCATTCGATTAACCCCATTGTCACCATACCAAGCTATTGTCGACCTCGGAACATGACAGGTGGCATTGTCATCCTGAAAGAAACATGGGTCCACCCCATAAAACTGCCACAACGTAGGAAGCGCATGATCAACCGAAATGGTGCAGTAGGTCTCGGCGTTGAGTCTACCAGGAATTGCGACCAAAGGTCCCTGCCATACCAGGAGAAACACCCCCATAGCATAATTCCACTGCCGCTGAATTTCACAGTTGGCACAATACATTCCGGCAGGAGGCGTTCTCCAGGCAGACGCCAAACCCAGACCCTGCCATCCAAACGGTAGAGGGTGAACATTTGTTCGTCGCTCCAGAGAACCTGTTTCCACTGTTCAACGGTCCACTGTCGACGTTCTTTGCACCACGTTAGCCGAGCAGCGCTATTGGGCTTGGTGATCAAAGGCTTGTGGGCGGCAGCACGTCCATGATAACCGAGCAGACGGGCTTCCTTACGGATGGTATTCAGCGAATGAACACTCCCGGATGCTTGTTGAAACTCCTCGTGGATGTGGCCCATCGATTTGTTGCGGTTTTTCCAAATTTCTCTGGCCAGCACCCGTCGGTCTCTAACTCCCAGTTTTTTGGGTCTGCCGGGTCGGGGCACATTCCGACAGTTACCTCTCATCTTCCACTTGCCAATCACGTAGGCCACTGTCGATTTTGGGTACTTCAACTCGCTGGATATGTCACGTATGGATCGGCCATTTCTGTGATACCCAACGATTACACTTTTCTCGAAATCGGAGAGCTCCGAACTGCGTGGCATCTTGCATGCGACTGGTTGCGTTGTTGTTTCCCACACGATATTTAACGGCTGAGGCCGTGACGTGTATCAGGACCGCAGATATCGTCGATTGCAGGGGTGTCCAATTACTTGTTGGTAGATAGTGTACAACGCTAGCCCACGAATTTAGTTTTCCAACATTTATGCTAAACAACATAATTGTTTCTTAGAAATGAGAGATAAGTATTTCTAAAGAAATGTATTTTCAATCTATTGAAAATAAAGTAATGGAAATCAAAGCGAGAATCGTCGTACAGAATATTTAAGTAGCGGAACCAAATTTTTACGTAGAGGTCTGTGTCTTAGTCGATTTTAGAGTTTGTGCTTCCTGCGAAGAATGTAGTACAAAGTCTTTGCTTTGCCATCATCTTGTAATTTAGGAAAGGAAATACATGATGATAATGTTACAATACAAAATATGTGTCTCAGTTAGCTGATGCGTAGGTGAGTGGCTGCGAGCTTATATTTCGGAAACAAAAACTATATTTGGTTTGTAACGTACCAGGAGATGTGACGTACCTGCCAGAAGGACGCACACGACATGTAGGCAGATAGGAATCAGAATAAAACGTCCGCGTAGCTCAGTTGGTTTAGCGACTTGTTCCGGAATAAGCGGACTCGGGTTAGAATCCCGGCGTAGACCAAAAATGACGAAGAAATTTACTTCGTTATAATGGCGCCCGAACTATCCGGATGACCCGACCGTTCAAAATCTCGCATTGGTGTGATGTTATTTCCACACCGCGAGATAGGAAAAATAAAAGAATCCCTTCTCCAGCACTTCAAAAAAAATAAATAAATAAAAATAAGGGGGAGATGATGTAACGTACCAGGAGATGTGACGTACCTGCCAGAAGGACGCATACGACATAAAGGCAGATAGGAATCAGAATAAAACGTCCGCGCAGCTCAATTGGTAGAGTGACTTATTCCGGAATGAGGGGATCCGGGTTCGAATCCTGGCGTGGACAGAAATGACGGAGAAATTTACTTCGTTATATGTTAACGTGTGCCAACTATGCCGCTTCAGAAAATCGGCCAGGTTTTGTGTTCTTAAATTTATTGTAGATTATATTTCAATTTGAAAATGGCTGGTTATTACAAACGCCAAGCCACTTGTACTACCTGAATATTTTCGTATTGCAATACAGTGCGGAATTGACAGGTGCGATATATGTATATTTTCATTTCACAAGTGTTTCCCAGGTCAGTAATGACGGTGCAGATGGCCAGTTGTCCATTAAAATATAGCCAGTAATATCGTGTATTTAAATCATATTGCTTTGTGTGATTATGGCTAATGGTATTTTGGTTTTCAAGTCCGGAAGTATGGAGTGTCAAGTAGAGAGGAATGAACATTTCCGACATCTACTCCTCTGCGAGTTTAACAAAGGATCCACAGCCGCCGAGGCCACTCGACAAATTTGTGCTGTGTATGGGGAGGATGCTATTGCTCCGAGGGCAGCCCGCAAATGATTTGTGCGGTTCCGAGGTGGTCATTTTGACCTAAATGACTCTCCACGCTCAGGTCTTCTATCTCACTTTGATTAAGATCGTTTGAACGATCTCATCCACTTGGATCCGCGTCAACCCACACGCGAATTGGCCACTGAGATGGACTGTGTCCAGAAATTGGGGTCTTGGGGGCCTCACACTCTCACCGAGGACAACAAGGATCAGCGTGTTGCCATATGCGGTTCCTTGCTCCCCCGTTATCGCGAATGTTCTCAGAAACACAAACTTTTTCTGTCATGTATTGTTACTAGAGATGAAAAGTGGTGCCTGTACGTGAATTTCAGGCATCGGAGGAAATGGTTTAGCCAACACAAGAAGCCCACACCACGTCCAAAACATGGCCTTCATCCTGGGAAGATCATGTCGTGTATCTGGTGGGACATGGAAGGCATTATTCACTAGTAAATGCTCCCGAGGAATCGGATCATCAACGCTGCACTCTATTGTGAGCAACTCCGGCGTGTGGAGGGAGCAATTCAGCAGAAACGGCCACATCGGCGCCCTGGTGTCCTTTTCCAACATGATAACGCACGCCCTCATAGTGCAGACATGACCAAATTGGCCATTCAGGACATGAAATGGGAGATCCTTTCACATCCGGCCTATTCCCCAGATGTCGCCCCTTCAGACTATCAACGGTTGTTCCGACCTCTGTCGAATGCAATCCGTGGCAGAACGTTCCACATTGACGTTGATCTCCAGAATTTCCTCGATTATTTCTTCGCAGCAAAACCTGCACGTTTTTTTCAAGAATGGCATTGCAGTCCTATCCAGACGTATCGTAAACAATGGGGAAGGGGGAATACATACGGACAATGTATTTCCCCTAAAACAATGGAAGGGGGTAATACATCGGGGCACCATCGTAAATAATGGGGTAGAGGGTAATACATAGTTGATTGATTCTGTTTTCCCTTCTGATGTAATACATTCCTGTAGTGCGGTAAAAAACACGGCATGAACTTATGCATCAACCCAACCAATAGTTGAGTGCCGTAGTAAAAGGAATTTCAATTAGTAAAGGACGCTTTTTACTTAGATTAACCAATCTTCTGTTATCAAGTCTAATACAAGCGTGTGGTTTAAGAGCTTCGACACCTGATAACAAAAAAAAAATAAATACATGCAATGCTGAAGCACTGTAGCCTTTTTCTACGAAACAATAATGTTGTCAGGAACTGGTTAGAACTATGCATTTTGCGGGAAGAATTAATAAACGCAGTGCTGAATTTGATTAATAAGCACAGCTCCTTTTCAAATTAATACTTGTCCTCCAGAATTATTCCAAATTTTGAAGCTTTACCTTCCATGTCCCTCTGTTCTAGATTATAACAGAAGGGTGCCCGAAATGTAGCAGAATTGTATACACCATTTTCAGGAGGGACATTTTTATTCAGAAGAAATAAGAAATACTTTTTATTCTGGAAGACATTTTTATTCGCTCTTTCTAAAGATTAAAACTGGAAGTTTACCCCATACCAAAATTATTCTTTGCAAGCGCTCATTTTGCTGCAAAATGTTTCTTACCACATAAAAGATTATAATAAGAACAATTATCATATCTTGAGTTATTTTTGTTGTTTCTTCAGCAATAATGATTCGCTAAAGATATTTCTTCTTATAATGACATGAAATTATTATAGATACAGGATTCTATTAGTTCCATCACGATATTTACTATTTCCAAGCCTTTTGCATCAGACATATTTGCATTTGGCAAAGTGCCATTATCCGTGTGTTGCTCTGATCCTTCTGTGAACGAATTCCGTATGTTTGATGTTTCTTTAGATATTCCCGAATGAAGACATAGATTTTAAGATTAATTACATTTTGCCTTAGATTCATTTTCATCTTGCACACTCACTGAGAATTTCATGAAGCAAACATTATTGTTTTTCTTTAGAGGAAATGCGTATTTTATATCCAGAAGTGCTTAAAGCTTCCGCTCCTGTAATTTATGTAAGAACATTCACGAACAATGTTTGTGTAAAGTATCCAATTTCACCATAAAGTATTTCATAAATTACAAGAAACTATGATATAGCAGTTACTTCCCTTTCTTTTTTATCTCAGAGATTTAGATGAACAGGCTTGTCTGTGAGCGAATTTGTCTCGCAATCCTCTGCGCTACTGAAATGGCTTGAAAACCTGGATTATAATGAGACACACTTCACAAGATGGCATTCAGCATTCTTGCCTATATTCCATAACTGTTTGTAAATTAATAGGAGACATGTATTTTGTCTAGTTCTTATCTTTTTCTGTGCTTATTCTTCATGAAAATGTTTTTTTCAAATAAAATATGCTTTTACAGGTCTACTTTTACAGAAAAAATACATTGAAGAGTCGAAACATTATTACCAGCGCATTTTATACAAATTAAAGTAACTGCAGGTAAACGACAGCACGTGTGAAGGTTTTGAAAGGGTTTAAATAACACCTGTTTCTGAGCTATCTTAACCAATGTTATTCTTGTCCTTCAGACTGGAAGGAGAGTTGCAAAATGTACCCGGCCATCCACATTTTCACATACCCGGCCATCCACATTTTCCTGTTGCAAAATGTGGATGGCCGGGTATGTGTGCGTCACTTACCTGAGGAAGTTTTGGCACCAGGGTGTACCGTGAGACAAAAACATGCCAATGGAGGAAATGTAATGCTTTGGGCAATGTTTTGCTAAGAAACCCTTGGTCCAGACATTTATGTGCGGGAAACTATGACGTCTACCATTCATCTAAACATAATTGCAGACAAGGTACATACATCCTTTCATGGCAACGGTATTTCCCTTTAGTAGTGCTTTCTTTCAGCAGGATAATGCTCCTTCCACACTGGCTGGATTGTTTAAGAATAGTTGAAGGAAAATGAAGAAGACTTACGGGTATTACCGTAGCCTTCAAATTCCCCAGACATCAATCCATTCGAGCATTTGGGGTTTGTGTCGGAACAGCAAATCCGATTTGCAACGGCTCAAATATGTAACTTACGAGAGTTGAAGAATCTGCTAGTAACCAGATACTACAAGAAAACCGTTAGAAATCTTGTAGCGTTCATGCCTCACCGGGTAAGAGCTGTTTAGCTAGCACATGGAGAACGAGCAATTTATTAGAAAGGTGGTTATAACGTTTTGGCTCTTCGGTGTAATTGGCTTCCTGTAAATTTGGTTAGGTGCCCGAGTTGTGCCCGGGTTTGACCCCCGGGTGAGGCATGGGTGATCTGTTTTAACTTAAGCATTTGTTTTTTTTTCGATTTCCTGGAACCAGTGACCGTAAACTAGTGACGGTTATTTATTATTCTTAAGGTTGGGCGCAGTGGCCGTTAAACCCCAAAACAAAAGATATATCAGAAAAATATTCCTTTCTTCAGTTTGTCCTGTAATCTGAAAATTTAGCATTACTGTATACTTTTAACGCACACAATGTCCCCTATGTCCCTGTGCAAAATACAGTATTTCATCGATTCGAATGAAGTAATCTTACTGAATTCATTTTACCCGACTTAGGTGGTAATGACAGGTTATCCAAAGATATATTATGTTGACAGATAATATTATTTTTTGCGAATTAGAGTAGATGTGTATGTCATTTTGACTTCGAAGTAGTGTCTCAAAATCTTGCACCTTTTCTTTGAATTGCGATAAAAAGATGAAATAAAATCAGTTGCTTGAAAATATAATATTTTCATGAAATAACTTTATTTCGGCTGAAAATATGCTTCGAAGCTTGCGTTATTCATCATTCACAAATCATAACACAAATTTGCCAAAAATGCTCGTACATTCTCCTAGAAGTGAATCATTTTTTTCAGTTATCGTAAATAATGCAAATTTTATGCAGTCAGCAAACGCCAGGTGAATGGCTGGTATATCTTTATCTGAGCGATGCATATATGAATGTTTTCATGAAGATTTTCTTGAATTCACAACGTCTAAGGAACCAGCAAAAACGTGGGAGATTAAATTACTGTAATATTTAAAAAATTGAAATAAAGTTCATTGACTAGAGACCTCAAATATTGCCCAAAATATCAAGTCAGATATATTTTAAAGCATTAGCATCAAATAAGAAACGTAATTTTTTTATTATGATGAAATTGCGATTCAGTATTATTTCATGTATGAATTACATTGATTATGATATGGAACTTAAATAATGCTATGATTGCTGGTCTAAATATTTTCCCATTTTCTTATCTTTTCAGGTAAGTGTTCCTGGTTAACTTTCAGAGCAGTGTGAAATCAGTAGTACTATTGTGTGAAAAGATTGTACCTTTTCTTTCCCATGTAAAAGATAGTTTCCAACATAGCCCAGAGAAAGGTAAATATATGACTTTAATACAGAAGTTCAATATGAAATTTACTAAAGTTGTTCCGAAGAGAGCAGTAAAGCACTTTTTCGTCCCACGGTCTGCACCTTTTTCCATTTATTTAAAGTCTACAAAAGCAAATGACATTTGTTCTGAGTATCACACCATAGAAAAAATAAAAGAAACTGAGGTTGATAGGAAATTTTGGAAGACAATACATTCTAGATGAAATATATATATTTAGGGTAGATAATTTTGCCAGTGTTGAATTATTCCGAATGTTAATCTTATCAGATCACATTCTTGTGTAAAAACGTTTAGTGCAAGCTGTATGACCCTGAAGAACTAAAATATACAAAAAAAAAGCAAAAGGAATGTTCATCAAGTGCAATTCATATAACAAATTAATGCATCTGGTACATAATTGCATAATTGAAGCCTTTGATCAATTTTGTCTTTTGAAGTTCTGATTAAACTACTCAACATTTTATTATGACAAGTTTTCCTATTATGAGGATAGACAAGAAGTACCGTTTTTGGGTTTTTACTTTTATGTGAACGTGCATATAAGAACTTCTCCGACAAATGAGAAAATTTGCCATCCCTAAATAAAAAAGACCGCTTCTTACATACCAGAAAAGTTCCTCTGAAAAAGGAATTGTGATTTGGGATTGATTTTCGAGAAACTACTTTTCAACTTACTGATGCTTCCACGAGTGTCAGAGATTTCTAAAAGTAACATATGTACCTTGTGGTCTACTAATATTGCGCCTTGGCGTTTTGACATAATAATCTTAAACTAGATAACATATTTTGGTTTCTAGTTGTGTCAGTCCTCGGGGTAATTAAAATCTCATTCATATCCTGTGACTCCTGGAGCTTTTCTTCTTTTCTAGGTGCCTCGTATGCTATTATTTTTTTAATACCTTAAAGAGGAAGGAATCACTAGAAACAAATGCTGGAGAATAAGTAGAGTCAGGAAGCTGATGAAGCAAGCTTTACTCGGAGAACAGTGTAGCAAATGTTAGCTGTGTTCATCTTAGTGTTGTCATGTAAAATTTGCGCTTCTCAGATATATTTTCCATGACACCTGGGGCATGATCTCATAATACTTACCGTCATATATTTCATACAGAGTAGGTAATCAAGCAGGAGCAATCTCTAGCCTCATCGTGTTCATTCATTTTCCGTTTTGTGTTTTGAACTTCAACTTGTACCGCGTGTGAAAGCCCTTGCCCTACTGCTCCATAGTTTCCCTGCTCGTTTAGAGCTCCATTGCTAAGAAATAGAACATGTTTGCACCACTGCTCTGGAAGAAGTATTTTAAAATACAGAATGAAAGTAAATTAACCACCCGGTTCAGATTTTGCATCAGCATTTCAGGACGTTACAGTTAGAGTAGGTGGCTTACACTTTTTACCATCTTTTCGTGTATAATTTTTTCGATGGTCCCATTGCTGAATAGCTATTTAACAGTATTTAGAACCATTACACAGTTGATTTCAGTTGTTTTCTGTTGTAATTCACTCCATCTAAAGTCACATTCCTTCTGTAGTCAGTTTTGCTGGCCCACCCTGTGGAAGGATAGCTGACAGAAAATCTTTCATTAGTTTTGGTTTTTTTTTTCAAAAAAAGAAAAGTTTCTACTGTCGTTTAGCCACAGTATAGGATGGTACAGGTCTTTCACGCATTCCAGACGTAGGCTTGTAAATATTGCCTGGAGAGATTTCTTCATTTGTTGAAAAATTCCTTCACATACACACTGTTCAGCGCTTCGCATTCAAAATCCTCCATTCTGTTACTGAGTAACCTAACAAAGCAAAAATATTAATTCCAACAAATTGCTCTTACTGACTGATCATAATTTTCATACTTCTAAATGATAATTCAGTGCTGATTGATGTAGTAAACATTTGCTCTTCATTGCTCTTTATTCAGACTTACACATAATTAGATATTACATAATACTGTATATTGAATTTTGGGAAGCTGAGATATATTTCATTTGTACCCAATGCAAAAATTTGAATTTATGTCTTTACTTCCCGCATGTGTTCGTGTTTCTTGCGAAGCGTTCTCAAAAAGCGGCTCCTTTTCTCTTTTTTTTTTTCTAGATTACCAAGTCATGGTACCCAAAATCGAGGCCGGGGCTTCGACTTTGGGTACCATGTCATCGGACATTATTGAGTTTCCAACCCAATACAAGGTAAAAGCAATAATTGAAAACCTCTGTGGAAATAATATGCAGGATATGCATTTTTTTATACGAAATATTTTCAAAGGCGAAATCTCCTTTTATTACAAGCAACAAACTGCCGAAATTTTTCTTCTGCTGTCAGCATGTGTAGTTTTTCATGAGCTCAAAGACAGTTCGACAGTTCACAACCGAAAAGAGAAAAACTTAAATGGCACTTGAGCTTGGTAGGATTAGATACATTTAAGCAAATAACAGTGGTAATAAAACAAGTGCGAGAAATCAAGGAAACTGTCAGAAGCCTCACAAAAATCCGATAACACTTGAACAGTTGGGGTTCAATATTCAATTTCCTATTAGAAGATCAGAGAACGGAAACGTCGTCGAATGACTGACATGCTGTAAAATAAGAGGCGCAGCGAAACCAATAGCCTCCGCTTAAAACTATACAACCCCTAGAAGAGCAAAAATGTCTCTGCGGCCTGAGGTTACTGCTAAATGGTGAGATTATCGTTAAATGGAGAGTGTAATACAGATTGCTTAAGGCATCCGGATCAAGCACGGAAGATTATAAGGAGTGGTTTAATGCCAGAGGGTGGAGGCTTGGATATCGGGCCACCCCTGGCCCACCCATATCATTCAGCAAATCCCATTCTCATGAGGTTACGTTGCACACATTGGTATGTAGGTAAAAATAACCTCACACTGGCACAGTTAGTACTAGAAAAATGTGGCCCTCAATTATTTTGAAATTTAAATTAAATTCTAGAAATAATGACATTTGGAAAATGAGAAATTTAGCGAAACATAGTATCTTGGATGACAAACTAAATCCAAAAGTTCAGGAGGACACTTCCTTCCGTCTAGTGATGTAATTCAAAATGAAAAGTATCTTAGCGGTGAAAGGATTAGGGAAAACATCTAGGGAAGAATACTCCCAAAAATATTGCTTCTATTATTTTGTGTTTTTCACTGAATTTTCATTACTAATTACTTTTCATATATTTATGTTAAGATTGCTTAATTTGAGGAATCTTAAATAAAAGCACGAAGGTTACGTAAAAGTCATACGCTAAAAATATAATATTTTTTGTTTAAATACTGTTCTACCATTCTGCACGATTGATGTACTAAGAATAAACATTTGGTTACATGAGGAAATGCAACTAACATAGTCACATGGACTCAGAGTGATTAATATGCCGCTTTTTCTAAGATTGTGAGGTGGCCGTACGAGGTTTCTTCTGTGTTACTCGGAAGGAATCATAATGAACTTAGGGGATTGCTTTTATTAGAGCCGGTACCCGAAGGTGAGCAGTGCAGTAGAAATACCCTTCCCTCACTATCACAAAGCGCTTGTCACTGGCCTTTCAATATTGTTTGAATTTTCTTTGTTGCTTTCTCTGCTAGCAGTGCAGTCTTAATCCCACGCAGTAGACACCGACTTAGCTGACTGTTAACTTGACTGTCACATTCTCTTTGTGTTACAATCCTAATGATTCATAAAACGCTCTACTGGATGATATATATATATATATATACCAAGAAAATAGTGGGGGGTTCCATTGAAGGTTCTTGGCGGGAAGTGAGGTACGGATATATATATATATATATATATATATATATATATAACCACAAGCATCACCTCATGAACATGTACATGACAACAAATGATCTCTAGACCACAGCAAAAGAAAAAAGGAGAACGATAAACGATACCTAAAAGTCACATTGCAAAATTATAAAGATACTAATAAGGAAATGAAAAACCAAACAAATATCGTATCAAATAGCTCTGAATCCTAGAACCACTCTTCAGGGAAAGGCATCCGGGAGCCCGGAGCCAGTCAGGCTCGGGTTTCATGAGATAGCCTGATACCTAATTTTAAACAAATTGTGGTTGCAACCGAATTTGGACTTGCAAAATTTATTGGCCATCTGTCTTTTCTACCCGAACCATCAAAGTAACACAGCAATAGATGTATAATTAAACATAACACCACTGAAATATGTCAAATACACAACAATTTCTTACCTTGTCTTCTTAATGGGCAAAACATACTGAAATATAGCATATAAAGGACATACATATATAAATCTAAAATAAACATAACTCATGCTCCCCTCGTATGTATCCATTCTATGTGAGATACGGTTAACATACCATATGAGATAAGGCTACTTCTACTCTCGAAACCAACTCATGTAGATCCACTCAGCAATGGTATGTTCGTAAAGTCTCTGTATTCCCAATAGACACGCTAACTGCTAAAAGGTCCAAATGAAGCACAGAAGACCGTCGAAAAGGAAGCCCCCAAATGTGCAAGAAAGTAAAGCTTATTGTTATATTATAGTTCTCCGGGGCAACTCGGAGGAAAAAAGTCTTTATTGTGGCGCTAAGAAATTGGTTAATTCGAAAAGTTTCAAGTGACTATGTTACAAATTCTAATTTTGTATGACGTATTTTGGTTAAAAATATTTAATAACTTACTGAAATGTAAAAAAACAGAACTTATAGGGATAACCATTCTTTTTTAGAGTTAAAAAAAGACATTTTGACTGTTTGATAGTACTGGTTTTATTATTAAGTATCCTAGTGATCCGAAAAAAATGTGAAATTATAATATTTCTGTGTATGTATCCAGGGATTATGGAAGACCAGGAACTTAATAAGTTAGGACAAAATGTAAAATAAGCTCTCTTGTCATAAACATCCGTTAAAAATCTTCCTCGCCGTAATATGATTTCCATATCCAGAAAAGCAACTTTGAAGTCCTTACCGGTTTCTGTCAAAACTAGTTCCTCGGGGTAACAGGACTGAATATCGAAGTTACAACCTTCCGAACAAAAACTTATAAGCTCGTCAATATATCTATAGTGACCAATTCCATTAACTGTAACATTCTTTTCATAAAAGTGTAGGTACAAGTTGGCAAGTAAACTAGAATATGATGTGCCCATTGGAATTCCCTGTTTCTGTATCAGTAGTCTTTTACCATTATAGATGTAATTATGGAATATACAAAAATTACATAATGAATTCCAATATCCACTATTGATATCCATATATTGCCCGTATCTCTCAAAATACCAGTCCATTGTCATTTTTAAATCCTTTAGGCTACTAGATGTTAACAGATTGTTGAAGTCGAATGTTTTAATTTCACCCCTTAATCCTGGATTCTTTTTCATGAATTCAATAACCTTCCTGTTGTCATTAATAATCCATGTTGAAGATTGAATCATATCAAAAATACTTTGCAGTAATTCGAAAAAACGTTTTTCAGCTTTGTTATTATAAGAACGTGTCCCACAAGTGATAAATCTGAATCCGACTGGCTTTTTATGGAATTTAGGCACTGTAAAAATATATGAAAATTGCAATTTATATTCTCTAATTCCTAATAATCTGAAATAGCTTAGTATTCTTTTTGAACAATCTTGACCTCAATTCCTTCGTCTGTCTGATAAATATTATCATTATTCCTTTTCTTGATGAGAATTTCATAATACAATCTCTTGCATATAAAGGCAAAACTACCAAAACATTCATCAATCGGTGTAATGATAAACATATCGTGTAACTCTCCAATTTTGTGCTTCATAGTTTTCCAATTCTTCAGAAAATATTTCTTATCATAATATTTATCACTGAGACTGTAGACCTTCCTCAATGTATCAAGGTAAAATAATTTATACTTTGATATATATATATATATATACTATCTGCCAATAGCGGTATAACTATACCATCGGGATCAGAGGAAATGCTATCCCACACTCACCAACCGGCTTGGCCAGCGTGGTGAGTTATGGCCAAACACCTCCAAAATGACTCTACAACTTAAATCTTGGCCCTCAGTCTCCGGCAGCTGGAATGTACCTGGCCAAGGCAGCGGCCAGTGCGACATGAAGGCAGAGGGTGCTAAGAATCCCCGGAGGACCGGACTAGGCTGCCATTTGATGCTGACCTTGGCTACCTATAACGGACGCTCCCTATCTTCTGATTCAAGGCTTCTTGAATTGGAAGAGGAACTACAAAGGATCAAGTGGGACATCGTTGGGCTAAGTGAGGTAAGGAGAAAAGGAGAAGATCTCATTGAACTGAAAAGTGGACATCTCTTCTATTATCGTGGGACAGATACTGGCAGAACTAGTGGTGTTGGATTTATAATAAACAAGAAACTGAAGGATAAAGTGGTAGAAGTTGAAAGTTCCTCTGACAGAGCTGCACGACTCGTTATCCAACTATCGAGTAGATACCAGGCTCAGATTATTCAAACTTATGCACCCACCACAAGTCATCCTGAAGAAGAAATTGAAGAATTTTATGAGGAAATTCGTCATCTAAATAATAAAGGTAAGCAGCACTTGAAGATAATTATGGGAGATTTCAATGCAAAAATAGGGCAACGGCAACAGAATGAAACTTCAGTAGGTAAATTCGGTCACGGCAACAGAAACCAGCGTGGAAATACTCTCGTTGAGTTTGCAGAGGCAGAAGGATTTTTCATCTTGAATTCCTTTTTCAAGAAAAAGCCACACAGGAAATGGACATGGAGACATCCAATTGGGACGACAAGTGAAATTGATTTTATTATGTGTAACAAAAAATTCGTCATCGAAGACTGCAGTGTGCTGAACAAGTTCAACACAGGTAGTGACCATAGATTGGTGAGATGTAAGATGCACCTCAACACTAAACTGGAACGTGGCAAGCTCATAAGACAAACAAAATGTATTGACATAACCAACCTTAAAAAACACCATAATACTTTCAAGTTGGAACTGAAGAACAGATTCTCTGCTTTAGAAGGCCTAACATCGGAAGAAGTGGATATTTCGGAAGTTAACAGAAAAGTAACCAAAGCTCTAATGGAAACAGCAACAAAATTAGCTGGGTCTAAGAACAAGTTGCATGTGAACAAATTATCAGGAAAAACCAAAATGTTGATGCAAAAAAGAAGAGAGATGAGGACAACTAAAGAAGATGTGACTTCCAAAGTGGAATATATAGAGCTATGCAAGACAACACGAAAAAGTATCACTGAAGACGTAAGGAAATTCAACTGTGAGCTAGTGAGGAAAGCAATTGAAAACAACCAAAGCCTTAAGATAGCAAAGGGACATCTCAGTAAGGGAAGAAAACAGATTATGGCTCTGAGAAAAGAAGATGGTTCTATAACAAGAAATAGAGGCGAAATTTTGACAAGAGTGAAAGATTTCTACTCCAAATTATATGAAAGGGATGATACATGTACTCCAGACATCATGAAAGGTACCAGAGTTCTTCCAGTCCTCCCAGCAGAAGTTGCTCATGCAATCAAGAACATGAAGCGGGGGAAAGCTCCAGGAGAAGATGGAATTACTATAGACATCATACAAGAAGCAAGTGGAGAAATTGAAACAGTACTCGCCCAAATTTTCACTCGATGCCTTAATGAAGGAAGATTCCTGAGGATTGGAACAACGCTACAATGATCCTGCTACATAAAAAGGTGACATTGAGGATCTCAGGAACTACAGACCTATCAGCCTCCTATCAGTGGTTTATAAAATCTTCACTAAAGTTCTTTCACACCGCTTGAAGGTAACACTGGACATGGCTCAACCGAGAGAACAAGCTGGATTCAGGAGTGGCTACAGCACAATAGATCATATCCACGTCCTGAGAGAACTAATTGAAAGAGCGAGGGAATATGAACTTCCATTGTGCATGGCTTTTATCGATTATGAAAAAGCCTTTGATTCGGTGAAACCATCAGCAGTTACCACGGCTCTGAAATCCTGCGGTATTGAAGATGCATACATTAATATTATTAATAACATCTATGAAAATGCAAGTGCAAAGATTCGGCTGTTTGAAAATACAACACACATAAAAATTGGAAAGGGAGTGAGACAAGGTGACACCATATCTCCGAAGCTCTTTAATGCCACATTGGAAAATGTCTTTCAATCACTGAACTGGGAAAACAAAGGGATAAAGATTAATGGAGATTATCTAACCCACCTTCGTTTTGCTGATGACGTAGTCATTTTTGCAACTACCCCATCAGAGCTGCAGAGTATGATCCAGGAACTTGCTGACAAGAGTAAAGAAGTGGGATTAAAAATGAACTTTCAGAAGACAAAAGTGATGTTCAATGCTTTTACAAGAAATGAAGATTTATCGATTGATGGAGAAAAACTGGAGATAACTGATACATATGTTTATCTTGGACAGCAGATATCAAGTGAGGGTCACATTGATGAAGAAATTAATCGGCGTACAAAACTTGCCTGGAGAGCTTTTGGAAGAAACAGCATAATTTTCAAGAGCAATATGCCATTATGTCTTAAAAGAAAAGTGTTTGATCAATGCATCCTTCCAGTGCTTACGTATGGTGCAGAGACGTGGACCTTAACTAAAAGAGACATACAAAGGCTGCAGACAACTCAAAGCAGCATGGAGAGGTGCATGCTTGGTATAACCAGGAGAGATAAGAAGAGGAACTCGTGGATCCGAAAAATGACGAGAGTGGAAGACATCATGATCAGAGTTAAATCCCTGAAATGGCAATGGGCTGGACATACTGCCAGAAGGACAGACCATAGATGGACAGCCGAAATTTTAGATTGGATTCCAAGGGACAGGAAAAGACCCAGAAAAAGACCACATGGGAGATGGGTGGATGAAATTCGTAAATATGCGGGAGTGACATTGAGGAGACTGGCACAAGACAGACCGTTGTGGAGGAAACTTGGGGAGACCTTCGTCCAGCAGTGGATTGATAATGGTTGACAATGATGATGATGATGATGATATATAGTATCTACCAACAAGTAATGGGACACCTGTGATAGCAAAGGAAATCAAAGTTTGTTCACCTTCAATAGTTGGTGGAGCCTCCGCGAGCGGCGATTACAGCTGCGACCCACCAGGGCATACTCTCAACCAGGCATTTTACGACGGCTAGCGGTATTTTTTTCCACTCGGCTTGGAGAAGACAGGTCAGTTCCTTCACCGATTTCGGACCGTGAGGGCACCCCTTAAGTCGACGCTCCAACGCGTCCCAGAGGAGCTCGATTGGGTTAAGGTCCGGGCTCTGTGCAGGCCAAACCATTCGATTAACCCCATTGTCACCATACCAAGCCATGGTGGACCTCGCAACATGACAGGTGGCATTGTCATCCTGAAAGTAACATGTGTCCACCCCGTAAAACTGCCACAACGTAGGAAGCGCATGGTCATCCAAAATGGTGCAGATCGTCTCGGCGTTGAGTCTACCAGGAATTGCGACCAAGGGTCCCGTGCCACACCAGGAGAAACACCCCCATAGCATAATTCCACCGCCGCCGAACTTCACAGTTGGCTAAATACATTCCGGCAGGAGGCATTCTCCAGGCAGACGCCAAACACAGACCCTGTCATCCGAACGGTAGAGGGTGAACCTTGATTCCTTTGCTCCAGAGAACCTGTTTCCACTGTTCAACAGTCCACTGTCGACGTTCTTTGCAACACGTTTGCCGAGCAGCGTTATTGGACTTGGTGATCGAAGGCTTGTGGGCGGCAGCACGTCCATGATAACCGAGCAGATGGGCTTCCTTACGGATGGTATTAATCGAAAGAACACTCCCGGATGCCTGTTGAAACTCCTCGCGGATGTGGCTCATCGATTTGGTGCGGTTCTTCCGAATTTCTCTCGCCAGCACCTGTCGGTCTCTAACTCCTAGTTTTGTGGGTCTGCCGGGTCGGGGCACATTCCGACAGTCACCTCTCATCTTCCACTTGCCAATCACGTAGGCCACTGTCCATTTCGGGTACTTGAACTCGCTGGATATGTCACGTATGGATCGGCCATTTCTGTGATACCCGACGATTACACCTTTCTCGAAATCCGAGAGCTCCGGACCGCGTGGCATCTTGCATGCGACTGGTTGCGTTGTTGTTTCCCACACGATATTTAACGGCGGCGGCCGTGACGTGATCAGGACCGCATATATCATCGATTGCAGGGGTGTCCAAGTACTTGTCGGTAGATAGTGTATATATATATTTATTTATACAGTATATATTATTGTTAGATATTAACGATCACCATGGATAACGTTTAGGGCTGTCAGCAGTTGTCCGTCCCTTCTTTCGGGAGGAATTGATATCGTGAGCCATCAGGCAAACACACCACCCACCTCGAGCTCGAGACGAGCTGGGCCCAACCCATCGTAACGACCGTCTCTGCAGTATGATCATTTAGTAAAGATACTAGTATGTTTGCATAAAAACCCCAGGAATACTGTATATAGATATATACACTGAAGAGCAATTGAGTTAGAGACAGCTGGCGTTATGCAAATGTGGCGCTGTGGGCGGCCCTGTAAACGGAAACGACATAACGTATGCAGCGATCCGACAATATAAGGAGTGATACGACGGGAATCTGTAAGAGTCGGACGCAGCATGGGTAAGACGAAGGATCTAAGCGCATTTGATCGTGAGCAAATTGTCGGGGCCCGACAAATGGGTCACTCCATCTCGGAAGTCGTGCAGGCACTGGAATTTTCACGAGCCAATGTGTCACGGGTGCACCGTCAGTACATCGAATCCGGTAAAACCATCCCTGCAAGGGCCAACTGCCGTGGACAACAGCGTGTGGATGAGCGGGGTCATCGTCCGCTAGCTCGTACTGTAACAGCGGATAGACGGGCAACAGTTCAAGGAATCACTCGGCAATTTAACGCTGGTGCACAAAAACGTGTAAGCAGCCACACCATCCAGAACCATCTCCTCGCTATGGGGTACTGAAGCCGTCGTCCCACGAGGGTACCGCTGCTGACCGCACATCACAGTGTGCAAAGATTAACATTGGCTAGGGAACATCGCCACTGGACCCTAGACATGTGGAAAAATGTTGCCTGGACTAATGAGTCGAGATTCACGTTGGTACATGCGGATGGCATGCTACGAGTACGGCGCAAACCACATGAAGCGATGGATCGATCCTTCTTGCCAGCAGGGTACTCTTCAAGATGGTGGGGGTGGCATTCTCGTCTGGGGACTGTTTACGTGGACTGAAATGAGACCCCTGGTACGTCTGACATCGTCCCTCACCGGTCAACGTTACCGGGATATCCTGGACGAACATTTTCTCCCGTTTGTACGTCTTCAACATCCCACTGGGGACCTCATCCTGCAACAAGACAATGCACCGTGCCATCGCTCCCGAATTGTATCCGAATGGCTGGATGAACACTCCACCGACGTGACCTCGCTTCCTCGGCCAGCTAGGTCACCTGACCTCAATCCCATCGAGCACATCTGGGATGCCATCTAGAGAGATGTTCGAGGCTCTGACCCCCCTCCATCAAATCTTCGTGAACTGTGGGAGTTTGTTCAGGGGTCGTGGATCCGTATGGTTTCCCAACGCTTCCGGTATATTGTCGAGTCCATGCCGAGACGAATCGCCGCCGTCATCAGGGTGAAAGGTGGTGCTACACGTTACTAGACAGTTATCTCTAATTCAATTGCTCTTCAGTGTATATATATAATGTTTTCAGTATGTGTTTAGTGTTGATTTCAGGACTTTCTAACAAATTCAATCACTTCAACTAAGTAAACGCTGTTGTTTACAGCAGACTATCTAACATAAATGCTACATCGATGGGAAACGGACTCCGAACACTGCCCCCGTGCCATGAACCTATTCTCACTAAATTGCTATACCGTAAGATTTCTAGAATTAACCGTGATAAAAAAAAAAGAAGTTTCTATTCCAAAGATTCCCGTAAGAAGTGTGCTGGTTGCATATAAATACCACAGTGATGCAGATTCGCATGATGTATAAAAAGTACAAAATGAAGAATTTATAGCTGCACACCCGGTGGGCGAGGGTCACACACACAGAGTAGCAAAAGGGTCCGCATCGCCAGATTTTTACACAAAGTATACGAATCGGCATCTGGGCCAGCGTTGTGTCAGTTTCCTTGAAATTATGAATAGGATATATTGCACGGAAAAATATAATTGAAATATGTTCCAGTAAACAAAAGGAATTTAAATGAATAAAATATTTATTTGTTCAAGCACGAATGGCTGAAACCAACAGTATTTGTTGAGTGCGTATATACGAAATTTTAAATATTTGAAACAACTCTTTTTTTTTTTTTTTGTTTTTTTTTTTGTTTATGTGTTGTTACCAGTGTAATATGTAATTCTTTCGGAGAGTAAGTTTATCCTTGAAGAACCACTGGGTAAATGATGTTGGGTGTTGTTCCGTTCGGAAAGACGAAAGAGAAATGGATGAAAAGAGCGAAAATTACATTAAAAAATAAATCGTAGGCTAAGAAATAATTATCGATCGAAATACGAATACAATCAGCTTCGAATATTACTTCGCTAATATACATTAAACAAAGGTCCCTGAACGTCGTTTAATAAAAATTATTTAAGTGGGAAAAATAAAGAGTCATCTATGAAAAAACTTGGTATAATAAAACAAGAAACATTTGCAAAAACGCACACTCAGTAAAATTTCCTGAAGGGAAAAGGAAGCTGGCCGGGAAAACATATCATCCACCAGAATAGTGATGCCATCTAACACCAGGACTCTATTTATCGAAAAATTCTAAAGAATCTTGAAATGCATGAAGAAAAACAAATTCTTTCAGTAAAAAAACATTCAAAATTTAGAAATTACCCGAAGGAAATAGAAAAAAAAATTACAAATCGGGGAATTTAAAGAATAGTTTCCACAAATACGTGTTTGATAAAAAAAAATTTAAACATTTGTAACACCCACCCTCCGTACCGAGGTAGTATTGCAAAATACTAATTTAACCATAACGCCAACTCCACAACCTCATGATGTCATGTTAAGACGGTGCAGTCTTATCTCTCACCCCCCCCCCTCCCTGCAGCACTTCCCCAAGCTGTTATCAGCCCCACGCAATCATCCAAGATGTAAAATAGGATCCTTCGCTACCCCATGATCCTCCACTTACCAAAGTGTATGATCCCATAGGTTAACATTGATCCTCCACTGGTCCAGAACCGCTCTTTTATACACTACTTCGTAAAATATAATCCTCCACTACCTATTTGCATTTCGTTGAAATATATTTCCTCTCAAACAGTATGGTGGAACGATTTGTGGCGCGAAGTAAAACACATAGTCCGTAGTAAAACGTAAACAAACCAGCCTGCAACTTCCGTTGAAGGATACACGTATCACTACGGAAGTATGACACGGTAAATGGCAAGATAAAAGCAACCGAATTATAAGTCGTGTGTGTTATGTCAAATTCCAGACAATGGTTAAAGAAAATAAGTGTAAATATTCCAGATAAAATTGTTTGGAACTGTTTATGTAGTTTAGTAAAACACACGGTAGACCGTGCTCTTACAGTCAAACAAATCCGCCTGTAACTTCGGCGAAAGGATACACACGTCAGAAGTCCATCTCCCAAATTTTGGCCCAACATATTGATATTGTCACCTCTGTCACGTTTATATTGTGATGTTATCCTACTTTACGCAAGAGTGTGTTAAAATATTGTTACACAGAGCAATGCAATGACATACTATTCGGTGAGCTTTTAACACCAAAATCAAATTTCAACCATAGTTGAAACTGTAAAAAAATAATATGTTTTTTAAACTTAATTAAAAAAATTGGCTCCAATGTGCAGACCCTCATATGCCTAAATAGTTTTTCCGTTTTCCAACAAACTGCAAACCTCTACGCTCCGTAGGTTCTTTTGTGGCGACTAATAGAAAGACACATGCACACGGTCACTCACTCACTTACCCACTCACTTACTAACTCACTCACTCACTCACTAACTTACTCACTCACTCACTCTTACTTTGTGCCTTCCCCTTGTCGGGAAATTCTCATATTTCGTTTTTTGGTACAATATAGTCAGCAATTTGGTAAAGATTTGAAGATTTAGTTATTTCACCTTCACATGAATACCTTAGCTAGAAGAAGAAAACAAGTCCGTATTTGCAAACATAATATTTTTGACAGTTTTGCATACGTTGGAGGAAGTATGATGTTATGATTTTATCAGAATAAGACTGTTTTGGATTGTTTTCTATCCAAAGCTGAGCACAAGAAAATTGGAAGTTTCTACTAAATTTTGAAAAGATGTACGAACTAACAGAGAAAGAAATACTTGCAAGGATGGGCTCACTCTGTGAACATCTTATAGAAACTATATTACTAGAATATTTTGAATGCCATGTAATTTAAGGAAAGAATTTCTGTTAGTTTAAAACTCTGCATAAAATAATAGATGATGAACTCCAGAAAAATGAAATGAGAGTGGTGCAACAAAATAAATATTTTCACTTCACGAAAGTATCAAAAAAAAGTAATTCTGTATTTCACTTCTCGAAAGCTATCATATTCATTCTGTGAATTATTATCGTTGCTGCTACTCCTTATTTTAAAGCTTAACCTTTCGAAAATAAAGGATTTAGTTTGAATCGTTTATAGGAATTTTCCAAAGTTCCACTAGCAAATTATGAAAGAAATAACCTTTCAATACTAAACAATCAAATAGTAATAGAATAGCGCAATGCGGAAAGCGCTTTTACTTGAAGATATACATTTTAATTGATGACACATGCCATTTTTTTGTTTTTTAATTAGAGTGTACCAAACTAGTTTTGATAACATGAAATGAATCACTAGCGGAAGAAATCTGAACACGAATTAAAATGAAATTTATCAATAATTATTATGAAGTACCGAACAGTTGACAAAACATTTTGATAGTAAAGAAACACGTTAGTAAAATCATGCAATGCATTGATTATAATACGCTTTCCAACATACCAGAAATCATTACTCAAGTTATGAGGATAATGGCTGTGGAATAAATCTCGGTCCTGTGCCCTGACCTTTGATACCATTTCGATTATACTCTACAGAACCGGTTCAGAGTACCTCCGAAATAACATGATAAAGTTTTGTCGCAGTGGAAGCATTTTTACGTAAGTTATGAAGCATAAGGGCTATGGAATAGATTCCACTCCTGTGTCCTATCCTTTGACCCCATTTCGCCCATTTTCAATAGGCTTCGTCCCCAGGCATTCCTCTACAACATACTAACATTTAATCCAAATCGAAGAATTTTTACCTAAGTTATGACGCATAATGTCGATGGAAGTGATTCCGCTCCTATGCCCTGACCTTTGACCCTATTTCGCCCATTTTCAATAGTGGTTGTCCCCAGGTGGTCCCCTACCAGGTACTAAAATTTAATCGAAATCGAACCTTTTTTACGTTAGTTATGACGCATAAGAGCAGTGGAATGGATCCCGCTCCTATGTCCTAACCTTTGACCCCATTTCGTTCACTTTCAATAGGGTTCCTTCCCAGGTGATCCCCTTCCACATATTAAAAGTTCATCGAAATCGAACGATTTTTACGCGAGTCATCGTGCGGACGGGCATACGCACACAACGCGTGACGTAATGAGGCAGATGGAAATCGCGACCATCTGCTCGCAAGAGTGTGACGTCATAAAACTTTAATAGGATCCACACACAATGCGTGACGTAATGAGACAGATGGCGTGACCGCGCGCCAACATCGTAAGCGCGAGATTGTAACGTCATGAGATCGTTCCCAGGTGGTCCTTACTACATAATAAAATTTCATCTAAATCGAACCATTTTTACGCACGTTATGACGCATAAAGGCAATGAAATGCATTCCGCTCTTATGTCCTGACCTTTGATCCCACTTCATCCATTTTCAACAGAGTTCATTCCCAGATAGTCCCCTGCAATATACTTACATTTCATCGACATCGAACCATATTTACGAAAGTTATGACGCATAAGGGCATTGGAATGGATCGCGCTTCTATGCCGTGACCTATGACCCCACTTCACCTATTTTCAATAGAGTTCATCCCCAGGTTGTCCCCTACAATATGCTAAAATTTCGTCGACATCGAACCATATTTACGCAAGTTATGACGCATAAGGGCAATGGAATGGATCCCGTTCCTATGCCGTGACCTTTGACCCCATTTCGTCCATTTTCAATAGGGTTCGTTCCGAGGTGGTCCCCTACCACATACTGAAATTTCATCAAAATCGAACCATTTTTACGTGAGTTATCGGGCCGACAGACAGACGGACGGACAAAGCTGGAGCATATACGCTTGTTCAACCTACGGTTGGAAAGCGTAAATAAAATGAGCTCAGAGGAAAATATTTCAATTTCGTGAAAATACAGTGAAAAGTTTCACTGCTTTAGGATATTTTAGCTTTTATCTAAGGGAATTTATTTGAAATTGTTAAGAATTATTTTTCGAATACGTACAAATGAAGCATTAATTTTGGGAAAGATAAAAATCCATCGTGTGGTTTGGAATAAACCAAATAGTGAATAGAACAACTTTTTTCACTGTGACGGGCTGCAGACTTAAAGAACACTGCGTCAAATATGCTTTATTTAAAACACATAGAACTTATATCTTGTATGCAGAATCGAAAGCTTTAACATTCCTCTAATAACACATTTGAAATTAAAATAAAAAATGCAATTGAAAATAATGAATTCCTCAACATAATTTAGATAATCGATGGAGCAAATATAGATGTCCTCAGATTTTCTTCAAATATCATAAACTGAACCTTTTAAATTTCAGCAAAACAGAAATGTCAAATTCAATGGGAAAATATTTAGCTATGTAAAAGAAAGGGACTGACAATAGGTATTTTTATAATCCATATTATCACACAACTCAGAGAAACTAGCATGAAAAGAAACGTCTGATTTCGCATGTGCTTCTCCATTATTAAGAATTAAGGGTTTGAGCAACGTAGTGTTTTTATATGCAACAACACATTGCTGCATCGTAAATGACTAAGACTTTTCATCCCAATATTAATAGCAACTATAAGTTCTTTGTGCTTTTCTAACAGACCTTTTCACTTAGTTTTTGGAACTCAGACTTTTTAATTAAAATGGAATATTCAGATACTTTTATTCGCAGGGTTTATGTCAAAGTACTTCTTCCAACAACATTGCGCATTGTGGTTTTAACTTGGAGCAAAAATAATTTTGCACAGAAAGACACGTCAGAAAATATTTTAACCCCTTATTAAGTAGCCAAACATCTTCAAAACGTTTCAAACAGAAAACAACCAATTAATGAAATTGTACCATTCAAAGTAGTCCACAAAGTTTGCTGTGATGTTTTTAGATTTGCATGTATCTTCTGTACGTTGCTGAGAAAACTGAAGGAAATATTTCAGAGGCATCAGGTAGAAATACATTGTCACTAAAAATTGTGCTAGTTTGACCATCCGGTGAATGTTTTATACATAAGAATTCTTAAAGCTGTAAATCAAACTAAATGAAGCTTTAGATACAATTAGTGCAGATTTAATGTTTTATACATAAGAATTCTTATAGCTGTAAATCAAGCTAAATGAAGCTTTAGATACAATGAGTGAAGATTTAATCAGGCAAAACAGGCACGTCTAAAATAGGATTTCTTCAAAGATATGATTTGTGAAGAACGTCGAAGACATTATTCTCAGGTTACATCTGTATAAGGAATACTCTTTATTGAATAGCTACCTGTAACAGATGAGAAACGTATTTAAACTCGAAACGATTTTCGAAAGCAGCAATGATTTTAAAATAAGTTAAATTTCGTTTTTCTTAAAATCAGCCTCAAATCAAATGTTGAGGGAGAAAGGTATTTCGGAAATAATGGAAGTGTGTCCTTGAATAATACATCCAATGCACAGTATATGAAACGGATTTAACGGAATTCATTAAAATTCAAATACGAATGATACCTCTACAACAGAGGAAAATGTAAGTACTTAAAGTATTTAAATATTTAGGCGTGTTGAAATATTTAGTAGAAACAAGGGTAGGTCCAAAACTTGCAAAATGTGTCATGACGTTATACCCCATCAACACATGTCAGTATCATGGACAAAATAATTTATTGTTTTCTGGTAAACAATTTTATGACAGAAACTCCACACAAAGCACGCTCTGGGAAACTTCACAATATTTAGAAACATCAAAACTATATGAGATTAACTAGGAGCGTCAGTAGCTGTTTCTGCAGCTTTCAGAGCAAATATTTCGATTTAGGCCTTATAACTTCTCGAAACAATTCTCATATGCGACATTCTGTGACACTTCAATTTTTCAGGAAAATTAGAAAACCATTCCAAAACAGTTGAAAAGCTGCTTCACATTCTCAAGAAGGTTGGTAAATGAAGAACATCTCAGGCCTGGGTAAAAGTCTATAGATAGGCTGAATGCTCTTGAATTTTGTTCTAACTTTTGCGGTTATTGTCTGCTTGCTCTAAGAAGGTTTAGCGCACAGACATTGGAATTCGATATTTTGATGCATACCTAAATTAAAAATTTGCAGTTTAAAAAAAAATTGATTTTACAAAGTTTGAAGCAGATGCTCAATTTCAAGAAACAAAATAAAAACAACAAAAAAAACCAGGAAGAACTGGACAGCTTTTTTTTAAAACCGAGTAAAATACTTTGCTTGATAAGAATTAGAAATCCAGTTAATAATTTGAAAAACTGACAAGGTGCATTTAGCTTTTTTTCTCATAATTTCTGAAATTCGTTTTATTCAGTGTAAGTTTCGGATAAAGAAATTCCAACTTTGTATTACCTTGTTTTTTGACAAATGGCTTTTGGGTTGACTCCCACCCTCTTCTGCTTTAAGTCCTCTTTTGAAATTTTGCTAATTTTCTTTCGTTTAAATTGGCAAAAGGACTACACATCTCTGAATCTTTAACAAAGAGAAATAGTTGAATCATGTGCTCGTTTCCGAATTGCAAAAATTACACACTGCTTCAAAAAGGGATTTTGTTTTTCGAACAAAACTCCAATTGAAATAAGCTGACTTCCAATAACTGAAATGTACATTTCTGAAGTATGAAAAATCCATATACATACGCATAACATGAAACGTGTTGTACACTGAATTTACGTTCGATGTAATATCTTTATTGCAGCATTGAAATCAGAGGGAGTACAAAAATAAGCGCTTAATACTAGACAAATTGTCTTCTAAATAAATTGCAAAATGCACTTTATAACGTACAAGTTTGTCAGCGCAGGGCATCGAATCCGGGTTCCCTCACTCCGGTGTAAGTCGCTCTCCCAACTGAGCTACGCGGACAGAATGTCTCCCTGCAGATTTGTCGTCTTAATACATGTTTTCACCTTTGTGGTACATCACAACTTTTCTACTAAATTGTTATTCAAAATGTGTTTTACCTGCTCCGTTTATAATTCAGACTCAATTAAATATGAGGAAAAAAAAACGTTATCAGATGCTGAGTTGCAGTTTCTAACCCTTACCGTTGGACGAATGGTCGCAAGTGCTGGCTTCTGACCATTCGTCTCAGCTGGGTCTCTATGCTCCCGCCTTAGATGATGCATGGGAGCTGCGTTTGCCCAATGGTATTAATATTGTCTGCTTCTCTGAACTAGTGTCCCTAAATAGGGACAGACAACTTTATAGCGTTTAGAAGTCATCATGGTGGTCGGTTAAATCCAGAAACAAGAAAAACGCACACATTCTACCTTCGAAAGCCACTTTGGCGTTCAGTGTTATAAATTATTTGTACAGATCTTACTAAAAATTACATTTATTTATTATCTGAAATTGAATACGAAAATCGGAATGGTAAACCCAGTTTTCGTTATACGCATGATTTTAAAAATGTCATGACTTGAGTAGAGTATTTGAATTTCAAATAGCGGTGATGCGTCTTTAAATGATAAATAGTCCACATTTTTGGGGCTAATATTTAGAGAGCATGATTCTACACCTTTCATGTTCGGAGGTCTTAGATTGCAATCATTTGGTCTTTATTGCATGACCCTCATATTCAAAATGTAAAAAAATTAAAACATGACAAATTTCAAAGAGTTTGGCGAACAAATGTTTCATATAACTATATTACAGATAATACAGTTTTAGTACATAGCGCATCTAAAACTTTCATTCAAATGCCATTGTTAGCCCCTATTCAAGTTTAGAGAGATAAATGATGCAAAAGTTCAGAAGTTTTAATATTTTGCATGATTTCCTGTATCTTGCAACCTAAATATTTTAACCACATCAACAAATTTTGCTCCCACAAACTGGTCTTCTGATGCACATATTAATATAGAATGCTTCTTTTTGTGTACAATCACATTCCCTATGCTGGTGTATAAACAGCTACATGTTACTAGAAACGCGTACAATAACAATCAGAAATTGGTGTTCGGACGCTTTTCGTAAGTTCTAAATCACGGCCAGAAAATAATTTTATTCTCTGGATTTGCTCATCAATGTCAACTGGTATTTTAATTTCGATAATGTAGAGTTCTAACAGGACATTTTATAGTAGTTTATCTTTCAGTTCCTATGAGATTTGGCCTCTCTTTCTGCTAAGATAACATAAATTTTCAATTCATGTGCCTAGGGTAAAAATCCTAAGCCAGCGTATTTCATCAACTTTCTCAGATTGCATGTTTCATCCAATACGATTCTCTCAGTTTTCGTGAAATAAGGGAAAGCAAATGATCTTTCTAAATTTCTTTCTACTTGGTAGCATTTACTGGGTTACGGAAGTATGTTTTCCATAAGTATTCAAGACGGAAAATGTGCTAACGTTGTTCTACCTGCATCTGATTCTTGCTATGGGAGAAAATGGTTGAAAAACGTTTATATCTGATTCCGTTATCGACTCGTCACGCGTATTTCAGAAAGAAATTGAATTTATAACTAGCTTTAAGATCGGAACTTTATTATTCTTGTTATTAACACTATTAGAGATATTTCGTGTACATCTTACTCCCATTAATCGTGCATACTTTGGATCACCAACTACAAATTTTCTTAATGAATGATTTATCAATTACAGTGGGAGTTGCATTAGAATTAAGGAAGATGCACTGCTAAAAAACACAAGTGAACGATTGATTTTTCTTTTGCCACGTATTTCTTTCAATGTAGAGACAGGCCTAAAAAGCAGACAGTAATGTAACTCAGCTTTCGAATTTAATTTTCGGGTTAGCGATGAAGTATGTTATGTCTTTCATGCCTCAGCGGATTTGTTAACTTTTTTAATAAGGGCCTAAAAAAGTGTCAGAAATAAAATCTGCTGCACTTCAAATTTTTCTTTATTTTTTTAATGATCCTTGGTTTTGTCGCATTGCGCATTTTATCGCCGGGAATAACCGCTTTTGCTGGCAAAATCCAAGGCGCACTTACCCCACTTATTGAAACAGCAAACGTTTCCTCCGAAAGCTGTGAAATGCGAGGGAAACACCCTTCTAAAATATGACATTTATTAATCAGTTATGTCATCTCCGTGGCGAACTTATTGCGTAACATTTTAATAAAGACCCAAAGCACTCACTGGTTCCCTCGTTTTGTGAGTGTGTGTGTGTGCTCTCAAGAAGGATAGAGAGAGAACTATGTGTGTGTGTGTGTGAGTGAGAGAAAGGAAGTGAGAGAGTGAGGGAGAAAGAGTGTGTGTGTGCGTGCTTTTCTTTTCTCTGCAAGGGGGAAAGGTAGCAATTTTCAATATCACCTTTGGCGACAGCTTCTCAACCCAACATTCTCTCCAACTAGACGGAGATTAATGAAGTCGGGAAATTTCGTGGTGTAAAGGAAGCTGTGTTCTTAAAACCACAGATGGACGCCAGATGAATTTTTCACACTGTTGCTTGCTCGTGCATATACGCTCCGGAGCACAATTACAACGAGTGTATCGTGCTGCTGGTTTGTTGATAAGAAAGAAAGTGTTTCTCAGACAGCAAGTTACATGACAATAAAGCAAGTATATCAAGACCAAAGTGAAAAACACCTTTATTATTTTGTAGGAGAAAAAGAAAGCTTTGAGATGCTTAAAAGCGTATGTTTCCCTCGAGGAATTGTCATACTTTCTTAGTTGAAAGGCATCTCATGAAATATTAGAGAAATATTTCTTACGAGGTAAAATCCGCCCAGAAGTCAAAATTTGGTGAGTTACATTTTTAAAAACGTTGTAAGCGAATATGAAATATATTATATAGATCCATAATTTGAGGTTTTTGCACGATTGAATTTCACAATAGGTTTCATGTGGAGCAAACCAACTTCGTATTTTAGATCGAAAACTCCATGTGGCAGGGTTACCCTGAAATAGCAAATTATTAGGAACACCTAACTAATAACATGCTGGTCAGCATTTGGTCTTCAAAACAGCCTCGATTTAATGCGGCATTGATTCAACGAGGTACTGGATCAATGCCACATTAAATCGAGCATCCACAATCCACATGCTTTTCCAAAGGTAAAAATGAACCCAGTGCCTTCTATGAAAAAAGATCCCAGGCCATTGCACTGCCTTTACCATCTTGTACATTTAACACTAGGCAGCTTGAGATCCATTGATTCGTGCTTTTACGACATACTCTGGCCCTCCAATCAGCCTGCATTAACTTAAAACCTGGTACATCGGACCGAGCGATCCTTTCTCAGTTCTCGAGGGTCCAGTTTTGTTGCTCTTGTGCCGACTGCAGACGAATCTGGCTGTTTTTAATAAAGACTAGTGGCTCACGAAGGGGGCTTCTGCTGTCATAACTCATTCGCGCCAATATGCGGCGAGTTGTGAACGATGAAATTCTTCTCTCGATACCGCTGTTGCACCACGGGGTAACTTGCGCAAACGGAGCTCGTTTGGTACCTCGTACAATGCACTTTAGCCGCCGTTGCACTGACACATCGACAAGTCGTTACCTTTAACAGAAAAGCCGTTGACTGCTTGTTTTGTTGATTGTGCACCACTCATTTTACATCCTCGCTAAAGTTGTTCTTGTATTGCCGAGAAGTTTCGTCGTTTCTGTGATACTTCTGCCTTCACGGCTGGGCTCACTATCATGCTTCTTTCAAAGTTACTTAAATAACGATTCGTACACGTCAGAACGCTTTGCGGTGAGCTGTTGATAAAGCCACCATAATTGCGTACGTAAGTGATGATGGCACGTGATGGACTGTTATTGGGTGTTCCTAATAATCTGATACTTCAGTGTAGGTAGGAGCTCATTCTATGGATGCTAGTGCTAAACGTGGCGTTGTTTCTTACTACGCGCTGCAGCACGCGTTGGCAATTTGGTAGCCGTAAATTTGAGCATGTGGTATTGCATTAAAACAGCGGTTCCCAAACTGTGTTCCTCGAATCATCTCTAAGTGTTCCATGAAGAGATTGGAAAGAAAAATAAATAAGATAAATGTGACAAAATCTCAAAATTGTGAATTTATGCAGCCATGAACTGTGTAGAGGTAAGTATTGGGTAGAAATTATTTAGCGCCTGCAGTGTGCTGTGAAGCAGTGTAGATAGCTAGTATTATGGACCGAAGTTCATCACATGCGTCCCCTCAGTCAGCTTTGCCAGCTCGCAACTCGGAACTACGTAAAACATCGAGAACATCGGCGAAGCACACAGACTGCACGCGGAGAAACCAGACAGAGTGACTCAACCACGCCACGCTAACCCCGTCTCGTCTGTGAGAACTTCGCCTTGCTTTCAGATTCGATTGTTAGCTTTGACACCTTTCCAGAATTAAAAATTTTTATTGCATAATAAAACCTCGTGTTTCTTCGCACCTTCTGTCAGTTGCATTTCGGTCAGCGCTCAGTCGACAGTTGAAACGAATCAAGCGCGGTGCAGTGTTATTAATTTATGAGTGCTTGTTTTGCGTGCTTTTCAGTTTAAGTTTTTTTTTATTGTAAAGGATTAAATAATTACGTTAGTATAACTTTCCGGATCTCCGTCTTGAGGACGAAACACTTACCCATTGCAAGATTTTTGCAGCACCTACGTAGTGATTCAGAAAATATCATCGATTTTCTTTCAATGTTTTGCTGGCTGAAGTCTGGATCCTTAAAAATGAACTGTCAAAACCTCTGTCACAGTAACCCCTGTAGCTGTGGAAACATCTATAGCTACAGGCATGTCTAAATTCGTTATTTTTTTATTATATACCCAGCTGATACAAATATTATGTTTCAGTCGTAGTGTGGAAGAAGATGAAGTAGTTGCTAGTGCTAGAATTGCTATACAGGATGAAAGGTTTTTGGACGAATCAGCGACAGCGTCTGCGCCAAAACCTCCTGAAATGTTGAACCAGCTGTCTAGTTCTTTAGTTTTTCGGAGACCCGTGCTACAGAGAAAAGAATAGTAAAAAGGAAGTACCACGATTCCTGCTTGGATATTGCGTTCACCAGTGAAAACAAACCAAGTGACAACAAACCACAGAGCGTAATTTGCGGCAAAGTGTTGCCAAACAGTGCGATGTTCCCAGCAAAAATGCGCTGTCATTTTGAGTGGTCCACCCGGAATGCAAGGGTTCTTTGTTAGCAAGTAAGGGCAACTTACGCAACCCTAGAAAATTATATTCCATCACTCAAAAGCAGTTAACGGCGTCGTATTTAGTCAGTTACCGAGTTGTTCAAGCTGGCGAAGCACATACCATTCCTGAAAACTTTATCAAGCCTGGCGTAAAGGACATAATTAAATGTATGCTGGATGGAAAATCCACGAAACTAGTAGGTGCAGTTCCTTTGTCAAATAACACAATCTCGCGACGAATCGGGGACTTAGCAGAGGACATGAAAGCTACTTTACGTTCACGAATAAAATGCACTAAGACTAAATTTTCGGTCCAAATTTATGAATCAACGGATGTGGCTTCCTTGCCAATTTTTATAGTATTTGTGCGCTACCAGCACTTTAAGTCTTTTCAAAAGAATCTGCTTTTCTGCAAGCCGTTACCGATTAACACAAGTGACGCCGAATTTTTTAAATTAATAGACAAATTTTTTCACAGTGAGCGGCATCCTATTGGAAACACCCGTTGATGTGTGCAAAACCTTGACTAGGTTCTTCGAAATGATTTCTGAAGTCAGAACCTTCCTGATTGAAAACGATTTCGCTTTGAGAGACAGGTTGTGTGATGAGCGTTGGCACATGAAATTTGGCGTTTTGAGCAGAAATATTTAAAAAAGTTAATGGCTTAAGTCCCTCACTTCAAGGAAAATCATTAACTGTCTTTGACGCCAGAGATAATGTACAACCTCTTAAAACGAAAATCAAGTTTTGGGCAGAGTCAATGACAAATCGAAATCTTAACAGCTTCTTAATGGCAAAATAATTAAGAAAACTAGATTCCATTGTACCTGGAGATATTTTAAAGGAGTTTCACGTTCACCTACTAATATACGTTTGCTTGATAGTTTCAACTGTTATTTTCCAGAACTCCACGAAAACATTAAAGAAAACTTTGGATTGTAAACCCATACTTTGCTGTGTCGGAAAAGCCAGCCTGTCTGACATCGCAGCAGTACGAGTGCTTGACTGATCTTACATCAGCATCAGATCCTGCGATAAAAGATAATTTTGCAACTAACAAGTGACTATCAGAATTTTGGTGAGACCTAAAAGTCGAATTTAAAGTTTTCTCAGATAAAGTGAAAATCATCCTTCTACCCTTTGCAACAACTTACTTACGTGAATCAGGATTCTCTGCCTGTGTGGCTACTAAAATAAAATACAGATCCCGCCTCAATGGATCCAGATACTCGGTTGCAACTATCCCAAATTCAAAGAGACATAGCCACACTGTGCAAATCAAAACAGTCCCATGCCTCTTATTAGAATCTAAGTTCCCGGGATATTCTTTATCGTTCTTTCTCAATGCCCATTGACGTTTTTGGTTTTGCATCTGTAAAAATGGTTTTCAATTCCATATCTATGTTGGTAACACATTATGGATTTACAATTCCTGCTTGGAATTAATTCTCAAATGTGTTACCTTACTTTGTGCTTTTTGCTGTTGTTTCTCATCTGTATAGTTAAACAAGTTCCTTATTTCTCTGAAATTAGTGGAGAAAATAGCATGTTGAGTGAAATAAAACTTGATGTTTAGAATGCCCAAATGCTTAAACCTTCAATCGACAATACTGGTGTCATTCGGTTTAATACCTATGTAGGTGATAGGCGAAAATATAGTCGCCCTGTGCCAAAGACACGTATGTGCAAAATTGGTGTTTTTAGAAAACGATATTTAAAGTTCCAATTTTTAATGACTTTCAATAGGAAAAATAAAGTTTAGATCAAATCTGAGCTATTTATTGTAGAATTCGAAAAATAATTCGTGTTTTTGCTATACGATAAAATATTGACAAACAACTTGAAAAATGCAGTTAGATAAAAACAGCCAAAAATGCACATACGTGCCTTTGGCATAAGGGCGACGATAGTGCTCTGTGACGAATTTCTCTCCTGAAAACCGCTCCGCAACTCAAAAAGTTTGGGAACCGCTGCATTGAAACGTGACAGGATAACAAGAACTACATGTTAAATTTTCACAAGAACTGTATGTTAAATTTTCACAAGAACTGTATGTTAAATTTTCACAAGAACTGTATGTTAAATTTTCACAAGAACTGTATGTTAAAATTGAAACCCGACGCAGGCATCCCATCATGAAATCAAGAAGAATATTAAATTTATATCTTATGTTATCAGGGAAAGAGAAAAGTTCTAAGCAGCTAGTGCTATAACATCCCAGTTTTAAGTATTTCCTTTTGTCATGTAAACTTACAACGAGAGTTCAAATATTATCTGTAAGTGATGTTGCATGTTATTGATGTTATAGTGATGTTTCTACAATCGTGTTACTTCGACAAGTGGAAGGAAATGAAGCTCACTTTGATTTTTTCGTGGGTTGTTATGATCCATGCAGACTCTCGCCTTACTTTATTTATTAAGGTGACTGTACGATTGTTATTAGTTCAACACAGAATCGACAAATGCTCCAAACTTAAACTAAAACGTTATATTCGAGCGATTAATGTAACAGGATAGTGTAGCTTTAATCCATGAGCACAAAATAGGGAATGTTTCTATGAAAAACTGTTGACTATTCTGGAAAATTAGAAAACTATCAAATCAGGGAAATTAACCATTTGCGTTTGTTGTGATTACTCATCTGAAACTCAAAGCTAATAACATTTAATTGCACTTACCAGATGATAAAGAACTAGGTATACATCCGTATTACAAATACTTCAGTGAGAACTGCAACGTTTCACTGAAGTACGTTTTTGTAGTGCAGGTAACTTTCGGAGTATATGTTTTAACAATTTTTTTATATTTCACATAAGCAAAGTCAATCAACCCAAGTTTTCTTACCTTACTCCTTTCTATTATGATCTGGTATTTTTCTGATAGTGTGCATTCTTACCTGAAGAAGGAAGAGCCCAGTTTACTGAATGTTTAAAATGTTTCAATATCTTTCTTTTTCGGTGTGTATTCCATAATTATCGCTTTTCCTCATCCTTCATTGTTATGTTTTTCTCTTTCTGAATCATATGAATATGTTTCATATTTCGTACACATATTTTTGAAAAATGTGTGAGCCAGTTGTCTAAGCGCTGGCTTCTGGTCAATCGTTCGAGATGGATCCGGGTTTGAGTTCCAGTGAGGTATAGATGTTGTGCTTGTCTTACGTCACTGGCTTTCTCGCTCCCCTGAAACCAGCGGTCGTACATTAGGGACAGGCGTCTGCTTGCATAGCTCATTGAGTTGCTCACGGTGGTCGTTAAACCCCCACAAATGTGTGATACAAAACGTTGCCCTGCCTGTGTTAGGTAACTTTTTTAAATTATATTACACATAAGTTTTCATGAGACGACAATGTAGGGCATCATTTACTAACTATTCCAGTTGTTCCGTAAATGCTGCTTTATGTTCCATTTTGTTCGAACAAAACTCAGAAACAGAATTAAAATATTGAACTCTTTTTCCAATTGATGCGAGATCGAATCAGAATAACTCTTCGATGACTTTCAGTACACTTTCGAACACTCTTCGAGAAGTATATAAGAAGTACACACACTGGTGCTCAAAATTAAAGGATAATTTATAAATTGATATATAAATATAAGTATTTAAGAGGAAATTCAATTACATTTGGTGAAGAAGTTCATTACATCAATTATGGAACTCAAGCAATTTCCTTTTCGAGAAAATCGTGGACCAAAGAAACTCAATGGTATTGGACATTATCGTCCATAAGAATGAAGTATGGACCGGTAGCTCCTATCAATGACCTGGCATTTGGGTTCAGGATCCCGTTTTCTTAGCTCAGGGCAGTAACAGAGAGACTGTGAAAGGTGAAAGATGTGTAGGTTTGTGTGCCCTTTCTTCACAATTCCTTTGTCACGAATGGTACTAAAGCTGAATCACAATTCATCTGTGAAAAGAACATTCCCCCATTGGTCTAGACTCTAAGTTAAACGGGCTAACCCGGAATTAGAAGATCACAAATAACTGGTCTCCTTGCATAAAGGCATTGATCACAATGTCTTTTACAAACAAACAGCATTTCTTGAAATCCTCCTTCCTGTAGCTGCTGCAAGCTGCAAAGAAAGTTGCCTAGCAGCCCGATGCTATGGAAACGGTGCATCGTATCGGAATTTGTCTTCCTCTCGACCCCTAAGATCTCTGTTGACGAGATCTTTAAAATTATCTATGACACGATGAGGTGTTATACATCATTGGTCTAGGATACCTGTAGATATCCTAGACCAAAAGTTTACCAGTCCCCCTCAGAAACAAAACACACTTGAGATTGAGCTTTTTTTCTATCTTGAGGTCAGATTTTCACATGTGCAGATGTACAGGGTTGTCCAAAATAATGAAAACACCTTGAAACAATAAGTGTTACGCACCTAATATAATGTGGAAGCACCCTTGTCATTTAAAACTTCTTGCATCCTGCTTTGAATGGACGCATATGAGTCCTGGATAGTGGTAAGTGGTATGTTGCACCATTCTTAATGCAGAAACTGCTACAATTCCTTGAGAGACGACGGAGGACTATAACGAGATCGCACTCTGTTTTCCAACACAGACCACAGGGGTCAATGATGTTTAAGTCCGGTGATTATGCCGGCCAGGGAAAGTGTGCAACTTCATCCTCATGTTCCTCAAACCATGATTGAACGGTTCGACCTCTGTGAATCGGGGCATTATCATCTTGAAAGGTGCAATCCCCTGACGGAAACAATGTCTGCGCCACTGAATGCACATGGTCGGCCAAAAAAGTGAGACAGTCACCGTTTGTGGTCCGTGTAAGGTGATAATGGGACCTGCTGCAAACTACGAGAATATGGCCAAAACCATCAAGGAACCGCCCCCATGCTTCACTATAGGAAGGAGACAGTCTGGGTTGTAGGCTTCTGCTGGGTTTCTCCACACGTAAGCTCGTCCTGTGGTGGGGAACAGTGAGGAACTTGATTCATCAGAAAACAAGACATGTTTCCATTGATCCGCAGTCCACGTTTTATGTTCCTGGCACCACTGTAGTCTCCGTTTCATATTCACTTATGACACCAGGGATTTTGTAATCGCAGCTCTGCCGTAAATATTGTGCTTATGCGACTCCCTTCGTACGGTATGGGTCGACACTCGGTTTTGGGGATGTGCGTTAAGCTCAGCAATCAGTTTCGTTGCCATGATCTTCTTCCTTGCGGCCAGAATCGTCTTTAATGTCTTCCTGTCTCTCGCAGTGACTTTGGTTTTCTTTCCACAGTTGTGTCTCACAGATGATGTTGTGCCGTGAACATTGTATGCTGTCATGACCTTCGACTCGGTACCTCTCGATACCCCTAATACTTGTGCCACTGTGGTTACCGACGCACCAACCAGACGGGCTCCTACAATGTGCCATCTTTGGACCTCCGACAGGTCACTCATTGTGCCTTCACCTGGAACAAAATTATGCAAACACCGATTTAAAATGCAATCACACAAACCATTGAGAGTACCTTTTTACAAAACAAAAATGTTACTACATGTTCGTTTTACTCAAAAAACAGAGCGTGCCAAAGTCACAGTTTTCAGCGAGGTGTTTCCATTGTTTTGGACAGCCCTGTACTTTAGCTACATCATATTTTATCGCTGTCAGGATCGTTTTTTAAGTTTGTATAAATTCCAAATAATATATAATAATAATAATATTAATAATAATAATAATAATAAATATTATTTTTGGAACCTAAACAGTCAAAATACCTGCTATTGCGGTAGCCATAGTTTAGTAAATATTTACTTTTATGACTCACATATCTCCTTTCACTGGTTTTACAACAATAACATTCATGTGCAATTAATGTGAAATAACATTTAGGTGGATTAACATTCATTAATCCACCTACCTAAGTAATGTATACTCTCAAATCTTTCGCTTTACTTGTATTTCACATCCACAAAGATCTTGGCATGAGAAAGATACGTTTATCTAACTGGATCAATGCGTTGAGTTCACTAGGGTATAAACACGAGTTCCAACTTTACGAAAAGCATGCTAGGAAATGTATTGAAAAATATAGTCAAGATGTTCAGAATCGATGCTGCATATTTTACAGGCTACAATTATAAAAACCTCTAACAGCGTTACCAAATCATTCTGTGTTAACACTTAATGTATGTCTTAGGTCGTTGTAAGTACGTTTAATTTTCACAACGTTGACGTTTCACTTTCAACAAAAGAAAATGAGGCAGTAGGGTATCGCAGCAGTGTTTAAGAGAAGTACCAGAGGAACTGAAAGGGATGCCGGTCAAAACACCGATAATTCAAAACACCGACACCGAAACACAGACAGGTCAAAACACCGACACCGAAACACAGACAGGTCAAAACACCGACACCGAAACACAGACAGGTCAAAACACCGACATGAAACACCTACAGTTCAAAACGCCGACACCGAAACACAGACAGGTCAAAACACCGACATGAAACACCTACAGTTCAAAACGCCGACATGTCGAAACACCGACAATCATAACACCGACAGTCATAACACCGACAGTCATAACACCGACAGTTCAAAACACCGACAATCATAACACCGACACTTCAAAACACCGACACTTCAAAACACCGACACTTCAAAACACCGACAATCATAACACCGACAATCATAACACCGACATTTCAAAACACCGACAATTATATGGACTCTAAGCCGGCGAGTAGAGGAACTTTATTCCGAGCGATTGCGAAATCACAGTGGGTGGTATGGGGGATGACAACACACAACGAATAGATGTGCCTAGCGGTGAACGTTCCCCCTAGCGGTGAACGATGCAACTTTATTCATTTCTATTCCGACCGACGGCAACATATTTTTATTCCGAGATATGGCAACATCTGAGTGGATGGGTGGGAATTGGAATGCATAGGAGTTGGATATGTCGATGCTTATGTGCTGTCCCTAGCGGTGAACAATAGAACTGCATACATTTTTAATCCGACATCTGGCAACATATTTTAATTCCGAGCAATGGCAACATCTGAGTGGATGGGTGGGAAGGGGATGCATAGGCGTTGGATATGTGTATGTTCATGTCCCCTAGCGGGGAATGATAGAACTTTATTGATTTCTATTTCGACCGACGGCAACATGTTTTTATTCCGAGCGATGGCAACATCTGAGTGGATGGGTGGGTAAGGGGATACAAAGGTGTTTGATATGTGGATGCTTTTGTGCTGCCCCTAGCGGAGAACGATGGAACTTTATTGAATTCTATTCCGACCGATGACAACATATTTTTATTCCGAGCAATGGCAACATCTGAGTAGATGGGTCGGAAAGGGGATGTATAGGTGTTGGATATGTCGATGCTTATGTGCTTTCCTTAGCGGTCAACGATGGTACTGCATACATTTTTATTCCAACCGATGGCAACATATTTTTATTCCGAGCAATGGCAACATCTGAGTAGATGGGTCGGAAAGGGGATGTATAGGTTTTGGATATGTCGATGATTATGTGCAGCCCCTAGCGGTGAACAATAGAACTGCATTAATTTTTATTCCGAGAGACTGTAACATATTTTTATTCGGAGCGATGGCTGCACTGTTGACCTTCTGTTGTATGTTACCAGTCTGGACACTCTCCGTTCCGCCCGAGCAGTCACTAGTCGATGACGATCATACGTTGCACGTAGAGACCCAGTTTTTTGGCTGATAGTCCAGTCTTTAAACACTTTAACAACAGCTGCTCTGGAACACTTCACGAATGCGGCGGTTTCGGTGATACTCGCTCTATGGTTCAGAGCTCCTACTATCATCCCACGTTGAAAGTCCGTCAAATCGCATTTTTTACCCATCTCGTCACCAAAAAATCACTTCTACTACTATCCCAAGCACTAAGGTTTCCCTTTTTATATTAGCCTCTCCTCTGGCGGCAATAGCGTGCATCCATAGCTCATTTGCTTAAAACTGTCAGGTTGTCATTATAAAGTGGCCCCTCAGTGTATGTAGATGAACTGGAGGTGATCAGGGGCAAATGCCTAGACTACATGCAAACATAACTATGGCTGATCCTGTACTTTGGGATAGAATATTAGATTGTTTCGTGGCAGGTGACAGCAAACAATAAATTTATATTACAAATTATAACTATTACTTCCACAAATTAAATGACAATAAACTGACTTTTTTTATCAATATATGGATAATGGTACTTGCCATGGAAACATAATTTTTGTCACATAAAAAGAAATAGCTGGTTCCTAAGATATTGAAATATTTGAGACACAATGCCCTTGAAAATTGTACAGTTTCTTCCATAAGTATCGTTTGGTTGTTATCATTCCCTTCTATCACCCACCCATTTGTGCATCAACTCCAATGATGCCATCTCTCGGAATAAAAATAATAAAGTTCCATTGTTCAACACTAGGGCAGCACATAAGCATCGACATATCCAACACCTATGCAACCCCCTTCCCACACATCCACTCAGATCCTGCCATCGGTCGGAACAAACATTAATGCCGTTCCATCGTTCACCGCTAGAGGCAGCACATAAGCATCGACATGTCCAACATCTATGCATCGCCCTTCCCACTCATCCACTCCGATGTTGCCATCCCTCGGAATAAAAATTTGTTGCCATCCCTCGGAATAAAAATTTGTTGCCTTCGCTTGGAATAAAACTTCATGAAGTCCGTCGTTCACCACTAGGGACAGCACATAAGCACCGTTTGGATGTTGTCATCCCCTTCTATCACCCACACATTTGTGCATCCACTCCGATGTTGCCATTCTTGGAATAAAAATAACAAAGTTCTATCGTTCACCTCTAGGGGCAGCACATAAGAATCGACATGTCCAACACCTATGCATCCCCCTTCCTACCCATGCACTCAGATGTTTCAGATGTGGCCATCACTCGGAATAACAATTGATAAATTTCCGTCGTTCACCGCTAGGGACAGAACATAAGCCTCGTTTGGTTGATGTCATCCCCTTCTATCACCCACCTATTTGTGCATCCACTCCGATGTTGCCATCTCTCGGAATAAAAATAATAAGGTTCCATCGTTCACCGCTAGGGCCAGCACATAGGCATCGACATATCCAACACCGCATCCCCCTTCCCAAGCATCCACTCAGATGTTGCCTTCGCTCGGAATTAAAATATGTTTCCATCGGTCGGAATAAAAATTTATGCAGCTGCATCGTTCACCCCAAGGGGCAGCACATAAGCATCGTTTCGTTATTGTTATCCCCTTCAATCACCCAGCCATTTGTGCATCCACTGCCATGTTGACATCTCTCGTAATAAAAACAATAAAGTTCCATCGTTCACCGCTAGAGGCAGCACATAAGCATCGACATATCCAACACCTATGCATCCCCCTTCCCACTCATCCACTCCGATGTTGCCATCGCTCGGAATAAAAATATGTTGCCATCAGTCAGAATAAAAATGTATAAAGTTCCGTCGTTTACCGCTAGGGGTAACAACCACATCCATCGATTGGGTGTTTCCATCGCCTTTCCCACCCACTGTGTTGCTGCATCGCTCGGAATAAAGTTCTTCTACTCGCCGGACAATTATATTAATCCATGTAATTGTCGGTGTTATGGTTGTCTCGGTTAGGATTTATCGGTGTTCTGATTGTCGGTGTTATGATTGTCGGTGTTATGATTGTCGGTGTTTTGATTGTCAGTGTTATGATTCTCGGTGTTTTGAACTGTCGGTTTTATGATTGTCGGTGTTTTGAACTGTCGGTATTTTGATTTGTCGGTAATTTTATTGTCGGTGTTTTGTACTAGAACCACTGAAAGACCTAGGAAGCACTTGCAAATCAGATGAAAGGCAAAGGGTAATTAATCTGAACTGTTAGAAAGATATATAATCTTTTCGGCAGAACGTTTACAAACTTTTGATGAGATCTTCACCATGGGATCCTCGCTCTGGACACTACCAACATTTCGTAGAAATCGGGATGCGTTTATGAGAATGATCCCATTATACACTCACGGACAATGAAATTTGTGCACCAAGAAGGAAGCATCGGTTTGGAGGAAATTTTATGGACGTAATAATACAGATGAATGATACACATGATCACAAGAAACAGAGCTGCAGGACAATTACAGAGGGATCTATGGCACGCAGTCTTGTCATCTTCAATAGCGCGTCGCACCGCCTCGTGCGGCGATACATGCTGCAATACGGTTTGGCCTGGAGGCGAACTGACGCCTGATGTTGTCCTGCGGTAGACTGGCCCACACGTGTTGGATGGTGTACTCCAAATCCCGGATAGTGCCGCACGGCGCCCGCCGACGTTTCAACAGGTCCCACTAGTACTCGATAGGGGACATTTCCGGGGAAGCGGGCAGGCCATGGAAGTGTCTGGGTATGATGTAGGCAGTCCTGGGCAACCCGATCCGTGTGCGGGCGGGCGTTATCTTGCTGGTATAGGGTGCCTGGAATCCCGGCCAGGAGTGGGAGCACATGGGGCCTTAAGATCTCATCCTAATACCGCCGGTCCGTCAATGATCCACGTACTACTACTAGAGCTGATCAGCTATCGTAGGCAATGGCACCCCAGACCATAATGCCTGCAGTGGGTGAAGTGTGGCACTCGATAGCGAGGTTGCGATAGTGCCATTGACCTGGGGACCTCCCAACCCGGACACGATCCTCATCTGTCCCCAAAACGAAGTGGCACTCATCGCTAAGCACCACGCGTTGCCAGTCTGTGGCTTTCCTCGTCGCTCTGGCCTGGCACCACTGCACACGGATCCGGCAATGTACCGGCGTTAATGGCAGCACACGTAAAAGGCGCTGGGATCACAGATTCGCTTCCGCGAGGGGTCGGGAAATGGCTCGTGGGCACACAGAAGCCGCTACATTTGCGTGTATAATGTACCGGGTCACCTTTGAATACGTTCGTGCCTGTCGCACGATCCGTCGATCCTCTTTACCGGTTGTACTCCTGCTCCGTCCGGAGCCTCTCCGCCGTGTGGCAGCGCCACCACGTGTCCACTGCTCCCAACACAGTCGCACGGTATGTTCAGAACGATCCACGTGGCGGGCTATACGGCGCGTCAACCAACCTGCGGTTTTTGGCCCGATTATCAGGCTTCTCTCAAAGTCCGTAAGTTGCGTAAATCGACGTCTATGTCGTCTACCCGGCATTCTAGTCACTGTACTCTTTTTTGCATTGACCAGTGCTTTTCGCTTTCATGGGACATCGACTACACGCCGATTTATAAGGCTTCCGCTTCGTGTTTGCAGCGCCACCACAGGGTGTACGGTCATGCGCACGGAACGTGGATCATTTGCATATCAGCACACACTCTAGCTATTTGTAAAGTTTTGCGGTTGTAGCACGTTTTCTTCTAGGTGCGCAAATATCATTGTCCGTGAGTGTAGGTCAAAGAATGTTTCCTTAAATGGATAGTAAATATTTCGAGACCACCCCGTTGGTGTAAGGAGATTTGGATAATTTGGTTGGGATTGGTTGGTTGATGAGTGTTTTCTGGCACAGTTCTGCATGAGACATGAGTGCTGAACTTGTCTTACTGCGTTGACTAATCCTCCACCTTGAAACCAGAGTCCTAAATGGGTGCAGGTAAATTCCGGTTAAATATCTCCTTTAATCCTTAGGCATTCTAAGCCATTGCAACCCCACAAGAATATTGCGTCGAAAAGCTGAAGAGGATATTTCTGAACGTATTTTTCGGCTCCAGAGTTCATCTACAACCTGTTGTTGTTGACTATTTGTTGTCTTTGTGAGAGTTGTCTGTCCGTACGAGGAGACCACATTCCTTATTAAGATATTTTTGAGGTTCCATTCTTACATCTCACCAGGATGACGTTTGCGGATGTGATCCTGTGCATATTTTTCTGTTGTTACAAAATCTTTATTAGGTTTATGATTGTGTCTCTGTACGTGCCAAACGTTTCTCCCTGATGTTACATGTTTTCGTTTTTATCAGGGCGAATGCCGTGTGTGTGTGTGTGTGTGTGTGTGTGTGTGTGTGTATGTATTTACAGGTCATGCAGTTATAGTGCCACTCTACCATTTGTTAAGATTCATGTTATCATATAACAAGACTATACTCAGCGTGGATGCACAATGGGTGCTAACTCAAAACAACTTCGGATGACCTGATTAAAATAAAGTAAATGACGAACGTAACAGAAAACGTATGAAAGACAAAGCATAATATTATAACTATCAGCAGGGATGTGTTTATCAACGTTATACAGATGCGTAGATCGTACGAGGCACGTGAAAGTATTCTAAACATGAGCGTTTTCTTTGCATTTTGCCTGCATTACAGCATTTTGAACAAAGTAATTTTTGTGCGCTTACCGTATCTTTGTTCCATCACTCTTAACTCTTTGCAATCAAACGCATTATCTTTTTTGGTAAAATTCTCCTTTGCAACGTAAGACATCTCTTCGTGATTCCTGCAATATGTTTTACGAGTTCAGAGTTCAAGACATGATGTCCTTGTAGAGTGAAGGAACGTCTGGTTGGTAAGCTTTAGCTTATGAGCATTGGCCTCCTGAATTGTAAGCAAATCCTTCTTTAGCTGAAAATTCAGCCGCTTCCTGGTACTTTCCTTTTTCTTCGTTTGGTAGTTTAACGACCACCGTTAAGCAACTCAATGGGCAATAAGAAGTCACCCGAACTTAATTTAAGACCCCGGGTGCGAGGGAAGGGAGAAAGCCAGAGCCAGAAGACAAACAAAACATTTATGCCTCATTGGGATTCGAGCTCCGACCGATCTCGTACGAAAGGTCAGAAGCCAGCGTATAGGCTACCGGGCCATGTCATGTCATGCTTTCCAATTTCATCCACATATCTTCCATGTGGTCTTCTTTAGTGTCTATTCCTGTACCTTGGTATCCAGTCTAAAATTTCGATTGTCCATCGGTGGTCCGTTCTTCTAGCAATATGTCAAGCCCATTGCCACTTCATGATTTTACTCTGACCATAATGTCTTTACTCTTGTCATTTTTCTGATCTTCGAGCTCCTCTTTTTATCTTTCTGGTTGCAACAAGCATGTTACAGTGTTCTACACTGTTAACACTTTTGGTGGGTTGCAACAAGCATGTTACAGTGTTCTACACTGTTAACAATTTTGGTAGGTTGCACCAAAAAATGGTGGTACCCCAGCTGCACCACTTTCAGAGAAAAGATACACTTTTGTGTGGTGCAAACGAAACCCAGTAACATGGTGAAATCTTGCAGCATAATGTGGTGCAACCACGTATCATAACGTTGTGCAAAGTTGTACCATGTTTTGGGGTTTTGTTGGTTCCACACAATAGTATATCTTTTCTCTAAAAGTGGTGCAGCTTGTGTGGTACCACTTTTTGGTGCAACGTACCACAAACGTCTTAACATAAGCTCTGGCTTATGACCATTCATCCGAGGTGGGCCTAGGCTCCATCCCTTCCCTGAAACCAGTGACCATAAATTAGGGACGGGCGACTGCTTATAGCCCGTCGAGTAGCTCACCGAGGTCGTTAAAACCCCAAACAAACAAAAATTACACCAAGTATGTATCTCTCCATGCTTCTTTCAGTCGTCTACATGTGTTGTATGTCTTTTCGTATTAAAGTCCGAGTTTCGAGTCCGTAGGTAAAAACTGGAAAGATACATTGATTAAAATTAATGGTATATTGATCTTAAAAAATGTAATGTTTCTTCCAAAAGTTCTCCAACCAAGTTTTATACGGTATATATAGTTGTAGATATAAAAATACAATAATTTTACTTGTTGTTGCGCTACGTAAAGCATCTTTGCTTCTATTTCATAAGGTGGGAAAAGCTTAAACCCTAAAAAAATAGTGTTATAACTAAATGCTACATTTGCATACGGACAATGAGAAACCGAAAAAAAATTCCCTGAACCTTGTCCATGAACGTATTTGAAACAATAACCGGGGTACAAAAAGTATCTTCGAAAATACTGCATAAGGACATAGTTAATTATCATTGAAAAACAACATGGTTTGAATTATTTAACGTAAAGTTAACAAGCATTAAAAATTTTCTGTTGAGAAAAAGAGAAAACAATAAGTAATGAAAAACAATAAATTAAACAACCAACTATGCGGCAAACAGTGCAACATCAAAAGTGCTAAACGTGGTAATTCTTATGTGAATTAAAGTCTGTCATTATTACATATTTTTTAGTTTATGACAAGCACACAATGAAGTCAGGGAAGCGTGGTTATTCATGTTGCTATGCATATTTTTAGATCTTCACAAAATTGCGTTAAAGCCTGTTTTTTCTCCCTGGAAGAAATCTCGTATTCTAAGTAATGGAGCGTAATTTTCTACCTTCTCTCTCACCTCGTTTGGAACTTAGCTGCAGAATTAAACTTCATTTAAACTAGAGAAAGACAAAACGAAAAGATACCTCTTCAGGTTTAAAGCACATAAAGCAAACTTTAATTACAAGTCTTGCTGCTTTTGTGGTAACGTTGAAATTCATCTCGCTGTAACGAGGGTCTTCCTTGGAAATTCATTGTGTTGTGAATTACATGTTACATCATATTTTGTTGCCGCAGAGAATAACGTTTTCATATTTAGGGAACACGATCTACTGCAAACTTCCAGGTTTTACTTTATTTGGCGTTTTAATACACTTTCAAATGTTGTTATTATTTGTGTTACGTTTTCTATATCTGTAATCGTGTGGCAAGATTTATAAATTATTTAAATTGTTATTCTCATTTTCCTTCTCGATCTGTTGTGATTCATTTGCTTTTTATTCTGTACCAAACAGATCAGTACGTTTTTGTCAATCATTAATAAAACTTAATTCTGTTTATTGTTATCTTAGAAAGAATAGTCTGTCTTTTCCCTATCCCCAAATATCGTTACCTAGATTTCTCTTTCTTGAGGTCATATTTAATAGGTGAAGTTTAAATGTTGCTCCTCATCCTTATCTTACATTTTGCTGCTTCAGAATGCTCACCATCATTATTTTTTACATTTTCCTCTGACTCATACTTTTGTTTTTATTGCAGCTATTACAATGATCTTTTTTTTTTTGTTACCTAATTCAAAATAACTGAAACGCGACTTGTCCTTCGTTTCGTTGGCATAAGCTCCCCAAGGAATAAGAATAATATAGAAGAGTGAAAATAATGTCGGCCATTAGTTGCTTAACAAACGCAATTTTTCATTTCAAAAGTATCAAATATCACTCACGCATTTAATTTCAAAGCATATGTTTGATTTGACAATGAAATAGTGGGGTGACATATGAGGCAGAAATAAGTGTAAGATATTCGCTGTATTTTGCTCATACTTCATTTTAGGAGCAGCCGGAGAAGTCAACAATTTTTCATATAAATATGAATTTAAGAAACATGTGTGATACCACATTTTTATAAAATCGATCGGAAAATGTGTTCACAGTTTCGAAAACTTTATCTCGACAGCGAGACTTGTATTTCAATTTATTCTACTTTCTAGGATTATGGCGTAAGAAAAAATATGCCTCAACAAGTAGCTGCTGAACGGCAATGATCATACATGAACTTGCGATGAGACATTTAGCTGGTAGCACAGTGGAAAGAATCCGTAATTCTTAAGAAAGATATTTGGGTCCACGTCTCGGGTGAGGTATTAATCTTGAGCTCGGTTTTCGCTTCTAGTTTGTAGATTTTTGTTCAAATAACTGGTTGACGACGTTTTTTAACCTCCGATGATCAATTGTGTAGTTAAGCTCTACCAAATTATATAAACAGTTAAGAAGTTAAAACAAGTAGTTTTAGGTTATTTAAGAAGTTTTCAATATTTGTCCTGGAAGAGTATTCTTAATTTTTATATGCCTCGGACTCTCATCGGCATTTGGAAGCTGGCCACGGAACTAGTAGGTAGAATAAAAAGAACACAATTCGAAATTTTGGAAAAAGTGACAACTGCAGGTCCATATCGTTTTAAAGAAGGTAGACACAGCTTCTGTATATTATTTTTAGTTTAGTTTATCTTATATTACTGAGAAAAAAGTTCTAAATTTCTCAATATCATACCTGAGTGAAATTCTCATTGTACTGAATAAAGAGTTGCCAATATTACTTTTGGGTAGCAACAGGGAAGTGTTTCGATATCGCGGTTATTGCCCCCAAGAAAATTTGATTACCCAGTCTGTTTGGATAATTACATAATCATAAGCAGACCACCGCAGATTTCGGAACATAAAGTTGTTTTCTTCTTTATTTTAACAGAGGGGTAATTTTGAACAAAACAGGGTGGCGAATGATATCTGTATTTCAAATTTTGAGGACGGTTAAAGATCGCCAATGAAAATCTCCTTTGAGGGCCTCATGACTCAGTTTTTACCCGTTTCGTATGGATGACTTATCCCACATTTTGAAGTTTGAATTAATGATAATCAGTATGAGCATTTTTACATAGAAAACATCTATAGAAATTTGTAAAAAAAATAATTTTATTTACTACTGACGTTTGAGGTATTTTTGTAAGGTACTCTAAACCGTTTTGTAAGCGGTTATAATTCAAAATTTCAGTGAGAGTGTAAATATTATTTCAATTATTCAGTATTCAGAAAATCAGTTGGCTTAAAATATATGTTAATTGGTTGAGAATTAAATTTTAAACAACTGACATGTCGCAAATCATAAAAGAAATAGTAGTACGTAGAATCAGTGTCCCACGATAAAGCGTTAAGTTAACCTGCATATCATGTATGCATTATTGCAATGAACTCAATGTGTTCATACACTGACGGAAAAAAATCCCAACACCACGAAAAAATAGTTGTAGAGGAATGAAATAGCGGCAATACATTTGTATAGGTAACATATTTAATCGATAAAGGTTTCAAGATCACAGCTTATTGTAAGCGCGAGAAGAGCCATTTTAAATGTGAAATGCTGGTACATTAATAACCGGTGTAACCGCCAGAATGTTGAATGCAAGCACGCAAACGTTCATGCATTGTGTCGTACAGGTGCTGGATGTCAGTTTGTGGGATGGAGGTCCATGCCTGTTGCACTTGGTCGGTCAATACAGGGACGGTTAATGCTGGTTGGGGTGACGCTGTAGGTGTCGTCCAATGATGTCCCATACGTGCTCGATTGGTGAAAGATCTGGTGATCTAGCAGGCCACGGCAACATGTCGACACTCTGTAGAGCATGTTGGGTTACAACAGCGGTATGCGGGCGAGCGTTATCCTGTTGGAAAACACCCCTGGAATGCTGTTCATGAATGACAGCACAACAGGTTGAATCACCAGACCGACGTACAACTGTGCCGTCAGAGTGCGTAAGATAACCACGAGAGTGCTGTTGCTGTCATGGGAAATTGCTCCCCAGACCATAACTCCAGGTGTAGGTCCAGTGTGTCGCGGCCGCAGACAGGTTGGTTTCAGGCGCTCACCTGGCCTCCTTCTAACCAACACACGGCCATCACTGGCACCCAGGCAGAACCGGCTTTCATCAGAAAACACAACAGATCTCCACTCCGTCCTCCAATGAGCTCAGCTCATTGGAGGACGGAGTGGAGATCTACTCAAACCACTGACGTCGCAAACGGCAGTGGTTTGGAGTAAGTGGAATGCACGCTACAGGGCGTCTGTCTCGGAGCTGTCCTTCAAGTAGCCGATTTGTAACAGTTCGTTGTGTAACTGTGGTGGCAACTGCAGCTCGAATTGCTGCCGCAGACGCGGTACGATGCGCCACGGCCATACGCCGTACACGGCGGTCTTCCCTTTCAGTAGTGCCACGTGGCCGGCCGGAACCCGGTCTTCTTGAGGCAGTACCTTCCCTTGACCACCGCTGCCAACAATCATGCACACTGGCTACATTCCTGCCAAGTCGTTCTGCAATATTGAGGAAAGAAAATCCACCTTCTCGTAGCCCTATTACACGACCTCGTTCAAACTCCGTGAGCTGTTGATAATGGCTTCTTCGTCTTCTTAAAGGCATTCTTGACTAACATCAACACCCTACGTCGAATCTCAACGATAACTAACGCTCACGAACGTTACAGCGCGTATTTACAGCAAACCTGCTTTGCATGTTCCGAGGGCGCTACTAGCGCCACACGTATGCGCCGAGTGCGAAATTTGCATAGACGTCATCTTACAGATGTACTTTTACCGCCTACCAACTGTCGTTTATCTAACACAACCCCTCTTAGTGTTAGGATTTTTTTCCGTCAGTGTATATCAAAGCTGTCAGCTATTTCGTGCCCGGAACGGATTTAAAACAAATGTTGCTTTAAAGGTAAAACTGTTGACTTGATCTCGGCGATGCGTGTTACAATACACTGAAGTAGCAAATTGCATTTTTGCAAAAAATGTAATTTATTACACAAAAGGAATCATCCAATCGAGATGAAAATTAGAATGTGTAATGTACATGTACAGGAAAGGAAATGATTGCAGTTCAAGAGCAGTTGGTTTATTTATTCAGGTAAAATAGCTACACGAGTGAAACAACTCAGTACGTTGCAGCGCCACGTCTGGGTAGCATACAAGTGGTTACCCGGCGTGGCATAGACTCATACAGTTCACAGATACTGTTCTCAGGTATATAATGCCAGATGGTGTCCAAATCGCAGGGCCGGTTTGCCGACATTCCGGAATGGGCGTAGGTGGCGTCTCATGATGTCGCAAACATGTTCGATCGGTGAAAGTTGGCATGATCGGGCTGGCCATAAAAGGATGTGTACATTGTGGCGGCAGTCTTGGGATAGTTGTGCCGTGTGTGGCCGGGCATTATTCTGTTAAAAAATTGCTCGGTGATGCTGCGACAGCAATGGCACCACAACAGGTCGTAGAATGTCATCGACGTGCTGTTGAGCCGTGAGTGTGGTACAGAGGATTACCAAGGGTGTCCGCCTAGGAAATGGCTCCCCAGACAATCACTCACGGTATGCGAGCCGTGTGCTTTGTGCAGTTCCACGGTAAAAGCAGGATCCGTGTGCTGACCGGCTCGTCTCCAGCCACGTATGTGTTGGAGACGAGCCGGTCAGCACATGGATCCAAGTGCAAACCTTGACTCATCACTGAAAACAAAAGGACGCCACTGGACACTATTCCACGTTGATCAAGCCAGGCACCACTGCAACCCACCGGTTTCAGTAGTATCTGCCGCAGCCTAAATAGTGTTTTCAGTGATAACACTCATTCCACTACAGTGGTATAGTGTTATCACTATAACACTATTTTCCTCCACTGCAACCCACCGGTTGCAGTGGCGTCCACTCCGCCGCCCACCACTGAGCGCGATGCTCACTGGTCAGTGGTACGCGTCGGAATGGTCTCCTCAAGTGTGTTCTCCGTGCCACAAGTCGCCTGACAACGGTCCGTATGCCCACTTCCGTACCTGTAGGTGACGCAACAAGGCGTACGGATGGTTGAGAGCAACGAATTCGGGTTTGTTCGTGCGGCTCCCACAATCGCTCGATCCTCGCGTTCTGTAGTTGCCCTCGGCCGTCCACTTCCCTCTTGCAGCTGGGTGTTGTCCTCCTCCGCCTATTGGCACCAATATCGCCCGATTGCCGCGTTCCTCCGGCCAAATGCCTAGCGACTTGGCGACTTTACCAACCGGACTATCCCAACCCAATTATACGCCCTCTTTCAAACTCTCTCAACCGCTTGTATTGCGCTCGGATCCGACGTCGAGGCATCCTGACAGGCCGTGGAAGTTAATGCAACCGCAATCCACTGTCACAATTGTTTTGCGTGCGAACGTTGCTCTTGATATACTCTCCTCGATGCGCGGTTCCCATACACTGCGGCGGGCCACTAGTTTATTGAGTCATTGGTCATTATTTTGGAATCATTTGCATATTCGGCCCTGAGGTGCTACTTGAATGCGGAGTTTCATCAGGATGATTTTCTCGGGGTGCTTCATTTTTTTTTATTTGCAAAGAGTGTATTACGAACACCTTCATAATAACAAGTTGGTCCACCCTTGGCCATTAACGCATCCTCCAGTTTGAACTGGCATGGTTATTTTCATCAAAACTGATGTCATAGTGTTCGTCAATTCATCAATGCTTGCTGGAGGATTATCTGTTACGAATGGCCCTGTCAGTCTCATCCGACAGATGTACAATTATGTAAAGGTCTGGGAACTGTTTGGCCATTTTAGCTATTTGAAGTCACTGTCTTGCTCTGGAGACCATTGTATGATGATCAGAGCCAGTGACTTTGCCATTATCCTGCTCGAAGTAGCCCACCTCATCAGGGCAGTGCCTGGTCCGCAATGATGTTAAGATACATCATGGTGATCAAATGTTGTACAAGAGGTATTCAGGAACCCAGTGCCAGCCGTTAAAACAAACCACAGAACAGTACTGATCCTCCACCAGCAACTACAATTAACGCTAGGCATCTGGGGATCCATCGATTCGTGCTGTTAACGCCTTATTCTGACCCTTTCATCGGCGGGTATATACTAAACACCTGATCCATCAAACCAGGTAATCTTTTTCCAGTCCTCGAAGGTCGAGTTTGGGTGCTCCCGTGCCCACTGCAGACGAATTTATAAGTTTTTTAGCAGTTACAAGTCTTATACAAAGAGAACATCTGCTTCTGCAGCCCACTAGCGCCAATGTGCGGAGGGCTTGTATGCTCAAATTCTACTCTCGATACCGCTGATGTTCAGCACAGATACTGAGTCCAATGGAGATCGTCTGTTGCATCGAACGAGGGTTGTTCCGAAAGCAATGATGCAAAAGTGGGCATAACTATTTTATTAACTGACAGAGGTAGTTCAAATTACACATGTTGGTAGAATAACTCTTTCTCTATAAAAAGGTACTATTAAACATAGTCTCCAATACAATCGGTGCATTTGCGTCATCGTTGAAGCCAACTCTCGAATCCTCTTTGAAGAAATGCAAGTGCAGACTGTTGTACCCACTTCTTCACAGCCACTTTCACCTCATCTGTGTCACCAAACCGTTTTCCCCGGAGACTGTCTTTCATTGGACCTAACAAGTGGAAGTCGGAGGGCGCCAGATCTGGGTTGTGCTGAGGATGGGGACCACCGACCAGCCTAATTTGCTGGCAAATATTTGTGTGGTCTCGCATTGCCATGGTGAATGAGGATCCTTTTCAGATTCTTGTTCGATCTTTTCCTCCTTATGTTTTCTCTAAACTTCTTGGGTGTCTCAATGTACCGCTCACAGGTCATCGTACGGCCACGTTCCCGAAAATAAAGGAGAACGACACCCCTGTCATCCCCAAAAACAGTCACCATGACTTTCTGTGCTGATCGCTGGCTTGTTTACTTCTTAGGGCTTGGTGAAGAGATGTGACCCCATTCCATGGATTGATTCTGCATTTCGAGATCGTAAAGATACGCGCACGTTTCATTCCCTGTCACCAGATAGAATAAAAACGTGTCTTCATTGGCTTCGAACGCTTCCAGCAGATCAGAGCAGACTTCCACCTTTCTCTCCTTCAAACTGGGTGTCAACTGCCGAGGTACCCACTTTTCACACACTTTCCGATACCCTAAGACTCCCATTATTTTCTGTATGGCATTGTGACCACAGTCCAGTTGTACAACAAGCTCACGGATTGCGACTCGTCTCTCTGCGCGAATCAATTCATCCACTAGCTGAAGGTTTGTGTCAGTGGTCGCAGATTTTGATCTCCCACTGCATGGTTTGTCTTCAATGCTGGTTTCCCTTTCTTTAAACTTCTTTATATTGCTCTTGTCAATGGTATCATCTCCAGAAGTATTCTGCAGCTTTCTGTGGATGTCGGACAGCCTAAATCCTTCCTTCGTCAAGAACTCAATGACGGCACGTTGCTTCTGCTTGGAATCCATTATTTACTTGCAATGGAGAAGATGGGTTACTATTGAGGAAGACCAATTTCAACGACCTCTGTGAGTTAATAAAAACGATATGCTCCATTTTGCATTACTTTTGGTGCAACCTTCGTATAATTCATTCCAGCTGCCGTTGCATTTGAACATCGACCAGGCGATTCCGCCGCAGAACGAACTCTGACTCTTTGTTTTGTTGTTTGTGTACCACTATTGTGCATCTTAGATAGCACAATTCTTGTACAGCCGAGAAGATTTGCCGTTTCTGAGAAGCTTGAACCCCGCAGCCTACTCCGTATTTCACAATAGCTTAAATTTCGATTCTTTTCCATATAACCCCTATCTACACTATGTTAACGCCTGAATTTTTTCCAGTGAGCTTATTATCAGGCCATTTTAATGTCATAGTTTTTGCAGGTGAGGATAGTATTTGTCTACTTTCTATTGGAGTCTATTAATAATTAGCTACTTCATTCTATGTAATATTACATATTACTGTGTGAAACTTTATTCTGTTTAGTTTAGTAATGAAAAGTGCTGATACATTTTTGAATTAAACGGTTCTGCCATTTTACAACCTAGAATGAGCCCTCACTTAATGCTTCTGTACTGAGAGTGTTCTTTAGTGTGAGAACCGCAGTTAAAAATAAAATAAATATATATATATAACATGTTTAAGGTAAATGGAAGAGAAATACACTGCTGGACAATTGCTAAGGACGGATCATAAACGGCTATATAGCGCATAAAAAAGTAAGTGTGGTTGGATGCCAAGTGAAATAAAATAATGTCAGAATGCCAGGACATTACAAGAAAGACAATTTATTGTGCTCTGAAATCCAGAAGGCTTTGGAACGTGTTCAAGGGACAAACAGGCCATTTTGTGCAGAATACGTAAACGTGAAAAAAATGCAATTACCGTCCGCAGGCGTTCCGGCGTAAGATGTCAATACGGGATATGGCCACCATGGAGGGCGATGCAAGATTCCACACGTCGTGTCATGCTTTGCACAACATTAACAAGCATCTGTTGGGGTAATTTATCCCATTCCTCTGTCAGTGCACGAATGAGGGTGTCCTTGTTTATTGGAGTGCATTGGCGACCAACAAGACTCCTCCCCAAAGCATCCCACACATTTTCAATGGGATTCAGATCTGGAGAACGTGCTGGCCATACGAGGCGTTGAATATCCTCGATCTCAAGACACTCCTGGACAGCGACTGTTCGATGACATGTTGCGTTGTCGTCCATGAAAATGAATCTATCACCGCCAGCACCACGGAACATGCGAACATGAGGTAGCAGAACATCATTAATGTATCGTTGGCCAGTCATAGTCCCAGTTGGAAGCACATAGAGGGACATACGGCCATTGATCATGATGCCAGCCCATACCATGACACTACATGTCGGATATCGGTCCCTTTCCTGTATGTTTGCTGGACAATATGCAGTACCACTATCACGCCAGATCAGTTGTCGTCGACAATCAGACGATAGACTGTATCTACTCTCATCTGAAAAGAGGACAGCAGACCAGTCGTTATCAGTCCAATTGCGATGTTGATGGCACCATTGCAAACGGGCGGTACGGTGACGTCTGGACAATGGGATGCACACAACAGGACGGCGGGCGTATAGTCCTCCTTCATGCAAACGTCTGGCGACAGTTTTTCGGGAGATCCGCTTGTCAGTAGCAGCCATAAACTGATTTCCTACCGCACTAGCTGTGCTGCGCCAGTGTCTTTTTTTTTATGGCACTATGTACCGATCATCTGCACTTGTCGTACTGCGAACACGACCTGCCCCGTGACGTTTGCTACACTCTCCATTTGTTTGAAATGATTTCCAAAGCCTTGAAACAACACTGTGGCTGACGTCGATCTCCCTGGCAACACCTCTTATTTTTCGCCCTTCTTTAATCTTGCCAATAATACGGCCACGCGTAAAATCATCTAGGTGATGTCGGGAAGACATACTGAAAATTGCAAGTTCGTCAATTGATTCTTTCCCTTTCAACTTTGCGTTTGAACAACAACGGTCAATACGCGCCAAATCCTTTATATCTCTTATCAGCGCTATGACGTCACGAACGAGATCGGCAATCCAAAATTTGCATACGCACAACACGTCTTACTGTATCCCGCACTTATGCTAATTTCCACATTTTCCTGCCTTCCATTTTATGATTGCTATCGTTGCTATTGTCATCCGTCCTTAGCAATTGTCCGGCAGTGTATATGCAATTGTATAATTTTTCGAAACAGAGGTAAATGCTACTACAATAATAGGTTAAAATTATTAGTATGAATTAGACACTCATTCACTGCTTAACAAATTTTAATAAAATATGAATTTTAGAATAAAATGGAAAAATATTTAACATTTTTAGAATGCGGGAAGGGAATGAAAACAAATTAGCATCGTATTGCCTAACTCTCATGAAAACCTCGACTGTGACTTTGTTCTGATATAAACCGTGCGTTTCTCCGTTAAGTATACAGACAAAACATTAATTATAGTGGTGCTGAGCGTTAGACATGGTCATACCCCGCACAGAGTGGAACAGACCCAAACAAACGCAGGCCATAAACTGACGGAAAGCAAAGCTTTCCAACAATGTATCGCGATCGTCGAACGTGGGTAAATATGGTGATCTGAGCGACTTTGATCGTGTACGCATTGTCGGCGCAATACAGATGGGTCAATCTGTCGTTCAATTGGTATAAACCCTTGGGTTTCTGGTGGCAACCGTAACAAGAGTGTATCGCGAGTGTACCATGGACGGGCGTTTCAGCACCCAGATAACAAGCGGTGGCCGACCACACGTCATTCGATGACCGGGGTCGATGAAAATTATCCAGGATCGTACTGACAGACCTCTTGGCAGCGGCGGCGCAAATCATATCCAGGTTAAGTGTCGAAGTCCTAAGCAGCGACAGAGAGCGGAAATTACAGTGCACGCTGCATAGCATGGCCTACGGGAACCGATGCCTTGCTCGTGTGCACTGTTGACTGCTCGTCATTGGATATTACGCCTCGAATGGTGCCTGGAACATCAAAACTGGACCTCTGCAGAGTGAGACCGCGTCGTGTGGTCCGATGAATTCCGTTTTCAGATGCACCGAGCTGACGGTACGGTGCGGGTGTGGCGTCGACAGCATTAGGTCATGGCCCCATCGTGCCTCCCAAGTCGGCTCTGTTCAAGGCGGTTGTGGCTCTGTGTTGCATTAGAGATCCTTCTCATGGGACACTCATTAAGTCCCTTAGTATGTCTGCGGAGGTCCTTAACCGCTGCGTGCTACCAGTATGTGCTTGCTGACCACCTATACGCTTTCATGGCCTTTGCGCATCTTGAGACCAATGGTCTCTTCCAGCTAGAAAGTTAGCCAAACCACCGAGCAGCAACCACACAGGCATAGCTCGACGAACACTTATCTGAGTTTGGAACCATTTAGTGGCCCCTAAGTTCCCCAGATTTAAACCCTATGGAAGCTGTGTAGCTCAGCCAAACACGAGGTCCATGGATTCTGGACGGACGTCTTGGCGGCGATGTGGACAATCCTGCAACAGGCATGGCTAACATTACCTTCGGTAACCTTCCGGCATCTGGTGGGGTCGATGCCTCGGCGTGAATAGGCTGCGCTACAGGAGGACCAGCACGCTATTAGTTAGGTATCTCTAATGTTTTGGCCATTGGGTGTATAAAAATATTCTGGAGAACGCATTTCTTATAAAAATTAAAATGAAATTATGGAAAATTACAAATTATGCACGTAGACCTACTGCCGTGGTATCATTGACCGCAAGTAGTCAGTCCACTAATTGCACACTTGAGCCTCATAGTTCTGGCTCACGATTCTGATCGCAGGTAGGATTTTGTCCTTCTGTTCATTCTTGTGGCACTGACACTTTCCCAGAGCCAATGCCCTCAAATTAGGTAATAAAAATGTCTCTTACTTTTACACACACACACAGAAATATTTCGATTCCTGCTGGCCCATCCGCATTAAAAACACAAACAAGAAATTGTTTTAGTATGAACTTTTGTTGTTAAATGAATTTTACTTTAACGGACAGGAGAGTTTAGTCGAGACAAACAACTATTTCGCGTAAATTAATAGTTGAATATTTTGAACTGCAGTGACATTTTACAAAAAGGAAACCCATTACCGTTGCGAATAATTCTCACGCCCAATTTACAGATAAATATTCGCCGTTCTTTTGATTTCTTGAATCTCTCTGTGAAACCAGATTGACTTTCGCGGAAGAACTGGCACGTGCCTTGAAGCTTTCGTTCCTGTGTGATCATTTATTTAAATGAGCTCTGCAATTCCTTTAGCTCTTCGTCCTCCAAAACGGATGTACTTCAAGTCCCTCTGTGGATTATCCAACAATAAAATATGACGAAGCGTGGATTTGGTTTAACACGTGGGTGTAGGATCGACTGGAGGTATCATGGTACTGTCTTTCATCTGAAGCAAAGTTGCTAAAGGATCTGTAAAAATAGTTTGCAAAATTTTATTCGCCGCGGACAGCAATAAAGAATTCAGGCATTTCTGGGTGTACGACTTTCCGAGAAGGAATACATGAAGCGAACAGAATCGTTATCACTTGAAGGCATGTCGCTCGACGGAGATCGTCCCTGTTACGCACAGCTTTGAGCCATACACAATCTTTCAAATCTCCAGCGGGTGATTTATACCGAGTGCTCAAATGTTTGCTACACAAATATTTGCAACTGCTGTTTGGAAACGATACATAACTTTAGCAGAAAAATTTCGATGTTTTAAAAGCGGTTTAACGCAGATTACGTTATCTTCGTGAGTGGAATGTAAAAATGAATGTTTACGCTCTTTGGTTAAATCGGAACACCTTTCCTCAACGCAACAATAGATAACTGGTTGAATTCGCAATATCGAAAACTTACTTTTCCAGACTTTCATAAATACATTCTGATCTCTTAATGAAGAGATATTAAAAATGTTGTGGCCAACTGCCTGCCTTCAAATGGATTGTATTAATATACTGCATTTAAATACATTCAAGTAATATTTACCTTCTACCTTCAGGTTCGTTAAAATTCAATGATACATACACTGGTTCGGAAGAATAAACGGAAAAATTAGAAACTTTTCAAATGCTCTTCAATTGGAAATATAAATTCTATCTTGGCTACACATGTTCTAGTGAATATCAAATTAGAAAAAATGGATATTTACTTCGTGTTTCCACAGACTGTTGTAGAGTTCTATAAATTTATTTCGAAGAGGAAAATTTTGGTGGCAACGTTTTCCCAAAATTTACAGCTCTGTGCAATTTTGCTTCTTCCGACGTCAGGTACATCCTTTAGTTTAAGAAACAGACAAGATTGTGTAATGCCGCTAGGACTGTACAATATACTTATCGACGCATGCAGGAGTGATGCCAAAACGGACAGTACTGGTTTATGTCTTAGAAATGTCCACGTGCGCAAACTTTGGTATGCTGATAACACAGCCGCGTAGTCTGCGGGAGACAGTGACTGGCAGAATATGTCGTCCTGGATGTGCTACGTACTATAGGACATGACGTAAATGACATACTACTAAAGTGACGCGTGAGTCAAATCAACAGTCAAGCAGCTATAAGCTTGCCGCTGTAGTGCAGTTGCACTGGAGTAGGAGGTTATGATTTCGTAAACGACCACCGGCAAAAGGTTATACGCTTTAGATAAACGAAGTATGTATGAAATTCAAATTCAGGATAAATAATGGAAAACAGAAAATTGTGGTCTTTGAGAAAGGTACTGTTAGTACTGTATGCACGATCTGTCTGTATGTTACCGAATTATACCAAGTGAATGAGTTCGTGCATCTTAGAAGCATGATTAATACAGAAAACAGATCACACGGCGAAATTAGTAGCCAGTGAATTCAGCTTTGTAAGTCACAGCTAGTTTAAGTGAATTTCACAGGACTGATCGGATGTTAAAATGATCCTTAAAGGATCTGTACGAAATTGTTATTTTACTTACTCTGAGATGTGGAAGTGAAACCTAGATACCGCAAAACAGACGCTGAAGTGTAGCGTACACTCTAATTTAACGTTCCTTTTTAGTTCCGGTTTTCTTATGTGGATTGGTTTATTCTCGGGAAACATTTTCTTCCTGCACGCCACATTTTTCTCTCTATATGGATGGGTTTGACAACCCTTACAGCAGGTCAAAATGCAATTACGTAGTCGAAGGCGAGAGATAAGAACGAATGTGTTGAGTCTTCATGAGGCCGTGTTGTTATTAGTCTACGAGAGGCTATCATTTCAAAGGTTGTTTATTTGAGTCATTCTGATTTAGCCAGCGGCATAAAAGTGTAGATTTCTTTACTACAGCAAGTATTCTATTCTTAAAGAGCATTGCTGTCCTGAAGGACGTTCTTGTTTACGACAGAGTGAAATCTTGTTTCAAATGTGCGCTGAATTGTGCAAACAGAGTTATTCTGTGTGACGACTGCGTGTTGACGTGCCTACTGCATATAAATAAAAGGGGGTTCTGTTGTAAATACGACTGTTTTCACAATCTGTCATTATCTAGAAATGTATATTTAGCTGTTTCAGTCCAGTTATGAAGTTTTTAGCTACATCTAATTCTTCAAATTATCCGGGTTCAACGAGCGTTACAGTGAAGCTAAAATGAACGTAAGCATAACAATCTCATAATTAATGTCTTACTCAGAAACAAACGTATCTTTAGGAAAATATTTGCTACAACCCATAAACATATTGCTTGAAAGATATGTTATTTTACATAGTCGCCTTTGTGCAGGATAGCTCTGAACTTGTGTGGAACGAAGATGAATTAGAGATTCGTAACGCAAAGCATGATTCCCTAAAACATCAGTGGTTATAATGAAATGCATATATTAGTATTAGAAATAACATCTATGAAAATGCAAGTGCAAAGATTCGACTGTTTGAAAACACAGCACGTTCAAAAACTGTAAAGAGAGTAAGACAAGGTGACACTCAATCTCCTAAGCTCTTCAGTGCCACATTACAGAATCACATTCCATAACTGAACTGGGAAGACAAGTGGATAATCATTCATGGAGATAGTTTAACACACCTTTGTTTTGATGAAGACATAGTCAGTTTTACAAATTCACCTTCAAAGCTGTAGAAAATGATCTATGAACTTGCTGTTAAAAGTAAAGAATTAGGATTAAAGAAGAAACAACGGAAAATAGAACTGATTTATAACGATTTTTCCAGAACTGAAGATTTAGAGGATGTATCAGAGGAAATCCAGAAGAAATAATGCCTATATATACCCCAGACAACAGTTATCAAAGAGTCTCATCGAAGAAAAAATTAATAGGCATAAAATATTTTGCTACTGTGCATTTGAAAGAAACAGTCCGATTAGCAAGGGCAATTTTTCATTATGCCTTAAAACAAAGGTGTTTATTCAATGCAGCCTTCTAGTTCTTACTCGCTGATCAGAGATATGGTCTTTAATTAAAAAGAAAAACTGACTGAGAACAAGACAAAGAAGCGTGGAAAGATGATTACTGTAATCATGAAAGATATGAAGAGGAACCCATGAATCAGAAAAATGACAAGGGTGGTTGATATCTTCATACAAATAAAGTCACGCAATGAGATGGATAAATTGTTTGAAGAACTAATCATCGGTGGACAACTGAAATGGTAAAATGGATACCAAGGAGAGGAAAATACCCAGAAGACGCCCTCGTGAGAAACGAATGGATGAAATTCGAAAGCATGCCGAAGGGGTATGGAAGAAAATTTTGTATGAGACTTGGGAAGACCTTATTCCAACAGTGAATTGAAAATGTTGGGTGTCGATGATAAATCTAAAACAGCATTAGGTTTCTAGGTGGTTTGGCCATATTAAAGGAATGAGTAATGTGGTGCTAACCTAGAATATACACTGAGTGATCAAATTATTATGACCACCTTGTCAGCACGTTGTTGTGCCGCCTTTTGCCCTTAATACTGTTTGAATTTGTCTGGTATGGACTCTGTTGAATATGGGTAAGTGGCTTGGTTGTCCCAAATACGATGAATTGTACATCCCGATCTCTAAAAGATTTGATGGTAGCTGATACAACTGTCTGATGCCCCTTTCGACTTCATCCCACAAATGTTCCAATGGATTGAGATCCGATGGTTGAAGAGGCCAATGCAGCAGGGAAAAGTTTCCGTGATGCTCCTCAAACCATTCGCGTACAGTGTGAGCACTATTACATGGAGCATTGTTCTGCACGAAGTATCTATCTCAATTAGGTGAAATCATCAACATAACAGGGTGGACTTGGTCGGCAGCGGGTCGGCAGCGATATGTAAATACTTTTAGACGGCCAGACTTTGCTCCACGTGAATCAAAGGGGCCAAACACTCCCACGAAAACATTCCACAGACCATAACGTTGTCTCCGCCAGCTTGAAGAGTAGTGACAATGCAAGATGTGTCCATGCTTTCGTGCTGCTGTTTCCATATCTTCACCCTTCCATCTGCATGGTATAGTTGAAAACGTGATTCGTCGGACCACATTACCCTTTTTTACTCATTTACTGCTCAGTTCTTGTGTTCCTGAGTGAACCGGAGACGTTTCGTCCTGTTCGAGGCAGTCTACTTCTGTAGCTCATACGATGTAATGTGCCACGAAATGTACATTAAGAGGCCATCGCATCTGGTCCCTGATTCAGATCATCTGTAATCTAACGAAGTGATGAGTGTGATGATGCCCGTCTGTTGGACTGAACAAGTCTGCCTACTAGGTGGAGCGGAAAACACTTTTTTTTTTAATTTGAAACGTCACCATGTGCAATAGTTGCGAGATTTTATTACTGAAATGAACCTCCGAAATATGGATGATATTATTTGATATCTTAGGCTTCCCCAAGAACCTCAAAGTTTGAAAGTTATAGGGAAAAATGAGTTAAAAACACCCGCTTTCTCCATTTTGTAAATATAAAAAATAATTGTGTCACCATGTTATTTAATATCCCCTTTGAGTGTATATACACGGGTAAAAATTCAGCAGACGTAAGTTAATTTCTTAGGCTTCCCCAAAAACCTCAAGATTTGTCATATTTCTCCAAAAATGGCATACGTTATCTAAATATGATAGACACCAGCCTTACCTAGTGGCATAACTTAAGGAGTGAGTTTATTTCACTTGGAAATCAGACTTTTTTTCAAAACTTGGCATCAGCTTCCTATCCAAAATTTTTGCAAAACAAATTTGGATAGGTGGTCGTAATTTAGCCACTGACTGTGTATTCAGCTCAAGTAGCCGGAAAGAGAGGTAGAGGAAGGTAGGTTTTTACATTCAATCGTACTTAGATAAAATAATTTGATTCAAAGCTATACGCTGGTGCTTACAGATCAATAGCTGTAGCCAAAATAACAAAATGAGATTTCATATCCGTTTCATAAAATGAATATGAAATCTAATTCTGAGACTCTCAATTTAGGTAACGTATCCTTAAGCATTTGGCCAAACTTCTGAACACTATATTTCAAGAAGATATGAAATAAAAAAGCTTAGAAGCAGGCAAAGTGGACGAAAGTTTTAAGGTTACTGGGCTAGCAGCTGCTTCAGTGAAATTTGAAGGCTGATTTGTTCCTCACTGTAAGAATCGAAAACTGCCATTGGTTTAAAGAAAAGAAGGACTACTACAGCTCTGGAAACGATCGACTCAGTCCTAAATTTTTTTGAAAGGTTTTAAAATATTATTTCAGTTAATCTTCTCTTATTATTCGTATGGAAGCTTTCGTTAATGCCGTGTTCGATTAAGAGAAACTTTGTTAGAATATCAGAGTTAGAATTTTCCCATTTGTATCCATAGATATATTTTGAGACAAAATACGTGACTGACTCTTAAAACTAGATTACTGAAATAAACTACAAAATAAAGAATAATTTAATTCGATCAAAAAAATATTAAGAAACAGATATTTTGCCTTATAAACCTTACACATAAATTTCTCGGTTCCAGAGATTGCTCTGAATTATCATTTTTCTTAACTAACTTTTTCACCAAAAACTTAACACTCATACGCGCGCGATTAATATCAAAAGATTATGCAACGCGTTCATTTTTCAAACCAGTACCATGGAGCTTCGCTCCATAATATTTGTTTAAATGACACAAAAAATAAGTCCGAGACAAAGCAAAAGCAGCTATCAATACTTCAAACTTGTACAGAAAGTGCTCTCTGTTTTCCATTAGGTTAGTATTCAGTCGTTTCACCATAATATGTTCCACTAGACGAAGAGTTCCTCCATTCATAGAGACTAGAGAGCCTGCTGTGACCTTTGAGATGTCCATTTTAAATTCTGCAGGGTGAACCAAAAGAAGTTCCTCAGCTTTCAAAATGTACTCCCAAGATAACAAAACGTTCTACAGCAGCTAGACATACGGCGCTTCAAAGATGAATGCCGAAAGCTCTCTTACAGGGTTTTTCACGCGGTTCCGTTTAGTTTCCTGTAGCCTTGGTATGTCAAACCTTCGCTGTAGTGCAACTAAGTAGGTTCGGGGCTTTAGCTGTATTTTCCCCAATGATGAAATAAATGAATTCTAGAACTATTATCATAAATGAGAACTCACTCTTCTGCAGTAGTGCACTTTATTCAATGTAGAATGTGGAGAAAGACACGAATTTACGTATCCTGATTTTTATATTATATCTATATTACTCATTCTATTGTTTGCACATTGATTTCTTCTTGCTTGTCGTATCAGGTGTTTTCCTCGGTTATACCGTTGCAAAGTTCCCGCTTCCACTTTTATTTGTAGCTCGGTGTCCCATTTCATACATCAGAAAAATCTTCTCCTATTTGTTCGGGGAGCCGAAACCTCTCTTAGTCGTACGGATAATCACAAAATCTATCCCCCCCCTTTCCTTCGAGCGCTAGATCAGGAATCCTCCGTCTTCCTCCCTACTTTTAAGAAGAACGCAGGCTACTTCCAATTGTCTCACCCCCTTTGTCAAATCATCTGGACTATTGGATCCTCATCACCGCGCACATATTTTATTTTTACTGAGTATTATATTACTTTTCTATAATATTGTACAGCAGAAATTTTATAAAATAAAATAAATAAACACAACCCTCCTCGTGAGAAATACCTCAGTTGTAAAAAACGTCATGTGCTCGATTATATTCCTACGCAGACGGTATGACATAAAACCATTCATTCACTGCGACTCTGAAGGCGGGGAACATCTGAATCGCCGAACGGCTAGTAATAGTGTTTCCTCCGAACAGCGGAAGTATAGTAGGGAGGGGTCTTCTCCCCTCCTTCATTAACGGCTGGATAAATGTAGTAAGGGCCCAACCTGTTAAAGCCATAATTAACGAGACGTCTCAAAGCTTCCCCCAAAACACTAACGAAAGGGGATTAACTTATGAGATGATGTTAATGGAAGATTATTATTGGTGCTAACCTTCACCGAAATCAGTAAGCCTTTAGTAACAGCTTCTTTTTGCTCATTAATGCAGTCCTACACGTGATGCCTTTGTTGCCCGAAGGACATCCAGCTCGTACTCAGTTTTGCGTCATGTCATGTTGCAGCAGTTTGATATCAACGACAGCGATGGCACTCTTGATACGTTCTTTCAGGTCGTTTAAATCCTGTACCTTGGTTTTGTATACTGCAGCCTTTTCAATCCGCCATAAAAAGATAGCTAAGGCCGTAAAATTCGTAGAGCAGGATAGTCGCGAAATCAAGCCATTCCGGTCGACCAACTGAACTTCAAACACACTGTCCAAGAAACTGTAGACGAAAATCCCGTATGTACACCGTTCTGCTGGAAAATGACATTGGGTTGAAGGTTTTCGATCTGTGGGACGACAATATTCTGCAGCAGATACAAGCAAATGTTCGCATTGATAAAGGTTTTCCAAAAGAAAAACGAACCGAAAACGAGATTGTGCCTTAGCCATCGCCAAACCGTGACTTTAGTCTTCCCAGAATCGAAACGTGCACGAAAATTCATTTACATTTGCCCAAAGCAGTTTCGAAAAGCCACACTACATAAGGAATGCTAAGCCAATTCTCCTTGTTTAGACCTCCCGCTACAAATAAGTCTCCTTTCGCCCCTTGAAACTTTGGTCCGGTTCTCCTTTGCGTAGCACAAATAACGCCTTGCCGGAGCTTAATATCAAAGCAACCATCTTCTGAATCTAATTTTCGCAACTCTGACTTTCTGCATTCCAAGGTAATTAACAAAACATTTCTTTTTAAATCTGTATGAATATAGGTATATAAAAGTGATCTCTCTCCAGTTCTCCACATTTTAGTTTTTGAGGGTATCGAGGCGGCAACTCGGCATTAATTTAAAATCCGGATTGCGAATTTGTCCAACCCTTTGCAACCTGAAATAGACTCTTTTCCGTCCGTCAGTCATTTACTGCATTTTACACTACCATGAAGTTCAGATATCAGTTCTTTTTCCGTTTATTTTCTTGCTGGCCACTATAGCAAGGCATTGTGTTAACACAGAACATATTTTACTTAATCTAAGAAGTCTATATACTTGCACCAAATGGCGTCAAAATTTTCTGCGCTCTCCAAACAGAAATGTTTAAATAGCTGCCTGGGTTTACGAAAGCTGCGAGAAAATAATTTCTTTCCCCGCTTCCAATCTTCAGTGCCAACTATATACCTTTCACTGGTGATAAAAGCCTCCTTCTAGTCCTCTTTTCTCTGCTTCATGACCCAAGGCATGATGGGAAAGGGCTAGTCCCCTGACACGGACAACTTACCAATGGATAGAAACAAGTGATTCAAACATCTCTCTCTCTCTCATTTCTTGAGTTCGTCGACATTGGTATAGCCCTTTCAGCAGGTACTTAATCAGAAAGGATAAGTGTCAGTAATCTTCTTAAATGATCGCTTTGCTTAATAAAGCTAAGGAAAAAGCAACGCTTTCCGAAGCTTACGTTCACTCGTTCTAGCTGTGTTCGACCCACTTCTCGGACATCGAATAGATTCCTTTGAGCTAATTTCAGCCCATTTTTCTGAACCCGAGTTAATTCCTTGCGGCCGATTAAAAGGTTAAGTTGTCGACTGAACAACTAAAACGTGCGCGTAATTTTGCTTTATTAATTAAACATGGCAGAAATTGCTGAAACAATATCTGAGGACAAAAATGGCGTGGAATGTGTATCTAATTTATCCTTTAATGAAAATTAGGGAATATTATTGTTTCAAAATTTCTATAACAGAAGTATGGATAAATTCAAAAACGAAAAACATTTTTCAAGGAATCAGCTTGCGTTACTTTTTTCTGCATATGATGAAAATGTTTCTCATGTCCAATTCTTTAGCCGTGATACATATGCATTTTTTTCGAATATATTTCTGCCGCTGAGAAGAAGACGGGTGATGAAGTGCTAATTTGAATCGAATTGAAGGATGGCAAAATGGCTTCATGGAGGGAAAATGTATGATTTCGGAGGGAAGTTTTGAGAACATCTATCAGGAAGTAGGTTTCAATATATCCGTGCACTTTAATGAAAGGCTGACGACCGTTTGAGAATTCAGCTTCCTTCCACTGTGCTCTTCGTTTATGTCAACGGAAAATAAATTTTGCCGAATCCCATTTATTACTCGCACAGATATGCTTCCCTTTCTTTCTTGATTTTTTCCTTACCCACCTGCGCTAAATTTCAGGTAAGTTCGTTCATTTTACGCTTCGTTTTTAATAGATTGGAAAACATTTTTTTTTTACTTTTCGGATATCTGCTGATAATTTAACGAACTAAGATTTGATGTTCTTGTCCAGATATTATGTGATAACAGGAACTTTATTTTTCACTTACCGAGATGTTTGTCCAAAAAAGAAACCTGAAGTATCTCCTGACATGAATCGTAATCGTAGCTCTCTATGTTTACTCTATGTTCAACGTGATCGTGAAGTAAAATTCCCTGCTTCGACAGACACGAAGGCAGAAATCGTTAACCACTTGATTCTCGCTTTGGTTGGAGTAATAAAAATTAAATTTCCGACACCTTACGGAAACTTTAGTCAAAGTTTAAAAGATAGTGAAATATTTGTTTGGGGTGAACTAAACTACTTTTATGACCGTCAAGAGTTATAAAGAGTTGTCCATCCATAAGTTAGTGGGGTTAGTTCTTGAAAAGGGACAAAACCAGCAACGTTGGGCAGGCGAACTACTATTATCTTGCATTATCCAGGACTCGAATTCGGGCTATTAGCCAAATATATAATTATTCGGCTATTAGCCAAATACTCGGGCCTTCGAACGCTCGGCCACCAGAGCGACCTAGTGTGATTGTGAACGCCTGTTTTTTCTCTCTCTTCACGATTTAATGACGTCTAAGGCTATAAACAATCGATCTCTCTAATTTGGGACACTGGCTGGAGGGATGGGAAACATCCAGAGCTTTAGAACACACACATCAGCTATGACTTATCCGGAACTAATGTGAACTAGGGGTTTATCCAGAAACTTTGTATTCGGAGTCTGTTGAAAACTTTTTCTGGGGTTTTAGAATAAAAGTGCCATAATCTGTTTTTTTCCCTTACTGAGATGTCCCTTTGCTATCTTTAGGCTTTGGTTGTTTTCAATTGCTTTCCTTACTAGTTCACAGTTGAATTTCCTTACGTCTTCAGTGATATTTTTTCGTACTGTCTTGCATAGCTCTATATATTCCACTTTGGAAGTCACATCTTCTTTAGTTGTCCTCATCTCTCTTCTTTTTTGCATCAACATTTTGGTTTTTCCTGATAATTTGTTCACATGCAATTTGTACTTAGACCCAGCTAATTTTGTTGCTGTTTCCATAAGAGCTTTGGTTACTTTTCTGTTAACTTCAGAAATATCCCCTTCTTCCAATGTTAGGCCTTCTAAAGCAGAGAATCTGTTCTTCAGTTCCGAATTTGAAGGTATTATGGTGTTTTTAAGGTTGGTTATGTCAATACATTTTGTTTGTCTTATGAGCTTGCTACGTTCGAGTTTAGTGCTGAGGTGCATCTTACATCTCACCAATCTATGGTCACTGCCTGTGTTGAACTTGTTTAGCACACTGCAGTCTTCTATGACGAATTTTTTGTTACACATAATAAAATCAATTTCACTTGTCGTTCCATTTGGATGTCTCCATGTCCATTTCCTGTGTGGCTTTTTCTTGAAAAAGGAGTTCAAGATGAAAAACCCTTCTGCCTCTGCAAACTCTACGAGAGTATTTCCACGCTGGTTTCTGTTGCCGTGACCGAATTTACCTACTGAAGTTTCATTCTGTTGCCGTTGCCCTATTTTTGCATTGAAATCTCCCATAATTATCTTCAAGTGCTGCTTACCTTTATTATTTAGATCAGGAATTTCCTCATAAAATTCTTCAATTTCTTCTTCAGCATGACTTGTGGTGGGTGCATAAGTTTGAATAATCTGAGCCTGGTATCTTCTCGAGAGTTGGATAACGAGTCGTGCAGCTCTGTCAGAGGAACTTTCAACTTCTACAACTTTATCCTTCAGTTTCTTGTTTATTATAAATCCAACACCACTAGTTCTGCCAGTATCTGTCCCACGATAGTAGAAGAGATGTCCCCTTTTCAGTTCAATGAGATCTTCTCCTTTTCTCCTTACCTCACTTAGCCCGACGATGTCCCACTTGATCCTTTGTAGTTCCTCTTCCAATTCAAGAAGCCTTGAATCAGAAGATAGGGAGCGTCCGTTATATGTAGCCAAGGTCAGCATCAGATGGCAGCCTAGTCCGGTCCTCCGGGGATTCTTAGCACCCTCTGCCTTCATGTCGCACTGGCCGCTGCCTTGCCCAGGTACATTCCAGCTGCCGGAGACTGAGGGCCAAGATTTAAGTTGTGGAGTCATTTTGGAGGGGTTTAGCCATAACTCACCACGCTGGCCAAGCGGGTTGGTGAGTGTGGGATAGCATTTCCTCTAATCCCGATGGTATAGTTATACCGCTATTGGCGGTCGTCAGAGCCCCTTTAGTGGGAACAGGATATATATATATATATATATATATACTGAAGAGCAAAGCTGAAAACTAAGGAAAAACTTTTGAATTTAAAAAGAAAGTTGCAAAATTACCTGAAGATCAAAACGCGCAACGCAGCAGTTATGAAAATTCAGAATTCACATTCTATTAAGAAGAGACCTAAGCAAAAAAATATATTTTTTTGACTCATACCAAGTACAACATAGAAAACGTTATGTATCTACCGGTGTGAGTAAAAGGAGAAAAGATAAAAAATAAAATAAAACAACTGAATGTAGAAAGTGTCGAGAATACTGAGCCTTGGCTTTATCAAGGACCAGCAAAACTCTGCATTTTCCCACTTCCACAAAGACCTAGTTGGAAATGGGTTTCTGCAAAGCCATAGATGCAAGTGATAAGCATACCAAAAATTGTTTAAAAAAATATATATATGTCATGACCTCCGCAGAGTTATATGACCTAGCATTAGTTAACAATTTAGCTTGCATCCATAACTTTCATGGCCCGACCCATGCTCTTCATCTGTTACTATTAAACAGAAAGAAGAAGATTAAAGAGAACTCAAGTTGTGAGAGTGACATAATAATTAGAAATAATGTTCAGCTATAACGAAATGCCAAGTTCGCCTGAGAGAGAATTTAAACCTGAATAGCAATGCAAAAGTATTCCAAATTCTTACATTGCAATCAAAAAAGGAAATATTAATTATTTAAAACTCAGATTTTTGAAAGAAAACTTGATTCTAAAACCCCTTTCTCCACAACTTCTGACAAGACAAAAACGTGAATAAATTAAAGACAATAATTAACTAAAGAAATGCTTTGTGAAAGTTATATGACATAAACAATTAGTTGCAATATGTACAAAGTATTTCAGCAGTGCTTTAAGTGCATAATTAAGTAGTTATTAAGAACTTAACTACTTTGAAAATACAGCGCAATGTAAAGGAACTATGCTTGGCCAGCTGCTGGGCCTAAGTTTCCTAAAAAACGCGCAAAGTTAAAAAGAAAATAAAGAGTTAAAACCCGCAAAAAAGTTAACAGACTAGCCAGCGCCTAAATGCTAAAAAGCAAAAAACAACAGAGAAAAAGTACAAGAATTACAAACATTGAACTTATAAAACCTAAAACCCAAAGACAATGAAGAGAGCTTACCTCTTATGCAACTAAACTTTCTCCACACAAGAGGAAACATGGCTGACCTTTTCCCCAAACGTCCAAACACCTCTGCCACTCCCTAGTAGCTGGGGGCAGTGTGGGTGGGGCTGATGGCCTCCTCACACTGAAAGAAACCAACTCGCGGAGATTTTAACCAGAGAAAAAAATATATATACTTAAGATTGTGGACCTGTATGATCAGAAAGAGCAGAATTAACTCTCCAGAATACATGAGAAATATTATAAAATACACAAGTGGTGTATTTAATAATCTTTGCATGTATTAAATCACCTTAGTGAGCTTCTATAGATTATTCAGAATCTTATTAATTTTAATGTTAGTTTTACTATTTTTAGTATAGCTATTCTAGTGAGTGAATAACTAGTTTTCTTTTTTATTTGTTTTTATTTTCTTTTATAAACAGATTTTTAAGCTTTTTTTGGGATTTTGTCTATATTATTTAATTTTTTATTTTAATAGGACCTTCATATCCATAGCACTAAGGTTCCTTTTAGTAGTTAATAGGCATCCTCTAGCCAACTTCCAAACGGCTTTGATTGGTCAAAATCATATTATTAACTGTGTAGAAAATTAAAGCAGTTCTGCCAACCTTACTCTATTATTCAGAATAATTTTTCTTAAAGTTCTTTTGATGAAAGAAGAAGGAATTTCGTTCTCTAGAAAACTGTCTAATAGTATATTAATGTGGTAATTGAAGTCCAAATTGTTGCTGCAAATTCTTGAAATTCTTAGGACCTGAGAAATTAGAACATTCTCAATTACTTTGGTTGATATGTTATTATTCCAGTGTAGATATTTAATTACTTTGAAAGGAAAATTAACTCTTTTATCAAAGAGGCTAATAGATGGGTTACCTCTGTTGAGCTTAATGCTTAAGTCTAGGAACTCAAGTTCCTGATTACTGTGGTTGGTTTTACATAAGTTAAGAGAGCTAGGATAGATATTATCAAAATCACTCTCTATAACTTCTGAATTATTGATACACAGCAGATCATCAATATATCTAAATGTGTAAAGGTAGTTATCTGAGCAGGTGGAGTGATTTTTAATGAATTTATATTCCTTAAAGAACAGGAATAGATTAGCAATACTCGTGGAGGTTGATGTTCCCATGGGTATACCGTTCACTTGGTTATAGAGAGTATTATTATATAAGATATGGTTATTTTTTATGCAGCAATTGAGATAAGAGTTCCAGGCTCCTACATTAACAAATTGGTTAAGTTTAAATTCTGCATACAGCTCTTTAAAGGTAGTGATTTTATCTGATAGAGGCAGATTAGTATATAGGTTCTCAAAATCATAACTATTAATATCTAAGGGACTTACTTTGAGTATAGTGGAAATTACTTCTGCATTATTATTAATTATCCAAAAATCTCTGTACATCAAATTAGTACAAATTAGTACATCAAATTGTAAAACCAACCACAGTAATCAGGAACTTGAGTTCCTAGACTTAAGCATTAAGCTCAACAGAGGTAACCCATCTATTAGCCTCTTTGATAAAAGAGTTAATTTTCCTTTCAAAGTAATTAAATATCTACACTGGAATAATAACATATCAACCAAAGTAATTGAGAATGTTCTAATTTCTCAGGTCCTAAGAATTTCAAGAATTTGCAGCAACAATTTGGACTTTAATTACCACATTAATATACTATTAGACAGTTTTCTAGAGAACGAAATTCCTTCTTCTTTCATCAAAAGAACTTTAAGAAAAATTATTCTGAATAATAGAGTAAGGTTGGCAGATCTGCTTTAATTTTCTACACAGTTAATAATATGATTCTGACCAATCAAAGCCGTTTGGAAGTTGGCTAGAGAATGCCTATTAACTACTAAAAGGAACCTTAGTGCTATGGATATGAAGGTCCTATTAAAATAAAAAATTAAATAATATAGACAAAATCACAAAAAAAGCTTAAAAATCTGTTTATAAAAGAAAATAAAAACAAATGAAAAAGAAAACTAGTTATTCACCCACTAGAATAGCTATACTAAAAATAGTAAAACTACACTAAAATTAATAAGATTCTGAATAATCTATAGAAGCTCACTAAGGTGATTTACTACATGCAAAGATTATTAAATACACCACTTGTGTATTTTATAATATTTCTCATGTATTCTGGAGAGTTAATTCTGCTCTTTCTGATCATACAGGTCCACAGTCTTAAGTATATATATTTTTTTCTCTGGTTAAAATCTCCGCGAGTTGGTTTCTTTCAGTGTGAGGAGGCCATCAGCCCCACACACACTGCCCCCCAGCGACTAGGGAGTGGCAGAGGTGTTTGGACGTTTGGGGAAAAGGTCAGCCATGTTTCCTCTTGTGTGGAGAAAGTTTAGTTGCATAAGAGGTAAGCTCTCTTCATTGTCTTTGGGTTTTAGGTTTTATAAGTTCAATGTTTGTACTTGTACTTTTTTTCTCTGTTGTTTTTTGCTTTTTAGCATTTAGGCGCTGGCTAGTCTGTTAACTTTTTTGCGGGTTTTAACTCTTTCTTTTCTTGGTAACTGCGCGTTTTTAGGAAACGTAGGCCCAGCAGCTGGCCAAGCTTAGTTCCTTTATATTGCGCTGTATTTTCAAAGTAGTTAAGTTCTTAATAACTACTTAATTATGCACTTAAAGCACTGCTGAAATACTTTGTACATATTGCAACTAATTGTTTATGTCATATAACTTTCACAAAGCATTTCTTTAGTTAATTATTGTCTTTAATTTATTCACGTTTTTGTCTTGTCAGAAGTTGTGGAGTAGGGGGTTTTAGAATCAAGTTTTCTTTCAAAAATCTGAGTTTTAAATAATTAATATTTCCTTTTTTAATTGCAATGTAAGAATTTGGAATACTTTTTGCATTGCTATTCAGGTTTAAATTCTCTCTCAGGCGAACTTGGCATTTCGTAATAGCTGAACATTATTTCTAATTATTATGTCACTCTCACAACTTGAGTTCTCTTTAATCTTCTTCTTTCTGTTTATTAGTAACAGATGAAGAGCATGGGTCGGGCCATGAAAGTTATGGATGCAAGCTAAATTGTTAACTAATGCTAGATCATATGACTCTGCGGAGGTCATGACATATATATATTTTTTAAAACAATTTTTGGTGGGCTTATTACTTGCATCTATGGCTTTGCAGAAACCCATTTTCAACTAGGTCTTTGTGGAAGTGAGAAAATGCAGAGTTTTGCTGGTCCTTGATAAAGCCAAGGCTCAGTATTCTCGACACTTTCTACATTCAGTTGTTTTATTTTGTTTTTTATCTTTTCTTCTTTTACTCACAACGGTAGATACATAACCTTTTCTATGTTGTACTTGGTATGAGTCAAAAATATATTCTTCTTTTGCTTAGGTCTCGTCTTAATTGAATATATATATATATATATATATGCTAAATCCCTATATCTATTGACATAGGGATTTTGCATATACATGTACGTAGATTGTTGAAAGAAGGAGAACAGTCAATACCTAGATTGTACCTATATTGTGGAAAAAAGTCAGTACCTAGATTGTGGAAAGAAGGAGAACATGAGTTATGGTCATCCTCCCGTAGAACCAGTTACCCAAAAGGAGACAAAAATATAGTATGTAGACAAACGTATTCGGTTATCTAGGTCGCGGGGGAAACGTGAATATACATATTAGCTGAAATAAGAGCATAGTTGGACTATCTTTGGCCCTCATGGTTACAGCAACCCTTCTTGGCATGCTTTCCAAGATATGCCAGTATGTGTGTACCGGGATTTTCCTCCGTTCTTTCTGCAAAGTTTCTGCCACATCTGACGTAGAAGAAGCTCATACCTGTAGAGATCAGATTCGCAGTTCCAGCTCGTTCACAAGACACATTATTGGATATTGATCAGAACGTTTGGCTGACTAATCCATGACTTGGGCGTCTTGCTCCTCAAACCTGGCCTGGACAGATATGGCAATGTGTCAATTCACTCGATTTTGCTGAAAAAGCCTGGAATAAGGATGCGTTGGTCAGTGTTTATAAAAGCAAAATTGTTCAGTATGTTTCCGTCCGTGGCGACAGTTAGGCTGGAAGGCACCACAACCAAAGGATCACGTTGTTCCCAGCAGAAACAGCCTCACACCATCATAAAAACATCTCCAAACATAACTGTAGAGACAATGTAGTCAGCTTTACAGCGTTTTTCATTGCAAACGTCACACCCAAATGCTTGCATTCCAAGCGAAGGAGTAGCGGGATTCGTCACTCACAGGACCCTCTTCCACTTTTGTGTTATCCACGAACTGTGACTGAGGCACAACGGAAATCTTCATTTGACATTGGGCGCAGCAGATCCAGCATGATCCCATTGGGCATGCAGTTCCCGACGGACCGTTCTGGTGCAAATATCTGTTCCAGTTGCTTCTGCGATGTCGTTAGTCAGGCCTGTGGGAGATGACGCGCGTGCCATATTCGCATTCCGTAGTAAGCTTCATTTGACGCTGTCATTCTGTTTATGCGTCCTGCTAGAGTGCTGCTTCGGTGTAGTGACATCATCTGCTCTTCATTAATGAAGATCATCAACGACAATGGATTCTGGGAATCCCAGAAGAGCAACAATACTAAACACTTTGTGCTCACTGAAGTGGAATACGACTGCCACTCATCTTTCGGATCCCGTTATTTCAACTCCGGGTGGCATAATCGTTTTAATTTCGGTCTGACAGGTAGGTGTGCCAACGCTCCCTTTCTTACAGAGCACTAAATACACCCCGCACATGCTCGTCAGGTTCCGCAAACGCCCGTTTATTTTAGGTAGGTGTGTTAACGCTCCTCCTCATATCGAACACTCAATGCTATCCGCGCATGCTCGTTGGTTTCAGAAAACGCCCGTTATTTGCCTATGGGGAGGTATCTGCGTACTTTTGCCTACAAAGTGTTTTACGAATCTTAATGACTGTGCAGATATATAGTGTACATAAGGTAAAGATGTTGTACTAAAACGATTTTTATGTACCTTGTATGGGAAACATACCTGATATCTCAAATGCAGCTTGTGGAGTAAAATATGTTGTATCTTTAAAACGCGCATGGTCTGAGAGGTGTGCCGCTTTTCCTCATAATTTCTCATTCTACTCACCCGGCAGGTATTATTTTTAGAAGTAGCAAAGCTCGAATTGAAATTAAAATGGCTATAACGTAGTATCTTTTGCGTGATATTGTCGTTATGGTAAGTCTAAAACCATTAGATAAGAATACGATGCAATAGTTCCTACTTAAACTTTTGCGGCCAGACGAGACATAGACAGAAGTCAACTTACGGTAATTCTTTCTTTATTCCAACACTGTTTCGATAAAACATGACAACATGGCTCTAGAGTTGTTGATTTCACATTTAACTTAACAATCGAACGTCTATACACATCCACCCACATCCGCAACTGTTATCTCGTCCTTTTATCAATCGTTCTTATCTCATACATTCATACGTCACGGTCACTCTGACCTTAAATGTGTTGCCAACAGTATTCTCGTGAGAGAGAAGATGTCACGTTACGTTTGGAAGTATAACGGAGAACAAACTCAAATTTGTATAGGAATAGAAACTAAATTTGAAATTTGTGTTAGAATATACGTCACATGGCTATCGCGGATTTTTGAAATGGGGAAAAAACAAGCGCGATTGTTCAGCGTATCATTTTGTCTAGTTAGGAACTACGCTTGTGTAAACAAGTATGTGTGCCAGATTGCATATTAGTTTGAATGTGGAAAAATACAATTACTCTTCTGCATCTGATTTCTAAAAAGAAAAAAAAGAGAATACAGGCAAATTATTTGTTTCGGATTTTAACTACCACGGTTGGCCTATAAGCACTCGTCCGCCACTAATTTAGGGCATGTAGCCCTGGGCCTATTAATTTCCGCTAAAATTAATAGGCCCAGGGTTACGCAATCTCATAAACATCACTGAATAAAGCTACTCTTCACTGCAAACGAGCGAGTCTTCACTTCAGCTGGTAATTTATTTGTTTCATCATCGAAAGAAAATATAATTAAAACCCCGAATCTTCTAAATTTCGTCACAAGCGAAGGCATAACGAGCCCACGCGACAGAGACATGATAAAGACTCTGTGAACAGCCCTGTAATCTATTAAGTGTGATTAAACAAATAAATTACAAGCTAAAGTGAAGACCCGCTCTTTTGCAGTGAAGTGCAGATTTATTCAGGGATATGTATACGAGAAAAGTGGCATGAGTTTTGTCCTGATTTCTTTGTTTCTTTATATTATTAAGACACTCATATGTTCTTGCGTATGCTTTAAGGCTCCTTCTACGGTTACTAAATTTCTATATTCCGAATTTATTTCTCATTCAATCCTCTGTCTTCGTCCCGGGTATTCTCTGCACCTCTGTTTTCCCTCTGACTGAGAACACACTCCCTCCTATAGAGAAAATATCATCTCCTTTTTTTCATTGAAGCTCTAGATACGAACTCCTCGTGTTCTTCCTCCTCTCAGAAAAGCGAAGGCTTAATTATTATTGTCTCCTAGTTCAATTGACCCTTTCTGTGACCTAGGGTCAGTTCAACTGCCAACTTGGCTCCATCACACCTCTCGTTACGCAAGTTAGACCCATCGTGAGAAAACTATCATTAAAACCTGAAGATGTGAGAAAACTATCATTAAAACCTGAAGATGTGAGAAAACTATCATTAAAACCTGAAGATGTGAGAAAACTATCATTAAAACCTGAAGATGTGAGAAAACTATCATTAAAACCTGAAGATGTGAGAAAACTATCATTAAAACCTGAAGATGTGAGAAAACTATCATTAAAACCTGAAGATGTGAGAAAATACTCTGTGCTTGAAATACTCTGCCTCGGTATAAAACGAGATCATTGATTATTTCCTCACTGTTTAATAAAGTAACTAAATTGATGTCCCCCTGAATTCCTCGGACGGCAATGATATCCTGAAGTGAAGCACGGAGATCACTCCGTGCTTCACGTTCATTCGCTCTCATGAACACGTCTAGCTGAAAACTGGGGAAAGGGGCCAGTCTCAATGTTTTAGCTAAAACACTAACGAAAAAAGAAAAAACATCAACATATAATACATTCAAAAATGTTATTGATGTTAATTTCCACTCCAGTGTTACCCAGCCGCTTGTTCCAGGCGAAGGAGAGAAGGTGCCGTCACGCTGGTCGAGTGGTCAAACGCATTGGTTTTGTGTCAGTCGTCTGAGGTAGGCCCGGGTTCGAATCTTATTAAGGCACGAATGGTGTATTTGTCTTACGAAAGTGACTGTTTCCCGGAGCCAGTGGTTCAAATTAGGGACGGGCGACTACGTAGGACAAACACAACATCTATGCTTTACCCGGTTTCGAACCCAGCCGAACTTGAACGGCTCGCGAGAAGCAGCTAGCGACTCCATGGCAGAAAGAAATAATAATATGCATTTTATTTTGAAATGGAAAAGTCAAGTGCAGCGAAGAAGCTGCATTAGTATCAAACATAAAAGTGCGACGAAAGATGTTAAACCGGCGAATATCTGCTGTTTCCTGTTATCCTTTCTGTTTTCCGTAAAATTGCTAAACGGCGTCCTTCGAATCTGTTCAAAATAACACATATCCGAACATTTAAATTTTGTATCTTTGTCTTGATGGAAAGCATAGATTACTTTATTTATGGTATGACCAATTATTTCAGAAAGAGAATGTTTATTATCTCCGAAGAAATTAACAAAACGATGCAAAGATATACTTCAGGCGAAGTCAACAAAACTTCCATTAACTTATCTGTTATTCAAAGGGCGAAAGTTAAAAATAACACCGTAAAGTTTTCCGGCTCAACGTTTCTTTAAGATTATCCTTCACACTTCGTTTACTTCCGTTACCCGAATTTGTGCTGGTACTTCGCTTTCAGAAACTATAAATACCTCACGACAGCTGAACAAGTATTTTGTTATGACAGAAGTCAGTAATTCATATCTCTGCAATAATAAACCTTCTTCATGAAAAATGGACAACATCGGAAGGAAAAACATACTGGGTTCTTATTACGAAGCATGTTCTGTGGATATGCTTGTGCTGACGACATTCCGGTCTCTTCTCTGTGAAAAAAAGAAAACAAAATCGACCAGGAAGTGCATTAGTCCAAGCCATGGATTCCTGCCTTTTGAGCATGAAAAAATACACCCGTACACAGAGAAAGCAAGAATAACTAAAGGATGTCGATGTGATGACCGGGTTTGTGTATTTCGTGGTTTCTGTGTTTCGCCAAACTTTACTTACTTTTACCATTGTGATTTCAGAATGCAAATCACGTAAAAGCTTTCACCGGTTAACCTTCTAAGTGCACGATTTAAAATTAAAATATGCCAAATAAAAAAAGCAAAATCTTCTGATGTCACTTTTTCGGTCTAAACGTGTGATGCAAAGCATAGTTCGTGGGGAAAAATGACATTTATTGTTCCATACCTCGCTTAAGATCATTAATCTATTCCAATTCATCATCCAAAGTGAAATAAAATATGCTTTAGAGTTAAAAATTCAGATGATTCAGAGAGCATTGATCAAAAAACTCAAGATTTCTATTCTTGTGCGACGTTATTTCGCTTTTGTGTTTAATTACATTATTTGTGTTGCAAAACAATCAAAAATTTCAATGGGTGCCTGAGCCTTAGAACACTCGTGTTGCGGAGCATATGTAACAGTGCATAATAATACAATTCTATAAAAGTTGGAACACCATATAGTAAATCACATTCATGGACGTATTAAATACTGACGTGAGAAAGGAGCTTAATATGCACGAGTTTTCAAATGCGTGGATTCTGTATTTATATCAATTATCATAACTTAATTCGTAGCCCAAATGGAGAGTGCTCCTCATTCAGCGCCCAAATCGAGAAAATTTCACGGGAGTTCTGGAGTGACTTTTCAGAATGGGAAGCATAAGGAGAAGCATGCAGGGGTTGGACAAAATAATGTGATTACCATGATCATAGCGGTTAAAGTTATTCGTGTAGACCACACTGAAGAAACAAACGTTGTGATTATTTTTTGTGTATCTTTTCTTTGTATATATTCTTTAGGTTGTATGCTAGTGTAATGCAAGTTGAGATCAGCAGAGGATTGTAGTAGCGGCCGGTGAAATGGGTGACCTGTTAGACTTCCAAAGAAGACAAATCGCTGAACCCCGTTTTGCAGGAGTGTCCGTAACCATAACGGCCAAATTATGTGGTGTTTCAAGAGCAACACTCTCCACAGTCATAACCGTTTACACAAAGCGTGGTACGACTTCATCGGCGGAGAAGAATAGTGGTCGAAAACCGAGATTGGATGAGAGTGACCGTCAAACACTACCATGGATTGTGTCCAAATAATATAGAACTACTGCAGTAAAATTTAAGCAGAACTCAGTAACCATTTGGAAGACACTGTTTCCACAAAAACAGTCCACAGAGAAATTTACAAAGCCAAAATGCATGAAAGAGCGGCAATTTCTAAACCTTTAATCGCGGAAACCAACGCTACAATGAGAAAAAGATGGTGTCATCAGCATAAAACCTGAACAGCTGATGACTAGAAACACGGGATATGATCCGATGAGTCCTCATTTACCCCACCAACAGGTCAGCCTCAGTTTGAGGAGCACCAATATGAACTTCAACATCTGTCCTTGCCAGCTCAGTCAACTAACTTGTACATCATCAAACCACTGCGGGTAGCTTTGGAGAGCACAGTTAGAAGTAGATTCCCTCCTCCTACATCTCTGAAGTAACTGGCTCATGTTCTGATAGACGAATGGCACAACATTATATTGGAGACTATTCAAAAGATGTATGAATCTATTCCAAGAAGATTAGAAGCTGTAATAAATGCAAATGGTGGTCCAACACCTTATTAATAAACACATATAGCCCTTTTACCAGGTGTTCACATTACTCTGTGCAACCACTGTATGTGAAACGTCAACAAAATCGGAAGTAATACATTACAGAGAAGAGATGCCTCCGTAAAGGAATCATTCGCATTTAAGCTAGTGGGGAGAAAATCTCTAGGAAATTCTTGTTCACTACTCATGGTATCGAATTTGGATTTAGGTATCTTCCAGTGAGTCTCTAAATTGTCGGTTATATCTTTGACAACCACAATGAGTGTTTTCATGGGAAATTTTAAAGTTTGCATTTTTTTATCAAACATTCCTTGGAATATCAATATTTCAATGCTATCCTCACCTTCTTATGTTATGAAGCTGTTCACTGGATTTTTTTAGTGTCTTGTCGCGTGGGTTCGTCAGGCCTTAGCTGGTAAAGTAATTAAGAAGTTCCGTGATTTTAGTTGTTTTCCCCCGATGATAAAAGGAATATAGCTGGCGAAATGAGAACCACTCTTTTCCGTAATTGTGCTCTTTCTTCAAATTAGTTTTTGGAAAAAGCCATCAAGTTTCTTGTCCCGATTTCTATATTGCATCAATATTATCATTTTTATTGTTTGCCAATTGATCTGTCCCTGTTTATTCCATTAGACTTTACCACGCTGCCAAGTTCCCGCTTCCAAATTAATTTCTACTTCGATGTTCTATTTTGAACATCAGAAATAACTTTTCAATTTTTTTTTTGCGGGATCCGAAAACTTTCTACATAAAATTATCGAATCTACGTCCCCTTCTTCGAACCCTAGATCAAGACACCCTCCGTTTTCTTCTCATTTTTACGAAAAACGCGGTCTACTTCCGTTTGCCTCACTCCTTCACTTGAACAATTTAAACTATTGCTGAAATCTTCATTACTGCAGAGTTCACCGCTCTCGTAAAAATTCCCTCTTTAAAACTTAAAGTTGTAATCATTAACGGCTGGTTGCAAACTAGTAAAGGGGCATCTCGAAGCCTCTCCAAAAGCATTAGCGAATAGGGAAATGATTTTAATTTGTAAGATGTCATTCAAGAAAGATTGTTAATGCTAACTTTGGACTGAAACCAATGATCCCAAGGTGACACCTATATTTTAATATTAATAAAATGTAGTTTTATCAAAATACGCATACATCACTAGCAACGATTAGTAATGCAGTTTAAAAGATATGTATGATAGTTAGCGTAGATCAGAAGAAAATGCAAACGCAGGTTTGGACACAAAAACAGCCTACATAATTAAAGCATTTCTTATCAGCACCAGTTTTCATTACGTACTTCTTCAGCGTTCCTTCCGGCAATAAAAGTTTAAGTTCCTTTCAAACTGTATGGTCACAAAAAAACAAAGCTGTCAGAATTTATAATAAGCTGACTCACGCATTATTTATTTGCAAAATCGCTGAAATTTGAAATTTGGCATTTTCCATAAAGGACGCGCTACTGCAATGAGAAGCGTAATTTATCAGTCTGAGACACTAGCCCTGTGATGTTACTGTAAATTCATACCATAAACAGTTTTGAAATACACTGCCTCACAGAGAAAATGCCACACCATGAAGCAATGCTCGAAAACAGACGAAACTGCACACACAGATAGCCAAGTAGGTCCTGAACAAATACTTTAATTGTCACATACAGACAAGCTCCAGTGGCCGAATACACAGGATGATCAATTAGGAGTATGGCCCCCATTTTGGGCCATACGGTGTTGAATCCGACGTGGCATCGAGGCAATGAGAGTCCAAGAAGAGTACTGTGGTATCGTGAACCATAGGGTATTGATCCGAGTCCACAGTTCAGCTTCATTTTGCTTAGGTGGGAGGGTATTCAACCGACGTATTGATACAATCGTGTCCCACAGATGCTCGATCGGCGAGAGGTCGGGGGATCGTGCTGGCAACGGAAGAATCCGCACACCGTGTAAATCATTCAGCCTGATCCGAGCAGTATGCGGCCTAGCGGTATCCTGTTGAAAAACGGCGTTTGGGATGCCTTGCAGATACGGTAGCGCCACGGACCGCAGCACCTCGTCAGCATAGCGGCGTACAGTCAATGTGTCCTTAATGAATACCAGCGGGGAGCGGCTGTTGGCGCTGATAGCACCCTACACTATGATTCCACGTAGCCTGGCCGTGTGGCGGTCCACAATGGCGGGGGAATCCGCCCGTTGGCCACGTCGCCTCCTGACTCTCATACGGCGATCATCCGTGGTGAGACAGAATCGCGATTTTTTGCTGAACACCACAATGTTCCATTCGGTACCCCAAGCAGCTCTGGAGCGACACCACGCCATGCGGTGACGACGATGGCTCTCTGTTAAGGGTAGCCTTCGCAACTGACGGCTGGACAGCAAACCAGAGGCTGCCAATCCGCGCGTCACTGTCCGCGCCGATTTCGGGGCATACGAGCTTCCTCGTACACTCAGCAAAATGTCACCCGTTGTGGCCTGTGGGTCCACTACGGCATGACGTTGGATGCGACTATCGATGAGCTCGGGCGTCCGACACCGTGATCCGGTCTCCCTACGACGTTGCACAGATCCTTCGTTGGATTACTGTCTCCACATGGGACCGAGGGTTGTGGCCTCACGTTGCGTTTCTTCCTCAATACGACTCAAGGACCATCCGGCGGAACGAAGGCCTACGATGTCACCCCTTGTGAACTCATCCGTTTGAAGAAATCGCGTACGACGGCGTCTTAACGGCATTTGCACCCCTTGTTTGTTTTCCAGACACGGTTACAGCAGCACCATTCCCTTCTAGCGGCCGTGACGACGTCTCGACTGATGGCCTCGCAGGTTGGTTGTCCTCTTATATCCCACGCTCCGCTCGTGCGATTGGCCTGCAAATGCAGTGATTAGCATATCCTGTACGTGTGCACCCACCCTGCAATTTGCATGGCGCTGCGTTCACGTCATCGTGGTGTGACAGTTTGTGTGTCAGGCAGTGTTTCTAAAATATAGCCGCACAAAACACGATGGAAAATCTCCTCGCCCTCAAAAAAGTTGACATTTCTTCTCTTTTCTGCTTGGTATTCGTCGCATACTAACGTGCGTATGGTTATAACTTAAAATATAATATTGGTAAACTGAAATCAAAAACTGTAATGTCAGAATGTTGATTTGTAGGACTTCCTACTTAAATGTCCATAACGTAGTGTTTGTTTTCTAAGAACACAACATAAGGCAGAGTGCTTTAGATTCATCTTGATATTTACTTATCATAGAAAACATAAAATTCCAACTATTAGATTTTTAACCCAGTTCGGATATGGGATATATTTAAAGTGAAAGATATCATCATATTGCCATGAGAGTGAAGAAGTTGGTAATTTCTTTACCTTGATATGAGGTATAATGAAAAACATTTCAGTGGTTTCCATGTAAGAAACCTGTCATCTTGTCTTCTGGCTCTAGAAGCAGCATCTTTAAATTTATGGTACTACTCGCAATATCTCCGTTTGGTATGCAAACAATTGCAAGATACATTTGCAGTTCAGTAATTCTAAAATAATGCTTTCGCTGTCAGCCAAACGTGGTCACAGTATTAGGAGGAAGGTAAGGTGGGTCGCTGAAGTGGGAATGGTGCACATAGATGGAGGTCCGAACGACTCAATCACCATATTAGACTATAAGTATCCTTGTACTAACACGGACTGTTAATCGCAGGTTGGCTGAAGCAGATTTGCGCGTTCACCATCAATTGCAACGACTGCTGCTCACGGCAGCACATCGTCAGACAAGCTGCAGTGGTGTCGTGCCTGCTATACGTAGCGAAAGCAATGGAATCGTGTCTCATTCAGCGACTAGTCTTATTTCTGTCTCTGGGCAGACGACCGTTCATTGATAGTCTGAAGACAATGTCGTCAACGGAGTGATCGCTCTGCCATCCGTAAGCGTCATACGGCTCCTCAGTCTGTTGTTGTAGTTTTGAGAGATCTCAATTTCCAAAGCTGTTCACCGTTCGTACGTATGGTGTTTATAACGACTGCATGACGATCCTTTGATAAGATACTGCAGCTCTATTTGTTTCTGTACTTCCGTGGTATCCCTGATGTCCAGTTTCATTAAGATAACCTCCTCCCTGGCACTACGAACTTCAGGAGAAAGTGCCTACAATATGTTAATGTGCTGCTCCATTCAGCGCGGGCCCCAGTCTTCTCCCCAATTGAAAACATGTGGCACGTAATTGGCAGGCGACTTGACGCCTCTGTACGACCCTCTCGCATTTCTGATAAGTTATGGACACAAGTCAATGACGCATGGTCAGCGATACCGCAGGGCACCATTCTGGGACTTCTCCACTTATTTGTTTATATCGGTAGTAAATTTTGTCTCATTTCGTGCATTATTTCGTGGTGTTGCATTTTCTACGCCCAGCAATGTATGTTTAACTATCGCAGAGTCAGTGATGAATTGCATTGCTTTTAACATACCAAAAACAATCCGTAAGGGGGCTCCGAAAGGTCGGGTGGTCTATGGTAGGATTGGAATGAGTTTCAGGACGTGGACCTTATGGCCGTTCTTACCTGGAGCCAATGACATTGAGTTAAAGTTGAGATATTTTTTTCGGTATTTAACGAGAAGGAGAAAGACATTACACCAGATATAAGCAATCGAACGCCATTGGTTTTAGGACATTAATTCCAAGGAAGGTAGCAAGAAAACGTAACAATGTACGGAGAAACGAACACCACCCTCATCTTACCTGGGATTCAAATCCGCACCCAACTCGGATGATTAGCCGAAAATCAATTCTTCTGATTACTCGGTTACCTAGGCGGGATCTGATAATTAACCTCGTCTTAGATGGAAATTACGGGTGTTAAAAAATTGAACAGATGACAGAATTAGTCAACGCCGTGGAGCTTGACAACTTAAACATGGAAGTTTTAGATTAGTCATACGTTGTACATTGAAATCCCACCAGACTTCAAGGCAGCCCGTCTCGTGAAACACATTTGCCGATTTGAGAAGAATTAGTTACCCTAATATTTGCTTTGCGAGCCAAATCTCCATTTAAAGTGTACAGCACGCCACATATGTCAGTTATACATTATGAAATGACCATTGTGCAATTAATAAAATCTTATTACACGAGCCATTGCGATTCAGCTGCGCTAATAAACCTTCTCCAAAGGCCTTGTTTTAAATAATCAGCTAAGCGAGAAACATGTTGGCACCTTTTGATGTTGCAGCAATGTTGTATGTATTACACAACTAAACAATCCTTTGCAATTTACGAATGTTTCGAATGCTTGCATTCTTATCCGGGGACAAGAAGCTGTCCCTGCCTTGCCAACGTGATTCTTCCTCTTTCTACGGGGAAAGCTTGCGGTAGGGAGGAGGCGTCCTGTCAGCCCAGCTGTCATTAAAGTTTCTGACAACGTTTAGAAACACAAGCGAGAAAGACCAGATTCCGCCACCTTTTGTACGAAATGCAAATAATCCGGTGCAAACGAAATACGATGCATACAAACTTAACACAGTCCCAATTTCACATCTAAACGTGACTGAATAATTACCCCAAATTTTAGAAAAAAAGTGCAAGGAAAAACTGCCACCTCTGCAAAAGAAAGTTGCACTGTTTACGGGCGTCTGAATTTTAGATAATGCTGAGGAGTTTTCTTTTATCTGACCTAAAAATGTAACGCACTAAAACCGAAATTTATTTTCGTATTTGTAATTCAACACGATCCCCTGTACAAAGGTGTGCCAGCTAATTAATGAGGAAACCATCTAAATCTTCAGTAAAAAAAGCTTCTACTCAGCCGAAATTTTCGCTAATAAGTTTTCTTTTAAAAATTAGCAATGCTTTTAATACATAATTAAATGCTAAAATTTAATTCTTGTAATTGTTTACCTTCAAGGCCTTCCGTTATTTTAAAAGAATGAGTTTCAGATACTCAAACCAAATCAATGCTTCTCTGTAAAATACTGAACGAACAGTCATTTTGTGTGACTTTAAAAAAGGCTTTACACTAAAAAGTCATTGTGGGTTTCGATGCAGAAATACGTTTATTCCTATAAATTTAAAACGAAATCGATCAGTTATGTTTACGAAAGTAGTTCTTCAAGAATATTAAAGTGCTTTGTATTTCGTATACACTATATGGACAAAAGTCACCGGACACCCCATAAAAAGCAAATGAACGGATCCCCTGCGTTGTTAAGATGGGCGGTATAGCTACAAACGGTATAAAAACAACGATCATATCGCACTGTGAGGTTGAGTGAACATTTCGCTGCGACAGAGAAATGACTTTGAGAAAGGAATAATTGTTGGGTGTTATATTAGTCGGTTGTCCATAAGAAAAACCGTAAGGCGTTTAAACACACCCAAGTCAACTGTTTTGGATGTACTGAACAAGTGGAAGACACATGGCGTGCTGAAGCAGCAAAACGTACCGGCAGACCAAAGAAAATCAGTGATAGAGGACTTCAAAGCCTCAGAAGAGTCGTTACAGCTAATTGACGGAGTATTGCACACGACCTCAGTGTACAGGCGAGTAACAATGCTGGAGCCTCGGTATGTACACGCACCGTTCTCAGAGAACTTCATTCCACGGGTTACCGTAGTCGTGCGGCTGCTCATAAGCCTTTCATCTCCACTCAGAACGCTACTCGTCGTTTAGCATGTTGTAAATAACATTTATCGTGGGCCGTAGATCAATGGAAACGAGTCCTATGGACTGATGAATTCAGATACACAATCCATCAGTCTGATGGCCGTGTATGGATATGGCGGCAGCCGGGTGAACGCTATGTGCCACAGTGTACTGTTCCTACAGTCAAGTTTGGAGCAGGCAGTATACTCATGTGGGGGTATTTTTCATGGTATGGTCCCGGCCCATTGGTTATCGTGGACAAACCTGTTAACCAGCACGTCTACCTCGATATTCTGGACAATTATGCCCTACCAACTCTGTGGCAATACTATGGAACCGAGCCTTGTTGATACCAGCAGGTTAATGCACCGAGTCATAAAGAAAGACTGTCACTGCGTGGTTTGACGATTATCCCGTATCGTGTGTGGACTGGCCAGCACAGAGCCCTGTTCTTAATCCCATAGAGCACCTATGGAATGAATTAGAGCGCCGCATAAGAAATTTGGAAACAAGGCCTGCTACTAAGCAACAGTTAGCGGCAGCATTATGTACTAAATGGAAGCGCATACCTATCGCTGTGCTCCAAAACCTTGTCGAAAGCATATCTCGAAGGGTCAGTGCATGCATTAAGGTCAAAGGTGGACCGACACCGTACTAACGCATGTCAATAAATGATATGTTGTGTTTCTCTTCTAGGTGTCCGGTGAGTTTTGTCAATATGAAGTTTATGTACATACACAAAGAGCAAAAGCATTTTAACTGCCTGCCTAATATGATGCTGATCCTTCAGTGCCGAAAAAAAGATCTTTCGATGTGAGGCATGGAAACTATATACATGATTTTTCAAGGTATCTTGTGGTACCTGGTACCAATCCTCGTGTTCCGCGAACCATCCTCGAACAGCCCAAGCAATGTGGCATGTCGTATTATGTTGTTGAAAGAAGGCACTACTAGAAGGGAATGCCGCTGCCATGAAAGGATATACCTGGTCTGCAATGATGTTTAGTTAAATCGTAGACGTCGTGGTTTCCTGCGCATAAATGGTTGGACCTACGGTTTCCCAGCAGAACATTTCACAAAATATTACGTTTCCTCCGCCGGCTCGTTTTCGTCCTACGAGGCATCCTGATAACAACATTTATCCAGGTAAACGACGCACACGTTCCCGGCCGTCTACATGGTGCCACAGAAACGAGATTTATCGGACTACACTACCTTCTTCCCATCATTCAAGGCCCAGTTTTAATACGCTCGCGTGCACATTGTAGGCGCTTTGGACGGCGAGCCGAGGATAGTATGGGCCTTCGGAGTGGCCTGAGGTGAGGCTACGCAGCTCCATTTTCAGCTGGGTGCGATGTACTGTGTGTTGTGACACAATATTTCCGCCACCAAATTTCAAATTTCCAGACCGTTACACCACATTGTCCTATATGTTGGCTCGTACCATACGCGATAGCCGTCGCTCACATCTAGCATCGATAAACCGCAGTCGGCCGGCAACTTGCCGGTGGTTCGTGGTTTCTCTTTAATCGCACCATTTTTTGAAGGTACTCACCACTGTTGACCGTGATCACACCACTAGCCTTGTAGTTTTAGAAATGCCCTGACCTAGTCGTCTGACCATTACAATTTGGCCTTTGTCAAACTTGATTAAGTTAGTTGCCTTTCACGTCTAAAGAACAAGAATAACACTAATTAACAGCGCTCAGTGTAAAGTGTTATTATACCGTTTCGTGCTTTTCACGTGTTATGTTTTTTCCCTGCAATTGCTCCGATTTGTATAAAGCCATGGGAGTCAAAGTGTTTTGGCTCTTAGGTCTGCATATCACAAAGCTGTTTTCTGTGTTTCACGGGTTGATTCTTCAAAGCAAGCTCACCTGTAAGTTCCAGGTTACTGGTGGTATACGATTTCACTTGGTGTTGATGTATCAAAAGCTTCCATTTTCAGCAATTCCTTCTTCACTGATATCAGTTACACGTCTAATTGAAAACCGTTTGTTCATACCAATTATTCTTTTCTCTTTCAGGCATTCCTGGATCTGGTCCTCTCATTGTTTCCTAGGCCTTCCCCTATCTTTTTTTCCTGTCGCTCGTGTGTCATAAATTCTCTTAGTCAGCACGTCATCAATAACACTTTGAACTTGGCCAAACCATTTCAATATATTTGTCTCAACACTACTACCAACATTTTGCCTCACATATTACACATCTGCAACACATTACATTCCACATATGATCGCAATGAGTGTGACTACAAACCCATTGAATACCCACGTTTAGTCAAACATTCCTTTATTGTTTATGAATGTGTTACATACGGAATAGAAAAGCGATTGTGAGCACAGCTAAAAGTTCGTTTAGGCTTTTGCTTTAGATATCATCCAGCATGCTACTTGTCGTCGACGTTCTCTCTCTATGTCTCCAAATTATGAAGGATGATTACTTGCAGCCCTTAGAAAAATTGTGGTTCCAACATGCTCTCTCTGTGCCTCCAAAGTGGCTCCAAATTATTCAGAATGATTGCTTACAGTCTTTAAAAAAACATTGTGGCTACAACCTCCTTTCCATGTGGCTCCGAAGTGGCTCCAAATTATGATGGGTGATTGTTTACAGCGCTCAGAAAAAATTGTGGCTCCAACCTTCTCTTTCTCTCTCTCTAAATTATAAAGGATGATTGCTTACAGACGTTAAAATCGATCATCTTAGTCGTTCAACGCCAAAAAAGATAGATACTTGCCAATATCACCATGACTTTGAGTTTGTTTCTTGCACAAATGTTGTCACGTCTCCGTCAGAGATTTTCTTACTGAACGGTACATTACTTCTCCCAACAACTTATACGTTCTGACAACGCTGATAGTGATTCAAATGAAAATGAAAATCTAAGTCGAGAGTCTGTAGTGTCTAGAGATGAAAAGCGTCTTATAGATATATGTGGAGGGATCAATAACTTGTAGGTGGAGATTTCTACGTTTGTTACGTGTCATCCGATAAATTACGGCTTGATCATTGTCAACTAAAAGTGTATGGGTGACTGCAGACAAACCAGCTGATTCTTTTCACACTTGTCTTTTACTTCAACTTAGTTATTTATTGCCTTCTGTGTTCAAGAGGTTTAACTACGGGAAATAATTAATTACCTAACAATAACTTCTGCAAAATCTAACACCGTTACAATACCTAGTGCATGCCCCGTACTTGGTGTTCGACTTGCACTTTCTAGAGGATGTGAAGTCATACGTCTTGATCCAGGTGTTCAGATGCGCAGGATTCTGGCCACTTTCCCTGGCTCATATCAAAACGGAGCATGGGCAATGTGTTTGTTCTACTGCGCAATGATGTTCCCCATTCCCTGTAATATATTTCAAAGATGCTGCTCCTTATACATTACATGCTCATGTGCGTCGTGAAAATTCGAAACTCACACGTACAAAATATGAAGTTAGTAACTGCAGTTACTCAACTTTTAATTCTCTCTCAGATCTGAACTTACCTTCCACGCAATTCAGATTCCACTACAGACGTACCTAACAGTGCTGCTAGTATTTCTTCCACAACTATTACCTCTTTTATTCACTAGAATGCATGTAGCTATAAGTTCATTGTATGAGTTATAAAAAAATGTTGGTGGTTTCCGTCGTTCTTGGTTTGTGACGTTCTTGAAAACTGGTTCCTAATGAAGTGTCCTTGTATAATTGCAAGTTAGCAGTGACAGTTTTCGTAACAATAAAGCAAAAGGCATTAAGATAATTTCGCTAAGTGCTCGTTAGTGACTTAGAGTTCTGTGTTAATAGCTGACAAGTAGCCACAAAGACTGTTTTTTTAGGTAAAAAGTATTACTTCTTGGAGTACACTCATTTCTTCTTTATTGTTTTTTCAGTTTGAATCATATACCTCAGAGCAACTTCAAACGCCTTCTGCACATTTGTTTGGCAGTTATCTCATATGTTCTTTTTCGTACTTCCAGGTATTGCCCAAATTTGTGCATGGCAAATTAATCGCGTACACGGCAATATTCAGATTTTCAAAGGACTACGGTCCAGTCCGGTTTGTTAAATAATCAAAATTGAGTCTCTTTGTTGTAAAATGTTCAGGCAGTTTGTACAAGAAACATTTCGTTTTCGCAATTAGATCGAACTATTATGGCACTGAGTTGATTGCTTCATTTATTCGTCTTCTTTTGTCATTACACCAGAGTTTCTTTAATATAATTATCTCAGTGAACTTTCAAGGCATTTGGCTGCAGTGCTATGTTGTGAAATATTTTTCGAACAAAATGTACGAATATAAGCAATTAAAGGGTATCGTTTGAAAATGATTTTTATTGAACATTAAATATAACATAAACACATTTCAAATTTACATACATCCAAAACTCCATATACTTTATTTTTAGTTACAATACTATTATAGGGAGTGAATTTTTAAAACATAGAAAAATATAATTCAGAAAATTAGCGTTCGTGCAACGACAGATTGAAAAAGCAGAAGTTGCGAATGAGCCAAAGAGAAAATTTAGCAAAATAGCAGAGCCAAAAGGCAATCACTGTGGAATTGATTTGTCATTTAAATCCTATTCCTAGGTGGTGTTAGTCTTGTTAATCATCGTCTTGTTAAGGTAGGGATGTTCTCAAATATAGAATAGTTGATTGATGCTTAGTTATTTCTGTCTCGAGATTTTAATCCTCTTTGATAAATCGAGGGAATGCCAGACAGAGTATAGAACAATCCGAGCATCGAATACACGTTTTCTACGAACACGAAAAGACCCAAAGAATGACGTAATGGTTCCGTCAACGATGTACCTTTATCGTTGGAGTTCTGAAAACGCGTCATACCACCAAAAAAAGAACGATGATGAATGCGTCTCACTTCCGGTAGAATGGTTGTCATTACGGAACAAAATGGGATTTTTCCTTTACAATATTTTGTTCAGGTTCCTCGAATTTTTTTTCAAGTATCTTCCCAGACCACTTTTCATTCCAGCCGGATTCGATTAAATGAAGAAAATAGACTTTGAAATAAAAAGGGTCCTCACATCTTGGAAGAAATGATGAGTGGAAGGAATGCCGGGGAGCGTGGATAGGGAAGACGGGGAAGAATGGAATAGAAAGAAGGTGCACTTTGACGTCTGACAGGTCACCTAACTGCCCGGGACGTTGTACACGACACGCCGAACTGAGAGCTAGAGATTTCTCCTCCTCTGTGCCTCACTCATATTTTTCTCGCTTCTTTTTCTTCCTTTTTTTTTTTTCGCGGACTTTATGATTTTATTATTTTGATAGGGAAGAACTCTTGTACGTGAGCTAAATTGTATCATCGTTCATTTCGAGCCTTCAGGAAAAGGGAGCCAAACGAAAAAAAGGGAGAAGGAGGTTGATCAAAAAAAATCGAAATCATTTTCCAGCGGCGAGAAGCAAGAACACGCACGTGCAATGACTTTAGAAGCTGCGGCCACTGACTCGAGAAAATCTGTGGGATGAATACAATGCTGAAAAGGTGAAGGTAGCTCAAAGCCGAGAGTGAAAACAGGGAATGGAAAAGCATCAAAACGTTTCTTAGCGCTTTAACAAGCCGTGGCTATTTCTGAAAGATATTGCGTTCTGATATTTAGGAACTACTGGCTTTAGATCAAAGCTTTGTTCTCTCAAGAACTTGCGTTAACACACAAAATGCCATGAAGATGTCTTCAAAAGATATTTGTATAATTGTAGTTTTATATAAAATCATGCCGTCAATTACAACTCAACAAATTTTTAATTTGCGTTTAGTAAGAATCCTTATTAAGATAGTACAGCAAGTCCATTTTCTGATATAAGTCAACAAAATGCATGGACATCAAGCTTTCTCCTGCCAAGGGCTGGCTTCCTGAAGACAAATATCATTAATCTTGAGGAAGTCAGTATTTTTGTGGGTGAAACATTGGCGCGTGTGCATTTTATTAACTTACCCATAAATTGATTACTCGTTTTATTGGTGAATTTGGTGCAGTAACGTTTTTCCTTTTTTTATTTATATTCAAGAATGCTTCATGCTACTTTACGGAGTCTAATGTAATGGAAAATTTTTACCAATTTCTATCCATCAAAATTTACAGAATACCAGTATCGCTATACTTTGCGAAAGTAAGGAAGAATCGAAATTTCATGACACACCTTCAACTTTCAAATGAGATTCATTTTGTGCGTGGGAGGGGGTTAATGACCATTATAAACTGCTGTACGGTAAGTAAGCAGTCGCTCGTCCCTAATTTGGGGCTCCTGGTTTCGGGAAGAGATGAGACCTAGCGCCATTTGGCAGGCCCACCACATTTACTTAACCGGTAGTGGGCAACATCTCGATGGCTAACTAAATTCTTACGCCTCTGACCACACGGTCAACGTGGAGGCTTAAATAGATTTCAGTATTTTATGTGAACACTGGTAGCTTAAATACAGGATACACACCCTGCTCAATGCTCATTATATCAGCCCGAAATTACAGAATCCATGATTTCATTTTTTGAATGTTAAGTGACAAGTCATTTCAATAACCTCATCATAATTTTTCATGAAAACTTCATTAAAACTTTACGTTTTGTAATGTTGAACATTGTACCTCGGAAAGGTTGCTCATCCATAGTTTCAGGCCTAATTCTTTTGGACTGTAGCATTCAAATTTGTTTAACACGCTTGAAAGAATTAATTCTTTCAGAGAGAAAACTGATTTACCACATCTATGCAAACACATGTGAATTCTTTCAACTCAAGATAAGAGTGATTTTATGATTTTTGTAAAACTATGCAAATTTTGAAAGCGTCCGAATGAATCTGTGGCTGCCAGCGAAGAATTTGCTGTAACTCTGGGCTCATTGGTTTTAGCAAGAGTAAGCATCAATTACCTTTTCGTGTATCTTATAAGTTAAAATTGTTACTCTTCTTCATTTGTGGCTTTCCTGAAACATTGAAACAGACCGTTTCCCAGTTTTCTGCCAGCCTTGGTAATGAGGGAGGATGGAAACTCTCCTGTTTCGCTTCTGACCGCTATTGCTAGCTGTTCTCCACGCAATCGGCTATTTACGGAGTTTCACGTTTTATGGCAATATGGTTCCATGAGTGAATGGTTAATGATATTATAGCTTTATAGCGTCAGAACTAGTTGCGAGAGTTAGTCAGCACATAGTATTTCTTGCAGCTTGTGGTTTTTATGAGGGATTTCTCACGAGGGATCAAAGCGGTTTTAAGGAGAAAAGTGAGAAAGCGAGGTTGTCAGAGAACGAACTGGAGATCGCAGAAGTGGTCATTTTGTCTTGGATGCAATGAGGAAGAGCCTGCGCTTTTTTTCGAGGAAGGGAGAAGACACAAGATGACTTTGGGTCTAGCGTTTGAAGGAAAAAACCGTTGGAGGTGAGATTTTCTCCTTGCGATGTAGAGTGTTCTCAGTCCGAGGGAAAATACTGGTGAAGAGAATGTCCGATGTAAAGATATAGGCCTGAACGAGAAATAAATTCGGAAATCAGAAATTAAGCAGCGAAATAGCAGTGGAACAAATGTTAAACGATTTATAACGGTGACAAATAAATATAGGAAAATGATTATAAGGATATTAACACTTACGAATATAATTAAATCACAAATTTAATGGTGTTTCTGGGCTTGTTTAGTGAAAGAAAGTGCATCAGTATTTGGCTCGGCAGAACGCAGGCATTCTCAGATCTGGTTCTACATCAACTTTGTTTCTATATTTTGACTTCAGCGAGGTATACGTAGAGAAAGCTCTCTCGCACATGTAATTAGTTGAAAATGTCAAAAGTATTTTAACAGATTTGTCGCTAACGAAAGGATGCTCTGATTTCAACGCAAGAAAAAATGTGTAAAGCTTTTTCACTCTTGAATAATGTTTGAAGTCCAGAATCAGTCGAAATATCGATAAGATAGGTCAGCAGCCAACGACATGAAAGACTAGTCAAATGTATTACAAATCCAATTTAATTTCTTTGAAAATGATAGAAAATACTCCTTAAAAGTCACCGTTAGGGTCTACAAGTGACATTTGATATTGTTTTTAACATTGTGGTCTAAAGTCAGTTCATTTTCTGTCAAAAAGTTGTGTAAGGTGCTGAAATACTCGGTACTGTTGTTCTCAGTAACTTCTTTCCAGAACTTTTTTAGCATTCTTTCCGCTGCATCGTAAACAATGAAAATGATGGCATTTGAACCTTGTAATGATAAATTAAGTTCATTTATTTTCGAAAAGATATCTGCCAAATATGCTATTCTTTGAAACCATGCGTAATCTGCTGTACATGGGTTATACAAGGGTTATCTTAAAGGAAAACAGTTAATTCTTGTTTTAAATCAATCAAACGCGTAAGCATTTTGGCACGTGAGAGCCATCTAATATCTGTGTGCGTCAAGACAGTAACATGTTTGTTGTCCATAGCCTTGCATAAGGAAGTAAATATTCTAGAATTAGTTGGTCTCGATATTATAAAATTGACTACGTTGATAGCTGCTCCATCGAACACACATTTTAATAGAAACGCAATATTCGCTTCGATGCCAAGACGTGTGGATGAATGCGTCCAAGAAATATTAGCAGTTATATTTTTGATGCGAGTAATTAAGTCCACAAATTTTCCTGTCATCGCTTTTGTACCATGTGTACAAATTCAAAAGCAAGAAGAACATTCAATTTGTTTTTCTTCAAAATACGAGTTGATTAAATTAAGAATATCCTCCCCAATTGTACGCTCTTTTAACGGGCGGCAAAACAGCATGTTTTCCTCCACTGTACCCTCATTCAGGTATCGTGGCAGATGCAATAAACTTTGCTAGATTAGAAACCTCTGTGGTCTTATCTAACTGCAGGGCGTATACATAGTACTTTTTCGCACCCGTTCTATAATGACATTTTCAACATCCTCAGACATATCGTGGATTCGGTGAGACACTGTGATGTTAGAAACGGGTATCATGTCCAATTTATTTGCCAGATCGTCAGACAATTGCTTTCGCACACGATAAAATCAGAGTTTCCGCAATAGTATGGGATATCCCAGCTTTTTCTATTTGGTAGCTTACCAAGTATGATGCTTTAATCGCTTTTTCACTATCTTGATTACGAAGTGAAATATACGAATTAATATTAGATACTTTGAGTTCTTTGGATTTCCGTTTGAAAAATCAACTGTCTTATTTGCAATACTTTGGTGCTTAGTTTCTAAATGGTTAGACAAGAGTGAAATTTTCAAGTTTTAGTTTGCGAGGGCTTTTCCGCAAAATACATATTGTGGGCGTGGATGGTCCTCACCTCCTGTAAATGAAAAGCAAAATTTAATATAATCTTCACTGTATTTCCTATTTTTAGTACTAGACGTAATGCCAATATCTTGAACATCTTTAAGCAGTACTTAGGAATTTTTATGAGTTGAATGCGTTTTATGGGATTTTAGATTATCTTGCGGTACATTTGAAGAAAGAATTTCATATTTTTTGCTCCTCATTACTACGTTTTACCATAGCTCCAGTCTTCAATAAGTGATCCACAATTTCACAGTAAAAAATTAATAAAGGCATAATTCCAGCTTGAAGTTCAAAGTTATCACAAGCTCCTGCAACACTGTGCTACCTTAATGATGCACGGACTTTCTATCGAAAGTCCGAGCATCGTTAAGGTAGCATGTGCTGCTGTTGTTCACCGAAACTGTCAGAGGATACTCTGACGGTTTCGGTGAACAACAGCAGCACATGCGCACTCCGCAAAGTCATCCTAGAAGCTAAAAACTAACCGGTTTCTACCGTGGCCTTATGATGTCACGGAGTAGACTTTTTGTAGCTGTGAGTGTCCATCGCACACGGATGTTTTTGGAACGTAAAACAGCACCGATCACACCCTCATGCAGGCTGGATATGTAAGTGCGCGTATCCCAAATATCTTCAAAACGTAATTAAGCTGTTATTGCATTTCAACGTATTTGCGGTTTAAAAAATACCTTTATTGGAATTTTATGGAGACGCTGTTACAGATTTTTTGCCGCAAAACCTTTGGAACACCTTCTCGAACCCTCTGGGAGTTCGCGACCCACCAAATGGGAACCGCTGATCTAAGGTAAGCTCGGCGTCATCTCTCGGAAGAGTTATGGATATGACATTTGTCTTATGGCTGAGACTCTGTTCATTTCTTGGAGTCAGTAGCCCTAAATTAGGGACGGTTTATTGTTTATAGCTCTAAGAATTGCGCGAGTTGTCGTTAAACCCACAAACAAATATTAATGAAAAAGGAAAGAGATTTATTCTCCTTCGTAAGGTCATCATGCAGCCCGAATTTTGGCACGGTGCATTTACTACCACAGTGCACACTTTCAGGATCATTGCTGGGAGCCTGAGGAAATTAAATTTGATATCCATGTATTAATTTTCCAAGAGGAATGTCTACATACAATCCGCTTTATGCAAAAATATTCGTCGATGAATAAATTCTGTTCGACGCACAAAACTTGGAAAATATTTTGAAAAATCTGAAACAATTGGAACATTTGAGAGTAAATAAATATAATTTCCCACCAGTTCTCCGTTATGAAACAGAAGATGACTTCTAACCCTAAAAAATATAGCGTAAATTAACGAGAGCCAAAAGTTTCACGGCATACCTAATTCAGTGGGATAGAACTGACAGGATACGAATCAGTGAAAATAAAAACAGAAAAGAGAAATAATTACTAGTATAGGGACTCTCGATCGACAATGAACCGTATATTTTTCCGAAGAAACCAACTGAACAACAAAGGAACAATAAAGACCTCAGAAAACCATTACATTGGGCATGTTTAGAAGAAACTGGAAATCCTATAGGTAACACATGGAGCAGGAATTCCCAAGACATCATTTATCCAGCAATGGGTCTTGATCAGTAAATGATGACAATAAAAATCGAATCATCTAGATCTTTTTATTAACAGAGGCCTGATACTACCGTATTGAAAAAGCTAATCCGTGAGAACAACATGGCCACAAGGTAGCTTTTAAATAATAAAATCTCTAGAACGCCTTTTAAATTTCACGAAATTTGTTTTGGTGAGAGCCTCTTAGTTATATGGCTGTGCAAAATTTCCTAAATAGTTCAGGAAAGATTTCAACATCTAGTGCTACATTTTCCGTGAGTCCATCTGTAGATAGGATATTACGTGAATTACTCATGGTATTTCCCAACTTTTGTGCTGAAAAATATTGCAATCGGTGATGTACGTGAACGTTTACACGGTATCTCTGCAATTAGAAGACGCACTGAAAAACAAATTTTTTTATGCTAGACATCAGGGAACGTGACCAAATTAAGTCACGTCTTCCTATTTATCTGGTTTTAGATCGCTACTAATTTCACCCTTAAAAATATTTTTGTTAAAATATATTTGAAAATAGTTCTAAAATGCATTCATTGCCCCCGCGTATCTAGTGGAACCCTTCTTTTTCTTTCATGGATTTGACACGAATCCAAACAGCCATTCATTTGACATATTCCAGAGATCATCAACTAGCAGATTTGACTTCTCCGTTATTTGAGAGTAAGTGACTTCACAGCAGTCGTCACTATTAACCGCCCAAGTGATTCACCTCCATAAATAATCTTGCTATTAAAGTTAACTTTTGCGTGCTCAACTAATCGCATTTGATCATTGTTACGTATAGCTTAACTAAGGGCCAGAAAAATAGACTCTTGATCTCGGAGCCAACCTCAAAATTTAGGAGCCAGGTGAAATGAATTATAATTGCAAAGAATAACTCATAATGTGTAGTGATGATGCTGAAACTAAAAGTAATATAATATAATATATTTGCTGCAATTTTTTACCCAAGCCAATTACTTTTGAATAAAATTCTAATTCGATTTATAATTTCCTTTTGAACATGTTGTTCCAGTCGCTGCTCTGAAAAAAATTGAATTTTTCACTTTGATTTCATCAAAATACAATCGGTTGAAGTTAAAATTTGCATATATAAACTCTAATTATTTTCCTTCCAATAACCCTCAGACCGTGATTTTTTTCCGTTCGTATAATTAGCAGGCCGTGAAATTCAGAAACAAAAAGAAATAATTGTTTTGCGTAATCCACCACGGCGTACAATTTTTCAGAAAAAAAAAACGTTTTTTTCTCTTCGTGTAGTCCGCGACGGCGTAATCTGACCGTGAACTTAAAAAGATTGATAAAAAATGTCCCGAACCGTAATATCCGACAGAAAAGCCGCTGTTCGCAGGATGGCCCAAAAGTTCAACGAAGTAAAAAAGAAATTATCTTCTTTCAAACAAAGTCAAAGTAACTGTGGCTTTTTTAATACTTTTGTGTTATTTTCAAGTAAATGAAGATTCCTACTTTTTTCAGCTTTACTCTTGTTCAATATTTACACTTAAAAATCCGTAAAAACTGCGTAGTATTTGGCATTTCCGAATAGATAATAAGTGAACAAAAGTCTTAATAAACGCAATTAGTGCAGTAAAATTAACGTATTTGATTCGCAAAGTGATTACGCTACGGAGAAAGCAAAGATTACGTACTGTGGAATATCTCAGCGGGCTTTTCATAACACAGAGCACAAATAGTACAACATTTGTTGCATCATATTTTGTGTCAAAATTCTCCTAAGCGAAAAAGAAAACAACAACATATTTCCGTCTCGTTGTGGCTGTCTACCTGCGCATTGCGTTGAATTTTCCCCGTCGTAATGCATTTCCCATACTTTTCCAATACCACCAGCTATCCTGACATCACGCCGATTTTTTTAGAAAAAAGTTCCGCGAAAGCTCGTCTTTAAAGCAGTATATTATCGACAGAACCGAACCTTAAAACGTTTTAACAGGTAATCCGCGGATTGTGCGATGGATATTAATGCTTTTACTGCAAAGTACTAAATTTGAAGTACAATTAAATCGGGCGCCACGCTTAATTTTTTGGATCTAGGGTGACCTGGGTTACTGTACCTTGCAGCCCTAGCTTAACTGCATAAATGCCTAACATATGCATGTTGAAAAGTTGTTATTGCATTAAAAGTGATTTTTTCTTTTCACTCCCTAGCTGATAACGTAACTGGTATCATGTTTATAACTCTTGACAGAGAAACAGTTATCTACAAGGCCAATAAAACGTCCCGCTGGCTCATGATCATTCGTCCAAGCTCGGTCAGGGTTCGAATGTAGATGTGGCATGGATGTTTTCTTTGTCTTACGGCACTGGCTTGCTCCTTTCCCTGAAATCAGTGGCCCTAAATTAGGGGCGGGCGACTGGTTATAGCCCATTGAGTTGCTCATGGTGGTCGTTAAACCCCAAAGCAAACAAGGCCAATAAAGTTTGTTGTACGCTCGGTAAAAAGAAAAACAGTTATCTGTTATCAGAGATCTGTTACAGAGAAACAGTTATCTACAAGGCCAATAAAACGTCCCGCTGGCTCATGATCATTCGTCCAAGCTCGGTTAGGGTTCGAATGTAGATGTGGCATGGATGTTTTCTTTGTCTTACGGCACTGGCTTGCTCCTTTCCCTGAAATCAGTGGCCCTAAATTAGGGGCGGGCGACTGGTTATAGCCCATTGAGTTGCTCATGGTGGTCGTTAAACCCCAAAGCAAACAAGGCCAATAAAGTTTGTTGTACGCTCGGTAAAAAGAAAAAAACAGCTAACATTAAAAAAAGCCTAGTCTATCTGGTCTTCAGATTAATCTCCCTGGATACAATTCACGTTTGGCACCATTGATATAATTACTGGAAGCTATGGGAAAAGTCCGCCGTTATAGTCTGCACCTGGATAGTCGTGTGTGCTTCAATGTCCGAAATGTCTACAGATCTTTTTCCCTTCTATTTTCAGTTGAAGTAACAAAAAGTAGTCAGCCAGTAAACTAGCAGTTGAGTATGGTGGTTGATTCAAAACAGCAACGACCCAGTTTGGAGCAGGATTTGATATTGGTTCTTTTCACCAATTTTACACGCTAAAAACGTACACGTACATCAGCTGCCGCGACACGCCACACTCTTTGTCACACTCTTCCTCGCACGGCCGTGACGATTTCAGACGTGTTTGTTCATGTACTTCATTGCGTCGTGCAAGTTATTGCACCTTTCAAAACACTCCGTTTCACACTGTACGACAACACTGACCGAGCTTTGACAAACCGTGTACGTCTGTTATCAGCACCGCGGTAATTATGCTACACGTGGCAGGCTTTCAAATTTTAAAAAAAGCGATCATGTTGTCTTTCGCAATTGCCTAATAACTCGCAGAAAATGTATTGTAGTTTTGATCTGACAAACAAACTGAGAACCAATGTTAATATCCAAACTTTTAAATTTTCTCCTAGCTTACGAGTGATTATGCATTTTCACAGCATTATTGAAATCGAACTGTTAAACACATGATCATGGTTATACTTTTCAGTGCGTATTCATTTCTACACCTAAAGTGATCAGGCGTCATGGAAAAAACCAATTACTTAAATATTTTACAAATGGCACACTGCTCTCTATAACATCATGGTTAGTTAATGATAGAGGTAATATTGATTCCAAGCCGAGAAGTTGGCGTGCTATCCATACTTGGAAGTGGGTTCAAGGATGGAAGGAGAAGTGTATATCTTGTGCGTGTTACTCTGATCATATTGCAGTCGAACTAAATAGACTAACAGTTTCTGAACACATGATAGTTCCGTGAGGTACCATTAAAGTACACAGTACTAGAGGAACGAAATGTATTTAGCGTAGAGCATTATCTTGCTTGAAATGAGAAGTAAATGTCGTATCCACTAGGCTACGGGGTGATTGCTTTGGTGCTACCATGGAATAAATAATTGTTTGTACGTAGAGAGGGAACGTGCTGAGGTATAAAATGTAATCATGTCTGTATGTTTTTATAAAATAAATTTTTAAGTTTGATGGCATAGAGAGCCAGGTAATGCTTCTGAGAGGAGGAGCCATCAAACTTAAAAATTTATTTTATAAAAACATACAGACATGATTACATTTTATACCTCAGCACGTATCAAAAATATTTTCTCACAAAGTATGCAGCCAATATATGTAGAGTAATAGTAGGTATGTGGGCACACGATCTTTTACTGAAATGCTCCAATATAATGTAGACTATTTTAAGACTTGATGCTTTGGTAAGTCGCAACATTAGGACAATACTGAAGTATAAATTAACGGGTATTGTATATTCTTGGAATGTTCTGTGGCTATTTAACATATCCTAGGGCCACGATTATACGACATTCTGAACATATTAATTTTAGAATATATCATCAAGATATTATTTCTTGTACTGGAAGTGTATTGAACTAAGGATGAGGAAATTTGAGAGACATGACACTGAAGATTATGTAGATATTATTACAGAATGATAAAGTATTTCACTGCTATTTGCTAAATACATGGATAAATAGTGATGAACGAATAAAAAGCTGCAAGCTTAGATAACTTTGGTTCCTACATTAATCAGAAATTTTCCTAGACGCTAAAGTGATCATAAAAGCTGTTTTCTTAACTACATCTGTAATGTATGTAGTTTCATTTTCCAATAGGTCAAAACACGTAAAAAGATGGTAGCACTACTCATATGAATATTAACAGTTGGTTTTTCACTTACTAGGAAACTGGTAACCCACACAGCAGTATTTAATCCGATTTCATTGAAATTGTGCTGCTAAACTGTTGACACTTTTATCGAATATTCATTTCTACTCCTAAGTGATCAGTACAATGGAGCTAACCGATTACTTATACATTTTACAAACGACACTCTGCTCTCTATAGCACTATGATTAGTTAATGGCACAGACGTCATGTATTCTAATTATCCAGTATTATCGTCCTATTTCACCACACCTCCTCTCAGAAGCATTACCTGGCTCTCTATGCCATCAAACTTAAAATTTTATCAACATGGATTAAAATTCAAGCAAAGAATATAGTTTAAAATCGTTTTGAATTTCGGTTTTCAAAAAAAAAAAACAGCTTGTGAACCTGTTTCGCTTGAGTATATTATTCTCTTGTATAAATTCTTACACTACATGTTGTCAAAATAAACAACGGGATCAAAAGTATCCGGACACCGCTTTTGTGTAGTGGATTTCTCAATATACGACACAGCTGTGTCCCTTACAGGCATAAAAAGATACACGTGGCCTGGAACTCATCATTGACAAGCATGAATTAGTATTGGGTTGGTGCGAGTGAAATGTCCGGCAAAGGAACAGCACACATGGACGGCGAGAACGGAAAAGTATGACAACTTACCTAGGCAAAATAATCCCCCTCGGCATCGACACATAGTTGTCATCTGTACGGCAAGGCCATGATCCCTGAACGAAAAAAGTCTTGTGGCTGAGACCCGAAGAAGTCATCAACTGCACGTTGAACCTCGTTGTCTGTCGTGAACTATTTCCCGGACAGGAAGTGATCCACGCGAGGAAACAGATGATAGTCTGTTGGAGACAAGTCTGGGGAATACACAGGATGAGGCGGTGCTTCGTAGCCGAAGGCACTCAGTGTCAGCATCGTTTGTTGTGCGACATGAGGGCGGACGTTGTCCTGGAGCAGAAGAGCACCATGTTTGTTGACCAAAGCCGATTGTTTCTGAAGCAATTTCCAGTGCATCTGGTGTAATTCAGCACAATAACGCTCTACAGTAATGATTTGGCCTCTTGCCAAGAAACGCCGATGAATTATCCCGGCTGTGGACCACCAGACAAGGAACATCATCTCCTTGTTGTTTAGGGGTGGCTTAGGATGCGGTCCAGCAGGCTGTGCCTTCCTTAACCATTGTGCAGATCGTTTTCGATTTTCATAAAGGACCCACTTCTCGTCGCAGGGGACGATTCGATGCAGTAGAGGTTCCTGTTTATTCCTGGAAAGCAGCGACGTGCAGCGTTCAAAATGCCTAGTTTTGTTGGCTGTTGCCAACTCATGCGGCAGCCACATGTCCAGCTTTTTGACCTTACCCAGCACAGCCAGACGCCGAGCAACTGTCGTGTGGTATACACCTACCTCTGTCGCTATCTCACGACACGTTTATCGGGGGTCCACTTCAATCACACGTAACAGAACATCGTCAGAAACAGCAACAGGTCGGGGACCACGTGCTTCGTTTTGCAGGTCTGTATCTCCGCTTCGAAACTTGACAAACCATCGCCGATTGGTTCGTTCGTTGGCTGTATTCTCCTCAAACGCTTTGTTAACATTTCGAGCGGCAATTCCTGTAGAATGGCCAGGTTTAAATTCCTACAGGACCATGAATCTCAAATCCGGCGTCTGCATGTTTCCTTTACAAGCCACGTTACGTCCAAATAAACCACGCCTGAACCTTGTTCTTCACACACGTGGTAGCTATTTATAGTAACTCTGTGACGCAATACCCGCAACACTTGTGGATGGTCCCATTCCGCTGTGGTGGGGGCCTGTCTCCACTGCTCGTTCGCGCCAACCCAATAGAATGGGGCGTACGGCAGAACTCAGTAACTTTCAATGTAGCACTTTCATAGCATGTTGCTTAGCAACAAGTCCGTTCTAAAAATTTCTGCTCTGCTGCAGCTGCTACGATCAATTGCAAGGAATGTTATTATAAATTCAAAACGCCTCGAAGCAAACGAGCGGCGTGGCGACCTGGTAGACCATGTGAAATGACAGAGCTGGGCCTCTGAATGCTGCAACGAGTGGTGCAAAAACATCGCCTGTCTTTTGTCGCAACACTCACCACCGAATTCAAAAATGACTCTGGAATAAAAGCCAGCACCATAATGGTTCGTCCAGAGCTGAAGGGAATGGGTTTCCATGGCAAGCAACAGCACACAACCCTAACATCAGCAAGATCAATGCACCGAGAGTCTGTTGAAGTGGTATAAAGATCGCGTCAGTAGACTCTTGAGTAGTGGAAACACATTTTCTGGAGTGATGCATCACCCTTCACCATCTGGCAGTCCAACGAATGGGTTTGGTTTTTGAGGATGCTTACCTCCCGACTGTGTCATGCCAACTGTGAAGTTTTAGAGAGGAGGCATCTTGCACTGGGGCTGTTTTTTAATGGTTTGAGTTAGAACCCCAGTTCCAGTGACCAGGAATATTAACGCCAGCCTATAATGACATTCTTGACAGCTCTGTGCTCCTAACATTATGATAAAAATTAGGGGAAGGCCCTTTGCTTTTCCAACAGGACCATGTCCCTGTCAACAAAGCAAGATTCGTGCAGTAATGGTTTGATGAGATGGGTGTGGACGAAATATACACAGGCCCCAGATTCAAGCCCATCGAAACACTTTTGGTGCGAATCGGAGCTCCGACTGTGAGACAGGCTTTACTTCTCTATATTGGTGATCAACCTAACTAATACCCTAGTGGCAGAATGTAAGGCAGTACTGGCATCAACGTGCTAAAATCTAGTGGGAAGCTTTCCGAACAGAATGGATGCTGTGCTAATAGAAAATGGTGGACCAACTCGATATTAATTCCTTTCCTGTTAAAGGGAGTTTCTGGATAGCCAAGTGTCCGGATACCTTTGATCAGATATAGTAAGAGTATTCGACGCGGGTATTAGTCTCTAATCTTGAGAATAGAATAGTATTCGACTCGAGCATTTTTACGAGTATTCGACGATGGCATTTTTAGGAGTATTTGATGCTGGCATTAGACTTGAGAATACAATCGCCCTGTATCTTTAACTTCATTAACAGATAGGTGTCAATGGATTGTTCAAATTTATTCTTAGTTTATGTGAAATATTTTTGACTGCAAGTGCTCAAAGCCGACAAGTCGCAATTAATAAGTTGTGAGTTACGAGATTACTTCTGATAAATGTTTGAAATTCCTTCGTTTTCGTTATTTAGTCCTGAACACTCGCGCGCCTCTTAGAGCGTATTAAGATGATGGCCCCGGAGCATGATGATCATCCAGCTACGAGCAAGGTCATCACTTTCCCTTTTTATTCAATTCCTCCACCCAAAGTACTCTCTCTATCTCACTGCTTTCCTGTCAAGATGCCCTAACCGACGTTTCTGTTCTGCTTCTGTAATTTTTTTCAGAAGGAGTTTTATATCCTAAATCAAAGGTTATCTCTTTTCGGCAAAAGGTTGTATTTTAAATCTAACCTTGTGAAGAATCCCAACGATTAAAGTGCACTGTGTTCAGCGTGAAATATTCCTGCTTTTTTTAATCACTTTGCTTGAAATTCTACTATTTTAAAGGGATTTCTAATGGATGTGAGATTTTTGTTTCAAACAGTGGCACCTTCGTTCTTGACTGAGATACTTCATTGCTCCGTGGAAACAGAGGCACTTTCTCTTTCATTTGCGCTGTGTGAGCAGAGGATGCATTTTATAATCCTTGAGAAAAATTAAGTGAGAAAAACTTAAAATTTTGCGTGGTAGAACACTTGAACTTGAAGGTAATATTTAGCGCGATTAGTTTATATTGAGCCATTCCAAGTTTAAACGTTGCCCCATACTTGACAGTGTAGATCGAGAATGGCTTAAAAAATTCTTTGAATGTGTCCAAGGTGAATTCTGTGTCACGCGCTCTGCATAATACTTTCATTTTTCTTTTTCCTTCTGATAAAATGCTTGCACGTCAGCGCTGAAGAATTTATCGTTGCCTTCCGTATCTTCAATTCTTTCCTTCTGCATTTTTATCGTTCCTCCCGTTTCTTCCAATCCCTAGCCAGCATCAGCGTCTGAGCGCTAAACATATTCAAAATGGCCGAAATAACAAAATCCTACCGGATATTAATAATTTTCTAGGTGTTTGAGACATTACGACCGCATTCACATGAAGGACATTAGTAACGAAGAAAATTCTGCTCCTATTTTCCGTGCGTCGAGATTTGGCCCACCTGGATTTTATAAAAGATTAGTTTTAGACGGCAGCTTCGGACGCAGAGAAAATTCCCGCCTTTTACGTTTTTCTGTGTTCGGGTGAGCGACTTGCAGAGACCAAAAAAGAAAACAAACTCTTCCATTTCCTTTATCTGCTATTTCTCTTCTGAACTTGGAGCTGCTGCGGAATCCCTGCACAGACAGCCAGTGCTGCGTGTATGCATATAAGCATGGATTGAAATGGGAAAGGTAATTCACATTGCATTCTTCGAGGGTCTTCAGCCAAGCAAAGAGGTGCCCATGGGGGATCTGTGTGCAGCCAGAAAAGCCTCACTGTCTTCTTTATTTTTAGCTTAGACGGAAACAGTTTTATGCATACACAGTGTGCTGCAAAAGCCACCTCTCCGCTCAAAATATTCCATTCAGAATCTTGAAAGATTTCACTGGGAAAGTGAATTCTTCTTGCATCTTTTCGCCAAAAAGCACGTTGTTTTCCCTTCAACATCTATTCTTTTAAATAAACATAAGAATTCAACTGAAATATTTCAAAACGCCAAAAACATTGAAGAATAATAACAATATTTTGGAAGTTGAAGAGTTGTCATCCAACAGCAAAGACTATTGCATTAAATTGATATATATATTTTGTTAAATTCTAGTAAATGCATGGAAGGTAGTATTTAGCAAAGAACGAAATTTTGTGAAAAATGCATTTTCAGTAAATCCTGTCAGGGAACTCCAAACACGCAAGCCAATCATCAAAGTCTTATCGATGTAAACCGTATTTGATGTTCAAGTTCAGAATTCTAACACATCTGAAGTGTCCGAACATTGAAATAACCTTACTCCGCCTTGCAGAACTATGAAAATGATCACAAATTAAGACTTATGTTTATTCATCATCATTGACAACCATTATCAATCCACTGATGGACGAAGGTCTCCCCAAGTTTCTTCCCCAACATTATGTCTTGACTCAGTCACTTCGATGTCACTCCCGCATGCTTTCGAATTTTATTCCTCCATCTGTTATTTGGTATACACTCTATAATTTCGGTTGTCCATCGGTGGTTCGTTTTTCTTGCAATACGTCCAGTCGTTTGCCGTTTTAGGAATTTTACTGTGATCATGACGTGTTTCAATCTTCTCATTTTTCTGATCTACGAGTTCCTCTTCTTATTTTTCCTGGTTACACAAAGCATGCATCTGTCCATGTGTTTTTCCGTTTTCTGCAGACTTTGTATGCCTTATTTATTTAAAGTTCATGTCTCTGCTCCGTAGTAAGCACTGGAAGGATGCCTTGATTAGACACTTTTCTTTTAAGACAATGGTACATTGCTCTTAAATATTGTACTGTTTCTTCCAAAAGCTCGGTATCAAAATTTTATATGCCGATTAATTTCTTAAATCTCGCTCGATATGTGTTGCCCAAAGGAAATGTACATATTGGTTACCTTCAGATTTCCCCTCATCAGTTGATATATCTTTATTTCTTGTATAAGCATTGTACATCAATTTTCCAGATGCCGGTGATTGAGGGTGAAGTTTCAAGTTCTGGAATAACGTTCTTTTCGAGGAGGAAGGTGGGGCATAACTCACCAATTTTGCCAAGCCGGTTAACGAGTGTGGGATAGCATTTCCTGTAATACCGCTGGTATAATTATACCTCCATGTGGCGGTCGTCAGAGTCCCTTCACTGGGAACAGGAGACACCGCGAGAAGGCGAGGCTGACATTTGTTAAGGAGAGGTTACATTGTGTTTGCGCATCACCTGACCTTACGTATATTATACAATGAAGAACAATTGAACTAGAGATACCTGTCTAGAAACATGTAGCACCACTTTTCGCCCTGATGACGGCGGCGATGTGTCTCGGCATGGACTCGACAAGACACCGGAAGCGATGGGAAGCCATACGAATCCACGACCCCTGAACAAGCTCCCACAGTTCACGAAGATTTGATGGAGGGGTGTCAGAGCTTCGAACATCTCTCTCGAGGGCGTCCCAGATGTGCTCGATGGGATTGAGGTCCGGTTACCTAGCTGGCCAAGGAAGCGAGGTCTCGTTGGTGGTGTGTTCATCCAACCACGTCGGTGGAGTGTTCATCCAACCATTCGGATACAATTCGGGAGCGATGGCACGGTTCATTGTCTTGTTGCAGGATGGGGTCTCCAATGGGATGTTGAAGACACACAAACGGGAGCAAATGGTCGTCCAGGATATCCCGGTAACGTTGAACTGTGAAGGATGATGTCACACGTACCAGGGATACCATTTCAGTCCACGTAAACAGTCCCCAGACGAGAATGCCACCCCCACTAACTTGAAGAATACCCTGCTGGAAAGAAGGATACATCGCTTCATGTGGTTTCCGCCGTACTCGTATCCTGCCATCTGCATGTACCAACGTGAATCTCAACTCATCAGTCCAGGCAACATTTTTCCACATTTTTACGGTCCAATGGCGATGTTCCCGCGCCTATGCTAATCTTTGCACCCTGTGATGTGCGGTCAGCAGCGGTATTCTCGTGGGACGATGGCTTTTGTACTCCATAGCGAGGAGATGGTTCTGGAAGGTGTGGCTTCTTACACGTTTTTGTGCACCAGCGCTATATTGCCGAGTGATTTCTTGCACTGTGGCCCGTCTATCCGCTGTTACAATGCGAGCTAGCCGACGATGAACCCGCTCATCCACACGCTGTTGTCCACAGCAGTTGGCTCTTGCAGGGATGGTTTTACCGGATTCGATGTACTAACGGTGCGCCCGTGTCACAGTGGCTCGTGAAAATCCCAGTGCCTGCACGACTTCCGAGATGGAGTGACCCATTCGTCGGACCCCGAATATTTGCACATGATCAAATGCACTTATATCTTTCTTATTACCCATACTGCGTCCGAATCTTACTGATTCCCGTCGCATCACTCCTTATATTGTCGGATCGCTGCATACGTCTTGTCGTTTCCGTTTACAGGGCCGCTCACAGCACCTCATTTGCATAACGCCAGCTGTCTCTAATTCAATTGCTCTTCAGTGTATGTTCAAATATTTTAAAATACTCCTTTTGGAATTCTACGCATAGATGATCTACACCATCTACCAACAAGTAATTGGACACCCCAGCAATTGACGATATCTGCGGTCCTTATACACGTCACGGCCGCCGACGTTAAATATCGTTTGGGAAACAACAACGCAACCAGTCGCATGCAAGATGCCACGCAGTTCGGAGCTCTCTGATTTCGAGAAAGTTATAATCGTCGGGTATCACAGAAATGGCCGATCCATACGTGACATATGCAGCGAGTTGAAGTACTCAAAATCGACAGTGGCCTACGTGATTGGCAAGGGAAAGTTGAGAGGTGTCTGTCGGAATGTGCTCCGACCCGGCAGACCTACAAAACTGGGAGTTACAGACCTACGGGTGCTGGCCAGAGAAATTCGGAAGAACCGCACCAAATCGATGGGCCACATCTGCGAGGAGTTTCAACAGGCATCCGGGAGTTTCCTTTCGATGAATACCATCCGTAAGGAAGCTATCTGCTCGGTTATCATGGACGTGCTGCCGCCCACAAGACTTTGATCACCAAGTCCAATAGCGCAGCTCAGCTAACGTGGTGCAAAGAACTTCGACAGTGGACCGTTGAACAGTGGAAACAGGTTCTCTGGAGCGACGAATCAAAGTTCACCCTCTATCGTTCGGATGGCAGAGTCTATGTTTGGCGTCTGCCTGGAGAACGCCACCGTATTGTGCCAACTGTGAAGTTCGGCGGCGGTGCAATTATGCTATGGGGGTGTTTCTCCTGGTATGGCACGGGACCCTTGGTCGCAATTCCTGGTAGACTCAACGCCGAGACCTACTGCATCATTTTGGATGACCATGCGCTTCCTACGTTGTGGCAGTTTTACGGGGTGGACCCATGTTACTTTCAGGATGACAATGCCACCTGCCATGTTGCGAGGTCTACCATGGCTTGGTATGGTGACAATGGGGTTAATCGAATGGACTGACCTGCGCAGAGCCCGGATCTTAACCCAATCGAGCTCCTCTGGGACGCGTTGGAGCGTCGACTTAAGTGGTGCCCTCACGGTCCGAAATCGGTGAAGGAACTGACCTGTCTTCTCCAAGCCGAGTGGAAAAAAATACCGCTAGCCGTCGTACAACGCCAGGTTGAGAGTATGCCCCGGAGGGTCGCAGCTGTAATCGCCGCTCGTGGAGGCTCCACCAACTATTGAAGGTGAATAAACTTTGTTTTTCTTTGCTATCACAGGTGTCCAATTGCTTGTTGGTAGATGGTGTATTAAATTATTTCTTTTACCATTGGTATCAAGAAAAGTATTTAACAACAGTAAGATTGTAAATTATTAATACTACAGTATTTGCCTAGCAAATACCAACTAGGAATGTCTGTTCATATACATAAATATTAAATGGAAATTGCTACGTGGCTGACGCTACGGAAATCTACCACTTCTTCACCAGTTCATCTGATTGGTGTCAAGAAAGGGCAGTAGGTGTTTTAACAACATTAGCTGAATGTTAAGTACTGGAGCTTTAGTGTAACCAGTCTAAAAGCACTAGCAGAAAATTTACGGAGAGCTGTAACTATTAATCTAAGATATCAATAATACCTTTTCAGTCCTTCAATATTCGTTAACTACTAGCTGTACAATTCATCGCGTCTCTTAGACTTTTTGGTGGACATTCTGCTGGTTTATGGCAGCTTCCGAACTGAAAAAAGATTTGCTTAGCTTTTGAAAACTGTACTTTATATTATTCAAACTATCAACTAACTTTTTTGTTTGCACCAGGTAATTTTTTCCCAATTGTATTCCATCTGTTTCAGGTAATTACTAAGTGAAGTTTTTGAAATCATACTAATTAATCAAAACAGGAGCAGTAAACAAATACATTAATCGTTTGTTTTGCGAAATCCTAATATGTGTTTCAATTTATTAGACTTGCATTATGTTTTGATTTTTATACTAACCTTTCGAAACATTAGAGCATCAAAAAGAAACTAATGCATTCTATATTTTTGTCAATCCGCCTCATTGCTACTAAATTGGTCATGAAATAATGTATTTCTATCTTCTCAACATCATTTGATAATTCCTGTTTATTTGTTTTAAGTAATGCCACATTGGACGGAAGGATATGGAAAGCCATGCCTTCTTGATATCACTGAATGATGTTAGGTTTAATCGTGTGTTTTTTTTTAATTATGAAGTGGAAAAACACAATGTCTAATGATATCGTTATTTACGCAGATATGATATCGAATTTTATCGCCTTAAATGCATTAGGTTATGCTGTTTATTTTTGGATATACATGTGCGCAAATATAGTGGCTTATAATGATGATTAGATTTAGTTTTCTTCCAATATCCAACGGAATCAGTGTGTTGTACTTAAAAATTTATATTAAAAGAGAAATCATATTATTCAGTATGTGATTAAACATAAATTCAATGTTTTAAATATAACATTTAAAAAATATCATTTAAATAAAAAAAAATTTTAATATAACATTTTAAAAATATCCTTTAAATATAAATATAACATTTTTTTTAAATATAACATTTTTAAAATATCTTCAAGTGACCAGCTTGAATGCTATCTCAATTTGTTCAAGTAAATTCAGAAGACATGTATATTGGAATTTTCTGAGTCCTCTTTCTGTGAGTGCAATGGAGTAATTTTCTTTACAGATATGATTCATCACAATCAAAGGCAGTCATGAATCACAAGTACAAGGCATAGAGAGCTGGTCTCTTAAGTCACTCACGCTGAGAATACAGCGTGACCTAGAGAGTGTCTTCTGCCCGCCAAAAAGTCATTCGATTCCCATTAGACTTAAGAGTGTCTGTTACTTATATTTTTCCATTCAATGGTCATAATCCTACAGCAATGTTCAACATCTCTGTATTGTAGTCTTAAATTTATCTTACTACTCTTAGAACATTTCAGATGCGGAAAGCTAATCCCACCTCTTGATGCGACTTAACTCAAATGGAAAAGATTACAAGGATCTGGCTTGTTTCCAAATTTTCATTGAGAAAAAGCATATCTAAATTCTCCCTGAAGTATCCTTAAAATCTTCAGATCGACTTTTGATGTGGCATAGAAGTATCTTACTGCATTACATTCTATTTACAATAAAACACGGCTGTTTTTATGGTATTAAGAGCATGCAAAAGTAATTGAATATCTATTTATTCTTGTTTGAAGATTCCCATTTAGAGCAGTTTGAAAAGAAAGTACTCCTAGAGAAACGATTTTAACTATTTTCTATGGGTGCCATTTTTTGGAAAGATGCTTAAAATTAATTCGTAGTGGAAATAAAAGAAAAACGAGCTACCAGTCATTCTTTCATGCATTGCTAAGAAACTTTAAAAAAAAATTCGGAAAATTTTAAAAATTGGGACAAATTGTTAAGCATTTGAAGACCTGTACTGGGTATGTATAAAAATTAAATGTACTCCTGTATCCTATAATTCGATGTGGCGGTTTTACTTGTAATTTTCTTGATCGATGCGCAACATATGTAACCACAAACCTAAATAATGATGTAAATAAGGTTTCATTTTATCCTTTATGAGTATGTGGTGATTAAACTTTTAATAGCTGTAGTAGTTTAACGTGATTACTATAACTTTTTTCGATAGTGGGATCCGAATTTACATCTTTCTATACCGGAGCGGCTGTTTTCTCAGTTGAACTTTCCCAGCAGACTTATCCCTGCATCATTGTCAATTTGATTCGTACTTCGCATCGTCCTCTCCCCTCAAGAAGTGATTTTAGTCTAACCACTTTAGTTGAGTTTATTAAACGTATCAATTTGGCAAGAGACCTCCACAAACAGATAGTTTTACAGCTGTTGAAATAGAAGTGATTCGCACTTTTCGAAATCATTGACACCTTTTCTTTGAACAATCTTATGCACTGCTGTGTCGCGAGTTGTCCTTTCCTCTGAAACATGCGTTAGCTACCCAGTAGCGAAGCAGTTTCTAATGCGTGTTCTCATAATTCGCTGTACATATATACGTGTACTATAGGAGACCGACGTTTCACAAGTATAAAATGGTTATCCTGGTCTAATTACACAAAAAACCGTATATGGGTATTATATTTACACTTTATTATACATTACTGAATCTTTTATAATTTACATTTTGCAGCAAAACTTGTTAATTCATTATTTCTGTTATTTTGGGCGAAAAAATATTTTTTTTATTGAATCATTAGCTGTGCATTCAGACATATGCATCCGTACACAAATGCGCAAAAACATGACTGCATACTGTACACAAATGCGCAAAAACATGACTACAGAAATGCGCAAAAACATGACTCTACAGAAATGCGCAAAAACATGACTACAGAAATGCGCAAAAACATGACTCTACAGAAATGCGCAAAAACATGACTACAGAAATGCGCAAAAACATGACTCTACAGAAATGCGCAAAAACATGACTGCATACTTAAATATAAATGATTTTCTGTGTTCACAACAAAAATTGGAGAGCCGCATGGAGTAAATTCGGCTTTGGAGAGAAGCGGACGATAAGCTTAATATCGACAGATAAAAACAATACTCAAACGTAAGGAACAAATTTCTCATCGGAAAATGGTAATACCAAAACAGTTAGGAAACTTTGCCCATTCCCACAACCTTATAGATAATTTTCGAAATTGAAAATGGCTTATCTTATAAAAATATTGCCATTCGCTAAAATGTTTTGTACCCTCTTTTATTTTGGATGTAAGAGATTATTTCTTAATTATCATTAAAATGTTCAGAGTGATATTTTTATATATTCATATCTCATTGTGATTGCAGTAGGTTTTTCTGTTTGAAAAAGTTTCGTTTCTCCTATTTTAATCTCACATGGTGAAAGACTTGGGGTTAAGAATGTGTCATTTTAAACCTGGAAGTTTCCATGCGCTTTTAACTTAACCGCTCTTTCCTAACTTTCGGTTTGCTTAAAAACCCGTTGTTTTTGTTTGTGTTAAAGCGTCTTTTCGTCAAACTTGAAAAAGCAATGAAAACCGGTCATGCTGATGCAATAGTATTCATGAAATAAAGTTTCACGTCACCTAACGTCCTTTACTTCAGAAAAGTGAAATATCCTTTGTGGAGATTAAACCTTTAAGCACCCGATATAGTTGTACCAAATGGAGCACAAAATTCTTCAACGCTCCCCAAACACAAAGATTCACATAGCGGCCGGGTATTACGAAAGCTGCTTGTTTACACGGCGAAACAATTCCTTTCCACCTTTTATCTGAGCAGTACCGACCATAAACCCATAACTGGTGTGAACGCTTGTTTCAAGACATTTATTCTCAGATCGATGACACAAAGCATGTTGGATAAAGGTTCGTCCTCCTGTCACGGACACTAGGCCAATGAGTAAACACAAGTGACAAAAACAGATCTCTCCTTTCTTAGGTCAGCACGCAATTAGTTGGAAGGTATTAGTGTCCATCATCTCCCTAAATTAACACTCTGAATAAAAAAACTAAGCGGAAAGAAACGTTTCTGAATTGCAGTTTCACACGTTCGAACCGCGTTCAATCAAGACGGTGTAGAAAGTTCAAGGCCATGACATTACAAAGATGAGTTTCTACCGTTTTGTGACGTCACTCTTATGGTACACGTCCTAATACGTCAGTGTGATATTTGAAGTCATACATTAAAGCTTTGGAAAGTAATCGGAGCTATGGTTTCTCCGTGACGTCATTAAAGGTGGAACACGCTACAGCTTTGGAAACCAATCGGAAGCCTTGGTATCCGCTTGACTTCGCTAAAAGAGGGAACTCATCTCTCTAATATCATGGCCTTGCATTTTCTAGAGTGCCTAGGTCCAACTCATATCTTAGAGAATATATTCACTTAAGCTGATTTCAGCCCATTTTCCTAATTCCCAGTTAACTCGTTCGAGCCGATAAAAGGGTTAAAGTTTCATTTGTATTGAAAAGATAAGTTACCTTAGATTTGTTGTAGAAATAATTAAGAGATTTACCACCTGAATAAAAGGCATATTCTCAAAATTCCCAACCATATTGAAAACCGACACACTCACGGACACAAAAACTGCGAAACACGCAAGTGAATTTTTCGACGTCGTATTAAAATCATAAATAGCATATGTGCCTCTACATGCATGATACAAACAACAGCGTGCCATTTCGGTGGCTCAGTGGTCTGTGGAACGACATTCTTAAAACTCTTCTAGGAGGGGATTAGTTTGAGTCATGAATGAAGTATGGGTGGTGTGTTTGTCTGATGGTTTTGTTCACTTCCTGGAAACGATGGCTCTAAATTATGGATGAACGGTTGCTTACAGCTCTAGATGCCCGCGATGAACTGGAAACTCCGAATCATCAGCAAAAATGATACAGATAGGAGATACAGATGGAGCTGTTATAGAAAGCATGCAAATTTAAATTATTCCAATGATGCTGCTATGGAGTCATTTCATATTTCAAACAGCGTGCTGATACAGTATTGATAGGCCAAGACAATGCAAACGACAGTGGTATCCACAAATGTGGAAATTTTTATCAGAGTCATATAGTGAGGATATTTGGGGAGGCTTGATTAGCATACCAAAGTGCCGTCCAAAGCAATAACACTATGTGTGCAAGTACTGTTACCAAGGTACTACTACGTTTACAGCAGTGACTCAGAAAGAGAACTCGTATCCATCGCTAAGGCTCTGATCACATAGATGTACCATAGATCGGGAGAATCGCCCATCGACAGAGAAACATCTGCGAAACCATTCTACCACATCTAGTGCTATCTAACGAAATGTGGCTTCGGCATTTGCATACCAGGTCTCTATGTCGACAGTTTGATGACACGAGACTACAACTACATTATATGAACGATGAACAAGTGCATCAGCTGCCCTTGATGGCCCGTCATTTCCAAAAGTGTTTGCTTGGGTTTCGATTCTGTTTCGATGCTAGTGAGGGATGTTTACGATTAGGGCGTCGGCAAGGGCCGAAGGAGACTGAAGCATTCGTTCAGGGAAGCCCTACTATTCGTACCACCGGAGATATGGTGCACGCGTACAATGAGTTGAAACATCGATCGCTTTTGGTGTTCATCAGAGGAACACGACAGTACAATTATACGTGAATGGTATTCCGGAACCCATTATCTATCCTTCCGAATAGATATCCTTAAAGCTATTTTACAAAATTACTCACATCCCTTGTGGCTCACGTAACATTGCATTCTATACGTGATGTTAGCACCCTAACTTCGCCATCCTTATCTAATTTATTTTTTCAAAAGCTGAGTTCATCTGGTATATTCTCGTACGTCGTTCCGAGTTGGTTCAGATCTAGCACAGACGCCTGACATCATGATCATTATGTTAAAATAAGCCTTGCGGAATGTTATACTGGACACTATTCAGGACCTGTATGACTCAATGTCATGACGTCTTGCTGTGTCTATTTCCAACAATCAGGAACATCCGTGTCAGGATGTGCCATTTTTTCCAAATATGCTCTGTACCATATTACATTGCTGTGCCAAGTTCAAACCGTCCCCATAGACTACTTCAGGTTGATAGAATGTTTATCCCATGAGTATACATTAGTAGAAAACTTGTCCGAACAGAAACTTAGTCGAAACCCACCAGAAGTCAAAGATTATCTGATGTAACCTACTCATGCTTTACTGGGAAAGGACGTTTATATTCCAGAAATGATTTAAAAATGAAATGTCTTAGATACGAATTTAGTGGTATTTCTTACGTACATATAATTTAGTTCTACAGCACATGTTAAATTCAAGTATCTTTTCAGCACGAGTTTTAGAGTATTTTGATGTCAAGAACATTAACGTAACATCCCGCACACAAAAACGTTGCCAATAACTGGTATTGTAACTATACTTCAGAAATTATTATTTTCACTTCCGGATGTTAATTCATTGATTTTACGGCAGAGATTTGGGGCATTTGATAAAATGTCAAGAAGACCAGTTGGATGTATTTATTCTATCTTAAATTTCCGAATATATTTTGATATGGAGTACTAGCGAAGCTAGAAAATTCTATTAGTACGAAATGCAACGCCTATTTTGGAAAATATTCATTAATAAAATGTTCATCTAGCTCTGGGTCGTTATTTCAAAATAGTTCTAATGGAACAGTGTAAAAAATAACTGCTTCTGTATTCGGTTTTTTGGCTTTCCAGTAAATGCAAGAACATTTATCGAAATGTTTGGATAATAGGATAACAAGTGGCAGCCAACCTTAAACTGCATCCACAAGGAACTAGAGTAATTTAAACGGGGAAGGGAAGCGTTTCTTCTTTTTTACTCTTTTTTTTTACAAGAATTAGATTCTGAAGTTTCCTTATGAATAAAAACAAAAATCGATATTTTATTATAAATTGTTATTAAGGCAACTTCTAGTTAGAAATCTGAATCATCTGCGAAAAGAAAACCGCGGCGTAGGATAATTTAGCGGAGAAAAAACCTCCTACTGAAAGGCGAGCATTTCGAAGCTGTGGAAAGAAAATTTTAATTGAAAATTAACACATTGAAGGAGAAAGAAAAAGAATAAAACCAGAAACAACATAAAAGAAGAAAGAAAACAACTTTTTATTTTGCAAGTGTTTTTTAACCTCCATTTTATTGCATTCATTTGGAGCTTTTTTGTTGTCGGCCTCGCTCTATTAATTTCCCATTTGTAACTGTCCTCTGTTTTTTTATATAATTTTCCCACAAATTCTTGTTTCATTGAGCTTTCTTTACAAAAGTTTTTTCCCTTATCGAGCGAGTTTCAAAATCATTATTTTTCTTGGTGCTTAGGGACTTGCTAATCAGAATGAGAGAATACGAATGTTGTTTTCTTTAATATATTCCGGCTATCCTCATCACATAATGAAAAAATTCCATAAAAAAATCAATTCAAAACAGTCACTATTTATAATTCCTGCGTATACTGTGAGGAAGATCTTCTCACAGAATTGTTGTCATAAGCGTATTGCTGATAGCAAAAAAAGAGTGTTGCACAAAGGAAATTTGTATTACGAAAGAATAACGAAATTTGGGTTTGGGGAACATCTTTGGTATATTAACGCAGCCGAGTGACTAAATGGTGCGACTGGAGAACGGCCAGTATGATTTCCCCAATGGATTAATTTGAACAACTTTACATTATCTTATAATGAACGCGGAAAAGGTTTATCCATTAAAATTTGTCTCTATTACACAAATAAATTTTAGCCCTCCACGATTATCTTCTCCATGCCATTGTCAGCTGCTCTTCTGAAATTAGAAAAACAGCTGCTTTCGGAAACAAGACTTTTCTCAAAGCATTTCATTCTGTGTGTGTGAGCATTAAACAGAAACATTCCTATAAACACAAAAACTTCATACATTTTTAGTAAAGACACACCAGTGGTTTTAGGTGTGCAACTTAATTCTCGGCCCCTAACCACAAGCGATCATAGAACGTCGGCAAATGCAAATAGCTGTGTTCGATAATGGCTGATTGCAGCGCCATCCAACATCTTTTCAGGCAACCGTAACCGCTCACAGCTGTAGTGACAGAAGGGACGAAAGTTGAGGGTGAAAGCAATGTCGTTCAAGAAGCATACATTGAGGCACTGCCTCCTATTCGCGTTTCAGCTGAAAAAAAGTCCCTCGGAAGCCCAGCGAAAATGATCTGTGCTGCTTTGGGTGAGGCTGCTGTGTCCTACAGTACGTGTAAGAAATGGTTCCAGCGGTTTAAACAAGGAAAGTTCGATATCTGTGATGCAGAACGTCCGGGACAGCTACAGAAAGTTGACGATGAGGAACAGGAACAACTGTTGGACGCGGATCCTTGTCGCACACAGTCAGAGCTCGCCCAGGAACTCGGAGTAACACGGCAGGCCATTGTAAAGAGTCTGTACACGCTTGGACGGATTCACAAGGAGAGCCGTTGAGTGCCCCACGAACTCACAGCTGCGAACTAGTCTAGGTGCTACGATGTTGCTGTGTCCTTGTTCTCCAGATTCAAGAAGAAGGATTTCCTCCACAAGATTTTGACCTGTGATGAGAAGTGGATCTTCTACGATAATCCTAAGCGGCGCAAATCGTGGGTTTTTCCAGATCAGCCTATCACCAGTACCGCCAAACCGAACATCAAGGCCAGGAAGTTGTTGCTGTGCATATGGTGGGATCAGCGCGGTGTCGTACACTATCAGTTGCTCAATCCTGGTGAAACGGTCAATGCTGAGCGTTATTGTCAGCAACTCATTCGTGTGAGTGACGCAATGGAGGCGAAAAGACCATACACCGGCAAGGGCAGAAGGTCGGTCCTGTTGCTTCAGGATAACGCGCGTCCTCACACCGCGAAAACGACTTTAAACACGATCACCGACCTAAGATGGGAGATTTTGCCCCCCCCCCCTTCACACACACACACACACACACACACTGGCGTATTCCCCAGACTTCGTCCCGTCGGATTATCACCTCTTTCGCTCCCTGCAACATCACCTTGAGTGATACGCACTTCACTTCTGTTGAAAAGGTCCACACAAGTATTGATGACTTTATCAACTCGAAACAGCCATCTTTTTTCCGCAGTAGCATTCGGCAGCTTCCTGACCGATGGCTCAAATGTATCCAACACGACAAGGACTATTTTGCTGATTAGGTATGTATTCGATTTGCTGTCAACGTGTCGCGCCTGTGGCCGAGAATTAAGTTGCGCAACTAAATATTAAAAGCAAAAACACTCCATAAATTCTCTTTGAGGGGAATTTTTCTTTCACCGTACAGGTAACCTGCTAGCACCTCTCATCTGTACTATATGTGGTAACTTTTCCGGAATCAAAAGATAAATCGCATAATTGTATAATTTCAGAACAGGCAGAATTAATACAATTACATACGACAAGAAAAATACCATTGTTCTTTTGTCTATGAGAAAGCACAAGAAGAGATCTATGAGAAGGCATGTCTGTGAAAAAGCACAAGGAGAGATCTGTGAGAAATCATGTCTATGAGGAACAGGAGAGATGTGCTTTTAGTATGACAAAGTAATTTATGAATATCATTTTCGTCATTTTTTTTTTCAATTACGATACTTTCACGTCAGCTTGTGTAGTAGTCTCGAAGCTTTTGTATTGACTCTTCTTGTTGACGAAACGCCGATCCGGTGACTAAGTAGTAAGAGGCACGGGCTTCTGGCAAATCGCCTGAGCAGGATCATAGATTGAGACCCGGATGTGGCAAAAGTGGTTCGGTAGCTCCATATCAGAGATGGACGATCTTCTGTAGTCCAGGATCCATAATAACGGCAAAAAGTCTGCAAAATGTTTCCTGCGTCCGATTGATGCAAACAGGTTATTGTTGATCCATTCATTCTCTGCCTTTTCTGATGCTCAGCTCCCCCCCCCTAAGGTAGTTTTAATATTTTGGCTTAGTGGGAAAGCTTTTCGATTCTGCTATTACGGATTTCAAAAGTTCGTATGAAGCATTCACAATGAGTAAATGCATACAGTAATTAGGTACTGTTATTTATGTGCCGTTTTATTATAGTTTCAATTCATTGGAAGCATATTTATTTCTTTGAAATATATCTGTTGACGTTAAAAGTCTATTCAAAATGCTTAACTGTTTGGAAAAGTATATTTTCCGACCGTTAGGTTTTTTGAGTTTAGAACGGGTTTGAATGGAGCAAACTCTTAAACAAAATATTTATGATGTGTTTGGTGATAATGCGATTATAGAAATACAGTGTTCGACATAAAAATTGTTCCACCAAACAAGAGTGAGCCAAATGAGCAGGAAGGCACCAGGGACATACACTGTAGAACATGAATAGATAATAATGATTCAATTCCCGAGGCTCTCATCTGACAGGCTACAAGACAGGGTCGCCTAACAGCAGTCAATACCTTGTATTGCCACCTTGTTTTTCAATTTAGTCAGACACACGGCGAGGCATATTACCTATCGATCATGGAGTGATGCAGCCTTCTAATAGTGTTCTGGAATATGTGTGACCACGTAACATTTACCGGATCCCATTATTCAGCAACATTCAGGGGCAGCCGAGAAAATACTTGCAAGCGTCGTCCAAATAGTTTCAATACATACTCGATGGGCGATAGTTCCACTGCTTTCGCTGACCATCGAAGCATATGGATCCCTTGTAGGAACGCTCAAAAGATGTTAGATGTGTGTGACTGAAAGTTATGTTTCTGTAAAACGATCTCCAGGATACCTCTCAAGAATGGACAAAAACTCTGGCTGTAAAACGTCATTCACTTACGGACAGACTAGCACCGTACCCATTATGCGTAACACAGGTAAATTTCTATCGTAGCTAATGGCTCTTCATACAAAGACGCATGGTTGAAAGTCAGCATTCTACCCGTAGACAATAAATGAACCCTCCATGTGGCTACATCGTCGTCAGACGCGGACTTGACAATTGTCGGTACCGAAGCAATATCTGGACTGATCGCTTAACCCAATGTGGCATCATTACTGACGCCACGCAGTTTTACTATGACATCAGTCCAGCCGATATGGTCGATGTCCAATTGTCAGTGGTAGTCAACGCAATAGATATCCGCCAGCGCAGACCAGACGTAGAAATATGCGTGACGCTGATATTCATATGCGCTGCTACAGACCATCGAATGTGCTTGGAAGGAGCTTGTGGTTTCTCAGTAGCCTGGAGATGAATACGCCGATCGATGTGTACTGACGTCCGCCGGACTGCACTATTCCCGCTACAGTGACTTGCAGTGACTACTTGAAACTATTGTGGCCGACAGTGACCGACTGTTCTGGTATCCCGATGCACATTGGCAACCATTTGACGAATTGATCAATCAGTTTTATGGAGTCTTATGCTCCTTCCTCTCTCCAACGCTTCTAGCTGGTGATATGGTTGGAGACGAGGTCTAAGAAGCATTTTCAGTCACTAGATATGCTGTCGCAGCCCTCTGCACTCCGCTGCTTTGTTCCGCATGACTTAGAGCACAGGACACATGGCTTCAGTGGTTCGTATCTGTCATTTTATTCCTTGTAGATCTCCCGCAATTCGACGCATACTCGAATCATTTGCATATGCAACCAGCCTATATATACTTACCAATCTACATGCCGATACTTCCTTTTTGTGGGTGAGGTAATTTCATTGTCGAACAATGTCGAATACGTGTGCCAAGGGTTTGGTTCAATAAACTACTTTGTGGTGATTGTGGTTTGAGAACGACAAATTCCGTTCGTTGTGGGAGGCTATATTTGCTTGTTAGCAATGTTTTAAAGCAAAAGGTGGCTTAATTGGAGAAAAAACACCAAGAGAACTTGTAGGCTGTTTTAATAGTTGTTGGATTAGCATTAAAACAGCCTACACGTTCTCTTGGTGTTTTTTCTCCAATTAAGCCACCTTTTGCTTTAGCAATGTTTTAAAGCAAAAGGTGGCTTAATTGGAGAAAAACACCAGGAGAACTTGTAGGCTGTTTTAATGCTAATCCAACAACTGTTTTTTTATCATTTTTGAAAGCTTGAAATGTTTTCAAAAGTAAATGTTTTGGTACCTCGACAGCATGAAATTCAGTTCGCCGCCCCGGTGGCGCAGTGGTCTAAGCGATGGCCTCTGATCACTCGTCCGAACGGGGTCCGGGTTCGAATCCCGGTGAGGCATGGATGTTGTGTTTGTCTTACGGCACTGGCTCTCTCCCTTCCCTGGAACCAGTGACCCTAAATTAGGGACGGGCGACTGCTTATAGCCCATTGAGTTGCTCACGGTGGTCGTTAAACCTCCAATTAAAAAAAAAAAAAAAAAAAAAAAAAGAAATTCAGCTCACAGATAATCTGCCGACGTTATATTCTTTCTTTTTAAGAAAATGAACCGATATGTTACCAGTGATGAAACATAAGTATCCTGCCGCCACATAATAGGGTAAAGTAATTTTCAGCCAAATGCCTAAGTGTCATTAACTACCCCGTACGGTGTTTTATAGCAAAATAATTTTACTAAGTGATGTTGATGGAATTGCCCAGGAATTGTGTATTGCAAACTGCTAAAGATTGGCGAAACAACTGCGAATGCTATTACCAAATATTTGAGAAACCAAATGGCTCACTGGGAGTTGAACCACCATCTAAAGTAAAATACAAGTGTAATTTCCAACGAAGAAAATGCCAAACATCTGGTAAATGACACCCAACGGAACCTGGATCAATTTGGCTGGGGAATTCTTACTTATCTCCTGTATTCGCCTCACATAGGCCCTTCATATTTTTTTCTGTTTCGTTCTTCGTAGAACTACCCTTTAAGTGGTGGATGTACCTGAATCAAATGGTGCCCAAAGTTTTCTGCGCTTCTCAAAGAGTAATGTTTACAATGGACTTTATAAAAACTACGACAAAACAATTCTTTTCCCCTCTCATTTTCGTAGTACGGAACATAAAAGCGTCCCACGGTGATACGCGTTAGCTTGTAGTCCTTCTTTTTCTGTCTCGTGGACTAAGGCATGATGGGGAAGGGATAATCACTCTGACACGCAGATTATACCACTGGGCAGAAAAACGTGACTCAAACGTCATCTCTCTCCTTTCTTAAGTTCTTCGCCATTGTTACAGCCCTTTGAGCAGGTAATCCTTTAGAAAGGATAAGTGTTATTCATCTCCATAAAATACCACTTTGAAAACCAAAGCTAATGGGAAAAACAAAACTTTTTCAAGCGAACGTTCACTCGTTTGTTCGTTCCAGCTGATTGCAGCTAATTTTTCTAATCTCGAGTTAGATTGTTCCAGCCGGTTGAAGGGTTAATAACTGGATTAATTCGGTACTATCAAAATGTGCATTGTCTTTTTAGTGTAAATCAGCAATTTTTTACGAAAGAGTGTCATGTGTTTGATCTTTTGAAGAGGCAGTACATTTGTGTCCTTAGCCAAGCAGTTACTGAACACATACAGCGAATAGCCAACACATTATAACCATCTGCTTAGTATAATGTTGGTCTTCTTCGTGCCATTAAAACAGCTCTTACCTCGTGAGGTTGTACGCTATAAGATTTCTGTAATTGTCTTGTTGCATTTGGTACCAACACCTTACCAGCAGATCCTTTAATTCTTGTACGTTACGTGGTTGAGCCGCAGCAGACCGAATTTGTTGTTCAAACACATACCACAGATCCTCTATTGGATTGATGTTTGGGGAATTTGGAGTTCTGGGTAATACCTCGAAGTCTTCCACATGTTCCGCGAAACATTGTCGAAAACTCCAAAGCCTGTGGCATAGCGCATTATTCCGCTGAGAGAAGGCACGATTAGAGCAAAATACCGATTCCATGAAAGGATGTACCTGGTCTACAATGATGTTTAGGTAGAAGGCAGACGTCATATTTTCCTGCAGATGAATGTCTGGACCCAGAGTTTCCCAGGTAAACACTGCCCAAATCATTCCACTTCCTCCATCGGCTTGTGTTCGTCCAACGACGCATCCTGGTGACAACACTTCGTAGGTAAACGACGCACATGTACCCCGCCGCCCACAACAAGAAACTACATTCATTGAACTAATTGAATTTCTTCCAATCATTCAAGGCTTAATTCTGATGTTCAACTGCTCATTGTAGGCGATTTCTACTGTGAACTGAGGTCAGCATGAGCATTAGGAGCGTTCTGCAGCTGCGCAGCCTCATGTTAAGCAGGGTTCGATGTACTGTTAGTTGTGGCACATTACTTCCGCGATCAGCATTCAAATTACCGGCGAGTTACTCCGTGATTTCTCTTCTGTTGGGAGGTACCACATGGGACACCCTTCGCTCACTTTTAGCATCGATGAGCCGTGGTCAGCCCACACCTTGCGAGAGTTTCGTGGTTTCCCTCCTTCGACAAATTTTTGAAGTTACTAACCACGGCTGACCGTCAGCACATCATAAGCTTTGCCGTCTCGGAAATGCTCTGACCCAGTTATCTGGCCATTTCAGTTTGGCCTTTGTCAAATTCGATTATGTCCGCTGCATTTCCCATCTGAAGAACAACAATAACACTGATTAACAGAGGTCAGTTTCAGGTGTTATTTATACCGTTATACGACTGTAACAAGCGCAGTGGTTTACCTGCCGTTAATTCGCTTTGAATAAAGATACACTGGTCATATCATAGCAATCTTTGCAATATATCTACACAATCTCTGCTCTTTCCATGTTTTTAAACCTATCCCATCTTCAGCACACTAGAGATCGCTTTTTGTTTTCATTTGACTCACTGTCAGCGATGCCAAAACGTACAATTAGTTCGAGGAAGTAATTCGACGTTCATTCTGAAATTCAAATGAAGTAATAAAATTTACGTAAGAAACAAGAACTCAAAAGAAAAGCTAAATTAGAGATATGGGTTACCATAGGTGTTACCAAGATTACAGAAAGATGGAGTGCGGTTGTAAACAACAAAACGTCTTACGTTTTACTAGATGCAAAGTGTTTTAAAAAGAGGAGAGGTTGGTTTTTATTTCAAAGACCAAAATCAATTGCCTACCAATCAATGCAATATGTTTGAGTTTTTCTTACTATTTCTTTTCCAAGTCCGATTGGAAACATTCTTTTTGTTCAGGTTGCTGTCCCAATGATCAAAATTACATATGTATGTTCTGTTTTTTCAGTTACGGTGTTTCCTCCTGGCAATGTTAGTTGTTTATTATTGTCTCCAAAATTCTGGTTCAAAAAAACGTGCTGGCGAAAACATAAATTTGATAACTGTTACCACTATCAAATTAATACGTATATTTTCTGCCGGATGGAGGAGGATATAATTTAATCATATACACTGAGTAGCCACTTTTTTATGACCACCTGACAGTTTTAAGCAATAGAGCTATGGCTGCACGTTGTTGCTGCCAGAGGTAGAAGCTAGTACAGTATTAAACGAGAAAGCTTAGTGCTTGCGACAGTAGTAGAAGTGATGTTTGTGTGACGAGATGGGTAAAAAACGCAATTTGACGGACTTTTAACGTGGGATGATTGTAGGAGCTCGGTGCCATGGAGCGATTATCACCGAAACCACCGCATTCGTGAAATGCTCCAGAGCAGTTGTTGTTAAAGTGTTTAAAGACTCGACTGTCAGCCAAAAACTGGGTCCCTACGTGCAACGTGTGATCGTTATCGACTAGTGACTGCTCGGGCGGAACGGAGAGTGTCCAGACTGGTAACAGACAACAGAAGGGCAACAGTGCAGCAAATTACAGACCATCTTAAACAAGGATCCCCTCAAATGATCTCTGCACGCACTGTTCGCCGTACACTCCATCGGATGGGATATGGCAGCCTAAAGCCTGTTCTAACACTTTTGCTGTCTGCAGTTAACAAGAGAAAACGTCTCCAGTTCGCACAGGAGCACAAGGATTGCACAGTCGATAATTGGAAAAAAATTATGTGGTCCGATGAATCACGTTTCCAGTTGTACCATGACGATGGCCGAGTGCGAATTTGGAGAATTTGGCTGAAACAGCACGAAAGCATAGACCCCAAATGCATTGCTACAACCCTTCAAGCTGGTGGAGGCAACGTTATGGTTTGGGGAATGTTTTCCTGGCATGTTTTGGGCCATTTTACTCGTGTCGATTAACGTCTGACTGGCACATCATATCTAAACATGGTTGCGGACCAAGTGCATCTGTCATGTGGATGGTTTATCCCAATGGCGATGGCTACTTTCAAAAAGATAATGCGTCCTGCCGTAGTGATCGTATTGTACAGGATTGGTTTCAGGAGCATGCAGGTGAGTTTACTTTGCTTAGGTGGCTCCCACAATCTTCACATCTCAACCCCAATTTGTGGGATGATGTTGAACGAGCTATCAGACAGCTGGATCTACAACCCTGCAATTTCACACTCCTGGAAAGTGATATTCATCAAGCATGGTCTCAGATTCCACAAACCACCTATCAACATCTCATGGAGTCCATGCCACGAAGAATCGGCGCAGTATTAAAGGCAAAAGGGGACCCAACGAAGTACTGAGGGGGTGGTCATAATAAAGAGTGTATAATTTAATATATAATTAAAGTGTAAAATTTAAATATATTTGAAGTATATAGTTTAATCTGGCACTGTAAAGCGCCCAAAGCCAAACTCTCTGTATAAAACGACTAGTAAGTTGTCATAAAACTCATAGTTATAAGAGATTTCATATTACAATAAATGTTTGATTCTCATCAGAATTTGCATCAGCACAATTTCGTTACAGCGAACGTTGTGCTGAGTACGCTAAAAAATTCTGTGCCACCACACTCGTGGTGTTCCTCTCATTATCAGTTACCAAACTTCATTTCATTTATTTATTCTTTCAGTTGCCATATTGTCTTACACATAATGCTTTATCTATAGACAATATATGTACTACAGCTACTAGGAAAAGGAGGGAAAAGGCCGTAAAGCCTGACATGGCCCTCCTCTCCCTATAATGATCTCGACTGGAAGTTACCTACATTTTATCTGTCATTTGCTTTCTTGAACACGTTTAAATTAACAAGACTATCATCGAATCAACATCACAAATAAATAAATGGAACATTTTATTTATAGAAAAATGTGCTAGTATCACGTTAAATGATCCAGCGTGTTTTTTTGCAAATTCGGAAAATCGTCCCTGGTGTTGTAGTAGTTTAGTGTGTGTGTGGGGGGGGGGGGGGGAGGGGGGTACTCACGGGAACTTAAGATGGCGCTGTTTCTATCTCTTCACTGGAGCCGGACGCTCTGAATTTAGGTCCTGCGACCTCTTAGTTTCAGATTCTCACTAGGCAAAGTTTTCGAAAAATTTAATCTTTTCAAAAAAATGTAAAAATGACAGGAGTGAGGATTTGTAATATATCTTTTCAAAAAATGTAACAGCGATAGCAGTGAAGTTTTATAATATATCTGTTCGTATATGGTATTTATAGTCTTTTCGTTTATTGATCTTGTAATACCTGTATGTGAATTATTTCTGTATTTTACTGTGCATTCTTACTATATGCACCTTTCGAACTGAGCTAATAGACCGTGAATGAAGGTATCTACATAGACGGTCTTCAATTACAATTCAAATGCTTTTATTTTAAAAAATAACGCACGCCACTGAAAATCATGGATTGAATGATAATCATCAATCGAACGTGTTTACACAGTAGGCAGAAAGATATCAGTTCATCATGCTTAATTTAACAGTGCATCTTCCACTTTTGACAAATTAACTGAACATGTCGTTCTCGGTCGAGAAATAGTTTGTTTTCTCTGTTTATTTCATTTCTTGCAGATATCTATGCCGAAAAGAATTATTTTACCATTGCTTCGAATAGCTATCTTGTAGCACAGCAGAATTTCGGAAAAAAAAATCCTTCGGAAAATTAGGTTGGAAAAATATATTTTCACGAGGGAAAAAAAGCCAGAAAAAAACAAAGCCAATTACTTCGAAGCAGTTTAAAGTCATTGCTTTTTAAAAGGTCCATAAAACGTAACTGCCTTTGGAATCGCTCTTTAAAAGACTAAGACTGTTGCAAAAGCAAACGTAGTTCTGTTGGAGGAAAAAAGTCTAAATAAGCTTCGAAAAATAAGGCATTGTTTTATTTTAAGTACCTGCCCATCAAATGCAGGCAGTGTCCTAATACTTTGTTGAAGGGGATTGACTGTAATGGCGTTTCTAAGTTCTTTGTTCTCTAAGAGTCCATAACGATTATTCTCTTTCATCCTTCTTACATTTTTTGAAAAGGCATATGTACACTCTCACAACATGTGAGAAAAAATAACAAAACAGTTTGAAGGGTAATACGTCGTCAATGAAAATGTAACTGAGGAACCTTTTTCTAATCTTCTATGACTCTTTTATATTCTGTCTACTTCTGGGTTTTTTTTTCATTGGAACTGATCAGAAAAGATTAAAATACTGATCGCGATAAAATAAGGCTTTTGGAAGAACGCGTATTTGTTTTTAGAATTATTTATAACTTATTTATAACCCTGAGCACGTTAAAAGCTCAGATGTATGCTTAAGTGGAGGTCTCTGGTCAACAATTCTGTACATTTATGTTAAACAAACGAAACTGATTGTAGTTTTGTTGAGGGAAACTATGCACGATAGTTAAAAGAAATGGTTGAATGCATGTAAAGCAGTTAGCATTCAACAAAGACATATATCTATAACATAAAAAGAAATCACGTTAAGCTTTGCAGTCAGAAAATCTACATTTATTTGGCTTTCTGTAGGTTTAATATACGGCTTCTGCTCTTTCGGTGTAGGTCCTCATGAATGAGACAAAGCACTATATATTTCTATTCTGCTACGCACATTCTTTTTGAAAGCTGTTTAGTGGTACATTTTTCTTTTAGTACTCTCTAACATGTGTTATGTGTTTGAATAAGCGTTCTGTTATGATACGTTCCTATTCTTTATTCTTTTTTTTTCTACTTTTTTTTTACTACTTTCTTTTCTGTTGTATCCAACATATTTACCAACAAAACCTTTTGTTAATCATTGATAGTAATAAAACTTATTTTAACTAATCCCTGTCTCGACTGATATGGACCCAAAGCACAGACTAACATATAGTGACAAAATAATTGTAACCTTATCGCATTCATATTCTATAAAACTTACCGCGGTTATGTTCCTGATGCACCCGGAAATAAGATTAAAATATAACAAAAAAAGAACAGGAAACTTATCGCATTAATATTCTTTTTTTTTCGTAATTTCTCATGAGAAACAACTGTATATCGAGGCAGATTGTGCTTGATTACATGAAAGGGAATATTATACATATTCCTCAAGTGCTTAGTAGAAATAGATTCTAAGTAATTAGTGGAGTTCTGTTTGGTATCTGTTTTTCACATAAAGAGAATTTGCTTAACAAAAACGGTTGTGCTTGATTACAGGAAGGGAATTAACGTTAATATTACTAAAGTACTTGGCAAGTGTAATTTTAAAACAATTTAGCGAAGGTTTCCTCAAGATCAAATGCAGAGTTTGGAGAATTTTAGTTTCTTAGGCGGTGATACACCAACCTTGTAACTGCTTATGTTGCGAAAATGACCTGGGTGGAATTCCCATAAGTAGTTGAAATAATTTTTGTTTCTAGTTAACAAGGCTTCAAAATCTCCGCAGCTGTTTAGCTGGATCTGGAAACTTCTGTTTTGTTTCGACACAAAATAAAAGAAAAAAGTGTCCAGAAACTCTGAGTGATATTAGCAGTTGCCCTTTCCTTAGTTACGGCCACTGGTTTCATGAGAGTGACAAAGTTAGTGCCCAAAGGCGTACCTAGGGCGGGCGCAGCTCAAGAGAGGGTGCAAAAACCACTGCGCACAATCTGATTAAAATCGGAATGAAACTTTTTCACCAGTTCCTGGTACACCTTTTTGTCGTCATACTTTGTCGTTTGTCCATTTACAGAGTTTGCTAATAATATCTTTTGTCAGATTAGCATTTCTTCCTCAAAATGTGCAGGGAATGTAATTTGATCACAATCAGAAATGAAGACGCGGTTGTTCGTACGTTGTAAAACAAGGATGTCTTTTACAGTGTTGAATATTCTCTGGAGGCAATTTTATCATTCCTTCTCTACACCAAGTTGCATTCGGTTCATTTAATGATGTACCAGAGGTCCGCACTTCGAAGTAGTTGGGAATCTCATCCCTCTCTTCACCTTCTGTATCTTGCAGTCCTAAGTGGCGTACCACACCCAGTTCGGCTTCACTGCCCTGAACATCCTTGATGTAAGTAAGGGATAGGGAAATTTACGAAACCCTTCTGCTGAGTGCTGCACCCCATTTCCGACCTTCTTCCGACGCAATTAAAGAGGGTGAAACGCCGTTCCCGTTTGGGATAAGAAATGACTCCTAGCTCTACAATACCCTATTTACTGCATCATACACCAATTAAAATATTTAAGAGTTAGGTTGATAAATTACAATGAAAATGGCAGTGACGGCAGAGGTAACTTCGCAAAGGTCTTCCTCTAGTTCAAAGAAAAATTAGCCGGTTCTTAAAATCTATTGCGCAGTTGTTAATCGTTATTGGTTATCAATTAACTACAAGAGAATATGATAAAAAAGTAGCAATAAATGCAATGATGTTATTTACCAACAAAATGAAGGCGCCATCATGGGTTCACCCCTTTCAGCGGTACTTGCCGAGGTTGTCATGCAAACCCTTGAGAATGAGATACTTAGCGTATGTCCGTTTAAACCTCTCCTTTATATCCGTTATATGGATGACATCCTTGTCCTTTGGCCACATCCACATTCTGACATAGCACATTTTCTCAGCATGTTAAACTCGAAATACCTATCCATAAACCTCATCTTGGAGTTGGAGAATAATTTGAAACTCCCGTTCCTAGACTTACTCATAGAACTGGACCCTCAAAACCTCACATTAAAATATTCCGTGTATATAAAACCTTCATCCCATCCAATCATAGCTCCATATAACTCGGCTCATCCCCTGTCTGTTAAGATTGCTTCCCTGCGATGCCTTGTACGAAGGGCGTTCACGCACTCTTCTCCTGGTCGCTTACGACGTATTGAACTAAATCGAATCCATGCGATCGCTTGCGAGTTTTGAATTTTGGTTTGAAAACACGCAATTTGTACGCGTTGATTAACCGCGACAGAGATTTTGTCGTAACCGAACACAAATATGGTGTCCATCTTATACCCCTGAAAGCTTTACATCCTACAGAAACTGACCAAGTGTATATAGGCTTAACGTTACGGACCTTAAAACTCCGCTTGTCTGAACACTTGCGCGATGTGAGAACGGGCTGACACTCGACAGCACTAGCTCGACTGGTAGCCAGTGGCACACATATACCTTTATGGGACGATGTTAAAATCCTCACTACTCACAACAGCAAGAGTATGATGACCCTTTTTGCTGAAAGTCTATATATCCACTATTATAGAGGAATTTGTTGTAATGATGACATACCATCTCTCCTTCCACGTGTATGGACTACTCTAATGGAGTATAGTGCAAATAATAATAACTATAGCGGGATCGTTAGCACCCGTGTGTTATCATCTTGATTTAAGTTACCCACTGTATCTACTTGTTTTGTCTCTTCGTGTTTTAAACAATCTTTGTAAGCATGCGCTCTAATTGTATTCTCACGTCATCATAGCGTATAATGTTGCATGTCGTTTGAACCTTGTGCCATTGTGTACGTACCCTGATGAAGATCTCTTGTGTGATCGAACGATCTCGCGTTTTAACTATCGTATGCTTTTAAACTTGTACATACCTTTTTGAAATTAGATTAAATGTGTAAACTCAATGTTTCGTCATTTGGTCAAACGTGGGGTTGTTGTTCAAGTTGATTATCGTGTTTTGTGTGACGGAAACTTCTTCTTTATGAGTAGTATAGAATTCAGTGCGAAGCGAAACTTCAGAATCATCCCCCGGTGGCCTATGTTAGTTAATTTATAAAAATGTAATTGCAAATGCGTGTGGATACCAAATAATGCAAATTTACGCCTAAACAACACAGAAGACCAGTTTTACTGTCCTAAGAATTCATGCAACAAGCATTATTATAATATTTCAAGCACCAGGCGCTGAATAAGCATTTTAGTCTTAACGACTTCTAGAGGGGAGGAGGCGTAATGTTTTGTGGGTTGCGCCGGGCGCAAATATGCCAAGTTATGCCTTTGCCAGTGCCATTGGACATAAACAGCTCATATGCCTTATCTCGGACGAATGGTCACAACCCAGTGCTTCAAACCACTCGCCTACAAAGGTGAGCATCATGAAACTAACGCGCCTCAAGTTATGCGAAATAACTACTTCAGTTAAAAAGTAGTTATTTCGCATATCGCATAACTCGGCTGGTAATACGATTTTTCTAGATTTCGAAATATTAGTTTCAATTAATGCAACTGTTAGTCTAAGAGAGAAAACTAAGTGATAAAATGTCACCCAAGGTTTTTGCTGGAAAAAAATAAAAATGTGCAGTATTTGTTTCGTACATGGCTTAGATAAATTCGTAGTAGAGCATCACAACTTAAGTTGGCATTAATGTCTCACAGGATGAGAAAATACAGCAATTTAACTTTAAAATGTATATAAAAATTCGTTATATTAGCAGGTGAAAGCCTCAAACTAATCTACTTTATAAAAAAAAATATCCATTTCGGGTGTTGCTCTGCTGCTCTTAAACATTATAATGACATAGTCCAAAAAACATCATAAGGAGGCTTATGTTTTTAAGTTCGTCTGTAATAATGAACAATTAATTCTGAGGAATCGCGGCAAAGTGCTTCTGTATATTTGTAACTCTTTAGTGGTCGTTGAACCAACTGTTTTGTTCATGTAGGAGATTATAGAAACTAGTTCCCAAGAAGAAATAAAACTTCATTGATCTTGGCTCCCGAATCCAAGAAAAAATAAGCGTAGCTGAGAGAAACAGACAACAGTGTGCGGCACCTTTTCCGGTTCCATGACCATCCCCCAAACTGAAGTGTGTGCGTGTGCGCGCGTGTGTATGTTTGTGTGCGCACGCTGGAGTGCTCTTACAAGGAAGCTGATGAAGCAGCAGGAGGAGGAGTCATCGACTCTAGCTGTATCCCCCATCCATCCATTCCTTCTATCGTACCTGGATTCCGTCCGACCGAAATTGGTTTTGGTGATTTCATTTCGTGAGGTTCCGGGATCACGGATGGACGACGTGGTAATAAAACGAACAGGAGGACCCGACGTACCAATGATGTAAAGAAGTTTCGGGGAGTTAACGAGACTGAGAACTACTCGATAGGAATGAGCCAAGGAGATTTATTTTCTGTCATTACTACTTCCTATGTACCACGGACGAGCTCGATGTTTTATCATATAGCAGAATAAATAAATGAAGGCAGTTATAGGAAACAAACACGTCGAGGATGCACGCTTGCGAATATATGTGCAAAATTATATTTTGACTCTCATAAAGGTAGTTAGCTAAAACAAAAGAACTATAGAATAAAACTGAAAAATTAAATGAACATATCAGGGAAGAGAGATGTAGAAAATAGATACATGAAATGCATGTTTGCGAATGTATGTAAATACAAAGTGTGTGTGATATTTCAAGCCTCCTGCAATTAGTTAAAAGAACTAAGGAAGAAGTGTTATTTTCATTCTCCTAAAAATTAGTTTGTTAAAAGAACTAACAGGAACATATATTTTCAAACCTTTATGATATCATTAATAAAAATCAATTTGGCTTCCAACCGAACACATCAACAGAACTAGTACTCTACACTTACAAGACACCATTAAAAAAAATTTAGAATTAAAACAATTACCTTTGCGATTTTTTAGGCCTATCAAAATCTTTTGATACCATAAATCATAAAATTATTTTAACTAAATCACGAAACCTAGGTTTCAGAGGAACATCATGCAAATTAATGGAGACATATCTAACGAATAGGTATCATTATACTACCACTGATAATTTTCGATCATCTAACCTTAAAATAAACTCAGATGTACTGCAGGGGCCAATTCTAGGACCAATGCTTTTCAACCTATATATAATGATATACACTCAAGTGCCAGAAAAACTAGTACACCGGTCTAATACTTAGTAGGAGCCCCACGGAAGCGCAGGATTGCAGAGATACGACGGGGCATGGACTCCACTAGCTTCTGGAAATATGCTGTAGGCAATGCACACCATATTTCCTGCAGAGCGTTCCACAATTCGGGTGTATTCCGAGGTCTCGGATTCCTGTGTTCGATAGTGCATTGCATGGTATCCCAAGTGTGTTCGATAGTGCGTTGCATGGTATCCCAAGTGTGTTCTATCACGTTCAGATCTGGGGACTTGGGTGGGATGCAACAACCCAAACTCAGATGAATGCTCCTCTAACCATAATGTGGCGTCCCGACACTTGTGTGGAAGTGCATTGTCCTGTTGGAACAGGCCCAACCCATCAGCATGAATGTAGGACATGAACGGGTGTACGTCGTCAGAAATGATGCGCACGTAGCGTTGGCCAGTCACAGACGTTTGTAGACGTCCCAGGGGTCTCAGTGAAGTCCAGCTAAACACACCCCATCCCATTACGGATCCCCCACCAGCAGGTAGAGTTCTCTCTGTTGACAGGCGGGATCCATGGCTTCTGGGGTTTGCGCCACGCACGAATCCTTCCATTTGTCCGATACAGTTGAAAACGCGACTCGTCAGATCAGGCTACTTCTTTCCAGTCATCAAGTGTCCAGTGGCGGTGTTGCCGTGCCCAAGCGAGGCGCATAGCTCTGTCTCGTGCACCCATCAAGGGGACTCGAGTTGGGCGTCGGCTCCCAAATCCCATATCGTGCAGGGTACGTTGCACAGTCCGGACGTTGATGTTTGTTGAGGCTCCAGAATTGAATTCCGATGATACCTGCGAGAGTGTTGCACGCCAATCACGTGAAACTATTCTTGACAGCCGACGATGGTCATGTTCACCCAATGTCTTTTTATGGCCACACTGGTATCGTAGGTTGGAAGTTTTGCCGGAATTCTTGTAGTCACAGTACACCATTGCAATGGTCGTTCGTGAAAATTCGAACTTCGTTTCTACCTCCGAAATACTATGGCCCATCTCACAAGCGCCAACTATGACACCGCGTTGAAAATCGCTTAAACCGTTATTACTTGCCATTCTCATGCCAAAAACAGCTCTGACAGCTGGCAAGGATGTCTGTAGCTCTCGATACGCACTGGCGGACGCAACCGAGTACGCTCATAGGTGACGTTGCTATGTATTTCGCATAAGCTCGTCTGTACCAGTTTTTCTGGCACTTCTGTGTGTTTAATGTAGGTACTTTTAATAATTTACTGTTATATGCAGATGATATAACAATACTAATTAAAGGAGCAGATATTAATGATTTTATTATACAATATCATATGCAATTGCAAATATACTTTGAATGATTAATAAAAAATTATTTAATATTTAATTTTAATAAAACAAAAATTATGATCTTCAGTAGATTAAAAATAGAACAATTATAGTTTCATCATTTAGTACTGAACAACATACCTATCAAAATAGTTCAAAGTTTCAGATTCCTGGGAAAAATACTAAACCCAACCGTAAAATAGAGCACCCATGTGGACTATATTGTAAATAAAAATTTTAAAAACATTGCTATTATAATTTAACATATATTATGTTTCATGCTAATTTATATCTCTAAAAATGTTATATTATAAATTTTTACTGTCACATATTAACTATTGCATCACCTCATGGGGGCAAACTACTCAAACTGATATATTAAAATTACAAGGACTACAAAATAAACTTATCAGACTAATGGACTTAAAAAATAACTTTTTACATCCAAATAACTTACAAACTCTTCAATATTATCACGTATATGTGGTTCCCAATAAATTGGGAATGATGTCAATATCAGAATTATTTAATTTCAATGTTGGCAAATTAATGTTTCAAAAAATAAAGAAAAATAACTTACATATCAATTTATAGATATAAAACTTATTACTCATAACTAAAGAACCAGGGGCAAACCTATTCTACGACCCATTAACTCAAAATCCTTAATGATGAAAAAAAGTGTAAATTATATTGGCCCAATACTTTGGAACAATTTACCGACAGAATTAACTGAAATAAGTAACATTAATCTATTAAAAAAAAGTTTCTAATGAAACATTAATACAGAAAGGGGGCGGAGTTGGGGGGATTTCAAAGTCCAAATTACAAGGCAATGATATGCTGGAACTAAAAGAATGAACTCATTTAACCACTTACCATTTTTAACATCCTTGTGATCAACTGCTTAATTGCAAGTGGAGACTCACGGCTTATTAGGCTTTACTAGGCCTTTTCCTTGTTTCTCCTTACTGTTATGTAAATTAACTCTGAAATGACATATATGTATGAAGCTGAAATGTAACAGCATAAATATTAATAAATAAATAAAATAAAAAAATCTGAAAATTGATAAAATGTAAGGATCTTAGATTTGTGCTTGTAAATATATCTCTTGCAAAATTATATTTTCACTCTCATAAATATACTATACATAATTGACAGCAGTGGTACCTGGTGGGCCGTGAATAATTGTTGCACAATGCGTGACGCGTGCGGGCGCTCATTGTCCTGTTGAAACGTGGCTGCTGACAGCTCCTGCAGGTAAGGGAGGACTACAGGCTCCAAAACGTCGGAGATGTTGCAGTGGCTGTTGAGTGTATCAGCGATGCGTACCAGAGGGGTGCGGGTGTCATATCCAATTGTAGCCCAAACCATAACACGAAGCGACGGACCGGTATGGCGATGCGTAATGCAGGCGTCATACAGTCTCTCGCCGCGGTGCCGCCACACACGATCCGGCCATCGTGGTGTTGCAGGCAGAAGCGGGAATCGTCGGAGAAGACAATTCCGTGCCATTCCGTAGTCCAGGTGTGGCGTTCAACGGCCCACTGTCGTCGCACTTGCTGGTGGTGTAACGTCAATGGTAATCCGAGCAATGGGCGCCGTGCGACAATTCCCCGCTCCTGCAGACGACATCGAACGGTACGTGCTGACACAGGTTGTTGCGCAACACACCCTAATTCCTGCGCTAACGTTCGTGATGTGGCGGTGCGAGCCGTCAATGCCCGCCGCACAACATGCCGGTCCTCTCGTTCGATGGTGTGCCGCGGCTGCGACAATCGCTCACGTCGGTCCGTCCGTCCCTCCTGCACCCACCGAATCCATACTCGCCTCACTGTGGCTGGATGTCGTCCCACACGGGCGCCGATGTCTCGGTACAATAAGCCGATGTCGCGATAAGCCACTATTCGACCTCTGTCGAACTACGAAACGTGGTGGAATGACTGCCGTATTCTGCGACGAGGCATCGGAAGCTTCCCACGCACAGGTCCGGCAGCACAACACACTTCCACTACTTACACCGCGCCTTTTCTGCACCTTTCTTTAGTGCTTCTCGGTAGCCGGCTGGGCGCATATGATTTGCATATGCTCTGCAATGTTAATCGTTTGCATGCCCTCTCGCGGGCGACGCATGCTGCGAATTCAGGCCAATCGGATGCTTCCTTCTTGGTGTTGCATTTTGGGTGGCCAGCAGTGTATTTAACCATATTATTTTCGCACTGTAACTTCTCAATCATGAAACGTATATAGCGCATTAAATCCTTTTATTTTTGTGGTGTAGTCAGCACAAAGATTCGCCAAGCTTTCGCACTTTACTGGGAGACTTTTCCAAGGCAATGGTAGACATAAAAATGGTAAACCCAGGCAGCCTAGGGAAGGGGGTTTTGTGAACTTACTAGAATTTTTATGTCTACCATTTCCTTGAAAAAGCCTCCCAATGGAATGCGAAAGTTTGGAGAATTTTTGTGCTGACTACATTACAAAAACTAACGGATTTAATACGCTATATGCGTTTAATGATTATTCAAGTCTGTTATATTTAAAAATAAAGTTACTGTAACGTCTGGTTATCCGATGAGTCATCCTGACAGATTACTAATTTGTATCCACCGAAAGCGAATCATTATATGTAAAAAACAAAAAATTAGATTTGTGTTGTACATGAGTAAATAGATCTCGTTGTGAAAAAGTCAAGGTGAACGCCTTAAAACTCCAATCCTTTGGTACGTTGCTTACAATACTTTCCAGGCTGGTTGCTCTGTTCCTCATCTCAATCTTTCTTTCCATCCTGGCTTCACAACGTAATGTGAAAAGGAGACCTTTTTTAACTTTTGTTAGGAACAGCAAGAACAGCCTATTTGTTAGTTCTGATAAATTTCGGAATATGTTCTGCATCTGGTAATGCGTAGTCATGGAGTCGATGAGATTATGGAGATCCCTTTCAGCTTATTAATTGGTAACCGCATATTTCTTCACTGCTAATGCCTTTTGTAGCTGTGCACTGTGTGGGAGGCGGACGTTTCTAACGGGTGTTCGAATCCTAGTCCTATCGGCCATCTAGTCTGCGGTTTTTCCGGGTTTTCCGCAGACTAGCCGTGTTTGGGGACGCGAATGTGTAGATGGTTCCTCCTCAAGTCGGTACAGTACATACGCACTTTGTGCTTTGATCTCCTTCCCTAGGCTGCTTGGGTTTACCAGATGAATGTCGATGTGCTGATAGTAAAACAATAAAAATAGACGATTGTAATCTGGAGGACGTCTCATGGCACCAGACACCTACGGAAATCTTCCCATGGTTGGTGAAGATGATAATGCCGTTTTGTTCGGTTGCTGAAGCCTATCAGAGTGAGACATCCTGCTTAAATTTTACTTTTTCTACACACAATAATCTTTCCAAGTTGAAGCTATATTTGTCTAATTCTTACTTCCCTACAACAAATATCTGCAACGGATACCTTAATAGTACAGAAGGTCGTTCGGGACCCATAGTGACAATTTTGAAACAGACAGAGTCCGAAAAACTTTTCTCCACGGCGGATCGTGTTCAATCAGATCGTGCTGTTCATTGTCTCTATCGCTACATACCACACTGTTTACTGTAGAATGCTGTTTTGTAGATATTCGCGCTGATATTGTCGCACTCTTCCACGCACGCTTTCATAAGATCTTCTGTTGCATGTGTGGCGCCACGGCCGAAGAGCACGTGTCTGCGATCCAAAATTGTAGAAATTCATCGGAGAGGCGTCAGATTTTACAAAGATGCCACTGTATGTTAATGCCAAAATTCCAATCTTCTGTTTCATTCGGCGCAAGAAATTTTTTGTCGATTTCAATGTGTAGCTTCACGCTTTATTTGGGTGGGTACATAAGAGAGTGTTGTCACTATCATACATCGACGACACTTACTGCTCCTAAATTGGTGTCAGAATATCTGTCTGATAATATGCTGAGTTAACTTTGGCATTTTAGTCACTCGGCATATTTTCAGCTTGCTCCGGGTACGAGAATCCAGCGATGATCCTTATATCTTTGCGGGAAAAGTTTCATTGCATTCTCGATACCAGTTTGGGAAGGCCTTTGTGCCATCCTGCCGATAGTATATTGCGCAGGGTTTGTTCCAGTCTGATAGGTAAACGTTGGCTTTGTCCAAGGCTACCACGTACCTCCAGCTATCGCTGACCAGTTGTTTTCAGAGAGTTTACTGGTCGAGGTTCTGCTCTCCTGAGTGTGCCTTAGAAGAAGCTTGTGTTCTGTCATTTTGGTAGATTTTAATCTTGGTGGATTACGGTGTTAATTGTTTCTACTGAAACCTTCTTTGCTATGATGTGTTGTGTCAGAGGGTTTTTGTCCTAGTACCAACGTCTTCACTTTTCGAATAACAGCAACATAACGACTTGTGTATCGCCTTGGACGTAATGTTTTGCACCAACCAGAAGGTTTTCACTGCGTGAAATTTCTTTGCTATGTAATACAGCATGGATGGCTTTCTTCAAAATGTTAAATCCATGACACTTGCATGCTTTTATTATTTGCAAATGACTATGTACCTTCCGGGTCTGCCATGGCAGCTATGTACGATCCCAAGAAGTCAGTCATTTTTGGAGGTATCGTCTGTGTCAGGATGTAATGGCTCAACGTATTTCGTGCTCTGAAGAACTAAACGCGACCGCTGGTATGCAGTTTCATTTGAACTGGTCTCAACACACTCGCTCATGCAAATCGCTGTCATAGATCCTCAACGACCATCTGCATACCCAAGATACTACTACGTACAGAGCATGAACGATAGGGCGATGCAGAGGAAAAAAGCAAAAGTATTGAAGTACATGATTTGATTTTTAGCACGTCTTTTGTAAAACAAGTTAGTAAAATCATACAATGCATTGATTATAATACTCTTTCCAACATTACAGAAATCATTACTCAAGTTATCACTCAAGTTATGAGAATAATGTCTGTGGAATAAATCTCGGTCCTGTGCCCTGACCTTTGATCCCATTTCGATTATATTCAACAGAACCGGCTTGGTATACCTCCGAAATAACATGATAAAGTTTTGTCGCAATCGAAGCATTTTTACGTAAGTTATGATGCATAAGGGCTGTGGAATAGATCCCGCTCCTGTGTCCTAACCTTTGATCCCATTTCGCTCATTTTCAATAAAGTTTGTCGCCAGGTGGTCCCCTACCCCATACTAAAATTTCATCGAAATCGAACCTTTTTTTACGTTAGTTATGGCGCATAACAGCAGTGGAATGGATCCCTCTCCTATGTACTGACCGTTGACCCCATTTAGTTCACTTTAAATAGGGTTCCTTCCCAGGTGATCCCCTACCAGATACTAAAATTTCATCGAAATCGAACGGTTGTTACGCGAGTTATCGTGCTGACGGACATACGCATACAACGCGTGACGTAATGAGGCAGATGGGAATCGCGACCATCTGCCAGCCGCAAAAGTGGGACGTCATAAATCTTTAATAGGATCCACACACAACGCTTGACGTAATGAGACAGATGGCGTGACCGCGCGCCAACATTCTCAAACGCGAGTTGTGACGTCATAAGATTTCTTAGCATTGGTAACATTAATGGAAAAACGCCATCACTAAAAATGTTATAATTCGGGGTGGTTATTTAACCCACTAAACGAATTCTTCTAAAGTCGAGATCAAGCTAAATTGATTTCTAGTATCAGAAAACGGTAGGTTAACGACTTTCATCAGAATTCTTAGAGCCGTTTTCAAAATAAAATGTACATACATACATACAAGAATTGCTACTTTAAGGTGGACGTCAAGTAACTTTGCTTCCTATACTTCCAATGGAAAAACTTTTGTACACATTGTCTTCACAATTAACGCGTTCCCACGGATGAAAATTTGAACATCAATTAAAATATCTTCATTCTATAACTTGCAATAATTAATATTTTCTAAAACATAATAATAATTATGCAATTCAACATTTGTTAGGCTACTGACGTCATGAAAATACAGGTCGCGCCATCTTTTTTCTGGACAAGTAATACGTTCACAAGGATGAAAATTTGAACATCGATTAAAATAGCTTCTTTCATAAATTGGAATACCTAATATTTTTTAAACCATAACCGTAATTATGCAATTCAACATTTTTTTGTCCACTGACCTCATCAAAGTACAGGTCGCGCCATCTTTTCTCTGGTTTCAACAATATCAAAGGAAAAGTTATTGATTTTTAATATAATTATGGTTATGTTTTAGAAAATATGAAGTTTTCCAAGTTATAATATGAAGTAAATTTAATCGATGTTCAAATTTTCATCCTTGGGAACACATTAATTGTGAAGATAATGTATACAAAAGTTTTTCCATTGGAAGTATAGGAAGCAATATTACTTGACGTCCACCTTAATAATATGGGATAAGGACAATGGAATGGATCGCAATCCTATGTCCTGACCCTTGACCACATTTCCTCCATTTTCAACAGGGTTCGTCCCCAGGTGGTCCCCTACTTTATACTGAAATTTCATCGAAATCGAACCATTTTTACGCACGTTATGACGCATAAAGACAATGGAATGCATCCCGATCTTATGTCCTGACCTTTGACCCCACTTCCCCCATTTTGAATAGGGTTTGTCATCAGGTGGTCTCCTACCGCATAGTAAACTTTCATTGAAATCGAACCATATTTGCGCAAGTTATGACGCATAAGGTTAATGGAATGATCCCGCTCCTACGTCGTGACCTTTGACCCAATTTGTCCCATTTTCAACAGGGGTTGTCCCTAGGTTGTCCCGTACCACATAGTAAACTTTCATTGAAATCGAACCATATTTACGCACGTTATGACGCATGAGGTCAATGGAATGATTCCGCTCCTACGTCGTGACCTGTGACCCCATTTGTCCCATTTTCAATAGGGTTCGTCCCCGGGTGGTCCCCTACCACATACTAAAATTTCATCGAAATCGACCCATTTTTACGCCAGTTATTGTGCGGACGGACGGACAAAGCTGGAGCATATACGCTTCTTCAACCTACTGTTGGAAAGCGTAAAACAAGACCGTGCTTATGTTACCGATTTGTCCGTCCGTCCGTCCGCATGTACCCACGATATCTCTGCAACTATTAGTCCGATTTGAAAAATTATTTTTGCTTTGAAAAGCTTGAAATATACGAATGATGATCCTTCATTTCGGTTTCTTTTTTACGATGTACAATTTCGCTGCTAGAGGGCGTAAATGCAGATGATGTCGAATTCAAAAATACGTTTTATTCCACATATTTGCTTCTAAACATCCGATTGAAAAAATTATTTTATCTTTCGATTCCATTTATGTCGAAGAGTATTTTAGATATAGTTATTTTTTCAAATTACGCATACGTTTTCCGCTAGGAGGAGTAAAAGTAAATTACATTTTCCCAATAACTCTTCTTCTAAAACTCCGATTTGAAAACTTTTTTCTTCAGCGGATACACCTCCTGATGGAAAATCGTTTGCATATAATTCCAAAGTTTTGGTAAAGAATATTTTGGCTACCAGGGGGCGTAAGTGTTAATTTTTGCTTCTGAAGTATTTGCCACAAAATCTGAGCTTCTTAAATATCGATTGAAAAACTTGCTTCGTGGACTGATGCCACTCACATTGATAAACATTTTCGGAATATTTTCTTCTTAAAATATTCCACAATTTCTCCGCCAGGGGGCGTAGATGCATATCTTATTTTCACCAATATCTCTACTTCTAGGAGTCCGATTTGAAAAATGTCTTCTTTGGTGGATAGTGTTTTCAGTGTGACATGTCTTTCATATAATTTCAAAATTTTCAAGTAATTCATAGACTTTAGGGGGCTTAGAGGTAAATTGCGTTCCCCCCTATGTATCTGCTTCTAAATCTCCGATTTGAAAAATTCTTTCTGCACCGGATACAGCTCCTGATGGGAAATCGTTTGCACATAATTTCTAATCTTTGTAAAAAAATGGTTTAGCCACCAGGGGGCGTAAATCTTAATTTCCGCTTCTGATGTATTTGCAGCAAAATATGAGCTTCTAAATTCTCGATTGAAAAAAACGTCGTTTGTTGACCGATACCACTCATGTCGACAAACCTTTTAGAAACATTTTCTTCTTAAAATAATGCATGGTTTCTACGCCAGGGGGCGTAGATATATATCTTATTTTTGTCAATATCTCTACTTCAAGGAGTCCAATTTGAAAAATTCCTTTTTTGTTGGATAGTGTTTCCGATGCGAAATGGTTTTCATATAAATTCAAAATTTTCAAGTAAATCGTAGACTTTCCGCTAGGGGGCACAAAGGTAAATTGCGTTTTCTGCGTTATTTTGCTTCTAAAACTCCGATTTGAAAAATTCTTCCTGTATCGCATACAAGACCTGATGGAAAATATTTTTCACATAATTTCTAATGTTTGGTAAAGAATGGTTTGGCCACCAGGAGGTATAAGTGTTAATTTCTGCTTCTGATGTATTTGTAGCAAAATCTGGGCTCCTGAAAACTCGACTAAATTTTTTTTTCTTTGACCGTTACCGCTCATATGGAAAAACCTTTTGAGAATAATTTCTTCCTAAAATAATGCATGGTTTTCTCACCAAGGGACGTAAAGTCACATCTTATTTTCGTCGATATCTCTGTTTCTAAGAGTCCGATTTGAAAAATTCTTTCGGTGTTGGAGAGCGTTTCCGGTGCTAAATGTTTGCCATATAAATTCATGTTTTTCTTAACGCACTAGTCTGCAACCAGAGGGTGTAAGCTCACGATTCCGTTTACTGCAATATCTAAGGGATTAAAATCCCGATTGAAAAACTTCTTTTTTCCGTCAGATACTATTGTTTTCCATACCGGTTCCAATGACTTAGAATAGCTTTGATAAATTTAATTTGCGTCAGAACGAATTCAAAAGACGTGCTTATTACAACTAAAAATTCGGTGTCGTATTTCTTTTTTTCTATGTTTCGGGATTCAGAGACCCCTATGAACAAATCTAAGGTTAGAATCAGTCGCTCGTCCCGAATTTGGGGCCATTGATTTCAGGGAACACAATGTTTTAGTAATGTGAAACAAACTCACCATCAATGATTCATTTGGGAGTCGAATCGTGACCGAGCTCGGAAGACTAGCAAGAAACCTGCGCCTCTGACCACTCAGCTAAAAAGTAATTTTGATTACACACTCAAATCATTGCAACACGTGTGCGTCATAACGTTAGCAGGATGCAACGTGCTGCTTAACAAGGTGGAAGAACGTTGCAGCATATTAAACATCCTGACTCACTCTTTTTGTAATTGCGTGATACATATACAAAAGTCTGTGTTAGACAATGCTGAATTAAAATATGAGAGAAACTTCGAAAAATAGCCCAACAGGACGCTTTCGATAGAGTGGTTACACTTCAAATGACTTCAGAAAACTTAATGGAATAGAGATGTTTTTTGTTTCTTTCTTTTGAGGGGGGGTTTAAGGACCACCGTGAGCAACTCGATGGGCTATATCCAGTCGCCCGTCCGTAATTTAAAGGCACTGATTCCAGTGAACTCAGAGAAACAGTACCGTAAGACAAACACAACATCCATGCATTATCGGGGTTCGAACCCGGACCCATCTCGGACGAATGGTAAGAAGTCAGCGCTTTGACCACTGCGCCACCGGAGTGGTTGGAATAAAAACGTCCACTCAACTCGTACTAGACTCCGGATTCTGGAAACAAGGCTATATCTGGGCTCCTTAACACCGCCACCACAAGACCTGAAGTTCGAAGAGATAGAGGGAGAGGTGTCACTGTCGTTGTTGGCAGAAATGAAGATCCACTTTTTTCATAGACTAATAAGTTTTCTTACAATGTCTTATCTAACCAGGAATATATGGAAGAATTTTCTGTCGGATGTATAATGTTTCAATGTTGTAGTTTTGCAGATTGTCTCTTGAAATAATAAAGTCATCTTAACATTTTCAAAATAAGCACCGCCAGAGCTCGTTCGAATCCACAACTTATATAAAGATCCAAATAAGCTTAAATTCCTTCCACTTGTCGAGGTGGCACGATTGCAGAAGCTTCACGATAACATCAATAACATGCAACAGCACTTACGTACATATAATTGATCCATCGTAGTATCAAGTTATTATGCTGAACTACTATATGAATCTGCAATCCCTCTTACGGTCGTACCACTAATTTCAACACACAGTTTTTACTCTCAACGTAGTTTTTATTCATCTTTGACCTTCAGTATTGCCAAAACGTATAAGGAATTCGGGAAAGTGACGTGCCGTTCAGGTTGACACAAAATTAAGCTTCAGTATAAATATTGTTGAGGTACCAGATAGTTATGTGTAACATTGGCAAAAGACTCCAACTCACTGGGTTTTGCTCTAGAACCATTAGGTGGAATGACCATCTGGAACCGTCGGCTGTAAGCTGATGCCCGCACGGATGTACTTTTATGATTTTCAAAACTCAAAAGAAGATGAAACCAAATGTTGTCAGTAAAGTGGAGACTGATATTCTTAGGTGGTTTGGCCATGCTGAAAGAATGACTGGTGAGTTGATTAATATGAAAATTTATTTAGCCCAAGTGGCAGGAAAGAAAGGTACAGTTAGTCCAAGGAAATCCTGGAAGAACCAGATTCCGGAAGTCTACATGAGAAAAAGATAATGAGTATGAAGTACAAAATGTCGTGTGTGATGCATGTTAGTTAAGTTCTAGTTATAGGCCGAATCTCTGTAAGTGGAGACCACATGTGGTACTTCGACAGTAAACAACATCTAGTTCCATTAGTTTTAAACTTCAGTCTGGCAGATGAACTTTCTTTAAAGAGGTACACTGTAAAAAAAAAGTGGTGTGAATTCACGGAAAATTTCTGAAAATAATTTGCAGAAAGGTTGCCGGTAGGTATCCGTCTTTTTCAGAAATTTCCGTTTATAAAATTTCCCGTTTATTTTAATTTCCGTATTTTCACAGATTTTCCCTGGACAGCAATTCCATTTATTTCAGAAAAATTCATTTCAGGTTTTTCCGTATTTAAACTGAAATTCTGCAAAATCTTCTCACCCTTACCCCAGATAATCCTTCTTGTGATGTCAGGATCGTACTCCCATCGTTCGAGCTGGCTCAACAGGTAACTCGCGTCTTTAACAACTGAGCCACAAACGCTCGGCAATCCGAGTCACATACATGGTAAAACGAATTCTGCGACGATGAAATTTTGTTTTTTGTCATTAATGTGAGTGACTTAGTCATTTTATTTTCTGTTGGAACTTATTATTTTTCTGAATAGGTTTGTAATATTTTTTTTTCTGTAGGAGGATGTTTCACAAATTAAGCATTTTTTATCGTGATTTTTCGAAGCAACAAAATGCTTTGCAACTTGATTTTTTTAAACTGACAATGACTTTCAGTTATCTTTAAAAAAGGCGAAATGTACTTTTTCATAGTAGTATTTCACAAAAATAACTAAGTATAAAATTTACTCTTGATAGCTATAATAGCTTTTGGCTTGAGTTGTCCAAAGACTGATACATATACATCGTATTACCATCTGTACAATAAATTAAATGCCCGGTTTCTTACAGTACCACAATGCATATATTGAATATCTGGTGCACAAAATAGGCGAGACAATATGAAATATCTTTTGCCATAATAAACAAAATCCATGCAATATGCTATCCACAATACACTGTCTCGCTACAGAACTTCAAAATTCGACAGACGATTGAAATTTAAAAGTTAATCAAACCTCAAGTATTCTCACGAATCGCTCCTATTACCGGTAATTTATCGTCATATATATATATACAGAAAAAGTGAGAATGGAGATTTCCGTTAATATATGAAAGGAATTGTGGAATGTTTTCTGAAAATTCAGAATTTTTCATTAACACATCTCTAAAACGGTAATGTAACGTCAATATAAGAAAGAAACTGCGGAAAGGTTTCTGAAAATTCAGAATTTATCCGTGATACGAAATATCCGTTAAATTGAGGTTTCTTTCCATCGTTTCACGGAAAAGGTTGTATCAGAAATATGCTTTGTTAATTCACGAAAGAAATGACGGAAAGTTGTCCGTGAATTTCAGAATTTGTTTTAAAGTGTAACCTTTAAATCTCTGAGAATAGCTTACTGATATGTCATGTATGTATGAGTAATAAAATTTACATTAAAATAAAAAGAAAGGCTCAGTTAAGAGATGTACATCATAGACGTGTTACTGAATACTAGCACCTGATGTAAAAGCATGGGCAAATATGGTCCACATCCTAAGTAGTCCGAGAGCCCATTGGTATATAAAACTCATTTTGTAACCCGTTATCTTCACATTCTCATCGGAACAGTGTATGGAAGGATATTGTATTAGGAAAAGTCCTCCCGTACCTCGCTTGCGTAACGTTGGCCAATAGTTACTGCCACAGCATTCTTCTCTACCAGTACATCTTCCAGATCTGTCGACATCGATTTCGTGCAAGACCTCACGGTTGTCCAGCTCAGACGGCGCTCTTCAGCATTCAGCGTTTAGCTTTCACTCATTCGTCCACCACAGCTCTTCGAAAGCAAGAAATGGATGCCATTTATAATATCACCCGTAATCATGGATATCCAGATGAAACCATACATAGGATAGTAGCCAAGATTAAAAGGAACAGGACTACAACATTAACATCTGTATATGAACTGAAACAAAGAAAATACATTGGTTCTCTTCCCTTTGTACCGAAATTGTGCTATTCCATGAAAACGATATGTCATAAATATGATTTTGATATTGGAATAAACACAAACAACATTAGGTCCTTACTTCTGAAAGACAGAGGAGACCTTGTGCCTTTTGATATAAAACATGGTGTATATATTATTTCTCTTAACAGCATAGAAGAAAATGAACAACAAAAAGTGTACATAGGCTCCATTTTTCGTTCAATATCAGCCAGATTTAAAGAACATAAATATGATGTTAAAAATAGAGATACAACCACAGCTTTAGCCCGACTTGTAAACCAAGGTAATCAATTACCTTTCTGCCTGAGACGAGATTAAAATTATCAACACCCCAAAATCTAGATCAACTTTAAGATTTGTTGAGAGTTGTTTGTATATTATGAAATATGGGAATACGGTGTGTAATGATAATTTACCAGAATTTATACCTATACCGTGGGAAAACATACTTGGGTTTGTCGGGTTAGGTATTAATAAATCAATAGACTTAACATATCATTGTTATGTTTGACCAGTAACAAATGTTGTCCCACACTCTCATTGGTTAAGCACATTTCATACTAGTTACGTCATTACAACTGTGTGTCTTATATAAATATCACAGTGCTTGTCACGTTCGTTTGGTAAATTTTAACAGCATCTGAAGAACAAGCCCACTTTGGGTACCGAAAGATCTCATGTGTGTACATATTTTATTATATCATCTTTTTAAATGTATATATTAAATATTTTAACATTGGAGTTAAAATAGTTATCGTGTCATTTCAGTAGTTTTTCATGTATGTAGTTATCGGTACCAGTTAAATTCACAGTGATTTCACAAGTTTTCAAAATGCGCACAGCCTGTGACCCTGCACACGTCAAGTCGGTAGTCCAGCACCTGCCAAGCACGATGCAGCATGTCCCTCATGTGCTTAAATGTGGCATGGGGATTTTCTTCGCCCCAAATGAGAACAATATACTTGTTGACTTTGCTATTCGTACGAAATGTGGCCTCATCACTGAAAACAAGACGATTTTCAAACTCGTCTTTCGCAAGTTTCTCTGACACAGAATTGCTTACGCGATTGCTTGTCATATTTCTTTTCGGCCTGAACAAGCTGTAGCTTGTAGGGTGTCATTCGAAATCGTTTCCTTGCGACATGCCAAAGTGTCGTTGGAGGAATCTGGGTTTCCAGACTTGCTCTTCTTATGGATTTCCTGGGGCTTCGCAGAAATGTTTCCCGAACACGCACGACCATCTCTTCCGCTACTGGTGGTAGTCCAGATCCTTTTCCCCTGCACAGACAGCATTCCTCTTTGAACTTTTTGTGCCATGTCCAAATCTGCATTGCAGGTGGCGCATTTGAGCACATCAGGGACATGCTGCATCGTGTTTGGAAGAAGCTGGACTACCGACTTGACAAGTGCCGTGTCACAGGCGGTGCGCATTTTCAAAATTTGCGAAATCGTTCATGAAATGCACATACCTTTGAATTTTTCATTCAAATTTTGACGAATAAATCTCATTTTGCTCAACATTAAGCCTCTTTAGTTTCATTTCCCTAGACTATTTAGTTACTCAGATATTTACATCTCAAACAATATCAAATTTTCTGAAACACCCTGTATTTTACATGTTCAAAAAATTGCACAGTGTCTTCTTCCCAAAGCGATTAAGAGCGACGTACATCACAAATTATGGTGCCTTTGCGCAGTTGTTATACGTAGACAAAATCAGAATGGGGAAAAAAAAGAAAAAGAAAGCTGTCAAATCTAGCTGCTGTTCTATAAAGCAGAAGTTAATACCTCCCCAATCTCAGGATAACAAGTTGATAAGCGCCTGTAGGATTCAGTCAGGGCTGAACACAGGGTCGTTTATTGATTTTTTTTCGGGGAAGAGGGGGTTCTTCGACGAAAAATGGAAGTTTTTGTAATCCACCAGAACAAAATAAAAGTTGATAAAAAAAATTAAAGCATTTTTTCTAATGTAAGAAACATTCAAACATATTATTTTACGTTCAAAAAATTACATAGTGTCTTCTTCCCAAGGCCCCAAAGAAATTAAGAGTGACGTACGCCCTAATGGCATCTATAGGCGTACACTACATATATGTACACACATTGTGTACGTATACTATATATATATACAGCCCCCTCCAACAAGAATTCCTGGGTGAGCCACTGTTGGACGAAACGAACTGGTCCAAGTGAACGCGGACGAAATAAACACGGACAAAGTGATCCGTCACAGCTTTCGAAAAACCTAGCAGCTATGTGAACATTTATGTTTGGACACGCTGAAAATTTTGGGCACTATTTGGTTCAGGTATGTGCGCCGCCGCTTAAAGGGTTAATGATAAAACCGGCATAGGTTACTACATGATCTATCATTAAGGTAAATTCTAGAGGCGAATTTTATAGGGTCAATAAAGATCTGAAATCCCTGGGAAGCTAAATATTATATACGGAGACCATTTTTAAAGTCTCATAGAAATATAAAATCGGAAAGTCTGACATTTAAGGTGATATTCTTTTTGACATCAGCCTAACTATTTACAGTAAGTCGCGACGTTGCAGAAATTAAGTCAAAGCATAATATTCAAGAATCCGGAGTTATGAAATAGACCCATTTGGAGCATCACGTGGCGATGAAAACAATAAATTCGCTTAGTCTGTAATTTTTAAGCGATAAGATTCTTCTTTTTAACTATTTAATAATACTGGTAATATCTTGATGACGTTCGTATTTAACTACTTTGTCTCGAAGTAAAGCAGTTAAATGCCGGAGAATAGTTAAAAGATATGAAAATACTTTTTACTTCTGTAAACCTAATGTGTGAGCAGTTTCCTTAAGTATCTTTAGAATTTCTTCTGTTGCTGGAACATTTACATTGATCTTCCATTTACCGAATTTTTCTTTTCTACGAAATCGTTATTAGGTCAGCGCACACCGTATTTTCTTTTTTTCAAGACTTTGTGTGACTGCACTGTTTGCTTCCTACACAATGAGGCTCGGATTTGAGATGTACGTCAAAGGAATTATTTTCTTGACACAGTTACTTTAATTTTCACATAAAAGGCTCTTTCTAGCTTTAGGGATGCTCACTCAGTTTAAAACTCCGAAACGAACCAGTCCGCAGGAATATGAAGTTGCATTTGCTTACTAACGTGCTGGAACTAATTTATTTGCAGAAATGCGTCGTCGATGGACCTAGCATGCATGCTCGATGGTTAGTTACCTCCCGCCTCTGAGACTGTTGTTCCCAAAGCCAACAATTGTACTAAATCCTCTTTGTTTACTCTCCAATCTCATTTTTCGATTATGAAAAATACAAAAGCACTAATTTTATCATAGACTTTCATTTTTGTTTAATCAGAAATAGAAACGTCCCTTCTTATTGCAGCTTTTCATTAACACCTTTAATTTTCCAGATTATAACGAAATTCGTCTTCAAAATCAACTCGCCGCCAAAGACCGCACGAAATTTTATTGAATTGAAATGAACATACGCACATAAATATTACCATCAGCAATTTGTTCATGCAGTTTCAAAGACACAAGAGGTGTGCTTAATAATAGCTGTAGAATAAAACTCGTAAAATATAAATGCTCTATAGTCGGAAATTTCTATTATTTCTGTTTACAGCGGCATGTTTTCCGAGTCGGAGAACATGCCGAGAATTCACAGGCTTTCTTGACTAGTAAGTACTTCTGTGATTTGGCAAAATAAAATGAGCTTATATCCTGTACGAACTGGTAGGCAGTCCCTAAAAAACACAATTTTTAAACTCCGTGTTTCAAAGTAGATTTAACTTACGACATTTTTCGTGCGCTAATAGCTTTAGATAGCATTTAGTATCAGTACAATAAGGCATCCTTGTTAAGTTTTTTAGCAACTCTCGAACTTCGGAAGAAATATTTACCAGTAAACAATGCTCTCTGCCACTCCTTGTTTGGAAAGACAACAAATTCAATAGTTCAATTTCAAGGATGGCAGGCTGTCTGCTACACAAACAGCAGGCTTCGAAAGAAAATGTGATTCTCCGATTCCTTTTCTGTCGGTGGCGACCAAAGTTCATTGATCATTCAAAAGTAGTGGATGACTAATACAAAAAGGCCCGCCGTTGTCCCTTGTCAACAAGAAAAGGGAGGAAGCCAGCTTCAAAGTTATTGCTGTGCCAGCGGTATTTGCTTGTGGAAGCGAATCCAATATTATTCTTTAAAGAGAGTTCTCATGTAAAAAGTCGGCCCCTTCATCACGAACAAAAACAAATATTGGGCTCAATATATCTTACCTTCCTTTATAGCAGTTTGTTTCTTGTACGGACTATCAATATAGTGCGTCTTGAGATCTCATCAGTCATTTTATCTTATGTTGTGCTGTGCGCTTGGTTCCCTCCGGTTTCGTTATACTAATGTACATTTATTTTCTGAAACATAAGTTTATAAAAGGGAAGCATATATTTCTCAACAAAATCATGCATTTCAAAAATGCATTGTTTCAAAAATTATAGTCCTGGCATATCGAAACGCTGATGCTCTGGGTGGGGGCGAATATAGGCTCTGATCATGTGAAGAACGAAGATGTAAAATGTGAGGCAAAAGCAAAATGCTGTTGAAAAGTGTTGTTGAAGATGTATAATGTGAGGAAAAATGCTGTTGAAGATGTATAATGTGAGGCAAAATGATGTTGAAAAATGTTGTTGAAGATGTATAATGTGACGCAAAATGTTGTCGAATTTGTATAATGTGAGGCAAAATGTTGTTGTAAGGTGGAGACTAATAGTTTTAGGTAGTTTAGCCACGCTGAAAGAATGTGTGATGTGATGCTTACTTATTTAATTTTTTTAGCTCACGTGGCAGGAAAGAAAGGTAGAGGAAGGCCAAGGAAATCGTAGGTAAAACAGAAGCAGGGATATCTGCATGAGAAAAAGATTATGCGTATGAAGTAAAAAATGTCCTGTGTATGATATGTGACGGGTATCAATAAAGATCAAGCTATGTGTCGAGATCTCTGTAAATGGAGAAGTTTTAAACATCAACAGTAAGTAAAATCTAGTTCCATTGGTAAAACGTTAGTCTGCTAGATGGACTTTCTTTGAGGAGTTAACGTCTGAATCTCAGAGAACAGCTTAACGATATGTATGAATGTATGTAAGAAGCAATACTTACAAAGCCTACTTCTTTATTGGCTCTAGTCAAGTACTATGCCACTTTATGGGCACTTCACTGAATAATCGATAACTTGTTCACAACCAATATCCAAGTAGTACAATCCTCTCTACTCTTTAACAGTCAGCAGTATAGAATTCTAAGCTCGCATTTCAACAATCGTACGTGGCAAAACGTTGAGCGTGATAACACTTAGAACTCAAAAAACACAGTGTCGAGTGCCATAGTGTGTTCAAAAGCATAGTTTGTCTGAAACATTCAAACAACAGCTCTTGTCTCTAAATCGAGTATACGTCATTGTCTTCTGTCTGGCCTGCTGTCTGGGTTACCAAACTGAAATTCGTCGAGAGAAAAAATGGGGCATTTTTATCAGAAAAGCATTTAACCAGAATAAATCAAATTCACATAAGAACATAGGTACTCAAAAATAAGGTTAAGTTAGACTGTGTCCGTCACCTGTTTTGAAGTGTCATTGCTGTTTTTTATTTAGAACCTCACTGTGTTGCTATATCAATGTGAACTTTATCCGTACAGCAAAATATATTCACTGTGTTTCTATACATGTTGTTTAAAATGTTTGCATGTTGTCCGGTCAGAACTGGAAAGTAACATTTAAAATTTCACAGCATTACTGTGTTTTTGACTGTTCAAATTTTAAAGTAGAATATACATTCAATTGTACGTTTGGGAAACATAACGTGGCTTTATCTGTGGTTGTTTTCAATAGAGCAGCTAAAATCTTTTATTTCGTTATTTGGTTCCATGGCGTGATGCTAAGAAGCATTTTGTTTCTCTAGATTCATCTCGTTTTTTTCTCGATTCATCTCATTGCAAATGAGTCAGCTGATAACCACATCAAAAAAGTTTCGATTTATAAAATGGTAATATTCTTAAACATTTATTACAGAAGATGGGTGGTGCTTCTTGCAGTAACTGACCGTACCTCCTCTTCATTTAACAATATTCAATATTGCAAAATAAATAAATAAATAAATAAATAAAACCTAATCAGTTGTGAGAATAAATACAGCAGGGAGTGAGCTTCATCGGTAGCCTAATAAACTTGTCAAATAATTAATAATAATATACTCTTCATTCGTTTCCTGCCCTTGAAGAAAAAAACTACTTTAAAGTACATGAACCTCGTGAATAGAGAAATGTAAAAGCTTGTTATACTGCGCATACATCCTGACTGGCCTCAAAGATTTTAATTTGGACATATTTGTAAAGAATATGTGATCAGAAGATATGTAGTCTATATGCTCTTCAGAAATAGCCACCGTACCTTACATTCTGTGAATCTGGACAACACCAATGGTCACTTGATGTGTAAATTCCAAAAAAATGTCGTGAATTTGAAATCTTTCTTGCTGTTTTGCGAGGGCTGTTTGTAACTAAGGGTGAGTTCAGAAAACGCACGATGGGCTTTAGGCTTATTTTGATAATGGAAAAGGCGCTTTCATTTGCAAGATAGTAATACTCACTTCAAAAGTTCAGTTTCTTTGACCCTTTAACCGGCTGGAACAAATTAACTCAGGGTTAGCAATATAGGTTCAAATCAGCTGGAACGAATATATTCGCTGTCTAAGAAGTGTAGCCTGGAACTGCACGAAATGTCGAGTGGGAAAGTGCAGGCAAATGTATCATTTAAACGTTTAAAGTCAGCTGGATCTATGAAGAGAAATACATATTAGTTTGGTGTTCAGTCGCTGATAAACTCCAGAGCATTTAAAATGCTATAATAATAAGTTCTACACTGTTTGATAAAAATTTAAAAAATTCAACTCGAAATAAAGTTAAGAAATCTTTAAAATCTACGTAAGATGAGCCGCTCGAAACGACCGATTACTAAAACCAACAACATAAAATTCTTGTCCGCTTGCATCGCAGTGGTCATTCTTTTAGTGGCAAATTTACACAAAGGTGAAAAGATTTTCCTAGGTAGAAGAATATTTTAATGTGGTAATGTCACATCGCACTAAATTAAGTTTTATATGTTGATCTCCGGTGATCAGTTGCATAAATAAATTTGTTCATTCATGAATAATGCATTAGTTTTAGAAACCAGTTAAATTCTAAAGTGCCACACATTCTTCAAATACTTTAATTTCGAATTTCACGCTTTTTCGATAAAAAGAAAATTTTGATTTCATCGTAACACCTGTGCAAAGGAAAAGAGAAACCCTGCTTGGCAAAATTCCGTACAATGGTGTTAGTGTTCCAAGCTAAATGGGTGATCTGGCGAAAGCACCAGAAAAAAATTAACTTTTAATTCAAGATGATTTTCTATAATTTCGCTTCTGAGTAAATCTTAGTTTTACATAATTATCATCATTTATACATATTTTTTTACCAGTAGTAGTTTCGTCTTAACTTTTATCATTAGGTCTTTCTGAACATTATATAATAAAAAGGGAATTGGCTGGAAAATACACTGGCGGAAAGTGAAAAAAGAACATCAAGAAGGAATTGGCGGACGATCATGAAATTTACATATGTTAATGGGGTCTAGCTTACGTAGGTGTGATGTAAATTTCGGTACCAACCGGTGAGCGCTTACGCCCCAGCACGGCATAATATGCAAATTATTGTCGGTGGTATTTAAAGAGTACGGTGAAGTGAATGTAATCAGTCGTCGGCGTACGGACACGTGCGAAGAACCTGAAGGAGCTGCAATGCCTGGACATGGAAGACGTGTAGGATTTCAGCAGTTATCGGACTTTGAGCGAGGTCGTCTAGTCGGACTCCGCAAGGCCGGGTGGTCGGTATCGTCGTATTGCGGAGCGAATTGGACGGGAAGTATCAGTGGTAGTACGATGGTGGCGTAAATGGTTCGAGGAACATTCCCACACGAGAAGACGTGGAACCGCGAGTCACAGACGGACTGATGAGCGGACCGATCGACGCATAAGAAGAGCGGCGTTGTCAACCAGGACATCCACTGCGACGCAAATCCGAGCTGCCGTTGCACCTGGGGTGACTGTGCGAACAATCCGCAACCGTCTACTGGATGCAGGACTACGTGAACATGTGCCTCTGTCATGTGTATCTCTGACACCAGCCCACTGTCAGGAACGGCTGCAGTGGTGTCGCCAACGTCTGCACTGGAGAATGCAATGGCGATCTGTCGTGTTCAGCGATGAAAGCAGATTCTGCTTGGGAGCCTCCGATGGCCGTATGCGTGTTCGCAGACGCACAGGGGAGCGTCTCCACCCTTCTTGCATCCGCCAGCGACACACAGGGCCTACACCTGGTCTCCTGGTGTGGGGAGCGATCAGCTATCACTCCCGTACACAACTAGTGTTTGTACCGGGTACGTTAAACAGCACCTCCTACATCAACAACATCATTAAGCCCGTTGTTGTGCCATTTGTAAGGTCGGTCCATCGTGGTGTTTTCCAGCAAGATAACGCACGCCCACACACGGCACGGGCAACGCAACATGCACTTCAGGGTGTGAGACAACTTCCATGGCCTGCACGTTCACCGGATTTGTACCCCATTGAGCACGCGTGGGATTTTATTAGGACAAGCGACTTATCCGGTCTCCACGCCCAGCCACGACCATCCCCGATTTACGCGTCCAGGTTGAGGATGCTTGGAACTCAATACCCCAAACTTACATCCAACATCTGTACGACAGACTCCATGCCAGAATTGCACAGTGTGACGCAGTTCATGGTGGTTTAACCTCGTACTAACCATGTTACATGAAAATGTTATTTTTCAGTTTACCAGCAAATAGAGCTGTATTTTGCCATAATGTTTTGATCAGGTTATACTCTGTATTCCGTTGTTATGCTGTATAAATTGCGTTGGTAACAGACGTCTCTTTCTTGGTGTTCTTTTTTCACTTTCCGCCAGAGTAGTAGTGGTACAGAAACTCATTCAGACAGCCTGCGGCATATACAGGGTGTCCATAAATAAAATATACAATTTAAGTATGCTATTGAAAAAAAAACCTACAATAAATAACAACTTATTTTTAATGTCAAAACTCATGGTAACTGCAAAAGTTTTATTTTTAAATGCCAGTAGGTCTCCTTGTGTGCTCCGTTGGTTGCTCGCAGGATGTCTAAACTATTGTCCAGTTCCACCCACGTACGCTGCAGAATGTCAGGTGTAACAAGGAGGAAGTATGCAGTAATGCATCGTTCCTTTGAGCCCAGCGATAGATGTAACCTTTTTTTGGTACACAATGTTCTTAATAAAGCCCCAAATAAAAAACCCGCATGAGGTAATATCAGGAGAACGGGGTGGCCATGCTGTCGGACCCCCACGTCCAATCCAACGCCCTGGAAAATGGTGATCTAAATTTCTGCGTATATACAAAGACCAGTGAGGAGGCGCTCCTTCTTGCTGGTAAATGATGTCTTGAATATCCTGTAATTGCGAATTGTTCTAACATGTCCAGGTACGTTATGCCGGTAACAGTTGGTTCAGCTAAGAAAAAGGGCCCTATCACTCTGTCTTCTATTAGGCCAGTCCAGACCTTCTGGCTGTCTCTCTCGTGTGCTACGACCTCATGGGATTTTCCGTGTCCTGTCCCAGATTCGGCAATTATGTTTATTCACTCTGTCAGAAACATGGATTGTCGAATCATTGCTAAAACAGATCCGTGAAAGGAGTGATGGGTTTTTGTCAATGCGATTAAGTATGTCTACCGCAAATGCTTTTCGACGTGGTTGATCATTTGGTCGAAGCTTTTGCACTAATTGCACTTTATATGCATATAGTCCTAGACGTTTATACAGAACCTTGTGAACCGTTGCTCTCGATATTTCAAGTTCACGACTGACGACCCGGACGGACTTCTTCGTTCTTCTTAGATAACCCCTCGCACGTCTTCACCTTTTCGTCGGAAATGGAAAGTCTCTCAGTGATTTTGCCTTCCAAGACACCTCCTGTAGCTTTGAATTTATTTACCTATTTTTCGATGCTCCTTCGTTCCGCGGCTATCTCCGTTCTGAACTTACGCTGAAGTGGTGTTAGAGATTTTGACTACGCAATCCAAAACACACACGCCGATTTCTCCATTCCACTGGGGAAGCCATATCAGTTGTATTCCGTGTTTGACGAAATTTTTAATTACATGAGTCACCTGGCGCCATCTATCATCTGAATTAACAAACTTTAACATTTGCCACGTCTCTTGACGTTTAAAGTAAGTTTTTTTCTATCGTGTTTTTAATAGCATACTGAAGTTGTATGCTTTATTTATAGACACTTTGTACTTCTATATATAACCTTTTTATTTTCTTTGAGTTTTTGTTCCTGGAAAAATTATGTTATCTACTTTGTTAGCATAGAGGTGTAAGCGCTGGCATCTTGTCATTCGCTCGGGATGGGTCCTGGTTCGAATACCGGTGAGGCATGCATTTTGTGTTTGTCTTACCGGCTCTCTCCCTTCACTAGAACCAGTGGTCCTAAATTAGACACGGGCGACTGCTTATTGCCTATCAATTTGATCGTGATGGTCGTCAAACCCCCAAACAAAATGTAGAAACAGTTGAGTCATGTTTTCATTATGTTTTTCATATCTGAATGTCACGTTCTGAACCTCCAGTTTACTTATTACGTTTGGCGACGTTGGCAGTTAGGCAGGAAAATGGCCACGGTACGGAAGTGATAAAAGCGACTGTAACCAGAGTTTAGGGGATTTTGGTGAATTTCGGTGGCTGTTGTAAAATACATTTTTCAACCTTGCGAACTAGGGTTTTTCGAGTTGGGTTACCATTTATCATTTATTGTTCGTAACTAACACCTTCCTGCTGTTGTGAGCCGCCCGAGAGGACGAGTGGTACGAAGAGTTTGCTTTCAATCATTCGTTCGAGGTGGGTCCGGGTTTCTGTCCATTGTGAGGTATAGATGGTGTGTTTCTCTTACGCCATTAACTTGCTCCCTTCCCTGGAACCAGTGGCCCTAAATTAAGAAAGGGAGACTGATCATAGCGCATTGTGTTGTTCACGACAGGCGTTAAACTCCGAAACCAAAAAAATATTTTGTTATGGTATTTAAATTCGAGTAGATTTCTAGTTCAAGAGCTGTCTTCCGTGTGAGTTCATGTGGAGATCTGAATGTTGTAAATACCATACGTAAGTGTTGCTCAATAACGTTTTATTCATTTGGACTCTGCTGTTAAGATTTATGCTGTTTTAAATATTAAGAATGTTAATACACATACGTTCCTGACTTTAACCTTAGAAGCCATGGCGAAAATCTTACAAATACGTGGAGACAATCTAAATAGACTCTTTCCATGTTTTTTTGTTAATTAGCACACAGTAATCGAAAAGTCAGATGCCTATAGATAAACGCACACAACGCCGTGGATAGTTGGCCACCGTAGCGTAAGGCGAATGCACTCGGCTAGTTGTTGAGAGATCTGGGATTCGATCCCAGCGGTGTGGAAATACAATTTTTCGGTTGCTGTGCGTTAATTAAAGAAAAAAAGTGGAAAAGGCGATTACTTTGACTATTTACACTGTCTCCACGTATTTGGAAGATGTTTACCACTTCTCTCGTCATTTGGATTTATTAGCTATAATTAAATATCTTGTGCCGTTAAGCCCCACCAGATGGAGACGTCTCAGTTGCTGAGCCCATTCCTACGGATTTGTGAAGTCAGATGCTGACAGATAAACATCATAGCGCCGTGGATTGTTGGCACCGTATCGTAAGGCGAACGCACTGGGCTTGTTATCAAGAGATTTGGGGCTCGAATCCAGGGTTATTGAAATACAATTTTTCGGCTGCTGTGTGTTAATTAAAGAAAAAACGTGGGAAGAGCGATGACTTTGTATACTTACATGACATATTAGTTTTTTTTTTTCTTTTTGTCTTTAGTTTTACTTTCTTTTCTTATTTGGCATTATAAGTTGTATGATCTAGTTTTCACGAAAGATATGCAAAAAGAGTTTTGTAATCATAATTATGCCTTCAATGCAAGAATAATATTGCAGATTTTGGAATTTTCTGATTTTTCGTTATATCGAATATATCAACAGGTATGTCGGAGCCACCTCAAAAGCATAAAGTTTAAGGTGTCATAGATACCAGTAAAATACGTTTAGCGTTGGTTAAGTGCAGTTTAACTGATATAATGTTGAAGGAAAAGCTAAGAATAAAAACCAATGGAAAAAGAGGGAAAAAAATCCCTAAATGAGTTCTTAGCTGATTCGGATCTTGAAAGCACAGAGGGAATATCTCTTTTCACGAGGAAGAAGAAGGGGAGTGAATTTTATGCATTCCGATCGGTGCTAATCTTAGCGGACGACGGCTTGGCAGTTAGGCTTAATGTTCCAAATAGGTCTCATGATCGAACTTTATCACAGAACATTAAACTTAAAGACCGACATAAAGCCTCCAGATTACCAATGACTCCGAAAAGCACCAGCGGGCTGTAAGTAACAATTTAGGCCTCGTGGATGCTTCGGTCTATTTCCCAACGGAACTCCAGCCCTCCAAAGCAGCCATTCTAGGGGGGAAAAGAGAAGGAAATGCACTTGCACGGGAACCAAAGTCAGTACCGTGAGCTATGGTAGTGGAGAAAATACCTGGTTGAAGGAGGGAAACATCAGAAAAATAGACTTCCAGAACGGGAGTTTATAGCGCAATTAATAATGTCAGGGATCTTCAGAGCTTGAGATGTTTTCTTCGAGCGATACTGGAGAAATAATGGGCCAGAGGATAATCCGATCGTATTTTTTGATGGAAATATACTCTTCCTTTTTTTACGGAGAAACCTTATTTCAGTGTTAAAGTGGTTCTTAATAGACTAAATACAAAAGATTAAACAATTATATGGTTCATACCCAGTCATTCAAATAAAGTGCATTGTAATTAATGCCGTGATTTAAATACATATGCAACTTGCTTCATGTTCAGAAAAGGAAAGATGTCCGTTATTTTTTAATCATGTATAAACTCGGGAAAAGCAATTTGTTTGTGAAAGATGAAAGGAAGTGCATGAATCAGAACGATTTAATTTATGCACTGCGTTAGCCAAAGTCATCGCTCTCTCCATGTTTTTCTTTAATTAACACACAGCAACCTAAAAATTGTTATCCGGACACCGCTGGGATCGAACCCCAGATATCTCGATAGCTAGCAGAGTGCGTTCGCCTTACGCTACGGTGGCTAACAATCCATGGCGCTATGTGTGTTTATCTGTCAGCATCTGACTTCATAAATCCGTGGAGTTGGGCTCAGCAACTGAGACGTCTCCATGTGGTGGGGCTTAACGGCACAAGCTATTAAATTATAGCTAATAAATTCAAAGGGCGTGTGATAGTGAAAATCTTCCAAATATGTGGAGACAAAGTCATCGCTCTTTCCACATTTTTCTTTAATTAACACACAGCAACCGAAAAATTGTTATCCGGACACCGTTGGGATCTTACCTCAGATCTCTTGATACTTAGCCGAGGGAGTTTGCCTTACGCTACGGTGGCCAACTATCCACGGCGCTATGAGCGTTTATCTGTCGGCATGTGACTTCAGAAATCAGTAGATAGCTATTGTCTATTTATTAGCTATAATTTAATAGCGTGTGCTGTTAAGCCCCACCAGATGGAGAGGTCTAAGTTACTGAGCCTATCTCTACGGATTTGTGAAGTCAGATGCTGAGAGATAAACACACATAGCGCCGTGGAATGTTGGCCACCGTTGCGTAAGGCGAACACACTCGCCTAGTTATCGAGAGATCTGGCGAAGGATCTCAGCGGTGTCTGAATAACAATTTTTCGGTTGTTGTGTGTTAATTAAAGAAAAACGTGTAAAGAGCGATGACTTTGTGTATTAACATTGTCTCTACGTATTTGGAAGATTTTCACTAACTACTGCGTTTTCGCCACACAGTGTTCTTGTGTTTTTATACTATTTCAGGTTCTTAATATTAGACATTTATCAGTAGTTCATACCGGTACAATCAATTTATGAAAAAAGTTTAATCAGTATAGGTAAATAACTGCTTCGTTCAGAATTACTAAGGAAGAATGAATTTTGCTACAAAATTGCAAAACTCATTAAATGATATTCGTACTGTATTCCCATTATAGGTAGTCCCATAAAACGTCGAATATGTGTTGCAATGGACAAAGATCTAGGTGCACATCCTAAAGATAAAACTGGATGTAAATGGAAAATTGAGACCAGAAGTAAAATATATCTCCAGCTACGTGTGTAATTCACAGTACAATTGAAATCGCGTTATGAGGAATTTTGAATTTTTAAATGAAATTTTAAATTTGAATTTAAAATTCGTTTAAAACGAATTTTTTTATTTTGAATTTTTAAAGGAAATTTTAAGTGTATCATTTTTTTTAAATACTCTGAAATGATTTTGGTAAAAAATCCCTGAAAACTGATTCATTTCAACGAAAAAACAATTCGGCACAATATAACATGTATGTTGTGATCTGCGTTTCTTTTTCAAGAAAAAAAATTAAGAGTCATACAAAAGCGCTCTAGCTATTTCCTATTTTTAAGGTACGAAGAAAGAAAACCCGATTTGTTTCGTTTTTATTGGGTACTCAAGTGAATGTTGGAGAGAGGTGGACACACAGGACGTACTTGAAACCACTTTCAAAGACATGGGCATGAACCCAACCTCTATATTTTCGCACATCCTATTCACATCACCCACATGTTGTGGCTTGCTTTTGTATGACTTGTCAGCTTTCCACAGATGAGAGCACTGAATGCATTTATACTCAAAAGGTTATGCTTGGGGTGTTGTTTATTGCTTAGTACTGTTTTCCCAAATAACTCATGTTTCGTTTGACGAAGGTCACGACAAGAAATTTTCTTTTCATACTCTCGTAGTTTCTTGTGAAACTATCTTGTCTCCATGAGCCACATTCATCTCTGTCGAGTGTACTTCCGCTTGCAAGACTTTATTTTTGATTTTATAGCTAAAAATAACGAATAAAATGTGGATAATCAGAATTCACACTGGAAGAAAAAGTAAGAAATTAAAAAAAATATATGGAATCTGAAAAAACAAAAACGGTATTAATACAGTTTAGCGGCCACATATAATTACCCCGAATATCTTCCTGAAATGAATTTTGTACAGTAGTCTGTGATCTCGTGATACTAAATCAGTCTGCTGTGCAAGCACTTTTGCTGTTTAAATTAGTGAAAATGAATTTTATAAATTGTTACCTACCCACCGTGATGCTTCAGGCACCCGCCATTTGCAATGGCACGTAAAGTTGTTTTCACTGCAAGAGTGTCGTCTGCTACTTGAAACTTCCGGTTGCCAACCGAAGACCAGTGGATGAGTAAAAGTCTGATCATCATTCTCTCTAATGACAGCCGAGCGGAAAGAGCGTTCAACTACTATTTTGCGTAGGGTTTGGGTAAAAAGGGAAATTTCGTTTTCAATATTTCGCAAACACTCAGAACTAAAATCAGTTCAAAGGCAGATGTAACGTAGATTTTTCAAATAAAATAATTTGGAAAGCAGATATAACCTACATTTTTCAACATTTAGCTACCAATTGTCACGTGCACAACCTCGACATTTCATTTTATTATTTAGAAATGTAGTTAAGTGTAACGAAATCATTTTGTTAACACAATATCTCCGGAAAATAAGTCTCCTCATTTCATTATTTAGAAATTTAGTTAGGTATAACGAAATCATCTTGTTAACATAATATCTCCGGAAAATAAAGGAGGAAATATTCCCTGAACTTTGATAATTTAAACACATTTTCACTTTCGTACAAAATGTTTGGTAGGCATATAACAGATTTTTGGCAGGGCTAGCGCCCCCTTCATCCAACAGTTACTAGGAAATTAATGTTTTAATCCGTACAACAAAAATTTCGTCGTCCCAGTAGCCGAGTGGAACAAGACGCTGTCTTCTAATCGTCCGCTATGGATTCGGGTTCGAATCCAGATTTTATCCACAAACAAATGGAAATATTTACAAAAACAATGTCTGATTGGTCTTTGTTTTTCCGTGAAATGCATAAGGAGTTTGCCGAGAAGACCAGTCAAACTTTGGGAAGTACAGGGAAGATCATAGCAGTTGACGAATGTGAAATCGGCAACACAAAATTCCATATCGGTTCGAAGCAATAGGATGCGGCACCAAAAATTCATTTCTGGTACTAGTTAAATAAAAACAGGACCTCAGGCATCCTTATGAACGTCATCCAAAATTTTAATGTACGAAAGAATGTCCTCAGAAAAAATGCCCACTTCTCGAAAATACACTCAGGCAAACTGAAATTGACTTTTACTCATCCACTGGTCTTCGGTTGGCAACCGGAAGTTTCAAGTAGCAGACTACACTCTTGCAGTGAAAACAACTTTACGTGCCATTGCAAATGGCGGGTGCCTGAAGCATCACGGTGGGTAGGTAACAATTTATAAAATTCATTTTCACCAATTTAAACAGCAAAAGTGCTTGCGCAGCAGACTGATTTAGTATCATGAGATCACAGACTACTGTACAAAATTCATTTCAGGAAGATATTCGGGGTAATTATATGTGGCCGCTAAACTGTATTAATACCAAACCGGGAAATGTAGTATATACACTGATAAGCCATTACATTATGACCACCCCAACCTAGAAAAAATAGCGCGCCTGGAGACCGAACGGTGCCGCAGGTGAAGTTAACAGACCACTACATATACACCCTGAGTACCGCCTTTCGGTTAGTAGAGCGTTCGGAGTCAGAATGGGAAAAGCTGCTGATTTATGGGAGTTTGATAAAGGGCAAATTGTGATGGCATTGTGTCTCGGAACTACGATCTCGGAAACGGCGGGGGTTGAGGTTGTTCACGTTCCGCTGTCGTGAGTACGTATCAAAAGTGTTGTACAGATGGCCACACGGCGAACCGTCGTCCAGCCGTGTGTCGTCCGCAGCTCATATAATGCCAGAGGGGAGTGTCGTGCATTGTTCACAGCGAACGCAGGGCTACAGTGCAACAAATCCCCCGCTGCTACAACAGTGGTGATCAGGGCAATGTGTAACAGCACACAGTTCATCGCTGCCTTCTGCGCATGGGCCTGCGTAGCCGAAGACCCAGCCGAATCCCCATGTTCACTGCACGTCATCGCCAATAGCGCATGGAATGGGCCCAACATCATCGAGATTGGACCGTGGATGATTGGAAGAAAGTGGCTTGGTCTGACAAATCAAGATTCCTAGAGCATCACGTAAATGGCCGAGCGCGGATACGCCGATTACCAACGGATGCTATGGCACCTGTGTGCACAGTTGGACGGAAAAAGGTCGGCGGGGACGATGTTATGCTGTGGATGATGGTTCCTTGGTACACTTTAGGTCCCATTATTTCAATAGAGCTCAATCCCTGACAGCTGTCCGGTATCTTAACATCGTTGTGGACCAAGTTCACCCATTCACGGCAACTATGTTCCCTGCTGGTGATGGCCATTACCAACGGGATAATGCGCCATTCCGCACTGCCAGAATCGTCAAGGAGTGGTTCTGGGAACATGCTGGGGACTTTCTGTTAATGCCCTGGCCTCCAAATTCACCTGACATGAACCCAATCTAACATTTGTAGTTCGACTTGGAAAAGCGGATTCGCGCTAAATCATCACCACCCCGAAGTGTACGGGAACTGGAGGACTTACTGTTAATATTTTGATAACAGATACCCCAGGATACCTATCGCCACCTCATCGAACCCATGCCTTGCTGAGTGGCTGCTGTTTTGCGGGCTTAAAGGAGGTCCCACAGCTTATTAGGTTGGTGGGCATAATGTAAATGGCCCATCGATGCATTTCTCGATTGTAATGGACACGCCTTTTGAAACCATTTTGATTCAAAAGAATTTGTTAGGAAAAGCTGTTTTCATAAACGAAGAAAATAAACAAAAACAATTGCTTTTACCTTTCTTCAATTGAGAAACTGCGTATTATTTAAAATGCACAACCCGTGTGGTATACTTCACAGCGAGTGGAGCCAATTACAAAAAGGTATTTCTCAACCGGACATTTAAAATCGATAAAACATTGACAAACAGAAATAGCTGCATTCCTCTTCTATAGGCAGAAATAAGAATTATAAAAAATCACAAATTGTGCCTGAAATGTCCCTCACAGGATCAGATATCCCAAGCAAAATAAGTACTTCAAATCGGGCCATTAGAAGCAGAAATACGGAGAAAAAAATACAGCTTTACTGCAAATAGCAGAAACTCTGTGGGCCTTTGTTGAAGAAATAGGCGCAAGTTGTTTTTCTCAGAGTGAAGCGGAAGAAGGTTTTCAATCGGATTTACTCTTTCAAATAAAAATATGTACTGACGCCTAGTAGCCGTAGAACAGAGCATTATAAAAAAAAAGGCAAAAATATTTCACCTAGCACAGCTATCAGGCGGAAAAAGAATTTTTCAAGTACGGCTTGTAGTAGCAGAGGTAGGAAGGAAACAGTTTGAACATCTACGCTCTCAGAGGAAAAACTGAGTTATTTAAAGTGGATAATGTTGACAATATATTTGGTTCCTTTTGTTTGGAGGTTTAATGGCGACCGGGAACAACTCGTTGGGCTATAAGATGACCCCCGTCTCTAAATTGGAGTAATTGGCTCTAGGGATGGAAGATAAAGTGCTGAAAAACAAACACACCATATATGCCTCACCCGGACGTATCTTGTACGAATGGTAGGAAGCCGTCGCTTAAACTACTGCGCCACTGTGGTGGCGTTGACAATTTTTTCCAAAGCGAATGGTAGACAGTACAGAAAATATTTTATGTACCAGTGTTTAATAACTACCATGGGTGTCTCGTAGGATTATGAACAGTCTTCCGTCCATAATTTGGTGCCACTGGTTCCTGGATTGGAAGCCAGCCAGTGCCGTAACACAAGCACACAACTGTGCATTACTTGCCGTAGAAACTGTACCTTTTCAGGGTATCCGTGGTAAAATGTATCGAAGAAGAAAGAATGTTCGTCTTCAATAAAAGAAAATAAAAATTATAATAATAATAAATATGTGAAATAATAATATTCCAACATGTATCGAAGAAGAAACAATTTTTTCTGCTTCTTTTTTTACAAGTAATGATATGGAGTAAAATATATTTTAAATCTGACATATCTGCACTTAGTCCTATTAATGGTAAAGTAATGCACCGGGAAAAAAGTCCAAATGCCAAGGATGTGAGAATCGTTCTCGTAGTTCAAGCTTCCCCAATACAAATGGAATTTTTCAAATCAGAAGAATAGGTGCACAGATATGGTGTCCACAGTCGGACGGACAAACGTACTGATACTATTAGCGCTTTCTTTTCTTTTCTTTTTTTTTTATTGGAGGTTTAACGACCATCGTGAGCAACTCAGTGGGCTATAAGCAGTCGCCCGTCCCTAATTTAGGGCCACTGACTCCAGGGAAGGGAGAGCGCCAGCGCCGTAAGACAAACACAGCATCCATGCCTCACGGAGATTCGAACCCGGACACATCTCAGACGAATGATCCGAAGCAATCGCTTAGACCACTGCGCCACCGGGGCGACCGCGTTCTCCTTTCAAAAGATTTTTTTATAAAAAAGGCGAAGTTGTAGAATAATTAAATATAGCTTCTTCAACACTATCTAGAATCTTAAAAGATCACGCAAAATTAAGAACTGGATAACATTGGAAGGTTTAGGACTTTACATGAAAAAACAATGACAGGACGATATACATTGAAGAGCAATTGAATTAGATATACCTGTCTAGTAACGTGTAGCACCACCTTTCGCCCTGATGACGGTGGCGATTCGTCTCTGCACAGACTAGACAAAACACCGGAAGCGTTGGGAAGCCATACGGATCCACGACCCCTGAACAAGCTCCCACAGTTCACGAGAGCGGGTCAGAGCCTCGAACATCTCTCTCGATGGCATCCCAGATGTGCTCGATAGGATTGAAGTCAGGTGACCTAGCTGGCCAAGGAAGCGAAGTCACGTCGATGGAGTGTTCATCCAACCATTCGAATACAATTCGGGAGCGATGGCACGGTGCATTGTCTTGTTGCAGGATGAGGTCCCCAGTGGGATGTTGAAGACGCACAAACGGAAGCAAATGGTCGTCCAGGATATCCAAGTAACGTTGACCTGTGAGGGACGATGTCGCACGTACCAGGGGTCCCATTTCAGTCCACGTAAACAGTCCCCAGACGAGAATGCTACCCCCACCAGCTTGAAGAGTACCTTGTTGGTAAGAAGGCTCCATCACTTCATGTGGTTTGCGCGGTACTCGTATCCTGCCATCCGCATGTACCAACGTGAATCTCGACTCATCAGTCCAGGCACCATTTTTTCACATGTCTAGGGTCCAGTGGCGATGTTCCAGCGCCCATGCTAATCTTTGCACCCTGTGATGTGCGGTCAGTAGCGGTACCCTCGTGGGACGATGGCTTCTGTACCCCATAGCGAGGAGATGGTTCTGGATGGTGAGGCTGCTTACACGCTTTTGTGCACCAGCGTTAAATTGCCGAGGGATTTTTTGCATTGTGGCCCGTCTATCCGCTGTTACAATGCGAGCTAGCCGACCATGACCCCGCTCATCCATACGCTGTTGTCCACGGCAGTTGGCCCTTGCAGGGATGGTTTCACCGGATTCGATGTACTCACGGTGCACCCGTGACACACTTCCGAGATGGAATGACCCATTCGTCGGGCCCCGAAAATTTGCCCACGATCAAATGCGCTTAGATCCTTCGTCTTACCCATACTGCGTCCGTCTCTTACTGATTCCCGTCGCATCACTCCTTATATTGTCGGATCGCTGCATACGTCATGTCGTTTGCGTTTACAGGGCAGCCCACAGCGCTATATTTGCATAGCGCTAGCTGTCTCTAATTCAATTGCTCTTCAGTGCACGATAACCTAAGCAATGCTCCTTTCCTTCGGTTTAAATGTTCGGGCTAGAACTTTCCAATTTAATGTTTCATGTCGAAAACAAAAGTAGATTTGCCTTAATTACTTGCATGAAATAATTTTAAAACGAGCAATACAGTACTTCAGTACTTATTTAAATTTTTACATTTAAATATGAAGACATTTAAGAATAGCTAAAAGTTCTGTAAGTCGTCTTTCGTTAAAACGGCATTTGATTTGTATTAGATTTCTAAGTTTTCTTTATCTCGTGTTGTTTAAACAAATTATACAAAGTAACCTGGCTATACATTAGATTACTCTTGTGGGTTTTATTGATATTATCTGTCACTGAGAATACAAAGCGCAGCATGAATTTTCCGGTATCTAAATGATGAGTTTCCATCATTAGAGGGGTACTAGAAGTTTTCAGAATCGTTAGGTAGCTGCATTATGAAATGAAGCCCGTTCGCTGTGGGGTTCAGGGATCTAGGACGAAGGCTTTTGACTCTTTGAACTTTTTACATAATAACGGATTGAATACATGATTAGTCATGAATTTTGTGTTTTGCATACAGAAATAGTGATCTTAAAAAAAAAAGGCTTGACTTCTAATCTGAATCGTTATACCCCCCCCCCCAAAAACAAGGACTTCCCTTTCTGTCTCATACACCTGCTCTTTACCTTTTTGTTTAGCTGCTCATGAACATCAAAACTTCATCCACGTTTTTCATAATTTTTAACTTCTTACCCAAGGCAAGTGTAATAAATTTAATATGATACGTAAACGGTTGTACCTAAGTTGAGATGTTGGAAAAATTAACTGCGTCGGACCAAAATAATTAAAAGGTTTACAACAATTCTGTTATTTGAGATTTGTTGCCAATTTCTTCTTAACTTCGATCTGCTGATTTCAAAAATAATGCTCCACTTTTCCACAAAACAACATTTTTGAAATCATTTTTAAGCCCAAAATAAAGGCTACTAATTTTGTCTGTTCGCCTACAAAATCATGCTGCCACACAAGCTTGTGTAACGGATTCGAACATGAATGTTCTAACTGTTACAGTGGGCCCATTAATTCCCACGAAAGTTAGAATTAATAACCTTTGAAAAATTATCTTACAAGTTAAAATAACTTGAGTTAGTATATATATTTTTTTGTTTTTTGCGAAGGCGTTGCGTCGAATAATAGTTGCTTTATGAAATTGTTTGTAGGTTCTAAAAATTACCCTCACATAACACTTGGCTGTAAAGCACTTAACGGTTTACACACTTGGGCTTAACCTGCCGAAGTAACTTGCTTCGCTGTAGAGCTTACTGAATTACTTCAGTTAAACCCAGATGGCTTCACTATTTGTTGCAGCAAACAACACATATATTATGAACATGAACAAGCAAATTAAGCATTGCCAAAAGTACACCGAAAAGCGAAAACATTATGATCAGCGTGTCTTTATGCAAATCGAAGCATTGTAGGTAAACGACGGCACATGTAAAGGTCGTGAAACGGAATAAATAACACATATACTGAACTCTGTTAATCAGTGTTTTTCCTGTTTTCCACATTGAAAAGGCTGCGACATTACGCGATTGTGACACCGGCCCAATTGTAATGGCCATGTGACTAGGTCAGAGCATTTTCAAGACAGCAAGGTTCGTGGGGTGCACATCTGTCAGCCATGGTTAGTTTCTCCAAAAAGTGGTCCGAGGAGGAGAAACCACGAACCTCTATCAAGGTGTGGGCCGACCGCAGCTGATCGATGCCAGAAGTCAGCGAAAGCTATCCCGTATGGTACTAGACAACAGAAGGGAATACTGTAGCGCAACCGGTCTGTAATTTGAATGCTGGTGACAGGAGTAATGTGACACAACACACAGTACAATGAACCCTGCTGAAAATGGGTCTGCGTATCCCCACGCCGCTCCGAGTGCCCATCCTAACCTAAGTTCACTGTCGAAAGCGACTAAAATGCGCATGCGTGCATTTAAAGTGGAGTATCAGTGATTACAAGAAGGTCATCTGGTCCGATGAATCTCGTTTCCTCCTACACCATGTGGACTGCCGGGTACGTGTGTTATGTTTACCTGGGAAAGTTTTGGCACCAGAGTGCACCATGGGACGAAAACAAGCCGATGAAGGAAGTATAATTCTTTTGACAATGTTCTGCTTAGAAACTCTGGGCCCAGTCATGGATGTGCTAGAAACGATGACGTCTACCATCTACGTAAACACAATTTCAGAGATCAGTACATCCTTTTATGGCAACGGTATTCCCCTCTGGTAGTGCTATCTTTCAGAAGGATAATGCGCCATGCAGCACTGCAAGGATTGTTCGAGAATGATTCGCGAGAGATGAGGAAGACTTCCGGGTCATTGTCCTGGCCTCCAGATTTCCAGGATGTCAACTGAATCGAGCATCTGCGGTTTGTGTTGGAATAGCAAATCCGATCTGCTGCAGCTCAACCACGTAACTTACAAGAGCTAAAGGAGCTGCTAGTAACATATTGGTACTGAATACCACAAGACATCTTTAGAAATACTTTAGCGTCCTCGCCGTATAAGACCTTTTCTGGCGGCACGAGGAGGAGCAACATCATGTTAATCAGGTTGCCATGATTATTTGTCTCGTAGGTGTATAACGTCCAGGAAAATGCATAAGTCAGTACTTTCAGGTTACATGCTTTATTTGTTTTTCTCAGGAAGTATATCACTAGTCAAACACTTTGTTCAATCAACATACTTGATCACAGAAAATATCCATGTAAGCAATTCATTCTATACTGAGCAGTATTACAAAACTGCGGTCGCTTTGGTACAATCGTAAATAGCAATGGGGCAAGAATAGCTTCGAATAGCGCAAATCTGATGGTAATCACATATATATATTCAGTTGCTTGGAATTTCTTTGTCCTGGGTAGTGTAATGATTAGCATACTTGACCGGAAAACAGGAGGTGTGGGTTCGATTCCCACTCCAAGACAGCGAAATTTTTCAAGTTTTCTGAATGAAGTAAATACATGGAATACAGTGAAAATAAACCAATAATCCGTGGAATATTCCTCTAGCCATAATTTGGTGATTGTGGATGTATGCGGAGGCACAAAACCAGCAAATAGCAATTCGCAACAATTTGAACTAACGGACTCAAAACATCGTAAGCGTAAAACGAATTTTGCTGATCAAGAATTGCTTCGGCCAAAACAAGTGACAGGAATAGTAAAATGACCGGATTAAGTATAGTGCTACAACAATGCTTTTATAAAACTGTGCTCGCAATACCTTCAAAACATCAACTCTTATGTCCAGCTTTTGATTACGCAATTGCCTTCTGAGCTGCTGTCACGGTTGCCAAACACAAATTTGTCGAGACAGAAAATGTAGCGCTTAAGCTTAAAAAGGTTTAACAAGAATAAACCAAATTTTTACAAGATACAGGAACTGAAAAGGAAGATTAAATGAGAGTATACGTCACAGTTAATACGGTCGCTTTACTAATTTTCAGGACGCGGTTGAAATGGAGTAGGGCGAAGAGAGTTTTTAGAACAGGCTGTGTTAGAGTGAATGATTTTATGGCATCAGCGTCCACGTAGGAAGAAATTCGAACACATGACTTTCCATTAGGGTTTCCGGTTTTAATGAGTGGATTCCCAGGGATGTGCAAGTGATAGCTCACACGTAAGATGAAAGCGTGATTGTGATAAGGAAGGCGTGATAGGGGAACAGCTCAACAAGTTGCCGGAGAACGGGGAGAAAAGGATGTAGCCGGCGTTTCTTGCGAGGCAAAGAAATCGAGAAGAACAATTCTGGTGATCCTGGAGGGTGGAAAGAAGGATTTGCTTTTTTTCACATGAGGAGAAACAGGACTACATCTTTCTTTCTGCACGGAGAGGGAAGAGAAATTTTTGATTCTCGATTGCGAGTGGCTCATCGAGCGAGAAATTAAGTTGAAAAACTGGAAGGGTGGAATTTGACAGCAAAGTAACCTAGAAACACGTCTGATAAAATAATCAGGAAAAGATCGATGTATAAACAATAAAAAGAGTAACATAGATGCAATATAGAAATCCGGACAAACAAATGCGTGACCATTCTTATAAATTGTATTGAAAAAGAGCACCATCGCAGAAGAGCGCGACTTCTGGATTAGATAATAATTCATTCACCTCATCATCTGAGGGAAATGTAGCGAGAACCCTGGAACTGCTCCTACAGGCGAAGGCTTGGCGTACCTATGTGACAGGGAACTGAAAGAAATCCAGTAAACATCCCTCTGCCGCCTCTGTTGCCGTGGTCTAAGCGCTGAGTTCTGACCATTCGTACGAGATGCGTCCGGGCTATAATCCCGGTGAGGCATGGATGTTTTGTTTGTCTTACGGCACTGGCTTTATCTCGTCCTTGAAACCAGTTGCCCAAAATTAGGGATGGGAGACTCCTTATAGCACTTTGAATTGCTTACCGTGGTCGTTAAACCCAGAAATAATATAAATAAACAGACCTCTAACGTAAAGCCTGGGGAAGGGAGGAATAAGTACTGCTGGGGAAGGGAGGAATAAGTACTGCTGGGGAAGGGAGTTAACACAAACAAGGTTGTGAAACATGTGAGAATTGGGTTCAAATACATCTGAACGCGCAGTTGAACCTTTCTGTAAAGCAGAAAGCTTCCAGTTGGAGTATTGTCTCTGCGGACCGGTGACGGCATAGTGTTTAATGTTCGTGATTATTGATGGAAAACACGTGACTTCGATCCTGGGTGGGGACGATTGTTAAAATTTGCTGAATATCCGCCGTATCTTAGATGAGCACGTTAAGCCGACGGACCCCGGGTACTATTTCCAAATTAAGGTCGTCTGTTCCTCTCCCCCTGCCTCCTCTCTCTCGCTTACCACCCCTCCCCAAGCACCCACTAGGGTGTACTGTGACGTCGTGGGACGTCAGTCGGTCCTGCGACGCATCCTAGTGGCTCCATCTATTTTTCTCTCTCTGTCTTACAAACTATGCTTTCGTGAGTCGCTAGACTCTACCTATCTACTTTAGTTTGATTTTTTTTTTTTTTGATAGGAGGTTTAACGACCACCGTGAGCAACTCAAATGGGCTATAAGCAGTCGCCCGTCCCTAATTTAGGGTCACTGGTTCCAGGGAAGGGAGAGAGCCAGTGCCGTAAGACAAACACAACATCCATGCCTGACCGGGATTCGAACCCGGACCCCTTTCGGACGAATGATCAGAGGCCATCGCCTTAGACCACTGCGCCACCGGGGCGGCTACTTTAGTTTGCATCTCCTGCCCTCAAGCCTGAACAGGCCCAGCTGGCTTGGGAGTCAGCTAAACCTTCTCTGTGGACGGAAGACCTACAAGTATATCAGTAACGTATTTTGACCAACATGGGTGACACACTATGGCATAGGACACTCTCTGAGGCACTGTTTCCGCACTGAACAATTGTTAATTGCATTTGGGTTTGGGTTTAATCTAGTGAATGGTGGTTTTTGTGAGAATGGCTACACGAGGATATGTTAACTTTCCGGAGAATTTCTGCTATATCTAAGAATTGTATCACAAATCTAATGTCGAGATGGCAGATTTGCGCACTTGAATATGTTTTAGCAGTTATCTGCTCTTATTGAAAGAAAGAGTCGCATGCTCATCTGATGTTCTTTCCGGAATACGCGACTAAGCTCCGAGAGGTATCATACTTGGGCACATTGCTAAGTAATAAACTGACAGCAGAAACCCTTTTTATACCGTAGATGTAATCTTTTTTGCTATGCTTCGAAATATATATATATATATCGATTCATTTCGGACAGCACAGTTTTAACCACAGTTATCACCGTAAGAACTTTCAATCTCAGGGCAAGTTTGTGTATTTTTAACTTCGTGCAATACAATGTGCCCTTCAGTATCATCCTCCAGCAATCTTACTTTTCTTCACACCTCTAGCAAACTCCATACTGTAGAATCTTGGAAATCAAATTACTACATATTCCACGGGTAGTAACTTAAAGAGCGATTATTAGTTATAATGGCTACACTAAGGGCGAGTGTTAACAAGAAAACTATCCGAGTCGTCGAAAATAAAATTTTAGTTACCCTCGTGAACTATACGAAAACATAATTATTCTCTCAGCTCCTAGAATAGACGACAGGATCGGGGCTATCAATACGAATCAATGGCGAAAAGAATGACTTCTCAAGGTTTGGACGGCGAATTGTTGACGACGCGAGGAAGGAGGGACCAGCAACTCAACAACCAATTTGGCAGTTCGGGGGCCATCGTAGTGAAGCTTTATCTAGGTTACTCGGAAGACCACAATACCTCCACCCAATGTGCCGAAAAGGGGAGACCACAAGTGATTGAAAATCGAGGGGAACACCAGTTTGAACATGCTTTCCGTAACAACAGATGGCTCTTTGTTCATCATTTAACAACCGACTACAAAAAGGGTGCACGTAAGAACTTTTCCGAGCCCACGTTTCATGGGACGCTATAGGGTCAATCTAGGCTCATCAAACCAGGCGATCGTAGTGGAAAAGGATCGCCTGGTCCGATGAGCCGAGATTTCACCATCAACATGTTTACAGATGAGGGTCTGTATGATACTCTGCGTGGATCAACATCTGCAACCAGACTGCATGTTTGGACGAAAACAGGCCAGCTGTGGCTGTGCCATAGTAAATGGATTATTCTCATGGACATCAATGGGTCCCATTATCCGCTTCGAACACACTATCACCCTTAACCCTTCCGTGGCTCTGGTTTTCCCGTTGACCGTGTATCCGGATGCCACTGGATTCTTAAAAAGACAATGTCCCGAGTAACAAGGCCCGCAATAATTGGAATGTTTTGCGGATCGTAACCAAGCATTTCTTGTTCTGTTCACGAAATTCTCTCGAACTGAATGCAATAGAACATTTGCAGAATACAGCGTTCGCCTGTCTAAAGCAGTGTCTCGATTTTTGGCTAAACTTCGAGACGTTGGTATAGAACGCCTGAAGACAATTCCGAGATCTAGTGGAGCTTAGGCCACACCGCGTGATAGCCGTTACCGCCGCGGAAAGTGGCCAAGCCCTCTATATTTTTACGTTGTCGCTGTTTTTTTTCTTTTTTTTTTTTTTTTTATAAATTGGGAGTTTAACGACAACAGTGAGCATCTCGATGGGCTATAAACAGTTTCCAGTCGCTAATTTAGGCCACTGCTTCCAGGGTAGGGAGAGAGCCAGTGCCGTAAGACAAACACATCAGCTATAGCTATGCCTCCCCAAGTTCCGAACCCGAACCCATCACGACCACATGGCTAGAAAACAGCGGCTAGACCACTGCGCAACCGGGTGGCATAGTGCTGCCACTCATGAGTGTAATAACACTATGACCTATTAAAAATAGGTTTATACTAGAATATATGTTGCTGTGGTATCCTTTTACGTGTACGTCAAATAAAGAGAAAGATTGGGCCATGCGAAGTGCTCTGATATTTATAAATACTGGGAAAAGTCAGGGTAAAACCAAAACCGTCGTATACGCACAGAAGGTTACCCATAAATTACCCAGTGTTTAGACCTGAGTCCCATGACACGTCTGCGCAACCAAATAATTTGTGGATGGGATTTATCCGTTTAAGTGGCCGATATACTTATATTAAATGATGCCCATAATTTTCTACGCTCCCAGAACTAACATTTTTAAGCCGGGTTTTACGAAAGCTACGGCAAGACAGTTCTATTCCCCTTGTCATCTCAGCAGTACCTACTATAAACATGAAACTGGTGATAAATGCTCCTTGGGGAAGCGCTGGTCCCCTGTCACAGACATCATGCTACTGGATAGAAACAATCGACTTAAGCATCTTCTCTCTTGTTTCTTGGGTTAGCAGGCAATTAGTCAGAAAGGATAAGTGCCAATTATCATCCTAAATGATCATTCTGAATAACAAAGCTAAGAGGAAAGCAACGCTTTCTGATGCGCAGGCTCACTCGTTCTAACCGGGATAGGCCCACTTCTTAGACAGCGAATGTATTCGATCATGTCGATTTCAGCCCATTTTGCTAACGCCGAGTTAACTCGTTCCAGCCATTTAACGGATTAATGATTACGGCTAGTCCGTACTGTGCCAGTATACTCACAGTTGTAATGAAAATGAGACTGTGCCAGTATATTCACAGTTCTTATGAAAGTGAGACTGCGCCAGTATACTCACAATTGTTATGAAACTGCGACTGTACCAGTGTATTTACAGTTTTTATGAAAATGAGACTCTGCCAGTATACTTACAGTTCTTATAAAAATGAGACTATGCCAGTAAACTCACAATTCTTATGAAAATGAGACTGCGTTAGTATATTCACAGTTGTTATGAAAACGAGATTTTGCCAGTATACTCACAATTCTTATGAAAATGAGACTGAGCCAATATATTCACAGTTCTTATGAAAATTCCACAATTTTTGTTTTAGTAGTGAGTGGATTGTAAACACGTTTTCTGCATGAAGAGGAGCTGTCGTATTTCTAATCAAAATCCTGTAATCTCGTTTTGTAATAAGCTAACGAAACTTTTCTTTTCTTCAAAAGGAATTGGCAAAATGTACTTTTGTTACTTTGAGAATTTTTTTGGATTTCGACAATTTATTTGTGATTCCTTGCTCCTTTATATGACTTATTTTTTTAATAATTGTTTCAAGCTTCAGTGAATAGCAGATATATTTTAAATAACTCTGAGAAAGTAAAACAAAATGATGAAATGCACTAATGATTGCGTTGAGCATTTTTGTGTCCCAATTATTTCTATTATTTTCGTAATGCGCTCAGTGCATCACTTGTGCTCTCAATTTTTAAGGAATTATTTTTGCATTCTTAACGTATCGATAAATACTGCAAATAGATTTTTACTTATATTTCTGAATGTTTGCTTAATTCTAATAAACCATTAATATATGTGTATTTTTGTTTTCTCTTTTTTAGGTAAGTAAGCATGGATATCTGTATTGTCAATAAAGAAAAAGAGCATTCACATTTCTTAAGAAATTTGGAAACCATAGAATCCTAGCACTGAAAGTGTCCGCTATGATCTTTAAAAAGTTGGTGTCTGGGGTTTTGTCAAGCAAGAGGAAAATGCAGCAAATACTTTATTTTTATGATATATATATATATTCCTATCACGGAGTAAGTATACTGCAAGCTGGTGTATCTAGTTCTCACAACCGAGACCAAAGGAATCTGAGCGTGGGGTAAGTAATTCCAGTATATGCAAAAGTTTTCAAAAGTAACTGATTACTCAGGACTGAAGATGTATCGCAAAACCTTTCCCTCGGAGGCAAGTATTCATAAACATATCTCACCTAAAAAAAACACAAGCTCGTGAATTTCAATATTTACTTCCGAAGAAGTTGCCCAACATAAATCTGTCATTCTTTGCGTAGTTAATGCTCACGACAGGTAAGATGGAAAGTATTGTAGATTACTGTCGTTTGTAACGTAAGGTTCGTGTCTTCAGGGATACCGTATTTCCGAGAAATGCTCAAGTGACAGGAAATAATATGATAGTACGCTATAAATATTTTTATTCATATCATGCGCATTGCATTGCTGAGATGCCGCTATCTGTGCATTTTAGAATAAACAGACATGTTTTCAGAGGAATGTTTTTGTCGCCGAAACAATTTCTAAGCTAAAATGTCGGGCAAAGAATTTAAGTATTGGGGTGATGCATAGATTCATGCCGGTTTTTCTCACCGCACTACAGGAATGCATTACATCAGAAGGGAAAACGAAATCAATCAACTATGTATACCCCCCCCCCCCCGTTGTTTACGATGGTGTTCCAACATCTGGAAATGTATGCAATGCTATTCTTGAAAAAACGTTCCGGATTTGCCGCGAATAAGTCATCAAGGAAATTCTAGAGATCAACATCATTGTTGAACGTTATATTACATGGTGTGGGCGTCTTGTTTGGGCTTACCCATTCCCTTAGATACCTGCCTGAAGTCTACGTATAGGTACTACTTCTCATCTCCTGTAACAATACATGACAGAAAGGGTTTGTGTTGCTGATAACATTCGCGATAACGGGCGAGCAAGGAACCACATATGGCAACACGCTGGTTCCTGTTTTCCTCGTTGAGAGTGTGAGGCCCCCAAGACCCTAATTTCTGGACATTCCCCATACGTTCCAGGTGTCGCACCACTATGACCTAATCACAGTTGATCTCAGTGGCCAATTCGCGTGTGGTTTGACGCGGATGCAAGTTGGTGAGATGGTTCAAATGATTCTCATCAAAGTGAGATGGATCACCTGAGCATGGAGAGTCGTTGAGGTCAAAATTGCCAGTTCGGAACAGCTCAAACCATTTGAGGGCTGTCCTCGGAGCAATAGCATCCTCCCCATACGCAACACAAATTTGTTCAGTACCCACGGCGGCTGTGGATACCTTGTTAAACTTGTAGAGGAGCAGGTGTCGGGCATTTTCATTCCTCTCCACTTGACACTCCATACTTTCGGACCAAAAAACAAAAAAAAAACATTAGCCACAATCACACAACGCAATATGATTTAGATACACGATATTACAGCCTACACTTTGATATACAAATGGCCATATGCACTGTCACTACTGACCAGGGAGACACACGTGAAATAAAACGGCGTGAACTACATCAACAACTCAATACATGTAACAGTCCGTTTTCCATCATGTCGTCGCTAGGGACTAGGTTTCACAAAAATGAACGTAGTCTAGACCTCTAACACAAGAGTCTAGAACGCCCTAAGCTTTTGCTCAAGTAAGCAAGAAGCTTTCTGAAATATCTGGAAGCCGCCCCGGTGGCACAGTGGTCTAAGCGTTGTCTTCTCAGCATTCGTCTGAGGACAGGTTCGGGTTCGGATCATCGTGAGGCACGGATACTGTGTTTGTCTTCCGGCACTAGCTATCTCCCTTCCATGGAGATATTAGCCCTGAATTAAGGTCTGGCGACTGCTTATAGCCCATCAAGTTGCTCTCATTGTACCCCGTCAAAAAAAATGTGAATCTGGAAGTCATTTGGCTGGTTACTCAGCCACCTGCAATTCGATATGAATCGTACTATAATGGCTCAGACAACCTTAAATACCATTACAAATGAGGTAATACACATCAATGAGAAGCAACCGATAAACAAGCGATAAGTTACCTCAAATATTTCAATTTACGGCCTGTGATGTGGGAGCCTTTACGTCCATGAACATTTTAGTGTACATATAATGTTTCCAAAAGGTTAAATAAAACTTTCAGAATATGTTCTACTGCGCACAGTTATACAGAAGCGCTTTTCGTCCGTATTTAACGCATTTTGAGAGTGGAAGTAATGGAACCTATGAAACTAATTAGCATTTGTTTCAGCGATTACAGGAAAGTGTAACTGATAGATGCGAGCCATTATGTCAGTCTATACCAGAGCTAATTTGAAATGGTCTTCCTGAGCATTGATACAGGCCTCATATTTCGTTGAACATGTTTGAAAACTCCCAGAGTGTTCGGAACTTTTTTATAGCCATCCGCTCTAATTCACGAAGATCTTTTGGGTTTGTAACCGGAGCATCGTGAAAATAGGCCTTTAACTGTCCACGTAAGAAATTTCAAATCTGGAAAGCGTCACGGCCCAGTCCTTTTCCTCCAATCCAGCTGGCAGGATGTTATGAATGCGATGTTCTCTAGCAGTGAGGCTAAAGTGTGCTGCCGCCCCATCTTGCATGAAACACGTGCGACTGTGTGTTTCTACGGGGGTCATAACAAACGTTGTGCACACTGTCCATTTTTGAGAAAAGTGTGAAGTAACGGAGAGAACTTAGCTTATTGCCGTTCAACGTGCTCCCCTCCGCTGCTAATGACAGCTTGCCAGCGGTGAGGTAGATCCTAAATACCCCGAGTACGCCATCTTTGTTCAGCTGTTGTATTACTCGGGTCACGTCCAATGACAGTTCGTCCAGAAATTCGTAGCGGATGCCACGGACCAGATTTTTTAACTTAGAGAAAATATCAAAGTCAGGTGGACTGAGATCAGGGCTGTATGGTGGGTAGGATAAAGTTTCCTAGCCATATTTCGAGAAAAGTCCCAGTACCAATGCTGCACCATGAAACGATGCGTTGTCATGCAACAAGATTGCTCCCGCTTCCAGTAAGTTGGGGCGATATTGCCGAATTTTAGGTCAGAACTCTGTCCTCAGAAAAGAATTGTGCTTCGATCAAGAGTTCCTTCCCCACAAACGTCTTGCAAGACAGTTTGGGTCTGTGTAAGAGTTTTCCTCGCAGAGTCACGTATGAGCGCTGGTCTAACACCGTGACTGGACCCGACGAGCTGCACGCTTCTATTTCCAAACATTCCCACGTCCACACAGCAAATGATAGCGCGTGGTTCTGACACCACTGCGTTTCTGAGAGCCTGACCTTGACATGACGCAATCATTTCCCCGATTGCATCATCCGCTTCCGTTTTATATTAACGTGCGGATAACTTTTGTTATGGCCCTCGTAATGGTAAATTTGGCAGCAATGCAAGCTATGCTTCGAAGAAATACCTGAATTGCTAGCCATTAAGCAATGGTTGCAGAAAAATTGGCTGATCGAGTAGTCTTCAACATTTCCAGCCTGAACTATTGTTATGAATCATCTTCTAAAGCCAAGTCTACATTAATGCATTAAGATTTTCTGTGGCCCAGTGTTGAATATTCTAAAAATTCACAATACCATCTGTTGTGAATGCAGCAAACTTTCTTAATCACGAGCCTAAGGATATTTCGTGAATGCAGCAAACTTTCTTAATCACGGCCTATACGTGATTTTGTGTTAACGTGCAGTTAACTGCAGCGCAGCTCCGCTAGCACTGGAGCACTGTGAATGGACATTGAAGTACTGGAAGAGAGTCGCCTAGGCTGAGAAGTCCAAGTTCAAGATCCATCATGCCAATCCAAGGGTTTTTATGCGACGTGGCTCAGGTGAACAGAAGAAAACCGGGCTGCATTGTAGACCGGAAGCAATACATACTATTAAGATTGTTCTTATGCAGATATTTTGGTCCCCCTCATTCCCGTTGAATACACATTTAACACTAATATATCCTACTTTAGCGTTGTTTTGGAACATGTGTTACCCTATACGATGACCGCGTATCTGGATAGCAATTTGCTCTTTTCAGAAGGAAATGATACGCGTTGTGCAGAAATGATTCAAAGATCATTTCTAAGCATTTCCTGCATTCTTTTCAGAGCCATATTACCCAGAATTTTATCTTATAGAAAATTTGTGGGACGCAGTGACATGTAGCAGTTGGCCTTTCACATCATTGCCTCTCTCCGCCGAAAAGCTTCGGGAAGTCGGTTTGTCCAGCTGGAACAGAGTGCCTGAGAAGTGCTTCCGCTGTCTCGTAGATTCGATGGAACGCTGGATGAAAGTGGTTATTGTAGGGAAAATATACTGAACACGCAATTAGGTAGGTGGTCATGATGTAATGTCTAATAAATGTCTATGTACAGTAGATGTTAGATACCATGAACAGAGTGGTTTAAATACTGTTGACGTAATGTATGATATCAGGCAGTTTTACTCATTGTGCTGTCCCTGTGGACGCAGTGGTCTAAGCGCTGGCTTATGGTCATTCGTCCGAGATGGGTACAGATTCGAATTCCGCTCAAGCATAGATACTATGTTTGTCTTTCGACACTAGCTCTCTCACTTCCCAGGAACTAGTGGCCATACATTAGGGATGGGCGACTGTTTATAGCCCATGGAGTAGCTCACAGTGGTTGTTAAACGTTCAATTACAACAAATACTCATTATAAGGTTCCTAAGCACTGGATGATAATTTTTTGATGGTTTCACCGCTTCCATTAGCATATGAAACTATAAGGAGTCGCCCACCCTTAACCCTTTAACCTTGGGGAACGAATTAACTCGGGGTTAGCAAAATGGGCTGAATTCAAATCGAACTAGCATATACGCTGTCTTAGAAGTAAGCCGAACTCGGCTGGAACGAGTGAACATGTGCATCAGAAATCATTAATTTACCTTCAACTGTGTCATTAAAAGTGATCGTTTTAGAAGGTTGATTGGCACTAATCTTTTCTCACTGATTATCTGCTAAACGGACTATAACAGTGTCGACGTACTTTAGAAAGGAGACACATGTTTGATTCACCTGTTTCTATCTAGTGGTATAATGTCCGTTTTGGTGGTCTAGCAGTTTCCTATTATGACTTGGGTCATGGAGCACAGAATGAAAGACTTAGAAAAAATCACTTGTAACCTATTCGAGTTTTATGGTCAATACTGCTGAGATGAGAGGATGAAAACGTTGATTTTCTGTAGTTTTCGTAAAACCTTGCCTCTAAGTAAACATTTCTGTTTTCGGAGAGCACAAATCTTTGAGCATCATTTGGTTCTGGTACATCGGCTACTTAAAAGGTTCATTCCTGTCGAATTTTTACAGGGAATTGTCAGGGGCTGCGCCATAAAGAAACACACCACTGATGCCATATCGTGGACTAGAACGCATGCTCAAATCGGGTGATTAGACAGAATCCTACGACTGTGGCATTTCCGCCCACACGGTGACCTCCAATTTCATATTAATTTCTAAGAAGTTGAAAAAAGTGTGAAAGTTTTAATAACTGCCTTTTTTATTTTTGTTTTTTCGCAAGTGAAATATGGGTGACACTTTCGTACCTTTTTTTAAAAGAAAATAACATCCAAATTGTAACGCGATTCTTAATGCTGTTGTATGACATAGCGCGATTAATCAAATTTATTTTACATTCACCAATGAGTCAAACTTCTTTTTAATAGGCAAATATTTGGAGTAGGGTTCAATGAATTATAAATTTCCAGAAAGTTCAGAGTAACATACAGTAAGGGAAAGAATCCCGGAAAACCTTGAAAAATATTTAATGTAGTAATTACTGATATAGTGATGGAAATTACACAAAACAGAGTACTAGTATTACGATTACATAGTTTCCTAGGGAAAAATCGAACAAATTATACGATGCAACAGTAGACAGTGACATTCTTTAAAAAGATTAACTATATTCTAAACTCTGCATTCTTTTAAAATAGAAATATAAATGTGTGTTCCGTTTTATGAAAACATTTTACGTTCGTGGTTCCTTTAATTGAAAGATTCTCATGGAAATTAATTTTCTCCTTTATCTAGCAAGCTTTCACTGGAACTCTAATTTTTCTTTTACAAAGATCTTTAAGCTTCAAATATCGTCTTTCCCTTAACTGTTTTTCTTAAGCATCGTTGTATGCAACTCAAGTCTATTTCTTCAAAATAATATACACTGAAGAGCAATTGAATTAGAGATACCTGTCTAGTAACGTGTAGCACCACCTTTCGCCCTGATGACGACGGCGATTCGTCTCGGCATGGACTCGACAAGACACCGGAAGCTTTGTGAAGCCATACGGATCCACAAGCCCTGAACAAGCTCCCACAGTTCACGAAGATTTGATGGAGGGGTCAGAGCCTCGAACAATCTCTCTCGATTGCATCACAGATGTGCTCGATGGGATTGAGGTCAGGTGACCTAGCTGGCCAAGGAAGCAAGGTCACGTTGGTGGAGTGCTCATCCAACCATTCGGATACAATTCGAGAGCTGCATTGTCTTGTTGCAGGATGAGGTCCCCAGTGGGATGTTGAAGACGCACAAACGGGAGCAAATGGTCGTCCAGGATATCCCGGTAACGTTAACCTGTGAGAAACGATGTCACACGTACCAGGGGTCCCATTTCAGTCCACGTAAACAGTCCCCAGAAGAGAATGTCACCCCCACTTGCTTGAGGAGTACCCTGCTGGCAAGAAGGACCCATCGCTTCGTTTGGTTTGCGCCGTACTCGTATCCTGCCATCCGCATGTACCAACGTGAATCTCGACTCATCAGTCCATGCAACATTTTCCCACATGTCCAGGTTCCAGTGGCGATGTTCCCACGCTCATGCAAATCTTTGCACCCTATGATGTGCGGTCAGCAGCGGTACCCTCGTGGGACGACGGCTTCTGTACCCCAAAGTGAGGAGTTGGTTCTGGATGGTGAGGCTGCTTACACGTTTTTGTGCACCAGCGTTAAATTGCCGAGTGATTTCGTGCACTGTGGCCCGTCTATCCGCTGTTACAATGCGAGCTAGCCGACGATGACCCCGCTCATCCACACGCTGTTGTCCACGGCAGTTGGCCCTTGCAGGGATGGTTTTACCGAACTCGATGCAGTCACGATGCACCCGTAACAGAGTGGCTCGTGAAAATCCCAGTGCCTGCACGAGATGGAGTGACCCATTCGTCGCGCCCCGACAATTTGCTCACGATGAAATGCGCTTAGATCCTTCGTCTTACCCATACTGCGTCCGACTCTTACTGATTGTCGTCGCATCACTCCTTATATTGTCGGATCGCTGCATATGTCATGTCGTTTCCCTTTACAGGGCCACCTACAGCGCCACATTTGCATAACGCCAGCTGTCTCTAATTCAATTGCTCTTCAGTGTATATATACATGTCATATTCTCCCTCGTTCGTGGAATATTTGTTTTCCATGTTACATTCAGTGTTCATTGCATTTATTAAATCAAGATAATTCTTGAGTGTATTGCAAACGCAATCAGTTATTTCACCATGTTTGCTGTCAAACATGTTTTTTACTGTTAAAATGGTATGCAAATATGCTAAACTTGTTTCCGGTGACAGAAAACGTTATGCAAATGTATGGTAAATTTACTGATTAACGTTCGCATACTACTTTGTTAGTAATAGATGAAACGTGAACATAGAGCTTAATTTGCACTATTTAAACAGTTGAAAGTGCCTCGCACCTTTTTATGCAGGTGAGAATTAGAGTCAAATGTTAGAACATATATTTGTAAAACTTCTCACTGAAAAAAATGGTATTTTATTTGGAATATTTTTTATGCAATTCGAGAGTTTTCCAGCACGAGTACTAAACCTAACATGAGTTCGAACCAACTAAGAGCAACCCAGCTGCTCCTGTTTCTGTAAATACTTCATGTTTGAACATGAAGTATTAGTTCCCTTATCCGAAATAGTAAATTATTTTGAGCAGCATTTGTTCTTTCTATACCACGCTTTATAATTTGAGTCAAAAAATATTTACCGTTAGTATCACTTTGAAGAAGACAGTCTTCGCTATAAGATTCCAAAGGCTTGACATGGGAACATAATGAGAAAATACTAATCTGAAAACAGGCGAAAAGCAAAGTCAGTTTGGTTAATGATAAGTAACAATACCTTATCCTGCTGAAATTATGAAAGCCTCTACTAAGACCCTCCCCCGTCCATACACAGCGGACAATGTAAAATTGCTAAGTAAGTTCACCTTGTCCTCCGTATATATAATGCCTTATAACTATGGAAACCTTGGCTCAAGTTGGTTAGTCACTAAAGTTGAAAAGTGACAGAAATATCACTTTTGTCCACAATTTTAGAAACTTAAAAAAATTAGGAGTTTTAAATTTAAACGTTTATTAAGCTACCTTTTTTTCGCAAATAGTCAGATGAGAATACTATCTGTTGATGAGATAATCATTCCTTTCTGCTAATTCATACTTTTCACTATTGTAATATGAATAGAGCTTCTAATTCAAAAAGGTAAAAATAATATATAAAAGCTTATCTGCTGCACCTGAGAAAATAAAGAAACTGTATAATTATACCATGTTTTTGTATTATACAGCATAGTAGTCACATTTGGGTAGCATATAATATCCAATTGGGTTGTCAAGCCAAACATTCTTCATAACTTCATGTCCAGTTGGCGCAAAATATTACTTATTCACTTGGATACCTATTTATCATATACGCATAAAAACTGTATGTCGGTTTACTAGCGTAAGTTCACGTTATTCAAATTTTACTAAGCTTCAGCATAGCTAGAAGACAAATTCCAGGGATGTGACACTTTGTTAATGTCTGAGTAAAATGAGAACTGGAAGAAACTTCATGAAAACTTTATGATTTTAATCATCGTATAACGAAGTAAATTTCTCCGTCATTTCTGTCCACGCCAGGATTCGAACCCGGATCCTCTCATTCCGGAATAAGTCACTCTACCAATTGAGCTGCGCGGACGTTTTATTCTGATTCCTATCTGCCTTTATGTCGTGTGCGTCCTTCGGGCAGGTACGTCACATCTCCTGGTACGTTACAATCGCTACTAAAATTGCATGGAAACCCTAAAATTTTAGAAAGCGTGTATATTAAAACGTATGCAGTAGTTTATATGCACCAATTACTATAATACCTGTTATTTCTTAAAAATTTAACACTTTTAAACTTTTTACCACACACAAATCCGGAGATATCTTTCTCGAAAGAGTCTGTTATAGATAATCCATCTGCGGAAATAAGGAATAATTAAATCTCAAAATCATTCATCTATCAATAATAGTTCTCACATCTTAACGGAAAGTCAGAGTATGACGATTACAACTTTTCCAGAACTTGTTCTCACACCGAACTGCCCAGCAATGCTGTTATGCTCTTTAGTGCAAAAGGATTCCTTGTGTTGTTTCCGTTCCACAGCAAAAGACAAGAAAATGTCTCACTTTTAACGGTGTGAGAATGAGGACTTGAGGTATTTAGGGTTTCCCGTCAGGTGGGAGGGAGACTGAGAATCTTTCTCGAAGATCTCGGGTGTCAGATCGCTCTCCAGGGTGGCATCTTTCTAGGCCGATTCCATTCTCATTGATCAAGTCACTGAGAACATTACCTACGAAGCCTCAAACGAATCGGCAGGATGAAATCCCGATCTCCTGGGAGATATAGCACGGCAATATATAATTTAAGAAGCCATTTCGCGGGAGCTGATAAGGAAGGAAATAAAGAAAGGGGCAGTTATAGTTTCCCGATATTCTCTACCCGAAAGGAAACTGTGCCAATGAGACTGAAGTTTTTCATTTTTTGACACAATTCGGCTAAAACGACAGTGAGATACCCTTTATGCTTCAGACGCTTGTCTACTTTTAAAACGCTGATAAAGATAAGTAGTAATCTATTTCCGTCATTTTTGGTAGTAGGCGTGATACACTTTCGGAAAGCTCTCATTGGGTAAACTAAAAGTGACCCAGTTTTCATGAACTTTTGTACAGTTTCACTTTTAGGCAAAAATATGATACTTCATATATGTTAAATTTAAAATCTATCAGTAATTAAATCAGGAAGGTAAAATCCGTGACAAGTGCTAAAATGAACTCCTTCATTGCGATATATGCGGGCTCTTCATAAGTATTAAAATATTCAATTTTTATCATTTTAAAAGTTATTTTGTTTTAAAATGTTGTTGATCTTTAAACTGAAAATATTCAGCCATCACATTTTATAAATCCTTCTCAATGGAAGTGTCTAAAACGACAGTTGCGGTACAAGCAGGGTCTAACGGCATATCGCAAGGAAAAAAATCAAAATTGATATGCAAAATCAATGGAAATCTTTCTTGTAGATTAAACAATCCCTGTAATAAGCTTTTACAATCAGAAGGAAGTTTCGTTTAGCTGTTGAATTTAGCGATGTAGGTGCCATTGTGTAGGCATTTTTATCTTGCATCGGACAAGGATCACTGCCAGAAGAACATAAAGCACTGACTTCAGCAGATTACAGTGATCTGAACTTTTGATGATTTGCATCGTTCCTCACTGCAGTAAAAATAAATTCTAAGTACAAAATTTCGATGTAACGGAAATAGGTAACGGAAGTTGTCAAAACCATTGTTGAAATCTGATTTTTGAATGCTGTACCATATAGTTATGCAACAATAGTTAATTTCATTGTTACTCAACAATATAATTTACTAAACTATCACCGAACATTATTTCGTCACGTTGTACATAAACTTAACGATAACTCATTGCAATTTGCGTAAATTACGAGAACTTGATGCTAAATGTGTGAAACGCCATTACAAAAATGCATTTTTAATGCTATGAAAACTATGCGTTGTAGCGAAATTTGGCTTTCTTTCGATCCCCCCATGGGATGTTACCTGCTCTTGACGAGAGATTTAAAATGATGTACAACACAGTGGGGTGTACCCTGTTGCTATTCTAGACCAAAAGTTACCATCCTCCTCAGTAACACACTTGCGATTCAGCTTTTCTTTCTATCTCGAGGTCATGTTTTAACTTGCGCATCGGCATATGGGCTTTCGTAGCTACATAACATTTCTTCGGCGGCAAGGTCGTTTCTTGCGTTCTTCTAAATCTCAATAATGCAATCAAAATAACAATAATAGTATTGTTTCTGAAAAATTAAACAGTCGAAATACTTACTATTGCCGGCGCCATAGTTTAGTAAATATTTACTTTTATGACTCACAGTCTCCTTTCACTGGTCTCACAACAAAAATGTTCATTTATCCAACTAGCTAAGTACAGGTCAATGCCCGAAATTAGTAAACCTTATTGTTTGTTGTTTGATTTAATTCCACTTAGCATGTACCGGACTGTGGCTTGGTGTGGTCGTGAGTGAGCGAATAAATGCAATGCGGTGTACTCAAATAAATGCACACTTTCAAATCACGAGAATACTGTTGGCAACACATTTGAGGTCAGAGAGAAAGTGACGTATGACTGTGATAAGAACGATAGATAAAAAGGACGATACGACAGTTGCTCATGTGGATGTGTGTGTGTAGACATTTGATTGTTAAGTTAAATGTGAAATTAACAATTTTATAACCATTAAATTAACAATTTAGTGCCATAACAATTTTAGTACCATACACAAGTCAACTCCTGCAGAGTTAATCGAGTAACGATTAACTCTGCAGGAGATGACTTGTGTTTTTATGTTTCGTCTGGCCGTAAAAGCTTAATTAAAAGCTATTGCATCGTATTCTTATTTAGTTTCAACATTCCTTAGTCATGGTTTAGACATAATGTAGAACCAATCTTGTTCACGAAAAAGACGTTCCGTTATACCTGGATATACCATAAATCATCTAGCATGACTGTCCAACATGTCACACACCACGGCCTGTGAATACGTGGGTTGAAAGCAAGTAACGATTAACTCTGCAGGAGTAAGTCCACAAGTTTAATCTAAATTATGGGAACATCTTTGCGATGAATTGAAATATGTTATCGGAGCATGGTAGAATTGGTCTTATTCAATGATAGATCTTTTCACAAAATTAACGGAGGATAAGATCAAAATGCCGGCAAACTTCTACCTGAAATGAAAGTGTTCTGGTGGAAAGAATCTTGCCTTCTGTGCTGCGTGGTATATTGCAGAAGCCGTCAAGGACAAAGGTGAGGCCATAAGCTATTAATTTTCATATTTTGCTTGAGAGTGCAATAGTTTCACGGCTTTTGATAGAAGAGCGGATAAAAGTTTTATGAGGGAAATCTGAATTATTTTGCTGCAATGCTGGTGCACCAGGTTCTTTCCCTCTACAGTCGCCCGATACCGCTAATAGATTGAACTGAAAAGCGTGTCTCGGTGTAGAGAAAGTTTAAAAGTTATGTAACGCACTTCTATAAGCGTCTGTAAAAAGGCGAAGTTTTAGTCACATGGATGTTTCTTACATTTCTAAACACATTCTCTTTTGAACATAATAACAATGCACATTTTTTAGGAAAACACGTTGTTTTGTCAAGATTCAGCAAAGAGAAAATTCCAAATCGAAATGCTTCAATTTGTGCCCAAGTAAAGACAAACTGTTTGATTTCAGTGGAATACCACTGAAGATTCGATGTCACCTAAAAGCATACAAGAAAGCACGCTTTCATGAAATAAAACTGGACATCATTTCCTCAAAGATACTCCCAAGTCTCTTATCTGGAATGTATTTGAAGAATTTTTATCAGCTTCATAACCCACATCTGCACTACTGATATTCAAAACTCAATTCAAACACTTTTTAGTTCCAGGTGTAAATGAACGTTTGTGAGTTCTTGAAACAGATGGCGGTTGTAATTGATAACTGTAATTCACACTGGTGTCGGTATCTTGTATGCTGATAAGCAGTGATATCGGCTGACGGTCTCCTGATCCATAGGATATTAACCACATTCTGTAAAAGTGAAACTGTAACATCCAAATGCAGTGGGGAAATTCAATGGACATTCATGGATGGAGCAGTATGGGGGGACAAGAAAGACATGACTAAGTTTTAAAAATTAATGGCTTATTGTATTACCTGAAAAATAAGGCATGCAAGTAATAAATACAACCCGCGCTGTTGGCAATGCATTCAGCAGTACGTCGTTACATTGAGTCGTAAAGACATCAGATGGCCACCTGCGCGCTGCCCACTGTCCTTCCCGCATCTAATTCTGCAGGGCGGCCGTTGTCTATTCTGATTGCTGGTGGATGATGAGATGACGTCCAATTATGTGTCGGATATGTTTTACTGGAAAAGGATTCGAGGTATGTGCTGGGCATTCCAGCACACTGGCAGTTGGTATGCATTTCTTAGAGAGGTTTTCAGTGTGCAGACGCGTATCAACTTGTTGAAACATTCTGCCAGATGTTTTCTTACGAAAGGCATATCAGCAGCATAAGGATATTGACCATGTACTGGGAAGATGACCAGTTTCCTGTGAGAAATATTAGAGATGTTGGGTTGTCCTAGCTGATCGCTTCCCAGACCACGACCTCTGCTGTTCGAATTGTATGCCCCTCTATATTTACTATTGAATTGGGCCTATGTTCGCATCGTCTCCTTGTTTGAACCTTAAGATCATCGGACCTCAAATAAAAGTGAGAATCGTTAGTGTAAGATATTCCTCACGATAACGGACCCTGGTGGTTACAGTGAGTTTTGGACAAACGATGCAATGGACTCCTTGCGAAGGGAGCCTTTATGACTCTCTGAGACGGTCTGTGTTGTGACCGAATGATCCAAAGCAACATTTACCGTTTTTATGAAGATAGAAAGGTTAGATATATGAGCAGTGGAAACTTACCACCAGATAAAATTGTGTTTCCGTGATGAATATATCCTGCTCTTCCCTGATCCAGGTTGACGAGAAGTCGTTCCTTCTCTAAAACATTGCTGCCAGCGTTGATGCACTGTTGCGTTACCAGCGCACAAAAGCTATGCAATAAGGCAAGTCGACCATCTACTGTCATGGAGAGAAACAATCCGTCCTCTCTTAAACACACTCAGCTAGCAATAAGGTCGGAGAATTTGATGCATTATAATTCTGTATGAAGTCCGCTTTCTCTTCGAAATCGCAGCTCAAACACGGAAAACACGTCTCACCAGGAAACAAATATCAGTTATGAAGTTACTGCGGAGTCATTCTGCGTCACATCGGCAAAAGCCGCAATCCGATTATCCCCACATTTTCATCATGTGAATACCTCGGCTAAACTTAGCCCCATACTGATTTGTGATTGCGCTTCAAATCATTCATATTGGGTGTTGCTGTGTCAGTGTTGAAGAGTGAATTACAAAAACGCCGCTCGGGAGGCGCAGAGGTGTAAGCGCTGGCTTCTGACTGTTCGCCCTAGATGGATATAGTTTTGAATCCCGATGAGGCATTGATGTTGTGTTTGTAGGTAGTACGGCACTGGCTCTCTGCCTTCCATGGAAGCAGGGCCACTGGTTCCAGGGAAGGGAGAGAGCCAGTGAGAGCCGGATGACTGCTTATAACCCATCGAGTCGCTCAGGGTGGTCGTTACCCCCCTTCCCCCCAAAAAAATTAAGGACCTCAACACTCAGTAAATGTCAAGTGATGTTAATAATACGTCAATTGCAAGAACTTTCGCTTGTGTTTTTGGTTTTATTTTGGTTAAATAAATGCATAATTTCTGAAATATTTTCATACTGTTCCTTCTGTAAAACCATGTTGCGACAAATATTTAACGAAAATGGTCTTCAGTTTGTACTCCAGAAATCTCCATCAGTTTCTCTGAGAGCCTCGTTTTTATTTGTTCACATCAAATCAATACATTTGAGAAGCGTGTCTGTCCTCAGAAGCAGAACTTTATAGCTTGTTTTTACGGTCAGACGGTATGCTTACAGTCAAACTCTCACTTTTTGAAAAACAGTCCCTTCAATACGTTTTGTGTATTTCCTGTGTAGTTCTGCTTGGTACCTTTTTAATGCATTTAGTTTAGGTTCTTTAGTTAACAGAGGAGGACCTATCAGCCGTTTTACTGATCTTAATGGAAAATCTCGTCAATGTTCAGCGCATTATAAATCTGTAATCGTCTGTGTGCTTGGACAATATCATGTGGAATTTACGTGCACCCAGCTGATGTTCTTATGCCATCGCTCACTCATTGACACTTGAATAACTAGCGAATAGAGAATGCTTCACTCTCACATACGTAGCAGTCTCCGTTCGCCAGTTATTCGAATGTCAGTGAGTGAATGATGGAGCTTCTTCGCATAAGGGTCACGTGACCACACAGCGCCACACACGAGAGCGTAAAAAAGTAATAACAAAAAAATAAATTGGGGAAGTTTGCCCGTCAGCTCGAATCATGAGCGAACATAGCCACACAATCACCCGTCGCACCAGCTGACTGTATGCAGTACGGACTTTCTTATCAGGTCTGAATGTCTCCTCGAATATCCGATGTCGCTGGTTTTCATTTGTTCATTTTATGTGTTAAATAGATAAAATATATAAATTTATGAAGACTGGTTAAATGGTGATTTTCTCTTAACATACAATATATGAATGTGCTATTCTCTGATGCCATGTGAATTGAAATTCCATTTGATGTCATTCTTTATATCACGTAAAACGCAGGATGTACATTTTCTGGAATAAGACAAAATTCGGAACAGAATGACTAAGTATTGTAACCATTATTAATATTTTATTCCTTTAAATAAATAGAAATTCGCGCGAATGACAGCTTTTTAGCGAATCCATAAATGACCATGAATTTAACATATTAATTTATGTCATAGGCTTGCTAGTATACCCTCATGTTACATAAGCGCAGATACTCCCAACTTAATCAAAGTACCAAAAACATTTACAGTTCTTAATTAGGAAAAGAAAAACTCATTCATCGTGTTATCGAAGAAAGGATTTTCTTAGATAGCAAAGATATAAGATTTCGTCTGTGATATAAAAAAGGGGAAAATGTACAGAAAGAGTGGAACGCAAAAACCATAATCAATACCCGGAGGTCTTCATCCGAAGAAAGAGGTCGGTTCTAGAGGTTGCCTGCAATCAGAAGATGGCGTCGATGGCGGATGAAGAAGAAAATATCTTCAGAGCATCCTCTTGTCTTGTTTCTTTTTTGTGGCACTCCATGTGTCCATCTCGAAAGATTGCTTGTCAGGATTCACTTCATAAACCTAAGCTGATGACATAATCCCAGCAACTGTTCCTTCCAGCTCAGTAACAATTACAGCACAGACTCGACTGTTGCATTTCTTCTAAAACCAACTGCTATGTTCTCGGATCTTTTGTAGTTGTTGAATAACTCACTAACAATACAATAACTTCGCGTGTGAAGGCAAACTTCTTAACAGAAATTTGTCACCAACAGTTCAAGGAGATTGTCAAATCAAGTAGCCTGTGTTGTGGAGTACTATCAAAAATGGCAATATATGGACCATACAACTGAAATTAATGTCTTTTCTTCAATCTGCAACAAATTCAGCCGGTGAAACCAATAGGTTGCTTAGTTTAAAATGGAGTAGCACTCAACTTAGCTAACCTGGTTTATTGTATGTTTACAACTAATAGGACATGGCAGTTTCCTAGTTAATGACAATTCTTTTCTTCCGAAGATTTTTATATTTCTTCAGCAATTCCTGCATGGAAAACGTAATTGAATAAAGGGCTGACTGTATGTGCGTGTGCATAAAGTAATTATCAGTATACCTCCTTATACTGAAATAGGAACCTCTGCACATATTTCATTGATTTAAGATGTTCTGTAAATGGTAATTCGCATATAAAGGTGACTTTTTAGTTAATTTAAAAGAAGCGATCGAAGATTTTATAAATACTGCGCGGGGAGTATAGACAAGGTTTTGTTTCGGAAGATGACATGCGATATTTCTCACATCTTCACAGAACTAGAGATAAATGATCTGGAAAGGAGATGATATCTACGTAGAAAACTTGCAGCTTTTTTTAAAAACTTCAATTTTTTAACATAACAGAAAAGGAAGATCACTTACAGTAGATCATGAGATATCCTTGAACCCAGTAAAATACGTTATCAGTTTCATCGAGACTTATTTCGGAGACATTGTTTAATTCATGTCGAAATGTTTTTTGATCAAAGCTTTCAACACATTTTGACACGGACAATTTCGCTGACCTGGTGCTCAGAGATGTAGGTTTCTAAGAGGTCTTTCAAACTTAGCCTTTATTGTGCAGCTAGGGTGATATGTTCACATTACCGTGCTGAATCTCCCTCTTCTAGAACACGTGGCTTCAAATCAGTGACCGGCGACAACTTATTGCCCCAAGAGTTGCTGATTGTGGCTGTTAAACTCCAAAACAAATATTATGTAGTTCCAGCTTAGTAAATTCATGTTCATAGTAATGATTCCATTTAGATGCTCACCTGTGGAGGTGATGCTAAACATTGGAAAAAAAGCTTACAGGTAAAATGATTTAACCCTTTAAGCGGCAGACGTACCTGAACCACATGGTGCGTACGATTTTCAGGGATCTCCAAAAAGAAAGTTTCACATAACGTCCGGGTTTTATGAAAGCTGCTGCAGAAGACAGAACACTTCCTTTCTTCCTCTTATTTCAGCTGTGTCGACCATTCACCTGTGATTGACGAGAAGAGCTTTCTTTTAGTCCTCAATTATATTCTCCATAACCCAAAGCGTTATGGGAAAGAGCTGATATGAGTCATATCGATTGGCCTACAAACTTGCCTAATCTCAACCCAAATGAACATCAGTGTGATATTGTGAAACTCCAGGTCAGGCGCTTGGGCACAGCACTCGGCACCATACCGTAACTGAGGAATGCAATACAATCATTTAAGATATAGGTCTTCACACAACTATACTGGAACCTCGTGGAGTCGTCGATGACACGCCCTGTGGCACCCGTACCTCCTTTGGCCGGAAGGATGGGCGCCACAAGGAGTGTCAAATCTTTGCATATATATATATTATATTCCGGTCTAGTATTTTATTTAAAAATGAACTTATTATCTGAAGTGGATATATAAAAATCGTAAATTTAGTGATTGATAGAACAAATCTAGAAATAACCGATGCCTACATTTACCTTGGACGGCAGATATCAAGTGGAAACCACATCATTAGAGACATTACTAGGCGTATAAATCTTAGAGAGTATTTGGAAGAAACTGTATCATTTTCAAGAGCAATTTGCCATAATGTCTTAGAATAAAAGTGTTTAATCAATACATGCTTCCTGTTCTTAATTATAGATCAGAGACATGGATTTTACCTAAAAATAGTCACTCAGAGGCTGCTGACAACTGAAGAAGAATGCAGCTTCTTCAGTTGTCGGCAGCGTTCCGGTCTAGTATTTTAGTTATCCAACGGTGGTCAGTCATCTTAGTATCACCAGGAAAGATAGGAAGATGAACACATGGATCAGGAATAAGACAAGAGTTGATGACACCATGATCAAGATAAAAACCCTGAAATGGAAATGGGGGTAGACATATTGCAAGAAAAGCTGACCACCGTTGGGCAACTAAAATACTGGACCGGGATCCAAGGAACACGAAAAGACACAGGCAAAGACCATGTGGGAGATGGTTCGCTGAAATTCTAAAGCATGTTGGAATGAAACGGAGGAGACTAGTTCAGGACAGAGTGTTGTGAAAGAGACATGGTGAGGTCCTTACCCGGCAGTGCATTGATAATGGTTGATGGTAATGATTAATGAATGTTTCAATCCGATAACTCTGAGAGACGAATTTTCAGATCATTGTATGGCATTAACATGTCCAGCCTGAATGCACTAAGTCTCACGTGATTTCGTTTTGTGCCATTTAATGGACATGTTATTGCCTGAATCTACAGTATCTCAGCAGATGGTTGTACAAGTTATTGTAGCAAAGAAATGACTAACTCTTTACATAAAGTTAGTGTATATTGCCATGTTTTTCTAACTATGTATATCGCGAAAGGTATCTATCATGTATTTTCCAGAAAAAGGGAATTTCAGTGAAACTCTATTACTTTTGTTCTGTAAACTCTTCTAGCTCATTCAAATATAAAATAGAAAACTCTGCAGTGTTTAATTGCTATTGAATTGTTTATGGTTTGGATTTCAAACGTAAACTAAGGTGAAGTACCTCAGAATACCGAAAAGTCATAGAGTAAAGTCAATAAAAAATAGCAATGTAACGTTAAACATATTATCTTTACATTGCAATAAAATGTTGAAACCTTTAAATCTTGGGGAAGAATTATTTATTCCATGTATTTCGTTAACATAAATGTGAAGATAAAGTTATTAACAGAGTTCATATACACTACTCAAGATAAAAGAATGCCACCCCAGGAAGTATTTGCGGAGCGCCATGCAAATTAGTGAATATATTTCGAACTTTGGGTTACATGAAAGGTTGCAGTCGCGAATAAACCATGTGATAGGTGAGGGAGATAAAAGAGCAAAACGGCTCGGCGTAGCTAAGTTTGTTCGTTTTCGTCTAAGTGTGTATACCACTTCATCGGAATGAGTTCAGTGGTGGGTGAAAGGATGTAGAAACAGTGAGAATGCCTGGGAGACATTATTTGGAATCTTCCCATCACACGGACGCCTTAACCAGAGGCTTCTTCATAATGTTGGTTGTCCCCTGGGTAGTACCGCATCTGCAGCATCTGATGTTTTAGCTGAATGCGGCGACAGTGGTCGAAGGGAGGTAATGTGCGTCGCTGTAGTGGAACTGATGCACGTAAGCGGACGTCCAAACGCCTTGATTGACGCTTTTTACATCAAGCCTTAGTACCCCTGCAATCCAAAGCGGACGTCCTAACACCTTGATTGACGCTTTTTACATCAAGCCTTAGTATCCTTGCAATACAAAGCGGACGGCATTCCACAAGTTGCAAAGGCATATCCTCGTACCGACACGGTCTGTGTGTGAATCGCAGATTTGCTGAGGAACGTTTGTGCTCCCGCCAGCCATTGAGATGGCTGCTACTCACTGCAGGACATCGCACCCGAGGTTTAATGGTGTAGTACCAGACATTCGTGCCGGGACGAATGGAAAAACCTCGTATTCAGCTACCAATCTGGCTTCTGTCTCAGCGCTCGAGATCCCGTATTGGTAGTCTAGAAACGATGTGGTAACAGTGCTGCTCTCTCTGCCATTCGTGAACGTCATATGGTGCCTCAGCCTGGTGTCGTGGTTGGGGGTGCAATACATTTTAACTGCCGTTCATCGCTAATACGCATAGTGGATTCAATGATACCATAACAATACGTCTATTCGGTGCTGCAGCTCGTTTTCTTACTGTATTTCTGTGTTATCCCTGATGCAACAAGATAACGGCCTTCGCACATTGCAAACACCAACAAATTGTGCTTACTAGGTGTCCAGGTTTTGCTTTGGCCAGTAGGATCCCCAGACTTCTCCCAAATAGAGAGTGTGGGACGTCATTGGCAGACAACTTAGCGCCTCTGCACGACCTTGCAATGTTGAGGAATTATGAACACAGTTTTACAACACATGATCAGTGATTCTTCAGGACAAAATCCGGGGAATTTTCGAATTTTCCATTCGATACCACGCCATGTTGCTGAATGTATAGCCCAGCATTGTGGTCATAGGACCTACTGACTCAATCGATATTACACTCTCTCCTTGCTCAGCAGATTCATGCAATTCCTCAGATATTTAACCACTTCTTTCCTACCTGCTTGTCTAGAGGGTGGTAAGTTTCTTCTCATTTTGTGTATCTCTTCAAGGTGTGATATTTTCGATAACGATACAATGTGACGTGAATATTTCCTTGATTAGTTACCAGCTTAACAGTTCTGTTAGTCGCCCATTTCGGTAAAATTATAAGTTAATCTAATTAAATATACATGTATTTTGCATGTTTTTAAGCAATAGTTACAAACTCTAATTTTAAAATACTGATTACACTGGACAACAAATTTTTACAAATTTCTTGCCCTCAAAATAAAATTAATCATTTGTCATAGATGTCGAGGTGCTGAACACGAATATGACTATGAAAATACAAAATCGGCTATGATTTATGAGAGATCCGCATTAGCTTCTTATACGTAGTTACCACATGTACCGGTAAAGGTCCGCTTCTAGGTGCGACGTCGCTTTGCTGTGTCGCTAGTATAGCGTCCCAAGCTTTTTTCTCATCTCCTTGTAGCACGTTGTCGTAGATCTCATCAATGAAGAGCTCTCAGATCTGAAGACCCTTAAAACTCCCTCTTTAATTTTTACTTCGCCGAGTCGAGGGAACTTGTCAGCCAAGTATTTGAACGCTGATCCATTCCGGTCTGTAGCTTTTACGAAGTATTTTACCAGACCGAGTTTAATGTGTACGGGCGGTAACAGAATTTTGTGCGTTTCTACCAGTGCTGGGTGCTGCAAATTCTTCTCTCCGACCTTCAGAGATTTCCTCGCAGGCCAGTCTCTCTTCACATAGTGCACATTCCTTGATCGTCTGTCCCATTCACAGAAAAAACAACAGTGCTTCGTATATCCCAGCTGCAGACCCATCAACACAGACACTGCCTTCAAGTCATCATAGGGATACCAGATGTGCTTGCTGTATTGAAGACAGTCCTAGAGCTGTTTTAGATTTTCGTAGGTTTCTTTCATGAAGAGAGTGTGTCCAACTAGAACAGATGAAACTGGTTTCCATTATGCAGCAACGTCCCATTGAGACTCAATTTCGAAGCGTTTATGAACAGTCGCATTTCGTGCGGGTCATATTTGATTCGAAGGGCTCTCATCAGGAAATCTACAGCGTAGCTGAACACAAGGTCATCTTCCTTTTGTAAGTAAGGCGCAAAGAGCTTATGACCAGTGCGAAACCAAGTCACTCGGACATTTTCCTTGAGAAGATTCCATTGTAGAAGTCTTGATCCCTGTAACTCTGCTTTGGTATTCGACAGCCCCAGAAAGCAAACAAGATCGTTCAGTTCTTGGGTGAGAAAGCGTGGCACAGATGACGCACCGTGGCCGACATATGGATCATCATTAGATTCCGAAGGATCAAGAGAACGGGAATTCTTTCGCCGTCTGGAACTGGTCGAATAACAGATGGTATATTCGGGTACGCTACTGTTCCTTTCTTTTTGCTCGTGATGCTTCCCGAAACAAGTAATTAATACGCCATATATGTATTTATAATAATTATGACTAAGCAGAAGTAGCAGTCATTTGCATGATTGCTTGGCTGCCTCCGAACCATAGGAACATCAAACGACATTGACGGTTTACCGTCTTTCAGCCACTTCGGAAGATTTCTAGCACACGTACCGCAGCATATGTGTGGGGGCCCATGCCTTGACCTGGACACCGAACTTGCCTCTGAAATAAAGATAATAGGCATTTTTCAGTTATCGAAGTGATGGCCTTTGTTTGTCTTGCAAACGTCACTCCCCGCAAATATAACAAAAGTTATTTCGATTATTAACGTATTTACGAGGCGTCAGTACAGCTGGATTTACACTGCAAGGATCACTTGTATATATGACGCAGAAGTAAATGCCCAGGAAGTCACACACATACTTGCTCACCATGTGAGACTTCAGTTTATGGGTATGAGTGCATCATCTTGCATCAGCAATGTCATGACTCAACTGCATTGCATCAGACAATGATGCAATAGCTTTTAGGGAAGTGTGTATGATGAAGTAATGCAATATGACTCAATATGTTGAAATATGTTGCAGACTGAGTCTCTCTTAAACGGAAGCCAATCGACAGATTTTATTGTCATTTTCGTGTTCAGCACATTGAAATAAGTATAGATTCGCTATTTTCATTTCAAAGGCCAACTGCGTGTTGTCCAACGCTATCTGATGCATATGAGCTTTCTTTCTTTTTGTTTCTCTACAGTTGTTTTAGAACAAAAATGTTTTGTCCGGAATTAACTGAATGATACTGTATTACGTCGTCCCAGAGAAATTACTGTGCCAAATCTGGGAAAACAATTCTATTTGATACTTTCAATTGTGAAATATTAACCGAAATTCGACGCAGTACGTATCGGTTTGCAGAGTAGTTTCCATTATTTTCTTGCTGTTGCATTACTGTCATGAAACGTGGTATCCAAAGAACTGTGATCGCTTTCTGCGAAATCCTGCATGACCTAATGTCTCCTGAAAAAAGAAGAGCAAAAGTTCCTTGCTCGCCTTTGCGAAGCATTCATTGTCGCAGTCAGTTCCTTAGGTGAATTAAGACAGCAATCATCGAAATTCTTCTGGAGTCCGTCTCCAGCACACATCACTTTCTTCCCAGACATTCTGTTTTTTCTTTTGCCGTCTTAGAATGACCGATTTGTGGTCTATAAGGAATCGCAAAGGGCATTTGGTGGGAAAGGGAGGTAGAAAGTGAGAATCAGCAGAGAGAACGAAGGGAAATGATCAAAAGTATCAGACGAAGATTCCTCAGGGAGATGCCGACAAAACACGCTGACGACAAAAGAATCTTTCATATCACTGAGCAGGAAGGACTTCAACCTCTAGCGACCCCTATTTTGAGCACGAGGCTTTTTCGGGCATACACATAACCCATTGCACTTGCTCGCTGTTATTACCAAGGCCAAATCTCTAAGGTACAGAGAAATGCTTCTGGTATTTCAGCCTGTTTAGTCGTAGACGTTCTGTAGTCTTAGAGGGCACTGTACCTGTGCAAAAGAAATGTTTTTATTTTTCCCTTGGGATGCAGGGGAAGTTTTGAAGGGCGCTAACAATTGGTACGTTGGCTTTCTGGTAAAACCTTCTGTTACTCTATGCAGGAAGTTGATGGAGAACGGAAATGTTTCGGGGCAGAGGATTGCCATCGTTTAGCCTTAAGACTCAGGTCAACTTGGTGACGTTTTTGTTGATGCTTTCCATAGAATAAACAATGGGATGACTTTTTTTTCCTCTTTAGAAAAACCTGGAGGAGGTGTTCACTTTTTTCCCGTATTTCTTTGGAGTTTGGTTCCCAATCGCTTACGAAACGTGCCAGCTGAAAAAAATATTATAAAAGAAATGAAACAAAGAAATGGAGAGAGAGAAAGAGAGAAGCGACGAACACAGGAACGGTGAAAAAATAAGAAAGAGAAATAGTGAGAGAGAGAGAGAGAGAGAGAGAGAGAGAGAGAGAGAGAGAGAGAGAGAGAGAGAGAGCAATAAAAAGGATAGAGACAGGAACAGAGAGAGAGAGAGAGAGAGAGAGGGAGGGAGAGAGAGCAAGAGAGATGAGAGTTGTACTCTGAAGTGAAGATCCTCTGGTAACGAGGCTCTTTGGGAATACTGATCTGTTATTTGTCACGACAGTGCCACTGGGTTGAAGGCTTAGGACCGACTTTTATGCTGAATGTCTCTGAAGAGATGCGAAGACCGTTCTTTCTATGCAATTTATTTCCATCTCAAAGAAGTAAGCTTTCTACTGTGCTCTGAATAATGATTATTTTTGCTTAGGATTTACTCGAAGATTCTTTTTGTTGAGAAATGCTCAAGGCACATTAACGGATGTCTAATACAAATATTTAAGGAGCAACTAAAATGATACGAAAAAACATTTGTTTTGAAAACGATGACATATACTTTTTTTTTCTTGAGATATTCTCGAAGTTAACATTAAGCTGCGTATGCGGAAACTTTGCGATTTTTTTTTATTTATACGTTGTGGCGAATTATCTCTTAATTTCGGAATAGATTGTTATCTACCCTGTTTTCGATATTCGATCATCTCTTAATTTCGGAATAGATTGTTATCTACCCTGTTTTCGATATACGATCATTTCGGCGAAAGCTGTGTTTGATTTTGCGGCTGGAGAACAATCCGCGAAAAAGCTGTGTATGTTACAGAATGTCAAGTAACTTACCGCGACACCTGACATGTCTCATCGGATTTCCGCGGGTGTTTCTTTTCTTTTTCTTTTGTGCGACGCCGATCTCACCGAGGCATTGTTGCCCTCTGACAACCAGTTACCTGTCATTTTTCGCCACCGCTTTGCTACCGACAACGCGCATGGAATCGGTTTATCCCAGTTTAGGATATATGAAGAGATGCTGCAACATCTACCAGTCGGATCATGGATTGCGGCATTCCAGTGTCCTAATTGCGTTCTAACACCGTGAAGTTTCTCCTTTTTTTAATTATTTGCAGGGTCACAGCAGCAGTTTCAAACCCGATCTGTTAAGACATACCTTAATACATTGACTTCTGCGAAGTCGAGTTATCCCTGGAACATCTGTTTTGCGTATATCCGTATGTGTCAGTAGTGCTGGACACGAAATTTGCATACTGCTGCGTTTCGTAGTCTTCCAGTTGCCACTCTGATCTAACAACTTTTGAATAAGCATGAGCCTAGGGCCCTAAATCCCAATGTTCCTAATTTTTTGAGCACCTTATTTAACTAGCAACTGAACCATTGTTGCAGCACTAATCCAGCTACTACGAAGATTTTTAAATGGAAAAAATATAAGACAGTAAAACAAAACTAGGACCCATTTTTTGGTAAGCATGTGTTTAGTAATCTACCGAGAAGTGACCAATTTGAAACAACCAAGCAAATACTTCTATCCCTTTTCATAGTCTATTCTTCAAGTCATATACACTCATCGTCAAAAAAATAGTTGCACCCAGAAGGAAGCAACCGACAGGAATGAAACTTAGTGGGTAGGTTTAACATTGTGAGACATGCAAATGATTCAGGTAACACGCTCGGTCGCGCATGTGGCGCCAGCAAGGAGGGGTCGTAGCCTGTGCATGACCGGCTATATAAGGTATTCCCGTTGCTCGTGCTTGCCATTCTTATTCGTGCTCTTGTGTTGGTTGCATCCTTTGCAAGTGAATTATGCTTCGGAGAAAAGTTAAGAAGCAATTCGAGCAGTTCGAGAGGGGCCGCATCGTCTGGCTCCTGGATGCGGGATGATCTTATCGCAGTATTGCGCGCCATACATGTCTTTCGGATATCACCATATCACGCTGTTGGCTGCAGTGGATAGAACAAGGCACGCAGCAGCGACAGGAAGGGTCTGGGAGACCCATACGGACCACGGAGAGAGAGGACCGACAATTTGTCCAACATACGCGGAGTGACCCAACAGCCACGATTGCAGATATTCAGGGAGCAGTGGTGCCCTCCATGCAACGTCCGATTAGTGCGAGCACCATTGGCAGATGGCTGCACGACGTAGGACTACACGGACACAGACCGTTACGACGACTGCCCTTAACACCATTGCATCGTCGCGAAGACTGCAATGGTGTCGTGCCGAACTGTCAAGGAGCCACTCAGAATGGCAGCGAGTGATTTTCAGTGACAAGTCCCGATTTTGACTTGGAGAAGACGACCAACGAATCCGTGTGTGGAGGCACGGTGGTCAGCGCCAAGATGAACGGTTTGTTGTCGAGCGTCACACGTCCAAAAGGCCCGGTGTCATGATGTGGGGTTCAATTGCCTACGATGCCAGATCACCGTTGGTGTTCATTACAGGCCCTTTGACAGCCCAACGTTACGTTAATGAGGTTCTGCAACCAGTGGCCCTACCTTTTCTGAACGCTCACTCCTGTGTGATTTTCCAACAGGACAACGCTCGTCCGCATAATGCTGCTGTCTCGAGAGCTTGCCTTCAAGGCACTGACACTCTGATATGGCCAGACGTATCGCCGGTAAAATAAATGTGTGGGATGCTTTTGGACGTACACACACTCTACATACAGCACAATCTGCAGGAACGTTGGACGAACGTACCGCACAATCTGCAGGATGCTATTGGACGTGCACACAACCCGCCCCTACCGCACAATATCCAGGATCTGCGTGAGAAGATTCAAGTTGCATGGGATGGCATATCGCAGGATACCATTAGGAACCTGTACTATTCCATGCCGAGACGTCTGGCATGATGTGTGGGCAAACATCAAGGCCCGACGCCATTCTGATAGACACTACTTATTGGCATGCAGCTCAATAAATATTTACAATATCAGTCTCAATGTTTAATCATTTATTGTTCCTGGTAACCTATATCTTTCTTCCGAATAGCATTGCAATCCGACACCTCCTTCTGAGTGCAAATGTTTTTTTGACGATGAGTGTAACACATTCTTCACAGACGGACTCTGATTTTTTCGTGACTGATTTAATTCCGCCTGCAGGTAGGAAAACGGCTAAAAAAGTACTCCTGGCAACATGGTTTTGTCTCCACGGGATCTAACATAACAGAGTTAGGTCCTTTCTCAGTTTTACTTAAGAAACTGTGTGTGTGTATATGTGTGTGTGTGTGTGTGTGTGTGTGTGTGTGTGTGTGTGATAATTAAGGTTTCTCATGTGCAATTGGATATACACTGATTTGCTACTAAAACAAGAAATTTTGAATATTCCACACTTTTAACTCTGTTCTCCACTTGGAGAGAAATTTTGAAATTAATATTTCATTCAAAATCTTGCGCCGACATCGTGCAGTCTAATAATTTGCAACATAGTTTAGAAACTTCCAGCACCCATGCGTTCGAGAGCTATAACGCAACAGGTTTTCTTAAAATTTTATAATTTCTCTTAGAACTCAACGTTAAAACCGATAAATTGCAATTGTGTTACGTAATGGAAATGCCCTGGTGGTTTAGTGGTCGGAGGCGCAGACTTCTGTCTATTAGTATTTGTTTGAGTTTGGCCGAGGCGCAAACCTGGATGAGGCATAACTGCTATGCTTACCATGCTTCTCTGTTTCTTCCTTTCCTGAAAGCAGTGGCTCTATATTAGAGTTAGATGTCTTTTATATCCTAAATAATTATAAGGGTCATTAAATGTTACCCTTAGGAAAAGGCACCTGCTAAAAATTAAGAAAAAAAAACAATTTATGATGTAAAATGACCTTGTACAGGGGAGGTTACACTGATATTCTTAAATCTTGGTTTCAGGTTTTGCCAAAACAATTCAAAGTTTAAACTGAAGCTGTTATCTCGTAGGGTTTCACTTCCGTGGTCATAAATATGTTGCATTTATGTGTAATAAATAATGGAAGTTGTGGTTCAGGAACTGACAGCCTTAGTTCGCCATTCGAGGTGTACTTCTGTTCTGAATACAGAATTCATATTCTGTAATTTTGTAACCAATTTCACGCAGAGCTTGAGATTAACGCTTATTCCGTTTAATAGCAATTTTATAAATTTCGTAATTCTTGATAAAGTCGGGATGAACATATCTCACTCCAAAGTTTTTATGAATGAGTTAAATCCCACCGCTAACCCCTTAAAAAAACGAAGTGAGATAGTGCTTAAGTAACCACGCTGATTTATTTAAAAATTCTGCATAATCTTTGTTGACCCGCAAAAAGATTAATTCTGACAGTAACGGCTAATTGCCTACCTTCCCAAAAGCAATTCCGCGGATATTAAATTACCCTCAGTTCCAATATTATTTTGCCATTCATTTTCGAGTCGCTACCAATGTGTAATTAGGTCCATCCCTGCTTGTCACGCAATGGATTCGAAATTACGACACCCGGGCTAGTGCAACACCGACGGAAAGGGCTTAGAAAACCATTATTCATCGTGCGGCCAGAGACTCGGCTGACTTTGACAATAGCCTAAAGTAATTCAAGCTGGTACCTAAGTGTAAAGGAACATTATGTCCTGGTTTTGTTATCAGTAGAAGATCACTTTAGTTACAGCATTCAGTATGTTTGTAGAGTGTTTGTTATCATATTACCAAGCAATATGTCCAAATGCACCGTAGTTTCACTTCCGTTTGGTAGCATATCAGTCAGATAATGAAATTGTTCATATTTTTGTATATCGAAATTCCCTTCAGGAGTGACAGTGGAATAATTTAATTATTTAATTTACGTAGTTTCCTCTTGGCACGGTAATCACGTAACTCTTTGAAAATACCAAAACTGGTCATTGTTTCGTCCTCTATTATCTGTTCACAAAATGTTATTTTTAAAAGTTTATTTACATCTGAACGACATATAAGTGATACAAAGCCTCTCAGAGATAGAACTTCTAACAAGCCTAATGAGCCAATGATACTGTAAAAACAAGTTTCCTTTAGGCAGGCTTTGCTCAGAAAGTCGAACCTCTTTAAATTGCCATTATTTGTTCAACACGTTTAATTGGCGGTAAGCAAGAGAGGTGGGTGAAAGAGGTAGATATGAGTATAATACAAGTACAAATTTCATTGAACAAAGGTATTAGGAAGAAATAAAGGAAACAAACGTAGTTATATATTTACCGGATCTCAGATTTCGGGACGTAGTGAAATTACAATAATTACATTCACGAAAGAACAGATGAAGCTTGCAATGGTTTTAAAATGTAATTAGCTTCTAAGTTTTTTATTGTAGTAATCTGATCCAGTTATTTTTCAAGCACTGCAACAATGTATTTCTCTATACACGTACACTGCTCTATTTTGGGTCCGATCTTATTTATTATTTATATTAACGACATAGTCTAGGTGTTATCTAGTGCACACATTATTTTTTATGCTGATGATACTACGATACTTTTCACTGCTTCAGACATCTCTGAAATTATTAACCGATGTAATCTTGAATTATTAAAATACTTTAATTGGTTGACTTCAAATGAGCTTGTGGTAAATATAAGAAAACCAAGACAATATATTTACAAATCGTCAGATAAATCTAACACCTCCTAATTCTATACTTTGAAATGATAAGACAATAGAAATAGTAACTGATTTCATCATCTACGGAGGACAAAATTACAGTCTAATTTAAAGAGGAATAACCATATTATTTTTTTAATGAATAAAGTGTCATCAAGTATTGGGATAGTTAGTCGTGTTATACTAACTTATCAGTTTCAACACTAAAGCTTCTATATTATTCTCTGGTAAAATCACATTTAAATTATTGCATTCTATCTTGGTGACAAACAACTAACTCTAATTTTAGGAAACTTCAGACATTATGCATCAATCGATTCACTGCTGTCTAGACACGGTATTAAAATACGGAGATAGTTGCAAACTAAAAGATGAACTTTATTTATAGCTAAAACCAAGTTAAAAACATGCGACATCTTTCTGACCCACTGTGGGTAAATCATTGGGCACCGCATGGGCAGGATTCCGTTCTTTTAAACTCGGAGATCCAGACCACAATGCATCAGCATGAAGGCACTGCTCCCAATTCACGCATGCGCACTCGACATAATACACATAACATTCGAATAATATGAAACTATAAATAAAGACGGTTATGGATTGCAATGATGTATACAATGGTTTGAAACATAGTGTTTCCAAGATGAAGGCAATGCACATGGTGTGTCGTCATTAAAACATTGATAAGAAAGCATAGTAATATATATATATATATGCTGTCTGTGAACAACAAACTGGGTTTTGACATAGTCGTTGCTAAGCAAGTGGCATTATTATCATCCGGAGTGTGCAGACCTTGATTTATAAGCCTGGACAAAGCGGTGGCTTTCGATCCCGTTCGGACGTTATACTTACGTTCGGACATACGGTTCGCAATTGTCCGAAGCGTAGATCCTATGTACCTAGACTCCCTAACGTTGGAGTCAATCGCTTTTAATGAGATAGAGTGAACCCCATGTTTTTGTAGTGGGGCGACTGTGTCACGATCCTTTTTGATTAGGGAAAATAACTTATGTGTTTATATGCCAAAGTCCATGTATTGTTTACAACATGCTCTTCTTAAAATATGTATAACCTCAGGGACAAATCTATGGATCCAACGTATGAATCCTACCCATGCGGTGCCCGATGATGGACCCATAGTGGGTCCGAAAGATCTCGCATGTTTTTAACTTGGTTTTAGCTGTAAATAAAGTTCATCTTTTAGTTTGCAACTATCTCCGTTTTTTAATATCGTGTCTAGAAAGCAGTGAATCGATTGATGCATATCAGTTGGCACGAATACTACGGACGTTTGGACTTCAGACATTACAAAGTAAATATATTAGACTCTTAGAAATAAAACATAACTTTGATATGAATCACTTTTCACTAATGAACTCACCTATATATACATGTATACACGTTGACCAGAATAAATATAACACATTAACATTAAAACAATTATTTAATTATAATTTGGGAAAAGTCATGTACAGGAGAAAAAAATGATTTAGATCATACATTAATTGAAATTTAATTACCTACCCATGTCTACCCATGTGTCTATGAGGTGGATCTTAGTTTTTGCCAATATTACCCAAGACTCAGTTTGTTAAACAGTCTCTAAGTTATACTGGGCCACAATTTTGGAAATCTCTACCTCATGATCTTAAAATAATAAATAATTTCAATCTATTTAAAAAAAGTAAAACTTTACATTCTGCGACTACCAAGAATATAAAAAAAGGAAAAAAGGGAATAAGGAGGTATTAAACGGAAAATGTAAAAAAAAAGGATACGGGAAGGAAACAGGGGCTAATAGGTCAAAGGGATGCATTAGGAAAATGAGAACAAAAGGACAAAGTAGTAGGGAGGTAGGAAAGGTTTGTAGGAGGGTGGAGAAAAAGGGGGATAGGAAACAATTTTACTAATACTAATTTCTACTAACAACTTTGAATGTTATACGCCATACTTTCAGGTGTAACTCTGACTTGCCTACATTTGTATAGGGAGATCAGTTCCTTGTCATGACTTCTGTGGCCTTTTCCCAGATCTCCCTTGCTGTTAGAATTACTTACACTGTTGTTATATTACATTGTATTTTTGGTTTTAATGTAACAGCTAAATAAACTGAACTAAATTGAATTGAATTGAATTGAACGCACATCTTTGTTTTATCAGTTGAACTTGGTTCTACGAAAACCAGTCGAAATTTTGACTGGATTGTTTTTAGATTTTATGCATTCGTTTGTCTCTTCTTGGATGGATTCATCATTATCTTCTTCATCAACAGCAGATTCATTCTGAGGAGCATTGTTGGTCTTAGGCTGAAACATTGGGTCACTTATATGTCGTTCAGATGTAAATAAACTTTCACGTCTTCCATTTCTTTAAATCCGCTTCATTTTTAGCAGTATATAAAAATTCAATAGATGGCATGCGAGAGAGCGAGAGAGATAAGGAAAAAGAAAAGCATTCAGACCTATGCAAAATTCAAATGAAATAAACTAGGAGCTTTGCCCTCTGCATCTCAAAAGGGGTGATAATGAATTTTTCTTCACCAATCCTGTATGTTTCCAGAAATTTGCAATTGCTCCTTCTCTTACTGAGTCCCATGCTTTTGTGATAAAATGAACTGCATTTGTTAACGAAATGTTAACGTAAGGTTTTTGCACAAAAATATTTTATATTATTTTTTACCTGAAATCTTTTATAAAGCGCTTTGAAAATTTCAATTGTTCCGGAATCAACTGGCTGCAATTTTCTTGTTGTAATAGGAGATAAAAGCTAATTTAACAGTACGCATGGAGCATTCTATAGTATTAAAGGTTTATTCTTTGGGCATTTCATACCAAAGTTTAATTTTTTCGACCAGTGCTGAAGCTCCCTGTTTGCCGCCCATGCCATTTTATTGAACCGATACCTCGCTGTAATTTCAGGACGAGAATTCTTGAAACAACGTGTTTTTTTTTTACATTTCTTTGCAATGTGAAAAATCCCGTTTATTGATACCATTTGCATTACCAGAGTGTATTGTTTTTAGTCTATCTTTAATGTTTTCACAGCTTTTTCTTAAATTGATTCATCAGATTTCATCCTGTAAAACAAACCAGTTACGTCCATGTTGTACACATCTTTTGATTCATAGCCCAATATGATTTCTAGGAGGGGTTTTTTTCTTGCCTCATCCACTAAACTTTCAGGGATTTCAGATGTTTCGCCATGTTTTAGTTTCATTGATAATACGTGCTAGTTTTTGAATCACTGAAGCCAAAAATTACTACAGCTGAATTTTTTATTTTTTTATTATTTACCAAACTGTGGCGCTTTATTACGAATGACTCCATCAGTATTAAACCCATTATTATCTTTCGTTTTTTTTCAGGCTAATCCGTAGAATAAGATCCTTCTCTAAATTTCCGTGCCTGTCACTTTTCCGCTTTTTAGCTGTGTGCAGTTGTCTTTCAGGTTCCAGAAATTTATGTTTATCACTTAATAGGTCTCGTATTGTCTGTCCTTCTGCAAATTTACATATACAAAATCTTGAAAATTGATTTTTTAATTATTGATTGTTACATCTAACACTACGATCTTTGAATTTGCATATTAAAATTTACACATGATCATCCAACATTTTTTGGGATTATTTAAAATAAGAAAAACTTAAAAATACTAAAACACACAAGCTGCATCCGTACGACTTGAAACGGTCACCATCAAAACACCGGTAGTTACTTAGTCTCGTAGAATCCTGAATGTGAGACAGTAACTGTCATTTTCCCAAGTAGAATCACCTGCGTGGGGACATAACGCGCAGTGGGTTGAACTGTTATCATTTGGTCGAATTGTGAAGAAGATATGAATATAATCAGTTCCAATCTCCCCATTTATCACTTATCGATTCCTAACCCGTAAATGTCTTCTAGTAAGCGAGTGGAAAACTCCTTGTTGGAAGGGACACACAAGAGCACACATGGCACTCATCTGATTTTTCTCAGCGCAATAATTCGTAAACGATTCTGACTTTGTTCCTCGACAGATGAGGACATGTAGTTCAACTGTGACGTACATTCTAAACGAAATTTCCTTTTCAGTTTCAGTCTCTTTATGTAAATTGTGGTTTATTCTCGTTAAGAATTTTTCAGTCTGAAGGCTAAATTTTTTCTCTCGGCGAACTTATGTTTGGCAACGCTGGCAGCAGACCGAAGTGCAATTACGTAGTTGAAAGCAAAATATAAGAATGAATGTGTTGAGTCTTCGAAAAGTAATCATATCAGTCTGCGAGAGGCAGCGTTACCTAGGCATTCTTAGAGGAACAACTCGTGTGTAATCTGTAATGTGTAATGAGTTGTGTGCAGTCTTTCAGGAATGATTTATGTGCTTGTATTCGACGTTACAAGAGAGTAGAGACATAATATTATTATACTGAATGAGTGTTGGCGTATATTATAAGTTACATGCAATGCATCCTTCTGTGTACCAACGATATGTGGATGATTGAGTGACGTGCTGACGAATACGAATGAAGTGGAAATTTTTAAGTAGATCTTGTTTTCACTGAATTTCTGCACGAGTGTGGCATTTTTATGTTGGGTTGAAGACTTTCAGCTATTAAATTGCAAGCTATCCGGGATTCAACTAAAGCGAGATTCAGCTAAGATAGTTCAGCAAACTTTACAGCAAAGCCATTTACTTCAGCAGGTTTTAAGCTTTAGAGTGTAATCAGACAGTGCTTTATGGTGAAGTTCACGTTGGGGTGTTAGTTTGAACCATAAGCAACTGTCAAGTAAAACACATATTATTCAACAAATATATTAGGAGTATGCAAAAGTTTCCGCCGCCTCCGCTAGAGGGCGCTGTAGGGGTTTAACCGGTCGGCGACCCGTGCTGTCAGTTCGTTCATGAAGACAAGCATGGCGGTAGATAAGTTCATTTGCGTCACTGTTTTGTATTCATGTTTAATTTAGGGAAAAGTGTGAGTGAAGCATACGGTTCAATATGTTAGGCGTATGACGAAACGGTTATGGGTGAGCAGACGTGTAGACAATGGTTTTCCAAGTTTAAGAAAGGGGATCTAAGCTTGGAAGACAGGCCACGTGCAGGTAGACCGCAGGAACTCGCAGACGAGGAGCTAGAATCGCGCAAGAGGATGCCACACAATTGACATTGCAACTGGCAAAAAAAGTTTGAAAGTGGCTCAATCGACGGTGATACAGCGTCTACATGCCTTGGTAAAGATCCAGAAGATTGGTAAGTGGGTTCCGTAAACTTTAACGGAGCGTAATATTGGTCAACGATTGGGCATTTGCATATTGTTGCTGAAGAGGTTTCAAAGGAAGAATTTCTTGTAGAAGGTTATCACCGGGGATGAAAAATGGGTCTATTGCGACAACCCCGTACTCAAGAAATCCTAGGTCGACGCAGAACAGCCATCAACATCCACTGCAAAACAGGATATCCATGGGGAAAAGGGGCTGTTGTGTGTGTGGTGGGATATGCATGGAGCGCTGTACTTCGAAATGTTGAAACCGGGCGAAACAATCACTGCACAACGATATAGTGATCAGTAGAACAAACTGAACGCCACAATCGAACAAAAACACCCATGGACAGGTAAAGGATGCCGCCCAGTCATATTGTTACACGATAATGCCCGACCACGTGTCAGTGCCACCACGAAATCAACCCTTGAACAGTTACACTGGGAGGTTTTACCGCACTCTGCTTACTCCCCGGACATTGCACCCTAAGACTTTCATGTGTTTCGTTCTATGCAACATGCCCTAGCCTAACAGCAGTTTACCGCAGATCCAGAGGTGGAATATTTCGTCACGGCGTTCTTCAGCTCAAAACCCGAGTCCTTCTATCACAGGGACATTCATTTGTTGCCTGAAAAATGGCAAAAGGTCAGTGATGCTAAAGACCAATATTTCGTTGAATAAATATGTACTGGTTTCCTGATTGTTCCTGTCTTCTTTCTCCTTAAAACGGCGGAAACTTTTGTATACCCCTAATATATTAAACCACACAACATCTAACGTCATTCTTCTTTTTCTCAGAAATTTGCGTGGGGGCAGCTGTTTCTAACAATTCCGCAAAACTTGTTTCAAGAAGGGCAGTATAACATATTTCCCCATTTAGGATGATACGGTGGGCGATTCGGAGTTGTACACGAAGTGAATATCCGGAAAGATATTGGATGGGTTTGATTCAGCGAAATGTTCTCCTATGAGAAACAACAAAATGTCTCTAGGAATATCTTGACAAATGAACTTCAGATAGGTGGAGGTTTACAGAAGAAAATTTTTATTTAACGAAACAAGATAAGATTTGTAATGCATGAGCAGTCGGTGGAAAGTGGGCGTGGCACTTTAAACGCAGACACCTTAACGAGGCTAGACTACATTTCATTGCAACGGCGATTGCTATAGGAACTAAATGCTTTCTATCTTGCCTTTGTTGCAAATATTTTTCTAAAACTGCAATCTATTAATACGGAAGAAATGCAGTGAGACTCTGGGTATATGGGACGAAATGGACTCATATTTTGACATAGTTAACGATCCTCAGATATTATACACTGGCGGAAAGTGAAAAAAGAACACCAAGAAGGAATTGGCGGACGATCATACAATTTACATATGTTAATGGGGTCGAGTTTACGTAGGTGTGATGTTAATTTCGGGACCAACCGGTGAGCGCTTACGCCACAGCACTGCATAATATGCAAATTATCGTCGGTGGTATATAAGGAGTACGGCGAAGTGAATGTAATCAGTCGTCGGCGTACGGACACGTGCGAAGACCCTGAAGAAGCTGCAATGCCTGGACATAGAAGACGTGTACGATTTCAGCAGTTATCGGACTTTGAGCGAGGTCGTCTAGTCGGACTCCGCGAGGCCGGGTGGTCGGTATCGTCGTATTGTGAAGCGAATTGGACGGGAAGTATCGGTGGTGGTACGATGGTGGCGTAGATGGTTCGAGGAACATACCCATACGAGAAGACGTGGAACCGGGAGTCACAGACGGACTGATGAGCGGACCGATCGACGCATAAGAAGAGCGGCGTTGTCAAGCAGAACATCCACTGCGACGCAAATCCGAGCTGCCGTTGCACATGAGGTGACTGTGCGAACAATCCGCAACCGTCTACTGGATGCAGGACTACTTGCACGTGTGCCTCAGGCATGTGTACCTCTGACTCCAGCCCACCGTCAGGAACGGCTACAGTGGTGTCGCCAACGTCTGCACTGGAGAACGAAATGGCGATCTGTCGTGTTCAGCAATAAAAGCAGATTCTGCTTGGGAGCCTCCGATGGCCGTATGCGTGTTCGAAGACGCACAGGGGAGCGTCTCCACCCTTCTTGCATCCGTCAGCGACACACAGGGCCTACACCTGGTCTCCTGGTGTGGGGAGCGATCAGCTATCACTCCCGTACACAACTAGTGTTTGTACCGGGTACGTTAAACAGCACCTCCTACATCAACAACATCATTCAGCCTGTTGTTGTGCCATTTGTAAGGTCGGTCCATCGTGGTGTTTTCCAGCAAGATAGCGCAAGCCCACACACGGCACGTGCAACGCAACATGCACTTCAGAGTGTGAGACAACTTCCATGGCCTGCACGTTCACCGCATTTGTCCCCCATTGAGCACGTGTGGGATTTTATGGGACAACGACTTATCTGGTCTCCACGGCCAGCCACGATCATCCCCGATTTACGCGTGCAGGTTGAGGATGCTTGGAACTCAATACCCCAAACTTACATCCAACATCTGTACGACAGACTCCATGCCAGAATTGCATAGTGTGACGCAGGTCATGGCGGTTCAACCTCGTACTAACCATGTTACATGGAAATGCTATTTTTCAGTTTACCAGCAAATACAGCTGTATTTTGCCATAATGTTTTGATCACGTTATCCTCTGTTTTCCGTTATTATGCTGTATAAATTTCGTTGGTATCAGACGTCTCCTTCTTGGTGTTCGTTTTTCACTTTCCGCCAGTGTATTTCTAATGTGGTAGAAATTGTTAACATACAATTTGCAAATAATATACTAATAATCTTAATGTTGTTATTTTTAGTACAGAAATGACCTCTAGAGCTGTGTTACTCGAAGGTGGAGGACTCAGATGACTTGACACATACATCATTCTCAAGTTTTACTACCCTAGGGATTAAATTGACAACTACATCATCAAGCTTCCGTCCGATTATGAAGTTTTCTCCATGGGTAATAATTTCTGACAGCGCTTCTGTGCCAAAAATACTGCTCCTAGCATTTTTACACCGTGAGCCTCCGGAGCTAAATATTAATTAGTTTTACCGCGTTTTCTTCTGCTTGCACAATGAATTTTGCCCCGCATATAATTTTTCATGGCGGATTTCAGCTACTACAGCTACTACGGTCTTTCACTGGTGCTTTTGGCGGATGATTTATTCTCAAAATGTTTCCGCTACTTGAAGAAATGGATTGTCCTTAATGATGTATTTGCAGAATTATTAGAAAGAAACCGAAAGCTGCTAGTTCGATTCCTGATCAATGGCTTTTAAAACTTTTCTTAAAATATTTCTGTGCATTGCAGACGATGATGGCACTTTTTTGAAAAAGAAATAGGAATGCTATCCGGAAAATCCTATCTTTGCAGTCCTTTGGTTTATTAATTGAGCTTCTGGTACGCTCACAACGCCCCTAATACACACCGTTGTTTTCATGTTTTATTTGACACTCCAGATCTAGATATTTCATTGTATTTCTTTTTAAGATTTGAACTAGACCCTTTTGGAAGTCATCATAATGTTCAAAATGTCCAAGCCAGCACGAAACTTTAATTTCCATCCTATTGATGTTTTTTTTCACCTTCACGTACTGTATATACATAGCGTTTACCTTTTTCGTATGATTGAGCCGGTACTCGTTACAAAATCCTGAAAATTACGCATCGTGCATCTGAACAGATTCTCGAACGTTCTAGAAGTCAACAGATTTTCTTCTGCTATGCGAAGATAAAGGGACATGCAGGTTCAGACGCACCCATCTCAGACCTTAATTGCAAAGCGTTATTTTTCTTAAACGAGTGTAAATTTATTAAAAAAATTTAGCATACAATTTTAATTATAATCCTGTGTATCATAAGACAGAAACAGTCAGATTTTAAGAAACAGGATAAACCTTCGTTTAGAATAGGCAGCTGGAGGAAAGATTTTTTTATTTTACCTGTTATCTAATGTATATTTTTAACAACAAACCCACTCCGAATTAAAAATGCATTTATTTTGCTGGATTCTACACGTTTAAATTGATTATACATATATATATATAGTCGAGTCACATTATTGTGACCACCACCTACTTTTGATGCCAACAGCGCGTAGCTAGTGAATGAAGGCACGTGTCGTGAGAAGCTAAAAAGGAGCGATTTATCAGATTTTCAAGAAGGGATGATAATCCGCTGTCGGGCCAAAGGTGGCAGTATTTCTGAAACAGCGCAGTTTGTGAACTGTTCGCGTGCTGCTGTGGTTAAAGTGTATCGTAATTGGAGATATAGTACCAGTGCGAATAAGCGACGAGGAAACTGCGGAGCAACAAGTGCCTCTGATGTGAGAGGTGAATGTCGGCTTAGAAGGTGCGTGAGGGCAGATCGACACGCTACAGTGGAGCAACTCACTGGCCGAATGAACCAGGTGGCTACCGGAAATGTGTTTAAAACGACAGTTCAGCAAACCCTGCAGCGTATGGGGCTCCGATGCAGACGGATGGTCACTGCACCTATGCTAACGAGGGTGCATCGACATAAAATGCTTACATTTGCACGGCAGTATCGGAATTGGACCTCCGCTGATTGGCAAAGGTTGCCTTCTCGATGAGTCACGCTTTCTGCTTCATCGAACGGATAGACGTTGGGGTATAAGGCGTGAAACATCGAAGAACACACACTCTTAAACCATTGCTGGAAGAACACAAGCTGGTGGGGGCAGGGGCATTCTCTGGGTCCACTCATACCTGCGGAAGGCACTATGGACCGAATTCATTATGAATCCATCCTTGCAAACCAGGTACACCCAAACATGCTGATTGTCTTCCCTGGTGCTGATGTGATCTTCCAGCACGACTATGCGACGTGTCATACAGCTAGAAATCTCCGAGAGTGGTTGGAAGAGCACGATGAAGGCTTCAAAGTACTTCCCTGGTCCCCTAATTCTCCAGACTTAAACCCAATTGAGCAGCTGTGGGACCACCTCGGTCGTGGTGTTCACTCTATGATCCTCCACCACACACCCTCCAGCAGCTGTCAGATGCACTGGAGTCGGCATGGCTACACACACACAAACACACATATATATAGTAAGTCCTACATATATATATATATATATATAGAGAGAGAGAGAGAGAGAGAGAGAGAGAGAGAGAGAGAGGACTTACTAGCGTCGCCCAAGAATCATGTATTTGATTTCTCGTCATTTTGTAGTCAGTAATTATTTTTATATTATACGTTTTCTTCTTTCTTGATCAAATGCCCTATGCTCAACTTCACTTGCACAAAATCGCGATGCGTCATTCAGAAAAAAAAACGTACTTGAAAATACACGAAATGGAATTTAGTGTTTAGTTTGTTGCACCAAGTGTGCATCGGTTCATGAAGGTGCCAAGAAAATACAGATTACCACAAATCTTTTTCTGGCACCTCTACCACTGAGAAGCTATAGTATCCTCATTTCTTTAGTAGCCATTTAGAGTTGTGTCTCTAAATTGTATAACATATTTATTTCTCTGGTGTTAAAACTACCATCAGCTACGCATGTTCTACTTTGCCTTACTTTTTGCGACAAGAACTGCAGTACATAACTGCTATATAAGTCATATGCGATATTCGTAATATGCTTGCAGAAGCCATTTGTGTGCTGAGGTCTTTCACGCGTACAAGAACAGTTCTACCAACAGATTTCAACCTGGGTATATTCTTCTCACCCTGCTGTTTCCAACAGTTCCTGTTATTCGCTTCTACTTCTTAAGAACAGATACACATTACACAACTGCTCTGGATGAAAGCTATGAATTCCGTAATACTTATGTGCACGAATTCTTGCGCAGGATGATTTTTCTAATGCGGAAGATCCCTTTCGGTGATGATGCCATACTTTGTAGAAATCTTTGTGTGGACAGTTCCTGTAATTCAACGATCCCTTTCTCCCATGCATAATTATTGTGCCAATAATGCACCATGCTATTATTGGAGGCAGTAGCACGTTACGTCTGATGATGGTCAACTTGTAGCTACAGAAATATTTCTACTGGATTAATGCATAATAACTTTACTTCAAACTGGAGCATTGAGAATTCTGAAATGTGTGATACGTCAAACACAACTCTGTATAGCGTAGTTCTAGCTTTAGTGCCCAGATTTTGATTTTATTGAATGAAAATAAGGTCCTAATTGCGTACAATATCGTTGGATTTTGCACTACTTAGAAATAAAATAGAGAAAAGTTATCTAGGAAAAGGAAGGAAAACAAAATGTTCACCGAAATATAATAGGTTGACACATTTTAAAGAAAAGAGTAGATGTAATTTAAAAGTAGCTGAAATTTTTTTTTTGGAAATACAGTAAAACGCCGATTCTCCGGGCCTCAATTATCCGTGCGGTACTATTAACCGTGGTCCTCTGCAGTACATGCAAATTTCATTTTTAAAGTTCTGTATGCTAGTTGATTCGCGAAAAAACAGAAGTCATTACAGCGTATTTTAAAATAGTGCATTGCATTCATAATGAAACAATATTGCATCATCCTTGTAGCAGAATTTATTTGTCATCTCTGTTGCGATTTCCCGTTCTGTTACCAGAGTGCGCAGTCAAGTGTATTACGAATTTAATGTAGTCTCATTTGTCTGTTAAATATTACGAAAGCCTTTTCGTGTGCTCATCTTGTGTAGCCAAATTTATTTAGCATTTCAAACCCTAAAACTTTAGAACAAAGAAAAAGAGTTGTTTCAACTGCAGAAACTGACTTGGAGATTATTAAAATACATGGAAATGATGCTGATAACATTGACGTTTTTTACAAATGCGTGGACGTATAAAAAAATTAAAGCAAAAAGCAATGCTACAAAGGAAACCTACAAAAGTCACGAACGTTCTTTCTAAATAAGTTTCGAAATGTTCTGTTTTGTATTTACATTGTACAAGAATGTTAGTCTTCCGTTTTTATAGGATGTTTTATGAATTTAATCCAATAAAACTTAATTTGGATTAACCGTGTTTTTCAATTATCCGGGCTCTAGCGTTCCAGTTACCACGGATAATTGACGCTTCTCAGAAAGGTCAGAAACTTCATTAGAAGAACTTATTATCTTCACTAGCAGAGAAACATAAAGATCAGAGAGGAAAATATTTTCTTTCGCAGCTTAAAATGAACTGAGAGATTAAATTGCATTACGATACAGAAGTTGTAAAATAAATATAAAGCTATCAGAATGAAAAATCAATTCTTACGCTCAGTTTAAAAGTCAACTACTTATTAAAACTGTTGATGAGACCTTTCCGCTCAATATTACTTAAAAGAAAAATAATATTACGAATAAGAACGTCTGTAACAGAAGTGAAGATTCCATACCGTTCTTCGATGTGTGAATTAATTTGATCTATATCACGTTCTGCTTTTGGTTTATCTCCAAGCTCTTCCGAAATTCTGAAACGAGCAGAAAGCCTAGACGCGCTGGTTTGCCGTCACACATCTGGAAAACAAAATATAATACAAGCACGCGTTAAACTGAGCATTTAAATCATAACAGTAAAAGTTCTTGCTCAACGCATTCTATTGTATACACTCATGGTAAATCAGAAAAGGCACTACATTGTTATCAATTGCCTCCTGTATAGACAAGATCAGAGTGAAAAATCTGATGGCGAACGGAATATTTATGTTCATGATCATAACTTGTTTGGACATGTAGCTTCATGCTGCGTCATTCCCAATAGCAACGAATGTTTACACACCACATTAATTCAGTTTACGCTCTCACCTCACGGGCAGTTTCTAAGATTATCGCATTAATTATCATAACTTCATTATATAATCATAGCTCCGATGCATTGCCTTACCTCCCCTCTTAACAAGCTCCCATTTCTCCTAACATCTCATGCACAGTCGTATCTTTGTCACACTTTATTTTAATTAACCGTATCTTTTATGTTATGTGCAAAGACAAGACTATTTGCAGGACAGCGAAGGAGGTAGTTAAAACTGTGTGACAGAGTTTTGAAGAATATAGAATATGCCCTCGTGGACGATGAGAGATGATGCTGTTTGGATAGCTGAGGGCTCTGTTGCTGCTTGATTGATGGATAGTTCCATCTCTAGGGATCTCACCCTCTTTTCTGTCCCATTCAGAGTCCTTGAGCGCCCTCATCCTCCTTCTTCACGAAGCATCCCTCCCCTCAACTTGTTCCTTGCAAAACTCGTTAAGTAATTACCCCAATCTCAAGTGGTACCCTGGCGTGTTAAAGTAATGAGGGAACTTAGAACACCGTTCCTAATTGCCGAATACATCCACTCGGACTCTCCTAATTAGGCGAATATCTTCTTCCGAAACATAACCGCTCTCGAAATTTGATACGTCAAGAAATTTGTAGTGAAAACCGCAGACTACACAATGCTTAAAAAAGTGAATTAGGTACAAAGACGAACACCTATCTGAGAAAATGTTAGGAAAAATATTTCAATCTTATTTCACAACATTATCATTTCTAAAGTTTCGTACTTATTTTAGTAAACGGCGTGTGCTTGATTCTAATGGAAAAGGTAGAAAATGGCATAGTTTTTCTCTTCCGGTACGGGAATGAGCTCAGTACGTTTAGAAATAATAAATAAATCTTATAATGATTTAACTCGCGAAGTAATGAAAATTATTTTTGAGAGGGAAAAGAGTGTTTCATGCTTTTGCTCCTTCAAAACACACGGTGTAAATCGGTGTGTAAGATGAAATACTTAAATGTTATTACATTATTATATCCGTTTTGTAATGCGAACATATTTGGAAGGTAACTAACCTGACCTGATTATGTTACTCAAAAGTAACCCAGGTGTCCGAAATTTTAACTTAAGATATTACTTCCGTTATATATGTCGGTTATCCAGGGAAATAACATTCCATGTAACTTGTTTGACAAAATGTAACTGGACTTCAATTTTCCAAATCTGACAGTTTTCATTATTTAAATTCGCAGTGGGAAAGTTAGTCACGTTTATTGTATTTATGCTATTTTTATTGTATTTCATATTTAAGAGTAACAGCTTACTTACAAAATAAATTTCTTTACTAACTGCGCATACAAAATTGGTTTGAAAAAGGAAAGCTGTAACTTTTCGCAAAGAAAGAGACTCCTACACATACATAATCATCTATGCGGCTGATAATATTTGCGCAAGTTCTACTTGAAAAAGTGTTTTTTATGTTTTTCTGGAATACTCTGTGATGCCTGAGGTGAGCCTGGTTTCGTTCTTGTCTAGAATGAGGCATGGTGTGTCTACCATGATGGGATGTTCTCACGGGTGACGTGCGACTCCTTAAATACTTAGATATTCATTGGATTAGTAAAACACCTGTCGAAGGAATTTACGTATAAGAGGTATACACAATTCGATCAAAATTGTCTGGACACCACTTTTGAGTAGTGGATTTGCCTATATATGTCACAGCCAAGGTTCATAGATTTATAAAACGACGCATGTGGAGTGGCGAAACATCGTTGATAAGGATAAACAGCAGAATGGGCCTTACGGCAGAGTTCAGTGACTTTCAAGATGCCACGATTATAGCATCCCATATTTGCATCAAATCAGTTCAGGAAACCTCTACTCGGCTGCAGCTGCTCTGATTACTTTGCAGCAGATATTATTGTGATGTGGAAGTGCTTAGGAGTAACAACAGCGCAATCGCGACTTGGTAGATAACGAGGAATGGCGCGTCTGATCTTCCGAGTGCTGAAGAGGTATTGCGAAAAACTTACCTGTCCTCGGTTGCAACACTCAACAGTGAGTTCCAAAATGCTCTGGAAACAAAAACAGCACCACAATGGTTCGCAGAGAGCAGAATTGTTTTACATGGCTGCACATTAGCTGAACATCAGCAAGTATAACACCAAGCATCAATATGTGTGGTGTCAAGTACGGCGCTAAAGGACCCTGGAGCAGTAGAAACGGGTTCTTTGGAGTGATGAATCACGCTTTACCATCTGTCAGTCGCACGGACAAATCTGGGTTTGGAGAATGCCAGGTGAACTCTATCAATTTCATATTTTGGGAATAACATAGAAAAGGGTTTCTAAAATTACCATATATCGCAGTGGTCTCAAACTCGCGACCCTCGGCCAACTTTTTGTGCGGTCCACGTGAATGATTACAAAATAAACATATATCACCCTTTTTTCAAGTACAGTATATGCCTGTGGTAAAAATCACAAACTACATTTACTCCAGAAGCTTAAATCACAGACAATTTACTGCTTTTCTGAAATATATGTTGGCTATGAGCATAGTGATATTTTGTATCACTTTCATGTAAGGTGTCTTAGCTGTGGACGAGTGTTAAAAGTATTTTGGGATTTGAGAGATGAAATAAAGATGTCCCTTGAATGTACAGAACAATACGTCTCGCTTTCTGATTATCCAAAATTACATGATCTGGCATACAGCACAGATATAACTGGATACTTAACCGATTTGAATATCAAACTACAAGGCCAAAATAAGCTAGTCACTGATATTATTGATAATGTTAACGCATTTCAGAGGAAACTTCAGCTTTGGGAAGCTCATCTCAGTGCAGGAAGTCCTACTCACTTTTTCACTTTAAAAGCGTCAGCTGAAGAAGAAGAAATCAAATTTTGTGAATTTGCTAGAAAGATAGCTATGTTGAAAGATAATTTTAACAGGCGGTTTGAAAATTTCAAAGGCATAGAAAATATTTTGAATATATTCAAGTCTCCATTTTCCTATAATGCTGACAATACACCTGAAGAACTTCAGCTTAAATTAATAGACTTTCAGTGTGATTCTTTCCTGAAAGAAAAATTCAACAGTTACAATCAAAGAGAGTTTTACCAGTCAGTTTCAAAGGACCAGACGTAAACATTCATAACCTATCTGCACGGGTTCTGTCTATGTTCGGAACAAGATACTTATGTGAATAGTTGTTTTCCAGAATAAACCAAGGAAAACATATTGAAAGGAATAGGCTAAGTGACAGTCATTTACGCTCACATTTCTAAAAGTAGCATGTTTAAAGGGCATTATTCCAAATATCGATAAGTTAGTGATAGAAAAGCGAGCCTAAGTTTCTGGTCAGAAGAGGAAATATTTTCTGTACAGTGTACCGTGTTCAGTTGGTAAAATGTGATAGTTTTAAGATTTAAGTGAAAATAATTGCTACGCATAAGTCATTGTTTTCAGTGATTGATAAAACATTTGTTTTTACTATTTATCGATAATAAGAAAGGATATTCCACTCTAGTACCAAGCCATTGGTGTTGTTTTGTAAAGTTGATATTTATTCATCAGACATTTATTAATATTTATGCGGCCCCCTAAGTTCCTTCAAAACTGGAAAGTGGCCCTTCCGAGGAGCTGAGTTTGAGACAACTTGTATATCGTTATAAAGTCTACTGAGCTTATGAGATAGGGTATTTTAGGATTTGTTTCAGAATGACTAGGAACACATGATATTGGACGAAAATATACTGAATAGTTGGAACATTAAGAAAAAATAAGAATATTTGAGGAAAGAAAATCCGAGAACTAGTGAAAAAAACAACTAATGGTGACGGGTATTTTAGTAATGTTGGCTTGAATGACCATGAAGCGGGAGTGCCCATCTAGGGTTTGCAAAGGGATAAATCAACAGTTAATGATGAAATTAATTCAGGACTATGTTACTATAATGGAATAAATGCCTTTTAATTCAGTATATTGGAATCCTTACATTGGCATCGAAATCTTATCTTATCTCTAAAGACTGACACAAACCATTCATTGCGCAAAATTGTCAAACAAAAAATAAAAAAATAAATAGAGAGACAGAGAGAGAGAGAGAGAGAGAGAGAGAGAGAGAGAGAGAGAGAGAGAGAGAGAGAGAGAGAGAGAGAGAGAGAGAGAGATAGAGAGAAGGAAAGATAAAAGGATTGTTCCAACTTCTGGGAAGTTTACTAGTAAAATATCTATCTGAAATAAGTATGCATAAATGGAATACATTTTCAGTGATAATCTTTTAGGAGCATATGATAGAAAGCATCATTATAAAAAAAATTTGTTGCAATTCCCGGGTTTAATGACCACCATAACACCAATACTTTGTTACTGTAACCATTTATGCTACGCAGCAATGATTATGCCACTTCTTGTTTCTCAAAGGGAATCGATAACATACATAGTTCCAGCAACTTCACATTATGAACACAGTACGATTTTCTTGAACGATTTTAAAACAAACTGCGTCTTATATGCCCTAAGATATGACTTGGGAATTTGTAGGTATACGTTCAAAAATGAATTGTTTAGCTCATAGAAGAAAGGCTGCTGAGTATAGTATTGACTGCAGTCATGGTCTTCCAACAACAATAAATTCCCTGAATTATAAAAGGGTTGGAAAGCAAAGGAATCTTTCTGTGGATTGTACTCAATGCAGATCTCAACAGTACTTTAGAGTGAAAGCTGCATAACTCGCTTCAAGCATCTTTCAAAGACCAGCAAGTGTTCTCCAAATCGAAAAGAATGTCAACAAATTAATCCACATTTCAAAAGAATATTCGTTTCAGTAACGTCTTTCCTGCAGACGTGCACATGCCCTCTCTTCCAAAAGCAGAGTTCTTCTCATGCGACTTCCAAACCTTTATGCGTGTACACTGAGTGGACCGAAATCATGAGATACCTGCCTAGTAACGGGTAGGCCCATCTTTCGCCCAGATAAGGGCACGCATACCAAGAGAAATTGAGTCCTCTAGGTCACGAAAGCGTACCATAGGTATCTCCACCCATGCTTGCTGCACCACTACCCATTATTTTGTCGCATTCTTGGGTGGAGGATCCACAGCTCGAACGGATCTATGAATAACATGCCAAAGAATTCCCACAGAGTTCGTGTCCGGTTAATGGGCAGGCTATTTCCAGGGTACGAATTTCTGCGGAACGCTCTTCTAACCATGTTCTAATCACTAAAGCTTGGTGATGAGGCGCATTGTGCTTCCAGAACAATCCATTGCTCTGCTGGTAAATGATTATCATTAACGGAAGCAGATGCTTTACAAGGATTGACATGTAGCGTAGACCGTTCAGAGATGCACTTACACGTACCAGAGCTTCCAACGTATTTCAATTGAACACGCCCCAGACCATAACTGAGCTTCCACCTGCCTGAACGGTTCCTTGTTGACATGCCAGGTCCATCGCTTCGTGCAGCTTGGCCCAGATCCATACTCTACCGATTGGACGAAATAACAGGAAACGGGACTTATCGGACCAGGAGACCCGTCTCCAATTATCCAAATTCCAATGCCAATGTTTTGTCACCCAGTTGTGGCGTACAATTGGGTGATATGGCGTTAGCAATAGAGCTCTGGTCAGCCGGCGTCTCCCATAAGCTGTTGAGGCTAATGATTTCCTCATCGGCTTAATGGAGTCTTTTCTGACAACTTCTTCGTTGAAGTCGGCTGTGATGTGTGGCGCCAATGTCACTATCCCGTTTGTTGCAGTTGTGCGGGACAAACGTGAACGGTCACAATCATCCACCACCTTTCTCGGCCCACAGAGTTGTTCAAAATGTGATATTATTTTGAAAATAACTTGTTTCCGATGTACTTTTGATACAGTCGAGCAGAGATTCCGCAATTCCTGTACCACTTCCGCGGTAGAGCCACCCTTGCGTCAGACACCCATTATCATTCCTCTTTCAAACTCTGTTAATGCAAAACCTTTGTCCATAATGCTATTGAATTACCGTCTACGTGAATGCAGTAATGTCCTCTTATTTATATACATGCCAGACAGTGGGTGCGTCTACTAGCAAGACGTGTGACAGCGTCGCGTTACCCAGAAACATGGTATCCTATGATTTCTGTTCTCTCAGTGTACATGGAAGTATTTTACCACTATTTCCATAACCTTCATTTTCTGATGGGCTATTTTTAACCGTATCCTCATTGGTCAACAATTATTCAGAAAGAAAAAAAAATAACATTTGGCGTACAACCTACTGTGATTTCACTTCACTTATTTGTTATACCTTCTAACATTTAATGTTTAGTCGAACCTCCTTATACGTCCACTCATACATTTCGCCTACTGTTGCGCTAGAACGTATTTTCTTGTATTCCTGCACACAGAAAGTTCCCTCGACGAACGGCCTGCTCTCTGCCCTCCAACCGTCCATACACTGAGAACGCCTAATGATTTCAAACGTGTCAAGCACACTTTTTAAACCATCATCTGCATAGAAAAGAATTAAAGAATCTTATTGTATGTATTTGATATTCACCATTCAAAGAGTCTAATTCTAATTCTTGCTCATTCCAGTCCATAGAACGCTCTACGGAATTTCGCCACAGGTGTTTGTCATTTTCTTACGTGCCACGCTTTTATTGACTCGTTGCTCACTTCGTTTGTTAGCGTGTACTTTATTTAAAGCACATTATACTCACTAAAGAAAATTAAAAAAGACAAACATGATCAGCTGGAATAAACCCTTGTGTTATGGATACAACAAATAAACGCCAAACATAGTGCGATGACAGCTGCAGGGAATTACGTATACAAAAAAGGTTCGGCGAACTGAAATACAATTGAAGATTAGAAATGTTTCATAAATTATTTTATACATTTTCGCACAAACAATGGATTTTTTCATTATTGTCACTAATGTTCGTTAAAAGAGGAAACCAAATTAAATGTTATTCCCGAGAAGGTTTTTAATCATAGGAAAAACAATCAAATTTTTATCAATTCGATATACCGATGAATGTTAGTGAAGGAACATAGATCCCAAACACATTTTTTTAAGAATCGCCCATTGTGTGTGTGTGTGTGTGTGTGTGTGCGATTCCTCCCTTTTTTGCTTCTACTCTAGCTTACTGCCCGAAAAGCATATGAAACAAACGTCGAAGGTTGAAAGAGGTTCAATTATATATTCGTTATAATGCACTTCCAATTTTCTTTCTTTAAATTTGTGTATGCCTTAAGTGATTGCGGAAGCATGCATGCAGCTTTCCTGCACTATCTCTGCAAAAAAGTTATTCCCCTTAGAATATAGATATTTATAAATGAATAGTGGAAGAACTTTAGTTTTCGAAAATTTATTTTTAATAATACACGAGAAAATATTTTTTTTTGAAACAGCACTCGAAGATGGTACATGTGGTTGTTCTTAACCTATTGAAATTGAACAAATGAGCGGAGCAACCTGCTCGCCAGCACTTAAGGGCAATCATATTCACAAACTGAACACAGTTCAGTAATCTACTTATGGAAAGATCAATGTCAGGTTTACCGAGATTTGAAATGTTTTCATAAAAAAAAGATTAAAATCAAACACAGAACAATGAAGATATATATAAGTCACATAATTTTATTCGGAGTGATGCGTCAAATTCAAAGGAAAACAAAAAAATAACATGTGCGCAGGTTTTTTCTTCAGAGGAAGCATTTCTGATCCGTGTGCAAGTGTTGCAGGAGAATCTCTATGCAATGGGGCTTGAAAATTCAACGAATTCTTTCAAATAATTAACTTTTGTTGTGTTTTTAACTTCGGGTGTTACCAAACTATATGAGCACCTGAAGTCATAAAAAGTCCTTCATTAAAAGCCACTGGTTCCAGAGAAGGGGAAGACCCAGAAACTGAAGGACAAAAGCAGCATGGCTTGCCTCCGGGATTTGAACCCAAATTCTGCCAAAGTTCTTGTGTTTTGGATGTCGGTACTCAAAACTGCTCGTAAATGTGGCCCCTATACTTTCTGCCAGTGTAATTCAATCCAGCGAAATGTTTTCAATTTTCCACGGATAAATGTGTAATCAAATGTTTGCTCAGTAAATATGTTTTCTTATGGACGAAATGCATCATGTCGATTAATGTAAGAACTTTTTGTACATTATATACAGCCGATTCATTTGTTGAGCCTTCCTTACTAGGAAAAAAATCTAACTTGATTAATGCCAGTAATTGTATTATCGCATAGTTCTCCCTTTATACCTTAATATATATTCTGACTGTCGCTTTAAAAAGTATTTTTATGTGATACACTGTGACGCCTTGTAACGACACACGTGGCGTAAAATGATGGTTTTGTTAGATTTGACAGCTTCTCAATTTTACTCTCTTTCTCTCTCTCTCTCTCGATCATGTCAGAATTAATGGCCGTATCCAGGAGAACTTTCCACGAAATTTACATACCAAAAAAAGATGAAAAGAAAAAGGTGGAGAAGGTGGATACAGCCCATTATGAAACTCAAAGCAGACTTGACGTGGAAAGACATTAAAAAAGTCATTCTCCTTCCCTGACGACATCTGAAACTCGCCCATTTTTCTCGGTTTCATTGTCTGTTTTATAACAACTGCCACATAAAGATGAAAATAAAAGGTGAACATTATTTTTACACGAACAATTCGTCAACAATGCCTTTCCTGTTGCCAGATTTTAACACCAATCGATTTTCCTGGCGCATTCTCCCTTTTTGTCTGTTTCCTTACTTTTGTAGGATGATAAAGGAATATTTTTGTATGCACATGTGTGTGTCTCTATATATACGCATGTATGAGCATCTATCTCTGTCTCTTTCTCTCTATATAAGCACAAATACTTGAATGTATGTGAAAAATACCTCAGCCTGTTAATTCTGTGGGCTGCATTCTTCTGTCAGCAAAAATGTGGTTAAACTTTTGAACAGATTTTATTTCATTCTCATGGCAATTTCCAACTTTTATGCGATGTCTAAAAGAATGCGCATTATCTAGCATGTCCGTTTATGATTTCGCTTTACGCCTGTAAATTTGTTTTACATGACTAGCTTATGTTTCGGATAATTTAATAATCCCCAACTTCTGCTGGTGAAAATCTCCTAAATAAGTGATTTTATATATGTCTTCCTTCAGGCATAAAATCAGATTTACGATTCTCTACAAATACTTCTGAGAGATTAAGCAATTATTAGGCATGGAACCCTGCCAGAGATAAAAATAATACGCATTTCGAGGAAAAGCGGAATGCAATAAATTCGAAATATTCAATGAATAACATTTTGGTTAGGCATTCATTTAGTAACATCTAATAGAATTACAAACTATTACCGAAATAAATGCACAGAATGCTGAAAGCTGTGTTTCGAAGAATGTGAAAAACGCTAAGTGAACAGCATCATCAGCTTTCTAAAGACCAGGAATCCTTGATTTCAAATGATTATCTATTGCTCGCGAAATATGAGGGTAATCTTTTAATTTTTTGCAGATGTAATTAAATTTATCGAACTGCATTTGTAAGTTCTATTACACGTGTTGTTATACGAGGGTAAATCAAAAATTATTCGCACTCTTGTTTCTATAATATATCACAACAACAGAAGGGGTTGAAAAAGTACATAATTTTTCTACATAGTCCCTTTGCTTTTCGATGTACTTGTTCCAGCGGCCCACAAGCTTGCGTATTCCATTTGAGAAGAAGGTTGGTGGCTGGTCACACAGCCATTTATGCACCACTTCCTTCAATTCGTCGTCCGAAGCAAATCGACGACCTCGCAAAGAATCTTTGAGGGGTCCAAAGAGGTGAAAGTCGGAAGGGCGAGATCTGGACTGTATGGAGGGTGTTCCAGCACCTTGAAACCCAATTTGCTAAGGGTTTCAACGGTGTGGGAGGCCGAATGGGGACGTGCATTGTCGTGCAACAACAACACTTGCTTCGACAATAGGCCTCGGCATTTGGTGCGAATAACTGGTTTCAGTTCCTTTGCCAGCATTTCACTGTAGCATACACTGGTGACTGTAGACCCCTTGTCCAGGTAATGTTCCAGTATAGGCCCTTTAGAGTCCCAAAAAACGGTTGGCATCACTTTTCCTGAGGAAGGTTGCGTCTTGAATTTCTTCTTCGCTGGCTATCTCAGGTGTTTCCACTCCATACTCTGCCGTTTGGATTCCGGCTAAAAGTGATGGATCTAGGTCTCATCTCCTGGGACGATTCATTCCAAAAAAACTTTGCCATCATCGTTGTAGTGGTGGAGTAAGCGTTGAGAGATCTCCACACGTTTGCGCTTATGCTCCTCGGTAATCTGTCTTGGCACCCATTGTGCAGAGACTTTACGGAAACCAAGTTTCTCGTGAATGATTTCGTATGCAGAACCATAACGGATTTGCAGAGAACAGGCAACCTCAACAGTGGTCACTCGTCGGTTAGCCAGAATCATTTCTTGAACTTGTTGAATCTTCCCATCAGTGGTGGAGGTTGATGGACGTCCCGCACCCTCTTCATGCTTCACGCTTGTCCGGCCATTTTAAAACCTCGATCCACTCATACACACTTTTGCATGGTAGAGCGCTGTCTCAGTATTGTGCTGCAAGCCTGCGATGAATTTCAGCCCCTGACATCCCTTCAGGCCAGAGGAATCGGATCACTGCTCTCTGTTCTTCCTTGGTGCACACTGCCAGCGGAGCGGCCATGTTTTCTCTGTAACAGAACAAAGAATTATATAGCAATTAAAATCAAACTTCAGTAACATAATCACAAGAGTAGAACATTATAGAATGCGTGTGCAGAAGGCAGTGCGGCCAACCTAAAAAAATTATGGCGCAAGCGCGGATAATTTTTGATTTACCCTCGTAAATCCCCGGAAATTTTATTTTACCTCCTTCTTTTTCAATTTTGCGGCATTAATATGACGTAGTCCTGTTTTGGCCCATTTATCTCATAGTAAGGAACTTCGAGAAACTGCAAAAATCGCCGTAATGACTTCCCATGTCACCTTGCGATATCACATCATCAAGGTGTTTCAAAAACAGTAGCCTACAAATAATTTGTTTTCCATTCGACTATAGAAAGTTCACATTTTTGTTCGGATTTGACTGTCACTTTTTAGAACAATGTGACCTATGACTTAATTTTAAATTCCTTTTGAGTTTCCGTTCTCTTATGCAAATTTAGTTACTTCTCGTTAAACGATTTCCCACTGAACGTCAGATTAGTTCCTCTTAGAGCTTTGGTAATTTTGCAACACTGACAGAGAGTCTGAGCAGAATGTCACGTAAACATCGAATGTAGCTGAGAGGTAGTGGATGCGATATAAAGTAGATGATACGGAGTTGTCAACCGGTATACAGCGGATCCTCGGTTATACGCTTTCCCACGGGATGGCCTTAAATACATATAGATCAGGGTAGTGGGTCGCCAATAACCCTAAGAGTAGTTCGCAAAACGAAAATAAGGGCACAGCACAACTCTGAGGGCCAATAACCCTCAGAGTTGTCTCCGAAACGAAAAATAAGCACTCTAGGAGTTGAATACATACAGTAGCTCTAGTTATTACAGCAAAAATGGCAACATATAATGTTATCCTTTATTCTAAATCGTTATGAAAAAGAATACAACGCAAGTATGTAGAACACCTTGTGTGAAATCCAATGACCTAACATTTAGCTCTAAGTTTTCGGCATTGACTCGATATTCTAATTTGTATTCATAAAAATTCGATTTCTTCTTATTCTTCCATATTGTTTAACCCTTTAACGACTATAAAGCCCAAAACGCACGTACGTACAAATGCCATAGCCGCCCAAAACGACTGTCTAGGGTGAGTCAGATTTCCTACCCTAACTTGTTCTTCAAATTTTCTTGACCTATGAGGGATCAGCAGGAGTCACCCTCGGTCACTATTGTTGTTATTAAACAAAGAAGTGAACCAACAGACAGTTTTGGACGTTATGGTATTTGGAGTGATACAAGATTTTGGGGTCATGGTCGTTAAATTGTTAAACATGAATTTGTGTGTAAATAAAAGCAAATTAAACTCAACGAAATACGTATATATGCACTACAGAGTACTTTACAAGAAAGTGGTACGCTTACATACACCCGCATTTTTCCATATTTCTTTATCAGAGATAGGCTTGACGCTGTTATCAAATCTAATCCACATTTATCAGAAATGTAAAAATTAATGTTTCTATAGCAGTAAAAGACCCATCGATAATTCGTTTTTAGCGCGTATCATAATTTACGTTTGCAGAGTGTATTGATTTAAATTACTTCAAAGCTGAACAGTACATACTTTATCTATTTAAGCTACCGATGTACCTGAAACAAATGGAGCCCAAAATACGTTCCTCAAATGGAAATGCTCTCATAGCGGCCGTGTATTGCGAAAGCTATGGCAAAACAATTGCTTTCCCGCTATCTCAGCAGTACCAACCATAATCCTTTCACTTGTGGTACGTGTTCCCTTCTAGTTCTTTATTTCCTACACCATGACTCAAGGTATGATGGTGAAGGGCTAATCCTATGCCACTGGGTAGAAACAAGGAAATCAAACATCTTCTCTCTCCTTTCCTTCTTAAGTTCGTCACCATTGTTATAGCCCTTTTAGAATGTAACCGGTGAGAAAAAATTAGTGTCAATAATCCCCCTAAAAGACCACTTTGAATAATGTCGCTAAGAGGAATGCAACGCATTCTGATGCGCAAGTTCACTGGTTTCAGAACCTCTTGGCCAACTTCTCAGACAGCGAAAATACTCGTTCAAGCTGATTTCAGGCCATTTTGCTAACGCCCAGTAAATTCGTTTCAGCCGATTAAAAGGTTAAATGCAATTTCTGTCCTCTAAAACCTTCAGGAATATATTACGCTGACCTTTCAAAATAAATTCATCAAAAAATCCTTGCTTGAAAAGTGAACATCGGAAATGTCCTAAAATCAACATCCACAGAATTTAGGACATTTCCGATAATGTATGAAAATAAATGCCGTCCGTTTTGGCTATCTCACTATTTCGTGCTCATTTCTGGAACGTACCATGCGTATGCTTTCCAAGAAGATATTTAAACAAGTATTTCAAATTTATTCTGGACTTCAATAAATGAATAATTATATGGATCATCAAAATTTGTCTTACCACGAAAAAGAATTAGAAATATTCAGTAATTAAAACGCTGTCAGTTACACGATTTAAAACTTATTCAGTTAAAAAAGTTAAAAGCATTAGATTTTTCGATCCCACATTAGTTTCATCCTCAGATGTTAAAAGGACACATTAAACCCGCGTGAGGGGTATATATACAGAACAAGGGCGTAAAACATGACGCCAGATACATGAAATACAATGACATAATAAAGAAATATTTTTATAGCTTTAATTCATGATGAATAGCATGTACGTTGCCAACAGTGCCGTTTCAATTGTGGAAAAGTAATTTCCATGGGTGGGGAATATGTCTCGGTAAAAAGTCATTACAACATAGAGGGCCACAGTTAAAAATATGCAAACTCTCAGCAAAAAGTAAAACAGATTTGTTGGAGGTAGTTAATATGATGCGTGTTGTTGTTGATTTAAGGTTTAATGACCACCGCGAGCAACTCAATGGGTTATAAACATTCGCCCTATCCAAATTTAGGGCCACTGGTTCCTGGGAAGGGAGAAAGCCCGTACCGTAAGACAAACACCACATCCATGCTTCACCGGGATTCGAACACGGACCCTTTCTCGGACGAATGGTCATAAGCCAGCGCCTAGACCATTGCGCCACCGAGGCGCAATATGTTGCGTGCTTCGTCCATTTTAGGGTAATAAGTTCCCTAAGAAACCTGGCGGGCCAGTGTTGTAGATGTTGAGCCTGTACGTATGTTATATTTACTCTCCGAGACACGAATTTTTAAGAAACGCTTTGTGGAGCCTATGTATGAAATGGAAGGTTCGTTATCATCCACGGAGGTTCGTGCAATGCAGTATACCCGACATCGATCAGCAGGAGGAACAGAGTCACGATCTTTTTTAATGCTCGAAAAGATATTCACAGTTTTTACACCAAAGTCCAGATGATGACATTTACAAAAGTTTTTTAGAATCGGGGTAACCTTTAAGTCATACGATATGGATCCCACATATCTTGGGCGGACAGAATCTTGGGATAGAGTAGTGAGTGAAAGTCGCTGTGAGTTAGTTAAAATGCGATTCACGTAATGGTCAGAATAGCCATGTGCCCGCGATAGTTTCCTAATCTTACGTAGTTCCAAAGCACGATCCTGTGCATTGGATGAAGTGTGAAAGCACGTTCAATTGCAAAATTAAGAGATGATAGCTTATGAGATAGGGGGTGGGCAGAATCAGTTGAAATCAATGAGTGAACAGAAGTGGGTGGAATGTCCAAGATGTTAGGATTACGTTTTAACAGGAAATCCAAAAATGGTAGACAGTAGTCTTGTTCAGTCTCGACAATAAGCCTAATTGAAGAAAATTGTGTGGACATGGTTTCCGCAAAGTCAGTGAGCTTTTCACGGCTGTGATTCCAAAAAATCAAAATATATCATCGACGTACCGTAAATAAAAAAGTGGACCTAATAGGCATTGGTCAAGAACAAGCTCCTCCAAATGATGTAGTAGAACTTCGGCGAGAATGGCAAATAACGGTGATCCCATAGGGGCACCGCCCTTTTGAAGATAAATTATATTGTCGAAACGAAAAAAAAAAAAAAAAAAACATCGACGGTGGACTAGTCTTAGTGCTGATAGAATAGCTGTAATTTCAGATGGTTAAGGCAGGCCTTAGGAAGTTAATTTTGAAGACATTAGGTCGTGTACCTCTTCAACAGGTACATTGGGGAATAAAGATATGACATCTAAGATCGCCATGGAAAAATCAGTGCCGTTAGGTTGGAAAAAATGTATCCGTTCTAGGACATGTACAGAACCAGAAACTGAGTAGGGTGACTGTGTAATCGAGGCTGAAGCCTCTGTCGAGATGATGACATTTACAAAACGGGGTGGGGAAATACCTTTGCATATTTAGAAGGTATTTAGAAAGTGCTTTTTCAAGCTGCCGGGTTAGGTTTGCGTAAGCAGAAATAAGAGTGCGTAAGGGATATGCAGGTTTATGTAATTTTAAATTTCTGAAAAGTTCGGGCACCCAAAAGCCGGGTGTAGGCAGTTGGAAATAGTTTGTGGAAGAGCAGAGTGATTTTTTAACCTGGCTTTTTAAATAAGAATTAGAAGGTCAAATATTTCCTATTGGCTTAGCGCTTGGACCCTACAAGACGTGGCGTCACGTATATAAAGCTTTGCTTCATTGTTTGGATCACGTCATTTTTTCAGGAATGTTCATTGAGAGTAGATCTTAGTTGGAAGCTGCAGTAAAATTTGTAGTATTAAAAAATATTAATGTAAGGAAAAAATATTTAAGATACACTTTGGAAAAGATGTTCTTAAAATTATTTTAGCACTTTTACTTAAAATTAACTTCCTGAAATTTTAATATAATGGTAAAATTAAGTTTCCCACTCCCATTAGGTTCGGAACTCTTCCTTTTGATCTCAGGACAGTGTGTTTAACAAATAAGTAGAAATATAATACACACTCTTTAAATAAATTAACTTATATAACTAAGATATTATGTTATTATTAACTTTGGTAAAAATTATCTGTTTAAAATTACTTACATATGTTTAATAATTATAATCATTTAATATAACGTTTAATTCATGATTTGATTCCCCCAGCAAAACAAGATTGGGGAAATACCTTTGCATACCGCTTCTGGTTAAAACTCATGGGCAAAGTGAATAACAAGTGAATTTGGCTTCCTATAGCCAACAACAGTGCACAATTCTACGACGGAAACGTGGTACAGCACATACATATACAAGAAAAGTAAATGCTTATAAAAATGCAATAACGTCCACTAAAGATTCATGAAAGCTGTCCAGCAGCAATTGGCAAGGTGATATTATTAAAAACTTCATCACGTAAGTTACACTCTTAGACAAAAAAAAATCGTAGCAGCCCCATAAAACATCAACGACATGTGAAAGGCAGCATGTAAAAAAATGTCCCGCCAATGCACGGCCAGGTCGTTTCTAGAGCGAGTGTGACTCAAGAATCCAGTGGCCTACATAATGGTTGTCATACGCTTCCAGTAATCATTCTGGCTGCGTTATCCGTTCCATTCGCTTCAGGTGCGGCTAATCATATCCTCGACGACCCTAGAAGACCCTACGAACAACTGAGAGTATTTAGGACGGGCCTAGTGTGAATGTGAGAAGCTGGATGGTCATGTCTAACAATCGCCCACCATCTGCGCCGTACTGCTGCAGCAGTGGGTGTTTTGAACGTGAGAAAACGCATACACGCCGTGAAGTTTCTGATCGGTACAGGCTGACAGTTAGGCGAGAGGATCGCCTCATAGCCTGACTATCCCTAACCGCTTTGATGATTTCCCTATCCACCATCGAGCGAGTTGTAGCGGCCTCTATGGAGTGTCCTGTATCATCGCGCACCATTGTAGTACAACTTGCAGAGACAGAATCCCATTCTTGACTCACCCTTCCGGCATCTTCCGGCAGCACCATCTGGAGTGGTGTTCTTGCATGGGAATCATGACAGCCATCCGACTGGCTTCGCGTCGTTTTTGGTGACGATTATCGTTTCTGCCTTGGAGCGGATGACCAATAGATGGCCATCTGGAGGAGGACTGAACAGCACTCACACCCGGTCTCAGCAGTGGAGCGGCAGATCGCTACAACTAATGGTGTTATGAAGTGGGTAACCATCACCTATTATAGCTGAATGCCCCCAGTGAAGGTAATAGGAACGATAACAACACAGCAAATTGTAACAGCGGTTCAGCGACCTGTCGTTTTGCCATTAATGCCACGTCTGCCAAAGGTCATTTACCAACGAAATAATGCCCGACAGCCACGTCTCGCCTCTCCCGCACTTCGGTCTCTACCGTTGCAACCTTCCCTTTCACAACAAGGTCCCCGGATCTATTGGGAAGTCAACTGTATGTATCACGAAATATTGAGTTTGTTGTGCAGTAATTACATGACACTTGGCACAATATGTCACAGGACAACATCAGAGGTACCTCTACAGATTACTAATCTCTAACAATTATACTACGACTCTTCGATATAAAGAGTTCTACTGTGATGTTGTAATCACTTCTTTATCTCTTCATCCACAATGAGCATGCTAAGGTATATTACGCATGTTTTAGAGGTGCGTCAATTTCTTTGTCTAATAGTGTAATAGTGTATGTATATGACTTGCCATAATAAGATTCTCACAACCTTAGAGTAGTGATCCCATTCCAGTAGAAGTTGCACATTCCCTGTGACTATGGTATTGCGGTTCTCTCTATGACTGAGATATTCCTGTGAATTTTACAGCCATGATTTTGTATCGTCTCTCTATTGTTAGAATACAGAAACTCTTAAATTAGCAGATCTTGCATTCAACGCTGGAGTTCTGAGGAAGGGTTGATAAAATAAATTCAAATTCTTAACTGCTAATGAAGGGAACTAATGTTGAGTGGGTCATCTTTTCTATTGTGTTCTTCAAATATTTCCAAAAGTGTTAACAGGAATGCACGAAAGTGGTGCGCTAAAGGAATTGATGCTTTCAAACTTCAGGTCTGCCCCCTCATGGATTAACAGGTTAGTATATCAGGTTTCTTATTTTCAGAGACTACGCGATTTTAGTGTGCTGCAACGTTTCACAAATTAAAAAGCGGACTACACTCTGATACTGGCAAATAGCACAAAGTGCTACTCTTTGTGTCACTTAGTCATTTCTTGTAATTAAGATGTCGAATAACGGGAAAATTGGTTAAACGTTTTTATGGTTTTATAAGCGGAAATACATAGTGTTAATAAATGAAATAAAAGGTGGATCAAACATAACTAAAATAACTACATTTTTATGTCTGCGTGTTCTATGTGTGCATGTTAAACCTAGCGTGCTCTCATGCTGCGTAATTAGAGTGCAGTCGATGTCTCATTGGTTAAATTTTCAATGGAAATATGAAATAGTTTCGGTGATTTATCTCGAAATCAGTGTTATTTTTTTTCACTGTAATAGTAAAGTAAATGTGGAAGTATGCAACCAGAAAAGAAATATTTTATGTGTAGTTAAAATTGTCTTTTTGAATAAAACTAGAGCTATTGAATGCTGTAGTTTGGGAGCGTGAAAATGAAGTTGGTTTTTGCCAAGAAAACCAGTGTCTTCCTCGAATATCTATACATTTCCTTCATGAAAGCTCCTGTGTATTGTTGAATCTATGATTTCTACACTAGGGCAGTTATTAGGTAATTAATGGATAAAGTAGTGGATTATAAATTAAATGAGGATTTATTAACGCTTAAAATAATTTACGGAGCAGCAGACAAGATTTTTTTGAAAATCGAAATGAACCTGTTTTTTTCACGTAAAGGCGATCATTTTTCAGTGATGAAAATATTTTTTAACCAACTGGAGGAACACTAAAACCAACGGCACTGCCACTGGGAAAAGAAGTATTGAACTTTAAAAGTAGCATTGGTAATGACAAAACTGACAACCATGAAAACTAAAAACTAACGATGCAAATCCGTACTGATATTATTAATAGGTAAAACAGCGGCCTTATATTTGTATACGCGGCTGAAGGGTGATGTGCGGCCTGCGATTACACAAAAATGCGGTGGACCAGAAAAATGTATAACTACAACTAATAGGCAAGAAACATTTTTTGTTTAAACGTACGTCTTGGAGGCACCGATATCATTTCTCCAAGCAGAAAACATAAGGTAATCCCATTTTCGGAAGTGGCGGATACAGATGACACAAAAGGAAGGACAGCATGAATACACCGTTGTCCTAGGAATGTAACGTCGACAGTAGTAATTTTTTCACTCCTTCGGTATGTAGGAATATTTGAGAGACATGCCTTTTTGAAGTTAATGCATCGGAATTGCTTCCTGGTCAGATGTGACCACAGTGACATCCATTCCACTTAAAGACGTTTTGGAGCTGTGCATGTTAAGAAGTGATTGCATGATCACGGCCGATTTGTAGTATAGGTCATAGAACAAAGAGCAGGGATCAAAAAGAGTTTTCGGAGAAATACTAGAGTTTTTGTATTTCTTTTACTTTTTACTAAACGAAAACAAAATTATTTGACTCAGTAATTCTATGCGATATTTTAAGGGGACATAACTCAATTTCCCGAGTCTTAAGTAGCAAATTTCGGATATCATAAGAAAGCATTACCCCTGGAGAGTGTATGTCGCTGACATTACAGGTGATCTCGAAAGAGGTATTTACCGTTTACTTTCTTTTTAGTATATCACGTTTTATTGGAAAGATGGGTTTGTCACACTCTCTGGAATTCGAACAGTTTGAACCAGATGCTTTTTTTGGAATTCTGGTATTTAGGTATTCCACAGAACAGACGGTTATTGCACGGTTGTTAATTCAAAATCTACTATACCCGAAAGAAAAGAACAGAAGACGACTATAAAATACGATAAATTCAAAGTTAATAACAAGTTTAATTCCTTGTTAAATCATCGAGAGTGTTTCGAAAGGAAGCGCATAAAAAAAAACGTTTGGCTAGTAACGTGTTTCGTAAAATAGCTCCCCAAACAACTCTACTGTGGAATACCTATGCACAGACACAAAATTATTTGGTTTTGGCTGTTGGAATTTCAGACACTGCGCAGAACCTCTTCTTAAAAAAAACTTACACAGAAAAGGAAGTACAAGGTAAAGGCGATTTTGAAATCATGGATATGAAATTTTATATACCACATACGAAATATTTAAATTAAATACGTACAGTTGAGTGAACAAGTGAGGCAAGCGTTATGAATAAGATACTTTTATTAAACTTATTTTATTAAGTATAAGTTTCTCTTGTGTTCCTCACACCGCTCAAATGTCCGCGGTTTAAAAACATTAGTACTGCTGCTAACACTAGTTCAGTACATTACTGAGGTGACAAGACACATTCGAAAGAGAAAACAAAAACTTCAAGGCATTGCCCCACTTATTCCATAGCTGAAAGTAATTATTTCAGTTATATTAGAGAGACAAGGAACATTAATACCTTAATAGCTATTGAAACTTTTTAGCATGAAAGGAAGAATTATGATTCCGTATTTCCCGAATTCATGCTGTTGGTTAGCAAATACCATCTATCTTTGGGAAACATGGCAGCTTTTCTATGTGAGTGATTTTGCTGCCAGACTAGAAGAAAAAGGTGAGTGATATTCAACCTAATGCCTTCCTGTGTTCCATTGACTGCATGCTGCACATGGAGGTACTTTGCGCGAAGACAATGAAAATGGGCCACACATCAAGGATCAGGTGATTAAAACAGCCTTGTTACATTCGTGCTAAAGCAGGGATACATACTGATAAGCAGGCGGGCCGCAAAATGTGTTTAAGTGTTCTGTCGAAGCCGCATATAGTTAAACATTTTCCGCCGCCTCTGTAATTTAGCGTACTACCTGTCTACTTAGCATTAAACAAAAAAATATCAGTTTCAGTGAAGGATTAGAAATGATTTGCAATGAATAGGAATACTTGAAACTGTATGATTTCTGAATCTATGCTTTTTCTTGCTTTTTAACTGCAGTTTTTATCAAACTTCATTTGAAATTTTAGAAAAGTTTCGTTTAAAAATTTGGAAGTAACTGTTTTACGTTAATCGAGTCTCGGATTTACTGGCAGTGGCTACTAATAGCATTCTTTAGACTCGAATATCTGATTTATCCTGGATGGAGTATCTAAAGGCTTGGGGCAATTTACATTGCCGATTTCATATGGTCTTCTGGATAGGAACTGCATTTCATTATCGTAAAAACGCACATCTATGATTAGACCGTATGTTGAGGACATTTTGATAGATATGCATCTTAATTTTATAATTTCTCCTTACCTTAATGTAATAAATATTTTTAAAACTGTTTGTCCGACTTTTTCGTTGAGCCCATCGTAAAAATGAATAGTAATGAGCTTCATTTTCGACATTTAAAGGAAAACAGAAGCTTTCTCGGTATCGCTCGTTAACGACACAGATTTAGTTCCAGACTAAAAATATTAATAACTTAAAAAGGCTTTCAAATTATTTCTGAAGTCACAGGTATTCATTGTACATTTTTCAATGCACTGGGATGTGCTCTTTTCCCCCAGTGTATTCGTGGAAATGGACAGTGCAACATGATCCCAGGTGATTATTCACATATTGTGCTTGACTGGAATGTCTTCACTCTTTCAAACATGTCACAGTAAAATATTACTTACCTGGTAACACTACTAAGACAAGACGGATGTTCAGTTAAGAAAGCAAAGGAAAAACAACAAGTGGCAAATCCTTATCTCATCATCCGATTCTTCAAGTGTTTTCATTTTAATAGAAAAAGATCATGTGCTCCATAAATCTATATAACCCTTTCATAAAGGCGCCTACACATATCCACCTCATTTATATATGACAGAATTATTCGGTGTTCACTTTCGACATCTTTAAATCATTTGGCAAATGTTCTGTGATTAAAGCCTTTAGCACGAACAAAATTGACTGTTTCAATCACCTGATCCGTGGGATGGCCCTACTTTAAATAGTTTTGCACTCAGTGCTCATTGTTGCAATTTCCCATTAATAGAAAAAGAAAAGGCAGAAGTTTCTTTTTTTTCATTCAGCTTCATTTCCTTGTCTTCTGGAAACATCGCATCAACGTTTAGGCATTTATCTTCAAGAAACCTTCGTTAGAAAGTCTTCCATGTTTCGCCAAATAGATGATATATATTTTTGTTAATGACTACAGTTCCTTCTACAACTTAAGCACTAATAATTTTTAAGCAACAACGTTCAACATTCTTCAAAAAAGCTGGACATTTTCGTTTAATCCCTGAACAAAAAACTTGTATGCTTAGTGTAATTAATTTTCATGTTTTTACCCATAGATACCAACGGTTTTACGAAACATGTAAAAGTGTTTTACTTTTGGTCAGGTATTCCTGACAAGCTTGTTTGCAATCAGTCTCTTTTGAAGACATGCTGTTATATTTGAAAAGATATTTCTTTCCACAGAAATTCTTTTTGAATTCACCAATATGTATTGCAAATAAAACTCATGATTAGAAAACATCTCAGGGAAAATGAGAAAAACAAAAAAAATTCCACCAAAAAGGGCATTATTGGTTCTTTCGGTAACATGCAATTCATTGTGTTTAGAAAGCAATATTTAAATGATATCTTTCGTGTGCAATTCTTAACATTTCCATCATATTTTGCGTGACTGTTTATAATTTCACATTGTATCCCTCGAAGTAAACATAATGCTAAAGTGATCTCGGATGTTATACTATCTGTTTCAGTGCCTTAAAACAGTACTCAACTTACCATAAACCTCTACTAATAAAAATACTGTTTCAGTAAGAGTGACTCACTTAGATAGTGCTGAGAGAGAAAATATTTTAAACTATATTAGGCTACACTTATTATGGGATCTGTCCGATACGTGCTGCTGTGGTATATAAGTGCGTCAGGAATTCTGCCACTTTTGCCCATACCTGGCCGAATTACGTCAAGGGTTTCGATGCATTGAACCAACAAGTAAACATGTCTCTCACAAAGGAAAAGAAAGACTTCGCACGAAAATAAGTTGTTCTTTTTATGAGAAATTCTGGTTAAAATTCATAAGAATATCATCGCCTACTTTTCACTTACCTGTCAAGGCTTGGACTGCAACGGTTAAAATGTTCCCCGATAATAGTGAAATTAAAGAAAACAATTAACTTTATCTATCCGCCTTAGAAAATGTTCCATTCATGCTAATTACTTGAAGTTTTTTACATTATATCAGAACAACAATGCTTTTTAAGTATTTAAAGGTTCGAGATTTCTGTCTGACTGGCTTCGTAGCATTTTCTGTTGATCAGTTCCGTGTGGGCGAGATTTCAGTGCTAAATGCTTAATCACAGACAATTTATTAAAATCCTCCAAAATTTATAAGTGAACACTTAATACTCTTTTCACTTAAAATGAAAGTGGTTAACAGAGGTGCACATTTAAAAACATTCTATGAAAGAACGAATAAATTTAACAGAAGCGAAAACTGAAGTTTTGGATGATGAGGTATGAATTTGGATTTTTCTTTTTTTTTTTTCCTTTTTTCTGCTTAACGAAACATCAGAACTGTCTTAATGTCACGTTACAAGGTAAAGATAATGCTTTATTTGACATGCATGAAAGAGTAAAGGTCTTTCCCAGTCAGTACGGGGTCGAAGGCTGTTCACATCAACAGGAACCATTTTGCACTGTCCATGCTCTGAGGGCACATCCGAGGAAAGATCACATCATTCTTCTGTGCAATGAAAATCATTCATTGACTGTGACTTGAGTGTGAAATGAACTTGAAAACTCTTCCAAAGCTGAACTTTACATTCACTTTATCCGTTGTTCTCCAAATTGTGTACCGGAAAGCTTGTGACTTCCTTCAAATGACTCTCAAAATTTCTTGTGACACTGCATCAAAAGTAAAACCTTATCTGAAGAATTTCGTGACTTCAGATACAAGAAGAACTTAGAACTTTGTGGTCAATGAAATTTACAGATAGTCCGTTCTGCCATGAAAAAATTTTCTCCTGAAAGGCAGATTAACAAAAATCAACAAAGAAAATTTCCCCACTCCTCAACGAGCCATCTCGGATATCTCAGTTACTAAAGCTGCACCACGCCACATGTCAACTGCTACAAAATCTGCAGAGAACAGTGTTCTACTTATAAGTGGTAAGAAAATGTTAATATTCAAGTTTATAATAAATTATGATAATTTTATATAAAATTACAAAACTTTTGTTTCCATGTGAATGTCGGAAGTGTAAACTTTTAATGTGCTTTCTAATTCTACGATATTATCTGTTCAAATTCAAATAAAAGTATCTGAAAAGAAACAGTGGTTACATCCCGCGTGAGTGATGTATTGATTCACACTAGTGAATCAATACATCACTCACGTGAGTGATGTATTGATTCACACTCGTGAGTGATGTATTGATTCACACTAGTGTATGAATAAATATCTGTTCCTCTGGAGCAAAGCAGATACCACTTCTGTCTTTACATCAAACGATTTCGTTTAGCCCACGTGTTGTGACTCCGTGTCTGCAAGTCTGGTGAACATCATATACACTAAGGGATTGTTTTGCTAGCAAAATACCATAGACGATATCGCGCAATGTTGCACAAAATTCATATAGATGTTTTTAATCACTTTATCTTAACTGGATGAACTAGTTATAATTACCAAATGTCTTCTTTGAGACTTAAGTTTATGCTACAATCTATTTGTAAAATGTCCTCAACATTCGCTCACATTTAAATGGAGAGTATCTCATCATTTTGGCATACTTTTGCTATTGTAGCCATCGTAACAGCTCTTGCTTTACTACTTTACTAAAGTTATCAGAATGCACTGTCTACTCATAATATTTTCTCACGCAGCCTTTTCTCATTTAATATACAGTTACGGTTAACTTGTCCAGTTGGGTGCAGCAAAGATTCAAGCGTATACTTTTGTAATACTTTATTGCAGTACATATTTTGCCTTTTTTTCTACTAGGAAAGTTAGGTGTTATATCAACATCATATTTAAGTTTTGGGAAATATGTGAACATTAAAGAGTCGCTTAAAGTGGATTTAAGAAAACGATGATGTAAACGGCCCAATAAATCAGAGTATCAGCAACTTTCAGTTCTTGTACCAGTGCCTCTGATGATTGTTAATTAGCCACCCGTTGGTAGAGTTCATTATGGAGTGAGTATTTTGCTCTTAGCCTTGATGGTCCCTCGTTCAAACCCCATTAAATTGCCATAGTCGTTCTAAGGGCTATAACCCAAAACTTGGGAAGCGTGAAGCTCCAATAAAATATTAATTTATAGTTGTATTGCTCAGACCTGTCATGATTGGTTTAACCTTGCAGTCTTGTAGTGTTTTTGTCTTTAATTTTGTCGTACTTCTTCCATGCTTCAAAAGTTCTAGCATGAAACAACAATGAAGAAAAACTGCGCCATTGAACATTCTTCAGATAAGTCAGCATTTGCAGACTTCGGCGTTTAAAATCTACAGTAAATCCATGGAATTGTGCATTATGGATAGCAATAGTAATTTAAAATTTTGAGGCCTGCAGACCAAAAGGATTTGATTACTCTAAACTGAAACTTTACAAACATATCTGCGTAACAATAGAAACCAGATGTGCTTAGCTTTATCTGCATTTTTGGGTTTTGGTATTGATCTTCCAAAAATAAACTTTCCATGTCTTCTGTTTCTTTTTCAATGACCACAAGGAGCAAATCTGAGGGCTATATGCCTTTACCTGTCCCTTATTTGAAAACACTGCTTCCAGGGGAAGAACAGCTTCATCAGAAATGCGCACCACCCATGCTTATCCGGGATTCTAACCCATGCCCATCTTGGTAATTATCAGAATCCAGTTCCTCAGCACTTGGGCCACCTCCTTTTTTCTGTATTTAAGAGTAATGTTGTATTACTATACAGCTTCTATTTTGTTTACGGTCACAACACTATCATCCGAATCAAACAAAATTATTGCTTTTTGATACGAACCAAGAAAATACTTCGATACTTCATTATGTCAAAGCTAAAATCATTTGAGCCAATAATCGCAGGGATGTTGCAATGTAAAAGTAGATGTGTTACCTTTTATATTTGCGCATTAAAAGCCCTACAGTATATGTGGAAAAGAACAAGGCTATTGATTGCCTGGTAATCGTGTTATGACGTCACAAAAGTCTGGAAATGCGTTTCCCAGTGTTGACGCCCTAACAAAAGCCTCCTTTGCATCCTTTTAGAATTAAATTGAATTCCGCAGATGTACAGCTTGCTCATGGACAAAGTTCAAGGATTCGCGTCGCAGTTTCAGCTCTAATGTTTATTAGGTTTTTGAAGAGAACTCACTTTCCCGCGCATTTCGCGTGAAAGGCACTCATTTCGGCTTCCTTTTGTCAAATCCCACATTTGCGTGCACTCCGACTTTCTCGTGGGAGAGTGGAACGCGGAGAGCTCCTCTCCGAGGTCTGTGATACTCACGAGTTATTTCTAAATTTAATAAATATTTATAACCCCCGTGTTTAAGAACCGCTGTTGCTTGGATGCTTGTTGAAGACGCTGAGACTCCTCCCACCCCTTTTAGCAAAGTTCTTATGTATTCATGCGCCATCAAATGTATAATTCATTCTGTCGGCTGTAGTCAGAAAGGAAGGAACGTCCACCATCTTTCCGAAACAGCACGATATCTTTAAATAATAAAGTCTAGAAAGCATCGCCGCTTCCCTAAACATAAAATGCGATATGGTGAAAAATGCCAAGGCTAGGGCATAAAATATTTCGGCTGAATGAAAAAAAAAATGACATTTTCAAGATTCTGTTTGAGGAAAGGACCATATATGCAGACCCTTATAATATGTGAAGTTCGATGTTATTTTGTGTAGGTGCACTCCTAGCAAACATGTTCAGCTCGAAGAGTTTAAACAGAAAACTTAGAAGTTAGCAAGCAGATCGCCTCCGGTACAAAATATACATAACACTTTCATGATAAATTTTCGAATGTATATGCAAAAACCATTCATCTTTAAAAAATATTTTCTTCGAAAATTAAAGATGGTATAAAAAGTGAAATTGGCAATATCTCTCCAAAAAAACAAAAAACAGACAAGATACAGTTGTCTTAAAACTCCCGCACGTGCAGAGTGAGTTTTACCTGACATTGTTTTCACAGTACATTTTAAATTGTGTTTATCGGTGGACTATAGCAGTACATAATTCAAAATTTGCATTGTCCTATAAGACTCGTTTTTCGTATTTCATAATTGCTGTTTCCGTTCTTTACGTCGAGTTCATATACTGTATTATTTGGAAGATAAACTGTACAGTGACCTAGCATTAACAGAAAAATGTTAGATGCTCATGAAAGCGCGTTTTACTTTTCATATTCCTACATCAGTCGACCCAGTCTTGATGTACATTCACATTTATTATATATACATTTTTCGTATCCCACATGCTGTAACTATAGCTGAACCACTGCATATTTCTTTTTCGGAGATTAGCTATCACCATGAGCTAATCACCCGCTCTGAGCCGTCGTTCGTCTTTAATTTGAGACCACTGGTTCCAGGGAAAGGCGACAGGTTAGACAACGACAGAACCTCTGCGTCATGCGGACTTGAAACCGGGCCCATCTGGGAGAAATGGTCAGAAGCCAATTTATCAGATTACTCGGGCACTCGGACAGTGTACAGAATTGTAAGACTAACTCCTGGAATTTTAGATTAGGTTACACCCCAGATGTCACCAAAATTTCTATTGGTGTTGCGACTTTTGCTTCCCATTTCGATAGTGCACTCGTAATGCAGCCATGGCAGCAAACAATTCAAGATGTAAAGCATCTATTCATTTATCTAAATTAATTTCATGTTGAAATTCATTAAAGCTATTTTAAACTTTTTCTACTTAACACTGCATACGTACTGTTCAGCAGTAGACAGAATTTTATGGCGTAAAAGCCTAAAAAAGACTAAGATTGCCAGTATGCATGCATAATATTAAAATATTATGAGCTTTACTGCGAGTTCTTTCAACACGGTACCAGTTTCTATTAGCAGACCCATAAAGATCTCGCGGGCATCAGAGTGGTTAAAATCAATTAAATGTTTGGACCCTTATACCCGGTAAATTGTGGACTGATAGATGCATATGACGTTCACGAAAGGTACTGTGTTTGTCAACACATATAATAAAGCATGATGTCCAAAGATAATGTATGAGAAGGTAGATAATCTCTTTTTTTGTAAACAAAGTATTCAAGTTAAAATGTTTACATTTCTTTTCCTTGAAAGTTGTACAGTGGCCTAGCATTAACTGTTTTTTTCCTTGAAAGTTGTACAGTGACCTAGCATTAACTGCACTGCGCGACCGGGGCGGCGCAGTGTTCTAAGCGATGGCTTCTGATCATTCGTCTGAACTAGGTCCAGGTTCGGATCCCGGTGAGGCATGGATGTTATGTTTGTCTTACGGCAATGGCTTTCTCCCTTCCCTGGAACCAGTGACCCTAAATGAGGGCCGGGCGACTGCTTATAACCTATTGATCTGCTCACGGTGGTCGTTATACCCCCCATTTGCTAATACTCTGTCGTCGATAGCATGGAAACACGTTTGAAGCTTAATTTATTTCGTTCTCAGTTACATAAGACATTACAGGAAATAAGGTAAAAAAAATGACAGTTCACCTCATGTAGCCCCCTTTCCTCAACATGTTATCAGCCGGAGTTATAACACGTTCACCAGTGGGTCCTCAACCTTCTTGGGTGTTTAATGTATTTGAAACCCCAAAATCATGTTCGAAGGAAGAGTTCTAAGTATGAAGGAGACCTTTTCGCTGCCCGAAAAATACATACTATAAATAATTTTAGTCAAGAAAAGAAGAAAACAAAAAATAGGAAGATATAACATGGAACATTTTGCCGGTGGTGAGGTTCGAATCCACGTCTTGCTATTCCGGAGCGGCTGTTCTCCCAACTGAGCTACCGCCGACTGGCTGCTTCTTTGTCGATTCAACTCATGCACCAACTCCGTAGTAAGTCATCTACACCCCCTTCAGAAAGGCTGGGGGCACGAAATTGCAGGTTTCGGCTCAGCCCACAACTATGCTCGGAGTACCATCTCATAGGAGAACTATTTTTTTTTTCAAATACGTGCACTGTGTCTAAGGATAATCACGTAACTTTTTCAAACCTAACGGCCAGGGGTGTCCCTTTCGCTTAGGCGACAATATAACATATAACCTTTTGCCGGCGATGTTATCGAAACTACGTCCTCTTACTCAGGAGCGGCTGTTTTCGAAGCTGAACTACGCCAGTTGGCTTATCGCTGCTTCAGTGTTAATTTGACTAAAGCTTTGCCTCAGTAGAATGCCATTTATGCAATGTCACGTAGTGCATTATTAAGACTAAGAAAACAGTAAGAGGAGCACTCAGGAAAAAGAAAAGAATGCTCAACCCCAATAAGCTAAGACTCAGAGCGCTTGCGAAATGGAACACTTAATTCAATTATCAAATTTTGGCTTTTCCCCCAAAAAAGCCCACGATTATCTTAAACGGTTGTCGATTCCTCTTTTATCACTAGCAGTAACGCTAGAAATCTACATCAACACAGTGACGCCTATTTTCTAAAAGTCAAAAGAAATGTGAAACAATTGGAAAGGAAAGACCTGCGTGTAGTTTATCCAAATATCCATTATGATTCTTAAAGTTCATGTGAAGACAAATAAAATATTCGGATGCATACGTGTCCATTGATCACAGAAGATTCACCCAAATCGGAGCAGAGAACAATATGCCTATTTCTTGTCTCAAATAGAAGCTCAAATGTGTGGTTGTGAGGACAGACGGAGGGCAACATCCGACACAATGATTTATCATATACGTACCTTCCGAAGAAATCTTTACATCGATGTAGTTCTCTTGAGTGCAGGGTTATACTCTTGCTTGTTAGGATTACTTCAAACACCTGTATGTGGGTCTCTTTGGGCGTGAAGTTTGATTTTCCTCAACTGATCCACATAAGCGCCCGTTCCAGATGAAATAAATATAAATCCGTCTAAGCGCCTCTTCCAGTTGGTAAATTCCTGGATATCGTATGAATCTGAGCTAACGAACGTTAATGTGCTATATTCCCGTTCTGGTGATTTGAATCTTTCAAAAAGAGTGGAAGTTTCTTGTGAGAAATGTATTCAAAAGGGAGACGAATAAATTTTCCCGAAGTATTTTCCTCATATTCAGGCATATAATTTGCACAAAATAATTGAAAAGGCATTTAGTATGATAATATCTTTCATGCGGGATCTTCAAGTCTCGTGTTGTAAGTACAGCTTTGGTTCTAGTCTATCAGTGAATAATTCTCCAAGGGTATATTTTAATGCTAGGGTGATTCGAAAGTCTGTGAAAGTTAATGTACACTTGAGAAATGATAACTGCAATAAAACTGTCAATCCTTACTCCGCGTAAACAAACCAGTACTTTCAGTAGTTTGCAGCTACCTGTCGGCAAATTGTTCTACAGAAAGCTTCGTCTTTGGATGCGAAGAACTCCCGACATATGTGTTCGACATTCTACGATGTCCTGAATCTTCTGCCTCAAACAAAAAATATGCCATGGTGCGAAAGATCTCGTTGGAAGGAGCTAGGTGTGAATTATACGCTGGGAGGCATGGATGTTGCGCGCGTTTTGTCTTACAGTACTAGGTCTCTCCCTTCCCTGGAACCAGTGGCTCTAAATTAGATACGGTGACTGCTGATAGCCCATCGAGTTGATCACGGTGGTCGTTAAACTCCCAAACAAACGAAATTATACGCTGGGTGAGGGAGCAAGACAATTACCAATTGACTAAATTTTTGTTTGGTTGTAACCGTGGGGTGATTTTTGCAGGTACCTTGCTAGAAAAATAGCTGATATCTGTTTAACAATTTTTGATAGTGTTACAACATAGTAGAGTTGTGATGAGTAGAAATGGTCACTGACATCACGTCCAGAACAAGTTCTTTTTGTTTGAAGTCCGCCACACCCTTTTTTTCGGAACTACCTCGTTTCTTTCCTATTGAAAGAACAATAATAGCACTCATGAACAGAACACAGTATCGCGTCTTATTTATAACGTTTCATGACATTCACACCCGCCATTGTTAACCTACTGTTTTCTTCGATTAGCATAAAGACTCCCTGGTCATGATATTTTGATATTTTGGGCATGATATATGAGATGGTACTCCGTTATAATTGATTTGTGTGAATGTTGAGGATGTTTCATACCTTTAATGCTCATAAAACTCTTGCCCCCTTAGGATTTATCAGATGATATTAAAATTCCATTCCAATTTTTATGTCGCCTAATATTATTATATGGAACATTTTCTTGTCTGTCAGTGGTTTGAACAATTCCGCTAACTTGTTGTATCGCATGTGGATTTCAGCAATTGTTAAATTTTCCTAAAATAATTGAGATTCCTTTCTTTGAGTTGTACTGTACTTTTAACCTGAACAACGTTTAAAACAATGTAAGATTTCGACCAACGCTGTACTGTTCTCATAGGTGGAGTAGGACACCCAAATAAATTAAAAAACTTTTCATAGCTGTGTAAATGGACAAGTTCATTGTGACGTGCCTGTCCCGCATGACGCACATGAGATAAAAGTAGGTAGCAGTGAGAGCACATGTCCGTGTAGCTCAGTTGGGAGAGCGACTTACTCCGGGGTGAGGGGACCCGGTTTCGATGCCCGGCGTGGCCGAACTTCCAGGATGACCCAGCTGTTAGATTTCTCGCAATGGTGTGATGTTCTTTCCACACCGCGAGACAGGAAAAATGAGAATCCCTTCTTCAGTGCTTTGAAAAAATAAATCACAGTGATGTTACCTTCCACACTCCAAATTGTCTGGGATTTCTCAAATGCACGTTCTTCATAGGATGACTGCCTGCAGCGACACATGGTCCTGACTGACCCGTGGGTCATGCCCCTGCCCTATTTTAGGGGAGGGGGAGATGTGACGTGCCTTCCCACAGGACGCACATGAGACAGTGGCAGATAGCAGTGAGAGCATATGTCCGCGTAGCTCAGTTGGGTTAGTGACTTACTCAGGAGTGAGGTTACCCGGACTCGATGACCGACTTGGACAAACTTGTACGTTATATCATCTTATTTGAAATGGAATTCTCACTGATCCTCGCTGATCATTCTACCACGGCGTCTATCTGAACATTGTGCAAATATACACTGAAGTGCTAGAAAAACTGGTACAGACGAGCTTGTGCAAAATACATAGTAACGTCACCTATGCGCCTACTCGGTTGCGTCCGGCAGTGCGTATATAAAGCGATAAACATCCTTTCCAGATGTCAGAGCTGTTTTCGGCATGAGAATGACAAGTAATAACGATTTAAGCGTTTTTCAACGCGGTGTCATCGTTGGCCCTCGTGAGATGGGCCATAATACTTCGGAGGTGGAAACGAAGTTTGGATTTTCAACGACGACCATTGCAAGGGTGTACCGTGACTACGCGAATTCCGGCAAAACCTCCAACCTACGATGCCAGAGTGGCCGTAAAATGACATTGGGTGAACGTGACCGTCGTCAGCCGTCAAGAATCGTTTCACGCGATAGGCGTGCAACACTTTCGCAGGTATCATCGGAATTCAATGCTGGAGCCTAAACAAGCATCAGCGTCAGGACTGTGCAACCTACCCTGCGCGATATGGGTTCTGGGAGCCAACGCCCAACTCGAGTCTCTTTGATGGGTGCACGACACAGAGCTATGTGCCTCGCTTGGGCACGGCAACACCGCCACTGGGCACATGATGACTTGAAACAAGGAGCCTGGTCTGACGAGTCGCATTTCCCACTGTATCGGGCTGATGGAAGAATTCGTGTGTGGCGCAAACCCCGTGAAGCCATGGATCCCGCCTGTCAACAGGGAAATGTACCAGATGGTGGGGGGTCCATAATGGTATGGAGTGTGTTTAGCTGGAATTCACTGGGACCCCTGGTACGTCTACGAACGTCTGTGACCGGCTAACGCTATGTTCGCATCCTTTCTGACGAGGTACACCCGTTCATGTCCTGCATTCATGCTGATGGGTTGGGCCTGTTCCAACAGGACAATGCACCTCCGCAGAAGTGTCGGGACGCCACATTATGGTTAGAGGAGCATTCATCTGAGTTCGGGGTGTTGACATTTCCACCTAGGTACCCATATCTGAACGTGATGGGATGCCATGCAACGCGCTATCGAACACAGGAATCCGAGACCTTGGAATACACCCGAATTGTTGAACGCTCTGCAGGAAGTATGGTGTGCATTCCCTACAGCATATTTCCGGAAGCTAGTGGAGTCCATGCCCCGTCGTATTTCTGCAGTCCTGCGCTCCCGTGGGAGACCAACCAAGTATTAGACTGGTGTACCAGTTTTTCTGGCACTTCAGTGTATATTGTAATGGTTCATATTGCCAATAAACAGTACTCTTTGTGCAACTTTCGGCGGTTTCTTACGACACTAGAAAAACTGCTATTTTGTCTTTACATATGGATGATACTTCACCAAAAAGTTTACCAAACAAGTTTATCAAAAATTTGTAATTTCTGATGTGGTTATAGCAGGTGTTCTAATTATACCATGCTGTTTATGTTTGTGTAAAGAACAGCTGTTCCGCTCTGGCGCTGTACATAATAAATTCAGGGATTTATGAGAAAATCTCCCTTTAACACTTTTAACGGCTGGTGCCTAAATTTTTCTGCGCTCCCCAAACAGAAATGTTCACACAGAGGTAGCGTTTTACGAAAGCAACGCCGAAACATTTCCTTTTCCCCTCTCATCTCAGCAGCACCCGTGATAAATGCTCACTTCTCGTCTTTTTTTCCTCTACTCTACTCCATGACTAAAGGCATGATACAGAAGGGCATGCCGTCCTGACACGGATATTATGCCACTGAATAGAAACAAGTGATTCAAACATCTTTTGTTTTTTTAGGTTCTGTGCTCTTGTTATTGCACTTTTAGGAAGCGATCAGTCACAAAATATAAAGTGTCAGCCACCTCCCAAACTGACAACTTGAGGTAACAACACAACGGGGAAAGAAATGATGTGCAGGTTCACTCATCCCAGCCGCGTCCGACGTACTTCTCAGACAGCGAATATATTCGTTCGAGCTGATTATGGCCTTGCGTTAACACCAAGATAACTTGTTCCAGACGGCTAAAGGGTTAATAAAGGTACCATGTAGCCTAAAACTGCATTAAAGCATAGCATTACATCCCGAACGTTGATTTATCAGCATCGGATAAAAATGAGCTGAAACGTTGGCACTGCTGTTAGAACGCACATGACAACACTTACATTCAGTATACGTTTCATTAAAAGACTAATTCTTAACTCCCTTGAAAATGCAGTGTTTTGCTCAACGTGTGGTATCATACGCAATCTCAGGAGCATTGTTTATGCCAGTCGGTTCAAAAATCTTATCGTGACATAGTGAGTATTGTTTTAAATATCTTTCGTTCACATAAAAATTCTAGTGACAGCTACTAGTGCACGAAAAAAACAAAACAAAGAAGTTAACCAAATGTGTAACGCCAGTTGTTTTGAAAGAAGCATGACTCAGTTAACATATTGAGATATCCTGGTTGCCAATAAGAATGGCTTCAGAGTATTGATTATCAAACAGTTATCAAATATATTCTAAAGTACTGTTAAGGGTCGCAAAATACGCGCACCTGCCACGGAATTAGAAACCTTTGTGCAGATGTACGTAAACCTCATTTACGCAGCGTATATGTAACATACGTACTCACATGCGTCACCAGAAACTATTTAAGACTGTGACACGCCAGTAGTGATCACCATGTGAAAAACAAAGGATCTCTCAGAATTCGGTAAAAGGCTTATTATGGGTGCCCATCCGGCTGGAGCGACGATTTTGAAAACAGCAGAGCTGACTGATTTCTCAAAGGGCGAGCTATTCTGGGTTTTTAATCAGTGGAAAAAGAGAGCACATGCCTGTCTAAGAGGCGTAACTGTGGCGCGACGACAATCTGCCAAGAACGAGATTGCCGAAATCTGAAAAAGCTTCTACGTAGAAACAGGACTTTCTGTGTGCAACAACTGAGCGAAGCATTTAATGAAGTCTGTTTCCTGCCCATAGGTCAGAAAACTGTGGGTAGGAAATTGAAGAGGATCGGTATTGGCAGTCGCATGGCTGTACAGAAACCACTGGTTTCTGGGAAGAACCGGAAAGTTCGTCTACAGTGGTGTCAGGAACACCGTAAATGGACACTGGAAAAAAGTCATGATCTGAAGAGTCCTATTCGGAAACCACTGATTTCTGCAATTAACCGGAAAGTTCGTCGACAGTTGTGTCAGGAACGCCATGACTGGACACTGGCTGACTGGAAGAAAGTGCTGTAGCCCGACGGGTCGCGGTACACCGTGTTCTGTGCCGACGGTAAGCTTGAGTTTAGTGATTATCCTATGAAAGAGGATGGACCAAGCTTGCCTTTTAAATACAACTCAAGGTTTTGGAGGTAGTGTCATGGTGGTGCACGTTTTGTTGGAGCTGAGCGGGTCTCCTGTTATTGCTGGAAAGTCAGGTGTCTCCAGGAATTTTCTGAACATTGTTGTGAACTCAGTTTATCGCACAACTTTGACTTTTTATCCAGAAGGTCACGGCTGTTTCACGGACGACAATACATCGTCCAGCAGTTGTTCGGCGAGCATGCAGTGACTTTCACCTTTTTCTCTGACAGTGACTTTCACCATCGAAACCCATTTTGAATGTATGGGACATGTTAGAAAAAACAGAACTGGGAGCAAAGTCCTCTTCCATCAAATATGAGCCAGTTAAAGGACTGCCTGGTGTAATAATGGTATACTCGAAACTTAGATGCACTCCAAACACCTTGCAGAATCTATCCTAAATCGCATATGTGCTTTACTTCAGGAAAAAGGAGGACCAACTCAGTTGTGAATAAAACTTTTTAATTCAGTGGCAGGTAGGTGTTCTCTGCTTGCTAGCTGGATGACATACTTTGTTAGGGTGGCGGCGTCTTTGGGTGCCAAGCTTCCGAGACAGACAGAACATCTTAAGTAGTTGAGGTCGATTATGAGTAACAAAGGGAGATCCACTGCAGTCCAAAAGATCTAGCCCTGTAACACCAAATTCAATGTAACAAACTCAAAATGTCAGAGCGTCCAACTGATATCCACGTGCACCCGACACATACAGTGTTTCCAACTTTTGAAATGAACCTATGACTAAAAAGTAAAAAACAAAATTGCAAGCCGCATTACACATCCGACGATCTTCTCCTTGTGCTCAAGCAAGAGGCGATTCCCTACGCTTCCTTCAGAAGCATATAAAAGCCAAATGTAAATTTGTCATTAACTTTTATTTCTTCTTTATTTGTTTGTTAATTATTGCTCACTGATTTTAAATAAATAATAACAGTCCAAGCTTAGTAAAGGTTTAGAATATGTTTTTGACTTAAACCAAGAACTTATTTGAGATTTTTGGGTGGCTTCATATGCATTTTGAGGTACTTCAACACTCAGTTTTACTTGCTTCTTCTTACAGGTCGGAGAATAAGAAGCAGGTGCTAGCTGTATATCGGCATTTTCTTGTGTTCATACTGTTAAAGGCCGCCCCGGTGGCGCAGTGGTCTAAGGCGCTGGCCTCTGATCATTCGTCCGTAAGGGGTCCAGGTTCGAATCCCGGTGAGGCATGGATGTTGTGTTTGTCTTACGGCACTGGCTCTCTCCCTTCCCTGGAACCAGTGACCCTAAATTAGGGACGGGCGACTGCTTATAGCCCATTGAGTTGCTCACGGTGGTCGTTAAACCTCCAATCAAAAAAAAATAATATTAATACTGTTTAAGTTGTTCAGTCAAGACAAGACTTTTACTGCTTGTTAAAGAGGGATTCTGACTCAGAAAAATAATTTTTTCTCCACTTTCACGGTAAACTAATCTACTCATTGGAAAGACACTGCAATTTAAGATCGCAAGAATTTTTCAGGAAATTACTTACGCATGAAATATGAATTTTACTGTAGGTAAACTTCATATTTTATACATAACCTTTCGGGTTGGAAGACTTCAGTGACTTCATTTGTTTGTTGATGGAGATAACAGGCTTGGCTATGTCTGGGACACCTAGACAAATTGGAAGTCCATGCAAATAAAGATTCTACAGTGTAAATGAAGTGTGTTAATACAAAAGCTTCCCTTAACGTTTTCATGGTTTTTCTGCTTAGGGATAAAAATGTGGTTATTATATTCTTAGAGAGAACGTAAGTCTTGATCTTTTGCCAATACTGGACGAACTCCACCAATGATATGTAAATTTGAGTCAGCAGTTTTATTAATTAATCTGTTGTCCGGAATTTATGTGCAAATTAATCAGCAGTCTCGTTATTTTCATGACATGTTATTTGTAGCCGTGATCACATATAATGAGTTCTCCAACCCTAAAATAGGCCGCCCCGGTGGCGCAGTGGTCTAAGCGATGGCCTCTGATCGTTCGTCTGAAAGGGGTCCGGGTTCGAATCCCGGTGATACATGGATGTTGTGTTAGTCTTACGGCACTGGCTCTCTCCGTTCCCTGGAACCAGTAACCCTACATTAGGGGCGAGCGACTGCTTATAGCCCATTGAGTTGCTCACGGTGGTCGTTAAACCTCCAATAAAAAAAAAAAAAAAAAAGGTAGAGTAACAGACAGTAATGTCAAAATCCACTGATAGGTCGTGACTCTCAGGTCTTCGCACAGAATTGTATAAAATGACAGCAATAATCGGTAACATATAAATTAACAAGCTTTATCTCAACATTAAACGTGTACTCGCAAACATTACACCGCCAGCCCGTACATACATCTCGAAAACTCTAAAATCTGCTATTTTTTCATCTGCTCTTAATAGTATCTGCGTAATCAATCTCTACCATCTGCGCATTCAGTGTTTCCATTTATCGTCTTGTGACCCACTATGAGCCTGACCAAATAGAGCAAGTTCTTCGAGAAATTAATGCGCCTTAAAGTGAGAAAACATTTAACCAAGAAGTAATTGAATTTACGTTAGGAAGCAGAAACTCAAGGGGAAGGTTATTCAGTAGTATACGTTACTCATCTCAATCGTACACATCCTGACCTGTGAATTAGTCATGGTGTACCAACCGAATTACCTGAACGCTCTCCAAACTTGAATCAACTGTATTTTTTTCCTAATACACAAGCTCTACGTGAATGATCGTTGATTGTCAAAATAATGCCCAACACTGTGCAACTTTCCGAACCTGCTCGACAATCGCTGAAAATGCGCTCTGAGTCTTGTAATGCTTCATAAGAAGGGCATTTCGAAAACTTGCTGCGATGAATACTTACATAAAGTCCTCATCGATCGCTCAGTGTGCTGATAATTGAAATGAAAAGTAATTATATTCATAGGCTTCCATGCTTGCATTTTCAAATTGTGCTATGGCTCTGAAGCTTAGAGTTCTCGGAGCAATGCACATTGGAACTTCTTTCGCCACTATGCACCATAGAACTCGTCCTCAAAGCCTGATTCGGCCGTTGGGTAGTATGTTCAGCATCTCACACATCTCTTAAACTCTAGATATCTTTTGTTAGTTTACTGTGTGTTTTGAAAAATCTCTAGATTTGCGCAAACCTAAATAAAGATCTAGTACCTCATGAACACTTAGTTACAAACGCTGGATTCTAAAATTACTGCCGATCTGAGTGCCGGCCACATTCTTCAAGACAGTTAGCTAAAGACTGTGTGGCGACCGACAAAATTCTGTAATGGTAAATGACGAAGCATCTGAATAACATGAAACGGTATAAATAACACATCATACTGAGTTCTGTTACTCAGTGTAATTCTTGTTCTTCAGGTGGGAAAGGCAGCAGACTTAAGCGATTTTGACAAAGGCCAAATTGAAATGGCCAGACGACTGAATCAGAACATTTCCAAGACGGCAAGGCTTGCGGGCCGCTCGCCGTCAATCGTGGTTACCACCTTCAAAAAGTTTTCCCAGGAGGGAAAAGCCACTAACCATCTGCAATGTGCGTGCCGACCACGCTTCATCGATGCTAATAGATGTCAGCGAAGGTTATCCCGTATGGTATGAGCTGACAGAAAGTATACCGTGGCGCAGCTTGTCGGTAAATTGAATGCTGGTGAGGAGAGTAATTTGCCACAACTCACAGTACATTAAACCCTTCTACAAATTGGGCTACGTAGCCACAGGGCGGTCCGAGTGCCCATGCTAACTTTTTGGTTCACCGTCCAAAGCGCCTTCAATGGGCTCGCGAGCATCAAAACTGGGCTTTGAATGACTGGAAGCAGGTATTCTGGTCAGACGAGTCTTGTTCCCTGTTGCTCCATGTGGACGACCGGTTCCGCGTGCATCGTTTACCTGCGGACGTTTTAGCACCAGGATGCACCGTAAGACGAAAACAAGCCGGTAGGGGAAGTGTAAAGCTTTAGGCAATCAATGCCTTGAAACACTGGTGGGTCCAGTCATTCATGTGCAGGAAATGATTACGTCTACCACCTACCTAAACATCATTGCAGACAAGGTACATCTTTTCGTGGCGCAATGGTATTCATCTCTGATAGTGCCTTCTTTCACACGGATAATGCTCCGTGCCTCAATGCTCGTTTTTATTTTATTTTTTTATTTTTTTTTTATTTTTTTTTTCGAGAATGGTTCGCAGAACATGAAGACTTCCAGGTATTGCCCTGGCTTCCAAGTTCTCCAGACATCAACCCAATTGAACTTCTGTGGTTTGTGTTGGAACAGAAAATCTTATCTTCCTCAGCGATCGAGCGATTTCACCAATAAATATCCCTTTTCGATTTCCGCTTCTAAGGTGTTAGAGGTTTTTTCATGTTTGAGTCAATCAGAATAAAAAGAAAGAGAAATGTAAGTTTCTGTTTATTGAAGACAAGATCTTATTTCATTTTTGCATGAAACATGCCCATGGAATATTAAAGTAGCAATTTTCATGAATTGGTTCAAGTGAGAATATTCAGTTTGTCATGGATTTTAACTGCGTAACAAAAGTATATTTTAAAATCATCAAATTATTCTGGACTAAGTGTAGAGTGTTACGCACTATTAAGTCGTCTTGCCAAATCACTTAACATTACATAGCACTTTTTCTTTTTACTTTTGTTAGTACCAAGGTAAACGAGTAATAGCTTTTAACTTTCTATCTGCAAAATTAATCAGAAACACCACAGTGAACGAAACTTCTTATAAAAAAGAATCAGTTTGCTTTACTTTATGGTTATGCTCAGAAAAATTCGAAGTAGCATTTGTTGGGGAATTCAATGTAGTACAATAAAGAGTGAATATAAATTTTAAAACTACCTTAGCGTGCTGGACAAACTGGAGATTTCTACAGTAGATTAAATCATTAAGGATCTCTATACGTGCAGCAGAAAAATACAACCCTCTGATTTGCTTTTTTTATTGCATGATAGGTCACGAATTGGTTAGCGCTTTAAAGAAAGTATTTTTTCCATGACTTTAACGCTCTTATTTTGTTATTGGATGAGTTCCAAACAGTCGTAAGCAACGTAACTGTTTTTCTTAGTTCCCCAAAAGAAACAGCTTCATGTTTTTACTGATAAAATTAACTCATGATAGTTACTCCCAATAGCAAATAATTAAAATTGCCAAATAAATTACTTTTGAAGAAAAGCGGACTGGATGGCCTTTTACGCTTTGTAATTATTTACTGGGCATAAAAAAGTAACTGGAAAAGTGCATCTCCATAGGATTTTAATTTGTATTCCGTTTCCCTCTTTTATGTAGATTTCTGTTCATTTTGCGTCTTTTCCCTTTATAATCGAAAAAAAATCAACCAGGAGATCTTCCCATTGCAAGCAGTTTCTCCACGAAAAAATCTTATTTACTCTAGGAATTGTTTTTTCTTACTCCTTGGTTCGTATCGGTGTCCTCAATTACTACCCAACAATTCATTTCCTGTGCTTTCAAGTATTGTCACTGGCCCATCGATAATGAAACTTTCTTATTGACTATGTCCTTCAATAGATCTTTAATTATGTTTTTTCCTTATAGTCGAGACATTTTTTCTTTCAGAATACCATCTTTCATTAGGCTTGCCAGGGTCCATGCTCGTGAGATGATGATTTATCTATCTTGCAGTGCAAATTCTGTCTGCAGCGTGGTGCTTTTTGTGTTACAAGTACGACTCATTTGTTCATTTCATTGTCTGCTTCCCATTATTTTATTTTGCTTGTCGTTTTGGGATTTCCGAAAGGGCAGCTTTTCATTTTTTCTCTTCCTTTTTAAAGGAACACTCTTCATACTCTTGGGTAATTGCATACGAATTTTATAATTTGAGCTAATTTTGGTCTTTCACGATAGAAAAAAGAAAGCCATCACCGAAAAAAATTAAACGTATGGAGCTACGTAACATATTTCATACATGTGTTCGTTTCAATGGCGCAGACACTCAGGATATATAATTGCGATTTCCTGAATTCAAATCTTTTGACAGTCAGCGCAGTTTTCTTATCCTTGGCTTTTCTAGAGTTGTGTCTGTGCGTTTAACATGACAAACACTTCTGCTTATCTTATGGAATAACTTATTTCCCTCTTGTAATTTATTTTAAGGAAGTATTATTTTTTGTTTAAATTGGTGTTTTATCGATCAAGTTTTTTTTATCGTTTCTGATAGTTAGACTATTATGTAGCGCTTAGATTGATACCATTCTGTAGTCTTGCAGATGACAAGTTTTGCCGAAACAAACGTTTCTGAAATATTAATATATGAATTCTTACAGTTTTTAGATTTTGTATTTATCTTTGGAATTTTCTTCGTTATTCATTCCGTACTTGATTTATTTTCCAGAGATATCTCCTTCTTGAAGCTGCTCTCGCATTCTTGCTCCATTTATGTTTGTTCCACACAGAATTCCTAAAGATACAGTCCCTCGTTTTTCTGTTTGGAGAATTGTGCTCCTATCGCAGAAACTGATTCTATGTCTAACTTATTTGTCTTTGTGATTAATCTTTCTGGCCGCGCATAACAGTTGCAGAATGAAATTTGACGAGACAATCAATCTCCTGAATCAGTCTTTTAAATCTTCTTGACACTCCCAAAACCAGTTCCCTCTAGTTATTGTTCCAGTCCTACAGAGTGCTATCATCAGGGTAAATGCGCCTGGAGTAGTGTTATTTTATTTTGTGTGTCTTATCGTAGGGAGCAGAATTGCGTTCTCCACCTCAGTGTAGAAATAACAAGCTTCACGGTCTCACTGTCTCACGCTCGAGAAAGTTACAGAAGAATATTGGGAAGTACTGTAGAGATGGTATAGGAATTAAACCTAAGGTCGAAAAATGCTCAACTTTTATGGAAATTGGTTTTATATTTATATGTATCTTACTTCCTGAAATGCGATTGAGAATCCTTTTACTACATTCGTGCAGTCAGTGTACCTTCACTACTAAAACTACCCTCCTTCTATGAACCCTCCGTTGACATTACCGTTCGAAACCTGATAAATGTAATTTAATAATAATAAAATATTTTGCTTTACCTTAGAAGACAAACTTTGGAAGTGTCGGTTACTCTTAACATATTTACACAATTATAGAGCAAAAACAAGGACCTACATATAAATATGTATATACTGCATATCATCATCATCATTCTCAACCATTATCAATCCACTGATGGATGAAGATCTCCCAGAGTTTCTCCCACAACTGTCTGTCTTGAGCCTGTCTCCTCCAAGTTACTCCGGTATGCTTTTGAAATCCATCCATTCGTCTCCCGTGTGGTCTTCTTCTGGGTCTTTTTCTGTCCCATGGAATCCAGCCTAAAATTTCCGTTGTCCATCGGGGATCCATTTTTCTGGCAACATGTCCAGGCCATTGCGATTTTGGGTATTTTACCCCGGTCATGATGTGTTCTACTCTTGTCGTTTTAATTATCCACGAGTTCCTTTTTATATCCTTCCAGGTTGCACCAAACATGCATCTCTCCATGCTTCTTTTAGTTTTCTGCAGCTTTTGTATGTCTTATTTAGTTAAGGGTAGTGTCTCTGCTCCATATGTAAGAACTGGAAGGATGCATTGATGAAACACTTTTCTTTTTAAGACATAATGGAATATTGCTTTACGAAATTGCACCGTTTCTTCCAAAAGCTCTCTAGCCAAGTTTTATATGCCGATTAATTTCCTCGTCAATGTGGCCCTCGCTGGATATTTGCTGTCCAAACTAAATGTAGGTATTGGTTATTTCCGATTTTTCCCCATCAATTGATAAATCTTCATTTCTTTTAAAAGCATTGTACATCAGTTTTGTCTTCTGAAAGTTCATTTTTAATCCCATTTCTTTACTCTTGTCAGCCAGTTCCTGGATCATACTCTGCAGCTCTGAAGGTGTAGTTGCAAAAATGATTACGTCATCAGCAAAACAAAGATGGGTTAAACGATCTCCATTAATCTTTATTCCCTTGTTTTCCCAGTTCAATGATTGAAAGATACTTTGCAATGTGGCATTCAGGATTTTGGGATATATGGTGTCACCTTGTCTCGCTCCCTTTCCAATTGTTATTGGTGCTGTATCCTCTAATAGCCGAACATTTGCACTTGCATTTTCATAGATGTTATTAATAATGTTAATGTAAGCATTTTCAATGACCTCAGTATTTCAAAGTCATTGTAGCTGCTGATGGTTTCACCGAATCAAAGACCTTTTCGTAATCGGTAAAAGCCATGCATAATGTATGTTAATATTCTCTCGTTCTTTCAATTAGTTCTCTCAGTACATGAGTATCCTCTATGGTGCTGTAGCCACTCCTGAATCCAGCTTGTTCTCTTGGTTGAGTCATGTCCAGTGTTATCTTCAGGCAATGTGAAAGAACCGTAATGTACATTTTATAAATCACTGAAAGGAGGCTGAAAGGCCTGTAGTTCCTGAGATCCTTAATGTCACTTTTTATGTATCAGGATCATTGTAGAATTGTTCGAATCATCAGGAATCTTTCTTTCATTGAGACATCTAGTGAAAATTTGGACAAGTGTAGTTTCTATTTCTCCGCTTGCTTCCTGTACAATGTCCACGGTAATTCTATCTTCTCCTGGAGCTCTTTCCGGTTTCATGTTCTTAATTGCATGAGCAACTTTTGCCGGAAAGAACAGGAGGAACGTTGGTGCTGGTACCTTTTTTAATGACTGGAAGATGTGTATCATCTGTTTCATATAGTTTTGTGCAGAAATCTTTCACTCTTGTCACAATTTCACCTCTAATTTTGGTTACAGAAACATTGTCTTTTCTCAGCGGCATAATCTATTTTTTACCTTACTGAGATGTCCCTTTGCTTTTTTCAGGCTTTGATTATTTTCAATTACTTTTATCACTGGTTCGCAATTGAATTTCTTTATGTCTTCGGTGATATTTTTCCGAATTGTTTTGCATAACTCTATATATTCTACTTTGGAAGTTAATTTTTTTTTATTTTTTCTCATCTGCCTTCTGTTTTGCATTAGCATTTTTGTTTTTCATGATATTTTCTTTATATGCTACTCGTTCTTAGTACCACCTATTTTTGTTGCTGTTTCCATAAGGGCCTTGGTTAGGTTCCTGTGAACTTTAGAGATGTCCACTTCTTCTGATATAGATCTATAGCAGAGAAACGGTTCTTCAGTTCCAACTTAAAGGTTGGCGCAGTGGTCTAAGCAATGGCTTATGACCATTCGTCCTAGAAGAGTCCGGGTTCGAATACCGGTGAGGCATGGATGCTGCGTTTGTCTTACTGTACTGGTTCTCTCCCTTTCCTGGAGCCAGTGACCCTAAATTAGGGACGGGCGACTGCTTATAGTCCATTGAGTTGCTCACGGTGGTCGTTAAACCTTCAATCAAAAAAAAAAACTTGAATGTATTATGTGGATTTTTAAAGTTGGTCATGGCAATACATTTCGTTTGATTTATGAGCTTACCGTGTTCCAGTTTAGTGTTGAGGTGCATATTAACATCTCACCATTTTATGGTCACTACCTGTGTTGAATTTGTTTAGAACACTGCAGTCTTTGATGATAAATTTCTTGTTACACATAATAAAATCAATTTCACTTCTCGTCCTATTGGGTTGTCTCCATGTCCATTTCTTATGTGGCTTTTTCCTGAATACGTAGTTCATGATGAAAAACCTTTCTGCCTCTGCAAACTCTACGAGACTATCTCTATACTGGTTTCTGCTGCCATAACCGAATTTACCTACCGAAGTTTCATTCTGAGGCTGTTGCCCGATTTTCGCAATGAAATCTTCCGTAATGATCTTCAAGTGCTGTTTGCCCTTGTTATTTAGCTGCCGAATTTCCTCGTAACATTCTTCAATTTAATCCTCGGGATGTATTGTGGTGGGTGCGTTAGCTTGAATAATCTTAGTACGGTATTTTTTTGAAAGTCGGATAACGAGTCGCGCAGCTCTCTTCGAGGAACTTTCAGCTTCTAGAACTTTATCCTTCAGTTTCTTGTTTATTATAAATCCAACACCACTAGTTCTGCCAGTATCTTTTCCACGATAGTAGAAGAGATGTCCACTTTTCAGTTCAATGAGATCTTCTCCTTTCCTTCTTACCTCAATTAGCCCGACAATGTCCCACATACTTATTTCTAGTTCCTCGTCCAATTCAAGGAGCTTTTAATCTGAAGACAAAGAACGTCCATTAAACGCATCCAAGGTCAGCATCAGATGGCAACTTATTCCGGTCCTCCAGTTTATTCTTAGCATTCTTTGCCTTCATGACGCACTGGCCGCGCTACCTTGTCGAAGTACATTCCAGCTGCCCGGGACAGTTTTGTAGTACATAGTACATTCCAACTGCCTGGCACAGTTTTGTAGTACATAGTACATAATACATTCCAGCTGCCAAGTTTTCAGTTTTGAAATCATCTTGGATGGGTTTGTCTATAATTCACCAAGCTGGACAAGCTGGTTGGTAAATGTGGGATGGCATTTCCTCTAATCCCGGTGTTATAGTTATACCGCTATGTCTCTGTCGTCAGAGCCCCTTTATTGGGAACATGATGCACCACGTTAAGTTGGAGTTGACATTTGCCAAGGAGAGGCTATGATATGATATATATATATATATATATATATTTTTTTATATATATATATATGTTTGTGTGTGTGTGTGTGTGTGTGTGTGTGTGTGTACTGAAATCACCTTAATACTGAAAATTGGAATAACTGATTCGTAAAAACTAAAAAAACTAAATGACCACAGGGAGAAAAAAGAGAGGGATATAGATTTGTGACAAGCTGTTATCTGTGGGCTTTGTCAAGGGCCAGGCACAGATAACACCTTTCCTACCTCTATAGAGACCTAGAAAGTGTTGGTTTCTGCACAAATTAGTCTGGTACAATGCGGCAACGAGCCTACCGGGCACAATAATAAAAAGTAACAAAACATTAATGATGAATTAAAATAAAAATAAAAAATAATATTCACCCTCCCTAAAAGAGGACCCAGATCCCCTCCGATCACCTGAACACCTAATACAACCCCAAGAATAAAAATTAAAACAAAACATTTAATTAAAATAGGAGAAAACCACCAAAAAAAAAAATTTGAAACCTTTACTCCTTCCCACCGCAGACTAGAATCGTCGAAGCCCGAACTCACACTCAATCCGATCAGATTAGCGAACAATTAATCTGAGAAGTAAAATCACTAGTTACAAAGGAAATATACTGTTACAACCAAAACTTTAAACTGTAATTATTTGCAAGCATATTCATGAAACCTAAAGGTAGAAGAAAACTTGAAATTAGTTTCTTATTTACAAGAAACTGCCAAATGAGCATTTTAGTCGTATAAAGGAAAGAGAAAAGGACTAGCCTAAGCCACGCAAATAAGCCTAAAGTTACGTGAAACGTGGCTTGCACAACGGGGCACGTTTACTAAAAACGCTATCCTTAAAACGGAGGGAAGAACTAGTCAACAAATTCTAATAAACATAGGAGGAAAAAATGTAAAAATACTCATTGGGCAGTTCCTTGTAAATAAGAAACTAATTTCAAGTTTTCTTACACCTTTAGGTTTCGTGAATGTACTTGTAAATAATTACAGTTTATGGGTTTGGTTGTAACAGTATATTTCCCTTGTAATTGGTGTTTTTACTTCTCAGAATCTTACTTAATTGTTCGCTAATCTGATCGGATTGAGTGTGAGGTCGGTCTTCGATGATTCTAGTCTGCTGTGGGAAGGGGTAAAGGTTTCAAAAAAAATTTGTTTTTTTTGTTGGTAGTTTTCTCCTATTTTAGTTAAACTTTTTGTTTTACCTATTATTCTTGGGGTTGTATTAGGTGTTCAGGGGATCGGAGGGGATCAGAGTCCTTGTCTAGGGAGGGTTAATATTATTTTTTATTTTTATTTTAATTCATCATTAATTTTTTGTTATTCTTTTATTATTGTTTCCGGTATGCTCGTTGCCGCATTGCAGCAGACTAAATTGTGCAGAAACCCACACTTTCTAGGTCTCTATAGAGGTAAGAAAGGTGTCATCCGTGCCTGTCCCTTAACAAAGCCACAGATAAGAGCTTGTTACAGATCTATATCCCTCTCTTTTTTCTCCCTGTGTCATTTAGATTTTTTTAGTTTTTATGAATCAGTCATTCCAATTTTCAGTATTTGTTTTTGATTTTTCTTTGATGCCGCCTTTGGCGCTTTAGAATTTTAAAACTGTTTGTTTGTTTTTGCATGTTGCCTTTGATATAATTTATATACACTGCTGGCCACCCAAAATGCAACACCAAGAAGGAAGCATCCGATTGGCCTGAAATTCGCAGCATGTGTCTCCCGCGAGAGGACATGCAAACGATTAGCATTGCAGGGCATATGCAAATCATGTGCGCCCAGCACGCCACCAAGAAGCACTATAAGAAGGGTGCACAGAAGGCGGGGTGTAATTAGTGGAAGTGTGTTGTGCTGCTGGACCTCAGAGTGGGAAGCTTCCTGATGCCTCGTCGCAGAATACGGCAGCCATTCCAGCACGTTTCAGAGTTCGACAGAGGACGAATAGTGACTTATCGCGACAGCGGTTTATCGTACCAAGACATCGGTGCCCGTGTGTGGCGACATCCAGCCACAGTGAGGCAAGTATGGATTCGGTGGGTGCAGGAGGGACGGACGGACTGACGAGAGCCATTGTCGCAGCCGCGGCACACCACCGAACGAGAGGACAGGCATGTTGTGCGGCGGGCATTGACGGCTCGCACCGCCACATCACGAACATTAGCGCAGAAATTAGGGTGTGTTGCGCAACAACCTGTGTCAGCACGTACCGTTCGACGTCGTCTGCATGAGCAGGGACTGCTCGCACGGCGCCCATTGCTCCGATTACAATTGACGTTACACCACCGGCGAGTGCGGCGGCAGTGGGCCGTTGAACGCCGCACCTGGACTACGGAATGGCACGACATTGTCTTCTCCGACGAATCCCGCGTCTGCCTGCAACACCACGATGGTCGGATCCACGTGTGGCAGCACCGCTGCGAGAGACTGTATGACGCCTGCATTATGCATCGCCATACCGGTCCGTTGCCTGGCGTTATGGTTTTGGGCGCAATTGGATATGTCACCCACACTCCTCTGGCACGCATCGCCGGTACAGACAACAGCCACCGCTACATCTCCGACGTTTTAGAGCCTGTAGTACTCCTTTACCTGCAGGACCTGCCAGCGGCCACGTTTCAACAGGACAATGCGCGCCCGCACGTGGCACGCATCGTGCAACAATTCTTCACGTCCCACCAGGTGTCACTGCTGCCGTGGCCCGCATGTTCTCCCGATATGTCGCCATTGAACACGTCTGGTCGCTGATCGGCAACCGAGTGGCCCGGCAAGCACCACACGTGGCTACACCTGATGAACTGTAGCAACGTGTGGAAGCAGCCTGGACCGACATACCCCAAGCCCACATCCAAAGCATCTTTTGTTCGATGCTGCGGCGTGTAGCAGCCGTGATTGCCAGCCATGGGGGCCACACAAACTATTGATGCCTGCGTGTTCCGCAAGTCGCACGGGCCTGTAAACTCAATCGTTTCATCTTTGTATCTGTTGTTATGTGTCCAGTAAATCTGGTTTTGCTATCTCGTGTCCTTCTTGGTGTTGCATTTTGGGTGGCCAGCAGTGTATATATATGATATGTTACGCATATATCTTATATGTATGTAGACTTTTACTTGCAACTAAATAAGTAATCAAGGATTTTCTTACCTCTGGTTTTGACACTAAAAACATTTACCAGTATTATGTTTTAAACCAACACGGAACATTACACTGGGAAAAACAAAGTTATGACACACACACTTGCGAGAAAAACAATCACCTTAATCCGTCGGCACACACTCCATAACAAGTCCTGACAAACTGCGCACTTTCGGTAGGCAATCGACGTCTCTTTGTCGTTACCCCCTGCTGACGTCACAGGACCGTCTCCCTTTCGCTGTTCGTACGTGTGACATCATCTGCCTGACTTCGACCTGCTCCCAGCGCACGAACGGAGATCTCTGCTAAGGGAATAGCAGAACGCGGAACACGAAAAAAACACCAAGGAACAACGCAGTAATATATACACTGAGTGGCCACTTTATTATGACCACCCCCTCAGGACTTTGTTGGACCGCCTTTTGCCTTTAATACTGCGTCGATTCTTCGTGGCATGGACTCACGAGATGTTGATAGGTGGTTTGTGGAATCTGATGCCATGCTTGTTGAATAGCACTTTCCAGGAGTGCGAGATAGCAGGGTTGTGCATCCAGCTGTCTGATGGCTCGTTCAACTTCATCTCACAAATTCTCAATGGGGTTGAGATCTGGAGATTGTAGGGGCCACCTAATCAAATTAAACTCACCGGCATGTTCCTGAAACCAATCCTGTACAATTCGAGCACTACGGGAGGACGCATTATCTTGTTGAAAGTAGCCATCGCCATTGGATAAACCATCCACATGACAGGATGCACTTGGTCCGCAACGATGTTTAGATATGATGTGCGTTGATCAGCATGAATGAAAGGGCCCAAAGTATGCCAGGAAAACATTCCCCAAACCATAACGTTGCCTCCACCAGCTTGAAAGGTTGTAGCAATGCATTTGGGGTCCATGTTTTTGTGCTGTTTCCGCCAAATTCTCACTCGGCCATCGGCATGGTGCAACTGAAAACGTGATTCATCGGACCACATAATTTGTTTCCAATTATCGACTGTCCAATCCCTGTGCTCCTATGCGAAATGGAGACGTTTCCTCTTGTTAACTGCAGACAGCAAAGGTGTTCGAATAAGGCTTCGGCTGCCATATTCCATCCGATGCAGTGTACGGCGAACAGTACGTGCAGAGATCATTTGAGGGGATCCTTGCTGCACTGTTGCCCTTCTGTTGTCTGTTACCAGTCTGGACACTCTCCGTTCCGCCCGAGCAGTCACTAGTCGATGACGACCACACGTTGCATGTAGAGACCCGGTTTTTTGGCTTACAGTCCAGTCTTTAAACACTTTAACAACAGTTGCTCTGGAACATTTCACGAATGCGGCGGTATCAGTGAAACTCGCTCCATGGCTCTGAGCTCCTACAATCATCCCACGTTGAAAGTCCATCAAATCGCATTTTTTACCCATCTCGTCACCCAAAGATCACTTCTACTACTGTCGCAAGCACTAAGCTTTTCCTTTTTATACTAGCCTCGCCCTCTGGCGGCAACAGCGTGCAGCCATAGCTCATTTGCTTAAAACTGTCAGATGGTCATAATAAAGTGCCCACTCAGTGTATATATATATATATAAGGTGTGCAACTTAATTCTCGGCCCCTAACTGCAAGCGATCATAGAACGGCGGCAAACGGGAATAGCTGTGTGCGGTAATGGCTGATTGCAGCGCCATTCAACAGCGTTTCAGGCAATCGTAATCGCACACAGCTGTAGTGACAGAAGGGACGAAAGTTGACGGTGAAAGCAATGCCTTTCGAGAAGCAACATTTGAGGCACTGTCTTCTGTTCGCGTTTCGGCTAAAAGCAAGTGGCACCAAAGCCTAGAAAAGGATCTGTGCTGGTTTGGGTGAGGCTGCTGTGTCCTACAGTACGTGTAAGAAGAGGTTCCAGCGGTTTAAGCCGGGACTTTCGATATCCGTGTTGAGAACGTCCGGGACAGCCACAGAAAGTTGACGATGAGGAACTGGAACAACTGTTGTACGCGGATTCCTGTCGCACACAGTCAGATCTCCCCCATGAACTCGGAGTAACACGGCAAGCCATTGCAAAGCACCTGCACAAGCTTGTACGGATTCACAAGGAGAGCCGCTGGGTGCCCCACCAACTCACAGCTGCGAACAAGTCTAGGCGCTACGATGTTGATGTGTCCTTGCTCTCCAGATTCAAGCAGAAGGATTTCCTTAACAAGATTTTGACCTGTGGTGAGAAGTGGATCCTATACGATAATCCCAAGAGGCGCAAATCGTGGGTTTATGCAGGTCTGCTTACCACCCGTACCGCCAAACCTAATATCCATGCCAGGACGTTGCTGCTATGCATATAGTGCTATTAGCGCGTTGTCGTACACTGTGAGTTGCTCAAACCTGGTGAAACGGTCAATGCTGAGTGTTATTGTCAGCAACTCATTCGTGTGAGTTACGCAATGGAGGCGAAAAGGCCATCCACCGGCAAGGGCAGAAGGTCAGTCCTGTTGTTTCAGGATAATGAGCGTCCTCACACCCGAAAACGACTTTAAACACGATCACCGACCTGGGATAGGGGATTTTGTTCCACCCGGGGTATTCTCCAGACTTCGCCCCGTCGGATTATCACCTCTTTCGCTCCCTGCACCGTCATCTGAGTGATACGCACTTCACTTCTGTCGAGGAGGTCCACACAAGTATTGATGACTTTATCTACACGAAACAGCCCTCTTTTTTCCGCAGTGGCTTTCGGCAGCTCCCTGACCGATGGCTCAAATGTATCCAAAACGACGGTGATAATCTCCCTGATCAGATACGTATTCGATTTGCTCTAATTTGCTGAGAACGTGTCGTGTCTTTGGCCGAGAAATAAGTTGCACACCTAATATACAGGGTGCATAGGAAAGTCCTTTTAGCCTGAAATAACTTGCGAACGAAAAGAGGTACAGTTATGCAAGTGAGATAACGGTATAGTAAAGCTACTACGCCCGATAGAATGCAACCAATAGCAGTGCCCCTAGTGGCGAAATGCGGAAGTTAGCCAATGCAAATTGAAAACGAAAAGAGATAGAGCAAAATGGCCAATTACAAAGTTGTAGAGCATCAGTTAATTAGTACAAAACGACATTTGTTTCACACTGATAAGATAAATTGTTGCCTGAATATCCCAAAATGTCAGAAATCGATGCGCGACTGTTCGAATTTGCGTATTCACATTTCGCAAATGTAGCCGTATGCAAATGCAGACTGTGACGTTGTACCGTACCTACGATATAAAAACCAGTAGCAAGATGTACCCTGATCAGAAGTTTAGGTCTACGTACGCTGTGAGAGAATGGCGAGCTTCACTCACTCCCAATATTGCGAGATGGTGCTTATTTACTGCGAATGTCAACGATACGCGGCGCTAGCTACATGGGAATATGCCGTTCGTTTTCCAGCTGGGACATATCCAAGTGCGGTTACCACCGGAAGTGTAGTGAGACAACATACAAATGTGTATCGTGGGCAATGGCGAACTCTTCGAACATACTCGACATTAACTTTTTATCACTGTGCGCCAGTTTGCTTCTTTGATTTTGTTTTGTCTGACGTCATGAAACTGTATTGACATAAGTACGCATTTATGCAATAAATTGTGTGTATTTGCTCATACCTATGCCTGTTCACTTCAAACGTTCACACAAAAGGTCGCGCATCGATTTCGGACATTTTAGGGTATTCAGGCGACAATTTATCTTATCCGTGGGAAGCAAATGTCGTTTTGTACTAATTAATTGATGATCTACAACTTTGTAATTGGACATTTTGCCCTATCTCTTTTCGTTTTCGATTTGCAATGGGTAACTTCCGCATTTCGCCACTAGAGGCGCTGCTATTGGTTACATTCGATCGGGCGTAGTCACTTTACTATACCGTTATCTCACTTTCATAACTCTACCTTTCTCCGTTCGCAAGTTATTTCAGGCTAAAAGGACTTTCCTATGCACCCTGTATACAGTATATATATTAAAATGGGATGTAAGGTCAGGTGATGCGCAACATACTACAGCCTCTCCTTGACAAATGTCAACCCCACCTTCTCGTGGTGTATTTTGTTCCCACTAAAGGGGCTCTGACGACCGCCAATAGCGGCATAACTATGCCATCGGGATTAGAGGAAATTCTATCCCACACTCACCAACCCACTTGGCCAGCGTAGTGAGTTATGCCCCCCCCCCAAATGACTCCACAATTTAAATCTTGGCCCTTTGTCTCCGGAGCTGGAGTGTACCTGGCCAAGGCAGCTGCTAGTGTTTAAATATGCATTTATTAAACACTCTTGAGTACAGAATAAGGATGTGAGTCATGAAATGATTATGTTCAAATGAGCGCCAGAACAAGTAGGCAAAGAAATAAAACTATATACACTTCCTGAGGGTAAGATAGAAGGGGAATTTAAACAGGTTAAATAACGATGTAAGTGTCAATAAAAGGATAGAGTATTCATAATACTTCAAACTGTAAAGGAAACTCTTAGGCCATTAATCTGGAACCAGCTGAGCTATGGTCTCCAGAGTTTGTAGAAGTAAGGAAGAGTTTCTCTATTGACAGCGTGTTTAAGCGCTAATTGTAGACGGAACTTTAGTCGAGCTGTGAAGTGATGGACATGCTTCTCGCTTGCCTCTGTAAGAGCTGGAGTTTTTCTGATGCGTCAGTTGATGGGAGTAAATTACTATTTTTACAAGCGTGAAATTATAAACACACACTGATGGGAGAGGAGAAGCAGGAAGAATATCTTGAAGTAGGGTAAAATATGAGACAGCACTCAGATTTCCTGGGCAAAGATGGTGTGCAATACGGAACATGAGATTTAGCACAGGTAGTAAGACAGAACAAAACCAATAGACATGTTCATTGTCTCCCGGGACATCACAGTAGGCACATTGTGGAGAAATAACAAGAGCCATTCGGTGTAATAATTGAGGAACGGGGAGGCGGTGATGTACAGATAGCCAATGAACATTCTTCTCTTAAGGTGTAGGAAGGAGAGGGTGTGCAGAATCACCGGAGGACCGGACTAGGTTGCCATCTGATGCTAACCTTGGCTACGTATAATGGACGCTCCCTATCTTCTGATTCAAAGCTCCTTGAATTGGAAGAAGAACTACAAAGGATCAAGTGGGACACCGTCGGGCTAAGTGAGGTAAGGATAAAAGGAGAAGATCTCATTGAACTGAAAAGTGGACATTTCTTCTATTATCGTGGGACAGATACTGACAGAACTAGTGGTGTTGGATTTATAATAAACAAGAAACTGAAGGAGAAAGTTGTAGAAGTTCAACGTTCCTCTGACAGAGCTGCGCGACTTGTTATCCAACTCTCGAAAAGATAACAGGCTCAGATTATTCAAGCTTATGCACCCACTACAATTCATCCTGAAGAAGAGATTGAAGAATTTTATGAGGAAATTCGTCATCTAAATAATAAAGACAAGCAGCACTTGAAGATCATTAGGGGAGATTTCAATGGATTGACAAGTGAAATTGATTTTATTATGTGTAAAAAGAAATTTGTCATAGAAGACTGCAGTGAGCTAAACAAGTTCCACACAGGTAGTGACCATAGAATGGTAAGATGTCAGATGCACCTCAATGCTAAACACGAGCGTGGCAAGCACATAAAAAAAACAAAGTGTATTGAGATGACCAACCTTCGAAAAAACATCATAATGACTTCAAATTGGAACTGAAGAACAGATTCTCTGCTCTAGATGGTCTAACGTCGGAAGAAGTGGACATCTCTGTAGTTAACAGAAAACTAACCAAGGCTCTCATGGAAACAGCAAGAAAAATAGCTGGTACTAAGAACAAGTTGCATATGAACAAATTATCAGGAAAAACCAAAATTCTGACGCAAAAAAGAAGAGAGATGAGGACAACTAAGGGAGGTGTGATTTCCAAAGTGGAATATATAGAGCTATGCAAGACGGTACGAAAACGTATCACTGAAGATGTAAGGAATTTCAACTGCGAACTAGTGAGGAACGCAATTGAAAACAACCAAAGCCTGAAGAGAGCAAAGGGACATCTGCGTAAGGGAATAAAACAGATTATGGCTCTGAGATGAGAAGATGGTTCTGTAACAAGAAATAGAGGCGAAATTTTGACAAGAGTGAAAGATTTCTACTCAAATCTATATGAAAGGGATGATACATGTACTCCAGACATTACTAAAGGTACCAGAATTATTCCAGTCCTCCCAGCAGAAGTCGCACATGCAATCAAGAACATGAAACGCCGAAAAACTCCAGGAGAAAATGGAATTACCGTACACATCGTACAAGAAGAAAGTGGAGAAATCGAAACAGTACTCGCCCAAATTTTCACTCGATGCCTTAATGAAGGGAAGATTCCCGAGGATTGCAACAATGTTACAGTGATCCTGCTACATAAAAAAGGTCACATTGAGAATCTCAGGAACTACAGACCTATCGGCCTCCTATCAGTGGTTTCTAAAATCTTCACTAAAGTTCTTTTACACTGCTTGAAGGTTACACATTAACTGGCTCAACCGAGAGAACAAGCTGGATTCAGGAGTGGTTACAGCACTACAGATCACATCCACGTACTGAGAGAACTAATTGAAAGAGCAAGGGAATATGGACTTCTATTTTGCATGGCTTTTATTGATTATGAAAAGGCCTTTGATTCGGTGAAACCATCAGCAGTTACAATGGCTTTGAAATTCTGTGGTATTCAAGATGCATACATTAATATTATTAATAACATCTATGAAAATGCAAGTGCGACAATTTGGCTATTTGGGAATACAGCACCCATAAAAATTGGAATGGGAGTGAGACAAGGCGACACTATATCTCCCAAACTCTTTAATGCCACTTTGGAAAATGTCTTTCAATCACTGAACTGGAAAAACAAAGGGATAAAGATGGGGAAAACAAGAACTGGGAAAACAAAGGGAGATTATCTAACTCACCTTCGTTTTGCTGATGACGTAGTCATTTTGGCAACTACATCATCAGAGCTGTAGAGTATGATCCAGGAACTTGCTGACAAGAGTAAAGAAGTGGGATTAAAAATGAACTTTCAGAAGACAAAAGGGATGTTCAACGCTTTTACAAGAAATGAAGATTTATCGATTGATAGAGAAAAGCTGGAAATAACAGACACGTACATTTATCTTGGACAGCAGATATTAAGTGAGGGTCACATTAATGAAGAAATTAATCGGCGTACAAAACTTGCCTGGAGAGCTTTTGGAAGAAACAGCATAATTTTCAAGAGCAATATGTCATTATGTCTTAAAGGAAAAGTGTTTGATCAATGCATCCTTCCAGTGCTTACATATGGTGCAGAGACGTGGCTACAAGAGACATACAAAGGCTGCAGACAACTCAAAGAAGCATAGAGAGGTGCATCCTTGGTGTAATTAGAAGAGATAAGAAGAGGAACTCGTGAATCAGAAAAATTACAAGAGTGGAAGACATCATGATTAGAGTAAAATCCTTGAAATGGCAATGGGCTAGACATATTGCCAGATGGACAGACCTTCGATGGACAGCTGAAATTTTAAATTGGATTCCAAGGGACAGGAAAAGACCCAGAAGAAGACCACATGGGAGACAGGTGGATGAAATTCGAAAGTATGCGGGAGTAATATGGAGGAGACTGGCACAAGACAGGCCGTTGTGGAAGAAACTTGGGGAGACCTTCGTCCAGCAGTGGATTGATAATGGTTGACAATGATAATGATGATATATATAAATGATTAATATATCAGTGAAAATGATCATGCTATTTCAAAGGAGTGCCATCTGAACTGTCCGGTCTTGGGTGTAAAGAGCTGGGTCAAACGAGATGGTGCAATCAGTGAATCGCCGACATTGAGTAGAAAGGGGTGTTCCTTGTGTCTCACAATGCCCTTTCTTCGAAGAAGTTCGTAATATGAACACCTGACATACTTTGAGCGAAGAAGGATTGTTAGGATGCGAGATGCTGGCATTGCAAAATTGCCGCTCGTACAGGACGATACGCCAGTACAAAGATGCAAACGTGGAGTCACTGGACAGATGAGGCTCGGACGCACAGAAATCCAGGAATGGATGGCAAAATCGTACAACTGCACGGGATGACAGACACCGCTACAGCATGGCAGTTACGACCGCACAGAGACATCCTCAGTGTTAGCACAGCAGTGGAACATTGTTACAGGACAGGCTTGACTGGTCGCTAGCAGCCCATTGCTGCTCATTCCTTTGGCCCTCAACCACAGACGCCTCGGGCTGCAATGGGTTTTCAAACAAAGACCATGATGCTCGATTCCTGTTCAAAGATATCGTGGTGAACTTCACCTTGGAGCATTCATTTTGCAGCATCATGCCTTCCCAGTGCCAAGCGTCATGGTTTTGGGCGCCGTTGGGTTCAATGAGCGATCTGGCTTGATGCGAATTAAGGGAACCCTCAATAGCCAGCGATACATCAGGGATGTTTTAGAGGCAGAGGTGATACCCTTCCTTCAGAGTTGCTCTGCCACTATATTCCAGCAGAACAATGCTCGGCCACATGTGGTCAGGAATGTTCAAGACATATTCCATGTACGGCCTGTACCGCTTCTTCATTGGCCTTCACGTTCGCTGGATATGTCCTCGATCAAACATGTCCAGGACATGGTAGCTAAGCGACTGGCCCGTGAAGTGTCTCCGCCAGTCACCGGAAACGAACGCTGGTCTTGTATTGAAGCAGCCTGGTGGGCTATTCCCCAGGACGATATCGAAAACCACTTCCATTCAATGTCACACTGTGTAGAGACCGTTATTGTTGCTCCAAGTGGCTTCACAGGATACTGAGCTTTGAAGTAAAAAATTTTGTATAGCTCTACAAAGGCAATGAGTTATAACCTGTGACATGAGGAATCTGTGATGAAAATGTCATTTGAATAGCGCAATTCTCTCTTCGTATTGCAATTTTCACAAACAGTAGTGTATTAAGCTTTACAGGGACTTTGAGCCTGAAGTTTGCAGAAACAAAAACACATAAGTGTACCCTGTAGATAAGCAAGAATCTTATAGTAATTGCCATTCATGTGAAGGTAAACTGAAATGTGCAACAAAGTGACATATGAGATTGTGAAGATCAGCGAAGGACGTAATACCAAATCTCGAAAAATCTTACGTCTCAATGGTAGGAAATTAAGAAGCTGAAAAATTATGTAGATCAGTAAATGAGCTCAAAAGAGGAAGAGACGTGCAAAGCGAGAAGTGCTACAGATTGGTGTGGAAAAACAAAGATGTATTTAAGCCACAAATAATGATTACTAAATGAAATCATGCAAAAAGATTTGCGTGGAACATAATTAAATCTCATTAAGAGCAAATGTCAGAAATGGGACCTGGGAAAGATGTTGTCGTCCTTGTTGAAAGTGGTGGTGTTATTTGGGATGGTAACGTGAATTTTCACTACGATCCCAAAAATTTGTTTTGCAGGTGATGTCTCCTTTCCTTCATCAATTCTAATTTCTTAAAATATATGCTCTTTAGGAAGAATGGTTTTTGGGGAATACGTGGAAATTTACATAAATAAATTAGTAGCAGATAGCACATTCGCATTTATTTTCGCCATGAAACTGCAGACAGCCTGAAATAAAATCTTTGTCACATTGATCAAGAATCAGACAAAGACGGTTCATATTAAAAAATCCCTGAGTTATAATATTTGGTGCTACTGAGATTTTAACTTTACCTGGAAATCGTACGCAGAAGTCTTTTGCCGAAATAACGTTTAGAGAGTATATGTATATGTTTGAGTCGTGCCAATCTTATGTTCGACTACTTGAGTGGATAAGTGGCAGCTAGAGTATCGTTAATGGAAAAGTATGCTTTCAGTTTTGATTTTGACACCTGATGTACGAGCGGCAGGAAAATATCGCTGATACGTATTGATTTCTGGGGACTTCGAAATGAAAGTGTCTGAGGCTCCTAACATTATGCCATCTAGATTGCAAATGCCGGAGCTATTTTATGACTCTACAAAAAGGTACGGAGTGCAAGACTTATTTTCTGTGACGTATAAAATACATGGCAGGGGCCAAATGTTCAGTTCTGCCCGTGACTTTTTTACACCCTTTCTGGATGTTTTGTTTTTCTCTTGCTAGTGTTTTTGGTGAGAAGTTCAAATATTTTATTTATAACAGAACGGTCGTTTTCTTCTTAGTTTTTATTTATGACAATTTGATTTAGGTCTACTTATTGACATACTTCGACCGTGAAAAATGTGAATTCATGGCTACTTCATGAACATTGTTCAGTCTCAAACGCAAGCCGTGGCGAGTTAGAAGTCAGGGAATTGTTTCCTACTAGAAAACAATTCCCTGACTTCTAACTCGCCACGGCTTAAAAATTGAGAAATTTATAAATACTTTATGTAACCTAGTATTTTTCACATTTTTTGCTTGCTTCTGCAATAATAAATCTTTCTGTTGTTTCCTAAGAATATTTTCATACTATCAAGCAGAAAATTTATTTATTTATTCTTACACTTTTATGCAAAGAGAAATGGCATTTAACACCTTTTCGTTTCGGCAAAGTATTGAGCAACGAGAAGTGCTTCTGGCATAAAAAACAAATAAAATAAATTTCAAATTCCAAATGAAATTGTTGAAGACGGGATCTAAACTCCTGTCTAAATACTAAGAGAAAGAATTCATAACTCTTAACGAAACCCCGTAAGTTCCATGCTTAGTGGAAAGGGATATCTTGGAACATTTCTTACCAGAAACAAGATGGATAGTAATGACGGCTTGCTTCTTCGGAAAGCAAATGATCAGATCCCTCTTTTTCTGCTAAAAGGCTCGAAATTGCTAATAAGTTTCATCTGATATGAATAAATGGAAATGCGTAGCTCTTCATAAAGATTATTTTGTATTGGGTTGATGCATAAGTTCATGCCGTTTTATTTCAGGAGAGTTTGCCAGGTCAGCAGTGAGGGTGCTGATTCCAAGTTGTATATCAAAATGTAGCCAGTAATATCGTGTATCAAAATCATATTGCGATGTGTGATTGAAGCGAATGGTTTTTTGTTTTTCATGTCCGAAAGTACGGAGTGTCAAGCAGCGAGGAATAAACATTTCCGACATCTGCTCCTCCTACGAGTTTAGCAAGGGATCTGCAGCAGCCAAGGCTACTCGACAAATTTGTGCTGTGTATGGAGAGGATGATATTGCTCGGGACTGCCGGCAAATGGTTTGGGTGGTTCCGAGGTGGCAATTTCGACCTCAACGGCTCTCCACTCTCAGGTCGTCCATCTTACTTTGATGAGGATCGTTTTTTTTTTGTTACACATAATAAAATCAATTTCACTTGTCGTCCAGTAATATGGGTACGAAAAAGCACATTTCCGAATTTTTATGCAATACTATCACTTAATGCACATGATGCAAAATTCTATACAACAAAATATGCATATCTGTACAATAAGAAAAAATTGCGTTTTGTAGGTAGTAGGTACCTTCAGAACTAGAGGTAGTGACAAAAACTAGAGTAAGTCCTGCCCTACTAGAGTTAGTGACCTCTAGTAGGGTGCGTGGTGCCCTCGAACTGTCAAGACTGCGGAACATCTGTGTGTCATGGAAGTGATAAGGTTATGGAAGAGGTTTTGGGGGTACCTTCGCCACGCCTGAATGAGGGCAGTCTCCAGTTCACAAAGAGTCCGCGGAGATGCCGGCCTAGCTGCAATGCTTCTACCAAATGCGTCTCAGACATGCTCAATTGAATTTAAGTGAAGGGAGCATACTGGCCATTACATACGCTCCATTGTTTCCTCTTGAAGCATGTTATTCACTTGCCGATATCTATGATGCCGAGTGTTATCGTCCGAACAAAGGAACGAATCACTGACGGCTGCAGCATACGGCATGACAATAGGTCCGATGATCTGGGGTGTCAGACTGCCGTTCTGAATGACGTACAGAACTGTAGGTCCACCGATAGTTATTAATGCCCAGACCATTAATGTCCGCAGTAATGTAATATTTTCTACACAAAAGTTGGGTTATTTGTTATGTGCCGGGTTCCCTCCAGATGAGTATTTGTCGAATGTCAAACATTAGACAGAATGCCGACTCGTTAGATAACTTGACTTCACTCGTCGTGTCAGCAAACACGATGTTCCTCAGCCCCAGTTTCTACGAGAATCACGGTGTCGTGAAATTCAAGGGACACACATATTTGTTCTACGTGCAAAAGGGCCTCCTTGGTGAAGGCGATGACGGATAGTTTGAGTTGACAACCTACGTCCTGTTGAAACGAGCATCTCTTGCTGAGGCTGAGTAGCGTTTTGCTCTCTATTCCGATGGGCTGTTAACAATAGATAACAGTCATCCCTCTTGCTGTAGTTGCTCGTGGATGTGGTTCACCTTGCCATCTTCGAACACCTCGTATCAGGGCATCATATCCACAGACGGGCAATGACACTTCGTGACACTCCGATGGCTTTTGCTACCACCTGCTGTGTATGGTCAGCTTCCAGCGTGCCAGGAGCTCCTCACGCATTTGATTCCAGTAAAGCCTGCTGCTGAAACGTCGTTCGAACCCAAAACTTAAAGAAATGAAATGTCACAATAAATGCAATTGAATAAGAGAGCTTCCGCAAATTCTTTCGTGATTTAAGCATTCAAACGTTAATTTCCATAAGGACATGCGTGATTCGGTGTTTACGTCCCACTCGAATTACGTTTTCCACTTTTCGGTAAGATGTCACACAATTGGCCTTTATAATGTGGCCAGAGTCACATGCTTCCCTAATTATTTTAAGCAGTGTATATAAGTTATAACACTCTGGTAATATATCTACTGCAAAACCTGTGCCTCGATGCGTAGGGTCTATCCCCTAAATACAAAGATTCTCATTCGGGCTCAGAAAAGCCCTAATAATTTGGGCTACGACGACGTGCGGATATGGTCCCAAACGCACTAACACGTTCGCTGCGTTACGACCTACCCATGGGTCGTAACGCGTTACCTTCTACATTTTTCAGAGGAGGAAAAGAAGTTTCTATACATAAATCTGTAGTGGATATCAGTCACTTTATGTATATATCTTTAAACGACCCACCAGTGTGTCGTACAGCACTGTATTGAAACAGTTACGATCCACCTGTGGGTCGTAACGTACTACAAAATAATCGCCGAAAAATGTCGCCGCAGCGAACGTGGTTTTTTTTTTAACATTTTGAGAAAACATTGTTAGCAAACTGTTTCCGAAATGTTTGCAAACAGTTTTGCAATGGGTTTCAATAGTTTGCAAACACTTTGTAAACATTTCGGAAATGTTTCGCAAACAAATTCGTTTCTTCTCTTAGAAGGAAACAATGCTTCTTGTCTTTTGTTTCAAATAAAAAACAGGAAACATTGTTTGCAAACACAGCAATAAATAAGAGCATATTGTAATTATATTTTTATCTACACTGTAATCATATGTTGGGTGTATTTTAAATTACCTGCCAAAGAAATCAGTTTTTTATGACAAGTAAATCCAACTATATAAAAAAGGTAACTATCATGGTTAGATTTACACTGGTGTGCAAAAATTAAGGACGAAGAGGAGAAATTAGCATAACAGCTGAACGAGCAGGCAGAACGGACCGAAATAACACTCTGGAGATTGACTAGGGTCCGGTACGGTAGGGCATGCGCATATATGCTGCATGACGTAGGAGGGGAGTGTCGGAAGGGTATAAAGCACGCGGGCGGTGTACGCTCAGCAATTCGGTGAAAGCTATTCCACGGTGTACGTCGGTTTGAACGACGTCGAGTTGCTGCCACCGTGTGATATGGCCAACAGGCAATCCAGTGATATGGCCAACGACATCTGGATGACTTTTTTTTTTTTTTGGAGGTTTAACGACCACCGTGAGCAACTCAATGGGCTATAAGCAGTCGCCCGTCCCTAATTTAGGGTCACTGGTTCCAGGGAAGGGAGAGTCAGTGCCGTAAGACAAACACAATATCCATGCCTCACCGGGATTCGAACCCAGGACCCCTTTTGGACGAATGATCAGAGGTCATCGCCTTAGACCACTGCGCCACCTGGGCGGCCTGGATGACTTTACCCGAGGTCGCGTTATTGGGAAGTTGGAAGAAGGTCGGAGTGTGACTAGTGTAGCCGAGGAGTTCGGGATCGCTCACAGCATCGTTTCACGAGCTTGGAGAGCATTTCAAACGACAGAAACAGCTGTTCGAGAGTTTAGCAGTGGTCGTCCACGAGCAACCACGGCGGCGGACGACCGGTATATTGTCCTACAGGCGAGACAAGATAGACGGCAGACAGCGGCAGAAATCGCAAGGCACATGCAACAGGCAACTGGACGTTCGTTATTGCGTTTTACCGTGGCCCGGAGGCTGTACAAAGGTGGTCTATTTGCACGACGACCAGTACGGTGTGTGCCATTAACGCCTGCTCATCAGAGACGGCGGTTTCTGTGGTGCCAGGAACACAAGAACTGGACACATCAGTATTGGGGTCGAGTTCTCTTTACGGATGAGAGCCGATTTTGTCTGACGAGCGATTCTGGACGTAAACACATCTGGAGAGAGCAGGGAACACGGAATCACATCTCCAACATCATCGAAAGGGACCGGTCTGGAGGTGGCGGAGTTCTCTTTTGGGGTGGTATTATGCTTGGTAGCCGTACTGACCTCCACATCTTCCAAGGAGGTTCCGTCACTGGTGGCCACTATTGTACCGAGGTTCTCCTGCCTCACGTGTGTCTGTTTAGAGGTGCTGTGTGTCCTGAATTCCTCTTCATAGACTACAGCGCTACACCTGATCGTACAGTTGCTGTCGCAAAGCTGTTGGAGAGTGAAGATATTCAACGCATGGATTGGCCCGCAGGGTCCCCTGACCTAAACCCAATCGAACACGCGTGGAACCTTCTCGGGAGATGCTTGGCAGCACGTCACCAGCCGCCAGCAACATTTCCGCAGCAGCGATTGGCGCTACAAAAGGAATGAGCCGCGATGCCTCAACAGCTCCTTGACAACCTCGTCCTCAGCATAGACAGGCGTTGTAAATCCTGCAACGCAGTCAGGGGTGATCATATCCCCTACTAAACACTGGATTTTTCTTGGCAGCCGCCTGTCACATGGAAGTTTCGGCCTTGTCCAGTTGTTTTGGAAGCTACCTTTTCAATAAAGTGCCTTTGTATCCTTTGGACACCTTGTTTGGACGGTTTTGCTCACGTCTCCCATATTCCTACATCTTGGGGATCTTATGGTATGATTTGAGTCGATGTGGAGCAGTTCTGCACGACGTCACATTCGAAAAACGGTCTCATCCTTAATTTTTGCGCGCCAGTGTATTTTTTCAGTGTGGACAATTCGAAATTTGTCAAAAGCGCGAAGGCCTAGCTACGAAAAAGCGCGCCGAAACGCTAGCTGAGAGAATCTCCGGAACAGCTGGCCGCTGGGAGAGAGCAGAAAATGATGAGAATTACGCATGTACGAAATACGCATATGCGCAGTCCCCTCGCGTTCTTTCAGAAGGTCCTGCATAAGCATCTGAATCATCTGTACTCATTTCTGCTGTTTTCGTATTATCTGTTTCAGTAATAATAAGTATGTGGACTGCGGAAAATACTTTACAACTCATTGAGGAGTTCCAGTCCCGGAAAATACTTTGGTACGTTACGTACCCTTCATCTCCTAGCAGTAGTACCCCGTCACAAATCCCGTTACTGCCAAGTATGGACAATTACACTAACATGTATCAATCTAATATGCCTAACGTCCCCAACAATGGTGCTAGATATATTTCACCTCCTGCAGACCACAGCGGTAATTTATACGGTGATAATTTCACTGCAACTAATGCTTAACTGTCAAATGTATTTGTCATTTTTTCCTGTACTAATGAATATTTAGTAATAATGCTAAAAATAAAAAAAGTTTACAAAAGTATGACTTATCAAATTCTTTATAGACCAGTACAAAATGAAAATGATAAAATTATACAGTCGAACCATGTTATTATATTAGCACTCTGAAAATTGTCTTTAATTTTCATTAAAAAGTAAATTAGACAAGGTTTTTTGGTAATACAAAATGAAACTAATAAATTAGTGCTTGGTGTATACATTAACATACATCCACGTAATGCTGATTTGATTGCTTCACATACTTCCGAGACAATCTCAGAAACTCTCTGCTTGAAAATTTTGAAAGTGTACTGAAGGCTTGTGAATGAATCACCACTTGCAAGTTCCCTCAAAGTAACAGCAAGTCGTATGGTAGGTGGAATTGCAGCCCTATGCCGTGTGCTGTTTCTTGATATCTTCGGCTCTACCATTTGCAATAAAATCTCAAAGTATTGGTGACTCATCTGGATAAAGTTTCGGAACCCAGAACCATCTTGAAGCTTGAGGTCAGCTAATAGATTGAGGCCATAATGAGACACCTCGTGCAGATGTTTTCGAGTCCACTAACCTTTTTTTCTTAGGCTGTCGCCACTTTCTCCTCGGTTAACATGTTAAAGTCAACTTGGCAGGTATGGACGCAAAACATCAATGAAACATGTTTGAAAAACCATGTTTGGAAACAAAGTTTCCAAGTGTGGACTAGGCTTTACTGTGATTTCATCATCGACCATAATCCAAAGCCAAGGACTTGTGAATGTGTCAGGGTTTACTCCATCCCTCTACGGAACTCTGATGACACCAAAAAGCTCTATTTTTGCATGATATAACGTAACCCTTTTTCGTCTGCGAGATTGGTATTACGCTGTGCCTAAACCCACGACTAAGGAAATGTTGAACTAAATGAGAATACGATGAAATAGCTGCACGAAATAGCTCTAATTAAGTTTTTACGGCCAGACGAGACATATACAGAAGTCATTACGATAACCATTTATTGGTACACAAATATTTGATGAACTCCACAATAAAACACTACAAATTGCAAACTTCACATCTATCTTAACAGCGATGGAACACACACACACACACACTAGCCAACTACTGTATCGTCTTTTTTATCTACCGTTCTTATCACATTCATCCGCCACTCTCTCTGACCTCAAAAGTGTTGCCAACCTCATTCATGTGAGAGAAAAGATATCACGTTAAATTTGGAAACTGCAAAAGAGAAAAAAAACTCAAATTTACATAGGTAAAGGAACTAAAAATAAAAGTTAAATTAGAACATATGTCACAATGGCCAAGAGGAGATCTCTTGGTACTAGGCTGTTGATCCTAAGAGGAACGTTAAACATAGCAAGCTTACTCAGCGTTCTCCAGGATGGTTTCATACAAAGGAGCAACCGTACCCGGAATTGAATGGGCACATATTGCACCCTACTGTTCCTCAAAAAGAAGTTAATCAGAGACCATTGAAATACTTTCTCAGCAGGTGGTGGTAATAAATACCCTTCAAATGAATTGCACAGGCATATATACCTTTCAAATGAATTGCACTTCAGAACATATGCAAAAGAGGAATGGCACGTGAACTGTGCTGCGACCGGCACATGCGGATATTTTACACACATAAGACACTCTACAAAAGAGAGCAGAGATAAGGATTTCTTAATATCGTGCAACTCACGCAGCTTCCAAACGGTGTTGGAAATCATGCAGACAGACATCCGGAGTCACTTGAAGAATTGGAAGAAGTATATAGCCATAGACAGCATGATAAGTAGTCTTGATATGTAATTTCCAGACTAGCGACCGTACAAGGAGTACGGGCATGTGTCTTGATAGCCATGTCTGGCATGTTCAATGTTCTAAAAATCTCAGAAAGACTTATATTTGACCTTAATATCGAGTAGGTATGAGAAAATGATTGCCGGGTAACTCTGTGGTTTCTCCTGTCCTTTACGTATGGTTGTGTCAAGAAGAAATGTGTCTAAATTGCTTCCTTACTGGAGTCTGTATGCTAGAGGACTGTATAATGATTAAGTTTGAATTACCGTAAGTTTACATACTAAATAAATGTGACTGCTAATATTCGTAATAAACTGTGTGAACATATTTGTCAAAATTATAACCAAACGGGCAGGGAAAGAATCAACATAACTTAGGAACGCTTCCACATCTTTTTGTCTTTCACAACTGGAAAGTCAAGGTCACTCATGCGCTGTATTTATCAATGATTATATTCGTACTTTGATCACATCGATTTCAATAACAACACTTAATAATACTGTCTGTAACAACAATAACTCTCATAAATAAGTTTCGACCCATATAAAACGCTATAACTCTGTCGTATATTAATCTTTCGACAACTCCGCATCAACTGTATCGCGTCAAATACCTCTCAACTCTTCTGCATACATTCAATGTTGACATTATATGCTTCTGTGACTCACTTTGAGTGTCGTCATATTATCAAAGCTCTTCGGGAAAGAAATGTATCTTTCAGTGAGAAAACATTTAACGAGAAGTAGCGAAATTTACATAAGAGAACAGGAACTCAAAAGAAAGGTGAAAATAGAAATCAAAGAAAAGGCAGAATTGATAATTTTCCTGTCCCTCACACATTATCAAAGGTCAGCGCAAAGAACTTGGTACATGCGGTATCACATCTGGGCTTAAGAGCGCAGGTGTTTTTCAAACAAAAGCCCGTTTTAGACGTATCCTTGAAAAGCACCGTTCCTGACGTGTGTGCTCAGTTGGAGAGAATACAGAATGTCCAACCATCCCCATAACATTCGGGTACGGTACCACTATGGTATAGGATGTCTTCTAGTGTGGGGAACTATAGTGCTGGATAGCCGTACTTTATTCCATTTCCTTGAAAATAGCACGCTTCGTGCTCAAACAGGAGATCACTGAGCTCTCTAAGGCTTTTCAGAGGCCTTTTGGCCTCGGCTTCATTTTTTTCGATGATAATTCCCGTTCATATAGGGCTGGGCTAACCGATGTTTATCCCGAAAGTGAGGATATCCACAAGACCGAGTGACCAGCCAAGTCTCCGGAAGTTAATCCTGATAAACATATCTGGTGAGCACTGGGAAGAAGCATTGCAGCTCTTCAGTGCACTTTCAGAGGCCTCCTACACCTGTTATCTTTTTTTTTTTTTTTTTGATTGGAGGTTTAACGACCACCGTGAGCAACTCAATGGGCTATAAGCAGTCGCCCGTCCCTAATTTAGGGTCACTGGTTCCAGGGAAGGGAGAGAGCCAGTGCCGTAAGACAAACACAACATCCATGCCTGACCGGGATTCGAACCCGGACCCCTTACGGACGAATGATTAGAGGCCAGCGCCTTAGACCACTGCTCCACCGGGGCGGCCCTGTTATCTTAAGTAATGGAACAACGGGGTTTAGATGCCGGGTGGCGCAGTGGTCTAATCGATGGATTCTGACCATTCGTCCGAGATGGGATCGGGTTAGAATTCCGGTGAGGTATGGATGATGGGTTTATCTTACGGCACTGTCTCTCTCCCTTCGCTGGAACCAGTGGTTCTAAATTAAGGGCAAGCGACTGCTTATATTCCATCATCGCGTTGCTCACGGTGGGAATTAAACCCGAAAGAAACAAAAAAACAGCATTTGATATAATCCGACTTCATGCGTCATCTTGTCACCATGATTGCTAAACAATATGATTGGTTTCGACCGCGATCGCGCTTAATGTCTTTCACACAGACAACACATTTCGACCAGTGAAGGGCTTTTTCCTGGCCATACATTCCTATGCATCTTATAATTGCATATATTATTTTTCGGGGTCTAATGTATCTCTCAACACAACTGCATTAAGGTTTATCAAGTCGTTACGCTTCTATATAAATTTTATGTTTGCAACTTCTGTCTACCAGTGTAAAAGAACGAACAGGTGCGTACGAAATTTTCACGTTAAGGGTGAAAGATCTTGTCAGACAAACCAGTGAACCAGAAAGGTACATTTATCAACTAAGGTACTTTTATTCAATTGGTACTTTTATCGACTTCACAGATTGGTGAATGAACGTTCATCAATGAAATCTCGATGGAATAAAGTAATTCTTCTTAAGTGCTCAGAGGAAACACTTTTACAAATTAATAATTACTTTAATTTTGATGATAATTAGAGAGAGCGTTTATCTAGAGCATTCATACCCAAACGCTGTCTCGCATGAAATTGCTTGAGATGGTTCGTTCCCAAAATTGAGTTTCCTCTGTGGATCAAACAAGATTATCATTGAAAACGAAATACATTAATGATGAATCCATATCCTCTACAATGTCGTCATAAGCATCGTAGCAGTCACTCTCAAGGAAGTGATTACCATCATCCGAAGCAAAGTACTTCAAACTTTGTTACACGTCATTTCAATTTTTGTTCACAGTCTCTGCTGTAAATAAACATGGACGCATTCTCTCTCGAAAATTTGCCCGAAGAAACATGATGGTTTTGAGAATACTTTGTTAGTATCTCATTCATAACATTTAGACTTTTAAGAAAATGCATTTAAACCTAAGCACAATGTTTTTCTTAGAGGATAAAGTTAATTCCTTTTAACGCATCAAGAAATCCGGAAGGTTTTCTTAGTGTAAAAAAAGCATACTTCCTTTATTCAAAATCTCGAATAACTTAAATACTGATTATTTAAATACATATTTCCTAATTTATTGACACTGAGGTTAATAGACCCTTTAGTCAGATCTGGGTTGTGTGAACACAAAACGAATCAGTGAGCCATTTCTAATCTGTGGTACATCCATTGAAACCAAGCATATATTTCGTTCAGAGAAGATGATTGAGTCATAACTACATTTTAAAGCTCAGATCACTTAAACTACAGACATTTTGAAAGCTTGTGAAAAATACATTTAAATAATATATTTATTGAATTCTTTGTGTAGATAGTCACATGAAGTTACTTTTTTCAGCGTTTGATTGCTATTTTATACATTATTCTTCCTGGAACATTGCAATATACGAAAAACGTAATTATTGGGTGTGTGCATAAGTTCTACCCGTTTTTGTAGGCTACAAAGAAAGAAGGAGAACACAACAAATAACGCACGTAGCATTTCACATGCTTTCCATCATTTTGTATGACCTCTTGCCATCTGTCTATGAGTAGGTGAATCCCTCGCCGGTAAAACTCCTGTGTTTTAGAGTCAAAAAGTCATGTAATGCCGTTTTCACATCGTCTGCATCATTAAAGGTTTGGAGAGGCGTAGGCGTTCTGTGACGATCGTAAAAGATGGTAGTCCGTAGGGGCCAAGTCCGGGGAATACGCCGGGTGAGGTAACAATTCCAAACCAAATTCCAGTAACTTTTCCCGAGTGATTAAAGCAGCGTGCCTGGTGTTATCATGATGAAGGATTACGCCTTTGCGATTGACGAGTGTTGGCCGCTTCGATGTCAGTTGTTCTCGCAATGTGTCCAACTGTTGGCAGTAGAGCTCAGCATTTATCTTTCGGTTAGGTGCCAACACTTCCCAGTGGATTGTTTCCTGTACATCCCACCTAACACTCAACAAAACCTTTTTGGGTTGCTGTCATCCTTTGAGATCGATGGAGCAGGCTCCGCACCTTGGCACACAGTCCGTGGACGCTTTACATTACGGTACAGTACGCATTTCCATCACCCGGTACAATTCGTCCCAAAAGCGGTCATTTCTGTGACGAGAAAGCAAAGAAACGCAGGTAAAGATTCTCTCCTCTCGTTGCTTTGCAGAAAGCTGGTACGGACTCCCATCGCAATGTCCATCTCTCACAAAAACGGCTAGAACTTTTGCACACACCCAATATATTGTGTTGAAACCAATCTTTCCCTTATGAAAAGAGCTAAATGTGTGATCGATTTTCAATAACCTATTATATCAAATAAGCAAAACCTAAGTGGTAACATAAAATATTAACTGAGGAATGACCAACGCCTTTCCTGCTGACTTTTCTAGTACATCTTAATGTTTACTACATGTTTTCGTGATTTTGGTGTTCATTTTTCATAACTAGCATCTAGCCTTGTAGGGAGCCTCCGTTTTCTACCTTGGGGTCATTGTTTCACGGGGGAAGGGTACACCGTCTAGGTCTCTTCCGGGGCTCCGCTCGTACCGGTTTCGTATGAGAAGCCAGAGTCCCGCGTCTACGACTCTCTCATTAACCATTTGAGTTATTATTAGAGGTATTAAAACTCTTAAATCGGAATTTTTTTATCCGAAATTAATAATACGAACACCAATCTCTGAAGTTCAGAAAATTCCTCCGTTAATCGGTTTTTCTAGGACACACTTCTCCTGCATTGAAAAGTGTTCAATGGGTTTTAGGAAACGTTAAATTATTTTCCGATTATTTCATGAATTTTTCCTGATGAGCAAAGTTTCACAGCGATTGGTCACCTGGGCGCAGGGTGTAAAGAAGGCAAACGTAGGATGCCTCCTCATAGTAAGGCAGGCCTTTATGGTCTAGTGTATTCGTCAAAAAAGGAGCCAAGAACAGTCGACGATCAGTTGACTGATCATACATATCCCGTTGACTATGTGTCATCTGCTACCGTTACAGAAGTATCCATTCAAACACTTCGACGACATTTGTAGGACGTGAAACAAAGAGCGAAATGTCCAGCCTAGCTTCGCACGGCTACCACATCACAGAACGCGTCGACGTGAATGATGCAGAGACAACATTGGAAAGTGGAATGAAGTATCGTATTCTTCATGGACGAGTCCAGCTTCCCTTTCTGGGTATCAAAATATCTCCAATCCGTATGGCGCAATCGTTTTCAACGACATCTGGAGGCGTTTAACATCTTCCTCCATTCAAAGCTTTGATCTGGTACACTGGTGTGGGGATGGAATCCGAGACGGCAACAAGATAAATCTATATTTCCGGAACTGTGACAGCAAGTCACTATGTCAATGCAATCGTTAAACCCGTCATACCACCTTTCCTTGCCACAATGAAACAACAAAACGCTCTTCCACATACTGCTCGTGTTACAAGGTAGAATTCTCATGACCTATTAACTCACAGGACGTTTTGCCCATTGAGCCCTTGTGGGATTTTATGCGTCACCACCTCTACTGCCTCCTTCCTACAGCGCATCACCAACAGCTGCAATAGTAATTGGTTGCTGCTCAAAATGCCTGAACACATGCCATGCTTTGTCGCCTGTAGTTTTGTATAACAGGCCCTAGGTGAACCATCTCCGCACTGAACAATCCTAAATAAAAGCAGGTTTACTCCCTTCTCACATTTTGTTCTTTGACAGTTTTGATAGCTTTGCCATCTCTTTGTGTTCTGTGATTTCTGCTGCCATATTTCCCTCTCAGTGTCAACAAGTGTAACTGAATCACTATTGCACTGATTAAGTTTGCAGGAGTTCTCTTTTTATTAAAGCACTAAATAAACTGCATAGCAATAATAGAACCTGGTATATTATTGGTTTCTTTTACGGAATCCATCAGGATTTATTCTCATGTTTATAGTAGCATATGCCGCTGCACTTGGGAGTGATTTGTTTTCATTTCTGTTTATTGTCCAAACAGCTAAGTAAGCCATCTTTTTCATGGATTTCTGAGAATTCTTTTACCATTGCCGATATGACTGTAATTCCTTCCTTTATTTTTATTGTTACAATACCATCTTCTTTTCTGAGCACAATCGCTTGTATTTTCTTCCCTTCCTTAACAGATATTTTTATATTCTTCGCTCTGCTACCATTCTCAAAAACTCCTCCTTACTAGTTGGCAGTTACATTTATTTTCGTGGTATCTTCAGTAACTCAAGCTGGCACTCTATTGAGTAACTCAATATCTTCTACTCAATATCTGGACATTAGACTTTCTTATTTCATTTCACTTCTATTATGGCTTAATATCTTTGTCTTTGTAATATTTCTTGATATTACCGCGTATTGCAAACTAAATATGGTAGATTTGCTGTTTTTACGTTAAGTTAGCTTCACTGTAAGTACTAATTAGCTTATCCCACGTAAGGTAACGTTAGCTTCACTGCAGAACTTCGGTATTTTACTTTTTGTTTAAGATGAAATTAAGTGTGCGTGTGTCTAATGAATCAATGTGATTTACGTTTTAATCCACTTTATTGGTTGTTGTGTCACGTCATCCATCTCTTACGCAGCAAACATGTATCGGTCTTGAAAAAATCACAATAGGTGGTTCAGTCCACACTGAACTGTAATTCTCTTCTCTACACTTCACAATCTTGAACTTAACAAACTTTCCCTTGCCTATTAATTACTATTAAATTAGTTTACGAAAACACTGAACATCGCCTTAGAATCATCTACGAAAAGATCAAACTTTGCCTCAGAATAATCTAATAAACTGTGCTTCAGAAACATCTAATAAACGTAGAATAAGTAATAGCGCTTTAGAGTAGTACAGAAACAGTTCTCTAGAAACATTGCACAATAAAGTCTTGTCTCAGAGGTCTTATTACGTAACTTGCGTTTTAACCATCTGTCGGGAGTTGAAAATTTAAAATTCATCGAGAGAAACGCTGTGGCGTTAAGTCAGAGAAATATTTAACGAAAACAAACCCCAATTTGCAGAAGAACACAGAAACTATAAAGGAAGAATAAATTAGAGTTATACATCACATTTATCTTGCTCTCCAAACTTTGCGTTTCTAGTTTTTGGTGCTGTGTTCATAGGGTTCTCCCTAAATCTTTTGTTAAAAGAACTAGGTTTACATCTTCTGATATTATCTCTCCCAATGCAGAAAACTGGTTTCTAGGTTCCGTCTTAAAGACAGTTCTTTCATCTTTGAGACTTTCTACCTACAGTATTTTTGTTTCATATGCTTGCGCTTTTATAAATGTATAAAATTGTGTTATGACGGAATATATATCTTACGTTTCTGTGATAACTACTTGTAAAGTTGAACTTCCGAATTACATAGAGATCCTCATTGGCAACTATCTTTTTAAACACTATATTTTCAAAAGTATTCGAACACCACAATGCTTTGGGACAAATGGCTCTATTACTGCAATAAGTAGTTAGTCGGTCCACCTTTTGCTTGTATGACAACGGTAACTCATTGAAGCATACTCCTAACCTATTTTCGGTAGGTCTCGACAGGAATGGCTCACCATACGTCCTGCAAAACTGCTGCTAAATTGGAGAACGAAGACGCTCGTTGTGGTCGGTTTCGTATCCGTCGCTCCAGTTCATGCCACAGATATTCTGAGGAATTAATATCAGAACTCTGAGCAAATCAGTCTAACAATTCCACCTTATTTTCAAGAAACCAGTCTTGCACTCGCCGTGCAGTTTGGCAGGGAGCTCGATCGTGTTGGAAGAGACAACGGTCATTTCCATAACACTCCCACATTGTTGGTAGAGCAGAATCATTCAGAACGTCGAAGTACACTCCAGGGGTTATGGTTTGTGGTTTAACCCTTTAAAGACCATGACTCTAAAATCTAGCATCACTCTAAATAGCATAACTCCCGAAACTGTCTGTTGGTCAACTTCTTTGTTTAGTAGCAACAAAGGTGACTGACGGTGACTCCTGCTGATCCCTTATAGGTGTTGCAAATTTAAAGAACAGGTAAGAGTAGGAAATATCACTCACTCTAGAAGGCGTTTCCGGCGGCTATGGTCATTTGTATGCACTGGCGTTTTAGGCGTTATGGTCGTTAAAGGGATAGTAACCAACGGGCCCAGCCCCATCCACGAAAAACAATCCCATACCATGATGGTGTGTCCGCCGAACGATTCTTTGCACATTTGGAAGAACACAGTCCGACGAAAATCATTTGCGAGGTTGTCTCCGAATCCAAACAAGCCCATCAGATTGGAGGCATGTTTGGATTTGAAGACATGCCCATCTGATGAAAAGCGTGACTTATCACTCCAAAGAATAGTTTTCCAGCCGCCCACAGTCCAGGAACGATGGGACACACACCTCTCTAAGCGGCGCTTCATATTCACGGTAGTGATGTGTGTCTTGTGTCCTGCTCTACGACAATAACCGACACTATGCAACTCTCTGCGGATATTTATGGTACCAATGCAAGTATTTCCTACTTCAGCAGCAATGAAAACGCAGAGGAGGAACGGGATGCCTTAATATTTCTTTCCATGGCTCTTCTGTCCCGTCCTGTCCGTTTGTGCCACCTTCCTGAACTTTTTTTTTTTTTTTTGCTGTAGTTGCACTCTCCTGCTTCCATCTTTTGACGACATCACTTAGAGTCAATTTTCGTATGTTTACGTTACCTGCAATGCATCGTATGGAAACGTTACTCACATGACCTCCTACGACCAGCCCACGCTGGAACTCGGAAAATTCACTTCCACCCGGCATATCCGTTTCAAAGTTATTGATAACACGACAGAACATTTCAGCTTTATATACGTACCTTCCCACTAACAGCGCACCTTCGTGCGCAACGGTTCTTTGCACTTATGCAAATCTTTGATCGTGTCCGCATACTTTTTATAATATAATAAACATGATACACTGCGTTCTTTTCATTAGAAGCACCTACTTATTAACGCGTTGGTCCACCTTTCTGTGCAATCACAGCTCGCAGACGCCGAGGATCATGTTCGACAAGGTGTTGAACAACCTCCATGCGTAAAATAACTCATGTCTGCTGCATCAGCTCCGTCATTTCACGCTCATTCCGTGGAGAGAGGATCAGGAGTTCTCACACGCCGTTCTAGCATATCCCACTAATGTTTGGGTGGGTTATAGTAAGGGGAGTTTAGGGGGCCAAGGCAATGTGGAAACTTTATTGTGTTCCTCCAACTACTCTGTAGTTATACGAGCTCGATGACACTGTGCATTGTGCAGTTGAAAGATGGCACTGTGGTCCGGATAAACCTCCTGCAGAGATGGATGGAGTTGGTCGGCTAACATGCACCTGTAGCGTCTACCATTCAGTGTTTGTAGGATGATAACCAACGATTGGCTTTCAACAACTCTCCACCGATCTATTGAACCCCAACTGTGCAACCAGAGAATAGAGCTTCATGCTGTTTACTCCATATGTGAACCCGGCCATCAGCATAGTGCATCATGAAATGGGACTCATCTCTCCAGGTGACCTTCTTCCGTCTGTCGAGTTCCATTGCCACCGTTCCTTGGCCCATGCGAGGCGTTGTTTGCGATGACGAAACAACATCATGGATGTCCTAGTTGGTCTCCGGCTGTAAAACCTCAGTTGAAACAAGGTACGAAGCATAGTGCATACGGAAATAGGTCGAACTGCACCGCTGTTGCACTGGTGAGTGAGCTGGATGACTGTTGCTCGTCTTTGCTGAGACACCAGTCGTGACACTCGACGCTCATCTCTAGGATAAACCGGGGAAGACGTGTTTTGCTTAACAAAATCAGGGAAGACATGTTTGCCATATGGCAAACCGCAAGACTATATACAGAGTGTTTGCCATATATATATATACAGATATGTTTGCCGTATATATGGCAAACCGCAATACTATATACAGAGTAACAACTACTGCAGCTGACAACGTAGTCTGGCATGATGGACGAGGAACCGTACCGTTCTAATATTTTCTAAGACGGTAATTTTGAGTGTAATCGTAGTTTCCCATGGTGAAATGTTTTTCTTCTGTAGAGCCATTGGTTAGAATATTCAAAACATTTGAATCATTACAGGTTGGTACGGGTTTCAGTATCGGATTAGGTATAGTTGGTGTGTTCGGTCCTTTCCCTGGAAAAAAAGTAAATTTAAATTATAAAAGAGGGACTTCATATGCACTTACATGCTCATATTGGTTGCTGAACCCCAAAAGCAAAGAAAATTATGTTCGGCCTCAGATTTAAATTGACACATCCCCACAATTTCAAAGAAAATCCGTAATGGATACAGAGTTTTTCCAGTTACGCAGTTGTGCACACATTTTCCCAATTTCAGTAACTGAACAGCTCTTAAATCAAAAAACACTGAAGCCTGCTAATGCTATTTTTGTTCCTTGAAATTTCTCTTAACGTAAACTACGACCGTTTCTCACACAGGTGCCTCAGGAGATTATATTAATTCGTTATGGGCTCATGCCTAACTGCGAAATATTAAGTAGTGTTCTATGTTTAAGGTAAAGTACGTTTATTCTACGAAGTCAGTTTTCAGCTTACGTAAGTCGTTTTGTCAAGTTACGCAGTTTTGTTCTTCTAGTGTTCAGATATTTAGATATCCAGATGCATTTAATTTCATACCTTGTTAATGCGAACTCTAGAAAGCAAAGATGGTTCTTAAGGTTTCGTTAAAACAAATTTTTTCATGGCGACTACATTGAAGTACATCTGTCATCCTTGCTAAGTTCTACATCAACGAGTTAGATTCTCAGTGTTACTTACCATTTATGTGGATTTTAGTTGCGTAATTGCCACAAAGAGCCTAGTACCACGGTCAATTACGGGAACGTAAAGAAAGAATTAACGCGAAAAGATAACAGAAGGACACCTACAGAGCAGAATACACGAACGCGACAAGCGCAGAAAACAACGAATGACACAAACCGAAAGAACCAGTACACTGCATGAAGGACAACACTGAAGGATGGAGCATTACCTTAATCTTTAAAAGTCGATCCAGTTCTGAGCCGTCTTTTACAGCAAGTAAAAGAAGGATGCGAGAAGTTCAGTGTGAATACGACGACACAAACTCATAATACATAACACGTGGACAACAGAGGAGAGTTTACCATCTTGCACAAAGGCAGCGAATGATCCAATATGAGTGGGGCGACAATTGAAGGGTTCTGGCGTAAACCATGGTAACCAACATTTTTGTTAAAAAACGAGTTGCGTACGAAAAACAACTGCGGTGGTAATCTGAGTATTTTACAGTATTTATCACACATTTATATCAACATATGGCACCACAATACAACTTTCAGTTTATGGTAAGTGCAAATGTTTATATTGTTGTACTACTTTTAATCTACGTATCTCACAACGACAGAAGTGTTGGTTACCGTGGTTTATAACCGAACACTTCAATTATCAATGCGGAGACGCGCTCAAAGACGAGAGACAGAGAATTAGAGGTTATAGCATTACATTTATCTGACTGAGACTAGAACATACGCTTAACATGCGCTAGAACAACAGAATTTAGTTCCCTGTGGTATAGCGGCAAAGTTGTGACTACCAATGAGGAAACAGACTCAGCAGCAGCCAATTCTGTTTCCCGGATGTCAACATAGCTAAGAATCCCGCAGACACGAACCTGAAAACTAGCCCGTAATAAAGAACTCAAGAAATTCTCACACAATATAGGGATGGATGGTCACCATATTCCGCACACGCTCAGGCTCTACAACACAGCGAAGAAATCTATATGTATCGCACTAAGCTGACGATGCGGCTACTGCACGTAACGAACTGCGTGGTAGACAGAATGTACCTTGCTGAAAACACCGTGAGTTCAAGCGGAATCTGCTAGGCGCAAACATCATTAACACACGCAAAAAAACATACCAGTCACTAAGACATTGGTGAATATCTGAACAAAATGGAAATGCTAGAACGGCGCTCAAAATACAGATAGGGTAGAGATTTCGGGGTATGAAGTAAAGAGGTAAACTTCTGGAATCCAAGAGGGTGTCAAGAATGATTAAAGCAGTGGAATCAACAAGACATTGAACCCAGCACTCTGCGCTATAACTGACATCCGGATTACAAAAGTGGGTACGTACAAGGACTCTAGAGGAGGGTGAATATTTTCCTTTAGAAACGAATTATTCCCAATTCTACGACACAAATAGCAATGTGTAACACGTAAAAATTAGTGAAACACTTTGCGCAAAAAGTTCTTCTGCCCTATATAGCTGATCATGCACACAGAGATGCAGTTGTTACCATATTCGCGTAGATAACACGCACACAATCCAATATTCCTTTCGAAAAACAGAAACGCAGTGTAACTAGATCTCCTCCACCCTACACACACACGCGCGCGCGCGCACACACACACACACACACACGCTTACAGTAATATTTGAATACGAGAGGCTGTTAATAGGTTTTTACAACCACACAGAAATCATTAAGCTGCACAGTTGCAATTATGCCCAATACTAGTTTATAAGATAAATCCGAGTACCGATCCGGGATAGAGTTCTGCCATTTGCTGGGAAAACAGGCGAAGTTAAATTGTGAAGAAATAAAAGACGCTAAGGAAAATAGTGATCATGGTAGGACGATCTGGGAAAAATTTAAATGAACATTGACTACTTCGTCAGGTGACCCAAGAGAAGAAAACGTCAGTTATTGTTGCTGATCTAGCTGCAAAATTGTAGCCAATCCTTGCTGTCAGACGTGTGCCAGTGGAAGCCATAACTCATTAAGTTCGCATTACCTATGGTGGGTGAGTATGCTGCACGACGCATGACACTCTACATATAACGAATACGACTCGGATGGGTTCCGCCATTGCTGCCATCTTAGAAGTTTTAACGTAATGAATGCTACGTCTTATAAGTCTTATAAACAACTGTTGCTACTGTGAACACCGAAGGTTGTAACACTTTACTCGACTCGTGAGAATGGTCGAACGCCAAGTATACCATTGCGATTCAGAAGAAAAAAATAGTACACATTGGAAACATCGTTACTCCAATATAAGATGGGACTGCACATTATTTGAAACTGCAAGAAATGATTCTCACAGATTACTTAGCAGTAATACCATGATTAGGAAGGATTATAGGAACCTTCTATGTTACTGAAGGCAATAAAATTGAAAATGCGAGCAATATTGCTCAGAGCAGGTTGCCAGCTTTCTGACAATCTACTATTTTAGATATCACCGCCCTACTTTTTTTGAAACCATTGCGTAATTGCCAGTTTCTAATTAGTAATGACGTTATGAATTAGGATGACGTATGGCTTGCAGTTCAATGGGGATATACTCCACCCCGGAAACTACTGGTACGCAGATAGGAAACGTCATGCCGTAGGTAGTAGCTATGTCGAGGACGACTGAATATCCTGAAAAGTTTTCAGGTGTGTAACTGCATTATCTGATCAAAACTGTATCAGCCGCCCCCGGTGGCGCAGTGTTCTAAGCGATGGCCTCTGATCATTCGTCCGAACGGGGTCCGGGTTCGAATCCCGGTGAGGCATGGATGTTGTGTTTGTCTTACGGCACTGGCTCTCTCCCTTCCCTGGATCAAGTGACCCTAAATTAGGGACGGGCGACTGCTTATAGCCCATTGAGTTGCTCACGGTGGTCGTTAAACCTCCAATAAAAAAAACACTGTATCAGGACGCTTGCCTATCGACAAACTCCTTTAGGAAAGGAATTACTATCGAGTTGGTCCACATTTTGCTGCTATTAAAGTTTCCACTCTTCTGGGAATATTTTCCACTAGATTTTGGTACGAAACTGTGAGAATTGCCTTCCATTCTGCCGAAAGAGCATTAGTCAGGTCGGTCACCGATGTCGGGAGGTTTGGCCTAGCTCTCTGTCGGAGGTTCAATTCATTCCAAAGTTTTTCCATGTGTTTGAGGTCGGGGCTCGGTGCGGGCCAGTCAAATTCTTTCATATTTATCTCATCAAATCATTCCTGTATGAATATCAATTTATGGACAGCGACATTGTGCTATTGGTGAAGGAAAGGGCCTTCACCGAAAGGAAGTTTGCAATAATGTGGAGAGCACATAATTTTCATGAATGTCATTATAGCTTTGCAGCATTGAATTCTCGGGCACTGGATCTAGGGGAGGGCACAGCCCAAACAATGTAAAATAGGCCCACAGTATTATGCATCTGGGGCTGTTTTTCGCAGTCTGCACAACACAGTCCGGCAGGTAGCGTTCACCTGGATTTTCACACACTAATTAAGGCTAGGGCCACACGAGCGATTATGACTGCCGGATTTCTGCAGTAAATGAAGCGGTTACAAAAGTTGCAAATAAATGGCTAGACGGTAGCCGTAAATGTTTCTCTCATTACAAGTGCTGCCCGGCCAGATGAGCAGTATTTGCATCAGCCAGACTGCGTATCGAGTTGGGTGATGGTAGTGAGATTAAACATGAGTCTCCAGCGTAATAATAAAAAAAAAAAAGATTTTCAATTATTTTTATAATGTTTAATTATAATTCGTTGTCTACGTCGGCGAACATTATCATCGGAAGTGGATTCATTCATCCTATTATCAGTGAAAGATCACTCTATGGAAAGTTTGCACTTCTTTACAGAAAACTTCGACTGTTACCAAATAAGTTTTTTGAATATTATAGAATGTCTATAAAGTCTTTTAACTTTCTTCTCTCCGTTGTGATTGATAGCCTTGAAATATCTGATACTGTCATGCGGCATTGTACATGCGTGGAAGGAAAAGCGCGTGTAACCTTCATTCACGCATCAGTTTTCATGTTCTTGTTTTTGTAGTCTTCACATTTTAGATCGAACAGAACTGGAAACTTTTGAACTTGAATTATTATATGTTCCCTGGCAATTAAATCCATCGTGATTAATATCAAAAACAGAATCGAAACAAAACACACCATTCACTTGCTTCAAATGTCACCGTGTGTGGCCAGCGTTCCGGCTACAACTAAAGCGCGTAAAATGGGTCGGGTGCGTTCTTCTGCGACATTACCTTGATGTTGCACTACTCACTTCCTGATTGGCGACATTTACAGCTGCGTCCAGTCACTACTGTTGCAGACCTTTGAGTTCATTTTTCTTGCGCTACAAAAATAACAGAAATCCGGCAGTAATTATCACTCCTATTCCCTAGCTTACGACCCGTACGTTGGACTGCCAGATAGTGGAGCGTGATTCATCACTCCATAGAACGCGTTTGCAGTTCTCCAAAGTCCACTGGCGTTGCGATTTACATCACTCCAACCGACGCTTGGGGTTGATCTTGCTGATGTTAGACTTTTGTACTACTGCTCGGCCATGAAAACTCATTCCTTTCAGCTCTCAATGAGCTGCTATGGAATTGGCGTTGCTTCCAGAGGCATTTTGAAACTCGGTGGTGAGTGTTGCAACCGAGGATAGGCGATGTCATCGTATCGATCGCTTCAGAACTCGGCGGTCCCGCCCTGTTATTTTACTTGGCCTACCAAGTCAAGATTAGGCTGTTGTAGCTCCTTGGCGTTCACACTTCACAATAACATCCCTTACATTTAAACGAGGCAGACAGTTCCCTAACTGTCTTGTTAAGATGACATCCCATGACCATTCCACGTTGAAAGTCACTGAAATCCGCCGTGCTTCCCATTCTACTGCTCATTATTGTGTATGATGTTTAGCAGGCCACGTGCGTCTTATTTACGCTTTCCAACTGTAGGTTGAAGAGGCGTATATGCTGCAGCTTTGTCCGTCCGTCCGCACGATAACTGGCGTAAAAAGGGTTCGATTGCGATGAAATTTTAGTATGTGGTAGGGGACCACTTGGGGACGAACCCTATTGAATATATTTTCTAAAACATAACCATAATTATATTAAAAATCAATAACTTTTCCTTTGGTGGTGTTGAAACCAGGAAAAAGATGGAGCGACCTGTACTTTGATGACGTCAGTGGACAAATAAAAGTTGGATTGCATAATTACGGTTATGGTTTAAAAAATATTAAGTATTCCAATTTATGAAATGAAGCTATTTTAATCATGTTCAAATTGTAATCCTTGGGAACGCATTAATTGTCCAGAAAAAAGATGGCGCGACCTGTATTTTCATGACGTCAGTAGACAAACAAATGTGTGGATCCTATTAAAGTTTTATGACGTCATACTCTTGCTGGCGGTCGCAATTCCCATCTGCCTCATTACGTCACGCGTTGTGTGCGTATGTTCTTCCGCACGATAACTCGCGTAAAAATCGTTTGATTTCGATGAAAATTTAGTATGTGGTAGGGGAACACCTGGGAAGGAACCCTATTGAAAATTGGCGAAATGGGGGTCAAAGGTCAGGACATAGGAGCGGAATCACTTCCATCGCCATTATGCATCATAACTTACGTAAAAATGTTTCGATTTGGATGAAATATTAGTATGTTGTAGGGACCTGCATGGGGACAAATCCCATTGAAAATGGTCGAAATGGGGTCAAAGGTTAGGACACAGGAGCGGGATCTATTCCATAGCCCTTATCCATCATAACTTACGTAAAATTGCTTCGATTGCGAAAAAACTTTATCATGTTATTTCGGAGGTATACTGAACCAGTTCTGTTGAATATCATCGAAATGGGATCAAAGGTCAGGGCACAGGAGTGAGATATATTCCACAGCCATTTTCCTCATAACTTTAGTAATAACTTGAGTAATGATTTCTAGTATGTTGGAAAGCGTATCATAATCAATGCTTTGCATGATTTTACTAACTTGCTTAGCTGTATGGGCAATGGCTGTAACGCTTGTAGGCACGTCCACTGCTCAAAATGGGTTTACGAATACTTTTGATCATATAGTGTATTTCTACGTGAGAGTATGACCTCACTGACAGCTCTCCGTGTTTGGTTTGCTGAACGTTATTCAATACTGTGAAATGACTACAGAACGGAACTTTGATGGGACATGTGCCTGCACAGTCATTTCGATGATATCCCAAAAATATCCGACGGAATTTGAATCCGGGCTTCTACGTGGCCATTGAAGCGTTTCAAATTCAGTATAATGCTCTTGTAACTATGCAGTAGCCGGGTGGAACCTGGTGGGATGGGCAAATATATTTATGGAATGCATTATGGACATGAATGGGTGTAAATGGAGGGCTAGGATGTCCGCATATTTGGGGGTACACAAGGTCGATTGTACATGGATCAAAGGTACCTAATATTTCCAGTTAGGGACACCCCTGAGCAACCACCAGCCTGTCATGTTCCAACATGACATGAAAGGTCCATGGCTTCGTGAGGTTGACGCCAGATCCTCACTCTCCCGTTGGCTCGATTAAGTTTAAATCTGTATTCATCCCTCCCGGCTATGAGCTTCCAGTCCTCTATGGTCCAGTGTCAGCGTGGCTTTACCCAAGCAAGGCGTCAAGCCCGATGTCCAGCCGTTAACAGTGGGAATCTTGTGTGTGGAAGGATCTTGAACCCTAGACGTCTAAGAGTACGTTGCACTGCCTTCGCACTGACATGGCAGTGTAATACCCTATTCAAATCGGTGGACATTTGGGATATCGTCTTCCGCCTATGAGCTTCCAGTCCTCTATCAACAATGATAGAGGACTGGAAGCTCATGCGGCCCGAACAGCATTAACCACAAGCTATCAAGGTTTGTACATCTGATATTCATACTGGAGCTTATTCTTTTACAAAAATTCTGTATTCCCGATACATTCTGGACACTGTTGCACAGGAGGAAAACCGCAGTGTATTGACGATATCCGAGATGGAATGATCCATCCTGCAGGCACCTACAATCCTCCTTCTGCCAAAAGCACAAAAATCACGCGTCTTACCTATCACGCTTGTAATCGAGTACCTCTGGGGAAGTTGTGGACAAAGACTGTATTTAACCACAGATTTTTTTTATTGGAGGTTTAACGACCATTGTGAGCAACTCAATGGGCTATAAGTAGTCGCCCGTCCCTAATGTAGGGTCACTGGTTCCAGGGAAGGGAAAGAGCCAGTGCCGTAAGACAAACACAACATCCATGCCTCACCGGGATTCGAACCCGGACCCCTTACGGACGAATGATCAGAGGCCATCGCTTAGACCACTGCGCCACAGGGGCGGCCCACAGTTTTGGCCGGGCATGGCCGATAATGAGAGAGTAGCAATCAAGCATTTGCATAATTTCTGTTATCTCTAGTTCAATGGCACTTCAGTTAATTTCGAGTAATGGAGAAAGCTGGATATTTGATAGCACAAGCCGAAGTTTTGTTTCTTGCACTAGTCTTACATCATGCTTCTTATGATTCGTGAAAAATGTTCACTACCTACAATAGCCTTAACTCCGATGCAGAAGAATTCTGCAGTTCTTATCGTTTTCGCGGCTTTTTCACGTCATTAAGAAAAGAAAAAGAAAAGAAACGAGAGGTTCACTCTTAAATTTGGACAGAAAATTTGGTACATGCCAAAATCAGGAATGCAGCTCTTAGAAGAATTGTAAACCTCTTTATTTAAAATTATAATAAGAATCAGCATTTCGAGACAACATGGAAGAGAAGAAACATCTAGGATTTTAAACAACACAGTCGAGAAACTCTCAAACGGTCTGTACATTTACGTCAGACTATCTTTTTCTTTCCATAAAACAATTTTGATTTATGTTTTCATTCTAAATGGCAAATGCCGAAAAAATGACGCCGGTAAGAACCTGATGTTATGCTAGTACAGATTGAGGATTAACGTCTTTACATAACAGAACAATAAAAGAGATGAAAAACAACTGAAACCGAATCGAAGAACGTATGTATATTTTCAACATTTTGAACATTTCTCCACAGTGAAATTCTCGTATAGAATATAATCAAATCATTTCCGTTAACGTCGCATGAAATATATTACTTTCCATTAGCAACATTAAATTAGCGGAAACAAATAACCAGTTTAATTTCTAGTTTAGCGAGAATTTATATGAAAGATGGCAAGAATTTGTAAAAACAAAGTGTTTATTGAAATAAAGAAAAAAGCTGTATAGGAAAAAAATATTATTTATAACTATATATACACGAAAAAAATATGTATATCTACATATACACCTATAATAATAATAATAATAATAATAATAATAATAATAATAATAATTCTGCACGGTAAATATCCAAAATCTTTAAATTTAGAAACTATTGACAAAAATTTCTTACTAGTACAATTATAAAAACAGAGCTTTCTCCAGACACCGAGGGATTCTTCTTCGGAATTCAAACCCGCGTTATCGCAACCTATAAAGGACTACAAAAAACACGTAATGAAAGTTGCAGATGATGACACCTCTACAATTTGAGTAAAAGCCAATGAAACCATAGAACACATTTTAGTGGGTTACTCTCTCCTTGTTCAAAACAATAGCCTTAACAAACACGGTCAGATAGCTAAGATCTTACACCAAGAGCAAGACGTTCAGTATGACCTCTTATCCAAGGCAGTATTACAAGTGCCAACCAGAACCTATTCTCGAAAATCAGAATTACATCATGTACTGGGACAAATCTCTCATTGCAGACAAATTGAACACAATCGACCTGACATTTTAATTATAGAAAAACCTGAAGAAGACACAACTGATAGATGTAGAGTTCCAAATCAGAAAACACTCAAAAAGAGTACCTGAGAAAATCTCAGTCCAAAGGCTCTGAAAACAAAGCATAACATTCATCATACCAGTTGTCATTTTGGCAAAAGCAGTGTTTCCAAATAACTTTTTAAAAAATCTCGAGGAATCACGATTGCGACTGAGACTCTTTCACCCAATCCAAAAAGGCAGTCATTCTACAGAACTGCCACATCACTAGATAATTCCCGAATTTCTAAGATTGAGATGAACATCTCCGCTTTTTGTTTACCAACCCTGGTGGAGAAACTCGACGACAAGACAATACTACTAATAATAATAATAAGAAGAAGAAGAAGAAGAATAAAAGGGCATGTCTTTCTTCGCGTGTTTGAAGCAGTCATGACTTATTTGGAAGCCGGGGTAAACACTTCTAAATTTGCAAGTTTGTGTTACATTGTCTAAATTGCATTATCTTGTTCAAAGACGAAATTCCGAGAGAGAGAGAGAGTGTGTGTGTGTGTGTGCAACTGCTCTAGAACCAAAAATATCTACCAGACTATTTTCGCGAGAAGACGAGAATCATATGAGAAAGCGCATGTGACTGATACGAACGATTACCGTCTTCGGCACGATTTAATGATAAAAGATGAAGTATATGTACTTGAGCACTTTCGAGGAAGCGGCTACCTCATCCTCAGATGTATTGAACAAAAAACACATTTAATCTATATATAGCCTAGATTATGGCATTGTGGGAAGCAATGGGAGGCGTAAGAGCCAATAACATTTCGTATGCGTCAAATAGTTGCGTACACAGCATGCTTAATATTAAGTGAGGAAAAACTTATTACAATGACTGAAGAATGAGGTGGGGTGAGGTGAACATATCATTTGAAATAAAAGTCACAATTTAAAATTAACAGATTTAACTAGTGACTTCCATGCATTGTGTAATTCATAGGGGCTATGTTCATTACGACATTGTACACTGGAAGCTTCTATATACACACTTTCGCTTATTAATAGGTCCCTGAGGTTGCTAGGAGTATGAATAATTCTTGCATTACTCCAATCTGGATTAAGATTGTCTTGGAGTACATATTTGGCTAGGGATGGGCTATACATGCCTGCTTTAATGTTATATTTATGTTCTTTAATCCTTAAACCAAGATTACGTTTTGTGGAACCCAAATAATTAGAGGCAATTTATCCTGTGGTTGCCTGAAGTAGGTAGCGGGATGTTGTTGATACCCCATTGATCCCTACTACAGCATTGTTTACGATCTTTACGAACAACTGAGAAAAGTTTTCGTGATCGTAAGCCAAATTTCACATCATGTAGTTTACAAGGGTGTGATAAGGTTCTTGTTAAAAGTGGATTATACTGCATGGAGCCCACATATTTAGTGTTACGATTAGATTCTCTTGACAAAGTAATATTCAGGGCATATTTGACTTTACTGAATACCTGACTAGTCAAATATTTAGGATCCTTGTTGCTCAGCTAAATTAAAAATGTATTTAACTTCATGTTGTAGGAGTTTGGGGGTTGACGAATGCGAGTACGCTCTTCTAAACAAAAAGAATAGTGCTGACAATTTGTGTTGTTTTAGATGTGATGAAAAGAATGGAATAATAACTGGGGAATGACAAGGTTTTCTATATACACTGGTAGTGATACAGTTACAATTATAATTCTTATTAATAATAATATCCAGAAATGGTAAACAGTTATCATTTTCAAATTCAATCGTGAGCCTGATGGTGGGAAACTGGGATGATAGTTCGTTGACGAACAAGTGTAAATCATCCTGGCTGTGAGGCCATGCAACCAGGATGTCGTCAACGTACCTTAAGTAAAGCAATGAACGGTGGGAAAAGGAACTAATCACTTTGAAGGCTCCTTTGTATGTATGAATACGCTGGTTCTGGTGCTTAAAATATTCCGGCCACATTTTCATCTCGAGAACCAATATTGGGTATTGTGATTCGATTGGTGTTCAGACCTTTTCCTGGTGACGAAAGTCCGATGCCTGCAATGTTTTACTACTGCGCTATTTAAATTTTGTGATACGTTTCACCAAAAATTGATGCTCCACCAGCTGCACGACTTTCGGGAGCAAGGTAAATCATTGTGTAATCCATGAACCATACAACAACATGGTGCAATTATGCACCATACTGTTGTGTACGAAGCATGTGGATGCTGTTATGCACAAGCTTCTTCCTCATACCGTGATGGCATTCCTTTTCTGTTGTGTTTTGCTGCGTTATCGATATACACTATATTGACAAATGTCACCTGACACCACTTCAAAAGCAAATGAACGGATCCGTTGCGTTGTTAAGATGCGTGGTACAGCTGCCAACGGTATAAAAACAGGCCTGCAGCTGACCGCGATCATATCGCACTGTGAAGTTGAGTGAAAATGTCGCGGCGGGAACTGACTTTGAGAAAAGAAAGATTGTTGGGTGTTATATTAGTGGGTTGTCCATAAGAGAAACCGATAAGCGTTTAAACATACCCGATTCAACTGTTTTGGATGTACTGAATACGTGGAAGACACATTGCGTGCCTAAAGCAGCAAAACGTACCGGCAGACCAAAGAAAATCAGTGATAGAGGACGTCGAAGCCTCAAGAGAGTGGTTACAGCTAATCGGCGGAGTACTGCACAAGACCTCAGTATAGAGTTGAGTGAAACTGCTGGAACCTCGGTATGTACAGGTACCATTCGCAGAGAACTTCATTCCGTGGGTTACCGTGCTGGTGCGGCTGCTCATAAGCCTTTTGTCTCCACTCGAAATGCTACTCTTCGTTTGGCATGGTGTAAAGAACCTTTATCGTGGACCCTACATCAACGGAAATAGGTCCTTTAGACTGATGAATCCAGATACATGATCCATCGGTCTGATTCCCGTGTGTAGGTATTGCAGCAGCCGGGGGTACGCTATTTGCCACAGTGTACTGTTCCCACGGTCAAGTTTGGAGCTGGCAGTGTACTCGTGTGGTGGTGATTTTCGTGGTATGGTCTCGGCCCATTGGTTATCGTGGACAAACGTGTTAACCAGCACGTCTACCTCGATATTATGGACAATTATGCCCTACCAACTCTGTGGCAATACTAAGGGACCGAGTCTTGTTGGTACCAGAAGGGCAATGCACCGAGCCATAAAGCAATGACTGTTACGGCGTGGTTTGACCATAATTCCGTATCGTGTGTAGACTGGCCAGCACAGAGCCCTGATCTTAATCCCATATGGCACCTGTGGGATGAATTAGAGCGCCGCATAAGAAGTTTGGAGCCAAAGCCTATACTACTGAGCAACAGTTAGCGGCAGCATTATGTACTGAATGGAAGCGCATACCTATCGCTGTGTTCCAAAACTTTGTCGAAAGCATATCTCGAAGGGTCAGTGCATACATTAAGGCCAAAGGTGGACCGACATCGTACTAATGTATGTCAATAAATGCTGTGTTGTGTTTTTTTTCCTAGGTGTCCGGTGACTTTTGTCAATATTGTGTACGTATGTCCGCACCAGTTGCATAAAACTCTGTCGTGTGGATTTTGCGTTATGCATGATTTTGTGTTTGTCACGTTAGTTTTGGGCATTAGTGTATTATTACTGTGCTACCGACAAGATCTGCGCACACAGTGAGTGCAATAATAAAGAATATTTTTTGTGGAGGAGGTTCAAGAGGTGGTACTCACAACACAGTCATTCGCTGCAGCAAATTTCAAAGCATACAGATTGTTGCTGAAACACTATACCAGGGAATCAGTCAATGAATCACTGCAAAGTAGATAGTACGAAAAAACATGTGATTTATCCAATTTTAAAGCGAATGAAAGTTTTTAACTAGAATTTATATTGAATCATGCGGTACATTCTATAACTATCAGATATGAAACTGCTTAATTTTTGCAAAATAACCTTTCTGCTTAAGCGAAAAGATCCGCTTCATATTGAATTGACTCATGGATGTATATTGTCCATCATGCATTTTTACATGGTCGACCCGGTGGCGCAGTGGCCTGAGCGACGGCTTCTGACCATTCATCCGTGATGGGTCCGGGTTGGAATCCCGTGAGGCATGGATGTTGTGTTTGTCTTACAGCACTGGCTCTCCCTTTTCTGGAACCAGTTACCCTAGTTTAGGAACGGGCGACTGCTTATAGCCCACTGAGTTGCTCACGGTGGTCGTTAAATCTCCAATAAAAAAAATCAAAAAGAAATTTTACATGCGTTTTTGATGTCACCGAGATCGGAATGCTTCCTCAATTTACTTTCACCGTTTGCTAAATCAGAAGTTATATTATTATCATTTAAACTCCTGCAAAAAAATTTGCAAATTCAAGTTTCTCTTTCTCTTGCAGATGAACCGTCCAATTCAAGTGAAGCCGGCCGACAGTGAGAACAGAGGGGGTAAGTAATTTAAAAACGTTTTCTTAATTGTTCAAGAGTAATCATTTGGCAACAGAGGGAAAATTTAAATGAATTCTTGAAAATCCCTGAAAGAGAAAATTGGCCACGTGATTACGAATTAAAACGTTAAACTCCCCTCCAATGTTTATGGTAGTTTATCACCAAAATACGAAAAATTTTATTTGCACAGTTTGTCTAAAATTTTCTGTAATCTGTCGAACCACAGTGTTGTATCTTGTAGTTATCTGATCGGTGCACAAAGCTGTAGAAATTGAGAGACAGATATAAGAGCCACAAGTATAATATTTATATTCAAACGGGTGATAAAGGCGATGAGAGAAGAGTCATAGTGATCAGAATTCATCACAGCATTTATTCAGGTAAATTTAAGACATTAATGGAGAGCATTTTCCATTGAATGTGTTAGGGTAATTAGGAAGCTTACAGTAGGAAAATCTGAATGGAGTCTCAATGCCAAGACCCAGATTCATCGGTTTCATCAGGTAACTTTTAATAGCCAAGGTCAATTCACAGCGACTGGCTTCCTACGTTGGAATTATTTCCTCCCCTAAAACAATACTACACAATCGTTCCCCCTGTAGGGGGAGTCTCATGCTTTCACCCAAATTTCATTGCTGGCATCGCGTGACATTTTTTACACCTGACAAAAATTCAGAGGGTGCAAAGTAGCGTGGTCTACTTCTCCACACACGCCGGCGTAGCGAGAACTACAGTGGTGTGTAGATGTATTGCATCACCTGAAAAAGCCGTGAACTTTAGGTTTAATTCATTGTTTAACTAACTAAATTTCATAGTTATTTCATCATTTATATAACATTACTAGATGCGAAATCGAAATTTAATGGATATTTCAAAAATGTTTCAGTTTTTCTGGTAGCTACTTCTGTTCTTAAGATACATTACAAAAATAATGACCAAGTCGAAATTATTATGAAAAGGAGCATTTATCCAATACTTAGGTTTACAGCAATAAATCGTTTTTGTAACTCATAAGGAATGAAATAACATTTAAATACAGAAATATAATGAAGCAAAATTATAAAATGTACCTAATATTTTGCTGCCCAACCTTTAGCTTTAATGACAGCTTTGCATCTTGCTGGCATACTGTGAATAAGGCTTTGTAAAAGATTGGGTTGAACAATACGATTCCAAATTTGAATTCGTCTTCAAAGAGTTGAATTTCGGTTGGTCGCTTCTTTTCTGATAGTTCGTCCAACCCTTTGAATCACAAATTTTTGTTTGGGTTTATCTCCGGTGACTGTGGTGGTCGATCAAGGTGCTGAAGATGTTTTTTTCTGAAACCACTATTTCACTACTTTAGCACAATGACAAGGGGCATTGTTATCTTGTTATCTTGAAAAATAAAATTGTCGTCATAAAGTCTTCTGGATTATGGTGGCTTTTTGTTTTCCAATATTCAAATGTATTTCTGGGCATTTACAGCACCATCGACAATATGGAGGTTCCCTACGCCATGTACACACATGCAGCACCAAAACAATGACCTTCACCAGATGCTTTCATTCGTTCGAACGGGGTCCGGGTTCGAATCCCGATGAGGCATGGATGTTGTGTTTGTCTTACGGCACTGGCTCTCTCCCTTCCCTGGAACCAGTGACCCTAAATTAGGGACGGGCGACTGCTTATAGCCCATTGAGTTGCTCACGGTGGTCGTTAAACCTCCAATCAAAAAAAAATCACCGGATGCTTAACAATAGTCAGTGAGCAACTTGGATGGAATTCTTCATGCTTGAATCTCCTTAAATAGGCACTACTCTGTTTCCCATCAAGGAAACATTTTGATTCATCACTGAAAAGATCATTTTCCCATTGTTTGGTTGTCCATGAGACATGCTGTTTTGCCCACTGAAGTCTACACTGTCTTTGATTTGCAGTTAACAACAGTTTACGACTGCCTTTGCAGTCATGTAAGTCATAGTGAAGCAGCTTCCTCCTAACAGTACATCTACTAATAATAAGTTACTTCAGACCATCTTTGAAGTAATTGAGGTGAATTGAGCCTCCTGTCTGCCGAGCTTAGCTTTCTGAGCACTCTGTCCTGCCTGGTTGTAGTGGATCTGGGCCTTCCACTGCGACGAATATTTTTAATATCACCAGTGTCATTTGCTTTCTTCAGTTGCTTAATAACTGTAGATTGATTACAGCCCACTCTTTCAGCGATTTGCCTTGAAGAATACTCTTTCAGCGATTTGCCTTGAAGAATACTCTTTCAGCGATTTGCCTTGAAGAATACTCTTTCAGCGATTTGCCTTGAAGAATATCCCTCTTCATGAAGAACAACTATTTTTACTCCGTACGCTGTGGAAAATTCTGCAGTTTTAACCATTATTGAGAATGTACACAAATTATACCCTAATAACAACAAGCTTTAGTATGATCAAATGATCATATGTAGAGAATTTTAGGAAGGGAGTGTCTGACCCCAGGTCTTAAACAACCCTTAGAAATAGGAAACTAGGAGATTTGGGCTAGAGCACCCGATAGGAAAGTGACACGTAAGCGAAGTAGAAAGGGAGAGGAAGACGCCCTTATTTATTATCGGGGGCCAGTACCCGGAGTCCAAGGGCTTAACGTGCCCATTCGACGCACGGCGGATATTTAGTGGATCGAGCGTTCGTACCTGTCTGGGATCGAACCTGAGGCCCTTTCCGTGGGAGTTACGAACGTAGTCCACTAGGCCACCCGCGGCGCTACAAGCTTTAGTAGCTCTGCGTCAACCCTTATGAAGGCTGGAGTGAGATTACGATAACATTAGGAAGCAGCCAATCAGGTAAAAATGTTTGGCTGTAACAGCTGATACACAGCTAACGTAAATTTCAATGTGTTTGTCAAACCCCATATTTTTTGTCATATCTTAAGAACAGGAGGAGCTACAGGAAAAACTAAGACAATTTTTGAAATCTCCATTAAATTTCGCATCTAATGACATATATACCATGAAATAACTATGAAAATTAGTTGGTAAAATAGAAATTAAACTTAAAAATTCACGGTTTTTGCAGGTGATTTTGGCACACCACTGTACTTCGTACCCTGCAGAAGTTCGCAACACAATTCAGGTAGGCCGAGATACACGTTAAAGGCCCAACTAAAGCCAGTATACATTACGTAGCTGCTTTGCCTTCGATGATGATATTGATATTTGTTCAGGCCCGTGAGCTTGGTTTATGAAAACAGTATGGTCTTAAATATTAAGCAGAACTGTATGTTTTATTTCTTATAGCTACTTCAGCTTAGTGGATTTCTTTGTGCACAAAAGTGCGCAACAGGTTTCTGGACCTTACAGAAAATTTTTGTCAAAACGTTTACAATATATCAAGTCACCTGCATTTTTGATTTCATTCACTGAAAGGAGCCTGAAATGAACTTATGTCACCCGTATATAACTTTCTCCAGTTTCATTTATTTATTCGAATTTCTCGTTCAAAGAGGTATAGTCAGCCAAAGAACCCCATAAGACGACTCAGATAAATGCACTAGGTCCTTCTGGACGCCTACTCAACTAGAAAACCAGAAGCCACAAGCTTGTGCTACATCACGATTTAATGTAAGGTTTTGTGGTGTCTTTAGTTATATCCTTTATAGATGCTGCAATTATTTTTAATTTAAATATTTTTGTTGTAATGGGAAGGCTATAAGTGAAATTTACTTTATATCACACGCATAATCTGAAGAAGAGCATGCTTCTTGCAAACCACAGTTTAGAGTTCGATCTACAGGCACAATATAAGATGTACTAGACAAGGAATAAAGATGTTTCTCCACAGAAAGCAAAGAAATACTGCTACCAATCTTTTTCATACCTCTGTATATAGCAGGAATGGCCAAAGCGTCGACCTCGGTCTACCAGTCGACCGCAGGGCGAAGAATGGTAGCCCGAGGTGAAAAATCGATCGTATTATTTGCTTCATTTTAGTATGGGCACGTTTCTGAAGGCAACTCAAACGTGGGATCAAGGCCTTTGGAAACGCAAAGGATTTTCTTGGTTTCCTGTGCTCAAAAAATATTTTATGACTCGGTGGCGGCGGTGCCAAACTTTCCCCCTTCCCCTGACTGCTGCGCTCTCACACTGCGCATGCGCATTGGAGATTCGGTGCCGAAAGACAGCGTTGCAGTGGACTTATGGAGTGTATTGTTGCTGTTTGTGGTACTCCGAGTTCAGCGTTATTCGGTACACTCTGACCAATATGAGTGCAACAGGCGGTAGTAGTAAGAAAGTAAAAACTTATAACTATCACAGTGAATGAGAGGAAGAGTTTTTACTTATTATGGTTAAAGATAAGTGTATTTGTCTTATTTGTAACATCTGTGTTGCATTGCCTAAGAAAGCGAATGCAGAAAGACATTTTAAAACCGTTTACAAAACATTTGCTGCGACTTTTCCAAGTGGTAGTGAACTTCGAAAGAGTAAAATTCATGACTAAAGTCGCGTACATCTGAAAGGCAGATTTATTCTTTTTAAATATTATTTCAAAAAATTAAAAACCATTATTCTGTTATTATTTTAATTGCTTTGCTTGGTTTCAAGTTTCATTAAAAAAAGCTTGTGTGTTATCGAAGTTTTAATTGTTTTTAAAGAGATATGCCTGGAAAATAGTAATGTAAGGGAACTTACAGCTAAAAAAATCTTCAACTTTTGTACTTACAGTTGCCGGAATTTCTCCGTTTTAATTTTGAATACATTTCCTCTTTCAGATTGATTGAAGAGGAGTTTCATTATTCCATTCTTTTTTTAATTATTCTTTCTTGTAATGTAATTATAAATACACCCCGCTGTGAACACTCAAAAACGCATATAGCGTATTAAATCCGTTTATTTTTGAGGCGTGGTAAGTTCAAAGATTCGCCAAGCTTTCGCACTGCACTGGGAGGCTTTTTCAAGGCAATTTTATGTTTACCATTGCCTTGAAAAAGCCTCCCAGTAGAATGCGAAAGCTTGGCGAATCTTTGAACTTACTACGCCGCAAAAATAAACGGATTCAATACTCTATATGCGTTTCTTGAGTATTCTTTCTTGTATTGTTTTAAATGCATTTTCCACGCTTCAAATATAAGTAATTATTTCATTTTGTGGTGTTTATTATGATGTCCTTGCCAGGTCCTCCCATACGAATTACGTCAGTTAATTTATTAGTCGACCGCCAACTAAGATCGAAAGTAGCCCCCAGGACACTAAAAGGTTTGGCCATCTCTGGTATATAGCAATGCATGAGCAAAAACCAAAATCGCAGTTGCTTCACTTCGTTAACAGAATACAATGTGCAGATAAACCAAGAAGATATTTCGTATAGTTCAGCTAATTTCGAACCTCGGCCCCTATTTGTAGAAATAATCCTTTCCTCTACGAAGACCCATAGAAGGAAGGATTCTTTCTATGAGTAAGAGCCAAGGTTGGACCTATATTTCTTATGCTGAATCCGGCAGCTGTTGGCCCTCTTTTTTTACGTTTTTCTTTGCGCATTGCAGGTAAACGTCTTTTTAAGAGAAGTTGACCCCAAGTGCTTCATTAATACTCTACTCGAACTCTCTTGCCGTGCAGCATTTTTCTTCCGAAATTTTTGGTCAATCGCTTTCGGCATCAAATGATCAGTATAATGAACAGCTTAAAATATTTCAGAAAATTTTAATACATCTCGCTTCTTATCCTCGAGAAATAATTGGAGCTCGATAGCTTCTGTGAGTGTAACAGGCAAAGAGATCTCATTACGTCCTACTAAGATCACCCAAGAGTCTACCCTTATATCCTTCAGGCTACAGGAAGCAGAACGGGACTACGGTTCTTCACGTTAAATCGGTCATTCCTTTCTTTCTCCAGATCTCTAGACGAAACATTTGAGCCTTTAAGTCTCCATGAATTGCATGGGTGTCGTAGGATAATTGTTAAATAATGAATGCTTGCATGTAGCAACTATTATCCTAACGTTGAACTTTCCTCAATAAATAATTGGCGCTACACAGGTTATCTCGCGTAAGGTTAAATTTGCCGAGTAACCTCGCTTCGCTGTAAAAAGACACTTAAGACTTAACTGAATTACTTTAATTTGAACTCCGATTGCTTCACTTTTCGATGCGTGAAAGTCTTAATTATTACGTAACTTATATCAAAATAACAAAGCGGTCTAAGGCTCAGAGACAACAAAGGTATTTACGAAACCAATGATTTGTTCTCAGCCAACACCTCATCTAATTAGCACACACTTAGCGACAAATCTCTTAGACTTTGAATAAGATTTACAGTACGTCTTGATCAAACTATATATATACATATATCCTTTCTACCGAGTGCAGTTCTGGAGCATACTAATTTTGCTCGCTTCTGAGTCAGGTTTCAAACATTAAACGGGAATCAACTAGTGAAGGTTACTTTAGAATCGTTAACGAAACGTATAAACATTGGCCTTATCAAAGTAGCAGCTTACCGAAGATAGCTCAGACATTCAACATTGCCTGAGCCTATACTAAATCAACAAAGCATAGAACACGCAGCTGAGTTATACAGAGTGATTGTAAAGTTCCCGAACCCTGAATTAAAAAAAAATATTGAATATTCTGTAAGCAAAAGTTCAACCGATTGATGTGGCAATATGAGTCACCAACTCGTCCAGATCAAATACTGCGCTTGTCGAATTCCTGAAGGAAATTGGCAGAGTGCCAGAAATGAATAACCGGTTCCATATGTGCTAAGCAAATTTCCTACTTTAGCGGCGCCATTTGCACAGAGGCATATGTTTGACGAGGGAACAGATATTTTGTTCACTTGAAGCTTATTTGCAATCGCAGTCTTACAAACAGTGTATAGAAGAGTTCGGGTGGGGGTGGGGATTTCCGCAGCATACTGTGGTAAGCAAATCAACGATACACAGTTTACTCGTACGATTTCGGAAAACTGGAAGTGTTGATGATATGCCTAGAAATGGTCGACCAGGTGTGTTAACGCTGGAAGTGATACACGCTGTTGAAAAACGTTTGCAACAGTCACCTACAAATTCGCTTCGTCGCTTATCTCAGCAAGTGAAACTTTCTTACGGCTCAATACAGAAAGCGACTAATTGCAGCTTCATGCATACAAAGTGAAAGTTGTCCAAGAACTGAAGGCACCTGATACACATAAGCGCCTGCTGTATTGCCGTTGGTTTTGTAAATTTACTCGATACACAAGGGCTTATTGAACATTTTTTTTTCTTTTCAGAAGAGTGTTTGTTTGTTTTTTTTCTTTTTCAGACCGTGTTTATGCAAACAACCCACATGACCTGTAGTCCTCGCCGTCCCGGCGGCGCAGTGGTCTAAGCATTCATCCGTGCTGAGCATTAATCCGTAAAGGGCCCGGGTTTGAATCCCGGTGACGCATGGATGTTGTGTTTATCTTACGGCACTGGCTCTCTCCCTTCCATGGAACCAGTGGCCCTAAATTAAGGACGGGCGACTGTTCATAGCCCATTGAGTTGCTCACGGTGGTCGTTAAACATCCAACAAAAAACAAACAAACCTTCAGTCCTTGAAAACAAACACGGTGTCACGTCAGTTCGTCGCGTGCGTCAATTCGTCGACTACGTCAATTCGTCGCGCGTCAATTCGTCGACTACGACAATTCGTCGCGCGTCTATTCGTCGCATGCGTCAATTCGTCGCGGACAATTTCGTCGACTACGTCAATTCCTCGCGTTTACAGATTTTGGTTACATACAAAACGAATGCAGGAAAACGTACGATTTCGAACGTCTTGCTCCCTGATCAAATTTATAAAGTTTGGCCACGCAGACAGGATAGGAATATTAAGTTTTTCTTTGGCACTAAAAATATTAGACAGTAAACGGTTTTTAGAACGGGGCAGGGCCCGGTTGGTCAGAGCCCCCCATATACAAAATTTTCGTAAAATCTACAGTTTTCAATTCAGAACCACCAAATCTGGTATACTATCTCGTGGTATTCTAACTTAGACTGTAGACGGTTTTGGGAAGCCGTTGGGGGGGGGTTAGCCCCCGAATTGCCGTAAAATATAGTTTTCAATTTAGAACTACGAAATTTGGTATATTATCTCATGGTACTCTAACTTAGACGGTAGACTGTTTTTGGAACGGGTCAGGGGCCCGGTTGGTCAGAGCCCCCCATACACAAACTATTCGTAAGATCTACATTTCAAAATTGTCTTTATTCTTCAAATAAAAATAGCATTTCTATGTACATGACAGTAGAATTCTGCCAATAAATACAGTGATATATACAACAACTGGAAAGTTCCAGTGAAACGTAAAACAAAATATTGTAAAATCATAAAATTATTTCGCCCCGAAGGGCGATGGAGAGGCAGACAATAAAGCACGAGCGATGCAAATGAAAATGTATACTACAGTATTGTAGACAAGAAAAGACATGATGCTATACTATTCACAAATTCCAATTAAGTATTACTACCATACTCAAGATTAAATATGCACAAGGTACTAATTCACATAAAAGACCATGGGTGAGAAGGAACTAACAGGTGCAACAGTATTTAGAAATATGACAGAAATGGTAGAAACAATTAAGCACAAATACTTATTATATGCACAGAATTATGCAGTGACAAGAGAGAAATACGCTAAACGGACCCAGGAGGGCAACTTTACAAAAAAAAAACAGAAATCGAACAAGAATGCAATTCATAAGTGTCATATCATATGTACAGAACAGTACAGTGACAAAAAAGAAAGCCGCTAAGCATACCCAGAAGGGCAGCTTCTCATAAAACAGAAATGTAACAGTGATGCTACACTCAAAATTTACATCATATGTACAGAAGTATTCAGTGACAAGGGGGAGAATCGCTAAAAGTGCTCAGAAGAGCATCTTCTTACATTAAATTATATACACAGGGACAATAAAATTTCAAAATATATTCAACATAATGTAGGGGACATTGCGTGTGCAGTAAACTGTGCAGAAGAAAGAATTATATACAACATAAAATACAACAAAATCGAAGAGATCATGGGAAACATGGTGAGCTATCTCCAATAGCACATATAACAGAATAATCACAAATAGCGAATCATGTGGGTGAAAAAGGAGACTCCACCTAGGAGCCTCATACCACCAAAATTAATACGTAAAATCATGAGTTGTGACAGTGAATGTGGGCGACAACAAAAATCACACCTATAAGTTGAGATGTAGCTGCAAATTGTGGATATGGAACCACCCAGCCGATTGGGCCCAGGTGGATTGAAAAACGTTATCGGTGTTTGTTGAGGCAGCACGAGAGTGCTCCATTCGGAGACGAGTGGTTAACCGTGCTAGGAAGCGTCTCCGAATGATAGCACTTGCCTCCTGAGGAGATGGAGTAAGAGCAGGGAGGCGTTGTTCAAGATGGAAAGCATATACAGTGAACTTCACAAGAAGAAAAATGTAACGGCACACAAGAGGCAAGTGAGTAGGTGGATGCTTAGTTTGGAGTAGCCAAGCATATGCAAGAAATGGTAACGATCGAGCACAAATTCGATCAGCAAGACGAAATGCTGTGTTTAGGACTGGCAGGAGTACGGGGCAGAAGAGGTATTGATGTTGGACGTCGCTGACTTCAGGGCAAAAGGAACAATGTGGAGAGGTGAGAAGGGTCATGCGAAATAGTACTGATGGGGCGGGGAGACGAAGGTGAAGAAATTGCCAATGGACATTGAGTTCAAGAGGGGAGGAAAGGGGAGAGGTAGAGGCTGTCCAGATGGCGGGGAGAAGAGAAGGAGAAGCAGAATGAACAGAAAGTGGAAGTGACAGTTTTCAATTCAGAACCACCAAATCAGGTATCCTATCTCATAGTACTCTAACTTAGACGGTTGTCGGTTTTTGGAACGGGTCAAGGCCCAGGGAGGCAGAGCCCCTCCCCCCCCCCATACATACAAAATTTTCGTAAAATCTTGTTTTCATTTCAGAACCATCAAATTTGGTATCATGAAACTCTAACTTAGACGCTAGACTGTTTTTGGTAGGGGTTGGAGCCCGCAGGGTCGGAGCCCCCACCCCTCTCATAAAAAATTTCGTAAAATCTACAGTTTTCATCTTAGAACCACCAAATTTGGTATACTATCTTATGGTACTCTAACTTAGTCGGCAGACCGTTTTTGGAACGGGTCAAGGCCCGGGGGTCAGAGCCCCCACATACAAAATTTTCTTAAAAACTACAGTTTTCAATTCAGAACCACCTAATCTGGTATACTATCTCATGGTACTCTAACTTAGACGCTAGACGGTTTTGGGAAGGGGTTGGAGCCCGGGGGTCAGACCCCCCCCCGAATAAAAACTTTTTCGTAAAATCTACAATTTTCAATTTAGAACCCCCAAATTTGGTATATTATCTCATGGTACTCTAACTTAGACGCTAGACGGTTTTTGGAACGGGTTGGAGCCCGCGGGGTCGGGCCCCCTCCCTCATAAAAATTTCGTAAAATCTACAGTTTTCATCTTAGAACCACCAAATTTGGTATACTATCTTATGGTACTCTAACTTAGACGGCAGACCGTTTTTGGAACGGGTCAAGGCCCGGGGGTCAGAGCCCCCCACATACAAAATTTTCTTAAAAACTACAGTTTTCAATTCAGAACCACCTAATCTGGTATACTATCTCATGGTACTCTAACTTAGACGCTAGACGGTTTTGGGAAGGGGTTGGAGCCCGGGGGGTCAGACCCCCTCAGAATTTTTTTTTTTTTTTTTTGTAAAATCTACAGTTTTCAATTTAGAACCACCAAATTTGGTATACTATCTCATGGTACTCTAACTGAGACAGTAGACCGTTTTTGGAACAGATCAAGGCCCGGGTGGTCAGAGCCCTCACATACAAAATTTTCTTAAAAACTACAGTTTTCAATTCAGAACCACCAAATCTGGTATAATATCGCATAGTACTCTAACTTAGACGCTAGACGATTTTTTGAAGGGGTTGCAGCCCGGGGAGTAAGGGCCTCCGTCATATAAAAATTCGCAAAATCTACAGTTTTCAATTTAGAACCACCAAATTTGGTATACTATCTCATGGTACTCTAACTTAGACGACAGACTGTTATTGGAACGGGTCAAGGCCCGGGGGTCAGAGCCCCCCACATACAAAATAATCTTAAAAACTACCGTTTTCAATTCAGAACCACCAAATCTGGTATACTATCTCATATTACTCTAACTTAGACGCTAGACGGGTTTGGGAAGGGGTTGAAGCCCGGGGGTCAGACCCCCGAATAAAAACTTTTTCGTAAAATCTACAGTTTACAATTTAGAACCACCAAATTTGGTATACTATCTCATGGTACTCTAACTTAGACAGTAGACCGTTTTTGGAAGGGGTTGGAGCCCGGGGGTAAGGGGCCCCCCCATAAAAATGCCGCGTAAAATCTTTAGTTTTCAATTTAGAACCACCAAATTTGGCATACTCTCTCATGGTACTCTAACTTAGACGGTAGACGGTTTTTGGAACGGGTCGGGCACGCGGTCAGAGTCCCCCCCCCCCCCATAAAGAATTTCTTGAAATCTACAGTTTTCAATTTAGAACCACCAAAGTTGGTATACCATATCATGGTACTCTAGCTTAGACCGTAGACGATTTTTGGAACGGGTCGGGGCCCGGGGGTTAGATCCTTCGCCCCATACAGAATTTTCGTAAAATCTTTCAGTTTTCAATTTGGAACAACCAAATTTGGTATACTATCTCATGGTACTCTAACTTAGATGGTAGACGGTTTTGGGAACGGGTCAGGCACGGGGTCAGAGCCCTCCCCATAAAAAAGTTTCGTAAAATCTACAGTTTTCAATTTAACACCACCAAATTTGGTATACTATGTCATGGTACTCTAACTGAGAATGCAGGCGGTTTTTGGAAACGGTTGGAGCCAGGGGTTCAGAGCCCCCCCCCCCATGCCAATTTTTGTAAAACCTACAGTTTCGAATTTAGAACGACCAAATTTAGTACACTACCTCATTGTATTGTAACTTAGACCGCAGACGGAAAGGGTCGATGCCCGGTGTGAAGCGGGCCCATTCAAAATTTTCGTAAAAATGACAATTTTTACTCTTAAGAACTGCATCCCAATACAGCACTCCATTACCCCACCTACGGTCTAGGTTAGAGGCCGTAGATAACAATAAAGTGAAAAAATATCCAGTTCATGGTGTATTAAAAACACAAATTAATAAACGTTAGCTTTCACCACCAACGGTTGCCTTATCAGGCAGAAATACAATGTAATGTAAATAATGTAAATTCTTTTTTGCTTCGTATAATTACATTAACTAAATCAAAAGATTTAAAATAAGTTTCCTGGAAATTTACGGAAATAGCTTTTTTATTCATTAACTTTCACCCGCTAAACTTGGTGATTTTAGAAATAGTAATATTTACCTGCGAAATACCAGGTACCCCTGCTAGTAAGAAATAAAGATAATGTTACACTTTTAGTCAGGTACAAAACAATAATTAGAAAGCCCTAGGACTGGGCCTGTTTAGCAATTTTCAGTCTGCCGTGCTAATTTTCATAAGGTTTTCATAGAAGTCCAAGATTTTAGCAATGCGCTTTTCTGAGGTTGGAACTACTAAGCAGACCCTAGGCCTAGAGATTTTTGATAGTTTTCAGTCCTCCGAGCTGATATTTATGTAGTTTTCATAGAAAATTAAATGAATTCTGTTTAAATGTTACTCGAGCACAAAGCATTAATAGATACGCCCGAGACCTAGACATATGCATTTATAGTAATTTTTATAATGCTGTGATTATATGAGGTTTGCATGACAAATCAATTTAAGAGTGTTACGCTTATCAAAAATTATTTAAAAATCCTAGGCCTAGCGGCCAATAATTAGCATTTGGTGCCTAAGTGAAAGCGCAACATTATTAACTTGATTTGTTATGCAAACCTTATAAATACGACCACAGCGATTAAAAGTTACTAAAGAGTCCTTGTAAGTAATATTTTTTGACCGAGTGCAAGTACAATTTACGAAATGTCAACAGGTCAAAATATCTAAAGTAACAATGAAATTTGGAATATTTCTATTTTCTTTCTTTTTATTTCAGCTTTGACACTTGTATTAAGTTTTAAAAACATATATTTCTCCTATCGTATACCTTCATTGTGCTTTCAACAGAATTTCTTACCATGTTTTGGGTATTTTGTTTCGTGTGGTTGCAGTTTTTTTATGTTTTGGGCATTTTACTTTGCATGGGTGTTTTTGTTATGTTTTTGTTATTTTCTTTTCTGTGGTGGTTGTAATGTCGACAGGATGAAAAGGGGAAACTGTGAACAGTCACGATGCCTACTTGCTTATAATTTTTTTTTTCAAATACAGCACATGATTTTGTATTGAGTTATACCACTTACTCATTAAGCGACTACAGGTTTCTTTAAATATGAACTTTTTCTTAGAGCCTTTTGTTTCCTCTACCTAGCTTTTTCGGCTCTGCAATTTCTTTTTTTTGGTTTTAGAATATTTTCCTTATTATTACTCTATTTTCTCATGCAAACTCTTTATGTAAGGTATGTTTATTCTATCGAAGAATTTTGCAATTATACGTGAAGCCCTGTTGCTGAAGTAAAAAAAAATATTTTCAACTGAAACAACGCAGTTCAGATATTTTCCCGCTGTTAACTCAAAGAATGAAAACAAAAACAACAAATCTGTGCAATGGTTGAGGCATGAGACAGTACTTACTGGTAACCAGGCAAAGTTTTAAGGAAGAATGAGCTTAAGAATTTCTAACTGCAACAAAAAAGATCATCCGCACTGTATCCCTCCCCATCCCCTAGTGCCGGCCTTTGGACGTTTTGAAAGAGAAGTCTTAAGGACACATCTGTATCGTAATTGCCTGAGCATTCGCGACAATCTTCTGGTGTCGTAGTAGAAAAACACACTTCCTACTTCGCCTAAATTGCTTGGATGTAATGCCAACGAACAAAGTTTTGCTCTCGCATTGGATTTCTGTTGCTTTTGATGGAATACTTTTCCCCTGGGGTTCACCGCTTTCACTATAGTCTTCAGGACAGACGGCAATACACCCCAACGTAAAACACCAATTTCACGGCAATTAACTGCAATTAGCGAAAGAGAGGGGCGGTACAGGAAATAAGTCGAACGAGACAGATCTGAACTTAGAAAGTCGGGGGAAGGTGTTGCATGAAAAACTGTGTTTGGCTTACAGATCATTTGGCACGTAGGGACGTAGGTTTCGTTTAATATGTTACGGGGTAAACAAATTGTTTTTTCAGTATAACAATTTTCTTTCATACGCATGGTGCAACACAAAAAATTTGAATTTATTTTTGAGAATTAGCATGACGCCTACCGGCCCAGAGTACAGCTGCCCAGTCCGCGCCTGCTGCCGCCTCCGGAACCTGGCTCCCGGGTTCTTCGCATCTGTTGATCCCCCGCCTGGAGCGTCCCAGCTGTAAAATACATGTACCTCTGCGTTTTGGAAAAACAAAACATAAGATGCCGATCCTTAAAATTAACCACTTCTTGTGACCGCAGGTACGAAAATCTTGAACTTCGCTTAAACCCTAACTGGAGGAACAAGCTTCACGTGATTGTCTGTATTCTGAGTGTTTTATTGAATGGTTGCTCATTAGTTCGTAGTTGACTGGAGAACAGAGAACGTGCTTGTTGAAACCTTTGTTGTGCGTTGTCAAGTGATAATAGTGGAAATATATCATTCTAAATATTTTGGAAAGAGAAAGTGCATTGTTTTCCGAAGGCACTATGCAATGAAGAATGCAACATAAATAGTTAACTCACAAAAAGAAAATGATTTGCTGAAATGGAAAGGGTATTTATTTTGCCATAACAGAGTGCGAGGTGATTTACGGTATTGTCACTGTATTGAAAGAAATTATGGAAATTGTACTGGCTTTGCTAGTACTATTCTTATTGGAGATGAACACAGGATGCGCAATGAGAAACCACATAAGCATGCTCCAAGACCGGAGAAAAGTGATGTTGCTGTTGCAAGAGCGCAAATAAAAGAACGAGCGAGAAATACGGACGAAGCCCCTGCAGAAATTATTCAAACCGTGACAACGTCAATAGCTACAGTAAATGCAGCTTACATGCCTAATATGGATGCACTAAGGCAAGTTGTAAAAAAGAGAAGACATGCCAAGACATGCCTGCCGAGCCTACGACTTCAGAACGGATCGATGCCCCAATAAATTTACAGGAGAAGATGGTGCAAAATTTCTTGGCAGAGATAGCGCATTTGGACATCAAAGAATTATTTTATTTTTAACAGAGAATAATTTACGAAAGCTTAAAGAAGCACCCCTCTGGATTATGGATGGGACATTTGAAACTTGTCCTACCCTTTTTAGGCAATTATGTTCCATTCATGCTATGGTTAAAACGAATCCAGAGATGCACAGACGTGTCCCACTAGTTTATGGGTTACTTTCCAACAAGTATAAAGAATATAATACTATTATACAGTATTTTTGTAAGATTTACAAGACTATGCATCAGACTATGATATTCAGCTTGCACCACAATATACGCATAATAATAGATTTTGAAATAGCTACCGTCATAATGCTGCTAAAAAGGAATTTGGAAGCAGCACACACAAATGTTGTTGGTTTCATCTCGGAAAAAAATGTGCTGAGGAATATCCATCCTCTGGCATAGCCTTGGAATATAGGGAAAACAGTGAGTTTGCTCTCAAAGTCAGACATTTGCAAGCACTCGCATTTTTTTTCATCTGATGAAATTCCAGCTGCTTTTTAAGAAGTGAAATCAATGTTACTAGAATATGCAGATTCTGTAGTTCAGTGGTTTGAGGAAAATTATGTTCTTGGAAAATTTCGTGGAAGCAGAAGAAACAATCCGAGCAGAAGCCCTCCGCTGTTCCCGCCAACAATTTGGTCAGTAAGTGAAAACAATTTATTTGGCTTTCCCAGAACACAAAACGAACTTGAAAGATTAGACAGACGCTGGAATACAATTCTGGGAGAGAAAAAACTGTGACTGTACGAAATAATCAGTGAAATTGCGAAAGAGCAGAGAACAACTATGGCTAAAATCGAAAGAGTGATAGCACAGATTCCAACAAATCCACCCAGAAGAGAAACGCCGGCAAGATAAAAAGGAATTCGAACTTCTTTGGTGCACAGAGACAATGTTAACATGCTGGACTTTTTAAGAGGAATTTCATATAATTCTACCCTTTACTAAAATGTGCTGGTATTTCTAAACTAATTGAATTATACCTTTTGCTAACTTGTATTTGAATTTTTCAAGAATAAAATTCCGCCGAAGATGCAAGAATGTAAAACACAAAGCAAAATTAAAAAAGACAAAATTTTCAAAATAGCATGTCAAAAACATAAAATGTCAAAAAGTAATCCAAAATGTGAAACAAATAAAAATTCAAAATGCAATCCAAACTGTGAAACAAATAAAAATTCAAAATGCAATCACAAGTCACAAGCATTACAAAAATGCGAAACGCTATGTAACAAGTACAACACAAAATAAAGCAAATGCCAAAAAAAAAAAATGCATACGCTTTGTAAAATGTACAAAATAAAATAAATGCATTTACGAATTTTTTATGAGGGGGGCTCCGACCCTGCGGGCTCCAACCCCTTCCAAAAACCGTCTAGCGTCTAAGTTAGAGTACCATGAGATAGTATACCAAATTTGGTGGTTCTAAATTGAAAACTGTAGATTTTACGAAAAAGTGTTTATTCGGGGGGAGGGGTCTGACCCACGGGCTCGAACCCCTTCTAAAAACCGTCTAGCGTCTAAGTTAGAGTACCATGAGATAGTATACCAGATTAGGTGGTTCTGAATTGAAAACTAAAGTTTTTAAGAATTTTTTGCATGTGGGGGCTCTGAGCCCCCGGGCCTTGACCCGTTCCAAAAACGGTCTGCCGTCTAAGTTAGAGTACCATAAGATAGTATACCAAATTTGGTGGTTCTAAGATGAAAACTGTAGATTTTATGAAATTTTTCATGAGGGGGGGGCTCCAACCCCTTCCAAAAACCGTCTAGCATCTAAGTTAGAGTACCATGAGATAGTATACCAAATTTGGTGGTTCTAAATTGAAAACTGTAGATTTTACGAAAAAGTGTTTATTCGGGGGGTCTGACCCCCTGGCTCCAACCCCTTCCAAAAACCGTCTAGCGTCTAAGTTAGAGTACCATGAGATAGTATACCAGATTAGGTGGTTCTGAATTGAAAACTGTAGTTTTTAAGAAACTTTTGTACGTGGGGGGCTCTGCCCCCCCCCGCCTCCGGGCCTTGACCCGTTCCAAAAACGGTCTGCCGTCTAAGTTAGAGTACCATAATATAGTATACCAAATTTGGTGGTTCTAAGATGAAAACTGTAGATTTTACGAAATTTTTTATGAGTGGGGGTCTCCGACCCCGCGGGCTCCAACCCCTTCCAAAAACCATCTAGCGTCTAAATTAGAGTTTCATGATACCAAATTTGATGGTTCTAAAATGAAAACTAGATTTTACGAAAATTTTGTATGTAGGGGGGGGTCTGACTCCCCGGGCCTTGACCCGTTCCAAAAACCGACAACCGTCTAAGTTAGAGTACTATGAGATACGATACCTGATTTGGTGGTTCTGAATTGAAAACTGTAGATCTTACGAATATTTTATGTATGGGGGGCTCTGACTAACCGGGCCCCTGACCCGTTCCAAAAACCGTCTACCGTCTAAGTTAGATGATGAGATAATATACCAAATTTGGTAGTTCTAAATTGAAAACTTAATTTTACGGAAATTCTGTGGGGGGGGCTCTAACCCCCTCCCCCGCCCTCTCGAACCGCTTCCCAAAACCGTCTAGAGTCTAAGTTAGAATACCACGAGATAGTATACCAGATTTGGTGGTTCTGAATTGAAAACTGTAGATTTTACGAAAATTTTGTATATGGGGGGCTCTGACCAACTGGGCCCTGCCCCGTTCTAAAAACTGTTTACCGTCTAGTATTTTTAGTGCCAAAGAAAAACGTAATATTCCTATCCTGTCTGCGTGTCCAAACTTTATAAATTTGATCAGGGAGCAAGACGTTCGAAATCGTACGTTTTCCTGCATTCGTTTTGTATGTAACCAAAATCTGTAAACGCGACGAATTGACGTAGTCGACGAATTTGTCCGCGACGAATTGACGCAGTCGACGAATTGACGCGCGACGAATTGACGTAGGCGACGTATTGACGCGCGACGAATCGTAGCAGTCGACGAATTGACGCAATCGACGAATTGACGCACGCGACGAATTGACGTAGAACCAACAAACACTATTCAGGCTATTGCGGAAATCACGCCATCTATGCTGAAACGCGTTACGAAAAACATGTAACACCGGGTGGACATTTGCCTCTAGCAGCACAAACGTCATTTCCAGCACCTTCTTTAGGTCAACATCAGTTGCTCAAAAGTCGATGGAGGATGTATCACAGCTGTAAGTAAACTTTATGTATCTGTATAATGCGAATAAAAATTGTTCAAATTAGGGTTCCGGAACGTTTCGATCACCATGTAAAAAGACACCTTGAATATTCAAAAAACTAACTATTATCTCTCGATTAGAGCATACGTCATTAACTTCTGATCGCCGCCCCGGTGGCGCAATGGTTTAAGCGATGGCTTCTGAGCATTCATCCGAAAGGGGTCCGGGTTCGAATACCGTGAGGCATGGATGTTGTGTTTGTCTTACGGCACTAGCTCTCTCCCTTCCCTGGAACCAGTGACCCTAAATTAGGGACCGGCGACTGTTTATAGCCCATTGAGTTGCTCACGGTGGTCGTTAAACCTCCTATAAATAAATAAATAAATAAAAAATAACTTCTGATCTGTTGTCAGGGTTGCCAAACTCAAATTAATCCAACAGGAATCAGTGGCGTCTAGTTTAGAAAAATCTTTAACCAGAAGAAACCAAATTTGAGGAAGAAGACACGGACCAAATAGGAAAGTTAACTTAGAATATACGCCACAGTGTAAGCATCACGATCTTGCGGGATTCAGTGTTTCTTGATCTCTACATGAGCACAATAAAGCTTAATTTATCACTAGGAAATTTACTCTAATTCCAAAGGCAAATCCTCATCTTCAGTTTTCACTTCAGTCTGACTTAGAATTGAACAAACCTGGTACGAGACGGGCCCGATTTTTTCCGTTAAGCGCCTACCAATTTTTGATTGCCATACCTAGATTTTTCTTATATTGTTATCTGAAGTTGTTATGAAAGCTGCAAAAAGTGACACTAGTGTGCAAGCTTCTTATTCATATGTGCTGGTGCAGCTATAGCCAATGAAATAAGCTGACATTTAGAGACCTAGTTGAGAAACTAATTCTAAATGATCACAATACTTGAACTAAAACACCTTTATGTTTGTATAAGGTTACTAAGGAATAATAGACAATAAAATTCGATTCATCAAACAAGAGAAGACACGAAACTTGATTTTTAATTTTGAAAATGAAAATATTAGAATATTATTGCAGCATGAAAACGTGGAATTATCTTTCATTCTGCAGTTTCTTCTGTTTTCTGTTTATTCCTTTGTTTTGCTTCCACAATGTGTCATCACCGAGAAGAATGAATCCCTCTAATTTGCATTGTTGCTTGGCCTTTGCGTTACTTGGCGTGATGAGTTTCTCTTCCTGTCATTGAACTTAACTTGTGCCTGCCCTTTGAGCATTTACCCATTCTCATTATTCTAGTGATTAAACAAACAGTTTTTCGGTACATAATATTTCTTTGTAGTATCCATTTCAACCAATAATATCGTCTGACTGAGCTGCTGATTTAACATAACACGCTGTTTTAAATTATTGTTAATGCTTCGAGGGGAGACAGATCATCCACCCAGGGATCATCCACCCAGAGTAAAATGAATGTTATTTCACGGCGCGGTGAATTCTTTCCATCGTGCTCTGCGTAACAAATGATTTTGCTCCAAGAAGTAATTCGTAACCTCCACTCTCCAGCATTGCTTTCGATGATAACTAAACTAAATCTTAGTCACCATTTTGCTTTTTATAACAGTAGCTGAAACGGTTTATGTTTAGAACTATGTCGTTTTTATAAACACTGTGAAGTACTTTCTTTATATTTAAAAACTCCCGGCTCGGACAAAGTCTGATTAGCTAATCCTTTTCAAGCTGCCACTCATCTTTGGAACTTGTAGTAATCTATAACTTTTCCAAAAAATGTATCAGTGCCTTTAACTGCCTTAGAGCCAGTATTTTATGCAGTTCGTTGACGTTCAAAAACTAATTTCAGACAAAATCATCGAAAGCAAGGTCTTTAAAGAATTCAACAGAGGTCAAGTTTTTTGAAAATTAGGGCTGTAAGTGAAATCATGGAATGCAAGACCCCGAAAGATGTATTCATCGTTGGAACGTTTTACAAATACACTGCCTGACAGAGAAAATGCCACGCCAAGAAGGAATGCTCGAAAATAGACCGAACTGCACACACAGATAGCCAAGTAGGTCCTGAACAAATGATTTAATTTTCACATACAGACTAGGCTCCAGTGGCAAAACATACAGGGTGGTCAATAAGGAGTGAGGCTCCTATTTTGGGTGATACAGCGTTGTATTCGACATGGCATCGATGCAATGAGAGTTCGAATAGTGTTCTGTGGTATCGTGGACCATGTGGTGTTGATTCCTGTCCACAGTTCATCTTCATTTTGCGGGGGTTGTAAGGTACTCAACCAACGTCCAATCGTGTCCCACAGATGCTCGATGGGCGAGAGGTCAGGACATCGTGCTGGCCACGGATGCATCCGCACACCGTGTAAAGCATTCAGGCAGATCCGAGCGGTATGCGGCCGGGCGTTATCCTGTTGAAAAACGGCGTTTGGGATGTCCTGCAAATAAGGTAGTGCCACGGGCCGCAGCACCTCGTCAACATAGTGGCGTGCCGTCAATGTGCCCGTACTCTTACCACCGTTGAGTGGCTGTTGGCGCTGATAGCACCCCACACCACGATTATACGCTGCTGGACGATGTGGGGCTCTACAATAGCGGAGTAATCAGCCCGTTGGCTACGTAGCCTCCAGACCCTCACACGACGATCATCCGTGGCGAAACAGAACCGCGATTTTTCGCTGAACCCTACATTGTTCCAAGGACCACTGTGTCCAAATGCAACCGACGGTTGTGGCATCATTTTGCATTTGTTCCGCAATACGACGCAAGGACCGTTCGGCGGTACGAAGAACTAGGATGGCACCTCTCGTGAACTCATCCGTTTGACGAAATCGTGTACGACAGCGCCTTAACGGCATCGGCACCCCTTGTTCGTTCTCCAGACACGGTTACAGAATAACCACTCACTTCTCGCGGCCGTGACGACGTCTCGACTGATGGTCTCACGGGCTGGTTGTCCGCTTATATCCCTCGCGTCGTTCGTGCGAATGGCCTGCAAATGCAATCATTTGCATAACTTGTGCGTGTGCAACCACCCTGCAATTTGCATGTCGTTGCGTTCACGTCTTCGTGGTGTGGCATTTTCTCTGTCAGGCAGTGTATTAAGAGTATACGTAAATGGACGAAATGTGTGGAAAAACAGCGCTAATTTTTTTGGGGGAGGGGGGCCGTTGAATGATCACTGTGAGCAACCTAATGGGCTAAAATCAGTCGTCCGTGTTAATTTACAGCCATTGGTTCCAGGGTAGGGAGTGAGCCAGTGCCGTAAGACAAATACAACACCAGTACCTCACCGGAACCCGCACCCCAACACATCTCGGACTAACGACAAGGCAACAGCTCAGGCTACTGCGTCACCGGGGCGGCCGGCCGTAATTCAGAAGACCGTATTGCGGGTACTCCTTTCTTTTTAAAACATATGAATTGAAAAAAGTTTTCCAATATTTTATAAGGAACTTTCTCCTCATTTTAAGAATAATGCTCATTCCATTTATAATACACTGTTTTATAAAAGTAATATAAAGATCAAGGACTTGTGGAATAAACTTCATTTGCCCAGTTTTTTAGGGGATATATACACTATATATAAGAACAGATTCTCTGCTTAGAAGGCCTAACATCGGAAGAAGTGGATATTTCGGAAGTTAACAGAAAAGTAACCAAAGCTCTTATGGAAACAGCAACAAAATTAGCTGGGTCTAAGAACAAGTTGCATGTGAACAAATTATCAGGAAAAACCAAAATGTTGATGCAAAAAAGAAGGGAGATGAGGACAACTAAAGAAGATGTGACTTCCAAAGTGGAATATATAGAGCTATGCAAGACAGTACGAAAAAGTATCCCTGAAGACGTAAGGAAATTCAACTGTGAACTAGTGAAGAAAGCAATTGAAAACAACCAAAGCTTAAAGATAGCAAATGGACATCTCAGTAAGGGAAGAAAACAGATTATGGCACTGAGAAAACACCATGGTTCTGTAACAAGAAATAGAGCCGAAATTTTGACAAGAGTGAAAGATTTCTACTCCACATCATTTGAAAGAGATGATACATGTACTCCAGACATCATGAAAGGTACCAGAGTTCTTCCAGTCCTCCCAGCAGAAGTTGCTCATGCAATCAAGAACATGAAGCGGGGGAAAGCTCCAGGAGAAGATGGAATTACTGTAGACATCATACAAGAAGCAAGTGGAGAAATTGAAACAGTACTCGCCCAACTTTTCACTCGATGCCTTAATGAAGGGAAGATTCCTGAGGATTGGAACACCGCTACAATGATCCTGCTACATAAAAAAGGTGACATTGAGGATCTCAGGAACTACAGACCTATCAGCCTCCTCTCAGTGGTTTATAAAATCTTCAGTAAAGTTCTTTCACACCGCTTGAAGGTAACACTGGACATGGCTCAACCGAGAGAACAAGCTGGATTCAGGGGTGGCTACAGCACAATAGATCATATCCACGTACTGAGAGAACTAACTGAAAGAGCGAGGGAATATGAACTTCCATTGTGCATGGCTTTTATCGATTATGGAAAAGCCTTTGATTCGGTGAAACCATCAGCAGTTACAATGGCTCTGAAATCCTGCGGTATTGAAGACGCATACATTAATATTATTAATAACATCTATGAAAATGCAAGTGCAAAGATTCGGCTGTTTTAAAATACAACACATATAAAAATTGGAAAGGGAGTGAGACAAGGCGACACCTTATCTCCGAAGCTCTTTAATGACACATTGGAAAATGTCTTTTAATCACTGAACTGGGAAAACAAAGGGATAAAGATTAATGGAGATTATCTGACCCACCTTCGTTTTGCTGATGACGTAGTCATTTTTGCAACTACCCCATCAGAGCTGCAGAGTATGATCCAGGAACTTGCTGACAAGAGTAAAGAAGTGGGATTAAAAATGAACTTTCAGAAGACAAAAGTGATGTTCAATGCTTTTACAAAAAATGAAGATTTATCGATTGATGGAGAAAAACTGAAGATAACAGATACGTATGTTTATCTTGGACAGCAGATATCAAGTGAGGGTCACATTGATGAAGAAATTAATCGGCGTACAAAACTTGCCTGGAGAGCTTTTGGAAGAAACAGCATAATTTTCAAGAGCAATATGCCATTATGTCTTAAAAGAAAAGTGTTTGATCAATGCATCCTTCCAGTGCTTACGTATGGTGCAGAGATGTGGACCTTAACTAAAAGAGACATACAAAGGCTGCAGACAACTCAAACAAGCATGGAGAGGTGCATGCGTGGTATAACCAGGAGAGATAAGAAGAGAAACTTGTAGATCCGAAAAATGACGAGAGTGGAAGACATCATGATCAGAGTTAAATCCCTGAAATGGCAATGGGCTGGACATACTGCCAGAAGGACAGACCATCGATGGACAGCCGAAATTTTAGATTGGATTCCAAGGGACAGGAAAAGACCCAGAAGAAGACCACATGGGAGATGGGCGGGAGTGACATGGAGGAGACTGGCACAAGACAGACCGTTGTGGAGGAAACTTGGGGAGACCTTCGTCCAGCAGTGGATTGATAATGGTTGACAATGATGATGATGATGATATACACTATATTGACAAAAGTCCCCGGACACACCTTCAAAAGCAAATAAACGGATTCGCTGCGTTGTTAAGATGCGCGGTACAGCTGCAAACGGTATAAAACCAATCCTGCAGCTGACTTGGATCATATCGCACTGTGAGGTTGACTGAAAATGTCACGGCGGCAGAGAACTGACTATGAGAAAGAGAAGATTGTTGGGTTTTATATTAGTGGGTTGCCCATAAAAGAAACCAAAAGGCTTTTAAACATACCCTAGTCAACTGTTTTGGATGTACTGAATACGCAGAAGACACGTGGTGTGCCCGAAGCAGCAAAACGTACCGGCAGACCTAAGAAAATTAGGGATAGAGAACGTCGAAGCCTCAAGAGTGTCGTTACAGCTAATCAACGGAGTACTGCACAAGACCTCAGTGTACAGTAAAAATGCTGGAACCTCGGTATATACACGTACCATTTGCAGAGAACTTCATTCCATGGGTTACCGTGGTCGTGCGGTTGCTCATAAGAATTTTATCTCCACTCGAAATGCTACTCGTCGTTTAGCATGGTGTGAAGAACATTTTTCGTGGACCGTAGATCAATGTAAATAGGTCTCATGGACTGATGAATCCAGATACACGATCCATCAGTCTGATGGCTGCGTATGTGCATGGCGCCGCCGGGGAAAGCTATTTACCACAGTGTACTGTTCCTACGGTCAAGTTTTGAGCTGGCAGTGTACTCGTGTGGGGGTGTGTTTCGTGGTATGGTCCCGGACTATTGGTTATCTTGGAGAAATGTGTTAACCAGCACGTCTACCTCGATATTCTGGACAATTATGCCCTACCAACTCTGTGGCAATACTATGGAACCGAGCCTTGTTGGTACCAGCAGGATAATGCACCGAGCCATAAAGCAAAGACTGTTACGGCGTGGTTTGACGATAATTCCGTATCGTGTGTAGACTGGCCAGCACAGAGCCCTGATCTTAATCCCATAGAGCACCTATGGGATGAATTAGGGTGCTGCATAAGAAGTTTGGAGCCAAGGCCTACCGCTAAGCAACAGTTAGCGGCAGCATTGCATTATGCACTGAATGGAAGCGCATACCTACCGCTGTGGTCCAAAACCTTGTCGAAAGCATGCCTCGAAGAGCCAGTGCCTGCTTTTAAGGCCAAAGATGGACCGACACCGTTTTAATGTATGTCAATAAATGCTGCTATTTTGTGTTACTCTTCTAAGTGGCCGGTGACTTTTGTCAATACAGTGTATATTGATAAACGGTGGCTATGTTCTATAAGAAAGGAAAATAATCTGATTTACCGTATATTTTGAACACACCTATTCACTGATGTTTCTTTGCCGGATTAACCAGATCCTTTAATTTCTAATTTTTTAATAACATTTAATAAATATCCACGATGTAAATTAAAATTATAAAATAAAAATTAATTTGTATCTTTTAGAACCCAAAAGAGAGATTAGTTTAAGGAATTAAAATAGCTAAGAAGTTTTCAAAGGAGATCACGAGTCTTGAAATGTAAATGAAATACACTATATGAATTGACACAAATACTGTAAAAACAATAATGTAAAAAAGGATCAAAGGCATTCATGGAAAACATTTCCGCAAAACTGTTTGTGTAGCGTAAAACATTTTTGCCGGTGGTGTATTTCAATACCACATCTACCCGCTCCGGAGCTGGTTATTCTCCTGAACGAATTACACCGACCTTGGTTTATAGCTGCAATCTGTCGTTTTAGCACTTGCATTACATCAGTAGTAGGTCACACTTGGTGAAAATTCTTTAAAGATCCCCAAAACATTTTGAAATTCACTAAAAACGTTCAAAAGATTTTATATCATTTTTAAATGTTTTAAGAAAATCCTTTTCAGCGTTCACAAATGTTGTATTCCAGTAATGAAATAGGAACAGCCACAAGTAAAACACTTTATTAAACATTGTAACAACAAAAAGTAATATTGTTTTACCTCAAATAATAAAAAATGCATACTAATTATTTGCAGTATATATAGCAAGCTGATCATGCTCGGCTTTTAGGCGATGCTTAACGGTTACTATCTAGAAAGATGATAATAACTGCATGTCGAAGTTACTAAACGAATTCATCGAAAAAGTTTTTTATTTCAATAAATTTGTTTCATGATTTTCAAAAAAATCGTCTTTCGGTAAATTTCTCGTTCAATGAAATGATCTTTCGGTAAAGTGCGCGTTCGATTGAAATAATTTTTTCGATGAAGTCGTTTTCGATAAAATCGCTTGCTCTCTAAATACCTTTTTTAGAACTCCGGTAACGATATACACTGCCGGACAATTGCTAAGGACGGATGACAATAGCAACCATAAAATGGAAGGCAGGAAAATGTGGAAATTAGCGTAAGTGCGGGATACAGTAAGACGTGTTGTGCGTATGCAAATTTTGGATTGCCGAACTTGTTCGTGACGTCATAGCGCTGATAAGAGATATAAAGGATTTGACGCGTATTGACCGTTGTTGTTCAAACGCAAAGTTGAAAGGGAAAGAATCAATTGACAAACTTGCAATTTTCAGTATGTCTTCCCGATATCACCTAGATGATTTTACGCGTGGCCGTATTATTGGCAAGATTGAAGAAAGGCGAAAAATAACAGATGTTGCCAGGGAGTTCGACGTCAGCCACAGTGTTGTTTCAAGGCTTTGGAAATCATTTCAAACAAATGGAGAGTGTAGCAAACGTCACGGGGGAGGTCGTGTTCGCAGTACGACACCTTCAGAAGATCGGTACATAGTGCTATAAAAAAAAGACACCGGCGCAGCACAGCTAGTGAGGTAGCAAATCAGTTTATGGCTGCTACTGGCAAGCGGATCTCCCGAAAAACTGTCGCCAGACGTTTGCATGAAGGAGGACTACACGCCCGCCGTCCTGTTGTGTGCATCACATTGTCCAGACGTCACCGTACCGCCCGTTTGCAATGGTGCCATCAACATCGCAATTGGACTGATAACGACTGGTCTGCTGTCCTCTTCTCATATGAGAGTAGATACAGTCTATCGTCTGATTGTCGACGACAACTGATCTGGCGTGATAGTGGTACTGCATATTGTCCAGCAAACATACAGGAAAGGGACCGATATCCGACATGTAGTGTCATGGTATGGGCTGGCATCATGATCAATGGCCGTACGTCCCTCTATGTGCTTTCAACTGGGACTATGACTGGCCAACGATACATTAATGATGTTCTGCTACCTCATGTTCGCATGTTCCGTGGTGCTGTCGGTGACAAATTCATTTTCATGGACGACAACGCAACATGACATCGAACAGTCGCTGTCCAGGAGTGTCTTGAGAGCGAGGATATTCAACGGATCGTATGACCAGCACGTTCTCCAGATCTGAATTCCATTGAAAATGTGTGGGATGCTTTGGGGAGGAGTCTTGCTGGTCGCCAATGCCCTCCAATAAACAAGGACACCCTCATCCGTGCACTGACAGAGGAATGGGATAAATTACCCCAAGAGCTGCTTGATAATGTTATGCAAAGCATGACACGACGTGTGGAATCTTGCATCGCCCTCCATGGTGACCGTATCCCGTATTGACATCTTACCCCGGAACGCCTGCGGACGGTAATTGCATTTTTTTCAGGTTTACGTGTTCTGTACAAAATGGCCTGTTTGTCCCTTGAACACGTTCCAAAGCCTTCTGGATTTCAGAGCACAATAAATTGTCTTTCTTGTAATGTCCTGGTATTCTGACATTATTTATTTCACTTGGCATCCAACCACACTTACTTTTTTTATGCGCTATATAGCCGTTTATGATCCGTCCTTAGCAATTGTCCAGCAGTGTAGAAATGAACTGGCCTATGGAAAAGCTTCTGTTGTATTTTTGTCTGAACTAATGCACTTATGAACTACACATTTGTTATTTGTTCTGTACCAATTAGACAGAATCACATCCTGGCATTCGGTGACGTAGAGAGAATCTAGGAATAGGATTCAAGTCGCGGTTATTTTACTGCCAGCGGAGCACATGAAATGCTTCGGCATGATCCTCGAACTATTTCTGCACAGTGCGGTCCTTGTAACTCGAAGCGTTGTCTTCCTGAAAGAGTTGAGTGCCACCAGGATGCATGGCCACCATGCGGGAAAATACTTAATTCGAAACAATGCCATGGTAGCGGGCTTGATCTTACCTAGACATACAGGAAGACAGTAGACCTAGTGATTTCCATGAGAACAATTCTCACACCATGATGACGCTGGCGTGGGTGTATTTCCGTCCCACAGTGAGCTCTGATAGCAACTGTTAATAAGCTTTGCTTCGGATATGAACCCGCCATTCTGCGTAGTGCATCTAAGGAAAGGACTCATCTTACCAGGGGAAACGATTGCAGGCACTCAGTGTCCAATTAAGGAGTTCCTGTTCCCATTGCGGGAGAGGCAGTTGACTACGATCGGTCGTCATGTGCACATCAACCAGCAGCTGACATCTTAGTCCTATCCACAAGAGGTTCCTCTGGATTGTGTCCTTGGTAAAGTTTTCGTGTGCGACCGTTGTTCAGCTTTACACGTGCCAACATTCATTTGCTCCGACTGTCACAAAAGTGTTCGTCACGCTTTCCTGTACTTTGGATAGATGTGTGTCCCTCTTCGTATCATTGTCTTCACACTTTTACTGCGGCATCCATCGAATAGCCAACAATGCCTGCTGTTGCTGAGTGATGCTGATTCTTCCTTCCTTATGCCGGTAATCATTTCCAGCTCAAACTTAGACAAGTCCTAAACTGTTCTCATTTCACAGGCTCCGTACTTTGGAAGTGATACCCCCCCCCCTCAGTTACCTCTGCATGCACTGAAGTAGCAACATCTAATAGCAGTAAGGAACGTGGTATCCTGAGTCATGTACGCAACTATGACGTTGACATAGCATTATAACATAACTCAGTGTAAATGATTCAGACATCTGCCTATATAGTATCAAAATGGGAAAAAATCGAGATTTAAGCGAGTTTGAAAGACGCATGGTAGAAGGCTCAAGTCGAACAAGCCTGTTAGAAAATCTCTTTAGAAACCTCCTCGGCTACACAAGATAAATCATATCGAGGGTGTATAATGAGTGGTGCAGGAAAAACAAAACTGGTAGTCAGCGTTCTTCCTGAGGGAAGAAACGACTGGTTGATTTTCTAGTGGCAACATAGGCTGGAGAGGATTGTACGACGTAACATACGAGCTCCGTTGCTTCAAGTAACCTCTCAGTACGACAGCGGTATCAAGAGAAGGATTTCGGCGTTCACATCCCGCCGCACATCGCCGCGAGAGGGCTGAAACAGCAGAGGTCCCCTTGATCTACCATTCGTATCTGCTAAAATGCGACAAATTCGTCTGCAGTGGGCACATCAGCGCTAAAACTGTACCCTTGAGAAGTGAAGAAAGGTCGCCACGTCAAAGGTACAACTTTTTCAATTGATACACGCTGATGGAGGAAGCCAGAATATGGCGTCAACATTACGAATCACTGGGCTCTACTAAACCATACAAATTGGTGTAATGGGCTTCGATCTGTTTTAAGTTAAACTATACAAGCTGATGGAGGCGATGTAATGGTCTGGGGTCTTTTTTGGGTTTAATCCCTTTGGATCAGCATTTCGATGTTACTAGATATCTTAACATGAACGGGCATCAAGCATATCTGTACAAGTAAATGGCGTTTCCTGATGGGGAGTGTCATTTCCAGCAGAACAATGCACCACACCACACGGCTCGGATCATTACAAGTTGTTCCGGGAGTATGACAGAGACTTCAAAGTGCTAAAATGGTCGGTACACCACTCAGATTTTAACCCAGTTGAAAAATTGGGAGAGTCATTCGTAACACACACACACACACACACGCACGCGCGCACACACACACACACATCCTCCTCCAGCAAAGATTCGGCAAGTGACGGACACCATCACATGCGCTTGGCTGAGACGCAACTACAGAACGATAACAGCACGTAGTTGGTCCATGCCCGACTGAATCGAGGCTGCTTGAATAGCAAGGCTGACCCAACACGTTATTAAGTTAGTGTTTCTAATAATTTATTATTTCAGTATATATTCTGACCGAGTCGGTGAAGTTTTTGCAACGTGCTTTGAAATGCGTTCACTTCTAAAGACAACGGTCGTCATAATGATCTGGCCAAGTAATGTACAGTATATGTAATTCGATATTTGTTTTCACCATTACATTTTGAAACGAAATATTTCCAAAAACGAAATATTTTGTAAACTCTTTTGACCAAAACCTTTCATAAAGCGAAATATTTTAAAGTCATTTATCCGACACTAATACCGAATATCTTTGAAAGAAAATCACCATTAAATTTGAAACAACAACGTAATTAAAAAGCGGAATATAGTTACCCAGTATATCAACGAAATCTAATAACGGGTTCAGAGGTGAATCAAGGCATTTCGGTGGCCCATTGCAAATTGAGTAATGTTCGCGGATGCATATCTGTTTGTTTTTTCATTTGCGTACAAAATCGTGCGATTTTTGAAGTATTTTTGGAATGGAATTCTCACTCATTTTGAGTGAAATCAGAAAAACAAATTATGCAAACTTCATGACGAGGGAAAGCGCAAAAGGAACATGTGACAACTGAAATAAAATAGAAAGAAAATGCGAACATAAAAAAGGTGATAAAGGGAAGTATTATAAATGCTTCAGAAATAAAGCTGTTTTTTGTTTCATTGACGGGGAACGTGCAATGTACAAGAATTCCTGTAATTTATATTCTCAAAACATTATTCATTTACATAAAGCTTTATTTTAAAATTCTGTTGTTTAAAATGCCTCAGTGCCTTCAAGGATAAGCGACTGGAAACCTGAAATGTTACATTGTCATTATGTAAGAATCAAATCCTCCCCGTGAAAGAACTGCCTTCATTCATTTTCGCCCTGGCGGCAGACAGGATCATAAACACCACCTGCCAACATTTACAACCTCATATAAGAGGAACCCATATTATTCTAGTTCCCAGTAACCACCGCGTAAACTTTTTATGACCAAGATAACGCAGACGGAGCCCGTGGGTTGAAAATATCTTTTAGGTACTCACAAGAAGAAGAAAGTGAGCCTACATTCTGCGTCCTTAAAGGTCACAATAACGTTTCTCTTTTAGAAGGCGTTTGGCCGTATAACTGGGCTAACAAACAGAATTAACTCCTGTCAGACACTATAAACCTACGTGACGTCAAAATCTCTTCAGGAGAATTCTCCGCTTTGTTCATTTATCTCTGTGATACTCTCTCTCTCTCCTTCCATCTCTTCTCTCTCCTTCTCTCGCTGTTTAAGCTCCCAGCTGTTCTCCTATGTTAGATTGGATTGTTCAGTGAATAATACACACGTAGAAATAGACGTTACTGGCGCACGGAGTTGGCGATCTTATCGAACTTTATGCTTTGGCTGTTTCTGTTTTGCGTATCTTTATGTAGGTGGTCCTATCTCTCTTCCTCGACGCTCAACAGAATAGCATGCCCAATTTGCTTATCTTGAGGCTATAATTGAAGCCCTGGCTTAGTTTAGAGATAGCCCTGCACAGCGTCGCCGTCGTCCTCAAAGCTCATATCCGAGTGCCCTTTCGCCTAGAATTAGCGCAATGCGCAAACACCGATTACGTGCCAGCTTCTCAATAGACTGCGTCGGAATAGAATGCTGTTTTCCATGAAAATAATTAGATTCTCGTGGACTGGGTCATTTGAGCTACTATCACTTTGGTGCCATACTTGGAAACGTCAAGAAATGTGGGGAGACGAACACCACATATTAAAAGGGCCAGACATCACTGCACACCATGGAGGGGGAAATTTTATGTTTCCATATACCGGGAAACTTTATGTAATTAAATGCATGCTGCTTACTTCACGTGTCAGAACGAACATCAGGAACTCACACTGGGTTATCTCCCGTGTCGCATATTTTAGTAATTCTGATCCAAGGTTGAGCTTTCTTGGTATATTCTGAGGGAAAGAGTACAAACATTTCAGCAAGCTGGAAAAATGAATATTTTAAATGATTGTTTTTCATCAGTGTCAATTTCAAATACCACGCAGCACCTTTTCGCATATCTTTCACATTTCTGTGATTTCCACGAACTTCAAGAGAATGAAGTATCACTTCTAAAATACATTATAAATTTAGAATTTTGAAGGTTTCTGTTGTCTATTTCAAAAACATTTTACGGAAAATTATTTGTGAAAATGAAAATAATATACCGTACCTTGGAATTTTGCTTTCGTGGCAGTCAAACAGTTGGTATACTTCTGTTTCCTGTTTTGTTTTGTTTATATTGGAGGTTTAACTACCACAGTGAGCAAATCAATGGACTATAAGTCCGTCCCTAATTTAGGGCCACTGGTTCCAGGGAAGAGAGAGAGAGAGCCAATGACGTAAGACAAACACAACATGCATGCCTCACTGGGATTCGAACCCGGACCCATCTCGGAGGAATGGTCATAAGACATAGCTTAAACAATTGCGCCACCGGACCGGCAGGTATACTTCTGTAAAAAAAAACTTATTATTTGATATTTAGTATTTATTTTTCTTCGTGATTGCGTTTATACAAAACAGAAAAATTTTAAGAAACGGGGATTATTCGTATTTGTTTATTTCGCGCTTTACACCCACAGTGAGCCTCTGAGGTTACAAAAAGTCGCCCCAGCCGAAATGTGGGGCCGCTGGTTCCAGAGAGAAGGGCAGCCATATCCCTCATGCATCATCAGACGCTTGATAAGCACAGGGCTTATTCAGAAGTCAACGCCTCCGTGAAAGAAACTCGCTGCCTGTACAGTATTTCTCCCAATATGCATTGTGCATTTTTACTGTTTCTTATGTCGCTGCTTTTACTTTATTATATACGAGTTTCGCCTTCCGTTCTCCTAAACCAATTTACCGTAGAAGACTAAGTTTTCCTAGAGCTAATTTTTCAAGTGTATAGAATAAGAGCTTGATGGCCTTAGAATGTTAACGTTTAAGTCATTAGACGAATTAATCTCTTTGAACAGCCCTCGTGATTTAAGTTATATCGTTCATGTAGAAATCAAAGCTGAAAAACTTAATTACACATGCGACATGTATTTCAAAGTCAATACGGTCCAAGATTCAAGAATCGTAGCTTTCGGTAGTTACCAGTTCAATTTATTTTATTCTGTTTCAAACACGTCAAGTATGCAGCACATCTGCAATACCTTGCATGTAGGCAACAAGATAAATATACTTCCTACTACTACTTCTTAATAATATTCAACTGACACAACTTATCCCTCTTATCTAAGACATAACCTCCCCGGCTGAGCAGTTGTCTAAGCGCTGGCTTCTGACCATTCCTCAGAGATTGGCCTGGATTCGACTCCAGGCGAGGCTTGATTGGTGTGTTTATCCTACGGCACTGGCTCTCTCTCTTCGCTGGAGCCAGCGTCCGTCAATTAGGGACGGGTGGCTGTTTATATCCCATTGAGTTGATCACGGTGGTTGTCAAATCCACAATTAAAAAAAACACATCTAAAATATACCATAAGGCAGTCAGAACATTACATATCGTACTCCTCTCATTAAGAACATATCTCTCTAACATAGCTCTCCTTATCCTTTACTTACCTTTTGATTCCCTGTCAGATTTCCAACTTAAAAAGCTGGCAGAGAAAAATAATGTGCTGTTTAGCTAGAAAATATTTAACGTAGAGAAACCAAATTTACATCAAGACACAGAAACGTCAAAAGGAAGGTTATATTAGAGGTATGCATCAAGTGACCACTGAATTATGACCACCCCTGATAAACGTCGATGGGGAGTTTGACCACATGCTTTCCGTCAGGGCGCAATTAGTCGACCGGTCTTAGTGGAGAAGTAGATAGTACAATTCGGAGCGTGATGTATAAACGGAAGAATTTATCGGACTTTGAGAAAGGACTGATTGTAGGAGCTCGGAGGGCTGGTGCCGTGATTTCCCGAACGGCTGAACTGTTGGGTTGTTCGCGAGCCGCCGAAGTTAAAGTGTATCAGGACTGGCGTGAGAATGCTCAAACAACGACCCGGAGACAAAACTGCACATGACAACTAAAGGTTGATATGAGAGGAGACCGCCGTGTCTGACGACTTGTACAGGTCAACAGACGCAGCATTGTTCAATAGTTGACTACCCAATACAACAGAGGTCAACCCGCAACAGTATCTGTCATGTCCATGCCTCACACGCTCGCACATATGGGCTATAACAGCAGAATGTCGCCGACAACATTCTCTTCTAACCACGGTTGATCGGCGCAAAAGACTCGGCTGGTGCAAAGATCATGCAAGTTGGACGTCGGATGACTGGAAAAAACTATGCTGGTCTGAAAAGTTTCGTGTTTTACTCCACTCCGTGGATGGCTGCGTACGTATTTGGCGCAAGCAACATGAGGCTCTCGATCCATCCTGTATAGACTCCACAATGCAAACCGGTGGAGGCGTTTGTATGGTTCGGGGCATGTTTGCCTGGCATGAATTTGGATCCCTGGTGCATGTGGAGCAACGTATGACTGGTGCCCACTGACGTGAATTGCTTGCTGGCTATGTACATCCAGCTATGTTGCAAGTTTTCGCAAATGGCGACGGTGTCTTCCCAGATGCCAATGCGCCGAGCCATAGGCCCAGTGTTGTGCAGAATGGTTAAAGGAACACAGTTCAGATTTTCCAGCATATCGATTTGCCTTCAGCCTCCCGCGATATCAATCCCCCAGACCCCTAATGGGACACTATGGAACTGCATATCAGGCTGCTGGATACACCTATCACCTCCGTTCATTGAAGGCCGTATTACACACAGCTTGGTTGGCCATACCTCCCAGCTGCTTCCGGCATCTTACTTGAATCGATGCTACGTCGGATAGTTGCTGTACTGTGAGCGAAAGGAGAACATACGAAGTTAAGGTAGGTGCGCATATTTCATTGATCATTCCGCGTATGTCACAAGTGAGAAAACCATAATGAAGAACATGTTACAGACAAATCACGTAAACTGAGTAGAACGATGTATTCAAATACGGTGTACAATAGTGATACAAACTGAAAATGCAACAAAAAGGCAAACTTCGCGGTTGTTTATCCGACTGTGGTAGAGACTCGGAGTTGATTTGAACTATTTCTTCCAATCGGTTGTATTAAAGCGTATCATTAAAAAAAAAATTCGGATATTTTTGGGAATTAAAATTAGAACTACCGTTAAGTTAACAAGATATTTCTAGGAGATGTTCATGACACAGGTAATGGAATGAAACGATACCTTTGGCCTTCCAGTGCAATCATATTGATGAACAATTAACTTATCGCATTAATATAGAGGCAAAACCAAAGGATGCTACTTACGAATTTCTCAAGAAATGTTTATCCTGTGGAAATAATGCCGTGCTTTCAAATTTTCGGAAAGAAGTTTTATAAAATGTGTTTAAAAATTTCTTGAAGAACTTCATAGGCTTCTCAGAATACCAAGGCAACAAATTCAATTTCTTAAGTAATGAAACTCATAGTAATTTCAAAATGTTGCTAATGAAAATGTTGTTGTCCTATCAATTAAGCACATATCGAATCTACTAAGGAAATTATGAGCTTCCATTTTATTTCTTATTTCTCTTTTTATATTATTAAATATTTATATCTTTAATTTCACAGGTACTTTAGGTGGTATAGTAATCTTGCCTGAGTAGAACAAAATTGTCTGCTCCTGTTTTTTTAGCCCATCTTCTGTAAAAAAGAAAGTAGGTGCTTATGATATTGCTTTCTCCGTCTATCGGTGGACACCATATCTCTGCAACTGTTAGTTCAATTTGAATTTATTTATTTATTTGGATTGGGAATCTTGAAATGTGGGAACGAGTATCCTTGCTTCCCATGTTATTTTACGACTCAACTTTGCCGCGAGAAGGCGTAAATGCAGGTGCTATCGAATTCAAAATTCATTTTATTCCAATAATTGTTCCTAAATCCTTCTTTCTTTCATCTCCTCAACCCGAAGGTTGGTGGGTAGCATCCCAAGTAGCAGAGAATATCGGGCCGATATTGGTTATGTCGGCCGAATGTCGTTAATATCAGTCGACATTGAGCCGATATCGGCATTGTCGACATATCCGACATCGTTTTGCCGTTCTTTACCCGATATCGGCATTGCCGATATATACGATATCGTCTTGCTGTTGTTCGCCCGATGTTCGCATTGCCGAGATCGTGATGTCGGCAATGCCCATCTTTCCGTTCTTCACCTTTTATGCAGATAGGTAAATTAAATAATCTAACGTACACCGCTACCAGTTTTTATATCATGTAAAATAAAAATAGTATTATATATACTGTATAGCCGAGTAGAAAAAACAAAATACTATTATGCTTCTCGAATCAGTGCAATGTCGAACTAAGCCAAGAACGGCCGCCCCGGTGGCGCAGTGGTCAAGGCGCTGGCTTATGACCATTCGCCCGAGATGGATCCGGGTTCGATGTTGTGTCTCTTTTTTTTTTTTTTTTTTTGGTTGGAGGTTTAACGACCACAGTGAGCAACTCAATGGGCTATAAGCAGTCGCCCATCCCTAATTTAGGGCCACTGGTTCCAGCGAAGGGAGAGAGTGAGCACCGTAAGACAAACACAACATCCATGCCTCACCGGGATTCGAACCCGGATCCCTCTCGGACGAATGATCAGAGGTCATCGTTTAGACCACTGCGCCACCGGGGAGGATGTTGTGTTTGTCTTAAGGCACTGTCTCTCTCCCTTCCCTGCTGGAACCAGTGTCTTTAAATTAGGGACGGGTGACTGCTTATAGCCCATTGAGTTGCTCACGGTGATAGTTAAACCTGCAACCAAAAAAAAAAAAAAAAAAAAAAAAAAAGCCAAGAACGTAAGCAGAGAGTTCTTGTCACCTGACGCTGAAGTTTTAGCCAATGAATTATAATCCCGTTTGGTAAACAATAACCGTAACTTTTAGATACCAGCACATCGTGGTCGGTGCAAATCACACACGAGCGTTATTGTTGATTACTGCTTAGTGATTGTACTTCGCTTCGGTGCCCAATTCCTTTGCATTTTTTTTTATGTCAGCTGGTATGTTTAAAAGTAATCCTACCAAATCTCGTTTTGTGCAAAAATGTGTCGCAGCTGACATGCTTACGGTTTTTTGTAGTGAAGCATCTGATAATCGCCATAATATGTTGAACGATAACGGAGTTCCTTGTAAAATGCCTAAAATTAATGAAAACTTCCAACAGCCTTTTCCCGTTTTTATTGGAGCTAATAATCCTGTTTTTCATGGTGAAACAACTTCACAGAACGCAGTGTTAATTGAGAATGCTGATGAGATAGAACTGTCATCAAACCGATATCTGCTCCATGTTGGGGGCCGATATAACCGATATCGGCTAAATATCAGGGAGGATAACTTTCTGCAATATCGGTCCGGTATCGGCTGCAGATATTGGACCGATATAGGCTACAGATATTGGACCGATATCGGCTACAGGTATTGGACCCATATCGGCTGCAGATATCGGACCGATATTGCAAAAAGTTATCCTCCCTGATATTTAGCCGATATGGGTTATATCGGCTACCGACATGGAGCCGATATCAGACTGACATTAATTGCTACTTGGGATGTGTCATCACCCACAAGCTAACTTCTATGCTAGACAATCCTGAGAAATTAAAATGGTGGGTTCCCGTTACCTTCCACGTCGTAGTACGAGGATCAGGGACAAAGTGCGTCCGGGGCCGACCTTAGAGGGAATCATCTACGCATTCGCGTCTCCAATCGCGGAGATTCTGCAGAAAACCCCGCAAAAACCGCAGACTAGATGGCCGGTAGGAACGGGATTCGAACACCCGTCAGAGACGTTCGCCTCCCACACTGCACACAGCATGCTAACTAATTGCGCCACGCCGGTTGTTGTTTCTAAATCCATTCATACTATTTATAAAGAAGACTATATTAGGTACAGTTTCTTTTTCAAGCTATGCATAGCTTTTCCTGTAAGGGCGGAATAAAATTGCTATTTCCCCAATATCTTGGATTCTAAATTTCCTATTTGGAAAATTATTTTTGCATTGGATAGAGCTCCTAGTGGGAAATTTTCCGCATGTAATGTCTAATTTTTGGTGAAGAATGGTTTGGTCGCTAGATGGTGTAAGGCTATAATTCTCTTTCGAATGTATTTGCAGCAATAACTCGATTCTAAAAACTCGGTTTAAAAAAACTTTTTTGGACAGGTTCCGATTACCACGACAAGCCTTTTGAGAATACCTTCTGCTTAAAATGGAACGCAGTTTTTCGGCCAGGAGGGTAGATGTATGACTCATTTTTTATTTTTGTCGATATTTCTACTGCTACCTACCCCCCACCGATTTGAAAAATCCTAATGATTCGTCCGAGATGGATCTGGCTTCGAATCCAGGGTGAGGCATGGATAGTGTGTTTATCTTACGGCACTGGATATCTCTCTTCCCTGGAGCCAATACCCTTAAATTAGGGATTAGGGACGGGCGACTGTTTATAGCCCATTGAGTTGCTCACGGTGGTCGCTAAACCACCAATCAAAGAAATCTTACTTTGTGGGAGAGCATGTCTGGTGCGAAACGCTTTGCACACATAGCCTCAAAATGTTCTTAATGCACAGAGGAAACACCAGATAGCATAAGTTCACGTTTTAGTTTTTAGCAATATCTGATTGTCTAAAAACCTGATTAAAAATATTGTTTTTCAGTCAGATCTACCAACTACCAAAATATTTTTTGCGCATTTCCTGTCCAAAACAATACACAATTTCCTCGCAAGTGGGGCACGAATGCATAATCTGTTTTTATCGATATCTGTGATTATCAATGTCAGATTTAAAAACGTTTTTTAACACTAACACCATTTTTCTTGCGGACCACTTTGCATATACTCGTGGGGTTTTGTAGTTCACAGTTATGGCCCTAGGTAGTGTGTTAGTTTTTATTTCTCTCGTTCTAAAATCCTATTCAAATATTTCGTTTTTACTGTATGCCATTCGCTACAGTAAAGATGGGGACATTATCCTCTTTAAATAATGAACAGTGTTCCCGCAAAGCGACCTAAATATGAAAACCTTTTTCACACAATCTCTGCTTCCAGCAGACGTATTTGATTTTTTTTTCCTTATCATAGATTTTGCTATGAAAATATTTTTACCATATTTGGTACTTCATGTCAATTCAATTCAACTTATTTAGCTGTTACATTAAATTAAAAAATACAAGGCAATATAACAACAGTGTGGGTAATTGTAACGGCCAGGAGACCTGGGAAAAGGCCGCGAAAGTCCTGAAAAAAAACCCGGATCTCCCTGTACAAATACAGACAAGTCAGAGTTACACCTGAAAGCATGGCGCACAATATTCAAAGATAATAGCAGAAATCAGTGTTAGTAAAGTTGTTTCCCCTCCCCTATTTTCTCCACCCACTTCCCAAACTTCTCCATTTTCCCACTACTTCGCTCCTTATGATATATCATGCCTTTAACCTTTCCCCCCCTTCATTTCCCTTTATTTTTCTTTCCATTTTCCATTTCAGTTCTCTCTCTCTCTCTCTCTCTCTCTCTCTCTCTCTCTCTCTCTCTCTCTCTCTCTCTCTCTCTCTCTCTCTCTCTCTCTCTCTCTCTCTCTCTCTCTCTCTCTCTCTCTCTCTCTCTCTCTCTCTCTCTCTCTCTCTCTCTCTCTCTCTCTCTCTCTCTCTCTCTCTCTCTCTCTCTCTCTCTCTCTCTCTCTCTCTCTCTCTCTCTCTCTCTCTCTCTCTCTCTCTCTCTCTCTCTCTCTCTCTCTCTCTCTCTCTCTCTCTCTCTCTCTCTCTCTCTCTCTCTCTCTCTCTCTCTCTCTCTCTCTCTCTCTCTCTCTCTCTCTCTCTCTCTCTCTCTCTCTCTCTCTCTCTCTCTCTCTCTCTCTCTCTCTCTCTCTCTCTCTCTCTCTCTCTCTCTCTCTCTCTCTCTCTCTCTCTCTCTCTCTCTCTCTCTCTCTCTCTCTCTCTCTCTCATGCAAGGGTTTAAAGTCTTTAATAGATTGAAAGTATTTATTACTGTAAGATCATATTGTAGAAAAGTCCAAAAGTGAGGCCCAGTATAACCTAGAGACTGTTTAACATACTGAGTCTTGGGAAAAAGTGGTCTCAACTGAGATCCACCTTTAGTAACATGGATAGGTAATTAAATTTCAATTAATGTATGATCTAAATCATTTTTTTCTCCTATACATGACTTTTCCCAAATTATAATTAAATAATTGTTTTAATGTTAATATGTTATATTTATTTGGGTCAACGCGTATATATAGAGGTCAATTCATTAGTGAAAAGTGATTCATATCAGAGTTATGTTTTAATTCCAAGAGTCTAATATATTTATTTTGTAATGACTGAAGTTTACTAAAATTAGAGTTAGTTATTTGATCCCAAGATAGAATGCAACCATTTAAATGTGATTGTATGAGAGAATAATATAGAAACTTTAGTTTTGAAACTGATAAGTTAGGAAGAACACAACTAACAATCTAAATACTTGAAGACACTTTATTAATTACGAAGTTAATATATCTACTCTACTTTAAGTAAGACTAATTTTATCCCTAGATATGTGAAATCAGTTACTATTTCTATTGTCTTATCATCTAAAAGTATTCAAAATTCTTCAGCTAAATATTTGTCTTATCATCTTTGCCATTATTCAAAATTCTTCCGCTAATGGGGCGTAAAGTTATATCATGCTTTCTGCTATATCTCTTCTTGGTGTTCGATTTGAAAATCCCTTTGTCTTTGATATCTGCCTTCAGCTATGGTAAACATTTTGTGCACAATTTGTTAATTTTCGTAACATGAACCGCTAGTGGGAGAAATTAACTATTTTTATTTGTAGATGTTTTATCTATCGTAGAAATCCAGTTGATTATTTTTGTAACGGGTTCCATTCACTCTGAATGGCTCTAAAATATTTTATTCGTGCCGGAAAGAATTCAAAATACGTGCTCGTTTTTCACCCAAAAATTCGGTACTATCTTTCTTACTTATTGTTATTCTGCTTTGCTTTATTTTTGGTAGACGTCTGTAATTTCCAATTTTTTCACAAATAGTCAAGGATAACGTTTGAGTGGCATTTTTCTTTTCATAAAAGCAAAGATCGACGTCTCGTATTTCTAGAGGAATATAAAATGCATTTACTCTTTAGAATAGGACACAGAGTAAAGTGGTTTACACATAAGGAGAAGAAGTCACCTGAAGTATTTATTACCAATAATTATTCTGCGGCTTGTCAAAGTATAAATCACACATTTTGTTCCTTAAAGCCGGTGTAAAACTTTCAATGTTTAAGGCCTATGGCAAAACTAACTTTTGTCGTCTACCGTCTCTGCGAAATTCTTACTAATGAAGTAGAGGTGAAAATGCCACGTTTGGAAAATGCAAAACAGAAATCACGTTCTGATCACTGAACTTCTGAAGAGTCCGGTGCATCGAAAATATGAGTTCCATAAAAGTGTGGAACCAAATCCTCAGGCAAACTTCAAATCAAGTTTATTGAATGAAACTGCTGTTGAATGACTCTGAAATTTCGAAGGGAAAATGCCACCAGTCCTTATCAGAGCTATTCAATTTGAAACGCCACTACTCCGATTCAGGAGGATTCAGTCTAAAACGTCACGAATCCCGTTTAGGATTATTCAGTTTAAAACCGTTCCAATTCCATTTCATGTCAATTCTCCGTTTAACTTCTGAACACTATTTTCATGGGCGAAAGCCTCTTTTTCTGTCGCATGTGATAAAAACTATTCCTCGCATGATAATAAACTTAATGTCATTATGAGCACAAATATGCCGTATTTTCGTTGTTTCCTACGCAGACACCTCTTCAATTAAACACTACTAAACTTACATTTCCACTTAAACTTTCAGTATTCCATATTTTCATAAGTCAATATTACGTTCATGTTGATTGAGTTCTTTTTCTTTGTCAAGATGCACATCCTTCAACTACAGCAGTACCAAAAAAAGCTTGTGACGCCACAATACGGTGCAAAGGAACCCTTGTAACTTCCAAATTTGTTTCCTAAATATGCTGAAAAGTGTCAGGCTTTCTCTTCCAAGCAAAATGAGATTTCTCGTTGAATATCATCTGATATTATGTTAAACCCAAATCAGTTCACATTTTTCATATGTGCATTCAAACAAACCCTACAATTCTTTGACGTTGAGAGCAACAAAGAATTTAACCGAAGTAACAACCCGCTCATGAAACAAAGATCTTCGCTCTTTCCACGTTTATAAACAACCCGCTGATCGTCGTTTCTTTTCAGTTAGTTTGCCAAAGGCTGAATGTTACAGTCCTGTGCATATTTTACAGATACGAACACGAGAATTTCTGCTCCGATAATTGAGTGGTCTACAGTGTGAAAAACTACCTCACGAGATCACTATTTCTTGGGCTAGAACCCGAAATCTGGCTCCCTCCTGGCAACAAAGGAGCTAATTATGCCATCCGCGTGTATACCCTCCTTAGAACTGTAGTACAACATGCACAGTTCACCAACTTATTGTGGATTCGTCTTGGGAACTCCAGTGTGGATTCGTCTTGGGAACTCCAGTGTGGATTCGTCTTGGGAACTCCAGTGTGGATTCGTCTTGGGAACTCCAGTGTGGATTCGTCTTGGGAACTCCAGTGTGGATTCGTCTTGGGAACTCCAGTGTGGATTCGTCTTGGAAACAAAGTCGCTGTTTTCGTTCTTTCGGGATGGCAGTCCTGTTCCAATCTGCCTGAGGTTTTTGTCACTCCTACTCCAATCTCACTGAGTTTTCCATCACTCTATAGAAAGCATGATAACTCAGCAACTGTACTGCTCAAAAGAATTAAGAGAACAAGATATAGGAGAGCAGAAAAGGAAATCATGTGCGACCGACGTTGTTGAGCGTAAAATATAATTTTTATGTAAGGTACAGCAGTAATAAGAAAAAGTTCATTAGCGAATTGTTATGCAATGTTATCATTTAATGCGCATGATCCAATGTTCGATAGAACAATATGCATACCTGTACAACAAGAAAACTTACGTTCTGAAGGTGGTAACTGACCTTTAATAAGGTCTGTGGTCCCCTCGAACGGCTAAGACCACTGCGCACCTATGAGGCATGGAATTGATGATGTTATCGAGGTGGGTTCAGAGGCATCTTCGCCAATCCTCGATGTGGGCAGTCTCCAGTTCACGAAAAGTCAACGGAGGTGCCTGCTGAGCTGCAAACTGTCTGAAATGTGCGCCCCACGTATGTTAAATTGCATTTGGGTCAAAAGAGCACGCTAGCCACTCCATGTGCTTGAATCGGTCTTTTTGAAGCATGTTGCCCACTAGCCGAGCTCTATGAGGTCAAGCGTTATCGTCCATGCAACGGAACAAATCCTGACGGCTGCAGCATACAGCATGGCAATATGTTTCAGAATCTGGTCTCTATATTTTCAATGACGTACAGGTCAGTACGCCCACCGATACTTATGACTGCCCAGACCATCGATCCATGTCTATGGTAATGTGATGTTTCCTGAACGAAAGCTGGGTTATTTCGTGTGTTGGATTTCTTCCAGATAAGAACTTGTTGAATATCAGAATCCAGACTGAATCTGGAATGGTCAGGGAAGAGAACTTGACTCCACTTGTCGTGTCCTCAACCACAATATTCCTCAACCTACTTTCTTCGGACCGTATGGTGTCGTGCGGTTAATGAGACACATACCATTGGCCTACGAGCATAAAGACTACTTTGGTGAAGGCGATTGTCGATAGTTTGCGCTGACAACCTGCATCTTGTTGACCCGAGAAGATCTCACTGGAGCTGAGTAGCAATTTGCCGCCCTGTTCCGACGGGATGTTAACAATACATAACGGCGTCTCTTGTTATGGTTGCTCGTGGACGGACTTGACCTTGCCTTCTTCCAACACTTCCCGAATCGTATAATCGTGCTCACAGTCGGGAAATGACACTACACTGGCTTCTGCTACCATCCTCTGTGTATGACCTGTTTCCAGCCAGCCAACAGCTCTCCACGCTGTTGATACCTGTAAATCATGATGTCCAGACTTAGTTCCGAACGAAGACTTCAAGGAACGAAATGTCACGATGTACGCGGCAGAGTAAGAGAGAGTTAAAACAATTTTTATCCCTATCGGTGATTTACGCATTCTGACGTCACAGACGATAATTTGCATAAGACATGCATGATCCTACGTCACACTTGACTTGCGGTTCCCACGTTTCGGAAATATATATATTTTTTTGATTGGAGGTTTAACGACCACCGTGAGCAACTCAATGGGCTATAAGCAGTCTCCCGTCCCTAATTTAGGGTCACTGGTTCCAGGAAAGGGGAGAGCCAGTGCCGTAAAATAAACACAACATCCATGCCTCACCGGGATTCGAACCCGGGCCCCTTTCGGACGAATGATCAGAGGCCATCGCTTAGACCACTGCGCCACCGGGACGGCTCGGAAAGATTTCACACGACTGGTTCCATAATGTTGCCAGAGTCGCATGCCCCCTAATTATTTTGAGCAGTGTATTTTTTGTCCTTATGATATGTCTCACTGATCACGTTTTCAACACTTTCATCCCTGCTTCATCGAAACTTTGGAAATTCATATCAGGCCGTTTCCCGTGAAGATTACAACCTTTATTTCTCTAAATTAAGTGTGAAAAAACTTCTTTATTTCGGAGGAGTATCGCACTTTTAGAAAAAGAAGATAAGAGTTATCGTTACAGCACACCACTTTGCATTTTAAGATTAACTTCCAATTGAAGAAAACAACAGGTGACAGACATACTGTATTTCATTTAGTTTTTTGACGGACTTTTCTTTTTGTAAGGTTGGCACTGAATTATTGCTTTTAAACGTGCTAAAACTTTCCTTAACATTCTTACTCATACTTCTGATTGGATCTTTAACTGGGACAATAATGTCGCTCACCGAGAGCAAAAGAACTGAATGGATGTCATAAAAGAAGAAAAATGGAAAAAGCACTACTTATGGCGCATTATTATCGTTATTTTAAATATTTGTTTTCTGAGGTCCCACACTGCATATTTGTTCCCATTTATTTACTATCAGTCTGCTACAAATCATTTATTGGGTTGATGAAGTTCATGCAGTTTTTTTCACCGCACTACAGGAATGTATTACATCAGAAGGGAAAACAGAATCAATCAACTATGTATCCTCCCATTGTTCACGATGGTGTCCCAACGTCTGGATAGGTCTGCAATGCCATTCTTGAAAAAACGTGCCGGTTTTCATGGGAGAAAATCATCAAGGGAATTTTGGAGATCAACAACATTGTTGAACGTTCTGCCGCGGAGTTCTTTCGACAGAGATCGGAACAGGTGATAATCTGAAGGGGCGACATCTAGAAAAGGTGATAGTCTGAAGGGGCGAATAGGCCGGATGTGGAAGGATCTCCCAATTCATGTCCTGAATGGCAATTTTGGTCATGTTTGCACTGTGAGGGCGTGCGTTATCATGGCGACGATGTGACTGTTTCTGCTGAATTGCTCCCTCCACACTGCGAAGTTAATCACAATAGAGTGCAGTGTTGATGATCCGATTCCTCGGCAGCATTTCCCGGTGAATAATGCCTTCTGTGTCCCACCAGACACACAACATGATCTTCGCAGCATGAAGGTCATGTTTTAGACGTGGTGTGGGCGTCTTGTTTGGCCTTAACCATTCCCTCCGATACATAAAATTCACGTACTTGCACCACTTTTCATCTCCAGTAACAATACGGGACAAAAAGGGTTTGGGTTGCTGAGAACATTCGTGATAACGGGCTAGCAAGGAACCACTAATAGCAACACGCTGATTCGCGTTGTCCTCGGTGAGAGTGTGAGGCACCCATGACCCCGATGTCTGGACCTTTCCCATACTTCACAGGTATTGCACCACGTGGCCTGATCACAGTCCATCTCCGTGGCCAATTCGCCTGTGGTTTGACGCGGATCCAAGTGGATGAGATGGTTCAGACGATCCTCATCAAATTGAGATGGACGACTTGAGCGTGGAGAGTCGTTGAGGTCAAAATTTCTATCCCGAGACCGCTCAAACCATTTACGGGCTGTCCTCGGAGCAATAGGATTCCCCCATACACAGCACATATTTGTCGAGTAGTTTTGCCGGCTATGGATACTTGTTAAACTCGTAGAGGAGCAGGTGAATCTATGTCGCTGTGCATACTTGCTGTCATTTTTAAAAAAGGTGGCCCTACTAAACACAAAACAAAAGTTCGAATTTTTTTAAGTATGTTTACGAGTATCTCAAGGGGGAAAAAGCAATCATCGGGTTGGCCATACATGAGTCGAATGCGGAGGTATCGGTTTTTAGACTGCAGATCATTTCAGCTACGTTTTCGGATTAGAATGCTGAATGATCATACTACCGTATCCTACGTGTGAATGACCTCGTCGGTAGTCTGTTAGTCAGAGACGCTGGCTTCTGGGTTTTATTTCAAACTGGGAGCTGGCTTATGTCCCGGATGAAACATGCGTGTGTACCAGTCCTATATGTTTACACCCCAGGAAACTGTGTCCCCAAGATAGGGACGGGCGATCGCTTTTATGCTAAGGTACTTTCGGAGGTCATTAAACCTCGAAACAAAAAGAAAACTGGGAATGTCTTGGATAAAACGGGAGTCATGCTTTTCTGCTAAGCATGACCATTTTCCACTTAACGAGATTCCTACTTGATTATGCCCGTTACGATAATACTAAAGACTTGGCATCATGCGGAATTTGCAAACCTTCTATCCCTACTATGATTGCTGGACTTCTGATACGTGATTTATACAATTTTATACCTTTCACTCAGTTATTCAAAGTGAATTAATCTCAAAACAAAGGATAATACCTGGATGGACACCTGTCAGAAACACCCATCACTGTAAGCAACTTTTTGAGTCTACGTTTTAGTCTAAGGTCTTGCACAGCTTTCGAAAGTAGGTTTTAATTCCTTTTTTTCGTAGTCTGTTTTGTTCTCCCACGAGGTTGTTCATGGGTCTCTATTTTTCGGCCCTCTAAATGGTTAAAATGCCTGGTAAAATCACATTTATTGTGATACTCCACTGTCCCAACTTTCTTTCTCCGTTTTTGATTTATTTCAATAATATTTTGGCTCTTTCTTTAAGCGGAAAAGCGTAGCCATTAATAACAATCAGCGTGATGCTTTTATTTGAACAAATGTTCCACATAAAGCTGTCGGGAAGCCTTTTGTTCCATCCGCTTTATTTCTCTTGTGGATAGCATTTAATGTCCCATTCAACTGCCACGCTCAAGTTACAAAGAGACTGCGAAAGTGTTAAACTTTTATTTGACCGTGAAGCGTTTGTTTATTTTTCTTTCGCTAAAGTGCTTCTTTGTTTCATACAAAAAAGTATGCGGTTATTCGTCTTATTGGAAGAATACTTGAAATATACACAGTACAGTCGGCAGAAAAATAGGAAATCTTACTCTAAAAAAGAAATAGCATACTGCATATATGACCTTTCGTGTAGGTCTGTCTGATCGCGTATCCGTGATCCACTACAAACTTCTAAACATTTAACAAACCTAAGGCGAATTAAACACACAAATCCCTCAATTTTGGTTAGGTACTTTGTGTATTCATTGTAAACAAAATTTGCATCATAGTTATTAAACTATTATTCTGTGAACTTACCGAAATGTGACAGTCATAATCCAAAAATATTTTATATAAAATGAACATATTCATTCTTCGTAACCTGCGCTTTCTCTAAACATCTTCACACATTACAGCCTATCTTACTCATTAAGAGACTTTTAAACAGGGCTTTGAACTTGTATAATGATACACTGAATTTGCTGTATGTAGCAAGATACGCGTACAATTTAAAGATGGGGAAAAAATGAAGGCCTTACCTAGGATTTAACAGTTATGGAAGAAATATCTTCGCAAATATATGGAACAATCCAAGTTTGCGAAGCCAGCAGTCAGAATGCCTGAAATGTATTGTCTATTGTTCAACGTGTAACGTTATACACGGTCGAGTCACATTATTGGGACCACCAGCTAATATCCAGAGTAACCGCCGTGTGCAGCGCGGACAGCACCTAGACGGGCTGGGAGTGACTGAATAAGGTGCTGGAAGGTGCTCACATATATGTGGAGTCATGCTGACTGCAGTGCATCTAACAGCTGCTGGAGGGTGCGTGATGGAGGATCCATAGACCCAACAACACGATCGAGGTGGTCCCACAGATGCTCAATTGGGTTTACGTCTAGGGAATTAGGGGGCCAAGAAAGTATTTTAAAGTCTTCATCGTGCTCTTCCAACCAATCTCGGACATTTCTAGTTGTGTAACACGTTGCATTGTCGTGCTGGAAGATCCCATCCGCCCCAGGAAAGACAATCAGCATGTACGGGTGTACTTGGTCTGAAAGGATGGATTCATAACGACTTCGATCCATAGTGACTTCCACAGGTATGCGTAGACACAAGGAATGCCACGAAAACAATCCCCAGAGCATAACGTTGCCCCCACCAGCTTGCGTTCGTCCAGCAATGTTTAAATATTGTTTGTTCTTCGATGTTTCTCGCCTTATACGCCAACGTCCATCCGTTCGATGGAGCAGAAAATGTGACTCATCGGAGTAGGTAATCCTTTGCCAATCAGCGGAGGTCCAATTCCGATACTGGGGTGCAAATGTAAGCCTTTTTTTCCGATGCACCTTCATTAGCATAGGTGCACTGATCATCCGTCTGCATCGGAGCCCCATACGCACTAGGGTTTGCTGAACTGTCGTTTTAGACACACTTTCGGTAACCCCCAGATTCAGTGTGTTGCTCCACTGCAACGTGTCGATCGTCCCTCACCTCTCACATCGTTGGCACGTGGTGCTCCGCAGTTTGCACGTCACTTATTCGCAATGGTGCCATTTCTCCAATCACGATGCACTTCAACCACAGCAACACGCGAATAGTTCACAAACTGTGCTGCTTCAGAAATACTTCCACCGTTGGCCCGAAAGCCGATAATCATCCCTTCTTGCAAATCTGATAAATCGATGTTTTTATCCATGACAGCGGCAAGTGATATATTTTCAGAATGCCTGCAGCACACCTTATATACCCTCCAAGCCAGCTCACAACACGTCCCTTCTTTCATTGGATACGCGGTTGACTTCAAAAGTAGGAGATGGTCACAATAATGTGCCTCGACTGTATATAAAAACATTTGAAAATTACTTCGACTGGAGTTGAACCCACATCCCATCCAGCCAGGGCAATAAAATTCCAAGTACGAGCTGAGGATGAAGAATCTGAAAAACTTCAGGTTTTCTCCAGTCGAAGCATTTATGCTTTCTCGCTGCATCATGTTACATGCAGAATAATAAAACTAAGCAGTTCAGACATTGTGATTGCTGGGTAAATAATTAAATACAATTTATTACCATATTCTCGTTCATGAAGATGGAAAATGTTTCCAAATTTATAAAAACTAACTGCGTTCATACACGAAAAATTACTCAGAACAGTCAGTTCAATGCAAAATTCAGTCGGTTTAAGTTTTTTGACGGGTATGAGTTCATTTAAAGTTTAATAGCTAACCGTCGTACACACACGGGCCACTAAATTAGAAACATTTATGCAGATAAGCGTAGATATCGATTACGCAGCGTATACGCAATATACATAGTGACATGCTTCACCACGAGATCTAGGAAGCTACACATATTGTCATAAAAATCCGCACACCAAGAAGGAGGCGTCGGATTTAAAGGAGATTTTAGTAGTGAGATGATACATACCAAGGACAGAAGTGAATACAATATCAGAGCAGCAGGACGATTTCTCGCAGACATACGGTACACATTCTGGTCAGCGTTAGTACCGCGTTGAACCGCCTCGTACTCGAATACACTCGGTGATACGGTCCGGCATGAAGTCAAAGAGACGCCGTATGGTATCCTGGGACAGATTGGCCCACACGTCTTGCAACTGACACTCTAAATCACGAACACTGAGACATGGATAAAACAGGCGTCTCATCTGGTTACACACGTGCACGATGAACGAAAGATCAGGTGATCTCTAAGGTCACGGAAGCGTCGAATCATGATGTAGACAGTCCTGGAAAACCGGAGCCTGGTGCGGACGGCGTTATCTTGTTGGAACATAGCTTCATGCCGAGCATCTAGGAAAGGCAGCACATGCAACCGCATCATCTCCTGCACGTAACTTTGGGATGTCAACATTCACTACGAGGGAAGTCAGGCTGTCATACGCGATGGCTCCCCAGACCAACACGCGTGCAGTTCACGTCGTGTGCCGCTGTGCAGTGAGGTTGGGATTGTAGCGCTCACCTGCGGTCCTCCACACTCTGACACGGTGGTCGTCTGTTCCCATACAGAAGCGGGATTCGTCGCTGAACACTATACGTCGCCAGTCCGTAGCATTCCACGTTGCTCGCTGCGGACGTCATTGCAATCGACGCCGACGATGGTTAAGTGTTAATGGTATAAAACGTAAGGGTCTTCGAGAGTGCAGATTCGCCACCACCAGGTGTCTGAAAATGGTACTGGCGGACACAGGAGTCCCTTGTACAGCCGCCACATGTCTCTGGATGTTGGACAAGGATGAGGTTGTATCTTTGCGTGGCGCTATCACGATCGCACGGTCTTCTCTCCTAGTGGTGTGTCGGGGTCGTCCGGAGCCAGTGCTCCGTGTCTGGGTGCCTTCCCGTGTCCATTGCTCCCAACCCGATCGCACCGTACTTTCTGACCGGCCTAAATGGCGGCTGATTCGGTGCGCTGACCACGCTTCCTCTCTCCTCCGGACAATACGGCCTCGTTCAAAGTCCGTCAGTTGCCCGTACGCACATCTACGGCGGCTCCTCGGCATGTCTATTGCTCAAGAATCTCACCTCACTCTTTCCGTGCACTTCAACCAGAATGTGGAGTCCACTGTGCGGCGCCTTATAAGCCCCAAGGATTGCAATTGCAGGGCCTGTGTTGGACGCGCTGGCATGCGGAATCGCACGAAACTTTAATCATTTGCGTATCAGCCCTCCCCGTAGCTATTCGCCAAGTTTCGCGTCAATCGCAGGATTTATTCTTTGTGCGCGAATTTTTATGACAATGAGTGTATTTAAGACCGCTGCTCGTCAGTAATCGTAAGTAGTGTTGATCACATGAGAAAAACAGAAGATCTTTCAGAGTTCGATAAAGGGCTTATTGCATGCTCCATTCTGGCTGGAGCGACGATTTTGAAAACAGCAAAGCTCGTTGGTTTCTCAAAAGGTGAGGTATCCCTGATCTTTTATCAAGCATAAAAAAACGCACATTGCTTGTCTAAGAGGCGCAACTGTGGTTTGATGACATCCTGAAAGAAATGAGATCGCCGTTGTCTGAGATGGCTCTCGTATGGAGAAACAGTTTCTGTGTACAGCAATTGACCGACGCTTTCATTGAAGGCTGTTTCCGACCCATGTGTCACACCAAACTATATGCGCCGCCCCGGTGGCGCAGTGGTCTGAGCGATGGCTTATGATTATTCGTCCGAGATGGGTCCGGGCTCATATCCCTTTGAGGCATGGATGTTGTGTTTGTCTTACGGCACTGGCTCTCTCGCCTCCCTGGAGTCAGTGGCCCTAAATTAGAGACGGACGACTGCTTATAGCCCACTGAGTTGCTCATGGTTGTCATTCAATCTCCAATAAAAAAACTATATGCATGGAATTGCAGAAGATCGGCATTTAGCATTAGCATGTCTACAGATAAGCCACTGATTTCTGCGGAGAACCGGAAAGTTTGTCTACAGTGGTGTCAGGAACACCGTGACTGGACACTGGAAAAAAGGCATGTGGTCCGACGAGTCCTTTACGGAAACCACTGATTTCTGCGAAGAACCGCGAAGTTCGTCTATAGTGGTGCCAGGAACACCGTTACTGGAAACTGGAAGACTGGAAAAAAGGTATGTGGTCCGAAGAATCGCGATACACTTATGTATCGACTGCAGGCAGAGAGTTTGGCTGCTGCCGAATGAAGCAATGGACCCCAGCTTGCCGTCAAGATACTGGAGGTGGTGTCATGGTGTGGGGCACGTTCGCTTGGTACGGAACGGTTCCCCTGGAATGGATGGAAGGTTAGGTGTCCTCCTAAGATTATCTGAACATTGTTGCGGATGAAGACGATCGTGCAAAAATGACTTTTTATCCAGCAGTTGACGGCTGTTTGATGGACAGCAATGCAACTGCCCATTGCATAACATGTGTTCATCGGCGATTCAGCCAGCTTGACAACGACTTCCACCATTTTTCCTGGGGATCATAAAGCCTGGATTTGAGCCGGATTGAGAATCTATGGGACATCTTGGAAAAACAGATCAGGGAGCAAAGTCCTGTTCCGTTAAATATGATCCAGTAAAAGGGCTGTGTGGTGAACGTCTGGTATGTTGTACACGTAGACGCACTAAAATACCTTGTAGATCCTATGTCAGATGGCACACGAGCCGTAATTCGGGCTAAGGGATGTCCAACCGGGTTTTGAATAAAAGTTTCTAATTCAGTGGCTGGTATGTGTACATCCTGTACATTTATCGTTCCGGGAAGGAGAGCATCTAATTTTAATAAAAACGTGCACAGCATTTCTTTCTGAAGAAAGCTTCCATTGTCTTCAATTTATTGATGTGTGTAGCATATAGTGCTGAACCATTGACTGAAGGCCGAGTATAAACATATTTTTGAAAATTCCAAACCAATCGTGCACGTATTTACATATAACGAATAGGTCCGCAATTTTGCTGGAAATGTGTAACGGATCTTTTGAGAAACCTTAGGGGGTTTGTGTATGTGTGTGTTTTCCCCGTTGTTGAACGATCATCACGAGCAATTCGTACTGTTTTATATAAGCAGTTTCCCGTCCCTAACTTTGGCCCACTGACTTTAGATGAACGAGGCAGATAGCGCCGTGGAGCAAACATTTTTTATTTTGATTGAAGGTTTATTTTTATTTATTCTATTTACAAACAACTTTGTTACATGGGAAATACAGATGACATAGCGTGAGAAAAAACAAAAAACAAACCTGAAAAAGTCTTCAGGTTTGAACAAGTCTTCAGGTTTGAACAAGTCTTCAGGTTGAACAAGTCTTCAGGTTGTTCAAGTCTTCAGGTTGAACAAGTCTTCAAACCTGAACAAGTCTTCAGGTTGATCCAATCCATCGCATTAGTGCGATGGATTGGATCCAGTTCCTATGTCCTGACATTTCACCCCATTTCGCCCATTTTCAATAGGGTTCGTCCCCTGGTTGTCCCATACTACATACTAAAATTTCGTCGCAATCGAACCTTTTTTACGCGCGTTATCGTGCGGACAGACAGACGGAGAAAGCTGGAGCATATACGCTTCTTCAACCCACGGTTGGAAAGCGTAATAAAATGTTTTGTTTAGTGATCCTTCAAAAATGTATTTATCAATTATCCAAAATTAGTTGTCCTGCTGCATGAAATACTGAGCTGTACAGGGGTCGTCAACCGTGGAATAAATCTCTCTCCTGTGCCTTGATCTTTGACCCCATTTCAATTAAATTAAACAGAATTGGTTCAGTATACCTCCGGAACAACATACTAAAGTTTTGTCTTTCAGAATCGCTTTATGAGTATAAAATAAAATAGGGCTGAGAACAGGAGCTAATATCAAGGCAATAACACAGAGAAGTCACAGGCAATTGCATGAGCATTCATGGGAAAAGAAGCATACATAATGAACGCGTGGGCTCGCAGGCCGCTCTCAAGAAACAAGGGCGAACAAGAAAACAATAGGAAAGCACGCGGAATAATACACTAAATGGTACATATGAATGCAGGGCAAACAACAAGAGTATATATAAAAATTTGGGCACATACATACTACAAGTGACGTCACTATGGTAAACGAATAAGCATGAGCAAAAAACGAGAAACAAATATAGCACATACAAAACCGGGCGACACACAGCTATAACATGGAGTACGCCCAATGTAAGGAGAAACATGATAACATGGGCATGCAGGCCACACTCATAGAACAGGGGCGGCATAATACAACAAGTTCATAGTGAGAGACAGGCTATAGCATGGGATTATGACACTATAACAGGAAGAACATGAAGTGTGCATAAGATAAGAAAGATACAATACAACGTGGGCACGTAGGCCATACAATGAAACTGTAGAACGTGCACACTGTGAGGCTGAAGAAGACACAGGCGAAGTAGAAGAAGTATCTGGCAGAGGAGTTGCATGAGGTGGCGAAGGTGATCGTGAGAGGCAAATATCAGACGGCTCAATTTCGAAGAATTCGAGAGCATTCTCTCGCTCGAGACGAGCAGCCTTATAGGCGCTCGTGGAGCGAAAATGCCTTCTACGGGGTTTGAGAAACTTGAGAAGTTCAAGATACATGAGAACCGTGTCAGTCCCCATTTATTAAACCTCTCTATGATACACAGTAGCAAGGAGGGGGCGCTGAGAGACGGTGAGATGAGTGAACGGGTCCGGGGAGCATCGAAAGTATCGCGCAGTGAAGTGGCTGCTGATGAAGGAGAAACGGGCAGCGGAGACGACGAAGCAGGAAGAGAGACGAGCAAGGAATCAGGAACATTTCCGGACGATGATGAAGAAACATTAGTGGGTATGGTAGCAGATGACGCAGCAGAGTCTATAGACACCGTAACAGGTAAGATGCGCTGGGAGATGGTGGAGGCAGCAGACAAGGGACAACTGGATAGAACAGTTTCCGTAACACCGTTGATCTGGACCTCAGGTGTATAGACAGTGTCCACTGGTGAAGGCAGATGACATACAGTGGCAGGAGAAGAATGCGACGAGGAAGAAGACATTGGGCGTTTTAATAAAGTCTTGGTGGAAGATATGCTTGATGGAGACTAGCTAGGTGGCGTAGTGGTGGCTGAAGAAGTAACATCCACGGGAGAAGACGGGAGCAGATTAGTAGATAATATGGTATCCTCAGGGACGAGAGAAGAAGAAAAATCAAGGGCCGGGAACATTCCACCCGAACCGGGCAGAGACACTAACAGGGAGGGTCTGACAAGCAGTGAGGCAGAAGTAGGAGTACCAAAAGATGAAGCGAAAGCATGAACAATGTCTTTATCTGGGCATGCAAAACATAAACGAGTAGATGATTTGCAAATAATACAATGAAGAGCAGTATAGACATGAATAGTGCAAATATGACGGCCACAGACTACTTGGAATGTGGTGGGACAGGAAGTAATGAAGGTTTCGTCTGGAAACACGACGAGGGCCTGTCGTCGGAAACTAAGATAAGGACGAGCACCTTGCTCGTCCGACGCTGCTGGTAACGTGTGAATTGGGCCATTTACAAGACCACAACGGGAGAGAAAACTGTGCGGGGTATCATCGAAGATTTCCGGAGGAACAGGCAACATGCTGGCAAGAATGGGACACTGTGCTAAAGGAATGGCGAACAGACTTTAATCCCCTACGGAAATAGGGGAAGAAATGATCCGCGCAACCTGAGCGGGAGAGGAAAAATAAACAAACACAGAGCGGGGTTTTCGTGCAAAATGGGTAATTGCATCAGGGGGAATAAGCTGATGAAGTGCTGATGTATACACAGTGAGTTTAGTATCAGGGAGGGCAATATATCCCCCCAAGGCTAAAGAGGCAAGTAAAGACTGACCTCGTGGTGAAGACTCAAGGATGTGAGCGGTGAGAACTGTATCATGACGAGAAACAATGAAGTCCAAGCAGGACGGCAAAATAGCAGAGTGTATGAGTGTATGAAAGGTGAGGTAGGCGAAGAGAGATGAAGTCGATCTTGAAGCAGAGTATCAGGAGGAGGCGTCAGGGGTGAAAAATAATCAGGAAATGTAGCACAGGCCATGAGCAGTTGAGTAGAAAAGCACAATCACTAAAATGGTAAACGTTGAAAATGGGGAAAGCAGGATGAACAGGTGAACGAAGACAGAAAGTCGAGCGATGACGTCTCAAGAAGAGCCGCTGGAGACTGGTGGTACACAACTGAAGAGTAGATGACGTCACTGGAGGACCACTAGCAGAAGGCGACGTGATACGGGAGGTGTCGCGATAAGCACAGGACTAGGAGCACAGAAGGCAGCGTGTAGGAACCCTATAAGGAAACTGAAGGTAGTCAAGGCGAGTCACGATGTTTACCGGAGTAAACGACGAGGTTTAGGTACAAGACAGAAAAAAAGACGTATATGATAAATATTGGCACTTACTGAGCAAACCAGGTTGCTGGAACGATACACACGAGCTTCATAAGCCAGAGAAAAGCACTCACACGAGGTAAGGATACCTTATTCTGTCAGTATGAGACAGAAAACCAGGAGCTGTAAATGGGCATGGCCGACAGAACTAAAATTTTGTCGCAATCGAAGCATTTTTACGTACGTTATGATGGATAAGGGCAATGGAATGGATCCCACTCCTATGTCCTGACCTTTGACTCCATTTCGCCCATTTTCAATAGGGTTCATCCCCAAGAGGTTCCCTATCACGTACTAAAATTTCATAGAAATCGAACCAGTTTACGTGAGTTATCGTGCAGAAGGACAGACAGGCAGACGGACAAACCTGGAACATATACGCTTCTTCAACCAACGGTTGGAAAGCGTAAAAAAATATATATGATGGAAAATATTAAATATTGTTTGAAAAATACTATGATGATTTTACCAATTTACCATCGCCCTTATTTTTCGGTTTTTTTTTTCTCTGATCTGTGCCCGGAACTTTTCAGTGTGCCTACAAAATCATTTCGCGTGCCAGGTATGGCACACGTGAAGTAGGTTCCAAATCCATCAGTAGGTATTGTTTCTGTGTGCATGTTTCTATACCTGCAGCAACATTGTAATTAGGAATTAAATGCGTCCTCGACGTTAAATTACAAGTATAAGAAAATCATAAAAACAATTTTTGTTTATTTAAATTGTCATAAAATCTGTGCATTTTCTTTTTCTTTTGCACTTGTTTTCGTTATCTCAAGTCCAAGTCGAGCAATTTTGCATGAAACGTTTGTTAGATTAATTCATCATACAAAGTATCAAGCACCTATAAAATATGTTGTAAGCCAATTTTTATACCCACTAATTCGTGCTTGTGAACGTTCGTTAATAATCCCACTACATAAAACTACCTATAACGAAAATCCAAAGATTTGGGTCACAAAGTGTTTAATAATCTTCATACAATATTTCGGTAAAGAAAACGATAAGCGGTCAGCTTGAGCCAAATATCTAGTTTCACGGTTCGATAATCCATGAAGGTGAGGAAGAAGAGGAAAAAATGAAAAAGAAAGAGAAGTAACCAGTGAAGAACAAGTGATGGGAGACCGACAGAGGGAATTGGAAAATTAATACCGGTGTCTTCGAGTGAGACGTGCCAGACATGTGAATGGAAGTGAAAGTGAGAAGCAAGGAGAGCCGAACGAAAACAAGACAGGAGAGAAAGAATAAAATAAGGGTGGAAAGGTGGAAGAAGAGAAGAGGGAGATGGAAATGTTACATGGACGTGGAAGACGACAGGTATGAGATAGAAAAGATAGAATGTTATCTGGCGGCACGCAAAGCGCTTGGTCCAACGAAAGTGGATAGTGCTGCTGCAATATCTTTCTGCACTGTTAGATGGGTTGTTATCGATATCAGAACTAAGCAAGGATGTGTAGACAGGTCGGAAAATGCTAAACCAATCGAGAGAGTGACAGTACAGCAAGCACAGCGATGAAGCTTGACATGGTTTGCTACTAGAAATCTTATATCGATGCAAATAGGTAAAAATACGAATGGACGAGAAACCTTTGACGCTCGTCACCTTTTAAGGGTTATCGTCCTTTATTCCAGCTCTATGAGAATTTCATTTTAACAGTGTGTAAGAACCTTATTATATGGCAACTATATTTTTTGCAACATATTGTTACTATTAAGTATTGCATAGTGGAACTGCAGGGATTCCTGAATTATGTAGGCAATTTCAAATTGGTATTGAAACACAGTATTGGAGGCATATATTGGCGCTCTGCAGCGTAGTAGAAAGAAGGAAAGGAAATGTTTTCTATTTGTTCATTCCCTTACCAAATTTTGATATGAGGATATTTCGTGATTAGCACAACATCTAACCTGTATTCTTTTTCTAGCGACACCTATTTTAGCATATTTAATATGACCAAGACACATAATCTGAGTCCGGAAATTTAATTTCCAAAATGATATTCTTGGTAGATCTCATTGAAACTTCTTAAAGGCGTGATATTCTGAGAATAGGTTCTTCCCGTCGATTTGAAACTTTTCAGCTAACGAAAGGCAGTCTTAGGCAGTAATGGTATGCCTTTTTCTTGTTGGACTTTGAGATAAGTTTCAACCCCTCCGTTTCCGGAAATGCTTAGTTTTCTAACTCGTCTAAGTAAAGTTTTCGATTACCATTTGTTGATTAAACAAATAAATATATCCTGCCATTGCGAAGCGCATCACATACGTTACTTTTTGGTCTGGATCTTTGGTATCGAAATTGTTTTCAGATCGACGAACACGTTAATTCGCAATGTCACTTGTATGAAAAGCTAATTCATCAAAAAAAAGTTCCGAAATTTTTCTTTACTTTACAGCCTAAAAAAACTCAGTTTCAATATACACTGAAATGCCAGAAAAACTGGTACAGCAGTCTAATACTTGGTAGGTCCCCCACGAGAGCGCAGAACTAGAGAAATACGACGGGACATTGATGCCACTAGCTTCTGCAAATATGCATGCACACCATACTTCCTGCAGAGCGTTCCACAATTCGGGTGTATTCCGAGGTAACGGATTCCTGTGTTCGATAGCGCGTTGCGTGGCATCCCAAATGTGTTCTATCACGTTCAGATCTGGGGACTTGGGTAGAAATGGCAACACCCCAAACTTAGACGAATGCTCGTCTAACCATAATGTGGCGTCCCGACACTTGTGTGGAGGTGCATTGTCCTGTTGGAACAGGCCCAACCCATCAGCAAGAATTCAGGACATGAACGGGTGTACCTCGTCAGAAAAGATGCGCACATAGTGTTGGCCGGTCACAGACGTCTGTAAACGTACCAGGGGTCCCAGTGAAGTCCTGCTAAACACACCCCATACCATTACGGACCCCCCACCGACCGGTACAGTTCCCTGTTGACAGTCGGGATCCATGGCTTCCTGGAGTTTGCGCCGCACGCGAATCCTTCCATCTGCCCGATACAGTTGGAAACGCCACTAGTCAGACCAGGCTACTTGTTTCCGGTCATCAAGTGTCCAGTGGCAGTGTTGCCGTGCCCAAGCGAGGCGCATAGCTCTGTGTAGTGCACCCATTAAGGGTATTCGAGTTGGGCGTCGGCTGCCAAAGCCCATATCGTGCAGGGTACGTTGCACCTTCCGCACGCTGATGCTTGTTGAGGCTCCAGCATTGAATTCCGATGATACCTGCGAGAGTGTTGGACGTCTATCGCGTGAAACGATTCTTGAGAGCCGACGATGGTCAAGTTCACCCAATGTCTTTTTACGGCCACACTGGTATCGTAGGTTGGAGGTTTTGTAGGAATTCTTGTAGTCACGGTACACCCTTGCAATGGTCGTTCGTGAAAATCCGAACTACGTTTCTACCTCCGAAATACTATGGCCCATCTCACGAGCTCCAACTATGACACCGCGTTGAAAATCGCTTAAACCGTTATTACTTGTCATTCTCATGCCGAAAACAGCTCTGACAGCTGGCAAGGATGTCTATCGCTTTATATACGCACTGGCTGACGCAACCGAGTACGCGCATAGGTGACGTTGCTATGTATTTTGCATAAGCTCGTCTGTACCAGTTTTTCTGGCACTTCAGTGTATATATATTGATCCGTTCATTCATCAACTGACAGCAACTAGTTTAGCAATTGAATTTTGAATGGTCCGAGTTTCGGTCTTTGTAGAACGTCATGAATTGTGGTGAAATTAATATTCACTTGTACGCAAAAATTACACACGGATTTGCGTGGGTTACAGAGAAACGAACAAGTTTAATATAAACTTCCTCACGAATGATCTCCCAGCGCCTATGATATACCATAACACCCGTTCATTTGTTCCTAGCACGCTCATTACATGTACACGTATTTAGGAAGTCCAGCTTTTTCTCTACAGTCAATTAGATATTCGGAGCGCCATCGCAAAACACATGCAGTCCTTACCACACGATTTACATTTTCCTTCCTTAAGAAAAATCGAAATTTTCGCGAAGTACAAAACTCCTTTCACTAGTTTCTCGCGAAGCATAATTAATGCAGACTCCAACCACCTGTATCTCCATGTAGTGTAACGAAGAAAACGTTTTAATGCTTTTGAACATGATGCCCCAAAACCGAATAATAATATCTGCCAAACTTTTAGCTAAATGCATTTCTGAAACGGTTCCCGTGAAATAATAATATCGAATAATAATATCTGCCAAACTTTTAGCTAAATGCATTTTTGAAACGGTTCCCGTGTTGTACTGTGTATTCATTGATCAGAATATCAGCCAGTTGCTTCACAGATGTTGACGCAGGAAATATGCTTCCCATTATTTTCTCCAAATCTTATCACAGTATTTCGATTATATTCATGTTAGTTGACTGAGCTGGCAAGAACAGATGTTGAGGTTAATATTGGTACACCTCAAACTGGGACTTAACTCTTCTGGATCTGTTTATGGGCGCATCATCTTCAACAATGGCTTCATTTTGAAGATGACAATCCGATTTTTGGCGTAAATGTGACAAGGATGGTAAGTCAGATAATATTTGAAAACTTGAAAATTTTCATCGTCCTGGAGCGGGACTCGAACCCGCGTCTCCCAGAAAACGCCTAGGTATGCTAACCACTACACCACCCAGAACGACCAAGTTTCAAGTTTCCGATCAATTTGAATTTAACCATCACAGGATTCGCTAGTCGAAGCAACCGGCATTCATGTTTAGCGAATCTGGAGGTTAATAATCCTATCCCGTGATTGCCCGGAGAAGCAGATAAATCATGAAAGAAATACGGGATTACGCCATATAATACAAATTTTGAAGATGACAATCCGATTTTTGGCGTAAATGTGACAAGGATGGTAAGTCAGATAATATTTGAAAACTTGAAAATTTTCATCGTCCTGGAGCGGGACTGCTAACCACTACACCACCCAGAACGACCAAGTTTCAAGTTTCCGATCAATTTGAATTTAACCATCACAGGATTCGCTAGTCGAAGCAACCGGCATTCATGTTTAGCGAATCTGGAGGTTAATAATCCTATCCCGTGATTGCCCGGAGAAGCAGATAAATCATGAAAGAAATACGGGATTACGCCATATAATACAAATTTTGAAGATGACAATCCGATTTTTGGCGTAAATGTGACAAGGATGGTAAGTCAGATAATATTTGAAAACTTGAAAATTTTCATCGTCCTGGTCTAACCACTACACCACCCAGAACGACCAAGTTTCAAGTTTCCGATCAATTTGAATTTAACCATCACAGGATTCGCTAGTCGAAGCAACCGGCATTCATGTTTAGCGAATTAGCATACCTAGGCGTTTTCTGGGAGACGCGGGTTCGAGTCCCGCTCCAGGACGATGAAAATTTTCAAGTTTTCAAATATTATCTGACTTACCATCCTTGTCACATTTACGCCAAAAATCGGATTGTCATCTTCAAAATTTGTATTATATGGCGTAATCCCGTATTTCTTTCATGATAATGGCTTCATTGTTTGTGAAACAACATTTGGACCGAGTACTTGGACATTCACCTAGAATGTCCAAGTACTCGGCGGCAGAAACTCCTCCACGTAGCGTAATGATAGGCCAGCCAAATACCAAGGCCGCTCAGTTAGCGCAGTGGTATAAGTGATGGCTTCTGATCGTTCTCCCGAGATGGGTCCCGTTTCGAATCCCGGCGAGACATGGATGTTATGTTTGTCTTACGGTACTGGCTCTGTACCCTCCCTGGAGTCAGTTACCCTAAATTAGGCCCTGGCGACTTTTTGACTAAATAAATAAAATTGGCAAAAACCATTTTCATTTAGTTGGTCAAAAAATCTTCCATTCTAACGAAATTTGTATACGTGGGGTTTTCTTTCTGCAGATACTCTTTTAGACTTTTTTACTCTTCATGCGAATTCTTTCTTTCATAATGACTTACAGGTTTGAAAGTAACTTTGCTAGCTGATAATCGCATCAGCAAAATGAAAGTGTGTTAAAAATTCTTAATTTACGTTTTGCTGCATCTTTACATTGATTCATCCCTTTATGTTAGATTACGTGTACTGGCCTATATTTTCACATCTAATCTCTTTTCTTATTTTTTGTGTTACCTTGTCATCAGTTTTTATCATTTTTTCTTTACTCTGGGATTTGGGTTTTCTTGATATTTTCAGTGATGTCAACATTAGAAATTCATATACGTAATTTCGCTTCAAATTTGTAGGATAAACGAAATATTACGAAACCAATTTATGGCGTATAAGTACTGGGCTTGAGAAGCAACCATAATGTGTTTGTTCTCCATTTACAGTTTTCAAATTTCTTTTGAACTGAAAATACAAAATTACTGCTGGGGAATTCCCCCGTATACTGGGGTTAAATTACCATAAAAATATCTCGAAGATATCGCAAAGTGGAAAGATCCATTTTAAACGATTTGAGCTATACATTGAGGAATCAGTATTCATTCGATATTTTAGTCCTTTCAACTAATTCGAAGATGTATTTTACAGTATTATTATATCTCCATTTGAATACAGCTTACTTTCCCTTGAATGGTATGTGACTACGGCCTTCTGCAGTAGATAAAATTACTGCATGCCTTCTTCAAATTTAATAAATTGCATAATGGGATCTACTAAATATATGATTGTTGAGATGATCTCGTTTTTTTAAGAAATTAAAACTGTACAACATTGTTCCAGCTTGTACACGTTTCTCTTTTTAAAAACGTAATAAAATATAGGCAAAGTGTTTTTTATTTCTTCCCTGGCTTCTAATGAATAGCTAATGAGATCCCATGTTTCTTCTGTCAGTTCTTTCATCTCATCTTACGGACTTAATTTCCTTGACAAATTTGCCCTTAATGATAAAATGGACTTCAAGATTTTGGCTTTCATTTTCTTTCTCAGTAGAAGGGTATTCTGTTTTAAACAGTTTTGTGCAAGAGTTTTGAATTCTCTTTAAAAACTTTCATTTGAATTTAGCTTCTATTGGGACTTGTCATTTGAGTACCATTCCTTCAGCATAGCTGCTTTCCTTTACTGTTTGCAGATAAATTTCTTGAAGTATTCAAATAACATATTTCAGAATTACTTTTCACAAGTTTATACGTATATTTGAAGCTTTAAACGTTTTTTGGATATCGAAGTCATGTTTTATTTCCTAATTTCGTATCAATTTCTTTTGGGAACAAATACTTTTCTTCGATACTTTCTTCGTCCATTTTTCCTATACTTGATTCGTCATCTCGGTTACTTGTTTTCTAATCACAGGGATGTTCGATTCTTCTGCAGTCTTTACTCTACTACATAGAACGCTTTTTCAGTTTCGCCCAAAATATGTTACGTCATTATTTACAATTGGTATCCAAGTACTCCGTTTTCACCTAAACGCCTTTTTTGCTTGGGGATTTAAGGACCCCCGTGCAACCGCGGTTGTGCACTGGTCTAAGCGCTGGGTTCTAACCGTTCACCCGAGACTGGTCCTGGTTAGAATCCCTGTGAGGCATGGATGTTGTTTTTGTCTTACGGTACTGGCTCTCTCTCTTACCTGGAACCAGTGGCCCTTAATTAGAGACGGGCAACTACTGCTCATAGCCCATGGAGTGGCTCACGGTGGTCGTTTGACCATCAATAAAATATATATATATATATATATATATATCATCATCATCATTCATCATTGTCAACCATTATCAATCCACTGCTGGACGAAGGTCTCCCCAAGTTTCCTCCACAACGGTCTGTCTTGTGCCAGTCTCCTCCATGTCACCCCTACATACTTTCGAATTTCATCCACCCATCTCCCATGTGGTCTTCTTCTGGGTCTTTTCCTGTCCCTTGGAATCCAATCTAAAATTTCGGCTGTCCATCGATGATCTGTCCTTCTGGCAGTATGTCCAGCCCATTGCCATTTCAGGGATAGATTGGTGAGATGTAAGATGCACCTCAACACTAAACTTGAACGTGGCAAGCTCATAAGACAAACAAAATCTATTGACATAACCAACCTTAAAAAACACCATAATACCTTCAAGTTGGAACTAAAGAACAGGTTCTCTGCTTTAGAAGGCCTAACATCGGAAGAAGTGGACATCTCTGAAGTTAACAGAAAAGTAACCAAAGCTCTTATGGAAACAGCAACAAAATTAGCTGGGTCTAAGAACAAGTTGCATGTAAATAAATTACCAGGAAAAACGAAAATGTTGATGCAAAAAAGAAGAGAGATGAGGACAACTAAAGAAGATGTGACTTCCAAAGTGGAATATATAGAGCTATGCAAGACAGTACGAAAAAAGTATCACTGAAGACGTAAGAAAATTCAACTGTGAACTAGTGAGGAAAGCAATTGAAAACAACCAAAGCCTAAAGATAGCAAAGGGACATCTCAGTAAGGGAAGAAAACAGATTATGGCACTGAAAAAAAGAAGATGGTTCTGTAACAAGAAATAGAGGCGAAATTTTGACAAGAGTGAAAGATTTCTACTCCAAATTATATGAAAGGGATGATACATGTACTCCAGACATCATGAAAGATACCAGTACCAGAGTTCCTCCAGTCCTTCCAGCAGAAGTTGCACATGCAATCAAGAACATGAAGTGGGGAAAAGCTCCAGGAGAAGATGGAATTACTGTAGACATCATACAAGAAGCAAGTGGAGAAATCGAAACAGTACTCGCCCAAATTTTCACTCGATGCCTTAATGAAGGAAAGATTCCTGAGGATTGGAACACCGCTACAATGATCCTGCTACATAAGAAAGGTGACATTGAGGATCTCGGAAACTACAGACCTATCAGCCTCCTATCAGTAGTTTATAAAATCTTCAGTAAAGTTCTTTCACACCGCTTGAAGGTAACACTGGACATGGCTCAACCGAGAGAACAAGCTGGATTCAGGAGTGGCTACAGCACAATAGATCATATCCATGTGCTGAGAGAACTAATTGAAAGAACGAGGGAATATGAACTTCCATTGTGCATGGCTTTTATCGATTATGAAAAAGCCTTTGATTCGGTGAAACCATCAGCAGTTACAATGGCTTTGAAAACCTGCGGTATTGAAGATGCATACATTAATATTATTAATAACACCTATGAAAATGGAAGTGCAAAGATTAGGCTGTTTGAAAATACAACACACATAAACATTGGAAAGGGAGTGAGACAAGGTGACACCATATCTCCGAAGCTCTTTAATGCCACATTGGAGGGTGTTTTTCAGTCACTGAGCTGGGAAAACAAGGGGATAAAGATTAATGGAGATTATCTAACCCACCTTCGTTTTGCTGATGACGTAGTCATTTTTGCAACTAGCCCATCAGAGCTGCAGAGTATGATCCAGGAACTTGCTGACAAGAGTAAAGAAGTGGGATTAAAAATGAACTTTCAGAAGACAAAAGTGATGTTCAATGATGTTCAATATATATATATATATATATATATATATATATATATATATATATATTTTATCTCTTCAACGATAAATTGTCTGTAAATCAAAATAAATCTAGTTTGTTTCTATGGTATTGGTGTACATTTCTTATGTAGCATCTCTGCTAGAAAGAGTGATCGCGGGGAAAAGAATTAGTTCACGAATTTGGCAAACATTTCTGTCCAATATTCTCCTAACACGACTGCAAAAGTTTCATTCCCCTACTGCCGTCGCGTTTCTCACTGAAAGTTCCATATATGAAACCAATTCTTTTTTAATATTTTTTGTTGTAAAATATGTCTTGTCCTCATAAAATCTCTTCAGATTCAGTGTCAGAATCATCTGTAAAAATCAGGTAGACAATAATCGTCGGTAGCAGATATTTTCTGTGAAATATCAGAAAGTTTGAAGAATTGTCAAATTGTAAGATCTGCTGAGGAAATGTCAGAAATTAAGTTCTACTGATGAACCTTCCGATTCTCGGAACCTGGTCGTTCGAATATCAGTTAATTACAAACCTGACCCTACCAGTTCTTATGCTCTTCTATGTCTCTTCAACGTATGCAGAATGTCGTAAAGCATCAGCAAAATACTTATTAAAATTTACCCATCAACTGAGAATCGATCATTGTATCAATCTTCAACTCAGTCCTGCTTTTCAGCACACTTGGTCCAACATCAAACAAACTTCTGCATGACAGCAAAAAGAAAAAAAAACTTTCCGCCTCGCAGCAAGCCAAACATAAAAAATCATCGTACAACCCATCATCGTGGTCCAAGAAACTGAACTAGGTGAATCTGCTAGCTAGTGTGTGATAAAATTTTATCTTTTTTTCTGGTGACATACTTACAGCCAAAATCACTGTTTACGTGCGCGCACACACACGCACATACGCACATGTATACATATATTTGTCTAGGTGTAGACAGGGAACAAACAGTGTTTGAATTTATCCTATCTTGCGCACGGAAAAGCAAACACACTCAAATTCTGGATATTCTGAGTAACTGCATGTAGGCAACTTTATTTCAGGATACAGGCCGGTACATTGGGTAACCTCAAAGGAATATTTCCATACCGAGCAACACTTGTCAGATTCTATATCTGATAAGTGACGCCAGCTGCTCTCTCTTCTTTCTTTACGTGCTATTTTGTTCCCGTTTGGAATTTCCTCAGACATGAATCTAGCTGTACCTACATCATCATTCAGCGGGTAGTTTACCAGTAATCTTCCATGTTACATTTTTCGTGAAACATATGTACGTGTAAAACAATTGCAGGGACCTCTTCCTGAAGAACAAAGATAATTCTTTGCAATGCTTTTAAATTAAAAGCTATTTCGATGTTCCTTTGAATTTAGTGTCACGTATCAGTTCTACCGATCTTAGTTTCAAAAAATGTTAATTTAACATTATTTTCAACGGACAGTTCTATTTATCTGGAGCACGTAAGCACATAAAGAGAAAAATCAAGCTCCTCTTATTGCAATCATGCTAAACGTAAATGGTTTAGAATTTATTTTGTTCAATAAAATTGTTAACAGACAATATTATTGAAGCATTTCCTCGGCAGTTTATCAGATCCCATGGGCACTAAAGATTAGAAAGTGACACTTGTTCTTAAAAGTGACGCTTGTTCTTGATTTGTTCTTATTACAGGTTCCAAGTAAAACAGAACCATGATTGTAGAACAAACACAGAACTGAGGTAACACCGAAAAGAAGGACTCAGAAACCCGAGTCTTAACAACTCTGTTAGCTGAAGTGATTCTGTCTTTAGGAATATAATTTGTTCTACTCTAATTGGTGATACAAAGTGACGGACACAGTTTTGTATGACACTCGTCTCTCCAATTTGCAATTGTATTAGTTTGTGTGTGTGTGTGTGTGTGTGTGTGTGCGCGCGCGCGCTCTTTTGTGGTTTCCACTGCCGCAATGTAGTCTTCTGAAGATAAGCAGGCTGAAGATTCAAAATATGTTCGCTTAACGGTATTAATCCAGGTGAGAATGAGTTCCGAAGAAACTACCTACAGTAGAATCCGCTAATAACGAGCTGATATTTAGAGGAATTCCGACCAGGAAAACATTATTTAGCTGGATGCCGACCAGGAAAACATTATTTAGCGGGATTCTGACCAGGAAAACAGGAACTTCGGTTCAGTTAAATGCTAATTCAAAACACATTTTATCGTTTCTTACAAACAAAATTTAACGAAGTCCCCGGATTTAACCAGAGAGAGAAAAAAAACTAAGATGCCTTTTACCAACCAAAGTAATTTTTTTTACGAAATTCCGTATTTATCGAGACACAGAAAATCTCCTGTGCACTGCGTTGTAATGGAGGAATAGAAATGGGGCATTCAGGGCGTAATTGCAACAACGCAGGGGATTTAGTGTGTGCTATTAGATTAATGTTGATAGAAAAGCAATGTGGAGATAGTACATAAATGGCCAACAAGCTAGTTGTGCATGAGAGAGACTCTGCCACCCCCTCCAATCAGTCGCGTCGGAGCAGCAGAGTTGAAACATTCGAGCTATTCCCTCGCAAAAAATAAGATGGGTGGCATTCACGTACGTGTAAGTGGATTTTATTTGTAGATAGTGATAGGGAAGTAATGTAATGGGGATATCAACGGAGTAGAAACTATAGTTCAGAATTCCTGGAACCGTGTTCATTGCACCCTTCACCCCCAAGCGATTCTTGCATTGGGAAAGTAGGTGCTGAATTTGCTTTGTGTGTGTAATTAATCAGTGATTAGTGTCACGTGGCCATCAAGTACAAAATCCTAAACTTCTGTGATTATAAAATATCTGAGAAGAAAGTGTTATCCAAAACTCCCAAAGTAGCAATCATTAGAGAGCTAGAACTGTTTTTTTCTTCATTGTTGAGGCCTTGCTGCAGTACAGACTTTATCGAACTTGACCAGCATACAATGTCTAATGTGTTCCTGTTCGCATGCCATGTTACACGGTTTGTGATTACCATTACGAATGACTTACTCGGACAAACCTAGTGCCTCTATATGCTCTACCGCTCCACGCTGCAATCGTTGAAAATTCAGCATCGCAGCGCCATCTTTGACTCCAATCGCAATTTTCATCGATTACAAAAACAGGTAGACTTTCTTCACACACTCAATACTCAAAGCACTATGTGTTATTCGTTGGAAATGAAGGGAGAAAATATAAAACAAACAACATTGGGTTCTTTTCTAGAAAACGTTTCTACGAGATATGTCTCAAGATTCGCTGCAACTATGTATTCATGCAAGTGCTCATTTTACTTTAATTTGTACCACTGAACTTAATTAATTAAATCTTTCAAGTATATCCAATTGTTATGGATATATAATATAAACATATACACCAAAGAGCTAAGCCATTATGACCACCTGCCTAATATGATATTGGTCCTCCACGTGCAGACACCACAGCTTATCGGTGAGACATAGACGCTACAAGATTTCTAAAGGGTTCTTGTGGTATCTTGTACCAACACGTTACCAGGAGATCCTTTAACTCTTCTAAGTTGTACGTGGTTGAGCTGCCGCAGATAGGATTTGCTGTTCCAACACAAACCACAGATGCTCAATTGGATTGATGTCTGGGGAATTTGGATGTCAGAGCAATACCTGGAGGTATTCCTCATGTCTGCGAACCATTCCAAAAAATCGGGGTAGTGTGGTATATCGAATTATACTGATGAAAGAAGACAGTACTAGACGGAAATAATATTGCCATGAAAGGATCCATCGGCTCTGCAATGATGTTTATGCAGTTGGTAAACGGCATAATTTCCTGTACATTAACATCTAGACCAGGGTTTCCCAGCAGGACGTTGCCCAAAGTATTACATTTCCTCTACCGGCCAGATTTCATCCCACGGTGAAAGCTGGTGTCAACACTTCCCTAGGTAAACAACGCACATGTTCTCCGCTGTCCTCGTGGTGCAACAAGAAACGAGATTCATAGGACCAGACGACCTTCTTCCAATCATCCAGGGTCCGATTTTGATGCTCGCGTGACCATTGTCGGCGATTTCGACGGTGAAGCGAGGTCAGCATGGACACTCGCAGTGACCTGCAGCTATGCAGCATCATTTTCAGCAGGGTTCGATACACTATGTGTTGTGACACATTCCTCCCGTCAGCATGAACCAAAGTACCGGCGAGTTGCGTAAGAGTATCCCTTCTGTGGGTAGTATCATACGAGATAGCCTTCGCTTACCACTAGCATCGATGAACCGTCGTAGACTTACATCTCGTCGGCAGCTCGTGGTTTTTACCTCCTCTTTTGGAGGTACTAACCTCGACCGAGCATGAGCACCTCACAAGCCTTGCCGTCTCGGAAATGTTCTGACCCAGTTTTCTTGTCTTTACAATTTGTCAAGCTTGTTTAAGTCCGCTGCTTTTCCCAACTGTAGAACACGAATAACAGTAATTAACAGAGATCAGTATCAGTTGTTATTTATATGGTTTCATGACCTTCGCACGCGCCGTTGTTTTTTCTGCAGTTGCTTCGATTTGGATAAAGATGCGCTGGTCATAATGTTTTGGCTCTTCGGTGTATGCATATTTTTTCATGTTTCGATTTTTCACGCCAAAAAGGATTTAACAAGCGCCTGGATTTATTGATGATTTCCGTCATTTCCGAATTTCCGAGCTCCTCGTTATAAGCGGGATCTATTGTAAGTCAATTATGTCAAATTGAACCAAGCTTTGAAGTAGCAATACGCTTGGAAGTAGAAATACGACCATGTCATTGAAATGGTTGTATTTCTACGTATTGTATTGGACTTTTCTGCTCTGAATCAATTTCGCAAATAAGTTATATCAGATACTATACTTTGACTATTAAACAAAAGTCAAAGTACAGTATCTGATTGCCTAATTGATAGCACACAACGCACTGATTATTTTTCACTCTTACAAATTAAAGAACCTTACAGGAAAAATTATTTATGAGCTTCTTAATTATCTTCGCACATAGAAAATTGCAAGCACGTACTAAATTTTAGGGACCCCAAATTCAAAATCCTGTAAGCAGCTTTGGGATTTTGTCATTTTGGAAATACAAAGCATTACTTAATTTGAAAAGTCAACACAAAGGATTTCCTTTTTCCGATTCAGACTTTCCCACCAAATACTGACAAAACTCCTACTGAAGTATGTAGTATTGCCGCAAAGCAAAAGTGACCGAAAACTCATCCGTTGTTCAGCAAACTTTACGTGAAGGGATGTCCTTAAAGAAATTACGTGCTTTATGATATCTGAAAGCTATTAGGGCATTTATTTTCCATTACAGTTTTTCAGTTATCGCTCATTTATCTTTGCTTCATTTTTTGCCCTTAACCGATAACCCACATTTTTTCTTTGATGTGAAAAAACCATTATGTGTGTGATTGGTATTTCCAAAGTTCTTTTGTTCATCGAACTGGACTGTTAATGAAGTCTCGCAGGGGCAGACTCTAGAGGAAAATACAGACAAACTCTGTTGTTTTCTTTTGTTTTGGGTATTCCGTTGATGAGCTAAATCTTCGGTGATTTAAAAAGAAAAACCTTCCAGACGACTATCACTTTTTTCTCTCTTTTTTTTATGCAGCAACGTGTAAATCTCTAGTAATTAACTTTAACATATATTGCACGACATTAAGTGTAGGGTTGATTGCTTTAAATGATTACCAGTTTGAACTGCCGCCAAATCATTTCAGACTTATTCTTTACAAATCCATCAACGCCATCTAGTGTTCTAATCTGTTTGTATGAAATCTGCGTATTGAAATTTTGTATCTACCAAATACAAGGCATTAATCTACCTATGCGTTCCAACTAATTGTGAAATTTTAACGAAAGGTTAAAAATAAACTACACTCCAACAGTTACTTAAAACGTATTGAAGACCCGCTGATATGTTTTTTACTCTACATTGCGCAAAGTCCACAGTTGATTACAGAATGCCGTTACAGCTAATCGAAGGTGTACTGCACAAGATCTAAGTGTACAGGTGAGTAAAAGTGCTGAAACCTCGGCATGTACACGTACCATTCGCAGAGAACTTCATTCCCTGGGCAAATATGCTCGTGCGGCTGCTCATAAGCCTATCATCTCCACTCGGAATGCTATTCGTCGTTTAGCATGGTGTAAAGAACAATTTATCGTGGACCGTAGATCAATGGAAACGGTACCTATGGACTGATCAATCCAGATACACGATCTATCAGTCTCATGGCCGGGTGTGGGTATGGCAGCAGGCGGGGGAACGCTATTTATAACAGTGTACTATTTCTATGGTCAAGTTTGGAGCTGGAAGTGTATTCGTGTTGGGTTGTTTTTGGTGGTATGGTTTAGGCCCCCTGGTTATCGTGGACAAAACTGTTAACCAACACGTCTACTTCGATATTCTGGACAATTATGCCCTACCAACTCTGTGGCAATACTAATGACCCGAGCCTTGTTGGCACCAGCAGGATAATGTACCGAGACATGAAGCTAGGACTGTCACGGCGTGGTTTGACGATAATTACGTATCGTGTGTGGACTGGTGAGCACGGAGCCCTGATCTTAATCCCATAGAGCACCTATGGGATGAATTAGAGTTCCGCAGAAGAAGTTCGGAACCAAGGCCTACTACTGAGCAACAGTTAGAGGCAGCATTATGTACTGAATTAAAGCGCATTCCTATCGCTGTGTTCCGAAACCTTGTTGAAAGCATTACTCGAAGGGTCAGTGCATGCATTAAGGCCAAAGGTGGACCGACACCGTAAAAATGTATGTCAATAAATGCTGAGTTGTGTTTCCCTTCTAGGTGTCCGGTAACTTTTGTCAAAATAGTGTATATACATTACTGTTTGTGAAAATTGCAACACCATGAAGGAGTGCTGGTATTATCTTGAAACTGATAGGATATGTGCAACAGGTTGGGACATGCAAAAAATTTAAATGTAACTGGAAATTCCCTTGGAGTTTCTGAGCAGCGCCGTCTTGGGTATAAAGAGCTGGCTCAAACGAGATGTTGCAATCCGTGAAGAGACGACTTTGATTCGAAAAAGTGTTTCGTGTGTCTAACTATGCCCCGTCGCCGAAGAAGGTCGCATTATGAACGCCTAACTTACTTTAACAGAGGAAGGATTGTTGGGTTGGTTGACAGAAGCTGGACTTTCCTACCGCGATATGTGCACTCGGACTGGACGAAACACCAGTACAGTGATACAAACGTGCCGTCAGTAGACAAATGAGTCTCGGAAGCAGAGAAATCTGGGAAATAAGCCGCAAAATCGCACGACTGCACGGGATGACAGACAACACTACCGCATGGCAGTGATCGATCGCACAGCGACATCCACGGCGTTAGCTAAGCAATAGAGCACTGTCACAGGTCAGGGTTTGTGCTCCAGCACACTTCGACTTCGTCTGCTTAACAGAGGACTATTCGCTAGCAGCCCATTGTTGGCCATTTCTTTGACCCTCGGCCACAGACGCCTCAGGCTACAACAGGATCTGGAACGCAAGCATTGGCGCGCTCATTGGCAACAGCTCGTGACTTTTGAGGAGTCATGATTCAACTTGATGCAAGGTAATGGTCGTATATGTGTTCCCGGACATCGTGCTGAACAGCACCTTGCAGCCTCATGCCGGCCAAACGCAAAGCATCTTCGTTTGAGGCGCCTTTGGGTTCAATTTGCGATTTCGCCTGATACGAATTGAGCGAACCCTCAACAGCCAGCGATACATCAAGCAGGTTTGAGAGGCAGACGTGATACATCAGGTTTGTCCTTTAGCTATATTCCAGCATGACAATGCTCGGCCACATGTGGCCCGGAATGTCCAAGACCTCTGCCATGCACGGCAGATATCGCTTCTTCCTTGGCGTGCACATTCGCCGGATACGACCCCGAACGGACATGTTTCGGATATAGTTAGCTAAGCAGCGACTAGGCCGTCAACCGCCTTCTTCCGTCACCACAAATAAACTCTGGTCTCGCATAGAAGCAGCCTGAAAGGTTATTCACCAGGACGATATGGGAAAACCTCTTCCATTCAATGTCATGCCGTGTAGAGGGTGGTATTGTTGCTCGAGGTGGTTTGACACGAAACTGAGTTTTGAAGCCAAATAATGTACAATAATAAGCAATTATCTCTGTAGCATGCAGAATCTGGGGTACAAATTTCATTTGAATAGCGCGAATCTTTCCCGGTGTTACAGTTTTCATAAACGGTAGTATATATACTTGCATAAACAATGAAGCTAACTTTGACATCAGCTGAATATTTAATATAAAATTTAAATTATTCTTCCGACAGGAAAAATATGTTTTTGCGCAATGCATTTTTACAGGCGGAGGAATCAGCTATAGTCCTTGACCTGTCACTCGAACCGTGATCGTTAAACGCACCGCACATACATCCAACAACATGAAGTTTTTGATAAATCTTACGAATATATACACGGTAGAGTTACATTATTGTAACCACCAGGTAATATGCAGAGTAATCGCTGTGTGCAGCGCGGACAGCAGCTAGACGGACTGGAAGTGACTTAATAAGGTGCTGGAAGGTGTTCACAGGTATGTGGCGCCATGCTGACTGTAGTGCATCTACCAGCTGCTGGAGGGTGCTTGGTGGAGGATCCATAGAGCGAACAACACGATCGAGGTGGTCCCAGAGATGCTCAATTGGGTTTAAGTGTGGAACATTAGGGGGCCAGGGAAGTAAATTCGAAGTCTTCATCGTGCTCTTCCAACCACTCTCGGCCATTTCTAGCTGTTTGACACGTCGCATTGTCGTGCTGGAAGATCCCATCCGCCCCAGAGAAGACAATCGGCATGTATGGGTGTACCTGGTCTGCAAGGATGGTTTCATAACGACTTCGGTCCATAGTGCCTTCCACAGGTATGAGTGAAACCAGAGAACGCCGCGAAAACATTCCCCAGACTGTAACGCTGCCCCCACCAGCTTGTGCTCTTTCAGCAGTGGTTTAAGAGTGTTTGTTCTCGGATGTATCTCGCCTTATAAACAAATGTCCATCCGTGCGATGAAGCAGAAAACGTGACCCATGGGAGAAGGCAATCCTTTGCCAATCAGCGGAGATCCAATTCCGATACTGCCGTGCAAATGCAAACGTTTTCTGCCGATGCGCCTTCGTTTGCATAGGAGCAGTGACCATCCGCCTGCATCAGAGACCCATACGCAGCAGGGTTTCCAGAACTGTCGTTTTACACACACTTCCGGTAGACCCCTGGTTCATTCGGCCAGTGAGTTGCTTCACTCTAGCGTGTCGATCGGCCCTCACACACCTTCGCAGCCGACGTTCACCTTTCACATCCATGGCTCGTTATGCTCCGCAGTTTTCACGTCGCTTATTCGCTATAGTGCCATTTCACCAAACATGATACACTTTAACCCCAGCAGCGAGCGAACAGTTCGCAAACTACGCTGTTTCAGAAATATTGCCACCCTTAGCCCGAAAGCCGATTACCAACTCCTTTTGAAAATCTGATAAATCGCTCCTTTTATCCATGAAAGCAACGACTGGTATGTTTCCAGAATGCCTACAGCACACCTTATGTACCCTCCAAGCCAATTCACGACACGTAACTGTGTTCATAGGCTACGCGCTGTTGATATCAAAAGTAGGAGTTGGTCACAATAATGTGACTCGACTGTGTATATTGAGTAGAAAGAAATCACGGTACACCCACCTAAAAACTGGTTTGCCCACCTTTTCCCCTGATAAGTGCAGTCGTACGACGTAGGATTTAATCGACCAGGTCACGAAATAGTTGCACTGGTATCTCCACAAATGCTTGCTGGAGCGCTGTCCATAACTACGTCGCATTCCTGAGTGTAGGATCCCGAAGCTCAAACGGACCATTTCACGGCATCCAGAATATTTTTTACAGGGTTCATGTCCAGTGAACAGGGAGACCATTCAAGTGTGGAAACTTCTGCAGAATGCTCTTCTCACCATGTTCTGTTCCCCATGGCGCTGCGGGGAGGCTCATTGTCCTGCTGGAAGAGTCAGTTGCTCTTAAGGTGCATGATGAATATGAACGAATGTAGACGGTCTGCAAACATGGACACGTAGGGTGAGCAGTACAGAGATACATCTAAACGTACTATAGGTCCCAACGTGTCCACGTTGAATATACCCCAGACCATAACTGACCCTCAACCAACCTGAACAGTTCCTTTTTAAGTGCCAAGTCCATAGCTTCGTATTGTTTCCCAACTGCGTGCACGAAATAACTGCAATTGGACTAATCAGACCGGGAGACCAGTGTCCAATCATCGAAGGTCTAGTGTCGATGTTCTTTTGCTCAGTTGAGTTTTACATTCTGGTCATGAGGAATTCGCAATGGTACTGTTGTCATTGGGCGGCTCCTATAACCTATTGTGGCTAATGATCGTCTGATGATCTTGGTGGCGATGTTTCAGGTACCTCCCTCTTTGAAGAAGACAGTGATTTGTTGTGCTGTTGTCGCTCTCCGATTGGTTGCAAATATACGAGACAGACGCTACCCATGTTCCTCTACAACATTTCTCCTCCCACAGCACCGTCCACGTTGCGATGTCATTCCGGGAATGAGATATTCCCGAAACATTTTTGATACTGTTGAACGGGAATATTGCAATTTCTGTAGCACATCCGCGATAAAGTGACCCATGCGTCGGTCATCCACTGTCATTTCTCTTTCAGACTCTGTTAACTGACGACGTTTATCCGTACTGGCATTGAATTGCCGTCTACGTGAATGCAGTGATGCCTTCCTACCTATGTATCTGTCAAGCGGTGGAGTCGTCCATTAGCGAGAGGAATGACAACGTCGAGTTGCCCAGGAATCAGCTATCCCATGATTTTTGTCTTCTCAGAGTACGCTGAAATACACAAAAAGATGTCAAATAAGTCATCAAATGAAGAAAACAATTTTAAATGCACAAACGAAAAACACAAGAAACCTTCTTCCTTTTTAAACCCTTCAAATACACAAAAAATGTACTTCTGGTATCAAAACACACAGTTTTAGCGTTATGTAAGCCTAATAAGATTCAATTAGGATTTCTTATTTTCAAAAGAAAAAAGTATGCGTTTTGTCATTGATGACGGTCAGTAAATATCAATCACGCACTATTAATATGGCATCGTGACACGAAACTCTGTTCAGCTCCAAACACACTTCAGGGAAACTGAAGGACAAGCACAAATCTTGAGCATGCGTATGACAGTCACCAATATGTGATGGGTCCTCTCTTTCGCAGAGGTTTCGCTACCTTCAGAAGGGGCGCTTAAAATGTTAGGATTTTTATTCGAAATGCATAGTGAATCATGTCAGCACAGGTGCTAAACTCATAACGTTGTCTTACAGGCTTCTCAACAGCTCAAGAGGGCTGCAAAACCTTTCTCCTTTTCCTTACCTGTAGATCAATCCCGGAGACTTGGCAGTTGAATAAGAATTGCAGGTAAATGCACCTGAACTTTCACATTCGAATAAAAAATCTCAATCACGAGTAACACTGAGATTAATTTCTTTTCATCACAGGCAAAATTCTGAATTTTTTTCGTTTTGAGAATACAGTCATCCGACTGTGCCCGAAAGGTAGACCCTAGGTGCTGACATGTGAGACGCCTAGTCATCAGACTGTGCGCGAAAGGTAGACCCTAGGTGCTGACATGTGGGACGCCTAGTCATCAGATTGTGCCCGTAAGGTAGACCCTAGGCGCTGACGTGTGGGACGCCTAGTCATCAGACTGTGCCCGAAAGGTAGACCCTAGGTGCTGACATGTCGGACGCCTAGTCATCAGACTGTGGCTGATGGGTGGCTAGTTGCTGACATGTGGGACGCCTAGTCATCAGACTGTGGCTGATATATGTCTAGTTGCAGACGTGTGGGAGAGCGTGTTGAACGCCATTGGCAGGCGACTTAACCTTCTGCATGACCCCTTTGCAATGTTGTAGAATTGTGGACACAGGTCAACGACGCGTGACCAGCGATGCCCAAGGACATCATTCGGGGACTTTTCCACTCGATGTCACGCCGTTTTGTAGGATATGTGTCATCACACGACCTATTGACTCGGGCCACGTTATACAGTCTTCTCGCTCATCGCATCCATGCAATCTCACAGAAATTATATTACTTCTTTCCCATCTATTTGTCTACAGTTTCTTTTCATTTCGTGCGCTCCTTTATGGTGTGGCATTTTCTATGTCGAGCAGTGTACCTTCCAGTTCTCGATTTTTGTAGTGACATTGCCTACAGATTTATAGAAACAGCCGAAACTTAATTCTGAGCCAACACTGCCATAAATGTAAATGTGAGAACTTATTTACATAACACATACCCCACGTTATTTTATTTCTTCATATAATCAGCTGGTCCTCCTATAAGAGTTTTGAGACTCAGTTCTTGATTCAACAAAATTTTCTCTTTCTCATTTTTATGTTTTCAAGAGTTGTTAATTAACTCTCTTCTTGTGATAAGTTTCAATTGTTTTTCGGAGTAAATTACACGGGAACGATAAAAATAAAGAGGAAACAACGCTATACATGAAACAGACATGAAATACCCAAAACGATCATGTGTCAGTATCAGCAAGAAGGCTCCCATTGATAAAACCGCAACTCTTTGGTAAGGAGTCTACCACGTGTGAAGAATGGTCTCAAAATGGCGTCTGTGAATCGCCTGCGTGAATGTTATCTTTCATCTGCCGCCGACGTTATGTACGTGTGGCTCATTGGGTGGTTCACAACCGTAGATAACATTGTCTGTGCGTATGCGAATGAAGAGCAAGGCCCATACACGCACACGCATGCGTCCGTGATGCTGCAGGAGAACAGGGATGGGAAACCAAAGATGTGAATCAAGAAGTATTCTTCTGGGGAGGGGTAAAGGATGGGTAGGTAGGGGAAAGAATTTGGGAGGGAAAGTTGCTAAAGAGTGTGAGAATACGGGCCTGGTGTTATCACTATCCGCCTAACTGTCAGCAACTGAGAGATGCTTTTGCACGTCCCTTCCGCATATATACTGCCGCATTAAGCAACGTCGTCTCCGTGAATGATATGATGCTCATCCTGAGACGACAGCTTGCGCGCCATAAACTTTTGCGCCTTTTCCAAACTACTTGAAACTTAAGTTTCTCTATTGCCTTCGAAGTACGTGGACTGCAATGAAACTGCTCGCTTTCTTTTGTTCCCCGCAGTTGGCTGAATGCTGCAGTAATGTGAAGTTTCGCACATTCGATACGGAAGTTAACGTTTGAATTCAATGGCAAATATTGCTCATATAAATTTTATGACGTCTAGAATCTTTATAAAGGTGAGAAACGGTGATATAAAGTGTGTAAATATCTCTTCTTAACACATAAGAAAAGTGCACGCTACAAATGATATGCCTCATACCGAAGAAATACTATTTGCTAAAATGTAACAGGTATCCGTTATAACCACTGTCGCTTCGCTCATGGCGGTCATGAACATCTTATTAATATTGCATGAATGGTTCTTCTTTTATTACACCTCGTGCAAACATGAGCTTCTTTGGGGCATGCGTGGTGTACGTTGAACTGAACTTTCGATAACGTTTATGTACAAATTGGGAGTTTGTTTAATATTTTCAATTATTCACTCCTCCAGAAATTCCATCCCTCGATAGAAATTCTATTTCTTGTTCTTGATATGTTGTACAGCAGTAGTTTTACTGAAAGAGGAGTTACGTGAGAGGAATTAAAATGATGCGGTTAATAAGCAATGCCGAGAAGTCGCTTCAAAGTAAAAATTTCATCATCATTCATGAACAATGCTGAATACTATACGAAAAGGCCGTTGTTCCGTTTCTCCATCGCATCTTTTCTGGGAATTCGTTCCCTCATTACCATGGATATTTATGCATAAATGCTCAGCATGCTATTTCAGAAAATATCACATTCTCTGAGAGGAGCCCTGCGCCAAGTTGTTAATTGAAATGGAGCCGTGCGATACCTAACGTCCAAACACTAAAAATAATTTTAGAAGATGGCGCTTTTAAAAAGTACTGCGTACAGTTTATTCTAAATAAACATTCTTATATATTTTTCATTTCACCTTTGGAAAGCTCAATAATTTAATTAAAATGAAATTATCTGCAGCATCTTTCTTGAAACAATGTTAGTTTCATTAACCTCCACGGAAAATCGTTTTTTTTTTTTCTCTCTTTTTTTTTTTTTTGGAATTTTCTGGTTTTTTGGATACCCACGGTGAATAACACTACAGAACTGCAATTGAAAAGCTAGGAATCAAGAGGGCATTACTATTTTCAGCTTGCTTATGTGCAACGACTTGTGCCATAGCATAAACAGATCTGATCCTCCCTGAGGATTCAAATTATTCTGATGATGTGATTGCTGGGCTGGCAGATTTTAATGGTTCAAGACCCAAATGCAGTTTAACTCAGTTATAACGTGCCCGTAGCTTGCAGGATCGTGGATTTAATGAGTAAAGGAGGAACTTCTGTTTTGTTATGATGTTAATTCAAAGCAAATTTAATCTTTTATAACGTTCACAATTTAATAAAGCACACAGATTTAATGAGGGATGGAAAACCTAAGATATTCATTTTAACAAGCAAAGTAGCAAAATATAAAGAAATTCCATATTTAACGAGGCACGGGAAAACTACTGCGCACTGTCCTGGAATTAGAAAGGTAGCATACTAGACAAAATTGCAACAGCGAAGGCACATTCTTGTGTACTGGAGGTAAAATGTTGATAGAAAAGCAATGGGGGATATTGCGTCAAAAGAGTTGAAAAATGCAACTTACTCCTAGGCAGAATGAGGATGGGTAGGACTGACGCACATGTATTGGTTGTATGTAAAATTTCTACCCGTTTCTCTAATAGCTGCAAATAGCGAACGCGACAGTTACGTCACAGATGACGTCCCGATGCCGAATTTTTGGCCAATAAAGCGTGGAGAAGTAGAGCATATAGAGACACTAGGTTTGTCCTAGTTGATCATTCCTAACGAAAATCACGGACGTTGTAACATGGTTTGTGATAAGGAGAACATTAGACATTGTTTACTGTACGAGTTCGATAAAGGCAGTACTGCAGCTGCGGCTTGCCACAACATCTGTCAAGTGTATGGGGAAGATGCAGTTGATGATAGTACATATCGCAGTTGGTTTCGGAAATTCCGAGACGGAGGCAGAAGCTGTAAAGATCACCCACGTCATGGACGTCCATCCGTGGTTTCTGACGGGGTTGTGGGCCAAGTCCTAACAATTGATCAACATGCAACCGTTCAGGAATTAGCGGAAGCGTTGTAGGTACACAGAACAACCGTCGAAAGACGGACGCGCCGCCCCGGTGGCGCAGTGGTCTAAGGCGTTGGCCTCTGATCATTCGTCCGTAAGGGGTCCGGGTTCGAATCCCGGTCAGGCATGGATGTTGTGTTTGTCTTACGGCACTGGCTCTCTCCCTTCCCTGGAACCAGTGACCCTAAATTAGGGACGGGCGACTGCCTATAGCCCATTGAGTTGCTCACGGTGGTCGTTAAAACCTCCAATCAAAAAAAAAAAAAAAAAAAAAAAGAAAGACGGACGCATGCACTTGGGTTCATCACCAAGTTCGATAACTGGGTTCAACACCAGCTTTCTGCAAAGCAACGAGAGGAGAGAATCCGTACCTGTCTTTCTTTGCTTTCTCGTCACAGAAATACCGTTTTGGGGACGAATTCTAACGGGTGATGGAAATGGGTACTGTACCCTAATGTAGAGCGTCGACGGACTGTGTGCCAAGGTGCGTAACCTGCTCCATGGACCTCAAAAAAAGGACTGCATCCCAAAAAGGTTTTGTTGAGTGTTTGGTGGGATGTCCAGGTAATAATCCACTGGGAAGTGTTGGTACCTAACCGAACGATAAATACTGACCTCTACTGCAAAAACAGTTGGACAGATTGCGAGAACAGCTGACATCGAAGCGGCTAGCACTCGTCAATCGCAAAAGCGTGATCCTTTATGATGATAATGACAGACCTCATTCTGCTTTAATCACTCGGCAAAAATTACTGGACTTTGGTTGGGAAGTGTTACTTCACCCGATGTATTTCCCTGACCTGGCACGTACGGACTACCACGTTTTTCGATCGTTACAAGACGCCTTCGCTCTCCAATCTTCGATGATCTGGACGATGTGAAAACGGCATTACATGAATTTTTCGACTCTAATACACAGGAGTTTTCTGGCGTGGGATTCACCTACTCATAAACAGATGGCAATAAGTCACACACAATAATGACAATTAGTTGAAATCCTAGGTAGGTTATTAGTTGTGCTTTCCTCGTTTCTTTGTAGCCTACAAAAATTGCTAGAACTTATGCACACACCTAGTAAGTGGATTTCTCGGCTATTGTCGCAGAGAGAGATAGGGATTTCGGGCTATTGGTGCAGATTGTTTCAATAGGGATGTTTCCGGAGAGAAAACGGGAGATACAAATTTATGGAATTGTGTCCGTTGCCTTTTTCACTCACCAAGAGGGCGATGCAGTAGGAATATCGCTGCTGCTCTTACGTAACGTGTGTTTTTCGCTAAACAACGGTTAGTCTCAGGGGTCGTCAACTTGAATATACATGAAAGTTAGTACTAATGCTTCACTATAGTACTAATGTTTTTAATTCAATCTTTCAATTACATCCATTGGTTATGAATATGTAAGGTAAACATGTTACCTACACAGTCTAGTCAAAAATTATGTCCACCTGTTAGTATGAGATATGACCTCCTCGTGTCACCAATATCGCCGACATACGGCGTGGCATTGATTCATTGAGGCCTCTGAACTTTTCTGGAGGGATCCTATACCATGTAGACACCAGATCCTCTTCCAGATCATCAAACGTTATCGGTGCTGGATCCATACGCCGAATCTATTTGTCACGATAGTCCCACAAATGTTCAATGCGATTGATGTCCGGCCACTACGGTGCCAGGATAGTAAGTTAAAGTCACTCCAGTGCTCCTCAAACCACTCTCGCACATCCATAGCAACATAACAAGGGGTATTATCTTGCTGGAAGTAACCCGTGCCTTCGCGGTAGACGGTCATGATGAATGGGAGCACCTGATCTGCCAGAATGAATAGTTAGCCTGAATCATTCATCATGAGATCGAGGAAGATGACTGCCCCCAATGATTCTCGGGAACACATGCCTTACACCAGCACACTGCAACCTCCAGCCTTTTTCTTCTTGATCATTGTGTTGGGATGATTTCTGTCAACAATGCTTCGCCCGTGCTCCCCATTAGCCATCCACACGATAAAGCAGAGAACGTGATTCGTCTGAAAAGTCGACTTTCTTCCACTGTTCTCTGGTCCAATGCCTCCTCTGGGATTCAAATTCATGCTGTAATCGTCGGTGTCTGGCCGTCAGTATGGGTACCTTCAGTGGACGACGGCTCCGGAGACCCATAGAGAGCAGAGTTTGTTGGCACCTCGATGTGCCTGCATTAAATGCTTTGGCCAGTTGTTCTGCTGTGGTCCGTCTGTTGGATCATACTACTCGGGATAGCCGTCGCTGCCCATGTTCGTCAATGCTCCGTGGGCATTCCCTATTACCTCGATCACTGAAGGACTTGCCGTTTTTCTTCCATTCCTGAAACGCTTTAACAACTGATTCCCGTAAACAGTTCACAGTATAAGCCGTTTCTCTAATCTACCACCTTTCAATCGGTAGCCAACAATCATTCCCTTTTCAAACTCTGTTAGGTCACGTCCTTTTCTCAATTTCCAGCGAAACTGCATATCGTCCGCGAGTTCGTGTCCTTCTAAATGCTTTACATGATTTCCATATGTTGCTTCGTACTCCATCATGCCGCTGGTAACGGTTGCTTCTTACATTAGAGGTGGTCATAATTTTTTGACTGGACTGTGTATTTTTTTATATTGCGAATTTTCTCTCAAAAACGGATTTAGCGAGCGTCAGGATGTAACGAGGGTTTCTGTTGATCCCGAGCTCCTCGTAATAGGAGACTTCTACTGTATGCACAAGACACGGACTTTACTGCAGAATCAGCATGAAAAGGCCGTTGTTTAAAGTACCAGTTTGTCACGTTACAGTGTCTAGCTGACATTTGAATCCGCTATCGCTTTAAGTTCGCAAGAAATTGTTATTCGAAGGTGCTGAGGGACAAAATGTTGGGTGTATCATTCCAGTGCGTACTGAGAGATTTAGGCAAAACTTTAAAATAATGCCAGCCTGGGACTCATCTTTCTATGATATTTTAGTTAGAAAATGTGATGTGTTAAGTCCAAAGTAAATTGCATTATTACTTTAGAATGTATGCTAAGGGTTCCCAAATTCGTGCGTCAAACAAAGAGGGGTGATAGTACACATAAAGACAAATAACGTTTGCTGTGGAACGTAGGGTTGCACTCCGCTCCTAGTGCCCTAAAAACGTTAAGTTCTATGTCCATGTTGATCTTCCAACAGTGGAAAAAAACACAACTTACCTAAATTATGGGTTGAACCCTTGCGTTGGTGACCGTTGAGGCAGAGCAGGACTCAAAAGAGGTGCTCGTAGTGGCGCCCGAGGACGTCGTTGCACAGCCCACTCCGACGGATGAAGTGTGATTCAGTGATGAGACGATGTTTACGTGGTAGAGCATTTTCAACATTCACAACCAGCACATTTGGGGTAATGATAATTCTCACGCCACCGCCACTCGACACCACCAGCAGAGGTTCGCCCTCAACATTTGGGCAGGTATCCTTGGTGATTGGCTGGTGGGACCGTACATCTTGCCACAACGTCTGACCGGCGCCATGTACCGCGTATTCCTAGAGCAAGTGCTTCCCGGTTTGTTGCAGAGTGGTCGGCATAATGCTCGGAGAGACATGTGTTTCATGCATGATGGAGCCCTTGCACAATTTTCCACTGCTATCCCGGACTTTCTGAATGCGACGTATTACGACAGGTGAATTGCACAAGGAGGACCAGTAGCTTGGCCTCCACGCTCACCGGTCTTGAATCCACTAGACTTCTTCTTCTTGCGACACTTGAAGACACTTATGTACGAGACGCCTGCGGAGTCACCGGAAGATCGCGTCGGGAGGATCGTTGTCGCTGCGGACCAGATCAACACCACACCCGGAGTCTACGAGTGAGTGCGACAGTCCTTCATCCGTCGGTGTGGGCTGTACAACGACGCCCTCGGGCGCCACTTCGAGCACCTGCGTTCAGTCTTGCTCGACCTCTACCTTCGCCAACGCAAGTGTACAACCCAAAATTTAGGTAAGTTGTGTTATTTCCACTGTTGGAGGATCAAATTGGAGACGTTTTATTAGCAGTAGGAGCAGAGTGACACCCTACATTCCATTGCAAACATTATTCGGCTTTATGTGTACTATCACACCTCTTCGTTTGTCGCACGAATTTGGGAACATCCTGTGTATGGAGTATAAATGATAAAACTTCACAACCAGCTTGGCACCGCAGCATGGTTTGCATCTTCCAACTAATTTTGTTATCATCATCATCAACAATTTTCAATCCACTGCTGGATGAACATCTGCCTAAGTCTTTTTCACAAATTTATTTCATCAGCCTGTCTCTTACATTTCACTTCAGCGTGCTTTTGAATGGCATCCATCCGTTTCCCATATGGTCTTCTTCTGTATTTTTTTTATCTTCTAGAATCCAATCTAGTACTTCGGTTTCCAAACGGCGGTCAGTTCCTCCGCTGTAGGTCCAAACCTCTGCTACTTGAGGGTCTACCCTTTAATCAGGATGTCATCAAGTCTTGTCATCTCCCAAATCCATGCATTCGTTTTCCTGTCTTTCCTGGTTATACTAAGCATGCACCTTTCCATGATACATTAAATCATTTGCAGCCTTTCAATATCTTTCTTAAAGTCCATGTCTCTGATTAATGAGTAAGGGATTTTTTTTTGATTGGAGGTTTAACGACCACCGTGAGCAACTCAATGGGCTATAAGCAGTCGCCCGTCCCTGATTTGGGGTCACTGGTTCCAGGGAAGGGAGAGAGCCAGTGCCGTAAAACAAACATAACATCCATGCCTCACCGGGATTCGAACCCGGACCCCTTACGGACGAATGATCAGAGGCCACCGCCTTAGACCACTGCGCCACCGGGGCGGCAAAGAGTAAGGGATGGAAGCATAATTTGATTTAACACTTTTCTCTTGAGATGTAACGGCAAATTACTAGTGAATATTGTGCTGTTGCTTCCAAAGCTCTCCAAGTTTTATGCGTCTACTTATTTCTTCTTCTATGTGGCCTTGCTTTATATATGTTGTCCAAGGTAAATATAGGCATCCATTACTTCTAAATTTGCCCCATCAACCTCTAAATCTTCATTTCTTGTAAAAACATTGTACATCCATTTTGTTTTCTGAAATAAATTTTTAATCCCGCTTCTGTACTCTTGTCAGCACGTTCCTGGATCATACTATACTGTTCTGAAGGGGTAGTTGCAAAAATGACTACGTCATCAGAAATAGGAAGCTGAGCTTAATAATCTTCACTAAACTTTATCTTCTTGTTTTCACAGTTAGATGAATGAAAGATAGGCATTGAAGAGTTTGGAGACATGGAGCTACCTTGGCTCCCTCCTTTTCCAGTTTTCATTCATACTGGGTCCTCAAATAACAGAACCTTTGCCCTTGCATTTTTCATAGATGTTTGTGGAATCATGTTTGGGAAGGTTTAGCCATAACTCACCAGGATGGCCAAGTGGGTTGGCGAGTGTGGGATATAATTTCCTCTAAACCGGCGGTATAGTTACACTGCTCGATGACGGTCGTTAGAACCCCTTAAATGGGAAGAAGATGCACCGCGAAAAGGCGTGGTTGACAACTGTCAAGAAGGGACTATATTATGTTTGCTCATCCTCTGACCTTACATATGTGTTTGGGTTATGGGGCAGGGAATAAAGCACTGCAAGCGAGCGTTTATCACTTGTGACAGGTTTACGATCGGCACTGATAAGATGAGATGGGGAATAGAGTCGTTTTGCCGTAACTTTCGTAAAACTCGATCGCTATGTGAATATTTCTGTTTGTGAGAGCAGAAAATTTAGGGCATCATTTGGTTCAGGTGCGTTGGCCACTGAAAGGGTTAAAAGATATTTTTGTAGTCTACAAGTGACGTTTAGTATTACACTGCAATAACAAAAAAAATGCAAATCACATACAGTGGAAACAGTTTGCCCATCAGAGTAAATTTTTATTCTAAGACATTCTTCGCCTCATAAGAACATCGCAATTTTCTAATAGGGAATTTTTGTTAGATGGTAACAATTTCCAACTACTCTATGTGGCTTCCTGATGTTATTCGTTGCCTCTAAAATCGGCTCGACAGTTCCGGAAGCGAGAGATGAAGATATCTAGAATGGCATTCCATGATGCAGAATATGCGCTAATAAATATTGCTAGGCACTGTTTCTTCTTTTAGAAAATTCAGTCACTTTCCCAGTCTTTCACATTTCCCATTCTGTTCCCACTGTCTGACGTAGCCAAGCAACGCCTTGTTCTCGTAAAAACGATTCAATGGAGGTGTGGTGTAATTAATGGCAATATATTTTAAAATTGAATATTTAAGTGTTTCGCAATATTTCAGTACATTTGTCCTAGTCTGTAATTCAAAAAGGGATGTATGAATTTCTTGTGAATTTTCATAACTATTGGAATTCTTGAACCGATACATAGAGGACGCCACATGGTTTTACGCATGATAAAAGGTTAATTAAGATTTTAAACTCCACTTTTCCTTAAAGTCCTTAGAAGTATTTTTGCATATCCTACGGCAGAGTGAAAATTTTCCACATTTAAACACTTGTTGAAAAGTAATCCCTCATTAGCGATTAAATAACTGAATACATAATTCGTTCTTCCCCTGTGCTTCAAATTCAGAACACAATATCGTGGCCTCAAGCGACAATCTTATGTTGGTAGTGCATTAATTAGGTACGTAATGAATTGCAAGCATAATAACTCCTATTTCTATCGCTTTCAACAAGTTTGAAAGAGGGCTTCATGGTGTGTGATATCGTAATTGTTAAAGGGAAACACATGTTTTCTAAGGATTTTGATAATTTTTATTCTCGTGAAATATACACTATATTGACAAAAGTCACCGGACACCTAGAAGAGAAACACAACATAGCCTTTATTGACATTCATTAGTACGGTGTCAGTCCACCTTAATGCATGCACTGACACTTCGATTCGTGCTTTCGACAAGGTTTTAGAACACAGCGATAGGAATGCGCTTCAATTCAGTACGTAATGCTGCCGCTAACTGTTGCTTAGTAGTAGGCCTTGGTTCCAAACTTTTTATGTGGCGCTCTAATTCATGCCATAGGTGCTCTATTGGATTACGTTCAGGGCTCCGTGCTGGCTAGTCCACACACGATACGAAATAATCGTCAAACCACACCGTAAACGTCCTTGCTTTATGGTTCGGTGCGTTATCCCGCTGGTACCCACGAGACTCGGTTTCATAGTATTGCCACAGAGTTGGTTGGGCATAATTGTCCAGAATATCGAGGTAGATGTGCTAGTTAACAGGGTTGTCCACGATGACCAATGGGCCGGGACCACACCACCAAAAACGTCCCTACACGAGCACACTGCCAGCTGCAAACCTGAACGTAGGAGCAGCACACTGCCAGCTGCAAACCTGAACGTAGGAGCAGCACACTGCCAGCTGCAAACCTGAACGTAGGAGCAGCACACTGCCAGCTGCAAACTTGACCGTAGGAACAGTACACTGTGGTAAATACCGTTCCCCCGGCTGCCGCCATACACGCACACGGCCATCAGACTGATGAATCGTGTATCTGGTTTCATCAGTCCATAGGACCCATTTCCATTTATCTACGGTCCACGATAAATGTTATTTACACCATGCTAAATGACGAGTAGCATTCCGAGTGGAGATGAAAGGATTATGATTAGCCACACGACCACGGTAACCCAGGGAATGGACTTCCCTGCGAATGGTACGTGTACATACCGACTGTCCAGCATTTTCACTCGGCTGTACACTGAGGTCGTGTGCAGTACTGCGTCGATTAGCTGTAACGACTCTCCTGAGGCTTCGACGTCTTCTCTCACTGATTTTCTTTGTTCTGCCGGTACGTTTTGCTGCTTCAAGCAAGCCATGTGTCTTCCACTTATTCAGTACATCCAAAACAGTTTACTTGGGTATGTTTAAACGCCTCTAGGTTTCTCTTGTGAAAAACCCACTAATATAACACCCAACAGTCTTTCCTTTCTCAAAGTCGGTTCTCTTCCGCCGCGACATTTTCACTTAACCTCCCAGTGCGATATGATCGCGATCAGCTGCAGGCTTGTTTTTAAACCGTTTACAGCTGTACCGCGAATTTTAACAACGCAGCGTGTCCGTTCATTTGCTTTTGAAGGGGTGTTCAGTGACTTTTGTCAATATGGAGTATCTCTAAACTCTCTGGAAAGAACCTGAGTAACTCGTGCACACTCGAGTTCAGCAGAAGACGAGATAAAACTTGAATGTGATTATGTAGGCATACGTTTTTTTCTTCGTGATTTAGTGTCTACCACGAGCAAATCTATCGGGTTTTAGCAGTCGCCCGTCTCTAAGTTAGGCCTATTGCCTTAATGGAAGGGACAGAGTCAGCGCCGTAAGACAAACACACCACCCATACCTCAACCGGGGCTCGAACGTGGGCCCTGTTCAAACGACTACTCAGAAACCTGCGCTTCCAACAACTCGGGGACCCGGGCGGCCATACACACATTGTGCAAACACATACGTGCATTGTGTAATCTTATATACTATATATGTATATATGTGCAAATGGATGAAATTCGAAAGCATGCCGGTGCAACCTGGAGGAGACAGGCGCAAGACAGACAGTTGTGGGAGAAACTCGGGGAGACCTTGACAATGATGATAATTGTTAACAATTATTAGTCCACTTCTGGGTGAAGGTCTCCCCGAGTTTCTCCCACAACTATTTGTCTTGAGCCTGGCTCCTCCAAGTTACTACGCATGCTTTCGAATTTCATCCATCCGTTCCCATGTAATCTGTTTCTGGGTCTCTTTCTGTCAGTTGTAATCCAGTCTAAAATCTCGGTCGTCCATTGGTGGTCCGTTCTTCTGGCAACATGCCCAGTCTTCAGCTGCAGGGACTGAGGGCCTAGTTTTCAGTTTGAAACCATCTTGGGGCGGGGAGTGAGGGGAGTCGCCATAACTCATCACGCTGACCAAGCTGGTTGGTGAGTGTCTGATAGCATTTATTCTGATCCCGGAGGGTATATTTTTACCGCTGTGTGGCGGTCGTCAGAGGCTCTTTTGTGGGAACAGGATGCACCACGAGCAGCCGGGGTTGACATTTGTCAAGGAGAGCCTATGATATGTTTGCACATCATCTGACTTTGCATCCCTATATATGTGTGTGTGCATAAATATGTTTCACAACATATTTTCAACGGTACAATTGATATTTACGTAAGACTAGCGCACATCCTAAGCCTCATCCTGGACTCGACCCGGCACCCATCTCGGGCACACGGTCATAAGCCAGGGCTTGGAACACTGCACCACCGCGACGGCCAAAGCATGTATTGCAAACGGTTTGTTTAGTCACTAAATACATACGTTCTTATTCAGTCTATTTTTCCATTCTACTCGTAACCGTTCAAAAAAATCTGATTTTCAGAGAACATAAATTCCCTTTGGGGCAACCTTCCAGTTAATATGATTCATATTACCTTTCAAATAACCGTACCCCAAAATACTTTTCGTAAGCTCCACTCATATTTTGATTTGGAGATTACGAATTGACTACGAGTACTGCATCTATAATTGCTCATAGTTCAAATTCGCAACAGACGGTATCAGATGGTTTCGTATTAACGGGTGCACTCCACTTCACTTATTGCGAAGACTAAAGTAAAGGATCTAATCAGGAATTACATCTCTAATGCTAGAAATTCGAGGATGTATTGCCGTGTTTCAGTGATCTCTTTGTACTTCATAAGATCAGCTGAGTGCTTTTTCTGCTCCGAACATATCCGTATCCTGGAAATCGTACGATCGTTCTGAGACATTGGCGCCAGATTTTCCATAGTCTTCCTGTCCGCCTCTCCCTAGGCTTTCACACTAAGCATTGCAGATGCCAGCTGCTCTGATGGCATGCTTTGAATATGACTCTCACACTGCAAATGTTATTTATTATGGACGGACGCAAACATATAGGCGAAATATAAATTTTCTAATGCAGAAAATATTTATATACTGGAAGAAACACTTTTGCCATAGAGAGCAGAAAAGCTACAGAGATTTGAGCGTATAATAGTTCATGTGCAGTTGTCAAACGATTGTAAGAGTAAGTAAATTTCTCCATCATTTTTATGCCAAGTGCGGGATTCAGACCCACAGCTTTCGGCTGCGGAGGCCGAGAATTGCAGTTACGAATCCCGCCCCGGGCATAAAAATTATGGAGGAATTTACTTCGTCTTAATTTGTATGCGATAGAGATATACACAGTCGAGATATATTATTGTGACAACCTCCTACTTTTGACGTCAACAGCGCGTAGCCAATGCAAAAAGGCACGTGTGAGCTGGCTTGGAAGGTATATAAGGTGTGCTGTAGGCAATCTGAATACATATCACTCGTTGCTGTCATTTATAAAAGGAGCTGTTTATCAGATTCGCAAAAAGAGATGATTATCGCCTTTTGGGATAAGGGCGGCAGTATTTTCGAAACAGCGCAGTTTGTGAAATGTTCGCGTGCTGCTGTGGTTAAAGTGTATCGTAATTGAAAAATGGCACCATTACGAATAAGCGACGTGGAAACAGCGGAGTACCTCGTGCCATTGATGTGAGAGGTGAACGTCAGCTTCAAAGGTGCGTGAGGACCGATTGACCCGCTACAGTGGAGCAACTCACTGGCCGAATGAACAAGGGGGCTACCGGAAGTGTGTCTAAAACGACATTTCAGTGAACCCTGTTGCGTATGGGGCTCCGATGCAGACGGATGGTCACTGCACCGCTGCTAACGAAGGCGCATCGGCAGAAAAGGCTTACATTTGCACGGCAGTATCGGAATTGGACCTCCGCTGATTGGCAAAGGATTACCTCTTCCGATGAACCACGTTTTCTGCATCATCGAACGGATGGATGTTGGTGTATAAAGCGAGAAACATCGGAAAGCAAACACTCTTCAACTATTTCTGGAAGAACACAAGCTGGTGGGGGCAGTGTTATGGTCTGGGGAATGTTTTCGTTGTATTCCGTGGGTCCACTCATGCCTGTGGAAGGCACTATGGACCGAATTCGTTATGAATCCATCCTTGCAGACCACGTACACCCATACATGCTGATTGTCTTTCCTGGGGCGGGTGGGATCTTCCAATGCGACGTGTCACACAGCTAGAAATGTCCGAGAGTGGTTGGCAGAGCACGATGAAGACTTCAAAGTACTTCCCTAACCCCCTAATTTCCCAGACGTAAACCCAATAGAGAATGTGTGGGACCATCTCGATTGTGTTGTTCGGTCAATGGATCCTCCACCACACACCCTCCAGTAGCTGTCAGATGCACTGTAGTCAGCATGGCTCCACATACCTGTGAACACCTTTCAGCATCATATTGAGTCACTCCCAGCCTGTCCAGCTGCTGTCCACGCTGCACACGGCGGGTGCTCTGCATATTAGCTGGTGGTCAGAATAATGTAACTCGGCCGTGTATATGTGTCGATATTTGTGTAAGAGAGTTGTTGGTCAAAAGTAGATTACTCAACCTTAATAAAAAAAGCTATTGAAATCGATCAGATCCATGAAGGAATGTAATCATTGATGGATATACCTTATAAGTGACCTGACGTTTCAGTGGTAGACAGTGGTATTATTCTAATTCGTTCCCTGGCCGTGTGGTTATAATTTTGACAAAGCGGGATTTGTGCAAGAAGCTTTTTACAAAAGTTAGCATACACGTATTTAAGCACGTAAGCACTCAAACTACACTGCTGGCCATTAAAAGTACACCAGGAAGATCTCATCACAGGGGCACGAAAGTTGGCAGAAAGGCAGACTCAGGTGCACATGTAAAAGATTAACCGGGCACCGCATATGGAAATCATACGGGACAGTATTGCCCCCTGGATGTCGTATAAGAGGGGTGAACAAGGAGCCGGTGTTAAGCAATCGAAGTGTTTTTGCTCGCCGTTTCTGGACACGGAGATCTGCCTCATACCACATCGAAGACAACGGCAGCCTTACCAGAAGCTTTCCGACTTCGATCGCGGGAAATTTGTGGCATATATTGATTGTGGATTATCACTCTGAGACATCGGTGCTCGTATGGGACAGCATGCGGCCACGGTTGGGAGAATATGGCATAAGTTGGTAGCAAAGGAACGAACACACCGACGTGAGGGATCCGAACGGCCCCGTCACACCACCGAACGCACCGTGCGCATGACTCTGACGGATCACTCAGCCACATTGACCACCGTAGCTCAAAAATTCTGGTGTGTCGCACAACACACAGTCTCCTCACCGACGGTTCGACGTCGTCTACAGCAGCGAGGCAGTTTTGCACGGCGCTCATTGTTTCGGCAACCTTTAAATATATAACACCGGCGTCTGCGACTGCGATCGTGCCAAGAACGTCGTGCATGGAGGAACGAATGGCAAGGCATCGTGTTTCCGACAAATCCCGCTTCAGTTTGCAGCACCATGATTGACGAATCCGTGTCTGGTGGTACTGCGGCGACCAGCTGAGTGAGTCCTGCATTATGTTGCGCCATACGGGCCCGGCAACCGGCGCTATGACATGCGGTGCCATTGGATTCCAGTCCCGTACTCGCCTCGTACGCAAATACCAGTACGTTGAACAGCAATCGTTACATCACTGAGGCGTTGGAGCCTGCTGTTGTACGATATCTTCAGGGACTGTCTGATGTCATTTACCAACAGGATAATGCGTGACCACCTGTGGCACGCAACGTCCAAGACTTCCTGGATCGGCACCCTGTGCCACGCCTTTCTTCGCCCTCGCGATCCCCGGATATGTTGCCTATTCAACGCGTGTGGTCCATGATCGCCGGACGACGGTACGCCACCGACCACCGCGGGGTACAACGGAGAAACTGTTGCATCGTGTCGAAGCTGCGTAACGGGCATTCCCAAATTACACTTCCAACATATCTTACTCTCGATGCCGGGAAGTGTACTTATCAGCTGTAATTGCCGCCCATGGTGGCTACACCAGATGCTGATTGTTATGTGTTCCCCATGTCTCACTGTGCTGTATTTGTAAGCGATTCACCCTTGTATCATCTGATTTCTGTACAATAAATTTGGCTTTGATATCTCTTGTCTTTCGTGCTGTTGCACTTTTAATGACTAGCAATGTATTTCATCTCATTATCTATAGTAAATGTCAATACCTAAATTAAGATCGTTATTTCCAGTGCCAGATGAAACCTACGCTGCATGCTTACTCGCAAAATCATGTTATTCGGGCACTAATTCGTCAGAACAACATAATAGCTACTCCAGCACAAATATAAAGCAGTTTCAATAAAAACAGGTGAAAATAAATTTAGTTAGCAGAACAAAAGCACTTTTAAGCATTTTCCAGATAAAATGCCTTGTGCAAAGACCACTGTTTACGCATTTGCCACTTAAGAAAAACATCGCTTTAAAAATCAACACATTAATTTTATTCCATTCGTGAAGCAGGGAAAGAAAATGTGTTTTCGTGTTACGAATTAAAAATGTCGAAGCACCGTGATGCGATCGTTCGCTCAGTGCTAGAATGGCCTTTAAATTATTCACAAACTGCGTCCTACATGGCATTTGGTTCGGGTCTCATAAGCCTCGAGTTCTACTGCTGCCCATAAACGGCTCAATATTTCAAACCCCCGAGTCCTTATCACCTCATCATTCTCCGTTCCTGTCATTGTTTTTCTATTAATCAACTACTTGGGAAGTACGTCACGTGACCAATGAACGGGAGCCCACCCCACAAAAATCAATTCATCCTGAGACTAACTGCGTAGAAGTTCATGGCAGAACTATTGCGTTTTACAATCGGCAATGGCTATCTCCCGCTTCAATCCCACTTAGTTCCACTTCGTTTTACGTAGCAATTAAAATTCTTTATTGCATTTTTATAAAGCAGATAACGATTTATTTCATAGTAAACTGTCACACAGTTTGAATCGCACGGGTGCATATGAGTAAGTCGTTACGGCTTTAATGTCTTTCTGCTCTTTGCTTTGGATGGGAAACAGTTTGCTGATTTTAACACGAAGTTTTAGGTGCTAAATTGTTAATCTATTAAAGCAGGCTTTAAAATCTCTTTCAAGAAAATGAAATTCAATGCAGTATCTTCTTCCCTTTTCAGCGGATGTCTGTTTTCTTTGATAAACACATGTGAATACACACACACATTCGGGCGAAAGTTTTTTTAAATAACAAAATTAAGAATTTAAACACAAAACTTGTTGGAAATAGTTAAAGCTGCCTAAAGAGCTCGTTCGAAATATGTTTTTCATTAACATCGCATTTATTCCTTTCATATGCAAATGTATTTCAAACTCGGCTATAAATCCTGTATCATATTTTTATGTCTTGCAAATGCCTCTTATAGCCAAATTTCATTGCACCTGAGATTTTTTATTACCCCATAGATTCCAACTGACAGTAGATAGGAAACGCTTAGATGTAGCAATCGCTTTTTCTCTTGTCGTTTCGCTTGTTAAGTAAGCTACATGAATGCGTAGTTTTGTAATATGTAAGCCCTTTTATTCTGCCCGAAGCTAATAGAAAGCGACATTTTTAAGACCGTACTTTGTACTTTTGTCTGACATTCCTACAAAAGAATCATTAATGGGCAACAATCCACAGTATTGCGAAATAGTAGATTTAACTCGGTAATAACATTCAACTAAGAATTATTCTGTGCGGATTACACGAAAGGTAAGAGAGTTCTTTGCTGAAGGAAAGCTCCTATTTCGTCTTACCTTTATTCTCAATGTCAATAATTCGAAGGTTTTAGAGTACGTTCTATGTTTATATATTTTCAGACGAATCACGGATTCGCACTAACCAATTCTTAGAACAAGAGTTTCATAATTGAAGATCGTAACTCTTGTTTATTTTGTTGATCATACAAATATATTTTTCCTACTTTTACATTTTCTTCTTTTCAATGAGTTGTTTATCCTGCTGTGGTATACTTAACTTTGCATTACTGGATGGGCGCATTTCTTAGATTAAGTGAGGGCCGGAATAAAAAATTAGCATACCATTTGATCACATCAAACCCAGATATTTTGTTGAAGTTGGAAGCTCATCTTCCAACTGCAACAAAAAATCAACACGTGTGGAAAAAGGCCTGACATAGCAGAACACAGATGAATTTTAAGTCACACTATAAGTGCCATGAATTTTAACTCATAGGATATGTACATGGAGCTGATTGATCAATTGCTGTGTGATCCTAATTCTCGATATGAGCGAAACTGATTTCCATTTTCTCTTTATTCTTTTTGCTGTGGAATTCGTGAGGTTTCTGTTCAAAAACGCGATGGTTTCGATAAATTTGCGCCTTTATCTTAAAATACTGACTATGTGGCTTCTGTGCAATGGTGTTAAAATAGCCAAAGTCAAATTCCATTTTGTTATTTATTTTATAAAATTTTGGTTGGTAGTAAAATATCATACAATATACAAATAAAGCATTGGGTTGATGCATAAGTTCATGCCGTTTTATTTCATGAGTGTTTCCCAGGTTAGTAGTGAGAGTGCAGATGGCCAGTTGTATACCAACAGGTAGCCAGTAATATCGTGTATCCAAATCATATTGCGTTGTGTCATTGTGGCTAATGATATTTTTGGTTTCCAGGTTCGGAAATATGGGGTGTCAAGTAGAGAGGAATGAACATTTCCGACATCTGCTCCTCTACGAGTTTAACAAGGGATCTACAGCCGCCGAGGCTACTCGACAGATTTGTGCTGTGCATGGGGAGGATGCTATTGCTCCGAGGACAGCCCGCAGATATGGTTTGAGCGGTTCCGAGGTGGCAATTCTGACCTTAACGACTCTCCACGCTCAGATCGTTCATCTCACTTTGATGAGGATAGTTTGAACCATCTCATCCACTTGAATTGGCTACTGAGATGGGCTGTGATCATGCCACTGTGGTGCGACCCCTAGAACGTATGGGAAAGGTCCAGAAACTGGGGTCTTGCGTGCCTCACACTCTCACCGAGGACAACAAGAATCAGCGTGTTGCCAAATGTGGTTCCTTGGTCGCCCGTTATCGCGAATGTTCTCAGCAACACAAAAGCATTTTGTCACGTATTTTTACTGGAGATGAAAAGTGGTGCCTATACGTGGATTTCAGGCATCAGAGAGAATGGTTAAGGCCAAACAAGACGTCCACACCGCGTCCAAAACATGACCTTTATCCTGCGAAGATCATGTTGTTTGTCTGGTGGGACATGGAAGGCATGATTCACTGGGACATGCTGCCCAGAAATCGGACCATCAACGCTGCACTCTATTGTCAGCAACTCCGCCGTGTTGAGGGAGCAATTCCGCAGAAACGGCCACATCGGCGCCATGGTATCGTTCTCCAACATGATAACGCACGCCCTCACAGTGCAAACATTACCAAAATGGCCATTCAGGACATGAAATGAGAGATCCTTCCATATCCGGTCTATTCCCCAGATGTCGCCCCTTCAGGCTATCACCTGTTCCAATCTCTGTCGAATGCACTCCTTGGCAGAACGTTTAACAATGATGTTGATCTCCAAAATTTCCTTGATGATTTTTTGGCAGCAAAACCTGCACGTTTTTTTTTTCAAGAATGACATTGCAGACCTCTCCAGACGTTCGGACACCATCGTACGCTATGGGGGGGGGTGAATAAATCTTTGATTGATTCCGTTTTCTCTTCTGATGTAATACATTCTTGTAGTGCAGTGAAAAAAAAAACGACATGAACTTATGCATCAACCCAATATATTCTCACATATTGTTCTAAACAACGAGAGCTTGAAGAGAATCCTTTCCATATATTCCATATACAGACACGAGATATTTTTCCCTGAACAAGATGCCGAAGCTTTTAAACTGGATTCTACCTAAATACGCAGTTATAGCATTAGAATGATCAAAATTGTAAATTCAATTAAAAGACAAAATGCGTAAGTATGGATCCATTCCGAGATATTTAAGGCATCTTCAAAACTACTTAAAAATGCTTATACGAAATAAATTTTGGTAAAACGAAAAAAAGTAACTGATGCACCAAACATTGGCTCTAATGATAATGAAAACCTGACTTCTTCTGCAGATCAGGTGCACACAACTATCCCTAGTGAAAGAGAATAAAACAACTTCGTTCTGCATGTACAATACAAAACGCAGTTTCAAGCCCTGATTCTAAGAACATATCGAAAACCTGAATCGAAACTGGTTTCGTCTATTATTTCATCCAAGTTCAAGCCCAGCTACATAGGAACAAATTGCACGTTGCTAAACGTTATGAAATTAAGAGCATTCTTTTTGTAGAGAATATAACCGTAGAGATAGTATTCCGCAAAACTGCAAAGTAAGCGACTAATCTTGATTTCTTAAGCCTCAATACGTTTAGAAGCAATGAATGTGACGTAAATAATCATTCTTAAAAGAGGCCAAACAGAATACGGAGCAACAGGTGTTATAACCTAGCAATCCCTTAAGTCCGAAAACCTTAAGTTGCGCTGCAATATTCCTCGTATGGGGACTTGAGTTACATTAACGCTGCCCCAGGGGTATAAGTGTTGGCTTCTGAATATTCGTCCTAGATGGGTCCGGGTTCCAATCTCGGTGAGACATGGATGTTGTGTTCCTCGTACGGCAGTGGCTCTCTCCCTTTCCAAGAACCACTGGCCCTAAATTAGGGACAGGCGACTACTTATAGCCCATTTAGTTTATCACGGTGCTCATTAAACCCCAAAACAAAAAAGATACATTCACGAATAGGATTTTCTATGCTTGAATTGCTATAATGAAAAAAACAAATAATGTAACCTATGTCCAGTAAACCAATGTCTCAATATGTTAGCCCGTTAAAATATTTACTCGTCTACTACATACACTGATATGCTGAAACGATGTTTCTGCTGCAATATTATAAGAAATGTAGCAACATGTAGGCCATTTTTCTTTGCAAATGTAGTTCCTGTCCACTTACGTACATCCTCAACCCGTTGACTTTTAAATTTCTGGGAGACGAATAAAATGTTTTTTGTTTTTTTAATTTCGTTAATATATCTATTTTGCCACTTACTGACATAATGCGATTTACTACACAACTAAATTTCGTTGTTATCACGACGTTTGGCGAAATTAAATACAAGATAGTTCATTTCAAGATATAAAATTTCAAGATAAGCTTCACGATAGTTGATTTGCCGTTTATTTTCAGTAGTGCCTCTCCTTACTCCCTTACTCCAGTCATAGGGTGTTATTTATATAATAATCAAGAAAAAACAGCAATTACATGACGCGGTCGTGTACTATCGTTGTGTTGAGTCCCTGTCAGAAACAAAACAATTTCACCAATGTTGAAAGCATTTGTTGCTGTCAAGAAGTTTAACGCGAACATAAGTCGAAGCCATAGGTAGATAAGAACTTGGCAATACATACACTATATTGACAAAAGTCACCGGACAGCTACAAGAGAAACACAACATAGCATTTAGGGACATGCATTAGTAAGGTGTCGGTCCACCTTTGGATTAAAAGCATGCACTGACCCTTAGAGACGTGCTTTCGACAAGGTTTTGGAACACAGCGATAGGTATGCGCTTCAATTCAGAGCATAATGCTGCCGCTAACTGTTGTTTAGTAGTAGGCTTTGCTTCCAAATTTCTTATGCGGAGCTCTAATTCATCCCATAGGTGCTCTATGGCACGGGTCACCAAACAACGGCCCGCCAGAAAATTTCTGTTTTTACAATTTTAAAATTCCTTTTACATATTTAATTTTTTCTGACTGAGAAAGAGAGTTGCTATTATGTCACAGCATGGTCGAATATCATAGCAACGTTTGATTGACGCTTCGCTTTTAAAACGTGTTTATTATTACTGCTAAAGTGCATTTCAGAAGAGTGAGAGAGGATGTTTTTTTTTTTTGTTTTTTTTTCGCACGTGAAAAGTTTTGTCAGGAAAATGATTTCAGTGTTTGGCAGTACATATCTTTTTGAACAAGCTTTCTCCAGAATGAAATATGTTAAATCAAAGCTTCGTTCACGATTAACCGACAACCACTTGTCAGACCTTTTAAAAATTGGGTTGTCCGATTTGAAAGCAAATATCGGAAATGTGGCTAAATCATTCTAGAAACAATACCATTCTTCTCATTGATTTTTTCTCTAGTTTAAGATGTCATGAAGTCCTTTAGTAAGTTTAGCTTTGTATTTGTTTTAGATGTATAAATATCTTGAAATATTTATTTGAAAACCTTTATGTTAAATTACAGAACATATAAAAACACTTACACATTGACACATATTGGTAATTAGTTCACTGAAAATTTACAATATCTGCATTAATTGGTCTTTGATTTACCATTTTTTTTAATCCGGCCCGCCGAGCTTTACCCAATTTCCCATTTGGCCCTTCTCTCCAAAGGCTTGGTGACCCCTGCTCTATATGGGATTAAGATCAGGGCTGTGTGCTGGCCAGTCCACACACGATACGGAATTATCGTCAATCAACACCGTAACAGTCCTTGCTTTATGGCTCGGTGCATTATCCTTATAGTACCGACAAGGCTCGGTTCCATAGTATTGCCACACAGTTGGTAGGGCATAATTGTCCAGAATATCGAGGTAGACGTGCTATTTCACAGATTTGGCCACGATAACCAATGCGCCGGGCCATAAAACGAAAGACACCCCCCCCACACACACACACACACACAAGAGTACACTGCCAGCTCCAAACGTGACCGTAGGAACAGTACACTGTGGTAAATAGCGTTACCCCTGCTGCTGCCATACCCACACACGGCCATCAGACTGATGGATCGTGTGTCTGGATTCATCAGCCAGTAGGACCCGTTTCTATTTATCTACGGCCCACGATAAATGTTCATTACACCATGCTAAACGAGGAGTAGCATTCCGAGCGGAGATGAAAATTTTATGAGCAGCCGCACGACCACGGTAACCCATGGAATGAAGTTTTCTGTGCCTGGTGGGTTTACATGCGGAGGTTCCAGCATTTTTACTCCCCTGTACACTGACGTCTTGTACAGTACTCCGCCGATTAGCTGTAGCGACTCTCCTGAGGCTTCGACGTCCTCTATCACTGATTTTCTTTGGTCTGCCGGTACGTTTTGCTGCTTCAGGCACATCATGTGTCTTCCACTTATTCACATCAAAAATAATTGACTTGGGTATGTTTAAACGTCTCTCGGTTTCTCTTATGGACAACCCACTAATATAACACCCAACCATCTTCCCTGTTTCAAAGTCAGTTCTCTCGCTGCTGCGAAATTTTCATTCAGCCTCACAGTGCGATATGATCGCGGTCAGCTGCAGGCTTATTTTTATACCGTTTGCAGCTGTACCGCGAATCTTAAGAACGCAGAGAATCCGTTCATTTGCTTTTGAAGGTGCGTGCGGCGACTTTTGTCATTATAGTGTATACAATTTGCTAATTACAATTGTCAGCCCTTTAGGGAGTTTAATGAAATTTTGTTTAAACAGTCTTTATATATAAAACTAAGATCAAAATGAATAATTTCTAGAGATATTGTATAAACAGGACATACAAGTAAGTATTAAACTGAATTAACAAATTATTGTACACGCCTGCTTAATAACGTTTTGCTCGACATTTTCCCTTAAAATCAGCAGCCAGGCATCTTGGTACGGACAAAATAAGATGTTGACACCAGGGAGGTATTCGGTTTGTACAAGAGTTCTTCCCGTTTGTGTAATAGATGCAAATTGCGATCGGAGTAGTTACGTCACAGATGACGCTGCGGTGCCGAATTTTCTGGCAATAAAGCGTGGATCAGTAGAGCATATAGAGGCAGCAGATTTGTCCGAGTAAGCCATTCGTAACGGAAATCACGGACGGTGTAACATGACATGCGATAAGGAGCACATAAGACATTGTTTACTGTAAGGTTCGATAAAGGCAGTACTGCAGTCGCGGCTTGGCGCAACATCTGTCAAATGTATAAGGAGGATGCAGTTAATGATAGCACATGTCGCCTTTGGTTTCGGAAATTCTAGGAGGGAGACAGAAGCTGTAAAGGTCACCCACGTCCTGCACGTCCATCCGTGGTTTCTGACGAGGATGTGGACCAAGCCATGACAAATGACCCACATCCAATCGTTCAGGAATTAGTGGACATGTTGTCCGTACACAGAACAACAGTCGAAAGATGGATGCATGCGTTTGAGTTCATCACCAAGTTCGATAACTGGGTTCAACACCAGCTCTCTGCAAAGCAACGAGAGGAAAGAATCCGTACCTGTCTTAATTTGCTTTCTTGTCACAGAAATGGACGTTTTCTGGGACGAATTGTAAAGGGTGATAAGAAATGTGCACTGTTCCGATATATAAAGCGTCGACGGACTGCGTGCCAAGGTGCGGATCTTGCTCCATCGACCTCAAAAGGAGGACTGCATTCCAAAAAGGTTATGTTGAGTGTTTGGTGGGATGTCCAAGGAATAATCCACTGGGAGGTATTGGCACCTAACCGAACGATAAATGCTGACCTCTACTGCAAACAGTTAGACAGATTGAGAGAACAGCTGTCATCGTAGCGGCCAGAACTCGTCAATCGCAAAGGCGTGATCTTTCATCGGGTAACGACAGACCTCATGCTGCATTAATCACTCGGCAAAAATTACTGGATTTTGGTTGGGAAGTGTTACCTCACCCGCCGTAACCTCCTGACCTGGCACCTATGGACTACCACTTTTGTCGATCGTTACAGGACGCCTTCGGTCTCCAAAGCTTCGATGATGTGGGGGATGTGAAATCGGCATTACATGACTTTTTTTACTCAAAAACACAGGTGTTCCTCCGGCGTGGAATTCACCTACTCAAAGACAGATGGCGAGAGGTCATACAGAATGATGGAAATTATGTGAAATCTTAGGTATGTTATTTGTTGATTTTTCCTCCTTGCTTTGTAGCCTACAAAAACTGGTAGAACCTACGCACACACCCAATTACTTTGCCGCCCATGAAGCGAAGATCGCGGGCTGTAAAGCATCCACAGTTGTCTGTGGGGTTTAGCATACTCGTACAGATCTTTCAAATTCGTCCCACAAATTTGCATTAGTGTTGAGTACCGGCGATCGAGGTGGCCATTTGAGTGTTGTAAACTCGCTTTAATGATCCTGTAGCCAGTTGGTTACCATACGGGAAATATGCATTATGAACTGATGTAGATGGTTGGCAAGGATGTTCACCTACTTTGTGTCGATTGCAGAGGTTTCGACGGGTACCCAAGGAAGCCAATGTAAACGCACCCCAAACTGTTACACCGCCTTTATCTACCGGTAACCACCCAATTTGGGCTAGGTACTTTGTTTCGTGTTGCTTTTACGCCACACACGTATCCTTCCATCCGAGTAATAGAGCTGAACCCATGATTCGTCAAACCAGAAGACGTGTTTCTAGTCCTCCGCACTCCAGTTGCGATAGCCGTTTGCCAGCTTTTTGAACCTTGGAGTCAACATGGGGAAATGATGTGCACTAGGGTGTGACAAAAAAATACGAAATGCTCTGATCAAAACGCTAGAGTGCAGAAACGGTGTGAGTGAGCACCACAAAGAATTGTGTGAAATATTTTCCGAATCGGTTAATATCTTTGATTCTGACCAGAGGCTCGAAGATTTGAAATTTCACAAAAAACATTAAATTTTCGAGTGTCCGTCGGAACTACCAGAATTACTCGGATCGAAATGTCCTAATGCGGAAAAGGGTTTAATAACCATCAACAACAAATGTGTAAAGTATAATTCCAATCCGTTAATTTATTCAACTCTGACCAAAGGCTCGAAATTTTGAAATTTTACATAAAAAAACGCGAAATGTATTGCAACAATACACTAGCGTTCACGCTCCCTCTCTGTGGCTGGGAAAATTGAAAAATTGTTTTAATGAGCGTCTATTCCGACAGTTTCTCAGCAGCATGTGCGTGCTGTGTTGCTTTTCATATCAAAAGAAGTACGTTAACACGAAGAGTTCTAGTAGACGTGTTACTAAAAGTCAAACAGTGAAAGATGGTTGAAAAGTTTAGGCATGAAGCAATAGCTGCTTGTAAGTGCTCACATACAAATAAATGCACTTGCCCTTCAGTGAATAAAGTCCCAGCAAAAGAACGACTGCTGCTTGCGGATCAGATCAACCAGGCAATATTAATACATAGGTCCCATTGACCTTAGCGAAACACAGAAGCTCCAAAAGCGAATCAAGAGAAAATTACAAGATTCTGCTCTTCCCAGAAAACAAGAGGTTTCGTGAATTTTCAGTGAGACTGACGACGACGATCCAGCTGAAACAGAAACTGAATTAGTTTGTGACGAAGGAACATATGATTTGTATCGCCCCAGCACCAGTAAGCCAACTCAATCCCCTTCTGAAATGCGAGTACCAATTTCTGAAACTGTACTTTGTAGTCAGAGATTTGGTGTGTCTGACAGAACAACTGTTGCAATAGCATCTAGTGTATTCAGGATATGGGCCTCCTATCGAAATCAGACACTCCACTTATAACAGACAAAAGCAAAATTCGAAGGGAAAAGGACAAATGTTGTAAGCATCTTCAAACAAAGAATCGTTTGGTACCGCCTTGAGAGGTTTGTATTTTGATGGCCGTAAGAACCAGATTTTACCCCAAGTAAAAATCGGGGCAAAATGTTTACCGAAGAACCGTCGCAGAGGAACACATCTCGCTAGTGAAGAAGCCGTCGTCACAGTATGCTGGACGTGCATCTCCCAAATCTGGCACAGCACTTGAAATATCCGACAGCATATATGAGTTTGTGACTTCAGTGAACTTTAAGTAATCGGTTATGATGGAACCTCAGTAAATACCGGGTACGAATCGGGTATAATTCGTCGCCTGGAGATAAAAATTGGGAGGCCTTTGCAATAGGTAATTTGCCTCCTCCATTTGAATGAGCTACCTCTCAGACACCTGTTCGAAAATATAAAACTGAATAATTATGAGACTATGATGAGACGTCGGAGACGAGTTTTAATCTATATACAATCATATACATTTCGCGTTTTTTTATGTAAAATTTCGAAACTTCGAGCCTTTGGTCAGAGCCGAATAAATTAACTGATTGGAATTATACTTTATACATTTGTTGTTGATAGTTATTAAAACCTTTTCCGCACTAAGACATTTCGATCCGAGTAATTCTGGTACTTTCGACGGACACCCGAAAATTTCATGTTTATTGTGAAACTTCAAATCTTTGAATCTCTGATCAAAGCCAAAGATATTAACCGATTCGAAACATATTTCACACAATTCTTAGTGGTGCTGATTCACAACTTTTCTGCACTAGAGTGTTTCGATCAGATAATTTCGGGTATTTTCGACCCACTCTAATGTGCACGTCGACTGTCATAACCTGTTTTTCCATAATGCAGCGTATAATATTTGTGCATAATCTTGTTGCCGCTCTTTCATTAAATTCCGGAGTTATCTGCTCCGCGGTTGCGGTACGATTCCTTGTAACGATGCTGGACACTCTGCGCTCACCTCGAGAGTCAATCGCACATTTAAGCTATGTTTTCCCCGTTGGTTGGAAGTTTTGTCCTATTTCACGTAGTCTTACGCGTGACGGTCTGACGTGGAAATCCAAACAGTTTAAGAGTTTGCTGTGATTGAACAACTGGCATCCCTCGCCCGTACTAGCTGGACAAGATCATAGTTGCGTCACTGCCTTTACCCATGATTTGTTTCGTTGCTGATTTCCAATGCTTACAGACCTGATCTATTGATTGTCATTGACAATTTCAGTGTCCCACGTGACTGGACGCGATACTTCTCCTTTCTATATTGATATCAGGGTGTGTACAATAATTTGTCCATTCCGTGTGTCTCTCATCAAACTACATAGTTCAGTTGGTAACCATTTTGACGGATTTTCAAGGAGTTAAACGCTTTGAAATCCTAAAACAATAACTTCTAAAGAAATTGGTTATTTCGCATAATAACAGCGGCAAATCACGTTTTGTGCCTTTAAATATTATACACTGGGCCTGAGAAAATGGAACATCTATAACGACAAAAGAGAATGTCTGTGTGTCTGTGGCAGCCATTACTAATCAGGAAATTGCTGTAGACACTTTATTTCTATGGCAACCAGAAAGTATTGAATGCGTCGATTGAGAATGCATTTGTAACATTTTACATCCATGCGTGAGGGCAGGAACTACAGCTTGAAACCGATCCTGCCACGTGCACACCAACAAAAGAAAAGTAATTTCTCCTTACTTGGGCATTGCTATTCTACCAGTGGTCGCAATAATTGCTGTAGACGAATGTACATTGCTCTACCTATGGATGCAGTGTTTAGCTACCGGTCTTGATTTTAGTAAATTATTTTACCTCGGTTCAAAAAGTGTTATAGAGGATGTGCTCGTGAAACTCCTGTTCATTACATCCATAAATTCGTGGCTGCAGCTAGAGTTATAAAACCGGAAAAGAAAACACGCAGAAAACACTTTGTAATCTAATGGAAACACTACTAACGTAGTTTAGAAAGGGGAAAGGCGGATTGTTAATTTTTAACTGATTTGTGTGGACAATTTACTTACCCGATGAATTATAGCGGTCAGTGATATATTAGCTTTTAATGAACACTATATAATTCATCTGCAGAACTGAGTACGATAAGTAATTTTACCGGAAGTTTACTTATTTGTTTTCTAAGCAGAGGTCATGCAGTTTAGGTACGAGGAAGAACTTAAATGTGAATTAACAATCGCACCAACTGTGCGCAATTCTAAATCTGAAGCCAGTCTCAGTTGCAGTAAGGCATCTAAACCCATTACCAAATACACGGAAACGAGATTCTTTTTTCCCTAAATACATACCGAAGCATAGGGAGACTAACGTTTTTCCCAGATCTGCCTTTGTGCTAGAGTATTCTAATTTTTAAAAGTAACGGAAGCATGATAAATTTCACCAAAGACTGTTGCTTTTTCAATTGTATTCCATATCTTTTTCTTAATCTCCAAGTATTGTTACGATCTTCTTATTTTAGAATAAACTAGAAACGAACACACACACGTAGTCCTCTGAAAGCTGCTGTAGTGTAAATAGAAAATACAGTAATACTTTTCAGCATAAAAATTTCCGGATCGTACAATAATCCTTTATGTGTACAAATGTTTGAGCACAGCATTCTGTTCTTTTTTAGTCTTCCGAAAAAGGCTGATAAGAATTATTTTCAGTTAGCATAGTGTAAGTTAGAGCGTGCCGTTCTGTTTTTGCATATTTCGATACATTTGAATACCTTCCGTCTTCGCGTTTAAATTAAATTTCCTGCCCCTTCTACTAAATTCTTAAGAATCCAAATCTGAATTGGTGACGGAATTTTTCGTTCAAGGCGTCTTTCATGTGGGAAATTCTGTTTATCTTTAGTGACAAGTTCTCCAAACTTCTACAAAAGCGTTAAAATTGCAAAGAAGTTGCTAAAGATCGCAGGCAACCCGATGACATGTAAAAAACGGACTAACTTGGAAAGGCACCGAAAAAAAGGAAAATGCGACGCAAGACGAGCTGAAGACAGTAACCAGACATTTGAATCGCGCAGTCAAAGGCACTTTGCTTCTACCGTCGCCTTCCGCCACAAAAAACCGGGGTAAAACTCCCTTCATATAAAAAAAGAATGCGAATCTCAACGACATCTCGGATGTAAGTCTTGACGGCAAAATGACAAGATGCGAATGGTAAATGGGTAATTTGTTTAAGGTATCGTAAGCAATGTGGTCAAAAGGAGGATCCCAGCACAGCTGGGGAAAGGTTTTCTCTTTTCTGCCACGAAAGAAATAAGATCTCTCACATAACAATCATCCATGGATGACGTAGCCAACAAAGGACTAAACCTTGCATTTTCATCAAGCTTTATTACATTTTATGTTCATAGACTTCGTACGAATCGATTTTATTAGCGTTTTTCTGTCAGGAGTTAGTAACAAACCACAGCTACTAGTTTTTAAAATATATGTTATCAGTGCCAATAGTGCTTACAAGTTCTTGCTAAAGTTAAGATTTGAAAAGTGGCATCTTAATAACGTAAACCTGAACTTCAGAAACAATAGACTAAACCGCATAAATAATAAAATGTTTTCCGAGTGAGCGAAATTAGGGTCGTTAACACTCAGAGGCACAAAATTGCAACAACCATGGAGAATCAACTTTGCGACGTTATATTAGCACAAGAGTCTCTATGTACGTGACACAAACATTTGTCCCGTAACAACTCTGACACAGGAGATATAGGTGCCGCTGTTACCAGTGGCACTACTATTTTGTCTCTAAGAGGTCAGCTTATGCTATTCTGTGTGCTAAGGAAATGCATTATGCTACGACAACTCAAGCGATGTTGATATAAACAATCAGAGCCATTTGAGCGGGGACATAAATTTGTATTTGTACGTTTTTGTATTTTATTGTAATTTTTTGCTACACCACGCTAAAAGCATTAAATACATCAGACATCGTAACAATACGAACTGGAAAGTGTCCGGAACATAATGTGAATAAATGAAAACATCCAGGTCATTTACGACACTTATTAGTGAAGGAAATTACAAAAATAAATGATAATACGATTTAGCTATAGGTAAAATACAACAAATATAGTTGATTCGTTTGTACCACAATCATAATAAAGGGAAAAATCTATTAAGGTCGACAAATACTCACAATAATATAAATAAAGGTACAATCAGACGCACAATTATGTGTAATACAAAAACGTATGATGCAGTATAGCAAGATACCAGGAGAAAAGGCTACATTATTTAGCCTGACGAGCCCCTGAACCCCGACAGATAATATGCCAAGTCAAGACATCCTCCAATTCAGTTAAACTGCCAACTGTGTAAAAATATACATTTCTGTGGTATCAATCCGATGTTTAACCAGACAACAAGAAACCCCTCGACACTCTTTTAAAAGCAGTGTAGTTTTTTATAGATCTAATATGTAACGGCAACCCGTTCTACAAACGAGGGCAGGTTGCGTAAATATTATTGAACAACAAATTTGTGTGTGCTCTAGGGATCACAAACTTAGTGTGTCCTCGAGTATCGTAGAGATGAGAAAAATGATGCAACGTTATTATATAATACTTATTAGCATGAACTCTTGCATGCATAAATAACAAAAGTCTGAAATTATATAATTTATTAATAGACAGTAGATGTTAACTAACAAAAATAATTTCAACATCACTCGACAAATTTATCCAAAGAAGAAATTTTTTGGAAGAGCATAAATTCTGTTAACATTACCCCTCGTTGTCTGACCCCAAGCCAGAATACAATAAGACAATAATGGATAAATAAATGAATTATACAAGGCCAACTTGATCCTAACCGACAAAAAACTCGAGATTCTAGCAATTACACCGATCCTGCCGCTAACTGGTCAACATGCGAATCCCAACGTAAGTTCTTATGTAAATGGACACTCAAGACTTTATCTAATGCATGAAAGTCCAAGGGAACCCCATTCAAGCAACACCAGGAGGAGCAGATAACCGAAATCTGCGATTCGAAAAGAAAACACAATTGTCTTAGTTGCATTTATGGTAAGATAATTACAACAAAACTAGCAAAAATTCTCCTGAAGGTCCAATGGTAAAACTGAATGAGATTAATTGGTCAGCACATGCAATAGCCATCCATATCAGTGGTGTTGTACACACACTAGCGCAGTGTTTACAATGGTGAATTAAAATGGGAACAGACCCGTCGTTACGAATGCGGTTCACATAGACGTACCACAGACCGAGAGGATTGCTTCATCATCAGAGCAGAAACTGAGACCTTTGCCACATCTACTGCCATCTAGTGGACTGTGGGAACTGTTGTGCACGATTCTTTCACTAACGAAGGTCATCTGGTGAAGTTTGGCTGAAGATGGGTGACATGCACCGCGTCCAATGATTTGATTGCCTACTACACCACACCACTGGCCTCTGATCATTCGTCCAGAAGGGGTCCGGGTTCGAATCCCGGTGAGGCATGGATGTTGTGTTTGTCTTACGGCACTGGTTCTCTCCTTCCCTGGAACCAGTGACCCTAAATTAGGGACGGGTGACTGCTTATAGCCCATTGAGTTGCTCACGGTGGTCGTTAAACCTCCAATAAAAAAAGAAAAAAAACACCACACCACCGCCAAAGGTGTCTGTTGCGGTGTCAAGAGCGGAGACCTCGGGTAGTAAAATTTCAACGAATCATCTTCTACGATGAGTCTTGGATGCAGATGACAGCCTTATAAGCGTGTAGCGTTGTCAAGATCACGAGTAGGGTCCAGAATATGTCCAGGTATACCACTCTGCTCTCACCATAGGGATTACGGCACGAGATGCCATAAACTACTACACCCGATCACCTTTGGTTTTAAACAGATTCATCCGCATAGCGTTGTTCAACAGCGCAACAATGGGTGACTGGAACGGAAAAGTGCACTCTTTCTTCACAGCATAGCTATGCAAATAGCTTAAGAAAGATAGTGCATGCATACGAGTGCTTTCCGTCGCCGAGATGTATCTAAGTAAAGTCAACACTGTAACTTGGCCATCCAATTTCTCAGATTTTCCGTTTATCAGCATGGGATCTTCTGGACGTCGTTACCTAGGTCATCTGGACTGAGCACGTACACAAGATACGGGGCCCTTCGGATAAAAGAATAGGGTAGTATAATACAGTGCCCTATTTGGAGACTGTACCTCTATGCCAAGACGCCTTGCTGTGTATATATCTAACATTGGGGAATATACTCCTCAGTAAAGGTGCGGGCTCAAATTGCATCGCAGTATTCAAATCACGGTCTGGATACTCTAATTACTGTCCCTATTTTAAAGTACGCTGTGTTGAAAAACGTATTCGCACACCACCACATGTGCAAATATACGTGCCGGTGCATACGCGCGTTTTGGGTTGATTGATGTAAATGAAGGGGAGCGTTGGCACATCTCTCCAACCGTATTAGGAGCCAGTGTACGACGCGGAGATCAACTGGTGGACTTTAAAAATGCCATGGGAGCTGGATGCCACCTGAGTAAGCAATGAATGTGTAGCATTTCTGCTCTTTTGGGATTCCCAAATTCCCTGTCGCTGATGTACTTCATCGATGGAAAACGTATGCTGCCACTTCAGAAAAACTGCGCTCTCAGATGCCACGTAAACTACACTGGTGTGCACAAATTAAGGACGAAGAGGAGAAATTAGCATAACAGCGAAACGAGCAAGCAGAACGGCCCGAAAGACCACTCAGGAGATGGACTAGGGTCCGGTAAGGTAGGGCATGCGCATATATGCAGCATGACGTAGGGGGGGGAGGGTCGGAAGGGTATAAAGCACACGGGGGTGTACCCTCAGCAATTCGGTGAAAGCTATTGCACGGTGTACATCAGTTTGAACGACGTCGAGTTGCCGCCACCGTGTGATATGGCCAACAGGCAATCCAGTAGACGACATCTGGATGACTTTACCCGATGTCGCGTCTTTGGGAAGCTAAAAGACGGTCTAAGTTTGACTAGTGCGGCCGAGGAGTTCGGGATCGCTCACAGCATCGTTTCACGAGCTTGGAGAGCATTTCAAACGACAGGAACAGCTGTCCGAGAGTTTAGCAGTGGTCGTACACGAGCAACCACGGCCGCGGACGACCAGTATATTGTCCTACAGGCGAAACGAGACAGACGGAAGACAGCGGGAGAAATCTCAGGGCACATGCAACAGACAACTGGACTTCCGTTATCGCGTTTTACCGCAGCCAGGGGGCTGCATAAAGGTGTTCTATTTGCACGACGACCAGCACGGTGTGTGTCATAAACGCCTGCTCATCGGAGACGGCGGTTTCTGTGGTGCCAGGGACACAAGAACTGGACAATCAGCAATGGGGACGAGTTCTCTTTACGGATGAGAGCCGATTCTGGACGTATACACATCTGGAGCAGAGAACACGCAATCACACCTCCAACATCATCGAAAGGGACCGGTTTGGAGGTGGCGGAGTTCTCGTTTGGGGCGGTATCATGCTTGGTAGCCGTACTGACATCCACATCTTCCAAGGAATTTCAGTCACTGGTGTCCGCTATTGTACCGAGGTTCTCCAGCCTCACGTTCAGAGGTGCTGTGGGTCCTGAGTTCCTCTTCATGGACGACAACGCTACACCTTATCGTACAGTGGCTGTCGCAAAGCCGTTGGAGAGTGAAGATATTCAACGCATGGATTGGCCCGCAAGGTCCCCGGACCTAAATCCAATCGAACACGTGTGGGACCTTCTCGGGAGACACTTGGCAGCACCTCACCATCCGCTAGCAACGATTCCGCAGCTGCGGTTGGCGCTACAAGAGGAATGGGCCGCGATGCCTCAACAGCTCCTGGGCAACCTCGTCCTCAGCATGGACAGACGTTGTAAATCCTGCAACGCAGTCAGGGGTGATCATATACCCTACTAAAGACTGGATTTTTCTTGGCAACCGCCTGTCACATGGACGTTTCTGGCTTCTGTCCAGTTGTGCTCGAAGCTACCTTTTCAATAAAGTGCCTTTGTATCCTTTGTTTCCTTGTTTGGACGGGTTTGCTTAATTGTTCCATATTATTACATCTTGGGGATCTTATGGTATGATTTGAGTCGATGTGGAGGACTTCTGCACGACGTTACATTCGAAAAACCGTCTCGTCCTTAATTTTTGCACGCCAGTGTAATTGATCGTGCAAAAGGAGCTTCTTGTGAAATGCGAAGGATGCATGCACCTCCTTCCAGTGGCTTGCGGGACGTAGGCGTCCTGGCTGTATACATCGCGCAAGCCACTAGAACAGCTATTTCAACCAGAACAGACCATTGGGAATTGCATGCCTACTGTTACCATACTAGGTAAGCTGCGCACAAGCCCTACAACACTCAGGCAATACAATACGAAGAATGCTATTGTGCCTCACTCGGCTTTCGTGGACAATAAAAGGTAGGAAGAGGATCGTGTATAGGGACGAATCACGCTATTCACCCTTTCGGTCATATGGGAGTATTTGGGTGAGGGGTTTTCCCGAAACACGGTGTCAGGCGGGCATCATTTTCTCTATACTCAACTTTGAAGGGAGATCTGTGATGGTGTGGAGCTATTTCTGCTGGGAAGGGCTCCGTCCATAATTCTGCTGCTCCATGGCCTGAAGGCCTCCAGGTACGAAAATGTTTTGAACAATTATGAAAAATCTACGCTGTGGCTGTACTTTGTCACAGATTCATTCATGTTTCAGTAAGATCGACCGCCTCACCACACTGCAAGGCCATTCCAGACCTGGTTTAAGGGATAGATCGTCCACGGTTTGGACTGGCCGGCCCAAAGTCCCGAATGAAATCCAATAGAACATCTGTGTGACTAGTTGAAACGCTTAATTTCATCTCGGCCGGTAAGACCATCCTAGTACGGCAGCTCTTGCTGAAGCTTTGAAGGAGGATTGGAGGTACATTCCGGCATCTAGTGGGGAAGCGTGCTTAGAAGGGTCTCTGCAGTCATAACTGCCGAAGGTGGGCCGACTAAGTACTGATTTCGGCTAATAAATGCTCTTGCTTCTGTTCGACATAGCTGCTCAAATACTTTTGCCTACATGGAGTTCATCACATGAATTCATCATTGTGTTTAAAATTTTGTTTCTGTAAGTGTGTATTGTATATGAGCTTTACGTGTCTTGAAAAATAGGTGTTTGTAAATTAATACCGCAGTTGTTGTTTTTTTCTTGGGGGGGGGGGGGTTGATGTTTTAACTTTTCCTTGAGCAACTCTTAAGGCTGTAAGCTGTTGCTCGTCCCAAATTTAGTGCCACTGGTTCCAGGAAACACAAGAGTCAACGTTGTGAGACAAAGTGTAGGAATTTTTGTGTTAGTTACTGGATTATTTTAGGACCATTCTCCTGTTTCATCAATGGAATAATATTAGTAATACACTATCTACCAACAAGTAATTGGACACTTGTGATAGCAAAGGAAAACGAAGTTTATGCACCTTCAATAGTTGGTGGAGCCTCCACGAGCGGTGATTACAGCTGCGACCCTCCGGGGCATACTCTCAACCAGGCGTTGTACGACGGCTAGCGGTATTTTTTTCCACTCGGCTTGGAGAAGACAGGTCAGTTCCTTCACCATTGGATTAACCCCATTGTCACCATACCAAACCATGGTGGACCTCGCAACATGACAGGTGGCATTGTCATCCTGAAAGTAACATGGGTCCACCCCGTAAACCTGCCACAACGTAGGAAGCGCCTTGTCATCCAAAATGGTGCAGTAGGTCTCGGCGCTGAGTCTACCAGAAATTGCGACCAAGGGTCCACCCCTATAGCATAATTCCACCAGAGCATAATTCCACCGCCACCGAACTTCACAGTTGGCACAATACATTTCGGCAGGAAGCGTTCTCCAGGCAGACGCCAAACCCAGACCCTGCCATCCGAACGGTAGAGGGTGAACCTTGATTCGTCGCTCCAGAGAACCTGTTTCCATTGTTCAACGGTCCACTGTCGACGTTATTTGCACCACGTTACCCGTGCAGCGCTATTAGACTTGGGGATCAAAAAGCTTGTGGGCGGCAGCACGTCCATGATAACCGAGCAGATAAGCTTCCTTACGGATGGTATTCATCGAAAGAACACTCCCGGATGCCTGTTGAAACTCCTCGCGGATGTGGCCCATCGATTTTGTGTGGTTCTTCCGAATTTCTCTGGCCAGCACCCGTCGGTTTGTAACTCCCAGTTTTGTGGGTCTGTCGGGTAGGGGCACATTCCGACAGTCACCTCTCATCTTCCACTTGCCAATCACGTAGGCCACTGTCGATTTTGGGTACTTCAACTCGCTGGATATGTCACGTATGGATCGGCCATTTCTGTGATACCCGACGATTACACCTTTCTCGAAATCAGAGAGCTCCGAACTGCGTGGCATCTTGCATGCGACTGGCTGCGTTGTTGTTTCCCACACGATATTTAACGGCGGCGGCAGTGACGTGTATCAGGACCGCAGATATCGTAGATTGCAGGGGTGTCTAATTACTTGTTGACAGATAGTGTAGCTTAAACCCGTTATATATATATAATGAAAGGTGAGAAGGTAAATGTTTGTCTTTTTAGTCATGAATACTGCTGATTATTTGCTGAAACATCAGTTCTTCTCACATTCGTTGGAACAGAAATTGGAAATTAAAAGAATGGGTAGACCTTCGCCAGGTCTTAAATTGCAGCAAACGTTTAAAGATAAAAGTACTTAGCGAATCAGGAAGTTCAGTTCCAAAACATATAATAAGAATAAATGAATATGAGGCTGTGACATAAAAATTCTGTACTTTCCTTCCAATATTTATGACATTTTGCCAACAAAATTCAGAGGCCTGACGTGTTCTCTACGCGCAAAGAGTATTGTACTGATTTTTGCTGTACCTCGTAGGTAAAACGTAATATCGCAACTAGATTCTAGTTAAAGGTGGAAAATTCATCAGCCAAACGAAAAGGTTAATAACAATCGACTTATATTGTCACATTTTTAGCACGTCTTTTGTAAAAAAATATCGTGCTTCTGTTATCGGTTTGTCCGTCCGTCCGTCCGTCCGTCTGTACCCACGGTATCTCTGCAACTATTAGTCCGATTTGAAAAATTCTTTTGCATTCAGAAACTTGAAATATGCGAATGATGATCCTTTATTTCGGGGTTATTTTACGATGTACAATTTCGCCGCTAGAGGGCATAAATGCAGATGATGTCGAATTCAAAATTACGTTTTAATCCACATATTTGCTTCTAAGCATCCGATTGAAAAAATTATTTTATCTTTCGATTCCATTTATTTCGAAGTGTGTTTTAGATATAGTTTCCTTTTCAAATTACGCATAGATTTTCCGCTAGGGGGCGTAAAAGTAAATTTCATTTTTCCCGACAACTCTTCTCCTAAAACTCCGATTTGAGAAAAAAAAAATTTCAGAGGATACATCTCCTGATGGAAAATCTTTTCCATCTTTTCCATCATATAATTTCGCATTTTTGGTATAGGATATTTTGGCCACCAGGGGCGTAAGTGTTAGTTTTTGCTTCTGATGTATTTGCCATAAAATCGGAGCTTCTAAAATATCGATTGAAAAATTCTTTCGTCGACTGATGCCACTCACATCGATAAACATTTTCGAAATATTTTCTTCCTAAAATATCCTACAGTTTCTCCGCCAGGGGTCGTAGATGTATATCTTATTTTTGTCAATAGCTCTACTTCTAAAAGTCCGCTTTGAAAAATTCCTTCTTTGTTGGATAGGGTTTTCCGTTTGACATGTTTTTCATATAATTTCAAAATTTTCAAGTTATTCATAGACTTTCCGCTAGGGGGCGTAAAGCTAAATTGCGTTTCTCCCTATATCTCTGCTTCGAAATATCCGATTCGAAAAATACTTTCTGCGCCGGATACAGCTCCTGGTGGGAAATCGTTTGCACATAATTTCGAATTTTTGTAATAAAAAAAAAATAGTTTGGCCACCAGGGGGCGTAAATCTTAATTTCCGCTTCTGATGTATTTGCAGCAAATTATGAGCTTCTAAAATCTCGATTGAAAAAATTCTTTCGTGGACCGATGCCACTTACGTTGCTAAACCTTTTCGGAATATTTTCTTCTTTAAATATTCCATGGTTTCTCCGCCAGGGGGCATAGACGTATATCTTATTTTTGTCAATATCTCAGCTTCTAATGGTCCGATTTGAAAAATTCTTTCTTTATTAGATAGTTTCCGATGTGATATGCTTTTCATATAATTTCAAAATTTTCAAGTAATTCATAGACTTCTTCCCTAGGGGGCGTAAAGGTAAATTGCGTTTCCCCTATATCTCTGCTTCTAAACCTCCGATTTGAAAAATTCTTTCTGCACCGGATACAGCTCCTGATGGGAAATCGTTTGCCCATAATTTCTAATTTTTGTAAAACAATGGTTCGGCTACCAGGTGGCGTAAGTCTTAATTTCCGCTTCTGATGTATTTGCAGCAAAATATGAGCTTCTAAAATCTCGATTGAAAAAAAAGTCTTTTAGGAACTACGCCAGGGGCGTAGATGCATATCTTATTTTTGTCAATATATCTACTTCTAAATGTCCAATTTGAAAAATTCCTTCGTTGTTGGATAGCGTTTCCGATGCGAAATGATTTTCCTATAAATGATTTACATGAAAATTCAAAATTTTCATGTAAATCATTTAAAACTTTTCGCTCGGGCGCATAAAGGTAAATTGCGTTTTCTGCTCCTAAAACTCCGATTGGAAAAATTATTCCTGTATCGTATACAAGACCTGATGGAAAATGTTTTTCACATAATTTCTAATGTTTGGTAAAGAATGGTTTGGCCACCAGGGGGCATAAGTGTTAATTTCTGCTTCTGATGTATTTGTAGCAAAATCTGGGCTCCTGAAAACTCGACTAAATTTTTTTTTTCTTGGACCGATACCGCTTATATGGATAAACCTTTTGCGATACTTTCTTCCTAAAATAATGAATGGTTTTCCCACCAGGGGACGTAAAGTCACATCTTATTTTTGTCGATAACTCGGTTTCTAAGAGTTCGTAAGCTCAAGATTCCGTTTACACCAATATCTGAGGGATTAAAGACCCAACTGAAAAAACTTCATTCTTCCGTCAGATACTATTGTTTTCGATACCGGTTCCATTGCCTTCGAATAGCTTTGATAAATTTAATTTCCGTCAGAACGGATTCAAAAGACGATGCTTATTACACCCGAAAATTCGGTGTCATCTTTCTTATATAAACTGTATTCGTTTTTGTGGCGCATTTGAAGCTGCTCTGCGAGAACGTGATGAATCGGACTCGGCTTCCAATAATGGATTTTGTTTTCTTTTGGTATCGTGTTTCTTGAGGTACTTTTCATATCGTTTGGGAATAATGTAAAAATATTAATATATTAGTTCTTGTAAAAGTGCTCTAACTGCTTACAGAGTCGGCATTGGTATGCATGCGTGCGCAACCGATTTTCCTGTATGCAGATACGTTTCGATTTGATTTTATGTACATGCCCTGAACAAGCAGTCCATGGAAGCAAATCTTTCTATAGATACTACCTTAGAGTTGGAATTTATCTAGGTTTTACAGTAACTTTCGTTGCCTCGGTATCTCAACAACTTACTGAATAAATGAATATTTGCCCGAGGGTTTTTGCGTCAATTTGCTTTTTCAAAAGCAAATCTTATCAGAAACTTCCTGAACACTACAAAGAATGTTACTTGACATCCTACATAGAAATACAGAATGACCCGTAACATAACTTATGATGTATAAAACTATCATTCACATCAAAGTAAATTCTGTATCTTTGATGCAAGCAAGGTGTAGTATTTTACCTCTTTACGGGTTAAAAGTTTAGTTCACCAAGTGAACGATTTTCTATGAATGACATTTATACATCCAAAATATAAGCTGAAATAATCAAAATATTTGCTTATATAAAAGAAATAAAATAACAAAATACAGTTAAGTAAGTTTCGGTTAATCTTTTATTTTCATGTAGGTATTCTTTAGAATATGTTGCTTCTAGATATTTTTTGAAAGTATGTATTCAGGCTAGGAACCCTGAAAGCAAATGTACCTAAGACAATCAAACTAAAACCTTTTGTAGTCATGTCTTTAAGGTTTGAAAGTATTTTAATCTCAACCAGGGATTATACCTTTCTGGATATCCACATTTTATCGAAAGGAATAGGCTTTGAAAATTCAAAAACTTATGTTTTACGTCCTCCTCCCTTCCATTCAGAAAATGAACAAAATCTTCTAACATGTTTTCACTAAATTAAAAAGTACCGTGATTTTCCTAAACCAAAAATTCTGTAGAAGTGTTCAGACAATAAATTTCGTTAAAATGATTTGGACTTAGGCCAAATCTATATAGGTTCTACATTTAGGTCTTTACGAATTCGATTGAAGGAACATAAATGTAGCACAAGAACTTTCTCAAATTCAACTGCCGTTTCACGTTTCTTGAAACGAGGAACACACAACCTCTATGGGATGCATTCTGTGTTACATCCAGTCATAATACTAAAAACGCAAATTTATTTGCAGATAGTTTGTACATCTTTGACAATTCTTCAGTGTGCTGAAATGAAGACTTACCAAAACTTATTCCCTTAGTTTGGAAATGAATTTTTTAAAGAAAATACAACCACAAAAGACATTTCATTCCATTAAATACATAACTGTCTCGATCCTCCTCCACCACCTCCCATTGGTATCATTCTTTAAAAGACCTAGTGATTTGCATCAGTATCAAGCCGCATGTCCACTACGTTTAAGAATCATTGGTGTTGTATATATGTATAAAGAGCAGCAGCAGCAGCAGCAGATTACGAAAACGTTTTAGACGTTTTTCACACTATCATAGGATTTTAACTTTAACCTGATGATGTGCCAGGCGCTGGCACGAAACATCTCGTGTGATGTTTTAACCGATATTCATACTTTTATTATTTTTTCATTGTATAATTAAAGTGATTCTCATCATTCACTTTTACTCAAGCCTATGTTCAATATCGTGCGGAGACGGCGTTATCAGCACATTCATATGTTAAGTTGTTTTTCATTCGGAAAACGTAATTTTTCCATTCGTTATAATCACATAATAATTGGATACTTTTCTGGCTGCAATAAGAATAATTTACATGTATTATAACTTCATATTTAAGTTGTCCTTTCTTTTCTACTGTAGTTTTACATTATTGAGGATTTTTTAAACCCTTGGATAATAATATCAGGTTCTTACCTTTCACGCATTTTATGTATAATGCAGATAAATAATAATTAAATCCTGTAGCATGATACCCATTCCTCCTTCTGTTTCTAAATTGTACATCTTAAATTATTTGCATACCGCCAACACACCGTTTTGCTTCATCAACACATTAAATATTAACATATTTATTCCAGATCTCTGGAGAACACATTAAGACAGATGACTCTAAAGGTCAATTTTTTCTTAAATGAGTACCAGAATGGCTCTACATATTTGTAAAAAAAGTTGATGTTTTTGGCATTTATGGATTCAAAAGAGAGAGCACTTTCCTGGAAAGGAGCCGTACATGGACATTCATTTCGTCTTCCGGCTATGTTTTTTTTATCGATTTGGTACATAACCGCAGCTTTTACGAGGACGTCCTAGACTTATGGAGCTCCATTAAGGTCTTGTGAAAAAGACAAACGCTTTAAAATATCGTAGTACTAAAACACCCTGGAAATGTCTTATTACGTTTAAGAACCTGCGATGATTTAGAATAACAGCGCTTCGTCACGAAGATAATTTAAACACCCCGTCTTCCCTTTCAGCAAAACTACGAACACCAAATGCATTAAGTTGCTTTCACTGGTTAAGTTCTTTTCGTGTTACACAAAACTTTTTATTTCCGGAAGATTGCTGAATCTTCCATTCATTTTAATCCATCGATCTGTTTACTGCAAGCCAACACACCTTTCGAGACAGTAGTTTTCCCCCACTGAAAGTATGTGCGGTCTTCGCAGTTGGCGTGTTTTTGCGTTGTTGTTTTTTTCTTCTATTTCTGAGTCCATTTATTCTTGATGTCAGTGTGGACAAATTTAGCTTTGTTTTGAACAACTTCTTCATCACTAGTTAAAACAAATTGGCATCTGCGTGCATCATCAAATCATATGGTTTGTTTTAAGTATTGTACTGAATCCCTTCAGGTATTAAAGTACACTGTGTGATCTAAAGTATCCAGACGATTGCCTGTCTACAAACTCTTTTTAATAGGAAAGGAATTAATATCGAGTTGGTTCACCCTTTACTGCTATCACAGCCTCCAATCTAATGGGAAAGCCTTCCACTAAATTTGGTACGTTGCTCCGGTAAGTGCCTTCAATTCTGCCACAAGAGCATTAGTCAGGTTAGTCACTGCTAGTCGACATCTGTCACCGATGTCGGCCTGGCTCACAGTCTTAGCTCCAATTCGTCCCAAAGGTGTTCCATGGGAATGAAATTGGACTCTGTGTATGCCAGTCAAGTACTCCCACGCCCATCTCACCAAACCGTTCATTTATTGACCTCGCTTTATAGACGGGGCATTGTGCTGTTGGTTAAGGAAACCAGTTTCGCACTTCTATATTGGGAGCATAGAATTTCGAAACTGGTCATTATAAGCCGTGCTGTTAAGATTCCCGGACACTGGACCTAGGGATGCAGCCAAAACCATGAACATCAGCCTTATGGCACGATGTCTCTTCCACCAAGCTTTGCAGTTGGCACAACACAAACGCGTTCACTTGACATCCTCCACGCCCAGACTCGACCGTCAGACTTCCAGATGGTGAAGCGTGATTCATAACTCCAGAGAACGCGTTTCCACTGGTCCCGAGTTCAATGGCGCCAAGTTTTACACCACTCCAACCAACTGTCGCTTGGTGTTGCCAAGCTTGTGTGCTGCTGCTCGACATCAAACCCATTTTCTTCAGCTGTCGACGAACCGTTATGGTGCCGCCGTTGCTTCTAGAGACATTTCTGAACTCAACGGTGAGTGCTGCAACGGAGGACAGGCTAGTTTTTTCGCATCACCACTTTCAGGACTCGGAGGTCCCGCTGTGTTATTTTACATGACCTACCAGGTCGCGATTACGTTGTTGTTGGGCTTAAGTGTTTCCACTCTACAACAACAACAATTATAGTTGATTGGGGCAGCTGCAGTAGGGCAGAAATTTCTCTGATTTGGTGCTAAGATGGCATTCTATGACCGGGCCACGTTGAAAGTCACTGAACTTTACGGTACCTCACATTATACTGTTCATGCTTGTCTACGATGTTTTCCAAACCACGTGCATCTTTTTATACCTGTACGGGCCATGACTGTGACGTAAATGGGCACATCCACTACTCAAAAGATCTGATACTTTTATCATATAGACCTGATGCGTTTTAACATACATGGTAGTGTGTGTTAAAATACATGGTACCCTTTACATGGTAGTGTGTGTTAACATACATGGTACCCTTTGGCATAAAGACATTAACATTCATCGTGGCAGTGAATGAGAAAGTAAAACAAAAACACCAAACGGCAATATTTCTGCAGTTATATAAGGACAGGATAACAGGTATTATTGTTCAATATGAATTGAATCTAATAATTTAAAAATTTGGCAAAGTGATTCAAGTATCCAAAAGTCACTAAATGAATGTCGTTTTCTCGCTTTCTGCTACCATCTGAACCTGCAAAACAAAAATTCGTAGTGTAAATTATTAAATGTGATAAACAGAAAAATGCTACATGACTCCTGATTTTCGATGTTGATCTGTTTTTTAGATCACTGTGTATTGAATTAGTCGATGTGTTAAAGCAAAGATTCCGCTATTCTTCGCTTAACACATCGACTAAAATTAACAGAAATTTAGCCAAAATGGTGCACCCTGCAATGTAATCGTCGTATTTGCATTGTTTCACACATGTTGAAATTAATATCAGGAGTGTTTTCTTAATCCAACTAGGAATCAAACTTCATTACCTCAGTTATTCCATCAGCCATTCACAGTAGGTGTCCACCAGTAGAAGAAAATGAACCAGAAGAAACTGACCTTCTGGTAAATAGAAGAACCTAGAACTTAACTCTGGTTAAAAGCTACGAGGGGATCATAACTTAGCACCCTAGAATGCAATACAAAAAAAATATAATGTTAAAATCCCTGTTACATAATTTGCTGGGATCCCAGTTGTCACACCAACATTAGATCAATACTGGTCCACTGCAGTACGAGCAGCTTTTTATTTGTTGAATGATGGCTTAGTTCACACTTTTACCTAGCCTCTGGCAAACGATTTACCAATGGCGATTTAAATTATCTGCTATTTATTATTGTGTTCAAGTATCTGGTAAGTGAAAGTGGTCCAAGGTACACAAAAGTGTTGCGGAACAAATATGTTCAAGACGCCAACTCCAAAGCATTTTAAATCGTCAAACTAAGGTGGCAATTAAATTCCCCACTTCGTTAATAATACGGTTTTACCATCCGATGGCAATACGTTGTGCAGGGCGACATCTTGTCGTTGGGCCAAAGGTACTGTAATTTACGATGAACTTAATACGTTACTAGGTATTAGGAAGTATTTCATGCATCACCTTCGATTTTCATATCGGTGGGACACAAATGCATACTTGAGCACATTCGTGATGCTCTAAAAGTAGTTTACATTGGAACTAATAAATTTTGAATTTCACAAAGGTACTCGCAAAAGCAATGGAATAGAAGGATTTTTTTTTAAATTTCAGTTATATATTTGACGAATTAAGTGCTCATAAAATTCCAAGTGTATGAAGTTTTAAAGAAGCAACAATATTTTTCTCATTTCGCAGATACTCTTTCAATTTAGGAGCTTTTTGTGTTTGCCTTAGTCGGGGTTAGTGTCTAGGGATCTAGGGGTTAAAGATTCGGCGGTCCATAATTTTGGGCAGTTGGATCCAGGAAGGAACTGAATCAGCGCAGTCGGACCAGTATCCCGCTTATGTCTTATTTTAATTCAAGCCTGGGGCCATCTACGGGAAGTAAGCCATAGACTCGAGTCTATTCAGACCCAGGCAACGGGGTAGTTCAGACAATTTTTGCAGATTTTCTGTACGCTATGTATTCAGCATATGAGCGGTTCTTATGTGATAAAAATACGCATAAGATTTATAATATATAACCTTCTGCCAGTGTGCTTTGGATCCATGTCTTCCTACTCTGGAGTGGCTGTGCTCCCGGTTGAATAACGCCGGCAGGCTTATCGGTGCTTCACTGTCCATTTGACTCATGAGTCACCTCAGTAGTACGCCATGTCACGCGGTACGTTACATCATTTGCCTTGAGAAAGGCGAGGGCACGAAATCACAGGTTTATGGTTAGCAGATAATATTTCTCGAAGTTCCATCTCATTATTAATTATGTGCATTCTGTGGGAGGCTCATTACACAAAATATTTCAAACCCAACAGCCAGAAAATACACTTTCATTCGGTCGTCAATATTACATATAGCCTTAAATAAAGCTGTCTCTTGCGTGTATTAGATGGAAGTGTTCTACATCGTGCCGAGACAGCTTTATTTAAGATTAATTCCATGGTTGCACGATATATATTGTCTCTTCATTACATATAACCCTTTTTTTACCGTTGGTGAAATTCGAGACCACATCATCCATCTTACTCCGGAGCGACTGTTCTCCCAACTGAACTACGCCGGTAAGCTTGTCGCTGCTTCATTGTCTATTTGACGCATGCGTCGCCTCAGTAGGATGTCATCTACGTAATGTCACGTACTGTGTTACAGAATTCACTATGTAGGCGAGTATGTGTGACACATATGATTATTTCAAACAGTGGTTGGGGGCAATCTTAATTTCTTTCTTCTGCTGCCTTTTCATCTCCTTACGTCCTATGCGTTCGTGGCCTGTGTAACCTTATCTTCCTTTTATCTGTCGATCTCAGAATAATTACCACAACCATAGCATGAGCTCCCTTTTTTGGCAGTTGTATTAAAATGTTAATTAGAGAGACAGATGTTTCCTCTAAAAATTCTCACTGTCTTGTTCTATATCTTCGATCTTTCAGATTTACAAAGACTATGACCTCGCGATTCGATTTATTGGTGAAAATGATAAAATTTCTCCTGCTGAATTCTGCTGAAACTAAATGTAAGTGGATTCGCGTCATAACTAATTCCGAAGTTACCAAATTTTTGGGGCATTGGTTCTTTTTTCTTGTTGGAAAAGTATGTCTGTTGCCCAAATCAATAAAAATATATTCATTCTAACGAAAGTTCAAAGTATTGTGATCTAACTTTTTTTTTTTTTTTTTGTAAGGTGTAACAGTGAAATTAGTCTTACAAGAGAGATAATATCAAGTTTTCCGCTGTAATAGGCATGGCTTTTAAATCTTTTCCGGCGAGCAAAAATTTTCTTTTCTTTCCTTTATTGGAGATTTAACAACCACCGTAAGCAACTCAATGGGCTATAAGCAGTCGCCCAACCCTAATTTAAGGTCACTGGTTCTAGGGAAAGGAGAGAGCCAGTGCCGTAAGATAAACACAACATTCAATCCTCACCGGGATTCGAACCCGGGCTCCTTCCGGACGAATGGTCATAAGCCATCGCTTAGAACACTGCGCCACCGGGGCGGCATTTTGTTCTTCAAAGCGTATTTTCAGAATCGGAGAAAGTCTTTCAAATAGAAATATGCATTGCCGTCACTTAATGACGGAACTAGTCATTATTAAAAATTAGAAAATGCATGCTAAATGTAATTCATAGATAGAGCTATTTGATTGCAAAATATTTTTTTTTAAATATGGCTTTTAGAAGCAGTAACAGAAAGGAAACAGTTTATACATATGTCGCACAGAAGAAAAACTGCGTATTATTTGAAGAAGAGGACGTTCCCAGTCTTTACCATAACGAATAGCATAAAATATACAAAGGTCTTATACAGACGGATTTTTAGATGTGTAGATACGGTGCAAAAAGTAATACACCCTTTAGCCACTTAGTGTCAGAACTGAAAAATTCAAAAATAAATGCAAAATATGCCGTATAATATAGGGTTCCCGATTTAGAAAAAAAATCAAATCTGCATTTTAAGTCGAAAATTTATGGAGGAAAATAGAACAAAATATGCTTACTCCGGAAAAAATATATAATCGCTAGCAGAGAAACTGCTTTGTGTGCGCGTGTGCTCTTAAAAGGAAACATGCATTAAATGTTTTGTGTAGCGGGCGTTGCCTTAGAAAAAATTGTTTTTAGAGGCGACATACGGCTCAAAATATAATACAAAGGGAAAGTTGTATGTAGCAGAAATATTGTGCATCATATAGAGTAACAAGAATATACAAAGAGCTTTTCAGATTGAAAACATTCGTTTTCGGTCATATCTGAGCAAAAACGAAAGTCTTCAATCTGGTATTTAAAAGTTTCGCTACGGAGGCAAATATATTGCAAGCCAATATATGTCCTTACTCTCCGTAATGGCAAAAATGCGCGACGCGCCAAATTAGAAATTACCAGAGACATATTGTTTATCACGAACGCAATCCAAAGCAAAACCAGTTTTTCAAACCAAACTTGTAGAGGCAGAGATATGAAAAAAAAATCAATTTTCGTTTGCGCCCTCCAGGAGAAAAATTGTCCAACATTTGAAGAAGCTTTATGTAAAATTGTCTCGTGAGAAACATCTTGAAGGAAAAAAATAATTTTTAATACAATTTTTCGAAGCAATAAGGTAGAATATATTTGATATTTTGAGTTCAATAGCTTCGGCCTTTACGACCTTTAGAAGCAAGGCTTCGGGAAAAGAACTGTATGGAAGGATAATCATTTATGGAATTCACTCTTTCCAATACAAAAAGAATAATTCAAATAGGACTTATATGTTTCGAAATATTTGTTCACAGACAGGCGGGCAGTCCATATAACATAAGAACTTGCTTTAAAACATAAGAACTTGCTTTTTTAAAAAAGGCGCTGCAATCAGAAAGATGACACCCAATTCTTGGGTGATCATTTGAATTCTTCCTGACACGCAAGGAATTTTTATAGCAGATTTACAGCAAAACAAAGCAAAAAATTGGGAAAAAAGAGTTTGAATTCAAGCGCAACACTAGAAAAGTTGTGAATTATTTAAAACGCACTACGTCCGCTGTGTTATTCATAATGAGTATCACAGCTGTAGCTGGGATATGGGCCAGTTATTAAGAACGCGTCTGAATGAAAAAAACTATGAATTTAGAAGTTATCGTAAAATAATAACAAAAATTTAACTATAAAAATTAACTTAACCAAAACATTATGATAGCAGATTTATTATAAGAAATATAGTCTTTAAAAATAAAAATGCTTCATTCTTATTTCCAGGGTGCATTACGAAAAAAATAACTATCCGACATATCTAAAAAATCACCTAATTTCCCGTGTTGTCAGTTTTACAGATTGATCAATAACATTATCAAAATATGTTTCTATACATAGATCATATTGCAGACAATTCACAAATCCTGCTTCTATCTGTATCACGCATATACTTCATCCCCTGACCGTCACCAATCGTTTAGGTTGACCTGCTGCTCAGATCTTGACCTCCCACCAGACAAGCTCTATTCTGGAATACAAAATACATGCTCGCTCCAGGGTATATAACTCGGGGTTAAAGCTTGGTTCCACAGTAAAGAAACAGATTGACTTTTCTTTATTCCGTAGCCTTATGACCGAAAGGCTTGCGGTCAACTTCTGGAGAAATAGAATCAGTCCATGTCACCACTAGAATGCAAAATTCAAACATATATAAGAATAACATATTTTATGAATACAATACTTCTGATGTTGAGGTGGAATAAATCAGCAATGTTTATTCCCAACTAAATGTTTTATTTAAAGATTTACTATAGTTTCGACGTTTGGCTCCGCGAAACTACACTGTAAAACATTTTCTGAAATTCACGAGCCACTTTCCGTCATTGTTTTTCGTGAATTAACAAAGCATAGATCTAAATACAACTTTTCCGTGAAATGACGGAAAGAAACCTGAATTTCACGAATTTTTCGTACCACGAAAAAATTCTGAATTTTCAGAAATCTTTCCTCCGTTTCTTTCTTATATTGACGGTAAATTGTTTTAGAGATGAGTTAACGCAAAATTCTGAATTTTCAGTCATCTTTCCTCAGTTTCTTTCTTATATTGACGGTAAATTATTGTTTTAGAGATGAGTTAACGCAAAATTCTGAATTTTCAGAAACCTTTCCGCAATTCTTTTCGAATATTAACGGAAAAACTCCGTTTTCATTTTTTCCCTTATCCGTATGACGATAAATTACCGGTACTAGGAGCGATTGGTGAGAATACTTGAGGTTTGATTAACTTTTAAATTTCAATCGTCTGTCGAATTTTGAAGTTCCGTAGTGAGATCAGATATTGTGGATAGCACCTCGCATGAATTTTGTTTATTGTGGCACACGATATTTGTACTCCTCTCCCCTATTTTGTGCATTACCTATTTTTTATTCATTTTGTGTTACTGTAAGAAACCGGGTACTTAACTTATTGTACAGATGGTTATACGATGTCTATGTATCAGTCTTAGGACAACTTAAGACAAAGCTGTTATAGCTATCTAGAGTAAATTTTATATTTAGGAGGTTTTTTTGTTAAATAATACTATAAAAAAGAACATTTCCCCTTTTTTAAAGATAACAGAAAGCTATTGCAAGTTTAAAAATATAAATTTGCTCCGAAAAATCAGGATGAAAAATGCTTAATTTGTGAAAAGTCCTCCTACAGAAAATAAAATCAGTAAATCACTCGTATTAATAACAAAAAAATTCATTGTTGCACAATTCGTTTTACAATGTACGTGATTCGATTTCCTGAGTGTCTGTGGCTCAGTGGTTAAAGGCGTGCGTTACGTGTTCAAGCGACCTGGGTTCAATTCTGATTGAAGCGGGAGGGTGATCTGTGGAAAGGACTAAAACATGCAGGGTCGTCGGATTTGCGGATTTTAGTTTAAATACGGAAAACCCTGAAATAGATTTTTCTTAAATAAACGGAATTTCTGACTACGGAAAATCTGTGAAAACACGGAAGTTAAAATAAACGGGCACTTCTAAAACCGGAATTTTCTGAAAAACAAAGATACCTACCGGAAACTTTGCTGCACGTTATTTTCAGAAATTTTCCGTGAATTCACACCACTTATTTTTTACAGTATATAGTGGATTTTAAAATAAAATATTTAACTGTGAATAAAGGTTGCAGATTTATTAAATATATAAGAATAATACAAATATTCAAATATGCACAACGTTTGTGCTTCCGCTGCTGTTATAGTCCTTACAGTTACAAATTACTCTTCATTTAACTGTATATTAAATACCGTAAGTCGCATAATTGGCGCCTATGGCCATACCCTAGTTACGGTTCTGGTTGATTAACCGTTTTCTGGAAAACGCAAGCAAGTAGAAATAACTTATTAAGCCAACTATAGAGACAGAAAGTGCATTACATATCAACAATTTTACACAAAATGGTGATCGCAGTGTAAGATATCCTAGGCTAAAGGAATAGTTCATATTGAACAATTAAAAGAAGAGGTGTGAAATAAACCGTTATATAATTATATAACGTTCGCACACGAGCTGCAAAGCACTGTTTCAGGAACAATATGGGACCAGAATACTCCTTACATAGCAAAGGGTATCCTCCCATGAAAGGGAGGGATACCCTGTGCCATTACACCCTGGAGGAAGAAACGTGTATAATGAAAAAGTAGATTTTGTTTTCAAATACGGCTTTTAGAAGCAGCAATATTAAGAGGATTTTACATAAAGGTTCCCTGGCGGGGAAAATGCACATTATTAAAATGGATAATATTCGCAATCTTTGCCATAGCAAATGGTATACAATTTAAGAATTTGTTCTGTATGATGTGTAGTACCGGAGATACAGCTGCAAACAAATATACCCATTGCGCGCAATTCTTTTTCGGAAGTCATTAGTATCTGACGTCAAAAGAAATTTTCAGATCTAACTTTAAAGAGCAGAGATGTCAATAACAATTTTCTTCGCACTCCCTAGCGGCCAAACTGTGTTTATTTTGGTCAGAAAATAGATACAAATGTTTTCTTAAGGAGCGGTATTAGACTAAGAATCATTTCTTTTAAACGGGTTTATTGGCACACAGGTACGAGTGCAAATATATTGTAAAGGGAAATATGAACTTATGCACTCTAGTGGCAAAATTATGAGTTAGGAAAAATTAGAAATTACAGGATGTACTATATATTCACCTTGAAAGCTTCCCAGCACAAAAATAATTTCTTCAATCGTGCTGTTAGAGGCACGGATATTGAGAAAAAAATATTTACGCACCCTAGCAAAAAGCGGTGCATTCTTTTGAGCAGGAAATATGGGCAGAACGTTTCCCATCGTCAGCAAAATGTGACTGAAAAGAAATATTAAATTTAAATGGAGGCAGATACTACTAAAAAATATAAGAAACAGAAATATTCACTTACCCTTGTTTGTGGCCAAATTTTACTCTTCGAAAAATTAGAAATTATATTCAAAGCATTCGTAACTGTATAAGGCGCACACTTTTTTTTTTTAAATTGGACTTTTAGAAGCAGAGATATCGGTGGAAAAGTAAAATGAATTTACGCCCCCTACTTGAAAAACCTCGGCGTTATTTGCAGAAAAAACTGTGGGTAAAATGGAGGTTGAAGTATCGAAGGAAAGAATGAATTGTTTCAGTAATATTTTAAAAGCAATGATATAGAAAAACAGATATCTTAAATTTGATAGCGTCTGCATTGGCACCAACCCTAGCGGCTAAGTTATGCGTCGGGAAAAAACAAACAAAAGCAGCGATTATCCTTCTCTGAATTTAGGCTTCCCAAAGCAAAAAAAAAAAAAGTTTTTCAAATCGCACAAATAGGGGGACAGATATTTTTTCCACAGTCAGACAGATGGATATAGTGATAACAAAAGCACGTTCTTTCTTTTCTCAAAAGACAAACTAAAAATACGTAAGAAACGCTCTACTTTCAAGGATAAGTTGCTTTTTAAAACAGACTTTCAAGTGATCATTGGAGAGAAGTGGCCGTACAGTCCGAATCTGAAAGCTCATGCGTGAACACAGGACAGCCATCTTAATTCTGTCTTCAATCTTCTCATCTGATCTAGAAATAGTATAACGTTTTTTCACAGAGGGCGTTGTAGTAATTCAGAGACGCAATATTATGTTTGGGTTGGTATTTATCGGAGAGTTCGGTTTTCGGGGGCTGCGCAACCTTCATCTATCTACCATCCAGATAAGCAGCAATTTTCTTCTATCCAAGGCACATTAAAAAGAAATACGCCTCATAGAGGCTGCAGGAACTTTACATCTTCTACAGGAATTCATTTTTAATTTTATCTTTATTTAGCCTGAAAATGAATGAAAAGTGGAGAACAAGAATTCACTTTGGAAGCAAGAAAGAACATTTTTTGAAACAGAACGTCCTGGAAAGATAAGATGCGATTTTCGAAAGAATATAGTATAGCTTCTTTAACGTTGTATCGGGTCTTATATGAAAAATGTAGTATAGCCTCTTTAACGTTGTATGGGGTCTAATGTAGTATAGCTTCTTTAACATTGTATAACGTTGTATGGGTTAAAACGGAAATCAATATGTATTGCAGATAAAAGCCACAGTCCATTGGAGGAGTTTTTTTATTCCGTTTCAAGAGGTTTGGGCAATATATCGCTAGCTGGTCATGGTTCTTTAAATGCGTATTAGGTGGGAACGGGAATGGAACCCAACAACACTCGCACCAGAATGTCCGGTGTCGGGTCCGTATAACGCCGCATAATGCATGTGTCCAACAGCAGTTCACGACGGTATCGCCGTTCAAGGACAAGTCCATAACAGGTGATTAGGATTGAACCGCGACTTGTGCGCTGCCATTCATCACGCTAGAGTCTGCATTCTTGGCCCCTTTGCAGCCTCTGACGTCTGTGGTTTAAAGTCAAGGAAAGTCGAAGCAACGGGCGACAGACGAGAGGTCTGTCTGTAGCAAACAGCATCGGAAAAAGCTTGCACGCAACTCTTGATGTTATACAGCCCTCAAGTAACTCTCGGGACGTGACTGTTCGGTCCGCCAACGCCATGCGGTGAAGATGACAGTCTTCCCGTGCGTTTGTCGATCGCTGCAATCCAGACCTCTAACTTCGGTGCGTCAGGCCTTGCTCTTCCCACTGACGTCATATATACCTCCTGCGGAACATCTACGTAGGTGCGGCCGGCACATATAGTTTGCATGTGCGCTGCGGTCGTAATCATTTGTATCTCCTCACGTGACCTATCAATGCTGCGAGTTTTGTCCGATCGCACATATATCCCCTGGTGTTACATTTTCAACAAACAGCGATGTATTATTTCAGTGTAAAAAAAGGGTTTAAAGTGCCTTGGATTTCGTTATAATGGGACCTTATCTGTACTTGAAGTTTCGCTGTACTGTGTCTTGATATAAACTGTTTTCAACATCATTTAGCGAAGTCATGGAGCTAGACAGCTTGTAGTAACCAACTTCTGGCATATCTTTCCTAGAAGTTTCGGGCAGTATTTACGAGCCGCCCGTTGTATGTTGTTTAAACTCAACAGTGTTGTTCGTAAAGAACTTCCTCTAAGGTATTGAATGTATTCAAATAGATTGAAAAGATAGTTTTCCAGGCTACACCTTTCATTTACCTCGTTCTTATTATTTCTAAGGGTTCCATTCGCTTTGGAAATACACATACTGACCACTGAATCAGGACCTTTTATTTAACATCGGTCTGAATCTCCTTTAACCCAAATTACAGACATTATGTGTGAGGTTCGGCATAGATTCCACCGGCTGTTCTGGTGCATCTAAGTCTACAGCATGCCACGCGTTCACCTGCCAGTCTCTTAACTGGCTCAGATTTGACGGAAGAGGACTATACTCCCGGATCTGTTTTTCCCACATGTCTCATACATTCTCAATGGGATTTAGATCTGGACTTCGTTGAAGCCAGCAAAGTTGGTGGATGTCGCTCTCATGCTTGTTGAATACATCTTACTCGATGGGCAGTAGCATTCTCGTCCATGAAACGGCCGTCTCCTGCTGGATAAAAAAACAACACTGAAGGATCGGCTTGATCCTGAGAAATGTTCAGATAATCCTTGGATTACATTCGACATTCCAGCGATATACGAGGACACGTTCCATACCAATAGAACGTAGCCCACAACACTACCTCCAGAAACTTGAGCTCTGTTTGCAAAGCAAGCTGTGTCCATTGCTTCATGGAGCTCCTGAAAAACATTCTGCCTACCGTCAGTACATAACAAGGTGTACCGCCACTCGTCAAACCACATAACGTTTTTAGTCTTCCAGTGTCCAGTTACGGTGTTTCGACCCCACTGTAGACGGAATTTCCGGTTCTTCTCAGAAATCAGTTGTTTCCGTATAGTCCTCGTCGGACCACGTGACTTTTTTTCCAGTGTCCATTCACGGTATTCCTGACACCACTGTAGACGAACTTTCCGGTTCTTCGCAGAAATCAGTATTTTCCGTAAAGCTATGTGATTTCCAATGCCGATCCTCTTCAATTCCCTGCACATGGTTCGCTGAGATATGGGTCTGTAACAGCCTTATTTTAATGTTTCTCTCAACTGCTGAACACAGAAAGTCCTACTTCTCCATATAAGCTTTCTCAGATGTCAGCGATCTTGTTCCTGACAGATTGTCATCGCGCAGCATTTACTCCTGTTAGACAAGCAATGTGAGCTATTTTCCCACTGATTAAAAACCCAGGATATCTCACCTATTGAGAAAACTATCAGCTCTGCTGTTTTCAATATCGTCGCTCCAGAAAGACAGGCACCAACAATAAGCCCTTTATCGAACTCTGAAAGGTCCTTTGCTTTTCTCATTTTGATCAAAACTAGTGAAGATTATTGGCGAGCAACTATCTTAAAGAGTTGCTTAGGTCACTTACTGACGCACGTGACCATGTATTTTGCATATAACTTGTGTAAGTGACGTTTACGTACATCTCATCTGCATAAAGATTTAAAATTCAATGGCAGATGTTTGTAAATGCGAGAGAAATTTGAATTAGTATTATATGTATTAAAAATGTTAGAAACTGATTCAAATATATCTGACATTAAGTACATTCAGGGCTTTTTTTCCGGAAAAAAATATGTTGGGACTCTTAAACATAAGTTGCTAAACAGGGGTGTAACTCAATAAAAAGCAGCTTAATTTCTTGAACATTAGTTTTTAAGCTTTATCATTGTTGTATAGTACAAGCTACCAAAACATAATTTGCATGCTCATATTACGTTAAATTATTATTTTTTAAATAACTTTTAATCCGTAACAGTTTTATTGCACTTGCCAAATATTTCGTTACATTAGTTACGTCATTATAATTAAATAATTTTTCCAAAACTCAAAGGAAGTATTTTGTGTAAAAAGTGTTTCCGGAAAAATAGAGAACAGTAGCGCTGAGTATAATAAAAAGCCCTCTGAGATTATGCCGTGCAAAAGTACATGAAGATTCATAATATGCTCATCTGTTTATGTATTACTTTTCAAAATTTCATTACAAATAGACGTTTCGTAATGGCATTTCCTATCTAAAAATTAGTCCGTCGCGCATAGCAGCTCAAGTCCGATTCCTTATACACCTGAAAATAAGAAATTGAGCTAAATCTGAATAACAAATAACGTAACCTTGGTGAATGAAAACCGAAACGAGACTCTTAACCGGCGTTCGCTGGATTTAGTCATTGGCCAAGGAATAGAGAAATAAAATAAAAGCTACTTTCAAAGGAATTGTTCGTACACATTACTTAAACAATTGATGGAAGACAAAGTAATTCCTTGCTCCAACAATCAGAAACGTAGTTTTGTTTGCTTTATGTTCACGTCATTCGCCTGTGAAGTTAGATGGAAAACCTGTCTCGAATTTCGTTCTTTGCTGTCGATAAACGCGCCAAAGATTTTCATTTTCGTCATAATGCACTTCGTATTTTACCTACGCCTGTTTTTTTTAATTTAGTTATTCCTAAACGCAAGCATCTGGAAATGAAGATCTTTCAGATATGTGCTTGATTTTCCAGGTCGGAATCTATTTTATTATCTTGTTTGGGAAGAAACGCCAAGACCTCATTTTTCGAAATCCCCAAACGAAAGAAAAAAAGAAAAGAAAAGACGTATTAATTCAGTGCAATCGTCTGCTGATAGTGAACAACTGTCATGCTCCCCGTCTTTTTTCTTACTTTCTTTGCTTTCATTTTTATCTGTTTCGCTATTAATACGAGGAAACTCACTTTGTATGTTATCAGCTGTAAGAAAGAAAAATAGTTCCTCAGCAAACAGCACTTTGTTAATGCAGTTCGACCACCTTGCATTCATATCTAAACATATTTTTTGCCATTTCTGAATGATTGGACTCCGGTTTCCATTCCCTCATTATTCTACATTCTAATTTCTTTTCGTTCTTTGGGTTCTTGTCTTTTGTTTTTCTCTCTCTCTCTACGAATCTGTGTCTTCTCTGCGATTCTAATCTCTAGAACTTCGGCGTTCACTTTATTCAAATGCAAAGCAGCACCAGCAGCGGCGGGATTGAATTTAATGTAATAATTCTTAAAAAGATACCGGATGGGTATTAAATTTCCATCGTGTTTCCTTGGACAGGAGTTTGGAAAGAGACTACCGACAGAGACAGCAGGAATGTAAAGTAAAAAGAAAGATGTAAGGGGGGATTCCATCACAAGAGGGTTACCGAGATAATGACGCCGAAGATAAATGACTGCTAGTCCACCCTTCGTGTTGCGAAAGATGATTTAAATGAAGACTTGTTCGTGGCAGTTGCAGAAGCTTTAGGAAAGCTGAATCCACAAGTCGTCTTTTTAGCGTTGTCACGAGAGTTAGGAACTCAAGTTTTTGTTTTTAGCTAAACCGGTCGAAACTGGAGTGTCACGTGAATCAACTCTGCCTACACCATAGCGGAAAAAAATTCCTAACTCTATACAAACATACATACGTACATATATATATATATATCATCATCATCATCATCATTGTCAACCATTATCAATCCACTGCTGGACGAAGGTCTCCCCAAGTTTCCTCCACAACGGTCTGTCTTGTGCCAGTCTCCTCCATGTCACCCCTGCATACTTTCGAATTTCATCCACCCATCTCCCATGTGGTCTTCTTCTGGGTCTTTTCCTGTCCCTTGGAATCCAATCTAAAATTTCGGCTGTCCATCGATGATCTGTCCTTCTGGCAGTATGTCCAGCCCATTGCCATTTCAGGGATTTAACTCTGATCATGATGTCTTCCACTCTTGTCATTTTTCGGATCCACGAGTTCCTCTTCTTATCTCTCCTGGTTACACCAAGTATGCACCTCTCCATGCTTCTTTGAGTTGTCTGCAGCCTTTGTATGTCTCTTTTAGTTAAGGTCCACGTCTCTGCACCATACGTAAGCACTGGAAGGATGCATTGATCAAACACTTTTCTTTTAAGACATAATGGCATATTGCTCTTGAAAATTATGCTGTTTCTTCCAAAAGCTCTCCAGGCAAGTTTTGTACGCCGATTAATTTCTTCATCAATGTGACCTCACTTGATATCTGCTGTCCAAGATAAACGTACGTGTCTGTTATCTCCAGCTTTTTCTCCATCAATCGATAAATCTTCATTTCTTGTAAAAGCATTGAACATCACTTTTGTCTTCTGAAAGTTCATTTTTAATCCCACTTCTTTACTCTTGTCAGCAAGTTCCTGGATCATACTCTGCAGCTCTGATGGGCTAGTTGCAAAAATGACTACGTCATCAGCAAAACGAAGGTGGGTTAGATAATCTCCATTAATCTTTATCCCCTTGTTTTCCCAGCTCAGCGACTGAAAAACACCCTCCAATGTGGCATTAAAGAGCTTCGGAGATATGGTGTCACCTTGTCTCACTCCCTTTCCAATTTTTATGTGTGTTGTATTTTCAAACAGCCTAATCTTTGCACTTGCATTTTCATAGATGTTATAAATAATATTAATGTATGCATCTTCAATACCGCAGGTTTTCAGAGCCATTGTAACTGCTGATGGTTTCACCGAATCAAAGGCTTTTTCATAATCGATAAAAGCCATGCACAATGGAAGTTCATATTCTTTTGCTCTTTCAATTAGTTCTCTCAGCACATGGATATGATCTATTGTGCTGTAGCCACTCCTGAATCCAGCTTGTTCTCTCGGTTGAGCCATGTCCAGTGTTACCTTCAAGCGGTGTGAAAGAACTTTAGTGAAGATTTTATAAACTACTGATAGGAGGCTGATAGGTCTGTAGTTTCCGAGATCCTCAATGTCACCTTTCTTATGTAGCAGGATCATTGTAGCGGTGTTCCAATCTTCAGGAATCTTTCCTTCATTAAGGCATCGAGTGAAAATTTGGGCGAGTACTGTTTCGATTTCTCCACTTGCTTCTTGTATGATGTCTACAGTAATTCCATCTTCTCCTGGAGCTTTTCCCGCTTCATGTTCTTGATTGCATGTGCAACTTCTGCTGGAAGGATTGGAGGAACTCTGGTACTGGTATCTTTCATGATGTCTGGAGTGCATGTATCATCCCTTTCATATAATTTGGAGTAGAAATCTTTCACTCTTGTCAAAATTTCGCCTCTATTTCTTGTTACAGAACCATCTTCTTTTCTCAGTGCCATAATCTGTTTTCTTCCCTTACTGAGATATCCCTTTGCTATCTTTAGGCTTTGGTTGTTTTCAATTGCTTTCCTCACTAGTTCACAGTTGAATTTTCTTACGTCTTCAGTGATACTTTTTCGTACTGTCTTGCATAGCTCTATATATTCCACTTTGGAAGTCACATCTTCTTTAGTTGTCCTCATCTCTCTTCTTTTTTGCATCAACATTTTCGTTTTTCCTGATAATTTATTTACATGCAACTTGTTCTTAGACCCAGCTAATTTTGTTGCTGTTTCCATAAGAGCTTTGGTTACTTTTCTGTTAACTTCAGAGATGTCCACTTCTTCCAATGTTAGGCCTTCTAAAGCAGAGAATCTGTTCTTCAGTTCCAACTTGAAGGTATTATGGTGTTTTTTAAGGTTGGTTATGTCAATAGATTTTGTTTGTCTTATGAGCTTGCCACGTTCAAGTTTAGTGTTGAGGTGCATCTTACATCTCACCAATCTATGGTCACTACCTGTGTTGAACTTGTTTAGCACACTGCAGTCTTCTATGACGAATTTTTTGTTACACATAATAAAATCAATTTCACTTGTCATCCCATTTGGATGTCTCCATGTCCATTTCCTGTGTGGCTTTTTCTTGAAGAAGGAGTTCAAGATGAAAAACCCTTCTGCCTCTGCAAACTCAACGAGAGTATTTCCACGCTGGTTTCTGTTGCCGTGACCGAATTTACCTACTGAAGTTTCATTCTGTTGCCGTTGCCCTATTTTTGCATTGAAATCTCCCATAATTATTTTGAAGTGCTGCTTACCTTTATTATTTAGATGACAAATTTCCTCATAAAATTCTTCAATTTCTTCTTCAGGATGACTTGTGGTGGGTGCATAAGTTTGAATAATCTGAGCCTGGTATCTTCTCGATAGTTGGATAACGAGTCGTGCAGCTCTGTCAGAGGAACTTTCAACTTCTACCACTTTATCCTTCAGTTTCTTGTTTATTATAAATCCAACACCACTAGTTCTGCCAGTATCTGTCCCACGATAGTAGAAGAGATGTCCACTTTTCAGTTCGATGAGATCTTCTCCTTTTCTCCTTACCTCACTTAGCCCCACAATGTCCCACTTGATCCTTTGTAGTTCCTCTTCCAATTCAAGAAGCCTTGAATCAGAAGATAGGGAGCGTCCATTGTACGTTGCCAAGGTCAGCATCAGATGGCAGCCTAGTCCGGTCCTCCGGGGATTCTTAGCACCCTCTGCCTTCATGTCGCACTGGCCGCTGCCTTGGCCAGGTACATTCCAGCTGCCGGAGACTGAGATATATATATATATATATATATATATATATATATATATATATATATATATTAAACGAAGCTCTCAAAAAGCGCTCTCGATATATTGACGTAGGTGTATTCATGCACATTCACCATTTTAGGTGATCACTGCACGTGTTTCGGCTGTTCAACTGTGATCTTTTCAATTCCAGTAATCCATTGAAAATAATAAATACGACCATCATGTGGAGATAGTAAAGAAGAAACAGTCGCCCCTGGGGCGCAGTGGTCTAAGCGATGGCTTCCATCATTCGTCCGAAAGGGGTCCGGGTTCGAATCCCGGTGAGGCATGGATGTTGTGTTTGTCTTACGGCGCTGGCTTTTTCCTGGAACCAGTGGCCCTAAATTAGGAACGGGCGATTGCTTATAGCTCACTGAGTTACACACGGTGGTCGTTAATCCTCCAATAGAAGAAATAGCCGTCCGTTTGATTTATCATCTGAAACTCTTCTGTAAACGTCTCAGTATAATGAAAATGTGCAGTTTCTAGAGTTCGTCGAGAAACGTTTTGGCAGGGTAACGATTTTTTAATGATTTTAAGAGCTAACCAAAGTTATAGTTTCATAAATTGTTCAAAGTATTGCAGCTTAACAGTAGACTTATTTTACGGTTCTCTAAAAGGCAGAAACTAGAAGAAGAATTCATTCATTTGAGATGCTGCCATCTGCTTGAGCGAATTAGTACCTTAACGGGCTGGAACGAATTAACTCGGGGTTAGCAAAATGGGCCGAATATGCTCGCTGTCGAACGAAGCTGAAATGAAATATCCTCGCTGTCGAACGAAGCTGAAATGAAATATCCTCGCTGTCGAACGAAGCTGAAACGATGAATCTGCGCATCAGGAAACCTTACTTTCCCCTTAACAAATAGAAGTAATCGTTCTTTCCACGTTTATAAGTGATTCACGGAAAAATTTCTCATCGGCCGCCACCGTGAATCGAACCCAGGGTCTTCCAGTTACGCGCCGGATATGCTTGCACTCCCCCACAGCGGCCTCGAAACTCTCCAGACTCACAAACGACGTCTGGAGAGTTTCGAGGCCGCTGTAGGGGAGTGCAAGCATATCCGGCGCGTAACTGGAAGACCCTGGGTTCGATTCACGGTGGCGGCCGATGAGAATTTTTTCCGTGACTCACTTATAAACGTGGAAAGAGCGATCACTTCTATTTGATGTTCCTGGTCCACGTCAACTGTTTATTTAACTTTCCCCTTAGATTTGTTATTCACAGTGGTCATTGAGGGGGATGTCTGACACTTATCCTTTCTGGCTAAACTCAATAGCGTCGAACCAAAGAAAGCAGAGATGTTTGAGTCACTTGTTTCTACCCAGCGGCATGATGCTCTTGTCGGGAGCAATATCCTTTTCTCATCATTTTTTGGGTCATAAAGCAGGGAATAAGAGACTGGAAGGGAGGGCTTATAACCAGTTACGTGTTAATGGTTGGTACTGTTGAGATGAGAGGGAAAATAAATTATTTCGTAGCGCTCGTAAAACCCAGCCGCTATGTAAACATTTATGCTTTGGGAGCGCAGAAAATTGTGTGCACCATTTGGTTCAGGTACATCAGCCGCTTAAGGATGAAGGCTGAAGAAATTACGAAGTGTTCAAGTGAAACATTGTCACTGTGTTTGTTATATGGCTGTGATTCTTTGTGAAAATTACTTTTCTTAAGGATGTTTCACACACTCCTTGAGATTAAGATTCTGAAAGAAAACGCCTCTGTCTTATTTGCCGTCACCTTTTACAGGGCGAAGAAAGTGTGAGACTGTTTGTCGTGTTATTCTGACTGTTTTTCTAGCTGATCAAGTGCCTAGCTTGACAGTCTGAACTCAAAAATTGCACCTGCGTGAAACTCAATAATTTGCACAATTTTACTAAATTCAAAATTTGAATTAAATCTCTGAAATGCTAGAAAACTTTGTTTCGAACAATCCAATACAAATTAATTTTTAAAATTGAACTTCTAGAAACGCAGACACAATGATAAATGAGAATATATTGCTATGTTTTGTAGTAACAAAATAATGTATGTAGAAAATCATAAGGTATAGAAAGATAATGATAGCGGCTCTCCTGGCCAGTGCGAAAGGTTTTCCAGTCCAACTTGCTGATACTGAGGTATCTTCGAAAAAAAATTTAAAAATGGCGACCTCCTAACAGGAAAACTGCGCATTAGAAAAGCCTGAAATGTTACGGAAATTGGGTCGTAGATGAATATCCTAGGTTGCTATGCTACACAGTAGACTAAATGGGCTGAGATGAAACCCACAAGCAAAGGCAGACATTTTCATGATGAAGATCTCTATCCTGGTATCAACCGCTTCACTTAAATTCTAAATAAGTGGGAGCATTGTATGGCTGCATGACACGAATCCGGATATTTTCTGAATATCAATATGATTTTAATTGTGCTACATGATTGAGTAAACTTGAGCTGAAACAAAACTGAAGGCAAATCAAACTTATTTGCTTTGAACAGTCCTAATTGTTCGTACGTTCCTTATCTTGATGCTTCTGAAATCGCATCCAGCTTTGCAGAATTTTCTCGGAAAGCAATCGCACATCTTTCTCTGTGCCCTGGGACCCTATAGTCTCTCAGGCAGTGGCATCTGGTGACTACGTGCTGCCGTGCTGTAGCACGCTAAAAATTTTGAATTGCGATTCGTATTAAAACAAAAGGAATCGCAATTGATTTTTTTTTAGTGGAAAGTATATGCACATGTATGTAGAACTCGTGGCGTCTAGGGGAATTCATTCTTGCACTACGACTACAATGAACACCATCATATCCTTAACACTTTATTTGCACACAAAACACAAGTAATACAAGACATTAATTGAAATAACAACTCAAAGGGATTCATTACACAACAACGACCAACTCTCTCTCTTCTGCTCGGCGTCGTATTCATTCCCTGAAGCTTTCGTGCATAGCGTACTGTGCCGTCATCTGTGAGGCAGAATTGTCATTACAAGTAGTTAGTCATTTGAATAAACAGAAATCCTACGTGTATGGTTTGCTGCCAGCAGATAATCTTATTTTTAAGCCAAAGAAAGCTCATTTTCGCCGATCGGTCTTTCGTGCTGCATGTGGGGCCGCATGGCCATAGCATTGTGGCTGCAGAAGCAATAACGTCCTTGTGCTGCTTGAGAAGACACCCCCCCCTCCTTGGGTCTTCTCAAGCAGCACGAGGAACTTGCAGTGTGATGAACTTTTCTGAGCACGGTGGCCAGCAGCAAACTACAGTGAGATATCCCTCCCTTCTTTCCCCTATTGGAAATGGGGCAATGCAAAGTTTATCCACAATTCCTACTGGATTCGGTTGTTGACCGAAACAGAAAGAAAGCTTATCTGGTTATCACCGTTATCTCAAGAAATTCGCGAATCAGTTCATTCTTTTCGTGCTCTTGTATTCTTTGTTCTTTGTATTTACATTTTTATAAGCGTTTCATTTCTTGAATGGCGAATGCAATTAATTCAGTAGATTCTTTATTAAAACGACCACTTTCTTCAAGAACTTTAGAGGGAAAACTGAAGTAAAATCCTTAGGATCAAAAGTGCAAGTAAAAATAAATCCTAAGCAAAATCCATAGGATCTATGATTTTTTGGGGGAGAGCAGTACGTAGATGCGCGAGCAGCGGTCGAGGGCAGCGACCTTCATGAGTCATTGTGCCACGTAGCGTAGTTCTGTGAACATCGGGAGCTGTGCTACACGATATTTGGTGATCACGTGCAGAACACAGCTGTGATTTCGATGTGGACTGCAAACTAGAGCAGCGAGCGAACATCAAATTCTGCGTCAAACTCGGCAAATTGGGAATGGAGACGCATGAAATGTTGCGGCAGGCTTATGGCACTGAAGCAATGAGTCGTGCGAGATGTATTGAGTGGCACTCGCACTTCAAGAGCGGCAGAACAGCAGTGGAAGACAACGAGAGGTCAGGGCGACCGTCCACGAGCAAAACCCCGAAAACGTGGACAAAATTAGGGAACTGGTGCATGAGGATCGTCGGAGAACTATTCAAGACATTGCTACCATTGTCAATGTGTCATACAGAACAGTGCAAGAAATTCTGACGTCGGTTTTGAATATGCACCGCATTGCTGCAAAATTTGTGCCAAAGATTCTGAACCCCGAACAGAAGGCGCCCCGTGTCGAACTCTGTCAAGATCTTCGTCACCAGGTGATGAATGAACCAACGTTTCTGTCGCAGGTCATCACTGGGGACGAGACTTGGGTTTACGGTTACGAACCGGAGACCAAACAACAGTCGTCGCAGTGGAAGAGTCCGGCATCTCCACGACCGAAGAAGGTCCAACAGGTCCGGATCGCAACCAAATGCATGCTCATCGTGTTCTTTGACATTCGTGGGGTTGTACACTGTGAATTCATCTTAGAGGGCCAGACCGTCACCACCCTTTTTTACTGCGATGTGCTGCTGCGTCTTAATGAGGATATTCGCCGCAAACAACCTGAAATGTGGCGCAGGACAAATTTCCTGCTCCATCACGACAATGGAGCAGCTCACAGAGCGTTAGCAACACGCCAGTTTTGCAGCCGCAACAGCATGACTACCCTTCCTCACCCACCTTACTCGCCGGGTTTGGCCCCCTGCGACTTTTTTCTGTTCACAAAGATAAAGTTGAAGCTCAAGGGACGTCGTTTTGAAACCGTGGATGAGATCCAGCGCGAATCGCAGACGGTGCTTGACACGATTCGCGAAGAGGACTTCCAGGGAGCGTTACGACAGTGGCAAAAACGCTAGCAGCGGTGTATCGCTGCCCAAGGAGACTATTTTGAGAGAGATCATAGCCAGACTTAGGTAACGTAAGTACTTTGTTGTATATCGGAATAGTCTCAGAACTTTTTAATCGAACCTCGTATATAGAGTACAAATTTGGAAGATGAGAATCCGTTTTTAGGTGTAAATATGACAAGGATGGCAAGTTAGATAATATCCGAAAACTTGAAAATTTCGTCTTCCTGGAGCGGAAATCGAACCCGTGTCTCCCGGATAGCGCTCGATTATGCTAACCAGTACACCACCCAGAACGACCAATTTACACCAAAAAACGGACTTTCATCTTCAAATTTTGTATTGTATATTGTAATCCCGTATTCCATTCATGATTTATCTGCTCCTTCGGGCAATCACGGGATAGAATTCTTAACCTCCAAATTCGCTAAACATGAATTCCGGTTGCTTCGACACTGCGAATCATGTGATGGTTATATTTAAATTAATCGAGAACTTGCGACTAGGTCGTTCTGGGTGGTGTAGTGGTTAGCATACTCGGGAGCTATCCAGGAGATGCAGATTCTATTCCCGCTCCAGGACGACGAAATTTGCAAGTTTTCGGATATTATCTGACTTACCATCCTTGTCATATTCACACCATAAAAACGGATTCTCATCTTCAAAATTTCTATTGTATGGCGTAATCCCGTATTCCATTCATGATATATAGAGTAATATACTTAATTCCTATTTAAAGTCTTTAAAAGTGCATTGATATTGCAAATAATATGATTACAAGGTTGATTGTACATTGAACAAAGGCACCACAAAAATATTTCTTACTAAAAATACGAAAATAAATGAAAGCGTATTTTTCAAAAAACCTGAGTACATAAATAATATTGTTAGATGATCCAAGGCAGAATATGTTTTTCGATGATTGAGGTAGTCGTAGATTAATAAATTCGTATATTCTGCAAAATATCAGGCTTAATATTTTATCGAATATATGGTAATACATTTAACTATTAGCACGAAACAAGCGATTCATGTAATTATAGATGCTCAAAAGGTGAAGAAAATGATTAACAATTCACGTGAATTTGTATATAATTATGGACAACATCTGAAGTTGCCTTTAATTTTCCTTTATCAATCATCTTTTTTTACCGCGGATTGTGGATGCTAAGCCCCTGTTGATAAATGAAATGTTGTACACCTAATACATCACCGACTGATAAAACGCAATCGAGGAGAAATTTCAATAGGCAGACGCTTTTTTCTCCACATAATGCAATCGTTCTGACATTTCACTGAAGCAAATAGTTCAGGATAAGAAATTTTAGTTACTGTATTCCACGTCGAGAAAGACAGACTGTACCTGTACAATGTCTTTTTAAAGATAATTATACAGCCTTTTGCTTGCTTACTTTAAATTCCTTTTCTATGTGTAATGTTTTCTGTTTAGAATATGCGAACCCTTTGCCGTCATTTAACATCTGAAAACGAGCTCGAAATTCAGAAAGTCATCCTCTCTCTCTGTTAAATGCATAATACAAGAGCAATCGCATGTATCGTTCTAAACAAGACGAGCACAGAAACCGCTAGGTAATATGAGCACATCTCAACCCACAATCGCTATTCAGATTTTGTTACCGTTCCCGGACAGAGTGGGTCAAATTAAATATATTCCAGTTCACGCGAGATTTCTTGTTCAGATCAAATAAAATCTGCTGCGGAAAACATCTAACTGAGTACGAATGAATTATAGACGAATTATTCTACAGTTAGCGATTAATAACTTCCGTTTATTTTTCATCCTCCACAAAGATGGAAAACTCCGGTGTGAGGCAAGTGTCACGTAATTCGCCACATGTCAACAGGAAAAATAAATACTTATACTGAATTTCTAGCAAGGAAGAATCTATACTTATAAGGATGGATATGACAAATCTCATTCAAAGTTCAGCAATGAAAAGGCTTAAACCCCTCCTTTTTTCTGTTAGCGCTGAGGATAAAAATCAAAAATTAGATTTTGGGAACTGTTAACAGTTGCGGCAGATCATTTTGTCTGATTCTTTCCATGTTAGTAAATTTCTGTTTTCTTTTCTTTCCTTTTTTCTTTTTTTTTTTTTTTTTTGTATTTTGAAATTTTGTGACAATCGTAAGAAGTCTGTGACAATGAAACATCATCAGAAGTCGGTGATCCGACGAAACATCTCCGTCACCGCAGGCGATACAAAAAAACAGCCCCGTCAAAATAGCACCTCGTCAAAAGAGCCTGGTCTAATCAAAATTCTATATAATATATAATATGTATACGTACATCTATTTAAATGTCAACAGAAATAAAAAGAAAAGAACTGAATCTTTTTTTTTTTTAAATAAAAGAATTTAAGCAATTTTTAGTAAAAAAATGTTCTTAATCAAATTAAATTGTCACGTGGTGAGAAATTCCTCGTACGCAGACCAAAATATTGGTAGCTGATAGTTCTCCACAGTTTTAAACAATTTTAGTACAAAAAATTGTTTTTAAACTAGTGAAGTTATATTATCAAGTTATGAGAAATTCCACGCCAATAGCAGAACATTTTGGTGTCATGATAATTCTGCACAAATGTTTCAAGTCGGGGATTGAATTGCACGTTCTTTTACTTCGATGCTTATGGTTGCCAAAGTCTGCTTGAGAACTAGCTAAATTAATTTCCACTAAATTCTGTTTATTTAGAAATTGATGTATAAGATTGTACCCTGAGGGGTAACGGCAATGCCATTCTTTAACTGTGTTATTAGTGCGAGGAAAATTATTGAGACTACAACACGCTCTATATGAAAATTGTAACATATTTCCTGAAGAAAATGGATTACAACTTAATTGTTGTTCATGTCGTTCCCATTTTGTCTGGATTAAATATTCTAACTGCAATTCCAAATACACTGCTGGCCACCCAAAATGCAACACCAAGAAGGACACGAAATAGCAAAGCCAGATTTACTGGACACATAACAACAGATACAAAGATGAAACGATTGAGCTTACAGGCCCGTGCGACTTGCGGAACACGCAGACATCAATAGTTCGTGTGGACCCCATGGCTGGCAATAACGGCCGCTACACGCCGCGACATCGAACGAAAGAGGCTTTAGATGTGGGCTTGGGGTATGTTGGTACAGGCTGCTTCCACGCGTTGCCACAGTTCATCAGGCGTAGCCGCGGGTGGTGCTTGCCGGGCCACTCGGTTGCTGATCAGCGACCAGACGTGTTCGATGGACGACATATCGGGAGAACAGGCGGGCCACGGCAGCAGAGACACCTGGTGGGAAGTGAAGAATTATTGCACGATGCGTGTCACGTGGGGCGCGCATTGTCCTGTTGAAACGTGGCCGCTGGCAGGTCCTGCAGGTAAGGGAGAACTACAAGCTCCAAAACGTCGGAGATGTAGCGGTGGCTGTTGAGTGTACCGACAATGCGTACCAGCGGGGTGCGGGTGTCATATCCTATTGCATCACAAACCATAACGCCAGACGGCGAACCGGTATGGCGATGTATAATTCAGGCGTCATGCAGTCTCTCGCCGCAGTGCCGCCACACGTGGATCCGATCATCGTGGTGTTGCAGGCAGAAGCGCGATTCGTCGGAGAACACAATGTCGTGCCATTCCGTAGTCCAGGTGCGGCGTTCAACAACCGACTGCCGCCGCACTCGCCGGTGGTGTAACGTCAAAGGTAATCGGAGCGATGGGCGCCGTGCGACAAATCCCCGCTCCTGCAGACGACGTCGAACGGTACGTGCTGACACAGGTTGTTGCGCAACACACCCTAATTCCTGCGCTAACGTTCGTGATGTGGCTGTGCGAGCCGTCAATGTCCGCCGCATAACATGCCGGTCCTCTCGTTCGGTGGGGTGCCGCGGCTGTAGCAATCACTCACGTCGGTCCGTCCGTCCCTCCTGCACCCACCGAATCCAAACTCGCCTCACTGTAGCTGGATGTCGTCCCACACGGGCGCCGATGTCTCGGCATGATAAACCGCTGTCGCGATAAGCCACTATTCGTCCTTTGTCTAACTCCGAAACGTGCTGGAATGACTGCTGTATTAGGCGACGAGGCATGAAGAAGCTTTCCACGCACAGGTCCTGCAGCACAATACACTTCCACTACTTACACCCCACCTTCTGTGCACCCTTCTTATAATGCTTCTCGGTGGCGGGCCGGGCGCACATGATTTGCATATGCCCTGTAATGCTAATGCTAATCATTTGCATGTCCTCTCGCGGGCGGCGCATGCTGCGAATTTCAGGCCAATCGGATGCTTCCTTCTTGCTGTTGCATTTTGGGTGGCCAGCAGTGTATTTTTTTAGACACAGTACGGACGCCATGAAACACAATGAAGTTAGAATACGTTTTCTTTACGAACTATGTTACCAATCGAGAGGCAGAGAGGGCGTAGCCATATGGGTCTGCCGTAGGCTCTTTTGACGAGAGGATATTTTCTGTATTGTCTGTGATGTCGGGGCTATTTTGGTCTGGTTGTACCTAAGAAATCATTATTTGTTGAGCATACGTTTCTTTTAATTTTGCATTGGCTTTTGCCCATTCAAATAGGGAGGACTAAAATATCAGCGATTTTGTCTATAATCTATCAGCTTTGAAGACAATAATTTGAGAGTGACTAGTCTACTTTTCAGATCTTCAGTTAAAACAGACTGTCGTGATTCTACCTCCATTAGCTGTTTAACGGATCCTTAATTCTGCTTCATTCAGCGCAGTATTGGGCATCGGGTATAGGGTCGTATTTTTCACTATTTGATCTTTCGTCAAATATTCTTCGCTCCTGAAAATAATGGAATTACTCAAAAACCCGGTTTCATCGTAGCCTGTGCATTTTTCCTCTTGACATTTGTTTAAATCAAACGAAAGGTTTCCATTGACGACGATCCAAATTTCGTTCACACTTTAGTGCGCTGAGTTACATCTTGTGTTTAAATTTGATTTGTGGGTAAGATATTTTGTACAGTCAATCTCGGATGCATTGCTTGCTACACTACATTGTGGGGTTACATCAGTGTATCGTTATATTAAATTTGCCAATTCTTAAGTAGCCGAAATCTTGCCAATTATAGTTCATCAAAAATTTCAATTAGCATTAACTTAAAGGTACTGTATATTAGAGAAAATACGGTTATATGTTGTGTACTTTGTGCGCACTGTAGTTCGAAGTGTCCGTTTCCATCTCGGAAGCTTCTGGTATGCATTAAATGCGGAAATTTACTTTGCATAGTAGGAAGACAACGTTAACATTTTAATTATAAGGAAATTAATAAAAAAATTTATGTTACTGCAACTTTATCAAATGAAAATTAGTAGTATTACACAAAATCACTTTACATGCCTTTATTTTAAGAAACTTGTGTATTTTCGTTTGTGTTTTAGATTTCAGCCCATTCATTTCCAGTGTACAATCCGATTTAACAATCGCGTCTAAAATATCGCCACTATCTGAGAGAGTTTGCTTGAGAGAATCCTTTTAATGCTAAAAGACACTGATTGGTGTCTTAGGTTGAATCAGTGTTTTTAACATTTCGATGTGGCACAGTTAAATGAAGGTGTGAAAAAACAGGAAGGGAATCATCACTCTGCTTGGATAAATACATAAAGGATATAAAAACATTTATGGCTGTACAAAAATTATGTTTCATGTTAGGAAAGACAGATTGGCGCAGAAATTATATATTGGCGGTGGCGGATACTGAGGGTGTGACGTTATGCTAAGGGACCAAGGGATGTTTTATAAATAACACATCTGTTCGGATCCAAGAGGTGACATTATGCAAGGGTGGCTGTACATCGAAGGTTTCCCGAATTTAACACCGGATCGTTGATAGTCGAAGCCATTAAGTGAGCTGTTAACTTTCTGAAACATACTGCACCATATCGGAATGTCTTCACTGATGCTATTCTCCGGATAATTTTGTTATTATAATAGGATAAATTAAATTCGTGTTGTTATTTTTGTTCAGCACTTGTAAATATGTTTTCCTCCAACATACACAGCATTTTGAGGGTGAATTCTCCATTGAAAAGTATTGTGCTGAATCTTTAGGATTTAGTTCATCGTATTTTTTCCAATAATATCCTTCCTGTGGATTCAGTACAATGCATTTCGGCGTTTCCATCGCAGTAACTGAGCCAGTGCTTTGCAGTCGCTTGAATATATATGGATTATCTCCGTTCAATGACGCATTCTATCCACCTTTTCCGTTCATAAGCTGAATAAAATTTCTCTTAGGAAGCTCTCCATTTACATAGAGTGAGGGGACTTCCTAAAAGAGCTTATCTCTCGAACGCAGACCTGAAAGAGGCAAAGGTGGTATTCCCATGCCAAAGTGAACAAACTGCCGTGTCGTATCGCGTCTGCATCTGGTAATTGAATTTTTAACAGCTGCACAACAAGCTCTGCATCTTTTAATTTTCATTCTGTTGACCCAGACTTTAAATGTCTGCCTCACTGTCTGTGAACTCTGCTCTTCTTTCAAAAGATAGACGGATGTCCCAGGGCAGACGATGAACTTCCCCCTTACTCCTTCCAATCTCGGCGTTGCTTTGTCTGCAACGCTTTGGTTGTAGAACGTATTCAGTAGTTAATTTCCAGAAACATAGTTTCCTGAAAGGAAATCGGTTCGTTACTTGGACAGGAATTTAATCCTTTTTTCCATTAAGATCGCTTTTATGGCTGCAGTCTTGATATTAATAAAAATTAGGAAAGGAAAAGGATTTTCCATTAACTTTGGTTAAACTATGCTATGAACGAAAAGTGCTTGTGACGATCTTTATTTCGCCATGATGAAGCATGAACCAGAAAAAAAGTAAATAAATCCATGTTTTGCAGTATTATAAGTCACAGAAAAAGAGAAAATGGGGCACTAGCGGATCCAGCGGGAGGCAACTGGGACGATCACTCCCTTCTCCTAAAGTGAACTGTTCCTTTTTAAATTGCTAAGTTTGTAAACAACTATCCTTCTTTTTGTGAAATTACAGTAACAAATGCACATATTTTGGTAAACGTTTTTATAACGATTAAAATGTGTTGTGAATTTGAAGATTAAATGTTATGTTTTAGCTTCAGAGGCAATAGAAGAGAGAGAGAACAAAAAGAAAAAAAATGTTTCAGAAACAGAGAAAGCTGGTAGCGGAAAGGAAAAGAGATTTTGACTGATTATTAAAAGCAATGGGCGTGCTTTGTCTAATGTAATATCACCGCAAACGTTTTAGAGAAAATCGCCTATAAGGTAATGAGTGGCGCAGGAGTAACTTGATGAAGTGAAGTAAATCAAAGTTCATTTCAAATGAGGTGAGATTTTTTTGCGAAAGAATAAACTAATATTTCAAAGTGAAATTACCGGCCATTTGGCTCTGTAATGTTTTGATGATGCAAGCTGGATTTTTTTATTAAATTCAGCCGCACGAATAGAAGGGCTGGAATTTAAATATTTTGAAAGATTGTATCCAGACTTGATACTTAAAAAGCACGGTGCCGGTTTCTTTGCAAAGCACGCAATTAAACGACAGAAACATAATGCTAAGTTTTCAGTCGTTTTTCCCACTATGTGATTTAAAAATTTTGCATAATCATTTGGATGGAACAAATTATAAGCGATATGCAATACCAGCGAGTGGCAGCTCTTCCAGAGTGAGAGAGAGAGAGAGACAGACAGACAGACAGACAGACAGAAAATGAGCCCCATTCACAAAGCCTCTCCATTCATCTTTTTTTAAGACTAGAGCAACCGCCCCCTCCCCCAAACGTAAGGCTCTGGGTCAGCCCCTGATATGAAGGCACATGATAAACATCACCATGAAATAAGGTTTGGTTTTATGCTTCCGAAACAGCCAAAAACTCTTGAATGCGTAATGTTTTCAATTCCTTTCGAGTTTCATTTTTGCGCATATTAACTACAGTATAGTTTTGCGGATCTTTTTACACGATGTTTTAATAACAAAACACATTTCTTTTCTGGAATCTGGACGGTTGCGTAAATCTTCCTATTCCAAGTATAAAGACAAGTTCCTTTCATTCCGAGGTATCAGTTCCTTTCATTCCGAGGTATCAGTTCCTTTCATTTCAAGGTATATTTTATTTTATGGACAGCATTTCTTTCATCCCAAGGTATGCGGAAGATCCGTAGTTTGAAGTGAATACGATTTATCAAATAATTTCATGCTTTTATTCTAAAAACTGTAAAATACACAAACATTACGCATACTTAGGTGTTGCGTACACATCAGTTTTTGAAACATTTGCAAGAATTAGCAGCAAAGGTTTTTCATGTCATTAATAAATTGGTAAATACGGTAATTTTAACAGCGATAAATTTCCGAAGTCGTCGTCAAGGTGATACCACAATTTAAGCCGATAAACTTCAGGTAGTGGGCGTATGAAACGACAATTCTTCTTATTAAGTAAACATTTATTTGTATCTGTCGCAGCACTGACTTTCAAAATAATCTATTTTTCATTCCGCTTTTCGATACTTCCGAATAGTTTCAGAAACAAATAGAAAACCTTTGTCAAGAAAAGCTTAGTTCATGCAGAGTGTACTTCTTGCAAAAAGCTGCCAGTTCTAAAAAAAAAAAAAAAAAACATCTTTCACAATGACTCAATCCTACAAGGTCAGTGTTCTTTAAACAAAGCCGATTTTGAGGACTACAGTAGAGTAGTGATTGCGCAGTAAACGAATTATAGTTCAACAAGCACTACAAGTGACAGAAGAATCGAAAGAGTTATTTGTTGGCAAGGCTATTTCTGGTCTGATATTGTGAGCTATAGGCTCTAGCTCTGTGTCTTCCTTATTACAATACCCATGCCAAAGATATTTAAGCGACGTTAAACAGTATGGGAAGGCTAGTACTTGAAAACTTTTTTTCATGAAATAATTTATAATGGGGGAGTAATATTGCGTAACCGAATTTGGATTAAAAGAGTAATATTTCGTAACCGAAAATATAAAAGAGTAATATTTCGTAACCGAAAATATAAAAGAGTAATATTTAGCACAGACAACATGAAATTGGATTACCGAAATTGGATTTCATTGTTTCCGTTGTATTCATCCACATACTCGCCTCAGATATGCAACCATTGCCTCTGAAGCGTTTTTCTTTTTTTTTTTTTATTCACTCGAAATGCCGGAAATCACTAAGTACCCAATCTAGGTTATGTATGATATAGGCACCACATTCACGAAGAATATCTTACAAAATATACATTGGCATACGGATTTCATAAGTGGAAGCGTCTTCGAAGAGTTGGGGTGTTCTTATTTGAGCACGCACAGGAATTTCTAGCATTTTTCTTTTTTTATATTTTTTTAGTGATTGCATTTATTGTTGCTCCGTTTTGTTCAAACAGCGGTTACTTAGAAACCCTCAGTTGTGAGAATTACGTTGCGCAAATGAAATGCCGGGATGTGTATGAAAACATAACACTCAATAATAGGGTGCATATACACTGAGTGATCACTGAATTATAACCACCTACCTAATACTTTGTAGGTCTTACTTTCGCCCTCAGTAAAGCAGCTATCGCACATCGAATCGATTCAATGAAATGCCAGAAGCATTTGGAAGGTGTTGCCAACAAAGATGTGTGTAATGCGGCTCTCAATGCGGATATGGAGATGACTGGTATATCCAGCCTCTTGATATGCTGTTCCATAATGTCCCACAAGTGCTTTAAGGGATTGATATCGGGAGAGTTCGGGGGCCAATCGATATGCTGGAAGTCTTTACTGCCGTCCTCAAACCAAGCACAACATTAGATTTGTGGCTCGGCCCATTGTCATCTTGAAATACACCGTCGTCATTCGGGAAAAAATGCAACATTGCTGGGTGTACAGAGTCAGCAAGTAATTCATGATAGTGGCCACCAGTTATATGTTGTTCCACATGCACCAGGGGTTCGAGTTTCTGCCAGGTAAACATGCCCCACACCATTACACTGCCTCCACCAGCTTGCACTGTGGAGACCATGCAGGATGGATGGAATGTTTCATGTTGTCTGTGCTAAATAAACAATACGACCATCCACGGAGTGGAGTGGAAAACGCTATCCGTCAGACAGCTACACTTTTTCAGTCTTCCGATGCCCAACTTGCATGACCTTTGCACCAGGCGAGTCTTTGACGCCGATGTACCGTGATTAGGAGAGGATGTCGTCGTGGTCGTCTGCTGTTATATCCCGTATGTGGGCACGTGTAACGCATGGTCATGACAGATACTGTTCCGGGTTGACCTCTGTTGTATTGGGTAGTCAACTGTTAAACCGAAACTCCCACAGCATGAAGGAATGCAGAAAAGAAACGAGAACTGGCACATATTTTTATAAGGAGATGGGGAAAGAAGTAATATTATTTCTGAGAGGACTGCATTAATGCAATGGGCGAGGGAGCAGCGTATTTGTTAATAGGAGAAATTAAATTAGTCTATTATACGACAAATTAATATATATAGGAGAAATTAGTTAGAACTATTATAAAACGATGAGCCATTCCATTATGACCATCCCCACTCTAGAGAAATGAGCCCTCCTAGAGACCGAACGGTTACGCAGGTGAAATTCACAGAGCAGTATATATACAACTCGAGAACCGTCTTTCGGTTAGTAGAGTGTTCGGAGTCAGAATCGGAAGAGCTGCCGATTTGTAGGAGTTCGATAAAGGACAAATTGTTATGGCACGGCGACTCGGAAGTACGATCTCGGAAACGGCGCGACTTGTGGGTGTGCCTCTGTAGTGAGTGCGTATCAAAAGTGGTGCACATATGGCCAAACGACGAAGCGTCGCCCATTCCGGTGTCGTTCGCAGCTCATTGATGCCAGAGGGGAGTGGATACTGTAGCGCATTTTTCACAGTGACCGCAGGACCACAGTGCGACAAATTTCCAGCTGCAATAGTGGTGATCAGGGCAATGTGTCACAGCACACAGTTCATCGCAGCCTTCTGCGCAGGTGCCTGCGTAGCCAAAGACCCAACCAGGTCCCCATGCTCACTGCACGTCATTGCCAATAACGTATGAAATGGGCCCAAGATCATCGAGATTGGACCGTGAATGATTAGAAGAAAGTGGCCTGGTCTGACGAATCAAGATGCCTGGTGCATCACGCTGACAGCCGAGCGCGGATACGCCGATTATCAACAGAGGCTATGGCCCCTGTATGCACTGTTGGGCGGAAACAGGCCGGCGGTGGCGGTGTTATGCTGTGGACGATGTTTTCTTGAGACAATGTAGGCCCCATTATCCCAATAGCACAATCCCTGACAGCTGTAAGGTATCTGAACATCGTTGCTGGCCAAGTTCATCCATTCATGGCAACTGTGTTCCCTGCTTGTGATCACCATTAACAACGGGATAATGCGCCATGCCACACTGCCAAAATCGTTAAGGAGTGGTTAGAGGAACATGCTGGTGACTTTCTGTTAATTCTCTGGCTTCCAAATTTACCTGACATGAACCCAATGGAACATTTGCGGTAAGGCTTGGAAAAGCGGGTTCGCGCTAAATCACCACCACCCCGAAATGTACGGGAACTGGAGGACCTTCTGTTGGCATTATGGTGCCAGATACCCTAGGATACCTATTGCCACTTCATCGAATCGATGCCTCGCCGAGTGGCCGCTGATTTGCGGGCTAAATGGGGTCGTACAGCTTATTAGGTAGGTGGTCATAATGCAATGACTCATCAGTGTAAGACTTTATTCCAACACGCTGAAAATGTCATAGACAACATTTTCAGCGTGCTTGAGTAAAATTGTTTAATAAGTTCTAGCAGAAGCAGAATTGTCCAATTGCTTTACATCTGAGGTGTGATTCGTGAACAGTAGAACGCTGGCAGCAATCAATACACGCAGGAAAGTTTTTCAGGATTGTGTACTGCATCCAGTCGCCCTAGAAGGAATACGGATCGGAATGCTCGGTAGATTTACTGGGGAGCTTATAGTAACAGAAAATAACCACCCGACAGGTATTGAGGGATATAAGTAGGCACCACCAGTATCTATTATTACCATACCTCCTGGAAAATGATATACGAGAGAAAAGGTCTTTCCGCTGCATACAGTTCGCTCGAAGCCACGGGTTTTCTAGTTTGCAGTGGAGAAACGAACATGGTGAGTGGCTTGCCGAATGCCGAAATATAGTCTCCAGCAATAAGATCCGCATTTGTCCGGTACGGAAAGATTGATGCATTCACGTGTGACGACGTATCTACGAAAGGGTTTTCTTGCAATGTATCGTTGAGCTCCAAACTGCGCGCACTTCTGCGATCCTTTTGTGCGTATCACATCTCATACAACTGTTAGTCATGTTGTAGTCATAGAGAATAATTTAACCTTCCAGCATTGTATGGATATTATCCTGCTCTCTTTGTTCTTATGTTACCATTTCTCCAGAGCGTGCCAAACGCTACATTCCAGATCGATAATGACAGACTACATACCGCACCCGTGTGAATCTTAATTTCATACTGTCACGCATCGGGCGTAGTCAAACTAAATAAAAAGAACAGTTTAAAAATTTGGACTTGTAGAATGAGACGGCCGACGCCCCGTAGGATTTAGAAAAAATAGATTTTACCGTGCAACATCAGTTACCGGCCTTGATTGAACCCCGGTACCTCCGTGGCGTCTTTACCCGGCGCAGCATTGATTGAGCGTAAAATCGTGCTAGTCGTTGGTGCGGATGCTCGCGGCGTGACTTTTTGGATGAGGTATAATGAGCACATGACCATGATATTGGAGCGGTATAATTCACTTCTACAAGAGCATATCGCGGCATGAGCACTGTGACATCATACACAGCGACCCATCTTCTTACAAGAAAACGAACGGCGGTATATGGTTCGGGTTGTTCTGCTGTTCATTGAACAGAAGGGTTGAGTGGAACTGCCGTACCCACCGTGTTTACCGGATATGAAGCCCTGTGATGTCATCTGTTTTGGCCGCTTGAAAACGGAGCCGTTTTGTGCTGGTTACAACAATAAACAGGATTCGGATTTCCGAATCGCAGACATTTTCCACAGACTTAATGTCACTATAACGAAGTAAATTTCTCCATCATTTTTATCCGCGCCAGGATTCGAACCCGGGTCCCCTCATTCCGGAATAAGTTGCTCTACCAAATGAGCTACGCGGACGTTTTATACTGATTCCTATCTGCCTTTATGTCGTGTGCGTCCTTCTGGCAGGTACGTCACATCTCCTGGTACGTTACAACACTGGTACTTTCAATGGTGTTTGTGAACTCCTACGCTTTGGGAACGTATTATTGGTAATGAACGGAACTACTAATAATTGCCCTCAAATATTGGAATCTTTACTTTGTTATTACGGGATTTATGGTAACTCGAAATTGTTTACTTACTTCCGGAACAACCTAATACTTGAAAAGCTTATTTGATAAAAATGATATACAAACCTCAGCACATTGGTTTCATGAAAGAAATTTAAATTTGTTAGCTCAGAGACAAGCTATTCAAAGAATCAATGAAAGGGGACATGAGCTTGTAGTTCTCCTTAGAAATAGAGTTCTATAGGCTGATGTTTTGACGTTACACTCGACGACAGCGCAGTTCAAACATATTTCATCGTAGAGTCGTTTAACTCCTTCATTTTAGAAACAGCGGAGATATAAGCTACATCAAACTGTCACACAATTGGCAAGTATTTTGGGCAACAGTTACACCCCCCATCGGCGACGAAACAAATTGTTTCCAAAATCTCGTTGTCCTGTAGGTATTACGGTTATTATCTTCAGAAAATATTTCATAACAGAATGACTGTTCTCAAATTATATAATTTTGTGATATGCAAATGCGCAAACTACACAGGTAAAGCTCTTTAACTTTTATACACATGGACGGTTTATTTGAGGTAAGCTTTCCGAGAACACTAATAAAAGGTAAATATATTTAATTCTGATGTGTTTGGAAACGTAACTGACGAACGCTGTCATGTTCGAAAAGATTTTTTTTTCGATTTCAAGCTGTGTGAATGTTGTATGTAATTGAGACCTTTAATGAGGCAAGTAGGTTTGCGATGGGATATCGTTTCTAGGCAGCAACATGGCATTTAGTAATGGAGTTTATGCATGCATCATCGAGGGAGCTGAATATTATGCATGATGATTATGTAATTTAAGCATACATGGAATAGCTTTAATTTTAAGTAACTTAAATGATTTTCAGAGCTATCCCCACGAGCAGAGGCTTTGGGATCCACTTAACAGTGAAATGGTGCAATCACTCTTTGTCTGACTGACGTGCGCAAATGCAACAACGGTTTCAGTTTTAATCGGAATCTCCTGTTTATTGCATCGGATATTTGTTGATATGGACAAGCAGTATTCGTTCGAGCACAAAAAAAAAAGAAGAGAATAAATGAAATAAAATAAAGGAAAAAGAGGAAGAGAGGGAAAGGACTTTCTGAGTCTGCGTAATGCTGCGCGAAGTACTGGCTCCATTTCCTTGTGCTCTTCTACTCCATATGCTTTAATAAAACTGGATTCGATTCTAAATATTTTCTGATATCTTGCGCACGAGAGAGAGAATTTCCGAGTAGAATTTTCATCGTACTTCCGTGACAGTCAAACCCCCAACACCAAGATAGGAAGATAGAAGCAGTTCACCTCGCACTATTTTTGATTTCTTCTCTCCAAAAAGTACCTTTCCCCTAACTCCAATTTCGACGACTTCGGGAGAGGTCGGAAGAAAAAATAAAACTGGAACGCATTCGGAACTTCGGCCGTTTCAGTGGAAGAATATTCATAAGATTACTAGTTGTCCCTCGAGCACGTGATAAACCGACTTCAAGCGGGACACGCAAATACCTAAAGGAGAAAGAGTTACTAGATCTTGGAAAAATAATAAAAAAGAGAAAATCGTAGATGGCTTCTCTGCAGTCGAACCCGGTTATTTCCTTACGATAAATTTGAGCACGTGGAGGAATCCAAAAGATATGTTATCCTGTTACACCTCTTTTCCCCCGTGGAGATAGAAAATGACGCACCGCACGATTTTAGGAGAACGAATCTGGCAGCAAAGAATTCCACTGAATTTTCAAGGAAGCACATAAGTGACTGAAGCGTTTGATTCCAGACGGTGATGGTCGTATGGTCTTCATCGAGGTCAAGCTTTCTCTGTGTCAAAGCGTGGAAATTATCTTTAGAAAAATCCCTCGTCAAGAAAACCAGTAAATTCTAGTGTCATATAAAATTCAAACCGAACTTTCTTTCTGAAATTGAGCCTCCGAAGAAGCTTTCTGAACTATAATTTCCTTGGAGACTCTAATTACATGCGAAAAGCTTATGCATTTATATAGCTTGCTGCAAGCATACCTATTTTCATGCAACGTAGAAAGAATTCTTCGTTTAAAAGAAAATACACAAAAAACAGTTGTCGGCGTAAATATGTTCATACCTCGTATGAATATAAATTACTTTTCATGCTAAACTCACGAGCTTTATGCAACTATAAAAATAAAAGCAAAATCATTTTTAACGCTTTACGACAAGAATACTATCGAATGATTGAGTTTGAAACGCAGAGAATCGAACAGCAACTTCAGAATTTTGCACATAAAGTCAACAGAAATGTATTAATTTGCCTGTGAAAGCTTTAATATGCAATTATTAAACTCGTTGTTGCAGATATCTTTATATATTATCAAAGTTTTGGCTTTTAAAATCGGAATCAATTGTTTCCTCGAAGGTATTTCCTTCTTACCATTGTGTAATACATTAAAGGACGCAAGAATGCGAAATACAGGAAAATCCCCATCAAATTTTCTATGGCAAGTGGATTCTTATTTTTAGTGGGAGAACGAAAACCCAGATAACGGTGTGAAAAATGAAACTCGTCATTTGCTTTTGCTGAAAAAACATCTGTATATCCCTTTCAAAATATAATTCCTGGAGGAAACAGAAAAAAAACTAAAATGACTGCAAGTAATACATTTAAACCTCTTTGAATAAGCTGCGCAATTATGAAAATGAGTAACTTTGCAAATTACCTACTCATTTTATTGAATGCTTGTACATTTAAATATTGTTTCCTTACTGGTAATAAACTTGAGATGTGTACGGGTTTCGGTCAGTCAACTGTTGAATTCTTAAGATAGAATGTAAAGCACATTTGTGTAGGTTTAATGATTTTTTCATTCTCTGATGAACAAACTGTAGGGTTGATGCATCTTAAGACAGAATGTAAAGCACATTTGTGTACTTGTAAGGATTTTTTCATTCTCTGCTGAATAAACTGTTGGGTTGATGCATCAGTTTATACCCTTTTATTTCACCAGTGTTTCCCAGATCATTAGTGACGGTGCAGATAGACAGTTGTACATCAAGATGTAGCCAGTAATATCGTGTATCTACATCATATTGCTTTGTGTGATTGTAGCTAATGGTTTTATGGGTTTCAGGTTCGGAAGTATGGAGTGTCAAGTAGAGAGGAATGAACACTTCCGACATCTGCTCCTCTACAAGTTTAACAAGGGATCCACACCCGCCGAGGCTACTCGACAAGTTTGTTCTGTGTATGGGGAGGATACTAGTGCTCCGAGGACAGCCCGCAAATGGTTTTAACGGTTCTGAGGTAGCAATTTTGACCTTAACGACTCTCCACGCTCAGATGGTCCATCTCGCTTTGGTGAGGATCGTTTGAACCATCTCATCCACTTGGAACCGCGTCAAACTATACTCCCATTGGCCACTGAGATGGACTGTGATCAAGCCACCGTGGTGTGACACCTGGAACGTATGGGAAAGATCCAGATATTGGGGTCGTATAATAGACAACAAGAATCAGCGTGTTGCCATATGTGGTTCCTTGCGCGCCCGTTATCGCGAATGTTCTCGGCAACACAAACCCTTTCCGTCACGTATTGTTACCGGTGATGAACAGTGGTGCCTATACGTGAATTTCAGGCATCGGAGGGAATGGCTAAGCCTACACAAGGAGCCCACACCACGTCCAAAACATGACCTTCATCCTGCGAAGATCATGTTGTGTGTCTGGTTGGACATGGAACGCATTATACACTGGGAAATACTGCCGAGGCATCGGACCATCAACGCTGCACTCTATTGTGAGCAACTCCGCAGTGTGAATGGAATTATTCAGCAGAAACGGCCAAACCGGCGCATGATGTCCTTCTCCAACATGATAACGCACGCTCTTACAGTGCAAACAGGACCAAAATGGCCATTTAGGAGATGAAATGGGAGATACTTACACATCCGGCCTATTCCCCATATGGCTCCCCTTCAGACTATCACCTCTTCCGATCTCTGTCGAATGCACTCCGTGGCAGAACGTTCAACAATGATGTTGATCTCCAGAATTTTCTTGATGATTTCTTTGCAGCAAAACCTACACGTTTTTTTAAGAATAGTATTGCAGAACTATCCAGACGTTAGAACAGCATCGCAAATAACGGGAGGGGGATACATAGTTGATTGATTCCGTTTTCCTCTCTGACGTAATACATTCCTGTAGTGCGGTGAAAAAAACGGCATGAACTTATGCATCAACCCAATATATAGCTCCTCGACGATTTTCTGTTTGAAACTTACTGATAAAATCGTCGTGGGATAGATTTATAAAATGTATTTGCTGGTTTAACCATTTAAGTTACCCATGGGCGTGAAACAAACGGTGGGCACAATTTTCTGTGCTTTCCATACAGAAATGTTTAATAGCGCCAGGTTTCACGCGGTAGCTACGGCAAGACAATTTACCCACTCGCATCTCAGCATTATTGACCATAAACATGTTACTACTGATAGGCGCTCGCTTCTAATGCTTTATTCTCTTCTCCATGACCCAAGGCATTAAGGAAAAGATTTAGTTTCCCTGCCTCAGATATCATGGCGTTGGGAAGAAACAAATGACTCAAACAGCTTCTCTCTGCTTTCGTAGGTTCATCGCGATTGTTATAGATCTTTTAGCAGGTAATCAATCAGAAAGGATTAGTGTCAATCATCAGCAAGAAAATACGTCATTTATGAATTATTTAATGTATGTAAATATATTACAGAGTTAAGCGCCAAGCAACACTTTCTGACGACCAAGTTATCTCGTTCCAGCAGCGTTCGACCTCATTCCAACCCAATTTACCAACCCCGAGTTACTTCCTTCCTGCCGGTAAGACAGTTACAACTCATTTTCAACTAGTTTTTCCTGGGTTATGTTGGAATCCGCTTTTTATTATTTATGTTTCGCAATATCAACCGACAGTTTGATTATCTAAGGAAATACTTATTGATGAAATAATAGCAAATGAAAAATCCAGTCAGCTTATTTCAGCAGCCTAGCAACTTACCACTCTGTCCGTAATATAACCTCTGAGCGCTGACTCCTAATCATTCTTCCGCGATGGGCCCGGTTTGAATCACGTTCAGGCATAGATATTATGTTTTTCTTACGGCACGGGCTGTCTCTTCTCTGGTACCTGTGGCCCTAAATTAGGGACGGGGGACTGCGTATTACCCATTGAGTTACTCACGGTGGCCGCTAAACCCTCAAAAAACAACAAACAAGTTAGTAAAATTATGGAATGCATTGATTATAATACGCTTTCCAATATATCAGAAATTGCGCGCAGACAAACCCTCCTCTCTACCCTGGTTGCCTCAGCGTTCATTTGCGTGGTTAATTGTTACACTGTTGCGCGGCGATTGCCCTTTACCAGTCGACGGAGGCGACGTTCTCCTCTGGGGTCGATGTCATATGGGACTCCACAGTTATGACGTCGCGATGTACTCGACATGCCAGCGGTCCATTCTTGGTACACCCTTACTACAGCACCTCGCCAACAGCCCACGAAATCTGCTGTTTCTGAGATGCTTCCACCCTTGGAGCGGTAGCCTATGATCATTCCTTTCTGAACGTCCATCAAATCCCTACCTCTGCCCATTGTGCGCACGTAGGGCACTATGGCTCATCTGTTCTGGATGGCTACTTATATCTTCGTGTAGTCAACCTTGTCACGTGCACCCTATGACGCATTTGGGCTGGTACACTATGATTCCGGCAGTGGTCATATTATTCTGATAAGACTGTGTATGAGTTTACATATACCACAGAGCCAAAACATTATGGCTCCTGCCTATAATGGTATTGGTTCCCATCGTGCCGCCAAAAAAACTCTTACCCGGCGAGGTATTGACGCACAAGATTTTTAAAGGTGTCTTGTGTTATCTGGTACCAACACGTTACCAGCAGATCTTTTAAATCTTCTAAGTTACTCGGTTGAGCCGCCGCAGATAAGAATTTTCTGTTCTAACAGATACCTCGATTGGATTGATTTCTGGGGAATTCGGAGGCCAGAGCAACACCTGGAAGTCTTCCTGATGTTCTGTGAAACATTCATGAACAATTCCGGCAGTGTGGCATGGCACATTATTCTACTGAACGAAGGCACTACTGGAGGGAAATACCGTTGCCATGAAATGATGTATCTGGTCTGCAATGATGTTTAGGTAGTAGGCAGACGTCATAGTTTCCTGCACATGAATGACTAGACCCAGGGTTTCCCAGCAGGATATTGCCCAACATTTCCCCAAATAAACGACGCACACGTACCCGGTTGCTCACTTGGTGAAATAGGAAACGAGATTCGTCGGACCAGACGACTTTCTTCCAATAATTCAAGGTTCAGTTTCCATGCTCGCGTGCCCATTGTTGGCACATTCGACGGCGAACCGAAATTAGTATGAACACTCGGAGTGAACTACGCCTACGTAACCTGTTTTTAGCCGGATCCTATGTACTGTGTGTTGTGACACATTACTCCTGTCAAAATTATTCAAATTATCTGCGCGTTGCGTCAGAGTATCCTTTCTGTTGGCTCGTACACTACGTGATAGCCTTCGCTCACGTCTAGCACCGATGACTCGTGGCCAGCACACACCTTGTCGGCAGGTCGTGCTCTTTCCTTGCTCGGACCACCCTTTTATGGTACTAACCACGCTGACCCTAAAAAAACTTCACAAGCTTTGCCGTTTTGGAAATGCTCTGAACCAGTCGTCTGGTTCTTACAATTTGACGTTTGTCAAACTTGCTTAAGTCTGCTGTCTTTCCCATCTGCAGAAAAAGAACAACTCTGATTGAGAGAGCTTGGATAGGTGTTATTTATACCGTTTGATGACCTTCACACGCGTCGTCGTTAACCTACATTTGCTCCTATTTGCATGAACACACGCTGTTCATGATGTTTTGACTCTTTGATGCATGCATTTTGTCTTGTCGCCTTTCTATGGTACTGTCACATACCATTTGATACTTTAAGATCACTCACATAAACGTTTGAGAACCTCTGCATATATATTAGGCTAAATTGCTGATATTAGTACCTTACCCCAACAACCGGATGAAAAAATTGTACTCACGATTTGATTATTACATACTGTAAGTATCAGTTTTTTGAGAAAAAATAATGAGACCCCTGCCAAGACAAAGTGGAACCGTTCTCTTATTAAATACATGCATCGATCTCACTATTTCATTAAAATACTAGTTAAGTCATCAGTTGTTTTTTTTCCGGGAAGAGGAGGATTGAAACGTTTTAACTCAGATTTTGTTTTTGTTTTCTTTGGAAGGTTAACGACCACCGTGAGCAACTCAATGTTCTATAAGCAGTCGCCCATACCTAATTTAGGGCCACTGATTCCAGGGAAGGGAGAGAGCCAGTGCTGTAAGACAAACACAACATCCAAGCCTCATCGGGATTCGAACCCGGACTCATCTCTGATGAATGGTCAGATGCGAGCTCTTGGACCACTCTCAAGTACGAGCTCTTAGACCATTGTCAACTGCGAGCTCTTAGACCACTGTCAACTGCGAGCGGCTCAACTAGGATTAATTACAAACGACTCTGCTAGAAATTACGCTTCTTTTTTTGTTCTTCTCGCAGGCGTTTGGTCTCACAGAAGCATACAGGCAGACGAAATGAAACCCATAATCCGTGTCGTTTCAGAGCGTATTTCCTAGTAGCTACGCTATGCTGTGTTCTATTACTAACGTTCTATTAGTATTGTTGTGTGTAGTATTTGTAGTTAAAAGACATCTGGACGGAAGGGCAGAAACACACGGTCAAAGTGAACTTTGGGCCATCCACGTTCAAATTACATACCGGTCTCTCCTTTCATCAAGTGTTGTTTGTTTCATAAAATATTCTATTAGGGGTATGCAAAAGTTTCCGCCATTTTAAGGAGAAAGGAGACAGGAACAATCAGGAAACCAGTACACATTTATTCAACGAAATATTGGCCGTTAGCATCAATGACCTTTTGCCATCATTTTTCAGGCAACAAATGAATGCCCCTGTGATAGAAGGACTCGGGTTCTGAGCTGAAGAACGCAGTGCCGACATTTTTTACCACTGGAACTGTGGTGAACCGCTGTTAGGCTAGGGCATGTTGCATACAGCGAAACAGATGAAAGTCTGAGGATGCAATGTCTGGGGAGTAAGCCTGGTGCGGTAAAACCTCCCGGTGTAACTGTTCAAGGGTTGATTTCGTGGTGGAACCGACATGTGTTCTGAAATTATTGTGTAACAGGATGACTGGGCTGCGTCCTTTACCTGTCCATGAGAGGTTTTGCTCTATTGCAGCGTTCAGTTTCATCAACTGATCGCTATTTCTTTGTGCAGTGATTGTTCCGCCGGGTTTCAGCTGTTCGAAGTACAGCACTCCGTGCGTATCCCACCACACACATAACAGCAATTGTTTTCCCGTGGGTATTCTGTTTTGCAGAGGATGTTGTTAGCTGTCCTGGGTCGACCCAGGATCGTTTGCGTACGGGGTTGTTGCAATAGACCTATTTTTCATCCTCGGTGCCAACCTTCCACAAGAAATTCGTCCCTTAAAACCTCTGCAGCAACGACATGCAGATGCCCAATCGTTGACCAATATTACACTTCGTTAAAGTATACGGAACCTACCTACCAATCTTCTGGATTTTCCCCAAGACCTGTAAACGCCGAGCAACCGTCGATTGAGCCACTTTCAAACGTTTCTCCAGTTGCGTGGCCGATTGTGTGGCATCCTATTTCAACAGTGATTCCAGCTCCTCGTCTGCGAGCTCCTGCGGTCTACTTGCACGCGGCTTGTCTTCCAAGCTTTGATGACCTTTCTTAAACCTGTAAAACCATTCTTGAAACATCAGCTCACCCATAACCGCTTCGCCATACGCCTGACATATTGAACCGTATGCTTCACTCGCACTTTTCCCTAAATTAAACGAGAATAACAAACAGTGCCGCAAATGAACCGCCAAGCTTGGATTCAAGTACGAACTGACAGCACCAGTCGCCGACCGTTTAGACCCTAAAACGCCGCTACGGGGGCGGCGGAAACTTTTGCATACCTCTAATGGATGTAAAGAAGGAAAAGAGGAGACAAAACTGAAAAATTATTGTCCAGCTTAATGTTCACCTACCAGGAAAAAATTCCCCGTTCTACTTTTCATCAATCATTTTCCTTTTTTGCGGAGGTCTGCAAATTACAAAATACGAACGTCGGTTCCTTTTTTCCATTCCATATCTCCTGTCCATCCACAGTTTGTTGAACAAAGGGATACGGTAATTTTGAGAGATTAAGTCTTTGTTAGAGAGATTATTCACTCCATGACCAGCTACATATGTAAGGAGCCACCATACCTAATTTATGATAACCCACTCCAGTCCTGAAAATTAAATCCTAACTGAAAACACAGCCCACAAATTCCTGCTAAATAATCGATGGCAGATCATCATCATACTTCAACATCTCAGCTATTACGCCATGTAGTCTTGGAGCGGTACCATAGATCATCTGACTACTAGACTACCACTCTAGACCAGAAAAAGCCTGCTCTGAAGGTGATATAAGTTTCATTACCCACCGAAAGAAATATTTTAATATTTACATGATAAAAATGGATTTTTCAGCCCTCTTATGCCTTCACAGCCTAGTGAGAAAACATTTTCAGGCCTGAGTAGCGCCATTTTGACTGTTTATTGCGGATTGCACAATCACTAAAAGTACAACACGAAAAATGTACACACACTTTTCATGTAGGTTTAGGAATTCAATTTGTTGACATTACAGTTTCATGATATGTCAAATAGTGCACGTACTCCAGGCATGCGTATTAGGATAATATGTGTGTTGTGAGAACGAGCATAGTAATTTCCATATTTACCCTTTAATCGTCTGGAACAAATGAATTCGGTGTTAGTAAAATGGGCTGAAATCAGCTCGAACGATTAAGAAGTGAGTCGAACGTAGCTGGAACGAGTGAACCTGCGCATCAGAAGGCGTTGCTCTTCCCCCTTAGCTTTGTTATTTAAAGTGGTGTTTCAGGGGGAATGACTAACAGTAATATTTTTCGACTAATTACCTGCTGAAACGGCTGTAACAATATAGATGAACCTAATAAAGGAGAGACCAGCGTTTGAGTCATTTGTTTCTGCCCAGTGGCATGATATAAGTGTTAATAAGACCCATTCCCAAACGTGCGTTTGGTCATGGAACAGATAACAGAGGACTGGAAATGTGTCTTGTTCTTGGGTCATAAAGATGAGAATAATGGTGACAGATTAATGATTAGCACTGCTGAGATGAGGGTGGGAAAGGAATTGTCTTTCGGTAGCTTTCGTAAAAGCCGGCTGTTATGTGAGCGTTTCTGTTTGGTAGGCGAGAAAATTTTGGGCATCAGTTGGTTCAGGTACATCGGCCACTTAAAGGGCTAAATAAAAAAAAATGTACCATATTTATTATATTCACATACCCCAAAATGTTATTTTATATTTTTCTGTTAGACAGACCACTGACAAACATCTTGACTGCATTGTTTTGTAAGTTCATGCAATACATATTTTGTAAGTCCATTTTCTTCATATCGCAGATGGAGAAATATTACATATTATTCCACTTTGTACGTTGTGAGCAAGGATGCTAATGTGTTTTTACTACCTATATTTGTTATATGGATATTTTTTAGTATTGCCTAATATCATGTAATGATCATTTGAATCATACATCTCTGAAAAAGACAATTTTGTCTTCAGGGAAAAAAGAACTTAGCAGCTTCTATGGGAAACTGATCTTATAGTTGATCACACACCCACCATTACATAACGACGTTCACCCCAACTCCCTATCGCCAACGTCGTAAACAAGGAGTTATAAATCAGATGACAGTCACTTTCGACTTCAGCAAGCTGTCTGCGTGAGAGAATTTCCCTGGGAGCAGTAAAAAGTAACCCTAAAGGTAGGCAAGCCAATTAACCTACTCATGCGTCGTGGAACACACAATACTCTAAAGAGGGAAGAAAAGGAAATTCAGTCTTGGAGTTCGCACCGGATCAAAGAAGGACGTATTTTTCTACAGGATGTAGCTATAAATTAAAAGAGTGCGAATTTTATGCGGGAAATATAGGGAAGGTCCATACACCCATCTCCCTGCTGGAAGTAACGAGTACTAGATGTTACAATTAAATGTTACCCCCACTCAGAGAAATAAAGGTTTTACGTGAGCTAAAATTTACTAGTTTGTTCTTCCCTGCTCCGAAGATACAGCAACCTGCAATTCTTCTGATATCACTTGGCATCCGTGCAGTCATTTATCTAATATCTTAGCATCCGCTCAAATTTAACCAAACCACGCCAAAGTATTCAAGTACTGAACTGAGGTTTCATTCTATGACCTTCGACTTTGAGAGTAAGTAATATTGTTGGATAGCTTAACTGAGAAATAAAGCCAGTTTGGTTTCCTTTCCTTGCTATTAGTATAGTTTTACAAATTCCGTTGTTAGGAGGTTCACTTTACTCTATGCGAAGCCCCTGTTATGTATTCTAGAGATTGCGTGCGGCATCTCGAATACAGTCAGCTGAGCTTTCGCGCTATATCTAGATTCCTGGAGATAAATCCAAAAGATCTGTTTCGCACGACATCGACTTCCCACTTACAGTGTTCATATTCCTCTCATCTCTCTGGAACGGAATTCGTCTACCTAAGCTTTGTTAACTGGTCGCGCAGTTCAATTTTAAGATGTGCGAAATGTTATGTGCAATCGTCTCTAGCATTAACGGAAATGCGAAAAGAGTACTTTAATTTTTAGGTGCTCCTCACTCTAAACAAATCATGTATTAGCTCTGATGATGCCATCTGTATGTCCTTATATTTGCAGCAGTGTTTAATTTATAGGCCACCTAAATACATTTGGTCTATATGAGAGTATGCATGGAAAATAATGAACCATGTATATTTCAAAAATAATATCGGTACTCCAATGTATTTTAATTCAGAAGGGCATTTATTTAACATGAAGTTCAAGAAAACTGATTTTGTGTTTAACGTTGCATTGACTTTGTCGGACGATAACGATTCCAACAGTGAGGGATGTGAGTAAATAGCATAGGAGTACGGCGAAGCGTGAACCTATCATAATGACTTCACATCATGCAAAAGGGAAAAGAAACAAAACGTAATATAACGTACCTTGATTGCCAGGGGAATTTGGGCAATCTAATAATGAAGCGCTTTTAATAAGATAGGTACACAAAACAACACTCAGATGCGGCACAAATAATATTTGAATAAAGTTCGGTATGAAGATAAGGCGGCGCTTTTGCATTGTTTGAAGCAAAATACGAGGAATGCATTTAAGTAGATTATTCACTGTGGAGAGACCGGGAGCATATTGCACTCTACCAAACCGCACGATGATGGTGTGAATTGGAAATTCTTTTTAGAGCACACGTGTAAGTTGAAAACTGTCACTTGTCGAGATGATTTTTCAACAGTGTAAACAGAGGCGCCTGTTTCGAGGCTAGAAGAAAGGTCAGTGACCCATTTTCGGTAATTTTGCTATCTGATCCAAAAAGGACTCTGCGATTCGTAAGCCCAAAGGATAATGGATTTGGACTATCAACATCAATAAAGTAAATTTAAATACAGAATGTCAGCAGCTTGAATATATACAGAACACATATTGACACCATTTTAGAAAATCCCCAGTCTAAGAAAATCATATATTAACTTTGGCGATTCTATCTGTCTGCCCTTATTTTTCTGAAATGTTCAGTTTGTCGTTCAACTAAACATATGTAAACTGTATGGCAATATATATCGAAATTCATGTACCGTGTATCATTCGAAAAAACGTATCGATATTAGAATGTATTTTAATTCAGAAAGACTTATTTCAATCTAAAGTTTAAAAAAATGCTTTAGTTTTTAACTGTTTAATTGGCCGATGTATCTGAACCAAATGGCACAAAATATTTCCTGCGCTTCCCAAACAGTAATGTTAACATAGCGGACGGGTACTACAAAAGCTACGGCAAAACAGTTTCTTTCACCCTATATCTCAGCAGTATATTTCACCCTATATCTCAGCCAACCATAAACCTGTGGCTGATGGTAAGCGCTTTCTTCTTGTTCTTTATTCTCTGCTGCATGACCCAAAATATGATGGGGATTGGTTAGTTCTCCTGACAGGGACACTATGCCCCTAAGCAGCAACAAGTGACTCAAACATTTTATCTCTAATTTCTTAGGTTTGTCGATATTGTCACATCCCTTCTAGCAGATAATGAGTCAGAAAGGATTAGGGTCGATCATCCCTCTAAATGGCCACTTTAGATAACAAAGCTAACGGGAAAACAAAGCTTTCTGATGCGCACGTTTACTTGCTCAAGCTACATTCGGTCCCCTTCTTACATAGCGAATATACTTGTTCGAGCTGAGTTCAGCCCATTTTGCTAACGCGGAGTCAATTCGCTCCTGCCAGTTAAAGTTGTATCATTTTTCACAGTCAACATCACTAAAGTAAACATAAAGAATTTCAGCAGTTTGAGTTTACACGGAGAATGTATTGAACTCATCTGATTTTTTCATTATTAAATTACGGAGAATTTTAAAATTTGATAACAGTATTTTGATAGAGACATAAAAAGATATTACCATCAGCTTCTTTATGATTTTATGCAGTTCTGGAAAGGCTGCGATAATGTTACAGTAAAGGAAATTCACGTTGTTTTCAGTAAAATTTTTGGTGAACTGTGAATAATAAAAACTGATTTCTATATCGTTCACTTCATGGCATATCACAGTAGATCACATTTCAGGTTTTTGACATAATTTTATTTAAAATGTAAAAACTAGGTAAATGCCCAAGAACCACAGGCTGTAAATACCTAGTAAAACGTATACATCATGTGAACGCCGACAACGCAACATTCCACAGAAATGCAGAACGAAAAACAGACCATCCTAGGACGAATGAGTATCGGATAGTGAACGTAACAATAGGAAAAGGCTTTAGGAGTAGTGCTTGGAAACATTCTGTTCTAGGTTAAACGCTGCGACAGCGCACGATGGATTGATTACCTCTTCATCCCAGCGACATCTTCATAAAGGTCATGAAGGTTAGCCATATCAGCATCTTGTTTTCTATGCCTCCATTCATTGTTTTGGAAAATTCATTTCATGGAAATGAGATGTTCACACCTCATAGTGTATGTTACGTTGTACCCATAGTTAACTGCATGGAATACTGTATGAGTCTAAACAAAGTATTTAAAAAGAACGAAGGGTGTAACTTTCCTTTTAGTTAAAATTTCTCTATTTAACATCCCCCAGAACCATGAATTTAAGCCCCTAACTATTCTGGGAGGGCAACCACCCTCCCTTGACCTCGCGATAGCCACGACCCTGCTAGTATAACTTCCAAAATTCAACAACTATTAAAATGACTTTTAACGAATGAATTGAAAGAAAGAAAACTGAATTTAACTAACAGTATCCATATCTGTATCGATTTTGAAATAATACGAAGAAAGTTCGAATACATATAAAAATCCATGAGTTTTATTTCCAACTTTATGTAACGGCGCTTAATTTTTTGAAAACGCCAGGAACCACACTTTCAGTTTAGCCAGATATTTTCAATTTCAGCCATCTTTAACGCGGTTTTTTTTTTTGAAAGTGCTAACTATGACTTCATTTTAGCCTAAAATGTACCTGGTACCGATGTCTATTCACCGAATGGAAAATTGCGTATATACGTAAATGTTCCTACTAGCAGTGAAGTTATACTATGGCATAAATACACTGCGTAGATATGTTAGTTATAAAGAAATTTGCTGGCAGTCATGAGAAAAAGTGCTGAAGACGTTTCATGATTCCAGTAACGCAAATATCACTTTCCCGGAAATGAAAGAGCCACGTGCTAGAGAATAAAAAGCATTAAATAGATTCAGCATTTTGCCTTGTTAATTGAAATCAAATGGCTTTTAAATGAGTTAAAAATAAAACTTCAAGGTAAAAGAAACTGATAACGTTCATATATTTCGGCATAAAAACTCTTCGAACAAAATTATGTCTGTCAGGAAGTCCAATGAAATGCGGAGATTTGGTGCATTTTCAACTTTGGAAATTTTTAAACCCGAGTAATTCGCATCCGAGTTTATATTTGAACCGTGAAATTAAACTTGGCTCATGCTACATATTGCATAAGGGACACATACCTGTCATTAATAATGAATGTATTATCAGCACATGAATTTTGAATATCTGAACGCATCCCAAATTAATTGCGAAATCAACTAATTTGTCCTTTTTTCAATCATGATTAAAATCAGCAGCAACATCAAAGATGAGAGAAACTTGGGATACACTGTAAATATCATTTTCGGTAGTTCAAATATGTTTTGAATTCAAAGCACCCTAAAAATGAGTTTTCAGCTTCCGATTTAAGTAAATCAAGAAGTGTGAAGAAAGAATACATTAAACAGTGAGGGTAAGAATTTTATATTAGAGTTTTAAATTCAACAGAGGTTATCTGAATGCGGGCCTGAACCTGCGATGAACTTGATATATCCGATTTAGATTCTTCATCAAAATTTAATCACAATAAAGAATGTCTCAGATATAACCTTATCGCATTTGTTATTCTTGAATAAATCTTTAAGCAAATAGCTTTTTTTCTTTATTTAAACCCCATTAGAAACCGTAAATTTAAGAACTGACAATGCAAAATAAATATCAAAACTTTTGAGTCCAACATACACTTTGTTGCGATAAAAACTTTTCCTCCGCTAGTTGTACACTCATTGACATAAAAATCTGCGCACCAAGAAGGAGGCGTCGGATTTAAAGGAGATTTTAGAAGTGCGATGGTACATACGAAGGACAGAAGTGACTGCAATATCAGAGCAGAAGGACGATTTCTCGCGGACATACGGTACACATTCTGGTCAGCGTTAGTACAGCGTCGAACCGCCTCGTACTCGGATATATGCGTTGGATACGGTCCGCCACCATGGAGTCAAAGAGACGCCGTATGTTATCCTGGAACATATTGGTCTACACTTCTTGCAACTGACGCTCTAAATCATGAACACTGGGACATGGAGAAAGCTGGGGTCCCATCAGGTCCAACACGTGCTCGATGGGCGATGGATCAGGCGATCTGTCAAGCCACAGAAGCGTCGAAGCATGACGTAGACAGTCCTGGGAAACCCGAGCCGTGTGCAGACGGGCGTTATCTTGTTAGAAAATGGTTCCGGGCCGCCCCGCCAGGAAAGGCATCACATTGGGCCGCAGGATTTCCTGTACGCAGCGCTGAGCTGTCAACGTCTCTTGGATCACTGCGAAGGAAGTCCGGCTGTCATGCGCGATGGCTCACCAGACCATCACGCCTGCAGTTCGGGACGTGTGCCGCTGTACAGTGAGGTTGGGATTATAGCGCTCACCTACGGTCCTCCACACTCTGACACGTTGGTCGTCCGTTCCCATACAGAAGCGGGATTCTTCGCTGAACGCTTTACGTCGCCAGTCAGCAGCATTCCACGTTGCTCGCTGCTGACAACACTGCACTCGACGCCGTCAATGGTCAGGTGTTAATGGCAGAAAACGTAATTGCCGTCGAGAGTGCACATTCGCCTCCTCCAGGCGTCTGAAAATGTTTATGGCGGACACAGGAGTCCCTTGTACAGCCGCAACATGTTTCTGAATATTGGACAAAGATGTCGTTGCATCTGTGCGCGCCGCTCTCACGATCACACGGTTCTCTCTGCTGGTGGTGTGTCTGGGTCATTCAGAGCTAGTCCGCCTTGTCTGGGTGCCTTCCCGTGTCCATTGCTCCCAACACGATCGCACCGTACTGTCCGACCGGCCCAAATGGCGGCCGATTCGGTGCGTTGGCCATCCTGCCTCTCTTATCCTGATGACACGGCCTCGTTTAAACTCTGTCAGTTGCCCGTACGCACATCTACGGCGGCTCCTCGGCATGTCTATCGCTCAGGGATCTCATCTGACTCTTACCGTGCACTTGGACACGAATGTGGAGTCTCCTGCGCGGCGCCTTATAAGCTCCAAGGATTGCGTTGCAGCGCAGGTCTTGGACGCGTGGGCATGCGGAATCGCACGAAACTTTAATGATTTTCATGTCTGTCCTCCCCGTAGCTATTCGCCGAGTTTCGCATTAATCGCTGGGTTTTTTCATGGTGCGCGGACTCTTATGACAATGAGTGTACCAATACGTTCATCAATATATAGAACTTCTACCAGTACATACACCGTATTTAGAAACGAAATCTTTCTTAAGCTATATTGCAGATATTTAAAATCCGGGACGTAAAGTACAACGGAAATTAAGATGTTTATCATATACTTATTTTCTCTATACTTAGAAACGTCGATAATGTTCCTATTTTTGTTAATCGGTGTGGCTTCTTCTCGGAGTCTGTCTTCTGAAAATTATACTTGAATTAAATTTTGCTGTGTAGCTTTAAGGAATTTTTATTCGAAATAAGAATTCAAGAAAGGAAAGGTATAATGAGGATCAATGATTAGAGAGAGAAGATAACTATTTGACAGATTCGCAATTACTGCTTCGTATTTTGTAACATATGTATCAGGCAGTGATGTGTTCTAGTTATTTAATAGAGAATGTTATATATACAGTGAAGAGGAAATGCAGTATGGATCGGAAAACCTTGTGTTCTCCGACATTTGATATATTTTAGCACCAGATCAGAAACATTTCTCTTCTGATTATGCTGACTTTTTTTTTCGTGTTTGCTATTTGTGTTGAATTTAATTCTTAAATTGGACGTGTAGTTAAATTGTTAATACTAAAACTCCAATCGGTTCGGTCGCAGTAGAAAAGAAAAAGGTTTTTCGCTAGACCTTCATTTAAGGCGGAAAAATGTGTGCTTAACAATAATAGAACAAAAAGCACTTCATACTAGTAATAATAGAAATCATATACCGATCTGAGTTGCATGCAAATAGAAAAACGTTTAATTGTAATACACAACACGTAGATGCCCCACGTGATTCACAACACGTAGTGGCTCCACGATAACACAATAGCGCATTTCTTACTGACGCCAACTGAGGTCATGTTTGTTGCAGAGCACTTGAGTCTTGCCACATAATTGCGTAGTTGTTGGAGAAAACACTTACACAATAACAGGAAAATACACATCCTTGAAATAGTGTAGCGTAACTGAGTCTATTTATCGGGAACATTACATTTAATAAAGTTGCTTCGTTTGTTCAGGAGCAGTTAGTTCTATTAATGAATAACACACACTGACATCATCAAACACACGACCTTTCCAAGCATTCACCAGAGCACAAAGAGAGGTTTTCTTCACAACCGCGCTCACAGCAGAAAGCGGGAGAAAGACCTGGATGTGTGGTTTCAAGGTACACGTAGTTCCTTTCGACGACGGGTGAATAACGGCTGCGCCCACCACGCAGTGATGTTGTAATCCATTTGGAGCGGCTGCAAATCTTCTCTCATTATCTGCGTTTTATTTTTTTAACGCTGAGAGGATACAATTCCATCAGTTTTTAATTAATTGTGAGTATTTCGGTTTTATATCTGTCGCCCATTTGTGGAGTGTTCTACGTCGCGGGCTTCTGTCATTTTATTATACTTGGTTCGAATCTCGCCGCGAGACCTGGATGTTGTTTATGTTCTCTTTGTATTTTTCCATCTTCACTAGAGTTCAGAATGTAATCAAATTCAACCAAGGCAACGTGAATCAAAATTACATGATGCGTACACGTGTTGGGTGATAACTAAGTACAGAACGAGAATACTTACAAATGGATAAAAGCAAAGCTTCCATCAGTGAAACGAGTTGAAATCACTCTGAATGATTAAAGCCAGGAATTTTAATACAGAGTATGCCACCCCGGTGGTGCAGTGGTCTAAGCGCTGGCTTCTGACCGTTCGTTCGAGACGGGCCGAAGTTCGAATCCTGGTGAGGCACGGATGTTCTGTGATGTCTTACGGCGGGCTCTCTCGCTTTCGCAGAACTAGTGGCCCTAAATTATGGATGGGAGACTGCTTGTAGTCCATCGAGCGGCTCACAAAGGTTGTTAAACCCACAAACAAAAAAATACACTGACGGAAAAAAATCCCAACACCAAGAAGGGGTTGTGTTAGATAAACGACAGTTGGTATGCGGTGAGAGTACATCTGTAAGATGACGTCTATGCAAATTTCGCGTTCGGCGCATACGTGGGGCGCTATTAGCGCCCCTCGGAACATGCAAAGCAGGTTTGCTGTAAATACGCGCTGTAACGTTTGTGAGCGTTAGTTATCGTTGAGATTCGACGTAATGTGTTGATGTTAGTCAAGAATGCCTTTACGAAGATGAAGAAGCCATTATCAACAGCTCACGGAGTTTGAACGAGGTCGTGTAATAGGGCTACGAGAAGGTGGATTTGCTTTCCGCAATATTGCAGAACGACTTGGCAGGAATGTAGCCACTGTGCATGATTGTTGGCAGCGGTGGTCAAGGGAAGGTGCTGCCTCAAGAACACGGGGTTCCGGCCGGCCACGTGGCACTACTGAGAGGGAAGACCGCCGTGTACGACGTATGGCCGTGGCGCATCGTACCGCGTCTGCGGCAGCAATTCGAACTGCAGTTGCCAGCACAGTGACACAACGAACTGTTTCAAATCGGTTACTTGAAGGACAGTTCCGAGCCAGACGCCCTGTAGCGTGCATTTCACTTACTCTAAGCCACCTTCGACCGGTCACTCTGATACCGACCGGGTGAGAGTTCTCAGTGTGTGACTTGGTTGAGCTGTACTGCGCTGTCAAGCAGAACTGACGATTCAACCGCGAGACGGGTTCCATCCCGATCTCGCGATTTTTTCTTTTAAGAATAGGAGTGACTTAGCCACCCTATCAATTAGAGCAGTGACGGGACTTAGAGAAAACGCCCTTGTGAGGGCGAAGTTCCGTTCAGCCCGCATAGAGACTCTTTTATCAGTTTCGGGTACGTCGTCGCAGTTCTGGTCCCGCGGACGAAGGAGCCCTTTGATCCCTCGTCAGCCCAAAGCCCAAGCGCCCGGCTTCTAAGGTTTGACTAGAGTGGGAGAACCTCTGGGTGCCCACTCAGTACTTAGAAGAAAATTTTGTGTTTTTCATCTCTCCCACAGAGATGTCAACTACCCAGAAGGGTAGAGTGAAACCTAAGGGGTCAGTCCCCAAATCGTTTAGGTCAACCCGGGCGCAGAAGGTAGCGGCAGAAGCACTGCCAAGCCCTGTCGGCAGTGCTAAAGGGATTAGCCCCTCTTCCGAGAACAGCCGGAAGGTAGAGCCCAATGCCAGGGGGAAACCGTCAAAGACGCTTCCCCCAGCGAAGGGCTCTAAAGCTGCTACACCCACGAAGGGAGCCTCGACTGAGCAGCCTCAGTCAGCTAGCGGTGTAAGCACCCCCTTGCCAGTTCCGCCCATGGCAAGGAAGGATAAAACACCACCCCAGCCCGAATCCTCTCGGGCTCCTGAGGGGTCGTCCGCGGGTTGGCCAGAGGTATCTTTGGTGGGAAGTACGCATCCCAGGACACCCCCGGTGCTTACACCTGAGGCGTTTGTGAGCCACATTTTCAACCTCACTTGGGAAGTTGAGTCCGTTCTCTTGGACTCGCGGGTCACTTCCTCGGGGAGAGAAAAGGTGAAAGCTGCCCTGAGCAGTATTAACAAGGCTTGTTACGAGCAAGCAGCACGGGTAGCCTATGTCGAAGGCAGGCTGTCCGTTCGGGAGGAGTCGGGCTGCGAAGCCGACGTGAAACTGGTTTCCTACGCCGAAGTGGCTAGGAAAGGGGCTAGCAAGGCGAAAGGGCCTTCGCCCGCCCCGATTGAGAATAAAAAGAAGAAGGTAAAGTCGGGAGACAGGAGACACGTGCTTTTAGTCTACCCGACAGTTGAGAGTGCGTCCTCAGAGGACACGAAGAAGACCCTGAAAACAGCAGTCAACCGAACTAAACTGCAGGTAGGGGTCAAGAGCTTTCGGAGCATAAGGAAAGGAGGGGTCGCGGTGGAGTGTTCCCATCCCGAGGAGCTCGACCGCCTTGCCCAGGAGTTGAGAAGCAATCCGCTGACCAAGGATTGCACACTCCTCACGGCCCCACGAAAGAGAAACCCCCGGTTGATAGTTTATGGGGTCGACGGGGATCTCTCAGGGAAAGAGTTCGAGCAGGCGGTTTGCGGGCAGAACCCAGAGCTCGAGAACGGGTTCAAAGCCTGTTTCCCCATCAAGGGCAAGGGAGGTAGGGTCCACTGGGTGGCAGACGTGGAGCCCAAGGCCTTCAAGCACTTGGTGAGGCGGAACACACTGAACTTGGGTTGGTCAGTGCTCCGTCTAAAGGAATTTTTGAGGGAGATCAGGTGCTTTCGGTGTAATGGCTTCGGTCATTTCCGAGGTAGCTGCCCCGAGTCAGAAGCAAGGTGCGGCAATTGCGGTGAAGTTGGGCACCAGCACCACCAGTGTGCAGCCGCACCAAATTGCAGCAACTGCACAGCTGCGAATGCCAAATTCCGCCTGAAGTTGGACGTCTCACACTCCAGCTTCAGTAAGACATGCCCTAGTCTTATTAGGGAACTTGAGCAAAGGAAGAGTCGAGTCAACTATTGTTGACGGATGGTAGTACCCTCGGAGGTACGGTGCTCTCGACATTGAGCTTTTGGGTCTATTGAACAAGGTATTTTGGATGACCCTGGCCAGGGGTCAACACCACAGCACTGGCCCTAGCGCTGTGGACGATGTTGTGATTCGTTTTTAATATTTTTTTAGTGTTTGAATATTGTGAGAGGGGTGCATGAGACCCTTATAGTGAAATGTGCATGTGTTTTGTAATCTACTCAGATACCTAATAAAGGGCATTTGTCAAAAAAAACTCGCGTTGGCGGGCGATCTCCCGGCCACGAGATGGGATTTCCTTGAAAAAGTTGCTTGCCCCAACTGCCCATAGCACATCGCACACACGGGTTGTGACAGAAGGGTGTAAGGTACCGGTCCCGTGGGGGAGGCAGATCCCCACAGGTCTCTAGATTGAATCTGTCCGAGTAGAAGACTGTGGTTTCCGGTGACTGACGGGCTAGCTATTGCAGCGCCGTCAGGGATCCTATGAATCCCAAAACTTTCGAGAGAGTTCAAGGTTTCCCTGCGAAGTCAACACTTTGATGGCGCAGGTAAAGTCATCAGCTAGTTTTACTCCAAGCCACTGCCGTTTGCGACGTCAGTGGTGTCAAGCTAGAGCTCATTGGAGGACAGAGTGGAGATTTGTTGTGTTTTCTGATGAAAGCCGGTTCTGCCTGGGTGCCAGGGGTGGCCGTGTGTTAGTTAGAAGGAGGCCAGGTGAGCGCCTGCAACCAACCTGTCTGCGGCCGTGACACACTGGACCTACACCTGGAGTTATGGTCTGGGGAGCAATTTTCTAAGACAGCAGGAGCACACTCGTGGTTATCCCACGCACCCTGACGGCACCGTTGTACGTCGGTCTGGTGATTCAACCTGTCGTGCTGCCATTCATGAACAGCATTCCAGGGGGTGTTTTCCAACGGGATAACGCTCGGCTGCATACCGCTGTTGTAACCCAACATGCTCTACAGAGTTACGACATGGTGTTGTGGCCTTCTAGATCACCAGATCTTTCACCAATCGAGCACGTATGGGACATCATTGGACGACAACTCCAGCGTCACCCCCAACCAGCATTAACCGTCCCTGTATTGACCGACCAAGTGCAACAGGCATGGAACTCCATCCCACAAACTGACATCCAGCACCTGTACGACACAATGCATGAACGTTTGCGTGCTTGCATTCAACATTCTGGCGATTACACCGGTTATTAATGTACCAGCATTTCACATTTAAAATGGCTTTTCTCGCGCTTACAATAAGCTGTGATCTTGAAACCTTAATCGATTAAATATGTTACCTATACAAATGTATTGCCGCCATTTCATTCCTCTACAACTATTTTTTCGTGGTGTTGGAATTTTTTTCCGTCAGTGTATATATACATATTAATGACTATAATGTGTTAAGTTGTATGTTTGATTTCTTGCTTTTGCGATAAGTTAGATTCACTGTAAAACACTAAACAGTTTATCTTCCGTAATGAACCTGGATATTTTAGTTTATCTTGAAGCTGAAGAGAATTAAACTATACGCTGAATATACTTCAGAATAACGGCTAAGGATGTGAAACGAAGCTATCTGACTTACGTTTTAATCCATTTTATTGATTGTTATGGGGTGTCATCCAACTCACACGCACTTTGCCAGCACACACGTATTGGCTTCGAAGCAAATCATAATAATACATAGTTCCATCCACAGTGAACTACTGGGTTGATGCATAAGTTCATGCCGGTGTTTTTCACCGCACTACAGGACTGCATTACATCAGAAGGGAAAACGGAATCAACCAACTATGTACACTGAAATGCCAGAAAAACTGGTACACCAGTCTAATACTTGGTAGGTCCCCCACGGGAGCGCAGGACTGCAGAAATACGACGGGCCATGGACTTCACTAGCTTCTGGAAATATGCTGTAGGCAATGCACACCATACTTCCTGCAGAGCTTTCCACAATTCGGGTGTATTCCGAGGTCTCGGATTCTTGTGTTCGATAGCGCGTTGCATCGCATCCCAAATGCGTTCTATCACGTTCAGATCTGGGGAATTGGGTGGGAATGGCAACACCCCAAACTCAGATGAATGCTCCTCTAACCATAATGTGGCGTCCCGACACTTGTGTGGAGCTGCATTGTCCTGCTAGAACAGGCCCACCCCATCAGCATGAATGCAGGACATGAACGGGTGTACTTCGTCAGAAAGGATGCTTCCTGCTAAACACACCCCATAACATTAAGGACCCCCCCCCACACACACACACACATAAGCCGGTACAGTTCCCTGTTCACAGGCGAGATCCATGGCTTCATAGGGTTTGCGCCACACACGAATCCTTCCATCTGCCCGATACAGTTGGAAACGCGACTCGTCAGACCAGGCTCTTCTTGTTTCCAGTCATCAAGAGTCCAGTGGCGGTGTTGCCGTGCCCAAGCGAGGCACATAGCTCTGTGCCGAGCACCCATCAAAGGGACTTGAGTTGGTCGTCGGCTCCCAAAGCCCATATCGTGAAGGTTACGAGGCACAGTCCGGACGCTGATGCTTGTTAAGGCTCCAGCATTGAATTCCGATGATACCTACGAGAGACTTGCACGCCTATCGCGTGAAACGATTCTTGACAGCCGACAATGGTCAATTAACCCAATGTCTTTTTACGGCCATGGAGGCATCGTAGGTTGGAGGTTTTGCCGGTATTCTTGTAGTCACGGTACACCCTTGCAGTGGTCGGCCGTAAAAATTCAAACTTCGTTTCTACCTCCGAAATACTATGGCCCATCTCACGAGCGCCAACTATGACACCGCGTTGAAAATCGCTTAAATCGTTATTACTTGTCATTCTCATGCCGAAAACAGCTCTGACAGCTGGCACGGATGTCTATTGCTTTATATACGCACTGGCGGATGCAACTGAGTACGGGCATAGGTAAAGTTGCTATGTATTTTGCATAAGCTCGTCTGTACCAGTTTTTCTGGCACTTCAGTGTATTACTCCCATTGTTTATGATGGTGGTCCATCGTCTGGATAGATCGGCAATGCCATTCTTGAAATAACGTGCAGGTTTTGCTGTGAAAAATTCGTCAAGGGAATTCCGGAGATAAACATTACTGTTAAACGTTCTAGGCAACATCTGGGGAATAGGCCGGATGTGGAAGGATTTCGCATTTCATGTCCTGAATGGCCATTTTGGGCATGTTTGCACTGTAAGGGCGTGCGTTTTTATGTTGGAGAAGGACACCATGGCGCCGATGTGGCCGTTTCTGCTGAATTTCTCCCTCCACAAAGCGGGGCTGCTCACAATAGAGTGTAGCGTTGATAGTACGATTCCTCGGCAGCATTTCCCAGTGAAAAATGCCTTCCATGTCCCACCAGATACACAACATGCTCTTCGCAGGATGAAGGTCATGTTTTGGACGTGGTGTGGGCTTCTTGTTTGGGCTTCACCATTCCCTCCGGTGCCTGAAAATCCCGTATAAGCGCCACTTTTATCTCCAGTAACAATACAAGATAGAAAAGGTTTGTCTTGCTGAGAACATTCGCGATAACTGGTGAGTAGGGAACCACATGTGGCAACACGCTGATTCTTGTTGTCCTCGGTGAGAGAGTGAGACACCCAAGACCCCAATTTCTGGACCTTTTCCATACGTTCCAGATATCGCACCACGATGGCCTGATCACAGTCTATCTCAGTGACCAATTCGCGTGTCGTTTGAGGCAGATCTAAGTGAATCAGATGGTGCAAACTGTCCTCATCAAAGTGAGATGGACGACCTCAGCGTGGAGAGTCGTTGATGTCAAAATTGCAAATCTTGGAGCCGCTCAAACCATTTACGGACTGTCCACGGAGCAATAGCATTCTCCCCATACACAGCACAAATCTGTCAAGTCGCCTCGGCGGCTGTGTATCCGTTGTTAAACTTGTAGAGGAGCAGATGTCGGAAAAGTTAATTTCGCTCTATTTGACACTCCATACTTCCGTAGCTGAAATCCAAAACCCATTAGCCACAATCACACAAAGCAATGTAATTTAGATACACGATATTACTGGCTACATTTTGATATACAACTTGCCATCTGCACCGTCACTACTGACCTGGGAAACACTCGTGAAATAAAACGGCATGAACGTATGCAATAACCCAATACAATTATCTCTTTCACTTCACGGCTTTGAGCTTGATTTTGAAACAACAATTCAAAATTGCCTAAGTAACAGTGCTATAGAATGGTATGGAAACATGGCTGAATCAACAGTGCCGATGAGTTATTGCACTCTGAGCTCTTATCTCAGCAGTCTTTCTACCCTTTGACCGGCTGTCAGGAGTTTCCAACTTCAAATTCATTGAAAAGAAATTGCGTTAAGCCAGAAAATTATTTTACGAAAGGAAACCAACTTTAACACCGGAACTCGAAAAGGAAGGTTAAATTTGAGGTGTACATCAATATGAGGAAAAACAAAGAATATTATATGTAAAATGTCAGGCAGCCCGGCACGTTATATGGCTTCTGAGGAATGGTTTTTGATATTCCTTTTTGGCAGTGCTCACGTCATTCAATAATTGTTCTTGCAAAACAGGAAATCAAAAGCGAAGACGTTCTCATCCATCTATTATTGACTTGGTGCAAATGAAATGTTCGGCAAAGGACCAGCACACCTGAACGGAGAGAAAGGAAAAGTAGGAAAACTTACCTAGGCAAAATAATCCCCCTCGGCATCGACACATAGTTGTCATGTGTCCGGAAAGGCCATGATCCCGGAACGAAAAAAGTCTTGTATCTGGGACGCAAAGAAATCATCAACTGCATGTTGAACTTCGTTGTCTGTCGTGAACTGTTTCCCGGACATTACGTGATTCAGGCGACGAAACAAATGATTGTCTGTCGGAGACAAGTCCGGGCAATAGGCAGGATGAGACAGTGCTTTATAGCCCAAGGCACTTAGTATCAGCATCGTTCGTTGTGCGACATGAAGGCGAGCGTTATCCTGGAGCAGATGAGCACCATGTCTGTTGACCGAAGCCGGTTGTTTCTGCAGTGATGGTTTGGCCTCTTGCCAAGACACTGCGATTAATTATCCCGGCTGTGGACCACCAGACCAGGAGCATCATCTGCGTGGTGTGTAGGAGTGGTTTAGGATGCTGTTCAGCAGGATGTGCCTTTCTTAACCATTGTGCAGATCGTTTCGGATTATGTTAAAAGACTTACTTCTCGTCGCAGGTGACGATTCGATGCAGTTGAGGTTCCTGTTTATTCCTGGCTTGCAGCGACGTGCAGACTTCCAAACGCCTTGTCTTGTTGGCAGTTGTCAACTCATGCGGCAGCCACATGTCCAGCTTTCTGACCTTACCCAGCGCAGCCAGACGCCGAACAACTTTCGTGTGGTGGACACCTACCTCTGCCCCTATCTCTCGACGCGTTTTTCGGGGATCCGCTTCAACCACACGTAACGGAGCATCGTCAGAAACAGCAAGAGACCGGTGACCATGTGCTCCGTTTTGCAGGTCCGTATCTCCGCTTCGAAACTTCACAAACCATCGCCGAATTGTTCGTTCGTTGGCTGTATTCTCCCCAAACGCTTTGTTAACGTTTCGAGCGGCAACTCCTGCAGAATGGGTCAGTTTAAATTCATACAGGAAGATGACTCTCAAATCAGGCGTTATCATGTTTCTTTCACAAGCCACGTTACATACAAACAAGTCACGTCTGAATCTTGTTCTTAACACACGTGCTAGCGATTTATAGTAACTCTGTGACGTAATACCCTCAGCACCTTTGGGTGATTCCTTTCCGCAGTGGTGGGGGCCTGTCTTCACTGCTCGTTCCACTGGACATTTCATTCGCACCAACCCAATACATCAAACCACTGTTCATGCACTTCCAAACTTGAAGAAGTTCTTTAACAGTCCCTTTTCAACTCGCGTCACCCTGAAATCGCACCTGCAGAGGGCCAATGTTGTGACACAATTCACTAGAACTCGTGGCAGCAAATTAGGAAATGCCGACTTTTTATCGCTTTAGATGGTCATGTTGAGGGCTGTTAAACTTCAAAACAAGAGCGTCTGTCGCAGCTGCTTTAAGGAAAACATATGCAGGTGCATGGAAGTAAGTAGGTTGCAGTCATGTTTGTTTACTTGCGATAATTCTTACTTAGAAAATTATTTTATCCTTCCCGTATATCTGTGATTCAATATTTAACATAAAAGGGTAAAAGCAGTGAAAGTGCCTTTCTTTAGAGAATGAGTTTAAGTGTGTTTCTAAGTCACCAATCTAAATAAAAAAATACCTAAGCCGAGAATCATTTTTTGCTCTTACACACCTACACTGGTACTCCCAGTAACACCCCACTCTAGAAACCAAGCATCTTCGTAATGTTCTTGTAGGAGCTTCAAGGATTTGCGTTTATGATTGGAAGATAACAGGTAAAGCGCTTCTGATATAGGGAGCATGGATGAATATTTTATTCCTTCCTTTTTTAAATACATCAAGAAATTTAATTTATTATGCTGATGGGAACTATAGGAAAGAACTTGACTTAACGTGGCATTCACATGTCGTTCGAAAATATATAAAAAAATATCTGCATATGCTAATATATTTAGAAAGGGAAAAGAAAAGTAATAAAAATAGGAAGAAAAAGTTTTACATATTCTGACATCGTTAACGAGGACGAAGACGAAATGATGCACGCTTACGTCAAGGCAAAAGAAAATAATAAAATAAAAAATAAAGCCTCCAGAATCTGGCAATGAGCAAACAGATTCAAAATCACGTCTTCGAGTCCCATGCAGAGAAGGACAAACGCGACAGGAATATTTTAAAAGGGACGCGTGAAGTCGACCAAGTCCCTGAACGCAGAGAGAACAGATTCCATTCCCGCACCCACAATTTCTACCCCCCCCCCTCAACTGAGTAAAAATCGCGCGCACCCGCACACCCTCTGCCTGATTGCTGCACAACTACATCACTGCTCTTTCGGTTTCGAATCCCTCAGCCTCCCAAAGTGAGACCCCCATCTTTCCTCTCACCGCATCTCTTCAGCAATTTTGACGGGTAGTACGATCACTTGATTCCCGCCCAACGCTAAAAGATGAAGTTCCCGTCTTCAGCCGCTGCCTCCCACCTCACTTGTACTAACGGACACGAGTGTGGGGAAACCCCGTCACGATCTGCGCCAAACACACCCATGATGAATTTGGAGGTGGCAGACGATTTGGGCGAGCGTGAGTGATTTTTAAAATCGCATCCTAGTTGTCCCCTTTAGATCATTGATAGAAAACTCATATCTTCTTTCTCTTCAAAAAGAATTACTTTTCTTCGTTCTTGCGTCTACTATCAAGAAAATACTGCGATAGAAAGTTAACTACTTATACTGTAATATCTTCTAAAAATTTAGTATTATCGCCTTTAAAAGTCCGTTTGGCCCAAGACACTTGAAAATACTTCAAAAATCTCCAAGATATATTGTGTTGACATTGATCATTGACACGAATTCAAAAGCTTAGCTTACCTTTTATTAGAAATATGGAAATAATCACTCAAATTTCTTGAGATAACATTTCTTTTTCTTTCAAATAAAGAAAGAAATGTGAAATTATTTTCTAGCTGGTTCAGTCAGGTTTCTACTATACAGTACCTATCAAGATCCTCTGTCAAAGAAAGGAAGATTAGTTTCAAAACAAAATATTTTAAATAGAGTGAAGATTTGCCTAAATATAGAAAGCAATATCCGTTCTGCAAAAAACCTGAGTGATATATCGCCAAAAGTGGCTCTGATGAAAATATTATGTTTAAGCCCGGAGAACAAATTCTATTCGTTTAGTCATACTTAGCAGTCACAGGGGCTGGTGACTGTTTAAAGCCCTTCGAGGTACTTATGGTGGTCATTAAATTCTGAAACAGAAGACAATAAATCTTGATTATCGGGATCATGCAGAGTACTGTCATCAGCAAAAATGGGAACTGGATTATCTGTAATTGAAAAGAGGTCATCGATGTGTAAAAACATAAGAAAAACAGTAGGTGTAAACACCCGAACTTTGAGGTTTTCCAGGATTAAATTAAAATACTTGTGTGGTTTGTATGTTAAAAACTTCCAGAGCAGCTGCTTCTACTGATAGAAAGTCAAATTCTAGAGCGTCAAGCTTTTCAAAGGTATATTTAAACAGCTGGCTGTAGCTAGCAAAACTGGAAGAGCAATATGAATTTTGCTCAATGAGATAAAGATATTTTGTATCACTTTAGATCGAAAAGATTAATGTTCCCACTTTATGATTCGACACAGTAGGACATCGCGCATGATTATTATGCACTTGTACGTTTTAGAACGGAAATTCTGGTGAAGCAGGTAACAAGGATGTAGGAGGTGCAAAGTACCTTGTACAGTGTGTAACTTCGTTACTGTTAGTAGAAGGGATAGGTTTTAGGCCTTAGTAGATCGCATAGAGTTCAATATCAAATCCTGGCATATCAATAAACTGCGTAGTAAAACAATTGAGACTCTAACCAAGTGCAGAATTTGATTTACTATTTTTTAAACATTGATACTGAGGGGCTGATGAAATGTATTAAGCGGCGGAAAGAGTGGCGTTACCTTTCTCACAAATCTTTCTCTCAGCATAATAGTGGCCTTGACAGTTCTCCGTGAGTCTGACACCTGGATCCCATCCGGTATGATCTGGCCTCACAGAAGTACTGAAATTATACCCCAGATGATGTGAAAGACTCCTTAAACGTTAAATCACCATGAGCCTCAAAGCCGGACTGTGAAACCACATCGCTGCTATACCTTCAGTTAGGAAAGTAACTATCTCAACTGTGCATGCATAATTAATCATTCTCTTGAATGTACAAAACATCATCAAGCGAACTGAAAGCTTTATCCAAAAATCTGAACTTGAATGCACAATCTCACAGTTTTCACAGAGTGAGGGTCATAAGACTGCTCCAGGCAGTAGACAAACTATCATTTGATTCTCACTTCGTTTTCTGCAATGGCAAGTCTTTCTGGGAGATCTTTATGAGAGTTACACCCTGTATCACTCTTCACTGTCTCAAGAATATTCCATGAAAATTAATTCTTCGGAAAATAATTTTCACTGACGTAATTACATTTTTATTGCAACATTGTGGATTATTAAACGGACTGCTTTAGTACTTAATTTTGATAGTGATATAGATTAAATACAAATCGTACTTTTAGGCATTAGTCTGTTTTTTTATGTTCAACTTCATTTTACCGAGCCAACGTTCATTTTCTGTAACTTTGAAATAAAAATCATTTCAAATGATGAAGATCATTTCAAGGGATGAACGATCATTTCATGTGATGAACTACCTGCTTCAAGATAATGTTTAAGTTCGATGTGGAATGCCAAAAAATATTTTTGTTTCATATTATACTGATCTCCTAGAAACGCCTCTGACCACAGAAACCGCAACCGAAAACGGATTTCTACCTTTCCAAATAGTGAGCATGAGTTCAATGGGGAAATTGTTAGTCTGGTGTGTTATGCTCAGCTCATGCGATGTTACTTTGGAGTTTGTTTGTTGTTGTTTTTCTAGAAAAGGTTTTCGCCCACAGGAACAAGAATCAGTTGTTCACAGAATATTGGTCCATGACAGGACCACCACGTAAGTCAATTAACTGTATAGCCTTTCTTTGCCGACAGTAGAGTTCGAACGTACATCGTCCTAGTCCGGAGCGGCTATTTTCGAATTTAACTACAGCAACAGCCTTTTCGCTGCTTCATTGTCGTGTTGACTCATAAGTCACATCACCTTCCTTCTCCTTGAGTAAGGCGGGTGCATGAAACCGTTCCGCAGGCTTTGGGGTAGCCGACGGCAACACACTGCGACCATTTCGTTGCAGTAGTATTTATTATTTGCGTACGCTGTGTGGAAGAACCAGCGTTCATCTTTTTAATCCTCGCGGTCAGGAAATCCTTTTTTCGTTCGGGCGCCAATATAAACGTTCTTTTATCGAAGTGATATTCGAACCCACATCTTCCTTTTCCGGAGCGGCTGTTCTCCCAGTTGAACTAGGCCGGTAGACTTATCGATGCTTCATTGTCTATTTGACTCAAACGTCACAACTCTTACTACGGATCTCTAGGATTCGGTAAGTAGTGGAGGATCGCGCTTCGGGCTCCTATAATAAGGTAACACTCACCTTTTAACAATATCAAGGTGTTCTCATTCAACAGTTTGTGTTTTAAAATACAGTTTTAGTTCAGTATTTTATTGATTACTTCCTCTGCAAGTGGACAGCACATCTCGTGTTAACGCCTTTAAAAGTGTTTCAAATTATTTTTGAATTTTTCTGCAAAAGCCAGTTAGGACTCTGGGGGAACAAGAAATCAAATAAGTAAATTCTACAGGAGATTACATTGGCCACTAATTTTGTTTTCTAAGGATCCATTTATACAGTATAGACGTAATTTGGACTCCCTTCCTTTTCAACGAAAAGGAGATATTTCGCCCAATTATTAAGAAACAGCTGCTCAATTTTTTGGAGAGCACATCATACTGAAGATGTAATGAGGTGCGCGCAGTCCTTGGATGTAAGTGAAACGACAATGTTATCGTTGTCACGTCAGCTTACATGGGAGAACCACAGTACGGTAGTTTCAAAGCAAAAGATAGCTGTTTTTGTTTGTTTGTTTGTTTGTCTTCTTTTCCATAGCTATTACCTGCCAAATTACTTCCATTAGATTTCGAATTTAATAAAAGACAGAATATCGTCATTAGGCATTAATAACCAGCTTCAAATTCATGGTTCTTCACATACATTAATGTTTTATTTTGCAAAGTTTTCACATTTTCATGAAACATGTTTGAATGAACTACGTGAGATTTTCATGTAGGTGAGTCTAAATGCTAATTCCAGCTGTTCTCTTTTCAGTTCACATTTTCCAAATTGGTCCCCTGAGAGCACCTTGAGAATCAAATACCGTTTGATAACCTCCGGTTTCAGAAGTTATAAATCCCACGTTACCAAAACGATTTCTCGTATGACATGTATTTCATGTAACCGTTATTATTTACAAGACAAAGAATAATTTTGTAGCGATTTAACTCGCCGTAGGAATGGAAGAATGACAAAATAAGAACAGCAACGGGCGACAAAATGGTAGCCGTAACTAAACCTAATAGTGCTTTTACATGTTGTTTTACTTACTCTTATATTTTTCAATAAAAAACATTTCGGAAACATATAAAAACCAATTAGGTTTCGTTATTACGAACCTTTTTCTGTCTGTTGATGTTCTTTCTTTGTCATTCTGAAATTGCTACGGTGAGCTACATTGTTAAGGAATTATACATCGCCATGAAAATATTTACCCAAATAGCATTTCGGATTCTAGCTAGAAAAGGGTTAAACCTATTACGGAGTGAAAATCTTCCAAATACGTGGAGACAATTGGAATTGACAAAGTCATCGCTCTTTCCACGTTTTTCTTAAATTAACATACAGCAACCGAAAAATTGTTATCCGGACCCCGCTGGGATCGTATCCCTGATCTCTCGATAACTAGCCGAGTGCGTTCGCTTTACGCTACGGTGGTAATGTCTCAGTTGCTGAGCCCATCTCTACGGATTTGTGAAGTCAGATGCTGACAGATACACACACATAGTGCAGTGGATTTTGGGCCACCGTAGCCTAAGGCGAACGCACTCGTCTAGTTATCGAGAGATCTAGGGTACGATCCCAGCGATGTCTGGTTAACAATTTTTCGGTTGCTATGTGTTAATCAAAAAAAAAAGCGTGGAAAGAGCGATGACTTTGTCTATTCACCTATTATGCACCTGAGAATTTGGTGTGTAATTCTTTGTGTAAATGATTGTCCCTATTATAATGTAACCCTTTTTACGTTATGTAAGATTTCCGGCTGAATAGATGTTAAACTAAATGTAAATGCGATGCAACTAATTGTCACGGAAAGCTCACGTTAGAGTAAGGCTTGCACAAAGGCCAGACGAAACATATACAGAAGTCAAATTTGTGTACACTTTTTTCGTCCAGCAACATTAGACGAAATCCAAAACACACCACTTAACATATCTTAGTCAATACGTTTACAGTAGTAACGATCTAACATCTCCACACCCAAAGCAACTGCTGCTTCGTCTTTTTATGTAGCGTTCTTATCACATACATACGTCACTCATGTTCCGACCTCAGATTGTTGCCAACATTATTGTCGTTTGAAGGAAAAGACATAACGTTAAGGTTTGAAAATGTCTAAGAGAACGAACTCAAATTTACATAGAAAAAGAAACTCAAAAGAAAAGTTAAAATAGAATATGCGTTATACTATCGTCTCCCACCTTTTTGTCATTTCATGACTAACTTGTTGTAGATATTAAATTTTAAGTTCACATAATAGATACGGCGTCTAACGGCGCGTTCGCGTAAAACGTCTCTCAGTTACTCATTGAAAAATTCCTCACAGAAATCAATATATTTATACAGGGAAAGATTGGAATCGAATGTTCAGATAAAGAACACATACCAAATTTATGTAGCTGTAGCAACTATGCATGTGCCATCAACAGGATATTATAATCTCCTCCGATCCATTTCGTGCGAAATATACATTTGTTTGTGTAACGAGCCGTCGAACAAAGGTATTGATATCAGTGTCAGATTGCGGAATGCATATTAAAAATGCGTTACAATGGTTAGAATTTTTACGCAGGCTATGCTATATAAATGTAATTTTATTAGCTAATAAATGAACGAATTTTGTTTGAATGTCCGTGGAATTGGATCTGAGGTAACCAAAAGAATATCACTGGAATGTAGAAGAGAAAAAATAATGATAAAGTCTGATCCTTCTGTCCTTCAAAATTTTGTTTTATAAGATCTTCAAAATCGGTTGTCTTTTTATTGCAAGTTTGGATATCATAAGCAATATCAACTGCAGAGCTAATTTCATTCGTTTATTGTGATTGGAGAAATGGTGCCATTGCGAATAAGCGACGTGCAAACTGCGGAACACCACGTGTCATTGATGTGAGAGGTGAACGTCGGCTGCGAAGGAGCGTGAGGGCCGATCGACAAGCTACAGTGGAGCAACTCACTGGCCGAATGAACCAGGGGTCTACGAGAATTGTATCTAAAACGACAGTTCTGCGAACCCTGCTGGTATGGGGCTCCGATGCAGACGGATAGTCACTGCACCTATGCTAACGAAGGTGCAACGGCAGAAAAGGCTTACTTTTGCACGGCAGTATCGGAATTGGACCTACGCTGATTGGAAAAGGATTGCCTTCTCCGTTGAATCACGTTTTCTGCTTCATCAAACGGATGGAAGTTGGCGTATAAGGCGAGAAACATCGGAGAACAAACCCTCTTCAACCATTGCTGGAAGAACACAAGCTGATGGAGGCAGTGTAATGGTCTGGGAAACGTTTTCGTGGCATTCTCTGGGTCCACTCGTACCTGTAGAAGGCACGATGGACCGAATTCGTTATGAATGCATCCTTGCAGAGCGCGGACACCCATACATGCTGATTGTCTTCCCTGGGGCGGATGAGATCTTCCAGCACGACAATGCAACGTGTCACACATCTAGAAATGTCCGAGAGTGGTTGGAAGAGCACGATGAAGACTTCATAGTACTTCCCTGGCATCCTAACTCCCCAGACTTAAACCCAATTAAGCATCTATGGGACGACCTCGATCGTGTTGTTCTCTCTATGGATTCTTCACCACGCACCCTCCAACAGCTGTCAGATGCACCGCAGTTAGCAAGGCTCCACATACCTGTGAACACCTTCCAAGCACCTTATTGAGTCACTCCCAGCCCATCTAGCTGCTGTCCGCGATATTAGCTGATGGTCACAATAAAGTGACTCAACCGTGTATGCCGTGAACGTGAACGTGTGCCTTCTAGTGTCAAATTTATGCATTAAGAAATGTTTTTAATTATATGCAAAACAAGATATAAAAAAAATAAGATATACATCTGAGCCTTTTTGACGAAAAATTGTGCATTATTTTGAGCAGAAGATATTCCCAAAAGGTTTTCCTTGGTGAGCGGTATCTGACCACATTTTGTTTCGATAGTTTTCAGATGCGCAGATTTTGTTGCATATACATCACAAAGACAAACATACAATTACGCACCTAGTGGCAAAACAATTATTTATCAGAAATTAGAAATTATATGCAAAAGACATGTCCAATCAGAAGTTATATCATATGCAATAGAAAATTTTTAAAAACGTACTTTTAGAAGCAGAGATATCGGGAAATCGGAATTTACCTTTCCGCCTCCTTGCAGGAAAACTATGCGTTACTTGAAAAGAAACTGTGCCTAAAATAGTCTTCGTCAAGAACCGTATCTAAGGGAAAGAAGAAATGTTTGAATGAGATATGTAGAAGTGATGTTATGAATTAAAATGTATTTTGAATTCGATAACATCTGCGTTTACGTCCTCCATCGGCAAAGTTAAGCAACGGAGAGAAAACTGGTTGGCAATGATCATTGTTCTCATTTTTCAGCACGTCTTTTGTAAAAACATATGGTGCTTATGTTATCGGTTTGTCCGTCCGTCTGTAGACACGATATCTCTGCAGCTAATAGTCCGATTTGAAAAATTCTTTTTGCATTAAAAAGCTTGAAATATGCGAATGATGATCATTTATTTCGTTTTTTGCGATGCAAAATTTCGCCGCTAGAGTGCGTAAATGCAGTTGATATCGAATTCAAAACACATTCTAATCCATATATTTGCTTCTAAACATCCAAATAAAAAAAAATTTTACTTTTCGATTTCATTCAAGTCGAAGATTGTTTTAGGCATAGTCACTTTTCCAAGTTACGCATGTATTCTATGCTAGGCGTAAAAGTAAATTGCTTTTTCCCAGATATCTCTGCTTCTAAAACTCCGATTTGAAAAATGTTTCCTTCACCGGATACAGCTCGTGATGGGAAACATTTTGCATATAATTTTTAAGATTTGGTACAAAATGGTTTGGCTTCCATTGGTGGGGCGTAAGTGTTGATTTCTGCTTCTAATGTATTTGCAGCAAAATCTGAGCTTCTAAAATCTAGATTGAAATAATTCTTTTGTAGACCGATACTACTCACGTAAACAAACGTTTCCGGAATATTTTCTTCTTAAGATAATGCATGGTTTTTTTCCGTCAGGGGGAGTAGATATCTATCTTGTTTTTTCAATATCTCTGCTTCTAATGATCCTATTTGAAAACTTTCTTCTTTGTTGGGCACAGTTTACGGTGCGACATCTTTCTAATATAATTTCAAAATTTTCAAACAATTCATGGACTTTCCACTAGGGGGAGTAAAGGTAAATTCAGCTTTCCCCGATATCTCTGCTTCCAAAACTCCGATTTGAAAAAATCTTCCAACACCGGATACGGCTCTTGGTGGGAAATTTTTTTATTGTAATTTCTAATTCATTATAAAATATGGTTTGGCAACCAGGGGACATAAGCCTTAAATTTCTGCTTCGTAGGTATTTGCAGAAAAATCTCAGCTTCTAAAAACCCGATTGAAAAGATTCTTTCGTGGACCGATGTCGTATCTGTCGATAAACATTTGAGAATATTTTCATCTTAAAATAATGCATGGTTTCTCCACCAGAGGACGTAGATGTCTATCTTATTTTTGTCAATATCTCTGCCTCTAAAATTCGGATTTGAAAATTTCCTTCTTTGTTAGATCGCATATCCGGTGTAAATGTTTCTCATATAAGTTCAAAATTTTCAAGTAATGCATAGATTTTCGCTAGGGGGCGTAAAGGTAAATTACGTTTTCCTCAATATCTCTGCTTCTAAAACTCCCATTTGAAAAATTCTTTCTGCACCGGATGCAGCTCCTGATAGGAAATTCTCAGCATATAATTTCTAATATTTGATAAAGAATGGTTTGGCCATCCGGGGGGGGGGGGGGTAAGGTTTAATTTCTGCGTCTGATGTATTTGCAGTAAAATCTGAGCTCCTGAACACTCGATTGAAAAATGTCTTTCATGGACCGATACCGCTCACATCGAAAAACCTTTTGAAAATACTTTCTTTTTACGTAGAAACATATCTTATATTTGTGGATACCTCTGCTTCTAAGAGCCCGATTTGAAAAATTCTTTTTTTGTTGGAGAGCCTTTCCGCTGCGAAATGTTTCTCATATACATTTAAAAAATTATTAACGCACAAGTCTGCCACCAGAGGGCGTAAGTTGACGTTTCTGTTTAAAGCAATATCTGCGGGATTAAAAACCCGATTGAATTTTTTCTTCTGTCAGATACTACAGTTTTCTATACCGGTTCCATTGATTTTGAGTAGCTTTGGTAAATTTAATTCGCATCAGAACGGATTCAAAAGACGTGCTCATTACACTCGAAAATTCGGTGTCATCTTTCTTGTTGTACTTCCCAATGCAAATAGAATTTTTCAAACCCTATAAAAAGTTGCATAGGTATGGTGTCCACAGTCGGACTGCGAAGTGATACCACAAGTACGTTCATTTTTTACAAAACACGTGCTGAAAAGGAAATAAAGCTAAACTAAGAATTCAAACTTTCATTATATGAAATAAATGTTTGCTGCACCGAAATGGGTTGGAAAATCATGAGATTTATTTCTTGTAAACAAAGCTAAGTGGTGCAAGCTGCCGGTCATCGAGGGGTACTCTTTCAGGTACTGCTGGGTCTCTGCTCGAATCGCAGAGGTAAACCATGGACTTTGTGTTTGTCCTTCGAGAGCTGATTTTTTCCCTTCACTGTAAACACTGGCTCTAAATTAGAGATGGACGATTCGTTACAGCGTTATATGATCATGATGTTGTGCTAAACCCTGGAGCAATAAAAAATGGATGCGAAACCAGCACTTAAAAGAATAACTTAATGATTAGTATATACCCGAATCTAAGAAACGGAACTTTCAGGTTTACGGATGAATTGTCTTTAAGCCACTACGGTGACTCAGTGCTGTATGCGCTGGCTTCTGACCGTTGGACCGAATTCGAGTCTCTGATGAGACATGGATGGAATGATTGTCTTACGACACTAGCTTTTTCCCCTGCCTGGAAGCAGTGACCCTAAATTAGGAACGGGCGACTGCTTATACAGCTTTTAGAGTTGCTCACGGCGGTCGTTACAACCCGAGAAAAAGTCGTACTTCATTCTGGCCGTAGATCTTAACTTAACAATTCCAATTGGCACTACACATGACAACCTTCAGAATTCCAACGTAAATATCCTGAAATGTAACAGCATTATTTGAACCAACCACACTCGCAATATTGTATAACACTAGGTAGAACTTGGTGGACAAGCTATTCTGTAACCTCATATATGTCACAGGGTCTTATTTTGCTTTAAATGAAGCCTACTCTAGAACTACTCTCAATAGAGGCCTCCTGCTCTGAAATGAGGCCACTTTTCGGCATCTGGTCATGTGACCTACATTCTAATTTAACAATCCTGTTTAGTTCTTCTCTTACGTAAACTTGGCTCATTCTCGTTAAACGTTTTTTTAAGCTTAACGCCACTGATTCTTGCCCGCTGAATTTGAGTTTGGCAACTCTGACAACAGGTCAAAGAGCAATTTTGTAATCGAAAGCTAGAGATAAGAACTAGTGAGTTCAGTTTACGAGAGGCAATGTTACTTATTTTTATCGGAAAGCAATCTTATCGCAGCCAGTTTGTTATCAACAATGAATTAGACTATTCTTTTCAAGCAATGTTGTTGAAGTCATATTGATGATTTTATGTCAAAACGAGCTTCCCTTAGTAATCTGCGTTAGTCAACCTTTCATGCTTGTTCAGTGTTGATATACGACTCGCCAACGAGAGAACATGCTTGTGCTCACGTTTTTCAGAAGATAAATGTATTTGAATGTGAATTAAACCTCGTACTTTGGTGACTTTGAGTTAAAACCAGTTTGTTTGCTCTACAAAGTGCGTTCTTGATGACGTGCCTTTAAAATAAAGGATTGGACTATTAACGCAAGGTCATATAATTGTATATTTAGTAAAGGACTCTTCAGCAGAAGAGTCCTTTACTAAATATACAATTATTAACCTTTGGTCATATAACTGTATATTTAGTAAAGGACTCTTCAGCAATTTTGATTTAAGCTATGCAGGTCAACGAATGTTACAGTACGATAATCTTGTTGTGTTCTATAGTAAAGATAACGTAGCATTAACGTATCATTCACCACTTAAAGTAATTCCGTAAGCTGTAGTTATACAGTAAAGCCCAGTTACTCCGGCAAGTTTAAGCCTTTAGTGAGATGAGCTGTGTAGTGCTTTACAGAATAGTTCAACATTCGGCTAATAGTTATAATCTAAAGACATTCCTTTAACATTTATCCTACAGCCATTGCATGAAAAGGCATTAATTTCAGAGGGAGATTTGTAAAAGCCCATACAACTGTTCGAAGTTATCCTAGTTTTGTTGCGAAACTGCGAGTTTTCATGCGATTTATTTTTACAAAAACTTGGTTGCAGAGCAAAATGCAGATCTTTTGGAACAACCTTACGCGAGAGAGTATGATAAAATGTTTTAAATCAGCATTTTTCCAGTTGGTTACATCTAATTTTCAATATGGGCAGAGACATTTCCAGCGCATTACACAAAACACATTATTTTCGAAATTAGATATTACAATAACACTGCTTTTATTTATCATATCACATCAATCAAGGGAATTTCAGCATGTAGCTTTATTGGAATACCGCCAATTTAGAAATAGTAGTGGTTTAAAATATTTTCTTTCCTTCTCAAATGGACAAAGTGATTTAAAACGCACTGACCTTTACACGTCAGCCAGTAAGAAATCTATGTTGTTTTTGTTTATTTTTTAGAAAACAGTGAAGCGTTTTTGGCTCACTGTATAAAGAAACAAGTCGTTTTTGCCGGTGGTGAAATTCGAAACCATGTCTTCATACTCCAGAGCCGGAGATTTTCTTGACTAAACCATGCCGGCAAAGCATATAGCTGCAACTTGTCGTTTCGTCTCTTACGTCACCCCAGTGGTACGTCACAGCTCTTCCAATATAAAATGAAATAAATCTTTTCTGATTCTTTTGGAACAGCTCTCCTCACTATATGTTGAAGACGTCAATTACCAAAAACACCGCTTTATATGTGGTACTTGTTTAAATTATCGGTTAAAATAGCGAAGTGACTGCCAAAATGTTTGTTCTTCTGAAGCAACAGCACATTATCACCCCATTCAAAACATTTCACTGTACGTTGTTCAGTTTTATCCTCCCGAAAGTATAATATGTATAAACCTACAGCTTTGTGGATCGTCGTTCACTAATTCACGATCATCTTGTGGAAGTCTTCATGCGAATCGAACACTTGTCTGCGTTTCAAGGAATAATCACCACATGCTTGGTTCAACAATTTAAGCGTTTCATTAGGTGATTTGCCAAGAACGCAGAATTTAATGTTTCTGCGCTGCTCCCCAACCAAAGACTTCGTTCATGCTGCAATTACAAAGTCGACTTTTCAAGTTAAAGCACAAATTTACGTATTTATAACTACCGTAACTCGAAATGTTTTTGCGTTTGCAACTCCCTGTTCTCACAAGGGAATGATTAAGACCTCTGTACAATTTTTCGTCGTATTCTTCCTGTGCAAGTAATTTATATCTTGTTAATACAAGGTTTTGTAGGACATGCTTTATGAAGTGCACAATACTCTCTGGATTATATAAACAGTACTTGTGATTTAGAGAGCAAAGAAACGTGAAAAATTAGGCAATCTTGGATGCTAAAGGTTTTGGATTTTTTGTATCTCTTTGTTATTGAGATTATTATCATATATCATCACCAGAGAGTTTTGGTACACCTTAAGTTATCGCTTCAGATTTAAACGGATTATATGCTGAGGAAAAGACAGCCACATTTAAAATGCGAGTAGAATCGTGAACCGTGTTCGAAACTACATATGCTTTTCTTTTACACATGTAAGAACGGCCCCCTTTCTCTCATACTTATATGGACCAACATTAGCTTTTGTATCACTTCATGCAAGGAGTTGTTGTCAATAAAATGTTTCTTTTCGCTTTCTCTGTTTTAATGTGTACCACACTCTGTAACTTTGAAACTTCAGCACCCGGAAGCGGTAGGAAAATTCGACCAATGTTCACGAGCAGTTAGGATGGCAAGAAAGAAATTATTAAGTTTTCAAAACCAATGCACAAGTTTGTTATCTGAAAATTAAGAGATATAAGTAAGAGGTGAAAGTATCTCTGTTGGCAGGGCGTGCACCAATATGTTCTGACCGAGTCTAATATCCTCCTGCGGCATTCCCCACCATGCTTTCTGCACTTCCATAACCCATAAAGTTCGAATAGAGTCATTTCTGGAGATCGTACTGTCATTCTGAGATGTTGACGTTCTTTTTTCTTTTGATTGGAGGTTTAACGACCACCGTGAGCAACTGATTGGGATATAAGCAGTGAGCAGTCGCCAGTCCCTAATTTAGGGTAACTGGTTCCAGGGAAGCGAGAGAACCAGTACCGTAAGACAAACACAACATCCATCTCAGCAGGATTCGGACTTGGACCCATCTTGGCCGAATGGTCATAAGTCAGCGCTTAGACCACTGCTGCACCAGGGCGGCTGTTGACGTTCACTGGAGACGTTTGCAGTATGCGGCCGTGTATTATCTTGGTGAGAAATGCTTCCACGTACTCTCTTAGTAAAGGGATAGCAACAGTATCAATGATATTCCCCATGTGCCTCCCTGTGAAGAATATTGAAGATGTTCGGATGGCATATCTGATTGCTTCTGAGACCATAAACTCTGCCGTTCGTACTGTATGCCGCTGAAACGCTACTTGGTCCGTTTTCCTCTTTGTAACCATACGCAAAACCGGAGATCATTTGACCTCAAACAAAAGTGAGATTCGTCGCTAAAGATCACACGATGCCACTGTGTCTGCCATTTTACTTGAACACGACACCACTTCAGACACAGGCAACGATGATCGTTGGATATGGTGAAGCAACACAATGGACGCAGTGTGTGTAACATTCTGCCTCCTTCAGGCTTCGAAATAGGGTCTGTGTAGCGACGGAAAGACTTAATGCAATATTTACTGCTTTTCGAATGGTAACGTGGTATAAATGTGCCTCAAGCGGTTTTTCCGTTGTCTGATGATCCTTCGTGCTCCAGTTCCAAGCCGACGAAAAGTCGTATCGTACCTTCTCTCAAACACTACTACCAACATCAACGTAATGTTGTGTTGTCACGGCGCATATGCTGTGCAATGCTGCAAGTCGGCACCCTAACGGAGACCAAGAATTCGTCCAATCTGAAATGCACTCAGCCTGCGAAACAGTCGGCGAATTTCGTGCCCTGACATTCTCTGCGAGATTCGCTTCCTTTTCGAAATCGTAGCACAAAGTCAAAGGACTTCTCACCATGAAACCAGCCTAATTGTGGCGTTACGGCAGAGGCATTCTTGCTTATATGGGAGAATTCTGCAATCAGATTAGTCCCATCTGATAATCATGGGAATATCTGCCCAGCCTTCTGAATTGCATGCGCTTCTGATCATTTTTTCACTGTGTTGCAATTTATGGACTTCTTTTATTTCCTGCACTGTAGAATTCGTAGAGAAGTAAATATTCTTAACGGCATGCAGATGCCATACATTTCACTGTTTCCCATGTGGCCACCCTTCCGAAAATTTGAAGATTACATCGCTTTGGAACGGGAACGTAGCACCAACCAAACCAGCATCTTGAGGTCTGCACGGGGCTTAATTGGGAAAACCAGGCCCGCCTGACCCGTTTCCGACTTTCATGAAACCTTCTCCGCCACCTATTGAACATAACGTAAAGCTTCCTCTAGAGTTGGGGTCTTTAACCCGTGGCCCGCGAATGCCTTCGTATTGGCCCGCAAGACATTCTTTTTTTTTTTTTGATTGGTGTTTAACGACCACCTGAGCACCTCAATGGGCTATAAGCAGTCGCCGGTCTCTAATTTAGAGCCACTGGTTCCAGGGAAGGGAGAGAGAGCCAGTGCGTTAAGACAAGCATAACATCGATGCCTCACCGGGATTCGAACCCAGACCAATATCGGACGAATGGTCATAAGCCACCGCTTTGACCACTGAGCCACAGGGGCGGCCAGAACTTTATTTACAAAAGGAATTATAAAGTGGAGGAAAATGCATTTTCAAAATGGAAAAATAATATCCAAATACCTTGGGTACCAGGGCCGGATTAAGGGGGTCTATAAGGGCTAGCATTTGAGCCTACCATGACCATGGGCCCAGGAGGCATGTCTGGGTAAATAAGAGAGAGAGAGAGAGAGAGAGAGACGTTTATATAAAATAGTATTACCATTGTCTAGTATGATTTCCACTTGATCAGAAACAGAGGCTGAAAGACCAACAGATTTCAGGGCGTGACTCACCAAGGTTAAAAGTTTCATGTCGCTCTGTACAGTGGGGTTGGCGAAAGAGTTTCAGCTTTTTCACTGCCATCCATCCACACCTCCCCATTTGCACTTGGAGCCATTAACGGTCGACGTCCTCTATGGCTTCACATTGCGTAACAAAAAAAAATGCACTAAGAAAATTATACAATGCTAAATCATTAGAAAAGCAAAGAAATCTGAAAATCTTAAGCTTTTAACTCATGTCCTTGTAAGAACAACGAAAAATACAATGGCTTATTATGAAAACTCTGCAGGTAAATTATGAGTTTGAAGAATGCACTACGTATTAATTATCACAAGCATATTGCTACAATTTCGAGTTTTAACGGACTTCATAACGATTTTCCGTCATAATTCTTTGAGGGCTCACTCAGATTTCTCAGCCTTAGGGCCCACTTAAATGTCTTAGCCTATGGGCCCACTAAGGCCTTAATCTGGCCCTGTTAGGTTCATGGGCTATGAATTCCCGAATCTGTAATATAATGAGCTATGCTTCGATAAATTATAAAATTGAAATTTTAAAGAGTACTAAAATTGTCGGCATATCAGGTATTCATTCTGTATTTCGAATTTCTTTATCACATAGATATAATGTTAACTGCATCGTTTCTTTTTCCGAAAGTTACGTTTTAGGATTCGAAATTTCTTTAAAATAATCGATATTCATAATAAATACATGGATTTTTACTCTTCTTTTTCATGTGGCACACGAGGTCTATTCCATTTTGTCATGTTGTCCGTGATTCAGAAAAGGTTGGAGAACTCCTTCTCTAGAGAAATAAAGGTGCTCTACTGAACTGAACTACTTTAGTAGTAAAGTGAATGTAATTCAGAGAGACATACCATTTCACGTAGGACTATAACCCACAGATGAGGTCTTGACCTTACTACCTACTTCTGTTACAAACGTAAACGCTTTGCATCTTCTACAGTTAAGTAAAAACAAGGTAGCCCTTGATAACCAAATATATAAACAAATACCCCGAATTTCTTCATCCTCGCTGTATCAACGAATGGCGCCAGGAGCTCGTTTTGGTTTGGTGAACCTGAAAATCCTGTCTATGTAAACATTTTTCGGGAAAACGAAAAAGGCTACGTGGAAGAAACGGAATTTGATTTTAATCTTTAAAGAAATAAACCGTCCTATTTCAGATTCCTTTCTTACAGCCCGGTTTCTCGGTTTCAGCTCTAATTAATCAATGTATCGGTGGAGGATTTCTTGTTTCGTTTCACTCAGTGAACTACGCCACCTGATCATTTAACGTGTTAGTCTTCCATTTGTGAGACGAAACGTTTTTTTAACCCTGGTGCAAAATTTCCAAACTTACCAGTACAGGCACGAGCAGGCCTCTACCCGACATCTCCCGATATACGTTTGAGCATGCTACCGTTACACCATCCCGGACAACGAAGTTTTAAGCAACTAAAGCTAAGCAGATGTAGCTTAGATATCCTAGAAGCTTTTGGCATGCCTGCTAGTCCAAGCAATCCTGCTTCATCGTAGCGCTGACAACCATTTCTCATCCATGCATGGATGAAGGTCAGTTTATCTCTAGTGTTACGTATCATACAGATGAATCTGAAGGGAAACCGCGGAAGAATTAAATTCTTCATAAACACATGCAAGGTATACACAAATCATCGTCGTCATATAGATGGCGTACATTTTACAGTTTTCCATGTAGCCATCCTTCAGAAAACTTGAAAATTCCCGCTCGAGGGCGATGTACACTCATCGTCAAAAAAATAGTTGCACCCGCAAGGTAGGAACCAACAGGAATGAAACTTGGTGGGTAAGTTTGACATCGTGAGATATGCAAGTGATTCAAGTATCACGCTCGTCCGCGCATCTGACGCAAGTAAGGAGGGACCTAGCGCTGTGCCTGACCATCTATATAAGGTCGTCCCGTTGCGTGTGATTACCATTCTCACTCATGCGGTTGTGTTGATTGCATCCTTTGCAAGTGAAGTATGCCTCGGAGAAAAGTTCAGAAGCAATTCCAGCAGCTGGAGGAGTTCGAGAGGAGCCGCATCGTCGGTCTCCGGGAAGCGGGATGGCCTTATCGCCGTATTGCGCGCCATACCGGTCGTGCGAATATCACTATAACACGCTGTTGGCGGCAGTGGATAGAAAGAGGCACACAGCAACGACAAGAAGGGTCTGGAAGACCTAGACGAAACACTGAGAGGGAGGACCGACGGGTAGTCCGACATGCGCGGAGTGACCCAACAGCCACGATTGCGAATATTCAGTGAGCAGTGGTGCCCCCATGCATCGTCCGATTAGTGCCAACACCATTGGCAGACGGTTTCAGGACGTAGGACTACACGCATACCGTTACGACGACTGCCCTTAATACCATTGTATCGTCTCCAAAGATTGCAATGGTATCGTGCCAGACTCTCACGGAGCCACGCACAATGGTAGCGGGTGATCTTCAGTGACGAGTCCCACTTTTTTCTTGGAGGAGACGATCACCGAATCCGTTTTTGGAGGCACCGTGGTCAGCGGCAAGACGAACGGTTTGTTGTCGAGCGTCACACGTCCAGAAGGCCTGGTGTCATGGTGTGGGATGGAATTCTCTACGATGCCATATCGCCTTTGGTGTTCATTACAGGCACTTTGACTGCTCAACGTTACGTTAATGAGCTTTTGCAACTAGTGGTCTACCTTTTCTGAACGCTCACTCCGGTGCGATTTTCCAACAGGACAACGCTCCTCCACATACTGCTGCTGTCTCGAGAGCTTGTCTTCAAGGTACTGACACACTGCCATTGCCACCGCATCGCCAGAACTATCACTGATTGAAAATATGTGGGATGCTATTAGAAGCGCTATCCACACTCCACCGCTACCGCACAATCTGCAGGAATTGTGTGAGAAGATTCAAGCTGCATGGTATGGCTTATCGCAGGATATCATTAGGAACCTGTACAACTCCATGCCGAGACGTCTGGCATGCTGTGTGAGCAAACATGGCGGCCCGATGCCATACTGAGAGACACTACTTATTGGCGTGTAGCTCAATAAATAATGCCCATATTAGTATCAATGATTAATCATTTATTGTTCCTGGTAACATTTACCTTCCTTCCGAGTACCATTGCAATCCGACACTTCCTTCTCTGTGCAACTAGATTTTGTCGATGAGTGTAATTAGTAAGTTTTCTAAAGGATGACATACACACACGCCCATACACAGTAAAATGTGCGGTATCTATATGCCTACAATGATGTGCATATGCATTTCGTGTGTCTGCGAAGAATTAATTTCTCCGAGGATTCGCTTCTCATTCGTTTCTACAAATTTTCCTGCCATGGCGTAAATAAGTCCCCATGCTCTCTTTTTAATTCATTTATCAATTATTTGTTTATTGCTTTTACCCCCTTCGACACCCTTATAGCGATTCACAGAATGAACTCTAAGCTTTGGTTAAAGCGCCATATATTTTTCATTTCTCAAATGCAAAGCACAACATCTGTCAGTTTCAAGAACATCGCTATAAGACGAAAAAAAAAAAAAAAAAGACCTACGACGCTTTTATTGCTCAAAGTGATTAATGCCACAAATATTTTCTTTGTGTTCTCTATTAACTTATAATGTGTACATGCATTCCTTACGTTGACGCAACCATTTGCATGAGTCCGCCCGTTCTGCGTTAGCAAAGGCTCTCCACAAGCTTTTACTTTTCGAATCTGGTACACCACATAAATATTTTTTGTTTTTTATGACGACCCCCGGGATGCCGTAAGACAAACCCAACATCCATGCCTCGCGGAGATTCGTATCTTGACCTATCTCGGATGAAATCCAGCGGTTAGACCACTTCGCCACCAATGCGGTCATGTATATTATTAATGCTCATGTAGGTATTTGAATTTCAGTCGTCAGAAATGCTTCATTGTAAAATTCTGTACTGTCTCTATCGGACTGATAAACGTCTTATAAAAGCTGGATTTTTTATTACTGAAAGGATAAGCTTTTCTCTCCCAGAAGTTTTGAGGTTTTTCTTCTAGATCTCGCGCGCACAGTTTATACAATTCAGAAGTGGCGCATAACAATGAATTACGATCAACATACTGCTATAAAAGCATACATGCGAATATACCATATCAGAATAAAGAAGTGGAATTAATAACAGAAACTATACACAATTATGTAGAAAATAGTAAAACTATACTAATAGATATGAAGAAATTAACTCGTGCACCAAAAGCTATTGAATCCAAAACAAATGCCGTCTCCTGCATGATACACTTTAATGATTAAAAACTATGTACAATTTAAATAAATATGTTTAAGAACGTTCAACGCCACAACGGCGTCATCCTCAGAACTATGCTTGTACCCACTGAACTTGATTTGAACTTTGCCGATTATTGCACATTCGCATTAACTGCTATGTGTCTTGTAAAGTATATAGGCTACTCACTTCTGTGCTCACTGCCGCACTGTTTCTGAGGATGACGCCGTTGTGGCGTTGAAAGTTCTTAAACATATTTATTTTTATTGTACATAGTTTTTTATCATTAAAGTGTATCGTGCAGGTGACGGCATTTGTTTTGGATTCAATAGCTATACTAATAGTCCAATTTATTGTCGTAAGAATATGTTAATCAAAGTTTCCAAGCTTTCACACATTGCCCCGATGCCTCTTTCAAGGAAGTTAGACAGAAACTGCAATCTGATTAATAGAACGCTTTAGCTTTAAAACGTTCTATTATTCAGACTGCAGTTTCTGCCTAACTTCCTTGAAAGAGGCATCTGGGTGATGTGCGAAAGCTTGGAAACTTTTATTTACATTACATATTCCTACGACAATGAATCGGACTACTAGTATAGTTTTACTATTTTCTATGAAGTGGAATATGTTTTAAGAAAATATCTGTGTGAGAAAAGTTCCAAATTTACTTTTTTTCTATATGTGCATATGTATGCGTGTTCAACTGTCTGATACACGAAATTCATCAGAATAAGAGAAACAACTAACTCCACAATCAATGCTCACACAATTATATGTTCTCATTAAAAAAATACCTTAATATGGTAGTAGTCTTGCGAGACCTTTAAAATATAATGAAGACTCTGCAAGGAAAAAGAATTTACTCCTTGTGAAGTAAACTTGTATAATTGGTAAGCTTTCAAACAGGAACCGCACCACTCAGACCGAATTAACGTATTTTCGTTTCGTTCGATGAAAATACTTGGAATTGTGCGACGTTAACTGGAAACCGCAGATTCAGAGAAAGGAATACGAGCGTCAGAGCAAAATCCCCTTTGGGGAAAATGGGGAAACAACAGTATCTCTTCTTACTAAGCAAATCATGCAAACGCGTTGCATTTCAACAACCAGTGTCGAATAACGCGTTGTAGTTCGCTTTTTTCCCCTCTTCCAAGTTAGAAATATCTTCACGTTACTGTGTTGTGAGATCCAGAATGTGAATAAAATATAAACGAAACAATTTCCCCCAGGTGCAAGTTGCTCATAGAGTTTACTCTGAAAGCATGTGATCTAATAGACAGCGAAATAAGGAAAAAAATACAGATTCTCGAAACTTAATGATGAAGACGGGTATCAAAGAATGTGGAATGTAAAAGTATTCCTAGGTGATATCTAAGAATTGCGAGAGACCAAAATTTTTCTGTGACATTGTTTTACCTTCATGCTGAGAATCATTTGGTTTCTGGGCTCTTCTCTTTATTTATTTACCCACTTTTCTGTAATGCCTAATGCATGCATCAGCTTTTGGGGATGAAGCCGTTTGCAATGCAAAATATGCATGGGCAACAGTAATAAACAGCGCATACTTTACTAATATAAAAGTGTTCATATAAATATTTAATTCATTTTTAAAATTATGAATACATTACAAGCAGTGAGATATGTTTTAACTCCTTTCTTACCCGTAAGAGCATCTCCTAATTCCGAAACTATAGTCTTTAGCATGAAATCATGATTATTACGGCGAATAGTACATTTTAAACTGAAATGCACATATTATATTAATGATAAGCCATTTACAAAAAAATTGGTTATAGCGTAAAGAAATATAACGGAGTTAAGATTACACATCTTTGCTTGAGTTCTACAAGAAATATTACATAATTTTGGCACTAAAACATACAGTACATTATTTCAATAGATTTTTACTGCGCTTAGTTTCTTAAAGAGCATAAGATGTTTAAAATAAGAAATCACAATACGAATTGTGATTTCTTGTTTTAAACATCTTATGCTCTTTTCGCATTGTCAAGTTACGAGGATAATGGCTGTGGAATAAACCCGATCCTGTGCCCTAACCTTTGACCCCATTTCGATTATATTACACAGAATTGGTTCAGTATATCTCCGAAACAACATACTACCGTTTTGTCGCAATCGAAGCATTTTTAGTTAAGTTATGAGGATAATGGCTGTGGAATAAATCCCGCTCCTGTGCCCTGACTTTTGACCCCAGTTTGATGATATTCAACAGAATGGGTTCAGTATATCTCCGAAACAACATGATACAGTTTTGTCGCAATCGAAGCATTTTTACGTAAGTTATGACGCATAAGGGCGATTAAATGAATCCCACTTCTGTGTCCTGACCTTTGACCCCATTTCGCCTATTTTCAATAGTGTTCGTCGTCCCCAGGTTGTCCCCTATCACATACTAAAATGTCATCGAAATCGAACCTTTTTTCGCGAGTTATCGTGCGGACAGACAGACAGACGGACAAAGCTGGGGCATATACGCTTCTTCAAACGTAGGTTGAAGAAGCGTAAAAATTGAAAGAGATGTTTGAGACACTTGTTTCTGCCCAGTGGTATGATATCGGCATCATGGGACTAGCCTTGTGTCATGGACGAAGATTAAAGATCTAGAAGGGAGAGTTTACCAAGTTTCGTAATGAATTGTTGAGGTTAGAAGGGGAAAAGGTATTGTTTCACCTCAGCTTTTGTCAAACTCGGCCTCTATATGAACATTTATGTTTGGTGAACGCATAAATTTTTGGCTACTATTTGGTTCAAGTACGTCGGATGCCTAATGGGCTAATCCATTAAGCAGCATTTACTCCAGTTCCACAGATTATAATGAAAATTCCAGAGGTACGACATGAACAGATTTTTCAACACGCAAAATAGTATATATTAAGATAATACAACGTAGTTTGTCACAAATATTTATTTTTTCAAGCCGACCATGGTTTCGCTGTGTATTGACCTAGCATCATCAGGACGAATGAGACGTAAATATTCAAATTGTATATGATATCATATACAATTATGATGTCATAAATGATATCATATACAATTATGATGTCATAAATGATATCATATACAATTATATGATATTTTCATGATCTATATATTTAAAACGCAAGGCCGTATCGTTCTACAATCGCCACCTACTGGAGCAATCTCCATGTTGTTTTTTAAATGAAAGCTACTGACCCACAGATTTGTCATCGCTAATTTTTATTGTTATAAGTTTTTTTTTTATGCTACTATGTCATTTTGTTTGTGCAATCCGCCGTTCGTTATTCTTGCTTTTGTTCTCGCTTCAGTACCTGCAGCGCCATCTGCCTTTCTGGGGTGGTCGGACTTGAAACTAAACCCTTCGCTATGAACTACGTAGTTGTAATTATCCGAATAAGTTAAGTAGTTTTCGAGATTAATGAAAAAAAATGCCGAATAGCCTATTATCGTGAACTACTTTCTTTCACGTTGGGTGTGATTAGGTTGTATGTAAACAAAGCGGAACTTCTTGAAAGCAATCTAATTCGATAGTACATCCAAAAATAATAAAAAATAATAAAAAAGATACTAATAAATAAGCGAAATAGCATATGTCTACTGGAAAGAAATAAGATTCCCATCCGTTAAAGAATTATCCAAATCGGTTCAGTAGTTTTCGAGATTGCCTCAAACACAAACTTTCTCTCTTTATATATTAGTATAGATTATATAATGAAACCAAAAAAATTGTTAAAACCAAACAGGCGAAATAAAACACATTTTTAACCCCATTGCGTATTTATCTAGACACGATATCATTTCGGGTCACTGAAAGAATGCCTCAATACTCCAATGTAAGCCCGTCAACGACGGGTGAGCACATGTGTATACAATAATGAGGAACGTCATCATTAAATTCGTATAGGAGTAGTTGGGAAAATTAAAAATTAATGGGAATATTACGAAAATTTTGTTGTTGGTGACACATCTTATACATTGCCCATTAATAAATAATTCAACCGTTTATTATAATTATGCATTATATTACGATTCGTGTTATATGACAAGAAAAAAGTTCAGTCACAGCTTTTTCAACCGTGCATGGCACGGGCTACGAACTAGTAATCTTTTTAATTTGCATATATCTGTGCGTCGTGTTTGAAGAAACTACAATCAGTGGTAAAACTTTCTTAAACAAAATTTCCGAAGATCAAGTGAAAAAGAGCAGATGACTTTGCACAAAGCCACAGAAAGAATTAAACGAAGTATCATTCTTTATTCGGAATGTTATTCCAAGTGATATTAAAAAGCAAATTAGGTGATCCAGTTTCCAAGTCGAATGATATTAAATTGAAATTTTAAAAACTATTTAAAATATAACATTGAATGATCTTCAAGAAAAGTTATTCGGCGCAAAATGCATCCTTGCATGAGATACTTTCCTTTCTTTTGCCGTTCGAATTCCGCATGGTATTCTGTTACTGACGGTTTTTGCGCTTTTTTTTTTTCATAAGTGGTGAATAACAGTACTGGTTACTGACTCTAGAAAAACCTAACCGAGTAAAGGAGAAAACTTACTGACAGTAATGTCTTTAGGTGTGGGAGATAAATTTTCTGCTCCATGTTCGCACACATTGTTCTCAGAAAAGACACGGATGTTGCGTTTGATCCATGGGTCTGGAGTTTATCGCTGAAGCTGGTAATTAATAACAAAGGTTAAACGATTCTAAAGCGGAAGAAATGAATTGGCGATTAATATCACGTTGGGTGTAATCATTTATCATCCGCCTGATGACCGAGTGGTATGGAGGCTTCTGACCGTTCGTCTGAGATGGGTTCGGGTTTGAGTCCCGCGAAATGCATGGGTGGTGTGTTTATCCAACGGCGCCGGTTCTGTCCCCTCCAGACCGAGACTGCTTATAGCCCTCAGACTTCACGCAATTCTTCACTGTAGACGTTAAGCCCCGAAGCAAAAAAATAAATCATTAAAATGTTTACGCCACAGCTTTGGTCCATTAATTTTTTAGTAACCATCTAAATCGTGACTTTTATGCCTCAGATGAAATACCATCTTAATAGTATATGTTAAAAACTTCACTGCTTGCTTCATCTGATCAGTTAAGGATTTATCGTGAGATATGCAATAAATAAACGCTGTCCAGTCATACAGAGCTCTAGGTATAGAGAATAATATATCGAAAAGTTTTCTGGGTACAGCCCAAACGAACCGTATCATTAAAGACGCAGGCTTCTAATGCACATCAGATTTTTACGGCTACTATCCTTTTAAAAAAAATATACCCCCATGCGCGAGCTGTATATAATCTAATTTGAGAGTCAAAGGGGTTTCCCGATAGCATTGATGGGTTTTCCTGATATCAAGATCTACATTTATTTCTATGATTGCTGAAGTCATACGTACAGAAGATTTACTGACTGACATCTTTCTTCCAGTTTGTCCGTGGTAATACCGTATGTGGACTTCACATCCCTTGTCAAATCTGTTGTTTCTTCAAAACAGGGTAGAACTGTAACACTAGTGTTTGTGAAAATTACAACATCATGAAGGACTTTTAGTGTTGGCTTAAAATTTACAGCATATACGCAACATGTTGGGACATGCAAATGCTTAAAATGTCAGTGAAAATGCGCATACGGTTTTGGATCAGCGCTCCTTGAACTATCCGGTCTTGGGTAAAAAGAGCTGGCTTAAACGTGATGCTGCAATCAGTGAAGAGCTGACATTGATTCGAAAGAGTGTTTCTCGTATCTCACTGTACCGCGTAGCCGAAGAAGTTCGCATTATCCACACGTGGCGGATTTTGAGAGAGGAAGAGTTCTTGGAATGAGAGAAACTGTATTTTCCTACCGCAAAATTGTAACTCGCACGGCACGAAACGCCAGTACAGGGATCCGAACGTGGCATCAGTGAACAGATGATGCTCGGACGCATGAAAATCCGGGTATGGACAGCAAAATCGTACGACTGCAAGGAATGACACACACCTCTAACGAATGGCAGTGACTGATCGCACACTGACATCTACGGTATAGGCGCAGCAATGAAGCATTTTCACAGGTCAGGCTTTGTCCTCCAACTAATTTTGACATCATCTGCTTAACAGAATTATTGTAGCTAGCAGCTCATTCCTGCGCATTCCTTTGCCCCTCAACAACAGACGCTTCAGGTTGCAATAGGGTCTCGAACACAGATATTGCAGCACTGATTGGCAACAGGTTGCGTTTTCTGACGAGTCACGATTCAACTTTATGCGCCATGATGATCTCATACGTATTCGAAGGCATCGAGGTGAATGGGAACTTGCGGAGCCATACCAGCCCAACGCCAATCGTCATGGTTTGAGACTCCGTTGGGTTCAATTCGCGATTTTGCCTGATACGAATTGAAGGAATCCTCAACAGCCAGCGATACGTCAAGGATGTTTTGGAGGCAGATGTGATGCCCTTTCTTCAGAGTTGCCCGGGCGCTATATTCCAGCAGGGCAATGTTCGGCCATATGCAGACCGGAATGTCCAAGACCTCTGCCATGCACCGCAAATACCACTTCTTCTCTAGCCTGCACGTTCGCCAGATGTGCCCCCGATCGAACATGTCTAGGACATGGTAGCTAACGGATTTACCCTTTAAGTGTCTCAGCCAGTCACCACAAATGAACTTTGATCTTGCATAGAAGTAGCATGGCGGGTTATTCACCAGAACGTTGTCAAAAACATTTTCCTTTCAATGCAACTCCATGTAAAGGGTGTTATTGTTCTCGAGGATTCTTCACACGATACTGAGGTTTGAAGCGAAAAAATCTTGTATAGTTCTGCAAATGTAACCAATTATTTCCTGTAACATGAGAAATTCGTGATATAAATTTCATTTGAATAGCGCGATTCGTCCTTGGTTTTGCAAGTTTCATAAACAGTAGTTTTTTACGCGATTTACCCGGGTACGCCTTATGTTACAACTATTGATAACGACTAGCCTTTGTTTTTCGGATGTTGCTATAACTGAAACATCTAAGCATTTTCAGATACGAAATGAATCATAAAATTTCTTTCATAGACAAAATGAAATCATGTAACGCTAGAGAATCTCTAAATATTGCTCATTAAATAGAGGAAATCACGAAGATTAATTACTTGTTTGCAACTGCATTTCTTTTTATGTTTAATCGGTATCATTCCCAGAATGTCAATGGTATCGTACTGTGTTCTGTTTTAAGTTACTTTTCTTGTCTCAAATGCGTGAAAAACCCCAGAACAATATAAACAGGAAAATTTACTTCTCTTGAAATCCCAGTAAATGCATTAAACATCAGGTCTTTGTGTGCGGCGCATCTTAGCATAGCTCCCATACTGACGGTAATCTTGAAGCTTTGCTGTATAAATTCCTTCCCTTCTAGCACAGCAAAGCGCGAAGAATGAAAGAAAAGGAGCTTAAAATACACAATAACAAAGATAAAAAAAGAACATGGAAACTGACTCTGGAGAAAGAACCCCCATAAAACAATAACAAATCTCTTCCTGCGAAGAAAAGAATATCCATCGATTCGTTTTAGGAAATATCTTTGGGGCAGAAGAAGAGGTGTGTGGGGTTTGGAAGGAGAAGAAAAACCCACTCAAGACAATGGTCCTCGAGATAGATAGATAGTGGGAGGGAGAATGAGAGATGGATAGATGGACAGACAGGGGAAGACAAACAGAGAACGCATTCCGAGATAAGCTCTGGCAGACAGATTATCTGTCAGCGGGCTGCTAAAGGTTCTTCAAGGCATGTAATCTACTGCATTAGTCGTCCTAGCGAGGCTCCCGTGCTTTCAATATCAAGGGGGAAATATACGTGGAGGAGAGAATTCCTCCCTGACAGAGACTGTATTACGTTTGATCAGTTGGAGCAATAGGTGAGTGCCGGGAAACAAGCTCGGCTGATTTGTTTTCATTCCTCTTTTCCTAATTCTCCCACATTTATACGCCGGAAATCCGTTACGGTTTGTTTGTCGATGGAAAAACAGATAAATTGCATAAAGGGCAAGTAAACCTGAACTAAACCTTTCTAGTTACTGCATAAATAAACTTTTCTTTCCTCTGTTTCGTATCTTCCTTTCAGTAAGTATGAACTCCTAGTGCTTACCAGAAACTCGTGTATCACTTAGCAAATAGTTTTGACCCAAATTTGTCAATGACATCCAGCTGATGTTTACTTACCGCATTGAGAGTGATAGTGCCACGATGCGTAATATAACGACCTGTCGCCATATTGCAGAAACCTTCGTAGTGTAATGATAGCTCTTTCATTTCTGTTTCATAGATTGCGTTAATAATTTAAGGGTTGGAGGAGAAATGTTATTTTCTAAAGTTTTTAACTTCTCCTCATTTAGATCTTCTCTTTCAAAACTGTTCGATCTTCATCCTACACCTTTCTTTGCTTTAATCGAGTTTTTTTTTCCTATTTTGGAGGGAGAAGCCTTTTCCTAATTGTATATGGAAGATCGACATTTAGTGATCAAGCTGATGGTACATGTTCTGTCTCGAAATGAATCTCATTGATTAGACATGTTCGTACTTGAAATCAGTGAATTCATTTTCAACTTAGTAGCAGAGAGTGAACGTGACATGTAGATTTTTTTACTGACCATACTGCAGCCAGATATGCTTGTCGATTTGTAACATGCTAAAAACATTTTTACTAACAGTTAAAATCCAAAGTTATGCGATTATTGTTGATTTCATTGCACAGTACTTCTTCAGCAGTGCACAAAAGATGTCAAACTTTGAGGTTTGAAATCTTGTTTCCATATCTTTCCGAGGGCAGGGCATACCAAGAGCTCATATTGTACATTCACGACGAATGTTTGAAATTAAATATTGAGAAGATTTCTACAAGAGCATGCATTCTAACCCCTAATCTCTGATGAAAATTTTATAAATTAACTTCAAGACTTCTACCCCAGAGATATATCTTTGCCGATTTTGAAGAAAATGGCAAAGGTCCAATTTAGCTTTTAACAACATAAACAGAGTATCAAAGTGTATCATACCCCTGTCTGTTTAAACTCCACTCTTTTCCCTAACGACAGAATGCCACCCATATTACAGATTCAAGACACAGCGAAGAGGAAAACTCAGTGATTATAGTGCCAACTAGAAAGTTAGTGTAAGTTTTCTTTATACTATTTCACAAGTGTTGTACAAACTCCAAGGTCCAGAAAATGGTTTGAAAAGTAGTTTTTTTAAGGTATACGCACTGAATTACATGAACTTACGGCTTTAATGTCGCTTAATACTACGCTCTTAAATTTTAAATAATCTCTTTTTTGAGACAGCAACATTCAAAAGGTAGTAGAAACTGTGGTCAATAGAAAATGCTGTTTGTGTGTTCCAAAGTTAATTAGTTATACATGCGAAAATAACACAAATTATTATTATTGTAATAATACTAATAAATACCAATCCTGATCGTTTATATTCCTTTGGTTGAGTTTGCTTTGCCAGTGAAAGTACCAGGCCTTATCTAGGCGTCTTTCTGCAAAGACCTATCCTCATTCTCTCTTTTATGAAACGCTGCATGGAAATTTGGCTTTCTTTAACACATGTTCTATCCGAAAGACTCAGTTTTCATTATTTTTACACAGTAGGTAGTATTCAGGCATGTCTTACTTTTCCCCAGGTGAGGAACCGAGTAAGCATTACCTTTTTCTCTATATGTTTAAAAATAAGGGACATTGAAATGAAATGTCATAGTAATTTTTATGGTTACGTTAGTGTCGATGTTTCCCGAATTCTTTCGTATAATACAGAAACGAATGAACAGCTGAAGTGTCGTGTGAAAGAGCAAACTGCGGGTACTTTCATGAGAATTCATTCCAGAACACGCATGTGTGATCCGCTCGGTGTATTCATTAGTAGTGTATTATCTATGTTATTCAGGAATATCTCCACGATTAAATTTTATTGAGTGCAACGTGTTTCCTAGATATGTATTCTCAGTAAAAAATAGTTTAACATTTATGCTTTAAATACTACATATGTCGGCGATACATTGCTGATCAGCAACTAACATAAGTTCTTAATTTCAATTTCACGTACTGCTGTAGGTAGACTTGATTAAGAGATGCTGCACTTTTTTTTCAGCAATTTGGAATTCTTTCTTCCTGGAGTCTATATACTTTGTCCCATAAAACTTTGGAAGTTCAATGTCTTCGTACAAAAAAACGATAGACGCAATGCATATCAACACAAAATCAGTCTATGCCAATCCCCTAAATTATTCAGCACGGAAGTGTATTTCCCAGTGCAACGTCTATATATCCGTGGCGTGTTTGGACCAATATACTGTTAAATAGAACAAAAGTTGTCTCTTGTTCCTTCAGAAAAGAAAGGTAATCACAGAGCGTGTAATTTTATAAATATTAAATATTTCACTTGAAACTATTAAAAATTATTCTTAAACACATGGTGGTCGTTAGCCCTTGTCTTCTAAGGAGCGTAGAAGTCTTCGTCAGTGCACGAAAGGGATAACAGCTGTTCTTGATAAAGCATGAGAAATACTCTCAAATTGAGTATAACTTGAAATGGGTAAAAGCGTACAATATTTCACTTACAATCTGCATGCGAGGTTTGAAACTTGTGTTCAACTGCTCAGGATCAAAACTAATACACGATTTTTCAAAAGTTGATTTATGCAGATAGAGCACTGCACCTAGAAAGCAAAGTTTACGCTGTGTATTTCCTTATTTGCCACATAATTCACATAATACCCTTCTTATTTGATCACAGTAGATGTTCGAAATAGTCAGTGTTCGCCAATGCAATTTTTTCAAAATGTCTGTGAACACCTTTTATTGCAACTGAAATGCTTGTCCTTATAGCTTCAAATTTGTCTATTTACTTAAATACGTTGTAGGGGTTTAACTGTTTTGATAGCAGAAGTTTAATTGATGAACGAAGTACCTCGATGATGTTGGCAGAGAACTTCGTTTATCATATATTCACACTTCTTGAATGATCAAGCACATACTACGGCAACGTAGAAAAAATCCGCAAAAGACTTGCGCATAACGATAACTTGCAACTTTATTGTTCCACTCACTAGAAGTTCGAAGGGCATCAATAGTAATCCACTAGCACAATATATCTCGTTGGTATCAGTACAGATCACAATCGTGTGACAACAATACCTATTCGTTGATAAGATACACCGAGTGATCACTGAATTATGACCACCCCTATCAAAAGTGGATGCGACCCATTCATCACGTGCTTTCAGAGATTGCGCGATTATTCGACCGAAGTAAAAGTAGGTAGTAGAACTAGAAGCGTGATGAGTAAACGGAATGATTTATTGGACTATGAGACAGGACAGATTGTGGGAGCTCGAAGAGAGGGTGCTGCTTCGATTTCCCAAACGGCTGAACTTGTGGGTTGTTTGGGAGCCACCTTAGTTAAAGCGTATCAGGACTGGTGTGAAAATGCTCAAACAACGACCCGGAGGCAAAACTGTACTGTACAGAACACAGAAAGATTGATGTTAGAGGTGAGGCCCGGATCCGACGACCCGTACAGGCCAACAGATGCAGCACTGCTCAAAAATTGGCTACCCAATACAACAGAGGTCAACCCGGAACAGTATCTGTTATGATCATGCGTCACCCGCTCGCAAATATGAGCTATAACATCAGATGACCCCGACGACATCCGTTCCTAACCATTGTTCATCGGCGCAAAAGACTCGCCTGGAGAAAAGATCATGAAATCTGAACGTCGGAGAAGTGTGCTAGTCTGACGAGTCGCATTTTTACTCCACTCCAAGGATAGTCGTGTACGTATTTGGCACAAATAACTTAAGGCACACGATCCATTTTGCATGGTCTCCCCAATGCAAGCCGGTAGAGGCGGTTTTATGGAGTGGGGCATGTTTACCTGGCAGGAACTTGGACCACTGGTGCAGGTGGAACAATGTATGAATGGCGCCCACTATTGTTAATTCCTTGTTCACTCTGTACACCCAGCAATGTTTCACTTTTTACCCGAATGGCGAAGATATCTTCCAAGATGACAATGCGCCGAGCCACACGTCCAATGTTGTGCAGGAATGGTTTGAGAAACACAGTTAAGACTTGTAGCATATCGATTGGCCTCCAACCTCTCCCGATATCAATCCCATAGAGCATTTGTGGGACAATAGGGAACGGCATATCAGGCGTCTGGAAACACCAATTACCTCCTTACTTACACTGAAAGCCGCATTACCTGGCAGGAATAACTCCCAGCTGCTTCCGGCATGTTTACTGAATCGATGACACTTCGGATAGCTGCTGTACCTCATGAGGGCGAAAGGAAGGCCTTCGGAATATTAGGTAGATGGACATAATTCAATGATCACTCATTGTACGTCAAACAGGCTTTGATCTCTTTCGCATTATCAAATCTCCACAGTTTAACTCTCTCTACATTCTCCATTCTCTACTTCACATATCTATCTACATCTTGCATTCTCTACTTCTCGTCACTGTATTTTTAATGTTGCTCGGATTCACTGTCATCTTTGCCAAAATGTACAAATTTCTCAGGGAGGTAATACCCTCTTCATTGAGAAAATGTTAAATCAAGAAGTAATAAATTCTACATGAGAAAACTTCTTTATTAACCAGTACGATGCACCCGTTTCCTTCCCGTTTTTTGCGGAAGGTGTCCTTAGGAAATCTGCGATCTTTCTAGCGTACTAGCTAGCAAAATTAGGATATTTTTAGGTTACAAAAATAATCAATGCACAATTACTTTCTCACTAGAGAAAACGTTAATAACCTTTGTGCTTTATTTGGAGGAAGATGTGAGTTTGAAGTAAAATGAAATTAAGAGATGTGCCAAAAAATTTTGAAAATCATAATTCACATTTGACGAAAGCTAAAGGAAGTATAGAGATTTAGGAGAGTGGTAAAGTCTTGCAAAGCAAAGCTGTGAAACATTTAACACGCTTGAAGCTGGTATTTTACACATGTGCGGTGGCCAAATAGGTAGTGATAATATTAAAGTTGCTCTGTAGAAAAATAGCGGCGACGGGCGCGACATACTTTGCAGATTTTATTCTGTTTCTGCAGACAAATACGATATACCCAAACCCCTATTAAATCCTTTCTTTCAGACTCCCGATCGTGGATGCCAGTTTTCTGTCTTTCTTAACTTTCCGAAAACAGTTGTTAAACCGAGTAAAGATTTCTCCCGTAATCGTATTTTTTTTTTCGCGTGATGTTCTATCTGTCTGGTATTGTTGTTAAATATCATTTTATTGCATAAATATTTGTGTTTCACTTGAAAATGGGTAAAATATTCCGAAAACAGAAGAAGTTAGACTGAGCCTTGCAATCTTAAAGAAGTTTTCTTGCGATGTCCCCTTTGCCTCGTATCGTTGTTAAATATCACTTTATTATACATATAAATATTTGTATTTAAGATTGTAAATGGAGAAAAATCTTCCGAAACTAGAAGTAGGACTGGAGCCAAAGAACTCCTTTCCTGAATGAGGGAAGTGTGTAGCTCGGGAACGGTTCTGGGAGCAGGCTCACGAGCTGCTACGCGTCGTCTCACAGCATCCGTGGCATGTTGTGTGCGGTTCAGGTCTAGAGACCTTGCTGGCCAATCCAAACGGCGAATATCCTCGCTTTGCAGGAAATCATCTACAAGAGGAGCCCTGTGCTGAAGAGCGTTATCAGCGTTATCATTCCCTAAAACAAAATGAGGGTCAACAGCTCCCCGAAAAAGTCAGGTATGGGGATCTAGGATCTCATCCCTATAGCGTTCAGTATTCACATTGCTTCCGGCGAACACGTCGGGTGGTGTACGTCCGTTGAACATAATACCACCCCACACAAGCACACCACAGGCTCCGAAGGAGTTTTGCTTGTGAACGGTAGCATGATCATTACGTGTCCCCTGTTCCTCCCAGATGAAATGCTGACGAGACACCGTTTGTAGACTGAATCTCGACTCGTCTGTATAACGATGTTGCCTGCATCAGGTCAAGCGAGCTCTATTGTGAGATGCGGATGGCGGAACACAAACCATGGGTTTCCTGGCATAAAGGCCAATTTCATAAAGCCTTATATATATATATCGTTTGCCTCGATACTGTAATCCCATTGGAGGCCAGAGCTCCGGAGACAACTCCCGGGATTTGTAGATTTAAACGACATAGCGGTCCTCACGAGGTGTCGTACGGCTTGGACGACCTTATCCAAGCGTTCATGACACCACATCAGTATTGATAAATTGCTGCCATAACCGTGAAACCACCCTGGGGTGGAAATTCAAGTCCCCTGCGACTTGGACCTAAGACTGGCGTGATTCTAGTTGTCTTATCGTTCGCCACCGTACAGCGTCGAACACACGTATACGAGACACAAAGAAAGCATTTGCAGCCACCGGAACGTTTCTTACATGCGCTGTCAACGAGAAATGCCTCTGCCGTTCCCTGTTAGCGTTTTAAGTGGGTAACACAATTTATATATTCGACATCATTTTGCTCACTGATATGCAAATTTCACTGCGAGCATTTGTTTCTAGTTACAATTTGCATATGTCCTGTGAACATCGTAACATTTCACTGGGTGCTTTGGATTATTGCCTGCTATTGCCTTCCAGACCTTTGCAAATCAGTGTAATTGATAAGATATCTAATGTTCTTATAAACTACACATGTTTTCGGTGAGGCACACTGTCATTGACATGGCAAGTCATAGACCTGCGGCTCCTCTTACGAATAATTTTTTCCAGCAAACGGCCAAGACTGAGTGAAAGCTTGTTTATTTTTTTCTATATTTAACAACCAGAGTAAAAATTCGATTATGTAAGGAGTCGTACGCCCTTCGTTTGGGGCCCCACTTTAAGGTACAAATATCGATCCAGCGCCGTAGGATCGCACATACAGCCAGTACCTCATTCGGGTCTCGAACGCAGGCCCAGATTCGATATTTGGCCAGCAACCCTCGTCTATGACCACTCGGCTACCGGGTTGGCGACTATTAATTCTCATGCACAAGGAAAATGATTTAGTACAGCAATAGTTTCCAATTATAAAATACGGTGATTTGAAACCAGTTATGCTCTGTCAATAGCTGTAATCAATAAAAAGAGTTTATTGTCATGCACACGATAATATAAAACAAATTGGAAAATATTTATTTATTTTCTGTTTCTTACTAATGCTAATATTTGTTATCTCGAAACGTTCACGTCAAAAACGTCGTACATTTATTAATTGAGGAATAGGGTTATTAGTTTCTGAGTGTCCGAAAGATTCGCGTCAAGATACTTTTTATATTAAAAAAAAGACTTTTTCTTTACGAGGTGTGTTAATGAAAGACAGTCCACTCACGAAGTTTGCCTCCTTTTCATCATAAAAGGTTTATTGCCAATATCTGATGTCAACATATTTTTCCTTTGGTAATTATGGAAGCTGGAGAAAACAAAAAAGAACGAAAAGAGATATTGGCCGGCTATGAGCTGTCCAGGACTTCCTCAGGCCCTGCAACACCTCCTGAGAACCCATTTCCTTATGGTTAATCCCTCCTAGGTGGAAATACTCTTCACGAAAAGCCGGTTAATCTGACAGAAGCATAGCACCGACCCCTGCAGCTTTGCTGCGCCTTCGACTGGGTCATTCGGACGATACAGGAATAGATGTCTCCTGGGTGGGTAGATAGTGTGGGCGCGGTTTTGGTGATTTATTTTGAAGGGAAAGGATTCCAAAGAGATGACAAAATTTGTAGCTGGAATGAAAGAGAAAGCTTGAAGGTCACGTGCCAAAGGGAAACGCGCAAAATCGCTTTGCTGAGCTGGGCTGTGGTCATTAACTGGAGTGTCCATCCTCCTTCGTCATTCGATCTAGCTTGACCTCGCTGCTCCTCCTCCTCCTCTCCTAAAAGTCATTCTTCTCCATGGTCCGGCCCTTTAACTTTCTTTTCATTGCCTTTATACCCGGAATTTCTCCTTCTTTCGGACGAGAAAGGGTCTTAGATCTGAAAGGACGGAGGCTAAGAGTCTGGGCTCTTGGTCGTAAACTTCATGAAGTCTTCTCCCCATCTGATGAACAACGCAATATACTGAAGCAATTGCAAGCTGTCGGCATGAGGGCCTTGCAGTGGCAATTCGCTTCCGCCAGAATAACATGGGGAAGTATCAGCGATGTTCTTTCCTAAAAAAGGGAATAGAAGAAAAAGAAAGTAATGATGTTTTCACCTTATTTTTTGTATCCCCTTGCTTTAAACGATAGACTAACGCAAAGCCAGGAGAAAGTAAGCGCTTAAATTTCAGTAAAATTAAAATTATTGCGTTTCTCGAAACTTCATCTTTTTCTCTACGAAAAGTTAAAGGACTTTAGGTTCAAGAGGAATGATTTACGTGAAATGACATCTAGGAATATTAATCTCAAACAGCATCAAAATATACAAGCCATTATTCGGGCTCCAATATTTAAATTAATTAATTATAGCTTGAACTGATGGCATTTATCTTTGTCTGGAAGACAACTAAATGCCATCAATTTAGTCTTCTGATGTTATTTGTACGAGGGAAATCACTAAGTGAAAGTGATTTTATTTTTATATATGACAAAAGAAAATTTGCAAACTTTCAATAGTGTCACATCTGTCCTTAATAAAAAGGTATACGAAGATGTTTTCTCTCATGTGTTCAAAAAGGACATTATTTTCGGATTTTCCTAAAATTAAGTGTGTATCGCGTCACTCATTTCATCTTCGGTTACAAAAATTGAAATTTAATTTTTTAATAATTTCAATAATTTCTGTGACTAAAGCAATTTGCATGCTAAATCACACAAAGGAAAAACTATTGACTCTCATCCGCAGAGTTTATTGCAAAACCCATTTTTACGTATTTCTTTAAGCGTGTTCCAGTATAGCACTTTTCCAACAATCTCAGTAACGGCCCAGAATCGGTCTGTCAACAACTCGCAGCAACGTCAACACGGCTTCCAAAAAGCATAGGTTTCAATTTTTTAGCTGTCGGAGTAGGTGTAATTTTCACTCCGTTCTTGTTGCTATTTGCCCGCACACTCGCAGTGGCGTATCTATAATTTGCCTTGCTTCATAATTCCAAACAACAGTATTCCTTCTTCTTAGCAAGACTACTAAAAATGCTGCTTGAAAATTATTGTAAACTTTCGATTATGCTCATATGCGAGATGATTGGGCATCGAACTAACGCAGACTTTAAGACATTGCAAGTTGTAGTGTATAATCGAATGTTCCATATGTTTGCCCAGTAGTTGAATAGTACATGACGTGAGCTGAATTTTCTAACTGCTGAATCTACACTGCTGGCCACCCAAAATGCAACACCAAGAAGGGAGCATCCGATTGGCTGCAGGCAAAAGCGGAATTCGTCGGAGAAGAAAATGAATTGGAATTCGTCGGAGAAGACATGTGAATTGAAATTCGCATGCTGTGAATTTCAATTCACAGCATGCGTCGCCCGCGAGAGGACATGCAAACGATTAGCATTGCAAGGCATATGCAAATCATGTGCGCCCGGCACGCCACCGAGAAGCACTATAAGAAGGGTACACAGAAGGAGGGGTGTCAGTAGTGGAAGGGTGTTGTGCTGCCGGACCTGTGCGTGGGAAGCTTCCTGATGCCTCGTCACATAATACGGTAGTCATTCCAGCACGTTTCGGAGTTCGACAGGGGACGAATAGTGGCTTATCGCGACAGCGGTTTATCATACAGAGACGTCGGCGCCCGTGTGGGACGACATCCAGCCACAGTGAGTAGAGTATGGATTCGATGGGTGCAGGAGGGACGGACGGACCGGCGTGAGCGATTGCCGCAGCCACGGCGCACCACCGAACGAGAGGACCGGCATGTTGTGTGGCGGGCATTGACGGCTCGCACCGCCACATCACGAACGTTAGCGCAGGAATTAGGATGTGTTGCGCAACAGCCTGTGTCAGCACGTTCCGTTCGACATCGTCTGCAGGAGCGGGGACTTGACGCACGGCGCCCGTTGCTCCGATTACCATTGACGTTACACCACCGGCGACTGCGGCGGCAGTGGGCCGTTGAACACCGCACCTGGACTACGGAACGGCAGGACATTGTCTTCTCCGACGAATTCCGCTTTTGCCTGCAACACCACGATGGTCGGATCAGCTTGTGGCGGCACCACGGCGAGAGACTGTATGACACCTGCATTATGCATCGCCATACCGGTCCGTCGCCTGGCGTTATGGTTTAGGACGCAATTGAATATGACACCCGCCCCCTCTGGTACGCATCGTCGGTACACTCTACAGCCACCGCTTCATCTCCGACGTTTTGGAGCCTGTAGTCCTCCCTTATCTGCAGGACCTGCCAGCGGCCACGTTTCAACAGGACAAAGTGCGCGCGCACGTGACACGCATCGTGCAACAATTCTTCACGACTCACCAGGTGTTACTGCTGCCGTGGCCCGCCTGTTCTCCCGATATGTCGCCCATCGAACATGTCTGGTAGCTGATCGGCAACCGAGTGGCCCGACAAGCACCACCCGTGGCTACGCCTGATGAACTGTGGCAACGCGTGAAAGCAGCCTTTACCGACATACCCCAAGCCCACATCCAAAGCCTCTTTCGTTCAAAGCCGCGGCGTGTAGCGGCCGTTATTGCAAGCCATTGGGGCCACACGAACTATTGATGTCTGCGTGTTCCGCAAGTCGCACTGGCCTGTAAGCTCAATCGTTTCATCTTTGTATCTGTTGTTATGTATCCAGTAAATCTGGCTTTGCTATCTCGTGTCTTTCTTGGTGTTGCATTTTGGGTTGCCAGCAGTGTTTATTAGACACCCATGACGGTCATGGAAGCGATACCTATCGTTATTCCTGAGTTTCTTGTCTCTTGATTCAACGCTAGGCCCGAATTTTAGATGGAAGTATCCTTTCATTGTTGTCACCCAGTGTTCAAAGGAGAGACTATTTAGTTTCTTGTACTGCTGTGTCTGGTTTCGAAACCTGGGGCATAACATCGAAGTTGTAGTTGTGCTACCTATGCTTTTTGTCTCCCTTCCTGGAAAACATTTGCTCTAAATTAGGGATGGGTGAAAACTTTTGGTCTCAGCTGCTCGTGGGTGTTTGGTAGTAAAATCCCGATAGGAACAAATGAACCAAACCTTTCAAAATTAGATGCTCAAAGAGGAGCGTAAAATCCAAAAAAATGAAATTGAAAATGTGCAGCTGGTGTATCACGATTTTGAAATTTCATAGTTGAAAAATCCTCTGCTTGCTCGCATGAGATACACAATCTGATCAGAAGTATCGGGACAATTGCTTATCCACAGAATCCTTGTAATAGGAAAGGAATTTATATCAAGTTGGTCCACTCTTTGCTGCAGTCACATTCTCCACTATGCTGGGAAGGCTTCCCCTACATTTTAGCACATACTGTTCATGCTTGTCTATGATGTTTAGCAGGCCACTTGTGTCTTTTTATACCTGCACTGTCCATCCATGGCTGTTTGGTATATGTGCAAACCCACTATTCCGAAGGAGAGCCCAGATACTTTTGATCATATTTAAGGTTTTCTGCATTTTTTTCGGTTGTTGAAGTGATCGGAAGGTCATAACAGTCTGGACTAACTTAATTTCCTCTGCCTCTTTTTGATCTATGCATCCATTTGAGCAATTTTCCTTAAATTACAGATTTTTCACCACCCGTGAGATCATTATTTTCTAATTTCTTGATGATCTATCTTCTTTCGTGCACATGAATTTGACGAAAGCGATTTTTCCGAAAAATTCCGTCAGAAAACTGGGATGACATAACTGCATGTTTGCCACTGAATTGTACCAGACGCCGTGAGCACGGGCAACTGGACGGATTCGTGTAACTTGGTTTGACCAATCCACGTTGTAAGCATATTGACGAAATATATAAATAATAAGCAGGTTAACAAACAATCCACTCACAGCTGTGTTATGACAATTCAGAATACGTTGATGTTGGTTAGGTAAGTAATTTTTAAGTCCATGAGAACAGTACTTAACAACGAACGAGAAAGTTGGATTTCCGTTTTGCTTATTAAGTACAACTTACTAATTCTTGCAAACGTTGAATTCAGAATGGCACCATCACTATCAAAGCAAAAAACTTCAATTTTAGATTTTGAAATTAGGCTAACTTGTGACTAGATCACTTGTTTAGGAATCAGTTTGGGAGCACACATAGATCTAAGAGCTAAAAAGGCGTAACGAATACTGGCTACATCAAGCAATTTATAAACTGAGTTATTTGAAATTTCAAGTTTTATTTTAAAAATTCCAAGTATCTAAAGCAATGATAATATCACCAAATTTCTGAAACATTAAAATTTAATCATAAGTAGTACAAGCTCAATTAAAATGTATATCATTTTCCTTTCAGCGAAAGCCATAATGGTTGGTAAATATTGGAGAAAATACCATCATACAAATCAATTAGTTATCAGTTCCTTATTTTCCACTAAATTGATCGCTGAAGATGTCAGGTTGGAAGTTCATGGAACAGGAATAGTATACAGTTTCCAGATTTGACTGAAAGAATGTACACTGAATGGGCAAATTATTATATACACCCCGATAACAATATGCAAAGCAAATGCATCGGGCCCATTTACTTGGGACGGTTAAGATGGCAATGCAGATCAACAGCATGCGATGGAAAGCAGTCACGGAAATATCGTGGTTAAAGGTATCGACATAAGTGAGTTTTACCGTAGCCAGGTAGTATGTTCGGGTAATGCAGGTTGTTAAATCACCATAACTGCTGAACTCGGGATTTTCTCATCAGACAGTGGCGCGTGCATACCAAGACTATGTGAAATACGGCAAAACTTCACACCAACGGAAGAAATGTGGCCGTAAACGTTCGATTCGCATTTAAGGTGAGCCCAGAAAGTTCCTCACTGTTACAAGCAATCGCACTTCAATCGCGAAGCAAGTAACGAAGGAATTTAAAGAGGATGCATCCACAAGCTTTTGCACAAAGATAGCCAGTCGCACCATGGAAAAATAGGCTACGGCAGTTGACGACCATATTGTGTCCTCTTGTTCACTTAAAGGCACCAAAAGGTTAGGCTGTAGTTTACAACGGCCTGTCGCAAATGGAGTGCAGAGGAGGATTGGAAACACGTCATCCGGATAGACAGGTTACGGTTTTAACTCTATCGCGCTGATGGGAGAGTGAGTGCGTGGCATAAACCGCAGGAAGCGATGGATCCAGCTTGATAAGTTAAGGTCACATAGGCAGGTGGAGACGAAGTAACAATTTAACGTGCATTTACATGTACTTCCTTGTGTGTCTGCTACCCTTCGAGACCTCCATGACTGACACAAGATATGTGAACATGCCTGCCGACCATCTACACTAGTTCGCAACGATTCTCTTTCCGCGCCATAAAGGCATCTTTCAACAGGACATCGCCACGCCGCATACTTCCCAAATAGCGACCAATTGCCTGTGAGTTAACCACACACAAATGGACCTCTCAATCGCCGGATCCCGACCCCATTGAGAATTTGTGGTAAGAATTAGAAAAATCCGTTCAAGCCTGCGAAACACAACCGGCAGTTGTGGATGCTGTACGACTGGCGATCCTCTCTTCATGGACGGGAATAACAACTCCGTTTTCTCTGCACCTCAATGAGTCTTTTGTCTGCTGTTGAACAATACGTTATTAGATGGGTTTATGTAATACTTTGCCCATTCAGTTTATATGTAAAAGATTGAGAAACAGTTGAAAGAGTTTCAAATGGACCACCTTTTCATTCTTTCTTGGTCTGCAGTTTCTGAATTATATACTGCGGGATCTGAAGTACATCCGGCATTAAGGAAGAATCCAACCTAAGGCATGGAGTGAAAACTAGCTGTGATATTAGCAAGAGATTCAGGTCTTCCATCCAGAATATAAAGTGTTTAACTAAAAGAGGCGTGACAAGGAGATAAGTACTTAATTAAGCATGCAAAGTAATAACTCTTGCTGAGGGAGTCACAGCTTGGAAATACGTTTATTGAGTAAAGTTTTTTGCACGTTCGTTAGTAATATTAAACTGTCAAATAATAACCTTCCTTCTGGGAGTAAAGGCTCAGAGAGAAAAGCAAGCATTAAAATGTTAGAAATCCATACTCGTGAATAAATTTGTATGGCCATACTCCACGTTGGCTTAGGAAACTTAACATGAATATCATTACTAGAGGAGAAGACTGAGGTAAGGGAATAATTAGGTGAATTTAAAATAAATCAATGGTTCTCAACTAAGAGGGTTATTTTGCCGAACAAGGGTCAAGACAAAAGATTTATGTGTAATTATAAGTAAAGCTCTTATTAAGGTGCGAACAAATTAAAATAACTGACACTTTATTGCGTAAATTCCGTGCTCTTCCTTCATTTCAAGTAAAACAGCTAGGATGCGGAAGCTGCTCAACATAGCATATACTGACATTTACGAGAGTGATTATTTCTGGTAAAGGGGGTATTTTCTCGATACATTACTTTGCGTTTCATCTTTATTCAGCTTTTTACTTTTACTTACTTTCTTTATCAGTTTTGTTTCCCACCATTTCATTTTCATTTTTCTCAAACCAAATAATCTAAAAAAGAAAAAGAGAAACTGCATTATCTTCAAAGTTTAAACGAAATATAAAGGAGTGATAAATGTATTCAAATCATTCAGTTCAAAAAGTATTCAATTCCAACGCAAATTGCTATTCAGAGAACAAGAAATATGCTTTTTCTGAGAAAACAGCAAACTCCGGCATGATATATTCAGGTGTTAAAAGTCGACAATTGAACTGGAAAATAATAGCAAGTCATCATGAAAGTTCAAGAAACACATTTCAGAAGAAAGTGGCTGTTTCTTTCGAAACTATTTCTTTCCCGTGATCATTAGCAAAAAGTGAGCTAATAATAAATTATCGCAGGTCACTGGGGACGCAAAAAATTAATATATCACACTGACACCGCACTTCAGCAAACTGTGCTGATAATTAATAAGAAGAGCATTTATAAAAAATAATCTCTCCTCTCTATGTGTGTTTTCTACACTCAAAAAAGAATGACTACTTATCTTTGGTTGCGCATTCATTTGATTCACGTGAAAAACAACATCTAGCTTCTAAATTTATACAGCCAGCTTTGTAAATGAAGTACTCTCGCACGAGGTTTGACGTGGAACATGAAATAAGGATACAAAACACACTTCCATATCTAAGAACCGTTTATTTTAGCATTTTTAAGATAAGATAAACTAAACAAAATTGAGTTGGGAACAAACTGGCTGAACGTACTGTCATCCTGGGAAGTAAATGAACATTGATGGGGATGAATGTAAAACAATTTCGGTTTAAAAAATGGTTACATACAAATTAAAACCAATGAGTTGACAAAATTATCTCGTTTACTTTTACTCAGAAGGAACTCAGTGGAAGAAAACTCCTGTCCACCTCAGATGGTTGTTTTACATTTTATTGTGTCAAATAACAAAAGCACAGGGATAAAAAAATGCACCAAATTTGTGCAACATCATAAACGTCCTATGCACAGATTTCTTTTAATTTACCAAAAGTCATGCTACGCTTGCAGTTGAAATCATGCTCTTATGAAAAGGAATTTATTTGTAGACACGTTGACCTTGATGAAGTAACAACTCGTTGTGAAATGCACTTAATTAATTTTTGATAAAAGAATGCTGGCATTTTGCTCAATTACAATTTTTTTAAATTTTCATAAGCTGTACTACCGAGGAAGGCTGATTCGGATGTAAACTGGTGTAGCATTGCATTTTAACCGTAATATCTTCCATAGCTTTGAAATCAGTCCTCGACTTTGACTGCTGCAATGTTCCTGTGTTATGTAACAACGTATTTACAGACCGTGATAGGCGGCATGAAGCATTGATGCGTTCGAAAGTGTATGATTCCATATCATGAAATGGCCAAAATGTCGGATAATGTTTTCTGAATGTTTACGTAGGGAGTAGAAGTCATCGTTCCTGAATTGGTTTCAAGTGGACCGAGAGTATGCCATAAGAAAAATATGCTCCCACTTATTAAGAAAATTTCCAAATTTAGAAACTGGTACAAAACAGTCGCGTAACGGGCATTTTACTATAATATCCCATACCCGAACACTTCAAGACAGACCGGATGCACTTGTAGCTTGACTGTCAACTCAACAAGATGGACTCCCATCGATCGACAGCCCATATTTAACGTGTTTTACACCATGCCAAACAACCTGGTTCACTTTCTTTTATTCTTGTCAAAGTCTTGTGAATGTTTTATCTTTCTCCACAAATCCTGATTAGCAGCTGTCAAAGTGCTGTGGAAACTCTTGCAGACTTCCCTGTGACTGCTGGCACTTTTAACCCTTTAACGACCTTGATCCAAAACTCTTGTATCATTCTAAAAACCATAACGCCCGAAACTGTGTGTTAGTTCACTTCTTTGTTTACTAACAACAATAATGACTAAGAGCGACTGCTGCTGATCCCTCATAGGTCGAGGAAATTTGAAGAACAAGTAAGGATAGGAAATCGGACTCACTCTAGACAGGCGTTTTGGGCGGCTATGGTCGTTTGTACGTACGGGCATTTTGGGCGTTATGGTCGTTAAAGGGTTAAACACCGCAAGTCTTGGAGCAGTGCAACCGCTGGACTTCCAGCTTCTGGTCTTAGAAGCAGTTAGACCGACTGACTTCCACCCTCTGGTCTTAAAAGCAGTTAGACCGACGGACTTCGACACTCAGGTCTTAGGAGAGTGAGACTGTTGGACTTCTATTTCTCCAGAACATTACCCTGTGGACTTGGAAATGTTAAAAGCCTAGGAATACTTATTGCCTGATATTTTTCCGATATGACATTTAAAGATCATTCCTCTCTGATGCTCAGTATTTCCGTCGTTCTGCTTATTCTCGCGACTAACTATATAGGAGCCCATTGCTGTCCTTATAACTAATCCATTTCCACAAAACGCGTTACCCGCAATTTCCTCCAACCACAGGGGTGTCTCATGAATTTTGGGGGAATATGTTATATGTATTATACTGTTCAGTGAGCTGTCCTAGGAAAATTTAAATCTTAAATCTTGAAAGTGTTTGAAAGATTATCACGGAAGCTGTGTAGCCCATTCTTACACTCATCGTCAAAACAATAGTTGCACCCAGAAGGATGTGCGGATTGCAATGCTATTCGGGAGGAACGTAAAGGTTATCAGGAGCAATAAATGATTGCACATTGAGGATTTTATGGGCAATATTTATTGAGCTACACGCCAATAAGTAGTGTCTCTCAGTATGGCGTCGGACCACCATGTTTGCTCAGACAGCATGTCCGACCTCGAGGCATGGAGTTGTACAGGTTACTAATGGTGGCCTGCGATAAACCATCCCATGCAGCTTAAATTTTCGCACGCAGTAGGGGTGGAGTGTGGATAGCACGTCCAATAGCATCCCACACATCATTTTCAATCTGCAATAGCTCTGGCGATGCAGCTGGCCATGGCAGAGTGTCAGTGCCTTGAAGGCAAGCTATCGAGACAGCAGTAGTATGTGGACCAGCGTTATCGTGTCGGAAAATCGCACCGGAGTAAGCGTTCAGAAAAGGTTGGGCCACTGGTCGCAGGACCTCATTAACGTAACGTGTCAAAGTGCCGGTAATGAATACTAAAGGCGATCTGGAATCGTAGGCAATTGCACCCCACACCATGACAGCAGGCGTTCTGGACGTGTGACGCTTGATAACAAACCGTTCATCTTCGCGCTGACCACGGTGCCTTCACACACGTATTCGGTGGTCGTCTCCTCCAAGACAAAAGTGGGACTCGTCACTGAAGATCACCCGCTGCCACTCTGAGTGGCTCCTGGAGAGTCTAGCACGACACCATTACAGTTTTTGGGGACGATGCAATGGTGTTAATGGCAGTTTTCGTAAAGGTCTGCGTGCGTGTTGTCCTACGTTGTGCAGCCGTTTGCCAATGGTGCTGGCACTAATTGGACGATGCATGGAGGGCACCACTGCTCGCCGAATATCCGCATCGTGGCTGTTGGCTCACTCCGCGCATGTCGGACAACCCGTCAGTCCTTTCTCTCTCCCCGTGGTTTGTCTAGATCTCCCAGACCCTTCCTGTCGCTGCTGCGTGCCTTGTTCTGTCCACTGCCGCCAACAGTGTGCTATGTTGATATCCGCACAACCGGTATGGTGCGCAATCCGGCGATAAGTCCATTCTGCTTCTCGGAGACCGACGATGGGGCTCCTCTCGAAGTCCTCCAACTACTGGAATTGTATCTGATCTTTTCTCCGAGGAATACTTCACTTGCAAAGGATGCAGCCAACACAACAGCACGAGTTAGAATGGCAAGCACGCGCAACGGGATGACCTTGTATAGCCGGTCAGGCAGAGCGCTACGACCCCTCCTTGCTTGCGTCACATACGCGACCGAGCGTGATACTTCAATCATTTGCATGTTTCACGATGTCAAACCTACCCACCAGATTTCAATGCTGTCGGTTGCTTTCTTCTGGGTCCAACTATTTTTTGGACGATGAGTGTAAATACGACTTGAAACCTATCTGATAATATCTTGTTGGTTATTAATTCGTTGTAAAATGTTTTTATTTAAAGACATTGATTTATAATTTGTAGTTTTAAAAATATTTCTTCTTTTCTTTTCAGGTAAGTAAATATGATAACCACAACATTACTACTAAAAAATATACCACATTACATGATTTGCTTCGTCACTGATATCCAGCAATGTCATTGTTCACGATTTACGTGTTAAAGTAGGAACTTTATTCAGTGGTGAGTAGTTATTGATTTTGTACAATGTTGAAAGTACTTCATGTTAGACGGGTGAGATGTTTTGTGCATGAAAATGCTGCTATGGATCTCATAACTAAAACGTAATGCCTAGAGCTTAATGCTATAATTAATTTATATTCGAACTTCATGTTACATTTTCAGCTTTGTTAATGGTGACCGAAAAATCACGCAATCTTGTTAAAGTATTTATTGGTGTTTGTAATGTTATACGTGTCAGCTAGATTCATAAAACGGTGTATCACATGACTTTTCTACCTGATCCTGAGCTTGAAAGTAGAGTTGCTTCTTTTACACTCTAAAGAGAAGAAGCTATTATTCCACACATACGCTAAAAATTACCTGTGACTTTTTTCTTACCATGCGGAAAGTTTTAATATTATAATTAATACTCCTATTACTATCCGTAATATGAAAACAAACTATAACGTAGAAGTTTGCATACCACTTGCTAACGATCAGTGATAAGAAAAATAAAAGATAATTAACTTTCTACCTCTGAAAACCCTAACAAATGCCAAAAACCAGTTTCGCCTATAGGACGAGAAGGTTATTTTTGTAATGATTCCACGGTATTAAATATTTCATGAAGTTTATATAAAGAAACTCTTACATGAAATCTGCTTCAAGTACAAACGAATAAAAACGTGGACTGCCGGATTGAAAGTAAGGTAGAGAATAACATTTTGATTAATAGTATTAGAGCAAAAGAATGTTTAGTTATCTGAATTATCCAGAACCGAGAAGGTTTACTCAGAGTACGTCTCGCAACTAATGGCAAAATATGTCGTCCCGTTTGATGCTGCAGCATAAGCGCTGAAATCAATGAGGGAAAAAAATCCTATATCCTGAAAAAACAGTGGTGAAAGCGAATGCTCAAATCCTGTGTACATCACTGGCTTGTATGACTAGTTAAGCGATAGTCCAACTACTATAAGTATTTAAAATTTAAGGAGCAGGTAACAAAATACCAGAGACTCATCTCGTCAAAGAAAGCATTAAGATACCGTTGCAATTCATGACATGATGCGAGCAGTTGTTCTACTGGTACCGGCGGAAACGTTACGAAATAATACTCATTGTGATGTGAAAATTTAACTAGGTTTGAAATGACGAAGTAGATACTGCCAGTTATCACTAAAACTTTGTAAATCCGTTGATCTGAAGTCAGATTCCTAGACGGATTTTATGCTCCGAATATCGGATTCGTTGGCATAACACATATACACTATATTGAGAAAAGTCACCGGACACCAAGAAGAGAAACACAACATAGCATTTATGGACATACATTAGTACGGTGTCGGTCCACCTTTGGCCTTAATGCATGCACTGACCCCTTCAGAGATGCTTTCGACAAGGTTTTGAAACACAGCGATAGGTATGCGCTTCCAGTCAGTGCATAATGCTGTTGCTAACTGTTGCTTAGTAGTAGGCCTTGGTTCCAAACTTCTTATGCGGCACTCTAATTCATCCCATAGGTGCTCTATGGGATTAAGATCAGGAGCTCTGTGCTGGCCAGTCCACATGCGATACGGAATTATCATCAAACCACTCCGTACAATCCTTGCTTTATGGCTTGGTGCATTATCCTACTGGTACCAACACGGTCCCTTCGACAGTATTGCCACAGAGTTGGTAGCGCATAATTGTCCAGAATATCGAGGTGGACGTGCTGGTTAACAGGTTTGTCCACGATAAGCAATGGGCCGGGACCATACCGCGAAAAACACCCCCACACGAGTACACTGCCAGCTTCTAACTTGACCATAGGAACAGTACACTGTGGTAAAAAACGCTTCCCCCGCTGCCGCCATACCGACACACGGCCATCAGACTCATGGATCGTGTATGTGGATTCTTCAGTCCATAGGACCCGTTTCCATTGATCTACGGTCCACGATAAATATTCTTTACACTATGCTAAACGACGAGCAGCATTCCGAGTGGAGATGAAAGGCTTATGAGCAGCCTCACGAGCACAGTAGCACAGGGATTGAAGTTCTCTGCGAATGGTACGTGTACATACCGAGGTTTCAGCATTTTTACTCACCTGTACACTGAGATCTTGTGCAGTACTCCGTCGATTAGCTCTCCTGAGGCTTCGACGTCCTCTATCACTGAATTTCTTTGATCTGCCGGTACGTTTTGCTGCTTCAGGCACGCCATGTGTCTTCCACATATTCAGTACATCCAAAACAGTTGACTTGGGTGGGTTTAAACGCCTCTCGGTTTCTCTTATGGACAGCCCACTAATATACACCCAACAATCATTCGTTCCTCAAAGTCAGTTCTCTCCCGCCGCGACATTTTCACTCAACCTCACAGTGCTATATTATCGCGGTCAGCTGCAGGCTTGGTTTTATACCGTTCGCAGCTGTACCGCGTATCTTAACAACGCAGCGCACCCGTTCATTTGCTTTTGAAGGGGTGTTCGATTACTTTTGTCAATATAGTGTAGTTGTACCTCTTGTTCAACGGTCGTGCGTGTTTTCTAACCCCAGCAACTTCTGCAGTGTCATTTGGAAACATTTTAAATAAATTGATCAGGGTATCAATAGCAGTTTTTGAGAACGGCTTTTAAAAAAATGCTTTCAGTATTACTCTGCAAAGTTTTTTATATTTTGCCAGGTCAATATACCCACCTGTCATCGTTCCTATGTATGACTTTATTACCTGCTAGAAAAGATCTGGTTTGTCATCGCTTAAAAGGACTATTAACTGTGGAATATCATGGTATTATATCGCTAAATATCTCTCCAACGAGAGTCGGTTTCAAAGAACACTGCTCACTACGTAAATTTGGTTTGTCTCACGCTGGTTGCGTGGTCTAGGAAGCTAGTATCTAACCGTTGGCACGGATCCTGAATAAAATATGGAAATTGTCTTCTCCACTTCTCCAAGACAGCACTAGTTCTCGCCTTTTTCTTAAACCAGTGGACTCTAATTATATACTTGTAACTTCTTTTGAACTTAGATCCTCAGAGGGGTTGTTGAATTATAAAGAGAAAATGGCGATTTGGATTGACCAAAATAGGCTATATTTTTCACATGACTAGCCCATGAGCAAGAAAGATTCGCTACTAACCGCAGAACCCGTTATTCTCCAGCAGAAATCGTAGAACACTCAAACGATCTTGTCTCTGGGATGCGTGTCATAGAACTGGTACACAAAATGATGGGCTTTTGCGCTGAGTAGCCTTTTAAAGATTTATTTGGGCCTTACAAAGATACCATATACCGCATAATGAGTGATAGAACTATGAAAAGTATTTTAACATTACGATGTCCAGCATCAACGTTATTTAACGTAATTGACATTTTACCTAATAAAACTTACAGAAAAAGGCTATGTATTGACTCTTTCTCAAGTTCATTTCATATTCATGGTTCTGTGTATATTTTAATTCTGTACGGGAATATTAAACTTAACCAGGTAGTCATAATTTGACAGTCAACTTTGGAATTTTCCCACAAACGTATCATTGAGACCTTAGATGTGAAGAAAAATGGGTTGCTTGAATCAGTTTTCTCTCACGCACGCCAGTATCATTTTTCAAAAAACGAAATCCTTTATACCGCATACTCTTTTCCCCTCGCCAACTAATGTTTTCATGGCGTGTTTATTTTAAAAAGTAATATCCCATTTTAATTTCTGTATTACTGAATGAACTGCCATTGCATTTGCTAGGTTTGCCCGGAACTGCTTTAATCGAATTTGCACAGATGTATGTTTTGTTACAATGGCTCATTAATTTGTGCCTTACCTTTCATACCAACAGGTAAGAATCATATTTTTGTCTGAAAATTTTATCGATAGTTAAGTTTTTCTAATATCACAACATTCTTCTGCTCATCATTCAGAATGTACAAAATGTTGGAAAGCGTTTACAAGGATCATGAAAAACCAGCTCAAAAAATAATTAGTTTCATTTGGTTCTTCAAATTTTAGGCCATTAACGTTAAAAAAATAGTGTCGGATTAGAGTTCGTAAAAACGAAGAAAAAATGCTCTTCTAAATATTTAAATCGTGATTTTTGAGGCATGGTTAATAGGTTTCTTCAGAACGTTGTTTCATTTTTGGGCAAACGATATTCAGAAGTGGTTTGCACGCTACTGCTGCGTTATGTATGAAAAGATGGAATAATTAACGCTGCCTTTTGTCTAGAAAGCCGTGAAAATTTCGGAGAATGAGGTAAATATCCTAATCTATGGGAAAATTATTTATACCGACATCAGAAAGACAAGCAACTAAATTTTTAAAAGCAATCAAACTAATTTGTTAGCAAGAATCACCTTTTCTCTCGAACAGGACCCTTCAGTATAAATGACAGAACGTGAAGCCCATGAATTCTTGACATCATTCATAATAGAAAAATCACTATATAAAATAAAAACTTTTTAAATTTCTTTATTCACTCTCAGAGTAATGTCCATATTATGGTTATTTAAATAACCACGGCATCAACTTCTTTCTTATATATACCATGCTTGCCATTTTCATGTTTCGTCTACGGGCAAATATTTCTGCAGTGGATGACTTTTCTCCTGAAACACACACATTAAATTCGTAAACGTAGGTAGATTCTAATAATCAGTCATGCCACTGAACAGCCTTAAACATGTTATCCCTAGTATATAGCAGCATCTGTAAAGTCTAACTGCTAAAACTTCTAGAAAAAGCCGGTTTTGATTAAAATTTTCTGCACCATTTCAAAAGAGTAAGCCTCCTATTTGGCACACAGATGTATCATTCCCAAAAGAAAAGTCTTATTGGTCGTTGATGATGATATGAATTTCAACTACAGAATTTTGTGTTTTCGCTTTCATGAGACTAAATTAAATGTCAATAGTTTTGAGTCAGTTGCCAGGAAAAAAACTCATTGAAGTACAACAGATACTCAACATCGATCATTTTAAGGAAGTTATTACTTTTTCATTTTCGTCTTAATCAAACCTCAAGTCCATAAATATGACTGAAACAAAAACGAAACTTACACACACGACTGAAACGAAATTATCATCACTGCGTAATGGTACTTTAATATTTTATGAAAGAATTTTACGTAAAATTTATTTCCTTCATTTCTTATAAAATGCTTTGGTATATATGGGATATATTTAAGCACTGAATTTTCTTATTGGCAGGCATTCGATGGTATGTCGATGCAATTTTTTCTAGTACTTGTGGACTTCAGTGCTTTCTAAATAGCTGAAAAATTGCATTTATCTGTCGTTAAATCATAATCATTTGGTGTCGTTTCTCTGAAAACATATGTAACTTCAACGCATTCACTCCTGCTAAACGAAAAGTTTGACTAAAATTAAACCCCATGTGCTTTGTAAATTTGCTGTGTTGGGCACCAATTTGACACAAGAAGTGCATCTATAAAAAAATCTGATCAGATAGATATTTCGGTGCTGATCTTTATTTTCATTATAAGATATACACTGAAGAGCAATTGAATTAGAGATACCTGTCTAGTAACGTGTAGCATCACCTTTCGCCCTGATGACGACGGCGATTCGTCTCGGCATGAACTCGACAAGACAATAGAAGCGTTGGGAAGCCATACGGATCCACGACTCCTGAACAAGCTGCCACAGTTCACGAAGATTTGATGGAGGGGGGTCAGAGCCTCGAACATCTCTCTTGATGGCATCTCAGATGTGCTCGATGGGATTGAGGTCAGGTGACCTAGCTGGCCAGGGAAGCGAGGTCACGTCCGTGGAGTGTTCATCTAATCATTCGGATACAATTCGGGAGCGATGGCACGGTGCATTGTCTTGTTGCAGGATGAGGTCCCCAGTGAGATGTTGAAGACGCACAAACGGGAGCAAATGGTCGTCCAGGATATCACGGTAACGTTGACCTGTGAGGGACGATGTCACACGTACCAGGGGTCCGGTTTCAGTCCACGTAAACAGTCCCCAGACGAGAATGCCACCCCCACCAGCTTGAAGAATACCCTGCTATCAAGAAGGATTCATCGCTTCATGTGGTTTGCGCCGTACTCGTATCCTGCCATCCGCGTGTACCAACGTGAATCTCGACTCACCAGTCCAGGCAACATTTTTGTACATGTCTAGGGTATAGTGGCGATGTTCCCGCGCTCATGCTAATCTTTGCACCCTGTGATGTGCGGTCAGCAGCGGTTCTTCGTGGGACGATGGCTTCTGTACCCCATAGCGAGGAGATGATTCTGGATGGTGTGGCTGCTTACACGTTTTTGTGCACCACCGTTAAATTGCCGAGTGTTTTCTTGCACTGTGGCCCGTCTATCCGCTGTTACAATGCGAGCTAGCCGACGATGACCCCGCTCATCCACACGCTGTTGTCCACGGCAGTTGGCCCTTGCAGGGAGGGTTTTACCGGATTCGATGTACTCACGGTGCACCCGTGACACAGTGGCTCGTGAAAATCCCAGTGCCTGCACGACTTTCGAGATGGAGTGACCCGTTCGTCGGGCCCCGACAATTTGCCTACGATCAAATGCGCTTAGATCCTTCGTCTTACCCATACTGTGTCCGACTTTTACTGATTCCCGTCGCATCACTTCTTATATTGTGGGATCGCTGCATATGGCATGTCGTTTCCGTTTACAGGGCCGCTCACAGCGCCACATTTGCATAACGCCAGCTGTCTCCAATTCAATTGCTCTTCAGTGTATGTGTTCTTGTAACTGAAAGGATTTGCAAATATAGTTACGAACAGCTAAAGACTTTTCATGGTACGTTTTAATAGTAAATAAGTATGGTATGCTAGATTTTGTTTGTAATTGCTTATGGGAACTTTGTCACTCGATTAATGATTAAAATTTTGCGTACTGAAGCGAATACAGCAATGAAACGTTTCTAGAATCATGATCAGTAGATGGGTACTTTTCGTTACAAAGTGGAATATCTAATTTAAACCATTTATTTTAAATAAGTAATGCTCATCCAAAGCTATAAAAGCACAGTGATATAGAAGTTTGGTGATACTACAATACAGCCGTAAGTATTCATTAGAGCCCCACATACATGGCGCACAGTACTACACTAACACACACAGAAGGCACAGTGCACTGTATCAAAAGCCGATCAGTTTATGAAAATGTATTTTCAGTAGAGTAGATAACCATAAATTCAGCACAATCTCTACCAAACAAACCTAATCACATATAGTGATAGCTTCATTACATTTTAGGCGGTAGTGGAGAAGATTCCGATAGAACTCCACAGGTAAAATAACTCTGTACTTTCACAGCCAATACAAATCGTTATAACACACAACACTCATATACGAATTCTATAACACAGCACATATCAAACAGAAGTCATCTCTCTTTCCACGTTCATAAGTGAGTCACGGAAAAAATTCTCGTTGGCCGCCACCGGGAATCGAACCCAAGGTCTTCCAGTTACGCGCCGGATATGCTACCACTGCATCCCAGCGGCCTCGATTTCGCTAGACTCACATACGACTAAATGCCAAACCACATGGCAGGTTGCTTCTTGGAGCCCCGCACAATGCTGGGGATTCACCAAATATGGAAAGCAGCAACTGAACAAATAACTAGGAGGCGAATAAATGATTAATACAGACAATTGACGTGGATTACGAACATCAAACAGAAGTCATCGCTTTTTCCACGTTTATAAGTGAGTCACGGAAAAATTCTCATTGCACATATCACATGAGCACAAAACTTGTCGTCATCCACAAAGAAAAATTAAATAAGAAACATAACTCACCGTCGTCAGCATTCTTAAAAAGATAGAAAAGGAAGTACTAACAAAATACGATGCATTAATGTATCAAGAAAAATGCCCCAGGTATCGTATCTCAGTGCAAACGTCATAATACGAATACTTCCATTGGCGGAACCAACGCCAAGACCAGTCAAAATAGGCGTATGTGTGTATCTCTACTTACAACACAAAGTACGCAGGCAAAGTTTAGTCAATATAGTCCATCGTTGCAACCACCTATACAGGGACAACAATTACAATAGGACAAAGAAATTGTAGATCAAAGCACAATAGAGCTACAGTTGCAAGATACACCGAACAGCCGAAATATTAAAACCACGTAACTAAAATGATATAAATCCTTCTCTCGCCGCCAAAAGAGTTTTTACTCGATGAGGCATACATTCAACAAGATGTTTGGTAGATGTATCTTGATATTTGGTACCATGATTGCAACAGAAGATTCCGCAGTTCCCGAAAATTACGTTGTTGGGGTGATGCTGCTCGTACCCGTTTCTGCACCTTAGACCGCAAATGCTCGATAGGATTCGTGTCCGGTAAATTTGGGGGCCATGGCAATAAATGGAATTCTGCTTCATGTTCTTGGAACCATTCCTGAACCTTCTTCGCAGTGTGGCATGGAGCATTTTCTTGTTGAGGGACTCCATGTCCGCCAGGAAATACAGTCGCCAAAAAGGGGTGTACTTGGTCAGCCACGATGTCCAGGTACTTGACAGCTGATAGAGTTCGCTCTACAGGGATAATAGGCCCAAATGTTCCCCAAGAAAATACTGCCCAGACCATTCCACTTCCTCAAACCGCCTGGACCCGTTCCACGGTGCATTCAGGTGCGAAGGGTTTCTTTGGATAAACGTCTCAAACTAGCTCGTCCGTCGACATGGTGTAATAGAAAAAGGGATTCGTTTGTCCATGAGACCCTCTTCCAGTCTTCTATAGTCCAGTGCCGATGATTACATGCCCACTGCAAGCGTTGATGACGATGAACGGCTGTGAGCATAGGCACACGATTGGGCTTACGGCTGGGGAGACCCGTATCCAAGAACGTACGATGAAATGTGTGTTCGAACACATTGGGCCGTTCACCACAATTAAAATTATGGGTAATGTCAGCCACACAGTAGTGCTCCTGTTATTGTGGATAAGACGAGATAGCCTATGCTGACCTCTGGAATCAATAAGGCGTGGACTGCCCACGCCTTGTAGACTGTTTGAAGTGTCACTTGTTTCGGACCATTTTACATATGTACTAACTACTGCTTAGCGTGAGCAGCCTACCAGCGTCGATGTTTCGGAGATGCTCTTACCAAGGCGTCTTGCCGTAACGATATGTCATTTGCCGAAATCAGATAAATCCTTTGCTTTTTCCTTTTTTTAGACGAAACATACTACTGACTGAAAGAGCTTCAACCTTGATATTATATATATCATTCGCGAAATTGGCACATGCCACTGATTAGCTGCACGCGATCGTATTTGCGTAACTCAGAGGTGGTTTTGAATGATTTAGCTGATCGGTGTAAGTTCACCTAAAGTGCAGTGAACTTTACAGGGTGTTTCCTAAAAGGTCAAGTCGAACTTTGAACGTATTCTACTGCGCATAGTGATGGAAAAACGCTCTGTAAACTTTAAGCCCAAAACGCTTCCCCTTCCGGGTTTTAGTACATTTAGGGAGTGCAAATAAAAGAGAGAACGCCTGTGAAGTTAAATTTTAATTTAACTATTACAGCTTACAGTAAGTGACTGATGAGAACAATTATGAAAATCTGTATCGAGCAAACTGTTCGAAGTGGCATCTTTGAACAGCAATAGATGCCTCACAGCATCTTTTCATCGACGATTGTGAAACACGTTCGAGAAGACTCGGGGTGTCTTAAATTCTTTAACTACCCACAATAAGTTAGCGAAGCTGTTGTGCATTAAGAATTGGAGTGGTGTAAACATCAGCTTTAAGGGAACCATTTCGAACTGCAGTAGCGTAGGCATTAGCTTTAAAGGGACCGTTAGGAACTGAGGTAATGTAAGCATTAGCCTTTACGTGACCCTTTGGTAAGGCGACTTCTTTGTATTAGCCAGCCGGTGAAAAGACAATTACCTCCTCGACTGCTTTCAATTGCAAAGTTATGATGAGTAGGCCATCATTCCGTGCTCTGATGATGGCAAATATCCTCCGTTGAAAAGACATTTAAATCTTGTTCTTTTGTATCCTGGTTGGTGAGATTTCTAGCTGGCATACTTGTAATTGCTCGTGCAAGAACCTTTCACGTCATAGCACGTGCCGTCGGCGTGCACAGGTAACTATCACTAATGTCTGATCCCAGCCAGGTTTCGGAGCGTTTTTTGGCCCCCTCGACCTTCCGTGACCTCTACCGCTTTACGGGAATGCAGCTAGAACAGGATCACCTTAGTGCGTTGTACAGTGCAAATGATATTGTACATAAGGAACGGTTGTACAGGTTTGGGGATGCGAAAAATGTGGTCCTATAGGTGAAAGTGCGGCGACTTAAATATTTGTACTCTGCCTCCCCGGAGTCGTGAATAGGCTTTGGAGTAGAGAGAGGGGTTTTATTTTTCTCACAAAGCGTCTCATAGCACTGCAACATAAAGCGGTACCTCTCCACACCATCGGAAAAAGCAGACGTCTGCACAAAAATTGGATATCAGGCCTGGGGCAACTGTCGAGGATGAAGCGAGTGACCAGCTAAGCTCCTATGCACTGGGGTGAGTAAACATCGGCGTTAAGGTAACTCCATAAGGAGAAACACAATCGATTCACACCTAGAGAGCGTATAGACTATATGCAGCTGGTCCACATGAACCAATCCTACGGGTAGAATACGTATGATTGATATGTTGCCAAGCAATTAAGATAAGACTTGTTGGAGCTCTTTTATGCGAGGAACGCATGCGACGGCATAGTTCGTGCACGATGAACCATGCATTGATGCAAATATACGTAGCACCGCACCTTTTGACAGGTTTCCTTAGTTGCGTTCACAAAACGTGCTGCATCTCGGAATTTTAGCATTTCCAGCTCGATGTTCATAGGAAAGTTTATCCTCATATTCTCAGCGTATAATGCGTTCCCAAAGTTTGACTACACATTATGGAAACATCCGGTATACTATACATCGTAAGCATTCAGAACTAGCTAAAACTGATCATGTGTTCTACACAGGTGTCACGTGATCAAGCAGAAGTTCTAGCAACCATAATTGCCTCCTTTGTTTTTCATGTTAGGGGCTAATACCAAATGTTTTGATTCTGGCATCGATCTTTGAATACTATCGCACTAAGCACACTAGAATCATAGAGACTAAATCGTTGATTCATACACTGAGATGCCAATTTTTTTAGGTACATTTGCCCTCGTTTCGCAAATGGTTCACTCTCATATACAGTATAAGACGGCTCTTAGCTTGATGTGCGATATAAACCAGGTAAACTACCTCTAAGAGCATCAGTTGACGTTCAATTGAGTGTCGGAATAAGCAAAATGTGTGATCTGAGCAACTTTGAACGTGGAATGATAGCTTCCCATTCAAGCATCTCCCAACCTTCCTCCTGGGCTTTTCATGAACATCCGTAGTAAAAGTTTACTGTGAATGCTGCGACACGCAAAAAAAAATCCAACGGTACGCGATCCGTTGCAAGAAAACGTCTGGTTGATCCCAGAGGTCACAGAAGACCGGAGAGTGCAAGCTAACGAACGGTCCACAATTCAGCAAATCACTGCATTATTAAACATTCCTGTTCCGAGAGATATATGTTCGAAAGCACTTCCTATTTGACCGTGTAGCGAATGGGGTTCAACAGCCGACGTCCAAGTCGCTACTCTCCTTTGACCTCTCTATTCCACCAGCTGTTTTCGTGCATAGGATCGACGATTGCTGGAATATGTTTGCTTGTCGTACCAATCACGGTAAACATTTGCTACCGTTTTGCTTGAAAAGCCCAAGAGAACGGCCGTTTAGGAAATTCACAAATCAGCAAACCTATTTTCAAGTGTCATGCAAATTTCGAAGTGGATAAGATCACTCATCGGACGTTAAGTGATACTGTACGAACAACTGTTCCTTAATTATTCCCGACAGCGCGCTCAAGTGCCATCATACATGTTCGACTGAGTCATTTATGTGACGAAGACAAATGCACCTAAAAACCTGTCATCTCTGTGTAGATTCTGCGCAATAGAGATGCGTTTAACTCGTCATTTGTCACGCGTCGTAGTTTTCTCACACTACCTTTTTTCGCTATTTTAATTAGTTTACTCAATAATAACACTTCAGAATTTTTTCTTTGCAAGAAATATAGTTAATGTATATAGTTACAAATTAAATTAGGTGAAATACGCTCTCCTATCATCATATTGTTTATAAAAATGCTGAACCCAAACGCCAGCGGTAGCTTTTTGAAAAACGTCTCACGTGACGCAAACGCCAGTGGTCGCTTGATGAGGGAAATGTTCACACGAAGCACATGGGAGCAAAGAGCAGACTGTTTGAAGGTCAAAGGTTAGCCAGTCCTTATTGGAACTGACAACAGATTGTTGAGACGGTTCTAAAAGTCAGCTAGAGTGAGATTGGTGCCCCCAGGTTCACTTCCAAATAAATGGCACTCTTTATATTCGAAGCGTGAGCGAAATGCTCATCGCGCGACCAACGATGGGTTAACGACTTTGTGTAAGGCCAAATCTATCTGATCGATATTGTTTTCATAGACAACAGTCGAATCAAATGGATAAGGGCTTAGTGGCACCAAACTTTACCACAAAAGCCAATTATTTTTTTTTACTACCTAAACCCTGGTATGCAACATCGCAACCATTTATCCTAAGTGCATTTCAGTACCAGTTTAAATTCAACGAGCGTTTGCAATTTTTACCAGTTAACGATATGAAGCAGATAAGTGTTAACAGGTGCGTAGTTTATGTTATTCATTTCCCCCTCCGGATTTTTGCATTTCCAAAACTAATATTTGTCGTATGAAATATCATTGCAATGACAAAGCTATCTTTAGTCACTAGGTGTAAACAGCACGTGCGAAGTATCAACCAAAAAATTCAGAACACAGCCCTCGCCAGAGAAATTATTGATTCATCGGCCGCTCCTCTATGGAATAGTATTAGAAGAATTGCCCCATACACGAACTTTAGATACCACCATAAAGGAAACAGTATACACGAACTTTAGAGACCTCCATACGGCTGCGAGTGACTCAATAAGGTGCTGGAAGGTGTTCAAAGGTATGTGGGGCTATACAGACTGCAGTGCATCTGACAGCTGATGGAGGGTGCGTGGTAGAGGATCCATAGAGCAAACAACATGATCGAGGTAGTCCCACAGATACTCAATTGGGTTTACGTCTGGGGAAGTATTTTGGGGCCCGGAAAGTGCTTTCAAGTCTTCATCGTGCTCATCCAACCACTCTTGTACATTTCTAGCTGTGTGACACGTCGCATTGTCGAGATGGAAGATCCTATCTGCCCCAGGGAAGACAATCAGTTTGTATGGGTGTACGTAGTCTGCAAGGATGGATTCATAACGAATTCGGTCCATAGTGCTTTCCACAGGTATGAGTGGACACAGGAAATGCCACGAAAACATTCTCCAGACCATAACGCTGCCCCCACCAGCATGTGCTCTTCGAGCAATGGTTAAAGATTGTTTGTTATCCGATATTTATCACCTTATACGCCAACGTCTATCCGTTCTATGAAGCAGAAAACGTGACTCATCGGAGAAGGCAATCCTTTGCCAATCAGCGAAGGTCCAATTCCGATACTGCCGTGCAAATGTATGCCTTTTTTGCCGATGCACCTTCGTTAGCATAGGTGCAGTGACCATCCGTCTGCATCGGAGCCCCATACGCAGCAGGGTTCACTGAACTGTCATTTTAGACACACCTCCGGTAGCCCCCTGGTTCTTTCGGCCAGTGAGTCGCTCCACTATAGCGTGTCGATCGGCCCTCGCGCACCTTCGAAGCAGACGTTCACCTTTCACATCAATGACACGTGGTGTTCCGCAGTTTCCACGTCGCTTATTCGCAATGGTGCCATTTCTCCAATCACGATACACTTTAACCACAGCAGCACGCGAACAGTTCACAAACTGCGCTGTTTCAGAAATACTTCCACCCTTGACCCGAAAGCCGATAATCATCCCTTTTTACAAATCTGATAAATCGCTCTTTTTATCCAGGACAGCAACGAGTGATATGTTTCCATGATGCCTACAGCACACCTTATAATCCCTCCAAGCCAGCTAACGACACGTCTCTTCTTTCATTGGCTACGAGCTGTTGACGTCAAAAATTGTCTCAATAATGTGACTTAACTGTGTAGTTTCTACTGAACTACCAAGGGTTTGGCATTTGTTATCAAAAGATGGAAACACATCGCGACGCACCGTGTAACTGCGTGATAAAAATTCGTGTAATATGCTCGTGATGTCACCCATAATATTTTCAAAATTAATCTTTGTTGTTTACGAGTTCCAATTTCCTGCATTTTTATGTCTACCACTGTCTTGAAAAAGTCTCCCAGTGGAGTGCGAAAGCTTGGCGAATCTTTGTGCTTACTACACCACAAAACGGATTTAATACGCTATATGCATCTCTTGAGCATTCATTGCATTAGAGTTTTGCTGGCGTCTTTAGAGTGTGATTTTTCATGTGAACATCTGAACCAAATGAAAGTAGTATTTATAAAAGCGCGCAGAAAACTGACTCTCAAGCAGTATTTAGGAGAGAGGGATAAATTTCGGATATCTTACCGTTTGAAGATAATGCGTTTTAAGGCCAAATTACTTTCTGAACTTTTTTCACGTAAATGGAGCTTAGAGCAGGTCTCATTTTAGTCCTATCTATCGAACCTTTGGATTCAAGAATAATGAAATGTCAAACAGTTCACACTCGGAGTCAGAACTGTTTGCATCAGTGGAGAGAATTAAAGGGAAATCAGCTGAAAAAGCACAAGGAATTAACTTTTGAGTCAACAACATAACATTTTATTTTGCTACCGAGAGTCTCCATTTGATATTTTGATTTTTGATTTTACCTTGCCACACTGTTTATCCACGGGGAAGGTTATTTCAGATGTTCATTAGTGGAATCCAGACAAATTAGAGCTGCTTGAAATTATGACGCTGACTAATCTGGCTAGTAAAGCGGGAAGCCCGAGGTTATGATGAAGGTATGGACTTGTAAAGGGAAATAAAATTTTAATGATGTGTACTCATCCGGCATTGATTAACAATTCCCCGATGCAGATAGGATGCACTTAAAATCTCTCTCTGTGATACAGCAGTGTGCTGCTACAAACCTATAAAGTGGGCAATGCAAATATTTAAGTTGGAATTTCAATGCACAAGTACCTTTCATTCAATTATTCGACTTAAATACCCTGTTGGGTCGATTAATTACAAGCGTGTAATCAATACCCTAGCAATCTGCGGGACATGCACACAGTACACGTCTCATAAGTTGGGAGAAACATGTGATTAGTCAAAAGCTTTAGGTGTTGTTGGCAGAAATTCTATTGCGTAAAATTAATTGTGAATTAGGGAGGTCATAGATTTTACGACGAAAATAGGATTGAAAATGTTTGGAACACAGTATCATTGCGTGAAATAAAAATGATACTTGATTCTGCATTTTATTTCTAAATTTATTTGAACCCTTATACGCATGCGGTGTTCTCAATCTATCGAAATGCGCAGTGGTCGTAAAATGTTAATTCATTCTTGATACATTTAACACGTAATGCGGGATATCAGATCGATTTCGTTAATTACCAATCAGTGCGTATTTTAGTTCAGTAGCAGGCCCTCAAATAAATAAAAGTGAATGGCAAATTTTAGCAAATGCTTTCACATTTCTAACGCTTTAAACACGAGCTTTGTTAAATGTAATGTCATAAAAATAGCACAAAGTTTGATTCGTACGGGGTCACAAATGTTTTCCTCAAATTTCTATTAAAAATAAAGCAAACTTGTCCTATTAATTTAGATCTCGTAACCTTAAGGTTGAAATGTTTCGAATAGTTTTCTACATATTTTTGTATAACATCAGAAAGTCAAGCAAATTATTTTGTGTTGGTCCTTAATGTTAAGGTGTCTGTAAAAACGCCATAGTTTAAAACATCCTGTCGCGGTCTTGAACAAGGTTGCTGCAAAAAAAGGAAAACACTAACAGAGCGTTTTGCCTTTTAAAAGCATACAATCTCTCGTCGCACATTTTCACAGATCTGCAGTCTCACTAGAGGTCTGATAAATTGTTTTTTCCACTGAGCGATTTATCAAGGATGAAGAGTGATTTACTGCAGTTTTTTTTTTAATTTGTCTTTTATGTTTATCATGTTTTCTTTTCACACTCCTATTCATGGAACTTTTACAACTCCTCTTTTTTTGCTGTTTACTTTTTTTTTTTTGGCATTTTATTAGGCCCCCTTCTTTCATTTAAATTATGCGTTTATTACGTGTGCTGTTGCCACAATGGAGTCTTGTAATAATGTAGTACAGTAAGTACTTCAGTTTCTACTAAGCGGGTGTGTTAGAGAAACAGGAAATTGTTTTAGCTAAAAATAATTTGCCATGCTGAGTCTTCTGTCTTATTATCAAACGCACAAAAACATAAAGTACTGCCTCCAGGCTCTGTCGGTAAGTTCATGCAACCCCCCTCCCCCCTCTTATCTTTCCATAGTGTGCTTTCTGACCTCTTTAGAGATTTTGTTATGTTTTGGAATTCAACAACCATCCTGGGCAACTCCAAAGAATATAAGCAGTCGCCCGTTCGTAGTTTACGGCCAAGCGCTCTTCTCATACTTCATCCGGGACGCGAAACTAGTCACAACTCGGATGACTGCCCAGAAGACTACTCCTCTGACCACTCGGCCACCGGAGTGGCATGTTTAGAGATGAGAGTAAATTTATATCTGTCGCACTAACAGTTTAAATGTTTTTCGGGTATGTGCATATCTGATACAGTAGATTTTAAGTGCTATAATCTGAAAACACATTCTCCAAAATGATTCTTTTTTAGACTGCAAAAAGATTGAACAGTTCATTTTAATTCTGATTCAGAATTTGAGCAGTGAGCAGTTGGTCGCGCTCTCAACACAGGAAGTCCATCTTAATAGATCGCTTGGAAAGATAAATAACTATCTTCAACAAGGTTCTCTCTAGCCTGTTTGGTCGTGCCACAACAGCAGAGGCATGGTAGCCCCGGGTACTAGTCGGTGGAACGAAATTCCTACGTGCTTCTGGGTAGAAGATTTTATATAAGGTTTTATAAATCTCTGATAATTTCCTTCTCCTTCCACTTTGGGCAATTCTTTTAATTTGCCGCATGGTTTCCTTTGAATTTCACTCGCATTGTTCTTGAGTGAGTAGCAGAACAGTCAGACAAAATGCCTGGAGGTACCGAAGCATCCGCAAGCAAGAGCAGGATGGCAGCATTGTTAGAGATGGCCAAATATCAGATCATATGTAGAGGATTTTAGGAAGGAAGTGTCTGACCCCAGGTCTTAAACAATCCTTAGAAATAGGAAGCTAGGAGATTTGGGCTAGAGTGCACGATAGGAAAGTGACACGGAAGCGAGGTAGAAAGGGAGAGGAAGACGCCCTTATTTATTACCGGGGGGTCAGCACCCGGGGTCCGACGGCGTAACGTGCCGATCCGACGCACGGCGGATATTTAGTGGTTTGAGCGTTCGTACCTGCTTGGGATCGAACCTGACTTTAACGAGTGACAGTCACGAACGTCGACCACTAGGCCATCCGAAATGGCCAAAGAGCTGGGTGTCTGGTATATATGGCCAGGCCTCACAATTTAAGCACGGGCTTTGATTGATGACAGCTGACGAGGAATGTTAAATTTCAGAATGATTACACAGAAGTTCACGTGTTTTTCAAAGCATCCGAAATAGATACGGCGCACTTCGGTGACACTTTAGGAGTTCACTTATGAAAGACCTCATCGGCAGTAACCTCAACAAAGACACGCTCTGATAACAAACAGCGATAAGGATTTTGGTAGTAATATGACTTTGTTTTCTAAATATACTCCAGCCTAAGAGAAAACCCTAAAGAGCAACATTCCGGGCCTCGAACAAGTTACTCACTGCTGAAACTTTTGCACGCACTTCAGAGGAGCAACGTGTCCCCTTAGAACATTGATATTCCAAAACGGAGATTTCCTACCGAATTTCGTTTTCTTGAGCATGAACTATCGGTAACTGCGCTGATAAAGATGGGTCTCACAAGATTTTTAAAGAGGAGAAGCCAGGATCCCCTGCATTTCGTCTTTTTGAGCTGAGAAGACTGAAAACACCACCAGAATCCATGCAAGTACAGGAATGTTTGTTCGCTGACACTCCCGCCCACCACCAAGCCCAAGACTCGTTATCATAAAAATCCGCGCGCCAAGAAAAAACGGTGCGATTAAAGCGAAACTCGAAGAATAGCTACGGGGAAGGCCAGAAATGCTTTTCTGGCTATTGAGCCGGTTTTTTGGTATCAACGAGACACTTAAGGTATTGCAGTGGAGCAAGAAGCTGATGTGTAGGCAACACTCTGCACAAAACAAAAATGCCACGCACTTCTGTTTTGACGTAAAATGCGCGTACTTTTCAATTGGAACTTACCCTGCCATAATTAGAAACAAATTATGTGGTCCGATGAATCACGTTTTCAGTTGCACCATGCCGATGGCCGAGTGAGAATTTGGCGGAAACAGCACGAAAGCATGAACCCCAAATGCATGGCTAAAAACCTTCAAGCTGGTGGAGGCAACGTTATGGTTTGGGGAATGTTTTCCTGGCATGCTTTGGGCCCCTTAATTCGTGTTGATCAATGTTTGACTGGCACATCATATCTAAACATCGTTGCGGACCAAGTGCATCCTGTCATGTGGATGGTTTATCTCAATGGCGATAGCTACTTTCAACAAGATACTGCGTCCTGCCATAGTGCTCGTATTGTACAAGATTGGTTTCAGGAAAATGCCGGTGAGTTTACTTTGCTTAGGCGGCCCCCACAATCTCCAGATCTCAACCCCGTTGAGAATTTGTGGGATGAAGTTGAACGAGCCATCAGACAGCTGGATCCACAACCCTGCAATCTCACACTCCTGGAAAGTGCTATTCATCAAGCATGGTCTCAGATTCCACAAACCATCTATCAACATCTCGTGGAGTCCATGCCACGAAGAATCGACGCAGTATTAAAGGCAAAATGTGGCCCAACGAAGTACTGAGGGGTGGTCCTAATAAAGTGGCCACTCAGTGTATATATATATAATTTTAGATTGGATTCCAAGGGACACGAAAAGACCCAGAAGAAGACCACATGGGAGATGGGTGGATGAAATTCGAAAGTATGCAGGAGTGACATGGAGGAGACTAGCACAAGAAAAACCGTTGTAGAGGAAACTTGGGGAGACCTTCGTCCAGCAGTGGAATGATAATGGTTGACAATGATGATGATGATGATATATATATATACACACACACACATTCGAGTCACATTTTTGTGACCTCCAGCAGATATTTAGAGTAACCGCCATGTGCAGCGCGGACAGCAGCTAGACGGGCTGGGAGTGACTCAATAAGGTGCTGGAAGGTGTTCACCGGTATGTGGCGCCATGCTGACTGCAGTGCATCTGACAGATGCTGGAAGATGCGTGGTGGAGGATCCATAGAGCAAACAACACGATCGAGGTGGTCCAACAGATGCTCAATTGGGTTTAAGTCTGGGGAATTAGAAGGCAAGGGAAGTGCTTTGAAGTCTTCATCGTGCTCTTCCAACCACTCTCAGACATTTTTAGCTGTGTGACACTTCGCATTGTCGAGCTGGACGATCCCATCCGCCCCAGGAAATACAATCAGCATGAGTGTACATGGTCTGCAAGGATCGATTCATAACGAATTCGGTCCATAGTGCCTTCCACGGGTATGAGTGGACCCCCGGAATGCTACGAAAGCATTCCCATACGCTGCAGGGTTAGCTGAATTGTTGTTTTAGACACACTTCCGGTAGCCCCCCTTGTTCATTCGGTCAGTGAGTTGCTCCACTGTAGCATGTCGATCGGCCCTCACGCACCTTCGAAGCCGACGTTCACCTCTCACATCAAAGGCACGTGGTGCTCTGCAGTTTCCACGTCGCTTATTCGCAATGGTGCCATTTCTCTAATCACGATGCACTTTAACCACAGCAGCACGCGAACAGTTCACAAGCTGCGTTGTTTCAGAAATATTGCCACCCTTGGCCCGAAAGCCGATAATCATCCCTTTTTGCAAATCTGATAAATCGCTCCTTTATATCCATGACAGCAACGAGTGAAATGTTTTCAGGATACCTACAGCACACCATATATACCGTCCAAGCCAGCTCACGACACGTGCCATCTTTCATTGGATACGCGTTGTTGACGTCAAAAGTAGGAGGTGGTCACAATAATGTGACTCGACTGTATGTTTATATCTATATATATACATATATGATCATTGTCAACCATTATAAATTCACTGCTGGATGAAGTCTTCCCAAGTTTCTTCCGCAACGGTGTATCTTGTATCAGTCATCTCCATGTTACTCCCGCATGCTTTAGAATTTAATCCACCCATCTCGTATGTGGTCTTCTTCTGGGTGTTTTCCTGTCCCTTGGAATCCAGTCTAAAATGTCGGCTGTCCATATATATATATATATATATATATATATATATATATATATATATATATATATTCCAGGAATGGAAACAGTCCTGAGAATGGAGGAATGGAAATGATGGAAATTGTGACATACAGGGAAAATTTGCATCAACGCAATAGAATTTTGGTGAGCTAGTGGAAGAATGTCGATAGAAAAGCAATGGGAAGGGAGTATATCAAATGTTCAACAAGCGAATTGTGCAAGAGATTCTACTGCATACACTCCAAGGGTGGCAGATAATCAGCAGTGTTGAAAACAGACGCCCTACTCCATAGCAAAAACAGGATGGGTTGGGCTCACGCACATATATTTAGTGGATTGGGCATATTTGTCGTCGTCGTTAGGGCCGCGGGTGGCCTAGTGGGCAACGTTCGTGACTGCCACGGAAAGGGCCTCAGGTTCGATCCCAGGCAGGTACGAACGCTCGATCCACTAAATATCCGCCGTGCGTCAGATGGGCACGTTAAGCCGTCCGACCCCGGGTACTGGCCCCCCGGTAATAAATAAGGGCGTCTTCCTCCCTCTTTCTACTTCATTTCCGTGTCACTTTCCTATCGGGCGCTCCAGCTCAAATCTCATAGTTTCCGATTTCTAAGGGTTGTTTAAGACCTGGGGTCAGACACTCCCTTCCTAAAATCCTCTACATATGATCATTGATCATTTGTCGTCGTCGCCCAGGGGCAAGTGTATTTTTTGTTGATATTGATGGATTTCATAAAATAATGTATAGAATGGATAAGTTAAAGCATAACATTTTGCTCTGTATTTAGATTTTGATGACTCACTTAGGGATAAATAATAAACGCGATTGTAAAATTGAGAATGAATTTCTGGAGGAGTTACTTCTATGTTTGTGAACTGTTAAGGATGCATACTGCGGTAATACTGAAACAAATTTCTTAATTTTTTTTTAATTTCGGTTTTAACGTCCACCATGAGCGGCTCTTTGGGTTATAGGCATTCACCAACACCTAAGTTGTGGTCACTGCTTCTACGAAAGGAAATAATCCGGCGCGGTAACAAAACTACACCAGCTATGTCTCATTCGTAGCTAGAAACAGGGCACAGCTCATATGACTAGGCAGAAGCCAGCGCTTCTGAGCACTCGGGTATTTAGCCGGCGACTTATGTTTAAGTTCCTTAGTTTTGATATTTCTAAATTTATGAGTTCATCCCAGATATATTTTAGTGACTCTTGAATATCTGTCATTTCTCATGCAACGAATAAACAATAGAATCACTTCATTCTTGATAGACTGATAATGCGTTTTTCACTGACTGCTGTCTCTTGATTTTAAAACCTTACTTAGCGTGCAGCTGTCTTGAGACCCGATTTAAAACGAATTTCAAGTTACTTTTTATTAGAGAAGAATTAACGTCATGGTTTCATGAAGTTTAAAGTTTCGATAACTTATAATATTGGAGGAAACAACAGCTTTGGAGGCATAACACTCGTGACTGCGCTCGCGAAATATGCTCAGTCTATGCATACTGAATCTGTAGTAAATGAGAAGCGTGTGATAGGTTTTATTGTGCTTTGAAATATTTTACTTTCGGAAGACTTCTAATCCGAGAGAACTTAAAAACGCTTAGATCTAATTTTTCAAGATATAATCCTCTAATTCCTGTTAATTCAAGCTACAGAAGTCTCAGAAGAAGTGCATCAACCAAAAGATACTTAAGATATTGCTTTTCATCTAACTTTCTAAAGAAACATTTCCTTTTCCTCTCTCGAATTTACTTGGTTAGCCTGCATAGAGATAGTGTGACATATACCCTAATTTAACCTTGTTCCGACACACTTTTTGCTGTATTCTTACGTAAATTATAGTGAAAGGAATTCAAGAACATTTGTTCCTGTCTTCTTATGTAAATTTGATTTATTCTCGTTAAACGCTTTTCAGCCGGAACGCCACTTTTTCTCTCTCGATGAATTTGTGTTTCAGAACCATGACATGTAAAAATACGACTGCGTAGTCGAAGGCGAGAGATAAGAACGAATGTGATGTTAAGTCCACGGGAGGCAATGTTACTTTAGTTATTCGGAAAGTAATCTTAACTAAGGCAGGTTTTTTTTTTTTTTTTTTTTGCCGCCCCGGTGACGCAGTCGTCTAAGCGAAGGCCTCTGATCATTCGTCCACAAGGTGTCCGGGTTTGAATCCTGGTGAAACATGGATGTTTTGTTTGTCTTACGGCACTGTCTCTCTCCATTCCCTGGAACCAGTGACCCTAAATTAGGGACGGGTGACTGCTTTATAGCCCATAGAGTTGCTTACGGTGGTCGTTAAACCTCCTATCAAAAATAATAAATAAATAAATAAATAAATAAATAAATAAGGAAGTTTTTTATTAACCAAATATTAGACTATGTCCTTTACGTAATGTTACAGCGGTCATGTTGATGATATGTTTAAAAGGGCTTCCGTGCGTAGCCTGTGTTAATCAACCATTTGCTGCTGTTTCAATATCGGTGTACTATTAATCAGCGTGCAAAGTGCCTATGTTAAAATATTCAGACAATAAATGTTTTTGAATGTGGATTAAATCCCGTATCTTGGTGTAGTTTGAATTGTGCACTCTGTAACGTGTGTACTTGATGGCTCGTAATTCAAATAAAAGATTGGGATATTAATATAAGTCACCTATTTTCTTGCTGACTTTTGGTCATATACTAGGGTTGTATCGAAAGCAATGCTAAAGTGGGCATAACTTTTTAACTAACAAAGGTCGTTCAAATATGCACATGTTAGTAGAGTTGCTCTTCCTGTATAGTAACTCTTCTTCTTCATTGCAGGTAAATAAATAATGGATTCCAAGCAGAAGCAACGTGCCCTCATTGAGTTTTTGACGAAGGAAGGGTGCACGCTGTCGGACTTCCACAGAAGGCTACACAATGTTTACGGAGATGACAACATTGACAAGAGCAATGTGCACAGATGGATGAAGAAGTTCAACCCTTTAACGACCATAACGCCCAAAACGCCCGTGCATACAAACGGCCATAGCCGCCCAAAACACCTGTCTAGAGTGAGTCAGATTTCCTAGCCTTACCTGTTCTTCAAATTTTGTCGAGCTATAAGGGATCAGCAGGAGTCACCCTCAGTCACTATTGTTGTTATTAAACAAAGAAGTGTACCAACAGACAGTTTCGGGCGTTATGGTATTCGGAGTGGTAAAAGATTTTTGGGTCATGGTCGTTAAACTTAAGGGCCACTTGTTCCAGGGAAGGGACTGAACCAACGACATCAAGCAAACACAGCATGCTTGCCTCAGTTGGTCTCGAAACCGGGTCCATCTCGGCCGCTTTGCCAGAAATTCCTAGACAAACAAACTCGTGATGAATATCAGTCGATTGATTTCGCAGCCATCTCCCCAAATTCCACTTTTTTATCTTCTTGTGTTGAATGACATCCACTGTACAATAGATTTGAAATTCCGGTTCCTGTCTATTTTTTCTGCACATTGTACTCTTAAAAGTTTTCTAAATGTGTTGAGGAGAAGGTAAAAATAACACCTTTTTTCAAATGAAAAGTCATTAAACAATTATCTGCACAAGTAAATGAAATGGACATGCGTTTTCAGTAACAAGACAATGGCTAAGCAAACGTCATTCTTTAAAGAGCAAAGAAAGTAAAGCTTTTGTCAGTAGCCAAGTTAAATAAATGTCTGCACTAGCAAGCGAAGGCGAAATGTATTGAGCGCAATGTAACTTTTTGGCAAAATCTGCTTCTTCTTAGGATAGAGAGAAGTTTGACATCCTCCAAGTTATTTTAGGGTTTTCTTTCGTTGTAAGCTGCCATTTACTGTTAATTGTCAGTACTATTATTAACTCTTCAAAGCAGGATTTCCTAAAGTGATCAAAATATCTGATCATTCACTTGATGCAGTCATGACCTTGTTAAAATTTGACGAAACTTACAGTGCCCAAATTTTCAAAGTTCTTTTACGTTCGTACAATTATTATACCTGAAGAACTCTTGAGTTCGCATTACTTTAATGGGCTTTGTTTCCCAAGGACACGAAATGGGAAAAAGAAGAAAAAAGAAATGAAAGTCTACAGGACGGCACTTTCCCAAAGCTACGTCAAAAGGAAAGTGTGTCCTAAGACTTTAAGAAGAAAAGACTGGATCTAAAGAGAAAGTGGGGGAAAGACGCAAAATTAATCACTGGTAAGGTTGAGCTAGAAATGGAGTGGAAAGGAGGGAAGAAAAAGGAAAAAATCCAGCGGGAGATTCCTCCTCCGATGATGAAGAGTTGGGAGTCTGCGGATGAAGCATCAAAATTCGTTTTCTGGAGACTAATGGCGGATCGGGAAGCGGGGCTTTACAGCTGAAAAATCTCAGATGTTTCGACTCAGGTTTAATGGCCGCCGGCTATTTGCAGACATTTCCTGATAAGAAAGGTAAACATGTCTTGTTAGTTCTTCCTCAGCTACTAATGTACGATTTTCTATTTTTTTCCCATTTTCAGTATGTATTCAAGGATGAAACGCGAGAGTAATTTTAAAGACATCACAAGTACATTACTGATGTGGAGGAGTATTTGGATCACAGTAGTTTATTTGATGCCAGAACCTTTCAACATAAATAGCCTCACAGTTCCCGCTTGCAAACACAGATAAATCTCGACGAATACGTGTGGTTCGTAGATATCAAAAGTATTACTCAAATGGAAGTTTAAAATAAGGTGGATATGTGTTTTATTTTACTTGGGAGAAAACACATTAGCCTCCTTTGAAGTATCGTTCACGGGAAATGCTGATAAGTAAGACTCGAAGAGATTAATTTATTTTAATTTTAGCAGTGTTCAATATAGTACACATATGTGTCTGTACCTTGTGTTAATTCCTTTATAAATTTAACTGTGTTTGGCAGTCAAACCTAGTAATGAAGTTAATCTTTAATATCCAGATAAGATAAATTACGAAGTAATAACTCCGTTAGAGTAAAGTTCAGTTTATACAAGTACGTAAACTTCACTTTACTTTCCCTCGTATTTACAGGATTTGCGATTTATGATAAATTATTTTTGTTTCGGGGTTTAAGGACCACCATGAGCACATACACGGCTGTAAGCAGGCGCGCCACCCTAACTTGGGGAGTTCGTCGCCAGGAGGGCAGAGGACCAGCCCCATGAGGCAGCCACACCACCCAAATCTCATCTGGGATCGAGCCAAGACACTACTCGGACGATCTGCAAGAAGCCTTCACCTGTGGCCAGTTAACCATTAAACTCGATTAAGAAGGCGTGCTACCCCCTATTTAAGGTAATTATAACCCCAATCTACAAAAAGGCACTAGAAATACGAAGACCAAGATGGCATCCAAAGAAGCACTAGATTGAGAAAATCTCTAAATATGCACTCCAACAATCGAAGACGAGCCGAAACACAGGAATATATAAATTCAGACGAAGAAGAAACGAAAAAGACAAAGTCCCTTCCTTTTATCAGTTGGGGGAATCCCCATCCAAACACAGTGATTTTCTAGCTCATTGACGATTTTAATTTCAAAAATGTTATGCTAAACAGGGAATCATCAATATATGCTCTGCTTACACTTATATATGCATAACACTAAGATGCGTTTTGAATTCAATAGCTTAGATCATCAAAAACGTCTTAACTTAACCACTTAAGATCACAAGGAAAATTCAAAAGACCGGTAAAAAGCAAACAAAAAACAATTGTTTTTTGCAAGGTACAAGTAGCTCTATTCCAGACAATGAACGTACGTGAAACGTAATATTACGAGCATCCGTTTGGTAGTTATAAAACAAAAGACGAAAGTTCCAGTACACATCGTGTGGAACGAAATGAAAGGGCAATTATTTCAAAAGTCCATATTTGTGTGATATATGCGAAAATATGGCGCCCTACCTCACAGCAGTGGGCCCGTAATATTATGGACCTCGATTTTTTTGCACAATCATTCGTTAACGTAATATTACATAATTGGAACGAACATTACCAGTGTGTACCCTAATGCCATATCAGATCGTCAGTGCTGTCGTTGGCTCGAACGGTTTCGAGAGCGAAATTTTGACCTGTCAGACCGTCCCAAAACCGAAAGGCCGGCAACAGTGGAAATGGACATGATGGCGAATTTAGTGGAGACTGACCCACCTGTGACCACGCGAGAGTTGGCCGAACTGCTGGGGACTGCTCACACGAGCATTATCACGCATCGCGTCAACTTGGGAAGGTGCACATTAGAGGAGTTTCGGTACCTCATCAACCTCAGTTAAGCAGAAAGCAAATAGCATGTGCTCATGCGTTTCCCTGCTCTTACGTGAATAAGTTGATCCGCTCTTGGACCGCATTGTGACAGGTGGCGACAAGTGGGTCCTGTATGACAATGTCAGCGCCCAGAAACAGTGGTTGGACACAAAACAAGCTCTTGCCGGCCCCCAAAGCCGGCTTACACTCACGTAAGGTCCTGCTGTTTGTTTGGTGGGATATGCGGGGTGCCGTGATTTTTGAGCTGGTTTCGGACAACCAGGGCCGGTTTAAGGGGGTCTATAGGGGCTATATATATATATATATATATAGAGAGAGAGAGAGAGAGAGAGATAGGTGTATAAAATAGTTTTGTTTTTATCTCGTGTGATTCCCATTTGGTCAGAAACAGAGGCTGGAAGACGAATAGATTTCAAGGCAGTGACTCACCAAGTTTTCAAGTCGCTGTGTACAGAGGGATCGGCGAAACACTTTCAGCTTTTTCACTATAATCCACCCACTCCTCCCGTTTTGCACTTGGAACCGTTAATGGTCGAAGTACGCTGTGGCTTCACATTGCATAACGAAAGAGATGCACTAAGAAAAGTAAAAAATGCTAAATCTTTTGAAAATCCAAGACAAAATCTAGGAATTTTAAGTATTTATTTCATGTTCTTATGAGAAAACTGGAAAATACAGTGAATTATTATGAAAACTCTGCAGATAATTTATTATTTGTAGAATGATCTAGGTGTTAATTACTACAGGCATGTTAATGCAGATTAGTGTTGTAAGGGACTTCATAATGATTCTCGGTCATCAGTTCCTTGGGGGCCCACTAAGGTACCTTAGCCTATTGTCCCACTCAAATGTCTTACCCTAGGGACCTACTAAGTCCTTAATCCTGCCCTGCGGACAACACCACTATCACCGCCGATGTGTATTCCCATTTGCTCGACGATCTGCACTCATCGCTCACGTCGAAATCTGAAGCGCAAGGGCGTCCTCCTACAGTAAGATGGAGCGCTGCCTCACACAGCAGGTGTGACTTGTCACAAGATGAAGGACCTCGGCAGGCAGCTGCCTCCGCACATAGTCTGTTCCTGTAACATTGTCACAAGCAACCACCACCTTTCCGGTCGTCGCAGCATTTTTTCGACGGACAGCGATTCACCAAGCGCGACAATGCCGAACGCGTACTTATTCACTTCTTTGAGTCCAAGCCGCCGCAATTCTACAGAGACGGAATCAATCAGCTGCCCAGACGGTGTTAGTAGGTCGTGGCAAGCGATGATGACTATATTTTGGACAGATTTGTATTTGTACTCGTACATACATACGGTAGTTAGCACCTTTCTGTTGCCTTGTATTTGCAGACATGACTTTCCTTCCGAACCAATAGAAGTAAAAATTACAAATCGCAAAGTATTACTGGCAAGGGATTTGAAAGAATTTAATGTCACCGTTCATCATCATCATTGTCAACCATTAACAATCCGCTGCTGGATGAAGGTCTCCCCAAGTTTCTTCCACAACTGTATGTCTTGAGCCTGTCTTCTCCAGGTTACTCTTGCATGCTTTCGAATTTCATCCACCTATCTCCCATGTGGTCTTCTTCTTGGTCTTTTTCTGTCCCTTGGAATTCAGTCTAAAATTATGGTTGTTCATTGGTGGTCCATTATTATGGCAATATTTCCTGCCCATTGCTCTTTCACTAATTTTACTCTGATCATGATGCCTTCCACTCTTGTCAATTTTCTTATCCAGGAGTTCTTCTTCTTATATTTCTTGGTTACACCAAGCATGCGTCTCTCCATGCTTCTTTCAGCTGACTGCAGCCTTTGTATGTCAATTTTGAAATCAACTTGGGGGGGGGGGTTGAAATAACTCACCACGCTGGCCAAGCAGGTTGGTGAGTGTGGGATAGCATTTCCTCTAGTCCTAGTGATATAGTTATGCTGCTAGGTGGCGGTTGTCAGAGCCCCTTTTGTGGGAACAGGATGCACCACGAGATGGCAGGGTTGACATTTGTCAAGCAGAGGTTGTGATATGATTGCGCATTCACAATGATAGGAAGAGCCGACATATAAGGATCAAAACGCGACGTCGCTATGAACGCTTGGCAGCCACATGCCAATTATCCCTGTGGTAATTTTTCTGACACCTCTTGTTTAAAACTTCTAAAATCAAAAAGGATCTATAGCCGTATTCGTATTGAAAATTAAGATCAAGCCAGCATTTGCCCTTTTGCTCCACGCTAGGTTTCTGTCCTCGCTGAGCTCGCCTTAGGAATCCGGCATTATCTTTTGACAGATGTACTGCCCCAGTCAAACTCACCGCCGGACACTGTTCTCGGAGCGGATCGCACCGGGTACGGAAGCCCGATGCAATATCACTATTGCTTAGCCAATTTAAGGCTCAATGTGAGCACCTCTAATCTTCATGAAGATGTATGCCAATATGCGCAATGTTGAAATAACCAAGTGGTGAAATCTAAAAATATTTTAAGAAAATAACACAAATAGACTGTTATGAAAATGAGCATATATTTCTGTTTTAGTCAGCTACAAGCGATCTATAAGCAAGATTAAAATTTGAAGCTAACTTCTTTTAACCAACACTATTGATCTAGCTGGGAGTTTAAGAGCGACAGCTCATCCTTTTTCGGAACCCTAGCCCCCCAAAAAATTCAGGTAAGACTTGAATGGGGTGTTCGTACCTGCAGTATAATGTACATTCTTTCCTTTTCTACTTTATTAATTGGAGATAAGCAAATCTAGTTTTAAACGCATATCGGGTTAGTCAGACAGACTACGAAAACTTAAAGGAACTGAAGATAAACAAACGCTCGCGTCATCATTTAAACATCCAAATTCGGCATTCATTAAAATCGACGGCACAATCTAGGCTGAGAAAATTTGGCATAACAAAAATATTTTATAATTACGTACTTATCTATATAAAGGTGAAAACGAATCCTTCAAAAAAGTAGTGTTTTTATGTAAAAAAGTAATGAATAAAATAATTTTTTTAGTGCACAACTCAGGAAGTTTTGTTAAGGATATACTATAGTCTTTTTTTTTCTCCTCACGCACTGAATCCAAGATTAATCATTGACTGGATCTGCATGTGTTTTTATGGATCATGCCAGAACTTTTCAAGAATTTCTGAGATTTTCTTAAACTGTTCATTCACTTGCCTGCACGTAGTACTTTAAAATGATATCCTCTTAACTCTGGGACACTTACGTTTTCTTTCTATGTGAAAGAAGAAAAGATTTTATTTTTAAAATTTGCTTTGTAATATATTGTAATCATTCAAGCAATGGGCTTTATTTGACTGTTTAAATAAAGGAAAATTTATTCCCGCAGACAGCGGCTGTTTATGTGTATTAATATCAAGAGGCTAATGTGGAACACTTTCAAAATGGAGCAATGAACGTTCAGTATCTTTAGCATTATTTTTTTATGTATTAGGTAATTTAGTGTGAGATTTCCTAAACTTTAAATTTTAGCAGGAAATATTTGTACATAATACGCTTCTAGAAGCGAATAGCTTTCATACACAGGAGGTGAGTCGAAAGTTTTGCAATATTTGGATCACTTTATGTCTTCATACGTACCTTTACGACGAAAGCTGACTAGCATTCAAAGTATAGGCCATCGTGTTGCACGGTCTTTAGCCATCTGCTTGCTAGTTCTTCGATTCCGCGGAAGTACCAGTTCTTGTCCTTCGAGGCGAAGAAGTCCTTCACCCCAGCTGCCACCTTCTCCTGGTTGTTTAAGTGCCGCCCACGAAGGAAGTAGGCGATGGACCGGTACAAGTAATAATCCGATGGGACAAGGTCTGGACTATATGCTGGGTGTGGCATCACTTCGATGCCCTCAAGTTCCTAAAGTTTTGATCGGGTCGTTCGTTCTCGCGGTATGATGGCGAGCGTTGTCCTGCTGTAGGAGAGCGCGCTTTATGTTCCCAAGTGCCGGGTATTTCTCTTCCAAAACGGCATAATTCCGCTCCAGCTAGTCAGTGTAGAGTTTGTCGTTGATGGTACGACGTCTGGAACAAATTTGTATTGGATTATCTCCTCGAAATTCCACCAGACGCAGAGCATCACCATGTGCTCGAAATGATCACGTTTGGCAACAGGTTCAGTGAACTGGCCCGGGCTCAACCTGTGTCGTTGTGTGTTAGGATTACGGAAATAGACCCACTTTTCATCGCACGTAACAAATCTCTTGATGAAACGTACATTGCGCTAGTTTTCTCGGAGTTTCATGAACACTTCCACTCGGCGGTTTGTTTCAGTTGGCGTCAGTTCGTGAGGGACAATGCGGCAGCTCCTGTAGACCTAGCCGGAGTCCTGGAGGTGACGAACCACGGTGATCTGGGATATGCCCAGCTCGCCTGATAACCTCTGAGTCCTCGTTGTCGGATTTGCCTCTACCACCTCAGAAACCACGGTTCGCGGCCTACCTGACCTTGGCTGATCGTCGAGGTTTCTGTCACCTGAGCGAAATTTCTTGAACCATCGAGTTGCGGTGCTGTGGTTCACGGAACCTTCCCCTTTCTCATGACAAATGTTTCGTGATGCTTGAGCAGCGTTATGGCCGAGTTCAAACTCGTAAATCAAAAGTTCACTAATTAGCCGGTTGTGGTTGTTCATCTTTTAATCGTCCCAACCACAGACAGAACGACAACATGCAATACTGTTCACAGCAACGACTACCACTTTATATCCCTTTCGACTGACTGCAGTGCGCGACTTGAACTAGTTTAAACACGTGATATACCCGCCGCAGCACATGCGTTTAAGCAAATATTGCAAAACTTTCGACTCACCCTCTGTAGTTCATGTACCTCATTCCTTGGCCGTATCCATTGCCTTTGTGTTAGTCTTACTTTGGAACAAAAGAACTCCCGTAAATGATTCTTTCTAGTTAGTTTGGATGCTGTGCATTTCTTGGGGTTCAGTTAAATTCCGGAGGCTTCAGTCTCGAACATATTATGCGCATTTATCTTCAGATGAAAGTATGTTTTAATCAAATTTATCAATTTACGGTTTGAATTGATAAATTGCGTTAAATTGGAAAATGTTAGCTGTTTATTTAGCTTCGGTTTCACAAATACTGCAAAACATCATCGCAAAATTCATAATGTTTTTTTTTCCTTTTCAATTATTTAAAAACGAATCTATAGACTATACGTTATATTGAATGCATCTTCAAAATTGTTTTGTAAAATATTTGAAATGCAGATTTCGGCATTTGTTGCCATCATCTAACCACATCAACACAATGAAATGTTTTAAATTTAAAAAAAATATATATCAATAAGCGATGCTGAGCGTAACAGTTTAAAATTAAATTGCGCATACTAACACGGGCAGTAGAAATTTTATGTCTGCTAGATCTTTTAGTTTTATATTTTTCCTGGCATAAACCAAAGTGTTCTAATTTTTCTTATTAATCTTTCAAATATTTTTTATTTCAGTTCACTTTTATTCGAGAGACATAAGACTTTTTAAACCACTTCGTTGAAGGTTTCTATCCGTTGATCACAGAAAACAAAGGATTGCCCAAAATTACTCGTAAAATCCTCGTTTCAGTGTTCCTCCTACAAAAACCCGGTATTTAATCCCATACTATCATCTCTCAAAAGAAGTGATTGATTCTGGATTCATTTCTTCTTACGTGATTTCTTCTGAGCTTATTGCTTAATATATATATTATTCTTGACATAGTGGCTCTTCAGCAGTCTCTGTTCTGCTCCTATACTCTTTCGCTCGCTCCCTCATCTTCGAGAGTTAGATAAAGTCATCGGCCATTCCCTATCTCGCCTGGTGCTTTGTCACAAGAACATTTATCAGTGAGGAGCCACAAGCTAAGCGCTGTGATCCAGTGAGCTGTTCATCTAAGAATGAACACCGAGTTGGCCATTTTTTTAAGCACCTGATTTTCTTCTCTTTCTTTGCCGTTTCTTCTCACAAAAAGTCATAAGACAAATTATAATTACCTTTCTCATTAAACGCTAAAATCGCCTATAAAGTTTAAACTAAGGTATATTCGTCATTAAATTCATTCATTGTTACCTCAATATTTTTTAATACTTGCGTGGAGCACCTGGAAGACTGAGAAGATTCCTTTTCTGAAAGCTCTCGCGTTTGGCAAAAATAGTATTAGAGTAATAAAAGTTGCATCTCAACTTATTAAAATCCCTCAAATATTTTTCATTTGCACCTACAAGAAAGAAAGACAGCATCAGAGTAAATACAAGACGAACATGTATTGAAAATAATTCTGTATAGATGATTTTAAAATTTGTTTCTGCAAACATTCAAAGCTTTGTTCAGTGTAATACTTCGATCAACTACTTTGTTGTTGTTTCGGGGTTTAACGACCATATAACGAAGTAAATTTCTCCGTCATTTTTGGTCCACGCCGGGAATCGAACCCGAGTCCACTTATTCCGGAACAAGTCGCTCTACCAACTGAGCTATGCAGACGTTCGTTCCTGCTGCTATCTGCTTTTATGTCGTGTGCGTCCTGCGGGGCAGGCACGTAACAACCACTACGAGCAACTCATTGAGCTGTAAACATTCCGCTGTCCCTAATTTATGGCTACTGGCTTCAAGATAGGAGAACGCCAGTGCCGTAAAGCGAAGACACCGCCCATTCCTCAACGGGGACGCCAACCTATGCCCTGCCTTCTTGGTGGCTTTATAGTCTAAGCACTGGCTTTTGACCGTTCGCTCGAGATGGGAGATGGTTTGAGCTCTGAATGAGGCATGGATAGTGTGTTTGTCTTACGGCGCTGTCTCTCTGCCTTTCCTGGAACCAGTGTCCTAAATTAGGGACGGGCGACTATTTATAGCCCAACGAGTTGCTCATGGTGGTCGTTAAAACCAAAAAATTAAAGAACCCAGGCCCACCTCAGACGAATGGACAGAACACTACTTGACCACTGCTACGGTCGAGAAATTATTGTACTCATTAAAACTGAATTTCAATTTATAGCGGAAGAAATAAGTTTATTAATTAATGCTGACAAACATTTAGTAACTTGATTCATTTTTTAAGCAATAGATTTGTTTCAGGTTTACATATTTTATCAGCTGACATGTACCTGGCGCTACAAGGGCCCAACTTTTATAATGCAATCCATATATTGTGATGCTTTCTACAGTAAATGATGATAGTGTTCCTTATCTTATGGTTTCTATTGTTCATGGTCTCTATTTACTTAGAATTTACATTTGCAGCTGTAAACCTGTTGACATGCACACACTGTGTATAATTCTTTATGAGCCGTAGCTAAACTAATTTACACAACTTACGGAAACATATGAACTAAGGACCCGTAGTATATCATTACAATGAGAGGATAACGTATATTGGCCATTGCCAAACGCTGTGAATACCGCAGGAATGACAACGAATTTTAGCAAACGCTAAAATCGAGTGAATTTGTTGTTATATCGGAAATCTCTCAGGTAGGCAATTATTTATTAAGGAAGATTGAAACAATTAGGTTGCTTTCAGAATTGCTTCTTCTGATACGAAAGCCATGCGTTTTCAAATTAATTATATCATTTGGATTCCAAAATCTGCAGAAATGTTTTGGAAATGTCCTACATATTTCACAGGCGTACAATAAAGAAAGAAACAAAAAATGATCGCAGCAACTACAATAATAGCAATAATGCTAGTCATAAAATCCTTTGTTGTGCTTCGAAAATTTTATGCTTTTACTAGCGGAAGTACCTGAACACCTAGAGGAGCACATCGAATTGTTTAAAAATCTGAAAACCATCAAAATCAGATAACTCGGGATAGACGCTGAAATAGCTGGTGCACATAATTAAAATTTACCGGTTTTAATAACGCTGCCGTGAAAACCAGTTATAGGAAAGTTTTTAAATTGGGTAAGCCTACCAAAGACTGCAATGACGACTATATTTTAGACTGATTTGTACTTGTATAAGCGGAGATTAGCACTTTTCTGTTGCCTTGAATTTGCAGACATTCCTTTATTTCCAACCCAATAACATTCTTTTACTTTTTATGCTCATCATTTTGATATATTCCTAAAATTCAGTGCCTTGTTCAATAAAACCAAAACTAATAAACAAAAAAGCGCTTGAAGGACATTTATACATACAATGACTTTTGCACTGAACTAAAAACGATGAACATATTAAAGAGCGATAATTTATCGGAAAACTACTTTGAACTCTGTGGGAACCTCTAGCAGGTGGTATTGGAACTCTGTTTTCGGTCAGAAACTGAAAGATAAGTACAGTATTTGATGAAGTAGAAAAATGGGAACCTTTTTGTATTTCTTTTTTGTTTTTTAACTATTTGATGTGAGCAGAAAATACCATGCTGCAATTAAAAGTTAACATGAAGAAGACAGTTCGTGTCTGCCTATATATTAAAGATAACACGCTGTGGAATGTTGAAGAAAAGAGGAATTTCTCTTTCCACTATTGTACATGCATTTCAAAACTATGTTCATAACTTTCTGTACTACAGATACCTCTAAAAATGTGGTATTCGATTTATGCACAAATCAAAAATTTTGGGTCAGTCATGTTATATCTTTAAAAGCAGGCTAAAGCAAAACAATGTTTAGAAAAACAGTTAGACTATCAAGCTATTCTGAATGAAATTTGAAGAAATCAATTACTATACTGAAATTGATGGAAATCATTTCACGCTTTTAAAAATATGAAAACCTAATCATATTAGATCGAGTCTTTAAATTAAATGTGATTTATTTAAATTTTGTTAAAACAGAGAAAAGTGAAGCGTAAGTTGGGAGACACCTTCGAGATGGATTCATTGATTATTAAACTATAAAAGAGATAACGATGGTCGCAATATTTTAAAATGTTGCTGAGCATTTTTATTTTCTTCGTAGGGGGGTATTAACGTTCTCTGTGTTAGCAGCAAAGGTTACAGAGAGTTGGCCGTCCTTAATTTGGTTTCATTTATTCCAAGGGACAGGAGCATAACTCATTATTAATCCAATTAGCCAAAGTCTTGCGTTTTTGACCAGTCGGGCAACGGGTGAGATACGTGACAGAAAACGGACGAAAACATTTTGTCTTACATATCAATCTTAATTAATAACCAAATAGTGTTAAATTTGATTGTTTTTGATGGATATTTTTCATGGCCTGCTGCTTTTGTTGCGAAAAGGGGTCTCGTAAAAATATTACTTCACGTACACCAATGAGCCATTACATTTTGACCACCCCCAGCCAAGAGAAATGAGCGCGCCTGGAGACCGAACGGTGGCGCAGGTGAAGTTCACAGAGCAGTATATATACAAACCGAGGAACGGGTTTCGGTTAGTAGAGTGTTCGGAGTCAGAATGGGAAAAGCTGTCGATTTATCGGAGTTTGATAAAGGAAAATTGTGATGGCACGGCGCCTCGGAACTACCATCTCGGAAACGGCGCGGCTTCTGGGTTGTTCACGTGCCGCTGTAGTGAGTACGTATCAAAAGTGGTGCACTGGTGCCCAATTGACTTATCGGCGTCCAGCCGTGCGTCCTCCGCAACTCATTTATGTCAGAGGGAAGCGGAGGCTATCGAGCATTGTTCACAGCGACCATAGGGCCGCAGTGCTACAAATCCCCCGCAGCTACAACATTGGCGATCTGGGCAATGTATCACAACACATAGTTTATCGCAGCCTGCTGCGCATGGGCTTGCGAAGCCGAAGCTCCAGCCGGGTTACCATGCTCACTGCACGTCATCGCCAACAACGCATGAAATGGTCCCAAGGCCATCGAGATTGGACGGTGGATGATTGGACGAAAGTGGCCTGATCTGTTGAATCGAGATTCCTGGTGCATCACGTACTCGGTCTAGCGCGGATACGCCGATTATCAACGGAGGCTATGGCACTTGGAAGCTCTGTTGAGCAGAAAGAGTCTGCGGCGACGGTGTTATGCTGTGGGCGATATTTTCCAGTGACAATTTAGGCCTCATTATCTCAGTAGCACAATCCCTGTAAGCTGTCGGGTATCTCAACATCGTTGCGGACCAAGTTCACACATTCATGGCAACTGTGTTCTCTGCTGGTAATGGCCATTACCAACAGCATAATGCGCCATGCCACACTGCCCGAATCGTCAAGGAGTGGTTCGAGGAACTTGTTGGTGACTTTTTGTTAATGCCCTGACCTCCAAATTCACCTGACATGTACTTAATCGAACATTTGTGGTTCAACTTGGAAAAGTGGGTTCGCCCTAAATCCCCACCACCCCGAAATGTATGGGAACTGGAGAACCTGCTGTTGACATTATGGTGCCAGATACTCCAGGATACCTATCGCCACCTCACCGAATCTATGCCTCGCTGAGTGGCTGTTGTTTTGCGGGCTAAAGGGGTCTTACAGCTTATAAGGTAGGTGGTCATAATGTAATGGCTTATCGGTGTACTTTATTATTTTAATCAAGTTACTCTGCAGGCATAATATCAGCACATATCTTACCTATTCTGCAGAAAAAGAATAATATTTTAAAATGGCAATTTGAGGCTTTTTTTTTCACCATGTATTTAGTTATTTAAATTGGGTATGAATACACTGCATATCACGGTTACACAGGCTTTTATTTCTCTTAATAATGGATGTGTTTTAAGTAATAAACAGTAATAAAAGATATCTGCACTGGTGATTGATTAGCTATCAGTGCTGTTTTCGTTTTATTCAGAGGCACATCAGAGCAGGGAATGAAATATAAAAAATGACATTATTCAGGTACATGGATTAATATTGATTCTTGTAAGAGCATCTAAAGGTGGTCTGTGGGACAAAAAATTTATATGTATTAAAGTCAGTATGAATTATCTAATATGCGCTTTTACTTTCGTTATTGTGATGGAAGTTTTCTGACTGTTGTTTTTTTCATTGATTAAAGTTACGTAAACTTTTACGATGAAACTTATTAAAACTCCCCTAATCATTTTCCCATTGGGCCATCTGTTCTTATATTGATGAGGAATGAGTTCTTTCACGACTCATCTTAAGGAAGTCATTAAGAAGTTAGGCGCTCAAGCAGGTATTAGAAGAAACGTTAATGGATCCTCATCATCATGTTGTCTGAAGTGACAAGGAGTTTGAATATTACCATTAACAGGAGAAACGACGGTAGAAAAAGTAAATATCTCGTTAGTGCTAGGCCGATCGAAAAACTTTAATGTACTTGGAATTGTCCTTTAACGCAATGCTGATGTGAAGGGTATGTTGATGATTGCAAGAGAAGTCACAGTGTCAAGTTTGCCTGAGAAATGCATAGCTGCAGTTTTAGTTAAGAAGATGTCAAAAAGCTTTCAGTATCGCGTAAAATCTTTCTATCTGAAGCACGCAAGCATGCACACGCTTCCATTGATTTACTTTACTCTCTCTTCCTATCCTCTAATTATTATCTGTGGTCCGCAACATCACTTTACAAGAGATTCTGCAAGTTTCCTACATCCCTCTTTTGTATCCTGTGTGTGAATCAAATGCTTTCTTTAGTTTATGTTCGCATATATGTCGTTCTAACACCATATCATTCCGCTTACATATTTCGCGCATTCTCTTTGCTTAAACGAGAGTAATACACGCTGTGGTCAAAAGTAACGTAAATTCTATGTACCCATACCCTAAAGTTCATGCACAACAGTTCACAGTTTGCTATTTAAAAATTTTGAACATTTTTTTTAAACTTTGCGAGCCCTGAAAAGGGTAGTTTTGCAAGCTTTCAATGCGTGCTCCCCACAAAGTCTCTCCTTTTTTTATACCGGAGCAACCCCCTCCCTCAATCTAAGATGAGCTTCTAGATATGCTTATGGTGCTTGTATGGTGCATAAACCCGGCATTACTTTTGGCATTACTTAATGTAGTATTTTCCTTGCTCTTTCTTCGCTCAAATTCTGTGTATGATTCTTCAATTTCTGTAATTGGGTCGTGAAGCTCTTACGCGCCATCTCTCTTTAAATCTAGCTGTTTCTTCTCCTATTCTCTCCTAATTTACTCCCTTTAGCACTTCATAAATATTCCTCACCCGAATTTCTCATTATGTTATCAACGTTTTTCACTTTTTAGGTTTCTGCACCAAACTCTCTTTCTTACTCTGCCACATTTTATAAACTTTCTGTATTTTTATAAACTTTTTGCCTATTTCCATCAAACTCCTTTTTTTCGGTTGTGTGCACTCATTCTTCCTTTTCCTGACTGTTTTAATTACATTCCATCTTAATCATGAAGGCATTTTTACTCTATGCCTTCTGTGAATAAATTTCCCGGTTTGAAATAATTTGTCTCATTTAACCCAGAATGCAGTATTCTGGAGAATCATTTAAATTTATGGAAACGATTGATGACTGCATATTAATATCAAATAGTTGCTTATTAGAACTGAGGCAAGATTTCGCAAAAGAACTTATCGTACAAATAATTTTAAATTAACATCCTACACTACAAGAAAGAAAATAAAGAACAAAAGCGAAATATAAGCGGCTTACTTCTGAATGAAAGAGGTCGCATTTCCTCATTAACTACTGAGAAGTTTGGATTCCGTAGACGAAGTCGTAAACCGCTCGGCAGTAGGCCCCCGCTGAGTCAAACACAAGTGCCATCTGCTCGGGAAGCATCGGCTGCCTTCAGAACAGCGTAACATATCACAGAAAGCAAGGGTATTGACGTCTTCTTGTTTCTGGCATTTACCCAATTATTCGGGGACTGCCTTTCTGGACTCCCTCGCTGCAGGAACTTCTTTCCGGTGACATATCTTTTGATACGGTGTGCCTTTCATATCCGCATTTACTTTATCCATCCACCTGTTTTTTGGTCGTCTCTCTTCCCATTTACGTCCAATTGTACCGCAAAGATTTGGTTACAACAGCGTTTTCTAATTTAGTCTTTGCACGACAAATTGCCAGATCGTTTATTTACCTGCTTTACTGCTTCAGTTGCATTTGTGTAGACGGTTAAAGATTGCAAATACTAAACTTACATACATTTCCTACAATTGAGGATTACGGCATGCAATACATATATGATTGAGATGCGCCTCGGAAGAAAAATGGCACATTGCTTCTGGATACGCGAAAGAGATAATGAAACATGGCACATTCTAGAGCAGACAATGACTGATTCTCATGAGGAATAAATGTAGAAGATGCTTTATAAGAGCAGTGCAGAACAACGTGACACGCGTTACGGCTCCTTTATGTGAAAAATCCAAGCATGATTTCAGAAAATTTTAGAAAAAAGTTTACACATCGTGTCTTGAAAATGAGATATAATCCCCGGGATGCAAACGTAGAGTTTCTATGGAAACATTGTAGTTACCGAGACGTTTGAACGAAAACATGTTTAACTGAATGACCGTAGCTTTGTTGGTACTTTTACAATGTTTCTTAAACTGAAAAAATGTAAGAGTATTTTGGCTGTATCATTCGTTTTAGTGGGTTTCTCGCCATTGACTTTTATTCTTCATCAAATTGTACATTCTTACTAACACACTTTATTAATATTACATAAGCTATTTACGTCAAAGTCTAATTATAACCACTAAGTTAATTGAATTGAATTATCTTAAGAAAACTATTAATGCAATTATTTCTGAAACAAAAGGGTGAGAAGTATGATAGTTGATTACGGTATGTTTCTGAACGCGGATTCGTATGAGTTCGTTTGTAAGTGTGTACATGAAGCAGAAGCATCAAAAGGACCTTTGTGAAACTGCTGAAAGTAAATAAAGTGCACCCAAGTGGTATATGGGACGCTCTTCACCACGAGGAGCGAATATTTGATTCCTTAGGATAATAGTCGAAATTGCTTTAAGATTGATTGTAATTTCAACTGTAGTTGTGGAGATTACCAACATGTTAACAGAAGTGTTGTCAGACTGACAGAGAAGTTACAATTTTTAGAAATTTTAATTTTCTTTTAACATAACAGGGGCTTTATGTACTGAACTGCATGGATTTACAAATTGCTTTGTCTGAATTTTTTATCTTTCGGTTTGTTTCGGGGTTTAACGATCACCATGGAACTTGCCTCCCATCGCAAATTTAGGCAAGTGGGTAAGGGAAAGGACCGAACCAGTGCAGCGTAAGTGCTAACAGCCCGTGTCTCATCCGTTGCTTGAACCTAGGCAGAACTATATTTCAAAACTTAACAGCTGTCTGGTATGATTGTCTTAAACTTTGTCCCTTATATGAGCACAATCTTGTATGATCACTAGCCGCCAAGGTTACGCAATTGTCTAAGCGCTGGGTTATCACTGTTCATCCGAAAGGGGTCCGGGTTCGAATCCTGATGAGGCATGGATGGTGTGTTTTTCTTACGGCGTTGGCTCTCTGCCTTTCCTGGAACCAGTGGCCATAAATTAGGGACGGACTGCTGTTTATACCCCATTGAGTCGTTCACGGTGGTCGTTAAACCTTCAATTAAAAACAAAATATACTGTCACTATGTTCCATACAGCGTAAAATGTACTTCAGTCTATACCGGGACAAATGCGTGCTCGCTGGTAAATACCGTAGATTGTCAGATGTTTCATACAGGAAGATTGGGAGCTAGCTGAATGTTTTGACGATATCCTGTCTTCCAGTGTTTGATTAAACGTCTGAGGGTCATTTCTCCATGTTGCAGTTTTTGGACATTGCGAGCACATCATGCATTTACCAGACTAAAGGCAATGTGCTTTGCAGGTTTATGTAACGTCCTGCAGTGAGTATGATATCGAAAAAGGTTGATGTCAGACCGAAACTGTGGGCAATCTTTTGAGGGATGGTGTCCATTCGTATCGGTCCGCAGAAGATGCTGAATATTCTTTGAGGAAAATGGAAAGGCTAACTATAGACCAGTTGGTAGAAAGAATAATGTGGTCCCCTTTACCCAAGACAGCGTCTAGTATCCCTGACAGAAGCATTAGTGGGAACGGCAGAAACTCCATGCCCTTTGACACATTATGCAACAAGTTAAATATTGTAGTTTATTAGCTTGTAAGCAAATATTCTCATGATGATTGCTCTACTCAATAGATATTCTTTCCTTATTGTCAGTCCCACGGTTTAGCCCATCTCCTAGCGTAGCTTACTCCTGGAACTACCAGAAAATATTTCCCTGGAGGTCGAATGGACCACTCTGTCCCTTTACAAATGAAGACTGCAGACATAGTGAGGGACGCGACGGTACATTATAACGAAGTAAATTTCTCCGTCATTTTTGTCCACGCCGGGCATCGAACCCGGGTCCCCTCATTCCGGAATAAGCCACTCTCCCAACTGAGCTACGGGGACGAATGCTCTCGCTGCTATCTGCCTTTATCTCATGTGCGTCCTGCAGTACAGGCACGTCACATCTCCCCCCCTTCCAGAACGAGGGCCGGGGGTATGGCCCACGGGTCAGCCGGGACCATGTGTCGCTGTAGGCAGTCATCCGCTGAAAAACGTACATTGGAGGAATCCCAGTCAATTTGGTGTGTGGAACGTAGCATCACACGCATTTATTTTTCAAAGCGCTGAAAAAGGGATTTGTTAATTTTACCTGTCCCGCGGTGTGGAAAGAACATCACACCGTTGCGAGAACATTAACGGCCAGGTCATTCTTGAAGTTCGGGCGCCAATATAACGAAGTAAATTTCTTCGTCATTTTTGTCCACGCCGGACATCGAACCTGGGTCTCCTCATTCCGAAATAAGTCGCTCTCCCAAATGAGCTACGCGGACGTATGCTCTCGCTGCTATCTGCCTTTATCTGATGTGCGTCCTGCGTGCAGGCACATTTCACCTTTTATGAAGCGGTTGTATATGCGTCTGTAGCTTATTTCTCGGCCAGTTAGATAACCGAAGACCAGTTAAGTAGATTCCATTTTATGCAGACGCTTTAAAACGCTTATGTAACAGGCACTCTCTCCACAGGGCCAAAAGACCTAATTGTATGTATCCAAGCTGCCAAATGACAGTCGACGGCCCTGTGTTTCGGCTTGTCGAAATGAACATTCCCACACCAGTTGCCCCATGTTCCTGCATACAACATAAAAATTTCTAAGCACAACGCTACAAACTGTCATAGACTATGTACAAGATGGTCAGGCAGTTCTTTTGCTTCCATGCGATTTACCGGTTGCGGCAACGTAAGTCGTTGCTGACACAACCTTTTTGATCTAATTGCAAGCGTTATACACTTGGTGTTATTCTTTTCGGTCCCATTATGTATTGCTTAATAACTATCATTTCGCAGGCAAATATCTGATACACCGCCCGTTTTTATAAGTTATCTTGGTATGTACGGCCGAAACTACAGTACTAAACACATGAGGTTAACTTCGTTTCCTTTCAATTCCTAGATTCATGTGTGTTCCTGTTGGAGCACGACGTACTGTGATCACTTCGCGTTGAAAGATATTTTTGTAAAACAGCATATCCAACGGGCTAGATCGCAGCCAGCTTTTGAGTATTTCCTCGAAGATCCTTTGTTTTTCCTTCTTTTCGACATGAAGTTTCAAATGATAATTAATTTCAAATAAACGACTTTACTTAAAAAGGGTTGTGTTCAGGATTACGTGAAAATTCCTTCAACGGTCATGCGTCAAATGATTGCAGTGACAGTTCTGTACGGCCGTAGTTATTACATAAAGTTGGCTTGAACGAAGTAGTCATGTTAACCATTCTTCCTGACAACATTTCCATTGATCACTAGTAGATAGTTTTAAATGTTTAAGAATCATTTCAAATTGCCAATGTGTAAGAATTCCATTGACAAGATGCCCATCAGTTTCACCAAAAATTCGTCGGGGGAGTTTATACTACCTTCTGTACTTTGTAAACTACAGCTTACATTTCTGTTTGGTGCAAAAGAAGCTAAAACAATGCATTGATAAAACTCAGGGTTCAGGACTAATAAGGCAAGTGTACAGAACAGTACCGGTAAATCGAGGGGGAAAAGTGGAGGCAGACTACAGGTAAAAGAAATTAAATTTCGAGTGTTTACAACATCCCTTGACATTTAACTTTCAACTGTTATTGTATCAGCGTTAATATTCAGCATTTCATTTCTCATGAGAGCAGAATGAGGACAGCATTCAGTCCAGTAAGTAGGATGGTCCGTTCAACGTCAAAATATATTTCCAGTTACTGGCCCCAAACGTCGCTTGTGAAGTTTTAGATATTGAGCAGAAAGAGCTTTCAGCTGTGGTTCCGTTCCTTTTTGCATTAGCTGTCTACCTTGTTGGAAAACTGCCACTCTTTACGTTGTCGGAAAAATATCTTCTCGAGGGACGTAAATTGATCTTTTTGTCCCTTTTAAAAATGGTTTTATGGCTGCACAAGTTCCATTTAACTGGCTGCACAAGTTCCATTCTCAAAACACAAAATGCATTTCAAGCCTCTCTATATCAGTGTATATATGTGTACGTGATATTTGGAAGCACTACAGTACGGCAGCTGCCATTGTTCTGTATTATGATACAAATTACACTGTGAGGTACTCTATAGCTTTCAGAACGTGTAGGTATACTGATTGTTATTCACGAAAAAAATTTCCGTACGTAAGAAATGTCACTCTATTTTATGTATGTTATGCCCTAAAAAGCTATCTACATTGTCTTTTCACCTCAGGCAGCTCACCCATAATTAACTGTTTTATCAAAGTAATGCAGTTGTGAAGAAATCCATTGTGAAAATTTTCTAAACACCCTCCGAACACATTTGAAATTCTCTAAAACCAATACGAATTACGAATTTAGCAAAGCTTAAGTTAAGCCGTTTCTTTTTTGTATAATTCTTCTCTCTAATTTCTTAAAGTATAGGATGAACCCAAAATCACGGTACCTATAACTTTTACATAAGCATGGAATGTGTTGGAAAACAGAAAGCAGGGTTTTAACAATTATTGCTTTTCTGTTTCTAATGCTTCTGATTTCATATATAACCTTACGTGAAGACATATTGTCAGATATGATCAGGAGGCTAAATAAAATATTATGCAAGGCGCGTTTATCGAACTCGTATTCATCACATTCCTTCTGAAAGAGAAAATTCACTGTTGTAGCTACCCAGCAAAAACGGTCTTGCTGGGCCAGCACTGGGCCATTGCTGGCATCCAGCGCTGCCAGCAATGGCCCAGCACTATGTTGCCGCTGCCGAACCGTCAATAAAATGTCCGGGTGGCCAACAGAAGGGCCAGAAGTTCGGGCCAACAGTCGGCACCCCATCAGTTGTCATATGCCACAACAAGGCCATCGATGGGCCATCACAGGCAGTAGCTGCCACAAGTGGCCCTGCAAGCACGTGCCAGAAATGATGGCTAGCCTAATGTGGTCCGCTAGTGTGCCGTTAGTGGCAGCTGGTAACCACGTGACGTAACTGGTGGCTTGCCGAATCTTGTCCGCCAATTTCCCAGTAGTAGCCATAATAATAATAAAAAAATAACCGCAGTTTCCCAAAGCTACAATTTTTTTTTTCTAACCTTACGAATTAACGAATTGCGCTGGGGAAATTTTCTCAACATATCGGGAAAACACCAGTTTGTATCTCGGTAGATTTGAACCTGGGCCTTTTGCGTGATAGCTAAGGTCTCTACCGACAGGACTAATTTGCCACGCTCGAGCGTATGCATAAAGCTGTCTGTTTGGTATGCAATGTGTAATCGAATGCTTCCCTCTTCCATTTTACAATATTGCGAGGTATTTTTCATAAAAGTCAGTTTCATATAATTGATAAATTAATTTTTTCAACGTAACGATAGTTTTTTTTTACCTTAAGGGAACTTCACTCATTTTCAAGGCGTGTACATACTTAGAGTCGCTTTCCAAAGTTTTGTACTGTCCTTGCCATCTTGAAAATAGATTGTTGAATAAATATATATTTACCCGAGTTCATGTCATATTCTGTTACATTTTTAACGTTGTGTCTTTCCTTTCCGTTGTCCGAAGCTACATTTGTTTTAAAGAGTAAAAGATATTTTATTTCACTTCTCGTTATTTTTAGAAGCGAATTCCTCCCAGTGTTGTGTATTCAACCCATGGATGAGTACCCCACATAGCGCTGCTTTTTTTTTCTTCTTTCAAATAATTAATAAATTTTGTACGCGTATAAATTTTTTTCCAACAAACGTTGTTTTAATGGTTTTCCAGGATATTTGTTTCAAGCGGTTTCAAATTTTTTCTTGTTATTCATCCACTCCATTCCATGAATTGTTATTCATGGGAATGGAGTGGGTGTATTTCATGGCTGCAATCTAGTATTTCACGGCTTAATCTGATATCTTCGTCGACGTAAAATTTCATTAGGAAATTAATTCGCCTCTCCACATATGGATTTTTTTCTTAACATCCACTAAAATAACACGATGGCGATAGCGTCCACTTCAACTAACTGGTACCATGAGAGACACAGCAAGTGTTGCTTCTGCGCATGCGCAGTCCCGTTGCTTCCGCCTGCTGTTGGGGATTGCATTGGTTGCCAGCAACGGGCCACCAGTGGCACTTTCTTGGAGGCCCACAATTCACGGCGATGCTGCAGGGCCATCAATGGCTCGCCAACTGATAGCGCTGCCACCAACGGACCACTACCGGGCCGTGAGCGACAGATTTTAGCCAGCAGTGACCCATCACTGCCAGCTGGTGGCCAGCAGTTTCCCAGCACTTGTGTTTTTGCTGGGTAGAGCTGCAGGATCAAAGGAAGCGAAGAGGTGGGGAAAAGAAGCACTTTATTACCTCATAGAAGGAAGATTATCGTAGTTTATAAACAGGCATTATGAGCTTATAACTGTGACATATTTTTGTGTTCCAAAGGTGTTATAACTACACTCGAACAAGATTTATATACACAGAGTGCATAAGATATCCATATTTTTCGTGAACTGGGAGGCTCTCAACGAAATCGTTCACAGCAGAAAAAATCTGAATATACAGTTTGCATATTAAACACTACTCCCTGGAAGTGCCTAGTACAATTCATGTAATAGTAAATAAAAGTTTTCAGTGAAAATGCGTCGTCCTATATACATAAAATACATTGAATTATCCCCCTCTGTCTCTCTCAATGTTTAATCCAATAAAACGGTTCTACGAAACTTACAAGAACAAAAACGTTTAATATTTATTTTCGCTACTCATTAATTACTTCAATTAACTGCTGTTTAATACATGCTTTAACTACCTTGAAATATGGAAAATTACTGTGTTTTTTTTATTCCTTTTTCCGGTGAAAAAGCAATTCCCGAAGTTCTCTTGGAAATCTATTAGTTAACAGCTTGAATAATTTCCTACGATGCTGACAAAATGACGTCTTTGAACAAATGAAAAACTTACTTTTTATCGGCCAAACTAAACTCGAAATGTTACCTTGTATATTTACCTTCTGTCAAGAAAATAATATTTCATGATGCTGTGTCCTGTAATTCTATGTTTCTTTTTTTTCCCATCCGACCTTACCAAGGATTTGAGCCAAAACACAGAATCTTAAGAGAAGAGAAAAGTTTAAGCTATACCTAGGGGAATTTCGAAGAAAGTACGGTATAAAACAGCAGTGGCTCGAGAAAGGATGAAAGCGAGCGAATAGCACGAGATCATCGGAAACCCATAAGGGTGAGTGGTCTCCCCTCTGGGGGCTGGTCCCTAGTGGCTGGAGTTCCGCAGGTCTTCAAGGCTTCTGCTAATGTGAGTTCGCTGTTAATGCAACTAAAACCTCCGTCCTCGCTTGCTGAAGCATTTAGCAAGGGAAATGCAAATGGCTATTAGACTCCAGGGTGGAACAAAACTTGAGTCCTTCTCCGATCCAACTTCTTTTTGCTTAAATACTTAGCGAGACATTCCATGACGGTAAGTGGAACTTGCTTTTATTAAGACAGAGTATGGTGCGTTTCTAATTCAAATGCCACGCAACTACGGTAGCTTACTGAGCTACGTCTTTCACCGAGAATTCTGAAAATTTTCCTGAAATACTTGCGTATTTCATTCGTATTTGTCGAATACACACGTAGAACTCAATTAAATTGTTTAAAAATGGATTATGCGTTGCAAGCGAGTTTTGGTATCGACTGTATTCATGGTTATTAAATGTTCTGAGCTTTGCCAATTTTTTTTGGTGTATGGCCTTGTCTATTGAAGTATAGCTACTGGACAGTGGCTAATAAAATGCAGTGAAAAGAAATTTGTAAGGAATGAAACTTAGGATATAAAAATCCCAGTAGCAGAAAATGTGATTTCTTGCAGTGAATTCAATATGACCGAAGCAATTCTTTTCTCAGAATTTTAGAATACCAAATTTGTTTACAGATTCACAGGTCTTACATCAAAAAATTCCGGAATCCGAAAACTGGAAGAAATAAAGTGGAACAGCAAGATATGATGAGAAAAGCTTGTTATATTTAATAATCACGACATTATACTTTCAGGTATAATTTTTGGTTATTTTTTTCTATGTGGAATCAAACACAGATCGCGTTTTCTTAAGTTTTATGACATGATTGAATCATATTACTATTATCCATGATCTTTTTTTCTGTTTGAAGATTTACGAACACCGTGAACAGTTCATTGGGCTGCTGGTGATGATTTGAACGGAGATCCATCTCAGACAAATGTGTACAAGCCAAATCTTCATACCTTTCGGCCACCTCGTATGTTTGGATGATTAAAACTTTGGAAGCAGTGCTGCATTCAGTTATGCATATGGCAGTAGGGAGGAGATTTGTTCGGCGCCTTTGGCTTGCATTCGCCCCTGAAGAAAGTTCAGAACATTAGGGTATTGGCAGTTAAACAAACTGTAGAACACTGGGTAGAACACACTAAGATAATAGTTACGAGTATAATGTATAAAATGTCCGTTTATTGGTGTAAAAATATATCGCATCACAAATGCAAACTTTCACCACCGGACGGGTGCTTCATCAAGCAGTAGCTCAGTTTGAAATAAATGAGTGGCTCGAATTAAAAATTCAAAACCTAAACAATACAAAGCATGATGATCGAGGTTTTGTGCTGTATTCATAAGAATATATTACGAGGAGGGCGTAAACTGTTTTCTCTTGTTTTTATTTTATCCTCAACCAGAGTATCAGTAGAACTCGAAGTTTGTCTTGTTTGAAACGGATACAAATTTATTTAAGAAACATTATTTTGCAGCTAACACGATCTGCCGTTTTGAGCTAATATCGCAGAAAAAAACGTAATTGCGATGAAACAGCTTTTTTGAGACGACATAATCGATCGCTGTGTTTACCTAAAATACAAAACTGATTTTATTTACACGAAAGAAATTATTTTTTAATCAATTTTGTTTTTGTAACACTTCACGTATTTCTCCGGTTACGTGCCACCGCTGGTAACCGAACATTCGAAACAATTGCTGTTTCATATTTATCAACACCCAATGGCAAAGAAATCAGCATATTGTATTTCAAACCGTTCACGACACGAGCAACATTTCCTATCAAAATATGTTATTTTGAAATTTCTTGCAGCCATTGAAATGTTTCGTGCAGAAACAACTGCGGGGCGAGCAAATTCAATGATTATTTCTTTGGTGGGGTGTGCTTCTGTCCTTTAATATATTTATACTTTTTATCGATGTTCACAAACTAAGAGTGCTCAGAGCGTTAAGATCTCAATCCGTTTAGTTTTTGACAGCCTTTGAAGTTTAAGTCATAATGTCTTGCTGTTCGAAACGGCAGATTCTTCCTCTGCGATGTTTCGAATGTGCATTATTTTAGCTCGAAGTAACTTACGTACGCATGCTGTTATAGAGCATTAAGAAGATCAAGCGCATTAAAATGAGCCTAAACTGCAGTGACACCTTCTAATAAATGTAGTAAAATATTTTCTCTGAAACAGAAAAATATTTACTTTTCGTTCAACGAAGTCGAGTTGCAGGAACAAGATTCTAACTTTATTTTGAAGTGGAGAATTGCGAAAGTAAATTTGCATCTCACAGGTAATGTCTTACAAAAAGTAATATAAACTGTGCATAAAATAAACGTATCTGTGTCGAGAATTCCATTAAATTTAATTTCATAATCTTCTATTACTATGGCAACAGTTGCAAACGAATTCCAATTCCATCAACGTAAGGTGTTACTTCCAGTTCCGTTCTTTCCGCTGTGAATCATTTCCTATGCGATTCTTCCAGTCATTTTTTTTTCTTTTTTGAAAACTTTTCGTATTCTAAAAAAAGAATGACGAGCTTAAAACTAACGCAGCTCTACCGTATGAAATTTACATTCTAAAAAAATAGCTCAACTTGTGTTTCTGACGAATTATTCATCTGAAAATATAACATGTCTTATGATAAAAAAAATGAGCTTTCCTTCTTTCTGCGGAAACGATATCTCTATATGCGGGAAGATCTTTCAGGACAAAATAATTTGATGGATAATAACACGTGCGATTTCGAAATACCCTTCCATTCACAGCTTTTGCCTTAGCCGTGTAAAAGAATATTCATGTTTTCAAAGGCACGCAATTCTGAAAGTCGGACTGGAAAACTCACTTGTCGCATTAGATTGGTTCAGTTACGTGCAAATGTAAACCTATCATTCTATACAATCCATGGAGTTTGAAAATTGTTATGTCTTAATGCCATAACCACCCAGAAATAATACAAGAGTTGAGAAACTGCTGGCCGCCGGCTGGCAGTGATGGGTCAATGCTGGCTAAAATCTGCCGCTCACGGTACGGTAGCGATCCGTTGGTGGCAGCGACATCAGTTGGCTGCCATTGATTGTCCTGCAGCATCACCTTGAACTACGGGCCTCCAAGCAAGTGCCACTAGTGGCCCGTAGCTTGCAACCGAAGTAAACTCAACACGGGGTGGAAGCAACGGGATTGCGCATGCGCAGAAGCACCACGTGCCGTGTCTCTCGTGGTACCACTTTGTTGATGATGACACTATCGCCATCGTGTATTTTTATTAAATGTTAAGCAAAAACAGCCAAATGAAGAGAGACGAGTTAGTTTTCTAATGAAATGCGGAGTTGACGAAGATTACCGCCGGAAGAAAATTGTATAAACATAATTAATGAACTGTAGGAAATAGTCAATTACTCTCATGTATTTATAGGAACTTGTTTCGCAGTAAAATTCCTGCACTAACACACGAAGAATCGAGAATACAAAGAGCCATGAAACACACCCACTCCATTCCCATGAACAAGAAGAAATAATTTGCGAAAACTTAGTAAATGTATCGTACAATCTTTCGTTAACACACACTAAACTGCTTCAAACAATAGTCCCGGAAAGACATCAAAAATCGTTATGCTGGGAAAAAATAAGAATTACAGGCGTGTAAAAAGGGTATTTCCGAAAAAAAAACCCGGTATATATTCATTTAAAAATGATTAAAGTATTTGAGAAAATAAAATAAAAAAAGCAACGCTATGTGAATATAATGCACTCAACCATGGGTTACATACACAAGATTGGAGGAATTCGTTGCTAAAAATAACCGGAAGTACAATAAAATATTTTTCCTATTTAAAACAAATGTAGCTTCGGATCGTGGAAAAAAGATACAATGTTAAAAATGTGACAGAATGTGACATGAAAGGTTACATATATTAATTAAACAACCGCCTTTCGAGACCATAAGAACAGCACAAAACTTTGGAAAACGTCTTTAAGTCGGTACACTCGTTGAAAATGAGTGAAATTCCGTCAAGGCAAGTAAAAAGAATCGTTACGTTGAAAAAAAAAACACCTTCAAGCAAATGCTTGCATGTGACAGCGTAATGTAGTGGTTGGAACGTCCGCTTTGCAACCAAACTGTCATGGGTTCGATGCTACCTTGATCCGCCTGGCGTTTGTCCGGAACTGGTGAGAAAATTTCCCCAGCACCGTGACGTCATGCAGATAAGTTTCATATGGGCAAAAAAAAAAAAAAAAAAGGAGTTATGCCTGTGGGGAACTGTGATAATTTTTTATGGCCACTACTGGGTGATTAGCTAACACGATTCGGTGAGCCATCAGTTACCTCATGTGATTGCAGGCTGCCACTCTCAGGAAACCGGCAGACCAAATTATGCTGGCCATCATTTGTGGCACGTGCTTTCAGGACCGCTTAAGGGCCGCTTGTGACAGCCAGTGCGTGTGAGGATGACTGATGGTCCTGTTCTGGCATATAACAACTGATGGGGGTGCCAACTGATGGCCCGAACTGCTGGCCCATATGGTGACCGCCGGGACATTTCATTTACTTTTGGGCAGCGGCAACATAGTGCTGGGCTACTGCTGGCTCTACTGGCTGCCAGTATTGGCTTGAGTGCTGGCTCATTAAGACTGTTTTTGCTGTGCACCTATCTTTTATCATGTTGGGGTACCTTTTGATACGATAGCCGCTTGCACATGGCATGGCATCAGCTCCGCTAGACAGTGGAAGGCGTCATCAATGATTCTGTACCAGTTGGACAGAATGACGTCCCAGATTCTGGTGATGCAGCTAGATGATATCGAGGACCAGCGACTGTTGCTTTCAACTGGATCGCACAAACATTCAATAAGATTCAAATCAGGCAAATTCTGCAGCCAGGGGACCTCACGAAGTGCTTGGAAGTTATCTTCGAACCATTTTGGCATAAAGAAGACCTTGTGATACGCGGCGTTGTCTTTCTGAAACAGTCCAGTTCCTTACGGATACATAGTCACCATGTAGGGAAACAGTTGGTCCGAAACCATACCTAAGTTAGAACGTAGCCGTAAGGGTATATATTCAACTGAAGTGAAGGGACCCAATGATACCCATACCATCACAGTGCTACTGAATACCTAATTTCATACAACCGCGCTGTCCCGTATAGCTGTTCACCCACGAGGCGTCGAATACGAACCCGCCCGCCTGTATGTTGAAGCCGAAGCCTTAACTCGTCGTAAAAGGTTACTTTTTTCCAGTCGCCCAATGTCCAGAACATGGCATATGCACTCTGTAGGCAGAACATGGGCACATGCACGGACTACTGGCTCCTTTGGTCAATGCGCGAAAGTTCCCGCTGTATTATGTTCTTTGAAATGTTTCTCTGTACGTTGCGGTTGTAGTATGCCGTTAACCGGGTGATCGTTAAGCGTCTGCTGTCCCAGACAGCAGCATGCGCAAACAAGCGCACATGTTCACATTTCAACTGTAATCTAGTGATGGTCTCACCTTTCCGGCATATTGGATGGATTAGAGTTCTGTACGGGCCTTTATTTCGGAAAGCCCGGCTTTGTCCCCGAACTTCAGGGGGCTCTAACGGGTTCAGACGTTCCGGATGACAGTCCAACTCCGGCCAGTTTCAGACTTTCAACACGCGTTGTCGCCACTGATTGCAAATAATGCAGGGCTTCCTACAGAGAAACAAAGCTGCTTTACTGAGTTGAACTACCTCAGCAGAAAACGGAATGTAACGCACAGAGACATACCGTTTCCCGTAGAATTCCTCCCACTGATGTAGTTTTGAATTCCTCCCACTGATGTAGTTTAGAATTCCTCCTACTGATGTGGTTTAGAATTCCTCTACCAACACCTCACTACCAACTTCTGTTACAAATGTAAACTCATTTCCTCTTCAGGACTTACAAATAAATAATGTAGCTTCGATCCCCAAATATGTAAACATGTGCTTCGAACTTCCTCACCTTTGTTGTTGCAACGAGTCGCGCCAAAAGTTCGGTCATCTACAGTTTCGTGACGCTGAGACGTCTGTTTATGTCAGCATTTCTCAGAAATAAAGGCCAATTGGTTTAGTCGCTAAAGCCAACGAAATGAAAACGGAATTTTTTTTCAACCTTTAAAGAAATAAAACGGCCCATTTCAGACTCTCATCTGATAGGCCGGCTTGTTGATTTCAGTTACAATTAATCAACGCATCAGTTGGCAGATATATTTCCATGTAGGTAGTTTTAGTCAGCAATCTTCGCCATATGATAATTTAAAAAGCCAGTCTTCTTTTGGTGAGTCGAAACGTTTTTCTTTAAAATTCAGAAGCAAACTGCTAAACCTTCCAGCGAAGGCCCTGCTCAGCCTGAGCCTGTAATTTTTCACGTAACTGATACAGGCCTCTAAGCGCTCGGACAAGCCTCTGCAAACCTCTAGAATGGATGTGGGTTCTTCTTCAGACAAGTAGAGCCACCCTTTCACTACGTCTTTCCTCAAAAAGCTGAACATTTTCGAGGAAACACGCAAAAATTTTCGAGCAAGAATTTTGTTTCAATGTACTGCTTAGTCACCCTATTGTTTCATTATTCAGTTTATTCGTATTTACTCTCTCCTTCGATGCATTGTTGTTTTCATTAATGGTGACAACATAGTAACACTGTTTTATTTGCACATGAGTAAATAAGATTGAGCTTTTTTTCTTTTTGATTGGAGGTTTAACGACCACCGTGAGCAACTCAATGGGCTATAAGCAGTCGCCCGTCCCTAATTTAGGGTCATTGGTTCCGGGGAAGGGAGAGAACCAGTGCCGTAAGACTAACACAGCATCCATGCCTCACAGGGATTTGAACCCGGACCCTTTTTGGACGAATGATCAGAGGCCATCGCTTGGTGAACAAAACTGATCAACTTGTGTTAGTTGCTGTCTGTTAGATAAATATTTTTTCAGGAGTGTCTGAGAAATACCTCTTATTCCAATATTATGTAACTTTTTTAATAAATTTTGTAAACCATCCTGAAATTGTACGATAAATTGGTAAAATAATCTGTGCAATACGCTACCCTACTCTCGTTACAGAGTTGCTTATAATAGAAATTTAGTTTTCGATTATCATAGTTCAAAATAGTTTGGTCCTGACAGGTTCGGATAACTGAACTGTGTACCTAATTCCTCCTCGGTTGCCATCTTCTTCCAGTGCTCTTTTTACTGTTGTAGCATGTAATTTTATGCTAGTTTTATTTCCTGGAGCACGTACTTTGCTCTTTTTCATTAATAATTTAGCTTCCCTGCACTGCTATATTTCTGACCTTAAATAATCATTGCTACAATCGTTATTAATAATGTCGTTACACCCGGTTGGTGCCCAAAAATTAAGTGTTGCGTTGGGCAATAAAAAAATTTCTGTTCCATAGCAGTTAATTTTCAGTACCTCACGTTTTACTGTTCGAAATTTCGTGATCTGCAAAAGTTTTTTTTTTTTTTTACTATCAGTGCTTCAGTTTTACTTCTCCAAAAGAACTTAAAACTCAGCAGACCGAGTAGAATCAGATTGCATGAAGGACGTACGAAATAAATTGAAATGCTCAATGCTTCAGATGAAAAAGTACAAACAGTAAAACTGTCTGAACTAGTCTCTGTTTTCCGGCATCATGCAACTCCTGAGTTCTCGTAACATTGAAATAACGTAAGTACAGTATTTGGTGCAAAAGTACTTTTCAGTAATTACCTTCATGGTAAAATACAGAGAATAAAAGTACAAACCCCTGCAAAATTTGAGATATTTTAAAGGATATTAACATTTGTAAAAACAAAAGTACAACTTTATTCTCACTGAATCGTGTCACAACTTTGATAGTTATCATGTCTCCTCTTTTCTAACAACACACTCGCAGCTGAAGAGAAACTCTAAAATTATTTTGTAGCGCATGAAAGCAACTATTAGGCGTGGGCAAAAGTTCTACCCATTTTTTAGTAAAGAAGAAAAACTTTTTTTTGAATATATAACACCTTTATTCTTTTACATAATTGCCATTATTACCTATGTCTTATTGCTATCTTTCTGGTAGTAACTGAATTCGCCTTCTGTAGAACTCCTCTGTTTTGGAGTAAAAAAACTCTTGTAATGCAGTTTCGACATCTTCAACTTCGTTGAAGGTTTGTCCAGTGAAGTTGTTCCGAAGAAATCGAAAAAAGGTGGTAGTCCGAATGTGCAAGATCTGAGGAATAGGAGGGGTGAAGTAACACTTACCATCCAATGTTCAGTAATTTTCTCTGAGTGGCTAAAGCTGTATGGGATCTTGCGTTGTCATGATACCTTTTCAGTTGACCATTGCTGGATGTTTAGATTTCAATTTTTCTTTCAGCCTGTCTGATTGTTAGCAGTACAGGTTACCATTTATAGTTCGGTTAAAAGCAAGCAGTTCCCAGTGGATTACTCCCTTGATATCCCATCATACACTAAACAAGGCTTTTCTCGAATGCAGTCCTTCTCTTGAAGTTGATGGAGCAGGCTCTCTAACTTGGCATACAATCTTTTGACCCTAACATTTCTTTCAAGGAACCCACCTTTCATCACCCCAAACTAATCGTTCCAAGAAAGGCTCACTTCTGTGACTCGCAAGCAAAGAAAGACAGGTGGGCATTCTGTCTCGTCGATTTGTTGCGAATAGGTCGTGGTACCCACTGGTTGAATTTTGTGATAAACTCTCGTGCACGCCATCCTTCTTTCTACTGTTGTTCTGTGTACTGAAGACTTTTTGGGAATTCTTGAAGGCTTAAATGTTAGTCATTTCATATGGCTTGGTTGAGATCCTCTCAGAATCATCTGATGGATGTCCAGAATGCGGTTGATATCTGCAGCTTTTGTCTCCTTCACGGAATTTACGGAACCAAAGGCAACTGTAACGTACCAGAAGATGTGACGTATCTGCCAGAAGGACGCACACGACATAAAGGCAGATAGGAATCAGAATAAAACGTCCGCGTAGCTCAATTGGTAGAGTGACTTATTCCGGAATGAGGGGATCCGGGTTCGAATCCTGGCGTGGACAGAAATGACGGATAAATTTACTTCGTTATAATGGCGCCCGAACTATCCGGATGACCCGACCGTTCAAAATCTCGCATTGGTGTGATGTTATTTCCACACCGCGAGATAGGTAAAATAAGAGAATCCTTTCTCCAGCACTTCGACAAAAAAAAAAAAAAAAAATAATAAGGGGGAGATGATGTAACGTACCAGGAGATGTGACGTATCTGCCAGAAGGACGCACACGACATAAAGGCAGATAGGAATCAGAATAAAACGTCCGCGTAGCTCAATTGGTAGAGTGACTTATTCCGGAATGAGGGGATCCGGGTTCGAATCCTGGCGTGGACAGAAATGACGGAGAAATTTACTTCGTTATACAACTTGTGTTTTCGTCAACATCATCCTCACCATACACGTCACAAATGTTGCAGCCCGCTGCAGCTGCATTGTTGCCTTTGTCGAACTCATAAAGCAAACAATACGTAATATGATCCTTATTGCTTAATATATTAACCCTTGTGTGACTTGTTTACGAAGGAGATGTACCTGCGTACTTGTGCCATTTTATAGCATACTCCTTGAAGCATTTTGACCATCACACACGTCATCTGTTATTGAACTTGTTACTTAATTTTTTACTTGGACTTTGCATCATGAAAAACGGGTAGAACTTTTGCACAGACCTAATATTTAAATTAGGCTATGGAGAATCAGAAACCCGAATGGTACCGAATGACATACTTTTAAGTGGTTCCTACTCAAAGGAACAAGGATAAAGCGTTTTGTGCACGGTTACAGTACCGCTCAAAAATTCCATGCTAGAAAAACAGAAATGGTGACATTTAATATGTTGACGAAGACTATGAACTGTTCTGTTCCTTGAAGAAACCGAATGTAGCCATATTTAAGGAGAACCTTTTTTAATAAATGCTTGCCCCATTTTGATAACAGTCTTCCAGTTAAAATTAAAAACTCAAGCTTCGTGTTACAAAACGCAGCTGTAATTATAGAATTTTTTTTTATTTCGATGCAAATAAAAGACGCATGGGACAATTTATTGGGTGTCTGCAAAAGTTCTACCCGTGTTTTTAATAGATGCAAATTGCGATCGGAGTAGTTACATCACAGACGACGCTGCGATGCCGAAATTTCGGCCAATAATGTGTAGAGCAGTAGAGTATAGAAAGACACTAGGTTTGTCCGAGTAAGTCATTCGTAACGGAAATCACAGATGGTGTAACATGGCATGCGATAAGGAGCACATTAGACATTGTTTACTGTACGAGTTCGATAAAGACAGTAATACAGCCGCAGCTTACCGCAACATCTGTCAAGTGTATGGGGACGATGCAGTTGATGATAGCACATGTCGCCGTTGCTTTCGGAAATTCCCGGACCGAAACAGAAGCTGTGAAGATCAACCACGTCCTGGACGTCCATCCGTGGTTTCTGACGAGGATGTGGACCAAGCCATAACAAATGACCCACATCCAACCGTTCAGGAATCAGCGGAAACGTTGTCAGTACACAGAACAACAGTCAAAGGACGGATGTATGCGCTTGGGTTGTGACGTCCTACAAAGGTGAAAACATGTGTCAAGACGACAAATCTGCAGCGAGGCATTCTGTCCGCGTAGCTCAGTTGGGAGAACGACTTACTCCGGAGTGAGGGGTCACGGTTTCGATGCCCGTCGCGGACAAGCTTGTAGTTTCACAGGGTTCATCACTAAGTTCGATACTTGGTTCCGCACCAGCTTTCTGCAAAGCAACGAGAGGAGAGAATCCGTGTGCCAAGGTGCGAAGCCTGCTCCATCGACCTCAAATAAACGACTGCATCCCCAAAAAAATTGTTAAGTGTTTGGTGGGAAGTCCAGGAAATAATCCACCGGGAGGTGTTGGCACCTAACCGAAAGATAGATGCTGACCTCTACTGCCAACAGTTGGACAGATTGCGAGAACAACTGACATCGAAGCGGCCAACACTCGTCAATCGCAAAGGCGTGATCCTTCATCATAATAACGCCAGACTTCATGCTGCTTTAATCACTCGGCAAAAATTAGTGGACTTTGGTTGGCAAATGTTACCTCACGCAGCGTATTCCCCTGATCTGGGACCTACGGACTACCACCTTTTTCCATCGTTACAGAACGCCTTCGCTCTCCAAACCTTCGATGATGTGGACCATGTGAAAACGGCATTACGTGACATTTTTGACTCTAAAACACAGGAGTTTTTCTGGACTCATAGACAGATGGCAAGAGGTCATACAGAATTATGTCAATTATGTGAAATCCTAGGTACGTGATTTTTTGTGTTATTCTCCTTTCTTTGTAGCTTACAAAAACGGGTAGAACTTATGCACACACCCAATATATAAAGGTGTTATTCCTAACTGGAACGTAAGGCCCTTCTGTTAGCACGCTTTTACCCTTTAACCAGGTGGGACGAATGAACTTAGGATTAGCAGAATGGGCTGAAATCAGCTTGAAAGAATATATGTGCTCTCTAAGAAGTGGTCAAATGCGGCCTTAACGAGTGAACGTGCACATTAGAAAGCGTTGCTTTTCCCTTAGCTTTGTTATTCAAAGTGGTCTTTTAGGGGGATGATTGGCACTATTCCTTTACGAGTGATTAGCTGCTGAAAGTGCTATAAACTAGCAACGAACGTATGAAAGGAGCAAAAATATGTTGAGCCAATTGTTTCTACAGGGGAAAAATAAATTGATCTTATCACCCAAGTACCTCTTCATAAGAAACTCTTATTTTGTTTCTTTCCTTCGGGTGTTAATACTAACATGAACAACTGTAAGGGCCATATGCAGTCACCCATCCTCAATTTGGGGCACTGATCCTACATGACGGGAAGAGCCAGTATCATCAGAGAAACACACCACCCATGTCTCATCCGGTTCTCGAGTCCGGGCTGTCTTAGACGAATGGTTAGAAGAAAACCCCTCAATGCACACAGACACCAGGGAAGCCTTGAATCTTTTCACATTTAAAAATGTATAAATATAATATGCAAAAAAATAAATAACAAATACGGTGGTTTCGTTCCCAAAGTAGTTTACAGCTGGAAATAGTTGCAATTCTGAAATAAATTACGAGAAGCATATTCAAGCAGAGGAACAAATTTTTTTAAACAGATTCTGTAGAGCTAAAAGTATAAAACTAAAGCACTGCAAAGTTACAGAGGTTCTACCTTTTTTAAACACTTTCGTATTTTGTGAAATGAAAACATGAATATTTTGTTAAATGATGGGCAAGAACTCAAAACATTTTCTGATATCTAGCAGAGCTCGCTGTATTTTTCCTTAGGGAGTCGTTCTAAACCGATTTAAATATGTACTACACTGCTCAAAACAATTAGGGGATATTAAATAATTATGCTTTTCCTCCCAATATCTGTTGCTTCTTTAATTCTTTTGAGCTGTGTGTTTCCGGTTAGTTATATGTTTTTAAACAGACCATTATAGTTCATTGTTTAGGTATAAAGTTTCTCTAATTTACGAATAATTTGTGTAAGGTATTTGTTACAAATTCGTCTACGTGAGGTATGTGATTCCTTTCTTTGAAGTGAAAATTAAGGTACTCAAATATCTACCATCTGGTCATTAAATATTCTTGATGGAATTCAGCCATTAGTTCAAGTTTTTTTTTTCATTTCGCTTTCATTTTCCTTTTTCTTTATTCTTATTAATTTGTTTCATGAACATGAGCTTATAGCTAAGTAAAGTCGTTTGCTGCCTCACTAGCCTAATGATACCGTTATTAGCAGCCTCATTAGAAGACAAACCGACCATATAATATAATTCCGGTCGTGATCTGGAGTATCATTATATTTTTGGAGTGGTTACTGTTCTCCAAGATAATGCTGAATCTCTGATTAATCATTAATCAAATATCTTAAAACTGCAATCGTGCATTCACGACCTAGTTTCTTTGGAAGAACTTCAGGGAAGTGCCTGTATAAAAACTGTTATTTGTACCCTCGCAGTATGTAAGTATCTAATGGTGATTTCACACCATGAAAGCTGTTGTTCTCATTGTACCTGTAAATTGTTCTTCAAGTAAGGATTGTATATGACACGTGGTATCAAACATTAACACGCTGCCATGATACTGTTGTATAAACAGTAAATGTAGCTTCTCTACCTTGCAAAGAGAAACAAAACAAAGAAATTAACTGAAATTTACTGCCCTTACATATTCAAAGATCATTTAATAAAGTAGTCTCACTGAATGGACAAATTATTATATACACCTAAATAAATATACACTTAAATAATAGCGTGTTGCCATACCTTTCGCTCTCACACCATGAGCCTGGCGTTTTGCTAAGGAATCAAAGTGGTGTTGAAAACACGGAGGTGATATTGCGCCCGTGAAGCAAGGGTCGCCTGCTGTAGAGCATCCACAGTTGACGGTAGGGGTTAGAGGGCTCAAACAGATATTTCTAATTCGTTCCACATATTCGCAATGGGGTTGAGATTCGGCGATTGCGGTGGCCATTTTAGTGTGGTAAACTCCCTTGAATGCTCTTGGAGACAATTGGCTGCCACTCAGGAAGGCATGCAATGTGGCGTTGTCCTGCTGAAAGATGGCATGATGGTATGTAAACAGAATCATTAAACTTGTTCCGGTGACTGAGGTCTTGACAGGTACAAGGAGTCCTACGAAAGCGCACGCAAATGCGCTCTAAACTGTAACACCTCCTTCAAACGGTTACACGCAACTTTGCAAGCTGGGTACATCGCTTTATGTGATTTACGCCACACACGTACCCACCCGTTGGGGAGAATAAGTTGAAAACGTGATTCATCAGAAAAGAGGACGTATTTCCAGTCTTCCGAATTCCGGTTGCGATGAGCCTTTGCAAACTGCAGCCTAACCTTTCGATACCTTGAAATTAACAAGAGAACGTGATGTGGACGTTGACTGCCATAGCTTATTTTTTTGTGGTGCGAAGGATAGTCTTTCTGCATAAGCTTGTGGTCGATCCCTCATTCAATTGCGGAACCGTCTTTGCTCACCTTGAGAGTCAATCGCACATTTACGACCACATTTCTCCCATTAGTTGGAGTTTTGCCATACTTCACCTAGTCTTAGTTTAAGAGTTCGAGGAGGCGGTTCGCGGGCAGAACCCAGAACTCGAGAACGGGTTTAAAGCCTGTTTTCCCATCAAGGGCAAGGGAGGTAGGGTCCACTGGGTGGCAGACGTGGAGCCCAAGGCCTTCAGGCACTTGGTGAGGCGGAAGACACTGAACTTGGGTTGGTCAGTGCTCCGCCTAAAGGAATTTTTGCGCGAGGTCAGGTGCTTTCGGTGTAATGGCTTCGGTCATTTCCGAGGCAACTGCCCCGAGTCAGAAGCAAGGTGCGGCAATTGTGGTGAAGTTGGGCACCAGCACCACCAGTGTACAGCCGCACCGAAGTGCAGCAATTGCACTGCTGCGAATGCCAAGTTCCGCTTGAAGCTGGACGTCTCTCACTCCAGCTTCAGTAAGACATGCCCTAGTCTAATTTGGGAACTTGAGCAAAGGAAGAGCCGGGTCAACTATGGTTGACAGATGGTTGTACCCTCGGAGGTACGTTGCTCTTGATATTGAGCTTTTGGGTCTATTGACCAAGGTATTTTTGATGACCCTGGCCCGGGGTCATCACCACAGCACTGGCCCCAGCGCTGTGGACCATGTAAATACACTGCTGGACAATTGCTAAGGACGGATCATAAACGGCTATACAGCGCGTAAAATAGTAAGTGTGGTTGGATACCAAGGGAAATAAAATAATGTCAGAATGCCAGGACATTACAAGAAAGACAATTTATTGTGCTCTGAAATCCAGAAGGCTTTGGAACGTGTTCAAGGGACAAACAGGCCATTTTGTGCAGAATACGTAAACGTGAAAAAAATGCAATTACCGTTCGCAGGCGTTCCGGCGTAAGATGTCAATACGGGATATGGCCACCATGGAGGGCGATGCAAGATTCCACACGTCGTGTCATGCTTTGCACAACATTATCAAGCAGCTGTTAGGGTAATTTATCCCATTCCTCTGTCAGTGCACGGATGAGGGTGTCCTTGTTTATTGGAGGGCATTGGCGACCAGCAAGACTCCTCCCCAAAACATCCCACACATTTTCAATGGGATTCAGATCTGGAGAACGTGCTGGCCATACGAGGCGTTGAATATCCTCGCTCTCAAGACACTCCTGGACACCGACTATTCGATAACATGTTGCGTTGTCGTCCATGAAAATGAATCTATCACCGACAGCACCACGGAACATGCGAACATGTGGTAGCAGAACATCATTAATGTATCGTTGGCCAGTCATAGTCCCAGTTGGAAGCACATAGAGGGACGTACGGCCATTGATCATGATGTCAGCCCATACCATGACACTACATGTCGGATATCGGTCCCTTTCCTGTATGTTTGCTGGACAATATGCAGTACCACTATCACGCCAGATCAGTTGTCGTCGACAATCAGGCGATAGACTGTATCTACTCTCATCTGAGAAGAGGACAGCAGACCAGTCGTTATCAGTCCAATTGCGATGTTGATGGCCCCATTGCAAACGGGCGGTACGGTGACGTCTGGACAATGGGATGCACACAACAGGACGGCGGGCGTATAGTCCTCCTTCATGCAAACGTCTGGCAACAGTTTTTCGGGAGATCCGCTTACCAGTAGCAGCCATAAACTGATTTGCTACCTCACTAGCTGTGCTGCGCCGGTGTCTTTTTGTTGATAGCACTATGTACCGATCTTCTGCAGGTGTCGTACTGCGAACACGACCTCCCCCGTGACGTTTGCTACACTCTCCGTTTGTTTGAAATGATTTCCAAAGCCTTGAAACAACACTGTGGCTGACGTCGAACTCCCTGGCAACATCTGTTATTTTTCGCCCTTCTTCAATATTGCCAATAATACAGCCACTCGTAAAAGCATCTAGGTGATGTCGGGAAGACATACTGAAAATTGCAAGTTCGTCAATTGATTCTTTCCCTTTCAACTTTGCGTTTGAACAACAACGGTCAATACGCGTCAAATCGTTTATATCTCTTATCAGCGCTATGACGTCACGAACAAGTTGGGCAATCCAAAATTTGCATACGCACAACACGTCTTACTGTATCCCGAACTTATGCTAATTTCCACATTTTCCTGCCTTCCATTTTATGGTTGCTATCGTTGCTATTGTCATCCGTCCTTAGCAATTGTCCGACAGTGTATTTTTCAATGTGATTTAGTTTCTGAATATTTGTGAGAGGGGTGCATGAGACCCTCACAATGTAATGTGCGTGTATTTTCTTTTATTGATACCAAATAAAGGACTTTTGTTTCAAAAACTCGCGTTGGCGGGCGATCTCCCGGCCACGAGATGAGATAATTTTGAAACGTTGCTTGCCCCAACTGCCCATAGCACGTCGCACACACGGGTTGTGACAGAAGGGTGTAAGGTACCGGTCCCGTGGGGGAGGCAGATCCCCACAGGTCTCTAGACCGAATCTGTCCGAGTGAAAGACTGTAGTTTTCGGTGACTGGCGGGCTAGCTGTCGGAACGCCGTCAGGGATCCAATTAATCCCAAACTATTCGAGAGAGTTCCGCATTTCCCTGCGAGGTCTACACTAAGACGGTGCAGGTAAAGTCATCAGCCTAGGTTACCCTAGTCTTAGTTTACACGTGTAGACTTGGAAATAGCAGCAGTTCAGCAGTTGTGGTGATTGAACGACCGGGCTTCTTCGTAGCTACTGTGTGGCCACGGTACCAATGATTCCTTTTATATGACTGGTTTCCAATATGTAGAGTCCTGTTTTATTTCTTAGAATCGCCAGTTTCAGTGTCCCACGTGATTAAATGAGATGCTTTTGCTTTGCATATTGCTATCAGGGTGTATATAGTAACTTTTCCTTTCAGTGTGCATAAACTGGCCCGCAAATGTTATGAAAGCAGCCACAAAATTGGCGCAGGATTAAAAGTAATAAACAAATTTGTACCGAACTTCATAACATGGAACATTCATGTATACACTGCATGTTTTACGGGTCTAAGGCAATGTAGGCCCATGTGAACCGACGATCGTGTACATCAAAAACATAGTCCTAAACCAACGTAGAAGTTTGATATGCCCACTTTGAGAAAGTAAGCAGTATTGGCACTGATAGGTCATGCTCTCACGAAGATGGTCCAGCTAGTGGGAAGGCTATAACTAACACTGGCGAATGAGATCCGTCTTGATATTTCGGTCGTTTCGTGGAGGGAGCTGCGGAGCAGCAATACTTTTCCATAAGGCATCCGATAGATTTTCAATGGAACTGAGGGCTGGCCAAAATGCATGCCACTCCATTCGTTGTAAATGTTATTGCTCAACGTATGTGTCGATGACGTTAGCTCTGCAGGGTAGAGCTGTTTTGCTTCATTTAGGTAAAATGTACGCCAACTGCGCACGCGTCGGTCCTCGCATACAAATCTAGATTATCATCCCGGTCCTTTGCCGATACCACCGGACCTTTGAAAAACTCCTGCAGGCCGGCACGGCAACCCAATGCAAAATGGAAAATCAGGTCAGCCAATAATAAAAACCATTGCGTTCGACAATGTTATGATAGACTAGCGGGCTTCAGTCTTTCGTCTGATTAATGTTCCTTGACTTTCAGATTTCAGTTTGAAATGAGATTCATCCGTGAACAAGACATTGCGGGGTCCAGTTGATGTGATTGTTAACCAACGTTTGACTTAGTCTGATTTAGACACGCAATGATACACCTACAGCACGTCTACGTGGATTGAGTCCACAGCAACGGAGCCTTCTGATTACGGCAAAATTGAATATTTGGCTACCTGTGGCTGCTATGACATAAAAATACAGGCTGGGGGCTCTTACTCTCAGGTTCTGTCAGGGAAATAATGCTCTACAGCGTTCATATTGAGGAGTTTTTACTCAAAGTACTTATTTTAAATTGGTTCCATAGAATTGAGAATGGTTGACACCAACGAGTCAAACTACCTTCGTAATTCGTTGGCCGGCATCTTACCTCCCAGGGCCGTTCCATTGATCTGAATATTCCAGATTTCTATAGCTCTTATTTGAAACGAAAGGAAAGCATTCATGCTAAATAAAAGAAAACATTAATAATTAAGGAAAACATTAAGAGTTGTAAATTTTAAACAAACAGAAATGTATTAAGGAAAGTGAAGAAGACCCAAGCAAGGCAATCGCAAAATCGTTTAAATACCTGTCCAACTTAAAATAATTTTAAACCATAAATTAATCTTTTAAGTCAGCTAGTTGTTATATAAGAAATTTAATGTATAGGTAAAGCTTGAGAACCGAAGCGGAAGATCAAACTAATTATTTTAGTATTATTGAAAGTAATAATCTCTCAGATACGTCTTCTCTGGAATAGACTGGCCAAAGGAAACGAAGTCTGTTACTCGAAATAATTAAATATATGCATTAATCGGACGCAGAAGTACACTCACGGACAATGAAATTTGCGCACCTAGAAGAAAGCATACTACAACCGGGAAACTTTGCAAATAGCTAGAAAGCGTGCTGATGCGCAAATGATCTACGGTTGGTTCGAGTGCGCATGACCGGACACTCTGTCATGGCGCTGCAAGCACTAACCGCCAGCCTTATAAACCGGCGTGTAGTCGATGCCCCATGAAAACGAAAAGCACCGGCCGACGCAAGCAAAAGTACAAAGTGACAAGGATGCTGGATAGACGCCAGAGACGTCGATTTACGTAACTTACGAACTTAGAGAGAAGCCTGATCATCGGGCTAAAAACCGCAGGGTGATCAGCGCACCGCATTGCCCGCCACGTTGATCATTCTGACCATACCGTCCAACTGTGTTGGGAGCAGTGGACACGTGACGACATTGCCACACGGCGGAGAGGCTCCAGACGGACCAGGAGGACCACCGGTAGAGAGGATGGACAGATAGTGCGTCAAGTGCGAGCGAATACCACGGGGACCTGGTTCACTATACAGGCAGATGTAGCGGCTCCTGTGTGCCCACAAACCATTTCCTGACGCCTCGCGGAAGCGAATCAGCGATCCCAGCGCCCCTTACGTGTTCTGCCATTAAAACCAGAACATCGCCTGCTCAGTGTGCAGTGGTGCCAGGCCAGAGCGACGTGGAACGCCACAGACTGGCGACGTGTGGCGATGAGTGACACTTCGTTTTGGGGACAGATGATCATCGTGTGCGGATGTGGAGGTCCCCGAGTCAACGGCACAATCCCAACCTCGCTATCGAGTGCCACACCTCTCCCACTGCAGGCATAATGGTCGTAGGAGCCATTGCCTACGATAGCTGATCAGCTCTAGTAGTAGTACGTGGATCTCTGATAGGTCAACGGTATGTGGATGAGATCCTACGGTTCCATGTGCTTCCATTCCTGGCCGGGATTCCAGGTGCGTTATACCAGCAGGATAATGCCCGCCCGCACACGGCTTGGGTTGCCCAGGACTGCCTACGTCATGTCCAGACACTTCAATTGCCAGCCTGCTCCTCGGACATGTCCCCTATCGAGCATGTGTGGGACCAGTTGAAACGCCAGCTGCCGCCGTGCCGCACTATCCGGGATTTGGAGCACACCGTCCAACACGTGTGGGCCAGTCTGCCGCAGGACAACATCAGGCGTCTGTTCGCCTCCATGCTGCACCGTATTGCAGCATGCATCGCCGCACGAGGCGGTGTAATGCGCTATTGAAGATCACCGGACTGCGTGTCGCAGATCGCTCTGTAATTGTCCTGCAGCTCTGTTTTTGCCATCGTGTGTATCATTCATCTACGTCCATAAAAATTCAGTTCAATTCGATGCTTCCTTCTTGGTGCGCAATTTTCGTTGTCCGTGGGTGAAAATCAACCTTGTCGAACGTCACTCCGAAAATATCTGGTACATCAGTCATCCTCTTGTTCGAAAGCGCTTCTTGTAATTCTGTTTCTGCCGATGGATTTTGGATAACAAGAGGAGTACAACCAAATTTTTGAGCGTGATGAGCACGTCTTTCGACACAGCACACTGTAACATAATATACGAGGGCCATCCAGAAAGCATGTGCTGTTTGAAGATAAAACAAAACAAAAAAAATTTCGATAACTGATTTTTAATGTGCGATGAATTCTACATACCGTAATCTATTTTTTAGCATATTCTCCGTGGATGTTAAAGCATTTGCCATATCGTGGCACAAGCTACTTGCACCCTCTTCACAGAAGTCTGTCGCCTGAGTTTTTGCACCACCGCTCAACCGTTGTCTTCAGGTCACCGTCGTCATCGAAGCGCTGTCCGGCAAGAAATCGTTTCAAGTGGAGGAACAAATGATAGTCACTGGGTACCAAGTCTGGGCTGTGTGAAAGGTTGTCCAACTGGTCCCATTCAAATTTAACCAGTTTTGCGTCACATTCGCGACATAAGGCCTTTTCTTGGCATGGAGGACAACAATTCCCTTGCTCAGCATGCCGCGTTGTTTGTTTTGAATTGCACGACGTAATTTTCTCAGTGTCTCGCAATAAACATCCGCGTTTACTGTCGTGCATTTAGGTAGGAATTTCACCAACAAAATTCCTTTGCTGTCCCAAAAGACAGCGCACATGACCTTCCTAGTTAATATCGTCTGTTTGAATTTTTTGGCAATAGGCGAGCCCGTGTTTTTCCAATGCATGGACTGCTGTTTCTTTTCTTTAGGGTCACTGGTTCCAGGGAAGGGAGAGAGCCAGTGCCGTAAGACAAACACAACATCCATGCCAGACCGGGATTCGAACCCGGACCCCTTACGGACGAATGATCAGAGGCCAGCGCCTTAGACCACTGCGCCACCGGGGCGGCGGACTGCTGTTTCGATTCAAGTGGGATGTGAGAGACCTAATTCTCATCTCCCGTTGCTATACGATTTAAAAGATCATCTCCTTCCGCGTACCACCCCAAATAATTCCAAAGCAGTTCCAGTACGCAGAAAGTTAATACGAGATACCGTCGAGCCACGTTAATTGTTTATTCATTAAAATACTACTAGTACTTTCGGGACACTCCAAATAGTCCCTTCATCAGGTGGATAGAAGTAAAACGATAAAAGCTGCACTACATCTAGAAGATAAATTTTACGACTACATCATGAACTGTGAGACATCACGACGAAGTACAGGTGGTGGTTAGACAAAGTCAGTTACAGTTACAGGTTAATGTGACACCAAAATGTCATGAATGACTCAGATGTTGCTGGTGACTTCAAATTGTGTTTGACGGTGTGGAACGGTGTTGATGAGTTGAAGCCAAGGACTGGGTAGGCTAAATGGATGATCATCACGCAGTACGAAGTCGAATTTTTATGGATAACCCGTATCTCAAGGACAATTCGTTATTGTAATCTGATATTAATTTAACGCCAGACCAAATGGGCGTGAGGGGCTCGTCTAAGCAAGTTCCAGCGAGGGCTTTAGTGCGTACTTAAAGTGAAGTATGCTCTGCAGCCCTCAGGTACGCATTACAGTGCGCACTAAAATCAAATATTAACTACAGCCCTCGCTAGAACCTGCTTAGACGAGCACCTCACGCCCAATTGGTCTGGCGTTAAATTAATATGAGGTTACAATAACGAATGGTCCTTGAGATACGGGAAATCAGTTGTTATCAATAAACTTTCAGCTTCCTGCTGTAATGATGATCATACATTCAGCCTACCCAGTCCATGGCTTCAACTCATCAGCACTGTTCCACACCGTCAAACACAATTTGACGTCACCAGCAACATCTGAGTCATTCATGACAGTTTGGTGTCACATTAACCCGTAACTGTAACTGACTTTATCTAACCACCACCTGTACGTCGTCGTGATGTCTCACAGTTCATGATGTAGTCGTACTATTTATCTTCTAGATGTAGTGTAGCTTTTATCGTTTTACTTCTATCTACCTGATGTTGGGATCATTTGGAGTGTCCTGAAAGTACTAGTGGTTTTTTAATGAATAAACAATTAATGGGCCTCGACGGTATCTCGTGTTCACTTTCTAGATATTTTAGTGCGTATCATACTGTTTACCTTAACCTAACCCATGCGCTTCGTTTCGTGCTCTTCCGTCAGCATCTTTGGCACCTATCGTGCACATACTTTGCTGTGCTGAAGCTTTTCTCTATATCAGAAATTGTGAAGCATCGGATCTCTCTAATGTTTTCATTCACTCTCTCCATCAAATCTTCTGTGACCAGAGAAAGCCTACCACTGCGTAATTCGTTATGAGCACTCCTTCGTCCTTCATTAAACATTTGAACCCACTCCAGCACTATTCCTGAACTCATTGCGTTTTTTCCATAAGTTTCGCAAATTTGCCGATGAATCTCACTTGGTTTGACATTTCTGGCACTCAGAAACCTTATCACAGACCAGGACTTCGCAGTCGGCGGGCAGTGATTTTAACTTAAACATTCTTAACGCACAGCATAAACATTTAACATAAGCACAACCTCAAAAATGGTGTCAGTCGTGGCTAATGGATGAGGCAACACAGCTGTGCATGCGCAACTCGGAAGCGAATATTTGCGCGAACGGTGCTTACTTTCTGGATGGCACTTTTATATTAATGATCAAACATTTATTGGCATATGGAATCCTATAAATAATTGTTTATCATAACTACTAGAATGTTGTAACTACCGAACGCATGAAGTATTATTGAAATCGAGTTTTTAGAGGCAGAGATATTGACGGGGGAATATATCAATCCACTGCTGGTTGAAGATCACCCCAAGTTTCTTCCATAACGGTCTGTTTTGAGCCATATCACTGCAGGATATTTTCGGATTTCATCCATCCATCCATCTCTCACATAGTCTTCGTCTGGGTCTTTTCTTGTCCCTTGGTATCCAGTCTAAACGTTCGGTTGTCCACCGGTGGTCCGTTCTTCTGGCAATATGTCCAGCCCATTGCCATTTCAGAGATTTTTCTCAGATCAGGATGTCTTCTCCTCTTGTTATTTTCCTGATCCACGAGTTCATCCTCTTTCCTTTCCTGGATACACCAAGCCTGTATCTTCCAATATTTATTTCAGTTGTCTGCGGCTTTTGTATGTACTGTATTTTTAGGTAGATTCCAAGTCTCTGCTCAGTATGTAAGAACTGGAAGGATGCATTCATTGAACACTTCTTTTCAGACATAATGGTTTAGTGCTCTTGAAAATTATACTCTTTTTTTCAAAAGCTCTTTAACCAAGTTTTATACGCCTATAAATTTCTTTATCAATATGTGACCCTCACTTGGTATCTATTGCCCAAGGTAAATATAGGCATCTGTTATCTCCAGATTTTCCTCATCAATCGCTAAATTTTCATTTCTTGTAAAAGCGTTGTACAACAATTTTATTTTCTGAAAGTTCATTTTTAATCCTACTCCTTTAATCTTGTCAGCAAGTTCCCCGATCTTTACTCTGCAGATCGGAAGAGCGTTTTGCAAAATTGACCATGCTATCAGCAAAACGAAATTGGGTTGAATATTCTCCATTAATCTATAAATATTCCCCATTAATTTCCTTATTTTTCCAGTTTAATAATTGAAAGACATTTTGCAATGTGGCATTAAAGAGTTTGGGAGATATGGTGTCACCTTATCTCACTCCCCTTCCAATTGTCATATGTGCTCAAACCTTAGGTCCTGCATTTTCGTAAATGTTACTAATAATGTTAATGTATGCATCTTCAGTACCGCAGAATTCCAAATGCATTATAACGGCTGATGGTTTCATGGAATCAAAAACCTTTTCATAATCAAAAAAAGCTATAAATAATGGGAGTTCGTATTCCTTCGTTCTTGCAACTAACTCTCTCAGTACATGGATATAATCAATATCGCTGTAGCCAGCATGTTCTCTTGGTTGAATCATATCCAGTGTTACCTTCAAGCGATGTGAAAGAAGCTTAGTGAAGATTTCATAAACCATTGACAGGAGGCGGATGAGCCTATAGTTCCTGATATCCTCAATGTCACTTTTCCTATGCAGCAGGATCATTGTAACATTGGGCTAATCATCAGTGATCTTCCCTTCATTGAGACATCTATATAGTGAAAACCGAGTGTAGTTCCTATTTCTCCATTGGCTTCTTATATAATGTCCATGGCAAATCCATCCTCCCCTGGAGTTCTTCCCCGTTTCATCATACCCACCCACACACACACACACACACACACACACTACTGAAAAGCTTGATTGTTGAAGAAATGTTCACAAGACGTTTTTTATAGTGACAGGTTTCTGACAAAGGATTTGCCGCCCCGGCGGTGCAGTGGTGTAGGCGTTAGTGTCTGATTATTCGTCCGTGATGGGTCTGGGTTCGGATTCCGGTGAAGCCCTTACGGAACTGTTTCTCTTCCTTCCCTAGTACAAGCGGCCCTAAATTAGGGACGGGCGATTGCTTATAGCCCGTCGAGGTGCTCACGGTGGTCGTTAAACCCTCAAACAAAAAAGAAGGGATTTTTTTAATCAGTTTTTTTAAAAGAAGTGATATCCAATGAAAAAAATATCGAGAGAAATAGCAATGTGCACATTCTAGCAACAAAAATGTGCACCAGGAAAATAGCAAAATATATGAATCCTCTGTTTTATAGTTAAACCTATATAACAGAAAAACATATTTTAAAATCCTTCTAAGCGGTGCAAAGATTAGGGCCTCATAAGTCGGTGAACAATTTAATACTAACAACGCTAATTTTCACGTACTTCGAATTCCAAATATTTGCTAAGACAAGGATTTTTCTAAATTCTAAAGGTTCTGTACTCCATACCCATGTTATATTTGTGGCTTTGGAAACTCATGAGTGTTTCTGGAAATTTTTTGACAGTACTGTAGTGATAGTAAGAAATGGATTTTTGTCATCAGCAGAGCCTAGATTTTTTAGAATGCTGTATTAGCATTCCCTAAATGATACTTATATTAAACGTGTCATAGTTTCTTATGAAGTATACGAAATTTACTGGTCTGAATTGGTGTGCGAAAGTTTTGTTATGATGTTATATGTAAAATTCACTACGAGCATAAATGCTTCGACTTCGTGCATTGGCGCAATTGGTATGCCAGTACTACATTAATATTAGCAAAGAATGAGCTTTTATGTAAAAAAGGAAACAATAATAAAAAAAGAAAAAGCTTTTTGTTTAAAACATCACGTGACTCCGTTCACCAAGTTTGGTTTCATGAATGAAATAGCCAACCTAGAAGTTGAATACAAATGAGGAAACGCTTCTTGTAAGTTATGTGAAATTTATGAAATGTAATGTTTCATCAAATATAATGAATCATAAATAACAACGAAAACTGAAACAAAGTGTATAAAATAATTTTTCTCTGCCTTTGTAAATTATGTTCGGGTAGCATAAAGCCTTAATAATTGTATGACTGCTAACACCTGGACTAAACTGTTAGGACTGCAACCGCCAAGTTAGAAAGAATTTAGTGGTTAGACTTCTGGCTTCTCATGCTGAGTACAAATCCCTGAGAAGAGCATGGTTGTTTTTATTACAGGCAGGTACGAACGCTCGAACCACTAAATATCCGCCGTGTGTCGGATGGGCACGTTAAGCCGTCGGACCCCGGGTACTGGCCCCCGGTAATAAATAAGTGCGTCTTTCACCCCCTTTCTGCCTCGTTTCCGTGTCACTTTCCTATCGGGAACTCTAGACCAAATCTCCTAGCTTCCTATTTCTAAGGGTTGTTTAAAACCTGGGGTCAGACACTCCCTTCCTAAAATCCTCTACATCGGATCTGATTGGTTGTTTTTATTTTGTTTCTTTCAATTTTGGTTTTCATCCTTTTCATCGAGCCATCAAACGACATTTAGGAAAATAACTGCTCTTTTGAACTTTTGTGAGAAAAGTTTTAGGACAGCTCTTCACTAGGCTTTAAAAAAGATCGAGTCTGTTGCAAAAAACTGCCGTAGGCAGAACCATTACTAATTTGCATATGATTTAAATTTAAGTTTTGCAGCTTAATAAACTGATATAAGAACATAAGTACTATTGAAAGCGCCTTTCAAGCGCATGAGATGAGAGCACTAGAAGAACAATGAAATTTCACATGGAGCAGTTTGATCGAAAACGTAGTCTCTTCCACTGAGTCAACAAAGTGCTAATAATGCATATATGTTTAAAGCAAAACTTACAAGAGTTTCTGGTGGCATACAAAACATATGATACATGTAAGAATTCAATCCAGAGCTGTAAAGAAACAGAGAATATCTTCAAATAAAAAAAATCCGAAAACTGTTTCAGTAGCTCTACATAAAGAAAACTACTTTTAAAATAGAAAAGACTTTTAAACGAAATCGTTATATATGAAAAGAAAAGAAACGTGAACAAGAAAGAACTCAGTGAAGCACAAAGCAAATTGCTGTGGAAAAGATTAAGCTATGCTACTCCTATAATAAAACGAAGGAAATTTCGAATGTCAGAAACACAGCCGTCTATTGTTTCAGTACCGTTAACCGTCTTCGTTCCACAAGCGTAAGAATTAAGACACCCACGGCGCGAACAACAATAGCATCAGAAAAAGAAGCATTCTTCGAAAAGAAAACAACTTTGTGCAACGCAGGTTTATAACCAATAACAAGCGACAAACAAAACTGTAATCAAAAATTAAAAATGGGAAATGTCAAGAGCAAATAGAGGTATTAACATCAGGTGGAAATTTCCAGAAGAAAATACGAGACATACACAATTCCTGGTTTCAAAAAGGAAAATTTAACATATTTTTTATTGCTCTCAAGTTATTCGTTCTTTGTGCTTATCATACGAATCAAATCCTGCAAAGAAGTAAGAATTATATCTCTTCAGAATTGCTTGCATTTTATTTGGGAATCTAAGATTCTCCTGGAACGTTAATGAATGTCTTCTTCTTGTGTTGTGTCACGGTCAGACGAAACTAACATAAAAATTATTCTCCTCCTCTGCATCGACGCTCATGAGAGGCATTAGATTATAAGAATAAATTGGGTTTAAATACACCCCTTGTAATAGGACAGCAGAACATAACTGTGACTTGATCTTGTCCTGTTGCTAATATGGTAGAACAGAAAGCTTTTAATGATTTATCTATACACTGGATTTCTTTCCACAAGCAACCAAATAACATGAAGGATAAACTAAAGTAAATTCATGTGAATAGTTACCACAGATATCAAAGCAAAACCTCAATAGGAATATAAAATATAAATTGCAAATGAAATCATTGAAATGCTATCTATCCTTCCGCATACTGTGAACCATATAACAGCGATGAGGCTAGGTAGCAAAAATGACGAAACTAGGGACCTACCGATAATTAAAAGTGACAGACAAAGTTTTAAAAATGCCCCGGAATATGTATGTGTCAGCAGGAGGTTAGATTGGAAGGGAAAATGACAATTTTTGAAACCGTCCGATAATCACATTAAGTTAAAAATGACAGGTTTAGTTTTAAACGTATGACAGGAGATTTGCATCCATGATCACTTAAGGAATGTTGAGCGGTTAGAAGGGTTACAGATATGTAAAAATTAGAATAGTCAGGATTTTCTTTATTTTATGTGTTCTATGACAGCGCGTAGGAAAAGCACGGAAAGAATGACAAGTGTATACTCACAGCTGCTGCATTTTTTTACAGTCAGCAGGACAGTTAAATTAAAAATATGTATTAGTAGGATAAGCAAAAATGAAAATGTTGGGTAATTTCAGAACATGGTTTGGGAGAAGATCCTTTACAAAAAGAAGGTACATAAATTTTTTAGCGTATCAGTTGAAACTGCAAATTTTATCAGTGATAACCAGTAAACAATGATAATGGCATTATTCAACGCTTGCCACATGCCAGTTGGTTTCTAGTTCAAAAAAATCATTTTCACACAGACAGGTGGAGGCAAGTGAGTGTATCTCTTTTTAAATGAAGCTAATAATAGTACTTCACAGAAGTTCTGTTTCAGGATATAAAATCAAAAATTCTTTAGGCGTCTGAACATCAGGAAAAGAGATTCTCCATTAATAGATTCTGAAAATAGAACCGGAAAAACATCAGCGCATTCGGTTTCTGATTCAAAAACGCTAACACGTTTGAGTTTGCACCATTAAAAGTTACTTTTGAGCAGGATTTGTTTTTTCGTGAAAAGCCTTGATGCATTTTTCTCAGAAAGTGTTTTACAAGAAACATTTTTGGATAAAACCAGATCTGTATGTAAATATTCTACAACGTCTGATATGCACAAATGCGACGGAACTTATTCAGAATGTACAAAATTTGGAAGTTGCGACTTCTAGAACAAAAATCGTAAGAGGAATTTTGCAATTTAAAAAACTTAAAATTTCTTGAATTCACCTAAATAAATTACACAGGTCTGCAAAAAAATATTTTTTTTTCAGCTACATGGGATGTTTTTGGTAAATATTATGTTTTCGAGTGTGCTGAATCCAAAAATGACCTCCATTTCCCTCCATCACGTACAGTGTTTTTGCAAAATACAAGGTGTTTGCATAAAAAAAGCATAACAATAATGAGAAAACCACCATTTCGTTACAATGAACTAAAAAATATTTCTTATAATAAACAAACAATTTCTTCACGAAATGTATTTAACATTCCGTGTTCATTCTTTTTGCCTATGAAACCTTTTCTTCTCTTTGATACTTATCCGACCACGATTCCGCTTTCCACTTTCTGTTTCACGCTTGAGCATCTAACAGTAGTCAGCTAGCATATTGACGTCCCATCGTCCTTGGTAGCGTCTCTCGATATCACGGACATCCTGGTGAAATCTTTCACCCTGCTCTTCACTGAGGGCTCCCAAGTTTTTGGGAAAATAGTCGACATGGGAGTGTAAGAAATTAACTTTTAAGCTCATCTTTTTTTTTTTTTTTTTGATTGGAGGTTTATCGACCGCCGTGAGCAACTCAATGGGCTATAAGCAGTCGCCCGTCCCTAATTTAGGGTCACTGGTTCCAGGGAAGGGAGAGAACCAGTGCCGTAAGACAAACACAACATCCATGCATCACCGGGATTCGAACCCGGACCCCTTACTGACGAATGATCAGAGGCCAGCGCCTTAGACCACTGCGCCACCGGGGCGGCGAGCTCATCTTGCATCCTTGAGCTTTATACGCAGCCAACATGCGTTGTACAAGGATTTTGTAGTGAGGGTCTTTAGTATTACCCAAAAAACTTGTGCACTTCGTCTTTGAAATAATCCCATGCTGCTTTTTCTTTTTCTCCCATTGTTTCTGAAAAGAGGGGATCGGATAACAGTTTTCGTATGTCGGGGCTAGTAAAAACTCCCTCTTTCAACTTGGCTTCCGATAGTTTTGGGAACTTGGAACACAGATATCTGAAACATTCCCTATCTTTTGATAGTGATTTCACAAACTGCTTCATAAGCCCCAATTTAATATGAAGAGGTGGTAATAAAACCTTTTCAGGAGGAACCAAGGTTGTTTTAATGACGTTATTTTCGCCGGGAATTAAGGCGTCTCGAAGTGGCCAGTCAGTTTTTGTCCAATGGAGATCTTTGGCTCGACTTTCCCACAAGCAAAGGAAGAAGGGGTATTTCGTATAACCTGCCTGATGGCCCAACAACACGGTTAGTATTTTGAAGTATCCACAAAGCATCCAGCGATGTTCTTGATATTTTCTTTTCTTAAGAATCATTGCCACATCGTTATAGTTTTTCTCCAAATGCACCGAGTGTCCTACAAGAAGTGATGCAAATTTATTCCCATTATGCAGCAAGACTGATTTGATGCTTGTTTTTGAGGAATCAATGAATGGGCGCCACTCAGATGAATCATATTCTATTTCAAAACACTTCATTAGCCCTTGAACATCTCTACAAAAAACGAGATTTCCCTCTTTGGAGAAAAATGTAGTGAATTCTCTCTATCGGTGCCTGTACCACGAAAATGAGGTTCCGGGTGACAGCAGGTTTTTATTTTTTAATCTTGACCCCAGCAATTCGGCAGCATCTTTTGAAAGGCCTAAATCTCTAACCAGGTCACTGAGTTAGCTCTGATAAAACAGTTGGGGTCCTTCATCAACAGAAAAATCTGAACTAGATTCGTCCTGGGGAGGTAATGTGTTTCCGTCCTCAGAATCACTCAGGATATCATCCAAACTGGAAGGTGGGTGTGGAACTGGTATTGCAGAGCTATGAGGCACTGGAAAAATAGCTGAATTTAGGTTTGGGTAAGATATTTTATTTTTATTTTTTTGTATTGAAACCTTTCACATCTACCGAACAGAAATAGTAGTCGGTAGTGTGGTTTTGCTGTTCACGCCACATCATAGGAATGCCAAATCGAAATGAGTGTTTCTTACCCTTAAACCACAAACGGAGATCTTTCTCGCACCTTCTGCACACCTTATGAGGAGCCCAGGCTTTGTCTTGATCCCCAAGTTTCAACTTGAAGTAAGCAAAATACACTTTCTTCACGAAATCACTCATGTTTCTTTGTTGACTTTTAACAGTGTATTCACCACAAATAAAACAAACGCTGTCAGGAGAAATAACACAACCTCTTGGAGCCATAATATATAACTAAAAACACGAGCACAGTCACGTTTGAATGCCAAATGTAAACTGAGTGTGGCTCCTCGCTGTTTGTATACACCGCATTGAGTACACACACTGACTCTCCGTACATCTAGAAGCAAACGATTTTCCTGTGTTGAAGCAGATGGAAACTAGTCTCACTCCCTTCAAAAAAACCAGTGAAATAACACGTAAAACATAGGTGAAGACGAGAGCGAACGAGCTTATGTTGACACCTGCGCGTCTGCCGATCGTCTCTCTCTGTAGCTGGGCAGGTTAATCGGCAACACCTGCTTCTTCCTCTGGCACGATAAAAAAAATCAAAAATGGCGATGCACATAAATAAAAGAAAACAGCAAAAAGTTTCTTTTGTTTTCTTTTTTCCCCGTTCTTAAAGGAAAAAAATTAATGCTTTCGAGGGATTCTCTAGGCACTTATAGCCTCGAAATCCAGTAGTCATCTATATAAGCTATGCAACATAACCAAAGCAAACTAGATCCTGAATTTATTTAGCATGTTGAAACATGATCAAATCTGACAATACGCTTGTTTATACTCATTTCTAATACCCCAGAGAACGTGTATAAACATGCTCAACCCAGCCAGTAAGATTCCTCACTTTTCGCTATAAACAAATTAAACCGGTTGGGACATGATCAACCTGAGCTTCCTCACACCGCTAACATTCTAACATTCCGCTCATTTTCTCTTTGTATTTATTCTTGAGTCTCACTCTAATACATATTAAATAAAAGTAAGAAATCACTTTTGCATAGGATAGGATTTTTAGAATCAAGAATAGGATACCAGATTTCGAGTTAAACGGGAGTTTCACTCTAAATGAAACTACAAACACGAGTTCTGCAAGAAAACCTAACGTGATGGAATTTTTTGAGTATTTTTCCCGGTTTCAGTGAGAGAAATTCTATAAGAAACAGTATAAAAATCCTGTGCAGTTTTTTGATTGAAGACCTGTGTTATTTGTGAACTAATTGTCGAATTAAAAAGATTGATTTACAGGGTCACGTTTCCGAACAATTCAGAATGACTCTCTTTCTGTAAACAACTGATATTATATTGCCATAACTTAAATTTTATTACTACTCGTACCCTTTTATCTTTCGTCGGGAAAATTTTGCAGTATAAAAAATATAAGCCTTTGTAAAAGGAAGAATTATTCAGCTGTGAACAATTTGCGCACCCACATAGAATGTATAGAAAATATTCGTTACAAACTGAGCAATAAATGCAAAAAAGATAAGTCGATTAACACCCTGCTTGTCTTGAGCTAAATATTATTAATTTACAATCCTTTCAGATTGTCGAAGTTTATTTTTTAATATTATGGAGATCAGAAATTTAAAATTTGGAAAACACAAAATCAATACCGCCAAAATAATTATTCTTATAGATTAAAAAATAATTTCATAAATCTTATTTCAACACTTTTTTGATATCTTTATTGTGTCCCCGAAAGAAACATATTCATTTTAATGCAGTTTGAGATCTCCTAATCTATTTATCTCACAACTTGTGGGAAGATAATGCTTCTGCCTAATTTTCGTGGGAAAGTAATAATACGTGTGCGCAAGGTTCATTGAAACCAGACGCGAGCACGTAGAAAATAATATTTACATACAGCAAACAGAAGTCATCGCTCATTCCACGTTTTTATAAGTGAGTCACGGAAAAATTCTCATCGGTCGCCACCGGGAACCGAACCCAGGATCTTCCAGTTACGCGCCGGACATGCTACCACTGCACCACAGCGGCCTTGGATTCTCCAGACTCACATACCACTAACTACCAAACCACATGGCAGGGTGCTTCTTCGAACCCCGCACAATGCTGGGGATTCACCAAAGATGGAAAGCAGCAACTGAACAGATAACTAGGAGGCGAATGAATAACTAATACACACAATTGACGTAGATTAGGAAGACCAAACAGAAGTCATCACTCAATTCCCGTTTGTTTAAGTGAGTCACGGAAAAATTCTACATACAGGTTTGAGTTCAATAGGAACCAAAATACGTCAGGGCAAATAAATGATTCCCTATTGTAAAGTTCTCCTCGCTTAATTTGTAGTACATACGTAAAGAAAGCTAATTGTTTGTCAACACTAATCTTTGCTATATCTCTTCACCGTCATCATCAATCAGGTACTCCCGTCTACCTCGTAATCATAAAGTGGAAGTGACGCTTACACGTGAAAAGCGGGTTTATGAGCCATTTGTTGGGAAGGTCATTTCACTGTTTTTCTGTCATTTTTCTGTTTCCCAACAGGTAATATAAGAATCCTTCCCAGGATGCAGTAAACCTTACTAGCTTGCGCTCTTGAGTCTAAACGTTTTATGAATACACTCGTGAGACCTACCAGTATCATCATCTACCTAATGAAGTGTTGAGAAGCCTTTCGCTGTGATAGATGCTTGCACCCGGCATGGCAGACCGCCAGTGCGACATGGCGTCAACTCTACGCGAACGCAGAAAGTGTCCTCAGATAGTTTCCAGGAGTTCGGCGACACCACGAAGAAAGTGTCCTCAGAATGACATCCAGGAGTTCGGCGACTCAGAACGACATCCAGGAGTTCGGCGTTTTCCTGATTTCCATTTTTTGTTTCCCTGATTTTCAGCACGGCGTTTCCCTGATGTTCGATGGGATTAAGGTCCTGGGAATCAGGTGATCAGTGGGCACATGAAATGCTTAGAAGTGATCCTAGCACCATTCCTGCACAATGCGGCCATTGTTATATGGGGTGATGTCTTTCTGAAAGAGTCCGATGCCATCCGGCTGCACGAGTGCCATATGGTGCAACACTTGATTTGAAGCAATGCGTACGTAAAATTTGCCGGTGAGCGTGTGTTGAACGGTCTCAAAAGCGTTGTAAGGGCCGATCTTTCGCCCTTACAAAGCTTCTTTGATATCACTCTATTTCCATATTCATCCGTTTTCATTGTGTTTCTGTTCATACACCGCGCGTTTCGTACGAGTTTCTATAGTATCCTTTGATTTTGCACACCGGAAAGAGAAATTTGCTCTTAAGCCCCTTGGTATACAGGTAGTTCGTTTTCAAACATGAGAAATTGTATACGCAAAATGTTTCTCAACATGTCCGATTCAAAAAGGTTATTCAAATCTGATATTTAGAAGCAGAGATATCGGGAGAAATGCCATGTATTTTACTCTTCATAGCAAAAACAATATGTATTACTTGAAGAAACTGAACGTAAAATGGTCTTCGTTGTAAGAGATATCGTACGAAAGAAAGAATGATATGAAATAAAATATATTTTGAATTCAATATTATCTGCAATTATCTCCATAACACCGAAGTTATGCATCCAAAAAAAGACCAAATGGTATGGCATTGCCATTCTCACAGTTCAAGCCTCCTATTGAAAAAATAATATTTTAAATCGGACTGATAGGTAAAGAAATGAGGTATCCACATTCGTAGGGGCGGTGGTAAGCGGATGCAGTGCATCGGAACAACGCTGCTTAAGGGAGCCTCAAAATTCTTCTAAAGAATTATCTAAACTATCAAAGAAAAAATTGTTTATTAACATATGAAGGAGAAACACAGCTGGATTGACTGAAACTGTAAAACTTTAGTTTTTACGAGTTAGTACCTAAACGGAAAATAAACTTCACGGGGACATTTTTGCTGGACTACCGTTTTGAATTCTGGTCTTCTATCAATACAATACATGCGCAGTTGGAAAACAGGTTTGAGTTGTTTAAACCAGTGCATAGCAGATATGCATTTTTTACCCAAAGCAGTTGTGCTCTTATTGAAGCTATGTAAGCATCAGCTAAAGGAATCATTAAATTTTAAATTTAGTGCCGACGTAGGAGACGAAGTTTTAGGTGACTCACTAATTATAAAAAAATCATCTAATCGACAACAAAAGAATTCAAGGTCCTGGAGAGCTTCTCCAACACATAATTAATTGCATTTACACCTATGTTTTTCTTGCACTCGATCATCACTTTAAGACTAGCTTCGATTATACAAGGAACCATCGCAAGTTCGGAAAGATCATTTAACAAGCAAATAAATTATTAAAACATACACGGGCGGGTCACATTACTGTGACCGCCAGCCAATATCCAGAATAACCGCCGTGTACAGCGCGGACAGCAGGTAGACGGACTGGGAGTGGCTCGATAAAGTGCTGGAAGGTGTTTACAAGTATGTGGTGCAATGCTGACTGAAGTGCACCTGACAGCTGCTCGAGAGTGCGTGGTGGAGGATCCATAGAGCGAACAACATGATCAAGGTGGTCCCACAGATGCTCAATTGGGTTTAGGTCTGGGGAATTAGGGGGCCAGGGAAGTACTTTGAAGTCTTCATCGTGCTCTTCAAACCACTCTCGGACATTTCTAGCTGTGTGATACGTCGCATTGTCGTGCTGGAAGGTTTCATCCACCCCAGGGAATAAAATCAGCATGTATGGGTGTACGTGGTCTGCAAGGATGGATTCATAAGGAATTCGGACCATAGTGCCTTCCACAGGTATGAGTGGACCCAGGGAATGCCACGAAAATATTTCCCAGACCATAACGCTGCCACCCACCAGCTTGTGTTCTTCCAGCAGTGGTTGAGGAATGTTTGTTCTCCGATGTTTCTCACCTTATAGGCCAACGTTCATCCGTTCGATGAAGCCGAAAACGTGACTCATCGAAGAAGGCAATACTTTGCCAATCATCGGAGGTCCAATTCCGACACTGCCGTGCAAATGTAAGCCTTTTCTGCCGATGCATCTTCGTTAGCATAGGTGCAGTGACCATCCGTTTGCATCGGAGCCCCATACGCAGCAGGGTTCGATGAACTGTCGTTGTAGACACACTTCCGGTAGCCCCCATGGTTCATTCGGTCAGTGAGATGCTCCACTGTAGCGTGTTGACCGGTCCTCACGCATCTTCGAAGCCCACGTTCACCTCGCACATCAGTGGCACGTGGTGCTCCGCAGTTTCCACTTCTTTTATTGGCAATGGTGCCATTTCTCCAATCACGATACACTTTATCCACAGCAGCACGCGAACAGTTCACAAACTGCGCTGTTTCAGAAATACTGCCACCCTTGGCCTGAAAGCCGATAATCATCCCTTTTTGCAAATCTGATAAATCGCTCCTTTTATCCATGACAGCAACGAGTGATATGTTTTCAGAATGCCTACAGCACACTTCATGTACCCTCCAAGCCAGCTCACTCACGACACGAGATTTCTTTCATTGGCCACGCACTGTTGACGTCAAAAGTAGGATGTGGTCACAATAATGTTACTAGACTGTGTATTTAAGGTCAACCATGACCCAGGATTGTTTGCCATCCTTAGAGAGACTAAACACAAAATATAAAGAAGCAAAGAAGTTTGACTTTGATTCCGTATAAAACAACAGATCTACAAAAAAATATTTCATGTACAATAAATTTACTGAAAAAATTGATTTCAATATTAAGTACAAAATCGATCGTCAAGGGGTTTTTTTTTCACATTTTTCTGCAGGTATGACACTTATATTACGTTTATCTATTTTTGTTTTTGAACAAGTACTTGTGTCTTGGTTTTTTAGTGCAGACAAGTACGATGTGCTTATATTGTGGAATTTCAGTGAGGTCGAAATACTCAAAATCCATGAATGACCAACGAACAACATATTCTCAATTATTATTACTTTGTCATTTAAATGACATAAAAGATTTATGCGATGACAGATGTGCAACCAACGGACACTGGGGTAAGGGAATGTTGTATTAATTTTTGACCCATAATAATCACAATTATGTAATCTACAAAACAAAGCAAAAATTACCCATTCTTAAAATATCATTTGACTATATTGCCTATTCAATTAGCTGATAAGCAGAATAAATATACAACTTACTACTGTAGGTATAAAATATATTTTTCTGTATGAACTATGTTCAAAATTTATGTGTGTTGAAAGAATGAGGGAATATGAAAAACCATTACGTATGGCATTTATTATGAAAAGGCCTTTGATTCCGCGACACCATCAGCAGTTATAATGTCGTTAAATTTATGCGTTATTGAAGATTCATACATTAGCATCATTAATTACATTTATGAAAATTCAAGTGCAAAGGTTCGGATATTTGACTATACAGCACCAATAAATATTGGAAAAGGAGAGAGACGAGGAGAAAACATATCTCCCTAGCTCTTCAATGCTGACTTACGAGATGGGCACCTTATTTTTTGTTTTGTTTTTGTTTATACGCGTTTAACGACGACCGAGAGCAGCTCGATGGGCTATAAGCAGTCGCCTGTCCCAAATTTGAAGCAGCTGGCTCTAGGAAAATGCTTGATCAAAGGAGAAACACACTATCCATTCCTCAACCGGGTTTTGTATCCGAAACCATCTCGGGCGAAAGGTTAGACGCCAGAGACGGTAGGCAACTATTTTTAAATGTGCGATTCTGTTTTGACAGATCGTTATTTCTTGGACTGAAAAAGTAGTTCTTCAGTCTGACAAGTGTCACTATGACAAATATTTCTCAGGCGTTTTCTAATTATCTAATTGCAATTCTCCCTCTAGGTTGCGTAAATTGCTATATTTATTTATTGGAGGGATAGTTCACGATCTGCAAATCTCCTGGAGTTTGAAAAACTCTCAGTGAGTTGCATGACTTATTGATTTTTTTTTCTTTTAATAGAGTAACTGCGGTTCTCGGAGTGACAAATGACAGTTTTGCAGGATTAGAGCCAAAAGTGATGTTTTAACTTCATTGTATTCTCGGAACAAACTCTGGGATGGAAGTGGGCTTAACAGTGATTTTCCTGTCACAGTGACAACGGTGACAGTTCCACGGAAGTAACAGCACTTTAAACGTTGACAAAATCACCGTTTAAAAAATAAAATATGGGACAGTATTTTCCATTCATGAAGCCACAGCTGAGTAGCTGAGCGATCAGACGCGTAGGTTTCTGGTCAGTTCAGACGTCCTAGCTGGTTCTGGGTTGTATGTTCGTCTTACGGCGCAGATATTTCCATTTCCCCAAATCAGAGGCCTTAAATTAGGGACGGACTACTGTCAATCGCCTTTAAAGTTGTGTCAAACCCCGAAACAAAAACAGAAAAGGTACAACTGCGGATCCCATGTGAGCAACATCGGTATTCTGACTAATTGGCCAAATCTAAATGCACTCATCGTCAAAAAAATAGTTGCTCCCAGAAAGAAGCAACCATCAAGAATGAAACTTGGTGGGTAAGTTTGACATCGTGAGACATGCAAATGATTCAAGTATCATGCTCGGCCGCGCATGTGACGCAAGCAAGGAGGGGTCGTAGTGCAGTGCCTGACCGGCTATATAAGGTCGTCCCATTGCGGGTGCTTGACAGTCTGACTCGTTCTGCTGTGTTGGTTGCATTATTTTCAACTGAAGTATGCCTCGGAGAAAAGTTCGGAAGCAATTCGAGCAGTTGGAGGAGTTAGAGAGGGACGGCATAATCGTGCTCCAGGAAGCGGGATGGTCTTATCGCCGTATTGTGCGCCATACCAGTCATGCGGATATCACCATAGCACGCTGTTGGCGGCAGTGGATAGAGCAAGGCACGCAGCAGCGACAGGAAGAGTCTGGGAGACCTAGACGAACCACGGGGAGAGAGAGGACTGACGGGTTGTCCGCCATGCGTGGAGTGAGCCAACAGCCACGATTGCAGATATTGAAGGAGTAGTTAGACCATCCATGCATTGCCCGATTAGTGCCGGCACCATTGGCAGACGGCTGCATGACGTAGGACTACCCTCACGCAGACCGTTACGACAACTGCCCACACCACCATTGTATTGTCTCCAAAGACTGCAATGGTGTCGTGCCAGACTGTCACGGAGCCACGCAGAAAGATAGCGGGTGATCTTCAGTGACGAGTCCCACTTCTGTCTTGGAGGAGACGACCACCGAATACGTGTGTGGGGGCACCGTGGTCAGCGCCAAGATGAACGGTTTGTTGTCAAGCGTCACATGCCCAGAAGACCTGGGTCACGGTGTGGGGTGCAATTGCCGATGCCAGATCACCTTTGGTGTTCATTACAGGCACTTTGACAGCCCAAGATTTCGTTAATGAGGTCCTGCAACCAGTGGCCCTACCTTGTTTGAACGCTCACTCCGTTGCGAATTTCCAACAGGACAACGCTCGTCCACATACTGCTGCTGACACAAGAGCTTGGCTTCAAGGCACTGACACCATGCCATGGCCAGCCGCATCGCCAGACCTATCGCCGATTGAATAAGTGTAGGATGCTATTGGACGCGCTATCCACACTTTACCCCTACCGCACAATCTGCAAGAACTGCGTGAGAAGATTCAAGCTGAATGGGATGGCTTATCGCAGGACACCATTAGAAACCTGTGAAACTCCATGCAGAGCCGTCTGGCAGGGTATGTGAGCAAACATGGAGGCCCGACGCCATACTGAGAGACACTACTTATTGGCGTGTAGCTCAATAAATATTACCCACATCAATGTCATTTTTTAATCATATATTGTTCCCGTTAACATTTACCTTTTTCCTGAACTGCATTGCAGTCCGACACGTCCTTCTGGATGCAACTATTTGTTTTTTGACGATGAGGGTACAATTTCAAAACTGACGAAACAGCACAAAGATCATAAACTCCGAAAAAGGAATCCGTGTATTTTCGTAAGTTATGACGTATGCCCGTTTGGAGAGGGTAAAGGTACGAAATCAAAGTCTAGTACACTGTATGTGAAATAGCATGTCATTAACGGTTTTAGAAGAGCTGGCTTATACTACAGACGAAACAGTCATATTCGCGTTTTCATTTCAGAAAAATTCTAGGAAACATTCTATGGAATTTTGGCCATAGAGTACAGTGGTTGAAAACTGATGCTCTCCTACAGCACTCAAATATATTTTTTTAATTCTTCGACATTGCGAGGGGGTCGTGCAGAGGCGTTACGTTGTCTGTCAGTGACGTCCTACACGTTCTCTGCTGAAGAGAAGTCTTCGTATCGCGCTGGCCAGCTCAACACCTGAACTCTTTATTGGCACTGTCTGCTAATGTTGGAAGTGTGTGGGTGGGGATTATCTTGTTGAAACTGCGCATTAGCAATACCACGAAGATATGGCAATAAAACGGGCTACTGCACATAATCGACGTATCGTCGTTCTCTAATTGTACCGACTAAGCGTTTGTGCGTTGAATGGCTGTTGAAATTGATAGCCCCAATCCATTACACAAGGCTGAGGAGCCATATGATGCTTACGGATAGCAGTAAGATAACCCCGATGAACACTTCGTTACAAGTCTCTTAGTCGCGGATCGTCGGCGCTGAGTCGGAAGCGAGACCCGTCGCTGAATACGACATAGCTTCATTCATCCAGCTATGCATAGCCTTGCTTGACGATATGCTCCGGTGAGGACCAATTGCCGCCATGAATGACAAGAGCACAAACCTGCCTCAGCGAAACTGCGATTCACAGTTCGTGTCCATACGCGGATGTACATAGCTGCCTCTATAACTCGTTGAATATTGTCGGTTATGTATTTTGGGACTGCTATGACTTGCCATCAAATGGGGCTATCGTGCCGTACAGACGTCCGCATACATGCACAAGTCCCACTACGGCGACGCTCGTTACCTTCCTTCACCACTGTCACGACATTCGGCCGATGATTGTGTCATCCCAATGCGTTTCCATCGCGATGAGATGCTGATAAAATGTTATGTTTTGGCAAGAGTAAACTTGTATAAGTTTAGCGGGTGGGTTCTGTCTGAAATGCCATCACAGTACTCCATACAGAAAGTTAGTACTTGCTCTTCGTTGCAAGGCCGTCAATATAAAGAGCTGTTTTTTCTACCGTATATTTATCGGGTACGTTGTAGGCAGTCGACGTCCTGGTATGGCTTGTTATATGTGAAGTAGTGTACTTTGATGAGCCTTACCTATTATTACGTAGACTTTATATGACACCTACATGTGCTGTTTTCTATATAAATGTCATATCCGCACTTACTTCAAATCCAGCTAGCTTCTTGTTGAATGTTTCAGCAATGAGTGGATGGCACAGATTCCCAGTAGCTGAGCCCTGTGGTTTGACTGAATACAAAAAAAATTAAAGAGAACATACAATTTACTGCTTGCCAATATACTTCCAGCATAAAATCATAGCAATATAACAGCAGGACCGGTCACTTAACATAATATTATACCAGTACCAATGCAGTATTTGCTTTTCAGTCCTGTGCTAGTACTTATCCAAGTTCAGGATCTGTAACGGGCTTTTGTAATATACACCCTGATTCATAAAGAAGTATACAGTTTCCAGATGCTGTAAAACAGTAACAGTTGAAGGCATGTACCACAACTGTGAACCGTTAGATAGATGTACTGATAAAGTTTGTGTCCCGCTACTGAGGGAAGTGACGTAGGCGATTGATCGCGTGTCACGGGACTAGTCAGTCAAAATGGCAGCGTCAAGGCGTTTTGTGTTCTTGAATTGAGCAAAACGGAATCTGTAACCGTTGTGCAACGGCATTTTCGATCACGATTCGGAATAGAACCTCCAACCAGAAAATCTATCTACGATTGGCATAAAAAATTTGAAACTACTTGCACCGCCATTCAACGAAGCCCGGGAAAATCAACGCTGAGAGTGAGTCGTGAAGTGCAGATTTCACAGCCCTCTGTCTGGAAATTTTGAGAAAGAAGCTAAAAATGATTCCATACAAAGTGCAGATGTTGCAAAATCTCACTGACCTTGACAAGACAAAGCACTTTGAATTTTGTGCCGAAATGCAGCAACGTTTTGAAAATGCCAATTTTGCCGATCACTTAGCTTTCACTGATGAAGCTACATTTCACGTGAGTGGTCAAGTAAACAATCCCAATTTTCGCTTTTGGGGAACGGAGAATCCCAGATTTGCAGTGCAACACGTGCGAGGTTCCCCTAAGGTAAATGTGTTCTGTGCTGTGTCCAAAAAGAAAGTGTACGGCCCTTTCTTTTTTCACGAGAAAACTGTCACGGGAGGCTCTTTTCTGGATATGTTAAGTCTTTGGCTGATGCCACAGTTGCAGGACGACAGTGACAACTTTATTCTCCAATTGTATGTTGCACCACTGCACTGGTTAGGCGACGTGAGAGATTATCTCGATGAACATCTTCCTCGCCGATGGATTGGACGAGCCGCGGACTACAACATGCCATTGACCCAATAGCCACCCAAAAGTCCTGACTTAACACGTTCTGACTTTTTCCTGTGGTGGTACGTAAAGGACAAGGTATTCGCCCCTCCTCTTCCTGTTGATCTAGCGGAGCTGAAACAGCGTATCACAGCCACTATCACTGCATTTGATTCAGATATCTTAACTCGCGTTTCGGCGGAAATGGGTTACCGGCTCGATGTGTGTCGTGCGACTAAGGGTGCACACATAGAACATCTGTGACTGTCTCTAAAAAAAACTTTAAACGTCCCCCTACAATTCTGTTACAGGTTAACATAAAATATCTACAATTCTGTTACAGGTTAACATAAAATATCTACAATTCTGTTACAGGTTAACAAAAAATATCTACAATTCTGTTACAGGTTAACATAAAATATCTACAATTCTGTTACAGGTAATATAAAATATCTTACATTGTTCTTGTTTTATAGTGCGTTGAAACTGTATACTTATTTGTGAATCACCCTGTATAACATGTCCAAATTCATGAAGCATTTTAATAAAGCAATCATTGATCCAAATTTCAAGGAACACAATAGCTTGTGAGGAGCAGCTGTAAGCAGCTTTATATCGGCAGATATGTAGAAAGACACAGAAAATTATAGAAAGTTGGCTACACAGATTCAACGCACCTTCACTGCTTACATGAGAACTACAATATAAAATATACAAGGGGTAGAGTAATTGGCTTTCAGGGAGAGCCTCAAGTTATACTTCATTTTCCTATCCAAATCTTATTGTTCATATTCTTATAAATTTTTGTTCTGCTTCGATGCACTTTCAGTGTGAATGGAGAGAAAAAGTCATATTTCTTGGGATATCCTGCGTGATCACTTAGTAAATTAATTCTATGATTAGATTGCTGTAATCGATAAGCGAAGTCTTTATTATAAAGGATTCAACTAGCGAGTATTTTTTTGGTGACGTTTGCGCAATCCATCCATCCATCGACCCAGACGCTCGGCCCAGCAGAATAAACAGCCCTTTTCCATCAAAGACCTTCATCCCTTTTACGACACCCTTGTGTTGCTCTCTGAGAGGGGGATGAAGTACCACGTGGGGGTCAGTGTTCCTCTCCTTCGACAGTTGGCCTCCAGAGAAAGGAAACTCATTGCACTTGTTTTCTGCCCTATTTCCTTCTCAAGACGTCTTCTCCTTTTATTTTCAATGAGAATCTCCAACGAGATGGCAATGAAGATGCGGCAGTCGTTTTGCCCAGTTCTCTATCTTATACATTAGATGATCATTGGCGACACAAAGGACAGCAGTCATTAGCTTAAAAATGCAGTAATGATGAATCAGCTGCAGCTTTTCTCCTACCATGAAATGTTTAGGCACCTCTCAAAGTGGTTTCTGGAACAACTTAATTCCAACGAAAACCTATTTCCGCGGATTTCGGAGACATGACGTATAACGTTATCAAAATGTCATATATCGAACTCAAAAACTTGACACCACTGACATTATTAGATTTAAACCAAAGATTTAAAACAAGATTGCTGCTCCATAAGTTTCGCGCAGACGCTGAAACTTTTAGACCAAACAGAAATCATCGCTCTTTCCACGTTAGTAAGTGAGCCTCGGAAAAATTCTCATCGGCAGCCACCGGGAATCGAACCCAGGATCTTCCAGTTACGCGCCACTGCACCACAGCGGCCTGGAATTCTCCAGACTCACATGTGGTTAACTGCCAAACTGCATGGCAGTTTGCTTCATGGAGCCTCGCACAATGCTGGGGATTCACCAAAGATCGAACCCAGGTCTTCCAGTTACGCGCCGGACATGCTATCACTGCACCTCCGCATTGTGCGGGGCTAAATGAAGGAACCTGCCATGTGTTTTGATAGTAAATCACATGTGAGTCTGGAGAATTCGAGGCCGCTGTGGTGCCATGGTAGCATGTCCGGCGCGTAACTGAAAGTCCTGGGTTCGATTCCCTGTCGCGGCCGATTAGAAGTTTTCCGAGTCTCACTTATTAACGTGGAAAGAGCGATGCTTTCTGTTTGGTGTTCCTGATCCACGTCGAGTGTTTGAAACTTTTAGAGACGAAAAAATCCACATTTACGCAAATCCAACTTCTGAGACCAACAAAAAAAAAAAGAAAAATTGAGTTTCCTCAAAAAAAGAAAAAAAATCCGAACTACTGAAGTGGGTTGAAATTCATTAAGTGGAAAATTCTGGCGATTCCTTACTTGGAGCATGAAAACAAATAAGTCCGTCCAGCGAAAGATCGGGTGGTAAGAACTCTTTCGTTACATAACTCACATTCCTGTGACGTATCAAAATTTCAGCATAACCAGCGCCGGCGGCATTTTTTGATGGGTTTCCTGATGGAAGTTAATAAACTTTCTGCTTCTCCAACTAAAGGTAATTTGTAAAACTTTCAACTTGTAAATTTTAAAATATTGACATCAAGAATTTTGCTGTTGACCATATGCAATAAAAAGGAGTGCAAATGAGAGCCAGCGGGCATCAGGAAAACAGTGTCCAGATTTAATTTTGGGTAAAACAATTAGGATCAATAGTTGTTTATTTTTAACTAGGTTTGATTCACAGGTTTTATTTTTCATGATAATTTAATTCTTGTGCAAGAAATCAGTAAATCTCTGTCAATTCTTGCACGAAATCGCACTGCTTGCTGAGTTTTTTAGCAAACATAACTCCTGTATCTTTCCATTAGGTAATAACATCACAGCAAATCTGTTCCATCTGCATAAGAATAAAAATATGATGTGCGTATATTTTAATATGTAACATATACGTTAAATAAAATAGGTCCATTTAATACAGAAACTTCATTATTTCATAAGGTATTTCTTGGTGCGAAGAGAATTTTCCTGGGAAGTTTATTAGATTCACCCGATTGCTATGTCTGTTGAAGTACACACACATGCGTGGCGCAACTGCTTAAGAAACAGTTGCAGATACTAACGTTTCTTTGAGAATGTTGAAACTCTTATCATTTACCATCAGTTACCAATAATACTGGAAAGATATGTAGACTTCAATACGTATATTTAATCCGTTCTCTATTTCGCGGATTCAATTTCTAAATTTTACGCAAATGGAGAAGAGATATTGAGTTCCTTATTTATACACTATCTACCCACAAGCAATTGGGCACCTTGCAATCGACGATATCTGCGGTCCTGATACATGTCACGGCCGCCGCCGTTAAATATCGTGTGGGAAACAACAACGCAACCAGTCGCATGCAAGATGCCACGCAGTTCGGAGCTCTCTGATTTCGAGAAAGGTGTAATCGTCGGGTATCACATAAATGGCCGATCCGTACCTGACATATCCAGCTAGTTGAAGTACGCAAAATCGACAGTGGCCTACGTGATTGGCAAGTGGAAGATGAGAGGTGACTGTCGGAATGTGCCCCGACCCGGCAGAACCACAAAACTGGGAGTTAGAGACCGACGGGTGCTGGCCAGAGAAATTTGGAAGAACCGCACCAAATCGATGGGCCACATCCGCGAGGAGTTTCAACAGGCATCCGGGAGTGTTCTTTCGATGAATACCATCCGTAAGGAAGCCCAATCTGCTCGGTTATAATGGACGTGCTGCTGCCCACAAACCTTTGATCACCAAGTCCAATAGCGCTGCTCGGCTAACGTGGTGCAAAGAACGTCGACAGTGGAAACACGTTCTCTGGAGCGACAAATCAAGGTTCACCCTCTACTGCTCGGATGGCAGGGTCTGGGTTTGGCGTCTGCTATGAGAACGCATCCTGCCGGAATGTATTGTGCCAACTGTGAAGTTCGGTGGCGGTGGAATTATGCTATGGGGGTGTTTCTCCTGGTATGGCACGGGACCCTTGGTCGCAATTCCTGGTAGATTCAACGCCGAGACCTACTGCACCATTTTGGATGACCATGCGCTTCCTACGTTGTGGCAGTTTTACGGGGTGGACCCATGTTTCTTTCAGGATGACAATGCCCCCTGTCATGTTGCGAGGTCCACCATGGCTTGGTATGGTGACAATGGGGATAATCGAATGGACTGGCCTGCGCAGAGCCCGGACCTTAACCCTATCGAGCATCTCTGGGACGAGTTGGAGCGTCGACTTAAGGGGTGCCCCCACCGTCCGAAATCGGTGAAGAAACTGACCTGTCTTCTCCAAGCCGAGTGGAAGAAAATACCCCTAGCCGTCGTACATAGCCTGGTTGAGAGTATGCCCCGGAGGGTCGCAGCTGTAATCGCCGCTCGTGGAGGCTCCACCAGCTACTGAAGGTGAATAAACTTCGTTTCCCTTTGCTATCACAGGTGTCCAATTATTTGTTGGTAGATAGTGTATAAACTCACCAGTAATCTTCACTTCATTCAAATCATGCCGAATGTACTGGAGGCTTACACAAATAGAATTTCGAGGAGCACCCAGTTTTTCAAGAGCAGAGCATTGTTGGAAACAAAAATTATTTAAAATAAATTTAGTCCAACATGCACGTGCAAACGTGGATTGCCCAATTGGCAATGCCAAGCCTTGAGGCGATACTTAGGCCCCCAGGGGATATCGGTAGGGATAAAAGAGTCGATGCGGTCAGTTGCCTAGAGGGGAGCGACGTGACCTTGACTCCGGCGGACAAGGTGAACCCCAGAAAATTAGAGAGGTTTGCACTGGTCAAGACGAGAGGTGAGGAGTTGATTTCTAGCGGCAGCTGGAGAGAGACGTTCGTAGTTGGTGCCGAGGTGTGATCGGAGAGCCATGTGCCAGGTCGGATAGATGAGGTATACTGCCCAGCGTTGACAAAAACTACAAGTCTGACAAGCAGAATGATTGCCAGCGATGGACATTCAAGATAAGTTATTTTTCTTTACCGTGTTATTGCATGTACCTGCTTAACGATATTCGTAACTCTACTTACAGCACGTGGCGTGTGTAATGGTCATGATCAAACAATGGCAACCCAGTTAGCTAGGTAAAGCATTTAAGTAAAGCATAAGAGAAAAGGAAGTAAAATAAATCACTAAGCATTGCACTTATATATATATATGTATGCAGAAATGATCGGAGACTTTGTAGAGAAAAATGATAATAATAATAATTTTAATGTGAAAGGTATTGTTCGGCAGCACCCACGCACGTGGTAACTTAGTGTTCCTTACTCTCAAGTATTAAACCAATTTGATTACTTCCACTTGAGATTCCTGTTTTTCTTTATAACCACACAAGACAAAAATTAAGGTATGTTTTTATGTTGCTAATTTTTATTTCACGAGCGGCACCTTTATACCCCCACCATTCCAGTGACGGGATAAAGGTGAATCACAACGCCGTGCTTTATTATATGTCCGTACATATAAGGGGCATGTTTTTGTCCTTATGCGATCACTGTAGAACAAAATTCCCATAGTTATAGCATTTGCACATTAAATTAAATTTAATCGGTAAATAAACTGTAATTGATCATTTAATTATAACGTTGGAAATTATGATTATAACATTGATGCACATTTTAATTTGTTCATATTAATAAATATAATAATGGGTAACGTTAACATTGTGTTTATAACATTTTTGCCAAATTCCCATTGTATATAACATTTAATTCGTTTAACATGTGATTATAACATTTAATTTGATTATAACAGCATGTAGGTCCCATTGGGTTTAAGTTAGAAGACCGGGATGGTCACCGCACGAAGTTAACAGTGCTATTCTACAGGTTGCGGTATACAAGGTTACAACGAGGAAAAGGTTTTACTTAGGTGAAAAGATTTTTCCTATTTTACTCTCATATGGTGAAAGGAACGGTTCCTGGCCGCCCCGGTGGCGCAGTGGGGTAAGGCGTTGGCCTCTGATCATTCGTCCGTAAGGGGTACGGGTTCGAATCTCGGTCAGGCATGGATGTTGTGTTTGTCTTACGGCACTGGCTCTCTCCCTTCCCTGGAACCAGTGACCCTAAATTAGGGACGGGCGACTGCTTATAGCCCATTGAGTTGCTCACGGTGGTCGTTAAACCTCCAATCAAAAAAAAAAAAAAAGAAAAGAAAAGAAAGGAACGGTTCCACAATTTCATCTCTTATAACGTAATCTTATTAATAGCGCGTGCAAGACTGTACGTGAGTTGAATCATGTTATTCCTCCTCTAACCATTACACTACCAACAATGCATGTGTCACGTTCACGCATATTTGTGGTGCAGTGCGTCTTTGATTCCCTCCAGGCTAACTTGCGCTGAGAACTACTGTGGAGATCAAATCCCAATTTATCCGAGAAGAATATGGGCCACTGTTGCTTCTAGATCCAGTTGACACGATGTCTGCAACAGTTTACACGATTTTTTTTGATTGGAAGTTTAACGACCACCGTGAGCAACTCAATGGGCTATAAGCAGTAGCCCGTCCCTAATTTAGGGCCACTGGCTCCAGAGAAGAGAGAGGGCCAGCGCCGTAAGGCAAACGCAACATCCATGCCTCACCAGGATTCGAACCCGGACCCATCTCGGACGAATGATCAAAAACCATCGCTTAAACCACTGCGCCACGATTCCTCTTGTGGCTTAGGGCCAGGGTAACAGATACATTACTGGGCTCCTACCGTTTGCACGCACCACACAACGTTTTCGCCTTACTGTAGTAGAAGACTTTTCCTTGACATTCGCTGCTCCGATGTTGGATTGTAGTTTACATGATGCCAACATCGTGCTCCTCTGGGGACGTAGTGGTACTGTAACGTACTACGTACCATGAGGTATTACTTTAATGCCGTATGAGTCAAATTGGCAAAGTTGCAGCGATAAGCCTTGCCGGCGTAGTTCAATTGGTAAAATATTCCGTTCCGGAGTAGGGAGACGTGGTTTTGAATCTCACTTCGGCAAAAAGGTAAAACGCAACATTCGTGCCCGAATTCCACCACCGGGAAATTGGTTAAATGCTATAGCACTTTCTCTGGTTGATGGCAGTACTCGCCCAACATTGAATCGTCTGGATATGCTACATCATTGTTAGAATCTCTGCCAAAATCTAAGCCCATGGAATGGCTCAAATTAAACCATCTTGAAATATTTGCTTGAATTTGACCTACCTGCTGCTCTCCAGCTACACTGTTTTTGATGAATTATGTCCAGTAGACATACCAAGAAAAAGATCTGCCATTTCGACACTGGTGATTTCACTTCGGAAGAAAAGTGGAGAGCCGATACGAATCAACCGCTTTTAATATTTGTCAGATTAGCAAATATGGCTGCCGGCGCCACTCATTTGCATACAATGCACAATTCTGCGTCGTATTTTGCGCGCTACATATGCTTTATGAGCATTTCAGTCTACCGAGTTTTATGATACCACGTTTCTTTCATATGTATTTTAGTTTACGGAAATCAATATATGTTATGGCATATATTCATTGTACGTACGTAAACTGCATTGTACACAGGTACAGTAGAATATGGGATAACTGAAGTGGCGGTACAAGAACATGTGGTGATTTCTTGCGAAGGTACGGAACTTGTGAAGTATTTATTTTGAATTACAAATGTACCTGTAACTTCATGTATGTCTCTTTGAGGGAATGTTCGCAGAGAGAGAGTTAGTTTCGAAAGAAGTTAAAGTAAATGCCTCTGTTTTCAAGTAAGTCTTAACAGACGATTATTTTTGTTGCGGGACAAAACTATTAAGTATACAAATAAGTTTCAAAGCGTTTTAAGACAACGCAACATGTAATTTGATAGAAAACAACAATACCTTTACGAATCAAAATATGCGCCGTCATTATCCATCATCTTTCGCCATCGGTCGGGCAGCTGACGGATTCCAGCCATGAAGAATACCCCATCGTGTGACGCGATGAAGTCGTCAACCCATTTTTGCACTTCGTCATATGTCTGGAACCGTACAGCAGACAAACCATGTTGCATCTATTGGAACAAATGATAGTCTGAAGGGGCTACATCGGGACTATACGCCGGGTGCTCCGAAACTTCCCAGCCAAGCATCAATAACGTTTCCTTGGCCGATTTCGTGACATGCGGCCTAGCGTTGTCATGCAGTAATTTCACGGGACACAATCCTTTGCCTGTGAATGGGCGTTTCCGACAGATTTCCTGGTTCAATCGCAGCAATTGTTGCTTGTAGCGATCAACAGTAACACTTTGACCCTGTTCCAATAGTTCATAATAGAGTACACCCTTCATATTCCACCAGATGCACAGGAGAACTTTCTTGGAGTGAATATTGCGTTTCGGCGTCGAAGTCGTTTGCTTCACCGGAGTCTACCCAGAGTTTTTTGCGTTTGAGATTGTCGTACTATATCCACTTTTGATCACCAGTAGCAATTTTCCACAGGAAAAAATTTGTGTTGTTTATTCAACAGATTCAAACACTTCATGACACGTTCATTCTTGTTCCTCTAGCTCAGGTCATGTGGCACCCATTTTCCTTCCTTCTGAATCTTTCCCATTGCGCATAAACGATTGGAAATGGTTTTTTGAGTTACCCCCAGTTGTTCAGCTAGTTCTGCTTGCGTTTGAGACGAATCTTCATCCAGCAATGCTCGCAGTTCCTCATGTGCAACCTTCTGCGGGGAGCCTCTACGTTCTCGATCGCTAACATCAAAATCGCCTGCCTGCTTTAAGCCGTCTAAACCAAGACTCACACGTGCTTTTCGATACAATATTCTCCCCCAGAATAGAACAGATCGATGCACATGCTTTTGCAGCACTTTTTCTTTGATGAAATTCGTAACGATTTCAGTGTCGAATAAATGCAGTATCCCTTGCCATCTTTCACCTACCGATGTGGAAGTGCGTTCGACTGTTGGGAAAACTTCTGTGTCATATTTTATACTCTGGACCAGTTACGGTCACATGACAACAACGCGGAGGAATGTCGGATATGTAAATTAGCGGTATACGTCACGCAAAAAAGCTTTAAAACTTATTTGTGCACCTAATATTTGAAACATTTGTATTCTTAGATTTGAATCTGCACACAACTTTTGTTAAATCAGTTGCTTATTGAACACTAAAATATATCTAGCTGAAATTTCCTGAAAACAATACAGCTCACACTCAAAGCAAAGCTGTAGGAGATTTTTAAGCTAAAAGAAAGCAAAATATATTGCTTTCTAAACATTAAATCCCCGATAGTTTAAAATTTACGAAAATAAACGCATCGCACTATTTTTATGAAAAATAATGTTAATAGTCTCATATCTAAAGCATCAGGCATTTATTCTGACTTTTCAAGAGCTATACCTTTTCTCCTTTTGACAAATTCACCAATTTACGTCCTTCACATTAGGTATTCACAAATTAACTAAACAATCGAAAATCAAACGTATCTTTGCAATATCATTATGTTTTTATAAAAACCGGAAACTTATTTTTAATACACTTAAATTCTTCACTTGATTTTAATTTATTTTGCCTCTGTTTTCAACACACGCTGCCTGTTTCAGGTCTGAACATCTTTCAAAATTTATTCTAGTGATTTAGGCTGCGGAAATTTATTATTCATAAAATATTTCATGATTTATATGAATAACAAGAAAGTGTGTCTCTCAAGAAATCATTGCTTCTGAATTTTCATCGAAAATATAAGAATGAGAATCTTAATATATCAGTTTGGACGAAAATGTGCATACAAAAACTTTGGCCCACGATTTCGCGGTATGCATCAAAAATTTACAACCAAAACTTACTTCAAACACAAATCACGTCAGAATGCTTTTATCACAACCGTAATTATTTTTGGAAGTGAACTAAATTTCTATTTTTAAGATGGACGGTCCTTTAACTGGTTTTCAGTGTTAAATAAAGAGTACTAAAGAACTTAAAGTAACGAGATTAATATTAAGATTACTAAAACGGCTTTTTTTTTCTCTTTTAAATACTATGGATTTTATAAACACTATACTGTGAATGCCGATTGCTATAATATGTTTATTAACGGTGGACAAAAACTGCTGTCACGATTTTGATTTCTTACTCCCCACGACATTCATTTGGACAAGTACTAAGCAACCTTAGAGTAATAATGTTCCTAAAATGTTTTATGTGTGAGTTTTCAAGAACATCATAATTATTTTTATTTATGCAATTGATTGAGGCAAAAATGTATGCCATCTCCGAGAGTAATTCTTTGCAAGTGAACGCTGATTTAAGTAAAATGTTCACTTGCAAACATTTAACTTAAATTCTCGGGATCGGTCAGGTGTGCAATTCTTTAATCACTTTTATTCAAACAAAGCTGCAGTCTCCCCCCATTCCGTTCTGTTTTGGAGATTCGCTCTCCCCGATTGTTTATTGGCATGATTAAATTCCAGCTAGACAAGAAAAGTTATTTTTATTCCTATGCAACTAATTTTTTGAATCATGTTGAATACTAACTGGAATAAAATTGTGCATTCGTTCATATATTTCATCGAGCAAACAAATAAAAAAACACCTGACACCCAGCTTCAATTAAGAAAGTTGTTATCACGTATACACCCTATGTTTGCCGTTAAAATTAATCCGAAATTTCCTGAAATTCATGTCCCATATGTTGCTTAAAAACGTTGCGGCCAACATATTTGTAAAGAAGCATATACACTGCTGGCCACCCAAAATACAACACCATAAAGGAAGCATCCGATTGGCCTGAAATTCGCCGCATGCGTCACCCGCGAGAGGACATGCAAACGATTAGCATTGCAGGGCATATGCAAATCATGTGCGCCCGGCACGCCACCGAAAAGCACTATAAGAAAGGTGCACGGAAGGCGGGGTGTAAGTAATGGAAGTGTCTTGTGCTGCTGGAATTGTGCGCGGAAAGCTACCTAATGCCTCGTTGCAGAATACGGCAGTCATTCCCGCACTTTTTGGAGTTCGACAAAGGACGAATAGTGGCTTATAGTGACAGCGGTTTATCGTACCGAGACATGGGCGCCCGCGTGGGACGACATCCAGCCACATTGAGGCGAGTATGGATTCGGTGGGTGCAGAAGGGACGGACGGACCGACGTGAGCGATTGCCGCAGCCGAGGCACACCACCGAACAAGAGTACCATGCTGTGCGGCGGGCATTGACGACTCCGAACAAGAGTACCATGCTGTGCTGTGCGGCGGGCATTGACGACTCCGAACAAGAGTACCATGCTGTGCTGTGCGGCGGGCATTGACGACTTCGAACAAGAGTACCACCGAACAAGAGTACCATGCTGTGCGGCGGGCATTGACGGCTCGCACCGCCACATCACTAACGTTAGCGCAGGAATTCGGGTGTGTTGCGCAACAACCTGTGTCAGCACGTACCGTTCGACGTCGTCTGCAAAAGCGGGGACTTGTCGCACGGCGTCCATTTCTCCGATTACCATTGACGTTACACCACCTGCGAGTGTGGCGGCAGTGGGCCGTTGAACGCCGCACCTGGACTACGGAATGGCACGACATTGTCTTCTCCGACGAATCCCGCTTCTGCCTGCAACACCACGATAGTCGGATCCGCGTATGGCGGCACCGCGGTGAGAGACTGTATGACGCCTGCGTTATGCATCGCCATACCGGTCAGTCGCCTGGCGTTATGGTTTGGGGCGCATTTGGATACGACACCCCCACCCCTCTGGTAAGCATCACCGGTACACTCAACAGCCACCGCTACATCTCCGACGTTTTGGAGCCTGTAGTCCTCCCTTACCGGCAGGACCAGCCAGCGGCCACGTTTCAACAGGACAAAGCGCGCCCGCACGTGGCACGCATCGTGCAACAATTCTTCACGGCCCACCAGGTGTCACTGCTGCCGTGGCCGCCTATTTTCCCGATATGTCGCCCATCGAACACGTCTGGTTGCTGATCAGCAAACGAGTGGCCCGGCAAGCACCACCCGCGGCTACGCCTGATGAACTGTGGCAACGTGTGGAAGTAGCCTGCACCGACATACCCCAAGCCCACATCCAAAGCATCTTTCGTTCGATGCCGTGGCGTGTAGCGGCCGTTATTGCCAGCCATGGGGGCCACACGAACTGTTGATGTATGAGTGTTCCACAAGTCGCACGGGCCTGTAAGCTCAATCGTTTCATTTTTGTATCTGTTGTTATGTGTCCAGTAAATCTGGCTTTGCTATCTCGTTTCCTTCTTGGTGTTACAGTGGCCAGCAGTGTAGATTCTGTTATCCACTGAAAGTAGGGAACATTTTTTTCTTCATTAGTCGATCCGAAGTTGCTTAGTTAGTCGTTATTGTCAACAGTGGACAAGCAACGCTTTTTGGAAAAATTTTATGACATCTTTTTGCTCCCTTTAGTCTCCTTCATACGTAGGATAGAAAATGATTAGGGCAGCTTCTTTCTGTTCCGCACGAACGACGTTTATTCTGGCTCATTGCCAAACTTATTGGTTGCTCTTTTTGACTTGTTTCCTCACTCCCCTTTTTTTGGTGGTTCTAATGTAAGTACTTCCCAGAATAAATTCTGGACTGTTTGTGACATTATTTTCGCCACTTATTTCCAGGTGCAATAATTGGTTTGCCAACTCAGTCATTAGCAGCTTATAAAAATTTCGAATTTACTTGGCCTTCTCTTCGAGAAAGGCAGGCAAATAGTTACGTCGAACATAAGTTATGAAGTGCTTTCCAGCTCTGAAAGAGATAATGGTTATATAGCTGTCAGTCTTTTGTTTTTAACTTTGTCATAGAACATTAATTTTATATTGAAAGTGGAATGGAATTCCCTGTTGCTCATGTTGGCAACATGTAGGCTAGTTAAATGCAGACACTTCGTAATGTTGCCAGACATTTTTGTCGGAGATCTGGACATTCTAATTATGGAGACATAAAATCAATTATTTTACTCTTTACCGCATACCCGAAACTTCTCAGAAAATGACAGATAAATTTCTGTAATAATTTGAAATGTGATGCAAATATCCCAGAAAGCAGATGCTTTATTGTGTTTTGTGAGAAGCTTAAAAACAGAAAGGATTATCTTTTTCACGGCAATGCTGATAGGGTATTTGTTCGACTTTCGTTCTGAGAATACAAAAGCGTAAGTACTTTTGCTTCTACTTACTCGTAAATATGCCCAATTTTGACGTGTACTCTAATTTAACTTTCATTTTTAGTTGTCTTTTTCTATGTAAATTTTGAGTTCGTCCTGTTTTAGAGTTTCAACTTTAACGTTATATTTTCTCACTCACTGAACGTTATGTTGACAGCAGCCTTGAGGTCAGGGTGCGTGACGTGTGTGAGGACATGATAAGAACGAGATATACAGGGTGATTCAGCTAAGCGTGTACAAACTTCTGAGAGGGGTAGGTTGCACAAAGACAAATTGGAAACACATAGCAATACAGGGTCGGAAACTCCATCTTCAAGTGCTAGTGTACAGAGAGGACGAGAAATGAAAGAGAAGCACGTAAGAGAACAAAATGTTTTTTATTACTCACAAGACATTTGCGAAATGCATTGAGGTTAGAGAAGGTGTTCAGAGTTGCGACAATGAGCTGCAACACACGCTTGACATCGTCGGCGCATGGAATCATGTACATTTTGGAAAATTCCTGGCGTGTCTCGAACTTCCGAAGCAGCTACAGAGATGCGTGCTACAAGGTTCTCATCACTTTAAACAGGGGTGTCGTACACCAGACCTTTGATGTAGCCCCAGAAGAAGTAATAAATGCATGTTAAGTCCGGCGATCTTGCATGCCAATGAACGGGACCACCTCGCCCGATCCACTGATCTCCAAATGTAATGTTTAAGCGATGACGTACGTCATTGCTGAAAAGGGCGGGTGCTCATCGTGCTGGAACAACATTTCACGGCGCAGCTACTGAGGGACCTGTTGTTCGTTCAATAGCTCTGATGTAGCCGTGCAAACACTTGGTGGTTTGGCACTCATCTCATCGGGTACCGTTCCTGGTACAGTCGCACGGCGGCTCGTCCGTTGCAGTCCGCCGCTCCGTATGCGAGATGCATATCAGAGATTCCCGCGTCCGTGAACTCAGCTATCCTACTACCTCTGCTGGCGGTTTACAAATGAGGGTATCCTGAAAGAACCTATGAGCAGTTTCGCGGCCGAACAACGCCATCTACCGCATGAAGATGGCGTTTCCGACCCTGCATTGCTATGGGATTCCAATTGCTCTTTGTACAACCTACCCCTCCCAGAAGTTTGTACACGCTTAGCTGAATGACCCAGTATAATGTCGGAGCAAGCAGCGAAAAGTGTGGTGTGGTGAGTTAGTGGTAGTCGTGGAAGCTATGCTAATCTGTAAGTGATAGTGTCTGTCGATCTGTGATGTATATACATATTGATTGTAAACTCCTTCAGTAAAACAAGAGGTGAGATAGTACACATCAAGACGAACAATATTTGCGATGGAACCTAGGACCGCATTCCACTCCTAGTGCTAGAAAAGAGTAAAGTTACATATCCAGGTTGAGCCTTCAACAGTGAAAACAAAAAGACATACCTAATTTATGAGTTGCACAATTCCAATCGCATCAGAGAAAGACTTAAAGGAGCTGCTCAAACTGGCGTCCAAGGGCATCGTTGCACAGCCCACATTTCAACAAGTTAATATTTAACCTGGGTTCGAACCCCGAATGCGGTACAGGAGGTGTATTTATCCTGGAGTTCTGCCTCTGTCTCTGCCATGGAATGAGTGGCCCTAAATTAGGGACTTTCGACTCCATACAGCCTTAAAAGATCAAGCGGTCTTTAAACCTCGAAAAAAAAAAAAAAGAAAAAGTGCAGGAGGAAATCTTCCCACATTTCGCTTTCAGTCCTACAAACCTTTAACCAGAGGGAATTGGGAACGTGTTAGTAAAGTGGAAAGTGCACTGATTCTGTTAGCACTGTCAATAAAAAAGTACTGCGATGTCGATACCTCTTCTCCAGAATGATCCTGCATCTTCAGCTCCTGTGTCGAAGCCTGCATTCTGCTTCCAAGTTTCTCACAAAGCTCTAGTGGCTCTACTCACTTGTAACTCGTCCAATCCTTGTGAAGTTCTCAGCCTTACTAGGGCTGATCATGAAGCTCTTCCTACTGGCCTCCCTCAATATCTCCGATTTGATATACTCTCTCTCTCTCTCTCTTGATGATGACTTTGAAGTTTCTCAATCACCTGCTCTCCACCCTTTCCTGGATAATGCTACTTTTTGTTCAGCCCCCTGTGGTCGTCGTATAGACACTGGCTGGATCCCTGACACAACTGTTTATCCTTTTGGCCTGCAAGCATATGACTGTCCTGGATGTCTCCCCAAACTAGCTCACTCTATCCGTCCTGTGTCAACAGCCATCTTCTTTTATTATGCCTATCTTCAGTTTCATCTGTTTTTCGACGAGTGGAACTTCGTACTTCATTGAACTGCGAGACTTAGCCCAAACTTTGCCGCTATCGCCAAGTCCGTCGCCATTACCCGGATTCGACCTAGTGAACCACTGTATTTTGATGATTGACTATTACTTGATTTACTTAACCTGCTTCTACGGCGATAACCTGATTCTTGTTTCTCCGGGCTTTTGCCCTAGCCTTTGTACTTAAACATTCAGTGCTTATTTACTGTCATACGTTTCACCGCTTTATGTTATTCGTTCCTCTTTTCTTCTGTCGTGATAATAATTGCTTTCCGTCCTTTCCTTACGTCAATTTTCTGCAGGTGAGGGCTTTAGTTCTCATTGTATCTTCGGTTTTAATGTATTCAGTTTACCTTGTATTTTTGAGTTAATTTTTATTGCCATTACATTCACCATTGTATCATTATGTCATTTTGCCTGTCGATGAATGAATTTTAAACGGGGGTTTTTCCCCGCTCTCTTTCATTATCGTTTATTACTTGAAAAGCGAAAGTATTTATGTAATTACTAATTCTTAACAGTTGTCCAATCGGTGTGTATTCAAATTTCAAAAAACGTAAAACGTAGTAATAAAATTTTGAGAATTAACTTGTATGGAAGCATTTTTGATTGTTTAAAATAATTTAAACATTTTGTAGGATAATGCACAGCTTCATCTGCTGCGATCATGGACTGAAGGTTTTTGTTTATCTTGTGAATTGCTGATAAATTTTAATGTTTACTGAAGTGCCACAACCGCACTTGAGTGCCGATACGGCTCATTTATTCAGAGTGAAAGCAATTCACTGAGAAATGGTTGAACATAGAAGAGGTTTTCTCGTTGTTAAGTGAAAAATAAGTTAAGTGAAATTTTCTTATCGATAAACACGAAAAGGCAAGACGTTGTCATAGAGTCGATAGCACATGAAAATAAAAAGCATGTTTTTAGTTATGTTATTTTTTTCTAAACGATACTGTAGTGCGAAAAGTAATGCCGGCGGCTTTAGTGAAATTTGAAGGCAGCGCGCTCTTCTGGCTTAATGTAAGTATTTTATCCTAGTCTCCTTATTCCTGGAATTAATTTATCGTCTAATTTCCCTTTGGGTACCGGTATCTGTGCAACTTGTCCCGAAAACCTGCTTCACAAAAATCTTAAATCCTTTCTTCATGAGAGATCGTACTACTTCTGATGGAAAATGCTTAGCTTGTCTTCCCAGTCGGTTTCAAAGTACTTATTTCTGGAGTTCAAGCACTTTAAATACGTCTCCAAGCATTGGAAAATACATATTATTACCTGATTTTAATTTCAAAGTGTGTCCAGAAGTTTCAAGGAGTTTTGTGAGTGCTTGAATCAGAAACTTAGAAAATGCAAGCAGGAATAGAAAACGAATATGCTTTCTTAATGCGGAATACACCTCATCGAAATAAGATTCGTTGTATAGTGAATATTTTTACCAGGAGAAATCGTGTTGGCTTCCGACGACCTATATCTGCATCTCTTGAATAGGATGGGCAAAACAAGTATCGTATTTTTGTCTCAAATTCGACATGGAAAAAGTATCGCTTATCAGTCAAATGAACTAGAATGCGATATTTTAATATCAAGATATTGTTTCAAGTTTCATACTCTCTCTTGAATTTTTATTTTTATGTGAGGAATAGGTCTTATTGAAAATACAAAATGGTTTTCAGGTTCGATTTTCTAACAATGGAAAAACATACTTCTATTGCACAGAACACGTTTGCATTCTTTTACTAAAACAAAACATAAGGAAAAAGATTTGCCAATGTCTTAAAAGTACTGAACATCCCCTGAATCATTATGAGTCGCTTGCTTTATGCACTTTTCCTGGGTTTGGTATGTACGCTTCCCTCTGTGTTACGGTTTCAACGGCAATTATTGAAAAATGCTGAATCCAAATTTTGAAAAATCATCAAACTTATAGAGGCAGCTGAGGAAGGGAGACAAGCGGGAGGACAGAACTTTTCTTTGGATTCTATGGAAATTTCATGCAAATCATTTGCATCCGGAGCGAAAAAGTGTGCATTTCCAGCCATGTATTAAGAATCGATATTGGAGAGCGTGCGGAGCCTTAGAGATGAAATGTATGCTTGTTTAGAAGCGTGATCAGAAAAAACCTTGATCTCAGTGTTGTTGTTTTTTAATATACCATGTTACGATTGAAATTCAAGGGCTATCTGGATTTCTAAGAAATCAAGAATGAGGACACATACAAAATATTGCCTTTCGCTTTAAACCATTGAAACACATATTCAGATGCATCTGGCATTTTTACACAAAACTCTAGCCTCAGATCATTCGCAATTTTATTTAAGAGCACATACATGGGACAGTTTTTAAGGATGTGTGTAGATCCGTAACGTGACATGAACCTCTTAAAATAAAAGCATTAAAAGAAATTTATGTTGTCTCGGGGTTTAAGGACTCATATAAAGCTAAAAGACGTCGCCCATTCCTTATTTAAGGCCTTGATATCAAGCTCTCCATTCCTGGTTCAGACCTCGAATACGGATCTGAATGTAAGGATCATCCTGATGCTTCTTTAGATGTAGCCGGCTACAATGATTTCAGTATCTTAAATATGTCTTTGATTTCTTTCTCTGGTACCGTATATCAGAATTATTTATCTTCTTTAATTTTTGTGGGAAGTTAACATATCACCAGTACTTCTTTGTTTTAAATTTATTTTGTACTTATTCTGATATCTCAGCACGCATAAAGTAAAGGTCATTGTAGTGTATTCAAACAATAAGACAGATTAGCAATATCCTTTTTGTTTTATTTTGTATGTAGATTAAACTTTTAAAGCCCCTAAAATCACAGCAAGCTCCGTTTATTTTGAAGGGATACTAATTTTGGAATATTTACTTCACCCAATTTCTGTTAATCTTTTCCACATAGTTTACATATTACTGAAACTAAATTAAAGGCGAGAAGAACAAAATAAAGACGGAAACTGCGGTATCTTAAAAAAAATCTGTGCTTTCAAAGTTCCTAAGAATTATGTTAGCTTCCTTGTAGAACATGGGAACTGCAACAAGAAGAGGGAAAAGAAAAAGATGGAGGTGGGGAGCTGAAACTAAAAAGAACACTTCTGCACTTCATCGAGAACAAGGGAGAAAAAGAAATCAGAGCGAACGAACCCTGTAAAAATCGTTACAACAATAAGAAAATAAAAAAAAAAAACAGTAACTGGCAAAGTTGGGGACGGGATTAAATTGAGTGGAATCGCCAGATCCCAACACAGGCCGCCCACTTTATGCTCGGTGTTGCGGAAAAAGCAATTGCCGCTGTACAAAGAAATTAACCGCAAAAAAATTCCAATCAAGTAGCAATTCTTCTTTTCTGCCTTTCTTTAAATTAAATTAATCGAAAGACCTAAAGATTCGTCATTAATACATACGAATTTCTCTTGCAATTAGCAAAGCTCGGGAGTCCATTTTTATGTTCAGCCATCTATTATTAATAAGCTATTAATCCATTCAATTTGTATGTAATTGTTTTCTGAATTACTTCGTTAAAAGTATCTTCAGGTAGTTATCCTTTCTTTTTAATTTATTTGCGACCTTACTTGCAATACAGGAAAAAAATGTGTCATTTTCCAACAGAAAATTAATTTATACAAGTCCTGTCATAAAATTTGCATGGACGAAATATAATTGTTTTATATGTCTGGAACTGTTCTGCGTGGCACGTGTCAAGAAAACAGTGAAGTGAGTTATTAAATTTGCATATGTTTTGCGCAAAGCGTAACGAGGTTTGTGTGGGAAAATAATTTGCTCTGGTATTCCTCCATGCATTTAAGCAACTATTTCATCAAGATGATTTCAGCAACTTGAATGCTTCTACAGAAAGTTAATTTCGTCCATCATAATATATTCTTGTGTCAGATTATCTTCCGCACTATAGGCTCCAAATTAATCATTATAAAATTCATCATTCCTGTGCGTTGAAGTACAGCATTTGCATAGGTGTAAAGCGCAACATACAAAAGAGGCATGTAATGTATAATATCATAAATACTGACCAGCTAAATATTCGATAACAAAACTTATAACTTAGCATTCCAGGAAATATATTGTTAAGAGCCCCACACACCATATTCTATGCAAATTTCAAAATTTGAACATAACTTTTGCAAATTAATTAATAATATAGTGGAGCATAAGGATGATGAAAAGAGAGTGCAATTCTTTATAATATTTTTGGCGTAAATGATTAATGTGTTGAACTATTATATGAACTATAACTTCAACCATGCGTTACGTTATCTTTACTGTAGAAGACAACGTGGTTAGAACTCGTTAGGCTTACCCCACTGTAACTTTCGTTGGTCGGATAGCATAAATCAAAATAGCTAAAAATTTCTTAACCTTTTAATCCGATGGAAGAGATTAACTCGGGTTGAGAAAAATGTTCTGAAATCACCTTGAAGGATTATATTCGTTGTCTTAGAAGTGGGCAGAACGCTTCTGGAAGGTGTGAACCTGCGCATCAGAAAGCGTTGTTTTCCCCTTAGCTTTGTTATTCAGAGTGACCATTTAGGAGGATGACTGACACTAATCTTTTCTGACTAATCACCTTCTGAAAGGGATGTAACAATGAGGATGAAGAAAGGAAACAGATATTTGAATCATCTGTTTCTACCCAGTAGCTTGGTGTACGTATCAGGGGGACCAGCCCTTCCCCATTCATGCCTTGGGTACTGGAGCAGAAAGTAAAGAACTAGAAAGGATCACTTATGACCAGTGACAGGTTTATAATCAGTACTTATGAGGTGAGAACAGGAAAGTAATTGTTTTGCCGCAGCTTTTATAAAACCCTACCACTGTGTAAACATTTCTCTTTGGAGACCGTAGAAAATTTAATGCAAAATTGTTTCAGGAACATCGGGTACTTAAGGGTTAACTTGACATACAATCAACTTTAGTATATGGGCAAAGTTTAGCAATGAAACAGATGATTTACTTTAATAGTCCAATCCTTTATTCTAAGGACACGTCATAATCATGCACTTTATAGAGCACACTAATGAGATTTAATTAAAATTCACCAAGATACGTGGTTTAATCAACATTCAGAAACACTTCTCTTCTAACTAACTTGCATATAGGCACGTTCGTTCGCTGATCAGTTGTATATCAATATTAAGTAAGCAAAAGAGGTTGACTAACACAGATTACTAATGGAAGCCCGTTTTAACATCATACCATGAACATAACTTCAATAATATTACGTGAAGAGTGTAGCCTAATACAATGGTTGACACCCAACTGCCTGTGATGAAAATGCTTTCCGATAACGTGATGAGATTGTTTTCCGATAACTGAAGTAACATTGCCTGTCAAATTGCCGTAACTGCTCTTTGACTTTTGTCAGGTTTGCAAAACTAATATTCATCAGACAGGAGTTAGTAGCGTCAATCTTAGGAAAAAGGTTTAAAGAGAATAAACCAAATTTACATAAATAGAGAGGAACTAAAAAGAAAGGGTAAATTATGCAATATAAGTCACATAGCGTACAGGGCAGAATAATTATTTCTGTCCGTGCGATATGTCTTCGAAAAATTAACCCTTTAACGACCTTAACGCCCAAAACGCCGGTACATATAAACGACCATAGCTGCCCGAAAAGCCTGCCTAGGGTGAATCAGATTTCTTACCCTTATCTGTTCTTTAAATTTTCACGACCTATGAGAGATCAGCAGGAGTCACCGTCAGTCACCATTGTTGTTGTTAAACAAAGAAGTGAAACAACAGACAGTTTCGGGCGTTATGGTATTTAGAGTGCTACTAGGTTTTAGAGTCATGGTCGTTAAAGGGTTAAGGAATCAAATTTTTTTAAAAATGGCATTTGGAAATATTTTGCACGTCCTTTGAAAATAAGGTCCTTATACTTTTCTCCGCAATTTTACCTTCTCATGTATTTCTTGAATGAAATGAAAATTCATGCGCATCCCAGTTTCTGAGATGTACTGTTTTCCCACTGGATTCTCTAAACATATTTTCATGTTTGACATGATTTTTATGCTCCTAAATATCAGATTTGCAAAACGGGTTAGCTATGCGTCAAATGTTTTGTGTCTTTCTTGATTTGCAGGATGCAAGGTTTTCCTCTTAGGCGGAGTAAATGTGTTCTGTGAAATGATGTAACCCAATAGCAAGTAAAATATTTCACGTATTGAGGTAAACTGTTTCCGCAACGGGCGTAACATTATATAACAATTGCTAACTTTAGATATGTGCAATGCCGCTCGGTCTCTGCGCGGTACGAAGCGTTCGCTTCTAAATATTAGTCCTAAATGGATCCGGATTCGACACCGGGCTGAGATATGGATGGTGTTCTTGACTTACGACACTCGCTCTCCCTCTGGAACCAGTGGCCTCTTATTAGGAACGGGCGAAACCCCCAAACTAATAAAAAGCTATATGCAATGTAACACACAGTTTAATTAATTTCTCCAATACGAGACGAGACGTCATATTTGTGCTTGGAACTACTTCAGCACTTCTTAAAGTCCAGTTTTATTTTTGTTTCGGAAAGTAACGACCTCCGTGAGTAACTCGATGATCTATAAACAGTGGCTAGGCCCTAATTCGGGGCTACTGGTTGCAAGGAAGGGAGAGAGAGACAGTGCCGTAAGACAAGTAAACCACCCTCGCTTCATCCGAAACTTGAATGCGGGTTCACTTAGGGGACCGATCAGAGACCAGCGTTTACATCACTGTGCTACCTAACATGCTGAAGTCCAGTTTGGAAAGTTATCAGATTTCCACGAAAGTGACCATAATTTTCCGTGTCGTTTCCAGCTTTTCTTACACAAAACTTTCTGGTTAGTTTTTCTTTCGACAGTATCTCAGCTAGTACACATCGAATTGCAAAAAGGATTTTATTACTGGCTAGTTCTTACCGTGAACAATATTTTACACACTGCTCTTGATTTTCCAATTGCATTACGTAAAAGTATATTTCAATTGCACATTATATCGTCTCATTTTTTTAAATTCATTTTTCATAAGATTATTGAAATTATGTCCCTGTTTTTCAGTACATTCACCAGCTTTTCCAAGGCACGATTTTTCTCTGTACGGGCGTAAAATTTTGTTTTGTATTAGTGCAATACTGATTGCACTTCTCAAAATAAAAAAAGTACTTAAAATATTGGTTTCAGATATCTGTCAAATGACGTGCTTATTACACAGAAGAGCCCTTTGTCACCTTTCTCGTTTAACAGTTAAGCTACAGATCGGCAAGTTGATGGTGTACGATATCGTCAAGGCAAGATGTAGCGAAAGAGTGTTGCACACATGAAGGTACGAAACCCAAGAGTTCAAGTATGAGCTGGTCATTCAAATATTTTGGTATCTAGGGGTCGTAAAACCTGACGTACCTTGTCTATCCACGTTTTCTGTCTTTTCCTGCTGGTGAGGAAGTTCTGCAAGAACTTAAGGCAGCAAGGACGGGAAAGCTCTGCAAGAACTTCTTTATCAGTACTGCCTTAAATTGGAATATTTTTCAGCACTAGAGCCAGTTGCCTTAAATTAGAGTGAACAAACGCCCTTTAGATTTACACGGACATGATCTTTAACCCAACTAAAAAATTCCACGGGGTCCGCATTTTAAACACCAGCCTTTAGTGATATCGTTTCTGCGATCGATTATTATCAAATGTTTTGGTTGTTGCTGAAGCTTGCATTGAATTTAAAGTAATTTTGAACTACTCATTAAAAGCAAAGGAAATGTGCGCGTTATTTATGTTATAACATTGCCACTGGAAACAACTGCGGTTTCTTTTATTCTTCCGCAAAAAAATAATAATATAGGAATTTTCTAAGGAATTTCTTCCAAAAGCAAATAGATATGTAGGATGTATCATTTTCCCATCATATAAAAATGAAAAAAAAGTATTGGAAATCGGAGTAGAAGTCCTTTTGTCACAAACTAAGTGATTTTCTGAAAATGAAAACTAAAAAGATAGAGAAAGAGGGAAATACGATTTAAGCTTGTTTCTTGTATTTCTAATTCGGAAAATAACTGGCAACATAATGAAAGATTTTTTTATATTTTGTTTCGAAGGAAAGCAGATGGAAAATTTTCTGTTTATTAAATGGCATACATATATCGAAAGTAAATAAAATTTCATCTCGAGAACTGGAATACACACGAAAATTGATTCTCATATTTTTAAAAGTCGTTCTTTGGATTTATGATTATCTGCCGTATGAAGTAGTTCTGTAGCATCGATCTGTTTGGTAGGAGAAAAAAAACTGAATTTCTTCTTATTTTGATTACACTCATTATTCCATGAACATATATAAATCCAATTTTTATCTTTTTACATGTTTCAATTGCGAGGATACTTATAAATGTTCTTGATAAATTTACCTTAGAATCACAAATCAGCTACCGTTGTATTATATTCCGCCTTAGATTGATTTGAGTTAATCTTTATGCTCTCTTTCATAGAACTACTCTGTTTCCCTCGAACTTCACATTATGACATCCAACCTTAAAAGATGTGCCAGCTGATAAAACCTGGATACACTTTTCGTACTTTCAATAATACTCAATGAAAAGGAAATGAAAAGCTTAAAAAAAATGATTCAGTTTCCCAGTGCCCAACAAATTGGGAACGCACAATAAATTACCGATTTATGTTTCGTGCTCAGCACGTGAACACCTTAGACAAAGAGATTTGCGCGGGAAAATATTCATTGTATTATTGGGTCTTTTTTTTACTTTGACGCAGTTATTGACGATTTGCTTCCAGTTTTACTGATATTTACGAGGAAATGAGAACGTATTGCAATCATTTGCATCTGCAGGTTCTGAAATGGTAAAAATAAGCTTACGCTTTGATTTTTTTGTAAAAAATAATAAAAATGCGTGCAAACTTTACTTCGGACCATTTTTAGGTAGATGTATATATTTCTTACGCAGCACGAAAACCTACGTTTTCCATTTGTCCATTTCTACAAAATACCAAAATTTAAATAATGAATAGGATTTTTAAAAAGATTTTAAAGACATATCGGAATACCTGAAAAAAATTAGCCCTGTGCACTTTGACGCATGCCATAATACTTCTCCTGAGTTGGTTTGAGAAAAATTACATTTTGTACCCAAAAACAAAATTATTTGTAAGAAAAAGCAAAATCTATCTTACCATAGTGTGAGGAGATAATACAAAACAATAATTCATCGATCACTGATCAGAAATCTTAATGGTAAAATTTGGGAATAAATGCGAATTAAAGAAAACTAATACAGTAAGTATAAATGGGTTTCACTATAATTTGTTATGCTGTTACACGGGTAGCTACGTGGAATTTTTATTATACGAAAACAGCAATGATAAATTTAATGTTCACTAAATAAATTCAAACAAGAGTGAATTTGGGTGAAGTTTTCTAGAGTCGAAGAGATAGAAAAAAAACCCTATCAAGTTGTAAAACAATTTTCTCTGCTCGAATTCAAAGTGTTTGATAGAATATAGCGAAGTGCAAAAACCTTTTGAAAACGATTTTTACCAGGAAAATATGATCTAGGTAAGAAGTCATGAACAAAAATTAATATGTTTTAAATTGAAAAAGATTAAATTTTTTTCAGGTTACGGGATAGTTCAACCAGAGAAAATCTCTCCAAAACCGCCATTATAGTACCAAACTCTAATTTCCTCATTGCTCCCGAGTTCTGTGTTACTAACTGGGAATATTTCTTTTCCAATTAGACGATTGTAGAAAATATACTGTAGTTGATTACGTTACTTTTACCTGATTTCATATAAGATTTTCTTCACTAAAGCGCCACGAACGAGTAGTAAACTGTTGCATCAGTGCATCTGGTTATGATGCTTAAAATATGCCTTCTGCCAGAATAAAATTTACGACATGCTAACTATAGGCGGACAAGATTTTGGAACGGCAAAGCAAAGTTCTTTCCAAAGCGCAACATTACGAGTCATTTGTTGGAAAGATGAGAAAAGCCATAAGATTTCGTACTTCTCGAAAGGATACTTATGTATGTCGTCAACCAATATCTCCACTTGCCACTTATACAGATGGAAGTACAAGAGGATTCATCTTTTCTCGAAAGGACGTATATATGGAGACAGACTCCGGAAAGCCGTTGCAGGTACATCAAGAAAAAATAAAGTGTCCAGGCGAATATCAAATATTACTAAGGATATCTGAAAAATGATCAGTGCAGCGCTTTTCAGCCTTTCAAAACTATTGAACACTGAAATGTAAATAAGTAGCAATGGTCAGTGTAAATCATTCCACAACCCAAAGAACGGTCGTCAAGGCTGAAGGTGTGACAGTCCATTACTATGAGTGTTTTTGGAGATCGTGTTCGCTTACAGCGAGCGTAGAAGTTTTGTGTATACAGGAATGAGTTACAGAACAGTTTAAATTTCATATACGCCAAATGATCCTCATTACGTTTTTTCTTAAAGCGTAGACTAGTGGTATCTCAAAAAGGAGCAGCGTTTTAAAACATCCATATGAATATTATCAGTAGTTAAAAGAGCTGTTAGAATAACGTAAAATGTTTTGCAACTGCAGTGTCAACATAAATAAAACCTTACTACGTACATTTCAAATTTTTTGCTCAAAAACTATCTGTACTGCAAACAGATAGTTTTTTTTTTAAAAAGAAAACTCCCAGTTACATCTGATTTTATTCACTTTATTTCCATGCGTACAGTTTGTAAGGAGCTTAGCCTGAGATACTAACATGAATTTATTAATTCGTGAATTTCAAAAACCTGTGAATTATTTGTGATTCTGCTTTTACTGTTTATAATTAAAAAAAATTGTAAAGTTTTTTTTTTTTTTTTAAATAAGAACTGGAATGTAATTACGTGTTCTATATATTTCTGTGGGTGTTCTAATCTGGTTAAAACTTTACAATACTTCTCTGAAGGTACCGTAGGTGCACGTTATTAGGATCATTCATTCAATCAGCCGCTTTATGGTGTCAAATTTTAAAAAACATATTGAAATAACCAATATCCACCATAAGTTTGCCTTTTGATGGTATCACATTTTTGCGAGTTTAAAAATCATTGTATTGAACCACTTCTCATTTTTGAACTGGGCTTGTATTCCTAAAATATTCTATATTCTCCTAATCAAAATTAAAGCAGCAATGGATGTAGATCGTTATATGTCATTTGATAAGACCTTTACAGTAAAAGCAGTTACCTACCTGAGATATCCCAGAGAACCTTATCAAGCAAAGGAAATCAATTATTAGATAGAAAAAACTTCTAGTTTGTAAATTCCAAATTTGTGAAATTATTGTCTTCCTGACCTCAGCAAACATTTGAAGAAAACCGGTCAGTTGACTGTTTCTCTCGATTTAGGGCGTAATAATTAGCATTTGTTCAATTCAATAGACAATTTGCACCACTCAGTAAACCGTAATGCAGCATTTCGGATTTCCTTAAGCGACTTCATATTGATTACTAGTTGAAAACTAGAATGTGATCTATTTTAAATTATAATCGTTTCACAAGTGTAACATTCTTAGTTTTGCTAACAGCATAGTTCTGGACGTTACATACCGTGAAGTTAAGTTACATTTTTCTTTAGATGCTCTTTAGTAAATACTTGTCAATACTGCTTTCTTGCGATAGTTAGGTGTTAAAATATTATTTAACTTCTCCGCATATTAGTCAGGAATTGTAATGCTAGTGCATTTCTGAAGACATTACTATTTAAAATATACCTTTGTTGTTAATTTAAAATATGTTTTTGTTTAGGATAACGGTTTAATAAGTATAGAATCAGAATAGCATTTATCCACATGATCACAATAGTTAGCACCTGATGTTTGTTAATATTACAGGCAAAGATATGAGAAATTTTAACGCGGTTTCTGTGTTTGTATTAATTTACTATTGTGGATTCATGGCTATAGTAGTTCGGTCTTAGAATGGAAAACTTCACTTACGGTGCCACAACGTTTGTTTCTATTTACCATATGTTAATCTGTGAAAAATCCTGTATGAGAATATCTGCTTTTTTGGCAGCGACTAAGTTGTTTTCTGACACAAAATAGACAGGTGAGCGATAGAAATCAACTAAAAACATGATGCACGAAACATATGTGCTCCCATTTATGCACATGAGTGCACAGTGTTCAAAAGTATCGCGCTACATGTAGCTCCGCTACTGTAGCATCGCTTCAAGGAGAAAAATGTAGTTGTAGCAGTCGCACGCTACAAAATAAAATAGCTTGTAGTGGAAAATTACGCTGCAAGTCGTGTTACTTTAAAAGGATTTTTTTAATTCTTCAAAGCACGTAACATTTACGAATTTCCTGGATCATTATTGGCAGAACATTCTTTAATAAACAAGGTTAAGAGTGCCTTGCCTACAATCACGTACTTGACTCACAGTGTGAAAGTTAGCTAAACTATTAAGCATAAAGTATTATCTTCTTTACCTTATACTATTTACTGGGAAGTCTTGTCAGTCAGCCTGATAAGACAGCGCGTACAATATGATCGAGCTAGCGATTTTGTTGATGACATTTGGTAGCAATATTCGATTCTCTAGTAAAGAAAATGAATTCATAGGTACTTGTTGAAGAAGTACATAAAAATGTCATCTTCTGAATTTGCCCTTTCAAAATTTTGTTTTCGTGTCGGGGTTTATCGACCGCTATAGCTACAAGATGGGTTGTAAGCAGTCTCTCGCCCTTAATTTAGAGCCATTAGTTCCAGAAAAGGGAGAGAACCAATACCGTATGACAAACATAACGTCCATGACTCACCGGTATTCAAACACGGACCCATCGCGGACGAATAGTCAGAAGCCAGCGCTTAGACTAATGTGCCACTGAAGCGGCACTGATTTTAACTTAAAACTAAATAAATGTAGAAAACTAGCTAAAAAGTAGAAAACGTGTCTACTTTTCAGAAAAAGTAGTATTGCTGTCTACTTTTCAGAAAAAGTAGTATTGCTGTCTACTTTTCAGAAAACGTAGTTGTAGCTACGGGAAGCTACTTTTGCAAGAGTGTAGTTGTAGCAGTAGCTAACTACTTTTAAAAAGTAACTTTCCAATCACAGCGAGTACATCTTATACTTTCAATATGGAAATCATTTAAGATTGTATATGCAGATCTGCACTTATGTTGAAAATATTAAGTAGAGAAGAAGTGCATATTTCGTATTCGATGGTACCAAAGTTGGCGCCAAGAAATCTCAGCAAAATAGGGAAGAAGACTGGCACAAGAGTTTCTCCTTATGAAATTCATTATCAAGGACCGATGCCCATCACAACACAACTTGATTCAGCAAAGAAAAACGTCAAATCAAGCATCTATCAGTGGAACGTCCGAGTGAGAAAAAGATAAAAGCCCACGCAGACGGCTGCGACGCCTTTCACAGTCTTCGTACTGATCAGAATTTCCATCAGCATCTCGACAATTACGATGAAAGATGCATGGATGACTATCAGTAAGTTTAGAAGACCCGAAATACGAGGAAAACTGAATATTGATCCCCTTTTCCATTACTGGAGATAGCAGCCGCTACATATCTGGCAAAAGATAAAATTTCTCTTCAGAAAGACAATAGCTTCGCTTTGGTCTCGGTATGTGGAAGGGCAGCAATTCATCTGAGGCCGTCCGTATCTGTGAGCCGAGCCCCAAGTACATGTAAAGTCGTCGTTTCAGAGGAAGCGGCAGATCGCCGAGATGACTTGTTGCTATGGTTTCCCGCCTCCGCCCCCATCTCTTAATGGATCCGAGTGAGTGACCTCCAACAACCAACGAAAGCGACAGGAGAGATAGGCCCTTTAATCATTCATGAACAACTCTGAAAGCGATCTCATACTCTCTGCCAATCACTTAACATCTCTTGGACCAAGGTGCTGTCAAATACCGGACTCAAGAGGAAGCAAAAACACGATTTTTTTTCTTTCTTTCTTCCTCAATTTGGATCATTTATCAGAAACGCGTGTCCTATCACCGTTCTTCTTCAAGATCTGATGAAGAACGCTCAAGTCTTACTGGCATGCAACTGCTAAGATTTATTTTGGATGAAAACACCTTTCGTTATTTCTTTGTACACAAGTGCGCACGAGATCACACCAAGAAATCGGAAGGTACACATATGAAAATTCGCAGAATGTCCATCTGTGGAATGTGTAAAAGAAAAATATGTAAACCGCCAATCCACATTTGTTGCACAATGACAGAAATGCTTTTGCCTTTAAGAATCTAAGGAAATAAGGATTCGCCCGTCCCTAATTTAGGGCTACTGATTTCAGGGAAAGAATAGAACCACCGCCGTGTGGGCAAACACACCGTGTAACGTACTAGGAGATGTGACGTACCTGCCAGAAGGACGCACACGACATAAAGTCAGATAGGAATCAGAATAAAACGTCCGCGTAGCTCAATTGGTAGAGTGACTTATTTCAGAATGAGGGGATCCGTGTTCGAATCCTGGCGTGGACAGAAATGGCGGAGAAATTTACTTCGTTATAATGGCGCCCGAACTATCCGGATGACCCGACCGTTCAAAATCTCGCATTGGTGTGATGTTATTTCCACACCGCGAGATAGGAAAAATAAGAGAATCCTTTCTCCAGCACTTCAAAAAAAAAAAAAAAAAAATAAGGGGGAGATGATGTAACGTACTAGGAGATGTGACGTACCTGACAGAAGAACGCACACGACATAAAGGCAGATAGGAATCAGAATAAAACGTCCGCGTAGCTCAATTGGTACAGTGACTTATTCCGGAATGAGGGGATCCGGGTTCGAATCCCGGCGTAGACCGAAAATGACGGAGGAATTTACTTCGTTGTAACCGTTCAAATCCAAGCTCATCACTCAAGATTTGACAGAAGCCTGCACTTCCAACCAGTCGGCTGCTGACAGATCTGTAGCGGCATATACAGGGGTTACGCAAAATTTAAATGTTTGCACAAAGATAGGAGACCATGGTATAAATCGAATATCGTAAGATCAGTTTCCTGGCTACTATCCTTGAAATTTGATGAATAATGTTTCAGATATTTTTTTCATTAGGAAAGAGAAAAGAAGATACATCAAAAGTACTGAGTGTTGCATGAATTGATGTCTACTACTTGCATCGATTTCATGCCAGGGATATTCACAGGGGATTAAACTGCATTAAATACCACCATCATGCACTCGGTAAGATTAACTATGCACCGGATTAAATCCAAAGAGTAGAGTTGAGAACCGAATAGGCACGTTAAAATTTATTCACTAAACTGCATTAGTGCTTTCGAAACCTTCAAGTGACTTCTTTATCAGGTGTAGTAAAAAAGTAAAAGTTAAGAAACATACTTCACAAAATGACCCCACAATGTCAGACGACAAACAACACACCTTTCGTAATGGTAGAGTGCAGGTGCACTGAGGCATATTGTGTAACTCAAAACATCTGTTGGTGACGATGTCAGCTAAAAAGAGCAGGTACGGTTTTTGGTGAAGATGAGATAATTAACACAGTTCAAGGTTATGGTTCTGTTCCGGACCCCGTGGACAACTAAAAAATAGTCTCTTCGCTAACAAGGTGTCTCCAAGGGTATTTTTAACGAAAAATAGTCTCTTCGTTAACATGGTGTCTCCAAGGGTAGGGTAGAATAATGGGAGGTTCATCATTACAGCAGGTGTTTGAAAATCTATGTATTACAACTGCTTCGCCATATCTTAGGGACCAGTCATTAAAGTATCGAGTTAAAAGGGTTATGTCATCCAATAACGAATGGAATTGTTCGTCCGTACAAGCTGTAGCCAGTGTTGTTGAGTGACCGCCGTTAGTAATAGTTTGTTGTTATTCATTAATTCTTAATTGCATGTTATACGTAAGCTGTAATACTTCATTTGTGTGTGACATCACGTGATATGATGTCCATAAGTGTATTTCGGACTTTCTGTAAGTTTTATTTGCATGCGAGAAATAGTCCAATTTGCATAAACCGTCACCGTTGTACGCTTCTTCTCCAGAGCACGTGACGCTTCAGGTTTATCTTTGATTTTCCTTTCAGCTAGACATATTATTTCGCTGTTTTACAACCGACCTGTGCTCTGCAAGCCTTCGGAAAGTAACAATGATATTCCCAAACAGCAAATCGTGTTAGACATGAATAATGAAGAAACATTTTGTCGTCCCGGTGGCGCAGTGGTCTTCTGACCGTTCGTCCAAGTGGGCCAGTATTTGAGGCCGCGATAAGGCGTGGGTAATGTATTTGTATTTACTCCTACCGTTCCCTTTAACAATTGGCCCTAATGTAGGGAGTTGAGAATCCTTATAGCCAATTGACTTGCTCACGGTGATAATTAATCTTCTAAACAAAACAAAAAAATACACTTCGGAGGAGAGAAACTGGCAATTAATCGCTGATAAAATGCGAGTGCCGAATATTCGCCGAAGCTGGGCATGCACGTGTTCGAGTCCCAAATAAAGCATGGATGTTGTGCTTGACTCTGGGCCCTGGCCCTCTCCCTTTCCCGGAACCAACGGCCTAAATCAGGGACGGGCGCCTGCTTGTAACCCTGAGAGTTGTGCTCATGGTGGTAGTTCCCTGAACTAAAAACAAACGCCCAAATACACAGGGAAAAGAAAAAGAAATGTTAGAAGAAAGAAACCAACTATTAAACTCAAATAGCAACGAAGTAAGCCTAGAGGAAAACATTTAACTGTAAATGCCAATAATAAAACAAAATGCATAAACTCAATGAAAGCAATATAGGTAATTCAATATCCACAAATTCAATTAATATACGTAATCGAGTATGCACAAAAGTCAATTAATGTAATGTGCATAATCCGATTTTCACGAAAGTCAGTGAATACAATATATTTTATTTAATTTGCGATTACAAATTTTTAAAGTGAGGTGCTGGGATTTGAATTGATCGCTTCCAGTAGATTTGTGCAAAACATCACTGTCATGATGATAAAGTTTGTGTAGAACTGTTAACAGATGCACCTGAAATTTTGAATTAGCTAATAATCGAAGTTACATCATTTACCGAATACTGCCGCGAGCATATCAGAGAATACAATTCGGCGTTACTTTAGTATAACTGGAAACAGATAACGGCTCCTCCTGGACATAGACGTTATTGTATTAGAGCACACGGTGTCCCATTGCACCAAAAACCTGGCAAACAAGCCAGGATATAGATAAGCGTTGTTTTGTTGGGCAAAGAGTCAGGCCATTTGCTTCACTTAAGATAATGTCTGAAAAACAACCCGAAACAAAAATTGACAGATGCATGAAGCAGGAATCAATTTGATAATCATCTGTGGAAGTGGAAGTAGCTGAAGTGCTTTTAAGCTATCATCGCTGATTTACGGCAACCTTTGAGAGATACTGCGTTGAAAGTTTGAATGCTAACTTCTCCGAAAATCCGGTATGGAGACCAAGGTGAAACAATGGAGGTGTATTTTCTACATATCTGATTCTTTTCCGTTCTCGAAGTCTATGACCCTGAAATAAAGATGAAATACAGAAAAACTTATGTTATTCCAACGAAAATTAAAAAATAAAGAGAAAGAGAGAGCGCAAAGAAGAGGTACAGCAGTAAAATTTACGTGATTATTTTAAACAAGATAATTTTTTTTATAACACATGCACATAAGAAACGTCACACACTCTTCCATAAAAAAAATTACTAATTGTTTTGACATAGAAAAAACATAATTCACCGTTCTATCATACATCAAACTCCTCAGAAAAGTTGAAATTTGTGTTTTTTGGAAAGAGAAATGAACCCACATCTCCCAATTTTCTTCGAACTTATATACAAGATAGCTCAAAAGTCCGTTTAAATTTCAGAAATTTATAACAAAAGAACAAATACTTGTATTACAGTACCGTTTTCACGAAAAGCATCATGTAGTAGCAGGATCTTGTTTTGCAACGGAAAACCTTTTAGTTCGAAAATGCGAGGAGTGCGACGCTTTAAACGCATGCAAACCATGAAAGATATGCAAATGCGATGCCTTTAAGAGCACCAAGTGAAGAGATGCAGCTATTAATCACCTGTGAATTCTCTTCATTCATCTCGTTATTGAAAGCGGTGTTCAAGAGGTCCGTTGCTACGATGTTAACTTTTTCGGATAAAGTCTTGTTAGTAAAGCTTTTATTTATGTTAGCGTAGAATCAACAACAAAAGCTTTGCGGAAATACATCAGGGTTTTGAATGTCATTTCGCAGAAATTAAATTTATTATGAGAACAGCATAATCTTCACGGAAATACTGTATGTACAGACAAGAACTGTCTTTCTCGTATGAATGTGATGCCACTCGTAGAATTGCATTTCAATCATCTGCGTCGAGGACGAAACAGATCAGAAAAAAAGCTGTCATAGGCTCTTAGACCTGTCCCTCGTAGGCAACTTTTGTCTGACATCAGTCAGCTGGCATTGGACGGCAGAAATTTGTCATCCAAAAGACAAGGCGATATGTCCCCCATATTTCGCCCATTGTTATTTAATTGAAATGCGATTCTACGATTCTTTTAATGCCGAGTTCTCCAATCCTTACTAGTCCAATGGTACAATTCGTTCAATGCCCGTTCACCTAGTGGCGCAGATACTTAATGCCCCTTCATCCTGTGCACATTTGCCAAAGTTACGATTAGTCCGATAGTACAATCCGCACAATATCAGTTCTCCCCGTGGTAGGAATCTTTCAGCAGACATAAGTCATTTGCGTGTATATACGTGTGTTTGGCCTAAGACAGTGAGAGCCGATCTCGTATCTATAGCATACAACCTTTTTGCTGATGGTGGTTTTCGAACCCTCGGCTTCCTATTACTTAGCGGCTGTCCTTCCAACTGAACTACGACAGCAGGCATATCGCTGCAACAATGACGATTTTACTCGTGCGTCACCTAATAGTACGTCACGTCACGTAATACGTTACAGACCCATGGTAAAGTCGATACTCATTATTTATCTATTCATTATGTAGAACATGTTTGTTTCACATGATTATTGTTAAACCATACCGTTCAAGTTAACTGGGCAACAGGAATTCATGCCTGGTTTCCCCTTCAACCTTTTATTTGTTGTTTTGTGCCGACTGTCTGCTAGTCACGAAGTGAAAAACTGTGAAAAACAAACGTAAACTAGAGCGACATAAAGCAGCGGATGAGTTTGGGGACCGTTTCCACGAGTTGTTGTACCGTCTAGTCGCATTTCAAGTGGTTTCATTTTATAGTAAGAACTGAATAAGCTGTGATTTCGTCTTGGGGATAAATCGCTGAAGTACCGTAAATTATGAGATACAAAGAGACCCAAAACGACCCAGAGGAAAACAACATGGAAGATGGGTGGACGAGATGAAAAAAAAGCTGTTACTACGTGGAAGAGGAAAATTTGGGGCAGAGACTTGTGAAGGAACATTGGACTCACCAACATTCAGTAATGGATCGACAGTGGCTGATGATGAATAAAAGCTCAATGTCATAAAAGGAACGATAACAGTGTCTAAAATGAATGAAAACAGCTACCGCAAATTTATATACAGTAGAGCCCGCTTATAACGAAGAGTTCAGGACCAACGGAAACTCTCCTTAAATCCGGGTGCTTGCTAAAGTCACCGGATATCACTTTAAAAGCAAATGGACGGACCCTCTGCGTTGTTCAGACGCACGGTACAGCTGCAAACGGTATAAAAACAAGCCTGCAGCTGACCGCGATCATATTGCACTGTGAGGTTTAGGGAAAATGTCGCGGCCGGAGAGAACAGACTTTGAGAAAGAAAGATTGTTGGGTGTTATATTAGTGGATTGTTCATAAGAGAAACCGAGAGGCGTTTAAACATACCCAAGTCAACGGTTTTTGATGTACTGAATAAGTGGATGACACATGGCGTGCTTGAAGCAGCAAGACGTGCCAGCAGACCAAATAAAATCGGTGATAGAGGTCGTCAAAGCCTCAGGAGAGTCGTTACAGCTAATCGACGGCGTACTGCAAAAGACCTCAGTGTACAGGTGAGTAAAAATGCTGGAACTTTGGTATGTACACGTACCATTCACAGGGCACTTCATTCCATGGGTTACTGTGGTCGTGCGGCTGCTCATAAGCCTTTCATCTCCACTCGGAATGCTACGCGTCGGGTGTAAAGAACATTTATCGTGATCCGTAGATCAGTGGAAATGGGTCATATGGACTGAGGAATTCAGATACACGATCCATCAGTCTGATGGCCGTGTGTGGGTATGGCGGCAGCCGGGGGAACGCTATTTATCACAGTGTATTGTTCCTACGGTCAAGTTTGGAGCTGGCAGTGTACTCGTGTGGAGGTGTTTTTCGTGGTATGGTCCCGGCCCATTGGTTATCATGGACAAACCTCTTAATATATCGTCTACCTTGATATTCTGGACAATTATGCCCTATCATCTTTGTGGCAATACTATGGAACCGAGCCTTGTTGGTACCAGCAGGATAATGCACCAAGCCATAAAGCAAGGACTGTTACGGCGTGGTTTGACGATCATTTCGTATCGTGTTGGGACTGGCCAGCCCAGAACCTTGATCTTAATTCCATAAAGCACCTATGGGATGAATTAGAGCGCCGCATAGGAAGTTCGGAACCAAGGCCTACTACTAGGCAACAGTTAGCGGCAGCATTATGTACTGAATGGAAGCGCATACCTATCACTGTGTTCAAAACCTTGTCGAAAGCATGTCTGGAAGGGTCAGTGCTTGCATTAAGGCCAAAGGTTGACCGACATCCTACTAATGTGTGTCAATAAATGCTATGTTGTGTTTCTCTTCTAGGTGTCTGGTGACATATAGTATATATTCATACGTGACAATATGCATATACGTTTATATTATATATCAATAACAACTGGATGTACTTGTCAGATTTAATTAATTAACTTCATTAGTGTCATAGTCAAGTAATTAAATCTTTCAGGTATATTGAACTTGATGGTCATGTGAAGCTGACCATTGTTTAACTACAAAACACACATGAAGCAAAAGCAGCACTGATCCTCCCAATGCAACTTTCAGTTTGAGGGTGAAAGGGGAAACGGATACAATTCCAGGAATTATCTTCTATTTCTCCTCCGGCGACGACCCCATTACGCTTCTCCCCAATCCCTCTCTGCAACTGTTGCCCAGAAATCCGCTTACATGTACGTGAGTCCCACCCATTATTTTCGTCTAGAATTAGGCAGCCTGTGTTTCAACTCTACTGATGCGACACACTCATGGTGATGCGATATACCCAAGGTGATGCGATATACCCTGTTTTTAACTCTGGTGATGTAATACACCCCTTTCGGAAAGTGTTTTTTTTTTTTTGCAGAAGTCATTTGTTGGGCATTTGATATATTTCTTCCCCATTGCTTTTCTATGAACATTTTTCCGTTATCACACAAGGATTTCCCTGCACTGTTGCAATTTCGTCCTGTATGTCACCATTTCTATTTCTCTATTCCAGGACAGTAAGCAGCAGATTATCTCTGCGTCGTAATATATAGAGTTTCAATAAATGTTGTAACTTTTCTAGTTAACATAAATTATCTTAGCTTTTCTCTCCCTCATTAAATCCGGGAACATCTTCAAATTTTGTTCGTTAAAACGATAAAATTAGCTTTGAAGTAGTATTATATTAAACGAAGCTCCTTTTTTGCTCCTTAAATCCTAGATCTTGCTAAATACGAGCTCTTTTTAAGCGGAGAATTTCTAATCAGGAAAGTATTTTGTTAATTTCCTTTTTAATAGTGATGAAGTTTGTTCTGTAAACGCCTTCGAATTTAACGTTTAAGTTACTTTTGATTTGATTTTAAGTCGCAGTAATCAACAGCTTACCCGTCTTATAACTTACAGCTTTATTAATAATAGCCTGTAAATTCAATGCCGTAATTCTGGTTGAAGTGTTAATTCAGGGTATCGAAATTGCTTCTGGACTCCCTACACATAGCAGAGTAAACTAACAGGTTATTACTTTCCAAAAAAATAAATACCATTTCGACTAGACCGCAAGTAGGCTGCAGAAATCACAAGATTTTATCAGGTACCTAGACCAATGAAAACGGTGAACTCTCACAAGGTAAGGTATGAATAAAATCAAAAGGCTCATTTCTGAACTAAGAAAAATACCTGAAGTAATTTTATTTGCATGTGGTACTACAGCTTCTTGTTCACTACTAAAAATTGAACATTCTGCGTGGTGAAATGTTTATGCTTTTTTTTAAATCTGTAAAACTAGAATGAGTAAAGGGTTGAAAATTGGGTATGATATGGAATTTGTTTTGTATCTGTGCACAAGGATTTTCCTTGTAGCAACGTCAAAGTTTTGTACGTATTGTGCTGTAAAAATGCTCGGAACTTTTCCAAACTAACATTCCCGAATCGTCTTGAAACTCACACAAAGCTTTCATTGAAATCTGCGAAACAGCAAATTTCATTGAAAATCTTACATGGGTTTTAGGATCTACTAAATCTAGTTTTAGTTTCTATGCATGTCCACGTCGATTTGTGATCTGCTGTATGTGTAAGATAACTGCCTGTTCTCAGAGCTACCTCAGAGTTCGAGCCCTTAGTAAGACAGTAATGTTGTTTTTGTTCTTACTACACTGGTTTTCCCATGTTCTTAGAAATTATGAGGGTCATAACAAAAGTTCTGCACACGTGAATCTAAAACGGAAGCGGATGAGGCAATCGGGGAAATGATTGCATCATGTCAAGGTTAGACTCTCAGCAACGCAGTGGTGTCAGAACAGCGCGCTATCATTTGCTGTGTGGACGTGTGAGGGTTTGGAAATGGAAGCGTGCAGCTCCTCAGGTCGAGTCACGGCGTTAGACCAGTGCTCCTACGTGAAAATAAAAACTCTGCGGGGGAAACCATCGACTCAGATCCACACTGCCTTACAAGAGGGGAAGGAACTCTTAATCAAAGCACAATTTCTTTCTGAGGAAAACGTTGAGACCGAAAATTCGTCAAAATCGCCCCAACTTGTTGGAAGCGGGAGCGATCTTACTGCATGACAACGCATCGTGCCATGGTACAGAGTCGGTACGGGGACTTTTGTCGAAATATGGCTGAGAAACTTTATACCACCCACCATACAGCTCTGATCTCAGAACATCAGAATTTGATCTTTTCCTAAAGTTAGAAAATCAGCTCCGTGGCATCCGCTACGAATTGCTGTACGAACTGTTGTTGTTGGACGTGACCCGGGTAATACGCCAGCTGAGCAAAGATGGTGTACTACGGGGCATCCAGGACCTACGGCACCGTTGCCAAGCTGTCATTAGCAGCGGAGGGGAGTACATTGAACAGCAATAAGGTAAATCTTCTCTGTTACTTCACACTTTTCTCAAAAATGGGCAGTGTGCAGAACGTTTTTTTTTTTTTTGTAATCCCCGCAGTAATCCCAAATTCAGACCATGCGCGTTCGTTTGGGTTTGTAGATTAACGGAAAGATGCCTCCAAAACGAATATATATATATATACTTTATGTAAGGTCAGGTTATGCGTAACATCACAGCCTCTCCTTGACAAATGTCAACCCCGCCTTCTCGTGGTTCATCCTGTTCCCACTAAAGCGGCTCTGACGACCGCCAATAGCGGTATAACTATACCATCGGGATTAGAGGAAATGATACCCCACACTCACCAACCCGCTTGGCCAGCGTGGTGAGTTATGGCCAAACCCCTCCAAAATGACTCCACAACTTAGATCCTGAACCTCAGTCTCCGGCAGCTGGAATGTACCTGGCCGAGGCATCGGCCATTGCGATATGAAGGCAGAGGGTACTAAGAATCCTCGGCGAACCGGACTAGGCTGCCATCTGATGCTGACCTTGGCTACGTATAATGAACGCTCCCTATCTTCTGATTCAAGGCTTCTTGAATTGGAAGAGGAACTACAAAGAATCAAGTGGGACATCGTCGGGAAAAGAGAGGTAAGGAGAAAAAGAGAAGATCTCATTGAACTGAAAAGTGGACATCTCTTCTACTATCGTGGGACAGATACTGGCAGAACTAGTGGTGTTTGATTTTTAATAAACAAGAAACTGAAGGATAAAGTTGTAGAAGTTGAAAGTTCCTCTGACAGAGCTGCAAGACTCGTTATCCAAATCTCGAGAAGATACCAGGCTCAGATTATTCAAACTTATGCACCCACCACAAGTCATCCTGAGAAAGAAATTGGAGAATTTTATGAAGAAATTCGTCATCTAAATAATAAAGGTAAGTAGCACTTGAAGATAAGTATGGGAGATTTCAATGCAAAAATAGGGCAACGGCAACATAATGAAACTTCAGTAGGTAAATTCCGTCACGGCAACAGAAACCAGCGTGGAAATACTCTCGTAGAGTTTGCAGAGGCAGAAGGGTTTTTCATCTTAAACTCCTTTTTCAAGAAAAAGCCACAGAGGAAATGGACATGGAGACATCCAAATGGGACGACAAGTGAAATTGATTTTATTATGTGTAACAAAAAATTCGTCATAGAAAACTGCAGTGTGCTAAACAAGTTCAACACAGGTAGTGACCATAGATTGGTGAGATGTAAGATGCACCTCAACACTAAACTCGAACGTGGCAAGCTAAAGAGACAAACAAAATATATTGACATAACCAACATTAAAAAACACCATAATGCCTTCAAGTTGGAACTGAAGAACAGATTCTCTGCTTTAGAAGGTCTAACATCGGAAGAAGTGGATATTTCTTAAGTTAACAGAAAAGTAACCAAAGCTCTTATGGAAAAAGCAACAAAATTAGCTGGGTCTAAGAACAAGTTGCGTGTGAACAAATTATCAGGAAAAACCAAAATGTTGATACAAAAACGAAGAGAGATGAGGACAACTAAAGAAGATGTGACTTCCAAAGTGGAATATATAGAGCTATGCAAGACAGTACGAAAAAGTATCACTGAAGACGTAAGGAAATTCAACTGTGAACTAGTAAGGAAAGCAATTGAAAACAACCAAAGCCTAAAGATAGCAAAGGAACATCTCAGTAAGGGAAGAAAACAGATTATGGCACTGAGAAAAAAAGATGCTTCTGTAACAAGAAATAGAGGCGAAATTTTGACAAGAGTGAAAGATTTCTACTCCACATTATATGAAAGGGATGATACATGTACTCCAGACATCATGAAAGGTACCAGTACCAGAGTTCTTCCAGTCCTCCCAGCAGAAGTTGCACATGCAATCAAGAACATGAAGCGGGGAAAAGCTCCAGGAGAAGATGGAATTACTGTAGACATCATACAAGAAGCAAGTGGAGAAATCGAAACAGTACTCGCCCAAATTTTCACTCCATGCCTTAATAAAGGGAAGATTCCTGAGGATTGGAACAACGCTACAATGATCTTGCTGCATAAAAAAGGTGACATTGAGGATCTCAGGAACTACAGACCTATCAGCCTCCTATTAGTGGTTTATAAAATCTTCACTAAAGTTCATTCACACCGTTTGAAGGTAACACTGGACATGGCTCAACCGAGAGAACAAGCTGGATTCAGGAGTGGCTACAGCACAATAGATCATATCCATGTACTGAGAGAACAAATTGAAAGAGCGAGGGAATATGAACTTCCATTGAGCATGGCTTTTATCGATTATGAAAAAGCCTTTGATTCGGTGAAACCATCAGCAGTTACAATGGCTCTGAAATCCTGCGGTGTTGAAGGTGCGTACATTGATATTATTAATAACATCTATGAAAATGCAAGTGCAAAGATTCGGCTGTTTGAAAATACAACGCACATAAAAATTGGAAAAGGAGCGAGACAAGGTGACACTATATCTCCGAAGCTCTTTAATGCCGCATTGGAAAATGTCTTTCAATCACTGAACTGGGAAAACAAAGGGATAAAGATTAATGGAGATTATCTAACACACCTTCGTTTTGCTGATGACATGGTCATTTTTGCAACTACCCCATCAGAGCTGCAGAGTATTATCCAAGGGTTTGCTGACAGGAGTAAGGAAGTGGGATTAAAAATGAACTTTCAGAAGACAAAAGTGATGTTCAATGCTTTTACAAGAAATGAAGATTTATCGATTGATGGAGAAAAGCTAGAGATAACAGACTCGTACGTTTATCTTGGACAGCAGATATCAAGTGAGGGACACATTGGTGAAAAAATTAATCGGCGTACAAAACTTGCCTGGAGAGCTTTTGGAAGAAACAGCATAATTTTCAAGAGCAATATGCCATTATGTCTTAAAAGAAAAGTGTTTGATCAATGCATCCTTCCAGTGCTTACGTATGGTGCAGAGACGTGGACCTTAACTAAAAAGAGACATACAAAGGCTGCAGACAACTCAAATAAGCATGGAGAGGTGCATGCTTGGTGTTATCAGGAGAGATAAGAAGAGGAACTCGTGGATCCGAAAAATGACAAGAGTGGAAGACATCATGATGAGAGTTAAATCCCTGAAAAGGCAATGGGCTGGACATACTGCCAGAAGGACAGACCATCGATGGACAGCCGAAATTTTAGATTGGATTCCAAGGGACAAGAAAAGACCCAGAAGAAGGCCACATGGAAAATGGGTGGATGAAATTCGAAAGTATGCGGGAGTGACATGAAGGAGACTGTCACAAGACAGACCGTTGTGGAGGAAACTTGGGGAGACCTTCGTCCAGCAGTGGATTGATAATGGTTGACAATGATGATGATGATGATGATATACTTTATGAGTAATGTTTGTGGAAAGAAACTGTCCTTTGGTCTCGTACTTAAAAGGTCGGCACGGGCTTTATTTGGCGAGCCCGGCCCGGCCCGGCTCTAGTCCGTGCGTTTAAAGACTCGCCCGTCAATTTCAGCTATTATTTAGGCCCGGTAAGTGATGTGCAGTTTTGTATTATTTTGTCTTTTTATTGTATTTTATTAAATTGTGAAAATTAAATAGTGAAATGAGATATTACTGAAAATATTTAGTTGAATGTAAGCCTATATCGAAGAATATAACCTTTAAAGAGAGAGAAAAAGGAAAACTAAGCGCGTTCAAAATCTCCCTTTCTCTGAATTAGCAAGCGGTAACAATACAAAAGTCAATCCCTATAAAGTTAGGGATAGGAGAAACAATTGATATCATCCCACTCTCTCATACAATCACACACACCCTCATCCCACTGCTGACACCTCCGTTCCCCACTCCATGCAACACACGCACTCGCTCGAGTTTCAATCTTTTTGTTCTGAGCAAGCGCCAAAGTGTTTTTACCAACTTAATACCTACAGATCGTAAAAACATTGTAAGTGCTTCTCCTCGCCACTGTGATTACGCCCTGAGCTGTGTCATGGAAGTAATTAAACACAGTAAAACAGTTAAACAGACCAGGAAATCGGCAAACACGACTTTTTTCTTTCTTTACAATCGAGATAAAAAGAATGGATGGGCTTGGTCCGTCCCGGCCCAGACGTTTCTGTCTGGGGAAAAGCCCGGCCCGGATCGTTGCTTTGTTTTCTAAACTAAAAAAAAAAAAAGGACGACCCGGCCCATGCAGACCTCTACTCGTACTCTCATAAGGAAAGAATTAAAACTAAACTTCCGGCTTTTCTCCATGCGTTATATGCACATTCTAATTGTCATCTTTCTCGCGAAATGTGCAACCATTCTTAGAAAACCTTTCGATATAAATCCTACCAAATGTTTTCCGCACTGAATTCCTCCGCTGTTTTTGGTGTGGAGTGCATATCACGGCTGATCATGCATGGATTCTCTCATATATTTTTCTTTCCTGGCAATTTTATTAAGAATGTGTAAATCAGTTTTCAAATACTCTAACTTTCCTCAGAAGAAGTCATAAGTTGTACATGTGTGTGCTGTATTCTTTTTAGAAAAGGAACCTCATAAAAATTCTCAGGGGCCAATCACTTAAGGCGGCCTTGGATATGATTAAAGATATCCAAACAGTAAATTTTATGATTGCATGTGTCTAAACTCAAACGTTTTTCAAACTGTAAAAATAAATTTGAGTGTTATTAAGAATTTTATAAAAACCCGTTCACGAATACTGCCATTAGAAAAGCTTCTAACGTAAGTAAATACACAGTCAAGACACATTACTGCGACCACCTCTTACTTTTGATGTCAGCAGCGCGTAGCCAATGAAAGAAGACACGTGTCGTGAGCTGGCTTGGACAGTATATAAGGTGTGCTGCAGGCATACTGAAAACATATCATATCACTCATTGCTGTCATGGGTAAAAGGAGCGATTTATCAGATTTGCAAAAAGGGATTATTATCGGCTTTCGGGCTAAGAGTAGCAGTATTTCTGAAACAGAGCAGTTTGTGAACTGTTCGCGTTCTGCTGTGTTTAAAGTGTATCGTAATTAGAGAAATGGCACCATTGCGAATAAAGGATGTGGAAATTGCAGAGCACCACGTGCCATTGATGTGAGAGGTGAACGTCGGCTGCGTAAGGTGCGTGAGGGCCGATCGACAAGCTACAGTGGAGCAACTCACTGGCCGAATGAACCAGGGGTCTACGGGAATTGTATCTAAAACGACAGTTCAGCGAACCCTGCTGCGTTTGTGGCTTCTATGCAAACGGATGGTCACTCCACCTATGCTAACAGAGGTGCATCGGCAGAAAAGGCTTACATTTGCAAGGCAGTATCGGATCTGGACCTCGGCTGATTGGCAAAGGCTTGCCTTCTCCGATGAGTCACGTTTTCTGCTTCATCGAACGGATAGACGTTGGCGTATAAAGCCAGAAACATCGGAGAACAAACAATCTTCAACCATTTGCTGGAAGAACACATGCTGGTGGGGGCAGCGTTATGGTCTGGGGAATGTCTTCGTGGCATTCCCTTTTCTTCAGTCATACCGGTGGAAGGCACTATGGACAGAATTCGTTATGAATCCATCCATTGTATGAATCCATCCTTACAGAGGATGAATCCATCATTAAAGATTGTCTTCCCTGATGCGGATGGGATCTTCAAGCACGACAATGCGGCGTGTCACACTGCTGGAAATGTTCGAGAGTGTTTGGAAGAGAACGATGAAGACTTCAAAGTACTTCACTGGCCCTCTAATTCCCCACACTTAAACCCAATTGAGCATCTGTGGGACCACCTCGATCGTGTTGTTCGCTCTATAGATCCTCCACCACGCACCCTCCAGCAGCTGTCAGATGCAATGCAGTCAGCATGGCTCCACATACCTGTGAACACCTTCCAGCATTTTACTGAGTCACTCCCAGCGCCCCTAGCTGCTGTCGGCGCTGCACACAGCGGTTTCTCTGGATATTAGCTGGTGGTCACAATAATGTGACTCTACCGTGTATTTTTTTCACTGGAATGTAAACGACCAATTTTGTATGTGCTCTGGGTTTTTATATTTTAAGCGGCCGATGTACTGTGCTTGAACTAAACGGTGCCCAAAAATTTTGCTTCCTCCAAACAGATATGTTCACAAAGCGACAGTGTTTTATGAAAGCTACGGTAAAATATAATTTATCTTTACCCCTCTCATCTCAACAGCAGCGCAAATAAACCTGTCATAGGTGATAAGCCATCCCTTTTAGTCCCATATTCCCTGTTCCATGACGTAAAACATGACAGGGAAGGGCGTCTCCGTGACACGAACGTCATGCAACTGGGTAAAGAAGTTACTCATATGTTTTCTCTCTCCTTCCTTAAATTCGTCTTTATTGCCGTAGCCCTTTGTCAGTTAATTCGTCAGAAGGGATTGGTGTCAACCATATGCCTGAATGACCAGTCTCAATAACAAATCTAAGGATGAAAGCAACTTTTTTCGAAGCTTTAATTTTGAAGGTAACTCGTACGAGCAGCTTTGGAACCACTAGACTTACTCTGAATGAATTCGTTCTGGTAGCCTTAGGCCCACTTCTTAGACAGCGAAAATACTCCGTTCAACCCATTATGTTTACCCCGAGTTTATTCATTCCAGACGATTAAAGGGTTAATCATTTTTAGATTATCTCTATCACTAATGTAGTACCGAACATGACGCACAGCGTTCATTATACTTTTACTCAGTTGTTTCTGTGAAATAGTAAATTTCAAGGAAACAATCTGAATTTAGCACATGTTTCTTAACCGATATTTCATCTAAGAGTTGTTATGAGTTCCTGAAAGAATTTCAGCCATTTCTTTTGGGGCTGGGTGGTGCAGCAATCACCGTGATCACCTCTTATGGCTATATGCAGTCGGCTTTCCCTAGTTTGGGGTCGCTGGTTTTGGAGAGAAAGTAGGGACAGCGGCCTGCGACAGGCTCACTCTATCTGAGCCTCTTATCTGAGCTTCTGTTACCAGGGAAGTATATTTTCAATCACAGATGTAACGAAAAACATGATGCCACCCAGTTGGCTCAGTGGTCTAAGTGTTATGGCTTGAGAAAATTCGTTCGAGTTGGTCCTGATTTCGTTCCTGAATGAGGCATGAGTCCTGTGTTTCTCTTACGGCACTGGCTCTGTCACTTCTCTGGAAACAGTGGTCCTAAATTCGGGGCCGACGACTGCTTATATCCCCCCTTAGAGTTGGCCACAGTGACAGTTGAACCCTGGAAAAAAAATGTTGCGGAAGTTAGTTATCTAATCGAAAGCAGAAATAAGTACCCCTCCCCCTCTTTTTTTTTTTTTTTTTTTTTTTTTGGAAAGAGCTCAAAAATTATGATGCCCAAATATGCAACACGTGTCCTCAAATTTAAAGTGAGATAGGTCATTTAAATGCAATTGTGCAGTTTGCATTTATGGTGCATAGGCTAAAAAGGATTTTAAGCACATCCGTACATTGTCCGCAAAATGATAATAGGGTAGGGAGAAATGATTAATAATGGTAGGAAGAAATGATTAATAATGGTAGGAAGAAATATACTTTATGTTCCAGCAATTGTATCTGCACTGACGGAAAAAAATCCCAACACCACGAAAAAATAGTTGTAGAGGAATGAAATGGCGGCAATACATTTGTATAGATAACATATTTAATCGATTAAGGTTTCAAGATCACAGCTTAATGTAAGCGCGAGAAGAGCCATTTTGAATGTGAAATGCTGGTACATTAATAACCGGTGTATCCGCCAGAACGTTGAATGCAAGCACGCAAAAGTTCATGCATTGTGTCGTACAGGTGCTGGATGTCAGTTTGTGGGATGGAGTTCTATGCCTGTTGCACTTGGTCGGTCAATACAGGGACGGTTAATGCTGGTTGGGGGTGACGCTGGAGTTGTCGTCCAATGATGTCCCATACGTGCTCGATTGGTGACAGATCTGGTGATCTAGCAGGCCACTGCAACATGTCGACACTCTGTAGAGCATGCTGGGTTACAACAGCGGTATGCGGGCGAGCGTTATTCTGTTGGAAAACACCCCCTGGAATGCTGTTCATGAATGGCAGCACAACAGGTTGAATCACCGGACCGACGTACAACTGTGCCGTCAGGGTGCGTGGGATAACCACGAGAGTGCTCCTGCTGTCATAGGAAATTGCTCCCCAGACCATAACTCCAGGTGTAGGTCCAGTGTGACTCGGCCGCAGACAAGTTGGTTGCAGGCGCTCACCTGGCCTCCTTCTAACCAACACACGGCCATCACTGGCACCCAGGCAGAACCAGCTTTCATCAAAAAACACAACAGATCTCCACTCCGTCCTCCAATGAGCTCTAGCTTGACACCACTGACGTCGCAAACGGCGATGGTTTGGAGTAAGTGGAATGCAAGCTACAGGGCGTCTGGATCGGAGCTGTCCTTCAAGTAACCGATTTGTAACAGTTTGTTGTGTCACTGTGGTGGCAACTGCAGCTCGAATTGCTGCCGCAGACGCGGTATACGCCGTACACGGCGGTCTTCCCTCTCAGTAGTGCTGCGTGGCCGGCCGGAACTCGGTCTTCTTGAGGCAGTACCTTCCCTAGACTACCGCTGCCAACAATCATGCACAGTGACTACATTCCTGCCAAGTCGTTCTGCAATATTGCGGAAAGAAAATCCACCTTCTCGTAGCCCTATTACACGACCTTGTTCAAACTCCGTGAGCTGTTGATAATGGCTTCTTCGTCTTCTTAAAGGCATTTTTGACTAACATCTACACTCTACGTCGAATCTCAACGATAACTAATGCTCACGAACGTTACAGCGCGTATTCACAGCAAACCTGCTTTGCATGTTCCGAGGGGCGCTACTAGCGCCACACATATACGCCGAGCGCGAAATTTGCATAGACGTCATCTTACAGATGTACTCTCACCGCCTACCAACTGTCGTTTATCTAACACAACCCCTTCTTGGTGTTGGGATTTTTTTCCGTCAGTGTATAATAGATGCAGCTCTACAAATTAACCAAAAAACAGCTGTTTCCGTGCTGGTCTGAATATAACGTAAGGTTTTAATTTAAAATAATTTAAATTATTAATACGTTTCAAATTCAAATCTTTGTACTAGGATTTAGCAATCCGAAGCCTTTAACTTCCAGTTTTGAGAAATCTGGTCAATGTTTAGAAATAACATTTTCTGCAGATTTCATAGTATTCTGCTAATTCTCTTTAGTGCAGTAGTTTCTTAGATCAATATGTTTTTTTTTCAAAATGCTCAGGTGGCTGAAAAATTCCTTTCTGTACACATTCTTGTTCGTTTTCAGAAAAAAGAATTGACCCCACAGCTTTCCTTTTCTTAATCATTATTTGTTTTTCCACGTACTTTTCTTCCTATCAGGTATCAATCTTACATAGGTGCTGCTGTAATCATTTTCTCATTTGCGTTTTAAATTTTCATAATATTACTTGGAGCTTTTTAGGTATGACAAGCTATAATGTCTGTCACTCGAGTTTTGCTTTCTTCTTGCTTTGACTTGATGGAATTACAAATGGTACGTCAGTGTAGAGAATTAGTCCACAGCTCACGAGTCCAGTAATTCGTGCCATTTAAGTATCTCGGATCATTGACCCAGAGATTGGAGGCGGTCCTTTCTTTTTTTCCTTTTTTTCTTTTTTTTTGATGAAACGTGCCTCTTGAAACGAGAAAAGAGAAATCAATGCTACTGGACACACACACTGTTGCTCGTCAGCAACAAGTGAATGTCTTACTAAGGTTGCACATGCACAGGTTATTGCAAAAATTCCATTAAATATCAATGTCAGAACAAGAACAAAGAAATAAGTTGCTACTACTTAAATCTTCGATAAAATAAATAGCCTTCTACAGTTAAGAGCTGTTTTATTATTACACTTACACTATGTGGAAAAAGTCTCTGGACACCCATTGTTTTTACACAGTGTGTATTTATGGCAAAATCAATAAAGAGTTGGAATACCTTTGGCCACAATTACATTATGCACTCTCCTTGGCACATTTTCAATGAGATTCTGGTAAGTAGTCACAGGTATATTCTTCCATTCCTCCTGCAAAGCAATTGTCAGTTCAGACACAGAAGTTGGATGTTCTGGGCCGAATCCGACGTTCAGGTTCATCCCAAAGGCCTCTGTATATCTGAGGTCGGGGGTCTTCTCCAGTTCTCGTATGTCTTGTGACGGAATGACTTAAACCAACATTTACCATTCTTCTAATGGTAGAGAGAGGTCCGTAGCGGCCGCGAAGGTTTATCCCCATAACCTTCTCTTCCCTTGGTACGGTGGTCCTACGTTCTTCAGTTCTAGGCCATTAAGTGGTTGCACCTTCTTCCAAAAACTACTGTCAGTATTTATGCACTGTTTCTCGTCACTATGCAAGCGATGCTCAGTACGGTGATTCAATCATCCACCCTATCACAGACCAGCAATCCGTCCCTTTCTCATATTAACACCGCTGGCGATGTGGTCGGCGAATTTAGTTAAGTGACATCCTGTATGAAGTTTGCTTCCTCCTAAAAATCGCAGCTTGAAACTAGATGACACTTCTAACTAGTAAACCAGTCGCTATGCCATGGTATAGTTGTTCCCGCTTATGTCTGATTGATTTCATCTTTTAATTATGTATATATCTCAGCTCAACTCTGTTGCTTACTTATTTACATGCGCGTCCGATTATTTCTTCTGCATGGGTGCTGCAATTTCAGTGCTAAAAAACGTATTTGACATCTGAGAATTTCTGCACTTAGCCTTGCATGTTTTTCAAGCCTCATACTTTAGCTCCTACACCTGATTAGAAGTGAAACTATATATTTCTAACAACTTCCAGTTTCTGCATCTCCTTTGATAGTAGAATTCAGTGGTTTCCAGTTAGGATCTTTTACATATCTCAATTCATCCCTAATAATTTAAGTGCGTAACAAACGCTGAAAGACATAAGAAAGGGTTAGTACTTATGTATCCAATGCTTCCAGAATGGAAGCTTTGGATACATAAGTACCAAGCAATCCTCCCTCAAAAACTGAAATTTTAGCTTCGGAGAGGTCTTATGCTGCTTCAACCCAGAATGTAGAAAAAAAAAAAAAAAAAAACAGGGTTGTAAAATGTCACGCGTAGTAATTCTTTCACTTAGAATGGGGGAACTGCTAAATATCATGTTTCACTAAAGCAAAAATACACTGCTCATATTAATTACAGGAACTTGTGACTGGTGACATTATGCAAGCCAGTAGTGTGATATCTTACCGAACCGCTGGAAACGCAATTCGAGTGTGACGCAGACAGCCCAATCATGCACATCCTTGTGCAAATTGTCGTCTGTGATATGAAAGCGCATAAATTTAAGATGGAAAAAAAACGAAAGCTTTCCGGGAGTTTCCTTATGCTCCCACATTCATCGTAACATTTCTTTTCTTGAAGTCTTCGATTCAAATGATGTCTCAATAGCACGTTTGATTGAAATCGACGGCGTTGCGAGCTATTGGCCGGCTAGAAGCAGAGCAGACACAGCGGTGGTAGCAAAAACCATTGGAGTGTCACGAAGGTTCATTTCCTGACTGTGGACAGGATTCCAGGATGCTGGAAGTGTTTGAAGACGGCAAGGTCAAGGCTGTTCGCCAGCAACTACAGAAAGGGACAACCGCTATCTATTGTTAACAGCCCATCGAAAGTGGCGGCAAAATGCTGCTCAGCTCCAGCGACAGTTTCTCGTGTCAACAGGATGCAGGTTGTCAACTCAAACTATCCGCGGTTGCCTTCACCAAGATGGTCTTTATACACGTAGACCGGTGGTTTGTGTCCCTTCAACCGTACGACCCGTAGAAACTAGGCTGAGGAAAATCGTGGTTGGGAACACGACGAGTGGGAGCTAGTTCTCTTTGCTGACGAGTCGAGGTTCAGTCTGGAGTTTGACAATCGACGACGTCTTACCTGGAGGGAACCCGGCACACGAAATAACCCAGCTTTTGTGTAGGAAACATCACATTACGGCGGAAATGGATTGATCGTCTGGACATGCATAAGTATCGGTGGACGTACGGACCTGTACGTCTTTCGAAATGGCAGTCTGGCCGCCCAGAAAAATAGAGAGGAGACTCTCAGATCTATTGTCGTGCCGTATCCTCCAGCCGTTTGTGACTCGTTCCTTTTGATGAACGATAACGCTCAAACTCATAGAGCTTGGCTAGTGGACCACACGCTTCAATAAGAAGGAATTGAGCGTATCGGGGAACATGTGGCCAGCATGTTCCCCTGACTTTAATCCAATCGAGCATGCTTGGGGCATATTTGGCGGATGCATTGCAGCTCAGCCAGCGCCTCCATTGACTCTTCGTGAACTGAAGACTGCCTCCATTTAGGAGTGGCAAAGATACTCCAAAAACGTATTCGATAACCTCATGAATTCCTTGCCACATAGGTGTGCAGCGGTCTTAGCCGTTCGAAGGGACTGCATGCCCTACTGGAGACCAGTTACCATCTTTAAAAAGTCATTTTTTTCTTGTAGTGCAGATATGCATATTGTTGGCATAGCATATCGCATTATGTGCATTAAACGATAATATTGCATAGAAATTCGCTAATGTGCTTTTGCTTACCCATCTCACTGAATATTCTACTGTATGTTACATAAAAGTAATATTTTACGTTCAACAACGTCAATCGTACAGGATTTTCCTGAAAATATCTCTTGCTTCCCTAATTCTTTTGAGCAGTGTAGTGTGATTCACCCATGAGAGGAAGAAAGATCTGCCAGTTCCAGAAGTTGAGTTGAACTATTTACATAAAATGGGACAATGAAGTATATTTCTGTTGCGTACAAACTAAAAAATATGTTTAATTGAAATCTTATTCCGAATAAGATTTTGTAGGATATAACCAATCAGTTGTCATCGCTAAAAGCCCGATACTTCAGAGAAAGCATTTTTGCTCCATCGCAGATTTCATTCGGAGTAGCGCAAGGTCTGCTTACAAAATTCAAAAGGACCGGCTTCTTTATCCCTAGGGAATGTTTTGATCGCTGAATATGCGCCCCAAGAGAAATCTCTTTGAGGGAAATAGGCATTATCTTGAAGTTTATGTTCCGAGCAGCTTAATTACTTTCTTTCGTGAATGCCATCTGATTATGCCTCCATAATCAGAAACGGATGCTTAATATAAAGGCGAGGAATTTCATTATTTCAAACAGTGAAACAGACTCAGATGCCTTGGTACTTGAACGGAGAAAATGACGAAATAAATAGAAACGATTAATGTGTAAACTACTTTCCGAATAAAATGCCGTCACTTAAAATGTCCTAAATAAATTTCATAAAATGTGGCGAGGAACTATAATGAGAACTTTTGACAATATTTGAGTCTTGTTTCGTCCATTATAGAGATATTTATCGCTGTAAGACAAATTAAAAAAAATATTAATCAGAATAAACTATGATAGCGCGGGATATGGTGATGTATAAGGAACAGCTTCCCGCCAATTGCTGAATTCATAAGCGTAGACGAAACTGTGCGTGTAAATGAAGTGGGAGGAACCTGCTCATTCCAGTGCTACTGTAGTGGTAAATATAAATTCGGAAGCGATATACTGACCGGAAGAGAGAGTTTTAAATCCTTTACCAAAACAGTCTAAAGAAATTTTCCAATTGCAGAATTATACATTTGGTTCCTCATGATAGCAAATCTCCACGAAAGACACTTAGCAGAATATCAATCAAATTAGGAGAAAAAATAACTGAACAACGAAAATGATTCGCAGATGGAAGAGGGGTGCGAGTACAAACATCAAGTTTTCTGTACATTACTGAAAACCGAAATAAATTCAAACTGCCACGCAGCTTATACTTATCGATAACATTGTTAAAATGAAGATCCGTCTTATATAGTGAAAAAAACTTGTAAGAAAACAAGAAGTAGCAAATAACTTCTACTCCTCAGCGTGAACGTAGAGTTATTAGATACGTGGGATCAATTCCATACATACCAAGTATTACGAACCCCTTTAGAACTATTTGTAAAAAGAACGACCTGGGTTTCAGCGAACGATCTGTTAATACTATGCCATTGGTGAAAAATGACCGAGATAGTGTTGACACCTTGAATAAATTTGAAGTGTACTTCATTCTCCTAAAACCAAACGAACAAGATTTGGCTCTTAAAATCTACATTGGATCCACTTCCCGGACCTTACGCTGCAGACTTTCTGAACACCAATACAGTATCCGGATGGCGTTGGCGTCCACGGCATTATCAAGATTATGCAAACAAGGCAACTATACCTCCAGTTGGAACGATGTGGATATTCTTTGTACCCCAAGGACTAAATCCTAACTCCTACTGACTGAGAGCTTATTAATTTACAGGTACAGTAACTTTTGTTGTAATGACGACTGCCCGCAATGTTATTCCAACACAATGGAAACATATCATGGACTATGAAAACAACCACCCTGTGTCTCATTGTGAACCGGTTTGACTGCGAAATTTAACACATGCGCAGTTACAAATTACAACGGGAGGGGCAATATATAAAAGACATGTTGACTTCCGCCGTGCTTCGGGTTTTATTCCATCTGATGATGAATTCAAAGTAAATTGGAAAGGGCTCATGATTTTAACTACTTTATGACTTTAATTGATTTTAACTTGTAAATACTAAAGTTTGTACATCTTGAATTTAAATTAAGGTATTTTATGGTATCATGCGTAAGACGGCAATTTGTTTTTCTATTATAATAATTATCGATAACAATAAAATATTTTATTGTTTACGAAATTACAAGAAGTGCAAAACATTTGCTAAAAATTGGAATTCCCAGTGCATATAACAGAATTAACGAAAGATATGTACCATTACCAATAAGCAGCTCAAAAATGAAATATGGAAAGTACGAAACAGACGAATTTCAGAAAGTGGTTTGGTAATTGCATATTTTATTATCTCTCATCTTAATTTTATATATTAGTGATGAAATAAATTCAGTAGTAGGTTATTATAGATAGAAAAGTAAATAGATAGCCTTTTGTTTACAGATGGCATGCTTTTGGTATGCTGTTCTATAAAAGAAATATGGAAGATTATAAGAAAAGCTTATGAAAAATGAGACAGAAAAAGTTCTTTCTAAATTTTAGAAGAGCAAAATTATTGTAAGTGTGAGACTCTCTCACAGCATTGAAATAAATTGACAAGAAATTAAGGAATTGTAGTTGACATAGTTGTTTGGGATATACACTGAAGAGCAATTGAATTAGAGGTACCTGCCTAGTAACGTGTAGCATCACCTTTCACCCTGATGACGGCGGCGATTCGTCTCGGCATGGAATCGACAAGACACCGAAAGCGTTGGGAAGCCATACGGATCCACGACCCCTGAACAAGCTCCCACAGTTCACGAAGATTTGATGGAGGGGGTCAGAGCCTCGAACACCTCTCTCGATGGCATCCCAGATGTGCTCGATGGGATTGAGGTCAGGTGATCTAGCTGGCCAAGGAAGCGAGGTCATGTCGGTGGAGTGTTCATCCAACCATTCGGATACATTTCGGGAGCGATGGTACGGTGCATTGTCTTGTTGCAGGATGAGGTCCCCAGTGGGATGTTTAAGACGCACAAACGGGAGCAAACGGTCGTCCAGGATATCCCGGTAACGTTGACCTGTGAGGGACGATGTCACACATACCAGGGGTCTCATTTCAGTCCACGTAAACAGTCCCCAGACGAGAATGCCACCACCACCAGCTTGAAGAGTACCCTGCTGGCAAGAAGGATCCATCGCTTCATGTGGTTTGCGCCGTACTCGTATCCTGCCATCCGTAGGTACCAGCGTGAATCTCGACTCATCAGTCCATGCAACATTTTCCCACATGTCTAGGGTCCAGTGGCGATGTTCCCGCGCCCATGCTAATCTTTGAACCCTGTGATGTGCGGTCAGCAGCGGTACCCTCGTGGTACGATGGCTTTTGTACCCCATAGCGAGAAGATGGTTCTGGATGGTGTGGCTGCTTACACGTTTTTGTGCACCAGCGTTAAATTGCCGAGTGATTTCTTGCACTATGGCCCGTCTATCCGCTGTTACAATGCGAGCTAGCTGACGATGACCCCACTCATCCACACGCTGTTGTCTACGGCAGTTGGCCCTTGCAGGGATGGGTTTACCGGATTCGATGTACTCACGGTGCACCCGTGACACAGTGGCTAGTGAAAATCCCAGTGCCTTCACGACTTCCGAGATGGAGTGACCTATTCGTCGAGCCCCGACAATTTGCCCACGATGAAATGAGCTTAGATCCTTCGTCTTACCCATACTGCGTCCGACTCTTACTGATTCCCGTCGCATCACTCCTTATATTTTCGGATCGCTGCATACGTCATGTCGTTTCCGTTTACAGGGCCTTCCACAGTGCCACATTTGCATAACGCCAGCTGTCTCTAATTCAAATGCTCTTCAGTGTAGAGAACCACGGAAATAATTTTGCCTGGTAACATAAAACGGAAATAACCTATTTCTAAAATTTTGTTACTGATTTAATAACGTTTAAGAAGGAAAAAAGTCTCCAAATCTGGAAGTTATAAAGTTATAGATATCATTACATTTGCAAAAGGTTCATATAAGCGCCAAAGGTGTTGGGTTTCAAAGATAATGCGAAAGAAAAAATTGAGGCATTTAAAATTTAATTGTGTTGAAGGAATTTGGGGATTTTGGTATAAAGCTGTCAATAGATGACCATTGAGATTTGCGTAAATAATTGAAGATTTTCTTCCGATCACTGGCATAACCCAGACTCAGTTTTAAAAATCTTCCGAACCACTGCCAATTTCACCGTTTCCACTTGAAACAAAATTATTCGCCGTCATACACGGGAGCGTACCTTAGACGTGTTTTGCGGTAGTTGGCAAAACCCACCAGTGATGTCAGTTCTGTCACCGTAGTGACGCTCTTATTAAGAGATCCAGTTCTATGTATAACATACCTAGTTAGGTATCAGCTTATAACCTCTTCACTTAACGAAAAACCATAGATTCCCACAACTATTATTTTTCTTTACTTTTCTTTTCTACTTTCCTATCAGGTCATCCTGCTTCCTCGTTTAATTGTCGATGTTTGTCCCTTAAAAAATGCCCAGTGGACTACATTTTCTAGAGTTTTATTTCTGCAGGCTTTAGTTGGTCCATATAAGCATGTCTTTAAATCTTAATAATAAATTATAATAATAACAAATTATCGGTATGGTTTCCTTGCTTGAAGGCTACGTACTTCTTCCTGCTCTGAGATCCCATGCCATTTGTGCTCATACACGGAACTTGCACTGCTGGCCACCCAAAATCCAACACCAGGCACGAAGCATCAGATTGGCCTGAAATTCACAGCATGCGTCGCCCACGAGAGGACATGCAAACGATTAGCATTGCAGGGCATATGCAGATCATGTGCGCCCGGCAAGCCACCGAGAAGCACTGTAAGAAGGGTGCACAGAAGGCGGGGTGTAAGTAGTGGAAGTGTGTTGTGCTGCCAGACCTTTGCGTGGGAAGCTCCCTGATGCCTCGTCGCAGAATTCGGCCGTCATTCCAGCACGTTTCGGAGTTCGACCGAGGACGAATAGTGGCTAATCGCGACAGCGGTTTATCGTACCGAGACATCGGCGCCCGCGTGGTACGACATCCAGCCACAGTGAGGCGAGTATGAATTCGGTGGGTGCAGGAGGGATGGACGAACGGATGTGAGCAATTGCCGCAGGCTCGGCACACCACCGAACGAGAGGACCGGCATGTTGTGCGGCGGGCATTGACGGCTCGCACCGCCACATCACGAACGTCAGCGCAGGAATCATAGTGTGTTGCGCAACAACCTGTGTCAGCACGTACCGTTCGACATCGTTTGCAGGAGCGGGGAATTGTAGCACGGCGCCCATTGCTCCGATTACCATTGACGTTATACCACCGGCGAGTGCAGCGGCAGTGAGCCGTTGAACGCCGCACCTGGACTACGGAATGGCCCGACATTGTCTTCTCCGATGAATCCCACTTTTGCCTGCAACACCACGATGGTCGGATCCGCTTGTGGCGGCACCGCGGCGAGAGACTGTATGACGCCTGCATTATGCATCGCCATACCGGTTCGTCGTCTGGCGTTATGGTTTGGGGAGCAATTGGATATGACACCCGCACCCCTCTGGTACACATCGCCGGTACACTCAACAGCCACCGCTAAATCTCCGACGTTTTAGAGCCTGTAGTCCTCCCTTGCCTGCAGGACCTGCGAGCGGCCACGTTTCAACAGGACAATGCGCGCCCGCACGTGGCACGCATCGTGCAACAATTCTTCACTGCCCACCAGGTGCCACTGCTGCCGTGGCCCGCCTGTTCTCCCGATATGTCGCCCATAGAACACATCTGGTCGCTGATCGGCAACCGAGTGGCCCGGCAAGCACCACCCGCGGCTACGCCTGATGAACTGCGGCAACGTGTGGAAGCAGCCTGGACCGAAATACCCCAAGCCCATATCCAAAGCCTCTTTCGTTCGATGCCGCGGCGTGTAGCGGCCGTTATTGCCAGACATGGGGGCCACACGAACTATTGATGTCTGCGTGTTCCGCAAGTCGCACGGGCCTGTAAGCTCAATCGTTTCATCTTTGTATCTGTTGTTATGTGTCCAGTAAATCTGGCTTTGCTATCTCATGTCCTTCTTGGTGTTGCATTTCGGGTGGCTAGCAGTGTAGATCAACTCAAAGGCGACCTATTATCGAGAAAATATTTTGTGACTTCTCTACACCTCTTTCTATTTTGTTTCGGCGTTTAATGACCACCACGAGCAATTTTATGTGCTATAAACAGTCAGTCATTCCTAATTTGGGCCATTACAGGAAGACTAGCTGTCTTGTCTGATACTTGAACCCGAGCCCAGCTCGAAAGATTTGTCAAAAACCTGCGCCTCTGATCTCGCGACCACCGAGCGGCGTTCTGTTTTTATATTGTTCTGACAGTCTTATTCTCTTAAACCATTCTTTAAATTTATGGTTGTTAGAGTTACGCCCTCCCTGTAATGGAGATATGAAGCCACTTCGTTTGGTTTAATAAATACACCGATGAGCCTTTACATTATGACCACCACCTAATATGCTGTATGACCCCAGTTAGCCCGCAAAACCGCGACCACTCGGCAAAACATCGATTCGATGAGGTGGCGATATGTGTCCCGGGGTATTTGGTACCACAATGTCAACAGCAGATACTCCAGTTCCCGTACATTTCGGGGTGGTTGTGATTTAGCGCGAACTCGCTTTTTCAAATCGAACCACAAATGTTCGATTGGGTTCATGTCAGGTCAATTTGTGGGCCACAGAAAGTCACCAGCATGTCCCTCGAACCACTCCTTGACGATTCTGGCAGTGTGGCATGGCGCATCATCCTATTGGTAATGGCCATTACTAGCAGGGAATGGGTCAACTTTGTCCGCAACGATTTTCAGATACCTGACAGTGCTTTTGGGATAATGGGATCTAAAGTGTTCCAAGAAAACATTGCCCATAGCATAACAGCTCCGGCGGCGGCCTGTTTCCTTCCAAGATTGAAGAATCCAGGTGCCATAGCCTCCGTTGGTAGTTATCGTATCCGCGCTCGGCCGTCTACGTGATGTACCAGGAATATTTATCCGTCAGACCAGGCCACTTTATTCCAATCATCCACAGTCCAATCGCGATGATCTTGGGTCCATTTCATGCGTTGTCGGAGATGACGTGCAGTGAGCATGGTTGCCCGGCTGGGTCTTCGGCTACGCAGGTCCATGTGCAGAAGGCTGCGATGAACTGCGTGTTGTGACACATTGCTCTGATCACCACTGTTGTAGCTGCTGGTGATTTGTCGCACTGTGGCCCTTCGGTTGCTGTGAACAATGCGCGACAGTCTACTCCCATCTGGCATCAATGAGCTGAGGACGACACACGACTAGACGACGTTTCGTCGTTTAGCTATCCGTGCACCACTTTTGATACGTACTCACTACAGCGGCACGTGAACAACCCACAAGCCCCGCCGTTGCCGAGATCGTAGTTCCGAGGCGCGGTGCTATCACAATTTTTCCTTTATCAAACTCTGATAAATCGGCAGCTTTTTCCATTCTGACTCCGAACACTACTAACCGAATGTCGGTCCTAGGGTTGTATATATACTGCTCGGTGAACTTTACCTGCTCCATCGTTCGGTCTTCAGGCGCGCTGATTTCTTTAGGCTGGGGGTGGTCATAATTTAATAGCTCATCGGTGTAAATAAAACAATAAACAGTTTTTAACGCCCCGTTCAGTTAATTTCATTTTCACATTTAAATTGCCCGCTTCTGTGCAGCTTAGTTTCGTATGTTCTTATTTTCTGTGCATTAAATTTCATCAGTATTCAAAATTAAACCGGGGTTCATCCTAAACAAAATAACATGTGTCGTAGCAAAGGTAAACCTGATGACCCTGGTGATCTCTCATATACAAAGGCCGCATATTCTTGCGTTAAATACGTCGCACGCCATCTTATCCAATGCTACTTCGATATTTGTGCGTGTGTAATACCTCAACCCAATGTTATTATTTGCAAATTTTATGGAACATATTTTGACGGGCTTCCTTGAGAAAAAACACTGTAGTCAAGCCCACATTCCAAGAATCGGCAGTTAAATTATTTAAAAGGTACTAAGTGATCAAATGTACGAACGCATGCACACGTATAAACCATTTCGGTATTTTATATGTCTTTGCTTTTCAAGAGACATAACCGAAACTTATGTTTCCAAACTTCTGAAGCACTCATCCGAACAAAATGGCATTGTTACTGATCTTAATATCTTTATCAGTGAAGCCCGAAAGGAAACGTTTGTTAGCACATCACATCTGTGTCCGCAGAGTAGCTGAACAAACCATGAGTCCAGGAATGCAATTTTTCTTGATCACCTAAGACACGTGACGGGTGAGTTGCCGACATCGAATGCTCTTCGTTTTTATGCTTAGGAGGCACCATTCGTGCGAAATAGCCTCTTTGTCCTCCCACTAAGTTTCTCACAAGATCGAAAACGTTAAGGATCGTATAAATAACACTTTATTAACCATATTTTGAGGGCAAGCAATCGGTATTGTCACAGGTTCGACGTACAAGCTGCTAGCTATGTCGCTACACCTGTGCTCCAAGAAGAAAATCATGAGCGGCTGTGAGGGAGAAGGATATGCCACGAAGCTTGAACGATAGGGATGTTCGCTGTTCTGTTGCCAAGGTTATGAGCCGTTGGATGCGAAATTGTATCGGTGATTTGTTGGGGCGTCACTTTTTGAAGGGATATTTCGAGAGCAGTCGAGCGTTGGAAGAATGGGTCTTTGGCTTCGGCAGCTATATCAAATCCTGTCTCGTAATTTTCCAGGTGGTTTCCTCTTTCATACACAAGAGATATATCTTTTCTTGATCTAATTTAAGCCTTAGTCACATGATCCTAAATTGCTTGGGACGAAAAGGAATATCATTTTATGTCCAGTAAAGTTATTTTGTTTCGCTAAGTTATTATGTTTTGGACTTTCAAAAGCAAAGAAGCCGTATTGGAAGATCTTCAACACAGGTAGTAAAATAATGGAGCTCTAGAGGAAATATGAAAATGGAAAATCGACCCACTGATACAGAATACCATGTTCATATTGCTTTTAAGCTTTGGAAATACTGTCACTTCTCACGTACGGTTGCTCAGAAACGTGTTTCCGCAATAATGTCAGTGGCGTAGCTACCATAGGGCGAAGTGGTGCAGTTGCACCAGGGCCTAGCCGTTTTTGGGGCCCTTTGCCGGCTAAAGAAAAGTAACGGATAGGTAGCAATGAAAAATTGATGATAATACGAGATTATAGCCTTACAATTTCTGCCTGGTTGCAGAAAGGCTTTTTGTATGACATTCGCAAAGGTGAACACACACAATTCATCTCACAATAAGCTAATGGAAGACAATGGTAATATAATTATCGTGTATTTTAGCGCTTATTGAACACTTGCCGATCGTCAGGTTGAATTAGTTTTTATTACTACTTAAATAACTCCAAGAATGCTTTTTTCTGCCTTCTGTTCCCATAGTTTCGCGTACCCTTTGTTTTTGACGATTAATGTGTTTGTGGACGCAGCTGAACGTTATTTCTCAAAACTAATGCTCATCAAAACGTATTTACCAAGCATAATGGCGGAAGAACGGCGTAGTGGCCTTTTTTTTTTTTTTTTGTCAATTGAGAATGGACGTGCACGGAAATGGACGATTCCCCGATAATCGCCGTCTTTGCACAACAGAAAACAAGGAGGAAATCCTTCCTTTGATGTGAATCTGAATATCAGTGTGAGTAGACAACCTTATATACTGCGTTCTATACTTCCAGTTGGATGATGAATTACCGGTATGGTATATAAGAAATGGCCATATGTAAAATGAAATTTGCTGCATTGTGCCTAGGCACACTTGATATAACTACACTGTATTCTTAGGAAATAACAGGTCCCATTGCACAATTCTGCACTAGAGCCCCATCATTACTAGCTACGCTACTGAATAATACCATATAGCACGCAGCGGACATTTTTACATTCATTAAGCTCCTTTTCCTCGCAACAGCACGGACAACGTTTGATGGATCAACTCGAAACACTATCCTGGGTGCTAAAGTAACGCATTTCCCCAATGATTAATTTTAGGAGATGTCTTCTGCATTAAGCTTACTTTCCTCGAAGTTACGCTTATTGCTTTACTGGAGCAAGCGATGAACTGAGAATACCAGCCCATCTACATTTACAAGAAACATCCTCCTCTACCATCGGAAACTTACTTATATCTAATGATAGTGGCCTGTGTCCAAAAATAATTATGATTACAATAATAACACGACACAAGAAACTGACTGCTTGTCTGTATTTGCTTTCAGCAAAGAATTAACGAAGTGTATTATTATGTGCATACATTTATCATTCTCTGTTTTCAAATTATATGAATTGTGTAAGGTATGTTTATAATTGAAACCTATTGAGACAGGAATTAACTTGATACGGAACTGAACCCATGAAGGCACACGTGTACACATGCAAACAGTTGCATACAGATAAGCAGGAAATAACATTCATTCTATTGGGTTGTCGGAAAATTCATGACGTATTTTGGCACCCGAAGGCAGTTGGGCGGTTTTGGAAGTACTAGAGGCATGCGCAGCTCTGTTATCGCTTTGGCATTCGACAGGTGCTAGTTCTAGCTGCAGTCTTAAAAAGGAATAGTGAGCGATTTGGTTGATTTGCGGAGATTTGACATCAAGTTGAAGATGGAAGACCAAACTGTGCATTTTCGCCATATTTTACTATTTTACTTTCGTAAAGGGAAGAACGCGCGTGAAGCTTGCAAGCTTGATGCGCGTTTTTCCCTTTTCTTCCCTACGCAACTTTTCACATGCGAAAAGTTGCGTAAAGTGTACGGTGATAATGCTCTACAAGAACGTCAGTGCCAGCGGTGGTTCGCAAAATTCCGTGCCGGTTATTTTGACCTCAACGATGTTCCTCGGTGTTCCCACCGAGGTTGATGACGACCAACTCAAGGTTTTGACCGAGTCAAACCCACGCTACACGACACGAGAGATTGCAGACACATTGCACATCCATCATTCAAGCGTTCACGACCACCTGAAAAAGCTGGGATACGTAAGCAAGCTCGATATGTGGGTTCCTGATGAACTCAAAGAAGCTCAATTGACGGCGCGTATAAACATCTGCGATATGCTCATTAAACGTGAGAAAAACGATCCTTTTTTGAAGCGAATGATAACTGGTGACGAAAAGTGGATTGTGTACAACAATGTGCTTCGCAAACGGTCTTGGTCGCGACGTGCTGCTTCGCCTCAAACGACATCCAAAGCAGACATTCATCAGCGGAAGGTTCTGGTCTCAGTGTGGTAGGAATTTACAGGTGTCATGTTTTTCGAGCTCCTACCACAGAACCAAACAATCAATTCGAATGTGTACTGTCGGCAATTGAACAGTTTGAACGACTCCATTATCCAGAAACGTCCAGAGCTCGTTCATCGTAAAGGTGATGTGTTCCATCACGAAAACGCGAGACCACACACAAGTTTGAACACCCGCCAAAAATTATTGGAGCTTGGGTGGAATGTGTTGCCACACCCAGCATACTCGCCTGACCTTGCGCCGTCAGAATTCCACTTGTTTTGCTCTCTTCAACAGTCCTTGCATGGTATAACGTTCAATTCAGATGAGGCTGTAAATCAGCACCTTGTGCAGTTTTTCGCCACGAAAGACAGGTCCTTCTATGAACGAGGCATTCTGCAGCTCACTGAAAGATGGCAAAAGGTTATCGAACAAAACGGGCATTATATCATTAATTGATCTTTGTTCTTTCTATCAATAAATGACCTTTGCAAAACATGGCTAAAATATGTCATGACTTTTCGGACAACACAGTAATAACATAATAAAAAAGCATATCCCAGCATGTTAACAGATATTTGCACTAAACCAAACATTTACGTAAACAGCAAATGGGAAATAAAATTGTGTGAAATCACAGAAAAGCAGGACTTCGCTTTTCTCATTATTTTTAATGTAAACACTTTCTGCATTGAGTGTTCTCACAGACATTGACTTCTGTCTAGTAGTCCGACAGGGTCCGTGCTCCAGTCCCGAATGAAGCGTCTGTTCTACGGCGTTCACTCTGTTCATGCCCTGGTTTCAGTGGTCCAAAATTAGGAACATGTGACTGCATGTAGTCCTAAACGTTTCTCCTAATAGTCGTTAAAACCAGAAAAAAAGCGGTCTCTCTTTGCCATCAAACTTCACTACTTGCGGTTCTGATGCTATAAGGAAATTGCACTGTGTGCTAGAGGCCTATACGGCCCTTCATTTGAAAACCCAGGCCCGGCGCAAGCCTAAACCTTAGAGAGACCTGCCCTGCTCAGACTTTCCAATTTATGGTCTGGCCCTGCCGATTTCAGCCACTTATTGTAAAAACCGCAAGGCTACCTCTAGAGTAACAAAGCTGCTCAATTGAACTGAACTACATCGGTAGTAAACAGAAAGCAACGCAGAAAGACGTGTCATTTCTTGTAGGAATTCCTCCTAGACATGAGGTTTAGACCTTACTACATACTTTTCTTTCTAATGTAAACGCATTTCCTCTCCCACACTTCAGTGTATAGATGATAGTCTTTATCTCCAAATATGTGCACAAATACTTCGAACTTCTACGCCGTGCAGCAACGAATCGTAGCAGAAGCTCGGTTATTTGGCTTCATGAAGCTGAAAAGTATGTTTATGTAAATATTTATCGGAAACTAAAAACAAGCCACGTGTTCTAGTCTCTGACTCTGCGTTTGTAAACATCATCCTTAAAGGATGGTCAGATGTCGTATGACATCCGAAGACTCTGACTAATACCCATCACAACTGGGTCTCACATTCTACTTAAATTTTTTATAACAGTCAAGCTGACCGCTTAGTGTAACTGGAAATATTGGGTTGATGCATAAGTGCATGCCGTTTTTTTCACCGCACTTCAGGAACGCTTTACATCAGAAGGGAAAATGGAATCAATCAACTACGTATTCCTTCCCATTGTTTACGAGGGTGTCCCAACGTCTGGATAGGTATGCAACGCCATTCTTGAAAAAACGTGCAGATTTTGCTGCGAAGAAATCATCAAGGAAATTTTAATCAACATCACTGTTGAACGTTCTGCCACAGAGGGCATTCGACAAAGTGCGAAACAGGTGATTGTCTGAAGGAGAGACATCTGGGGAATAGACCAGATGTGCAAGGATCTCGCATTTCATATCCTGAATGGCCATTTTGGTCATGTTTGCACTGTGAGGGCGTGCGTTATCATGTTGGAGAAGGACACCATGGCGCCCATGTGGCCGTTTCTGCTGAATCGCTCCCTCCATACTGCGGAGTTGCTCACAATAGAGTGCAGCTTTGATGGTCCGATTCCTCCACAGCATTTCTCAGTGAATAATGCCTTCCATATCCCACCCGACACACAACATGATCTTCGCAGGATGAAGGTCATGTTTTGGCCGTATGGTGGGGGTCTTGTTTGGGCTTAACGATTCCCTCCGAAGCCTGAAATTCACGTACAGGCACCACTTTTCATCTCCATTAACAATACTTGACAGAAAGGGTTTGTTTTGCTGAGAACATTCACGATAACGGGCGAGCAAGGAGCCACATATGGCAACACGCTGATTCTTGTTGTCCTCGGTTAGAGTGTGAGACACCCAAGTCCCCAAATTCTGGACCTTTCCCATAAGTTCCAGGTTTCGCATAACTGTGGCCTGATCACAGTCCATCTCAGTGGCCAAATCTCATGTGGTTTGACGCGGATCCCAGTGGATGAGATGGTTCAAACCATCCTCAACAAAATGAGATGGACGACCTGAGGGTGGAGAGTCGCTCAAATCATTTGCGGGCTGTCCTCGGAGCAATAGCATCTTCCCCATACACAGCACAAATTTGTCGAGTAGCTTCGGCAGCTGCGGATCCCTTGTTAAACTCGTAGAGGAACAGATGTCGGATTCGGAAGAGTCAAGTCCGGAAGGGAGAATGTTCGTTCCTCTCTTCCGGAACAGAAATTCATTACCCACAATCTCACAACGCAGTTTGATTTAGATACACGATATTACTGGCTACATTTTGTTATACAACTGGCCGTCTGCACCGTCACTACTGACCTGAGAAACACTCATGAAATAAAACGGCATGAACTTATGCATCAACCCAGTAAATGAGTTTCCTTTCCAAATATGAATTTCAAAAACATCCCACAAAGTCATCAGTAACTGCCTTGTGTGAGAAAATTATCAATGGGTAGTTACCCAAATCTCGACCTCTGCAGCGGTCATAGTGTTAAAGGAAATTAAAGCCAGCTATGTTAACCTTTTGACAGGCCGATATACCGGAACTTCCCAAACAAAAACGTTCACATAACGACTGGGTTTTACGAAAGCTACAGTAAAACAATTATTTTCCCCCTCTCATCGTAGCTATACATATCATGTCACCACTATCTTCTAGTCATATGTCATCACTCCCTTTTAATATTTTACAGAAGGCATTTATTCTCTACTCCATGCCCCAAGACATAATGGGAAAGGTTTAGCCCCCTTGACACGAACATAATGTTATTGGGTAGAAAGAAGTGACTCAAACATTTTTTCGCACCTTTCATAGGTTCGTCACCATTATTATAGCCATTTTAGCACATAATTAGTCAGAAAAGATCAATGTCAATCACCTCCCTAAGTAACCAATTTGAACAACAAAACTAAGGGAAAGCAACCCTTTCAGATGACCAGGTTCAGTCTTATTGGCTCACATCTTGCACAGCGAAGATATTCGTTCAAGGCGATTTCAGCCAATTTGCAAACCCCGAGTTAATTCGTTCCGGCCAGTAAAAGGGTTAAAACAGAGTTTGTTTTCCACCTTTAAAGAAAACGCCCGGCCCATTTCAGACTTTCATCTTACAGCCCAGCCCGTCTTGTCAATTTCAGCTTTTATTAATCAGCGCATCCGGTGGCGGATACACTGCCATGTCTTTCGTTTCACTCAGTAAACTTTGCCCTTTGATTATTTAACTAGTCACTCTTAGCTTTGGGAGTCGAAACGTTTTTCTTTAATCCAAGAGCAAAATGCTAAACCTTTCAGTACAGACCCTGCCTGGCGCGATCTTTGCAGGCCTCTGCTGTGTCCTAAAATTTATTATGTGTTACAGATACAAGATGCCTATCTTTAACAATTTTCGGGTACTAGAAAAGGATTTGTGGGTAGGGCTTGTAATGTGAGGTATCACTCGTCAAGCAGCTGACTCAACGATTGAGTTCGAGGAAAGCAATTCATAACAATTTTAGGCTTATCTCCAGCCATATTTTAAGAGAAGTGAAGCAGAAGTTCATTCTCTTTCGAAGCGGATGACATCAGTTCGTTTTCTTTAGCCCAGGGTTTGCGTGAAGTCCTGCTTACTTAATTTATTTACAGTTATCGAGATCTTCTGAATATCAAGGTAATTTTTTATTCACATTTGGAATTTCAGGGGACATATAACTATAAACATCATTTTAAGGTTCTAATTAATGGCTTTCTAGTAGTAACTGTTTCAGCTCCTCAGAATAAAATAAAATTGAAATGTGTGCTGCTACAAAATTATTAAAATATCTCCGTCACACGAATCGAACTTTCCTGAACTTATTTCGATATACCTAACAAGGGAGCTGAAGCATAACGTCTCACATTCTTGATCTCATGTTATTGCCTCAACAATCAAAGAAACAACTTTCAGAAGTAAAGTTCGTTTCCGAAATCTTGCTTATCACAAGCGTGTTGCACATATTGCCTTTTACATGTACTTATCTGAAACTTTCTTTGTGACAAACGGAAATTTCGTCTTGACTTCGAAATTTTCAACAACCTCCAATGTTTTTCATTTCAAACTGTGTAATCCCTTTTGCTGCAGCTATTCCTTTTTTCGGAACTGCTATTTCAATTTATAGTAGTTACAGGGATGTCCATTCTAAGATTGAATAAAAAGACAGAGCATGTAAAATTACGTCAAAAGCGTTTCATGAAAGTTCCGGACGATTTCCTTAACTTAATTTGCAATTCCCGGGTGCATTGTTTGATATTCATGGGTAGTAGACGACTTGTTAGTTCGTGGATAAACACATCTGTGACAGAATAATGTGAAGAAACTGTATAATTGATAAATCATACACTGCTCTGCATAGAAAATGCTACACCATGAAGCATTTGTTGGATCGCCATGAAATTGGTTGGCATGTGTCGATACTTGTGTTGTAGACGTGATTACAGTTGCGAACCAATCACGTGGTAGATGAGGCAAACGGCCAGGCGTAACTAAATTTGGTCTACCTCACCTGGGCGTGTGGACCACTGAAACCCGAGTGATCTCGATAGCGAAAATAAGCGTAAGGGTGATAAAGCCTGGGCGACGTCATCGGGATGCTATCACACCGACACTTTTACAAGAGTAATCATGATAGATATACGTACGGCTGGTTGATCTCTGGGTCGCATCGCAGCCAAAATTCAACCTGATGCAACACGTGTCTGCTGAATGTGACGACAGTGGTTGGAGAAAGGTAACGTGCGTTGCCGCACTAGAACCGCTGCACGTAGGCGAATTTGCAAAAGTCTAGATCGCTGCATTAGACGGCAAGTGGCAGCAGCCCCAAAATCCACAACGGACGACATTCGACGAGGTGTACATGTAGGTATGGATATCTCCATATCGAAAAGAACTGGGAATCACAGATCGGCTAAGAGAGATTTTCGCTATCGCCAGCCATTGCAACGACTGCCACTCACTGCAACAGGTCGTCACGCAAAGTTGAAGCGGTGCGTACCAGACATGCGTTATGGGACGGATGAAACCATGTCGTATTCAGCCACGAGTTTTACTTCTGTGCCCGAGTCGTATATCGCCGATTGTGAGTCCGACGTAATCAACGGGTGGATCTAGTTACCATTCCTAAGCGTCATACGTCTCATCAGCCTTGTGTTATGGTTTGGAGCACTATCAGCTTCAACAGTCGTTCGCTGCTCGTGCGCATATTAGGTACAGTGACAGTATGGGGATACGTCGATGAAGTTTTGCAGCCCGTTTTGTTGCCGTATCTCCGTGGTATCTTTTATGCCCAGTTTCAGTAAGATAAGCCCCACCTGCACACTGCCAACATCAGCAGACAGTACCTATAAAGTGACCATGTGTTGCACTGGCCAGAGCGACATGCAGACTTCTTTCTACCCCACAGAGAACGCGTGAGGCGTCATTGGGAGACGACGTAACGCCTCTGCTCGACTCCCTCATAATGTCGATGAATTGTGGACTCAGGACAACGACGTATGGTCAGCGTCAGGACAACCTCCGGGGCCTTTACATTTAATCCCATGCCATGTTGAGAATGTATAGCGTAGCATGGCGGTCATGCGACCGACTGACTTGGACCACATTATTCTGTAATCCCTCAGAAAATAAATCGCTTCTTTCGCACCTATTTCGTGCAATGCATCATGATATGGTGTTTTCTATATCAGGCAGTGTATATGTAAATCTTATATATCCGCTAACCAATATCCTTGTACTATCAAAACATATATTAAATTCGTTTTTCGCACATATCGCTTTTGGTGAACATTCATAGAAATGTGCATTTGTGCAACCAGTAAATGTGCTTAAAGGTACGTAACTGTCTCTAAAATAAAATCAGAAAGGACTTGCGTCGTTGATACAGATCTGAAAAGAACAAGAAAACGTACGAAAACTTATTGAATGCTCTTCATGAAACTCTTTTAAACAGACTAAATACTTCTTCTAACAAAATATTTAGTTCGTTTCTTGATTCTTCTGAAGAGAATGTAAAATAATTTCCCCTCGGAAAGAATCAAACCTTTATTTTCTGTGTTTCTTCTGCACAATTACAACCGCTTCCACAGAATCAACTGAAATATACCCCTTTACTTTCTTTTCTGGAATTTTCGTGTAACATTTCATTTAAATATGAAAGTAAAAATTAGCAATGAAGCGGAGCTTATTTTTTTAGAATCTTTCTCTTAAACATTTGCTTAATAAATGGCTTTTGTCAGAATATTTTAACATTTTAACTCTGTACTTTCCTCTTCTCATCCTAATTTCTTCTAAAAAAATTTCTGAATCTGAAACAATGGCATACTGCGCTTCTGAGCCTGTAGTATCTCCTGTTAAATCATGGAATTATTAGTCTGATAAATATGTATTTCCCAAAGTCATTATTTTCTCATTTTTATGAGTTTTCTGCGTGAATTTAAAAATAATGTACTTTGAAGCTATTTTACCGTATTTTTCAGTCTCGTTGACGCGACAATCTAAGACCGTTGGCACTGTTGAACGTGAGGAAGAAATAGAATGAGTTTAATTACTTAGAACTGAAAGAACCGCAAAATTCAGATAAGATATAACATGGCACTAAAAACCGAAACAAATCTGTTCTACAGGGTGTACCGAATAACGAAAATACTTTTTAGCAAAACTTCGTGACTTTGTTCGATCCTCGTTCTTGCAGTTTTGTGTTCATCGCCGTAGCATTCTTGTGAACAGTGCATACAATCACTGACTGTAGAATTGAAACTGAACTTCCATTCACATCCATTGCCATCGCTACGTTCATTCTGTGGGTTCATGAAAATGTGTAGCAAATGTTTTTGAAAATTTGATGGCTGAAATCTTTTTTCACACGGGCGAAATTGAACAGTAAGCAATTCCCCAATGAGGTAGCAGCTATACGTGTCACATCATGGAGCAAGATGGAGAGTCTGAATTCTCTTCCATCATCTTCCTGTAACCCATCCGTAGTGAAGAGAAAATTATGTCCCTTCTGCGAACAGGATCTTTTAGATTGGCTCAGTAAAATTATTCATGAGTGAATGAGTCATATGAACAAACAAAATCCTTTGTGCAATATCATTCGCCAAAGATACTTGGTGCAACAATGGAACTGGTATTTCCATTCGCTTTGTCGATATGGGTTTTAGAGGAGTTTGAACACGAACGACCCATCTCTGTCCAGGATATGGGGCAAAAATTTGCTTACGTGGCTACTACGTCTTCCTTCGCGCTGGATGTCAGCTGAAAATTTTGGTATCCCCTGCCGAACATGACCGGTTGAGGTCGTCCGATTCTCAAAGTCCAGACGTTATCCTGTTTTGATTTTATGTTTATTGATTTATAGGTAAAATGTAGAAGGTTTTCGTGCTGATAGGAACTTCTTTAAAAGACAGCCGTCGTAGCACGATCTTTAACAACAGGTTTCAAAACACATGATATTCAAAATTTTATTAAGTTAAAAACACATATGGATTACAATGACACATGAGCGCTTTTGGGGTCGCCAGCGACTCCCATCATCAGATGTGTGGATACTATATTCACACATCTGATGATGGGAGTCAGTATTCACACATCTGATGATGGGAGTCGCTGGCGACCCCGAAAGCGCTCATGTGTCATTGTAATCCATATGTGTTTTTAACTTAATAAAGTTTTAAATATCATGTGTTTTGAAACCTGTTGTTAAAGATCGTGCTACGACGGCTGTTTTTTAAAGAAGTGATTTATAAGTTCTCACTAGACAACTACATTTTCCATCGTATGTCGAAGAAATATTTACCTGACACCAGGAATGACTTAATATTTGAAAATGACGTTGCTCCGTAATATACTTTTTAATCCATTACAAATGCCTACTATTAAGAAATCAGATATATAATATGCCGTTTCTCTGGACTTCTATAACTTTCGTTCTTTAGGAAATAAAACTTTCAGGTCGATTCGTGGAATGTTCATGATTCTGGAGAGAATGAAGCAAACCTATAATGAATATGTTATTTACTAGCTGAATTGCAACCAGTTGTGCTCGGGTATAGCGTTTAAGATGCAATCTGCACAATCTGATTTTTTACTGCGGTGAGTAATTGTGCTGTGAGTACAACTTATTGAATCCCCATATCACGAAAAATATTCCTTTCTTATGCACTCTGTGTGTGTAAATTTTGTTAGGCGTGAGGTAATAAATATATTTCGAATACACGAGTATAGTAAAAGTTGCTGTCATATGTTCAAAATACCTCTACGTTAATCGTTTTAACATTAGGTGCTAAAACGTTTCTTTTATCCGAATTTTCGTATCTTCTTCTTCCATAGCTCTTGCTGCAGCCATGAATTTGCTCTTTCTATAAAAGAATGGAAAGGAAATTAGACAAAATTAGTAGAGAAGTGAGAGTTCTGCACCGTTCAGAGGGAAATTAAGTCAAATTAAAATATTTGTAAAAAAACAGATATTTTTAAGCACAAAAATATTAAAAATAAAAATAAATAAAGGAAATTTGAAAAATGAGCCTCTCAACACAAAATATTTCGTGCTATGAGTTACACATTGGAATATTCCGCCGTCTGAGCACGATTAACACAAATTAAAATTGTATCACGAATTAAAAGCATTTAATATATACAGGTTAAAAAATGCCTAAAAAACATGAGTACCTTCAGACCCACTATGGGTCCATCATCAGATGTTAGCACACTGTGGAACGTAGTTCGAAGCTCATGTATATAAACATTAGAGTTCAAACACTGTGACGTAAAAGCGTAAAGTGTGGAGGAAACGATGTTCTGCGCATTTGTCGTAGACTAAAATCAATATTTTTGTTAGCTGATTTTATACATTTGATGGTGAATTATTTGCCTCATCGTTTTCAGTTTTATCCAACAGACATTTCCAAGCTTGTGGTATATATAGAGGTGTGGAGTCATTGCAGCATAAATGTCCTAGGCTATGTATGATGAGGCTTTCTGTAAATGGCAAGGCTGATTTTTTAAAGGGTGTGACTAAGTTTGAAGCCTCGTTCCAGTTGGGGAAATATTCATCTTCATTCGATAATCGTGAGAGGGCTGTTGCCTCAGATCCAGTTCTAACATTATATCGATGTTCTCTAATTCTAGTTTCGAGGGAACGGGAGGTCGATCCTATGTACACATTATCAGATGCCGTAGGTGACTCTGCTTTCAAAGAAATTTTGTATATGCCAAATTATTTTGACATTTCGATGGGATCTCTGTCTTTTTTGATCATGGATAGTATATTTTCTGTTTTAACACCAAAATCAATATGGGTTTTTTTGCGAATATTTTTCACTACAGGTATAATACGAGGGTTATAATCAAGTGACCCAATGAACCTGTTCTTATTGTTGTCCCGTGATAGCGTGGTTTTTCGGGCTCTTTTTATTTTACCAAGTACACTGTTTACAATAGATTCATTGTGTCCATGTTTCGCTGCAATATCCTTGATGTTGTTAATCTCGTGCTGTCGTGATGAGGGGGAAGAGCAGTGCGTTTTTAATCTCGTGCTGTCGTGATGAGTCGTGATGAGTCGTGATGAGTCGTGATGAGGGGGAAGAGCAGTGCGTTTTTAATCTCGTGCTGTCGTGATGAGTGGGAAGAGCAGTGCGTTTACGCACTGCTCTTCCCCTCATCACGACAGCACGAGATTAACAACATCGAGGATATTGCAGCGAGACATGAATACAATGAATCTATTGTAAACAGTGTACTTGGTAAAATAAAAAAGAGCCCGACAAACCACGCTATCCCGGGACAACTAAAAAAAACAACCAGGTTCGTTGGATCACTTGATTATAACCCCCGAATTATACCTGTTGTGAAAAACATTTGCAAAAGAAACCATATTGATTTTGGTGTTAAAACAGAAAATATACTATCGATGATCAAAACAGACAGAGATCCCATTTAAATATCAAAGAAATTTGGTACATATAAAATTCCTTTGAAAGCAGAGTCACCTACGGCAACTGATAAGGTGTACATAGGATCGACCTCCCGTTCCCTAGAAACTAGAATTAGGGAATATCGATATAATGTTTGAACTGGATCAGAGGCGACAGTCATCTCACGATTATCGAATGAAGGTGAATATTTCTCCAACTGGAACGAAGCCTCAATCTTAGTCACACCCTTTAAAAAATCATCCTTGCCATTTACAGAAAGCCTCATTATACATAGCATAGGACATTTATGCTGCAATGACTCCACACCTCTACATATACCACAAGCTTGGAAGCGTCTACTGGATAAAACTTAAAACGATGAGACAAATAATTCACCATCAAATGTATTAAATCAGCCAACAAAAATAATGATTTTGGTCTACGACAAATGCGCAGAACATCGTTTCCTCCACACTTTACGCCTTTACGTCACAATGTTTGAACTGTAATACTTATATACATGAGCTTCGAACTACGTTTCACAGTGTACTAACATCTGTTGATGGACCCATAGTGGGTCAGAAGGTACTCATGTTTTTAAAGTATTTTTTAACCTGTATATATTAAATGCTTTTAATTCGTGATGCAATTTTAATTTGTGTTAATCCTGCTCAGACAGCGGAATACTCCTATGTGTAATGAACCTCTCTCTGTCTCTCTGCCTCTGTCTCTCTTTCTCTCTCTCTCTCTCTCCACAGATTTTTATTAAAAAATAAGGAGATGAGCCCTTCTTCAGAAAGATTAACAATACAATTACAGTAAAATTAAAGTTTCATGCAAATTTAATAATTACAGGAAAATTAAACTAACAGAAAAATTCCATACTTGTAAGAAAATTAAACTTTCAGATAAATTCAATAGAATATATATTTCCTTTATCAATTATATTTTTATCAAATATGTCAGGAATAAAATAATTGTGATTCATACCACGCAGAAATTATTAAGTTAGCTAAAATCTTTTTACTTTAATGGTTATTGCTGATTTAGGTTTCGTGACTGGATGTTTATGGTGTAGTTTCATTTCCTTTAATTTCAAAGTTCAGGTAAACTCTAATTTACCAGTAGTGTCGCGTTTTCACAAGAGCTCCATTTACGTATATACACAATACCGGGCTCACAATTAGAAGCTTTTATTCAATACCGAGATGGACCGCCATTAGGCCGAATTACAGCACTTATGCGGTTTGGCATCGATTCCACAAGGTCTTGGAGTGCATCTACGTCTACAGCACACTAGGCGTTTACCACACAGTCCTTTAACTAGCTCAGATTTGACAGAAGAGGACTTTCCCCCCTTATCTGTTTTCCTAGCATGTCCCGTATATTCTCAATGGGGTTCAAATCTGGACTTTGTGCTGGTCAGGAAGATGCTGGAAGTCTCTGCCATGATTGCTGAACCACTGCTGAACACATCTTGCTCGATGGACAATAGCACTGCCGTCCGTGAAAGAGCCGTCACCTGCTGGACAAAAAGTAAACATTGCAGGAGGAACTTTATTGACAACAATGTTCATATAATCCTTGAAGGACACCCAACTTTCCAGAAATATCAGGAAACACGTTTATTAAGACAGGTGTATATAAAATAAAAGAAACAATTGGAATCCTTAAACAGTGTGTTTTTATAACTATCTTCATTTTATTCTCATTCTAATAAAAGTTCTGTTAACAAAAGTTCATTAATTTTTCTCGTGTATCTAATCATTCCTGCTTTTACTTCCTTATTTGAAGCCCCCCCCTCAAAAAAAAATCAAAATATTTTATCGCATTTCTGATTAGGTAAGTCATGACGCTGCACTGAAAGAACATTTTATCTCGCCTGTGATTACTAAAGTCCTGATGCCGTACTCCGAGTTAAGAGACTACTAAGAGATGTGGAACACTTTTCGCATAGAAAATAGAACAAAAGGTTTTTTTTTCTCTCTAATAGAATTTTTTTTCTTGCAATAATAGAAGAAAAAAATTGTTTGTTTAAGAAAAATGCTTAATAAATTCGAAGGCACTAAATATTCCCTCTAAAGTGCATTAGAGTTTCTAAGTAGTACATTAGTTTTGAGGCCATTCTTTTGGCCCTATTTGGTCAAGTGAAAATGTGAAGGAATTGCATACATGAGTTTGCAGGTTCGAGTCCACCAATTTTCCCGTCTAGGCTGAAAATTAGATTTCAGTTGAAGAGCTAAGAAGGTGGGTAAAAAGTTCGGTTAAGAGCGAAAGCTCTCTGATAAAAAAAAATGAGATTGAATCATGAGGTTGATAGTGACTGAAAATGAAAGCACTTCAGCACCACCTGACTGGTGCAATAAATTAATTAAACGCTAAATAGGCCATCACAGAAAGGCCGTTACGAAAAATAATTCTTTCATTTGGTTGAATGTTAGAATTGTTTTGTAAATAAAAAAGAAATTAATCAACACGGCTCTTGTGATTTTTTTTTCAGTTTTAAAATTCTCTTAATCTAAATTTCGGAACATCTAAAGCACCAGTATCAACAGATTCTTGTTGAATATCAAAAAATATAATTGTTCTAATTTTTTTCCTTAAACTTCCTTATATAACTTTAATATTTTCTAAAAGTTCAAGTTCAAAATTATTTCTTGATGTAAGAAATAAATTATTGTGATTATTTAACCTCAAGCTCTTATATTCGAGCTCCTTTTATCGTTAAAGATAATGAAATTTTTATTTAGAGATTTGTCTATAGCTTTTTCAAACCTTTATTTATTTAAAATATCTTTTTACTAACCTAACATAAATTAATCATAAAATCCTGACCATTTAACATCATATATATTTCAGTTTTTTTCTGTTAATCTTTTTGATTTTATACATTTCATCTTTCTTATCATATTTTACCAGTCCGTTTGCTTAAAATGTTCATGAAGTTTCTTCACCATTCAGATCCTTTATTTTATAAATAATGAGGTCAGTTTTAATGCTTCTTAGAATATAAATATTTTTTCGGTAAATGTTGAAAAATAATCTTTCTTAAGCTCTTTTAAATTTAGATATTTTTACTCTACCATCTACATTGTATTTAGGTTTACTTATCCATTTTTTAAGCGAATTATCATAATCCTTTGCTTCATTTTCCTTCTTCCATCTACCTTACATTTAGGTTTACTTATCATTATACATGCACATTATCATAATCCTTTGGTTCATTTCTTTCATATTACACTGCTGGACAATTGCTAAGGACGGATAATAAACGGCTATATAGCGCATAAAAAAGTAAGTGTGGTTGGATGCCAAGTGAAATAAAATAATGTCAGAATGCCAGGACATTACAAGAAAGACAATTTATTGTGCTCTGAAATCCAGAAGACTTTGGAACGTGTTCAAGGGACAAACAGGCCATTTTGTGCAGAATACGTAAACGTGAAAAAAATGCAATTACCGTCAGCAGGCGTTTCGGCGTAAGATGTCAATACGGGATATGGCCACCATGGAGGGCGATGCAAGATTCCACACGTCGTGTCATGCTTTGCACAACATTATCAAGCAACTGTTGGGGTAATTTATCCCATTCCTCTGTCAGTGCACGGATGAGGGTGTCCTTGTTTATTGGAGGGCATTGGCGACCTGCAAGACTCCTCCTCAAAGCATCCCACACATTTTCAATGGGATTCAGATCTGGAGAACGTGCTGGCCATACGAGGCGTTGAATATCCTCGCTCTCAAGACACTCCTGGACAGCGACTGTTCGATGACATGTTGCGTTGTCGTCCATGAAAATGAATCTATCACCGACAGCACCACGGAACATGCGAACATGAGGTAGCAGAACATCATTAATGTATCTTTGGCCAGTCATAGTCCCAGTTGGAAGCACATAGAGGGACGTACGGCCATTTATCATGATGCCAGCCCATACCATGACACTACATGTCGGATATCGGTCCCTTTTCTGTATGTTTGTTGGACAATATGCAGTACCACTATCACGCCAGATCAGTTGTCGTCGACAATCAGACGATAGACTGTATCTACTCTCATCTGAGAAGAGGACAGCAGACCAGTCGTTATCAGTCCAATTGTGATGTTGATGGCACCATTGCAAACGGGCGGTACGGTGACGTCTGGACAATGGGATGTACACAACAGGACGGCGGGCGTATAGTCCTCCTTCATGCAAACGTCTGGCAACAGTTTTTGGGGAGATCCGCTTGCCAGTAGCAGCCATAAACTGATTTTCTACCTCACTAGCTGTACTGCGCCAGTGTTTTTTTGTTGATAGCACTATGTACCGATCTTCTGCAGGTGTCGTACTGCGAACACGACCTCCCCCGTGACGTTTGCTACACTCTCCATTTGTTTGAAATGATTTCCAAAGCCTTGAAACAACACTGTGGCTGACGTCGAACTCCCTGCCAACATCTGTTATTTTTCGCCTTTCTTCAATCTTGCCAATAATACGGCCACGCGTAAAATCATCTAGGTGATGTCGGGAAGACATACTGAAAATTGTAAGTTCGTCAATTGATTCTTTCCCTTTCAACTTTGCGTTTAAACAACAACGGTCAATACGCGTCAAATTCTTTATATCTCTTATCAGCGCTATGACGTCACGAACAAGTTCGGCAATCCAAAATTTGCATACGCACAACACGTCTTACTGTATCCCGCACTTATGCTAATTTCCACATTTTGCTGCTTTCCATTTTATGGTTGCTATCGTTGCTATTGTCATCCATCCTTAGCAATTGTCCGGCAGTGTATCTTTTACAGGTGTCATTTTAATAGAATTATGCTATCAATTATTATAATGTTTTATTAATTTATCTAATATGTATTACCCACTTCTAGTAAAATACTGTAAAACTTTTCCACATTTTAGTGTTTGAAGTTTTATGAAATCAAAATTCAATAACTGCGCATTTTATTTTAATATTTTGGGTTGTAAGCCAACGAATATTTTTTTCCTTGAATAATTGTTGCTTATTTGTAGACTTTGTTCCTTTATCTGTTTAAATTAATTCTGGATTTATTTCTTTAATAAAACATGCTTTTGTAAGATTTTGTTACTTCACCTGTTTACCTTTTAATAGGAATAACCCAAGCATGCACTCTAAATATATCAATTACAGACAAAATGTAATTTGCAGCAGACATTTCTAAAGAAGTATGGTTTTCTCAGTCATTGCGACGAAATTATAGCACCTCAACATAATAACCTTACTTCAGACATTTTATGTTCTTTTATACTATCTAATGCATCTCGGAGTTTAATAAAAACTGATGATATTTATCCATTATCTTTATCTGTTAATAGAAGAGATAATATTCAAAAAATTCGAATGCACGTAACAAATCAAGATAATATTCCACTCGATTTAAGCAAGATAAGACATTTATGTGGATTAATTTTAAACGAGAAAAATGTGCATAATAACAAGTATAATATATATGCAAAAAGAAAAGGGTGTTATGTGCGCACTATCTTCACTGAAGGTACAAAAAGTGTTGGTAAAAATTACTAGAAATTCGGTGAAAATCAGCAAAATATCAATTGAAGATATAACTAAGAATATTCTTAAGATATAGAATCTATAGGAAACCAATAAAAATTGGAAGCATATAATTTAAAATTGAAATTCAGGATTGTATGCATTTCGTTAAAAACGATTAACCTACTTTTTTACCCCAATGAACGGAAATTTGTTGGCATTTAAGAAATGTAGCAGATCATTATCGTAATGAGATTTCAAAGTATAAATGTATAAAACATAAAAATTAAAGTGTTGATGTGCAACATTCTGATAGATACAGGTTTATTATTAAAGATGTAAATTCGCTTATAATGAATAGTAATGGATATATATGTTTAAAAAATAATGCAGTAAAAATAACTATGCTCATATAGGAAGTGACAATGTTGCATTTCTAAATGGTGGAAATCTGTATTGGTTAGATTATCAATAGCTACTGTAGAAGTTAAATCCAATGTTGAAAGTACTTTGTTAATTCATCATGTTAACTTACAAAATTTCGAAAGATTGTTCCACTTCAGCTACTGCATGCATATGTTACATTTTATTTATTCATCAGAACCTTCTGAAGAAAATATAATTATAGATACTGAGAAGGATGCTAAGAAAGGTTCAGATGTAGAATTAAAAGAAAATGCGGCTTATAATGAAAGATTTCAACAGAGGTGGATTCTAACGAAAATATTAGTGTAGTAAAATTTTGGATTATTTAGATTTCGTAACAATTTCAAAAAATTAGTTTATGTTCGATTATTTTACCTGTCTGATTCGAATTTCAAAGAAATAGTAACAATGATGTGTTGCATATATACATTGAAAATTTATTATATCTTATATAGATTCATAATTAGGCAAAAATTATATTTGAAAGCATTGATTTCATCCTACATCAATTAAAATTACTTTGTATTTTGCTTCAATAAGGAAAGATAATCAAACGACCAGATCAAATGGTTCATGTCACATACCATCCGCATCTGACGAAGATCTATGTATCCACAGTATGTAGAAAAGGAAAATAATCAAAACGAGAATAATATGATTTTTAATAATTTATACATTGCTGAATGATATTTGATTATGAAAAAGTCTGTGTGAAAGTAACAAAATAAAGTTTAAAGTTCGAAAATTTGATTATTACGAATGTTATTCTGAGTTATTAGCAGCTGGATTAAACACTCATACAACAGAAAATAGTTTTCTAATAAATTATGTAAATTACGCGAGTTTGTATCCCATTACACATTTGAATCGCTCTGTCATTCAGAGTTAACTAAAGATTATAACTTAAGACTAGAATTTAACGGGCTGTTAGGAATAAATCTAAAGAAATCCTATAGATTTGATTTTATGTTAAATGAAAAATGAAGTATACTTCATGTGGTGAAGAGAAGAGTTTCAAAATGTAAAAATTATAGATCCTGAAAAATGAAAGCTTCAGGCTAAGTAAATCAGTTGGTATTGTTTTGATTCTCCGTACGAAGTATTAGGAGAAGGGCTATCTAGTGCAACAGGAAATGGATTTAAATTCACGCATGATGGTAATAACCATGTGGAAGAAACCATTTTAGAAAACTATAAACATCCTATTGGTGAATTAGATATTTTTATTACCAGGTATTACGTTGTGAAACAATTAAACGAGTTATTTGACGGTAAGACAGAAATGGAAAATAATGTTAATTAAAGCTTTTTAGATTTTCTTCAATAAACTGCTGAAAGAGTAAGCCAGTTAATTTAGAGGTGAAATAAGTAGATGTTTTTCTAAGGTAAAAGAATAGGAAATCTCATTGATCCTACAGAAGATAAAATGTTGTTAGTGACATATATTTTAAAAGTAACGCTTTAATTTTAAATGAGGAATAATTTGGCATTTAAAATAAGAGATAAATGAATACTACAGTTCCATTGGATAAAAATATGTCGCTGTTAATAAAAATTATGTAGAGAGTGAGATTACAATTAATGATAGAAGTAATTATAATATTATTACTAGAAAGAAGGATGGTTTATTTGTTCCTTGATTAATACAAAATATAATTTATAATTTTCGGAAATCATGAAATTACAAATGTTTCAAATTCTATAATTTTTAAGGATGTAGCCACGAAAATTTTGTTGACAGAACATTTTATTCTACCATTCAAGACGAATATGTTGATTTTGAATCTGGCAATGGTTATAAAAAGTTAATTTTGCTAAATTCAGCAGCAATTCATTAGATTCCGAAACGAAATATTAAAAACGTATACGAACATGAAAATACTCATTTATCTATTGAAATCTGATTGAAACGTTTATCCAGGATTTAAAGCTGAGATGCCAGTGAGATGATTTTGCAAGCTTTATAAATATATGCACTGCATCCATTCATTCTGAAACGTTTCTGCTTCAAGTAAACAGAGAGTTTTCTATTTATTTGTAATAGCAGATGGAGGCAGAGTGAAATTTAATCGTCTAAAATCATACTTTTATATTGAAAGGATTGATTGCTTTTAAGCTATTAAATGCGTTCATCTATTGCGTAAAGAAAGCTGTGAAAACACGAGAAAGCATTTTAGCACCCTATAAAATCTCTCTGATAAAATAGGAATTTCCCCAAGGTCAACTATTTGGGCACACAATGCGTTTTCTCCGCAAAGTGCGCCGGAAAAGTTTTCCTTCTGAAATCGGATGCCATATGCGTCCAGAAGATAAGTGTCTTTCACGAAAGAAGCGTTTTAGAGATAACAGCGTCTTGAAAAATAAGTCATTTAAAAATACATTTCAAATAAGTGGATCCGTTAGGAGATATCAAAGCTTTTTTCCGTTCTCCAGAAGTCAAAGAAAGCGGAGATATAATATGTATGGTTAAATCATGTGAAAATTTGTCTTTACTAAGTAAAGAACATAATAATGAATTTCCTAATTTTATTAAATTGTTTACTAGATACCTTCAATAGTTGCTGTAATTAATTGCAAAAATGAATGTAATAAAGATGCAAAAATAAAAGGGCAGAAATGGTAGAATTTATGAGTTTATATTTATAAAATCACTTTCTATGTAAATGAACAAGTTAATTAAGAATGACATTAAGTGGGATTCTTTTTTAAAAGATAATGAACTCGCATAGGATATATTTAGAAGTGTAAAAGATGCACTTAATTGGAATTTATTATCAATGCACTAAAAATTGTTGGAAGATTTTATATTAGTTTTTGGATGAAGTAAATGGATCAGATTTCTCAATATCAAACTCTTTCTGAAGATTTTATGAGCAATAATGTTGATAGTTTGAACTGGACTTTGATTTCTGAATATCAAACATTTCCTGAGAGCTTTATGTTGGTGAATTCAGATAAACTAGACATGAAACGAATCTATTTGTATAAAAAATTAAATGATAATTTTATAAAAGAAATTTTCCAATTATTTGTGCATGGCAGAAATTCCAATAAGACAAAGCTTATTGGAAGAAACTATAAATTTTTTTCTCAGTGATTTTATAGACTGAAAAGAATTTAGAAGACATCAGGAATTAACAAAAGATTTCATTATGAAGCATAGAAATTTAATTAATTGATGTGATTTATTATAAATAGGAATTTATCTGACGATTTTATTAGTAAAATTATTAGAGACTGAAAATCTATGTTAGCAAAATTATTTCAGAAAATTTAATCGTTTTGAATTTTCCTATATTTTAAATTTAAAATCATCGTGAATGGCTCATTTTTAGTTTGCTTACATTTCCCTATTTAATTTCTATTTGCATGCTTAAAAAATTGATGCTTTAGATGATTTTCTTTTAATGTTGCGTCCTATCGCCATGAGTGATCCAGAACTATCTTTTCTGTATCACCGACAAACGTACTCTGTGTATTTTTTTATGAATGGTAAGTAAAATAATTTTCCCAAATCGGCAACAGTAGCAAAGCAGTGCATGCATCGGTGGAATGACTACATTCGTCGCTAGCAAACATTATGATCACCAATCAATTAATAAGATACAAATAAAAGAAGTTCTTTTCCTTTTTTGTGAAGCACACGTGACAGGCTAATCACTTTCTGTCCCTACACCAATAGCAGAGCATGTACGCGCGTTCAACGTCACAAGCACTCTCATTCTCGTCATGACTTCCTTGTTCTCATAGAAATCGCATAGTATGGTATATCATTAATCGCATATTCGGTATATTTGCTACTAGTTAGTCCCTCTCCTCTTAGAAATTCGACTTGACACCGTACATTGCAACTCGGGTAACACAGGACGACAATCTGCAAAATTTCGAAGTGTGTATCATGATTTCCTGATGAATTATAGCTGTCACATAAACACACACACACACACACACACACACACACACATTATTATTATTATTATTATTATTATAGATTTCTGTATTTCCATGTGTTTTATTTTTGAAAGCATTTACAATAATGAGGAAGATGGTTTATTATGTTTTCTTCTCTCAGCTATATTTTGGAAAACATTTGGGAATGTTTCACAGACCAAAAAAATATAATCTTATACTTCGTTCAATCGTTTTGCTTTCAAATATTAATATTTACCAGGAAGTAATTTTCTGAAATCTCACAAACCGATGCAGGTGTTGTTAATCACTTTACAGTTCTATCCACCTTTTACTTCCAAAAACATTCACTGCATGCGTTTGTGCCACTTGTAACGAGCGATTATCTTAAAACGCCGTTGCATATTATATATATTATTCGGTAGCCTAAGTTTTCAGTGCTGAAAGAACAAAAGACACTTTAATGAGACACTACGCAATGTAATTTCCCAGGTACAGATGGTGCGTGTTATGCGGCAGGCGACAGTTTGTACAACAGATAGCAGGGCACTTTTTTTTTTTGCTCTCATGTGAGTTACCCTGCCCTGTTTGCATCAAAATGCTTGAAGTATGGTAATCTGCTGAAGAAATCTTCCAAATAAGAGAAAATAAATTTCTGAACAACTCGTTGGTCACAAACATACGTTTGTAAGGAAATCATACCTCTGTAAATTGCTTACCTAAATATTGCGCGGAAATATTCCCAAGAACTTGTTCGGAAGAGTGGTTTCTTTACATCAATGTGTCATGTACAGGACAGGCCAAACTTTCTGCCCAGAGTAGGATCTTATCATCAGCTAAATTTATGGTTTCCCCGTTTTCATGTTTTTGTGAGAAGCTACGTTAATATCCCGAAAGCCAGCAACAAACAAATTGACGTAAACTAATTGGATTACAAGTTCAATACACTGCAAGGAACCAGCGTAGAAAATTTCTTGTATTTCCATTTAAGAGAAGTTTTACTTTAGGCATTCAGTTTGCGCTGGCGACTGAGATACATTCACAACGAGATATGTGCGTGTCCGTATACCTTGGAATTAGGTGGTTTTAACATTTTATTAGCTTTACTTCAATGCAGATTTAATTTAGAAATATGTTTATCATGGCGTCTGTGAATGAGCACTCCTTATTTGATTAAAAGTGACGGAAAGTACATTGCTGTAATGGTTGTCGATTGTTGAATTCGCATTCGGGGCTTAGTAGACGTGGTGTGCTCACAGCTGTGACTTCATCTAGGTCTGTCTTTTGATTGTGTTTCGGTTTGTTTGGGATCCCTGTGGGCACGTGATACCGGAGGAGGCCCCGCAGTTCTAGGCGGGGAACCGCCATCATAAAAGAAAGAGCGCTGCTAATGAAGTCTTCAGCTGTGCCCCTGAAGGGAGGGAAAAGAGTAGGGGAGCAAGGGAGCGAAAGAGACAGGGAGAAAAGGCGAAACGAAAGGGGTGATCTGATGATGAGGAAACCAGCTTTGAAAGACCTAACTCATTTTCAACCCATATTATTTTACTCATTGGCGTCCAGCCAGATTTATACCAAATGCTCTTCCTTTTGGTTTTGCGAATTCGTCTTGTTTCGCCCTTGGTATAAGTTTTCATGGGTCACTCTCGCTGATATACCTTTTAGCAATTTCTATCCGATGCTGTTGGAAGGGAACCTCATAGATATGCGCAGTTTGCTCTTATCAATATTTTATGAAGACTTACACTTCTGAATACCTGCATTTCGCAAAGAGTTGACTTTAAGAAGTGCAACTACTTCTTTCAAAATTTGGAACCAACACTGAAAAAAATGAAAGACATGTAACAAAAATGAACTAGTATGAACAAACCATACGGAAGAGCATCGTCAAAGCTAAGAGAGCCTCCTTCTCGACTTTTTTGAAAACTGTCACTGATTGCGTTCTAATGACAAACAACATGGAATAAAAGGAATACCTTTCAGCAAATATCAGCACTGTTTAAAGGAACAAAATAAGTTAAAATATTTCTTAGTCTGCATATTTCGTTTAAGATGTCCCTCCATAAACGCATGTTTTTTCATAACTAAATCTGAGATCTACCATCTTTGTTAGGCGATGCCAGCCATTTAACTTTCGAGGCTGTGAAGATAAGAAGATTTTCCACCCATACCTGGCCCAATGCCAATGGCATACGTAAAATCACCAAATTGGTAGGGTTAATTTTTCGCTTTTTGAGGAGGACTGGGATTAAAGACCATTATACGCAATTCTAAGGTCTGTAAGCAGCCTCCCACCACTAATTTAGAGACACTAATTCCAGGAAAGGGAGTGCGCCATTGCCGTAAATCAAACACAACACTCATGCCTCATTCGGGACTGATTTTGGTGCCCATCTCGGTTGAATGGTCAGAAGCCAGCGCTTAGAACACTCCCCCCCCCCCCGGAGCAGCATTGGTAGGTTCTTAAGGAATTCAACATTCACTTATTCTGGTTATATTGAAGTTTAAAATTCCTTAACTGGTGACATTTTATCGAATATTATATACTTCATATATTTGAATAAAGTGCTGAGAAAGCACTTTCAAGCAGTAGGATATTTAAAAAGGTCAGTTAATTAAACGTCAGATGACGTTTGGACGTCAATATGGCTTTTTTCTTGACTACAGTTCTGATCCCAGTTTGACATGAGTTGCCAAGAAAAGGAGTTATGTATTATGCTGCTCTACTGTCCTGTTAAGATGTATGTTAAAATTTAGGGCGCAAACGGTAAATTAAATTCAGCTACAGATTTGGCATTGCAGTAAGTTTAATCCATAACTTCTGAATGTGATGGTTTTCAAGTGGTTCGAGTACTTACAGAAAGAAAACGAACCGTTAAAAAATGAAGTTTGATTAATATTACAGAGAGCGGGCGTCCGTTCATGTTGCTTAACCCGAAGATGGTTCCTGAAATGTCAGCATTGATTCGCGGAGACCCCTGTATTACCATTCAAGGAATTTTTGCAAACAGTGACATTTTTAAGTGTTTTGAATAGACAATCGTCACTCAAAGACTGCGAATGAAATTCTTGTGTGAAAAATGTTTGCCACAAGCTCTCACTGCCGAATCAGCAAGAAATGTGTACGATGGATGTTTAAAAAACATGTATAATATACAGTGATAATAAACATGTCTCTACACAAGCTTTAGTTCCATTTTACGGTTGTTTCGTTTTTTAGTTTGTTTGAGCAATTATGTGAAATTTTTATCAGACCAAATTAATGAGCAAATAAAATTAGGTATGGTGTTGAGAACAAACAGACAAACAAAAAACAGACATTTCATAACGTCTTGAAAATGGATTCATACTTGCAACCGAATTGTATATGCAGAAGCCCTTTACTGCAATCTGCGTTGACGTATACTCTTTCCAAACAGTTTACACCACGGAAAATTCGTGGTGGAAAACACATTTGACGATTCGCGTTCTTATGGAATCTGAAATCCCAGCCAGTGTAAAAAAAAACAATGGAGAACTGCATCCCTGGTAGGTGAATCGCACACAAAATGATTTGTACGACATCTACCAAGTGATAGCCATGCTAAAAATTCTGTCAGTATTGCTAAACATGGGTTACATTAAGTTCAGAAAACACAAGTCATTCTGGTTATGGGAATAAACCATCCTTCTGTCTTCACGAAATGCATAGCAAGTAAAGGATAATCAAAACACGAAAGACCGAGAGACAGCTCTTCACCACTCAACAGAAAGATAAAACGTTCTGTCAAGTGGCGAAGAGCTATCGAATATAGACTTTAGAGCAGTGGTTGTCAACCTGGTCCCTACTGCCCACTAGTGGGCGATTCAAGGTCCCATGGTGATGGGCGGTGGGGGTTTTTGTCCGTTGTCACAAATTTGTTTCTTCCACCATACATCGAATACATTGCTAACAACTTCGCGAGTTTGACTTTTTAAAATATGCCTTTGCAATTTACTTTTGAATTCCATCTCTAAACTTCGAATACAGATGATAATTAAAACAAGGTAATCCGTAAATACTAAAGTGGATTTGTTGCTTATTTGAAGGAAGAAGAGCCAAACGTTTTGTGTATTCATTGTGTGGTGCACAGACAACATCTTGTAGGAAAACATTTAAGTGTAAGTCTCCATTCATCATTAAGTATAATAATAAGAGCTGTAAATAAGATCAAATCTAGTGCCAAAGATGATAGAATGTTTCAACAGCTGTGCGAAAACAATAATGAGCAATTTATTAGGTTACGTTTACACATAGAAGTTCGATGGCTCTCAAAGGGTACATGCTTGTCACGTTTTGTAGCATTATATGATAGTGCCATACAGTGTTTTGAAAGTAATAATGAGGTTGGTCTCTGTCAACAATTAAAAACAGTAAAGAATGATGTTTTTTATTTAGCAGACATTTTCAAGAGATTTAATGAAATTAATTTGCAGAATAAAGGAGCCAATATAACTCTTATCAGTTGCAAAAATGTTGTGTCATTATTTATCAAAACACTTGATCTTCTCCGTCATAATCGTTTGAAGAGAGAATTTCATCAGTTTCCCGAATTTCCATCTATAAAAGATAGTGTAACTCCAAAGGAGATTGAAAAAAGGTTCAGTAGCCACTCCAACGAACTTGATTTGGATATGGAAAAACGATCTAAAGACATTTAAACTTGAAGGTGTATGACTGGATGATAAATCCTTTTACTGCAAATTTTGCTGAGGTTGATATAACTTGCTAAGAATAACTATTAGAACTTAAATATGATGAAGAGAGCAAATATAATTTCGATAGTGGTAGATACCAAAAACTCTGGCAAAATAAAAAAAATGCCTGCGTTATATCTAAATATGTGGAAAATGATATTTAATTTATTGATACCTTTCCCTACCTCATATTTTGTAGAATCAGGCTTTAGTGCTGTTAATCATATTACAGTATCACCAAAGAGAGAAACCGTCCGAATATCATCGAAAGAGGAGACCTTCGTTTGTTTCTTACTAAAATCGTACCAGATATCAAATATTTAGCCTTGAAGCATCAGCCTCAAGGATCTCATTAATCATTAATTAAAGGTGATTTCAATAAACTTTATTGTTTTCACAATTAAGTTTCATTTTCTTCAATTTAAGCAGCTCCCTCACTAGTAGGCGCTGTATCGATGGAGATGAAGAAATTCTTAAAATTGAAATTGTCTATGAATAAACATACATAAAGTATAAATAAAAAAGTAAATTTAAGTACCTATTTTTTACAAGCTCTCCCCTCTAAAAATTACTTCGCATTTGTGCTAAATTGAGTTACTGCAGCACCGGTGGGTGGTAAGGAAATTTTACCATCAACAAAGATACAAAAGTGGGCGGTAGGTATTAAAAGGTTGACGACCCCTGCTTTAAAGTAATGTGTCGAACAACTACGAGAATTCCGCATCAACCGAACATCCTCCACTTGAATTCCCATTAGTACATTAACGGGAATACCAATATGCAACGAACTTATCAGGTCCGATGACGTAATCTTACCGTAAACTAATCTAAATGCTTCTAGCGAACGGCTGTTCATATTTGTGAATTCATGATTAGAGATACACAGAAGATCCAAAACATAAGATCAGCGCATCTTTATGCAAATCAAAACAATTGCAGGTAAAGGACGGCGTGATTAAAGTTAATGAAACGGTATAAATAACACTGATACTGAGCTCTATTAATCAGTGTTGTTCTTGTTCTTTATGTGGGAAAGGCAGCTGACTTAAGCGAGTTTCACAAGGGCCAAATTGTAATGGCCAAGCGACTCGGTCAGAGAATTTCTAATACGGATGGTCTTGTAGAGTGCTTACGGTCAGCCGTGATTATAACCTTCAAAAAGTGGTCCGAGGATAGAAATCACGAATAGACGGCAATATATGGGACAAGCACGGCTCATCAGAGCTAGAGGTGAGAGGAGGCTATCCCTTATAGTACGAGCCAACAGAAGTGATACTGTGACGCAACTCACCGGCAGTTTGAATACTGGTGACGGAAGTAATGTGTCCGCAGGCCGTTCTGAATGCCCATGTTAACCGTCGAAAGCGCCTACAGTGGGCACGATGATTGGAAGAAGGTCGTCTGGTCCGATATATTTATCTTGTTTCCTGTTGTACCATGTGGACGGTCGAGTACGTGTGCGTCGTTTACCGAGGGAAGTGTTGGCAGCTTGATGCACCGTGCGACGAAAAAAAGCTGGTGGAGGAATTGTAATACCTTGGATAATGTTCTGCTGGGAAACCCTTGGGTTCAGTCATTTATGTGCAGAAAACTATGATGTTTATCACCTACCGAAAGATCATTGCATCCCAGGTACACCCTTCATGGGAACGGTATTCCCCTCTAGTAATGCTTTCTTTCAGTAGGATAATATGCGTGGCACACGGACCGTATTGTTCAAGAATGATTGTTCGAGCATTAGGAAGCCTTCTGGGTGTTGCCCTGGCACCCAAATTTCCCAGATATAAATTCAATTGAGCATCTGTGGTTTGTGTTGGAAGAGCAAATCCGCTGTGCGGCGACTCAGCAACGTAACTTACAAGAGTTGAAGAATATTCTGGTAACGTGTTGGTACCAGATACCACGAGACACCTTTAGAAATCTTGTAGCGTCGATGCCTCACCGGATAAGAGCTCTTCGGTATATAACGCTGCTCTACATATGTTACCTTTGAACTTGGTTATACCGTTCTTCGTAAACCAGAACTCATAAAATATATAATTCCCAACTGAACATGTCGAATGGCTCAGAAGATCCAACCGACATCCTCCTTCAAATGTCATCCGTTTATGTTTGAAGAAAACGCTATTCCATGTCTTAATGCTCTTAGACAGCTACAACCCACGATCTTATTCATGGAGGTAATGGTCCCTTTTTTTCCGGAATGAAGATCTCTAAAAAGAAGTGTTTTCCTGTTTTTTAGTGGTCGAGTGAAAACTTATTTCCTACACCATCACCTAATAGTATATAAATTCCACTAATGCTTTTACAGTGTACACTGCCTGGCTAAGAAAATGCCAGACGAGGAAGACGTGAACCCAGCTCCATGCAAATTGCAGGGTGGGTGCACACTGAAGGCACGCCACTATGTTGACAAGGTGCTGCGGCCCGTGTCACTACCGTATCTCCAGGGCATCCCAAACGCCGTTTCTCAACAGAATAATGCCCGGCCGCATACCACTCGGATCAGCCTGAATGCTTTACACGGTGTGCGGATGCTTCCGTGGCCAGCTCGATCCCCCGACCTCTCGCCCATCGAGCATCTGTGGGACACGATTGGACGTCGGTTGAATACCCTCCCACCCCAGCAAAATGAAGATGAACTGTGGACTCGGATCAACACCACAATGTCATCGATACCCAGGACTCTACTCGGACTTTCAGTGCCTCGATGACACGTCGGATTCAACATTGTATCGCCCAAAATGGAGACCACACTCCTTATTAACCATCCTGTATATTCGCCAGTGGAGCCTAGTCTGTATGTGACAAATAAATCATTTGTTCAGTACCTACTTTGCTATTTGTGCGTGCAGTTTGGTCTGTTTTTGAGCATTCCTTCATGGTGTGCTATTTTCTCTGTCAAGCAGTGTATTTTCATCTTTTGTGCACCTCATTACTTTTTGGAGCAAAACACTCCACCTCCCAACAAATTCACACAGGGAAAATGTTTGGTCAGGCATTTTAATATTTCCACTTACGTGCCACATACTTTTGAAGACGAATCGTTTCTGAATATCTTAAAAGTCCTAAATTCGTTGACAAAATGGAACATCTTGTTTCTATTTTTTTAGTTCACAAGAAAAAAATAGAAACACTTCACCCAAGAAATGGTTATCTCAGATGGATCCAGTCGAAAAAAGTGAAATTACTTGTTCTCAGCTCTTTGTACATAACCGAGGCATATGAACATTTCACTCTGAGAATGCAATGGACATAGACACTTCCCGAAAATCTTTCATTCTTTTTGTTTTGAAAATCTGTCTCAATTGTCACGAACCTGGTACAACATTCGAGCGTAAGGTTTCCTCACACACTTCCAAAAAAGATTTCAACGTGAAATTAAAAATATATAACCTTACAAATAAGCCATTTTTGTTGATTCGTCAATGGTCACATCTTTCCTGAAATGACCTATTATTTAAGAAAAGATCTGTGCTAAAATTTCTGGTCAGTTTCCAGTCTGTGGCCATGCCAAGATATTTGCATTTCAGTATAACCCTCTTTTTACGACTGTGAAGGGATCAGGAAAAGGTCCAGTGATGTTTCAGTCGCTTACTTTCAGCAGTCAATTAATTGTTTGATGCACGATAATTTTGATTCTTTGAAAAAGGAGTCACTGACTGTTTAACATTACCTTTCTGCATAAACTTTTAATAGCCAGTTCTGTAAATACACGGCGAAATGCGAAAAATAGACTTTAGGAAAGTTTCTTTTTCTATGGCGATGTTATCTGCAAAAAGCAACAAAAGCTTACTGCTACCCGAGGAGGACGTGGACTTATCTTTCATTTGCATATCTGGTGTGTTAATCTCTCTGTCTCTTAGCAAAAATAAACGTTTCCCAAATAGACAATATCGTGACTTGTAGCTGAATGCAGAGAGAAACGGAAACTATATTGCTAGTTTTTTTCTTCTGTTTGATACTTTTGCGAAAATGATAAAAGATACATGTGTAGCAATAATGTTATATTAGAATGACAATGCAGAACGCTAAAGGTGTATCAGACATAGATTCCTTTCGGGAAAGGTGAATATATTAATGAAAAATATTCTTTACAAAACATTACTCAATATGATTTTCATATTTTTACGCGACTTCGCTTTTTTACATACTGATCACTGAAATTTCACGAGAGACTAAAAAGAAACAGAATTATTTTTAACACAAGAGCATAATGCGTTTTTGTTGTTTATTTTTTATTTTTAAGTTTTTCTTTTTCCATTTCACATTGTCGCTCTTATCAAAGGAAATAGAGTCATAAATTATTCATGATTTTGCTTCGTCAAACATATTGATATTCCGTATTATTAGAATGAAAGAAGAAATATAAAAATTCTTCCTTCGCAAACAAACTGAGATAAGTTTAGATTCTAAATTCGATTACTCCCATCTCTGTACTCAAGATTCAGAGGATACCTCGATAGCCCACACTTGACGTTCTCTAAAAGTGTTTCAAAGGAATATCGTGTTATTTTTTGTTTTTGAAATAACGTGGATCATTATAATACTTTTGAGTACATGCATTTCATTGCAGCATTCCTTTTTGCGGTGTTTTTTAGTTTATATGAACTGTATTTGTCAATAAATGAAAAGAAAAAGAAGTGCGATCGTTGAGAGAAAATATGTACACACCGAAACTGTTTTCGAACAGGTTGAAAATTTAATATTGTTCCTGCTGAGCACTGTCAAAGCAAAAATCTCAGTATTAAAAAAACAATAAAGTCTTTGAAAAAATGTGTATGGATACTTCTCAAAAGTTTTACTTGCTACTACAAACAATGCTAATTTCTTTTCCGCAAAGTATGACATGCTAATATGGAAATTATAAATAAACTACCATTTATTTATAACTTCTATGTAAGTATATTTGTTTCAAATGCTTATAATATATTTACTTAAGCTTACATGGTATTTATTTACTTTCAAGTGGTATTTGCACGATTTTATGACCGGGAATTTATTCTGTAGCTGAGTGCAGAGTTCACCCGTATTCTTCAAAATTTAAAGGTAATTGCATCATAATATTTATTTCCTCTGTTTATCTGATGAGAAGAACCAACATGTCATTACACTTTCTCGACGTTGTTTCTCGTGAATCACGAAACTGTGGCATTCATTCTTAGATTTTATGCTTCGTGAGTTTTCTTAGATTTTATTCTTCTTGATTCGTGAGACTGAAGTTGCTGTACTATTGTCAGGAACTAGTACTGACATAGACGGACACAAAAGGTTTATATTAATGCATTCACTGTTGAAGTGATCTTATACGAAGAATGGAGTCTCCGGGCTTTCAGTGTAACTGCATTTTCAAGTAATCGATTATATTTTCTTTAACGCAGACTCTAGTACTGTCTAAGTTGATGACAGTATATATAGGGAAATATTTTTTTTTTTTATTGGATCTTTAACGACCACCGTGAGCAACTCAGTGGGCTATAACCAGTCGCCCGTCCTAATTTAGGGCCACTGGTTCCAGGGAAGTGAGAGAGCCAGTGCCGTAAGACAACCACAACATCCATGCCTCACCGGGATCCGAACCCGGACCCATCTCGGACGAATGATCACAAGCAATCGCTTAGACCACTGCGCCCCCGGGGCGGCTGGGGAAAAATTACTTACATAAATCTTGGGCAATTGAGATCTACCAAGTTAGCTAGTGAAATTAATACGATAAAAAATGCATCTATTCCCATCTTTGACGTCTAACATAATAGCCATTCCTAAGCACTCCTGCAAGGAAGGTATATCTTTTTTCATCCTCTTTAGTTCTGTGCATGGCGCAAGAATAAATTATGCGTGTTCCTTCGTCCCGCTGTTACAATGGCTTTCATGATTCGTCCTTAGCTACTGATACCAGGTTTCAATAATCCAACCGCATGTTATTAGCGTTCATCCGTAAGATTTAAGTTAACGATGTAAAAGGTTTTGCAATGCTTTGACTGTTTAACCTTAAGAAAAACAACGCATAATCAACAAGTTAAACAGAATTGAAGAGAAGAAAAATGTATATATTATAAACAAGTAATTCATTATCAGTCAGAAGTATATTTTATTTATAAAACAAGTTCTTTTCCAAGAGATTTTCCAAACATTTCATATTTTCAGCATTCATGAAAAATTCAAAAATTACGTGTAAAATTTATGAACTTGCTGATAAATTGCAACCATAATCATAATTTCTATCACACAAAAATTATATGTAAACTTTATGAATTTACAGACATTGCAACACACAGTCCATAAGTTTATATCACGCAAAACAATATTTATATATCAAATTTCCGTAAATTTTCAAATTATAATGAAGTTTATGCACTTAGCTACCAACTGACAACAATTAAGCGTTTACGGATTCTAAAATGATCAAATTTCAAGTTATAATTTGTTTTTTCTGTCTGTGAAATTTTTTCACAGGTAACGTCTAAACGTTCTTTAATATCACTTCAACTCTGTGAATGTAAATCTCTTTAGTAAATTTAAGCATTTTTATGTCACAGTTGAAGAATCTGTCCAGAGAACGAATTATAATTTAGACTTCACAGAAGTATCAGTTACCGCATACCCCAGTACTTGCTCGGATATTTATATTTCTGGGCCAAATGTCCACACTAAACATGAAGAATGACACGTATGAATCAGAATTTGAATTACACATACAACCAAAATAAGTTACTTTTTTCTGCCTTTACTAAATTTGCCGAATTATAATAAAAGAAATATTTTGCTGCCTTATTTTGGCCAAGTGGCCTGAGATGGAGCCCCAGACAAGGCATGGAGCATGTGCTCGTCCTCCGACGCTGGCTGTCTCCAGTTCCTGGAACCTGTGGCCAAAACATTACAGACGATTGACTGTTTATAGCTGTAGATGCTCACGGTGGTAATCAAACTTCGAAACTAAATAAAATGGTATGATTTTCATCAATAATATATCAATCAGCCAATGTTTTCATCGAAATAATACTTACTGTACATAAAATATTATAATTAAATGATGCAAGATACTTACATGGAGTTGCATACGTCTCTAATGAATTAGATTTATGTTCTTCTCAGATCGTGGCATAGTTTCAATACTCGACCACATAACCTGTCGTTATCTCTGTGGTTTGTAATCTCAGCTAGAAATTGTCCTTTACAAGAAATAACCTGCTCACAGCTTTTCTGGTTTCTCTTTTACAATGTGTTCTTAAAGAAAATTATGCATGACACCATATTATTGAAATATACACTTTATTCACTGGAAGCGGAGGAAGTGATTGGATTTTTTCAGCTAGGGGTGCTTCATATAGTTTTAAGAAACTGCAGCTATCCTCAGATTCCTAGCTGAAAGTGAGGATCTGGCACTTGTGCCCATTTCTTCATGGTTTTGAAAGCTGAAGTTGATGTAACTAAAATAACATATCAAGCAGCACATAACGTACCTGCTGAACCAACTGAGCTTTAGTGAGATATCAAAAGTTCTTCCAGAAAGCAGTTTTAAAAGGCTGTGACTGCAGATTTATTGACAGTTGTATGATATTGCAATGCGTTCTGTTTTATATTTCAGTGAAACGAAATCACTCTTAATTAAAAGCCCCTCTTAATTAAAAGCGGGCCTGTAACGTTTTTGGTGAAAATTGTTGACTTGATAGTTTCATGAAATAAAGTATCTGATTAGCTCTGAAGCCTCCGTTTGATGAGAGTTTGCTTGTATGGGCAAAGGGCATCTTTAAAAGTGTTAAATGAGGTTCTTGCTCGGAATACTTCAATATTTTCTCTAAGTTCGAACTGGCGTTTAAGAAAATAAAATTGTCTATTGATTTAAGGAAACGTCCGCGCTGAACCATAAAATAATGAGAGATTTCTTTCACATCGTTAAATATATTTATTTAGAATTCTTTTCAATAATCCTGAGTAAATAAAATAGTTTAAATATGTCTAAAGAGAAAATATTAAATTTCCCAATATGCATATGTTTTTTCAAGAAAAAAGGTTCAATGTTCCGTTTATATCGTATTAGATCATGATAGCATAAAACGGAGAAAAGCACTGATATGTGCTCCCGTGTTTAGTTAAATACGAAAGCAATTTCAGCAGAAATGTTTAAACATTATTAATTTTTAATTTTCTTTAAACAATGGATCTGATTATGCTCTTGTCTTACTCTTCTTGCTTTGAAATATTTATCTAATAACTTCTACGCTGAACAATGCCAGATAAAACATCTCTTGTTTTCCGATTTATCTTCATAAGATCCCCGAATCCTTTGCTAGATATTGTAAGGAGAGACTGTTTGGGAAGGTTATTAATTTTTTCAAGAGGATTTTATAGCTCAAACATTTTTACAAGCTTTTACTTCGGAGCGTTATTGAAAATTTCATTACTACTTTTCTGCAAATCCTACCCTAGCAAAATGTAAACATAAACTGCATTTTCGCCATGTTTTAAGACCAGTGAAACAGCTATCTCTTCTCTCTTTTGATGAATCTTAGCCTTTGCCTAGCGGGAGGATCAGTTAAAAAAATATCTTATGGCCGTCATAAAAAACGGAAATGGGCTAATAAATGTATCCGGGCTTACTGCTGCTGCCAGATGCAAAGGGGAAATTTCTGCATCCATAAACATTACTTTGGTATTCGAAGGGCAAAAAAACGTAGATAAAGAACAAACAAATATCCATACTAACTTTCGCGTCTGCATAGTTTATGACGCTCAAAAATTAACATCATAAAATATGGGAAAGGCAGACGTAATCCGGAACGGAATATTTGAATGAGGCTCTATATCAAGATATTGCTTTTTTTTTCTAAGAATGAACAAATGCTAGGAAAGCTATTGGCGGAGTTGGGGGGGTCGTAAGGAGAAAGTGAAATCGTAGATTTAGACAATACCTTTTCTCGGTATTTTTCTGTTAAGTGGCTTTCGCCACGAAGGCAAAATACTTTCGGTACAATTGTGAACTTCTGTTTTGATCAGACCTAGTTTTATATTCTAAAAAGATTCTCGCAAATATGAGTTTATGTATGATGCCAAGATGCATTTTCTACAGTTACCTCTTTTTTACGTAAGCACCAGCTGAACATATGACAAAAGTTCCTAGGGAAATGTAATTAAACTTAGGAAACTTAATTTACTGCAAACGCTTTGCTTTTGAAATATGAAGAATCAATACAAAGAGGAACTTTACGAAATTTAAAAGACTTAAAAAGCTCACAATTTGAGATTTGTAAAAAAGCGTATATGACAGTTTTCATTTTAACATATATTTGCGTACTAAATTTAACGTTATGATAAAATATCTATCCATCGATGGGTGCACAGTGTTGTAAAACTGGTTTTACTGCTCAGTGAAACATTGGACTCATTTGCTCTTTCGCTTAGCTGTTTTATACTGAAGGTTCATGATGCAGTGATTATTGGTTTTTGGTTCTAATTTAGATTACTCGAGTAATTTTAAGATATCCAAAACTACTTTAAACTAAAACTTTAAATATACCTCTAATGACAAGCTTTAAAACACGACTTACAAATGAGTGTTGAGCATGGAAACTGTTACCTTTCAGTCACTGGGAAACATTTTTTTTTTCAAAACTGCTGTAAAACCATGTTTATAAAAAGATCTCTAGGGAAATGCGATTAAACTTAGGTAAATCGACATAACACCAAAGACAGAAATTAAATTTTATCATTTGTGTTGTTCTACTAAAATATTTCCATCGGTAACTGCAATAATCCATGAATAAATAATCTTAAAAGAGAGACACAAACTGAATAAATTAACTTTTCAGAAATCCCAATTTCATGAAAGAATTCCAGTTGAACATAGAATACATTTCCATAGATTATTAGTAATATTAATTATGAATTCTCAGTGCCATAGGGTTTAAAAGACACTATAATGCTGTAAGGGTTTAATGGGATCAATAGGGTTTTTATAATCAGTAATAGCCATACACCGTGGGAGTTCATATTTATTCGCTCTTTCAGTTAGTTTTCTAGGTTCATGCATATGATCTACAATGCTGTTGCTACTCCCGAATCTAGCTTGTTCTCTTTGTCATGCCACCTCCAGTGTTTCTTTTAAGCGATGATCCAGCACCTTAGTGAAATAGCTATAACGAGGAACAGTACACCAATTCAGTAGTAAATAGTAACACTCTACTAGTGATCCGATTTGTTGGCGTAGGAAATAAACACATAAGCGTTCCAAGCTTTCGCACATCAACCACATGGCTTTTTCAAGGAAGTTAGACAGGAACTGCAAACTGAAAAATAGAACGCTTAACAATTTGAACGCGGGAACTTGAGATTAAATAGATGCGACATTATATTCATTTAAAGATACGAGGCATCACGTTGGTTGCACGGGAGATCCTGGTAGACAAAAGGCATTACTTGAAGAATTGGTTCCAAATTCGTGGCAACTAGAGTGAGACACAATCATTGCAAGTATCACTGCAGGTAATGATCTCCAAGTTTTCCCGAATGGCTGTACATTTAGGAGTAGAGTAGCTAGCTAAGGTCTTTATATCATCCTACATAGGAGTAGCTGACTTGAATTTGACTTCTCTGGATAGTGCCGTGGCTACTTTACCGTATTTTACGTCCCTTTTATGTTAGCTGACTCTGATTCCAAACGAACGCTTGGTCATTCCAATGTAGTATCGTTTAGAGCCGTTCGGATACTGTAGGGAGATTGCATAAACGCCTGCTTCGCAGGAGAGATGTGGTTTTTCACTATTTCTCTTTGGTATAGTATATAAAGATGCAACGGACTTTATGCTGACGCCGTAGTTCATCTTCTTGAGGGCGTTTTTGAGTTTGAAAGACACAATTGGTATGTAGGGAATTGAGCCTAAATAACGTAGCTGCGGCATAGGAAGATTGGAATGTTTTGCTCTGGCTTCTTGGATAAAGCTAGGTATCTGATTCAATGAATATCCTGCATCAGTGGCTAACTTGATGACGCTTTCAATTTCGTGTTGTCTAGAATGGGTATCAGAAGAAACAGCGAAGGCTCTTTGAATTCGAGAACGGAAGATAGCTGTTTTATATTCTGCGAGACAGAAAGAGCTGCAGAGCATCAGGTTGGGGACGGACGTGGGTTTATAGTAGACTTGTGTACCGAGGCGGTTTTCAGGCGATTTCCTCAATAAAACATCCTGATAAGGAAACGCGTTGTTGCGTTCAAGCTCTATCATGAAATTGATCGTAGGATATATATCATTGATTTTATTTACTTTTCCATTAGAACAAATGTGTTATTATTTTCTGAGAATTTTCTTTAAGCAACAGATTTGTATGTTTTCACAGTTACCTTTACTTTTATCGTCGACGGCAATAAGTTGTCGCCCTTTCTAATTCAGTGCAAATTAAGGGAAGGTGTAAATCTTTTTCCTTGGGGCAAACACACGTCCCCTGCCTTATCCGGAGCTTGAGCCCTGTCTCACCCCAGAGGATTAACCTGAAGCCCGAGCCTCGGACCCATAGACCGCTGATACAGCTATACTTACTTCTTCAAGAATGCTTGAGCTGTATTAAATTTTAAATGGATTTGTTTTCGATTGAGAAATAACTTTATAAACTTGTAAGATGCTCTATCCATTTTTGTGCACTTTTAAAATCAGCAATACCAGTTTTTATGCATTCTTTGTGACTTCTTAACTTGTTGTTCTTAAATGTTTCAAAATCTATCCCTTATACTGTATTTGAATTATTGTTAAAATGAAACTTTGGTTTGAGATGAAATAGTAGAAGGGAAAGGTATTTAAAAATTGCCCAATAAATTGGTAATATTTTAATAGATTCCGTTCACATGTTATTTGCTGTAATATGTAAACAGTCAAAAGGTAAAAAAATTTTGCAGTGAGTATGACATTCAAATGCGCCTGACATGTCCACAATGTCTGCATGTGATTCTTTCTATTCTTTTCTGAGGTATGTTTCTTTACAGAAATTTAGTATAAATGAGCCAAAACGCCACCAATGAAGTAAATCTGCTAGTTAAAGAACTTAAGTCGGAATTTCGGGAAACGAAATAACTAAAAATAACTGAAATATCCAAACGTGGAGAACTGTTTGAAAGAGAAAAACATATCGGGCATTTTTTCACATCGGATTTTAAAAATACATGGCAAGTCACACGTATTTTAATATTTGCAATAAGTCATCATTTAAGTTTTTTATATAAGAAATTATTTCTTCCAACTAAACGAAATACTTCCATTTCAATTTTTATGTATATTTCCTAAATGTTATTTAGTTTTAATGTAAATGAGAAAGAAAATTTACTGTTGCAAATATTAATTATTTGCATTCCTTTTTATTTTGATCTTAAATGATACGATTATCTTCATTCTTCAAGAGAGTAATTCTTGTACTTCGGTTGCCTAACTTCAGAAAAGTTATAATTATGTTGGAAGAAATCTAATTAGTCATGCATCATGCTACACGTTTTGCTCACAGCTACAAACTCGTAGAAAATTAAATTTTCACCATCCTACAGCTAAAATAAAGCAATAAAAAAGGCAGTTTTAAAATTCCAGTTTCCCGCAAAAAATTGGGGTAGTGGGGATTAGCGTTGACACTATTATATTTGACAATTCTGCGAAATAATTGAAATACTTGATTTACTGTGTATATCATTGTTCTCAGTTCGCATGGTGCCGTTGTTCAGTAGTTCGCAGTTCTGCCTCAAAAGTATTGACCGAACAAAAAGATAAAAAACCCCAATAACCAAATATTGTAACACTTATAAGCACTACAGTAATTTTCTTTTTTGCGAATATGTTTCACTGAACAAACTGCATTCTTCCAGTCTTTTTTGGTTTGCCTAAGTGTAGTTTTGTGATACAGATTAGTCACTGCAGTGAGAAGTGTATTATTTCACACACTCGCAAAGCGTGATAGTAATCTTTTTGCATGAATATCGTTCGGTTTATTTAACCAAGACAAGATCATATAAAGCTCATAGTAAATAAATGTTCCACACACGCTGACTCAAATTAAGAGAAATTATTATCCGGTATTGGTTAAATGGCTTTTTTAGACTCTAATCGAACTAGAACGGAAGTTTAGTTTGCGCCCATTTTAACCTTTTAACCTGCTGGAACGAATTAACTCGAATTTAGAAAAATGGGCTGAAATCAGCTCGAACGAATGCGAATATATTCGCTGTCCAAAAAGTGGGCCGGTCGCGGTTGAAACGAGTGAACATGCGCATCAGAATGCTTTACTTTTCTTCTTTAGCTTTTTTTATTCAAAGTGGTTATTTAAGAGGATAGTGGACACCAATTCTTTCTGATTGATAATCTGCTGAAAGAGTTATAACAATGGCGGCGATTCTAAGAAAGTAGAGATAATATACAGTATATACACAGTCGAGTCCCATTATTATAACTTAATGGCTCTAACGAGCAGGTAACATAAAAAGTCTTGTACTTGCAGGTATTAACTGTTTATTGGATCTACTTTAAGAACTTAAATGTTAGCACAGCATCAACTGCTGAAATAACTTCAATCGTACTTAATGGTTGCTTCAATAGCTGAATAATCCAATACTCAAAAAAACAAGTAATATCCAAGTCATATTAACTGGATAACATTGTAAGGCTTCAATATCAACAAAGTTTTGCATTCAACGTGAAGAATTAATCAAATTATGGAAGATCAAACGGTAATCTCATAACATCAAAATAGTCTAAGATCTCCTAACATCTCTCTCCGAAGCAATTACAACGGTCTCACGCATTAGCCGATATCTAACGAGAGCTCTGTTGCAAACGCAAACATCACCCTTATCAGTCTGGATCACATACGTCATTCACCTTTGACCTAACATCAGGTTGGTAAACAAAAATTCAGCGAGAGAGAAAATGTACCGTTATGTTAGAAACTGCTTAAAGAGAATAAACCAAAATTTACATAAGATAATAGGAACTAAAACGGAAAGTTAGATTATTTTAATTAGATTATACATAACATGCACATGTTCACTGTATATCTTTAAATTCCTACATCATTATTCTGTCCTTCTCTGAATTGCGATACAATGTGATGTTTCCGTTCAGGGATTAAAGCCCTAGAAATACCTGCTGAGTGAAAATGCTCGATACGCGCATGAAAGACGTATGTATAATTTTTAATTTCTTGAAACCTGATAAATTGTCAAAAGTATTATTTTTACGTTAGAGAAAAATTCTTGGAAGTTTCAGTGTAAATAACCATTTCTTGAAAGTAGAGAGCAAAACAAGATACCAGGAAAAAACGCTCTTATCTTAAACATATTTTTTTTATTGAAGGTACATATTTTCACTATTAATGGATTGAACATCGCTGTAACGATAATTTCCGGCAACGATACTGTGATTCTGATCTTTTTTTGTATTCTTCAATTTTTTTTTAATTTCTCAGTAAGGTTTCATGGGAACCTAGGTGATTCACCTAGACATTACATCATCAACAACTGTTCAATCCACTGCTGTATGAAGGTCCCACCAAGTTTCTTAAACAACACTCTGTCTTGATAAATTCGCCTCCATTTCATACCGGAGAGATTTCCAATTTTATCAACACGGGTGCTCCTTGTGGGTCTTTTTCTGTCCTTTGGTATCCTGTCTAATATTTCTTTTGTCCAACGGAAGTCAATCCTTTGAGAAATACATCCAGAGTGCTACCATTTGAGAGTTTTTAATTTGATCGTGATGTCATCAAATCTTGTCGTTTTCCTGATTCATAAGGGGTTTTTTTCCTATCGTTCTTAGTTAAACCAAGCACACATATATCCATGCTTCTTCGAGCTGTCCTCAGCCTCTGGGTCTTCTTTAGTTAAGATCCATGCCTCTGATCTATAAGTAAGAACTAGAAGGATTCATTGGTTGAGTATTTTCCTTTTAAGACATATCGGTAAATTGCTCTTGAAAACGGTCTGTTCCTTCCAAAGCACTCTACACAATTCTTATATGCGTATTACAATATCTTCTTCGATATGGCTTTCACTTGATATCTGCTGTCGAAGGTAAACGTAGGCATCAGATACTTCTAAATTTGCCTCACCAACCTCTTAATATTTAGTTCTTGCAAAAGCATTGTACATCAGTTTCGTTTCCTGTTAGTTCATTTTTAATCTCACTTCTCTGTTCTTGTCAGCAAGTTCCTGGATCGTATCATGCAGCTCTGAGGATATACTTCCAAAAATGACAATGTTGCCAGAAAAAAGAGAAGACGGGTTAAACTATCTGTATTAATCATTATGCCTTTGTCTTCCCAAATTTACAAAAGTACCCGGACACTCTTTTTGAGTACTGGATTTGCCCATATGCGTAGCCTTCCTCATACAGGTATAAAAAGACGCATGTGGCCTGGCAAAAATCATAAACAAGTGTGAACCGTACGGCACAGATCAGTAACTTTCAACGTGGCGCGGTCATAGTATGCCATCTTAATAACAACCCAGTTCAGGAAATTTCTGCTCTGCCGTAACTACCCAGATCAACTGTAAGTGACGTTCTTGTGAAGTGCAAAACGCCTAGGAGTAACAACAGCGCATTCTTGACCTGGCATCCCGCAAAATATAACCGAGCAAGACCTCCGAATGCTAAAGCGGGTGTTGTAAAGAAATCGTCTGTCCTCGATTGCAGCACTCACCAACGAATTCCTAAAATGCCTCTGGAAGCAACACCAGCACCATAAAGGTACGTGGACAGCTTAAGGAAATGGGCTTCCACAGCCAAGAAGACACACACACACGCCTAACATCAGCAAGACCAATGCTACGCGTCGGTTGGAGTGGTGTACAGCTCGGCGCCAGGGAACTATGGAGCAGTGAAACGCGTTCTCTGAAGAGATGAATCAGGCTTCACCATCTGGCAGTCTGACGGGCGAGTCTTGTTGTGGAGGATGCCAGGTGAACAGTACCTCCCCGACTATGTTGTGCCAAATGTGAAGTTTGGTGGTGGCGGCATCATGATCTGGTGTTGTTTTTCATGGTGTGGGCTGGGCCCCCTGGTCCCAGTCCTCGAAAATCTTTAATAACATTCTCTACAATTCTGTGCCCCCAACATTACAGCAAACGTTCGGGGAAGGCCCTTTCGTTTACCAGCAGCACAACGCCTCATCCCACGAAGCGAGGTCCGTGAATGAATGATTTGAAGAGATGGGTGTGGAAGAAGTTGACTGTCCTGCACGCATCCCCTATTTCAGCTCCATGGAACAGCTTTGGTATGAATCTGAACGTTGACTGTAATGCAGGCCGAAGCGTCCGACATCGCTGACGGACATGACTAATGCTCTTGTGGAAGAACGGAAGGCAGTTCTCTCAGCAACGTACCGAAATCTATTGGAAATGCTTCATAGCAGAGTGGAGGTTGTGATAGACGTTTTTGGTCAGACAGTGTGTCTCTACTTTGGCTAACGTCCTTTGAAGTAATAAAAGCCGAAATCGTCATTCAGTATTTGTCTTTTCAGAGTAATTAAGTTCTTGTAATGGCTTATATATGTCTGGTTCCTTCCATGAAAGCTATAGGTTCTTCAAAACTTTCCTGAACATTTTGTTACCAACTCATACAGTTATGATGCTCTATGGTTGGAAAGTATACTAACAAAACAATCAATAAATAAACTTACTTACGATCAGGTCTTCGGAATCACTAGTTTATTCCTTGACTACAGAATCACTAGTTATTCCTCGTAGTAAAGTAGAATATTTAATACCGCTACAAACTCGTAGTAAAACAGAAAATCTAACACTACTAGACTCTCCTAATGAAATAGAAGATTTAACACATAGTACATAAACACACGTCCGTAGTCAGATTAAGCACTATCGTGAGCAAAGTTCTTAAACTTTGCAGAGATTTCACGTTTCGGGGTTCCTGTAGTCATGCCAATTGTTACGACTTGACTGACTGACAATTATAGCCCGAAGAAGAAATCCTCATGTGTGTTCTGACGTGGTGTTTAGCATGAAAACCTAACGAGAATCAACCAAACATTTACGTGTCAACAAGAACGGACGGTTAGAATGGCACTATACGTTACACAATTTTGTCAGTCGTTAATCCTTACCGAAATTTCTGAGTCCCACATAAAAAGATAAGTCGTGAAAGTGTTACAATAAGTGTTTATAATGTTCCCTAAACCTCTTATACTACTGGATACGTTACCCGAATCATTAGGAAACGACATTCTGACTCCAAGAGCAGGTTTTAAATCACAGGAAATGCAGTAATTCTTTGAACACTTTGGAAGCGTTTCGACTGTTCTCTGGAGTCAGTAAAACAAAAATCAATATGAGTGGCTCTATTAATCTGATCGACTCATGGGGTCTGTAAAACTATAGAAATGATGAAAATATTTCATACAGGTCAAAAGGAATAATATTTTTTTACGAACTTCAACAGTGATCTAATTTCTTGCTCCTTTGAATAATTACAGTAAAATGCTCTTATGAAAGACAAATATGATGGGCAACATGAACTGCTTGTGATCAGCTTATTAGAAAGCGTGGAATTCTATTTAATCGTTCCGTTGGTCAAATGGTACGAAGAGTTTGTTTCTGATCCTCATCTGAAATGGGCCTGAGTTAGACTCACGGTTGGTGAATGGATGAAGCGTTTGTCTCACAGCACTGGCTCACCCTCTTCCCTGGAACTCGTGACCCCAAATTAGGGACGGGTGGCTGCTGGAAGCCCAGTTGTAATGCTCTTAGGTTTTAAGGGTGTAACTTCACCGTCTTACAATAATGTTCCTGGACAGCTGCTGTTACGAGGAAAGTTTAATGCACTGAGCCCAACTGTGTTTATGGTTTTTCAAAGTAGTCCGCCTTCTTATCGATTCATTATTTTGATCTCTCCACTAGATGTGGGAAACACGTTTTGAATTCATTTACCGCAACACTGTTCATTTCCGCGGTAACGGTTTTCTTGATGTCCTGAACAGTCATGAAACGTCGGCCTTTCAACTCCAAATTCACTTTGGGAAACAGGAAGTAGTCGGCGGGAGTTAAGTCCGGGGAGTAGGGCGGATGGTTGAGCCTGGGTACTCCGGACTTGACAAGAAACAGTGTCACCGACAGTGCCGAGTGGGCAGGCGCGTTGTCATCAAGAAGAAACCAACTTCCACGTGCTCGCAGGTGCGGCCTCACACGATGAATTATCTACCATGGGGGATCAAGAACTTGCAAATAGAAAGCCCTGGTGATTGTTGCGCCCTCCGGAAGCCATTCCCTGTGAATGATGCCGCTGCTGTCAAAAAACGTGATCAGCATTGCCTTGATGTTCAACTTCTGCGAGCGAACCTTCTTGAGTCTCGGTGAACCTGGTGCCCTCCACTCCATGCTTTACCTCCTTGATGCTGGATCTCGTTGAAAGCACCACGTCTCATCACCTGTCACAATGCGGTTCAGTATCGAAGGGTTCGATTCCACGGACGCAATGAACGCCTTGCAGCTTTTGACTCTTTACACTTTCTGTTGCTCTTCAGTCAAACTGTACGACACAAACCTTGCGCAAATCTTCCTTTTCCCGAAATCTTCCTTTGGAATCAGTTGGATTGTTTCACGGTTGATATGGAGTTCGTCCTCCATAATCCATACCACCATTCGACGGTCTAACTGCACCAGAGCGCGAACTTTCTCAACCATTTCCTCAGAACGGCTGGTTGACGGTCTTCCAATCTTTGGGTCATCCCCAACGTCTTCCTCCCTCGCGAAGCAGATATACCATTCAAAAACGCGACCACCGGATAGAGCATTGTCCCTGTAAAAAGTTTTGATCATTTCGAAGGTCTCCGTTGCTGACTCCCAGGACTTGCAGCAAAACTTGATGTTTACTGTCTGGTCTCTGTTCAAATCCATGAAAATGGTCTTTTGTGTACCTTCTATTAACAGTCTTCAGAATCGGACAGGTCTGCACTTTCTTAGATCTTCATGTGTCCTGCAAGAGAGGGAAAACACAGTTACAATTTGACCCATAGAATATATCTTTACCATTACCATTAACAGAGTAATACCCACAGACCTGGAATTTTATTGTCAGACGGTGTATATCGGAAAATGTCAGTTTACTTAGAATATCAATATTACATAAAGCTTGGTTCTACAATCTCAACGTAATGTTAAATTGAAACCCTGGATATCTTAACAAATAATGTCCTTAACTGAACACAACAATATCACTTCGAGAAATCTGCAAGAGAGGATTACTTACAGTTTTAATCTTTAATTTACGTAAGCACATCACAAGTCACTTCAACTTTTACTTCAATAACAGAATAAACGGCAGCTCATAACACACTCTACGATCTACGTCACGCTGACAACGAATATAGTTTCAACAATAATGAAGTACCTTTCAATATACGCTTCCATCAATCTCGAATAACATCAAACTTTGAACATACACCGATGAGCTATTATATTATTACCACCCCCAGCCCAGATAAATGAGCTCGCCTCGAGACCGAACGGTGGGGAGCATGTGGAGTTCACAGAGCAGTATGTATACACCCCGAGGGCCAGCTTTCGGTTAGTACAGTGTTCGGAGTCAGAATAGGAAAAGTTGCCGATTTATCGGAGTTTGATAAAGGACAAATTGTGATGGCACGGCGCTTCGGAACTACTATCTCGGAAACAGTGCGGCTTGAGGGTTGTTCACATGCCGCTGTAGTGAGTACGTATAAAATGTGGTGCACAGATGGCCAAACGACGAACCGTCGTCCAGCTGTGTGTCGTCCGCAGCTCATTGATGTCAGAGGGGAGCCGAGACTGTCGCGTACAGTTCATAGCGACCGCAGAGACACAGTGCGACAAATCACCCGCAGCTACAACAGTGGCGTTCAGGGCAATGTGCCACAGCACATAGTTCATTGTAGCTTTCTGCGTATATGATTGAGTAGCCAAAGATCCAGCCGGGTCTCCATGCTCACTGGAAGTCATCGCCAACAACGCACGGAATGGGCCCGACATCATTGAGATTGGACCGTGGATTATTGGAAGAAAGTAGCCTGGTCTGACGAATCAAGATTTCTGGTGCATCACGTGGACGGCCGAAGACGGATACACCAATTACCAACGGAAGCTATGGCACCTGGATGCACTGTTGCTCGGAAACGGGCCGACGGCGGCGGTATTATGCTTTGGGCGATGTTTTCTTGGGACACTTTAGGCCCCATTATCTCAATAGCATAATCCCTGACAGCTGTAAGGTATATGAACATCGTTGCGAACCAAGTTCATCCATTCATGGCAACTGTGTTCCCTGCTGGTGATGGCCATTACCAACAGGATAATGCGCCATGCCACACTGCCAGAATCGTCAAGGTGTGGTTCAATGAACGTGATGGTGACTTTCTGTTAATGCGCAGGCATCCAAATTCACCTGACATGAACCCAATTGAACATTTGTAGTTCGACTTGGAAAGCGGGTTAGCGCTAAATCCCCACCACCCCGAAATGTACGAGAACTGGAGGACCTGCTGTTGACATTATGGTACCAGATACCCCAGAATACCTATCGCCACCTCAATGAATCGATGACTCGCCGAGTGGCCGCTCATTTGCGGGCTAAAGGGGTCTTACAGTTTATTAGGTAGGTGGTCATGATGTAACGGCTCATCGGTGTATAACATCGACTATCGCTAAACAATGTCTAACTAGAACTTGAACTTAACAAACGTGAGATAACAAGTATATCTACCGAAAGATAGCCTAACACAAATCAACTTCACAGCTTGTAAACTAGTTAGCCAACGAACATACCGAAAACAACTTTCTTCTCTCATCCTCCTACATACGTCACACAACCACCAACCTCATTTGCCGTTGTAGCATTAAGTAACAAATTTCTTAAAGGGAACGAACAGAAACTTACATAGATACGGGAACAAAAATGGAAAGTTATATATTCCGTCCCATATATATATGGAAACATAATTTTGTAAACGAAAACAGTTGCATGCAGAAAATAACAAAATCTTTTAGTGGAATATTATGTATTATGACCAGCAACATAATATACACACGTCAAACGCTGTTAACAACATGTACTTAACATAATATTCTACTTTTATGAAATCAAACTATGTAACATTGTCCCAGAATTATATGGAAACGAAAAAAAAACCACAAGAACATTTAAATGGAAAACACAATTAATAATTAATGGTCTTTCCTTCACGTGCAATAAGTTGAAATATGCGTGCTGTTATACTGGATATTAAATTATGCATAATTGTACCGTCAATATTATTCCAACAGTTCAGGATTTCGGTTTCCAGATTTTAATGCTTGAAAATTGCCGGTGATGTGCACAAACGCTTGTAACCAATATTCCCCAAAGATTTTCAATTGGGATGAGATCCAGCCTGCAAGCTGTCCGCGGCAGTAATTTGACATTGTTCGATCTCAGCCTGGTCATCGTAGAGGTTGCTCTGTGAATGCTGACGTTGTCCTGCTGGAAAACCCAATCAGGACCGCCTATTTCAGCAGCAGCTGGTAGTAAACTGTCTTGTAAAAGTTTCTGGTATGTTACAGCATTTTGACGTCTTGGTAAAATGCAGATATTACCTTGCCCATTAAATCCAAAAAAGGCCCATACCATCACGGAACCTTCTGCGTAGCGTATTGTCGGCCGAATATTTGGCGTTTTTCCGTTCTCATATCATGCCAATAATATTTCGCACCGTCTGGGCCAACTAAATTAAATTTCTTTTCATCACTAATTAATACTTGAAACCATTCATCCTTCCATGACATATGGTCTTTGGTCCAGTTTAATCGAGCTTGTGTGTGGTGTGCAGTTAAAGGCGACTTCTTTAACAGTCTTGCATATTTAATGAGGGGTGTCTGCTGTAATACTCTGTGAACCGTACTTTTCGACATTTTCACGTTTCCATGTTGACTTGTATTCCGTACAGACAGATGATCATGCACATCGAGCTTTCGGATATGTCGTTTCATTCGAGGCGAAACATTACTATGCCGTTCAATTAGTTTCTGAGCTGGATACTTTTTTGCCACAACTTAAAAAGTTCAAAATAGAAGATTTGGATCGTTTTAATTTGTTTGAAATCGCACTTACATTCATTCATTGATCGTGCAAAGCCCGAACGTGAATTATCTCCTCCGCTGACACCTCTTTCCCACATGGCATTGTTAAAACTGAATCAGCCTCATCACGTTTACCGACTATTTATCCTGCTCTGACCCCGGGCTAATTTGCATAGCAATGCGTGTTAATGTTCGCTCGTTTGTGTGAAATTCCATATAATTGTGGGACAGTTTCAGTACACTGCGTGTTTAAAACGTTTTATACATATCCGGAATTATTATTTTCTCATCCACAAAATACAGTATGTCTGCAAAGACTGTAGTTTATTTTCACCACTGTGTTAATGGTTGCGTACATTTCTACTAATCGTACATTTCTCTGTTTTTACACTTTTCCATACAATTGTGGGACGGACTGTATTAGAGCACACGTTACACAGTGAGTAGCCCAGGATGGTCGTTAAATCTTCTAAAAATGAAAATTACATCTATCCTAAAACCACCTTGCAGAGGTACTGCAAAGTCAGTGCTTGTCTCGAAGTTGTATGCTTACTTACGGCTGTTGTATAAATTCCTAAGGGCTGCTGCATGACTTCCTTAGGGCGCATAAATGTATGTTCAATGCATAACACGTTGTAAATACGAATAAATGAGCTACAGTTATGTGTCCCAAATTACTGGCTGTTAAAAAAGCAAATATTGTGGGCCATACTGTATCTTAATGTGACAAAGGCTGGAGCGCCTTCATATCGAAGAGTTTCATCAAGAAGAACGACATCAACTTGTACAGCATCAGCATATCAAGGAACGCGATAAAGTATAATTAGTTGTTCTGATGACGTGCCTTGATCTATGCTGCAAAGCAAATTATATTTCGAAATTTTCCTTCCTTCCTTTTCCTTCTGTTATGTTGACCAGACTCTAATTTGAGAAGATCCGATGCGAGTTAGAATGCAAAATGTAGCTCCGTGTTCGAAATATGCGACGCCCGTAACGAATGAAGCCCATTTTTACTGCACTATTTTCTTTCAGGAGAAATAGGTAAAACAAAAACATAAAATTGAACCCAAAAGATGTGAGCTAGGGGGCGAAATGGCGTCAAATAACAGTAGGGAATTTTATTGGCTTCAAAGATCATCACAAACTCAAGTGCAAAGCCGTAACATTAAATTAAAATTTTTATCTCGGGCTATCAAGAAGAGTGAAGGTCCTTTCGCGATAGGAGTCATAAAAGTGCAACTTTTCAATCTCACTAGATGCTGGCTGTTTGGGTGGGAACACTCAGCTGTGAAATAACTCTGGCAACAGAGGAAACCGGACTTCCAAAATTCTGCCGCGAAATTTACGATCGGCATGTAGATAAAATATATCCTGAGGAGGAGTTATGACCTCAGCAGTTTTAAGGGCGTTTTAAAAGTCGCAACTCTAAAATGCCAACCACTGTAACCTTAAACCCAATACTTCCTGAATTATCTATCTATTTATCTATCTGTCTATCTACCCACCTATCTGTACACCTATTTTAGTGTCGGTTTTGTTTGCTTTCCCAGATGAAGTATACGCACAAAACTGACACTAAAAAAATCGGATGCGTGAAAGCAGTGTTTCGATATAAACTGAGGCTCTGTTCTTCTTAGCGAGTCTAACGAATATGCGCAATAAGCTGCACGCGATATTTCAATTAAAAGCTGGATATCTGAGCGGGATTTATAAACTGTTAAAATAACTCAACTAGACTGAGCAGTTTCTTTGCATCTTCGTTAATCATGCAATCATAAAGTCATTATTTCGTGATTTCTAAAAATGGAAAACAAAAATGAATAATGCTGGTTATGCCCCCCACACGCACACATCCACAATCACCAAATCATGGGGAGAGGAATATTACACGGATTATTGGCATATTTGCACTGTATTCCATGTATTTACTTCATTCAGAAAACTTGAAAAATGTCATTGTCCTGGAGCCGAACCCCCACCTCCCGGTTTTCAGTCGAGCATACTAAGCTAGTCATTACATAACCCAGGACAAGGAAATCCCAAGCAACTGAACATATGTATCTGATTATCATCAGATTTGCACTAGTCGAAGCTGTTCCTGCCTCATTGTAGCGTCTCACGACCTTTTCTCACATTTAGGGTCAGATGTAGGTCACCAATTTCAGTGATTGAAGTAGATCATATATTTGAAAAAACGGATTTCTCCGAAGAAATAATTCTTTATTTTATACATGGTAGGTATTTAATGCTGGTTATGCCTCCGCACAGATCCACAAACACCAAATCATGGCTAAAGGAATATTAAACGGATTAAAAATCCTTGTAATAATATTCCATTATATATACACGGATTAAAAATCGGTGTAATATTTCTCTTGCCATGATTTTGTGATTGTGGATGTCTGCGGAGGCATAACCAGCATTAAATACCTACCATGTATAAAATAAAGAATTATTTCTTCGGAGAAATTCGTTCCTCAAATATATGAAAAATGAATAATCTACCAACTAGGGTACAAACACGTAATTCACTTGCAGCAGAAAACATGTTCGTTACAGAACCGCAGCTCATCAAGCAAAACACCTGGCATTTAGGTATGAAATCACTTGCTTTCGAAAACCTGGTATAAGAAAATCCTCTTATGCACATTTATATTAAAAACGGTGCCTTGTGTAGGACCGCCTCTAGCTAAACGGAAGGACTTGCGTTATGATGTACAAGAGTTGTAAAGGTTATAGACACACTTCTGTATATGATGTGTCGCCCAGGTTGCGCAGTGAGCTAAGCACTGGCTCCTGGTCATTCGTCCCAGATGAGTTCGGGCTCCAATCCCGGTCAGGCATGAATGTTGTGTTTGTCTTAGGGCAATGGTTCTTTCCCTTCTCTGGAGGGTCAGGCGACTGCTTATAGCCCATCGAGTTGCTTACGGTGATCTTTAAACTCCTAAACGAAAAGAAAAAAAACAACTTCTCTATGTATTAACTTTTCACACCTGTGTGGATACCTCACTCCAAAGCGTATATTCACGACTGAGGAACAGCATTGCCCATATATACACTGAAGTGCCAAAAGTCATGGGATACGTACCTGGTATCGTGTAGGACCGCCTCTAGCCGGGCGAGGTGCAGCAGCTTGACGTGGCATCGATTCCACAAGTGGCCGGAAGACTTGTGGAGAGATGTTACGCCATTCAAAATGGTGTATTTCCTTCATTACGCGATATATTAAAAACTTAAGAAAGTTAAAAACCTTCAAGTTTAAAAGATTTAATGCTAAAAATATTTAGTTAAATTACATTAGCTCTTTTGAGCACCCTACTGCTCATCATCAGATGTAGTAAAAGATTACAAAACGGAGATCAAGCAGTTTATAAAGGCATTAAATGATACGTAGGTTTGACGTTGGTGTGATTCGTCAAAAGGTCAATGTCATCGCATGACTTCGTTAGAGTTTGGGCCAAGGGTGGAATGTGCGTGAGGGTTCATTATTTGACAGTTTCGTTGAATATCTTGTAGCAATGGTTTCCAAGGTGTGGGGATCTCAAGCGGAAGATAGTCATTGCATTAATTGTCACCACTGTGATAAATATATAAACTTTCTACCATAGGTAATTGGGCTTGAGGTCTCGATGTTGTGAGAATTGTAGCTGCACTCTAAAGTGGAAAATACTGACCTTCATTGACCAGGCGGCAAAGAGCTGTAGAGCACATTCGAACGTTATATAAACGTTCCTTAATTCTGGTCATTAGGATCGTTTGGTGGAGCCTATATAGACTTTTGGGATAAGTATCGGATCCGTTAGTTGTAGAGGAATGCCACAGATGTCGTGCTTGCAAGAGGTGTCCAATGCGTCACGAGACATAATATTAGTAGTTTTGACTCCGAAATCCAATTGGTATCGATGATAAGTGCTCTTAAGTAAAGGAATAGTGGTAAGGTCATAGTTCTGGGCTCCAAAAATTTTTTTGTGGTTAACCATTGGGCTTAATATAGTGTAGCTTAAGTCAAATATTTTCTTATAAAGGCGATTAACGATGTTGATGTCGTATCCATGATTCACTGCAATATGTCTAATTGTTTGGAGCTTTCGCAAGGTAAGGGTTGACGAGTGAGAAATAGCACGTCGGATCATGAATCTGAAAGCTGCTAGTTTATAGCCGAGAGGATATAAACTTGGGTGCGAGGACGACATTGGGGGATTGTAGTAGTAAGCTGGGTTTACGGTAGACATAATGAAGTAACGAATGGTCAAGTAGATTTCGTTTAAGCATGAAGTCAAGGTAAGAAAGTCGATAATTAGATTCTAGTTCTATAGTAAACCCAATGGTTGGAAATTGGGAAGACATAAAGGTAACAAATGATTGACGTTCGTCTTGTGAGTGCTCCCAAAAGATCAAAATGTCGTCGACGTACCGTAAATACATGCTAGGCTTATATTGGGCTTTTATTATGGCTTGTTCTCCAAGGGTTTGCGTGAAGATCTCAGATAGTAAAGTCGAAAGGGGTGAACCCATAAGGGCACCTTCCTTTGGAGTGTAAATGATATTATCAGATTTAAAGTACGATCTCTTCTGAACCAGATTTAAAGTTTGGATGACTGCTTCGATCTTACTGGGAGGGATTGTATTCAAGGCAAAGAGTTTAGATTCAATTAATTGATGAACATGGGAAACTGGTACATTCGTAAAAACTGATGTGGCATCTAAAGATGCCATAACAAAGGGGTGGCCATTGGATTGGAAACTTTTGATTTTATTTAGGGCTGCGATAATACTGGTAACTGGGAATTGTGGGTCAAAAAAGCTAAACATTGAGTAAAATTATAACGAAGTAAATTTCTCCGTCATTTTTATCCGCGCCGGGGTTCGAACCCGGGGCCCCTGATTCCGGAATAAGTTGCTCTACCAATTGAGCTACGCGGACGTTTTATTCTGATTCCTATCTGCCTTTATGCCGTGTGCGTCCTTCGGGCAGGTACGTCACATCTCCTGGTACGTTACATCATCTCCCCCTTTTTTTTTTTTTTTCGAAGTGCTGGAGAAGGGATTCTCTTATTCTTCCTATCTCGCGGTGTGGAAATAACATCACACCAATGCGAGATTTTGAACGGTCGGGTCATCCGGATAGTTCGGGCGCCAATATAACGAAGTAAATTTCTCCGTCATTTTTATGCGCGCCAGGATTCGAACCCGGATCCCCTCATTCCGGAACAAGTTGCTCTACCAATTGAGCTACGCGGACGTGTTATTCGGATTCCTATCTGCCTTTATGTCGTGTGCGTCCTTCGGGAAGATACGTCACATCTCCTGGTACGTTACAAAATCCTTTTCAAGTGGGTGGGTGGGTGTCCAGGCCCACCACTAACTTTAGCAAAATTTAAGGAGGAACCAAATTCTTTATTTAAGTTGTGACGAAAATATTTCTTGGTAGACTCTGTTATTTCGTCAACATCATCCTTTAAGTACCCAATTAAATTTGAAAAGAGATAACTCTGAGATTCAACCCTTGGGTTCGAGAATATATTCCCTCGTATGAAATCATATCACTTTTGACATGCCGCTTTTTCTGCTTCAATATACTTATCAACATTTTTAAATTTACCTAGTTTCAGCCTTGTATGGCTGAGATAAGATTTATGATAACGAGCCTCTGCAGCTACGATGTCTCTTGATGTGATTCCTATGAGATTTTTATCACCCCTCTCAATAGCAATTTCACGCAAATACTTCTCAGTTCTCAACTGTACAACTTGAGTAAGCAGTGGCGGATTGGCCGACCGGGATATCTCCCGGTAGATCACTCGATAAAGGGCCCACTATTTCTCGTATCATCTTTGTATGTATTAATTTGAAAGAACGAGTAAATATTTTGGTACTTATGAATAAGAATCGTTAACTTCATTTGATTTACATTATTTTATCTGTCTAAAACGTTACTGTCTTAAAACAAATTTGACATTTTATTCCATCTATATGTATATGTATTACATTCTATAAAGAAGATACCTAAGCAAAAAAATACATATATAATTTTGACTCACACCTAGTACAACATAGAAAAGGTTATGTATCTACCTGTGTGAGTAAAAGGAGAAAAGATAAAAAAATAAAATAAAACAACTGAATGTAGAAGGTGTCGAGAATACTGAGCCTTGGCTTTATCAAGGACCAGCAAAAACTCTGCATTTTCTCACTTCTACAAAGACCTAGTTGGAAATGGGTTTCTGCAAGGCCATAGATGCAAGTAACATTCCCACCTAAAATAGTTTAAAAAATATATATATAAGTCATGTCCTCCGTAGAGTAGCATGACCTAGCACTAGTTAACAATTTCGCTTGCATCCATTAACCTTCATGGCCCGACCCATGCTCTTCATCTGTTACTATTAAACAGAGAGAAGAAGATTAAAGAGAACTCAAGCTGTGAGAGTGACATAATAAATAGAAATGATTTTCAGCTATAACAAAATTCCAAGTTCGTTTGAGAGAGAATTTAAACCTGAAAAACAATGCAAAAGAAATCCAAATTTTACATTGCAATTAAAAAAGGAAATGTTAATTTATAACGAACAGATTTTTGAAAGAAAACTTGAGTCTAAAACCCCCTACTCTACAACTTATGACAGCACGAAAACGAGAATAAGTTAAAGATAATAATTAACTAAAGAAAACTTTGTGAAAGTTATATACCTTAAACAGTTAGTTGCAATATGTACAAAGTATTTCAGCAGTGCTTTAAGTGCATAATTAATTAGTTATTAAGAACTTTACTACTTTGAAAAAACAGCGCATAGACAGCGCATAGAAAAGGAACAAGCTTAGCCATCTTCTGTTCCTAGGTACCCCAAAAGACGCTCAAAGTTACAAAGAAAAGTAAGAGTTAAAACCCGCATAAATGTTAACAGACAAACCAATGCTTAAAAGCTGAAAAGCTAAAAAACGACAGAGAAAAGGTACATAAAGTACAAACATTGAACTTATAAAATCTAGAACCCAAAAACAAGGAAGAGAGCTTACCTCTTGTGTGACAAAAACTTTTCTCCTCACAAGAGGAGAACATGGCTGACCTCTTCCGCCACTCCCTAGACGCTGGGGGGCAGTGAGGGTGGGGCTGATGGCCTCCTCATACAGCAAGAAAACAACGCGCGGAGATTTTAACCAGAGAAAAAAATATATAAACTTAAGACTGTGGATCTGTATGATCAGAATGAGCAGAATTAACTCTCCAGAATACATGAGAAATATTATAAAATACACGAGCAGTTTATTTAATAATCTTTGCATGTATTAAATCACCTTAGTGAGCTTCTATAGATTAATCAGAATCTTATTAATTTTAATGTTGGTTTTACTATTTTTAGTATAGCTATCCTAGTGATGAATAACTAGTTTTCTTTTTTATTTGTTTTTATTTTCTTTTATAAACAGATTTTTAAGCTTTTTTTGTGATTTTGTTTATATTATTTAATTTTTTGTTTTAATAGGACCGTCATATCCATAGCACTAAGGTTCCTTTAGGTAGTTAATAGGCATCCTCTAGCCAACTTCCTTACGGCTTTGATTGGTCAGAATCATATTATTAACTGTAGAAAATTAAAGCAGATCTGCCAACCTTACTCTATTATTCAGAATATTTTTTCTTAAAGTTCTTTTGATGAAAGAAGAAGGAATTTCGTTCTCTAGAAAACTTTCTAATAGTATATTAATGTGGTAATTGAAATCCAAATTGTTGCTGCAAATTCTTGAAATTCTTAGGACCTGAGAAATTAGTAAATTCTCAATTACTTTGGTTGAAATGTTATTATTCCAGTGTAGATATTTAATTACTTTGAAAGGAAAATTAACTCTTTTATCAAAGAGGCTAATAGATGGGTTACCTCTGTTGAGCTTAATGCTTAAGTCTAGGAACTCAAGTTCCTGATTACTGTGGTTGGTTTTACATAAGTTAAGAGAGCTAGGATAGATATTATCAAAATCACTCTCTATAACTTCTGAATTATTGATACACAGCAGATCATCAATATATCTAAAAGTGTAAAGGTAGTTATCTGAGCAGGTGGGGTGATTTTTAATGAATTTATATTCCTTAAAGAACAGGAATAGATTAGCGATATTTGTGGACGTTGATGTTCCCATTGGAATACCGTTCACTTGCTTATAGAGAGTATTATTATATAAGATATGGTTATTTTTTATGCAGCAATTGAGATAAGAGTTCCAAGTTCCTACATCAACAAATTGGTTAAGTTTAAATTCTGCATACAGCTCTTTAAAGGTAGTGATTATATCTGATAGAGGCAGATTAGTATATAGGTTTTCAAAATCATAACTATTAATATCTAGGGGACAAACTTTGAGTATAGTAGAAATTACTTCTGCATTATTATTAATTATCCAAAAATCTCTGTACATCAAGTTAGAACAGTTTCTAATGTGTTTCAAAACCTTCTTTAAGATATCTTCAAAAGCAAGATCTATTTTCTTTTTATGACTCCTTACTCCACTAGCTATGAACCTGAACTTCACAGGATCCTTATGAAACTTAACCGTTGCAAAAAGAAATGGAAATTCAGGCCCATATCTTCTAGTTTGTGGAATTTTAAGTTTCTTGAAGAATGCCTTATACAGTTTTGCTCTTAAGTATATGTATTACATATATATATATATATCATCATCATTGTCAACCATTATCAATCCACTGCTGGATGAAGGTCACCTCAAGTTTCTTCCACAATTGTCTGTCTTATTCATAAGCCTATCTCCTCCATGTCACTCCGGCATGCTTTCGGATTTCATCCATCCATCTCCCATGGGGTCTTCTTCTGAGTCTTTTTCTGTCCCTTGGAATCCAGTCTAAAATTTCAGTTGTCCAACGGTGGTTTGTTTTTCTGGCAACATGTCCAGCTCATTGCCATTTCAGTAATTTCACTCTGGTCATGATGTCGTCCACTTTTGTCATTTTCCTTATCTACAAGGTCCTCTTCTTATCTTTCCTGGTTACACCAAACATGCATCTCTCCATGCTGCTTTGAGTTGGCTGCAGTCTTTGAATATCTTTTTTAGTTAAGGTCCATGTCTTTGCTCCATATGTAAGCACTGGCAAGATGCATTGAATAAACACTTTCCTTTTAAGACATAATGGCATACTGCTCTTAAAAATTGTAATGTTTCTCCCAAAAGCTCTCCATCCAAGTTTTATACGGCGATTAATTTCTTCATCAATGTGACCTTCACCAACCCGTTTGGCCAGCGTGGTGAGTAATGGCCAAACCCCCAAAGATGTCTACACAATTTCATATATATATACATAAACATAGTAGACATAAAATTGCAAAAATAGAATGCCATGACCTCGCGCTCTGCTGCAGGGGTCAATGTCACCTGAAATAAAATACATAAATAACGCAAACACTCCAAGCACAATAGAACTTAATTAAATTTGTGAAAACAATAAATAATACAAGGGTGCATCCTGCCCTGAAGATTGGCACCCGGTAGCTGACCTTGTATTATTTATGGTTATCACAAATTTAATTGAGTTCTATTGTGCTTGAAGTGTTTGCGTTATTTATGTATTATATATACACTGGTGGAAAGTGAAAAAGGAATACCAAGAAGGAGACGTCTGATACCAACGAAATTTATACAGCATAATAACGGAATACAGAGGATAACGTGATCAAAACATTATGGCAAAATACAGCTGTATTTGCTGGTAAACTCAAAAATAACATTTCCATGTAACATGGTTAGTACGAGGTTGAACCGCCATGAACTGCGTCACACTGTGCAATTCTGGCATAGAGTCTGTCGTACAGATGTTGGATGTAAGTTTGGGGTATTGAGTTCCAAGCATCGTCAACCTGGACGCGTAAATCGGGGATGGTCGTGGCTGGCCGTGGAGACCGGATAAGCCGTTGTCCCATTAAATCCAACACGTGCTCAATGGGGGACACATTCGGTGAACTCGCAAGCCATGGAAGTTGTCTCACACCCTGAAGTGCATGTTGCGTTGCACGTGCCGTATGTGGGCGTGCGTTATCTTGCTGGAAAACACTACGATGGACCGACCTTGCAAATGGCACAACAACGGGCTGAATGATGTTGTTGATGTAGGAGGTGCTGTTTAACGTACCCGGTACAAACACTAGTTGTGTACGGGAGTGATAGCTGATCTCTCCCCACACCAGGAGACCAGGAGTAGGCCCTGTGTGTCGCTGGCGGATGCAAGAAGGGTGGAGACGCTCCCCTGTGCGTCTGCGAACACGCATACTGCCATCGGAGGCTCCCAAGCAGAATCTGCTTTCATCCTTGAACACGACAGATCGTCATTGCGTTTTCCAGTGCAGACGTTGGCGACACCACTGTAGCCGTTCTTGACGGTGGGCTCTGGAGTCAGAGGTACACATGCCAGTGGCACACGTGCACGTAGTCCTGCATCCAGTAGACGGTTGCGGATTGTTCGCACAGTCGCCTCAGGTTCAACGGCAGCTCGGATTTGCGTCGCAGTGGATGTTCTGCTTGACAACGCCGCTCTTCTTATGCGTCAATCGGTCCGCTCGTCAGTCCGTCTGTGACTCCCGGTTCCACCTCTTCTCGCGCGGGAATGTTCCTCGGACCATCTACGCCACCATCGTACCACCACCGATACTTCCCGTCCAATTCGCTCCACAATACGACGATACGACCACCCGGCCTCGCGGAGTCCGACTAGACGACCTCGCTCAAGTCCGATAACTGCTGAAATCGTACACGTCTTCCATGTCCAGGCAATGCAGCTTCTTCAGGATCTTCGCACGTGTCCGTACGCCGACGACTGATTACATTCACTTCGCTGTACTCCTTAAATACCACCGACGATAATTTGCATATTATGCCGTGCTGGGGCGTAAGCGCTCACCGGTTGGTCCCGAAATTAACATCACACCTACGTAAACTCGACCCATTGACATAGGTAAATTTCATGATCGTCCGCCAATTCCTTCTTGGTGTTATTTTTTCACTATCCGGCAGTGTGTGTATATATATATATATCATCATCATTGTCAACCATTATCAATCCACTGCTGGACGAAGGTCTCCCCAAGTTTCCTCCACAACGGTCTGTCTTGTGCCAGTCTCCTCCATGTTACTCCTGCATACTTTCAAATTTCATCCACCCATCTCCCATGTAGTGTTCTTCTGGGTCTTTTCCTGTCCCTTAAAATCCAATCTAAAATTTCGGCTGTCCATTGATGGTCTGTCCTTCTGGCAGTATGTCCAGCCCATTGCCATTTCAGGGATTTAACTCTGATCATGATGTCTTCCACTCTCGTCATTTTTCGGATCCACGAGTTCCTCTTCTTATCTCTCCTGGTTACACTAAGCATGCACCTCTCCATGCTTCTTTGAGTTGTCTGCAGCCTTTGTATGTCTCTTTTAGTTAAGGGGCACGTCTGTGCACCATACGTAAGCACTGGAAGTATACATTGATCAAACACTTTTCTTTTAAGACATAATGGCATATTGTTCTTGAAAATTATGCTGTTTCTTCCAAAAGCTCTCCAGGCAAGTTTTGTACGCCGATTAATTTCTTCATCAATGTGAACTCTCTTGATATATGCTGTCCAAGATAAATGTACGTGTCTGTTATCTCCAGCTTTTCTCCATCAATTGATAAATCTTCATTTCTTGAAAAAGCATTGAACATCACTTTTGTCTTCTGAAAGTTCATTTTTAATCTCACTTCTTAACTCTTGTCAGCAAGTTCCTGAATCATACCCTGCAGCTCTGATGGGGTAGTTGCAAAGATGACTACGTCATCAGCAAAACGAAGGTGAGTAAGATAATCTCCATTAATCTTTATCCCCTTGTTTTCCCAGCTCAGCGACTAAAAGACACCCTCCAATGTAGCATTAAAGAGCTTCGGAAATATGGTGCCACCTTGTCTCACTCCTTTTCCTACTTTATGTGTGTTGTATTCTCAAACAGCCGAATCTTTGCACTTGCATTTTCATAGATGTTAATAGTAATATTAATGTATGCATCTTCAGTACATATACATATATATATATATATCCAGCTTTTCTCCATCTGGAGATGAAAAGCTGGAGATAACAGACACGTACGTTTATCTTGGACAGCAGATATCAAGTGAGGGTCACATTGATGAAGAAATTAATCGGCGTACAAAACTTGCCTGGAGAGCTTTTGGAAGAAACAGCATAATTTTCAAGAGCAATATGCCATTATGTCTTAAAAGAAAAGTGTTTGATCAATGCATCCTTCCAGTGCTTACGTATGGTGCAGAGACGTGGACCTTAACTAAAAGAGATATACAAAGACTGCACACAACTCAAATAAGCATGGAGAGGTGCATGCTTCGTGTAACCAGGAGAGATAAGAAGAGGAACTCGTGGATCCGAAAAATGACAAGAGTGGAAGACATCATGATCAGAGTTAAATCCCTGAAATGGCAATGGGCTGGACATACTGCCAGAAGGACAGATCATCGATGGACAGCCAAAATTTTAGATTGGATTCCAAGGGACAGGAAAAGACCCAGAAGAAGACCACATGGGAGATGGGTGGATGAAATTCGAAAGTATGCAGGGGTGACATGGAGGAGACTGGCACAAGACAGACCGTTGTGGAGGAAACTTGGGGAGACCTTCGTCCAGCAGTGGATTGATAATGGTTGACGATGATGATGATGATATATATATAAGGGAGCCCCAAGTTTCCTCCACAACGGTCTGTCTTGTGCCAGTCTCCTCCATGTCACTCCCACATATTTACGAATTTCATCCACCCATCTCCCATGTGGTCTTTTTCTGGGTCTTTTCCTGTCCCTTGGAATCCAATCTAAAATTTCGGCTGTCCATCTACGGTCTGTCCTTCTGGCAGTATGTCCAGCCCATTGCCATTTCAGGGATTTAACTCTGATCATGATGTCTTCCACTCTCGTCATTTTTCGGATCCACGAGTTCCTCTTCTTATCTCTCCTGGTTATACCAAGCATGCACCTCTCCATGCTGCTTTGAGTTGTCTGCAGCCTTTGTATGTCTCTTTTAGTTAAGGTCCACGTCTCTGCACCATACGTAAGCACTGGAAGGATGCATTGATCAAACACTTTTCTTTTAAGACATAATGGCATATTGCTCTTGAAAATTATGCTGTTTCTTCCAAAAGCTCTCCAGGCAAGTTTTGTACGCCGATTAATTTCTTCATCAATGTGACCCTCACTTGATATCTGCTGTCCAAGATAAACATATGTATCTGTTATCTCCAGTTTTTCTCCATCAATCGATAAATCTTCATTTCTTGTAAAAGCATTGAACATCACTTTTGTCTTCTGAAAGTTCAATTTTAATCCCACTTCTTTACTCTTGTCAGCAAGTTCCTGGATCATACTCTGCAGCTCTGATGGGGTAGTTGCAAAAATGACTACGTCATCAGCAAAACGAAGGTGGGTTAGATAATCTCCATTAATCTTTATCCCTTTGTTTTCCCAGTTCAGTGATTGAAAGACATTTTCCAATGTGGCATTAAAGAGCTTCGGAGATATGGTGTCACCTTGTCTCACTCCCTTTCCAATTTTTATGTGTGTTGTATTTTCAAACAGCCGAATCTTTGCACTTGCATTTTCATAGATGTTATTAATAATATTAATGTATGCATCTTCAATACCGCAGGATTTCAGAGCCGTGGTAACTGCTGATGGTTTCACCGAATCAAAGGCTTTTTCATAATCGATAAAAGCCATGCACAATGGAAGTTCATATTCCCTCACTCTTTCAATTAGTTCTCTCAGTACATGGATATGATCTATTGTGCTGTAGCCACTCCTGAATCCAGCTTGTTCTCTCGGTTGAGCCATGTCCAGTGATACCTTCAAGCGGTGTGAAAGAACTTTAGTGAAGATTTTATAAACCACTGATAGGAGGCTGATAGGTCTGTAGTTCCTGAGATCCTCAATGTCACCTTTTTTATGTAGCAGGATCATTGTAGCATTGTTCCAATCTTCAGGAATCTTCCCTTCATTAAGGCATCGAGTGAACATTTGGGCGAGTACTGTTTCAATTTCTCCACTTGCTTCTTGTATGATGTCTATAGTAATTCCATCTTCTCCTGGAGCTTTCCCCCGCTTCATGTTCTTGATTGCATGAGCAACTTCTGCTGGGAGGACTGGAAGAACTCTGGTACCTTTCATGATGTCTGGAGTACATGTATCATCCCTTTCATATAATTTGGAGTAGAAATCTTTTACTCTTGTCAATATTTCGCCTCTATTTCTTGTTATAGAACCATCTTCTTTTCTCAGAGCCATAATCTGTTTTCTTCCCTTACTGAGATGTCCCTTTGCTATCTTAAGGCTTTGGTTGTTTTCAATTGCTTTCCTCACTAGCTCACAGTTGAATTTCCTTACGTCTTCAGTGATACTTTTTCGTGCTGTCTTGCATAGCTCTATATATTCCACATTGGAAGTCACATCTTCTTTAGTTGTCCTCATCTCTCGTCTTTTTTGCATCAACATTTTGGTTTTTCCTGATAATTTGTTCACATGCAACTTGTTCTTAGACCCAGCTAATTTTGTTGCTGTTTCCATAAGAGCTTTGGTTACTTTTCTGTTAACTTCCGAAATATCCACTTCTTCCGATGTTAGGCCTTCTAAAGCAGAGAATCTGTTCTTCAGTTCCAACTTGAAAGTATTATGGTGTTTTTTAAGGTTGGTTATGTCAATACATTTTATTTGTCTTATGAGCTTGCCACGTTCCAGTTTAGTGTTGAGGTGCATCTTACATCTCACCAATCTATGGTCACTACCTGTGTTGAACTTGTTTAGCACACTGCAGTCTTCGATGACGAATTTTTTGTTACACATAATAAAATCAATTTCACTTGTCGTCCCAATTGGATGTCTCCATGTCTATTTCCTGTGTGGCTTTTTCTTGAAAAAGGAGTTCAAGATGAAAAATCCTTCTGCCTCTGCAAACTCAACGAGAGTATTTCCACGCTGGTTTCTGTTGCCGTGACCGAATTTACCTACTGAAGTTTCATTCTGTTGCCGGTGCCCTATTTTCGCATTGAAATCTCCCATAATTATCTTCAAGTGCTGCTTACCTTTATTATTTAGATGACGAATTTCCTCATAAAATTCTTCAATTTCTTCTTCAGGATGACTTGTGGTGGGTGCATAAGTTTGAATAATCTGAGCCTGGTATCTTCTCGATAGTTGGATAACGAGTCGTGCAGCTCTGTCAGAGGAACTTTCAACTTCTACCACTTTATCCTTCAGTTTCTTGTTTATTATAAATCCAACACCACTAGTTCTGCCAGTATCTGTCCCACGATAATAGAAGAGATGTCCACTTTTCAGTTCAATGAGATCTTCTCCTTTTCTCCTTACCTCACTTAGCCCGACGATGTCCCACTTGATCCTTTGTAGTTCCTCTTCTAATTCAAGAAGCCTTGAATCAGAAGATAGGGAGCGTCCGTTATAGGTAGCCAAGGTCAGCATCAAATGGCAGCCTAGTCCGGTCCTCCGGGGATTCTTAGCACCCTCTGCCTTCATGTCGCACTGGCCGCTGCCTTGGCCAGGTACATTCCAGCTGCCGGAGACTGAGGGCCAAGATTTAAGTTGTAGAGTCATTTTGGAGGTGTTTGGCCATAACTCACCACGCTGGCCAAGCGGGTAGGTGAGTGTGGGATAGCATTTCCTCTGATCCCGATGGTATAGTTATACCGCTATTGGCGGTCGTCAGAGCCCCTTTAGTGGGAACAGGATGCACCACGAGAAGGCGGGGTTGACATTTGTCAAGGAGAGGCTGTGATGTTACGCATCACCTGACCTTACATCCCATATATATATATATATATCACCAGTGCAAACGAGCAGGGGAAAAAATGCAAGAAAAACACCAGCGCAAACGAGCAGGGAAAAAATGCAAGAATGCAGAAAGTTTTGAAACAGCTGAGCTTTGGCTTTATCAAGGACCAGCAAAACACAGCATTAACTCATCTCTACAAAGACCTAGTTGAACACATTTACACTATTGTACACTTTTAACCGTGAATGACTATGTCAGCTGGCTCTTTTTTTGTGTGCAATGGCTTGTGGATCTCGACTTTTGGTACCTTTGTATGTGTGGAACTGGTGACGTTTGGACGTGTGGTTCTGTCAAGTTGAGGTGGGCTAATTTGCTTCGTGTTCTTGGATGTGGATTGATCTATTGTTTCGTCATGACCATATTTTCTGTTCTTGGATTCGGATTGCTTTCTTATTTGTCATGGCCTTCAGAACACCACACTGGTATTTGGTTAGTTCTACCTAACTTTGCTGTGTATTGAAAGGCCATGTTTCGAGATGGTGTTCTCCTGACGATTACAGCTCGTCCTCCTCATCTCTATGAGGGTCGGTACTCTGATTAAATGTTCTTTTGGGGTTTTTTATTAAGCGCTTAATTTGTTTTGGAAACTTCCTTCGATTTGTTCAACTTGGACATTGATGTGTTTTGGTTTGTTCCTCATTTCTTTCACATATTAATTTGTACATCTAGATCTATTGTTGTGTATTGTTATGTCGGTATGCAGATATATATATATATATATAATACACACAAACACACATACACACAGACACACACACACACACACACACACACACACACATACACACACACACACACACACACGCGCGCACACACACACACACACACACACACACACACACACACACACACACACACACACACACACACACACACACACACACACACACACACACACACACACACACATATATATACCCTATCTACCAACAAGTAATTGGACACCTGTGATAACAAAGGAAAACGAGGTTTATTCACCTTCAATAGTTGGTGGAGACTCCACGAGCGGCGATTACAGCTGCGACCCTCCGGGGCATACTCTCAACCAAGCGTTTTACGACGGCTAGCGGTATTTTCTTCCACTCGGCTTGGAGAAGAAAGGTCAGTTCCTTCACCGATTTCGGAAGCTGGGGGCAACACTTAAGTCGACGCTCCAACTCGTCCCAGAGGTGCTCGATAGGGTTAAGGTCCGGGCTCTGCGCAGGCCAGTCCATTAGATTAACCCCATTGTCACCATACCAAGCCATGGTGGACCTCGCAACATGACAGGGGGCATGGTCATCCTGAAAGTAACATGGGTCCACCCCGTAAAACTACCAGGAATTGCGACCAAGGGTCCCGTGCCATACCAGGAGAAACACCCCCATAACATAATTCCACCGCCGCAGAACTTCACAGTTTGCACAATACATTCCAGCAGGAGGCGTTCTCCAGGCAGACGCCAAACCCAGACCCTGCCATCCGAACGGTAGAGGGTGAACCTTGATTCGTCGTTCCGGAGAACCTGTTTCCACTGTTCAACGGTCCACTGTCGACGTTCTTTGCACCACGTTAGCCGAGCAGCGCTATTGGACTTGGTGATCAAAGGCTTGTGGGCGGCACCACGTCCATGATAACCAAGCAGATGGGCTTCCTTACGGATGGTATTCATCGAAAGAACCCTCCTGGATGCCTGTTGAAACTCCTCGCGGATGTGGCCCATCGATTTGGTGCGGTTCTTCCAAATTTCTCTGGCCAGCACCCGTCGGTCTCTAACTCCCAGTTTTGTGGGTCTGTCGGGTCGGGGCACATTCCGCCAGTTACCTCTCATCTTCCACTTGCCAATCACGTAGGCCACTGTCGATTTTGGGTACTTCAACTTGCTGGATATGCCACGTATGGATCGGCCATTTCTGTGATACTCGACGATTACACCTTTCTCGAAATCAGAGAGCTCCGAACTGCGTGGCATCTTGCATGCGACTGGTTGCGTTGTTGTTTCCCACACGATATTTAATGGCGGCGTCCGTGGCGTGTATCAGGACCGCAGATAACGTCGATTGCAGGGGTGTCCAATTACTTGTTGGTAGATAGTGTATATACACAGTCGAGTCACATTATTGTGACTAACTCCACGTTTTGACGTCAACGGCGCGTAGCCAATGAAAGAAGGCATGTGTCCTGAGCTGGCTTGTAGGGTATATAAGAAGTACTGTAGTCATTCTGAAACCATATCACTCGTTGCTGTCTTGGATAAAAGGAGAGATTTATTAGATTTGCAAAAGGGATTTTTATCGGCTTTCGGGCCAAGGGTGGCAGTATTTCTGAAACAGCGCAGTTTGTGAACTGTCCGCGTGTTGCTGTGGTTAAAGTGTATCGTGATTGGAGAAATGGCACTATTGCGAGTAAGAGACGTGGAAACTGCGGAGCACCACGTGCCATTGATGTGAGGTGAACGTCGGCTGCGGAGGTGTGTGAGTCTGATCGACACGCTACAGTGGAGCAACTCACTGGCCGGATGAACCAGGGAGCTACCGGAAGTGTGTCTAAAACGACAGTTCAGCGAACCCTGCTGCGTATGGGGGCTCCGATACAGACGGATGGTCACTGCACCTATGCTAACGAAGGTGCATCGGCAGAAAAGGCTTACATTTGCACGGCAGTATCGTGACTGGACCTCAGCTGATTGGCAAAGGCTTGCCTTCTCCAAGGAGTCACGTTTTCTGCTTCATCGAACGGATGGACGTTGGCGTGTAAGGCGAGAAATATCGGAGAACAAACACTCTTCAACCATTGCTGGAAGAACACAAGCTGGTGGGGGCAGCGTTATGATCTGGGGAATAATTTCGTTGCATTCCCTGGGTCCACTCATACATGTTGAAGACACTATGGACCGAATTCGTTATGAATCCATCCTTGCAGACTACGTACACTTATACATGCTGATTGTCTTCCCTGGTGCGAATGGGATCTTCCAGAACGACAATGCGACGTGTCACACAGCTAGAAATGTACAAGAGTGGTTGGAAGAGCACGATGAGGACTCCAAAGTACTTCCCTGGTCCCCTAATTCCCCAGACTTTAACCCAATTGAGCATCTCTGGGACCACCTCGATCGTGTTGTTCGCTCTATGGATCCTCAACCACGCACGCTCCAGCAGCTGTCAGATAGATGCACTGCAGTCAGCATGGCTCCACATACTTGTGAACACTTCCCAGCACCTTAATTAGTCACTCCCAGATCGCCACTCTCAGCCCGTCTATATGTTTTATATATATATATATATATATAAAGCGTAGGTCGTTGGAGCTAGATATATATATATAAAGCGTGGGTCATTGGACTTGGAGGTAAAGGGGCGTTGGTAGGCCTTATCCTCCTTTTTTAATTTTGAAGGAGACACAAGTAACCATTTTGTCAGATCATCATCTTTATCCGCGTACAGACACAGAGCACCAAGTGATTCTTCGGCACTGATGTTCAGAAATCCGTTTCCCACCCACATTAATCTTAAAAGAAATAAGGATTTACCGTTACTGAGTCATAGAACAAAATGGTAGTTTATGTGTCGAAATAATGGCTACGTTTAAAAACAAGGTGTCTATTCGAGGAGTTGGTACGAATACCGTTGCGCTGTAGATTCTCAATGATCAAATAAATATAATTAATTTGTACAACACCCGGTTTTGAGCATGGTTTCATATACTACATTCAATCATGAATGGATTTTTAAAATGATTTCACCCTCAAATTGCTGCTAAAACTTGTTCACGACTGAATTAGTTTTACAATCCATATTTCAACAGTTCTGTTTCAACCAGGAGTTAAGAGAATTTTTTCCATGAGGGAATTTACGCGGTGTTCCCCTGTGAGTACTGTAGTGGACCACAAGACTTAAATTCCTGTTTCTGTTTCTGTAATGGGCCATAGGACTTGAATTCCCAGCCTGGTTTCCTCGACCCAATCCGTCCCTGTAGGTAAATGTTTCCCTTGTTCTGCTCCCTTTCTTGTATTTGCTTTCTTTGTCACAAAAAACACAATATTTGTTATATATTAGGTGTAAAACTTAATTCTCGGCCACAGGCACGACACGTTGACAGCAAATTATAGAAAATCGAATACATACTTAATCAGGGAAATAATCCCCGTCGTGTTGGATACATTTGAACCATCGGTCAGGGAGCTGCCGAATGCCACTGCGGAAAAAAAGAGGGCTGTTTCGAGTTGATAAAGTCATCAATACTTGTGTGGATCTCCTCGACAGAAGTGCAGTGCGTATCACTCAGGTGATGTTGCAGAGAGCGAAAGAGGGGATAATCCCACGGGGCGAAGTCTGGAGAATACCCCGGAAAGGGGGGGGGCAAAATCTCCCATCCCAGGTCGGTGATCGTGTTTAAATTCGTTTTCGTAGAGTAAGGTCGTGCGTTATCCTGAAGCAACAGAATCGACCTACTGCCCTTGCCGGTGTATGGCCTTTTCGCCTCCATTGCGTCCCTCACACGAATGAGTTGCTGACAATAACACTCAGCAATGACCGTTTCACCAGGTTTGAGCAACTCATAGTGTACGACACCGCGCTGATCCCACCATATACACAGCAACAACTTCCTGGCATGGATATTCGGTTTGGCGGTACTGGTGGTAGGCTGACCTGGATAAACCCACGATTTGCACCGCTTAGGATTATCGGAGAGGATCCACTTCTCATCACAGGTCAAAATCTTGTGGAGGAAATCCTTCTTCTTGCATCTGGAGAGCAAGGACACAGCAACATCGTAGCGCCTAGACTTGTTCGCATCTGTGAGTTGGTGGGGCACCCAACGGCCCTCCTTGTGAATCCGTCCAAGCTTGTGCAGGCGCTTTGCGATGGCTTGTCGTGTTACTCCGAGTTCCTGGGCGAGCTCTGACTGTGTGCAACAGGGATCCGCGTCCAAGAGTTGTTCCAGTTCCTCGTCGTTAACTTTCTGTGGCTGTCCCGGACATTCTGCATCACGGAGATGGGAATTTCCCTGCTTAAACCGCTGGAACCACTTTTTACACGAACTGTAGGACACAGCAGCCTCACCCAAAGCAGCACAGATCATTTTCTGGGCTTCCGCGGCACTTTTTTCAGCTGAAACGCGAACAGGAGGCAGTGCCTCAAATGTTGCTTCTCGATCGACATTGCATTCACCGTCAACTTTCGTCACTTCTGTCACTACAGCTGTAAGCGGTTACGGTTGCCTGGAAAGCTGTTGGATGGCGCTGCAATCAGCCATTATCGCACACAGCTATTTGCATTTGCCGACTTTCTATGATCGCTTGCGGTTAGGGGCCGAGAATTAAATTGCACACCTAATACAATATGTTTGCCTGTGATAGTCCGCTTCAAGCTTTTCTCAGCCTGACCTGATGAGCAAGGGCTATCAGATGATTCATATAAGTCATAGGTGAATGAGGCTTCTCCCTCTAATTTTCTCAAAGTCTTAATATTTGTAAAATTGCCTCGACGTTATCGATGAAATCGTACAGCTATTAACATTTCATCCGATATATCACTTAGGTTTTTTATTGGTTCAAAATTTCTAATCATGTACAAAACTGTGCAAGAGCGTCGTCTGCCTCTTGGTGGACGCACATCATTAGGTGACACTGACCTGCTACAAATAACACACTTATCTGATTCATTATCAGAGATTTTACATTTCACTTCTTTCACAGAAGATATTTTGGTTCTAGTAAGTATTCCACAGTATTCTTCTTATCACGCACACTTGTAAAACAATAAACGATGGTTTAATAGTTAATGCTAATAATAATAGTAATTAATAGCATTACTTGTAACTAACAATAAACAATGTTTTCATAGTTAATATTTATAATAGTAGCAATTAATATTAATAATAATGTCAAACAGGAACATGGTAAACACCAATTGCCGAAATTAAGAAATGCATACGCTGCACTGTTTATGTAATTGATTCGTTTTGAAGCCATTTCATGGCCAAAACACAAAAGTATAAATATATCAAATTAAAGATAAAAGTTTTACTCAAAAATATTTGTTCCAAACATTTCCTTTTCAGATGCCTAGATTTTTGGTTAATTCATGATAAACAAAGTTTTTTTTTAATTACAAAATTTTTATTTATCCATTATTTACCAATTAATGGTTGCACATATCGAAAAACCATTAATAGCCCTAAACATAGGCTACATTTCAAGCTTTCATTTAAAAAAAGGAATGTTTAAATCGGACATTTAGTTCCACAGAAATAGCCGTTTCTTAAACGTCAGCATCCGTCATCTTGAATTGGCCGCCATTTTTATTAGCTACCACTTTAAAATGGAAATCATGGTGTTTTGCGATCCTTATAGTATAGTTTTGCGATCCATACAGTATAACTGTATTAGCAAGGAAAATTAGTACCCCAAAATTACACCGATTACTTGAATTTGCCTAGCTGGCTCATAGATTATTACCCTCTACATTTTATTTTTGTCATAGTGTGAGAAAAGAATACTTAGCAACGTCCACTAAATTTAATTTTGTTATTTGACGGAAAGAACAGATTTATGCCATTTGGTTGTTTCCAGAATTTATTCCATTTTTTCTTGAGTCTTCCAAAGAAATCTGCAGCATTCTTTGATAGTGCTGTAGTGCAACATTTCAAACACATCATTTTCCTCTTTTAAACTTTTTAAAGGCATGTCTAGTATTCACCTGAAAAAAAAAAGAGACTAAATCTAAAACTTTCAGGGCGCAAGTGGCTAAGTTGTTTATGGCACTTTCTTCTGTTTCCAAATTTCTTTAGAACAGAATTTGGGTCCTGGATAATACACTTGTTTTCTTTCTCCCAACTGTGCTTCCCTTACTTTTCCTAAGGCCCATGGACCTGGTTTAAATAAGGGTAACTCCTGTCAGCTTTAGGTTGCACACGGGAGAAGACAAACTCCAATAAGTCCTCGAGTTTTGTCCCCACAGATGTTCGTCCAATTAATATTTTTTTTTTCTGAAAAAGAAGTGAGTCGAGAGCTTTGTGCAATGAATCGCACATATCTGCGCTACATTACTGCCAAAACTATCTGAAGAAAAGAACCGAGGCTTCAGGTATATTGCTATTTCGGAATCAAAGTGACGGAAGCTTTTTATCCCATCTGGTTGGTTGATCAGTGGCATCGGCACAAGCAAGTGGATCTCCTAGACTTTGTTTGCTGTCGAGGGAGCTATTACTTCCCGTTTTACCTTTCTCTTCCCGTTTTCTTGTCCTACGTGGCACTCACAAAGAAGGCCTAGCGGATTCCTGGTGCGGGAAAGGTCGTAAAAATGGCGCATATGTGTGTGTGTGTTTTAGTAAATTGCTTAGAACTCAATGCCTTATAGAATGTATGAAAACAATAGGTGATGTGTCCTTTGCGAATATATGTTATCTAAAAATATGAGCCCTTAGTCTTTATAATTAACAGATGAGCAGCAGAATATTGCCGACAGACAGTTCATGAGCGATCACACAAAAGTCTGGCATATCTTAGATATTGTAAAAAGAGAAAGAGTATCAGTACGTATTCTGAAATCTGAAATTATCGTTGACGGAGTACTTAAACGATCAGGCGAAAAATAGCAGAAGCTGGTGTGTACTTGTAACGTCAGTAAGAAGCGTTAACGGGGAACGGTGTCAAACAACTTGGCACCAGCAGTGTCAGTCATCGTCTGGTGTCCGTGACGTTAGGATATCATCTGATCGGCCTGAAATGCTGGACCTAAGCCTCAGGTGAGACCTGGATGCTGTTTTCTACTTGCCAGTTTTGTTTTATTTCTCTTCCTTGGGACCATCACCTTTCAAACAGGAATGAGATACTCTTCCTATTCCTCGACGCTCGCAAGATTTTTTAAACTCACAATAAGAAATCATTCTTATCAGTGCAGTATGAAATATTTTAAGATACGCGTTTCATAGCAGTACTTTTCAATCTTTCTATATATTTTATTCTTTTCTTAAGTGCGTACGGTTTCCTTAATGTGACACAATCCTTGGGTGGCAACACAGTTTATCACAAAGCCTATCAGCTGCTGCTAAAATCTATCATGAACGATATATCCAACCCGTCACCACCGGCGTTATATTGTGGATAAAAGTATAGCATGGCCCACGCAAGGATTGTATATCATCTGGTTCTATTACTTATAGTGGCTATTTTCTCTACAGTTTACAAGAGCTTTCGGTGGATCGGAGGGATAATTTACTCCAAAAAATAGCTTTGGGCACAACTCTTCTTCATCGTTCACGCCCTGTTCTGTGACACTATTGCTTCGAACAGCAGTCAAGACACGAATTTGCTAAATGCACACGGAATTACAAAGTTTAAAATTTATGCTACTCGCTAAATGAAAAGTTGCTAAATTTTCGATCAGTACATGTGTTTTCACTTCTGTTAAGCAGCAATTTTTAGAATAAAATAATACTCTAGTGCTTCCGACATCAAGAACTCAAAGGAACAAATATGACTTTTTTCCCCACAAATGGTTGTGCTTTACCAGAGCAAGGGGTGGAATGTGTAGGGATGAGAATACCGTATTTGAATAGAACTGTAAAGCTCTTTTACGGCTGATCGCTAAACTTTTTATAAATGCGACAGAACGATTTCCTGGACAGCCGGCTTCCGCCAAATCATGGGGATATCTGATTTCGATTTGAGGTCCTCTAAATGGCTAAAGATTCTGGCCGTTTCGACGCTCTGTCGCATATCATTATCATAATTGCGTAAAACGTCAGTGCTGTTCCATCAGGGTAAATTGCATTGCGATATTCGGCAAGGAGATATTTAGCCAAGCATCAGCCTGTTGGTGTTAGAGACAGTAGAGAGGGGGGGAAGAAATTTTCTAGCTTTCCATTGGACGAAGCCATCTCTTCACGCTTGCATTACAGTGTCTCTGATCTAAAGCTGCTCGGAATGTTTGTTTTAGATGACGGAAAGATATTTTAGTGTTTTATAGCTGATGGCATGAGGCAGATGTTTTCAATCGCTTCCTCAATCTATTTTAGCGTGCATGCAACTGTCAGTTAAGCATGAGGGTTAAACTAAGTAGTCCCCCATCACCATATGATATATTTTACAATGTCTTACAGAGTGAATTATAGCTCATTTATGGATGCTGCGTGTCTGTGCCGAAATTCCTTTGATAATTTATATTTATATTTGATCAACCATCATAAAACAGCTCTGGGGTGGTTTTCGTTATTATCCCTCCTAGTTTTATTTCATGACCAATACAAAAAAAAAAAAAAAAAGACTAACATCTGTTCTTTAAGAAAGAGCTCTATGAAATCATTAAAAGCTCGTATCTGGCTATCTGGCTCTTAATTTATAAGCATTACGTATGACATTAAACATTCCGCAAAAAAATTAATATAATTTCCCGATGACAAAATCCATCACTATAGTTGCAAAAATTTACAAAAGGAATATATATGTATAAATATACCAAACTTCGGGAATGAACAAAAAAAATTTAAACCAAACTTCAGGAACGAACAAATTTTTCTTTTATTTTTTTTTTAAATAATCCCCGAAATTTTTTTTCTTTTCTGAAAACCCAAGCACGCAAAAGCATCAGAGAAGAATTTTCAGAAACAACACCTTCTACAAGAAGAAGCAATTTCAACAGGAGCCAAAAACAGGAGAAAAAACACCAAAACAAACAAGCAGGGAAAAACATGCAAGAATGCATAAAGTTTTGAAAATGCTGAGCTTTGGCTTTATCAAGGACCAGCAAAACTCAGCCCCAGTACTGAGCCCAGGAGCAAAAAAATGAAACGATTTCCAGACATGCGGAGAATTTAGACAATTAAAGCGAAATACAAAACCTGGGAAAAAAAGAAACTAAAAAAAGAAAACTTTCAATATGTACATAGTAATGTAAAAAACAGGTTCCAGAAAATGAGACAGCAGAGTCACGTGGCTCAAAACATGAGGCATTCGACCAGAACTAAAACCCTACAAGGAAGCAAGGCAAAAAAAAAAAAAAAATACAAAGCCAAGAGGCAAAAGAAAATAAAAACCCACGCCTGTGGGAACAAACATCGACCAAAATTCCATTCCATATATATATAATGATAAAACTTGGTTGGAGAGCATTTGGAAGAAAGTACAATTCTTTTTTAAGAGCAATATGCCATTATGTCTTAAAACAAAAGTGTTTAATCAATGCATTATTCCAGTGCTTACTTACAGAGCAGAGACGTGCGCCTTAACTAAAAAAGACATATAAATACTGCAGGCAACTGGAAGAAGCATAGAGGGATGCATGCGTGGTGTACCTAGGAAAATATAAAAGGAACTCCTGGATCAGGAAAATTACAACAGTGGAAGAAATCATGATCAGAGTAAAGTCCCTGAAATGGCAATGGGCTGGACATACTGTATTTCCAGGTGAACAGATCACCGATGGACACACGAAATTTTAGAATGGATTCCACGGAATGGGAAAAGACCCAGGAGAAGAATATCCCACGTGGTCTTCTCCTGAGTATTTTCCAGTATTCGAAAACATGCTGGTGATATGGAGGAGACTGGCTCCAGACAGACTATTGTGGAAGAACCTTGGGGAGACCTTCATCCAGCAGTGAATTGATAATGGGTTTGTTATGATGATATATATATACAGGGGGATTCAAAACTCATGGGAAAAACTTTAAGGGGTGGTAGAGCACACTGCAACAAGCATTTTTTGTATAGGAATGTGTGGGCGCAAGTGACGCGTTGAGGCACAAACACAAGAAGTAGACATGAAAGGAAACATAAATTGTTTACTTACAGCATCGTTGACAAGTGCTTCTTTACAGCAATGTTTACAATAATTGCTCAAAATTGAGTCCACCAACACCGTGGCAGCTTACAGTTTCAAAGTGATTGGCGTACAGTTTCAAAGATGCCAGGTATTTCTCGCACACGTGCAGCCGTAACGGATATTCGAGAGACGAGGTCCTCAACAGAGTCAATTGGAGTCTCGTAAACGAGAGCCTTCATATGTTCCCATAAGAAGTAATCGAGGATCGATAAATAGGGCGATCGGGGGGGGGGGTGAGGAGGAACGGACTGGTCCACCACGACTAATCCATCGCGCCCCAAAAGTGGCATCCAGGTAATTGCTCCCAATAATGCGGAAATGGGCTGGCGCCTCATCATGCTCAAACCACAGTCCTTGTCGGACGGCCAGTGGTACATCTTGAAGCAATTCTGGTAAAACCTCTTCCAGAAAAATACGATAACATCTGCTATTGAGTCGCGTTGGTAGGAGATATGGGCCAAGCAGGAAGTCGTTCACAATACCCGCCCACACATTCACAAAGAATCGTTCTTGTTACGCATGTGGACGTGTAGCGTGTGCGTTAGAGGTTGCTCACAGATGGCAATTGTGCACATTGAAAACACCTTCGTGTGTAAAAATTTCCTGATCTGTGAATAGCACATGAGCTGGGAATTTCTTGTATTTGTGCCTCAACGCGTCACTTGCGCCCATACATTCCTATACAAAAAATGTTTGTTGCGGTGTGCTCTACCACCCCTTAAAGTTTGTCCCATGAGTTCTATATATGTATGTATGTATAAGAAATACATATATATATATTAAAAGAAAAGTGTTCAATCAATGCGTCTTTCCAGTTCTTACTTATGGATCATTTCATTTCATTTCATTTATTTCGTTATGGGGTTACATTTGACTATGTTACATTTCCAAATTTAATTTTATAACATATAGTATTAAGAAAAATAAAATGAAAGAAGTCGTTTTAAGGTATTTGTCTACGTTAGAAGCATTTTTTTTAATTAACACAAAATTAATTAAATACACACAATTCGAGTTAATATGCAATGCAAAACATGAAAAAAAAACATATAACTTTGACAAAATTTCTTTAAAATGTTATGAAACGTGTCATTGTGAGTAAAACTTAAGTAAAATTTCATACGGACGCCAGATACTGTACAGTCAATTAAACTCTATATATTTCAATTTCCTTGATACTGTATATTACTGTAAGTAACCCTTTCCTGTGCAATGAACTATAAACTTTGTGATATTCCTTAAATTCACATTATTATAGCAAATCGAACAAAAACTGCAAATTTTTTTTGAAAATTTATTGAAAAAATCTTATCGCATCATGTTTAAACACTTATAATATCACCAAATATGCATGTACACTTTAACTTTTAGTTCAAAGCATAGGAGAGAATATTTGAAACAATAGAACAAAATTTCGATACCATATCTTGAAAACATTTTGAGTAATCACATTTCTCGTACGGAAATATAGCTGAAAATTTAGTTTTTCAGAAAACGCGTTAAAAGATTTGATTTGAAGAAAATTCTATATACTACTTGTTCATCACATTTAAAATTCACCACTCTTATATGTACAACCTTCCTTGATTTCATTTCGTGCCAATTTTGATTTTTTGCAGCTCTTCTTTTTTTTCCGAGCAAGTTTTGCAGTGGGTAAGGATTGACGTCTCGAATTCATTATTCGCTCATTGTCCAGTCTCAAGTAATCATTAACCATCTTTTGTTCAAATGGTATTCCTAATATTTCGAACACATGTAACAGTCCAAAATAACCAGAATTAAACAGCAAAACTGCAATATTTGCTCTAATAACATGGTCTGCAGTCCGACAAATGTTTTTTTTGGTAAAACCGTCCATAGCAAATTGTTAAAACTTTCATTACAGTTTTGGGTCTTCCCATGCAAACATTTTGAAAGTAGAGCTTGGTTACACAGACTCATGTACACTGGTTTTATAACCTTTATGACAGAATCTGGAAGACCAGGAGATTTATCACAAATCTGATTACCAGCAGATAATGCGCGCTGGTATTTACACCAGCTGTCTGATCCTGTCGGGCATTGTCCATGCATTATGTTCTTGTCGCTGGAACAGCAGTGAAAAAATGCAGCTATAACCACAGTTTGCATACTCTGCAAATTTCCTACATTGCTCCGGATAGCAATGCTATAGTAATTCTGCAGTTTGTCTATAAACTTATCGGTTAATTTCCCTTTCCCACCGATTCCTTTTTTGCTTTTTTCAAATTCCTCAAGCGAGAACCAACTCTTTTCTGCACATGGCCTATACACTCCAGTTTTCGAACTGTGTCTTGCCCATACATGTCTTTTACTTCCATATAGCCTTTGGAGTCACCATCTCCATAGTATTCGGTGTACTTCAGTTGTCGATTTTTTTTAGACCGTTCAAATATTCTATACACTCCCACTGATTCCATGCTTGATGCAGATCCTGTATGATTTGAGCATAGGTGCTCCTTACTTGAATCATAGTCTCTTTTACACTTGTAACACTATTGTGTCATAACTTTCAAATCTAAAACTTTCCCAGTATCAATGGAAATTACTGACACACAACCATTGAGGGATGTATGCCCACGGCGCTGCCAAGTGCCATCGACTGACACACCACAAGCTGTAATTTTTGTTGCTTTCTTAGATGTACTCCTTTTTAAATTCTTTACTTCTGTTGCTGCTTCTTGCATGTTTTGTTCAGTTGCAGCTTTACAGCTTCAAATAGGTGGCCTTCATGCCGTCTGAAAGCTGCCTTAGATAGAAAAGGCAAGTTCAAAGTGAGTAACAGCTTTCTCCCTGCAGAATAACCCTTTCCAATCAATCGTAATCCAAGAACTAATGCTGAATTTATCAAGTTTTTGTTGTGTTCCTTGCGAGTTGAAGAAAAACCCATTTTAAAACCACACTTACAAATTAAACCCAAGTTTGAGCACAGTCCAAATTTTGAATCATCAACCAATTTCAAATCAGTTTGAAAGCATTCTGGGCAAGATAGTTTGGACAACACAGATATTAAAGTCTCAATATCAAATATTCTATTGCCTATGGGCACATCTGTTTCATTGTCTGATACATTTACTTGAATATTCGGAATTTTTAGCTTACTTGAACTTGCAGTCATTACATCGTCACTTTCACATGGCTTAGGGGCAGTGTAGCGATTGCCGTGAAAGGATGGTTTTTTCGATCTCTTAGACCTTACTTTTGGCATCTTAATTCACTTCAAATGATAAACAATAAATCTAAAGCAAGTTCACTACTAAAATAGCAACGGAACATACAAAATTTCACCAGAAATTATGACTAAACAAAGCGCGAAGCAAACATAACCAAATCTCAGAATAATACTGATTGCCATTCCACAGAACATAAAATATATTATTTAATTAATTAAGTGTTTCCAAATGCAAATAAATGAATCCAAAATCACTGCAAATAAATTAAATTCTGTTAGCACTAAAATATATATAAGCGAAGAAAATCACTTCTGAATTACAATGTTTAACTTTTTACTGTTCGGTCGATCTCACTTCCGGTTTATTCAATTGGCTATAACTTCTATTCTAATAAGCGTAGAAACTAAAATCAAAGTGTTTTGGATTCCTAAAAGTCTGCTCTTTCAAGTAATATAATAAAAAAAAATTCGACAATTTTGCCAAAAATGGGTATTTTAACGTAGACAAACACCTTAATTAAAGGAAGAGGCGTGAACTTTAATTAAAAATGACTTCCAGAGGCTGAAAACTGCTGAAAGAAGTACTGAGAAGTGCATGCTTGACATAACAAAACATGATAGGAAGACGAACTGATGGATCTGGAAAATAACGGGAGTTCAGGGCATGATAATCAAGGTAAAATATGTGAAGTGGCAATGGGCTGGACACTCTTCCTTTATGACATAATGATAAATTTCTCTTCAAAATTGTACTGTTTATTCTAAATGCTCTCTAACCATGTTTTATACACCTATTAACTTCTCCTTCGAGGTGGTTTTATATTTGTTCTCCAAGGTAAATATAGGTATTTGTTACTTCTAGGTTTGCTCCCTAAATCGCTAAATCTTGAATTTTTGTAAAATCTTTGTACATCAACTTTGTTTTCTCCAAGTTCATTTTTAAAGAAGCTTCTCATCAAGTTCTTAGACCATATTCTGCAGCTCTGATAGGGTACTTAGGAAAATGACTTCGTCGTCAGGAAAGCGAAAGCAGTCTAAATAAAATATATTAATTTTTCTCCCCTTCTTTTATAAGTTCAATGATTGAAGACCATTCTACAATGTACAAATGAAGAGCATTGGAGATGTGGTGTCACCTGGTCTCACTCCTATTCTAATTTTCATAGGTGCTGTGTAACTCAAACCCTTGTACTTGCTCTAAGAGCTGTTATATGTCGAACCCTGGCGCTTGCGTTTGCATAGATGTTTTTAATAATATTAATGTTTGCATCTTCAACACCGCAGGATTTCAAAGACTTTATAACTACTGATTGTTTCATAGAATCCAAAGATATATGCATATGTTTTTTAGCGTTAGTGTTAGTCCTTTTATAATCATATAGCACAGTTTTCATAGTAATTTGCATTTACATTCCTCAGTTTTACACTAACCTATCTCCTAACATGATGCAATAATTTTTCTTCTTGGTTTTTATTTTATGAATATATCAGTCTAAGGTTCTTTTTTTTTTTTTTTTGTTTTTCTTGTTTAAAGTCAGTCGTTGCAACCACAAAACGTATGTACGTATCTCTTTACTTTTGTCTGTTCAAAATTTTTCAGATATACTTCTGAATCATGTCAACAAGAAGCAAACGATTTACGAAAATATCAATAACTGCGGTCTCATCAATCCTTGTCAATACTTACTTGTTTTGCTTTGTTTAGAAAAGCACTTTGACATGAGAGATGAAAAAATAAAAGCAACACCAGAAGCATGTGTAGATAGGAAAAAATATAATGATTGGAAAAAATAGATGTTATTCTTTTATTCCTTCTTAACTACAAATATTGAACAATTTTCCGTTTTTTGAAGTTTTCCCTATTTCTAGATCTAGATTTGCAGCCTAAGTATTTCACTATGCAATTTTTTTGCATTCAAAAGCTTGGTTTTCATTCAACACCCTTACCCCCAATTTTTTTTTATCTTACCTTAATTTGAAATTCCCTGATAAACTCCTGGTAGTAGTAGATCGCACCTGAGATGACGTGAACCGACTCAGCAATAGTGTCATAATGGACAAAGACAAAAATGCGTTCGTTTTTCATGGGCAAAAAGAAGGTTCCGCTGGCCTAAATTCATCGTGAGCTAGTTACATGTATGATGCTGATAGAACGACTTGTGCGTAACTGGTGGAGGGAATTTGACAGTGAGCGAGTGAATGTTATGCATTATTAATTGACCCCAGAGTGCTGCTACAGCCCTGAATATCTTGAAATCCCGGGGCTGAAAAATAATTTAAGCACTGTGCAGTCCTGATTTGAAACTGTCGAACTACATTCTCTTCCCAGAGTTTGGGGGTTTAGTGACCACAATGTGCAACTCGATGGACTATAAGCAGTTGTTCCTCCCTAATTTAGGGTCAATGGTTCCAAGAAAGAAAAAGAGCCAGCGCCGTAAGTCAAGAACAACATCCATGCCTCTCCGGGATTCGAACCCAGACCCATCTCGGAAGAATGGTCAGAAGCCAATGCTTAGAACACTGAGCAGCGCTTCTATTCCGACGAAGAAGTTAAAGTAAAGAAAGAGTTACGTACCGCAGGAGCATTTTGTTTTCTAACCATGGCGGACTTGGCACGTTGATAAATTTCTAAACAGACTATGTGTGAAGGAAAGCTACTGTGAGATGACTTATTTCGCATGTTGTTGTTGTTTTTATTTTAATAAAAATTTGGGAACCTTAAGTTTCGAATTACTCTGTGAGTGACGAAAATTGATATGAGGAAAAAACAACCAAAATGCGTTCAACCAGAAGCGAAATATGTTAAGAACTAAGGTAAATTTGAGACCAGAAAGGCTGTAGCAGAAAAAAATACGGTTGGACAGACATATATTTAACAGATTGCATATACTGGGTAAACGGTGATTAAGACACGCCACTATGTCTTAATCCGATCTTGACCATCTTTCCAATCTCAACCTCATCAATCGTACATTTGATATCAGCTGATGTTTTGCTTTGTTGCAGCAAAAATTTCCCTATCGGCGTTTTGAGAATTAAATTGACATGCATGCTTTTTTTTTTTTAGTTTGGGAGTTGTGAAAACACAAGTTTGTCCACGACAGCATCGAATCTGTGTCCCCGCATTCCGGAGTAAGTCGCTCTCCCAACTGAGCTACGCGGACAGAATGTCTCACTGCAGATCTGTCGTCTTGACACATGTTTTTACCTATGTAGTACGTCACATCATCACCCCCCTTTTTTTTTTGTATTTGAAGCGAAGTAGGAATTTTTGATTAATTCCAAACAATGTGTGGAACAGACATCACACATCTTTCGATGAACCCAACAACGGCCAGTGGATCCATTTTCCACAATCGGGTGCCGATGTGAAAACCCAAGTTTGTCCGCGACGGACATCGAATCCGTGTCCCCTCCCTCCAGAGTAAGTCGCTCTCCCAACTGAGTTACGCGGACAGAATGTATCGCTGCAGATTTGTCGTCTTGACACTTGTTTCCACCTCTGTAGTACGTCACTGAGTTTAAAGACTACCGTGAGCTATAAGCAATCGCTCGTCCCTAATTTAGGGCCACTGGTACCAGGGGAAGGGTAGAACCAGTGCCGTAAGACAATCACAACATCCATACCTCAAAGAAAATTGAATTCGGACCCATTTTGGAGGAATGGTCAGAAGCCAGCGCAGAGATCATTGCGCCACCGGGGCGGCAACATGCATCATAATGGCCTTAATTTGTGGTCACGAAAAGTATACATGCCTTAGGAAGATGTTGATTTCAAAATCAAAATTATCCGGGTGTACGCCTCATTGGAGCATAATAAACATAATCCTCTCACGTTAAGCACTTTTGAAAACTAATAGCACTTTCATAACCGGTCGCCGTTAATTTCCTTGCTGTGGGAAGTCAGTTAAAAATGTTTTTACCTTTCGAGTAAAAACAACAGCTGGTAAAAATGGTTGACTTGTAGATGCATCTAGCTATACATGTTCACGGCATATCTCCGAATTAACTTTGCTTTACAAAAAAACTGTCGCAAATTGGAATTGGTTGGAATATTCCAAATGCGGAGATCTGCAAAGCTTATTTTCTGGCGATGCTATAACGCACAGAAAGAAAGCTTTTTGTCTGAATGGGTATAGGTTGGAACGGGGGGGGGATACCATGAGTATGACGCTCCTGAGAGCCATCCAGAGAAATTTTCTGCATCGCCCTCACTACGTAAACACCCAATATGCACAGAATATAATTAATGCCGGGAGCAGTCCTGATGACGGCTACCTCATTTTCACGATGTGAGAGCACTGCGAATCCTCTCCCCACATGGCCTCGGGATAATGTGATTACTTCCAGCTCTTCGTACTGCATTCACCCTCCCGACGAACGTCTGATGCAAGATCGGAATTTTTGCTTCTGCTGTAAAGGTGACTTTATCGACATGAAGTTAACTCGCTCCAAGTCAAAACGGGAAAATTTTCTCGCAGGGTAAAAGAATACGGAACTTCAAGAGTAAACATATCTGATACACAAAGAAGAACGAAGGAAATCTTGTGTTTTACGTTACTTACTTTATTCATAAATGAAACCTGGGAAGAAAAAATCTTAACACAAAGGAAAACAGTGCTGCGGGAGGAAGCTCTCTACCCCTGTGACAAAATCAGGTTGAAGAAGCTTTTAAAAGCTCTTAGTTAAGAGCTACAACCGCTAAAGGCTCTCCAACGACGTTAAAAGGAAATGGCTTCAAATAATACAGAACAAGTATAAAAAAAAAAAAAAAAGATTTAGATCTTAAGCCTCGGTATACAAGCATGAAGCACAGCATTCAAGGAGTTGCCTCCGAGAAAATAGTTAACATTTATTTGTAACATTTTAATTATCTAATCATAAATGCAATAATTGTCAATAACATAAAAAAACTGGCAAACTTTGGACATCATTTTTACCCTGCAGGGTCTAGACTAATAATTCACCTTCGCCAAAGTCATTTGTTTCAAAACTTGACCTCTTTAAAGGTAGCACTTTCTTCCAAGCTTTGTATAATTTTGGTGAAAAAAAAATTAACAGTCCAAATGACTTGTAGCATCTGAACTGACTATCGAGGAGACATCAAAACTGTTTGTAACTTATGTACTTTGAGTGTCATTTAAAGTTTTACAACTTTTGCTGAATTTCTGTCCCTTGCAATGTATTCTAACGTTGTCTTGACATATGTTCTGGGTGCTTGCGGCTATTTTTAGAAGGAAATAAATTAGCTTCGGAAGCCGTTAATACACTCAGTAGACAAAACATTAGAGATAGGGCAGTTGACATGGCCATCCCCGCGCAGAGTGGAACAAACCCAAACCGAATGCAGGCGATAAATACGGGGGCAGAAGGGCCGCCCGACAGCATATCGCAGTCTATGAACATGGGTAAACGTGTTGATCTGAGCGACTTTGATCGTCAGCGCAAGACAGATGTATCATTCCATCGCCCAAGTGGTAAGAACCCTGCTGGGGTTTCCGAGGGTGACCGTATCAAGGGTGTACCGCGAGTATACCACTGACGGACGTACCAGTGCCCAGAGAACAAGCGATGGCCGACCACAAGCCACTGAATACCGGGGTCGACGTACGCTATCTAGGCTCGTATAGACCGACCACTTGGCAACGGATGCGCATATCCCATCCAGGTTAAATGTCGGCGAACCAAGCAGCCTCAGCGAGCAAACGTTACGACGTATGCTGCATACCCTAGGCTACGGGAGCCAACGCCCTACTCGTGTGCCACTGTTGACTGCTTGTTATCGGACATTACGTCTCGCCTGCTGCCGGGAACATCAAAACTGTACCTCTGCAGAGTGGCGCCATGTCGTGTGATCAGGTGAATTCCGTTTTTTTCAACTGTACCAAGCTGACGGGAGGGCACGAGTGTAACGTCGACAGCATGAAGACATGGCTCAGTCGTTCCAGGTCAGCTCTGTTCAAGGCGATGATGGCTCTGTGATGGTTTGGAGTGTCTTCTCATGGGGCACACACACTAGGTCCTTTAGTATGTCTGGAGAGGTCTTTAACAGCTGCGCGTTACCAGCATGTGCTGGTTGATCACCTACACGCTTTCATGGCCTTCGCGCTTCCTGCAGTCGATGGTCTGTTGCAGAAAGACAATGCGCCGCCCCACCCTGCCGCAACCACTGCGGCATAGCTCGAGGAACACTCATCTGAGTTTGGAACCATCCGGTGGCCCTCAAGGTCCACGGACGAGGATGCCGTGGAGCAGAACATCAGTCTATGGATACTGGACCGAAAACACGGGCATCTGGTGGAGTCGATGCCTGGGCGTGAACAAGATGTTATTCGCACTAGAAAAGGATAAATACGCTAATTGGTAGGTATATCTAATGTTTTGTCCATTGAGTGTATACAGAGTTGAGCAATATGTATTTATTTCGACTCAAAAATAGGAACATTGTTAAATAGCGCACATTTGTCTACTGATGTAATGTCATTTACTTGTCAATGTTCATGGTCTTATATTTTTCAAGGCAATTTCGTTACTATATATACTTCCGACAGCAGTGGCGCACCGAGAAATTCCTGTTGGGGGGGGCGCTAGATGTATATTTAGGTATATGTGTATACGCACATAGTATACGTATATATGTATATGTACATAAGAGCAAAACTGAAGACTAAGGAAACAATTTTAGAATTTAAAACGAAGGGTGCAAAATAACCTGAAAATCAAAACGCGCAACGCAGCAGTTTTGAAAATTCAGAATACACATTCTATAAAGAAGATACCTAAGCAAAAAAATACATATATAATTTTGACTCACACCTAATACAACATAGAAAAGGTTATGTATCTACCTGTGTGAGTAAAAGGAGAAAAGATAAAAAAATAAAATAAAAAAACTGAATGTAGAAGGTGTCGAGAATACTGAGCCTTGGCTTTATCAAGGACCAGCAAAAACTCTGCATTTTCTCACTTCCACAAAGACCTAGTTGGAAATGGGTTTCTGCAAGGCCATAGATGCAAGTAACATTCCCACCTAAAATAGTTAAAAAATATATATATATAAGTCATGTCCTCCGTAGAGTAGCATGACCTAGCACTAGTTAACAATTTCGCTTGCATCCATTAACCTTCATGGCCCGACCCATGCTCTTCATCTGTTACTATTAAACAGAGAGAAGAAGATTAAAGAGAACTCAAGCTGTGAGAGTGACATAATAAATGGAAATGATTTTCAGCTATAACGAAATTCCAAGTTCGTTTGAGAGAGAATTTAAACCTGAAAAATAATGCAAAGGAATCCAAATTTTACATTGCAATTAAAAAAAAAAGGAAATGTTAATTTATACCGAACAGATTTTTGAAAGAAAACTTGAGTCTAAAACTCCCTACTCTACAACTTATGACAGCACGAAAACGAGAATAAGTTAAAGATAAATATTAACTAAAGAAAACTTTGTGAAAGTTATATACCTTAAACAGTTAGTTGCAATATGTACAAAGTATTTCAGCAGTGCTTTAAGTGCATAATTAATTAGTTATTAAGAACTTAACTACTTTGAAAAAACAGCGCATAGACAGCGCATAGAAAAGGAACAGGCTTAGCCTTCTTCTGTTCCTAGGTACCTCAAAAGACGCTCAAAGTTACAAAGAAAAGTAAGAGTTAAAACCCGCAAAAATGTTAACAGACAAACCAATGCTTAAAAGCTGAAAAGCTAAAAAACGACAGAGAAAAGGTACATAAAGTACAAACATTGAACTTATAAAACCTAGAACCCAAAAACAAGGAAGAGAGCTTACCTCTTGTGTAACAAAAACTTTTCTCCACACAAGAGGAGAACATGGCTGACCCCTTTGCAACTAACTGTTTAAGGTATATAACTTTCACAAAGTTTTCTTTAGTTAATATTTATCTTTAACTTATTCTCGTTTTCGTGCTGTCATAAGTTGTAGAGTAGGGAGTTTTAGACTCAAGTTTTCTTTCAAAAATCTGTTCGGTATAAATTAACATTTCCTTTTTTTTTTTTTTTTAATTGCAATGTAAAATTTGGATTCCTTTGCATTATTTTTCAGGTTTAAATTCTCTCTCAAACGAACTTGGAATTTCGTTATAGCTGAAAATCATTTCCATTTATTATGTCACTCTCACAGCTTGAGTTCTCTTTAATCTTCTTCTCTCTGTTTAATAGTAACAGATGAAGAGCATGGGTCGGGCCATGAAGGTTAATGGATGCAAGCGAAATTGTTAACTAGTGCTAGGTCATGCTACTCTACGGAGGACATGACTTATATATATATATTTTTTAACTATTTTAGGTGGGAATGTTACTTGCATCTATGGCCTTGCAGAAACCCATTTCCAACTAGGTCTTTGTGGAAGTGAGAAAATGCAGAGTTTTTGCTGGTCCTTGATAAAGCCAAGGCTCAGTATTCTCGACACCTTCTACATTCAGTTTTTTTATTTTATTTTTTTATCTTTTCTCCTTTTACTCACACAGGTAGATACATAACCTTTTCTATGTTGTATTAGGTGTGAGTCAAAATTATATATGTATTTTTTTGCTTAGGTATCTTCTTTATAGAATATATGTACATATGTATGCATACCATATATCATCATCATCATCATCGTCAACCATTATCAATCCACTGCTGAACGAAGGTCTCCCCAAGTTTCCTCCACAACGGTCTGTCTTGTGCCAGTCTCCTCCATGTCACTCCCGCATATTTACGAATTTCATCCACCCATCTCTCATGTGGTCTTTTTCTGGGTCTTTTCCTGTCCCTTGGAATCCAATATAAAATTTCGGCTGTCCATCTATGGTCTGTCCTTCTGGCAGTATGTCCAGCCCATTGCCATTTCAGGGATTTAACTCTGATCATGATGTCTTCCACTCTCGTCATTTTTCGGATCCACGAGTTCCTCTTCTTATCTCTCCTGGTTATACCAAACATGCACCTCTCCATGCTGCTTTGAGTTGTCTGCAGCCTTTGTATGTCTCTTTTAGTTAAGGTCCACGTCTCTGCACCATACGTAAGCACTGGAAGGATGCATTGATCAAACACTTTTCTTTTAAGACATAATGGCATATTGCTCTTGAAAATTATGCTGTTTCTTCCAAAAGCTCTCCAGGCAAGTTTTGTACGCCGATTAATTTCTTCATCAATGTGACCCTCACTTGATATCTGCTGTCCAAGATAAACATACGTATCTGTTATCTCCAGTTTTTCTCCATCAATCGATAAATCTTCATTTCTTGTAAAAGCATTGAACATCACTTTTGTCTTCTGAAAGTTCATTTTTAATCCCACTTCTTTACTCTTGTCAGCAAGTTCCTGGATCATACTCTGCAGCTCTGATGGGGTAGTTGCAAAAATGACTACGTCATCAGCAAAACGAAGGTGGGTTAGATAATCTCCATTAATCTTTATCCCTTTGTTTTCCCAGTTCAGTGATTGAAAGACATTTTCCAATGTGGCATTAAAGAGCTTCGGAGATATGGTGTCACCTTGTCTCACTCCCTTTCCAATTTTCATGTGTGTTAGATAGATAGATATATATACAATATGTATATATAGAGAGCAAAAGATAGACAAGTATACATTAGATAGATAGATAAAAGAGTTGACGTACGAGGCTTGGGGATCTTAAGCCCTAAAGTCTCCTCCCCCCCCCCCACTCTCTTGGGTGCGCAAATGTCCGACAGACAGTACCAGATGAGGAACAATTCAGCAGGCTTGACAGAACTCATGTAATTCGTTAAACACACAAAAACGAACAGCTGAACCTTCGCCATGTAGCTTTGGTAGAAGCACTACAGTCCGTCCCACAATTATATGGAAAATGAACGCAACCATTAACATAGTGGTGAAAATAAACCACATAGTCTTTGCAGATCTATTTTGCGGATAAGAAAATAATAATTTCGGATATGTATTAAACGTTTTAAACATGTAGTGTACTGAAACTGTCCCGTAATTATATGGAATTTCACACAAACGCGCGAACACTAACACGCATTCCTATTCAAATTAGCCCGGCGTCAAAGCCGGATAAATAGTCGGTAAACGTGATGAGGCTGATTTCAGTTTTAACAATGATACGTGGGGAAAAGCTGTCAGCAGAGGAAATAATTCACGTTCGGAAGTTGCACAATCAAAGAATGAATTAACTGCTGTTTCAAACAAATTAAAACGATCAAAATCTTCTATTTAAAAATCGTTTCAAGTGGTAGCAAAAAATATCCAGCTAAGAAACGAATTGGACGGCATGATAATGTTTCGCCTCGAATGAAACGACATATCAGGAAGCTCGCTGTGCATGATTATCTGCCTGTACGGAATATAAGTAAACATGGAAACCAGTGGGGTAACTAGCACAACGTGCCTTCCCCCCCCCCCCCCGCCCTGCAAGATTTACTTCAGCGCCCTTAAGCGCAGCAATTTTCCTAGGATTTTAAGCACGAGGAAGGATGCATTTTTCGCGATGGGTGTTTGGTGGATAGGGGGAAGGTCCGGAAGTCAAGGAGAGTGTCTGGAAAAGTAATGACGGTACCTAGAGCTCTGTAGTTTTAACTTTTTAAAGATTTGATAATACATGTAATTGTTCTGTACAAAACTAAAATAAATCACTTGAAGAAATCGCTCTCTTGTACATGCGGCTGCTGTGAATAAACGTTGTCGCCTGTCGTGTACGTAATCCTAGGTGACTGACTGACTCTTTCCCCACATCCTCCATGGGGAATCCCCATGTGGCCTCGCGATTTTCCTCAGCAGCGAAGAGAGAGGGCGATCGGAGACCGATCTTATTACAACTCGGGGCAAAGTGCCGACGAATAGTTTCAATCTGCAGGACATTGGGTGCTTTAAGAGTGAAACTTGGCATTTATTTAGGCAAAGCTAAGTGTACCTTAAAAAAAAATATGAACCTTTGGGTGGATTACTTGTCTGCTTGTCTTTGTGCGTGTTCGAATTTTTTCAAAAAACTATAACTGGGAGCTGCGGTACGGTACGCACCTTGGTTACCTGCGCCCCCCTCCCGCAGCTGCGGGGGTGGTAGTTACGCCACTGATGGAAACGTGAAAATGTCGAAAAGTACGGTTCACAGAGTATTGCAGCAGACACCCCTCGTAAAATATGCAAGACTGTTAAAGAAGTCGCCTTTAACTGCACACCACACACAAGTTCGATTAAACTGGACCAAAGACCATATGTCATGGAAGGATGAATGGTTTCAAGTATTAATTAGTGATAAAAAGAAATTTAATTTAGTTGGCCCAGACGGTGCAAAATATTATTGGCATGATATGAGAACGGAAAAACGCCAAATATTCAGCCGACAATACGGAGGAGGTTCCGTGATGGTATGGGCCTTTTTTGGATTTAATGGACAAGGTAATATCTGCATTTTACCAAGACGTCAAAATGCTGTAACATACCAGGAACTTTTTAAAGACAGTTTACTCCCAGCTGCTGCTGAAATAGGTGGTCCTGATTGGGTTTTCCAGCAGGACAACGTGAGCATTCACAGAGCAACTTCTACGATGACCAGGCTGAGATCGAACAATGTCAAATTACTGCAGCGGCCAGCTCGCAGGCTGGATCTCAACCCAATTGAAAATATTTGGGAAATTTTGGTTCGAAGTGTTTATGGAAATCACCTTAAATTTTCAAGCGTTAAAGATCTAGAAACCGAAATCCTGAACTGTTGGTATAATATTGACGGTACAAGTATGCATAATTTAATATAGAGTATAGCAGAACGCATATTTCAGCTTATTGCACGTGGAGGAAAGTCTATTAATTATTAATTGTGTTTCCCATTTAAATATTCTTCTGCTTTTTTTCTTTTTTTAATTTTTTTTTTTTTTGGTTTGAATGTATTTCTGGGACAATGCTACATAGTTTGATTTCATAAAGCTTGAATATTGTGTTAAGTATATGTTGTCAACAGCGTTTGTCGTGTGTATATTATGTTGCTGGTCATAATACATAATATTCCACTAGAAGTCTTTGTTATTTACGCTTTCCAACCGTAGGTTGAAGAAGCGTATATGCTCCAACTTTGGCCTCCGGTCCGTCCTCACGATAACTGGCGTAAAAATGGTTCGATTTAGATGAAATGTTAGTATGTTGTAGGGGACCACCTGGGGATGAACCCTATTGAAAATGGGATAAATGGGGTCAAAGGTCACGACGTAAGAGCGGGATCCATTATATTGCACTTATGCGTCATAACTTGCGTAAATACGGTTCGATTTCAATGAAATTTTAGTATGTGGTAGGGGACTATCTGGGGACGAACCCTATTGAAAATGGACAAAATGGGGTTAAAGGTCAGAACACTGGATTGGGATCCATTCCACCGCCCTTATCCCATATTATTAAGGTGGACGTCAAGTAATTTTGCTTCCTATACTTCCAATGAAAAACTTTTGTACACATTTCCTTCAAAATTAATGTGTTCCCAAGGACGAAAGTTTGAACATCGATTAAAATAATTTCATATTATAACTTGGAATACTTAATATTTTCCAAAACATAACAATAATTATATTAAAAATCAGTAACTTTTCTTTTGGTGGTATTGAAACCAGAAAAAGAATGGTGCGACCTGTACTTTCATGACGTCAATAGACAAACAAATGTTAGATTGCATAATTATGGTTATGTTTTAGAAAATATTAAGTATTCCAAGTTATAAAATGAAGATATTTTAATCGATGTTCAAATTTTCATCCTTGGGAACGCATTAATTGGGAAGAAAATGTGTACAGAAATTTTTCTATTCGAAGTACAGGAAGCAAAATTACTTGACGTTCACCTTAAAGGAGCAATTCTTGTATGTATGTACATTTTATTTTGAAAACGGCTCTAAGGATTTTGATAAAAGTCGTTAACCTACCATTTTCTGGTACTAGAAATCGATTTAGCTTGATCTTGACTTTAGGAAAATGCGTTTAGTGGGTTAAATAACCATCCCGAATTACCAAGTTTTTAGTGTCATGACGTCGTTCCTTTAATGTTATCCATGCTTAGAAATCTTATGACCTCATACTCTTGCAATTCAGATGCTGGCGCGCGGTCACGCCATCGGTCTCATTACGTCACGCGTTGTGTGTGGATCCTATTAAAGTTTTATGACGTCATACTCTTGCGAGCAGATGGTTGCGATTCCCATCTGCCTCATTACGTCACGCGTTGTGTGCGTATGTTCGTCTGCACGATAACTCGCGTAAAAATCGTTCGATTTCGTTGAAATTTTATTATATGGTAGGAGAACACCTCTGATGGAACCCTATTGAAAGTGAACGAAATGGGGTTTCAAAGGTCAGGTCATAGGAGCGGGATCCATTCCACTGTTCTTATGCGTCATAACTAACGTAAAAAAGGTTCGATTTGGATGAAATGTTAGTATGTTGTATGGATCTTCCTGGGGACGAATCCTATTGAAAATGGGCGAAATGGGGTCAAAGGTTAGGACACAGGAGCGGGATCTATTCCATAGACCTTATGCATCATAACTTTCGTAAAATTGCTTCGATTGCTACAAAACTTTATCATGTTATTTCGGAGGTATACTGAACCAGATCTGTTGAATATCATCGAAATGGGATCAAAGGTCAAGGCACAGGAGCGAGATTTGTTCCACAGCCATTATCTTCATAACTTTGAGTAATGATTTCTGGTATGTTGGAAAGCGTATCATAACCAATGCATTGCATGATTTTACTAACTTGTTGTTTGCGTGCAACTGTTTTCGTTTACAAAATTATGTTTTCACAATTATATGGGACGGACTGCAGATATCTATAGACTTAACATCATCTCAGTGCTCATGTTTTTATCACGTGAAAGTGGATTTCAGGTCAACAAAGAGGATTTCACAATTCATTATCGTTGTCTATGTAACTAAGACACCAGTTCTTTGTTTTAAGACGCCTGGATACGAAATACAATTTAGGAGTGAATGGGGGTGTCTCTTTCGTGGGTTTCCTCTCTGCTGAAACCTTTGTAGTGTTTCAGTTAAATATTTCTTACTACCTCTTTAAACCAAACTGTCCAAGAATTCGAGTACTAGAAAATGAATTTACAGTTTACTTGTAGACAAGTATTTTAGTACGTCTTTTGTAAAAACAGATCGTGCTTATGTTATCGGTTTATGCGTCCGTCCGTCCGTCGGTCGGTCTGTCCGTCCGTCCATCCGCCTATGGACACTATATCTCTGCAACTATTAGTCCGATTTGAAAAATTATTTTTTGCATTGGGAAGCTTGAAATATGCGAATGATGATACTCCATTTTTCTTTTTTTTTTTTACGATGCACAATTTCGCCAATAGAGGGTGTATATGCAGATGGTATCGAATTCAAAATATATTTTATTCCATATATTTGCTTCTAAACATTCGATTGAAAAAAATTATTTTACCTTTCGATTCCATTTATGTCGAAGTCATTTGTTCAAGTTACACATTTCCGTTAGTGGGCGTAAAAGTAAATTGCGTTTTCCCTGATATCTCTGCTTCTAAAACTCCGATTTGAAAAAATTCTTTCTGCAGCGGATATAGCTCCTGATAAGAAATATTTTGTATACAATTTTGATTTTTTGGTAAAAAATGGTTTGGCCACCAGGAGGCGTAAGTGTTAATTTCTGCTTTTGGCGTATTTGCCACAAAATCTGAGTTTCTAAAATCTCAATTGAAAAATTCGTTCGTGGACCGATGCCACTCACATCTATAAACTTCTTCTTAATATTTTCTTCTTAAAATATTGTATTCTTAATATTTTCTTCTTAAATATCGTAGATGTATATCTTATTTTTGTGAATATCTCTGCTTCTAATGGTCCGATTTGAAAACTTCCTTCTTTATTGGACAGAGTTCCCGGTGCGACATGTTTTTCATATAATTTCAAAATTTCCAAGTAATTCATAGACTTTCGGCTAGGGTACGTTATGGTAAATTGCGTTTACTCCGATATCTCTGCTTCTAAAATTTCGATTTGTAAAATTCTTTCTGCACCGGATACAGCTCCTGATGGGAAATCTTTTGCATATAATTTCGAATTTTTGGTGAAAAATGGATTTGGCCACCACAGGGCGTAAATCTTTATTTCCGCTTCTGATGTATTTGCTGCAAAATCTGAGCTTCTTAAATCTCGATTGAAAAAAAATCGTTTGTGGACCGATACTAGTCACGCCCACAAACCTTTTCGGAATATTTTCTTCTTAAAATAATGCATGGTTTCTCCGCCGTAGATATATATCTTATTTTTGTCAATATCTCTACTTCTAAGAGTCTGATTTCAAAAATTCCTTCTTTGTTGGATAGCGTTTCCGGTTTAAAAATTTCCAAGTAACTCATAGACTTTCCGCTAGGGGTCGTTATGGTAAATTGCGTTTTCGCCGATATTTCTGCTTCTAAAACTTTGATTTGAAAAAATCTTAATGTATCGCATACAGCTCCTGATGGGAAATGTTTTTCATATAATTTCTAATATTTGGTAAAGGATGGTTTGGCCACCAGGTGGCATAAGTGTTAATTTCTGTTTCTGATGCATTTGCAGCAAAATCTGAAAAACTCAACTGAAAATATTCTTTGTTGGACCGATACCGCTCACATCGAAAACCCTTTTAAAATTACTTTCTTTTTAAAACAATGCATGTTTTTTCCTCCAGGAGGCGTAGATGTATATTTTATATTTGTCGATATCTCTGTTCTTAAGAGCGCGATTTGAAAAATGCTTTCTTTGTTGGAGAGCGTTTCCGCTAAGAAATGTTTCTCATATAATTTAAAAATTTTCTTAAAGCACAAATCTGCAACCAGAGGGCGTAAGTTCACGATTCCGTTTACAGTAATATCTGCGGGATTGAAAACCCGATTGAAAAACTTCTTTCTTCAGTAAGATACTGCTGTTTTCCATACCGGTTCCATTGACTTTGAATAGCTTTAATAAATTTAATTCGCGTCTGAACGGATTCAAAAAACGTGCTCATTACACCCGAAAATTCGGTGTCATCTTTCTTGTTTATTATATTTGTTGCATGAAGTACACACACTGGAGCAATATCACTTATTAAACACAAAGTTTATAGTTGTACATCACAGCAGGTAAAAGTTTTCGTCAACTTAGAGTAACAATTTCACTTTAATGCAGAATATCAAGAACTCATTTTGAATTTGAATAAACAAACATTTATCGCAACATATGAAATAGCATAGTGATCTTTCGTTTTTATGTGCTGCTTTACCTGTGACTAACTGCTAGGACTGTAACATCAAGACAAACTTTAGAGAGTTCAGAGGGGACATTAAGTTAAAGTCTAATTATGAAATCAATGAAATTTAAATGAGAGATAGCAACAAAAGCTGGAAGTTAAACAGGTTATATGCGTTAGAGCCAAGCTTCATGATCAGTCACGAGCGATGTAGGAAATGTTGGAAAATTTGAAAAAATCCAACCTCGCTCTGGTTGTTATTTTTTGATAGTTTAGCAAACTTCATATAACATCCCTTTCTAACAGCTTAAGAGCCCCAAATCTGGGTGCGATCATATAAAAATTAAGATTTCTTCTCAACTTAGGTTTAGGAACAGTGGCTTACCGGAATAACTCCCCCCCCCTCCCCCCGCAAAATATTTTCGAGGCTCTCTTGAAAAAATTTATTAGCTTTCAATTTCTGAAATCTGCAAATTTCGTATTATTAACCACATTTTTATGGACGTCTTAATGATTCAAAGCATTTGAAATCTACAGATATTTTCCGTAAAACCAAAATTATTCCCCTTTATTGCGCGTAACACAAATGTGCATGTCATAATTAAAATGTTTGCCCTAGTGTTTTACCAGTACAAAGTACTGCAGAACCTTTACGTCAAAGTTAATCATATCATGCAAATTTTATTCATTTAGAAAACTGAGGACAGCCTGTTTGAAATTCCTCACGATCACACACACACACACACACAAAACAATGAACTGTCGTGTGACAGTGTCTGATGAGCATTTCCAATCTATTGGAAAATACAGAACATAAATAAGCAAATAAATAAGTAAAAATCCACAAAAGAAGGAAAAAAAGTAAAACTACTTAAAATATTTTCTCTTCAAGATAAAATACACACTTAACATAATACCACAATGTTTTGCACACAGTTAAAAAAATTTATCTTAATACTGTTATAAAAAAATAAGACAGGTCTCGGTTTCTTTATTCCCGCGAAGAGCACCTATTTCTGAAGGATGCGTAGTCATGTGTAAACAACTCAGATACATAATACTTTATCGTCATTGGTATTAAAATGTCATTCATTGAACTCATATTTCTATCACGTTCTCTTGTATAATATTTATATTCATGTGTAAAAACTATTACTATGGCTACGAAAATGGGCCTCAAGCCCTATAAAACAGCTGCTTTCCCGCCATCCAGTGTTTATAAACTAAAACCGCGAAAATGATTTCTAAATATTTTACTTATATATTGAAACAAAAAAATCACCAAAATTTGCCTTTTATTTAATACTTCATTCAAAGCTGCCATCAAAAATCCCTGAATATTTCTTTCTTTAACAAATTTCAAATTAAATTTCTGCAAAAACATTTTGTAAAATCTTTTTTGCTGATGCTAGCTAGAAACCCTCTTAGCCGTGAGCCCCTCCCTAACTCGCAGTGCGAGGGTTGCGGGGGCTATTAGTACGCTCCTGTTTAGGAAGTTAGTACAGTTTTTAGGTTCACTTCATTTATTTCTCACAATATGCACAGGGTGATAGTGGAATTCACCTTACAGTATATTTCAACGTAGTCACGTCGAATCTTCACACAATTTTCACATCATTCCTTTCAACTGCTAAGGTTTCTTTGGAGATGTGTTAGGCCCATCGGTATGTTAGGCCACGAAAGACATCCTTCAGTATCGGGGACAATCAAAATTCACGAGCCATAAGGTCAGACGAATTTTTGAAGATGACAATCCGATTTTTGGCGTAAATGTGACAAGGATGGTAAGTCAGATAATATTCGAAAACTTGAAAATTTCATCGTCCTGGAGCGGGACTCGAACCCGCGTCTCCCAGAAAACACCCGGGTATGCTAACTACTACACCACCCAGAATGACCAAGTTTCAAGTTTTTGATCAAATTTTATCATCCTTGTCACATTTACGCCAAAAATCGGATTGTCATCTTCAAAAATTTGAATGTGGTAGGTGTTCGATAATCATCATTTGGTTGGTTTTTTTTACAGAGGTGAGTGGAAAGTTTTGCAATATTTGCATAAACGCATGTGCTGCGGCGGATATGTAGCGTGTTTAAACTAGTTCAAGTCGCGCACTGCAGTCAGTTGAAAGGGATATAAAATTGTAGTCGTTGCTGTGAACAGCATTGCATGTCGTTGTTCTGTCTCTGGCCGGGACGCCTACGAAATAAACAGCCCCAACCGGCTAATTAGGGAACTTTAGTTTCACCTCTTGGAACTCGGCCATAACGATGCTCAAGCAACACGAAAAATTTGTTATGCGAAAGGGTAAGGTTCCGTGGACCACAGCGCCGCAACCAGATGGTTCAATAAATTTCGCTCCGGTGACAGAAACCTCGACGATCAACCCAGGTCAGGTAGGCCGCGAACCGTAGATTCGGAGGAAGTGCGTCAGGCCATAAAGACAAATCCGACAACCAGCACTCGGAGATTATTAGGCGAGCTGGGCATATCACAGACCACCGTGGTTCGTAACCTTCAGGACCTCGGTAAGGTTTACAGGAGCTGCCGCATTGTCCCTCACGAACTGACGCCAGCTGAAGCAAACCTCCGAGTGGAAGTGTGCACGAAACTCCTAGAAAACCTGCGCGATGTACGTTTCATCGAGAGAATTGTTACGTGCGATGAAAAGTGGGTCTATTTCCATAATCCTAACACACAACGGCAGTAGTTGAGCCCGGGGCGGTTTCCTGAACTTGTTGCCAAATGTGAGCGCTTCGAGCAGAAGGTGATGCTCTGCGTATGGTGGAATTTTGAGGAAACAATCCATTACGAATTTGTTCCAGCCGGTCGAATCATCAACACCAACCTCTACTCTGAATAGCTGGAGCGGATGTTTGCCGTTTTGGAGGAGAAGTACCCGAAACTGGTGAACAGAAAGCGCGCTCTCCTACAGAAGGACAAGCTCGGCCTCATACCGCGCGAACGACGTGGGCAAAACTCCAGGAACTTGATGGCATCGAACTGATGCCCCACCCAGCATATAGTTCAGACCTCGCGCCGTCGGATTATTATCAGTTCTGGTCCATGGCCCACTTCCTTCGTTGGCGGCACTTCTACAACCAGGAGGAGGTGGCAGTTGGGGTGAAGGAGTTCTTCGCCTCGAAGGACAAGAAAATCTGAATATGTATACCTTTTATTTAGGCATAGCTCTTCACCTTTTCATCAGTATATTACTTTCTTCTCTTGTTTTGTGTTGTAGTGGGTGCTTGACCTCCTTCAAAATGTAATTTACTAGTATTCTCTTGGACTAGTTATTTCGAACGTGCGTTAGACAATGTGATTTAGTTTGCTGATACTTGGGTAATTTGTCCCTTTTAGCATTTGTTGAATTTAACCTTAAATTTAATTTGTCCTCATAGCAAACTAAATTAGCAGAAAACCACACTTGTCTGGTTTTTGTAGATACGTGAGAGATTTTCTTCATGCTTGCCCCTGACTAAGTCATAAGAGAATCAGTCATTGATCTGCAACCCCTATTTTCTTCTGGTTTTCTTTTAAATTGTTTTTGTATTTTGCTTTTTGCTTGCTCCGGGGCTCATTTGTGTCGGGAGGTTGTTGGGTTTTTTTTCGGGGGGGGGGGGAGTGTTTCTTTATCTGCTTGGTTCTCGGTTTTACTTTGTTTTAATTTTCCTCTTTTTTTTTTTTTTTTTTCAAAAACAAATTTTCCTTGGTTTGGTTTTAGCGTTTTTTGTGTGTGTGGATATATATTATATAAATATATACATACACATAAGAGATTTTCTCAGCTGCAACGATTAGGAAAACAGTAGTTTATTTCCATGAAGAAAGAAATGTGATTTCTCTTAAGAAACAGGAAATCCAAGGGTGCTGACTTTCCCTATTTTTTCCTGAACAATGCTTTAGGTCGAAGTACGGCTTTCTTTTTTTCTTTTTTTTTTTAGAACTGCAAACATTTCTATTAGGCCTTGTTATGTCCACCCAAAAACATATTCAAACTAACATAATAATGAAACATGTGTTCTTTATAGAAAAAATTCCTGGTGAATTATTACTAAATAGTCTAATAATAAAGCATTTTATAATTTCCCTTTTTTTTATAGGACTCTCTTTGTCGTTATTCTTATAGTTCAGCTAAAGCTGAATTTGAAGTAAAAAAAACGGCGTCCCTGGGGGGGGTTGTTCGGACCCCTTGGACCCATTCCTGACTGCGCCACTGTGTGAGAGAAATAAATATGAATACCTTAAAACATATCTGGCATAAAAGCATTAAGGTACCTACCCTCTTTGTCACTTTTCGACCAGTGTGTACTTCACCTCCAAAGAGTCTGGATTTAATAAATAACAAATGAAGTTCCGGGTATTATGAAAAGGTAAGTCGAATGTGTCGCCGTGGGACTGAAAAGAATATCAATGACATCACTGACGGGTAGAACAAAAAATGGGAGTGGGAATATTGGTAGGTGCAGAAACAAAGTAGAAAAAGAGGGAGATGCGCTTTGCTGAAATTCGTTCTTTTCTTCCCTCCCTTCCTAACAAGGAAAGGGGATAAATGTTGTTAGGTTGAAAATCTTCCTTTCTTGGTTCAAAATGTTATTCTGGCTTCGTAATTGACGAACACGTATTCTGACTTCCACCTACGAAGTGGGAAATCGAGATCGCTAGAAAACAAAGTGAAAGGAAATGTCGAAGAAAAGAGATAATGCTAATGGTTCGGGGTATGAAATTTCATGGTGGGGGAGAAGCTGAGGCTTACATTTTCTTTCCCCACACTTTACGTATTAAGGTAGCGGTTTGTCGTAACAGCCCTTTGGAGACAGCAGGCATTTGCATCCCGGTTCCCATTTCTGCTAACGAGGAAAAGACAACGATATCTCCCGTTTGAAAATCTCTGTAACGTATTGGATGACAGTGTGCTTATCAAACTCACGAACAGGGCCCAGTGTACTGGCTACCAGGATGATGAAAATTATATGTATTTCTTATTGCTAATATCGTGAGGGTTTCACAAATGTGCGTGCTTCAATAATGGTCTCTTCTGCGTCGCTCTCAAAATTCCGCTGTACATTAAGAAAAGTTACTTTTGATCAGTAAACTGACCACTACTGCTTTGTCAGCAGCAGACACAAAAAAGAACTGAAAAAATAATATTGCGCAGATGTACTTTAGGAAAAACATCTGCGAAAACACCCTAATTAACAAGTAGTAAAATTGTTTTTAAATTAGCTAGTTTCAAGTGGGTCAGGTTAAACTGACAGGCATTCTCATACATCCGAATGTCATAGTTAATCTTAAATGTCTGATATTATGTGGGGTTAGTCGGAAATCCTTTTTAAAGTAAAAAAAAATCGGAGGCCTTTTGAAAAATTTAAAGTCTGTCCCTATGTTTTTCCGGGTCTGGCTGCACACAATCAGTCCCACTGACGAGAGAGAACAAATTCAGAGAGAGACCAGTGAGTTTTGTTTCTTTGATTCGCGTACCGTAAACCCGTGAACAATTCCATACACACTTAGGCTCCTTCCTGGACTTAATATATATGCAACTTCTTTGTATAACAGTTATGTCTCAAGAATGTTTTCCATAAACATTTTTGTGGAACATTATACACCCTTTTACATTAGATTGTTTTTCGTAGGATTCATTTCATATTTTAAGCTCAGATTTACTGTCAAATTTTTTATACCCGGGAATAGTTTTGAAAGGGCTTATCCCATGTCATGGAACCACCTGTTTTGCACATATTCTACATCAATGGTACTCTGAAACTATGATATTTCTTATATAGTTTCCCCGTGTATAATTCGAGAAGGTTTTTGAATAACTTTCATTCTCTTCCCGGGAAGATAAATATTTTTCTACATACTTTCTACCACTTCATTTATCTCAGAACACCTCACTAGTTTCTTTTCAGCTGGGAGTGTATTTATTCATAATAAGAATTTAAGAGAAATGTCTCACACTGGCGATTACAGAAACTCAAATGGCATGAATTATATGAAGAATTTAAGATAAGTATCCCACACTGGGATTTACAGATGCTCAAATGACATGAATGAGTGCTCTTATAAAGAATTTAAGATACGTATCCTACACTGGGGATTACAGAAGCTCAAATGGCATGAATGGGTGCTCGTATGATGTTAATATTCACAGAGAACAGAAATAATATTCTGAGATGAGCGTATTCAGTGTCGTTTCATATTAAATACGTGAAAATAGTAAATGTTGCCTAGCCCAACCAGTTTTGTCGAAGTATCTTCCGGAGGTAGGTGTTAGGAGCAAATGATTTTACTCATTCTTCCCACACTGTGACAAAATTAAGTGAATATGCGTGTTTAAGTGAGCATGCAAATCTTCTAACTATGTATCGAAGCCTCTCCTATTGGATCCCTATCATAACACGTCTCTATACTGTAACAGAACTGTTCAGTAACTTTCTTTCCGCGCATTGTCGCATGGGTTCGTTAGACCTTCGAGTGAGGAATTTAGAAATTCCGAGTTTTCAATTATATTTTTTCCCGATGAAGGAAACAAATGAAATACCATCTAAAGTGAAAACTTGCTATTTTGCAGTGAAGACTAGGTCGGTTTAGTGAAGTGTATGGGGAAAGATCTATCTAGCTTTGTTCTGGTTTCTTTACCTTTCTCCATATGGTTAACACGTTGATCTGTCTCTGCTTATCATTTTATTGGAGTTTTTTTATTTCTGTTACCTCCCTGTTAAAATTCCTTTTTCCGAATTTTCTCTTTCAATCTGCCATCTCGTCACGAAACGAAAATATTGCCCTTGAGTGCGGAAAATTTCCCTCCAAAAGCTCTGCTCTTCTCAGTCGCAGATGAATCTCACACTTCTGGTGTCTTCATCTTTTTCCTATTCCCCCTCCCTCCGGGCGGAGAAATCTTTCGAATCTGACTCTTCAGTAAGCTAGACCCAGACCCCGTGTGTGTGTGTGTTTTTTTCTCTTCTCAGAAAAACTTGCGAGCTTCTTTTATTGCTTCCTCGCTCGGGCCGCTTTCGAGTGGCCCTTTCTACGACCCCTTGGTCAGCTCCTCTATGACTTTCGAAGGAAATTATCGTCCTTTTTTAACGATTTATTTCGCTGTGCACTGTCTGTAACTGACCCCTGACTATTAAGGCCTTCGACTTACCGTAAGAATTCCCTCATTAAACTGAAGATATAAGATTTGCTTGATACTCTCCCTACGAAGATAAGATCGTTGTCCATTTAATCCAAGGTGCAATAAAATTGAAAATCGGACAGCCGTTTGCATATGAAACGGCCAGTTCTGCCTCCTGCGATTATTCCAGCTGGTAGGAAACTGGTGAAAAAGGGACCACCTTCAAATCTTCCCTGAAATACTAACGAAAAGCGGAAAGCATTTTAATTTACAATATATTTTAAAAGGTTATTAAAGTTTAATTTTGCTGAAAATTATGAGCCCAGAGTTACACTACATAAAATACTGATTTCTGAATATATGTGTTAGAAGTGGATTTATACAGTTTTTTTCCAAAATATCTGTTAGAGATCAGCTTAAACTTTAAAGGAGTTCAGTGTGTAGAAATAATAAGGCAGAATGTTGATCCAAATACACAATAAGGGAAGTGCAACTTGCATACACCTATTCGAAATTCATTCTTGCTCAAGGGATTTTACAATGACGTTTATTATTTCCCAGCAAAAACACAAGTGTTGGGAAACTGCTGGCCAGTAGCTGGCAGTTATGGGTCACTGCTGGCTGAAATCATCCACTCACGGTACGGTAGCGATCTGTTGGTCGCAGCGTCATCGGTTGGCACCCATTGATAGCCCTGAAGCATCGTCGTGAACTACGGGCCTCCACGAAAGTGCTACTAGTGGCCCGTAGCTGGCAACCGAAGCAACCCCAACAGGATGTGGAAGCAGCGAGACTGCGCATACGCTGAAGCAACACGTGCACAGTCTTTCGTGGTACCAGTTTGTTGCAGACAACGCCCTCGCCATCGTGTTGCTTTTGTGAATGTTAAAACAAAAAGCCATATGTTGAGATGGATTACTTTCCTAATGAAATGCCGCGTCGACGAAGATTACCGTTGGATGAAAATTATATAAATAATTAATGAACTGTAAGAAATAAAGTTAATCTCATGTATCTATAAACTCATTTCGTAGCAAAATTTCTGCACTGACACCCGAAGAATTGAGAATATAAACAGCCATGAAACACACTCACTCCATTCCCATGAATAACAAGAAAAATTTCTGTATAATCTTCATACACTAAAGTGCTTCAAACAGAAATCCCGAAAAGACATTAAGAAATCGTTGTGGTAGAAAGAAATAAGAATTATACGAGTACAAAATGGATATTTTCGTCACAAAATTGTCCAATATTTGAAAAAAAATAAAATAAAATAAAGCAACGCTTAGGGAATATAATGTACTCATCCATATGTTGAATACTCAAGATTGGAGGAATTCGCTGCTAAAAATAACCGGAAATAAAATAAAATATCATTCCTCCCGTTTAGAACAAATGTAGCTTCGGACCGTGGAAAAAAAGAAACAACGTTAAAAATGTAACAAAATGTGACATAAACGGGTAAATACATTAATTAAACAATCGCCTTTCAAGACCACAAGAGCAGCACAAAACTTTGGAAAACGTCTTTAAGTTGGCACACTCGTTGAAAGTTAGTGAGTGAAGTTCCCTTAAAGTAAATAAAACAATCGTTACGTTGAAAAAATAAATTTATGAATTATATGAAACGTACATTTACTAACATGAACTCGCAATATAGCGAAATTAAAAAGAGAACCCTTAGTTTCGCATCGCGCAGGGGAGAGGCTCGCCTCCAAACGAACGGCCACGCGTGGCAAACTAGTGTAGCGCTTAGAGCATTCGAGTGGTCAACGTTCGTAACTGCCACGGAGAAACCTGATGTTCGATCCCAGACCTGTACGAACGCTCGAACCACTAAATATCCGCCGTGTGTCGAATGGGCACGTTAAGCCGTCGGACCCCGGGTACTGCCCCCGGTAATTAATAAGGGCGTCTTCCTCCTCCTTTCTACCTCGCTTCCGTGTTACTTTCCTATCGAGCACTCTAGCCCAAATCTCCTAGCTTCCTATTTCTAAGGGTTGTTTAAGACCTGGGGTCAGACACTCCCTTCCTAAAATCCTCTACATATGATCCTGTCTGATCTGCTTCGCACACAAGCAGTCCTTAGTTTGATGCCAATCAGATCCATCGGGCGATTTGACGGGCCTGTTGAGCAAATTTTTTCAGCGCCGGGACATCATGTAGGAGTTTCACTGGGAAAAAAAGCAGTTGTGTGTGCCTTTGGTGAACTATGATTATCTTTTTCTTTTGTTTTTACTACTGCTGGGAAATTAACGGACAAGATTCCGCAAGCCACCAGAGACGTCACGTGACTGCTGGCTGCCACTGCCGGGACACTGACGGACCACATTAGGCTAGCCATCATTTATGGCACGTACTTGCAGGGCCTCTTAAGGGCCGCTTATGGCAGCCACAACCTATGATGGATAACTGATGGCCCTGTTCTGGCATATGACAACTGATAGGGTGCCAACTGTTGGCCAGCTGCTGGCATGAACTGCTGGCCCATCTGGTGGCCGCCGGGACATTTTATTGACGGTTCATGTAATGGCAATATAGTGCTGGGGCAGCGCTGGCACTGCTGGAAGCCAACAGTGGCCCAGTGCTGGCCCAACGAGACAATTTTTGCTGCGTTTTGAAGCTCATGGTCATATCTGAATTTTGATATGAAAGAAAGGCTACAGAACATGCATGCAATAACTTAGTGCTAATCTGCTGATCATTTTAAATCATTTTCACTTCCTCCGAAAAATATTTTTATTTTCAGGTCCTTCTATTTTAGAAAATGCGTAAAGTGATGTAAAATTTCATCCTATTTAATTTTCTTCCCTTGGTTTAAATCTTTTACTCTCATAATCTTTCAATTAGGAAGAATGTTACTCTCCAAAATTGCTAGAGCTGTTACGACAAAAATATTATCAGAACCTGTGTCAAGAACTGCCACACAAACGGATATTTTTTATCTGTAGTTGTGTGATTAAAACATATCATTATTCAATGAAATCTGTAAAACCTTTTTGCACCTAATGCTGATAGTATGACTCCTGTTTTCTCACAAGAATATTCTATTTTTCTTTTCATTATAGTATAAAAAATAGAAATACGAACTTTATGTAGCTTAATAGCAGTCCGAATGTGAAATCGATATATCACATACTGTGAAGAATTCATTTTCCCCACAGACGCAGATCAGGACACGTGTAGGTTATTCCTAAGGGAAGCCGATAAGCATTAAGACCGACCAGAAAGATGGTGTGCATGGGAAATGTAAGAGGAGAAGGTAGCACAAGAGTAAATGCATCAGGGGTTGCCGATGGGGTTGAGAGAGGTCAGGTAACAGAACCATACGTTGCAATGCACAATCGCTAATCCGCTTTTCGAACACCAAAGCCTTTTAGTCTCTTTTTACCTGTTGTGTAACTAGAGGAAAGTTCGGGAGGATCTTTAAGCCACCTGTAACCATTCCCTGGAGAGAGCTGAGCTAAAGGGCGTCCAAGGAAGTTACGGGGTGGCAGAAGGAGGTCGGGCTGTAAGGTGATTACACAGAGGCGAACGCTTCAAGGGATACCTAAGGACTAGGAATGGTGGGTAACGTAGGGGGTAGAAAGAAGGATTACCCTCTGTATGTGGGAGATCCAAGTGTCCAGACTGAAGTCTCTCGTGTCCATACGTCACTGTCACAGCGATGTTACCATAGAAACCATGCAGCCATTACTGAGATTATCAGTGCTAGCATAGAATCAGCACTTGATGGGATGAGAAATGCCGGCCGGCCACAAGCGGCCACTGATTGGGCAGAAAACTTTCGTTCGCGCGCTTTGATAAGATGGTAACGGGTAATTATGTGATTTATGGTTTGCAGATATTTAGATGAGCTGGGAAAAGGATGTTGCTTAGCTTTCCGAAGCGCGATTGAGCAAATTTATTCTTTTTAGAGCAACTGAAATATTTCCAAATATTCCGGAGCTTCTCATACTGTAAACATTCTTTTCACCTTAATCTGTAACATATTTTCGAAGAATTTTTTTCTCTTTTAAAATTTTGAAAACGGTACTGCCACAACCTTGAGCATCATTTAACTTGGAGCTAACTACTTGAAATGGAATATTACGGCTTATGAGGTCATTTACTTCTTATAGTTCTATAAAATATTTCGTGAAAGCTTATTACACACACGAAAGTTGAACGAAAAACGTAAAGTTAAAATAAATACGGATAATACCTAACCAGGGAGTTCAGCCACCTAATCTAATGGACAAATGAATTGCTCTTGTTGCATGCCTTGTTCTTAGGATGAATTTAGAAACAAGAACGATATAGGTTAGAAATTGTAAGGTAAAAATATGTTAAGCAGAACAGAAAATACTTGGGTGTGTCTTTTTGTCATCTACAATGTATCGAAATTTAAAACTTTCCCTAGCAAATATTTATTTTATGGAACATTCTTCTTTTCTGTTCTTTTGTCTTCATTACCAGTAATCACCCAGTCCTAATTGTCAACCGGAAATTCATTTCATCGTCAGGGAAATGATTAGTCATTTAAAGTGGTTATATTAATAAGGTGCAAGACTAACTTTACAAAGCATCATTTCTAACGAAGCGGGTGAGAAATTTTGTCAACGTAGGAATTTATTTCATGAAATAACATTGCGCTGGTTACAAAATTCTACACCCTTTAATCGAAACAAAGCTGCGGCAAACATGCGCTTTATATTTAAACACTTTTGACTTCTTTCTGTTTGTTGTGCGTGTATGTGAGTGTGCGTGCGTGCTTGTGAGCGCGCGCGCATTTCTCTCATTTTACTTTATTCATCTTTTTATCAGAATGAAAAATATCAGATAAAATTGGATTAGTTTATTTGAGTGATCTGTTTTGATGCTGCTTCTTTACCCACTCTCATTTAGAGCAACCTGCATGAGCAAATTTTCAACTTTTTGACGAATTCAGTCTCGAATAAAACGTCAGGAACTTTTTGTGCTTTCAACTGAAGAGACATTTCGACATCTTTGACGACGAATAGTTTCTATACGTGAATTTATTCACCAGGTTTTCATGAAATGCTTGTGATTCTTGTGTATTGTTACAGAAACATGACGTTTAATATAAACGTATTTTAAAATAGTTTCGAAAATATATACAGCACATATAATAAAATTACAAATGTCGTAGCTTCTTCGAAAATTAAACACCAGGTTGGCAAACCGTCTATCATCATCATCATCATTGTCAACCATTATCAATCCACTGCTGGACGAAGGTCTCCCCAAGTTTCCTTAACAACGGTCTGTCTTGTGCCAGTCTCCTCCATGTCACTCCCGCATATTTACGAATTTCATCCACCCATCTCCCATGTGGTCTTTTTCTGGGTCTTTTCCTGTCCCTTGGAATCCAATCTAAAATTTCGGCTGTCCATCTATGGTCTGTCCTTCTGGCAGTATGTCCAGCCCATTGCCATTTCAGGGATTTAACTCTGATCATGATGTCTTCCACTCTCGTCATTTTTCGGATCCACGAGTTCCTCTTCTTATCTCTCCTGGTTATACCAAGCATGCACCTCTCCATGCTGCTTTGAGTTGTCTGCAGCCTTTGTATGTCTCTTTTAGTTAAGGTCCACGTCTCTGCTCCATACGTAAGCACTGGAAGGATGCATTGATCAAACACTTTTCTTTTAAGACATAATGGCATATTGCTCTTGAAAATTATGCTGTTTCTTCCAAAAGCTCTCCAGGCAAGTTTTGTACGCCGATTAATTTCTTCATCAATGTGACCCTCACTTGATATCTGCTGTCCAAAATAAACATACGTATCTGTTATCTCCAGTTTTTCTCCATCAATCGATAAATCTTCATTTCTTGTAAAAGCATTGAACATCACTTTTGTCTTCTGAAAGTTCATTTTTAATCCCACTTCTTTACTCTTGTCAGCAAGTTCCTGGATCATACTCTGCAGCTCTGATGGGGTAGTTGCAAAAATGACTACGTCATCAGCAAAACGAAGGTGGGTTAGATAATCTCCATTAATCTTTATCCCTTTGTTTTCCCAGTTCAGTGATTGAAAGACATTTTCCAATGTAGCATTAAAGAGCTTCGGAGATATGGTGTCACCTTGTCTCACTCCCTTTCCAATTTTTATGTGTGTTGTATTTTCAAACAGCCGAATCTTTGCACTTGCATTTTCATAGATGTTATTAATAATATTAATGTATGCATCTTCAATACCGCAGGATTTCAGAGCCGTGGTAACTGCTGATGGTTTCACCGAATCAAAGGCTTTTTCATAATCGATAAAAGCCATGCACAATGGAAGTTCATATTCCCTCGCTCTTTCAATTAGTTCTCTCAGTACGTGGATATGATCTATTGTGCTGTAGCCACTCCTGAATCCAGCTTGTTCTCTCGGTTGAGCCATGTCCAGTGTTACCTTCAAGCGGCCGTCTATACACGTTATTAACTCAAAGTAGTTGCAAACCACCTTCGAGTCATTAAAAACTTCACTAAAAGCTAAAACGTTATGTACAAATAAAAGTACGATTTTTCGGGAAACACTCTGTTCCCATCATCAGACTAAGTAAAAGTTGACGTGTGCCCGATATATATACGAAAATGTTAGACATAAAAACGACGTATGTTGATGTAGTAATCTGCGCATTGACTGTCCTTAGGTGGCGGGGGTTAGCTACCAATGCATTATGACAATTATTAGGCCTACAGACTGCAGTAGGAGAATCACGGGTTTGATTGTCAATGTCCATTACGAACACAAGCTTGACTGCTTGGGGTATTTTCCCATGAGAGAGTCACAATAACATATACATTTTAAGTATTATACAACACAAATTATACATCAGGTAATATAACACTGCTGTAGAGATCCAATTATCTGGGTAAAATGTTCTTGGAAACCAGATACTTCCTTGGTTAAGGTATTTCTTGGAAAGCGTTTCGAAGTCGTATGTCATTCTGTTCTGTTGGAGAAGTGTATTACAACTGTTTCTGTTTAATCGCACACCTGGAACTATTTATTTTCCATAATTATCCCAAGGATCATATCTACTCACATGTTCGGTGATTTTTTTTATTTCAACACTGTCTGAATGGTTGCGATAGATTCTCAGTTACAGAAAATAGTTTTGCGACGCCCCAGTGGCGAGCTTAACTTTCCAGGGAACCACAAAAAACAGATGAATTTACAATTAATCTAACCCGGAGGGGTTCTTGACCAACGGAGGTTGTAATTCAGAGTGTGCATTGGCTTAAACGAAATTTAGTATTTACTGGCATTCACAAATCAGATGCGACGATTTCTAGCACAATACACACGTTAATCTATGGTATAAATATTTGTATCATTTATGGAGACGAATTTTTGCTGTTCACAGGTCGCTTCGGCCAACATTATAATTTATGATGGATCACACTGTCCACAATCATCGATTTGGAAGCAGTTTATTGAACGACGTGCCACAGGTAATTTTAATTTCAGTCTCTGTCCTGATGGTAATATGTAGTTGTTCTCGGTAAACATCGGTATTTGCAAATCAAAGAAACTTGTACTTAATGTTTTTCCGACTGCGCAGTGGTCACCAATAACACTAATTAATTAACACTTATGTGATGCACACGGACGTTTCGCCGCCCCGGTGGCGCAGTGGTCTAAGGCGTTGGCCTATGATCATTCGTCCGTAAGGGGTCCGGGTTCGAATCCCGGTCAGGCATGGATGTTGTGTTTGTCTTACGGCGCTGGCTCTCTCCCTTCCCTGGAACCAGTGACCCTAAATTAGGGACGGGCGACTGCTTATAGCCCATTGAGTTGCTCACGGTGGTCGTTAAACCTCCAATCCAAAATCCACACGGACGTTTCCTCGGTAAGACGCTTCACTGCAGCACTGGGTAAATTCCCTTGGAGAAGCGGCGGCTGCAAAATGTAAGAAACACATCGCTTTCGCTGTTTCCCCCTCGTCGCAACAGTGAGGGTTGCCAAGCAGAAATGATTCACTTCTGCTCTGCTGCTGTTTAGAACATTTCTGCCTTGGTCACTCTTCGCTCGTTTGGGTCATCGGCGCTGGTCAGTCATTTGTGCGCACTATCTCAGCACTTCTTGCGATAGACGATCCATCTTAGCCATCCGCAGTTTCCCCACTTACTTTTCATGCTGGTGCTTCGATGATCCAGCCGGGACGTGATTAGTAGAACTCACATTGTTTTAGTAATCTTTTCCGTTATTTGAAGCACAAGGAATTCTGGTATCCGTATACGTATGAGGATATAGCAACAGACCCCTCTTTTCGTGAAGTTCCAAGAAAGCAACTGATTTTCTTACCTCGGATTTCAGTATACGCAGAAACACTAAGTACTTTATATGCATTTAAGAAGACCACTTTACAAGTATCTTTGGCCCTTGTTGCCTTCTTTCACATAAATTTGTTGCCTTCTTTCCCTGCTGAAACTCGAAGCCAACAGAATTACCTCGAAAGCCCCTTCGGACTTAGAAGCATGACGTTAGTTCAGTCTGCTTTCTGTCGTATCCGACTGATTTACGGTTCTGTTGTAAGCCCCTTCAGACTTAGAAACATGACGTTAGTTCAGTCTGCTTTCTGTCGTATTCGACTGATTTACGGTTCTGTTGTTGCCTTCTCGGGCCCTCCCGAAGGTTTTCATGCATCCTTGTTCCCCAAATTCCTTTAAGGGGATGACACTTTTCTTCTTTTTTCACCCCAATTGGCGCCCGCTAGTGAATTAGCTTTTGATTAATCGGCCTGATTGACCATGCCCCTTTGACTAAAACTAATGAGGCCAAAATCGCAAAAGTATTCACAGACACGGGTGAATAATCGTTGTCCATGCTGTTGTTCTCTTTCTTTTTCTTTTCTTCAGTCATACCGTAGGTTTCTTTTATGAATCCACATGAGCATTTTTCCACAATGAAGAAACTGTTTTAGGTTTGTTTTTGTAAAACTAATGAGGCCAAAATCGCAAAAGTATTCACAGACACGGGTGAATAATCGTTGTCCATGCTGTTGTTCTCTTTCTTTTTTCTTTTCTTCAGTCATACCGTAGGTTTCTTTTATGAAGCCATATGAGCATTTTTCCACAATGAAGAAACTGTTTTAGGTTTGTTTTTCAAATTTCAAAGAGCCTAGTGGGTTTTTCTTTACTCACAAGTATAAATATTTGATTCAGAAATCTTATATTTACAGCCCAGCGCAATGGATAAATGTCAACTTCTCGTACCACTGATTCTGGGAATGGTGAACATTTTGTCTGTCCTCGTCTTTCTTCTCAGCAATGAGTAGGACCTCCAACGACTGGCACAGGGCTAAGCTAGACATACTTACCTCCTAATTCCCCCTATTTCAGGGAATGGCGGTGAAGAGCCAGCCAGTCGCAGCTATAGCAGAAAAAGGAAATTAAATTCGGGATATTTTATTTTGTGCACTCAGTTTATCTTGCTTGTTAAGGTATTTTATTGGAAGCAAAGCATTTAAAGATAATTAATTGATTGCTCTGCAATTTCTTCTGCATCTTAGGGGAATCAGGAACTTTATGTTCCTAACTGTTGAACAACTTATCTTTCAGGAGCAAGACTCAGAGAGCGCGATATGTGATTTAGTCTAGAAAAACAGTGAAACAACGCGATTTAATACTTTACCTTAAACCTACGCAGCGGTAAAAGACGCATATGCTTATTCATTATGTCAACAAATTTACGAGTTTATTAGCAAATTTCATTTATTTAAAGACAACTGTCATTGTCTTGTGAGTAAAATTTTTAGCCGCTGCCGTTTTAAAAATGCAAACCAATGTATAAAGAATTTCATTTGACTTGTATGAAGGTCATAATTTTTTGCACTGTAATTTCATTAGGTATTCTAAAAATGTAACCCCTCAACCTCATCGTTAAACGAGCTTTCGAATGGCTATTAAAGTTGCAGTTTCCTAAATCCAAATATTCAGCTGCTGTCGGTTATATTTGTTATGATGTACATATTTTTGGAAAGAAGTTGCCTTTGAGTATATAAGCTAAATGCAAAACGAATTATCTGTCACTGAATTTTTAACCGAAAACGTCGATCTCCTCATAAAGTTGAAATTTAAATCCATTTTATACCAAAATCCACACTGCTGATTATGTTGCTAATTTAGACGAGTTTGGACAGGAATCCGTGTAGTTACTTAATTCACTCATTTCTTTAATTTATTATTAAGCCGTGTTTTGGCACTAATACCGGCTTCTAGTGCAAACCCGTTTCGGCATCGGCATTTGTATGCGGCAAAATAACGTAAGCAAGTGAAAGTATTACAGGAAAAAAAACACATGCCGTTTCTGCCATTTTCCTGCAGCTGTCTCTGGGGCACAGAGGTGTAAGCGCTGGCTTCTGACCATTCGTCTTGAATGGGTCCGATTTCGAATCCCGGTGAAGCATGGGTGATGTGTTTGTCTTACGGCACTGGATCTCTCACTGGAACCAATTGCCCTGAATCAGAGACGAGCAACCGCTTATAGCCCATCCAGTTGCTCACAGTGGGTTTTAAATCCCAAACAGAAATATTCTTTCAAACATCGATAGTTAATAAACTATTATTTCAAAATTACCGGGCAAGGAATGTAAATAATTCGGAGTATTTCTTAATGCATTGCATATTAATCCACATTCTAAAAGAATGATCTTTAAAGTTTCTCTATTAAAAATCATATATTGGGAACTTTAGGTTTCCTTTTACATTTTTTAACCAGATCGGCAGCAGTAGGCTGCTGTAGACTGGAAAGCTTGGTTTCTCATTAGTTTAAATTTGAAGAAATGGTTGAGTAATTCAAAGTATATGGTAAATTGCCCCATATCTGTCTCCATTCCATTTCATCTTAACAAAAATTTAAAAAATCTGTCTCCGTAAATTTCTGTATTTCGGGTATTTTCTCGCCTTCTTTCCCATACAGAAGTTACCACAATTTTCATTCGCTACTGGAAATAAATGTTGATATGTCAGTTCTTTGATTACGAGCATTACTATAATTACGAGAAATCGAAATACTAATGCAACGTTTCTTCATCTGTACATTTTTTTAATTATCGTAGCGAAACGGAAGGCTTTAACGCTGCATGTCGGCATAGCACGTATAGTAATATTTGTTGTTTCCCGTAATTTTAAATATCTAATCATTTTCCTGTTCAACTTTATCCTTCAGTTCAGCAACTAACTTTGGTTAAATTTTTTAAATGTAGAATGACATTTTAATGAATTTCTTATTTAAAAAATGTGTTCCTAATTTTTCATCGCAACTGTTAACCAACACGAGCATCCTTCTAAAGATTTGTAGTTAAAACCGGTGTTGTAACTGCTGCTCCTCTGAAATGTTAAAGGGATTTGACGATTGTTTTTTATCTGCTCAGATTTCATATTATGTATACCAAATGGGTTTTGTGTGCATTATTTCGAATTTACAAGGTCTTGCGGATAAGTAGGGCAACAGCGAATTCTTAACAATTTTTATTTGATCAGGGTGCCTCTCTTGCGAAGGTAGGAGATAACCAGCGCCATCTGTTGAACTAAGAGTGGGTACGAAAGCTCTTTGAATGTTTAACGAAGTGCTAAATAAATGTTTCATAACTTTCACGAAAGCAAGGTGAATAACTTTAAGAAAGTGGGAAGTATTGTGATAGGAAACTATAATAAGTGGCATCAAAACAGAATTTATTTCAACAAACAGCGTTATTTTATATGTTCAGTTGCCGAAGTCAAGCGAACATTTCACTTTAAAAGACCTGAGTGTGCTTATCTTTTAAAAACCTCCATGTTTGTTTTCTTGTTCTTGGAAAACGTGTTTGCGCATAACAAGCTATATATATTTACAACGAAAAAAGTATTATTTGAATCATAGAACTTTTATTTTGTTTCATAAAGTAATTTCTTGTCAGCAGTTACCTAAATATTTCTTAGAATATTTCGCCAAGGCTTGCATGCAGAAGGGAGTTGGGAGCACTACCCTCTGTCATCTTAATGGAATATTTCGTTTTGTGCCCTAGAAATTATTTTCAGCAGAAAAATGGTATTCCTGTGTAAGAAAAAAATAACTAAGGGAGTTTTTGATTCAGGTTTGCACTACGGATATGTATGTCTTTAATCCCGATTTCCACGCCATTACTCAGTTTAAAAAAAGAAAAAAGATACAATGATCAGAAACTTAAAGTTGAAAATTTATATATGTTTCACCCAAAAGACCCTGTTAAGGGCTTGAAATTTACTTTCAAGCCCCTAGTAGGGCTTTTTGGGTGAAACATATTAATAAAAATTTGCAAATTTTTATTAATATGTTGAAACATTTGAAACAATTGAATAAAAATTCGCAAATACTGTCTTAAACAAACGTCTGCGTAACTGGATTTCAATTTCCCTGCATCAAAAAAGAGATGCATTTTCCATCACATAGGAAAAATTCGTTTAATTTGAAATTTAAAAGGGCACTGCGTACTCGTGTGGGACTCGAACCTGATGACCACATATGTTTCATTCAGATGTTAAATTTAATTTCCATGCAGAAATCCTGACACTGTAGAGGCAGCCACAAAACTTCCGAAAAGCTGTTCGCTTCATGATGCAGTTCGAACTGAAAACGAGTAGTTTAACTGATGTGAAAACAATAATCCACGATGTTGTGTACTGAAGCGCAAACAAAGGAAAGAAATCTACACCGATGAGCGATTACATTACGACCACCCCCAGGCTAGAAAAATGAGACCGTCTGGAGACTGAACGGTGGCGCAGGTGAAGTTCACTGAGCAGTATATATACAAACCGGGGAACCGGCTTTCGGTTAGTAGAGTGTTCGGAGTCAGAATGGGAAAAGCTGCCAATTTATCGGAGTTTGATAAAGGACAAATTGTGATGGCACGGCATCCCGGAACTATGATCTCGGAAACGGTATGGCTTAAGGGTTTTTCACGTGACGCTGTAGGGGGGCCAAACGACGGACCGTCGTCCAGCCCCGTGTATCGTACGCAGCTCATTGATGCCAGAGGGGAGCGGAGACTGTCACGCATTGTTCACAGTGACCGCAGGGGCGACAGGGCGACAAATCACCCGCAGCTACAACAGTGGTGATCAGGTCAAGGTGTCGCAGTAAACAGTTCATCGCTGGCTTCTGCGCATGAGCCTGCGTAGCCGAAGACTCGGCCAGCTCCCCTTGCTAACTGCACGTCATCACCAGCAACGCGTGAAATGGGACCAAGTTCATCAAAAGTGGACCGTGCATGATTGGAAGGAAGTGGTCTGGTCTGGCGAATCAAGATTCCTGGTGCATCACGTAGACGGCCGAGCGCGGATACGCCGATTACCAACGGAGGCTATAGCACCTGGATGCACTGTTGAAATGAAACAGGCAGGTGGCGGCGGTAGTATGCTGTGGGCTATGTTTTCATGGAACACTTTAGGCCCCATTATCGCAATAACACAATCCCTGACAGCTGTCAGCTATCTGAACATCGTTGCAGACCAAGTTCATCTATTCATCGCAATTGTGTTTCCTGCTGGTGATGGCCATTAGAAACAGGATAATGCGCCATGCCACACTGACAGAGTCGTTAAGAAGTGGTTCGAGGAACATGCTGGTGATTTTCGCTTAATGCCCTGGCCTCCAAATTCACCTGACACGAACCCAATCGAACATTTGTGGTTCGACGTGGAAAAGCGGGTTCGGGCTAAATCACCCTACCCCGAAATGTACGGTAACTGGAGGAGCTGCTGTTAACATTATGGTACCAGATACCCCTGGTTACCTATCGCCATCTCATCGTATCGATGCATTGCAGAGTGGGCGCTGTTTTGCGGGCTAAAGGGGGTCCTACAGCTTATTACGTAAGTAGTCATAATGTTAATAGCTCATCGGTGTACCTTCGGACAGAAATGTTAGGTTTAAACAAATTATCACTGTTACTGAAATGTAATGATCTAATAATGGATATACGCACCAAGTGATCACTGAATTATGACCACCGCTATCAAAAGTAGGTGCGGCCCATTGACCATGTGATTTCCGAGAGGGCATCATTAGTCCACCAACGTAGCATATACACTGAGTGGCCACTTTATTATGACCACCGCCTCAGTACTTCGTTGGGCCACCTTTTGCCTTTAATACTGCGTCGATTCTTCGTGGCATGGACTCCGCGAGATGTTGATAGGAGGTTTATGGAATCTGAAACCATGCTTGATGAATAGCACTTTCTAGTAGTGTGAGATTGCAGGGTTGTGAATCCAGCTGTCTGATGGCTCGTTCAACTTCATCCCACGAATTCTCAATGGGGTTGGGATCTGGAGATTGTGGAGGCCACTTAAGCAAAGTAAACTCACCGGCATGTTCCTGAAACCATCCCTGTACAATACGAGCACTATGGCAGGACGCTTTATCTTGTTGAAAGTAGCCATCGCCATTGGGATAAACCATCGACATGACAGGATGCACTTGGTCCGCAACGATGTTTAGATATGATGTACCAGTCAGACGTTGATCAACACGAATTAAAGGGCCCAAAGCATGCTAGGAAAACATTCTCCAAACCATAACGTTGCCTCCAGCAGCTTGAAGGTTTGTAGCAATGCATTTGGTGTCCATGCTTTCGTGCTGTTTCCACCAAATTCTCACTCGGCCATCGGCATGGTGCAACTGAAAACCTGATTCATCGGACCACATAATTTGCTTCTAATTATCGACTGTCCAATCCTTATGCTCCTGTGCGAACTGGTGATGTTTTCTCTTGTTAACTGCAGACAGCAAAGGTGTTCGAACAGGCCTTCGGCTGCCATATCCCATCCGATGCAGTGTACGGTGAACAGTGCGTGCAGAGATCATTTGAGGGGATCCTTAATTAAGATGGTCTGTAATTTGCTGCACTGCTGCCTTTCTGTTGTCTGTGGCCAGTCTGGACACTCTCCGTTCCGCCCGAACAGTCACTAGTCGATGACGACCACACGTTGCACGTAGAGACCCAGTTTTTTGACTGACAGTCCAGTCTTTAAACACTTTAACAACAACTGCTCTGGAAAATTTCACGAATGCGGCGGTTTCGGTGATACTCGCTCCATGGCTCTGAGCTCCTACAATCTTTCCACGTTGAAAGTCCGTCAAATCGCATTTTTTACCCATCTCGTCACCCAAAATTCACTTCTACTACTGTCGCAAGCACTAAGCTTTCCCTTTTTATATTAGCCTCGCCCTCTGGCGGCAACAGCATGCAGCCATTGTTCATTTGCTTAAAACTGTAAGGTGGTCGTAATAAAGTGGCCACTCAGTGTATAAGGTGTTAGTGGAGCAGTTGGTAGTAAAATTCGGAGCGCGATTGGTAAACGGAAAGATTTATCGGACTTTGAGAAAGAACAGATTGTGGAAGCTCGGAAAAAGGATGCCTTGATTCCCTAAACGGCTGAACTGGTGGGTTGTTCGCGAGCCGCCATAGTTAAAGTGTATCAGGACTGGCGTGAAAACGGTCAAACAACGACCCGGAGGCAAAACTGCACAAAACAGCGAGAGGTTGATGTGTGAGGTGAGTGCCGGGTCCGACGACTCGCACAGGCCAACAGACGCAGCACTGCTAAACAGTTGACTACCCAATACAACACAGGTCAACACGGAACAGTATCTGTCATGATCATGCATCGCACGTTCGCACGTATGAGGCTATAACAGCAGACGACCCTGACGACATCCTTTCCTAACCACGGTTCATTGGCACAAAAGACTCTCCTGGTGCAAAGATCATGAACGTTGGACGTCAAATGACTGGAAAACAGTGTGCTGGTCTGACGAGGCGCGTGTTTTACTTTCACTCCGTGGAAGTAAGTATTTGGGGGGAAAAGCATGAACAACATGAGGCACTCCATTCATCCTGCATTGTCTCCACAGTACAAGCCGATGGAGGCGGTTGTATGGTGAGGGGCATGTTTACCTAGGTGGAACTTGGACCCCTGGTGCATATGAAACAGCATATGACTGGTGCCCACTATCGTGAATTACTTGCTGACTCTGTAAACTCAGCAATGTTGAACTTTTTTCCGAACGGCGACGATGTCGTCTGAGATGACAATGCGCTGAGCCACAAGTCCAGTGTTGTGCAGAATTGTTTGAGGAAAACAGTTCAGACTTCCAGCATATCGATTGGCTTCCAAACTCCACCCGGTATCAATCCCATAGTGCACTTGTGGGACACTATGGGACGGTGTATGTGGGACACTATAGGACGGCATACGTGGGACACTATGGGAAGGTGGGGAGCGGTTATACACGGACGAGTCACATTATTGTGACCACCAGCTAATATCCAGATTAACTGCCTTCTGAAGCGCAGACAGCAGCTAGACGGGCAGGGAGTGACACAATAAGGGGCTGGAAGGTGTTCACAGGTATGTGGAGCCATGCTGACTGCAGTGCATCTGATGGCTGCTGGAGGGTGCGTGGTGGAGGATCCACACAGCGTACAGCACGATCAAGGTGGTCCTACAGATGTTCAATTGGGTTTAAGTCTGGGGAATTAGGGGAGCAGGAAAGTACTTTGAAGTCTTCATCGTGCTCTTCCAACCACTCTCGGACATTTCTAGCTGTGTGACACATCGCATTGTCACGAATTCGGTCCATGTCACAATTCGGTCGATTGTCACGAATTCGGTTCACAGTGCCTTCCACAAGTATGAGTGGACCCAGAGAATGATACGATAACATTCCCCAGACCATAACGCTGCAACCACCAGCTTGTGTTTTTCCAGCAATGGTTGAAGAGTTTTTGTTCTCCGGTGTTTCTGGCCTTATATGCCAACGTCCATCCGTTCGATGAAGCAGAAAACGTGACTCATCGGAGAAGGCAATCCTTTGCCCATCAGCGGAGGTCCAATTCCGATACTGTAGCGTGTCGATTGGCCCTCACGCACCTTCGAAGCCGACGTTCACCTCTAACATCAGTGGCACGTGGTGCTCCGCATTTTCCGCTTATTCGCAATAGTGCCATTTCTCCAATCACGATACACTTTAACCACATCAGCACGCGGACAGTTCACAAACTGCGCTGCTTCAGAAATACTGCCACCCTTAGCCCGAGGCCGATGCTCATACCGTTTTGCAAATCTGATGAATCGCTCCTTTTATCCATGACAGCTATGAGTGATATGTTTTCAGTATGCCTACAGCACACCTTATGTACCCTCCAAGCGAGCTCATGACACGTGCCTTCTTTCATTGGCTACATGCTGTTGACGTCAAAAGTAAGAGGTGGTCACAATAATGTGACTCGATTGTGTGTGACATGAGGTATGTTTAGCTGGCATGAACTGGAACTCATGGTCCGTGTTGACCAATGTATCAACTCCCGCTACTACCAGAGACTGCTTGTGGACCATGTACAGCCCACAATGGTGTGTTACAACCAAGAGGGGAATGATAATGTGAAACACGGTTCATCAGACCAGATGACACGCCAGTCTTTAGCATCCCAGTTTTTATGTGCTTTGCACCACCTTTCACAGTATGTTGCATAGATGTTGGTAATCAGAGATTTGTGGATTGAAGCTCGTCCATAGATAAAAGCACGATTGCGTTCCCGACGAACTGTTATGACCGAAACGGGATTATTCCGACAGGTGCTGCTGTTATTTGCGGTATCGTCGTCTTGTGCATTCTTTGTATTATATGTGTCAAAGTTCGCCTGCCCCTATCTGACACCTTCGTATGGCGTCCACAATTTGCACGCTTGGAGGCAAACACGCCGCGTCTTTTTTTACGCTTTCCAACCGTAGGTTGAAGAAGCGTATATGCTCCAACTTTGTCGGTCTGTCTGAACGGCCGTCTGTCTGCTCGATAACTTGCGTAAAAATGGTTCGATTTCGATGAAATTTTAGTATGTGGTAGGGGAACACCTGGGGACGAACCCTTTTGAAAATGGGCGAAATGGGGTCAAAGGTCACGACATAGGACCGGGATTCATTTTATTGCCCTTATGCTTCATAACTTGCGTAAAAATGGTTCAATTTCGATGAAATATTAGTATATTGTAGGAACCACGTGGGGACGAAACGTATTGAAAATGGGCGATATCGGGTCAAAGGTCAGGACATAGGAGCTGGATCTAGTTCATTGCCCTTATGCGTCATAACTTACGTAAACATGCTTCGATTTCGATGAAATCTTGGTACGTGGTAGGGGACCACCTGGCGACGAAGCCCATTGAAAATGGGTGAAATGGGATTGAAGGTCACGACATAGGAGCGGGATCCATTCCATTTTCCTTATGCGTCATAACTTATGTAAAAATGCTTCTATTGCGACATAACTGTAGTATGTTGTTCCGGAGGTACACTGAACCGGTTCTGTTGAATATCATCTAAATGGCGTCAAAGATCAGGACACAGGAGCCAGATTTATTCCACAGCCATTTTCCTCATAACTTGACTAAAAATTCTTGTATTGCGTAAAAACTTTAGTATGCTGTTCCGTAGGTATACTGAACCAATTCTGTTTAATATAATCGAAATGAGGTCAAAGGTCAGGACACAGAAGCGAGATTTATTCCACAGCCATTATCCTCATAACGTAAGTAATAACTTGAATAATGATTTCTGGTATGTTGGAAAGCGTATCATAATCAATGCATTGCATTATTTTACTAACTTCTTAATAAATCATCATAATCTTTAATACAATTCCTTGTGTAACACTTACTATTTCTGCCGTTTTAGTTACTGAAGCTTCTGCAAGATCGCACCAATGATCATACCTTTTTTAAGGTCACTGAGATCTGACATTATCGACAATTACTCCAAAGCAGCTGTTTCACCTGTGATTGTGGCACTGCTACATGATAGCTGGCATCGTACTGCATCCCTTTATGCACTCACATCGCGGGTGACATCGTTCTTATAATTTGCACACGGCACGTTGCGTGTACTCCAGTCGCAGTCAGTGTTTCAATTATTTTGATAAACCCCTCTATTTATGCAAAACGAAGGAGGTATGAACGGAGCAAGAAATAAAATAAATTGTAATTACATTATAAATATTAGGCACCTCATGTAAGCTTTTAACAGGATGGGACGAATCAACTTGGGATAAGCAAAGTGGGCTGAAATCAGCTCGAACGAATACACTCGCTGTCTAAAAAGCGGACTGAACGCAGCTGGGTGTAGTAAGCTTGCACATCAGAAATCGTTGCTTCGCTTTGCTATTCAAAGTTGTAACGTACCAGGAGATGTGACGTACCTGCCAGAAGGACGCACACGACATAAAGGCAGATAGTAGTCAGAACAAATGTCCGCGTAGCTTAATTGGTAGAGCAACTTATTCCGGAATGAGTGGACCTGGGTTCGAACCCCGGCGCGGATAAAAATGACGGAGAAATTCACTTCGTTATAAAGTGGTTATTTAGGAGGATGATTAGAGCTAATCCTTTCTAATTGATTACCTGCTAACATAGCTACAACAATGGGGTCGAACCTATGAAAGGAGATAAAAGATCTTTGCGTCACTTCTTTCTACTCAGTGGCATGATGTCGAGTCAGTGGGACTAGCCCTTCAACATCCTGTCTTAGGTAATGGAGCAGGGAATAGAGGACTAGAATGGTGCGCTTATCACAACTTATAGGTTTGTGGTCTGTACTGCTGAGATGAGAGGGGGAAAGGTGTTGTTTTGCCTTAGATTTCGTAAAACCCAGTGGGTATGTGATCATTTCTGTTTGTTGAGCGAAAACAATTTTGGACACCATTTGGCTTAAGTACATCGGCCATTTAAAGGGTTAATTATCTGCCGGGTGTATGTAAGTTAAGTTTGTGTTTTTTGTAATTAACTGAAATTTGCAGTGTTGTTATGTTTCGTATTTTACCTGGGTAATTGTGAACTTCTATACATGGTTAGTAATGTCTGGATTGTCGCGGGGTCCACCGACAGTCGATACATTATTAACCATATAGAGAAATTCAAAATTGTTTGGTTAACTCTCAGTCATTTAATGTTTGAGAACAGCAGAATATCCTAATTTCGCATGCTCAAAAGGGTTAACAGAATCAACATTTTTCTCTGCTTCCATTCGACGTGTTCCTATTCATTTATGTATTTTATTTATTTCTAGAACCCAGTTCAAAGCTTTTGATTCATCCATCTATAGCAATTTTTTTAATATATAGATTTTTCTTATGTTTCTTAATTTATTTTTTGTCGCCCATGTATCGAAACGTTCAGAAAAAGTTTCTTTCTTTTACCTTTCATTTCGTTAGCTGTGAATCGTCCTAAATCTATGCTAATTGTGTTCGTTTCAGTAGCCAGTAAGAGAGCATCCAGTAGTGACATTATCGTTTATCCAGGCAGCTGTTACTGCAGGAAATTTACAATTACAATATTTCTTTAATTCCCCTTGTTGTGTTTAATTGCTCTATTTTCAGTTCAGCGATATGCACAATGCTTATGATTAACTGCAGCAAATTATTGTTTGCGTGTTTTTCGTATTATCTGCTAATGTTACATTTATCTATGCATTCTAGTAATACACTTAACCGTCAAATCATTTTGAATTTTTTAAAAATAAATTTACAGTTTTCCCCAATGATCGCGTATTTTCTCAGTTTAAAGTAAATATGTTATTCGTAAAAGCGAACTTGGTTTCCTTTTTATTTATTCTTTACATGCTCCGATATTCTCCTCCGCACAAGTAATTTGAAAAACAATGATAAACAATCAAAAAGGTGTATAAAATATCTTCTGTAAATGTTTCTTTAAATTCCGCATGAAAATCTAAAGGTGTTCATATGTTGACTAACTTACAACCAAAAATTCCATCCATGCAAAAAATAATAATGAATTGCTGGGCTTATGGTGGACTGACATCCTTACTCTAGATTGATGATAGCGACCGTTCCATAGCTCATCAGATGAGCTACAGCCTGAGATAATGATCGTATTCGTGGAATGGGGAAATGGACCTTGGTTGTTGATCATATAATCGATCCATTAATAGATTGTCGGTCCATAAATACATGAAAAGGATTCAAAAGATGGATCTTCAGAAAACGGTTGGTTGAGACGAGTGATATGGGAAGTGAGTATCTCGAATCTTTAACGACATTTATCACAAAACGTCGCGGTATAGAGGAACCTGTTGAATCAGGCCAACCAACGCAGCAAGCTTTTTGCTTTCTTTCAAACCCATGATATATTAGTCTAAATCTATTTGCAGCCCGTCACAGAAATGTTGACTGCAATATAAAGCCGAGTGGCGCTGTTTACATTTTTGCTTTCCGAAATAAATAGATTTTCTTCATTTCGTCGGAAAAGATTCCTTTGAAAACAGATAAAAAAGCTCAGAAGTTGAGTGCTGACTATCAGCTGATAAACGGATTCCCTCCATTCTTGTGATCCGCAGTGAATGCCGAAATGATGCTGCATCTTTTTTCATTTAGAATATGTCTCTTCGTGCGCGCACCTATTTTTTCATCCTAATTTCTGAACCATATTACTCTCAGTAGGACTAATAAATGTGGCTTGGAAATCTTGAATTTCAAATTAAACGACATTACGAACTTCAAATTAGTGAAGGAAACATAAGGGTAAATTTAAGGGGAAATGGATATGGCCCGTTCTATTGAAATTAGAAAAACAATTGAGATCTCATTACTTCAATGACTCAGACTAGCATGACGTGAGTTACAATAATGGAACTTACACCTAAGTATTACACAAGTTCATTTATTGAATCCTTTTTTACTGGTGTAACTATTTACAAAACACAAGGACTAAATGCCAAGCTTTCGCGCTCCAAACGGGAGGCTTTATCAAGGCCAGTGAACACTAGAACTACTGTCACCTGGACATACTGTAGACGCGCGCTAAAGGATTTCAAATTATTGTTGTTCGCAATGTCACCTGGACACACAGTAGACGCGCGCTACAGGATTTCAAATGATTGTTGTTCGCAATGTCACCTGGACAGTAGACGTCCGCTACAGGATTTCAAATTATTGTTGTTCCCAAAGACGTTCTAGTGATCACTGGCCTTGATATAGCCTCCCGTTTGGAGCGCGAAAACTCGGTACTTAGTCATTGTGTTTTGTAAATTGTTACACCAGTAAAACGGATTAAATAATTGAAGTTGTGTGATATGAGTTATTCAGCAATGCATTTCTACTGATTCGATATTTTTTTTTCTGTTTGTTTCACGGTAATTCCATTGATCTTGTCCTCTTCAAACTAAAAATACCCTTTCCAATCAATCCGTATGAAAAGCCATTGCTAATTTGGTAGCAAACAAGCAGAAATTCATATCAGCTGTAACCTAATATGTGTTTGATACTGTTATGTCATATGAGTTTGACAGACATCCCTCATGTTTCACTAGAGTTCTTGTTTTTCCCATCAGCCTTTATGCCTAACCACAACTAGCTATGAATCAGTAACTAGGCTTATTTCACCCACCGCGTGGTAGGTGTTGATAGTTCTGTCTTTGAGCTAAGTTTTTACGTTTTAATGTATTTTTCAGTTGTTGCATTACGGTTTATGCGTTGCTTCTACCTCCGAATTCAGTGTGATCTGATGTCGCCAGTTCTTTCCTCAAGATACAGTTGTGCGTTTCACGGTTTGTTTTATTTGTTGCATTGTGTTTTGGTGCTGCTTCTACCTTCGAATTCTACGTCGTCTAGTGGCGTCAGGAAGCATGGTCAGACTCAGAGGTGCCCTCCCATAATAGAACTGATGCTCTCTTGCTAAAGACAGCTCTTTGATTTATTTGTTTCTTAGAAATCTTGAACGGTAGTCGATTAGGTAATATTTGATTACTTAGTTTCTCGTTATCTAGCTTAACTATCTTGGTTTGGTGCAATGCGCAACCTACATGTCAGGCTCTTTGAATTACTTGTATTGTTCTAATTTGTATTTTATTGTGATTTTTACACATATATGTGTAATTATTGAAGCCCAGATATTCAAGCTCTAAAAACCTCCAAAATAAGCGAGCATTTATGTAATAAAATTAAGAAATATGTGCTAAAATAGAAGAAATAGGCATTCAAAATTCCTGAAAGTTTTACTGTTCAATTCATACACACAATCTGATCGAAATAGTTCGGACACTTGCCTATCCACAAATTTACTTCAATAGGAAAGGAAGTAATATCATTTTGGTCCTTCCTGTCTGCTATTACAGCCTCCAACTTTTTGGGAAAGGTCCACTAGGTTTTGGTACGTTGCTACAAAAATTGTCCTCCATTCTGACACAAGAACATTATTAAGGTCGGTCACCGATGCTGAGCGCTTCGTCCTGGCTCGCAGTAGTCGTTCCAATTCATCCTAAAGGTGTTACTTGAGATCGGGGCCCTGTGCAGGACAGTCAAGTTCTTGCACACCCTTCTCATCAAACCATTCCTGCACGAACCTCAGTTTGTAGGCGGAGGAATTTTGTTGTTGGTAAAGAAAAGGACCTTCACCCCGACCTGTAGCCAGACAGAGAAGTTGGGAAGTGCGACTGATTATATAGGTCCGTCAAAAATGTAAAACATGTCGAACAAAAGGTAAAAAAAGATCGAGCACCGGTCTGTAGTGTGAATCGCTGGGACGGGCAAAAAAGAAACGGACCATCTCTTATTACGGCCCTGTCGTAACCGAACTGATGCCATAACTTTGGGAGCACAGAATATTTGAGAATGTCATTATAGGTTGCAGCGTTAAATTTCCGAGCATTGGAACTAGGGGATAAGGCCCCAAACTATGAAAAGCAGCCTCAGTGCTTGCCTTCTCTTCGTTTAGTGGAGAGTATAATGAACGCTTATCTTTTGATTGGAAGTGGTATCGTTGGAGCACTGCCATTCTGTAAGGTGCCCAAATCATTAACAAGTGGTTTAACTATTGTACCACGTTGTCGTTAAGAGTTAAATCTAAAAAAACGATAATTTCGTTTTTCTAAGGTGCCTTTCTAGAACAATGTCAGGATATATGCAAAAATATGCACTAAATCGGAAAATAAGCTTTTATTCCTCAAAGTGGCTAAATATACAAAAATATGCAAAATCAGCATTTTGCTTGAATATTTGGGTTTTAGTAATTACATAAACTCTTTGCAAAAAAAAAAAAAGGCGAAGCACACAGAAGGAGTCATCCAGTCAAGATGAAAACTGGTATGTGCAATGTGCATGAATAGAAAACGAAATTCTTGCAATTCCAGAGCAGTTGAGCTAGCTACTTATTCTGATAAAACAGCTACACACACGTGTGAAACAAGTCAATACGTCTTAACACCACCTCTGGCTCGGATACAAGAGGTTACCCGAAGTCGCATAGACGCATGCAGTTCATGAATATTGTCATGAGGTATAGCATGCCACATGGTCTCCAAATTGCTGGCCGGTTCGCCGACATTCCGAGATGGGCATAGGTGGCGTCCCTTCATGTTCTAAGCATGCTCGATCGGTGAGAGATCGGGCTGGCCATGAAAGGGAGACAACATTACAGAGGCAAGCCAAAGAAAGCCGTGCCGTGTGTGGCAGGGCATTATCCTGTTGAAAAACTGCTCGGTGATGACGCGATAGGAATGGCAACACAACATGATGTAAAATGTCGTCGGCGTCCAGTTGAGCTGTGAGGGTGGTACGGAGTATTATCAAGAATGCCTAGCTATCCTAAGAAATGGCTCCCTACACAGTCACTCCTGGTGTGCGAGCCAGGCGCCGTTCCACGTTAAAGGCAGGATCCTTGCGCTGTCCGGCTCATCTCCAGACACGTATGCGCTGGTCATTGGTGCCAAATGGAAAACATAACTCATCACTGAACACAACATGACGCCATTGGACACTATCCCACGTTGATCGGGACCAAATACCATTGCAACCGGTGCAGGCGATGCTCGCTGGGCAGTGGTAGGCGGCGGAGTAGCCTGTTCGAATGTAGTTCCCGTGCCTCACGTCGTCTGGCAACGGTCCGGATGGCCTTTTTGCCTGTAGACGACGCATTATGGCCACGGGTGGTTCAGAGCCACGAATTCGGCTCTATTCGTGCGGCTCTAACAATCGCTCGATCCTCGCGTTCTGTGGTTGTCCTGGGCCATCCACTGCCCGCGTGCCTCTTAGTTGTGCTCTCCTCGTCCCATTGGCACCAACATCGTCCAATTGCCGCGTTGTTCTGAGTAGTTCCGACCCAAATACCTGGCGATACGGCGACTTGACCAGCCGGCCTCTCTCGGCCCAATTATACGTCCTCTCTCAGCCCAATTATACGTCCTCTCTCAGCCCAATTATACGTCCTCTCTCAGCCCAATTATACGTCCTCTCTCATACTCGCTCAACTACTCGTAGTAAACACGGATCTGACATAGAGACATCCTCACAGTCCATGGTGGTTAATGCAACCGCAACCTACTGTGACAACTGTCTTTGCGTGCGAGCTTTTCTCTTAATGTACCCTCCTCGATGCGTGGTTCTCATGCGCTGTGGCGGACTACTATTAAGTCATTGGTTGTTATTTTTTAATTATTTGCATATTTGGCCCTGAGGTACTTGCATGCGGAGTTTCTTCACGATCAAACGAAATTTCTCGTTGTGAGTTTTTTTTTTAAAGAGTGATGTATAATATATCATTAAAGAGTGATGTATAATATATCATTATACAGATTTCTAAGCTTGAGAAGCCCAGAATGCAATGATCAATTTGTTCCCGTTGAAGCTGGTGCAGGTTTGGTGATCTCAGCTAAAAATTATTTATTCAGTACAAGAGGTTCTGTTCTGAAAATGTGATATTCTATGCTTTAAACAGCTGAACGCAATGAATTTAGGGATTTCGTCCTATTCTGAACACTGATTTTGAAACTACGAAAAATAAATAAGATCAGGCTGCAATCTGGCTATGCAAGAAATTTCTGTAAACTGACATCTAACCATGTAAGAAATTTCAGAAAAATCGCTCTCAGCACTTGATGGTGAAAAATGTGTGGCATCTTTCATCATGGTGATAGTTTAGACGCCTGGCTGTCGCTAATTTAATCAGCTGAAGTGATCTTTCTTCGGCTGATCTCAATATAATTTTTCTTTCTTGTATGAAAATTTATCTTTCTCGTAAAATGTTCCATATACAGAGGCAGATAGAATCAGCTGTCTTTCATAAATTAAAAGGAATTTATTTTTAACATGCTTTCGAACTGAAAAAAATAAATGCATAATGTCATAGCTAATATGAAATAAACTCTACGTTGAAATCAAGAAGTAACGAGATAGAATCATTTTGGAGCAGGTTCGTGCTTTGCTAAGTAAAACAAACTTTACATTACAAATGAGGTAACGGAAAGCTTCTTTATCACAACAAAATGACCAGTGTTCTAACTATATCTTTATCATTATCTTATCTGTTGTTTCTTGAATTTGTGCCTTGTTTTTTAAATTTTCTATACTTGTGAATTTTTGCTGTGTTAGTGCTTTCCTCAATCGCGGATTACTATAGTGGTACATTTGGTACCTTTGTTATTTTTATAAAGTTGGTGAGTTACTGAATAATGTTTTGCGCTCTAACCACAATTAAGTTCCGTTCGGATGATTTATGATGGCATAGTACATTTCATAATACTTGTGAACATGTGTTATTCATAGCGTTTCACATGCCGACATTCCATTCATTTTTCGTGTGCATATTCATTTTCTTTCTGTGTAAATTTGTGCTGCATCGTGGATGTGCATACATTGCCGCACTTTTGTTTTCTGTACTGCAACTTTCAATGAATCTCCTATGTTTCTATTTCGTTATAGCAATAAACTGGTTACCACTTTGGTACCCACAGTTACCAATACCATTGCCATTTCAGGGATTTAACTCTGATCATGATGTCTTTCACTCTTGTCCTTTTTCGGATCCACGAGTTCCTCTTCTTATCTCTCCTGGTTACACCAAGCATGCACCTCTCCATGCTTCTTTGAGTTGGCTGCAGCCTTTGTATGTCTCTTTTATTTTAGGTCCACGTCTCTGCACCATACGTAAGCACTGGAAGGATGCATTGATCAAACACTTTTCTTTTAAGACATAATGGCATATTGCTCTTGAAAATTATGCTGTTTTCCCAAAAGCACTCCAGGCAAGTTTTATACGCAGATTAATTTCTTCGTTAATGTGACCCTCATTTGATATATGCTGTCCAAGATAAACGTACGTATCTGTTATCTCCAGCTTTTCTCCATCAATCGATAAGTCTTCATTTCTTGTAAAAGCATTGTACATCACTTTCGTCTCTTGAAAGTTCATTTTTAATCCAACTTCTTTGCTCTTGTCAGCAAGTTCCTGAATCATACTCTGCAGCTCTGATGGGGTAGTTGCAAAAATGACTACGTCATCAGCAAAACAAAAGTGAGTTAAATAATCTCCATTAATCTTTATCCCTTTCTTTTCCCAGTTCAGTGATTGAAAGGCATTTCACAATGTGGCATTATAGAGCTTGGGAGATATGGTGTCACCTTGTCTCACTCCCTTTCCAATTTTTATGTGTGTTGTATTTTCAAACAGCCGAATCTTTGCACTTGCATTTTCATAGATGTTATTAATAATATTAATGTATGCATCTTCAATACCACAGGATTTCAAAGCCATTGTAACTGCTGATGGTTTCACCGAATCAAAGGCCTTTTCATAATCGATAAGAGCTATGCACAATGGAAGTTCATATTCCCTCGCTCTTTCAATTAGTTCTCTCAGTACGTGGCCACTCCCGAATCCAGCTAGTTCTCTCGGTTGAGCCATGTCCAGTGTTACCTTCAAGCAGTGTGAAAGAACTTTAGTGAAGATTTTATAAACCACTGATAGGAGGCTGATAGGTCTGTAGTTCCTGAGATCCTCAATGTCCCATTTTTTATGTAGCAGGATCATTGTAGCGTTGTTCCAATCCTCAGGAATCTTCCCTTCATTAAGGCATCGAGTGAAAATTTGGGCGAGTACTGTTTGGATTTCTCCACTTGCTTCTTGTATGATGTCTACAGTAATTCCATCTTATCCTGGAGCTTTTCCCCGCTTCATGTTCTTGATTGCATGAGCAACTTCTGTTGGGAGGACTGGAAGAACTCTGGTACTGGTACATTTTATGATGTCTGGAGTACATTTATCATCCCTTTCACCTAATTTGGAGTAAAAATCTTTCACTCTTGTCAACATTTCGCCTCTATTTCTTGTTACAGAACCATCATCTTTTCTCAGTGCCATAATCGGTTTTCTTCCCTTACTGAGATGTCCCTTTGCTATCTTCAGGCTTTGGTTGTTTTCAATTGCTTTCCTCACTAGTTCACAGTAGAATTTCCTTACGTCTTCAGTGATACGTTTTCGTACTGTCTTGCATAGCTCTATATATTCCACTTTGGAAGTCACATCTTGTTTAGTTGTCCTCATCTCTCTTCTTTTTTGCATCAACATTTTGGTTTTCCCTGATAATTTGTTCACATGCAACTTGTTCTTAGACCCAGCTAATTTCGTTGCTGTTTCTATAAGAGCTTTGGCTACTTTTCTGTTAGCTTCAGAAATATCCACTTCTTCCGATGTTGGGCCTTCTAAAGCAGAGAATCTGTTCTTCAATTCCAACTTGAAGTTATTATAGTGTTTTTTAAGGTTGGTTATTTCAATACATTTTGTTTGTCTTATGAGCTTGCCACGTTCGAGTTTAGTGTTGAGGTGCATCTTATTTAGCACACTGAAGTCTTCTATGACGATTTTTTTGTTACACATAATAAAATCAATTTCACTTGTCGTCCCATTTGGATGTTTCCATGTCCATTTCCTGTGTGGCTTTTTCTTGAAAAAGGGGTTCAAGATGAAAAACCCTTCTGCCTCTGCAAACTCAACGAGAGTATTTCCACGCTGGTTTCTGTTGCCGTGATCGAATTTACCTACTGAAGTTTCATTCTCTTGCCGTTGCCCTATTTTTTCATTGAAATCTCCCATAATTATCTTTAAGTGCTGCTTGCCTTTATTATTTAGATGACGAATTTCCTCATAAAATTCTTCAATTTCTTCTTCAGGATGACTTGTGGTGGGACATATATATATATATGTGTGTGTGTGTGTGTGTGTGTGTGTGTGTGTGTGTGTGTACACTATATTGACAAAAGTCACCGGACACCCCTTCAAAAGCAAGTGAACGGATCCGCTGCGTTTTTAAGATGCGCGGTACAGCTGCAAACTGTATACAAACAAGCCTGCAGCTGACCGCGATCATATCTCACTGTGAGGTTGAGTGAAAATGTCGCGGCGTGAGATAACTGACTTTGAGAAAGGAAAGATTGTTGGGTGTTATATTAGTGGGTTGTCCATAAGAGAAACCGAGATCCTTCAAATATACCCAAGTCAACTGTTTTGGATGTACTGACTAAGTGGAAGACACATGGCGTGCCTGAAGCAGCAAAACGTACTGGCAGACCAAAGAAAATCAGTGTTAGAGGACGTCGAAGCCTCAGGAGGGTCGTTACAGCTAATCGACAAAGTACTGCACAAGACCTCAGTGTACAGGTGAGTAAAAATGCTAGAACCTCGGTATATACACGTACCATTCGGAGAGAACTTCATTCCATGGGTTACCGTGGTCATGCGACTGCTCATAAGCCTTTCATCTCTACTCGGAATGCTACTCGTCGTTTAGCATGGTGTAAACATATATTGTGGACCGTAGATCAATGGAAATGGATCCTCAATCCAGATACACGATCCATCAGTCTGATGGCCGTGTGTGGTTATGGCGGCAGCCGGGGGAACGCTATTTACCACGGTGTACTTTTCCTACGGTCAAGTTTGAAGATGGCAGTGCACTCGTGTGGGGGTGTTTTTCGTGGTATGGTCTCGGCCCATTGGTTATGGGCAAACTTGTTTACCGGCACGTCTACCTCGATAACCTAGACAACTATGCCCTATCAACTCTGTGTAATTTTAATAAAGTAAAGAGACTTCGGGATTTAGTATTATCGCACGTGTACTTTGTATTGTATTTCGTACTAACACAAATGATAGGAACTAATGCGCAAATAGTAACTTCATAGCAATATCATTTTATTCAAATATAATACATAGCATAAAGTAACCACAAAAATGGAAAGGTAATTTTACTCAGAGCACGTTAAAAATGTTGGGTAGTCTACCTTTCAACGATTTTAAGTATGAAATACAATTATGTCATACTTTATTGTCATACTAGCTTTTTCAGCCTTGCATCGCACGGGTGTAAAAGCTAGTATGACAATAAAGCAATGCATTGAGCTAGTGTGAAAATAAAGCAATGCAATGAGCTAGTATGACAATAAAGCAGTGCAATGAGCTAGTATGGCAAATAAAGCAATGCCTGTGTAATGCATAGTTTTACAGATCCAAGTAGTTTTGTATTTAATTGATGATAGTTAGTCGTAGCCCCATATCAAATCAAAATTTTTGATTATGATATAAAAGATAGTACCCTAGTTTTAAAATTTATTATTAGTAGTGATATAAAAAATAACACCCTAGTTTTTAAATTTATTATTTATCACATAGAAATATTTTTGTTATTTACAATTCTACATTCGATAACATCACCAGTTGAAATCTAAACATTAAAAGCCCCCTTCGAAACTAATTTCTGCCACATGTTTAAAACACAATACTCGGCATTTTAAAATTTGTACATGCTAAATTCCTGGGACGCATCTGAAAACCTAACTGATTGAATTAACTGTTTAAACCTGTATGTTTTGGGTGATTTTTTTAAATCTGTTTAAACCTATATCTTCTATGTGTGTGTGTGTAAACATATTTTTTGTTTAAAAGCTACTTTTAGAAATATCCCCATATTAACGTCAGTAACAAAGGGCTAAGTAAAACGCCGATTATCAGAGGCTCAATTATCCATGTGGTCGGATTAACCGTGGTCCTCTGTAGTACATACAAATTTCTCTTTTCTTTAAATTCTCTATGCAAGGGGATTCGTAAAATAACAGAACTCGTTACAGCGTGTTTTAAACAACGTTGAATCGTAATTAAACAATATTGCTTCATCCTTCGAGCAGAACTTATTTGTCATCTCCGTTGTGGTTTCCCATTCTGCCGCCAGTGTGGGCAGTCAAGTCTATTGCGATTTTAATCTAGCCTCTTTTGTCAGGAACTACAACCCACTTACAAAGTAAGTTATAATGAAGCCCTAACAGCTGCAGAAACATTAATCAAAATCGTGAAAAGTTAAGATAATGTTGATTACATTGAAGTTTTACAAATTCGTGGACGTATACACCCTTGAGCCATTACATTATGACCACCACCAGCATAGAGAAATGAGCGCGCCTGGAGACCGAACGGCGGCGCAGGTGAAGTTCACAGAGAAGTGTATATACAACCGAGGACCGGCGTTTCGTTAGCAGACTGTTTGGAGTCAGAATGGGAAAAGCTGCCGATTTGTCGGAGTTTGATGAAAGGCAAATTGTGATGGCGCGACGCCTCGGAAATACGATCTCGGAAACGGCGCAGCTTGTGGGTTGTTCACGTGCCGCTGTAGTGAGTACATATCAAAAGTGGTGCACAGATGGCCAAACGACGAACTGTCGTCCAGCAGTGTGTCGTCCGCAGCTCATTGATGCCAAATGGGAGCTGAGACTGTCGCGCGTCGTTTACAGAGACCGCAGGGCCACAGTGAGACAAAACACCCGCAGCTAAAACAGTGGTAATCAGGGCAATGTGTCACAGCACACAGTTCATCGTAGCCTTCTGCGCATGAGCCTGCGTAGCTGAAGATCAAATCTCCATGCTCACTACACGTCATCGCCAACAACACATAAACTGGGCCCAAGATAATCGAGATTGGACCGTGGATGATTGGAAGAAAGTGGCATGGTGGTGACGAATCGAGATTCATGGTGCATCACGTAGACGGCCGAGCACGAATACGTCGATTACCAACGGAGGTTATGGCACCTGGATGCACTGTTGGGCGGAAGCAGGCCGGAGAAGGCGGTGTAATGTTGTGAGCGATGTTTTCTTTAGACACTTTAAGCCCCAGTATCCAAATAGCACAATCCCTGACAGCTGTCAGGTATCTGAACATCGTTGCAGACCAAGTTCACCCATTCATGGCAACTGTGTTCCCTGCTGGTGATGGCCATTACCAACAGGATAATGCGCCATGCCACACTACCAGAGTCGTCAAGGAATGGTTCGAGGAACATGCTGGTGACTTTCTGTTAATGCTCTGAACTCCTAATTCACCTGACATGAACCCAATCGAACATTCATGGTTCGACTTGGAAAAGCGGGTTTGCGGTAAATCATCACCACCCCGAAATGTGCGGGAACTGAAGGACCTGTTGTTGACATTATGGTACCAGATACCCCAGGATGCCTATCGCCACCTAATCAAATCGATGTCTCGCGAGTGGCCGTTGTTTTTAGTTAGGGGGTCCTACAGCTTATTAGGTAGGTGGTCATAATGTAATGACTCATCGGTGTAAGGAAAAATAAAACAAAAATAATGCTACAAAGAAAAGAAACAAAAAAATTGCTTACTTTCATATCTAAATAAGTTTTTAAATTTTCAGTTTCGTATAATAACGTTTATCTCCTGTTTGTATGGGGAGTTTTATGTATTTAAACCAATAAAACGTAATTTGGATTAGCCGTGATTTTTAGTTTTAGAGCCCCCCGATATCCGCTAATAACTGACGTTTTACTGTAGTTTCAACCGTAAGGTACTACTGTTTAACAATTACATGTTTCATAAATAACTTCTTCTACAAAGCAATTTCACCAATATAGTCTAAGATGTACCTATCCTCATAATACATAACCAATCGCGAACTGAAAAGGAAACAACTGATCTTCGAAATAAGACAAATCCCTTTTATCAGTCCTACGCAATGCTGATATATTTCCTGAATATCCATTTTCCAGTTAATGTGTCTAGTTGTTCGTAAACTCCCCTACCATCAGCAGAGATGGGCTACTCGAGTTAAAAACTTCATATTGCAACAAGACGTGCATCAAGTCATGCATCACGTTGTATCACATAAAAAGAATACTCTTCCATTTGGCTGAAAGCGAAACTTGTAAAGCAGGATAATCCACGATATATTGAAAATTTCCAGCCTTTGCATTTCTGGATGTTATTTTTGTGCAGTTTTTTATTAACTCCCTCATTGAAACAACGCTTACTTAGTAGGCATCTTTCGAAGCCGTCTTCGCTGACTGCCTGCAAATAACACCGTTTTTTCATCATCTTCTAATCTTTCAAATGCTGTACATGCATTTCAACGTTTTTTCCCTTCAGCTAATGCAAATTTAGTTCCTTTAAGAGATGTTTTTCCTGTTTTTTGTAACGTAAGGGAGAAAGCCAATCATACTTATTCCCTCCCTCTTTCTACACCGGTGTCCGTGGAGACCTGTTGTCTGAGGAATTGTGCGAAACTACAAAATGTTCGTCCATTAGCTTCGAAAGTAGGTATTCATGCTGAAAATGCAAAATAATTTATCTCTCTCTCTCTCTCTCTGTTTGAGTAAGCTTCATGATTTTGCTGCATTGGCATATCACGAAAGAAAATCGCTTTATTTCTGTGTTAATATAATTTACGAAGCGTATCGTTCTTTCTTCTCCTTCTTTCTTTTTCTTTCCCTTCTTTTTTTTTTCCTTTTTTTTTATCATTCTGCTCTTTGGTTTTACACAAGAATCGCAGAAATGCTTCCTCCCAAAGGGGTTCTGATTTTCAACATCAGCATTCAGCCGACCAAACAATCCTATTCCCGTCTGATACCTAAAAAATGAAAAACATTCTTCAACAGAAAATCTCCTAGCTTGCGTTGCTTTTCTTTTTCAGCAGTTTTTCGTGAAATAAGCATTTCTCTTTGCAACACCTCAATTTTCACTTCGTGACTTAAGATACTCAGGTGCTTTACGCAAAAATACTTTGTAGATGACATAATTAAAGAACAACAATTGTATTAAGGTACAAAGCATCCTAATGCTGTTTCTAGCTATGCTTTATTACTCATGAGTTTCTAGTATTAAAAAAAGATATAATTTTTGTGGTGATAATTAAAGAACAAAAGCAGAGAGTAATGTGTACTGTCCTAATACCTTTCTCATACTCTAAGACTGTTTTAGATTGTTAACTGATAATTCTGTGAGAAATGACGCCTTCAGGGATTTGCATTGCTCTTCAAGGAAATCTGATATTAGTACCTTAAAAACGTTTAAATCTTATGAACTTTTTATTGCGACATTTAGAAATATTTTGCATGTTTTCTCGCAGTGATGCAATAAAAATAATATCAAAAATTAATGGACAGCGCTGCTTTAAATAATTCACTCTTAAAATGTTGTGCTTAAAAATTGAGCAGTTTCGATAAATTTTGCTGGTCCATGTAAACTGGAAAAAAATTGTATTGATTCATTAACTTGCTGTGATATAGATAAACCGAAATATTATTCAATTATCTCCGCAAGAGAAAATGTTGTTCTTCTGCCTTTCTTTAACATACCGACATATTTTCTCAATCTGAGTTAAAATTTAAATAGTAAATTTAAAAAGTGAGTGAGTATACTTCTTCATGTCTACTAATAATTATGCTGTTTCTTCTTTTTTACTATATTGCACTATTTCTTCATGTTTTACTAATATTCAGTTAAATTACCTGTGGAATGAAAAATTATGTTTCACAATAAATTCACATATTCTTGCATTTCGGAACATACCTGATAATGAACTTAGTTCTGCTGCTTGTTATGGAAATATCATTCTAAATAATCATTTTCGAAATTAGCATCTTTTTAGCGCTGTAAAAATACCACTCTCTTAGAATGCCAAATTAAATTTTGGAGACACTATTTAAAATACTTGCGGAAACCACCAGCACGAAAAATCATCCTCATCATTTTCTAGCTTATTGCACTTATAAGGTGAAATCTCTTTGTCTCAGAACGGCGGTGCGTAGGTTTTTGGAACCAGACTGAGGAATTCATAAACATTAAAGGACGGTACACATGATATATTGAGTGATTTAACATACTAGGTAATTTCAAAAGCTCTGGCTGTTTGCATACATGAAAAACAAAGCTGTTTTTTACTTACACAATGTTTTATTTTTGTCTGTTGAGTAATCTCTACTATTAGCGATGATTTGTTCCCATCGCTTAAAATTAGGTGTTTAATAAAGCTATCAAAGAATGTATTGCCATTGGAATTAAAAAAAAAAGCTTTGAATCGCCGTATGCACCTCTACACGATATTTAATGGTTTTACCAATATTATGATGCATTGATAGAAACAAGTGAGAATCTATTAGCGCTAAGTCTGACTAATAAGGTGGGTGAAGGAAAAGTTCCCATCCAAGTTCCTGGAATTTGTATTGTGTTACCTTCGCCATATGTTGTCTAGCGTTAACGTGATGGAAGACAACACTTTTCCAATCCACCAAACTGCGACGTTGAAATATTAAGTCCTTGTTCATTCTGTCAAGTAGATGAGAGTAAGACTCGCATTGATCATATGGTGAGGTGCAAGCAGCTCATGATGGAATCCAACGGAACGCAGAGCATAATATGTACAATCCCACCAAAGATAGAGCATAACCTTCTTTGGGTAAAGATGGAGTTCGTACTTATTGCTGAAGCTTCGGCTTTGTTTGCAAAAAATAGTTGGTAGGTTTAATATTCTTGGGTAGCGATCCAAGAATGGATCGGTTTTGTACAGAACTTTCAGGGGTAATTGATCTAGTTTGGGGACCATTCTAATAGGGTTGTTTCTCCTCATTGCATTTGTTGGATGAACTGAAAGCTTTTCGACAATGTCCTCATAGGTTTGGAGAGGGTCGGACTCAATTATAGCCCGTATTTCTTCATTACACTTCAGAAGGGCGTCTAGAATGAGTCTTATCTTCATGATTCCTATCACTCGAACGAAACTTTGCAAGCCAATCTCGGCATTTATACAGTAATTCACTTACAGCCTTTGTTCTCGTAAACGAGACTAGCGATGTAAGTTTGGCTGCCGTAATTTTTTTTATCGAACGTAAACAGCGACGAATATACTAAATATAAACACTTTATTAAAACTCTTGTTAACACCTCAGATACTGCACAACAAAAGAATTGGAGTTACCAAAGTTGAAGCTTTTATCGCAACGAAGGTCCAGCCGGCAAGCTGCACGGTGCTGCCAGCTACTCTATGCTTTGTTAGGGGAAGCTTAGTGCAAGGCGTTTTTGCCAGGCAACCCTAAACAGCGAGAACTTATGCGCTGGCCCAATATTTATAATACTATGGATGTTTTACAAGAAAACTGGTCTGGCGACCGTTCAAGCATTTTGGTGCGCTTCAGCCCTTACTCCATTTACCTCAAATAACCAACCGACCAAGCTTTCTGGATATTTAATTTTATCGCTGATGGAATCCACAAGCTATAACGATTGTTTCGTAAATAGTACTTATTCAGGGCATACCTCTCAATTCGGAACTTTTTTCGTAAGTCGCTTATAACCATTGTCTACTAAAGCAACATCGTCGGTTGTATTGAGTGTGTGCAAAAGTTCTGCCTGATTTAGTCATAGATGCAAATTGCGATCGGAGTAATTGCGTCACAGATGACGCTGCGATGCCGAATTTTCGGCCAATAAAGCGTGGAGCAGTAGAGCATATAGAGGCACTAGGTTTGTCCGAGTAAGTCCTTCGTAACGGAAATCACGGACAGTGTAACATGGCATGCGATAAGGAGCACATTAGACATTTTTTACTGTACGAGTTCGATAAAGGCAGTATTGCAGCCGCGGCTTGCCGCAACATCTATCAAGTGTATGGAGAGGATATAGTTGATGATAGTACATGTCGCCATTGGTTTCAAAAATTTCGGGACGGAGACAGAAGCTAAAAGATCAACCACATTCTGGATGTCCATCCGTGGTTTCTGACGAGGATGTGGACCAAGCCATAACAAATGAACCACATCCAATTGTTCAGAAATTAGCAGAAACGTTGTCGGTACACAAAACAACAGTCGAAAGACGGATGCATGAGCTTGGGTTCATCACCAAGTTTTTTTTTTTTTTTTTTTTTGTTGGAGGTTTAACGACCACCGTGAGTAACTCAATGGGCTATAAGCAGCCTCCCGTCCCTAATTTAGGGTCACTGGTTCCAGGAAAGGAGAGAGTTAGTGCCGTAAGACAAACACAACATCCATGCCTCACGGGATTCAAACCCACACCCCTTTCGGACGAATCATCAGAGGCCACCCCTTTCGGATGAATGATCAGAGGCCATTGCTTAGACCACTGCGCCACCGGGGCGGCATCACCAAGTTCGATAACTGGATTCCGCTCCAGCTTTCTGCAAAGCAACGAGAGGAGAGAATCCGTACCTGTCTTTCTTTGCTTTCTCGTCACAGAAATGAACCGTTTTTGGGACGAATTGCAACAGGTGATGAGAAATAGGTACTGTACCATAATGTAAAGCGTCGGCGAACTGTGTACTAATGTGAGGAGCCTTCTCCATCGACCTCAAAAGGATACTTGATCCCAAGAAGGTTCTGTTGAGTGTTTGGTGGGATGTCCAGGAAATAATCCACTGGGAGGTGTTGGCACCTAACCAAACGATAAATGCTGACCTCTACTGCCAACTGTTAGACAGATTGCGAGAACAACTGACATCAAAGCGGCCAGCACTCGCCAATCGCAAAGGCGTGATCCTTCATCATGATTACGACAGACTTCATGCTACTTTTATCACTCTGTAAAAATTGCTGGACTTTGGTTGGGAAGTGTTACCTCACCCGCAGTATTCCCCTGACCTGGCACCTACGGATTACCACCTTTTTCGATCATTACAGAACACCTTCGCTCTCCACACCTTCGATGATATGGAGGATTTGAAAACGGCATTAAATGACTTTTTTGAGTCTAAAACACAGAGGTTTTTCCGCGTGGGATTCACCTACTCATAGACAGATGGCAAAACGTCATACAGAATGATGGCAATTTTGTGAAAATTTTTACGTTATTTGTTGTGTTCTTTTTTTCTTTGTGTCGTACAAAAACGGATAGAACTTGTGCACACACCCAATAGATAAACAATTCCATAAAGGACTAGGGAATCTATAATACCACAGAAAATCTTTCGCTTGGTCACTTGCGTGTTTTAGTGAAACTGCATAAAGCATTTGTGTTGATTCAAGAAAGTTTGATGCAAATTAAAAACAGTTTATAGCGTTTCAAATTAACAAATTGAGCTTGTACCTAGCTCATAAAATGATGTTGCCACAATTTAAATACCAAATTCTTTCGTCTTTTGTATTTCCGTGATTCCATACTTTTGAAAATGTACATTTTTAATTGTGTCATACGTACTTAGCATTTTTAATTTATCATTAGATAAAACAGATAAAAATGTATCACTGCGACAACTGTTAAATACGGACATTTCCCTTCGCTAGTTGAAGTCACTGACAATCTCTGTAATTTACAAGTTATAGTACGTGCACCTGCGGAAAGAGAACACTGATTTTCGAAAAGAATGAACTGATCAACTGCTGTTGTTTCAGAGAAAAATTAATGCCACGACTTGAGCCAGAATGCCCACCGAGCAATGTGTAATAAACATGAAATAAGGAATTGGGAAATTATTTTGAACAAACAAGAAACGTATTAGTTTTCAAAGAAATTACTTAAAAGGAGTCGGATGGTTCCAAGGATCAAAAACTTCGAAATTTCAAGTTTTAAGCTTTTTTTTTCTATGCGCCTTTAGGTTTAATTTGATACCAAATTTATGGAATTCTGTGCAGTAGATCTCATTTTTATGCGCATTTGTATGACGGAGCGCAATGAAATCGCCTCATCATGGGTTGTTCCTAAAAGGTGCTGAAAGCTGGTGCAAGTTCCAGAAGACAGTAGATATGAATGAACCATATGACCATAATGACCGTACACACCTACCAAGAATTGTTATGGAGGAAATTAAACCCATTTTTAGAGATTTAGCCAATCTACAGCTCTTCCAGAAGTGTTTACATGGTGGTACTCAAAATCTTTGCGAGTCCTTGAACAGCACAATTTGGCAAGAATTCCGAAATCTACTTTTGTAATGAAAACAACATTAGAATTGGGTGTTTATGAGGCTGTAGCTACTTGTAATAAGGGAAACATAGTGAAATGTGAACTTTTGAAAAAATTGGGAATTTTTCCTGGCACAAATAGACACAATGAAAAAAAACCTGATAAACGAAGAATTGCAAAATCTGAAAAGACGATTCAAGAAATTAAAGAAAAAAAGTGTCACCAGAAGGCCAGCCTAGCCAAAAAGAAGTTTGAGGACATGTACCAAGAGCAAGAGGACCCAGAATATCCTTCATATAGAGCTGGGATTCATTAAGGTAAGATTAGCTGCATTAGTTACCTCAAGTGTTAGCTTTCAGTGCGTTTCCTGAAAAAAGCATGTTTTCAACATATAGGTACACGTTTCTCAGTAACCATAGCGGATAGCTGCATGTTTTTTTTTTTTTTTTAGTTTTTTTTTCTCATATCTAGCTGTACATTTTGAGCAGAGAGATTTTTACAATTCCTATTAATTTTGAAAATATTGTACATTACTTTACAATTAATTTTTTTATAGTTTTTTTTACAGCAATTTTTAAACAAACATAAAAAGTTTATCTAAACCTTTTTTGAAAAACCCTCTGCTTAAAATGCTATTTACATTCTGTATTTTACTATGGAAAACAATTAACCATATATCTGTTGTAGTTTCTGAAATAAATGTACCTAAAGTTGTGTGTAACATGGCGAAGATAGAGTCATCCGACTCTCCTTAAGGGATTTAATTTGAAACTGTGTCAGATAAACAGCTTCCGTTTAACCTATTAGGAAATTCTTAAAAGTAGAACAAAAAAATTATCATTTCTAATCTAAACATACATAATTTCCTTCGTCTGAACCACTGAAACTTTGACCCATTTTGTTGGCGCCTCTTGGTGCGTACCTGTTCTAATTGTTAAACCTCTGCCTCAAACTATATACTTTTTCTGGTTGTTGTAATGTTCATGTTTTTTTTTTTTTTGTTATGTTCATTTTTTCATATTTGGAACACACTTTTTTCACTTTGGCAAAACATTGTTTCGTGAATTTTTGTGACACTCCATATCAAAGTAAGATTCTTACAACAATAAAATATAGCCAATCAACACAGAGCACACGTGTACCACTTTGCTTTGTTGTCATAGCAACAAAAACCGATTTTTCATAGGTGCTGGTGTAACGTCATCTCATCCAAATCATTCTGACATGACGTCAGAGATGCGTTACGTCATACAATTAAAATCGTTTCAGCAACTCTCTAGAAACAGGAAAACTTTACGTCAGGAATTTTGGTTCTACTTTTTCGTTCATAAACGACTTATAGAATTTTTCATTTGGAATCCTATCGTATGAAATTTAATTTTAAGATTCCCGTTGCGAACCTAAAATAATTATTTTAGATTGTCAAACTAGTTTTTTTTTCTCATTTAAGTCCAAAAATCGGGAGTTCAAATACAGTTTGTAAAAGTATGTTATTATTATTTCATGCGTATGCTGAAGAAATACGATTTGGGAACTTTCTTTTTCCTTAAATCACAAATTCTCAGAATATACGGTATTTATCGGCGTAAAAACACGCACTTTTTTCCAAAAATTTAAGGCTGAAATTTTGTCTGCGTGTTATACGCGTATACTACTTTTTTATTTAAATTTAGGTAAAATGAATACTGCTGCAGAGTGCGACGCATCCCGACGTTGCCAAATGTTAACGGTTTGGTATCACTTTACTAACGCTTCTCTAATGCATATATCTTATGTTTTCTGACGGATCTTGTTAAAAGTGGCATCAATACAATCTTCAGTTCTTCGGAAAGAAGATTCGCACAATACAAATTGAGATAGTCTCCTGATTTACCTTTTTTAACCGCCCAAAAGTAACCTCACTCGCTTCAGCAGCAAACGCGAGCTTCCCCGTTAAGCCTAAGCATATGTTCTCGTTGAGTTGCTTTCACGGCACAACCTGCTTAAGCAGCAGCTGCTCGGAGAAAACAAGATGAAACTTCCGGTGACATCCGAACTGCGTGGCTGAAAACCAAAGGCATTTTTATTTTATGTAACATCCTCTACGTAGTATGATTTAAACACAAGTCTGGTGATAACAATCGTTAGTATATGCGTGGTCTTGTTGTGCTGTTTCGAGGCTATCATTTCTCGCGACGATGACCATGCATTATCGGCAAACGGCGTCGGTTTAAGGAATCCAGACCTGGCTGTTTTTTATTTTTTAGTCTGTCTGATCACTTTTCAAGATAGCAGTGATTCTGATTAAAATTTTTGTAACAGGTCTAATGTCCAAGTTTTTTCGTTCAAACAGATGCTTTTTCTTTCGAATTATTTGCATTATAAATGGCATAAATATTAATAAACATGTGTGTTGAGTTATTTAAAATACGTTCAGAGCTCCCAAGCCATTTATTTTAAATTTAAGTCGTTTTGTTTGCTCAAACTTCCTTCTTAAAATTAGGGTGCGTGTTATACGCCGATAAATACGTAACTAAATTTTTTTCGCCGAATATAACCTGGTCTTTTATTTATATCTGTGGAAAAAAATTAAAAAGAAAGAAAAAGAGAAAAGAAAAAATGCTGTTTGTGCTTCTGCGCATGGCCTACCATAACATTTTAACATCTGCAACTGCGCAATTCTAAGTTCACAAACAACAAGAAAATACCTGGTTATTAAAAAAAATACTGTACATACCTTATTTTTCCCCGTCATTGTTGACTGGCTTCAACCTAGTTCTACTATAACGAAATAACAATTCTATTAATCATTAAGAAAACCAAAGGCATTTTTATTTTATGTAACATCCTCTACGTAGTATGATTTAAACACAAGTCTGTTAAATACTATAGGCATGATTCGGCTGAGTCAAAAGCTCAAAATCGGAATTTAAGATACGTAGGTAGGAGCTGGTGGGAGTGGTAGGACCCCCACTTAACGTAGGAATCATTCGGTCAAACCAAAATCAGCGAATTAGGTATTATGTGCAATGACACTCGGAATTGTTTTGCTAAAAAGGCAAACCTTTTGCATGTGCAACATTTAAGAAAGTAAATCGATTCATGTATGAATAATTTGGTCAGGTGGATTCTATGTATCGATAGTATTAAACTGACAAGAACGCCCCAAACGTCTTTTTTCATAACCTACAAGAAGAGGCGATCTACGGAATTCTACATTTCACTGAGCGCAGAATAAAAGAGATAATATTTTATTTTAAATATCTAATAGTAATAGTTTCAGTTCAAAAGGGAGAGGAAATAATATGACAGTTTTTAGCCGTCTTTTTTACCAATGTTTTTTGTGTCGATGGAATCATTATTGCCCTAAGGATTTAACAGCCATTTTTTAAGTTTTGGGGGTATAAATTCTACAGTTGAAAGGCTTAGCTTTCAAAAGCAAGACAATCTTGCGGTTAAATATCGAAATCGCTTGCTAAATTCAAAGAGCAACATACACAGGGAAAATAGGAAAATTACGAAAAGACATCCGAGGCTCAGGTTACATGGTAAGCTTGGGTTACAACAATCCAGCTCCTTTTCTGCAAATAATGAGCGAGGCAGCTGACACAGGACTGTTTTCCCTGAAGTAATGCTTTTCAAGTGCTTTAATTTTGCATATAATTCATTTGCAGAATCCTCATTGCACACTAGAACGAAAGATGAAAATTCAAGGACAACGTAAAATGAATCCCCAAGTTTTCTCTCTTTCTGTAATCCACCCAAGTAAGAGAATTGAAGAAAAAAGGAAAGTTGTGCTCACTAAAAATTTACATGCTGTTAAAACCGAATGCGCAATACTCTCGCTTGTCTAATTTCTGAATACTTGTTTTTAGGTTTTTACTTGGAAGACTCTACATAATGATATACAGTGTATATATAAACATAGAAAGAACTTGACTGCTTCCCCAAAATACATACACTATACAGATATACACAGAGATATACAATATACATAAAGATATACCCAGATACACAAAGATACACGCAGATATATACATATAGACCTTCTTCAATGCTGCTAACACTAGAAGAAGATATTTATATAGACAATAAATATTTAAATAAACCTCCAATTTCCACTCCACAACAATAGCTGAAATTCCAAACTCAGAAATGCACGTATACTTAGCTGAATGTTTAAAAAGGTACATCAAACACATCCTTTAGAAATTTAAAACCTAAAAAAGAAAATGAAATGAAATTACTTAATCTCTCAAGCACCCCAAACCAATCTTCAGGGAAAAGCATCTTGAGGACTTGACAGTGCAGGAAAGTTTAGGTTTCATGAGTGTGTTAACTTTACTGTTTTTATATGCCAAACAAAACTTCCAATAGGAAATACTGAAAGTTAATTTTGACACACTGCTTTCCCTACCTGAACTTCATAAAACATTACAATACCTTAATTCCCAATGAGGTGCAACTGCAAAAACAGTAAAGTTAACACACTTATAAAACCTGAACTTTCCCGCACTCTCAAGTCCCCAGATGCTTTTCCCTGAAGATTGGTTTGGGGTGCTTAAGAGATTAATTAATTTCATTTCATTTTCTTTTTTAGGTTTTAAAATTGTAAAGGGTTTTGTTTGATGTATCTTTTCAGAAATTCAGCTAAGTATATGTGCATTTCTGAGTTTGGAATTTCAGCTATCGTTGTGGAGTTGAAGTCGGAGGTTTATTTAAATATCTATTGCTTATTGTATATATATACATGAAAAATATTGGCAATACATTCATTGAATGCGATAATTTCCTTGGAGTTCTCAAGGAAGTTATCGCATTCAAGTACTTGTTAATATCCTATGATAAATTTGGCTGGTACCATATAAAAATATAGAGAATGTTCCAAAATGACGGAATTAGAATGAAAGTTTCTTTATACAAACTGTGTAGCATAAAGTTGGATAAAAATAATAATAAAAGTAGTCGTGAATCAACGGTTGCAACTTGTCTCAGAATGATTGCCCTTTCTAAAAGGAACATTTAGAGATATGTAGGAAAAAACAACATATATTTGATATCTTGTATAATGTTGCCTTGATATGAAATTATCTGACGTGTTTTGACTGCCACCCATTTAATGTGTTCTTAACGTTGCTTAGTAGCAATTTTGGCTTGCGCAGCTAAAATGGCAGTTTTGGTGATTCCACAGTTTTGAACTGGTGAATCCGTTGTGCTGACATCCCTCTCACTTTTTCGAAAGTACACACTTGCAAAATGAGTATGAACTCCCATGTATGGCTTTTCTTGGTAATGGAAAGACCTTGTATTACATAAAACCATCAGCAATTATAACGTCTATGATATCCTTCAGTTCTGAAGATGCATATATTAATATTTATAATAACATCTGCAAAAAATGCATGTCAAAGGTTCTACTGTTCGAAGTACAGCACTTATAAAAATTGGAATGGGAGTGAGACAAATTGACATGTCTTCCAAGCTCTTCAATGCCATATTGCAGAATGTTTCTCCTTCAGCTGAGGAGACAAGGGGATAAAAACTAATGCATATTACTGAATTGATGTTCGTTTTGTTTACGACACAGTCATTTTTGTAAATACTCCCTGAGGGCTGCTGAGTGTGGTCCAGGGACTTGCTCACAAAGGTAAAAAAGTGGGGTTAAAATGGCCTTACAGAAAACAAAACTGATGTACAATGCTTTTACAAGAACTGAAGATTTGGCGATTGATGGCGCAAATAAAGATGTATTCAATGTTACATTTACCTTGAACAACACATATCGAACTAGGGCGACATCTAAGAAGAAGTTAAAACTTTGTTGGAGAGCATTTGGAAGAATCATATTTCAAGAGCAATTCACCATTATGTCTTAAAAGAAAAGCGTTTAATCAGTGAATTTTTTAGTTCTTACTTATGGATCAGAAACATAGACTTTAACTAAAATACATATTTAGAAGCTGCAAACTACAGAAAGAAGTATGAAGAGGTGAATGCTTGGTATAACCAGGAAGGTTTGTGGCATTAATGAATCTGGAAAATGATGGTAGTTGGTGGCAAGGTAATCATGGTAAAATACCTGAAATAGCTATAGGATTGACATGTTGATAGAAGAACTGACCATTTTTGGACAACTGGAAAGCTAGACTGGATTCCAAGGGGCAGGAAATGTCCAAAAAGGAAACCATGTGAGAAATGGGTGGATGAAATTCGAAAGCCTGTTGAAGTGGCATGGAAGACACTGGCTCAAATCAGAAAGTTGTGGAAGCAACTTGGGGATACCTTCCTCCAGCAGTGGATTGATAATGACGATGTCACACTGTCTAGCAGAAATTAATTTATTTGAAGGTTTTCTTTTATTTTTCAAATGAAAGTAACATTTTATATATCCTCTTTGTTCTTTCTGTAGTCAACTGGAGATTTCTTACGTTTCACATTGCGCACTTCCTTTCAGTCGGAAAATAAAATTAATGCCAAAATATTCACATTATTCCTGAATGTGTAACGTTTCAGCTTTCGCATTGTTTCTTAGAAAATATTGGCTTGCGAGTGTCTGATAATCAAAGTTTTCATGCATATGGGTTTGCCAGTTCCCGTGTAACCTTTTTTTTTTTTTTTTTTTTTTTTTTTTTTTGTCATTCCATATCACCAACTTTTTTTTTCTATTTTTTTTTAATTTTTACATAATTAAAAATGTATCAGCTATCCGTTACTATTGTCGTTGTAAAAGTCATCTATGCTAATGATTTAGAGACATGCTCAAACACATCTGTATATACATTCATCATATTCAAATAAGAAATTCTGTGGCAAGTCCAATGTGCAAATATCACAAAAATACATGAAACAGTTCTCTATGATGCGACAAAGTACTTAATCTCGGAAAACTCCACCTGAACTGTAGTTTAGGAACATCTGCTGTAAACTGACTTTTTTGTATTTTGTAATGTAACTATTGCAAACCCTGTATAAGCTCCGGTATATTTATTGTCATATTTTATATCTTGGAACAGAGGTAGTAAAATGCTACACACTTCAACATGCAGTTAAATCTGACAAAACTGACAAAAATTATCCATGCGAATGATTTAGATACATATGTACGTACACTATTATGTTCAAACACAATTATATATACATGTATATTCATCATATTCAAATAAGAAATTTTGTGGCGAAATCCAAACTGCAAATGTCATATAATTTAAATGATCAGTTCCTTTATAATGCGGCAAAAAATACTTAGTCTCGAAAAACTTCCCCTAAACTGTAGTTTAAGGAATATCTGCTGTAAGTTGACTTGCAATATTTATTAATCAAAATATCTGCGATTATCCGCTGTAGGCTGACATTTTTCTTTATAGAATTTTTTATTTGAATATGATGAATATATATACAGATGTGTTTGAGCATATGTCTCTAAATCATTCGCATAAATGACTTTTACAACGACAATAGTAACGGATAGCTCATACATTTTTAATTATGTAAAAAACATTTTAAAAAATAAATGTTAGTAACATATATATTAGTTGTCATCCATTAGACTTAATATACTTCAATGTTCATAAGTGTCCTTAGCTACTCAAGAGCAACGTGTAAAGAGTTTTCATACAAGCATACACATTTTTTATTAAGGTGTATGTATGATATTATTAGACAAAAACAATGTGTTAAGTTTTCGAAAGACGATGTTATTAGCTGTCTACAAGAGGCAACCTTACGAACAGTTACGACGCATCTTATCGAATGCAATCTTATCAAAGGCTATTCCGTTTATGCCATTGTTAATGCTCACAGAGTATGTCGTGGTATTTATATGTTATAGTATGTTCTCCTCTCCTACCATCTGTGTTGCATATTGTTCAGTTTTTTTCCTATTGTCAGCTACTTGTTTACTCTGCATGGGCCTTTCAGGTATTCTTAGCACCGTATCGCCTACTTCAGCTGTGTCCCACGGTGGATCCTGCTGTGCTTATTTTGTCTTTCCTTTTGTGAATCGCCAGTTGTGAATACTTTTATGTTTTTATATGTTGTCTGTACATATTGTTGTTTCAATAAACTGGGTGGGCATTGCACACCTACAGCATGTTTACTTCAAAGACTCTCATGATGAAACGAAGTTTAAATTATATTGGTCCTGAATTTTGGAATGCACTGCCTGTCGAGTTGACTATAATGAGTAACCTATATTTATTCAAAAATAAAAAAAAGTACTTGTTAAGTTAAATAAAAAAACTCATAATAAAAAACAAATTGTTTATAATGTTACTAACATTTAACATAACTGCTGTGTTTGATGAACCTGTGCTTGCTTGTCTGTATACAGTTGGGAAATCAGGGCTTTAGTCAGGACTCTTGGAGGACTTTTCCCTGATTCTCCCTTGCTGATTTTTATAATACAAAATATTGATGTATATTCATAATTCCTAGTAACAGCAAGAATAAAATTTATTATTATTATTATTATTATTATTAAAGGCTGCAAATTATAATACGCACTTTTATGATACTGACATTCATTATGTAGTCGAGACTGGCACAGTCTGCTAACTTAAGGAGATATTTAGCCTTCAATGAAGCGAACCTGAAAAACGTACACTTTGGCATTACCGTTTCTTCCAGTGTTCACCGAATATATGACGGAATGGTATCTCAACGATAAAATCGGTCTTGTGTAATGCACTAAGAAGATTTTTGGGGTATTAGTCTTAAAAGAATACATTTCTTCTACTTCTCTTCTTTATTTCTTCCCTCTCTCTCTCTCTCTCTCTCTCTCTCCCTCTTTTGAAGAATCGCCTTGACTACTTTTTGTTGTTTTTTTTTACTTTACGCACACAAAGAGGGGTATATATTTCTACCGAGACTCGTGCGGAACTGGTAAAAGGAGACGGCTTGTGAAATAAGGAGATCTGACAAGGGAGAGTGCCCCTCCAGGCACCTCCAGGAATGCAACAGATACAAAAGGATGATATCGATTTCATTCTCGTCTTGATGCTTTTTTTCCACCTCGTCTTTTTTGGCTCCCATCTCTTTCTGCTCCATTTGTTCGTTTATACATCCTGTGATTTATCCGACTTGTTTATCCTATTCATTTATCACTGCTGCTGGCTTTGTTTTCGGGTGTGCCTATCAGATCGATTTCATAAGCATGGGGTGGCCGTTTCGTTGGTTTCACAAGGATTTAGCCCGCATACTACAGTATCGTCCTTTTCGAAATTGGGTTGTCTGTTACGGAGAAGTGACACTGGTAACAACATCTCTGCTGACATAAAAGCATTCTGATGATTCAATCTTCGTACATCAAGCAAAGTAACTGTGTCATTACTACTCTCATAAAATGAGATAATGTATTTGACTAAAAATACAGCTTTCATTTCATTCTGTCACGTTAAGTGCGGTGTTGTCAAATAAAATATATTAGAAGCCACCGTGAACAACGAATTAAATCGTTTCTCCTGTTTCTCTAATGAAATAAATATTGGGGTGACCGGACAGTAATGTCGTTTTTTGAAAGGCTATGTTTGGGGAGCAGTTGTGAGGTGTTTATATACGTTCAACATAAAGTAAGTGTGTGTACAAGTGAATGAACTGTTCGCCTTTAACTTATGTAGGTGTTTTTGTCTTCCAGATTTGCAGAACAAAATGAGTGGCATAAAACTCGAGGAGAGCCATGTTCGTCATTGTATGCTGCGTGAATTTCACAATGGGAACAATGCAACCGTGCCCAGCAATAACATTTGCGCTGTTTATCGAAATGCGTTAAATGTCCATTGGTTCGCACAAATCCGGTTGGGCAATTTTGACTTCTCTAATGCCCCTTGTTTAGGAAGGCCCGTGGAACTGGACAATGACCAACTGCTTGTAGCCGTTAAAGCAGATCCTCGTCAAACCATTGATGAATTATCCCAACATCTTAGTGCGTCATGGTCTACTGTTCAAGAGCATCTGCAAAAGATAGGGAATGTCTATAGACAAGGAGTTTGGGCCCCACACCAACTTTCACCTGGCAACAAAGTCCAGCGTTCCACCATCTGCAACTCTTTGCTCAGCCGACAGAAAAAGTATCCATTTATTCATCGAATTGTCCCTGGAGATCAAAAGTGGGTTCGTTACGTGAACAACAAGCGCGCAAACTAGTGGCTTCTTCCATGTCAGACAACAGTTCTTACGCCAAAAACCAGGCCTAGACCCCCAAAAGGTTTTGCTCTGTGTTTAGTGGACTACCGCTGGCATAGCTCACTTTGAGTTCTTGTAACCCGGACAGACCGTAACGGCAGACCTCTATTGTCAACAACTGGACCATTTGAAGCAAGATGTTACTGTAAAACATGTAGCACTCGTCAACAGAAAAGGTTTCATTCTCCAGCATGACAACGCAAGATCTCACACGGCGTGACAGACCCAGCAAACCATCAGAGATTTTAGCTGGGAAGTTCTGCCCCATCCCCCTTATTCTCCTGACACTACACCGTCTGATTACCAATTGTTTCTATCTCTGCAGAACTTTCTTAATGGAAAACGATTCCACAATATTGATGATGTCAAACAGAAGATCTAGGACTTCTTTGAATCACAGCCAACGTCTTTTTATAAAGGCGGCATTGAAAGTTTTGTTTCACGATGGGTAAGTGTGATCGATAATGATGGCGCTTAGATAATTGATTATGAAATAAATTTCTTCTGTTACAGTGTTTCTCCTTTTTTCCAAAAACGACATTACTTTCCGGTCCCCCCAATAATTAAAATCGTATCTAAATTATTACGTCTGACACCACGCCGATGTGTGAGAATATTAAATTAATATTTTATTGCAAAAGCTGCAATTGGTAAGTCAAATCGAGAGCATTACGTTTCATAACGGTTTAACGCTGTCAGTCCTACTTACATCCTATGCCAAAAATTGGTACTGCTGAAGCAAAATGAGTGAAACTTTGACTTTATGAATTGCAAACGTAAGGATGCAGTGGTTCCGATTTTGCCGGCATGAATTACCGATGACAAAGATAATACTCTAGGAATAAAATTACTGAAACTACAGGGATATGAATTCAACATAATGCGACTGGAATAAATTGTTAATAACCGTTATGGAGGAATTTCTAGTACAGACGCCTAAAGGGGAGTTAGCGTGCCCGTTAGAATTGGCATTTTAAAAGTAGAACTTTAAATATGTCAATCCTTAGAGAACAATCAATGATAAAAGATAAAAATACGGATCACCTAATAGTATCGATAAAAACTCGGAGATACCAGAAAAGAATTCCAGTATTAAAACACTTATTTCCTGATATGTCCTTAATTATTGAGGTTGAGACATTAGGATATTCGCTCCTTGCGCCGAAGATCTGAGATCTGGAATAGTGCACGGTGTTGTGTTTCTCTTATACCTCTGGTTTCCACTATTCTTGAAGCACGCTACTATAAAGTGGTTCCAAGCTACGTCGTTAAGAACTTAACCCCCTAAAATGAGTGTTATCTGCGTTCTTTTCATCTCAAGAGTAAGGGACGGCTTGAGAGTATCTGTAGAGAGAATCGGTACTCATCTCTGAACATAAATGTTCGTCATTTATAACGAAATGTTGTCAACACTACAACAAATAAGAACAAGCTTGTGAGCATTTAAAGGAAAGATACACGTAACTTATACTCGAGAATGTAGACCATCCTCATTAAGTGCTTAGACCCGCTATAATTGCATCTCAACCTCCAGAGTAATTTTCTGCCTGGATCATACGGCGTCTAGTAGTTTGGTTGAGATAACGAAATTCCAAATTTATGGAGAAAATTTTTAATGTGTAGAATGTTATTATTTATTAAAATTTTATCGATTGTATGTATTGATCAGTTTAAAATCAAATATGTAACAGCACAGAAATAATGCTTAATATGCAATAGCGTTTGATGCACGCGGAAGTAGATTCATGATCATTGTCTTAATGTTTGTTATGTTTATCATTTGTTTATATTTCAAATGAAGTAACATATTCTTAACAGTTGTACATATGAAGCCTTGAAAAAGCCCTTCGTTAAGGTGCGAAAGCTCGGATAGTAGATAAAGAAATGATTAGTTACACCTAACTACGGAAGTGATTTATTGATAAACATGGGTGTATAATATTTTATTACATACGGCATGTGTGTTAGGTGGAAGTTTTTAGTGGATCGTGCTGAGACAGAGGTGACTTATTATTGATATTAACAGGCAAAGTATGGTAAATATATAATTTTTTTCATCCATGGAAATATGAAATGAGAACCTTACAAATATTCATTGCAAACATTTTATTTTTGCACTAATGATGTATCAATACGCCGCAGCGCAAGTTGCTTTCTCAAACTGCGTGTCAGGCCTTGAATAGGCAAAACATAAAATTGTATCTCAGAAGGGTTCGTTATCTTATTTTAGGAATGATATTTGTAATTTATTCGAAAAGTAAGCATAAACTAGCGCACAAGCCATCGTGCTAAAGGACAAAACACATTCAATAAAAAATTAAAATATACAAACTACTCCTACGAAATCGAAAAATTCTCGTTTCACTTAAATTAGTACACGACAAACTCCTAAAAAAAGTAAAAAAATAAAAGCTGAAATCGGGTTCTCGAACTTGTGAGAGGTATTCATTTTAATGAACCCGAATACTCTACATCATGTGACGTTTCAATATTCCCCTAGCATCTGCTAACCTGCCTTTCGGCAGAACTAATTTTCCTCTGTTGAAGCTTGAAAGCAATTAATGGCAAAAATAAATTATTCCAGCGCACTTCGGAATCGGTGTCTTTGAGCTCCGGAGAACGGCTGTTTACGCTGTTCCCTTCGCGTGTTTCAGATCCTAAAATTAACAAGGGAAAATTGCGTTGAAAACTGCCTGTCATAGCGAGCCATTAAATTCTGAAATTCCTATTCCCAAAGGACGTCAGCTGCACTCCGACCAAAATGAGTTTTAAGAAATTTATCAGTTCCCTATTGTGACAGTTCTCTATTCCAGCTATCTCTATCCATCCTTTTTGTTTCTACGCCTCGAAGCGAAATCTTCCCTTGATATCCATGTTACGCAAATACATTTTTTTAATCTCGTACCCATCTTTTCCTCATTCTCTCAGACACAACTTTAACAATTTTCCGCTTTCATATTTTGAAATGCAATGAGCACAAAACATGATTTATTTTTGATGCTGTAATGACTAAATCTTCGCCAAAACATGAATTCTCTAGATAACTATCCTGTAAGAGCGCATTGTTTATGGTTTGCTTTTTATGGTCTACATAGAAAAAAATATATGTGAATGTTCGTTACAGTTTAATGCTGTTTCTACTTTTAATGGAAAAACAGGTTTTCATTCGCATGACAAAATCCTGTTTACAAAACTGTAAGACTGGAAGGAAAGCTTGTCAGATTTATTAAGGGAATGTATTAGGTGTGTGCAAAAGTTCTACCCGTTTTTCATGATGCAAATTCCAAGTACAAAATTCAAGTAACAAGTGCAATAACAGATAGAGCGTGTGATGAACAACATACTTGAAGAAGTAGGCTATAAAATGACACCAAGTATGCAGGTGCATCTCATTCGTAAACAAGGCACACAAGTACGTCATATACAACTGGGAAACGAATTCCCCCGAAGAAATAATTCTTCATAAATACATGGTAGCCGTTGTAATGCTATTATTGGCATATTTTCATTGTATTCCATGTAATCACTTCCTTCAGAAAACTTGAAAATTTCCATCGTCTGAAGCGGGAATTGAATCCGCACCTCCCGATTTCCGGTCCAGCGTGGTAGTCATTATACTACCCAGGACGAAGAAATTCCAAGCAACTGAACTTAGATAGCGTTAATCTGAAGGTTATCAGATATCTGCGTTCAATTGCTTGGAATTTCCTTGTCCTGGGAAGTGTAATGACTAGCATGCTCGACCTGAAATCGGGAGGTGCGGGTTCGATTTCCGCCCCAGAACGATGAAAATTTTCAAGTTTTCCGAAGGGAGTGGTTACATGGAATACAGTGAAAATATGCCAATAAGTCACACAAGTGTTAACATGTCAAGCGATAAGGATCCCAATGGGCATTGTTTGCTTTGTGAGTTCGACAAAGGCAACAATGCAGCTGTAGCTTTCCTCAACATTTGTGAGATGTGTGGCTAGGATGCTGTAAATGAAAGCACATGTCGCCGTTGGTTCAGGAAATTCCGTGAAGGACACAGTAGCTGCAGAGATCAACCACTTTCTGGCGATCCATCAGAGGTCTAAGAGGATCTTAACCAAGCCACATCATATTGTAACGTATGCTCTATATTCACTTTCCTTTTGATTTTACTATCTCTGGTTATTTTATTTTTCTATGTAAATTATCTTCTTACTGAACGAAATATTATTTCACCCGATGAATGAGATCTGGCAATGAGTGTAAGTCATGACGTGGTGGTAGCTAGTATATATAGGCGCGTTCATCGATAGCTAGGAGAGCGTTGTTGTTTACAGAGAGTTTGTTGTTATAAGGAAAGATTGTGTTGTTATGAGGAGAGATTTTGTTGTATGTGATTAGTGATTCTTCATTATTGTGAAACAAGTTGTGTGTGTGTGCTTTGGATGATCAAGCGTACCGAATAAAAAAGCTTGTCGTAAGTACGTCTTTCTCAATTCATAGTTTTTGTCAGACCTCTGTCTGGCTGTTAGGTTTATATCATTAGTTTATTACCATTAACAACCAGCGTTAAGACTTTATTCATGTTCTTAATTAACTAGTAACAACAACCATTTGAATTCACTATTTGAAGCTTAGTACAAGTATATCATTCAGTAGCAGAAGCATTATACTTAAGCTCAGTAGGAAAGCTTCATTATTATCATTAGCTAGCTGGTAGGAAGAGCTTATTCATTATAATTAGCTTAGCGGAAAGCAAAATAAAGCTATTTCATTATAATATGTCCAACATCTAACCGTTGAATAATTATCAGAAAGGTTTTCTGTACACATAACAACCGTAGAAAGAAGGATGCATGCGCTTGGGTTAATCATCAAAGTTCCACATGAGCTATCCGCTAGAAATCGATTGGACAAAATAACCATCTCTCTTTATTTGCTTGCAAATCAGAGAAATGAACCTTTCTTAGAACAATTAGTTAAAGGCAATCAAAAATGAATCCTTTACAGAAATGTAAAGTGTCAAAGGACTGTATGCTGAGTTGGATAGCCTGCTGCTCCATTGACTTCAAAAGGACGACTGAATCCGAAAAAGGTCTTGTTAAGTATATGCTGGGATGTCAAGGAGGTAATCCACTGGGACCTCCTTGCACCTAATCGAACGATAAATGCTGACCTGTACTGCAAACATTTGGAAAGGTTGGAAGAAAAATTGAAATCAAAGTGCCCAGCACTGGTTAATCGCAAAGTCATCATCTTACAACATGAGAACGCCAGACCCCATGCAACTTCAGCCACTCAGAAAAAATTACTGGACATTGGATGGGAAGTGTTGGTTTGGTTTGGTTGGTTTGGTTTTTGCTTTTTTATGGCGCAAGGGCCATGCTTGGCCAAAGAGCGCCAGACACAAGACAAACAAACAGTAATTAAAAACGTTCTATGAAGCTTAAAATATGGCTGCTCAAATAAAACTGAAGAATGAGAACGATGGAAGGGCTAAAAAAGATAATGAAACAAATAGGATGGGAAGTGTACCTCACTCCTCGTGTTCCCTAGACCTTGCACTTACAGACTACTACTTTTTACGACCGCTTCAGAATAACTTCGCTGGAAAAACTTTAGATGAAGTTGAAGATGGCGAAACTGGTGTTCTACAAAAGCTGAAGATGGCGGAGGAGTTCAACAGAAAGGGAATTTAGTTACTACCACAAAGATGACAACAGGTCATAAATAACAATGACAGTTATGTGAAAGAATAAACATGTTATTTATTCAAAAAATTGTTTTTCTCCTGTACTAAAAAAACGGGCAGAATTTTTGCACACACCTAATACACAGTCCAGTCACATTATTGTGACCACCTCCTACTTTTGACGTAAACACCGCGTAGCCAATGAAAGAAGGCTGGCTTGGAGGGTATATAAGATGTGCTGTAGGCAATCTGAAAACATATCACTCGTTACTGCTTGGATAAAAGGAGCGATTTATCAGATTTGCAAAAAGGGATGATTATCGACATTCGTGCTAAGGGTGGCAGTATTTCTGAAGCAGCACAGTTTGTGAACTGTTCGGGTGCTGCTCTGGTTAAAGTGTATCGTTATTGGAGAAATGGCACCATTGTAAATAAGCGCCGTGGACACTGCGGAGCACCACGTGCCATTGGTTTGAGAAGTGAACTTCGGCTTCGAAGGTGCGTGAGGGCCGATCGACACGCTACAGTGAAGCAACTCACTAGCCGAATGAACCAGGGGGTACCGGAAATGTGTCTAAAACAACAGTTCAGAGAATCCTGCTGCGTATGGGGCTCCGATGCAGACGGATGGTCTCTGCACCTATGCTAACGAAGGTGCATCGGCCGAAAAGGCTTACATTTGCACGGCAGTATCGGAATTCGATCTCCGCTTTTTGGCAAAGGATTATCTTCTCTAAAGAGTCACGTTTTCTGTTTCATCGAACGAATGGACGTTGGCGTATAAAGCGAGAAACACCGAAGAACAAACACTCTTCAGCCATTGCTGGAAGAACACAAGCTTCTGGGGGCAGCGTTATAGTCTGGGGAATGTTTTCGTGGCATTCTCTAGGTCCACTCATTCCTGTGGAAGGCACCATGGACCGAATTCGTTATGAATCCATCCTTGCAGACCAAGTACACCCATGCATGCTGATTGTCTTCCCTGGGGCGCATGGGATCTTCCAACACGGCAATGTGACCTATCACACAGCTAGAAATGTCCGAAGGAATACACAATTTTAGGTATATTGATGATCTAATTTGCTTCAACACTAAATCTGAGATATCTAATGTACAGAATTGTTACCCCGAAGAACTTACATTACTCAAGACCAGTGGAAATATAGATATCACGTTTTTGGATATAAAAATTACTGTGAAAAAAGGAAGACTAATAATCAGCGTTTCCGATAAAAAAACTAACTACGATTTTATACCTAAATTATTAATTGGATGGAATTCAAAAATTCCTAAATTATTTCACAGGAATCTCATCATATCACAGTTTCTACATATAACCAGAATTTGCAGCAACAGAGCTAATACCGTAAAATTTCTTAAACTTTTATTTGCAATATTATTAAAAAATGGATATCCAATGAACTTTTGTAAGTTCCATTTTAATAAACTCCTATTGCATTATAATACTATTTCATGTTCCAAAATTCGTTATTGCAGTATCATACCATCTATATCTTTGAATTAACTCATTTTATGGCTACAAATACAACCTTCATTTCTGCCAAGCAGCCCCGGTAAAAATAACTTTTATTTACTTACATCCACTACTTTACCTAAATTTTCTTAGTAAGTACGTTGATTAAAATACTTTTCGAACACACCCAGAAGATGAACATCTACGTTCGTGATGTCCTTGACCGTGACTTTCTGCTACTGTGTACGTTTTAACGAAAGGATCAGCTGTAAGTTGTCAATTTTCAATTTTATGCTTTTCAAGTTTTGCACTTTTCAGTTAAAAAGTTTTAAATTCAGGTAGGGAAAACAAAAATTTTAACATCTCAGAATTTGATATTGACGTCGTATTTTGTATATTTGGGAATATTTAAGCACTTTCATGAAACCTGAACTCCTGACTCAGGTACTGCAGACGTTTTCCCCTGAAGATTGGTCTGGAGCTCCTGAGCCTATTCCTGTTTTTATTTTTGCTTCTCATTTGAATTATTTGTATCTTTTCGCTAATCTTGTCTGTATATGTCTTCACATAATTTCGCTTGAAGCTTGGTTGGTCGTGTTCTTCGTGCGACGTGCTAAGGGCTTGTATTTTTCCTGTGGGGTGCAGGTGGTTTGTGATTTTGGGAAGGAGATTGTTTTGAAGTACTTGTTTCATAATATTGTACTTTCAAGTAACTCCTGCAGCAAAGCGCGGTGTTCATGAAGGTTTATCACATGGGTGCCATGGGTGGATATATATTATTAATTTGTGTATAATATATATATATATATATATATATATATACTACTAAAGAGCAAAGCCGAAAACATAAGAAAAAAATTTTAGAATTTAAAACGAAAGTTGCAAAATAACCTGAAGATCAAAACTCGCAACGCAGCAGTTATGAAAATTCAGAATTCACATTCTATTAAGAAGAGACTGAAGCAAAAAAAATGTTTTAACTCATTCCAAGTACAACATAGAAAAGGTTATGTATTGACCGGTGTGAGTAAAAAGAGAAACAAAGAAAAAAACAACTGAATGCAGAAAGTGTCGAGAATACTGAGCCTTGGCTTTATCAAGGACCAGCAAAAACTCTGCATTTTCTCACTTCCACAAAGACCTATTTGGAAATGGGTTTCTGCAAAGTCATGGATGCAAGTAATAAGCCCACCAATAAAAAAATGTATATATATATATATATATATGTCATGACCTCCGCTGAGTTGTTTGACCAAGCTTTGGTTAACAATTTAGCTTGCAACCATAACCTTCCTGGCCCGACCCATGCTCTTCATCTGTTACTATTAAACAGAAAGAAGATGATTATAGAAAACTCAAGTAGTAAGAGTGACATAATGAACCAGAAATAATGTTCAGTAATAACAAATTGCCTAGTTCGCCTGAGAGAGAATTTAAACCTGAATAGCAATACATGTATTACAAGTTCTTAACATTGCAATAAAAAAGGAAATATTAATATTTTTATTTTAAAGCACAGATTCTTGAAAGAAAACTAGATTATAAAAAACCCCTACTCCACTACTTCTGACAACACAAAAACGAGAATAAAATAAAGGCAATAATAAACTAAAGAAATTATTTGTGAAGGTTATGTGACATAAACATATAGTTGCAATATGTACAAAGTATTTCAGAAGTGCTTTAAGTGCAGAATTAAGTAGTTATTAAGACCTTAACTGCATTGAAAATACAGCGCAGACAACAAGTACAATGAAACGGCCGGCTGCTTGGCCTTAGTTCCCTAAAAAACGCCCAAAAATACCAAGAAAAGAAAGAGTTAAAATACGCAAAAAAAGTTAATAGACTTGCTAGTGCCTAAATGCTGAAAGCAAAAAAAGAAAAAAGTTCAAGAAGTTCAAATATTGAACCTGGAAAACCTGAAACCCAAAGACAAAGAAGAGAGCTTACCTCTTATGCAACTTAACTTCTTCCACTCATGAGGAAACATGGCCGACCTTTCAACCCAAACTTCCAAACACCCCTGCCACTCCCTAGTCGCTGGGGGGCAGTGTGGGTGGGGCTGAAGGCCTCCACACTCTGAAAAATCCTACTCGCGGAGATTTTAACTAGAGAAAAAAATAATTAAGATTGTGGACCTGTATGATCAGAAAGAGCAGAATAAAGTCTCCAGAATACATGAGAAATACCATGAAATACACCAGTAGTGTATTTAATAATCTTTGCATGTATTTAATCACCTTAGTGAGCTTCTGTAGACTATTCAGAATCCTATTAATTTTAATGTTAGTTTTACTATTTTTAGTATAGCTATTTTAGTGAGTGAATAACTAGTTTTCTTTTATATTTATTTTTATTTTCTTTTATAAACAGATTTTTAAGTTTTTTTGTGATTTTATCTATATTATTTAATTTTTTATTTTTAATAGGACCTTCTTATCCATAGCACTAAGGTTCCTTTTTGTAGTTAATATCATCCTCTAGCCAACTTCCAAAAGGCTTTTATTGGTCAGAATCATATTATTAACTGTGCAGAAAATTAAAGCAGATCTGTAAACCTTCCACCAAAACCGAACCAACAAATAAAAATAAAATAACACTTATGAGACACAAAAAGATCTGGATGAAGATATAGCCAGAGCCGCGCAAAGCCTCAAAGATATCTGACCTATATAAATACCATATTCATTTAACACCACAACCCAAAGGAAATGCACAAGATTTAAAAAAGGACAGTGAATATTAAAAGTATACAACAGACACCAAAAAACCTACCCAAAAATAGCAGCAACACCTGAATAAAAAACCATGGCATCCATCCTTCACAAAAGTAAGAACGGTAAATTCCATTCGAGTTATTAGAAGGCTGTTTGAAAAATAGAATAGCGAATAGATATAGGCCGATCTCATCAAGGAAGCACCGGCGTATGGAAAATGGCTTTTCGATTCCTTAATACAAATGCAGGAAATCCTACGCATGTACGGAGTGCTCTCGAAGCCATCAAGACCAACCAAAGACAACAAGTGGTAAGATCTGCTAGAAGTGAACAGAAAAAAATCTAGACGTTGCCAATCTCAATTATAAAAGTAACTATATATTAATACGCCGTGTCAAATAATTAAAGGTTAACGAATAGAATTGTGAGCTGCGTCTTGAGCCATTAAGCAATTGACGAAACAGACTGAAGACAAAATTACATGGATATTCATTTTTCAGCACGACACCAATGAATTCTTGTAATTTATCCAATAGACTGTTGAAATCACCACAAATCGATGCAATACGAAAACATTGCGATATGACCAGGTTTCTATGCACCCTTATAGAGATATTTGTGTTCCAATTAATAAAAAATTGCAAATAAAAGTTAAAAGTATTCCTTTTATCATATACAGTAGTGAATCATATCGTATACAGTAGTGATCTTGTGTATTTCGTTTGTGTTGTAGCGTTAAATGAATGTGGTATACACACATACATGTATGTATATATATATATATATACTATTTAATTAGCAATGTGTATACACTCATGTTCGTAGACGAGTCGAGCAACGACTTTGATGAGTCAAGCTACGACTTTGATGAGTCGAGCTACTACTTTGATTTTTATAGGATATGTTCATTAGGCAATACAGAACAAATTATTTGCATCTTGGTGGAATACGTACCAGATGCGTTGATGTAACTAGTAATTGGTGTGGCCAAATGGCTTGTACCACCTGCTGTACGCGCTCAGGCATTGAATCAAATAATGTGTGAATGGTGTCCTGTGGAATAGCCATTAAGGCTGTATTGACCCGAGTCCAAAGTTCATCAAGAGTTGCGGGCGGGCGGACATACCGCTGCACCTTTTTTGAGCATGAGATTTTCTGTGGGTGAAAAATCCGGCGATCTAACCGGCAACTGCAGAAGCGGAGCTTTGTTATCCCTGAAGAAAGAATGTGCGGTCGCTGCAACATGCGGTGTGGAATTGTCCTGCTGAAATATGATCCCGGGGACATTCTGCAGGTATTAAAGGACGACCACTCGTAGAATGCCATTGACCTAATGAGCACTCGTTATGGCGCTAAGGACTCTCACGGGAGGTGATTTGCTTTCGTACCCGATAACACTCCAAGCCATAATGCATCTTGTTGTTGCGGCATGCCTGGTGCGAATACACTGTTCCCAACGCTTCTCTTCCTGTTGTTGGCGGAGACAGATACGGCCATCATTTTTGCCTAAACAGAAGCGCGTTTCGTCCGAGAACACGATATTGTGCCATTCGTCAAGCCAGTCCCTTCGTTCGATGTACCGTTGCAGCCTGGCAGTCTGTTGCTGCGGTGTCAAAGGTAGCCTGAGGAGGGGACGACAAGACTGCAGTCCGAACCGGCGACGTACTGTTACAGCTGACATGGAATAACGGGTCACAGTTTGCCATTGCTGCGCCAACGCCGTTGATGATGCAGAACGACACTCAAATACATCCATATGAGATTATGATTTCCCCTCGACGTTGTCTGTATACGACTTCCAGAACCTTCTCTTCGTGGCCTAAGCCCTTCTTCGTACCATTCAATCCACACTCTTGCCAGGACGGACGCACTGTGTCCCACACAACCGGCAATCTCCCTGGAAGAAGCATTGCAGTCTTTCATGCCGATAATGCGACCTCTGTCGAACTCACGGATCTGACTGTGCGACTGTCTTACACGACGACGAGGCAAGCTCACCCACTGCTGACCAAGCACTGACATGCCGAGCGAGCCAAGCGGCGCTTAATACAGAAAACAGCCGGTTTCCCTTTGTGACGTTGGGTGATCTGATTGGCCTAAACGCGATATATAGACGATTAGTCTTTCAAATGTTCTGTTTTTTATGCACCTGAGTTTATATATATATACTGCATATATATACCAAAAAAATAGACAATATACAAATATACAAACGTGTAATTCGTACAGAAGCGAATTCCAAATTTGTAGTATATTGTTAATGTTCTTGGAATTTGTTATTTGGGTTTTTTTAATTGTGCGTATGTATATATATATGTAGATGTAGCTAGGTGTCTCTTAATATTTGGTACCATGACTGCAAAGGTGCAACAGAAGATCCCGAAATCCCTATAAATTAAGTGGTTGGGGTGTACCCGTTTCTCCAACTCAAGCAACAAATAATTAATACAGACATTTAACGTGGACTAGGAACATCAAACAAATATCTTCGCTCTTTCCACGTTTATAAGTGAGTCACGGAAAAATTATCATTGGCCGCCACCGGGAGTCGAACCCAGTGTCTTCCAGTTACGCGCCGGATATGCTTCCGCTACACCACAGCGGCCTCGAATTCCTCCAGACTCACACACGCTAACTGCCAAGCCCATTTGGCAGGTTGCTTCTTGGAGCCCCGCACAATACTGGGGATTCACCAAAGATGGTAAGCAACAACTGAAGAAATAATTAGAAGGCGAATGAATAATTAATACAGACATTTAACGTGGACTAGGAACATCAAACAAATATCTTCGCTCTTTCCACGTTTATAAGTGAGTCACGGAAAAATTCCCATTGGCCGCCACCGGGAGTCGAACCCTGGGTCTTCCAGTTACGCGCCGGATATGCTTCCGCTACACCACAAACTGGAAGTCCCTGGGTTCGGCGCGTAACTGGAAGACCTTGGGTTCGACTCCCGGTGGCGGCCAATGAGAATTTTTCCGTGACTCACTTATAAACGTGGAAAGAGCGAAGATATTTGTTTGATGTTCCTAGTCCACGTTAAATGTCTGTATTAATTATTCATTCGCCTTCTAATTATTTCTTCAGTTGCTGCTTACCATCTTTGGTGAATCCCCAGCATTGTGCGGGGCTCAAGAAGCAACCTGCCAAATTGGCTTGGCAGTTAGCGTGTGAGTCTGGAGGAATTCGAGGCCGCTGTGGTGTAGCGGAAGCATATCCGGCGCGTAACTGGAAGACCCTGGGTTCGACTCTCGGTGGCGGCCAATGAGAATTTTTCCGTGACTCACTTATAAACGTTGAAAGAGCGAAGATATTTGTTTGATGACAAGCCACAAATGCTCGATAGGATCCATCCCCGGCAAATTTAGGAGCCATGGCAATAAATGAAATTTCTCTTCATGCTCTTGGGACCATTTCTGAACCTTCTCCGCAGAGTGGCATGTAGCGTTGTCCTGTTGAAAGACGCCATATCCGCCAGTGAATACAGTCACCATAAAGGGGTGTACTTGGTCAGCCATGATATTCAGGTACGTGACAGCTATCAGAGTTCGGTCTACAGGAATAATGGTCCAAGTGTTCCCCAACAAAATATTGCCCAGACCATCACACTCTCTTCATCCGCCTGGATCCGTCCCCACAGAGCATCCAGGTGAGAAAGCTTCCTTGGGTAAACATCGTACACGAGCTCGTCCGTCGACATGGTGTAACAGAAGACGGGATTCTTCTTATCATGAGACTTTATTCCAGTCTTCTGTAGTCCAGTGTTGATGATTGCATGCCCAGTGCAAGCATTGACGACGGTGAACGTCTGTGAGAATAGGCACACGAATGGGTCTGCGGCTGCGGCGACCCATATCCAAGAGCGTACGATCAATTGTGTATTCGTACATATTGGTTCCTTCACCATAATTGAAATTATGTGTAATGTCAGCCACAGTAGCCCTCTTGTTGCTGCGGACAAGACGAGATGGGCCGCCCCGGTGGCGCAGTGGTCTAAGCGATGGCCTCTGATCATTCGTCCCAAAGGGATCCGGGTTCGAATCCCGGTCAGGCATGGATGTTGTGTTTGTCTTTCGGCACTGGCTCTCTCCCTTCCCTGGAACCAGTGGCCCTAAATTAGGGACGGGCGACTGCTTATAGCCCATTGAGTTGCTCACGGTGGTCGTTAAACCTCCAATCAAAAAAAAAAAAAAAAAGACGAGATGGACTGCGCTGACCTCTGGCATCAGTGAAGCGTGGCTTGCCCACCCCTTGTCGAAGGCAGGCACTTCAATCCTTATCATTGTCTACTTCATTCATTTCTTGTAAATGTTCTGCGGTTTCATCCCTTTTTTTATGCAGAAAAAGTATCACTGTTTTTATACCCTTTTGTGAAAACTTTGCGAAGCCGCCTCGGTGGCGCAGTGGTCTAAGCGATGGCTTCTGATCATTCGTCCGAAAGAGGTCCGGGTTAGAATCCCGGTGAGGCATGGATGTTGTGTTTGTCTTACGACACTGGCTCTCCCCGTTCCCTAGAACCAGTGACCCTAAATTAGGGACGCGCGACTGCTTATAGCCCATTGAGTTGCTCACGGTGGTCGTTAAACCTCCAATCAAAAAAAAAAAAAAAAAGAAAACTTTGCGGCGCTATCATTCTTCTAGCTCCTCTCCGTCAGACCACAGAACCAGATGCGCCATCTATCGTAATAAAGCATACCAAAATATTGTTACTCCACCGGCTGTGTTACCTCTTTTAACTACATTTTCTTATTATTTTTTCTGTTTATATTTTAATCACCTACGTAAGCCGTGGCGTACCTTCAGCTTTGGGGCTCGGAGGCAAGAATTCGAATTGGGGCCCCTGTCTCTTAAAGCACGGAAAGGTTGAAACACGTCATAAAATACTGAGTATTAATTTGACAACTACAGGTACATTAGTTGCACAAAGAGTTTGCAATGCTAAAACTTTGAGCAGCAGGTCACAGGAACTGTAAAAAAATGCTATATGGAGTACGAACCGAATGCCTTTCTCAGTTATTCAAACTGTTACATTCGCTTTCTAACCACTATTTATTTTAACTGTTGTGCAATATATTTATGGTTTTCAGCAGACAAATGAATATGAGTACCCACTTCATACTTACGTTTCGTTACATACTTGTACTTGTACTCAAATTATACTTAGTGAATATCAACATCACCAACCATTCTCAATCCACTGCTGGATGGAAGTCTCCCCAAGTCACTTTCATATTTTTCTGTCTTGAACAATTCATTTTCATGTCATTTCAGACCCTGCTTTACGATTCAATCCAACCATCTCTCATCTTGTCGTCTTCTGAGTCTTTTCCTGCCCATTTGTATCCAGTTTAACATTTCAGTATCCGTTCTAAAGTTATTTCTAGTCCATTACCACTTGAGGATCTTTACTTTCATCGTGTGTCCTCAACTCTTGTCATCTCCCTGGTACGTGATCTCCTCTTCCTAGCTTTTCTAGTTGCACCAAGCAGGAAACGTTATTTTTAATACACCACAATATGAATACTCAAGAAACGCATATAGCGTATTAAATCCGTTTATTTTTATGGTGTAATAAGCACAGAGATTCGCCAAGCTTTCGCACTCACTGGGAGGCTTTTTCAAGGCAATGGAAGGCATAAAACTGTCTACCATTGCCTTAAAATTTTTAGGCCTACCGTTGCCCCAGTGGGGTGTGAAAGCTTGGTGAATCTCTGTGCTTATTACACCATAAAAATAAACGGATTTAATACGCTACATGAGTTTCTTGAGTATACCAAGCAGGAGTTTATCCTGCTTGATGCAACCAGAAAAGCTAGGAAGGGGAATTGTCCGCAGCCTCTGTATTGTCTGCAGCCTCAAGCAGGAATTGTCTGTAGCCTGTGTATATCTTTCTTATCAAAGTCCATGTTTGTGGTCCATGGGCAAAACCTTGAAGCATGCGTTGTTTAAACACTTTCCTATTTACAACATAAAGGTAAATTGCTCTTGAAAATTATATTGTTCCTCTGTTAGTTTTTCATTGATCTATAATTCTTAAACTGAAGTGTGAGCGAAAATGCTGCTGGTGGTGTTTTGGGCTTCTGTCATATTATTCAAGTTGCCCTCAACGTAATTTTTAGAAATCGTCAAATTGCGGTTAAAAAATAAGGATGTTATAAACCTAATGCATAATTAGGACCTAAAAACCCCTCTGCCTTATGCTAGTTACCACTGTGCACATAAGTTATACTTTTGATGCTCCATGTGCCTGCAACACATTGCATGAAACTGCACACCGTTCTAACGTCGCATATGTAATAACTTCTACAACTTTTAAGCGATTATGATCACTTCGGAAAGCAAAGTTTCTATAGGCTTATTTTAGATAAAATTTGCATTTGCTTGGAAGTAGTTTTATTTCATGGAAAACACGTGGTTTTCTAATCTTAAGAACTCACGATGAGCGTGTTAATTATTCAAAAACATTTTGTAAGGAAACTTACCTCACCAACATTGCTAACCTTACTTGCATTGCACACCCAGAAGGAATGATATTCACTATGTTGGCTGAAGTACAAATTGACCATTCTTCAGATATAACCAACATTATTAGTTTTAAGTGCAAATAAACGAAAGATTTTCGCCTGGTTTTGTCGTATTAGCAATTTCCGAAAACGGAATTATTATTTCTGACGTATGCTGATGCATTACTTTAGTTGTTGATAAAGTAATTAATCTTCGAAGTTAATTAAGCTTCTTCCTGAATTCGCTAATAAATCTGGCTTCCAGTTTAATGCAAAAACGTCAAATACTTTACTTTTCGCGAAGGATTGCAAAACATCTCAAAAATGAAGGTGTTTTCGTAATGCAGCTTAAATACTATAGAAGCATTATTTACTAACTAAGGAAGAAAGGTTTATCAGTACTAAGATTGATTGCATCCACAGAAACTAAAACGATGTACCAATGGAAAAGATAAATTGTCTTTAAAGTAAATTGTAGTGATAAATGTGCATGATTTTGCGAGGTGAATAACAGAGCATCCAGGGATTAAATTGAAATATCCCGTGGCATGATATTGTTTTTTCAGAAAAAAGGAATTTGGTTAACTTTCCAAAAATCTAAGTGATTTAAATCAAACCCAACTATCATTTCAAAAGATCGAAAAAAATCATTTCTTTATTTCAAAATGCTTACGATTTAATTACGGCCTATATACTTATGTTTCTAAAAATTCAGGAAACATTTTCAAAAGTCAATTTAAGAAATATAAAATCTTGCTTGAAAGATCTTTGTGACTATTAATGCCAAAGCTACTGTTTATTCTAGTTATTTTTTAAGATTCCTGCTGAAGGTGTTCAGGGTCTCCAAAATTTCGAACACGAGTCACGAAAAGGTAGTTTCACGTAAAACAAAATTTTTTCCCGCGTCATACGAGTAGCACAGATCTAACGATTATAATGCCTGAAAATTCACGCATTACTTGACAGACACATCGTTAATGCGTTCAAGTTTAGAAAATTTTAAAATAGATAGATACTGGTGTGCATGGGATGATGCTGTAATATTATTTCGGAAACGAGTTCTGTTCTTTTCTTCTCTCAGAGCAAGTAGTTTTTATTTTACTAGTTAATTATTTTATTTTTATCCATTTATAGTGCTATTTTCTTCCACAAAGAATATAAGAATGAAAGTAAGTGCTCGAGTTTTTATTAAATATAGCTCCACAGCTGTTCTGCTTACTACTGTCTGTGTTTTTGAAAATTGGTTCTAAAATTCAGTTTGACAAATAGTATACAAACGGAAGCTGCAGCTACTTTCTCCCTTTTTTTATTTCGTTGAAACATTTATTTTAAAATAAATGTGTATGCACATATCTGATATAAAAAAAAACATCTCATATGGAGACCTGGGAAAGGAAAAGTGGCTTGAAAACAAAAATGCTTGTGTACCTTCAGTTATAGAACAAAATTTTTGTTGAAGGTGCGCTGATAGTTGGATTTGGGTCACAAGACAAGTGTGCGAGTTCTGCTGTGCAAAGAAAGCTGTTGCATATCACATAAAATTGAATATATGGTTATAGCCCATTGAGTTACTCACGGTGGTTTTAAACCTTCATTAAAATTGAATATTTAAACCATAATTCTGGGTTTAAAAAATGGGCTGAAATCAGCTCGAAGGAATATATTCGCTGTGTAAGAAGTGGACTGAACGCGGCAAGAAAGAGTGAACCGGAGCATCAGAAAGCGTTGTTTCCCTCTTAGCTTTGTTGTTCAAAGTGGTCATTTACAAGGATGATTGACACTAATCTTTTCTGTCTGGTTTCCTTCTAAAAGGGCTATAACAATGTCGACGAAACTAAGAAGGGAGAGGGAAGAAGTTTTAATCACTTGTTTCTACCAGTGGCAGGATATCCGTGACAGCAGGACTACCACTTTTCTATAATGCCTTGGGTCATAGAGCAGAGGACTAGAAGCGATCTCTTATCGCATTTTACAGGTTTATGATCGGTACAGCTGAGATGCCGGGGAAGGAATTGTTTCGCCGTAGCTTTCGTAAAACCTGGCTGATATGTGAACATTTCTGTTTGAGGTGCGCAGAAAATTTCGGTCACTATTTGGTTCATGTACATCATCAGCTGCTTAAGGGTTATGAACATTACCTGCGGAATAAAGAGAAGTGGCTTTCATCTATTCTTTTCTTTTTTTTTTTTCTTTTTGCTCACTGTCACTTTCATTCGAAGTTCTTAAATTTGCATATCTTGAATGGTCAAACTGTCACAGGCACACATAAGAAAAAAAAATTGCACTTCGCAATGGCTTTTATCTTGCTTTCAAGATTTAACTGCTTTTAATAAAACTTTCATTTTTAGTTCCTTTTCCAATGTAAATTTGAGTTTGTTCTCCTTTATACTTCCAAACTTAACGTGATATCTTTCTCTCTCACAAGAATGAGGTTGGCAACACATTTGAGATCAGAGAGAAAGTGATGTATGAATGTGGTAAGAACGATGCATAAAAAGGACGATACAGCAGTTGCTTGGTGGATGTGTGTGGATATGTCCGACTTGTATTAAACTAGACATTATTTGTGGCTATATTGGGGAATACATCAATCATCCACTGTGCTGAACCAATAAAAAGGTTATCGTAAGCCTGACTTCTGTATATGTTTCGTCTGGCCGTAAAAATTTAATTAGGAACTATTGCATTGTATTCTTATTTAGTTCAACATTCCTTAGTCATGGTTTTAGACATAACGTAACACCAACCTTGCTCACGAAAAAAAACATTACGTTATACTGCGCTCTCTAAGCAATATTTTCTAGGATAGGCATGTAGTAAATAACCATGTGAAAATTCTTCTTTTAAATAAAGAAGGTATTAGGCACGATACAATCTGAATGCAATTTTTTTTCATGGAATTATTTTCTTCCGGTGTTTTATGAGTGAAATTTGCTTTGATACTTAATTTAAAATCCTAGATTTCTATATGCTTCTTTTCGAATATTCCTAGAACAAAAGCTGTATACTGAAGTTTCAAACAAAAGTGATAGGCACGCACCTGAAGGTCGTTTTCCTGATACACCCTCCTTTAGCAATTTTAACTCACACCAGCAGTTCATGGGGTTGCTTAGCTACCTGTTCCGTGTACGATTTTTATTCAAATAATTGAAAGAATACATAGATGTGTAAATTTACTCCTTAAAAAAGTCAACCTGCTCTATTACTGCAGTAAATATATTTTCAAACTTGTAGTTGACGTTTCGTGGTAAAGACAAGTCCAAAATTTGGCTCACATACAGGAGTGCTTCGGATTACCTGTGTTGAAACAACGGTTTCGAACAATTCTGGGTTTGGCCTCAGGGGTACGACAAAACACAAAATTTATTAACTAAAATGTTTCCGTTTTTATGCTATGCATCTTTCCCGAGAGTAGTAAAGTAAATACCATGCATAAAATTTCGATTTAACGAAAATGAATGCTGGAAGTAGTCAAAACCATTGTTGAAATCTGATTTTTAAATTCTGTCCCATGAAGAGAGTCAACAATAAATAATTTCATTGTTACTCAACGATATATCTTACTAAACTATCGCCGAAAATTATTTCATCACGTTTTACAAAAATGTAACAATATCTCCTTGCAATCTGCGTAAATTACGAGAGCCTCATTCTAAATGTGATAAAAATCATTACAAAAATGCATTTTTTAAAGCTATGAAAACGGTGCATCGTAGCGAAATTTGACATTCTTTCGACCCCGGTTACCTGCTATTGATGAGTTATTTAAAATGATGTATAACACACTGTAGATATCCCCTAGACTAAAAGTTACCAATCCCCCTCACTAACACACTTGTGATTCAGGTTTTCTTTCTATGATGTCAGATTTTAGCATGAGCATGCACAGGTGGAATTTCGTTACTGCATCACATTTCATTGGTGTCAGGGTCGTTTCTTACGTTCGTCTAAATATTAATAATATATAATACTATTACCAAGACCCAGATAGTTGCCGTGATCAAGGAATACTTATTGCGTCGTCTAAATGGATAAACAGTGCGTCCCCAAAAAGTTTAGGAACCCAATCTCGAAGTTTACGGACTTCGCGTTGAGTTTTCATATAGATTCGTTACGAGGTATTCGCAAAAACCCATATGCCGCATATTTTGAAACAGAAAAATATATATACAACCTAGAATAGTTTGCTACATAGGATTAGGTAATTAACGTGTTTATTATAAGAAAAAATACGTTAAGTCAGTTACAGCCTTTAGGTGTAGGCCAAATAATAGTTAACGTTAAAATAAAAGGATAAAATTAGCCATGTTTGCTGGTCCATGTTGTTTAGGCATGTTACGCTCCTGAGCTTAAAGTTAAGATACGAGTAATTTCTTCAATTGACCTACAAGGAAGAATCGTGACCATGCATATGTATATATACATACAACAACTTCGGAACTGGAATTGGGGAGAAAAATATCATCCTACCTTACGTCCAGTGAATGCTTAGTCGTCGGGTGGAGTCACTTGAGGATTTGCTACTGAGGTATGGAGTATACTAAAAGTGCCTAAGATCTGCTAACATCTCACTGTGTGTTCCATCCTGTAGACATCTCACTGGACGGAACACACAGTGGATGGAACATCAAATTACGCCTGGTACTTTTCATTAATTAAGCGGAAAACATATGTGGCCCAAAATACGAAGTATTTCAGCGGCAACAATACTAATAATGATAATAATAAATATTGTTCTTGAAAGTTCGACTCCCGACTTAGCTATAACCTAACCTCCTGTACCGACTGTCGTATCTCTACATTTTCCCACCCTTTGTATTCGTGTAGATTATCAGATCATATGTAGAGGATTTTAGGAAGGGAGTGTCTGACCCCAGGTCTTAAACAACCCTTAGAAATAGGAATCTAGGAGATTTGGGCTAGAGTGCCCGATAGGAAAGTGACACGGAAGTAAGGTAAAATGCGGGAGGAAAACGCCCTTATTTATTACCGGAGGGCCAGTACCCGGAGTCCGACGGCTTAACGTGCCCATCCGACGCACGGCAGATATTTAGTGGTACTAGGGTTCGTACCTGCTTGGGATCGAACCTGAGATTCCTCCGTGGCAGTCACGAACGTTGACAACTAAACCACCCGCGGCCCGTTGTTGTCGTGTAAATATTTGAGTCCTTTTAAATTCTCGTGTGGTCTGGGCGTGCTGTCAGCCCTTCAGGAGTTTTCCGCCTGGCGCCTGGATTGGTCAACTGAGCTGACCGGTGCTTGACCCTGTAGATTATTGGTTATCCCAATGGGCCACTGAGTCACTCGCTAGCCCCAGCTGGTGTTATGGGCAGGTGTCTTTAAATCGGACATATTTTCTTGGGTCTGGTGAATAGCGAAAGACTACAGTGGCTTACCTATGACAGACATATGACCTCTTTTGCCACCGTGGTGTATCTTACGACATTTGCTAGAGCCTACTTCCAAATGAGAAGGTCGCAAAACGTTAGCTTGACTATTCATCTAACCGGGATTCGGATATTGAAATGTAAATCCTTAGATACCAAGGACGTTTGTTCACCCCCAACGCTAACTGAGGACGGACACTGATTAAATTTCGTGAATACCTCGCTTCTTCCCACGAGACTGAAAAGAACAGAAATTCATTGGTCATTCCCACGGATATCCGAGGGAAACGTAATAAGCTGCCTTGACCACCTGGACTTTTATGATCCGAAGGGATAATATGGGGTTATGGGACAGGAAAGGGAGCAGGAGAGAAAAACAATTTAAAATAAATAAAAGAAAATAGTAAATTACGCCTGGTGCTTTTCATTAATTAAGCGGAAAACAATGTGGCCCAAAATACGAAGTATTTCAGCGGCAACAATACTAATAATGATAATAATAAATATTGTTCTTGAAAAACTAAACAATCGAAATACTTACTATTGTCGTCACCATAATTTAGTAAGTATTGATTTTTATCACTCACTTATCTTCTTGCATTGTTTTTACGACAATGACATTCATTATTCCACATACCTAAGTACCGCTCAATGTTAGCAATTAGTAAACCTTATTGGTTGTTGTTCTGATTGAATTCCACTTAGTATGTAAAGGACTGTGGCTCGGTGTTTTCGTGAGTGACGCGAATACATGCCATGTGTTTTATTGTGTGTGTGTGAAAAATTTTCCACCCGTTTTTGTAATAGATGCAAATTGCGATCCGAGTAGTTACGTCACAGATGATGCTGCGATGTTGAATTTTCGGCCAATAAAACATGGAGCAGTAGAGCATATAGAGGATCTAGGTTTGTCCGAGTAAGTCATTCGTAACGGAAATCATGGACGGTGTAACATCGCATGCGATAAGGAGTACATTAGACATTTTTACTGTAAGAGTTCGTTAAAGGTAGTACTGCAGCCGCGGCTTACCACAACGTCTGTCAAGTGTATAGGGAGCATGCAGTTGATGATAGCACATGTTGCCGTTGGTGTCGCAAATTCCGGGACGGAGACAAAAGCTGTAAAGATCAACCACGTCCTGGACGTCCATCCGTGTGACGAGGATGTGGATCAAGCCATACCAAATGACGCACATCCAACCGTTCAGGAATTACCAGAAACGCCGTCGATACACAGAACAGCAGTCGAAAGACAGATGCATGAGCTTGGGTTCATCACCAAGTTTTTTTGTTTTTTTTTATTAGAGGTTTAACAACCACCGTGAGCAACTCAATGGGCTATAAGCAGTCTCCCGTCCCTAATTTAGGGTCACTGGTTCTAGGAAAGGGAAAGAGCTAGTGCCGTAAGACAAACACCACGTCCATGCCTCACGGGATTCGACACCAAGTTTGGTAACTGGGTTCCGCACCAGCTTTCTGCAAATCAACGAGAGGAGAGAATCCGTACCTGCGTTTCTTTGCTTTCTCGTCACGGAAATGAACCGTTTTGGGGACGACTTGTAACGGGTGATGCGAAATGGGTACTGAATCGTAATGTAAAACGTCGACGGACTGTGCGCCATGGTGCGGAGCCTGCTCCATCGACCTCAAAAGGAGGACTGCATCCCAAAAAGGTTTTGTTGAGTGTTTGGTGGGATGTCCAGGGCGGTGTTGGCACCTAACCGAACGATAAATGCTGACCTTTACTGCCAACAGTTGGACAGATTGCGAGAACAACTGACATCAAAGCGGCCAGCACTCGTCAATCGCAAAGGCGTGATCCTTATTCATGATAACGCCAGACCTCGTGCTGCTTTAATCACTCAGCAAAAATTACTGGAATTTGGTTGGGAAGTGTTACTTCACCCTGCGTATTCCCTGACCTGGCACCTACGGATTACCACCTTTTTCAATCGTTACAGAACGCCTTCGCTCTCCAAACCTTCGATGATGTGGACGATGTGAAAACGACATTACATGACTTTTTTGACTCACTCTAAAAAAAAGGAGTTTTTCCGGCGTTGGATCCACCTACTCGTAGACAGATGTCAAGAGCTCATACAGAATGATGGCAATTATGTGAAATCCTAGTTACGTTATTTTTTGTGTTCTTCTCCTTTCTTTGTAGCGTACAAAAACGGGTAGAACGTATGCACACACCCAATACGTAAATAAATATATACTCTCTAATCAGTCGTATTTGACACCCATAAAGATCTTGGCAGGCGAAAGATGCAGAACGCAAATTGCCTGCAAAAATCAGCAGGGTACTCTCTCGATTTTTAATGTTTTAATTAAAGCATCATGAGTTAAATCTGGTTTGTGTAGATATGAAGCTTATGTATTTACAAACCAGTGGAAATAATAATGCACTTTGTGCAAACTGAATTGCTGTAAAATATTCTTTACTGAAACACGCAAAGAAATTCTTTTTTTAGCTTATTTTTTAAATAGTTCTGTGCTACAGCTAAAGGGGAAGCAAGGCATCACAGCATATTTTATTTGAGAACGACGGAAAGAAAGCATAAAAACTAAAGCACTTTTCAGACAAAAGTCCTTGCTAAAAACATGACGTATGTATCTCGAGTCATATCCGATATAAGCCATTCGCATCCTTCTTTACGTATGCTTTTGACCATTTTATTCGCTTAGAATAGCTGGAGCTTTTTCCCGAGGCCTTTCTTTTCCTGATGTAGCAACGACATCTTCATTCCGTCGTTTCATATTTCTTTATTGTGCCGGTCCCAATACGTGCCTACTCTCTGCGCGTCTTCCCCAGTCCCATTTCTCATTCATTTAGCTTGCATTTTTTATTTGTTCTTTTTTTTCGAACTGCGCCATATTTATTTTTCCGTTCTTTTATTCCGCCCTCTATCCATCATTCCAAAAGCTACAACTATATCTGACGGGGCACCTTTACAAGAGAAGACGCTCCCATGGAATTTTCGCTTTTTTCCTGAGTTTTTGTTGGCATCCTTATCTTACCGTTGTGCAACAATAGCAGATCAACCGACGCCAAAACAGCAGGTTTTGGGGGTTCTAGTAAATCCATTTACCGACGCAAACTTGATCCCGTCAGTATGCAACAGGAATTTTATGTATTATCTGGACTTGACAGCGATTCCAACAAGATGATGCATTGGTTTGTTTCATGTTCAGCTGAAGCAATTATAAATGGTTAGCATCTAGAAATATATAAATTGATCTGCTATGGGATTTTTTGAGTAGCTCAGATGAAATGATTTATAAATAGTTCAAAACATTTTAGCAAACCTGAGTCGGAAAATTAAAAACACACTCATTGAATTATTTATGTCTTTCTCTTTATTAACATGGTTAACTTCAGCCTTTACTTACGCCCATAAGCCGTGACATTATGACCACCTCCCAATAACGTGTTGGGTTGCCATTTGCTCTGATAACTACTTACCACCGTCTTGACGTCAACTCTGTTAGATCATGGAAGGTGCCCCTAGGTGATTTGTACCAGTTGCAGAGAATGACGTGCCGGAGCTCAACGATAGAGCAAGGAACTGGAGTGGATCGACGAATGCTCAGTTCCACTGGATCCCACAAGTGTCCGATGGGATTCTAGTTGGAAATTTTGGCTTCCCAAGAGCATACGGAATTCTTAGACATGTCATCCCATCATTCTGCCAAATCACGCGTCTTGCGACATGCGGCCTGGTCTTTCTGAAAGCGTTCAGTTTCATCCTGATACAAGATCATTATATTAGGCAACACTTGGTCCGAAACAAAGCAAAGGAAGCGTGTGGCTGTGGGAGTGTTTTCACCGGTCCTATGGGTAGCCAGTGATGCCCATTGCAATAATTCGCATGCCAAGACATCGCCACTGCCGGCCTGTTTCCGTCAACCGTGCGATCTGGTTGCAGTTTCTCACTAGATCGGCGTCGAATACAAACCGTTCATCGGTATGTTGGAGCAGGAACCTGGACTCATCGGAACACACCATTCGTTTCCATTCGTCCCATGTTCAGTCATGGCTCCCGTACCCACTGTAGGTGTTGACGATTGGCCATAATTGCTGCCCCGGTAGCGCTTTGTCTGCAATGGGTCTGGGTTCGAATCCCCGTGAGGCATGGATATTGTATGTCTCACGTCACTGGCTCTCTCCCTTCCCTGGAACCAGTGGTCCTAACTTAGAGACGAGCAACCGCTGATAGCCCATCGAGTTGCTCACTATAGTCGTTAAATCCCCAAACAAGCAAAAAAAAAATATCGGTCATCATGGGCACATGAACGGGCAGTCAACTCCATCTACAAAAGTAGTGTTCTCAGAAATGTTTCTCTGTGTGCCCTACTTATAGTCGGATATTAATTGTGGGGTTGTGAGCCGTCTGTTGTTCCAAATCTTTAGGAATATATAAAAATATTATACACTTATATTTTTACGAATATATAAAACTATTGATTATCTTGGTTTCTGAATATGCAAAAAGAAATCAGGATGCAGGTTTTCAATGTTTTAAGACTGAAAAGACAACATTAAGTCAGCATTTACTCATGAGATCCATTGAGGACAAAGGGCTCCCTCACGCTCGAAATTATTGACGTTCCATTTATCCAATGTGTTTGACTGAAAGTAGTTTCTTCAAAATTTGACGTTTAAGCTCCTTTTGCGTGTTTCCAGGAAAAATTTTTTCCAATAGGTATCACAATTAGCGTATTTCCGCGGAATTCATTTTCTGGAAACTACACCGCAAGCTATCCCATATACGGTACATTGACATATGAAATTTAAAATATGCGCTATTTTTAAATAAAACCTAAAGATACTTATCAATTAGCCCAAATAAAGTGTAGCGTACCAGATTGAACATTTCCAGTTCTGTTCACTTGCAAAATACTTTTTTTTATATCCAGGGTTTTCTGACTTGTTAATATGACAGTCTTCTGTTTTTTCGTATGCACCAAAAATTCCCCAATAAATTTAGTATTTAAAAAACATAGCAAGACAAGAAATATTTTTCATCAACCTCGTGTGCAACGATAAACACTGCGCAAACAAAATTATTGCGCATGCCACGATTACTAAAAGCACTGTGACAAACAATATCAAGGGCAATTACCACAAAGTTATCATGGCAGTTTTTTCGAAACTAATCTTTCTGTGAAAAGTCATGCGTGATCGTGTTCCCATTAAGCCTTTTTAGTAGTTGTTTGTGGTCAATAAAACATTATCACACATAATGTGAAACATGTACGTTTACTGGAAAAAGACTCCACCCAGTGATGACACAACAGCCAAAACATTATATTCTTTATGGGTAGAAGAAAAGGAAGTCATAAATAAAAAATTCTAAGATATTGTGGCGTATAATGTACGTACTGAAAATCCTCTCGAGGTGTTCGACGTGGCATTTGAGACGTAATTTATTTCACTGTTTCGACAGGACTGCGATGTTTGTTAAATGTACTCCATATTTGATTTCTGAGTTTTTGAAAAGAGCCAAACCACAATCGGACAGAGCTATGCACCTATCAATCTCTTAGCTCCACTAATAGTCGAAGTAAATTAAACGACATTTCATATAGATGTGTTATTATGTCACCGAAGGAATTCATCTTTGAAAGTCTAGTGAACTAATAACTTTATTAAAAGTGAATGCAATGGTACTTCAATTTCTTTGTACTTCTGCCCTTAAATTTCGGTATATTCAGGAGAGATATATTTATTTATTAATAATGTGTATCTCTCTATTTTTTAAAAAAAGTAACTGCCGCCGCTCTTGCTGCTGCCGCTGTTTTAGAAATTTCGCGACACTCTTGCTTTCCTAGCTCGCAGCGCAAAACGTATTGAACACAAAAATATGAAATTTACATCGTTTGTAGAGAATTGTTTGGAAAACACGCTGAAATAAACCGTTTCTCGATTCTAGCGATACTTCAAGAGCTATTGAATTTCAAACTTAAGGTAAGCAAAAAATTGCTATTAGGTTGCGTTCCGGACACACTAACAGCAACAGAACCACGAAACTTTGTAGGCATGTAGCCCTTTTTTTGAATTTCGATTTATTGTACGAGAAATTAAATTTCTAAATTTCACAAAATTCTGTATTTCGCGTTGGGATCCATTTAAAAAAAAGCATATATGCCAAACTATAAATCATAACGCATTGCAATTTTTACAGCATAAATTTACAACTATCATCCCTTTTTTACAAAAAAGGAATTTAAGAAAAAGTCATTTTCTGATTTTTAAGCATTTTTAAAGACGCAAAGGAAAGAAACGAACGGCTTGTCTGTCTTCACGATAACTACAGAGGGAAGTTCTGGTCCCGTTACCTGCTGCCATGGTGACGCAGAAAATTTGTTATGCATATGTTTTGTTGGTAAAGCTATCTCAGTTGTTTAAGGTGGACGTCAAGTAATTTTTCTTCCTATACTTCAAATGGAAAACTGTCTGTACACCTTTTCTTCACAATTACTGCGCTTCCAAGGATGAAAATTTGAACATCGATTAAAATACCTTTATTTCATAACTTGGAATACTTAATATTTTCTAAAACATAGCCATAATTATGCAATCCAACATTTTTTTTTGTCTGCTGACGTCATCAAAGCACAGGTTGCGCCATCTTTTTTTCTGGACAATTAATGCGTTCCCAAGGATGAAAATTTGAACATTAATTAAAATAGCTTCATTTTATAACTTGGAATACTTAATATTTTCTAAAACATAACCATAATTATGCAATCCAACATTTGTTTGTCTACTGACGTCATCAAAGTTCAGGTCGCGCCATCTTTTTTCTGGTTCCAACACCACCAAAGGAAAAGTTATTGATTTTTAATATAATTATGGTTATGTTTTAAAACATATTAAGTATTATAAGTTATAACATGAAGTTATTTTAATCGATGTTCAAATTTTCATCTTTGGGAACACATGACTGTGAGCGAAATGTGTACAAAAGTTTTTCCATTGGAAGTATAGGAAGCAAAATTACTTGACGTCCACCTTAACGGTTTACTGTTTACGGAAATGCTTTTTGGACCACTTTTGTTTTCCTTAGTGGTAAATTTAGTAAATGCTTTAAGTTCAAACGAAAAAGTCCGACCTTCCAAAAATTAACGACAGTAAAAAAACTGAAACTTCGGAATAAGAAGCCTTATTTGCTTAGACATGCAATAAAAATTGAAATTTATATGAATTTTCTAGTTTCTATTTCATGTGATATACTTGGAGATCGGGCTGCAGGGCGCGAGCGCTACTCTGGAAACGAGCGTAGCGAGCCTAGAGACGCAGCCCCTAGTATTATACATCAATATATAGTACATATTAAAGAGAATAAAATGATCCAGATGTACATCGACTCATTTGATTAGGTAAAACATTTTTAAATGTTGTTCGTCCTTATGCCTCAGCAAATTCAGTGTTTTACAACAGAACTTAAAAACATTGCTGGTGTATCAATAAGAGACTGAAAACTAATATTAAGGAAAACCCAGAAAAATATGACCAATTTTTGCTTTATTGGTGTTTATTAATTGAAATATTTTCATTTATAAAAATTCCAATTTTAGTTTTTTTCTTAAATAAACTAATATATATAGTATGAGTTCATATTAGGAACTCACTTTTACTGGACTGCATAGTTACTATACTTAGATCTCATTACGTTGAATCCATTACTAAAAATACGGTTTTGAGCGAATTTAGTTCGTTACTCACACACTGATCCAATCAAGTTTTCAGAAAGCAGCTCCTGTGAAATAAAATAGCCACCCCGGTGGCGCAGTGGTCTAAGCACTGGCTTCAGGCCATTCGTCCGAGATGGGTCCTTGTTCGAATCCATACGGCACTGGCTCTCTCCTTTCCCTGAAACCAGTGGCCTTAAATTAGGGACGGCCGATTGCTTATAGCCCATTGCGTTGCTCACGGTAGTTGTTTAAACCTCCAACCAAATAATAATAATAAAATAAAATACTAGAAAATTTTTATTACTTTAAACTGTTACTTTATGAGAAATGTTATTTTACTTGTATTCCTGTTTGTATCGCTGTATACAAAGCATTTGTAATATTCCAATGCAGGAAACACGAGTAATTTTGAGATTGTTTCTTGTTTCTGGGGTCTAACAAGTACCATGAGGTAATATAAGGGCTATAAGCCGTCTGCTGTCCCCAATTTCGAGCCACTGTTTCCAGGGAACGGAGAGAGTCGGTACCATAAGTCAAGCGCACCACCCTTGTTTCTTCCGGGACTCGAACCCGAACAGGTTGGACGAACTTTCAGAAGAATTTTAAGCATCAGCTAATGTATCTAATTGCCATAATTAAAGCTACACATGTGGAAAATAAATGGCGATTCATTGTTATTTAATTCTACTAGCATAATGAATAATAACAGTTCAGCAATCAGTTACAAGGTTTGATATGAGCAACCCATAAAAGTAAACTACATTCTTTTGAAAAAAAGAATTATTTCTTTTCCTTTAACTATTCTTCAATTTTGGTAGAGTTCAGGTGTTCTGGCCATTTTTTAGTATAATTACTGTGGCTAATTTGTAAACCTTAACACACCTTAGCTATTCTTGTTCTTTTTTTTTTTTTTTTTTTTTTTGTTGTTTTTAATAACTTTGAACTATTGATGTTTTTCCCACTTTTTTTTTGCCGATACGCGTTCACCGCATTTGAAGCATTATTTTCAGTTTTGCAATTTTAAGTGAACACCCATGATAACAGATATAAATTGTTATTCTTTCCATTTTTTGCGAGAAAGACATTGCTAGCTAATAGTATAACCGAATGTCTCTGTTCTACAAAAAAGTAACTGCCGCTGCCGTTGCCGCCGCTGTTTTAGAAATTTCGCGACGCTCGCGGTTTCCTAGCTCGTAGCGCAAAACATGTTTAACACAAAAATATAAAATTTACATGGTTTGTAGAGAATTGTTTGGAGAACACGCTGAAATAAACCGTTTATAGATTGCGGCAAAACTTCAAGAGCTATTGTATTTCAAAAATTAAGGTAAGCAAAAAAGTGCTATCAGTTCGCGTTCCGGACACACTAGCAGCAACAGAACCACAAAATTTTGTAGGCATATAGGGTCATGGCCGAATTATGTACCTCGGCGCCCTTTTTTTTTTTGAATTTCGATTTAGTTTATGAGAAATTAAAATTTGAAATTTCAAATAATTCTCTATTTCGCGATGGGATACATTTTAAACACGGATATGTGGCAAACTATAAATCATAACGCATTGCACTTTTTACAGCATAAACTCATAACTATCATCCCTCTAAAAAAATTTTTTTTAAGAAATAATGTTTTTTTTTATTTTTAAGCATTTTTTAGATACGCAAAGGAGAAGAACGAACTGCTTCCTCTGTCTTCAGCAGCAACCACACACGAATGGTTTGGTCCCGTGACCTGCTGCCATGGTGACGCAGCTATTTTTGGCGCTCTTTTCTCACTGGGTGAAAGGACAGGCTACAATTAAACTGGTAATGACGCAATGCTTAATGACGTATCGAGACTTTTAAAGTTCGGTGTTTTCGCCGACATAAAATAAAATAAAATAAAATAAAATAAAATAAAATAAAATAAAATAAAAATAAAAATGGTTGCTATGGAACATTTCCCTGCTTGAAATTTTCGCGAATTGTTCGGCCACTTCTATATGACCTGGAGATTTGAATATTGTCATGTTGATAGGTCTTAAGGTCTGAATACCTAGAAGAGTCCGAAAAAAAATAAAACAGGGGCTCTGGAACATTGTCTGCTTGAATTTTTCGCGAATTGTTTGACCACTTCTAAATGACCTAGACATTTGAAAAGTGTCATGCTGATACGTCTTAAAGTCCAAAAGTATAAAAAAGTCCGAAAACCAAAAAAAAAAAAAAAAAAAAAAATGGCAGCTTTGGAACATTCTCTGCTTGTGTGTTTTACGAATTGTTCGACCACTTCTCAATAACCTTGAGATCTGAAAATTGGCATGCTGATAGTTTTTAAGGTCCGGATACCTAATAAAGTCTAAAAACGAAACAGTTCAAAAGGAAGGCTTAGCTACTGTTCAGAATGTTGATAGGTTTAAAGATAATTATGCCAAAAATTTTGAAATGCTGTAAAAATTCCATGAAATTTTGATTTAAAAATAAGCAGCGCCGAGCCTGATCCGTTTTAGGTCAAACGTATGCATTGACGTCACGACCCTGTTCTAAATCTTGAAATAGTTATGCATCCTAAATTACTTTTCTTTTCTTTAATTACTTGTCATTTCTTTAATTTTATGTCCCAAAAAATTATGGATTCACCGTTTGGAGAGCGGGCATAACTTCTAGTAACTTAAAAAACACTAGACTAGGTGGAAATACGGTTTAAGCTAAATTCAGAATAAATCTCTTAATTTCAATGACAATATCAAAAAACAAATTTGGTTGACTGATTAGGGAAGACTAATTTACCAAGGTCAAGTCGTGTGCAGACAGTACCATACGTTTCAGAAGGAGAAAAAGAAAAACATGAAAGAAGCTTTCAATCATGTTATTCCCTCCAGACGAATGATAGCAATTCCAAAAATTCCTGAAGAGTGTGCTTTCCGCTTGCCAAGAAATTATTATTATTTTTGTGAGGGTTAACAACCTCACACATATGCAATCCTTTTATTGTAGGAATCATGTGCAATTACATGAATGATCCCACTTAACGATTTTTGAAGTCACGTTTCTCTCCTTACAGCCCAAAACGAGCCTTGGGACAAAACTTCTCACTTGAAGGAAATAAATACACTCATTGTCATAAAAAACCGCGCACCAAGAAAAAAATGTGCGATTAACGCGAAACTCGGCGCACAGCTACGGGGAGGTCAGACATGCAAACGATTAAAGTTTCGTGCGATTCCACATGCCTGCGCGTCCGAGACCGGCACTGCAATCGCAATTCTTGGGGCTTATAAGGCGCCGCGCAGGGGATTCCACATTCGTGCCGAAGTGTATGGTAAGAGTCAGGTGAGATCCCTGAGCGATAGACATGCCGAGGATCCGCCGTAGATATGCGTACGGGCAACTGACGGAGTTTGAACGAGGCTGTATGTCGGGATGAGAGAGGCAGGGCGGCCGGCGCGCCGAATCGGCCACCATTTGGGCCAGCGGACAGTACGGTGCGATCGTGCTGGGAGCAGAGGACACGGAAAGGCACCTAGACACGGCGAACTGGCTCTGGACGACCCAGATACACCACTGGCAGAGAGGACCGTGGGATCGTGAGAGCGGCACTCACAGATGCACGGACGTCCTTGTCCAATATCCAGAGACATGTGGTGGCTGTACAAGGGACTCTTGTGTCCGCCAGAACAATTTCTATACGTCTGTCAGAGGCGAATCTGCACCCTCAACGGCCCTTACGTTTGCTGCCATCAACACCTGACCATCGTCGGCATTGATTGCAGTGGTGTCAGCTGCGAAAAACGTGGAATGCTACGGACTAGCGACGTGTGGTGTTCAGCGACGAATCCCGCTTCTGCATAGAAACGGACGACTACCGTGTCAGAGTGTGGAGGACCGCAGGTGAGCGCTACAATCCCAACCTCACTGTATAGCGGCATACGTCCTGAACTGCAGGGGTGATGGTCTGGGGAGCCATCGCGTATGACAGTCGGACTTCCCTCGCAGTGATCCGAGGGACGTTGACAGCCCAGCGCTACGTACAGGAGATCCTGCGGCCTCAGTGCTGCCTTTCGTGGCGGGGTAGTCCGGAGCCAGTTTCCAACAAGATAATGCCCATCCGCACACGGTTCTGGTTTCCCAGGACGCTCTACGTCATGCTTCGACGCTTCTGTGACCTGCCAGATCGCTTGACCTCTCGCCCATCGAGCACGTGTGGGACCAGATGGAACGCCAGCTTTCTTTGTGTCCCAGTGTTCGCGATTTTGATTGTCACTTGCAAGAAGTGTGGGCCAATCTGTCGCAGGATAACATACGGCGTCTTTTTGACTCCATGCCGGACCGTATCAACGCATGTATCCGAGCACGAGGTGGTCCGACGTAGCACTAACGATGTCCGGAATGTGTACCTTATGTCCGCTGGAAATCGTCCTGCTGCTGTGATATTGTAATCACTTCTGTCCTTTGTATGTACCATCTCACTACTACAATCTCATTTCAATCCAACGCCTCCTTCTTGGTGCGCGGATTTTTATGACTGAGTGTAACTCGACTTTCATCTGCAGTCAGTGTTAGTTACGCAGTAATTTTCATTTAGGGCATTTGACGACCACTATGAACGTTATTGCGACAACTTCGTACGAATTTTGGTAGAAGAAGACGAACATTAATATTCCTGTGGCCACACCGTATTTATCCGTAAACGTTTCTGTTTTAAGGTTTTGTTTACACTTTCTTTTTCGAATCTAGTTGGTTTTTGGAACGGGTGCGATGAGAGCACACACTTGTACGTTGCAATGTGTTATTTTTAAGATTATTAAAAATACATAGTCTACTGTTATTATACTGTGAATGGTGTTTCAGCCGCTGACACCGGGTTGGTAAATATCCTGCAACGGTTATAAGCAGTCGCCCGTTCCACATTTAGGGACACTGGTTCCATGGAAGGGAGAAAGCCAGCCCTTCAAGACAAATACACCACTCCAGCTTCATCCAGGACTCAAACCTTATCCCAGCTAGGACGACTAGCCAGAAACCTACGACTCTTGCCACTCGGATACCAGGGTAGGGGAGAAATTTTATGATTTCCCTCGGATTATCTTTGAACTGAATTTCGATGGTTGTCGTTTAGAGAATTTCGTCCCCACTCTTCGCTTATCTTTACAGACAAAAGGGCTTTAAAAAGCCTTCACCTGTAATTTTTGTAATTATCTTTCAGACTGCTTCCTCCTACGCATTTATAGAACTCTTCCTATTTTTCTCACAGCATACACAAACGGATTTGACATTTTAAAAGCGCAGTGTCTTCGTTTTCAGAAAAAGTTTTCTCATCTACTTTCTAAGACTTACTGGACAGCGCTTTATTGCGACACATCGTTAGAAATGGTAGCTGCACGCGTGAATGCTTTCATGCGGTGTTTGTATCAGGCAAGTAAAATTCTTTTGACTTGATGCTTTCGTTTTCAACGAATCGTGAATTGAAATGCTTACATTTCCTCCAAGGCAAATGTACTCTATGAAAAGCAAAATAGTAGGGTGATCTATCATCTTAGAAGTTCAGACCGAAAAGCCGTAAAAAAGAAAAACAAAAAGAATTCAGTTGTTGAATTCCAAGTTCGAGAAGGATCTCCAGATTCTGCATGGAAATTGGAGAAAATTTACATGATGGGTGAGTGAGTGTGGAAATAAAAAATAAATAAGAAAAAAGCATAGCAAAAGAGCTAGACACGAAAAGTTTCGCAAGAGTTTTGAGGCAGGAGAAGATTTGCCGTCATGAGAAAAGTGCCCTCCGACTTTAGCCTGCAAGAAGTTGGATCCTTGCCAAACCTATAGTTAACTTGAGACACAGGGTTCCCCTGAGATTCGCATTAGCGTCATTTAATGTCATTCGAATGACGTAATACCGTCATTATGACCTCCCCGGGGCACGTTCTACCGACGACATCCAAAATCTAATGGCGAATTTAATGTCGTGCTGGTCGATAGCGGAGGCAACTTGTATTCGGAGGTCTCCGTGGGGGCTTAGCTTGTTTCCTGTTTTTCAGTGACAGACCTCCTCAGTGATTGCGCCCGCAATTTTAATTGGTCCCCTTTCTATAAGAGGTCACAGCGATAAAAGCGATGGAATTATTGCCCGGAATTTAAACTGGCAGATCGGACAAAATAAGACGCATGGATGTACCACTAGTTCTTAAGGACCTCGGGAATGCACGCAATTGTCTGGATATTTCATCGCCTTTACGATGTTTTTAGTTACCATCAAAAACTGAACGAATGTTGAAGAAATATAAACCACGTATAAATTGCATACCAGGAATTGTTCTCAAATGAATTCGTGTACAAAAGCCGAATTCGAAATGTCCTTTCATCAATAAATGATCAACGGGTATATTCCTTTTTTAATCCCAGTTGCCATATTTAAATCCTCTAATTGAGATAAATGTAATTGGAAGCTTACCAATAATCCGACTAAGGCATTTCAACACATTAGGTGCACCCTTACTTGAAAGCAAATATCGAAAGGAGAGTTTTCCTTCAATACGCGGCTATTATTTAGAAATTTGTTTTACTTATACGCTTTGAAACTTTGGATGAAAAGGGAACGAATCGACTTTATTTATGTTTGGCATCCGCGAAATATTCATAGCTCTTTGGCAATTAACTTATAATTCTATTAAAAATTCTCAATTAAGGAAATAATAATTAAAAGAAAAAATAATTTAGAATTCCAATGATTGCTATATAACATATGTGACAATATTTGACTCCCTGTTGTGTCGATTTATTTTAAATAAGAATATAGCCGCCCCGGTGGCGCAGTGGTCTAAGCAATGGCCTATTATCATTCGTCCGAAAGGGGTCCGGGTTCGAATCCCGGTGAGGCATGGATGTTGTATTTGTCTTACGGCACTGGTTCTCTCCCTTCCCTGGAACCAGTGACCCTAAATTAGGGACGGGCGACTGCTTATAGCCCATTGAGTTGCTCACGGTGGTCGTTAAACCTCCAATAAAAAAAAATAAGAATATATATTTATTTAAAACAACTTTTTGGTGAAACCATCAGTTGAAATTTGAACCAGTGACTCTTTGCACTGCTTTTAACCAAGATTCCAAATGTTCAACAGGTTATAAATATTATTTTCAGAAAGAGCTTTAATATGTTCTAACTGTATGTATGTGTGTGTAAGTGTGTGTGTGTGTGTGTGTGTGTGTGTGAAAATTATTTTTATAATTTCAAGAAACATCTCTGCTGATTTGAATGCCTAATACTGAATGAGAGGATGACATGAAACATTGTTGTTTTCTTAAATCTTCCAGGAATTCACATTTTGGACAAAACAAGAAATACGATTCATCTGAGGACGAAAAATCTTGTCATGTGGGGCTTCAATAAGGCCTTTTTTATGACATCTAATAATTCGCTCTAACGAGCCATTTGTCCTAAGGCAAACTGTTTAAGGTAGTTCCACCTAAAATATCTGCCTTGTCTCCAATGGTAAAACTTCTTTACATATTTACTTCGCAATTAATGTGTTTCCAAGGATGAAACTTTGCGCATCGATAAAGCAAACTTTAAGTTACAGCATGGAATACTTAATACTTGCTAAAACATAGCCATAATTAAGCAATACGACATTTGTGTGTCTACTGACGTCATCAATGTACAGGTTGCACCATCTATTAACAGATCTGAACATTTCTCAAAGAAAAATTATTGTTTTTAATATAATTATTGTTATGTTTTAACAAGTATTGAGTATCCCATGCCATAACTTAAAGTTAGTTTTATAGATGTGCAAATTTTCATCGTTGGGAATACATTAATTGCGAAGAAAATATGTAAAGAAGTTTTACCATTGGAAACATAAGGCATGGTTATCTCTTTAGATTTATTGGTTATCTCTTTAGATTTATTATTTTCGTACTAATTATCTTATTGCTGGCTGTGGGTCATTACTTAAGGTCGATCATTCCAGATTGGCCTTCACCTGATGGCTTTGATGGTTGTGGTTAATGCTCTTTTTCTGTAAATAAAGCTCTCAGTTAGGTGTTCCCACTTATGTTAAACTCTATCCTATGTTTCCAATGATAAACACTTTTTTTGACATTTTCTTTGCAATTGGTATTTCCACGGATGAAATTTCGTACATCGAAAAAAATAACTTTTGGTTACAGCATGGCATATTTAATATATGCTGAAACTTAACCATAAAGATATTAAAAATCAATAATTTTTTCTTGGGTAATGTTCAGATCTGCCAATAGACGGCGTGACCTGTACGTTGATGACGTCAGTGAACAAACAAATGTTTGATGGCTTATTTTGGAAATAGAAGTCATCAGTACCCACACTTTTGTTGATATTTTCAGCTAAATTATTCTAAGAACAGTTAATCAAAGTGGCTGAAATCATAATAAACATTCCATTCTATCGCATGGATAGACTCAAATTTTGACTCCATTCCGAAAAGCAATAAAACTATTTAAAAAATCAGCAGTATTGTATAAACTGCTGATTTCTAATTCCGAAATAAGCGATCAAACATTTATTTGTGTACTGACATCATCAATGTACAGGTCGCGCCATCTGTTAGAAGGTCTCTATATTACCTGAGGAATAATTATCGATTTTTAATACAGTTATGGTTAAGTTTTAGCAATTATTAGATATGCTATGCTTAATTTAAAGTTATTTTATCCAGGTGCAAATTGTCATGTTGAGAATACAATAATTGCGAAGAAAATGTCTAAAGAAGTTTTTTTTTTTTTATCATTGGAAATGCCGCCCCGGTGGCGTAGTGGTCTAAGCGATGGCTCTTGATCATTCGTCCAAAATGGGTCTAGGTTCGAATCCCGGTGAGGCATGGATGTTGTATTTGTCTTACTTTCCCTTCTCTTTCCTTTCTCTGGAACCAGTGGTCTTAATTCGGGACGGACGACTGCTTATAGCCCACTGAGTTGCTCACGGTGGTCGTTAAACCTCCAATCAAAAAAATATATATATCATTGAAACATAGGATAGAGTTTTAAGTGGAAACACCTTAACTGAGAGCTTTATTTATAGAAAAAAAGCATTAACCACAGCTATCAAAGTTATGAGTTGAAAACCAATTTAGAACAAAACTGGCTTTAGTACTACATGATATCATACTAATTTGTTTAAAAATGAATGTAAAATGAAAGAAGAAGTTCGCAAAATATTGCAAGGAAGTTAAGATCTAAAAAACGGGAAAGAAAGAAAGCCCTATCAACCTAACTATATTGTGTCAAGTATTAAATTACTAGGGAGTTAAGCAGTCCTTAGAAAGGAATGTGGTTTTATTAATAAAAAACAATTATGCGTAGATGAAATAGCATATGTTTCACCTCACCGAGGTCTGCTACCTGTCTAAAACAGGTATTTACTCTTAAGGGAAATATTTGCAGTCCTTCTAGGAAATTATTGTCTGCTTTAGTGTTTACCCAAAGAAGCCTTTATGCTCGAGGTTGTGCACGCCAGAACCAAAAGCACGCTTTTATACCGTACTTTGAACATACAAACTGATTTGATGAAGAGTTAAGTTAAAAAGACGAAGACAGATGAAATATCGGTGTGCTTCTGGGCAAAATAATTGCAAAAAATGAAGGCTTTCTTTTATTCTTTTGTTTCATAGTTTAGGGAAGCCTATGAGCATCTAAAACTGTAAGGAGCCGCTTGTCTTTAATTTAGAACCACTGCTCCCAGTGAAGGGTGGGTGCCATAGCCATCAGTAAACAATTATCATGCTTCATCCGTGATTAGAACCCGGGATCAACTAAGTCGATTTGCTAGAAGTATATGCCTCTGATTCATTTGTGCACCAGAAAAGCGAAAATCTAAAAGAATTAATCATTTTTGAATTAGACAGTAATATAAAGACTGCGAGTGGCACTGCGTTTTCGATACCACTGAGACTTTGAGGCTTCTAAATCAACTACCTTCGCCAATTTTCGTTTATTGATTGGAAAGACTTTCTTAAACAAACAATTTGAGATGTTTTCCCATTTTATTCAACTCTTTAAAAAGTGCTGTTCCTGAATTTTGTAACAAAACCTCAGTGTTTTTATAGTGAATGTATTTTTACAACAGGCATATGAAACGTACCAAAGTAGAAATAATAACGCGAAACTTCAGCGTTTAACCATTTGAGAGGCCGATGCACCTGAACCAATCTGTCCAGAGGCTTTCATGCTCCCCAAACAGAAACGTTCACATAGCAGCCCCAGGGTTTTACGAAAGCTTCGGTAAAAAATTACTTTCCCCTCTCATCTCAGCAGTACCGGCCATAAAGCTGTCGCTAGTGATGAGTGCTCCCTTCTAATATACTTTATCCTCTGCTCCATAACACAACACATGATGAGGAAGAACTGTTCCCCTGACACATACATCACGCCACTGGATAGAAACAAGTGACTGAAACACCTTTACGCTTCCTTCTTAGGCTTGCCGCCATTGTTATATCTAATTTAGTTGGTAATCAGTAAAGCTACGATTTATATGTAATAAAAATCTCAAAGTATAGTTACGGAAAAATTACTAGCAACTCTGGAAATTTCTGATGTTTTTGGGTTTTCAGTGTTGCTACAAAAGTAAATATGCAGATAATACTCACAATATATATATATATATATATATATCATTTTAAAGCACATTTCATGCAGAAGCCAAATCAGGTGGGAATATTTTTAACGGAACTCAACTTTTCAACAGAAATGTACTGCGAAACAGAAATCATGGCAAAGTAACATGTTCAAATTGAAATACAGTTACGTACCCAATATTTCTTCGGGTGACCTTTTGATTTAACAACGGCTGTACGCCTGTTGGGCATGGAGTCAACCAACTTACGCAACATATCGGATGAAATACAGTTGTGCCAAACGTAAGTAATAGCGTTAATCAGTTTCACTATATTTGTGGGGTGACGTTCGTGCACTTTTCTTTTCAGAATGCGCCACAAATCCTCATTCGGGTTCCAGTCTGGCGAATTGCAAGGCCAAGGAAGAGGCACAGCCTTGCCTAAAGACATCACATAAGCTTTAATGATTTTTGCACAGTGGCATGGGGCCGAATCTTCCTGGAAGATGTATGGCTGACCCTGGAACAAATCACGTCCTGGTGGCACCGTCTTGTTCTGGAGGATACTTCCGTACACATGTGCATTAACAGTGCTCTCACACACACATGGATTCTACCCACTCCAGCAGCAAAACATTACAAAATCACAATACTGCATGGATATTTTCTTGTCTTAAGTGTTGAAGAGGTACGCAACGCCTCGTTATTTTGTCGAAACACTCGGCAACCCGCGTCGTTACCGTTGTTGTTCAATTTTGTCTCATCACTAAATAACACTTGACGCCACCTATCATTGTTCCACTCCTTATGTTCCTTTGCCCATTCTAAACGTTTCTTGCATTGTACATTGGTTGGCAATGTCTTCTTTACTGCCCTATGAGACGTCAGACCCATAGAACGTAACCTGTTCCTCACTGTTCGAAGACAAACAACAGTACCACAGCTCACCCGCAATTCTTTGCCAAGAAATGTTGACGAGATGAACCTGTTTCGCAGACATAACCGTTTCAACGCGTTGTTACTTCTAAGGTTGTTTTTTTTTTTTTGCATTTTTCGGCCACATTTACCCAGCCTGCCATTCTTGATTCCACCCATATCATGGATCTTCGCCGGTTTGCCGTCCAACTGTACTCTTGTGCACTCCAGTTATCCGGACAATATCTGCATTGCTTTTGCTGAATTCAATTCAAGTCACCATTCGCGAAGTGGCGAAATATCTCTACGAAAAGATTGGAAACCGAACGGCGACGGAGGTGCAGTTCGCAGAGCAGTATTTATACCACCCGAGAAACGGCTTTGGGTTAGTACAGTGTTCTGAGTCAGAATGCGAAAAGCTGCCGATCTATCGGAGTTTGATAAAGGACATATTCTAATGGCACGGTGCCTCGGAAATACGATCTCGAAAACAGCGGGGCTTGTGGGTTGTTCATGTGCCGCTGTAATAAGTACGTATCAAAAGTGGTGCACATATGGCCAAACGACGAACTGTCGTCCAGCCGTGTGTCGTCCGCAGCTCATTAATGCCAGGGGCCAGCGGAGACTGTCTCGCATTGTTCATAGTGCCAGCAGAGCCACAGCGTGAAAAATCACCCGCAGCTACAACAGTGGCGATCAGGACAATGTTTCACAGCGCACAGTTCATCGCAGCCTTCTGCGCATGGGCTTGCCTAGCCGAATACCCAGCCATGTCCCCATGCTCACTCCACGTCATCGCCAACAACGCATGAAATCGGCCCAAAATCATCGAAATTGGACAGTGCGTGATTGGAAGAAAGTGGCGTGGTTCCTGGCGCTTCACGAAGACGGCCGAGCGCGGATACGCCGATTACCAACGGAGGATATGAGAGCTGGATGCACTGTTGGCCGGAAACAGGCCGGCTGCGGTGTTATTCTGTGGGCGATGTTTTTTGCGACACTTTAGGCACCATTATCCGAATAGCACAATCCATGACAGCGTCAAGTATCTGAACATCGTTGTCGACCAAGTTCACCCATTCATGGCAACTGTGTTCCCTGCTTGTGATGGCTATTACCAACTGGATAATGCGCCAGGACACACTACCAGAATCGTCAAGGAGTGGTTCGAGGAACATGCTGGTGACTTTTTGTTAATGCTCTGGCCTCCAAATTCACCTGACATGAACCAAATCGAACATTTGTGGTCCGGCTTGGAAAAGCGGGTTCGTCCTAAATCACCGCCAAAATGCACGGGAAATAGAGCACCTGCTGTTGACATTATGGTACCAGATACCCCAGGATACATATTACCACCTCGTCGAATCGATGCTTCGCCGAGTGGCTGCTCTTTCGCCGGCTAAAGAGGGTCCTACAGTTTTTTAGATAAGTGGTCATAATATAATGGCTCATCGATATATTTCGTTTCTTCTCGTTAAAGATTTTTCTAAACTTAACATCACTGATTCCTGCTCGACGCATTTGATTTCGTCAAACCTGACAACAGGTTAGAAGTTCTTATGTTCCAATAGAGAGAGATAAAAGCGTGTGTTTTAAATGTTCAGGGTGCTCTTTGGATTGATCAGTTGAGTGCTCTATGCTGTGTTGATTAGAATATGCACAAGAAATGCCGCATGTCTAAGCCATTTCAGAGAGCTAATTTGATAATGTTCAGTGTTTATATGTTTCCTTAACGATTCTAAGATAACTTTGCTAAGTTGATTTTCGTCTAATGTTTAAAACCTAACTGCCAAGCGAGCAAAATTCGTGTTCTCTATATTGTACCGAACAAAGAGCATATTTAGATGTATTTTGATCAAGGAGAAATGTAATTCTTACTCAAAGTCTAAGTGATTTGTGCCTAAGAGTGTTCCAGTTACATGACGTGATGGTTGAGAATGAACCACTGATTTCGTGCGCATCTTTGCCGTCTCTGAGCCTTTGACTGTTTTGTCGCATTGACATATGCACCGATGAGCTATTACATTAGGTCCACCTACATAATAAGCTGTAGGATCCCCTTTAGTCCGCAATGCAGCTGCCACTCGGTGAGGCATCAATTCCATGAGGTGGCGATAGGTATCCTGGGGTATCTGGTACCATAATGTCAAGAGCAAGTCCTGCAGTTTCCGTACATTTCGGGGCGGTGGTTATTTAGCGCGAACCCGCTTTTCCAAGTCGAACCACAAATGTTCAATTGGGTTCATGTGAGGTGAATATAGAGTCCAGGGCATGAACAGAAAGTCACCATAATGTACCTCGAATCACTCCTTGACGATTCTGGCAGTGTGGCATGGCACATTATTCTGTTGGTAATGGCCATCACCAGCACTAAACACAGTTGCCATAAATGGGTGAACTTGGTCCGCAACGATGTTCAGTTAACTGACAGCTATCAGAGATTGTGCTGTTAGGATAATTTAGCTTAAAGTGTCCCAAGAAAACATCGCCCACAACATAATAAAATCGCCGCCGGCCTGTTTCCGGCCAACAGTGCATCCAGCTGCCATAGCCTCTATTGGTAAAAAGCGTATCTGCGCTTGGCCGTCAACGGGATACACCTGGAATTTTCATTCGTCAAACCAGACCACTTTCTTCCAATCATCCACTGTCCAATCTCGATGATATTGGGCCAATTTCATGCGTTGTTGGCGATGACGTGCAGTGAGTACGTTGAACCGGATGGGTCTTCGGATACGCAGGCCTATGCGCAGAAGACTGCAATGAACTGTGTTCTGTGACACATTGCCCTGATCACCACTGTTGTAGCTGCGGGTGATTTGTCGCACTCTGTCCCTGCGGTCTATGTGAGTAATGCGCGTCAGTCTCTGCTTCCCTCTGGCATCAATGAGTTGCGGACGACAGTTCGTCGTTTGGGCATCTGTGTACCACTTTTGATACCTACTCACTACAGCGACAGGTGAACAACCCACAAGCCGCGCCGTTTTCGAGATGGTAGTTCCGAGGTGCCGTGCCATCACAATTTGTCCTTTATCAAACTCCGATAAATCGGCAGCTTTTCCCATTCTGACTCCGAACACTCTACTAACCGAAAGCCGGTTCTCGGGTTGTATATATACTGCTGTGTGAACTTCACCTGCCCGACCGTTTGGTCTCCAGGCGCACTCATTTCTTTAGGCTGGGGGTGGTCATAATGTAACTGCTCATCGGTGTAAGGTACGTGATAATTCAGACTTTAAGCTGTACGAAATGTGAAGCTTTCTCGGTTCAACTTAAAGTCATTCAGTAAACCTTTTGTGTAGTTTTACGATGAAGCCAGGCTACTACGGCAGGTTTAAACTTGCGTGAGATAAGCAGTGTAATGCTTTACAGGAACGCTTAGCGTTAGGATAATAGTTTACTACCTACAAATATTCATTATTTAATTATTATTCTAAAAAGTACTTTGACGAACTTTGATTATACGAGTTCCTTGTATGTACACACCGTTACGAAACTGCTCAAAACGGAGCCTTAATGCGAAGTGAAGCATCATATTTAATCTGTTAATCAACACAGCCGAAGCAAAGCACTGTTGTAGGAAAATAAACGAACATCTGCTCGACGAAATGAAATGCATTCTTGCGTTTGACAGGAATGATCAGTAGGAATAGTATGGTAAACACGCATGCCAGAGAAAACTGAGAATGCTGAATTAAAGGTAAACTAAAGTTGTGGCTTATTTCGGAGTAAATCTGACCTGTTTCTGTCAGTGATTGTTAGAAATAGGAGTAACGTTCTGTGACTCAACGGAAATGTATTAGCGAACTGTGTACACAGAATGCAGAGTCTGTCATACAGAAATCCATTGTAAACGTCGATCTGTGTTGATCAAAGTCTGGCATTTCCATCTGCATTAAATGAACACAGAATTGCTTTGAATTTCTGCGTAGCAGATAAAAGTGATCAAATATGAGAGCGACGCTGTACTAAATGTTTTTATTTACTTATTCGTAGTGATCGACTGAAATGATTTTAAGATGAAACGTTTAAAGTGAAATTATTTTTAAAATATAAATATAAGAATCATTTAAGCAAAGCTGATTTCCTTCCGCAGTCCATAGAAACCTTTGTAACGTGCCTGCATCGCAGGGCGCACATGAGCTAAAGGCAGATAGGAGCGGAATATTCTTTCCGCGTAGCGCCGTTCGGAGAGTGACTTACTCTGGAGTGAGGGGACCTGGGTTCGATGCTCGGCGCAGACAAACTTGTACGTTATAACTTGTTCAATAAAGTACAAGCCTCCGCCAATAAAAGCAAAACATTTGTAAACCTAGGCTGAATAACAATTGTATAACTTACAAAATTATCTGAATAACAGCATCCCATCGTGCACTTCAAAACAATTTGCATTGCATCGTTCGACTAATGAGCAAACCGTTTCCTTTTTTTTTTTTCTCATGTTTTACTGTTTTTTCAGCAAGATGGCATAATTTGTATCATACTGATTGGAGTAAATATATATTGGAATTATACATCTGCACTTATAAAGAATCTATTTGAAAAATATTTTTCCGTTAGAAAACTGCAATTTTAACCAAAAAGTTTTAAATTGCTTTTCATTGTTTTTTCTGATGCAAAATCTTTTCCTATGAAGAATTTTAGTTCGACATCTGCGAACTCTATTTGAAAAAGATATTTGACATCGGGTGACGTGCTGAAAAAGATATTTGATATTTGCTGGTGACGTGCTGCCAAGCGTCTCCCGAGAAGGTCCCACACGTGTTCGATTGTATTTAGGTCCGGAGACCTTGCGGGTCAATCCATGCGTTGAATATCTTCACTCTCCAACAGCTCTGCGACAACCACTGTACGATGAGGTGTAGCGTTGTCGTCCATGAAGAGGAACTGAGGACCCACAGCACCTCTAAACCGACGCACTTGAGGCAGGAGAGCCTCGGTACAATAGTGGACACCAGTGACTGAACCTCCTTGGAAGATGTGAAGGTCAGTACGGCTACCAAGCATGATACCGCCCCAAACGAGAACTCCGCCACCTCCAAACCGGTTCCTTTCGATGATGTTGGAGGTGTGATTGCGTATTCCCTGCTCTCTCCAGATGTGTATACGTCCGGAATCGCTCGTCAGACTAAATCGGCTCTCATCCGTAAAGAGAACTCGACCCCATTGCTGATGTGTCCAGTTCTTGTGTTCCTGGCACCACAGAAACCGCCGTCTCTGATGAGCAGGCGTTAATGGCACACACCGTACTGGTCGTCGTGCAAATAGATTTCCTTTGTGCAGACTCCTGGCCACGGTGGAATGCGATAACGGACGTCCAGTTGTCTATTGCAGGTGCCTTGCGATTTCTCCCGCTGTCTTCCGTCTGTCTCTTCTCGCCTGTATGACAATATACAGGTCGTCCGCCGCCGTGGTTGCTCGTGGACGACCACTGCTAAACTCTCGGACAGCTGTTCCTGTCGTTTGAAATGCTTTTCTAGCTCGTGAAACCATGCTGTGAGCGATGCCGAACTCCTCGGCCACACTAGTTACACTTCGACCTTCTTCCAACTTCCCAATGACGCGACCTCGGGTAAAGTCATCCAGATGTCGTTTACTGAATTGCCTGTTGGCCATATCACACGGGGGCAGCAACTCGACGTCGTTCAAGCCGATGTACACCGTACAATAGCTTTCACCGAATTGCTGAGCGTACACCACCCGTGTGCTTTATACCCTTCCGACATCCCCTCCCCCTATGTCATGCTGCATATATGCGCATGCTCTACTGCACTGGACATTAGTCTATCTCCTGAGTGGTCTTTCGGTCCGTTCTGCCTGCTCGTTCCGCTGTTATGCTGATTTCTCCTCTTCGTCCTTAATTTTTGCACACCAGTGTATTTTACTCTGCGTCGCACTACACGGAGTGATCACTGAATTATGACCACCCCTACCCTATGAAAAGTAGATGCTGCCCGTTGCGTTGACCACATGATTTCAGACAGGGCGCGATTGGTCGACCGACGCCGCATACGTAAGATACAGTATTAGTGAATAGAAGGTAGTAAAATTCGGAGTGTGATTGGTAAACAGAAGGATTTATCTCAATTTGAAAAAAGACAGATTGTAGGAGCTGGGAGGGTGGGTGCCTCGATTTCCCAAACGGCAAAATTGGTGGGTTGTTCGTGAGCCGCCGTAGTTAAAGTTTACCTGGAGTGGCGGGAAAATGGTCAAACAACGACCTGGAGATAAAACTGCACAAGACAGTGAAAGGTTGATAGAAAGGTGAGTGCCAGGTCCGACGACTCGTACAAACCAACGGACGCAGCAATGCTCAACATTTAACTAACTATCCAATACAACAGAGATCAACATGCAACAGTATCTGTCATGACCATGTGTCGCACGCTTGCACTATAACAGCAGACGACCTCGACGACATTCTCTAGCCAACCACTGTTCATCGACGGAAAAGATCCTCCTGGTGCAAAGAGCATGCAAATTGGACGGCGGATAACTGGAAAAAGTGTGCTGATATGACGAGTCGTGTTTTTTACTCCACTCCGGGGATGGTCGTTTACGTATATGGCGTAAACAACATGAGGTACTCAATCCATCCTGCATGGTCTCCACAGTGAAACCGGTGGAGGCTGTTGTATGGTGTACGGGATGTTTGTCTGGTAGGAACTCGGATCTCTGGTGCATGTGGATGTATGAATGGGTGTACACTACCGTGAATTACCTGCTTGCTCTGTACACCCAGCAATGCTGTACTTTTTCTCGAATGGCGACGGTGTCTCCCAATATGACCATGCGCCGAGCCACAGGTCTAATGTTGTGCAGGAATGATTTGAGAAACATAGTTCAAACTTCCAGCATGTCAATTGGCCTCCGAACTCTTTCGATATTAATCCCATGGGACACTTGTGGGACACTATGGGACGACATATCAGGTGTCTGGATACGTCAATCACCTCTATACCTGCATTAAAGGCCGCATTGCACACAGATTGGAAGGCCGTACCTCATAACTGCTTCTGGCATCTTATTGAATCGATGCCACGTCAGACAGCTACTGTACTGAGAGCGAAAGAAGGACCTACGAAGTACCCGGTGCGTCCTATAAAAGAGGTCCCGTGGCCAGACGTTGTTAGGAGGGTTAACGTTGTTTGGCGGGTTTTCAGTTAAAACCGCTTTGTTGCACTTTTAACCAGTTTCTGCGTGTACAGCTGCAAAGGAATTCTCCGGAGTGGTTAGTCACAGCCAAAGCAGTGTATGTACGCGGTCATAAGTGTAAGTGAAGAGAGAACAAAGGCAACGGAAATGGTTTTAAGTACGGAACAGCGGATTTTCATTGTGGAACAGTATTTCAGAAATAACTCATGCAAGGTTTTAATGAGTTCTTTGCAGACAAATGTCCATATTGTGCAGCACCGGCAAAATCAGTGGTACAGAAGTTAGTGCGGAAATTTCGTGAAATCGGCATGGTGCGCAACTGGAAAAGAAACAACCCCAAGACAATTCGTACTGAAGACAGTATCAAGGATGTGTGAACAATGATGTTACAAAGCCCTCGGAAGTTGTCGTTCATTATACTCGGGCCTCTTTTATACGGCACAACCTGTATTAGGTAGGTGGTCATAATTCAGTTGTGTGCTTAAATCCTATTCAAATGTCAGTTTGAACAGTTTCCAATCCATGCAATTTTATTAAAAGAAATTTCCCATGTGTAGTCGCAAATGCTTTTTACAATTCATTGATTCTGCAGGATTTATTAAACAAAATTAACAGGTCAGAACTAATTCGTGTAGAAATCGCATAAAAGCTGATTGCAATTACGAAGGAATTTAAGAACTGCTGAATCGATATAATGATTTTAACAGCAACTATGTGCTCTTTTTCTCTGGGATTCTCATTCTCTTACGCTACTCAAACAAACGCTCTGGCATCAAGACCTTGTTGGAAATTTTTATTCATTTGTTTATTTATTTATTCGTTTTTATTTTCTTAAATCAAGGCATCATGTATCTACTATAACATCTTGATAACACCTTCTTCTTTGATACTCCAAAGCCATGATTTCTGCGCAGAACTTCCAATGAAATTTACTGTTTACCGAACACTCAGCGTTTGTTGACAGAAAGGAAACAAAGAAAGAATTGTTTGTCGAGTTTATTGTTAGCGCTTTAAACGCGACATGAATTTTGTGGAGATGAAATGGAATATTGACACAGTATTGTGTGATTTCAATTAAACGGTTAATGTTTCTTTACGTTTAAACAACAACGTTTGAGCACACATGCAATGAACTTATTCGGAAATGGCATTTTTCTATGACGCAATGGTACTGTGCTCAAACGATGATATTCTTGGAAAGCATTTAGTGTAAATAAGATCTTTGTTTACTGAAAAAGTGGCAATTATAAAAATGCCTTAAATAAGAATGGGACGCCGAAACCCAAATTATAGAACTACACATGCTTTACAACAGTACGACGCAGTTATTCTCGCCTTATTCGACTAAATATTTCGTGTTAGGTGCCATAGCATCTCATACATTATTATGCAATAACAGCGAAGTACTAGATGTAATACTTTTCGAGTAAGTATGCTCGATAAAATTTAACATTTTTGTCGTGAAATATCACAGAACTTACTCTGATACACACAGTGTGATAGAAAAAATATCAAATCTATGGTAATAAAATATCAAGATCTCTGGCAATGGAAATTTTAACACAAAAGTAATCACCACAAAATGCTGGAGTGTAATTCTGGACAATGATCCCTCACATAGTTGGCTAAAGGAAATTTTAGGACTTTGGTTGTTTCTTCCCTTGCTGTTCTGGGATAAATTATTATTGATAATACGTTAAACAGGTATTCTCATAAAATTCAAATGGTTTCGCTACGTAATCCGTGTTCCATTTTTGTATAAAATTTCCAGAACTTTATGTTCTGGTTTCCTAAAAAATCACGTAGAAGTAACTTATGTAGAAATGAGGCCAAGCTTGCAATTACTGACCTTAATTCTTTTGCGAACAGTTTGGATACTCAGTATTGAAAAATTTATATTTTTTTAACTGAACTGCGTTAAATGTTAGTTTTGAAATGAGTAGTGTGAAATATATTTTGCAAAGCAAGAGACCATTCATATAACTTTATACACAGTTTGGTGACTGTAATCTCATGCGCACGAGTATTGTCTCGCATGGTGGTGGTAGCGAGTATGCTTGCCAGACATTATACAGCAACAAATATTAAGGCATAGTTTAGGTTTCTTCGGTAGGTTTCTCCTTTGTTTCATAGACCAGGGAAAACCACAATGAGCAAATCTAACGGCTATCAGAAATTACTTGTACCTAATTTAGAGTCAGGAAGTGACAGAAAGTCAGCGCCATCGGACAATCGCACCACCAATTCCTCAATTGGGCCAAAGAAAGGTCAGAAGCCAGCGCAACAGACCACTCGGCCAGCGTGGCTGTGACGGCATGAATATCTGACCACTGTAGCATCAACTGCATACGCAGGCGTGCGAGCCTTCGTACTTCAACAAAACAGAGACTTGTCGACAATCATAACACTCGCTCATTTGGTGTCTTTCTTTGGTGGCAGTACATAGGGGCAAGAACAATGCAGATCTGGAACTTAATTTCCCCAGAAAAAATTCTGTGGCGTTGCTATTCATACATTGTAGTCTAAAAACGATCGCTGATAAAAGGATGAGAATGAACTTTTTAGTAATGAGGGAGAAGAGTATTAAATAGTGATCTGATCCGAATCTAAACTCTCTCGATCCAGTAGAGAAAATCATTTAAACACGTGGCGTCAGTGAAAAAACAAAGACATCGCTCTTCCCACGTTTATCAACACATAGCAACCAAAAAATTGCTTTCCGGTCACCGCTAGGATCGTACCCAGATCTCTCGACATCTAGCCGAGTGCGTTCGCTTTACTCTACGGTAGCCAGCAATCAAACGCGCTATGTGTGTTTATCTGTCAGCTTCTGACATCACAAATCTGTAGGGATGGGCTCAGCTACTGAGACGTCTCCATGTGGTGGGCATTAACGGCACAAGCTATATAATAATTAAAGCAAATAAATCCAAAGGGCGAAAACAATAGTGAAAATCCTCTGAATACGTGTTTTCAGTGAATAAACAACGACATCGCTCTTTCCACGTTTATCAACCCATAGCAACCGCAAAAATGTTATCCGGTCACCCCAGATCTCTCTATATCTATCCGTTTTTCGGTTGCTATGTGTTGGTAAACGTGGAAAAGGCGGTCGCCCCGGTGGCGCAGTGGTCTGAGCGATGGCTTCTGATCATTCGTCAGAAAAGAGGTCCGGGTTCGAATCTCGGTGAGACATGGATGTTGTGTCTGTCTTACGGCACTGGCTCTCTCCTTTCCCTGGAACCAGTGACCCTAAATTAGGAACGGGCGACTGCTTATAGCCCATTGAGTTGCTCACGGTGGTCGTTAAACCTCTAATCAAAAAATATAATAATAATTTAATCAGTGGTTTCACTAACATTACCTAAGATGATTTTTAACAACTTATCGTTTTCTTTAGTTATTTTAAAATAAATAATAACTTAAATATGAATCGCAAAAAATGAAAGAGAAAATTTTTCAATAACGAAAAATTTTACCGAGAAGTTAGCACTTCATATCATGTATCAGGTGTTCTTCATTACAAGAAAAAATGGGGGTAGGCTGTGTCCGGGACACACCTGCAGGTTTTGTTTACGTGGATACGTGTTTGACAGTAAGGGGTTTGAGGTAAAACTAGGTTGATAAATGAAAGAGGAATGCAGTTAGACTATAATTTTATTTATTAAAGGGCGATGATATGAGAAGTAACAAACATATGGCATACAATTCACATCTGTGTTTCGTACAATGGTTAAGTCGATACAAGTATTGCCTAAGGTAGATGGTGGAGAATTTATATAATTCAAGCCAAAATTGTCTTTCATGAACTTGAGTAAGTTGGTGTTTTGTTCCACATCAAGTCACCAGTGAGAATGATAGGCACTTGGGTATCCGGTACCATACTTGGTATGATTTTCTTGATGTTTTCAGAGTAATTGCATAGCATCCGGGATATGAAGACCTCTAGTAATGTTTGTGAAACGTTGGGGTAAATGTAAACCGAAACAAGTATGAAGCGAGTTTGAGCAGACACTGTCACATCAACTAGACACTGTCACCCACATAGTCATCTTCAATTCCCAATCTGTTGTTGACTGAGACCATTACGGGTATGGCAATCTGTTAGACTACTGATGTTTCTGCAAATGGCAACTCCCCCGCAGTTCGTTTTGTGGGCGAAGTAGTACGTTTGGAAGTGGGTGGTTTGTGTTGGGCTATTGCCCTATTTCTTTTTGCCTTCAATTCGAAACCGGAAACATGTATCTCTGTAGATTCATCCATCCAAGTTTCACTCACGGCCAAGTAGTCCATTGGTTCACTTGTACTATAGCTGTAGAAGTGCTTGGTTGTGGCTCCATGCGTTGCGCAGCTTCGGCTTTCTTCTTCTGTCTATAAGCCCTACATAGTTTTGCATTAGTCGTTTTGGGCTTATTCAATTCCTTCAGAGTTCTTATTTCTTCTGATATACGTTTGTAGTATTTTGAGTCGGTCTTTTGCTTCAAATATTTAGACATTTTGATTTTCTCACAAATATGTTTTCGTTTAACACTTATAATTTATAAAGTTTTTATTAAATATTTATGAATTATTATTTTTTAGATATATCTCATCCAGACAAATCGTTCAAGACCAAAATCACGATCCTACCTCTACGCAATCTCCAGTTATACAGATTTCAAGGCGCTTGACTCAGGGTATTCGACCCCAAAATGGTGGACGCCCCTCCCCGCTCGCATGAGCGTGACCTTGAAGCTGATATTTTTAGAATCATTGGTTATTTTTTTTATGTCAGTTATTATATTTTAGCTATTTGTTATAATAAGCATTTGATCAATCGTAAGAAATTATTTCGTCAAGTTTTCCTAGAGGGTACCCCAATGGTACCAATTTTAAAGACGTATCCACGTCAAAACCTCGTGAGTTCTTTAACGTGCGTTTTATGTTTGCAATTAATTGTTTGGTAAATTTTGAATGCCGGAAAATTTAATGGCATCTTCTGTCATAACTTACCGACAATATTTTAATACACCAAATATTTTGTCTTGAGAATTTTTCATTTCTAAATTATTTCCCCCATATTAAAGTCTGTCTAGCAAAGCCCTGGCAGAATCAAGTCGAAAATAAATTCATCACTATGAAATTTGGATTCCAGTTTGGCTTCGTCATTATAAAAGGGTTACAACATATCTACGGGCTTACCGACACCGTGATAATTCTTCTAATTTCGCTCCCTGTAAATCAAGTGAAGCATTCACTTGGGTCTTTCTGTGTCTAACAACATTTATCGATTCGAGGATGCAGTTTAATTCATTTCCAAGTCTTGATGAGGATTTCATTCCGCTGATCGGAATCCTCGTGCCGTCTCTGAAGTGGAAAACGATTCGAAAAGTCGTCGAACAGGCTACTCGGAAAGTGTTGATGATGTCTGTGGAAAATCTCCCAGACGTGTCGAACTCCTCCTTCATTTGACTAAAAAGGGAACTAAGACACCGTTTTCCCCCGGTGGAATTAATTTCGAGAGTCATGAGTGTTTCTCTGGAGATCTGGGTGCCGCCTTCCTCTCCTGTCTAATCCAAGTGACTTTTAAAGCGCACTCCCGATGCCTGCTTTGGTTTTGATCTGGTCGTTGTCTGCAGCGCTTAATGTCCTCCTACTGGCCCGCAAACACACAAATGGGGTGCTTGGAAATTTCACGCAGCAGTTACCTCGTGAAACCGTCACGGCTCTAACTCTTAGGTGACGGCACAATTCTGTGTATTGACTTTCCGGAAAGTATCGGAATTCTTGCAGTCTTTGAGTTTCAAGTCATGCTTGAAAACACAAGCACACAGCCTGGTGAAGAAAACTAATAACTTACCCTAATTAATCTGAATATATGTCACGCAGATGAATCTTTTTGCCGCATGAGTTGGAAAAATTCCAAGTATTCTCTCGCGTTTCGTAGTTCTTGATTTAATTCCACAAAAGGTCCTTAAAACTAAGGGCCAAGTAACCCTTGTTAAATTGCTAAATTCTCCTTATCATTATGAATTGTTCGTGGTAGTTCGTTAAATCCAAACCGGTTAAATTTGCACTCATAAACTGAATTTAATTGTGGTATCAAGATTTGTTTTTTCGATAAAAGGCTCTCTGGATTGCAAGTAACCTGCTCTCCCTGCATGAACAGTAATATTTTTAAATAAAGCAAAATATCTAAAGGACAAACGGTGAATCACTTCTTCATCGTGAAACAGAAAAATATTATGAGTAAAGACTCCGTGAAAATCACTGTACCCCTTAGAATCCTGAAAGGAGGGAGAGCCCCCATGACGCTGTGGTCTAAGCGATAACTTATTAATAATATCAATGAAGTCCCTGATCCTGTTATCACATATAATATCAAGTTGCAAAGAGATACAGTATGAGAAAGAAAAGGCAGGTGTGTACGCTATACCGCTGGCATATCCTGAAAACACGGAGAAGGTATCGGAATGGTATCGGAATGACAAAGCGATCCTTGGACACTAGATGTAAAGAGCACGTGCGGAGGGTCAACCAGGACATTCAGAATACAGCCCTCGCTAGAGAAGTCATGCATTCATCGGCGGCTCCTCTATGGAATAGTATTGAAAGAATTTCCCCATACACGAACTTTAAAGAGACTGCCATCATGCAAACAGTTGTAATCCTATCCAGCAAACTTGTGTGCAATGATATAGTTTCTACTGAACTACCAAGAGCTCGGCATGCGTTATTAAAAGATGGAAACACATCGCGATACACCGTATAATTGCGTGATAAAGATTCGTGTAATATGCTCGTGATGTCACCCACGTTAGTTTCAAAAATCCTATTTGTTCCTTACATGTTCGAATTCCCTGCATTTTTTTTACTACCATTGCCTTGATAAAGCCTCCTCCTAGTGGAGTGCGAAAGCTTGATGAATCTTTGTGCTTACTACACCACAAAAATAAACGGATTTAATACGCTATATGCGTCTCTTGAGTATCAGCTTGGAATCACATTTTATTTAGACATACCCAGGTAGTTTGTGTTCAGAGCTGTTCAAAACGCCAGAAAAAAAATGAAGAATTCAATTCCAGCAAAATATTCATCTGTAGATTTTTTGGCTAAACGTAAACGGATCCATTCGCCCTCTTTCCTGCTAGGCTGAGTATAGGTGGTCATAATGTAATGGCTCTTCAGGGTGTTTGTAGAAAGAATTAACTGCATACACTGAATAACATATTTTAATAATAATAATCGACGCGCAAAGAAACGCATTTATAAGCACTAGGTTTACTACAGTTTTGCATGGAATCCTGGTCTAGCTTCGTCAGGAAAATGACGAAGCTGTCCAGGGCTGCTCTGCCGAAGATGGAGCAGGATTGCTTCCCTTTTCGGGATTTACCGGCCTAAGTGAGTATTTCTAGGTGCTATAAGCAGTCATCAGTCCCTAATTCAAGTCCCAGAGAATATAGAGAGCCAGTTCCGAAAGTCAGAAGCACCTACCATGTCTCATCTGGGACACGAGACTGAGCGCTAATCGAAAGACTAGCTAGAAACCTACACCTCTGACTACTCAAACACAGAGGCTGATCATACCAGGGCTCCCCGCACGGGGATAACTGGTTTTCCAGTTATTTGGGGAGCGGCGCCCCCATGGCCCGAGCTGACCTTGTGACTGGTCAACATCTGGTGTCATGCCACCGCTTGTTTTTTTTCGGTGCTGTTGGAGTTTGCAGGGACGGCTGTTCATCCAGCTGTTGGGGAGTCGCGCCCCCACGATCCTGAGCTGGTCTTGTGCCTCGCTTTTTCGTTTTTATTTATTTTCTGCACTGGCCAGTTGCCCGTGTTGTACACTCTACCTAATCGCTACCACGCTATGTACTAACACCCCGGTCTTGTGGTTTTGTTACCCTCCACTACTAACTGTTTATATTAACCGCTCAGTCCGTAGGTTGCTGAGATTCCGTTTAGGTTCCACTCCAGGGTTTTGTCTTCCTTGGATTACTTTTTCCCTTTTAGCTGGTTTGGGTGCTAGACCTACCTGCATGTTTGCCGCGTGCGGAGACCCGTGAGGCGGAAATGGGATGTCTAGCGGCTGAGGTCGCAGGAGACCGGAGAAGTGCCTCCTGTGTACCAACACTCCTCTTCGACCCCGGCTTCGCTGTAAACGGAAAGCTAGAGACTAACCCACCTCTAGTCAGAAGTTTTGTACCAAGTTGTGTACAGGGTTTTAGCGGCTTTATTGCCGTATAGCACGGCAGGGTAAGCCCTGGGCTGTGGGATCATGCCAAAGGCGTTGGCATGACGGAACTCTGGAGGCTGAAGTGTCCGCCGAGTGCGTGTGATCACAGCCAACGGACTATATCTTCAGCGTATAAGCTCCAGAACTGTGTCCAGCGTCATTTTCTTGGCTTGCAGACCTCCAGTTCTCCCTTGTAGGGCTCGGTGGTGGGTGGAGTAGTCTGCAGACGAATCCTCCTCCTTTTTTCCATATGTAAAAACAAAACCAAAAACTCCAAACTCAAGTCAGCTGAGAAAATGATAGTTGACAACGACTCCCCTTCGTCTTCTCAACCTACCAAGTCCCATAACCTTAAACGGTCTTTAGATCATGACCTGGACCAAGAACGTGGAACCTCTTCTTCGGCAGCTGTACCAGTCGCTCTGAAGCGTCGTCTACCCTCGATTGCTGTTAATACGCATGCTACACACTTAGTTGTAGAATCCATGGATCCGAATGAGAGACTGTCCACCAGATCTCCCTTTTTCATTTCTAAAGCTTTGGACGCTGCGGTTGGCTCCTTGACGTCTGTGAGGAAGCTTCGCTCTGGGGACCTGCTTGTCCAAACTTGCAGTGTTTTTCAAAGTAACACTCTTCTGCACCTAACTAGTCTTCAAGGCATTTCTGTCAAAGTGACACCTCACCCGTTTCTTAACACCTCTAGGGGTGTTATTTCGGAGTTTGATCTCTTGGCATGCAGTGAGGACGAATTGGTGAGTGAACTAGCAGATCAGGGTGTTATTGCTGCACGTCGTATGATGTTCCGGCGCGATGGTTCTTTGATTAAGTCTGAAAATGTAATCTTGACCTTTAACTCCCCGAAAGTTCCCACCGAAATCAAGGCAGGCTACTTGGTCTGTGGAGTTCGCCCGTACATTCCCAGTCCTCTGCGCTGTTTCAGGTGCCAGAGGTACGGGCATTCACAACGTTCATGTAACAGTTCCGCTCGTTGCGCAAATTGTGGCTCCAGTGAACATGACGGGGAAGGTTGCACTTCTGCGGCCTGCTGTGTTAACTGTGGTGAGGTCCATGCAGCTTACTCCCGCAACTGTATGAAATGGAAGGACGAGATGGCGATCCAGCGCCTCAAGACCCTGGAAGGCCTCTCGTACCCTGCTGCCAAGGCCAAGTTGGTTATTCCCAACAACCGACAGCGTACTTTTGCCGCAGTAGTTCAGTCTCTGCCACAACCCGTGCAGCCCTTTGTCACGCGCCCTGTAGCTCTCGCCAGACTTGCCAAAAGATCTACAGCTGAACCAGCGACACAGGTGGATTTCTCCGAGCTCCAGCTTATTCGACCAGCTGACTCTGCGCCTTCTCTTTTGAAGACGACCGACTCTTCCAGTTCCCAGCAGAAAGCTTGCACGTGTGGAAGAGCCGGCCCTAAATCCACAAAGGTGTGCAGTGTCCATCCAACCCATCCAACTGTCGCGGTCCAACTGACCAACATTGCAACTGTCCCAGACTCAGCGAGGTCCCCACCCTCAACCAACATTATGGGGGAACATAAGGGGAGGAGAGTGACAGTTTGTCCCTCTCCTGTGACTCATCTTTTGTGTAGTTGTGTTCGTTTTCGTGATGTGTGTTTTCATTTTTTTCATTCTCATTTGTTGATCGGGGACGCCGCTGCATTGCAGCGGCTCCTAAATGACCTCTGCGATACTGCTGCCGTGTTTTCATTTTTTAAACAAATTGACTTTTGCAAACGTATCTGGATTTTGGCCCTATCATCATTCTCATTCCTGAGTTTTACTTAATCAGCTAGTTTCTAACCATTGTACCATGTTTTTAATACTGTTTGTTTGTCTTGTGTCTGGCGCTCTTTGGCCAAACATGGCCCTTGTGCCATAAAAATCAACCAACCAACCAACCATACCAGGGCTCCATACGAAACTATAGCAGACTGTGACGTGCCTGCCAAGCAGGACGCACACGACATAAAGGCAGATAGCAGTCAGAACGAACGTCCGCATAGCTCAATTGGTAGAGTAACTTATTCCGGAATGAGGGGACCACGGGTTCGAGCCCAGGCGTGGATAAAAATGACGGAGAAATTTACTTCGTTATAAGACATAAAAGTGCCCTATAATTGCATTAATATGTGTTGATTATGCATACAATAAAAGAAACACCCTCAAAATTATTGGGTGTGTGCCTATGTTCTAACCGTTTTTGTAGGCAACAAAGAAAGGAGTTGAACACAACAAATACCGTACTTAGGATTTCACATAATTACCATCATCCTGTATGACCTCCTGACATCTGTCTATGAGCAGGTGAATCCCACGCCGGAAAAACTCCTGTGTTTTACAGTAAAAAAAGTTATGTAATGCCGTTTTGACATCGTCCACATCATCGAAGGTTTGGAGAGCGAATTCGTTCTGTAACGATAGAAAAAGGTGATAATCCGTAGGTGCCAGGTCAGGGGAATACGCAGGGTGAAGTAACACTTCCCAACCAAATTGCAGTAATTTTTGCCGAGTGATTAAAGCAGCATGAGGTCTGGCGTTATCATGATGAAGGATCACGCCTTTGCGATTGACGAGTGCTGGCCGCTTTGATGTCAGTTGTTCTGGCAATCTGTCCAACTGTTGGCAGTAGAGGTCAGCATTTATCGTTCGGTTAGGTGCCAACATCGCCCTGGACATCCCACCAAACACTCAACAAAACCTTTTTGGGATGCAGTCCTCCTTTTGAGGTCGATGGAGCAGGCTCCGCACCATGGCACACAGTCCGTCGACGTTTTACATTACGATTCAGTACCCATTTCTCATCACCCGTTACAATTCGTCCCAAAAACGGTTCATTTCTGTGACGAGAAAGCAAAGAAACAAGTACGGATTCTCTCCTCTCGTTTCTTTGCAGAAAGCTGGTGCGCAACCCAATGAACGAACTTGGTGATGAACCCAAGCGGATGCATCCGTTATTCGACTGTTGTTCTGTGTATCGACAGCGTTTCCGTTAATTCCTGAACGGTTGGATGTGGATCATTTCTTATAGCTTGGTCCACATCCTCGTCAGAAACCACGGATGGTCATCCAGGACGTGGTTTATCTTTACAGCTTCTGTCTCTGTCCAGGAATTTCCGAAACCAACGGCGACATGTGCTGTCATCAACTGCATCCTACCCATACACTTGACAGATGTTGCAGCAAGCCGCGGCTTCAGTATTGCCTTTATCGAACTCGTACAGTAAACAATGTCTAATGTGCTTCTTATCGCATGCATGTTACACCGTCCGTGATTTCCGTTACGAATGACTTACTCGGACAAACCTAATGCCTCTATATGCTCTACTGCTGTACGCTTTATTGGCTGAAAATTTGGCAACGCAGTGTCGTCTGTGCCGCAACTATTCCGATCGCAATTTGCATCTATTACGAAAATGGGTAGCATACACATAATAGTTAGCATACACATAATAATAGGTAGCATACACATAATAGTTGCGATATTTTTCTCCCTTTATTTTGGATGTAAGGTCAGGTGATGCGTAACATCACAGCCTCTTCTTGACAAATGTCAACCCCGCCTTCTCGTGGTGCATCCTGTTCCCACTAAAGGGGCTCTGACGACCGCAAATAGCGGTATAACTATACCATCGGGATCAGAGGAAATGCTATCCCACACTCACCAACCCGCTTGGCCAGCGTGGTGAGTTATGGCCAAACACCTCCAAAATGACTCTACAACTTAAATCTTGGCCCTCAGTCTCCGGCAGCTGGAATGTACCTGGCCAAGGCAGCGGCCAGTGCGACATGAAGGCAGAGGGTGCTAAGAATCCCCGGAGGACCGGACTAGGCTGCCATTTGATGCTGACCTTGGCTACCTACAACGGACGCTCCCTATCTTCTGATTCAAGGCTTCTTGAATTGGAAGAGGAACTACAAAGGTTCAAGTGGGACATCGTCGGGCTGAGTGAGGTAAGGAGAAAAGGAGAAGATCTCATTGAACTGAAAAGTGGACATCTCTTCTATTATCGTGGGACAGATACTGGCAGAACTAGTGGTGTTGGATTTATAATAAACAAGAAACTGAAGGATAAAGTGGTAGAAGTTGAAAGTTCCTCTGACAGAGCTGCACGACTCGTTATCCAACTATCGAGAAGATACCAGGCTCAGATTATTCAAACTTATGCACCCACCACAAGTCATCCTGAAGAAGAAATTGAAGAATTTTATGAGGAAATTCGTCATCTAAATAATAAAGGTAAGCAGCACTTGAAGATAATTATGGGAGATTTCAATGCAAAAATAGGGCACCGGCAACAGAATGAAACTTCAGTAGGTAAATTCGGTCACGGCAACAGAAACCAGCGTGGAAATACTCTCGTTGAGTTTGCAGAGGCAGAAGGATTTTTCATCTTGAATTCCTTTTTCAAGAAAAAGCCAGACAGGAAATGGACATGGAGACATCCAATTGGGACGACAAGTGAAATTGATTTTATTATGTGTAACAAAAAATTCGTCATCGAAGACTGCAGTGTGCTAAACAAGTTCAACACAGGTAGTGACCATAGATTGGTGAGATGTAAGATGCACCTCAACACTAAACTGGAACGTGGCAAGCTCATAAGACAAACAAAATGTATTGACATAACCAACCTTAAAAAACACCATAATACTTTCAAGTTGGAACTGAAGAACAGATTCTCTGCTTTAGAAGGCCTAACATCGGAAGAAGTGGATATTTCTGAAGTTAACAGAAAAGTAACCAAAGCTCTTATGGAAACAGCAACACAATTAGCTGGGTCTAAGAACAAGTTGCATGTAAACAAATTATCAGGAAAAACGAAAATGTTGATGCAAAAAAGAAGAGAGATGAGGACAACTAAAGAAGATGTGACTTCCAAAGTGGAATATATAGAGCTATGCAAGACAGCACGAAAAAGTATCACTGAAGACGTAAGGAAATTCAACTGTGAGCTAGTGAGGAAAGCAATTGAAAACAACCAAAGCCTAAAGATAGCAAAGGGACATCTCAGTAAGGGAAGAAAACAGATTATGGCTCTGAGAAAAGGAGATGGTTCTATAACAAGAAATAGAGGCGAAATTTTGACAAGAGTGAAAGATTTCTACTCCAAACTATATGAAAGGGATGATACATGTACTCCAGACATCATGAAAGGTACCAGAGTTCTTCCAGTCCTCCCAGCAGAAGTTGCACATGCAATCAAGAACATGAAGCGGGGGAAAGCTCCAGGAGAAGATGGAATTACTATAGACATCATACAAGAAGCAAGTGGAGAAATTGAAACAGTACTCGCCCAAATTTTCACTCGATGCCTTAATGAAGGGAATATTCCTGAGGATTGGAACAATGCTACAATAATCCTGCTACATAAAAAAGGAGACATTGAGGATCTCAGGAACTACAGACCTATCAGCCTCCTATCAGTGGTTTATAAAATCTTCACTAAAGTTCTTTCACACCGCTTGAAGGTAACACTGGACATGGCTCAACCGAGAGAACAAGCTGGATTCAGGAGTGGCTACAGCACAATAGATCATATCCATGTACTGAGAGAACTAATTGAAAGAGCGAGGGAATATGAACTTCCATTGTGCATGGCTTTTATCGATTATGAAAAAGCCTTTGATTCGGTGAAACCATCAGCAGTTACCACGGCTCTGAAATCCTGCGGTATTGAAGATGCATACATTAATATTATTAATAACATCTATGAAAATGCAAGTGCAAAGATTCGGCTGTTTGAAAATACAACACACATAAAAATTGGAAAGGGAGTGAGACAAGGTGACACCATATCTCCGAAGCTCTTTAATGCCACATTGGAAAATGTCTTTCAATCACTGAACTGGGAAAACAAATGGATAAAGATTAATGGAGATTATCTAACTCACCTTCGTTTTGCTGATGACGTAGTCATTTTTGCAACTACCCCATCAGAGCTGCAGAGTATGATCCAGGAACTTGCTGACAAGAGTAAAGAAGTGGGATTAAAAATGAACTTTCAGAAGACAAAAGTGATGTTCAATGCTTTTACAAGAAATGAAGATTTATCGATTGATGGAGAAAAACTGGAGATAACAGATACGTATGTTTATCTTGGACAGCAGATATCAAGTGAGGGTCACATTGATGAAGAAATTAATCGGCGTACAAAACTTGCCTGGAGAGCTTTTGGAAGAAACAGCATAATTTTCAAGAGCAATATGCAATTATGTCTTAAAAGAAAAGTGTTTGATCAATGCATCCTTCCAGTGCTTACGTATGGTGCAGAGACGTGGACCTTAACTAAAAGAGACATACAAAGGCTGCAGACAACTCAAAGAAGCATGGAGAGGTGCATGCTTGGTATAACCAGGAGAGATAAGAAGAGGAACTCGTGGATCCGAAAAATGACGAGAGTGGAAGACATCATGATCAGAGTTAAATCCCTGAAATGGCAATGGGCTGGACATACTGCCAGAAGGACAGACCATAGATGGACAGCCGAAATTTTAGATTGGATTCCAAGGGACAGGAAAAGACCCAGAAAAAGACCACATGGGAGATGGGTGGATGAAATTCGTAAATATGCGGGAGTGACATGGAGGAGACTGGCACAAGACAGAACGTTGTGGAGGAAACTTGGGGAGACCTTCGTCCAGCAGTGGATTGATAATGGTTGACGATGATGATGATGATGATGATTTTTTATCGAAGCAGTTGAACTCCCTGCAGTTGTGTTACAATTCTTTCCAACATATTTCTTATTGTCATCAAAAAGAAATCAGCTTGTTATCGCTCTGCATTTCTCAAACATATGCATCGTTTGTGCTAATATTGAAACCTACTTCCTAGAGAGTTATATTTTCGGTTAAGAAAGATATAACAGCTGTTTTTATCAGGGAGGTACTATATGTCCCATATTTCATATCTGTAATATTATCATTCGTAAATTTTCCAAATTTCGCTACTTTAATTTTGTTGGCACTTTCATCATGATCTATAGCTTATTTTGGCTTTTTAATGTTAACAAAAGAAACTACTTTATTACTTAACACAAATAATAACATAAATAGCCGTCCCTTTGTATTTATGACTTTGGTCTGGGAAATAAGGCTCTCAAAGCGGAAGAGCTATCACAGAGCGTTTTGCAGAAAGAAACAAAGTTTCCGTTATCAAAGATTATCAGTAATAAAAAAAAGTAAAAATGCCGATTTTTTAACCTTGTATCCTTTTTTAACGTCTTTTATTTTCTGTGCAATAGTGCTCTGCAAATCTTTGTTTCAATCCATACATTTTTCGTGCTACGTAGAGATTGCTCGGGTGAATTAAATGGATTTTAGGTTATGTATCTACCATGCATTTTACGTAATGAAATATTATAACGGTTTGGCAGCTCCACATTAATCTACTTGGAGTGATTTAACTCGCGCTACTTACAGCATTATTTTTTACAACATAAGTATTCATTTAAAATCAAATACAAAAAAGGATATAGACTTCAGGTTCAGGATTATTTGGAAATCAGAAATCCAGGAGAACTTCAGCGTCGTATTCAGTCCAAGAAAGATGTAATTTTGGACTCTACAAGTTTCTGAATTTTAAATAACGATGTGAAACAAAACACCACATGAAATTTGGATGAAAGTATGATTTTTGAGAACAAGTTTGCGATGTCATTATTTCTTAAACTGCAAGGCAAAGCAGCACGAAAAAATTCCTATGACGTTCCTTTGCCTCTAACGTAAGTCATTTTTCCTTTATACATGAAATGAAAATACCAGAAAAAAGTATTAGGCCATAGTTTCCTATTACATATATTACGAGGGGATGCTGATAAGTTCTCGGCCTCACCAAGAAGGAAATGGGCTAGAGCCATGAAACTTACAGACTATTCCACATATTCACCCCGAAATTTAACACACTTGGCACAGCGTTTCTGGAGTTTCCTTAACCCTTCCAAAAATATTCTGAAGTGTGATCATTCAAATAATACCCTGCTGCTGATATCACCTCCGAATCATTCGAAAAATGCTTCACTTTTAAATTTTTTTTAAGGTTTGGGAACAGGAAATAGTCCGATGGAGCAAGCTCTGGTGGGTAGGGTAGATGTGCACTAAAACCCCAGATCCCTCAAAAATTCCAACGTCTTGCCAGCTTTGTGAGCCGGCGCATTGTTCTGCAAAGAGAGAACACCTTTCCGCAGTTTTCCTCACCTGTTTTTCTTCAACGCCTCCTTTAATCGGCAGAGCAAGTTGGAATAGGATTCAGCGTTCATTGTTTGGCTCTTCGGAAGGTCGTCAGCCAGTAAAACGCCTTCCGTATCCCAAGAAACTGTTGCCATGATCTTTCCTGCAGACTTTTGAGTTTTGAATTTCTTTGGCCGTAGAGAACCCGAGGGCCGTCACTGCAGGGACTGTTGTTTCGTCTCTGGATAGTAGTGATGTAACCACGTTCCATCAAAAGTGACAAGTTGCTGCAAAACATTATCACCACATCGCTCCAAATGCTGCAAAACCGATTTGGAAGTGTCCACCCGTTTTCGTTTCTCGTCGGCGTTCAAATATATGGGCACTCATTTTGCTGGCATCTTATGCATATCCAAGTATTCATTGCCGCCCCAGTGGCGCAGTGGTCTAAGCGATGGCGTCTGATCATTCGCCCGAAAGGGGTCCGGGTTCGAATCCCGGTGAGGCATGGATGTTGTGTTTGTCTTACGGCACTGGCTCTCTCCTTTCCCTGGAGCCAGTGATCCTAAATTAGGGACGGGCGACTGCTTATATCCCATTGAGTTGCTCACGGTGGACGTCAGACCTCCAATAAAAAAAGTGTTCATTAATTATGAACCCAACACGTTCCCTGGATATCTCCAGTGTCTCAGCTATTTTCTTAGCCGGGATTAGCTATTCTCTGAAAATAGAAATGCAGATTTACATCAGTGTTTGCATAACTTATTAGCAGCGCTCACACGCGACTTTATCGAAGAATTATCGCCGTTATAAACAGAAAGGAAGATGTGTTCTGAAGACTAGAAAAGCAGGCAAGTGGCACACAAAATTTAGTATCGAACTTTCAAGGGAAAACTTGTGGTAGTATCACCTGGTTTATAAAAAAGCAAGCATAATGGGGCATTTAATTGTTTCTTTTTTCTTTTATCCTATTCATCGGTAGGTGGCAATGAAAGAGGTGATTCTTAAAACACAGCTATTTCTTTAAATATTGCAAAAAAAGTAGGTTACGCCGAGAAAGTTTCGTCTTTTTTACTTCCTTAATTTAACAGTTTTTTTTATTTGGTAACTATGCACAGGATCAAGTAGAAGTGCGCCTCAAGTGAAGAAAGGAAAGGTTGTAATTTCCGTATTTATTTCGGTAATTAGCGCCTCGCATTACACAATTTCAGTCGCAACTCGAGAAGCATTATTACGTCCCATCGCTTCGGCTCCAGAGACAGGAGTTGCTGTCTTGTTAATGATGATACAAAACGCGGGGGAGGATAAATTCCCCCATTTTCGTCCTCACTGTTGACGCTTCCGTTGCGAAAGTAACGCCTGCAGGTTTAGCATGTTTGCAAAACGTTATAACATTAAAGGCAGACGGAAAAAAAATGTTCACATCTATTTTTTTTTCTGCAGTTTTCGTTCAAACAGTCTTCTGTCTTAGGGTAATTACGAAAAGTTTTTTTCTGTTTGTTCTTATACTTTTATGATAGGAAATCTCATTACTCAAATAAAAACATGCTCTAGCGATGCTTATCATTGTTTACAATATTTGGCATTTATCCTCATAAAAATTCTTCAATTTATGCATTTATAATTTATACAGGGGGACGATATTTTTTCATTGTCTCTAATAGGTGTAAACTTAGCGTGAAAAATTAAATAATTCTTAATTGACACAGTCATACATATGAAATGAAAGGTAAAGAACCGTTCAAAAATGTAATTTCTTTAAACCCTGTACGATGGCATACTACCTGAATAATGACATCTTTACCGTGGAGTTTTGATGTAAACTGAAAAAATAAATTGTTTTTGAAGATAATGCATAATGAGGAATTAAAATATATTTTGTTTAATGCAAAATTCTGATTTCATTTGTACAACATAATTCAGAATACGTATAGTACAAATATTTACTCTGTTCGTTAAAATTGAAAATTCCATTTACTCAAAATAGTATATGTGTACCAATTATTCAAATTTCTTGGCGTAAAATAGAAAATCATAGTTTCTAAGATTTCTCACATCAACCAGATGGCTTTCCCAAGGAAGGTAGACAGCAAACTGGTTGATAAGCCATCTGATTGATGTGCGAAAGCTTGGAAACTTTGATTTTCTATTTTACGCGAATAAATTCGGATTACTAGTATAATTATACTATTTTGAGTATAGTTTGTGTACGGTTCCTATTTATTAAGTAATTCCAATTACATCGATACGATTAAATTAGTGACAAGTTCAGTAAATTTTAAAATAGCAGTTCTCCCTAAAAAGAAACTAAAAATGTCGTAATATTGTAAAACCTTATTGTAAAGTATCCAAACTGAGTAACAGTCCTTCACAAAACTCTCAGGTATATTGAAACGGAAGAGTGTGATAAAACTTTCTTCCTAACATTTTTTCCTTACTCCTTCTTAAGCGCAGAAGTCCAGTCATCGGTTTAGCATATGTCACCTAATACAATAGTCAAAATTTAATACTCTTATGTGTTCCAAACCTTCTGTAATTATGTTCACAAGCAGAGGGTTTGCGAGGGTTTACGTTTAAAATTAGAAAATCTGCCACCTGCGACTGTCGCTGTGCTACGTGATAGCGGACATTATACTGCACTCCTTTATATACCTCACATCATGAGTGACGCCGTCTCTGAAATTTACATACAACGCATTGCATGTACTCCATTCGCAGTGGTTTTCATTATTTTGATAAACCCCTGTATCTTCCCAAACAACAGCTATGTACATCATTTGCATAAAATCTAAGATAGAATCATTCGGCTCATAATCATACATGCCCAACAATCGCTACCTATTGTTTTCAAATATTTTTCTTTACTTAATCGAATTGAAGAAATGAATTTCAAAGTAGAAACCTTGTTTCATATCTTTAATGTGCTATATTTTAACATATCTTTTGTAAAAAAGATCGTTCTTATATTACATGTTTATCCGTCTGTCCGTCAGTCAGTGCGTCCGTCTGTGGACACCATGTCTCTGTAACTATTAGTCCGATTTAAAAAATTCGTTTTGCATTGGGAAGCCGGAAATGTTCGAATGATGATACCTCCTTTCGGTTTTTTTACGATGCACAATTTCGCCGCTATAGGGCGTAAATGAAGATGATGTCGAATTCAAAATACATTTTATTCCATAGATTTGCTTCTGAACATCCGACTGAAAAAATGCATTTACCTTTCGATTCCATTTATGTCGAAGACTAGTTTAAGTACATTCACGTTTTCAAGTTACCCATAGGTTTTCCACTAGAGGGCTTAAAATAAATGGCGATTTCCCCGATATTTCTACTTCTATAACTTCGATTTGAAAAATTCCTTCTGCATGTGATACAGCTCCTGTTTGGCAAACTGCTAGCCGCTATCACAGGGTTTTTATTGTAGATAACTGAAATCCCAGCGATTTTTTGCCGATGTTCTACGGCCAATAGCACTTCTATTCCTGGAATATATGCCCATGCCCTTTACTTTAATTATGATGCTCATCCGCATACTGCTAAGCGTTATAATGGTTTTAGTATTTTGCAGTTGTTAAATCATTTTTTAGCTAAACATTTGTTGAACATTTTACGTAGTTAATCGAAATAACTGCCGAAGCTGATAATCGAAATAACTGCCAAATGGTAGTCGAAATAACTGCCAAATGGTAGTCGAAATAACTGCCGAGGCTGATAATCGAAATAACTGCCAAATGATAGTCGAAATAACTGCCGGGATCAAAGGAATCAGCAGAGCTACGTAACAAATTCATTTGTTTATTCTATAAACTGTAGTAGTAACGGACATGAAGTTGCACTCTCAAACACGTTTTATTTATCTTTGCGTAGCTTCTAGTTGGCCCTCACCTGATCATAGTAACAGCAAGCTCTTGTAATTTAAGTAATCGCGACAATCTCTACAATATATCGACAATCTCTTCCTTTTCCACGCTTTTCACTTATCCATACCTCATCACACTCGACGTAGCTTTTTATTTCCATTTGACACACTGTCAGCGTTGCCCAAACGCACAAGCATTTCGGGAAGTAATGTGCCGTTCAGTAAAAAATTCAAACGGAGAAGTAACAAAGTTTACATAAGAACCAAACTCAAAAGAAAGGTTAAATTACAGATACGTGTCAGAGCGACCAGAACAGGCAAGGATGTAAACACGTACGTCGCCTATTGAGTGTGCTTGATTAAGACAGCGTTGTCGTTTTCGGATCATCTTAAGCCGCGCAAAATACTGTGGTACCAAGTGCAAGAGGTGAGATTTCGTGGGCTATTCAAGAATCTATACTTTTCTATGCCGCAACATTTCGCTTATTGCGTTCCCGTTTTGCTTCAGCGATATTTAGGGTTTCGCAGTGTACTCTGTTAGGAACAATAAAATGAACTTATTGCGCTGTAATTAAGATTTCGCGACGCCCGTTTGATCACCTGAGTGTTTGCGTGTATATTATAGTTATCATAAGATCTGGTTTGCTTTTGGATGAGCCAATTTCTACGTCACATAATTTTGAAATATTTCCTTGAGGTTTTCTTAATTTGAGAAAAATATAACAGGTGCCGCTATAGAAGATAAAGTTTTACCCAAATCACCGTATTTCAACGTATTATAGCCAGTATTTCTTCGTCGAGTTTTATAATATTAAGAACGTAAATTCAAAACTACGTGGAAGGTTTTAGCAAAGGGCTGGGGAATTTCCTTGTGCAACTACCAAAAAGGGAAATCCGACAAAGTAACGTGTTACCCACAGTAGCCAGCTTGAATCAAAACATGTCGTGAGGTTTGGAATGATAAGGGAGGGGGCGGGGGCGGGGGGTGCTGGATGATGGAAGGAACGCAGTCTCAATTCCTAGCTCAAATTCCCCTGTGCGTCAGGATTCTGTATGGATGAGGTAGTAACGGCGGCATGATTTTTCAGCTTGCAGTTTCTAGACACCACGCCACCAGAAACTGTCAAGATGACGGTGTTGTGAGGGGTTCCAATGTAGGAGAACGATGGGAGGGGGAAGTTATGAATGAAACATCAAGCGGCTCATACTACGCATGGGTAATATATCATTGATCAATTTCGATCCGCTCAAAGGGCGGCGAGATAAGGACCTTAGAACGTAAGCTCCTAAATGTGGAAGTTGTTATTGCCGGTTAGTTGTAGCTATAATGTAGTGAGCTTTCACGCACCATTAGTTATATTAGTAAAGCAGCACTGCATAACAGCTAAAAATCGCAGTTTTTGTGAAGAAACTTTAAATGACCTGAAAAAACAAGGAAATTCGTATGTGCCTTTTGGGATTTATGAAAATAAATAACGACATCTCTCATTTGATAGAAGAAATACACAGGGCCCATTATTCAATCCACGCAACAGGAATTCATTTCCAATGTGTGAAATGCTTCGTTATAAACTTTTCATGACATTATGCATGGATTTTAAAATCCTTTGCAGCTTTTGTTGCTGCATCACAGGTAAATCAGTCATGAATCAATCACCCTTGGCTGGCGTTTCTATTATATAAAAAGTGACGTAAATTTTCAAAGAAGGATCTTCAGCACAGATAATATTGGCTTTTATGTTTTCTTGTGTGTAAGCCTACAACACGAGCTTACTCTTCTACCAACCACTGCGGTTTTGGTTTTTATTTTACTTTGACTATCCCATGAGCGCAGGTAGCTGGAAAACATCTTCCCTTCCTAACTTAAGTTTAGTGGTTCCAGAAAAGGAAATAACTTGAATCGAATAATAAAGAACCTAGTTTTTCACTGGAATTAGCATGTTAAATATTGAGAGTATGGCACGTATGTCTCTCGGATACATAATCTTAAAACAAATGAACAACTCAAAATTCACAATGCGGTGGTAATTTCTCAGTTGGAGAGATTTTGCCATAATACTTAAAATTTGATATTTTCCCCAAAACTCTGTAATGGATTTTGATTGGCTCATGGAGAAACAAAATTATGGCCTGAATCTGTTGACGTCAGATTAGGGCATCCTGAGAACGCAGCTATTCTCTTTTTGACCATGGTGTCTGGATATGTGTACAGAAATTCGTCTTTCCAGGTATGACTTGAAAAAAACCTGTGCCGTTTTTCTTTTATGTGATAACTTTAAGAAAGTTTGCAAAATGAAAATTTTAGACACACTTATTGGAATTTAGGTGAAATCCTATTTCTCAAACATTAATTTTATTTCCAGATCACATGTAATGTGTACAAATGCCATTATGCATGTTTCCGCATATGTAATATAAATTTTAAGTAACGGCCTTTTAATTAAAAGAGCAGCCTATATTTTAAAAGAGCAGCAAATGATGCACTGAATGGACAAATAATTGTGTATACCCCGAAAGCAATATGCAAAGCAGATGTACAGTCCAATCACAGAGCCTGCTGAAACTGGCAACGCCTATAAATAGAGCACGTGTTTATGCATTGGAAACCAGTCATGAAAAATAAATAATGGTGAAGGCAGCGACGTGAGTTTGATCGTGCTTAGATAGTACGTGTGAGGAAGCCGGTTATTCAATCACAGCAACTGCTGAACTGTTGTGATTCCTACGTCAGACTGTCGCACATGTAGCACGCTGCGTGAAATAGGGCAAAATTTCCAACCAAAGGGTACAATTTGGTTGTAACTGTGCAATTGACTCTGGAGGTGAGCGCAAACTGCCAGCATCGTTACACGAAATCGGAGTGATACCACGGAGTAGTTAGCATCGGTGTTTAATGTGGACACATTCACAAGCTTACGTAGAAAGACAAACTGTCCTTCATCCCATGGAAAAAATAGGCTGTAACAATCGAAGTGAACATCGTGCCAAGAGATTAGGCTGCAGTTTGCAAAGGCCTATCGCAACTGAAGTGTAGAGGACTGGAAACACGTCGTGGGGTTGTACAAATCCCGGTTTCAACTCTAATACGCAGATCGGAGGGTGCATGTGTTATGTAAACCACGCGAAGCGATGATCCCAGCTTGCCATGTTGGGACCATACAGGCAGACGGACGCTATGTAAGCGTGTAGGGTGTGTTTACATGGGTTTCCTTGGGAATCCTTCGTATCCGTCGATACCTCTGTCACCGGCACAAGGTCTGTGAACATCCTTACCAACCATCCACACCCTTTCGAAACGATTCTTATGAAGCCATTTTTCAACACGATAACGCCACACCGCGTAATTCCCGAGTGCCGACCAATTGGCTCTAGGAGGATTCAAGTGAGTTTACAGCACTCGAATGAACCCTTCGATCACCGGACCTCACTGAGTATTTGCGGGACGAATTGGAAAGATCTGTATGCGTCCGCTAATCCCCACCGCAACTGTGGATACTCTACGACAGGCGATCTTTACTTCATGGGCGGCAACACTACCTCCGTGCTTTCAGAACCTCAATTAATCCTTACCAAGATATCTGGTTGCTGTTGTGAGGACAAAATGTGGAACAACACGCTATTAGGTAAGTGTATATAATAATTTGCCGATTCAGTTTATTAGTAGGATTCATGCATCTTTATTGCCTTACTCCTAATAAATCAGTAACACAGCAATAACAACAGTCCTGTTGTTATTTCTGTTTATACCCAGTTGTTGATCAGAAATGTAAAATTGTAAACGAAGTCACAACATCAGGTGTTGATAAAGTTATTTTGATGCCGTAATTTACTGTTCCTCCATGTTACAAACTCATCAGGAAGCTTTTAGAAAACTGCTTCGTCCTAACGCAAGAGACGCGTCTATGTTTGCCCCTCGAGGACGACTTTGTGAGTTCTTAAAGAAGTAGCCACACGCATGAACGTTCATTCCAGCAAACACATAATATTAAGTTAAGATATCAATCGTGCGCTGATTGGCCACATTATAATGATCGGTCATGTCTCCGCAAGTATACGTATCCCACATTACGTAATTGTTACGTCACCGACCGGCGCAGAAACTGCACTGAGTGAACAGAAACCATATGATACATATTAATGAGTAGGTCCACGTTTCGCCAGGATAACGATAGTCACACGGCGGTGGCATTTAGCCCACTAGGTCACGAAAGTGTTCCAAAGGTATCTCCACCCGTGCCTGCTTAATTTTGTCGCATTCCTGGGTGGAGGAGGATCCAGATCTCAAACGGACCTTTCCACGGTATACAAAAGATTTCCTACAGGGTTCATGTTCTTTGAACGGGGATCCCATTCCAGAGCGGGAACTTCTGCGAAATGCTATTCTGGCCATATTCTAGTTCCACGGCTCTTTGGGAAGGCGCATTTTCCTGCTGGAAGAGTTTATTGCCCTGTAGATGAATAATGACCATGAACGGATGAAGACGTTCAGCAAGGGTACACACGGAGCATCGGCAGTTCAAACATGCACCTAAAAGTGCCAGAGGTCTCAACGTATGCGAGTTTAACACGTCACAGACCCTAGCCGATCCTACACCAAACTCAACAGTTTCTTGTTTACATGGAGGGTCCGTCTCTTCGTGCCGTTTCTGTCGGATCCACACCATCACGTCTGCAAGAAATAAGTGGAAACGAGACTCATTGGACCAGGAGACCTGTCAGCAATCATCTATGGTCCAGTGAAGATGTTATTTCGCCCAGTTGAAGTGTACAGGCGGGTGATGCATCTTTAGCAATGGCGCTGTGCTGTGTCGGTGCTTCCATAACCTATTGCTGCTAATTATCTCCTTGTGGTCTTAGTGGAGACGTTTCTGACACGTCCCTCCTGGAAGTCGGCAGTGATTTGTGCCACTGTCGCTCTCTAGTTGGTTGCAACTATCCAAGACATACGTCGACGGCCACGTTCATCGAAAAGCTTTCTCCACTTACAGAACTGTCCACTGTGCGCTCTTATCTCGGAAATGGCATATTCCAGATACATTCTTGATACTATCAAACGGGTATGATACTATCAAACAATTCCTGTACTACCTCCGCGATAGAGCGACCTATACATCGTGGACTCACTACTATCCCTCTTTTAAACTCTGTTAACACACGACGTTTATTCAACTGACATGGATTACAGTCTACGTGAATGCAATGATGTCCTCCTACCTATATACCTGACAAGCGGTGGATTCGTCCACTAGCGAGAGTGGCAACAGTGCCGCGTTGCCCAAGTGTTCTTTCAGTGTATATAGGCAGAACGAGCAGGAAGTGCCAGATTGTCAGTGAGACGTTTGTGTATATGTAAAAGGGCAAGGACTTGTAAGGCTTTGAAGGAAAAATGAAGAATGGTAGGGACCAGTTGATCAGCAAAGGCTGGAATTATTGGCTTTTCCAAGGCCGCTGCAGTGAAAGTGTTTTGGAAACAGTCAGAAGAGGAACACACATCATCTCAAAATGCTAGTTACAGGAGAACACCACTGGTTGACATTCAAGCTGCACGCTGATTGGTACATGTTGTTCCAGTCATTTTCTCTGTTAACAGACTAGGTTTCCCGGAGAAATGGTTCATAGAATAGAATTCAGCGTACGAGTTTGCAGATTGGCGTAAGGAGTCGGTGTCCAGTTCATGTGTTCATGCTGACAGATCGCCATCCACAACTCTACCTACAGTGAGCACGGAAGAACCCTGACTGGTCATTGAACGATTGGAAAAAAGGATCTTGGTCGGATAATTCCAGATTCCAGCTCAATTAAGCCGATACTATGGGTAGTACTCTTCGCCATGTACTTTAAAAACAGCGGCAACAGACCGGCGACAGCGGTATCGTGGAATGGACATTGTTCTTATGGACAGCACTGGGCTCCCTCATTTGCCCGTTTAACAGATCCTAACTAGACACTAGACATTGTTTCGAACCAAGTACATTCTTTCATAGCGGTTGTGCATCCGTATGGCTCTAGACTTTTTCAGGAAAACAAAGACTATTAGGGTGCAGAAATGGTTTTTACGATCATGTCCAAGTATTTCGTGGGATACCCTGGCTGCAAAATCCCCCGACTTTAGTGCCATCAAACATCGATAGGATGCAGTGGGATCCACGTTCGGCTGTCTACACTAATGATTTTCTCTAAAGCTGGACACCGGAAAGTCATTCTGTACAGCTCGTTCAAAATACCTGAGTACACCTTCCGCGGTCCAAAGGAGTCGATGCCATTGCGGAGAATAGCGGCCCCCACGCAATGTCAAATAGCTGGCAATAATATTATGGATCATGCGTATATAATCTCATAATTAGGAGCTACACATACTTGTTGTTTTGTGCCACAAAAAAATAATTTAAGGAAACTTGCGTAATTCCTTGAACAGAAACATCCAGAATAACATTTAACAGTATATTGTCTGTATAGATCAAGATTTATTTTTAATGAAAAATCTTTATAATCTTAAAATAAAAGTTTGACTACTATTCAATGCTGTTTGTTCAAAAGCTCTATTCCAAAGAAATTAAATTGCTTTTATTGGACACACTTCGATGATAACGAACGTGAAATCTCTTAAGAGGCGAATATCATATGAATAAATTCCAAAATTTTGTTGTCTTGGACTGTGCCTAATCACAGACGTGAAACTAGAAAACCAGTATTTCTGCCACCTCTTGTTTATATATATATTATTTTTTTTTCCTTTAGAAGGCACTGTAAAACAATTTTTTCCTTATCTATAACATGAGATAGAGACAAGTATCGACCTGGCATGTCTCCTGTATTTACCGATGATCAACAAAAAATAGCATCCCATATCGTCACGATGAAACTGGGGACAGTTTTTATTCACTTCTCAACATAGCCTTACAAACTGAACTGTGTTTCTGCTGCGCATTGTGTAAAATTACAGGAAAAAAACTGTTCGTTAAAGGATTACAAAATATGGAAGCTAAAGCGAACATGTATAGTGAACTAAATTTCCTAGAAAACTGTTTCAGAATAAGGAAATTCCTAGATGTGCCACTAAAAATTTTCAGAAAGGTAATTAATTTACGATTGGTAAGCGAGCCGGTGATCAATTCATCTTTTGCGTTGTATTTACTTAGATATCAAAGTTTCAGAGGGAATATTCCCTACAAAAGCAAAAGGGTTTCAAATGAGATCCTGTTAATTTTAGGTTTACAGACCGATAGAAAACTTTGAAAGGTAAATAAACGAGTAGTGGTATATATGTACTCAAACTGGATTACATATACATATATAATCCTGGTAGAGCACATATGTATATATCACTACTCGATACATCACTCCATTCAGGTAAATAGTAGTTCGGTGTCAGTATGGATAAGCGTCGTCAGTTAACAAAGTTGAGAGAGGGATAACAGTGGGTCACCGACGCATGGGTCACTCTACTGCTAGTACAAGAATTGGAGTATCCCCGTTCGACAGTGTCAAGAGTGTAGCGGGAATACGCAATTTCCGAAATAACATTGTATAAGGTAACACCAAATGTCCGATTGAATAGATGTTAAACGATGGTTAAATGTGATGTAACTAATTGTACCGGATAGCTCAAATTAAGGTTTTACGGCCAGACGAAACATATACAGAAAGTCAGTTTCACTTACGCAAAATTTTTATTGGTGCAGCAACTTTAGACGAAATCCAAAACATAGCACGGCGAGGTACATACACTTCACATACTAAATTATCTGTTGTACAATCAAGCTTAGCAAAGATCGAACATCTCCACCCACAAAGCAACCGCTGAATCGTATCTTTTATCTAACGTTCTTATCACATAAGAATAAAAAAGCAGCTGTCTAAGCATGTAGAAAACCAACCCAAAACGTGCAATTATAATTTTACTACTAAAAAGACATATTAGGTAAAAACAATATCTTTCGCTACAGGCGCCCTATGGGTCATCAGATTAAAAGAACTGGCGCTAGAAGAACACACACACTTGATATATAGGTAGTCCCGAAGATAACAGCGATCCTGATGAGTGACATGATATCCGCGTCACAACTTGGTTACAGCGAGAAACACAGCTGAGAAAGAAAATAACACTTAATAAATGACCAATACATACTCACCGAAGTGATAAATAAGCACAAGGTTCGTTATCAACCCCCGCAATAGGGTAATTCGCACGACACAAGAAGTTAAATAAGCAAATCCATGGTGCATATACATGTGCAGGTAAGTCATCATTACAGCATACGTGCTTAAAAACGTCAATGTACAAACTTTCGGCGAAGAGAGTCGTGTACCTACCTCTGGTCTTAAATAACAAATAAGTCTCAGACCAAGAGGGCAGATGAGTTCCAAACGTAACCAGGCGTGCAAGAGCAGTGGTAGTAGAGTAGATCCAGTCTTTACAGTGTACTGATGTTCAGTCACTCTAACTCCTAAATTACGAAGAGTGGAGCCTATGTACCATGAACTAGAAGTAGCAGCAATGTCGGTCTTCAAGGGCACACATATATTACATAAATACATCACTCCTGTTCCACACTTATCACATACATACGTCACTCCCGTTCCGACCTCAGATTGTTGCCAACGTTATTCTCGTTTGATGGAAAAGACATAAGGTTAAGGTTTAAAAATATCTAAGAGAACGAACTCAAATTTATGTTGAAAAAGAAACTCAAAAGGAAAGTTAAAATAGAATATACGTAACATTCGCATCGTGGACAGCGCTGTGGGCGAAGTTAGTTGATTAACATAGTCGTCGACGACTTTCTCGCATAGTTGCAACCAATCGGAGAGAATAGAGTCCGAAATCATTGCTGACTTCTAAACGGGAGGTGCCAGAAACGCCTCCACCCACACCATCAGGAAATCCTTAGCCACTGTATATTATAGGATCCGCATACCCACCCGAGTCCCATTGCTAATGCCACATCACCGAACTCGACTTTGGATGATTGAAGATGGGTCTCTTTGTACGATGAGTCTCGTATCCAGTTATTTAGTGCAGACGGGAGGGTGCGGATCTTGCGAAAATCGTACGAAGCGATGAACCCGGCATGCAAACAAGGAACTGTTTAGACTGGTGGAGGCTTGGCTATAGTCTGGGGTGTGATCAACTGGCCCACGTAGGGACCTGTGGTGCATCTAAATGAATATCTGAATGGTCCAGGTTAGGTGTCTATCCATACAAACTATTATGCACCCAGATGGAAAGGACTCCTCCAGCAGGACAGTTCGCCACCCAATAGAGCCATGATACGTAGACCATGGTTAGAAGAGCATTCAGCAAAAGTTCCCGGAGTGGAATGGCCTCCCCGTTCAACAGACACGAACCCTGTGGAAAATCTTTAGGATGCTATAAGAAGGTCCGTTGGATCTACCACACAGGAATGTGACGGCATTATAGACAGAAATGCAGCAGGCATGAGTGGAGACACCTACGGAACACTTTGATGATTTAGTAGGCTCAACCTTCGCCGTGTGATTTCCCCACCCACAGTAACGTGGGCTAACACGTTACTGGGTAGATATCGTATGATTTCTGTCCACTCAGTTTGTATATACATTATACGAGTATATTTGTAAACAAGAATTCAGAATGCATTGAAAAACTAAGCGCGCATAAGCTGCAGAGAATAATTTTTAAAAGAAATAGTTACAAACTTAAATTTGAAAAAAAAACAGAGACACTTCCAATTATTCAACAATATAAACGGTCGAGTCACATTATTGTGACCACCAACTAATATGCAGAGTAATCGCCTTGCGCAGCGCGGGCAGCAACTAGACGGGCTGGAAATCACTCAATAAGGTGCTGGAAGGTGTTCACAGGTATATGGAGCCATGCTGACTGCAGTGCATCTGACAACTGCTGGAGGGTGCCTGGTGGAAGACCCATTGAGCGAACAACATGATCGAGGTGGTCCCACATATGCTCAATTAGGTTCACCTCTGGGGAATTAGTGGGCCAGGGAAGTACTTTGAAGTCAAGTCTTCATTGTGCTCTTCAAACCACTCTCGGATATTTCTAGCTTTGTGACACGTCGCATTGTCGTGCTGGAAGATTTCATCTGCCCCAAGGAAGACAATCAGCATGTATGAGTGTACGTGGTCTGCAAGGATGGATTCATAACGAATTCGGTCCATACTGCCTTCCATAGGTATGAGTGGACCCAGTAAATGCCACGAAAATATTCCTCAGACCATAACGCTGTCCCCACCAGCTTGTGTTCTCCCAGCAACGGTTGAAGTGCGTTCGTTCTCCGATGTTTCTCGCTTTATACGCCAACGTCAATCCGTTCGATGAAGCAGAAAATGTGCCTAATCGGAGAAGGCAATCTTTTGCCAATCAGCGGAGGTCCAATTCCAATACTGCCGTGCAAATGTAAGCCTTTTCTGCCGATGCACCTTCGTTAGCATTTGGTACAGTGATCATCCCTATGCATGGGATCCCCATTCGCAGCAAGGTTAGCTGAACTGTCGTTTTAAACACATTTCCGATAGACCCCTGGTTCATTCGGCCAGTTAGTTGCTCCCCTGTAGCGTGTCGATCGGACTCACGCACCTTCGCAGCCGACGTTCACCTCTCACATCAATGGCACGTGGTGCTCCGCAGTTTCCACATCGCTTATTTGCAATGGTGCCATTTCTCGAATCACGATACATTTTTAACCACAGCAGCACGCGAACAGTTCACAAACTGCACTGTTTCCGAAATACTGCCACCGTTGGCCCGAAAGCCGATAATCATCCCTTTTTGCAATCTGATAAATCGCTCCTTTTATCCTTGACAGCAACGAGTGATATGGTTTCAGAATGCCTACAGCACACCTTATATACCATCTAAGCCAGCCTCACGACACGTGCCTTCTTTCATTGGCTACGCGGTGTTGACGTCAAAAGTATTAAGTGATCACAATGATGTGACTCGTCTGTGTATATACAAGATTATTTTGCCTTAAAATATAGAGGTTAATATTCTGCAAATTTCTCGCTTATTAAAGTATATGTATACACAGTATGTGCACGGATCCACACACAAAGTGTGTCAATAAATATCGGAAAATGATCGTTGAAATTAATAACAGCTAATATTTAAGAAAATTTACTCTACTGGTCTTCCAAATAATTCCCCTTATATGCAATACACATTTGGCATCGTTCGTATAACTGCTGGAGACTATCGGAAAAGTTATTGTTTGTTATCATCTGCAGATGGGTCATCACGTTCGCTTGAGTGTCTGAAATGCAGGCAAATCTCTTCCTTTTCAGCTCTACGTTCAGTCTGGGAAACAAAAAGTAGTCATCCGCTGCTAGCTCTGGCGAATTTGGTGGTGATTTTATCGCGCGTACGACTCCCTCGGCATGACTCTTTTGCTCTGTTTCTTCCTTCTAACAACATGCAACTACATCAGCTACCGCGACACGTTCTCTCTGTCTTACCCTTTCTTACAGCTCCGTGACGGCTATAAACACGTTTGCTTAAGTACCCGAGGGCTTCTTGCAAGTTTCCGCACCTTTCGCAACCTCTTTTTAAGCTTTACGACAGCATTCGCCGGAATTTATTGGCGTACCTCGTACGTAACTTCTTGTGAGTGATTCAACATGCTACAGTATTTCCTTTCACACTGTGCTTTAGATGAAAACTCGGCGCAGAAAAGAATGTTGTACGAATCGTACAATCGCTTGTACATAATTAAATACAGAGCTAACGTTCTGCTGTTACCAAATTGTTTGACATATGAATAACTGTTGACTTTAGAATATGACTAACACACGAATTTAGATACATACAGGGTTTATCGAAATAACAGAGACACTTACTGCTAATGGAGAACTTTTTATTAATAAGCTGTAGTCCCACCTATGGCTTTTAGAACAGGAGCAATTCGACGTGGAATAGAATTATAGAAGTCATGCACATATACCGTCTGATAATAAAGTTCTAGGACAGCTGCTGTTACGAGAACAGTTCAATGCACTGAGTCCAACTATGGTTATGGTTCTTCAAAGTAGTCCCCTTTCTTATCGATGCACCAATGTGATCGCTCCACTAGATGTGTGAAACCCTTTTTGACTTCCTTTACCGGAACACTGTTCATTTCCTCGGTAATGATTTTGTTGATGTCCTGAACAGTCATGAAACGTCGTCCTTTCAAAGCTAATTTCACTTTGGGGAACAGGAAGCAGTCGGTGGGAGCTAAGACGGGAGAGTAGAGCGGATGGTTGAGCCTGGGTACTCCGGACTTGGCGAAGAACTGTGCCACCGACAGTGCCGAGTTGGCAGGCGTGTTGCCATCCAGAAGGAACCGCCATCCACGCGCTCACAGTTGCGACCTCACACGATCAATTCTCTTGCGTAGGCGATCAAGAACTTGCAGGTAGAAGAAGTTGGTGATTGTTGCGCCCTCCGGAAGCCATTCCCTGTGAATGATGCCGCTGCTGTCAAAAAACGGGATCAGCATTGCCTTGATTTTCGACTTCTGCAGACGAACCTTCTTGTGTCTCGGTTAATTTGGTACCCTCCACTCCATGCTAACCCTCTTTGATGCTGGATCGTGTTGAAACCACCACGTCTTATCGCCGGTCACAATGTGGTCCAGCATCGAAGGGTCCGATTCCCCGGACGCAATGAACGCCTTGCAGCTTTTGACTCTTTACACTTTCTGTTCTTCAGTCAAACTGTGTGACACAAACCTTGCGCAAATCTTCCTCTTCCCGAAATATTCCCTTATAATCAGCCGGATTGTTTTACGGTGGATATGTAGTTCGTCTTCCATCATCCGTATCGTCATTCGACGGTCTGACTACATCAGAACGCGACCTTTCTCCATCATTTCCTCAGAACTGCTGGTGGATGGCCTTCCAATCCTTGGGTCATCCCCAACGTCTTTCCTTCCCTTGCGAAAGCGAGTATACCATTCAAAAATGCGACCACGGGATAGGGCATTATCTCCGTAAACAGTTTTTATCATTTCGAAGGTCTCCGTTGCTGACTTCCCGGACTTGCAGCAAAACTTGGCGTTTACTCTCTGCTCTCTCTTCAAATCCATGAAAATGGTCTTTGGGGTACCTTCTATTAACAGTCTTCAGAATCGGACAGGTCTGCACTTTCTTAGATCTTCATGTTTCCTGCAAGAGAGGGAAAGCTCGGTTACAATTTGCCCCATAGAACATATTTTTACCGCTACCATTAACAGAGTAATACCCACTGTCCTGGAACTTCATTGTTAGACGGTGTACAATAACGGAATTTCGGACAATTCTTTCTGTAAAATATGTCCTAACTGTGCCAATGACTTTGGAGGTACAAAGTGTGACCTGAGTTTTCGCTGTAAATTATACCACAAAAGTTCAATAACATTGACGTGAACACGGTAGCTGCATTTCATCCTTATGCTCTTCAAACACAACTTGACACGTTTCGCACGATGCACGAGTAAATTACCTGCTTGGAATCAGGGACAGTCATTAAGGAACAATGCCTGCAACATTGGATGCAGGAGGTCCCAAAGAATGGATTCGTATGTTCCAAATTTGACATGACCCTGCAGAATAATGAGTGATCCTAAAGAAAATGGGGGGGTCCCCCACAACATCAAGGACCCCCCATATTTCACAGCCGAATCCAGTCTGTCAGGGTGGTACACTTCTGCAGGGTTTCGCCAGCGCACACTCTACCAGTAGGGTGAGACAATGTGAAACACGATTTACCAGGTCAGATAATATGTTGACAGTTGTTTTGTTCTTTGCACCACCTTACGCGTTTGTTTCATTGATGTTGTTAACCAGAGGTTTGTAGATTGCTCAGCAGCCATAAATACCGGCAGGATGTAGTTCCGGGTGGACTGCTATGACGGAAATGGAATCGTTCTGACTGGTGTTCAACTTTGCTCTTATTTGCGGTACCGTGGTCGTGTGCTTTCGTTGCACAATTCATACCAACGTTCGCCCATCCCAATCTGACATCTTCGAATGGCGTCCGCAATTCGCACGTTTGGGTAGCAACGTCGTGTCCTATTTAACAGGTAGTCATAATCTTTGATACATTTCCTCATGTTACACCTACTATTTCTGCGGTTCTAGTTATTGAAATTCCTGCAAGACTCGTTCCAATGACTATGCCTTTTTGAAGATTACTGTGATCTGACATTACGGACAATTACTCCACAACAGCTGTTTTACCTGCGACTGTGGTATTGCTACGTAATAGCCGATACCGTACGGCACCCATCTATGTACCTCGCATCGTGGATGATGTGGTCCCTGTGATTTGCATGAGGCGCATTACGTATGTTTTATTCACAGTTGTTGTTTCCATTATTTTGATAAACTCCTGTACCTTCAGCGGGATGCAACGATTGCCCGTACGAGACTTGGAGTAAAATCATTAGCTTCCTGCAAAGTCACTAATCTGCAGCATATATTTTATAGACAGTCGAAACTTTAAGCAAAAATGAATCTCTTACTAGTCATGATAAAAAGAGCTGTCCATGTAACAACTATATAACTATATTTGAGTTCACTGGAAACGTGTAAAAGTCTAAGGGCAATTTGCTAGAACAACAGAGAAAATCGCTGACAGTTGAATAAAAAGCTCTGCTTGAAAATTCTTCTTTCCTCTCGTTTCTGCTTCACTGCTGCTCGTGCTTTAGTATTCTTCGTTTTATGTGCATCTCATTCCTTTGCTTCTTTTCATTCTCTTCTGTCGGTGAGCGAAGCTTGTCCTGTCTCTCATACATAAGCGAACCAAGCGAATAATGGCTGTCCGCAAAAGGAACAGAAGTTTATTTTCCAGTCTCCGAACCTGCGCATTCAAAACCTCAGCATTATCTTTTCCTTTTCTCTTCTTTTTTTCCCTTCTACTCTCTACCTTTTTTTCCTTCTTTCTATGCTCAAACTATATTTTCCCCCTCGGAATCCTCCTTTAATACAAGGAATAAAAGAACGCATAAAGTTCTTTTTAAGAAGACCGAGGTTTATACTTTGGAATATTTGACTTAAAAATAATCTTGGGAAATTCTTGAATGTCATGCGTTCAGTGAAACTTCACGAAATCTGATATCTCTAAAAATTTAAGTCAACTCAATTCTGTAACATTTCTTTTAATATTGCATTTTCTAAAAACCGACGAGTAGAAGATTATCAACGTTTTTAGGACTTTGTAGTTCCGCAAAATATCTGATGTTTTCAGAGTCTATTCCTAAATACAGTAGGGAAAACAACTTGGTTCGAACAGTATTACAGTTCGCTGAAATCTTACAAAATTTAAACCATTCTTTTGATACAGAATTTTTGCGTCTATCGCATAAGTACTGTAGCGGCTTTTTGATCTCTGCGTATATTGTGATTTCCGACAATATCACGTTTCTTTTAAACTTGCTTTAGTGGAAACGAACTAGGGCGTAGACCTTCGAAAATAGACCAGAAGGGAACTACTAGTACGAAGAAAGATGAATACCATATAAGTGAGTTTGATTTAGGATATTTCAACGGAAGACTTCATTGGAAACTTTAGATATTTTTAGAGTCACTAACAGAGCTTCATGTGACTTCACTGAAAGCCTTACGTATTTCCAGATTCAAAAAGAGAGTTTCTTTAAACTTCATTGAAAGCCTTATACACTGAGTCGCCACTTTATTATGACCACCCCTCAGTACTTCATTGGGCCACCTTTTGCCTTTAATACTGCGTCGATTCTTCGTGGCATGGACTCCATAAGATGTTGATAGGTGTTTTGTGGAATCTGAGACCATTCTTGATGAATAGCACTTTCCAGGAGTGTGAGATTGCAGGGTTGTGGATCCAGCTGTTTAATGGCTCGTTCCACTTCATCCCACAAATTCTCAACGGGGTTGATATCTGGAGATTGTGGGGGCTACCTAAGCAAAGTAAACTTGCCGGCATGTTCCTGAAACCAATCCTGTACAATACGAGCACTATGGCAGGACGCATTATCTTGTTGAAAGTAGCCATCGCCACTGGGATAAACCATCCACATGACAGGATGCACTTGGTCCGCAACGATGTTTAGATATGATGTGCCAGTCAAACGTTAATCAATACGAATTAAAGAGCCCAAAGCATGCCAGGAAAACATTACCCAAACCATAACGTTGCCTCCACCAGCTTGAAGGGTTGTAGCAATGCATTTGGGGTCCATGCTTTCGTGCTGTTTCCGTCAAATTCTTACTCGGCCATCGTCATGGTGCAACTGAAAACGCGATTCATCAGACCACATCATTTGTTTCCAATTATCGACTGTCCAATCCTTGTGCTTCTGTGCGAACTGGAGACGTTTTCTCTTGTTAACAGCAGACAGCAAAGGTGCTCGAACAGGCCTTCGGCTGCCATATCCCATCCGATGCAGTGTACGACGAGCAGTGCGTACAGAGATTATTTGAGGGGATCCTTGGTTAAGATGGTCTTTAATTTGGTGCATTGTTGCCCTCCTGTTGTCTGTTACCAGTCTGGACACTATCCGTTCCGCCCGAGCAGTCACTAGTCGATGACGACCACACGTTGCACGTAGAGACCAAGTTTTTTTGGCTGACAGTCCAGTCTTTAAACACTTTAACAACAGCTGCTCTGGAACATTTCACGAATGCGGCGGTTTCGGTGATACTCGCTCAATGGCTCCGAGCTCCTACAATCTTTCCACGTTGAAAGTTCGTCAAATCGCATTTTTACCCATTTCGTCACCCAAAAAATCACTTCTACTACTGTTGCAAGCACTAAGTTTTCCCTTTTTATACTAGCCTCGCCCTCCGGCGGCAACAGCGTGCAGCCATAGCTCATTTGCTTAAAACTGTCAGGTGGTCATAATAAAGTGGCCACTCAGTGTATATTTACATAGTCAATAACAGAACTTCATTGAAAGCCTGCGATATATCTAGAGTCTCTAACAGAGCTTCATTAAACTTCATTGAAAGCCTTAGATATTACTCATGGGTTTCAAATCAACTTCATTTTATGTGAAACAATCCTAAATTACATAAACAGTAGTCTAACTTATTCGTAAAGAAAACATTGCATGTAACATGAATGATCGTATTATATGAACTACACAGGTACAAAATAATCGCAAAAAGACAATAAGAACTGAAAACAAACATCGAAAATCAGAGCGCGAAAAATCTGCAGAAACATTTTCAATAACAACGGTGAAAGTAATACTAACACACACAAAAGAAAAAAAAAGCTTAGTGCCATGTAAACACCGATGAGTCATTCCATTATGACCACCCCCAACCTAGAGAAATGAGCGCTCCTGGAGACGGAACGGTGGCACAGGTGAAGTTCAGAGATATATATACAACCCGAAGACCGGCTTTTGGTTAGTAGACTGTTCGGAGTCAGAATGGGAAAAGATGCCGATTTATCGGAGTTTGATAAAAGACAAATTGTGATGGTACGGTGCCTTGGAACTACGATCTCGGAAACGGTGTGGCTTGTGGGTTGTTTACGTGCCGCTGTAGTGAGTACGTATCAAAAGTGGTACACAGATGGCCAAACGACGGACCATCGTCTAACCGTGTGTCGTCCGCAGCTCGTTCATGCTAGAGGGAGCGGAGACTGCTGCGCATTTTTCACAGCGACCGCAGGGCCACTGTGCGACAAATCACCAGCAGCTACAACAGTGGTGGTCAGGGCAATGTGTCACAGCATACAGTTCATCGCAGCCCTCTGCGCATGGGCCTGCGCAGCCAAAGACCCCGTCGGGGCCCCATGCTCACTGCACGTCATCGCCAACGCATGAAATGGGCCCAATATCATCGAGATTGGACCATGGATGATTGGAAGAAAGAGGCCTGGTCTGACGAATCAAAATTCCTGGTGCATCACGTATACGGCCGAGTGCGGATACGCCGATTGCTAACGGAGGCTATGGCAACTGGATGCACTGTTGGGCGGAAACAGGACGGCAGCGGCGATGTTATGCTGGGGGCGGTGTTTTCTTGGGGCACTTCAGGCCCCATTATGCCAATAGCACAATCCCTTACAACTGCCAGGTATCTGAACATCGTTGCGGACCAAGTTCACCCATTTATGGCCACTGTGTTCTCTGCTGGTGATGGCCATTACCAACAAGATAATGTGCCATGACACACTGCCCGAATCGTCAAGGAGTGGTTTGAGGAACGTGCTGGTGACTTTCTGTTAATGCCCCGGCCTCCATATTCAGCTGACATGAACCCAATCGAACATTTGTGGTTCGACTTGGAAAAGCTGGTTTGCGCTATATCACCACCACCCGAAAATATACGGGAACTGGAGGACCCGCTATTGACATTATGGTACCAGATACTCCTGGATGCCTATCGCCACCTTACTGAATCGATGCCTTGCCAATTGGCTTCTGTTTTGCGGGCTAAATGAGGTCCTACAGCTCATTAGGTAGCTGGCCGTAATGTAAAGTCTCATTGGTGTATATACGCTCACAAATCTGTGTATTACAATGCAGATTGCACCGAAAAGCATCAGCTAGTAGAGGACCTTTTTTTTTTTTTTGCAACGGAGAAACTTTTAGTTCAAACAGTCTGCGAGAGAGGGCGATAACGTCTAATAAATCTGTAAATACAGTGAAAAATACATACGTTGCTTTAAGTTAGTACACTATCATAGCAGTATTTATTCAATATGTCCTCCACCACATGGCATTACAGCATTTAAACGTGTCACAGCTCCACTGACCGCTGAATGTTGCATGTCCGGGTGAATGTCGGCTAATGGCTTCCTTCAGTTGTTGCAGTGTGGAAGTTCTTGTCTGGTACACTCTGGATTTTAAATTACCTCACAACCAGGAATCCATGGTGTACAGTGGTAGCTAGGGGATGCCTCAGTACTTGCTGTTTAATATATTTGAAAAGTAGTTGTGTTGAGAGACCCACGTAACAAAAACTGATCCTCGTCTGTCCACAACACATTTAACAACCACTGGGTATCCTCAAGGATCTTTCCTAGCGAATATTTGGCAAATTCGTGCGGCTGTGGTATTTGTCAGTAACAGCTGCTGTAAAGTTTGAAGTTTGTATGGGTACAGATTTAACACACCGTGAAGGATGCCATTTACAGATGCTCTCGGTATGTCCTAACATATTGCCTCTTAACGAGCACTGTCTGTTCCACTTATCGTTTGAGATGCTAGTTCGTCCATTTGGGATGCCACAGCATTCGAATTGGTCTCCCTTAACCCTGTTCTTGTGCGTCGGGCGAGATCCAACAAACTTCCAGTTTCCTCAAATCGACTCATCAGACACTGCAAACTGTAAGATGTGACAAGTCCTTGGCACTTTTTTAGTCCTTTCTGTGTTCGGGTCTTTCTCAAAGCTTTTTTCCCGATTCTCCGTTTACATAGAAAAGGCTTCACTGGCAAGGATTTATCTGGCAAAGTTAAAATCGTAAAAACAGTCCACTTGAACACCGCTTTCAAAAAAGAGAGGAATGAAGGCAATTCTTAGGTGCATAACAGCTGCGTCTTATCATTTAGTGCCTTTGAATGCGTTGCATGTCGCCCCTATGGCGCAGTGGTGTAACCGCTCACTTCTGACAATTCGCCCGAGATGCGTCCGGGTTCGAATTCCGGTGAGACATGGGTGTTGGGTTCGACTTACGCACTGTCCTCAAACTACATCTTCAGTTAACACCTGTTCAAGTATTCTTCAAACAACTGTATTTTGTAAAATCTTTCGTGCATAATACTTTCAATTCAAATCTTACTTAAACCATGAAAGCAAACGGTACTTTTAATTTATTTGATGTATATCATTCTTAGTCAAAACATATGTATGTGATTTAATATTTTTCTTTCGATATTCACAACAGTTAAGTCTTCTAGTTCCCCGTACGCATTATAAATCTTACCAAATACTGTTTTGCCGGAAGTTAAGTAAGTTATTGTAATACTCAGCTGACGTACTCGATTGGGAATGTTTGAAACAACTGAACATTTCTTCAGAAAAAATTGAAACATGATTTCCCATTTTGGTTCTCGCATATCTTACATACCAAAGAGTATACAACGGCCGTTCCATAAAAACTGAGAGTAAAATCACACAAAATGAAGATATATAGGTACAGCAAAATATATATTATTCTTTCTCAAAGTATCTTCCCTCGGATGATATGCAACAGTCCCATCGTTCAGTCCACTTTTCAAAGCATGTGGCGAAGGCATTTTGAGGAAGTTGCTTTGGCGACACCTGTACACCTTGAATAACGTCAGCATCTGTGTTGAATGTTGCGCTACGGAACTTCTCCTCCATTATTGGAAACAACCAGGAATCGCACGGGGCGAGGTCAAGACTGTACGCAGGCTGTGGCATGATTTCAATATTTTATTTCGTAAGAAACTGTTGAACACAAGCAGCCACATGCAGGCGGGCGTTATCAGGGTGTAGGGTCCCCTTGCCCGCCAGTTTCTGTCGCATAATCGATATGTGTCGTCGCAGACGCTTCAAGACTGAAATGTAATGCTCAGCATTGAGAGTAATTTATGGAGGAGCGGCATGCTGGTAGAAAATGCCTACACCATCAAAGAAAATTATCATCATTACCTTCCCAGCTGATTTGGTTTGGCGGACTTTTTCGGAGGAGGCGAACCTGTGTGTTTCCAGACACTCGAAATAGTGGACCCATGTTTCATATGCAGTTATTACTGTGCTTAGGAAGTTTGAATCCTTTGCAATCATTTGTTTCCACTCATCACACACCTTAACTCTGGCTAAAAATTGTTCTCTCGTCAATAGATGAGGTACCCATCTAGAACACACACGACGCAGCAGTAATTTGTCGCGTAGAATGCTGAATGCCAAGTTTTTGAAATATTAGTTGACGCCGCTCTGTTTTCACATGGCATTCGCCGATTTTCTTGCAGGATTGCACAAACAGTGTTAACAATACATTCCGTAACAACACTTTAAGGTCGACCAGGCCTTGGAGCGAGTTCTGCCTACAAAAGCCCTTTTTTAAAATCATAGTGCCATCTCACCCAAACATTTATCTTTGTAAGCTTTTTTCATTAAATCAACTGCTTCTGGAGCCGTTTCAGCCAAAGCATAGCAAAATTTTATCACACAACGCATTTTACTTTTTAACTCTGAATCACTCACCTCCATAGCCGTATGGCGAAATGCAAACGTACCTTAAACAACTGAGCAATAACGAAACCAGAATCGTCTGCCAGGTCCAATAACTGTTGCCATAGATACTTCCCTAATTCAGTTAGTCGTCTGCGTGGCCATTTTTCCCCTTCGCACTGTTGCCAACTCAAAAAATATACTCTCAGTTTTTATGGAACGGCCTTTGTAAAAGTACTACAGTGAATGTAATTCACTGCACGGTTGGCTTATAGAAATAGAAATGCATCTTATCTACATCTTAGAATTGTTGAGCTTAATCCTTTTTTATTCTTCCAAGGTTTCAAAACTTGATTTTTTAACTAATAGATCAGGGAATGTGTGAGCATAAAATCTTGTAGATTGTGCTTCTTTATTCCTTTTGGTGTAATTATGGTCTTTCATATGATAAATTCAGCAAGAGTCCTCCGTCAGTATGCTTTGAAACCGTTTCCTGTGTGTTTTCAAAATGTAGATCATTCCAGATCATAAACTTCGATCAATTTTATATTCCTAAACAATTTTTGAATTTTTATTGCTACACAGACACATTTGAGACCTAAAAATTGGAATTTCATTAATGAAAATTTAAAGCATCATAGTCAATTGTTAGACAGCAAATAAAAAGATCTTGACTGTCACAGAGTTTTCTGTATCTCCATACGAGTAGCTAGCAAGTGGTTGAAAAAATTCCCTTTCGGAATAATTGTACTTTCTTTAGACTTTTTGATCGTACTTCATCATCATCAACCATTACTAATCCACTGCTGGATGAAGGCCTCCCCAAGACTCCTCTATAACTTTCTGTCTTGAGTCAGTCTTTTCGAAGTTACTGCATCACGCTTTCTAATTTAATGCACCCGTCGTAGTCTTCTGGTATTTTTTTCCTGTTTTTTGGTATCCAATCTAGTATCTCAGTTGTCGATCTGTGGTCAGTTCTTCTAGCAACATGTCCAGCCCATTGTTGCTTGAGATACCATCAACTCTTGTCATTTCTCTTACCCATGTGTTTATCTTTCTCTCTTTTCTGGTTTCACCAAGCATGAGTCTACTAGACCTGCATGCGTACTTCAATTCTCTTACTCATGTGTCTATCTTTCTATCTTTTCTGGTTGCACCAAGCATGAGTCTACTAGATCTTCATGCGTATTTCATTTCTCTTACCCATGTGTTTATCTTTCTATCTTTTCTGGTTGCACCAAGCATGAGTCTACTAGATCTTCATGCGTATTTCATTTCTCTTACCCATGTGTTTATCTTTCTATCTTTTCTGGTTGCACCAAGCATAAGTCTACTAGTTCGTCATGCATATTTCAACATCTCTTTCTTCATATCAATCTAGAAATAAAGCAAATCTAAAACCCGTGGGAAATATTTTCTCTCGGCGTTTGGAAGCGTTTAAATGTAATTCACTGCACGGTTGGCTTATAGAAATAGAAAGTATTTTCATGTACGTGCCCGCGAAATTGCAGCTACGTACAACGTATAGACCAGTTGTTTCATAACGTTACTTGAAGTGCTTGGTTCTGAAAGAAAGTGTGAATCAAATTTTGTGGAATAACTTTTTCCGTTTACTTTTTAAATTTGTATCAACATTTAAAATGCGCTGGATCTGCACTTTGAAACGAAATGTGAGAAGGTTTTTTACAAAATGCTGCGTTCCAAAAGCAAGCATGCTATGCTAGAAATATAGTTCAAAGATTTCAGTTTTACTGAGAGAAACCAATTTTAATCCGAATCGAAATGCAGCCAATTGGAATTCAGTTTACGAAAAAACCAAAACGCTTGACTTGTATAATGGTCAACATGAATAATTCATGAAACGTACTTTGGAATGATTGGTAGCAGAATTAAGTAGACAAAATTTATAGGATTTTCGATCCATTATAAACGAATAACATAAGTTTTGGAAAGCTTCACATCACATAAATTCTAAATAACATAATGAATCCCTTCCCATGAAATATACCGTCTTAATGAAATACGTTTTATTCATTTTCGAAAGACGATTTTTTGAAAAAACTCCCAATGAAAGTGTACAGCAATTTCGAAAATGCTTGTCAGTAACTTGTGTGCGATGTTGAGCATTTTCACTTTGGCATGACCGTAATTTTGACATGCACCAGTATTAATCTTGCAATCTTGCCGTAACAAAAAAATCCGGGAACTGAAGTTTGCAATACTTCATTGCCGTTCTTTCTCAACTAGTTGAAATCAGTTTACCAAAAACCGCACGCCAGCGAATTTTCCGAAACTGAAGTCTATGTGCCTGCCATCCGTGCAATTTGCAGCTGTTGAAACGTTTTCTTTTATTTGTTTCTTATTCTTTCGTCCTCGAGTTTCTCTTGCTTTCTGTTGAAATGAAAGGAGGAAAGAGAGCCCTCTTCTTTTTGGTACTTTTCTGTCGACCTTTCAACCTCCATTGGCCAACCATTGGCGGGTAATAAACCAAAAGCGAAAATGCTCTCAAAGTGATAAATTACACCGTGGGATCTGGGATTCAGTCATGCGATGCGGGCAGCAGGTTTGCTGTGTACTTTTAGTTTTTGAACTTTACGACCTCCAAGCAACGAGATAGCTAGGAATAATAGAAGAAAGGAAGGAAAAACAACAAAAAAGGAGGAGGAGGAGGAAAATAAAATAAGAGAGAGAGAAAAGTTAGTCGAAAGGCATACTATTGCGGCGCGGTCAGCGGTTGGATGGTTAAGATTGGTCTCAGAGCATGTTGCCCAGTTATTTATCACTCACTGTTTTCGGCGATGGATCCACATGGTACGTGTGTGTGTGTGTATGTGTGTGTGTGTGTGCACGCGTGCATAGGTCCTTTGATTTCTGGGATGCTGCTGACCCATCTCCGTCTTCCATTACAAAGAAACAATTCCATTGTTTCTCTTTTACCCATGAGGGGTACATTTAAAGTCCGGAAATCCAATTCTCTCGATTCCGGAGTATGTGTTTACCCTACACTTGTTGTTGAGGGCTATTTTTTGGCTCTTCCCTTTCTACCACCGCCACCCCCACCCTCTCTTTCAGACCTGCCTTCACATGCAGCTATATATAGAGAGAAAGTTTTAAAGATAAATGCTTTTTTCCTACTTGTTTTTCTGCTCGAACAATTTTTCTCCGCCTGTTTTCTCAGAGACATTTCCTACATAGCTGTCCCTTCGTTGACGCCTTGTCATATTGTTTTTCAGAATCGACTGAGAGATTTTTATACGTTGTAAAAATTTTTAGTTTTCCGCCGAAAAGGGAAACAGAAAAAAAGGTAGCTTGCTATAAGGCGGGGATGTGAACTAAAATCTAATGTGATTTATATCGACTTTCTTTCTCCTTTTTTTATGGTGTCTCGATCCTTTTTACTCATGTACACAATGTTACGTCCAACTCAAAAAACAAACCTCTGAACATCGATAGTATTTCATTCCTTCTACCGGGAATTCATTGGAATATCTTTGTTTTCTTCAAAAGTTTAAAATGGTGTTAACAATATCGACCTTTCATTTCCTCTATCCGTAGGTTTTAGTTTCGAATGTGTGCGTTTAATGAAAACAGTTCTTAGGAATTCGTGATAAAGTTCTTTTTTTTTTTAAGCAATGACAATTTTTTGAAAGCTATGCATTTCCCTAACAACATGCAATCCTGACCTATTACATTACGGCCGTCTACCAAATAGCGTATTGGACGCCTTTTTCTTCGATAACTGCATACACTTGGCGTGGCACTGACTCCACTAGACCGCAGAAGGTGTCCACAGGTACTCTGTACCAGCAGGATTAAATGGCGTCCTGGAGTTCGGCAACTAAGCGAAGCACTGACATGGACCCGTGAATGCTGCGTTCCAATGCATCCCACAAGTGTTCGATGGGGTTCACGTCGGAGGAATTTGAATGCCATGGAAGTGCACGAAATGTTTGGGCATGGTCCTTGAATAATTTCTTCCCCATACGAGCCTTGTGGCACAGTGTTATTTTGCTGAAAGAGTCCAGTGGTATCCGGATACACCGACACCATGCAGAAAAACACTTGGGTTCTAAACAACGCCGCCGCCCAGGTGGCGCAGTGGTCTAAGCGATGGCTTCTGCTACGGGTCCAGGTTCGAATCCCGGTGCGGCATGGATGTTGTGTTTGTCTTACAGCACTGGCTCTTTCCCTTCCCTGGAGCCAGTGGCCCTAAATTAGGGACGGGCGACTGCTTATAGCCCACTGAGTTGCTCACGGTGGTCGTTAAACCCCCAATCAAATAAATAAATAAATAAACAACGCCAAGGTAGGATCTGGTAATGAGGGTGTGTTCAATGGTTAAGGATGCCTAGTGGTGTCCACGTGGATAATCCGCATACCATGATACCGACACAGCCGGCCAATTTTCCCTTTTGCACTGTTGCCAACTCAAAAAATGTTTTCAGTTTTTATGGAACAGCCTTCGTATATGACGCACTTTTTTCCACAAAAAAATTGGTATCAACATCCTCATGCGTCTTATATACTGAAAGTCATTATTATTATTGCCATGAATGTGCTTGCATGTATGCTGCTGTAAAGGCTGCAAAGTCAGTTTAAAATATTATCACTTTGTCTTACGTATAGTAATTGATACTCTTCTGCACTTTCCCTGCAATGTCATTGTTCCGTCAGTGCTTATATTACACCATTCATTTACGTTTATCAATTTTAATTCTCAACTGTGTGTGCGTGCGGCGCGCGTGTGTGTGTGTGCGCCCAGGGCAGGCCTTTGGCATAGGCGAGCAAGGCGGCTGCTTAGGGCCGCCAATTCTAGGGGTAACGGATTTGAACCATACATCGATTTTCTGTCATCATCCAATTTTTAATCTGTGTTATCTTTAAAAAAATAAATGAATAAAATCACTAAAAAGATTAACAGTCGAAGTACGCATTTTTTCTCTTGTCCCACTAGCTTTTTCGGGGGATGCCGCTGAGTGAATCTATATAAAAACAGCTGTTCCCCTTTTTTAGGCTTTGCAGTGAAGTTTAGTTTCTTTTCCGCCGGCTTTACATTTAAAACGGTAATAACAAAGGAGGTATGTGTAGGCAGTAAACAAAACGCCAGACAAAAGTTTCCGGGGTTGAGTGAAAAGCAGAGCGTCTGAGATTTGCTAATTTAACCGGATTACAGTTCCCACACTTTTGACTACAGTAGATCGTTTGACTAATGTAATTTTAGCAAATTATAAAAATTATTACCCTCTAGAAAAGCATTTTTTTTTCTCACTTGAGTGTTGTACAATAGTTGTAAACAGTATGATTAACGTTAAACCTTAAGTTATGTGCCCAAAAGTTTATGCAGGAATAATCACTAAACAGCAAGCTACAATGACATTTACAAATAAGCATATTGTAGGCATCATAAGGAAAAGTGCAAAACATTTCAGGTAAGCCTTAAGTTCATATATTCAATAAAACGTTTGCGCATTTTTTCAAATTTTAGTTTCCTGTCATTGAGGGAAAAATACGTTACTCAAATATGATTGAAAACTGATATTTTAACAACTAAGCATCATGCACGTTTTTCAGTTAAAAATACTATTAGGGGCCGACGAAGTAAATATTTGCCTAGGGCCGCCGGAGTAGTACGGCCGCCCTTGTGTGTGTGTGTGTGTGTGTGTGCATACTTGTACGTTCTTGAGTTAATGATGTAAAACGCCGTTTAAAGACATACCTCATATGCTGTACATGACTATCTGAAACGTACATAAAAGGACTATCAGAATTCCTTTAATAATAATCAAAGAGGTAAAAAAGAAGGGAAAGGATTGCATCTCAGGACGAAACGTCACAATAGACGGACGCTTAAGACATCTATCATAAAACAGGAGATGCAAACTCATTAGTGCCGCTGGCATTCTTTCAGCTGCAAATTCTTCCCTTCACGCAGAACTTTCGTAGAAAAAACGCAAAAGTCTTCTACATTCAGAGTAACATAAATACCGTGTAGTAGTAATTTTGAAGTAATTTTCGGAAAAATTCATTCGTGAAACGTGCAAATTTTGCTTGAACGTGAACTGGGCGGGGATTACCTTTATTTTCATTTTGCGACTGAAGATGATGCCACATCTGGCAGTCTGGTTTTCTTGCTGTTCACCAATATTATGCAGAGGTTAGCCCGTTCCCTTCTTTGAAGATATTTTTAGCACGTTTTTTGTAAAAAAAGAAAAAAACATGCTTATGTTGTCGGTTAGTCCGTCCGTTCGTCTGTGGACACCATATCTCTGCAACTTTTAGTCCGATTTGAAAAACTCTTTTTGCATTGGGAAGCTCCGAATGTGCGAATGATGATCCTTTATCTCAGCTTTTTTAACGATGTACAATTGCGCCGCAAGGGGCGTAAATGTAGATGATACCGAATTCAAAATACATTTTATTCCATATATTTGCTTCTAAATATCCAATTGAAAAAAACTATTTTACCTTCAATTCTATCTGCACTGAAGAGCAGTTGAATTAAAGATACCTGTCTAGTAACGTGTAGTAATACCTTTCGCCTTGATGACGACGGCGATTCGTCTCGGCATGGACTCCACAAGACACCGGAAGCGTTGGGAAGCCATACGGATCCACGACCCCTGAACAAGCTGCCACAGTTCACGAAGATTTGATGGAATGGGGTCAGAGCCTGGAACATCTCTCTCAATGGCATCTCAGATGTGCTCGATGGGATCGAGGCCAGGCAACCTAGCTGGCCAAGGAAGCGAGCTCACGTCGGTGGAGTATTCATCCAACCATTTGGATACAATTCGGGAGCAATGGCACGGTGCATTGTCTTGTTGCAGGATGAGGTCCCCAGTGGAACGGGAGCAAATGGTCGTCCAGGATATCCCGGTAACGTTGACCTGTGAGAGACGATGTCACACGTACCAGGGGTCCTATTTCAGTCAACGTAAACAGTCCCCAGACGAGAATGCCACCCCCACCAGCTTGAAGAGTACCCTTCTGGCAAGAAGGATCCACCGCTTCATGTGGTTGGCACAGTACTCGTATCCTGCCATTCGCATGTACCAACGTGAATCTCGACTCATCAGTCCAGACAATATTTTTCCACATTTCTAGGGTCCAGTGGCGGTGTTCCCGAACCCATGGTATTCTTTGCACCCTGTGATGTGCGGTCAGCAGCGGTACCCTCGTGAGACGATGGCATCTGTACCCCATAGCGAGGAGATGGTTCTGGATGGTGTGGCTGCTTACACGTTTTTGTGCACTAGCGTTAAATTGCCGAGTGATCTCTTGCACTGTGGCCCGTCTATCCGCTGTTACAATGCGAGCTAGCCGACGATGACCCCGCTCATCCACACGTTGCTGTCCACGGCAGTTGGCCCTTGCAGGGATGGTTTTACCGGATTCGATGTACTCACGGTGCACCCGTGACACAGTGGTTCATGAAAATCCCAGTGCCTGCACGACTTCCGAGATGGAGTGACCCATTCGTCGGGCCCCGACAATTTGCCCACGATCAAATGCGCTTAGATCCTTCGTCTTACCCATACTACGTCCGATTCTTACTGATTCCCGTCGCATCACTCCTTATATTGTCGGATTACTACATACGTCATGTCGTTTTCGTTTACAGGGCCGCCCACAGCGCCACATTTGCATAACGCCAGCTGTCTCTAATTCAATTGCTCTTCAGTGTATGTCGAAGAGTATTTTAGGTATACTCATATTTTCAAGTTACGCATAGATTTTCCGCTTGGGGGAGTAAAAGTAAATTGCATTTTCTCCCATATCTCTACTTCTTAAACTCCGATTTGAAAAAACGTTTTCTTCAACGAATACAGCTTCTGATGGGAAATATTTTGCATAAAATTTCTGATTTTTGAAAAATAATGGTTTGGCAACCAGGCAGCGTAAATGTTAATTTCTGCTTCTGATGTATTTCCCACAAAATCTCAGTTTCTAAAATCTCGATTGAAAAAATTATTTTGTGAACCGATACTACTCACGTTGACAAACCTTTTCGGAAAGGTTTGTTCTTAAAATATTGCATGGTTTTGCCGCCAGGGGGCGTAGATGTATATCTTATTTTTGTTCATAGCTCTGCTTGTAAGAGTCCTATTTGAAAAATTACTTCTTTGTTGGATAGCGTTTCCGGTGCGAAATGTTTTTCATATAATTTCAAAATTTTCAAGTAACTCATAGACTTTCCGCTAGGGGGCGTTAAGGTAAATTGCATTTCCCCCGATATTTCTGATTCTAAAACTCCGATTTGAAAAAATTCTTCCTGTATCGCATACAGCTCCTATTGGGAAATGGTTTTCACATAATTTTTAATATTTGGTAAAGAATGGTTTGGCCACCAGGGGGCGTAAGTGTTAATTTCTGCTTCTGAAGCATTTGCAGCAAAATCTGACCTCCTGAAAACTCGACTAAAAAAATTATTTCCTGGACTGATACCTGTCATCGAAAAACCTTTTGAGAATACTTTCTCCTTAAACATGCATGCTTTTCCCGCCAGGAGGCGTAGATGCGTATCTTATATTTGTCGATATCTCTGCTTCAACAGTCCGATTTGAAAAATTCTTTCTTTATTGGAGAGCATTTCCGCTGCGAAATGTTTATCATATAATTTAAATTTTTCTTAACGCACAAGTCTGCAACCAGAGGGCGTGCGTTCACGATTCCGTTTACAACAGTATCTGCAGGATTACACACCCAATTGAGAAACTTCTTTCTTCGGTTAGATACTGCTGTTTCCGATACCGGTTTCATTGACTTTGAATAGCTTTGATAAATTCAATTCGCGTCAGAACGAATTCAAAAGACGTGCTCATTACATCTGAAAATTCGGTGTCACCCCTCTTGTTTTTATTTCGAACGGTTCTTGGCAAGCTTTAGATTAATGATTCCCTGTTCCCAAGAATTATTTGTATGCCACAGAATGCATGTAGACTTCGACCAAGGCCGTCTTACTTTGACACATCAGCTATGCGGCGAGAATAACCACCTTAACTAATAACGAAAGCCATTACCTGTATGAATCGCGGGCAAACCCAGCGGCCATTGGGTGATGAACTGAGTGGCGCTTCCCAATGTTGTTTTCACCAGCAGTATCACATTGCTAATTTCGCATATCACAAGGATTCGATGATTCAAAAATTTCTGTTTTTACGCATGGAATTAATATTTTTCTGAATAAAAATCTTTAAAATTTCATTTTACTTTTTTCTTAAATTTCTCTCAAAAAATAAGGGTGAGTCTTATATTTCAAAAAATACGGTAATTAAAACTGTTGAGAAGTACTTCACTTAGAAAAGAAAATCTCAACTGTTCTGACTTTAAATGTCTTCCAAGGATTTGTTATAAAATGTATTCATCAACAAGTTAGTAAAATCATGCAATGCGTTGATTATGATACGCTTTCCAACATACCAGAAATCATTACTCAATTAAGTTGTTACTTAAGTTATGAGGATAATGGCTGTACAATAAATCTCGCTCCAATGACCTGACCTTTGACCCCATTTCGATTATATTCAACAGAACCGGTAAAGTATACTTCCGGAACAACATGATAAAGTTTTGTCTCAATCGAAGCATTTTTACGTAAGTCATAACGCATAAGGGCGATGGAATGGATCCCGCTCCTATGTTCTGAACTTTGACCCCACTTTACCCATTTTCCATAGGGTTTGTCCCCAAGTGGTCCGTTACCACATATTAAAATTTCATCGAAATCGAACCATTTTTACGCGTTATGAATCATAAAGGCAATGGAATGCATCCGGTTTCTATGTCCTGACCTTTGAACCCCTTCACCCATTTTCAATAGGGTTCGTCCCCAGGTAGTCCCCTACCACATACTAAAATTTCATCGAAATCGAACCATTTTTACGCAAGTTACCGTGCTGACAGACGGACCGACAGACCGACAAAGCTAGAGCATATACACTTCTTCAACCTACGGTTGGAAAGCGTAAAAAATGAACTAATCCTATTTTAGCACAGCGGATACGCTCGTCATCAAGTGACTATTCAAAATGTAACAAAAAAACATCAACGCTGTATTAAGTTTAAATTTTGAAGGGAAAATAATGGGAAATCAGTGTTCCGCTGCTCATACTGTACTACGCACCAACTCCATGCAACTGGCACATCTCACTTTTTGTTCTAGAAGAAAATAGAAGTAATGCGTAATACGCACATAACGTTTGACGTAATGAGGTAGAGTGTCGCGAGAGTGTGACGTCATAAACCTTTAATAGGATCCACAAACAACGCGTGACGTAATGAGGCAGATGGCGTGACCGCGCGCCAACATCTCAATCGCGAGAGTGTGACATCATAAGATTTCTAAGAATGGGAAACATTATTAAAAATGACGTAGTAACTCGGGGTGTTTATTTAACCCACTAAACGGATTTTTTCAAAGTCGAGATTAAGCTAAATCGATTTGGAGTACCAGAAAACGGTAGGTTAACCACTTTCATCAAAATCCTTAGAGCCGTTTTCAAAATAAAATTTACATATATACAAGAATTGCTCCTTTAATAAGATGTGATGGAATGCATCCCACTCCTATGTCCTGACCTTTGACCTCACTTCACCCAATTTCAATAGGGTTCGTCCCCAGTGGTCCTCTACGACATACTAAAATTGCATCGAAATCCAACCATATTTACGCAAGTCATGCCGCTTAAGGGCGATGGAGTGGATCCCGCTCCTATGTCGTGACCTTTGAACCCATTAACCCCATTTTCAATAGGGTTCGTCCCCAGGTGGTCCCCTTCCACATACTAAAATTTCATCGAAATCGAACAAATTTTACGCGAATTGTCGTGCGGACAGACGGACAAAGATGGAGCATATGCGCTTCTTCAACCTACGGTTGGAAAGCGTAAGAAAGAGTATATATATATATATATATATATATATATATATATATATATATATATATATATATATATGATTCCACAACTTAAATCTTGGCCCTCAGTCTCCGGCAGCTGGAATGTACCTGGCCAAGGCAGCGGCCAGTGCGACATGAAGGCAGAGGGTGCTAAGAATCCCCGGAGGACCGGACTAGGCTGCCATCTGATGCTGACCTTGGCTACGTACAATGGACGCTCCCTATCTTCTGATTCAAGGCTTCTTGAATTGGAAGAGGAACTACAAAGGATCAAGTGGGACATCGTGGGGCTAAGTGAGGTAAGGAGAAAAGGAGAAGATCTCATCGAACTGAAAAGTGGACATCTCTTCTACTATCGTGGGACAGATACTGGCAGAACTAGTGGTGTTGGATTTATAATAAACAAGAAACTGAAGGATAAAGTTGTAGAAGTTGAAAGTTCCTCTGACAGAGCTGCACGACTCGTTATCCAACTCTCGAAAAGATACCAGGCTCAGATTATTCAAACTTATGCACCCACCACAAGTCATCCTGAAGAAGAAATTGAAGAATTTTATGAGGAAATTTGTCATCTAAATAATAAAGGTAAGCAGCACTTGAAAATAATTATGGGAGATTTCAATGCAAAAATAGGGCAACGGCAACAGAATGAAACTTCAGTAGGTAAATTCGGTCACGGCAACAGAAACCAGCGTGGAAATACTCTCGTTGAGTTTGCAGAGGCAGAAGGGTTTTTCATCTTGAACTCCTTCTTCAAGAAAAAGCCACACAGGAAATGGACATGGAGACATCCAAATGGGACGACAAGTGAAATTGATTTTATTATGTGTAACAAAAAATTCGTCATAGAAGACTGCAGTGTGCTAAACAAGTTCAACACAGGTAGTGACCATAGATTGGTGAGATGTAAGATGCACCTCAACACCAAACTTGAACGTGGCAAGCTCATAAGACAAACAAAATCTATTGACATAACCAACCTTAAAAAACACCATAATACCTTCAAGTTGGAACTGAAGAACAGGTTCTCTGCTTTAGAAGGCCTAACATCGGAAGAAGTGGACATCTCTGAAGTTAACAGAAAAGTAACCAAAGCTCTTATGGAAACAGCAACAAAATTAGCTGGGTCTAAGAACAAGTTGCATGTAAACAAATTATCAGGAAAAACGAAAATGTTGATGCAAAAAAGAAGAGAGATGAGGACAACTAAAGATGATGTGACTTCCAAAGTGGAATATATAGAGCTATGCAAGACAGTAAGAAAAAGTATCACTGAAGACGTAAGAAAATTCAACTGTGAACTAGTGAGGAAAGCAATTGAAAACAACCAAAGCCTAAAGATAGCAAAGGGACATCTCAGTAAGGGAAGAAAACAGATTATGGCACTGAGAAAAGAAGATGGTTCTGTAACAAGAAATAGAGGCGAAATTTTGACAAGAGTGAAAGATTTCTACTCCAAATTATATGAAAGGGATGATACATGCACTCCAGACATCATGAAAGATACCAGTACCAGAGTTCCTCCAGTCCTTCCAGCAGAAGTTGCACATGCAATCAAGAACATGAAGCGGGGAAAAGCTCCAGGAGAAGATGGAATTACTGTAGACATCATACAAGAAGCAAGTGGAGAAATTGAAACAGTACTCGCCCAAATTTTCACTCGATGCCTTAATGAAGGAAAGATTCCTGAGGATTGGAACACCGCTACAATGATCCTGCTACATAAGAAAGGTGACATTGAGGATCTCGGAAACTACAGACCTATCAGCCTCCTATCAGTAGTTTATAAAATCTTCACTAAAGTTCTTTCACACCGCTTGAAGGTAACACTGGACATGGCTCAACCGAGAGAACAAGCTGGATTCAGGAGTGGCTACAGCACAATAGATCATATCCACGTACTGAGAGAACTAATTGAAAGAGCGAGGGAATATGAACTTCCATTGTGCATGGCTTTTATAGATTATGAAAAAGCCTTTGATTCGGTGAAACCATCAGCAGTTACAATGGCTCTGAAAAACCTGCGGTATTGAAGATGCATACATTAATATTATTAATAACATCTATGAAAATGCAAGTGCAAAGATTAGGCTGTTTGAAAATACAACACACATAAAAATTGGAAAGGGAGTGAGACAAGGTGACACCATATCTCCGAAGCTCTTTAATGCCACATTGGAGGGTGTTTTTCAGTCGCTGAGCTGGGAAAACAAAGGGATAAAGATTAATGGAGATTATCTAACCCACCTTCGTTTTGCTGATGACGTAGTCATTTTTGCCACTACCCCATCAAAGCTGCAGAGTATGATCCAGGAACTTGCTGACAAGAGTAAAGAAGTGGGATTAAAAATGAACTTTCAGAAGACAAAAGTGATGTTCAATGCTTTTACAAGAAATGAAGATTTATTGATTGATGGAGAAAAGCTGGAGATAACAGACACGTACGTTTATCTTGGACAGCAGATATCAAGTGAGGGTCACATTGATGAAGAAATTAATCGGCGTACAAAACTTGCCTGGAGAGCTTTTGGAAGAAACAGCATAATTTTCTAAGAGCAATATGCCATTATGTCTTAAAAGAAAAGTGTTTGATCAATGCATCCTTCCAGTGCTTACGTATGGTGCAGAGACGTGGACCTTAACTAAAAGAGATATACAAAGACTGCAGACAACTCAAAGAAGCATGGAGAGGTGCATGCTTCGTGTAACCAGGAGAGATAAGAAGAGGAACTCGTGGATCCGAAAAATGACAAGAGTGGAAGACATCATGATCAGAGTTAAATCCCTGAAATGGCAATGGGCTGGACATACTGCCAGAAGGACAGATCATCGATGGACAGCCGAAATTTTAGATTGGATTCCAAGGGACAGGAAAAGACCCAGAAGAAGACCACATGGGAGATGGGTGGATGAAATTCGAAAGTATGCAGGGGTGACATGGAGGAGACTGGCACAAGACAGACCGTTGTGGAGGAAACTTGGGGAGACCTTCGTCCAGCAGTGGATTGATAATGGTTGACAATGATGATGATGATGATGATATATATATATATATATATGCACGGTCGTATTATAACAGGACATTATGACCACCTACCTAATAATCGGAGTAACTTCCCTTGCTCCGGATGACAGCGGCGAGACGGCGTGGCGTGGACGCAATGAGGCCCTGGAAGTTTGCCTGGCCGCCCCGGTGGCGCAGTGTTCTAAGCGATGGCCTCTGATCATTCGTCCGAACGGGGTCCGGGTTCGAATCCCGGTGAGGCATGGATGTTGTGTTTGTCTTACGTCACTGGCTCTCTCCCTTCCCTGGAACCAGTGACCCTAAATTAGGGACGGGCGACTGCTTATAGCCCATTGAGTTGCTCACGGTGGTCGTTAAACCTCCAATCAAAAAAAAAAAAAAAAAGTTTGCCTGAAGCACACGTGCCCATTCGGACTGAAGCACAGCACGGAGGCCCCGGAGATGACGTGGTTGTGGGCCGGCACGTCGAACCTGTCGATCCCACAAGTGCTCTATGGGATTGAGGTCGGGCGATTTCGCTGGCCAAGGAAGGACGGAGACATCGCTGTCGTGTTCCTGGAAACAGTCACGCACGCCTTTAGTGACGTGGCACGGCGCATTGTCCTGTTAGTAGACGCCATCATCATCAGGGTAAACGTGCAACCTAATGGGATGCATGTAGTCATCGAGGATGGACTGGTACCCATTGGCGTTCAGGGACCCATCCAGTGGTACCAACGGTCCCAGGTCATATCAGGAAAACATCCTCCAGACATGCACACTGCCACCGCCGGCCTGTACTTCACCGAAAAGCGTGTCCAGATGTTGGTTCTCGTGTGTCTGACGCTGTATCCGCCACCGCCCGTCACTTCTGTGGGGCAGAAACCTCGATTCGTCGGAGAAGGTAACCTTTTTCCACTCTTCCACTGCCCAATGACGGTTGTACCATGCGAACTGCAGGATTCGTTGAGGATAGACCAGGGTTAACATGGGCGCCTTGACGCAACGTCGACTCCGGAGATCCATGCGTAACAGGGTTCGCCCTACTGTTATCAGGGACTAGTACCTGAGTGCCCCAGCGTTCATTTACATGGTCAATTGCTGCTCTGGTACGCGTCAATTGCCCTTTACCAGTCGACGGATGGGACGTTCTTCTCTGGGGTCGATGGCCTTTGGGGCTCCACAGTTATGACGTCAGTAGATACTCTGTGTGCCAGCGCCCCATTCTTGGTACACCCTTACTACAGCACCTCGCGAACAGCCCAAGAAGTCTGCTGTTTCTCAGATGCTTCCACCCTAGGCGCTGTAGTCGATGACCATTTATTTTTGAACGTCCGTCACATCACTACCTCTGCCCACTGTGCTCACGTTACACTTTACGGCTCATCTGTCTTGGGAAGCCGCTTGTATCTTCGTGTGGTCGATCATGTCACGTGCACTCTGTGATGCGTCTGGTCAGGTACACTCTGATTCCGGGTTGGTCTTATTATTCTGATATGCCTGCGTATATACACTGATTTATCACTGAATTATGACCAAGCGAAATCGAGACATCCGCTCTCCGAGCTCCCTCAATCTGACGTTTCTCAAAGGGCGATAAATATTTCTATTTACCCATCATACTCCGAATTTTACTACTTATTGCTCGTCACACGCGCATTATATGCTACGACGTGCTGAACGGGCCGCATCTACTTTTGATAAGCATGGTCATAATTCAGTGATCACTCGATGTATAAACTGGTGCTAAAAATGAAAGAATACTTTATAAATTCGTACCTAACTCGAAGAACTTATGAGGAAATTGAATTAAATTTGCTAATGATATTTGCGTTGCATTACTTATGGTACTCAAGTGGAAGAAAATCGTAGTCTTAAAATTTGCATGTGTTAATACCACAACCGTATAATTTACATGTAAGAGCGGTCCATGGAATAATTAATAAATTATTTTTCTCACCACATGTGGTACTTTGATATGGAATATGATCATCTCTGATAGCAATGCAGTTCAAGCAACAACTCCGTATACTGTTTATGGGTGTATTGATGAGGTCTTAAGGGATTAATGACCACTTCAACAAGAGTTATTTTGAGTTCTTGATATGTTCTGGAGGGAAACTGGAACTCCAATGAGGCTCCCTAGAGCTTCCCATACATACTCAATGGGACTAAGCTCAAGGGATCTGAATGGCAACTCCATTTGGCGAACGAATATTTTCATCTACGAGAAAATCGTCGACAAAATGAGTGCACAGTTTTTAAATTCAACCAGTTCACTTCATCAAAGCATTTCTTACTTTAGTCCGAAATGCAAGCAAAGCAGTTCTTTATGCCATTTATACGCTTCAATTTTAGTTGAAATTTCAGAGAACACCAGTTCTCGAAATAAAGGTCGTTTTTATTTGCTTACATTACAAAATTTGAAAAATTGTTTTCTGTTCTCTATGTTAGCAGCGAAACCCTGATTTTTCGTGTTTAATAACTATGAATTTATGTTAATATAAAGAATACCGTCAAATGACTATGTAAAATTCGAATTTTATTCATGCGAAGACTGATCGTTGTTTTAAACCGTATAATCCAGTGTTCTTATCTTAGGAGTTATTCTGCAACATCTTTCTGGCTCCAACTTCTATCGAAATATCTCCATATCTTCCATATGTTCTTAGACACGTCTGCCTGAGAATTTGTCAGTTTATCAGCATAAAATGATGAGTGCAATATTGTCTTCTTGAATTAAAAATCTTTTCCCGTGACGTTCCTCTACTAGGACAGATACATTTCTTCAGAAATGGAGTATTGCATTCATTTATTCTTTATTTCAATGACATACGGTCAAGAAACGCATTTCTTGAAAAAACTGCATATTTTTCCATTTTCAAGGTAAATATATCAGCCACCATAACGTAATGTTCATGCGTAACTTAATAGCATAACAGCAGACTTATATCAACTGCAGAGGTGTAGCAATTTGTGTATTCGACTTAAAGCTTCGGCAGAAGAAATTTTACGATATTATTATGTAAAGTTTTAATTTTCGTCTCTCTAAGAAGCTTTTCACCTTTCCCATCATTTAAAAATGCAGAATATGATTCCTCAGATACATTAAAACTGGTGGAATGTCCATCATTTTTCCACAGACAGAGTTGTGGTTTCTTGTCTCACTTGACGAAGCAACAAATTCGTTATAATTCTGGAAGAATTATCTCTCTAAGCATGACAGCATGTTCTCTGCTGAGCTTATGTTACAGCACATGTTTCATACTTTTGCAGTTATGATTATAATTATTTTTGTGCATTATTTTACCCGTTTAAATGAACCAAAGAACGCGAAAAATTAGGTACGTTTCACGCAGTTTAAGTATCAAACGACTCTCAACATTTCTAAGTATGACCATTTAAATATTTTCAAGATTTTGGGAAAAATGATATCTCACCTTCACCAAGTGTCATCAGTTATTTATTTTCTCGTTGCAGCTGCAATGTGAGAAGAATCTTTGTTTTCACAGAGTGAGATCTTCACATCATGTGAAACGGAGGGAAACACCTTTTCTTTAAAATGTGTTAATGAGTTCAGTTTCTTCTCTCGGCAACATAAAATTAAAATAAAGGTCGACTTTAGCAAGTGCATTATCTTACTAAAATTTTAAATTTATTGAAGTTTGAAATCTCTTTATGTGTAGCTACTATGTAGATAGTATCATCACGTCGTTTTAAAGAGCCAAACTCTGACTCTTCTGAATGAACGAAACTTAGTTTTCTCTGATGTAACTGAAAGCAATGTAAAAGCCAAAACATTGAGACTAATGTGATGTGGGTGATATCTACTGTAGCCGTTACTGGAACTTTTGAATTGCTAAATTCTCAGTCCAAGAGCAGGAAACGTCATTTCCACGAAGCAAGAAAACGTAAATTATCCTCAAAGAATAGTGTGAGCAATCCTTCTCTTTAAAAACAAAAAGATTTTGCGTGTTTCTAAACTGCAAGTGATGTCAGCTTTTCCATGGAGCTAAACTTTAGAACTGTCCATTTCTCTACCGAGATGAGCCATTAGGTGGAACTAAATTAATTATTACAATGAATGTTCCCTTGATTGCATTACAAAATGATCGACTTTTCATGTCATTAAAGCTATTGTAAAAAATTAACTAAAAAAAATTCTTCCTCTTAAGCTTTTCTCAGCTTTTCTTCCTTCACCTTACCCGATTTCTTGCTTGACTTTTAAATTCTGATCTTGTGCACTGGCGAAGTCCCCTTCTCTACCTTTTCCTTCCTCAATCCCCTTTATTCTACCATTCCTGATCTTCCTTGACCCCTTTCCTCACCTTCACTGCTAGATTCACTCAACTGTGAGTGAAGTGAGTTTGTGTATTCGGCTCACTCTCTGAAACTCGCCCCTCTCGTTCCAGAAGACCGGAAGTTGTTTGTGGGCATGCTCAGTAAACAGCAGACAGAGGAAGATGTTCGCCAACTGTTCCAGCCTTACGGGACAATAGAAGAGTGCACCATCCTGAGGGGGCCTGACGGCCAAAGCAAAGGTAAGGGAAACACAAATTCCTTCCTAAATACCTTCTCATTCTCTTTCTATCACTATCTATCTCTCCTCTGTATTTTCTCCCTTCCCTTTATCCTGTCGCTCCATCCCCATCCACCCCTCTCCTAATGGTTTGGCTCTTCACCTATGCAGCACGCTTTCCATCCTGCTATATTTCTACAACATCTGGGCTGTATCTACATCCATGGATTTACATCTCTTGAGGTTATGCAATCAGTATCTATGGATGAAAGAAAAAGGATTTATGAAGAGCCCACCACGCAAATAAATTATGCAGTGAAAAACGGCATAGTAAATGTTTTATCTCAAGAAACTTTCAAAACTGAAGTCCCGCACGAAGTTCAGCTGCTGAAGTCTTTGTTATTTTTGAAAAACAGATACCCCAGTTCTGATGTTTGGGAAATGAGAAATGGAATTCAGTTCTGCAATTGGAAAAGTTAATTTGATTTTTTAGCTTTGATTTCACTAATCATTAATGACTGTATAACAAAGTATCGAAGTGAGACAAAAGGTATTGCTGGAAGCTGCGGAAAGTGATCAATGAGAATGCGTAAAAAATGAGATTATACATAGGGGATGAAAGAAATATTTATGTGCTCTGCAAAGTACAATGATTGGCACTTCAATCAATAGTTTGAAAGATTTTTGAGGAAAAATATTGAAAAACCACGTTGAAGTTTGCATTTGAAAAGTCTGCAATGCCAAAGCCGAGAAAAACAGGTGTTTAATAAAACATGAAAAAATCTGTAGGATTTTAGTACGGTGAGTAATCAATAGTTGAAATATAAGCAAAATCAATGATATTGCCAGCAGCAATTTCCCTTTGCAGTCTTTTTGATATCTGCGCCCTCTTACTAACGAAGCTGCCCAAATTCATGCTCTTCCTACAAAAGTAAATATATTCATAAAGACAGATATACTTTAAAATGTCACATATATAATTAACAAGTTGAGCCTGAAAATTTGAAAAATACTTAGTTAACCCAGGACATCAAACATGTCTCAGAAGCCAACCAAAATTGAGCAGCAGAAGAATCAAGTTTAAATCTGCTGATTTTGAAACAAAGGAATAAAATGGAAGAAATCACTTCATTTATGTTGTTGATTGTTGTTCTCCCCTTTTATAGAGGAAGAAAAAAGGCCTTCTCAATTACGTTGTTTTTCAGTATACACTGTTTCTTTTGTGATACATTTTTTGGAAAAATTTCAGAATTAGCCAATATCTAAGTTTTGCGATACTGAAATAAGTGGTTCATGTGATATGCATGTGTGTGTGTGTTGTCGGAGTTTACGACCGCTATGAGCAACTCTATGGACTGTAAGCAGTCACCTCTCACTAATTTGCATCCACTGGTTTCTGCAAAGGGAGAAGACCAGCGCCGTAGGACAGACGCAACACCCATGCCTCATCCCGGGCTTGAGCCCGGGCCCATCCGGACGAATGGTCAGAAGCCAGCGCCTCAGACCAATCGGCCACCGGGATGACTCTTCGTTTCTATAGGGTGTATTACTGCAACATGAATTTTGTAATTCTGAATATTCACTTTTCTAAAATTTATGCGTGATGTGGATACGTAGCTTTATCCATTTTACTTTAGCACAAAAACCTAAATATCAATACTGAAACGAGTTTGACAAACACATTGCGTTCATGATGCCACTTCCCTTCTAACTCAATACAAATCAAATTATGGTGTGTCACATTTAGCTCTGCTCTAATTCGGTAGTATACATTATCGAAGATCTAAGGCTGCGTTTTCATAGTTTGCTCATAGTTCACTTCCCCTTGACTATTTCACCGAAAAGTCGTGTTACCGAAATTATCGCTTTACCGAAGGGTTGTTTCTCAGAACCGTTCACTTTACCTAAAGCTTGTTTTTTGAATTGCTCCTTTCACAGAAGGGTCAGTTTAGAGAAAAGTTTACATTTTACAAACAGTTCCATTTTCTTTGTTTATATTCTACTGAAATTTTCATCTTCTTATATGATTCTTCTTTCAAATGTTTTCTTGGCGTTGTTGGAGGATTTCATTTCTACAATTTGTCTGAAATACGGATTGTTTAGATCTAGGCTTAAGAGAGTAACTTCAAGCATGGTAGATAGTGTGCTTTTTCTTTAAAAGCACTCTATGTCTTATAAAGTTCCTTCTCAAAAAAAATGATTAGCATTGTTATTAATTAGGGATAACTAATTGTTGTTTTTAGCAAATAAGCAAGATACAGCATTTATCAACAATCATGATTGTACCAAAGGCCTTCATTCTGCCATGAATAAATCTGCCGGTTGACCGCAAGTTATATAAGACGCATCAAGAGCAAATACTTGAAGGAATTGAAACATTTACTTCGATACATTCTTTGACTCAGCTTAAACCTGTAAAGCCGCCTCAGTGGACGAGTTGTAAGAAGCGTAATATTCTCCCTTGTCATCCAAACACGCCTTAGGTTCGAATCCTGGATGCTGCATGGGCTGCGTGCCCGCCCCACAGCTCGGGCCCACCACTCCCCAGAACTAGGGGCCCCAAATTAGGAGCGGTGACTGCTAATAGCCTATAGAGTTTCTAAAAGCTGCCTGTGAAACAAAATTATCAACTGATAGTTTTTCAGAGATAATGACACCTAACTTACAGATTGTAGTTCGGAAGGATGAGGTTTTTTTTCGAAATTGAGTTCGGTATTAATTGAGAAGGAACTTTATATTCAATGAATGACACTTGAATCAGTTGAACAACGCGATACAGTGATTTTTTCTTTGAAATAAACTGTTAGATATACATGTGTAATTACCTTTAGGTGAAATCATTTTTAGAAAATGATCTCTTGATGAAGTGATTTTTCGGATGAGAAATCCCTCTCCCGTAAATTGACCCTTTTGATGAAATGACGCAATAGGGAAATGAATCTTTCTGTGAAGGGATCTTTCGTTGAAATGTGCGATACCTGGTTTCGCAAGAAAATGTCAGTGAATCAAATTTAAATTTGACGATATTCATCTAAAGCCATTAAATTCACCATCTTTTTCTATTCAAATGGCAGGAATGTGGAAGCTAAGATATACGATTTTCGAGTTTGTTCATTCGCTTAAAACGAGAAGCATAACTAACTCCCTTTCTGTCCGGTTAATATCCGTTATTAATCGATTGCACTTACATATTGCCATTTTTCATTTAAAGTTAGAAAAAAACTCTTGTTTTGGGGAAAATACATTACACAGGCTATGTGTACTCGTCCGTTTTGGGCTTTGTAAATTGTTCTAAATGGCTGGCTCACGCTAAATTTGGGGAGGTCTGATAAGTTACGCCATGTTTAATATTTCTTCTATTCAAAGTGTTTTATTTTCCGGGTTTAACGACCACAATGAGCAACTCTGAGTGCTATAAGAAGACACCCATCTCTGGTTTAGGGCCATGGTTTCGGAAAGCAGAGGCAGCCAGAGCTATAAGACAAACTCGCCATCGATGCTTCGTACGGGTCTGGAACCCGGGCTCACTCTGACGAACTGTCAGAAGCTAGCGCTTAGACCACTGCGCCGCAAGAAAGGCAAGCAAACTGTTCCCGCAGAAACTTTTATTCAAAAATCTTTTGTCTGGTCTTAGGCTTCTCATATGATTCTCTCAAGAGTTATGCTTTACGTTCATTAGCTGCTGTAAGAAAACTTAGTACAATCATAGCGAACTATGTCGCATTGTGAATTTCCCACAAGCCTAAGTAAATAGGCTCCTTATACTCTCAGAATTCACACAATTTGTACAAGTTTGGTGAAAACAGCACTTGTTTCTGTTTATTTTCCCCTTATGACAAAGTGAGCTACGCTGGGTTAAATTCTTCCTGGCTTACGTAACCGACGGTAATAAGAATAATCTCAGACTAGGTACCAGAACTCACTTTGAGGAAGCGACAAAAATTTTCGTTTATTACTCAGTGTAGGAGCCCAGATTAGTGATACGAGAATTGAATGCTTTAGCCAAATATATATAGACCAAAGAGTAAGCCGGACAAAGAGCGTTAATGTGACCATTCTGTTTCAGTTTGTCCCTGGAGCAACTGTAAGATATATTAATCTGTGTGTCTTTGGAATCCATCGGTAATTGAAATTTTGATTGGCGAAATGATGATAAATTATAATTTTTCCAGAATCACACTGGAAACTGTTTAACATGTGTAATAAAAATGGCCTACTATATCACTGGATTCCGACCCATATAAATTTATTTTTTAGAAACGTAGGCGTGCTACATTTTCAAAATTTCATCTTTTTAATAGACGTACATTTTTTATACAAAAACACCAAAAGGAAATCAGTTCGTCTTAAACAAAAACCCAGACCTCAAGATTAATTCATTTGCTCGCGTATTTCCTGCAGTATAAATTAATATATTTACCTGTATAAAGTTATTTTTGTGATTTGATTTTTTGTTTGTAGCACTATTCTAAATGCAAAACCGTTCGTTTGCCAAAACGTTTTGAATATGAGTAGACCTTTTTTAAATAAAATTTTTTTCTTTCTTTCCGATCGTTCTTCAAGAGAAAAAATATGTTTTATTTCAATTTTAAACTTCAAAGAAGAGCTCCAATCATTTTGATACAAAAAGTTTCAATCAAATTAATGAGGTCTGGTTTTTTATTGTTATGTCTTCTACTTTTATCTAATTGCTTTAATTTATGATATATTTCTGCCATGAAGCTCATGAATCCCCATTATAAACCAATGTTTTGACCGATTAATCACAGCGTTACGATAATATTTCCTTGCTAAATTGTTGAATTATCTACTAAAATACTTTTGAAGCCTTCAAAGGCGAAAGATATTTTTCTTTCCCTGTTATACTCAGATTTATTTGTTAAAGCTACGATTACTAAATAATTTCTTATCACATTAATACAGGAGCTGTTTCTTCCTAAACGTCAGAGTAGAAAGTGTATGACTGGGGTTATTGGATAACCTTCTGCTTGCCTTTAATCCGCAAAATACGAGAAGCGGCATTCTGAGGATTATTCAAGATTTTCTAATTCGTCTAAGACATTGATTTGCGATTATTACAATACTTGGCAAAACGTGGCAATAAATTTTCACTCTTAAATAGCTGAAATTAGAAACTAAAGGGCTGTGGGAAATAGCTCTGATTCAACCAGTAAATAATTTCCCACCCAAAATAACTTTTCTAAATTCTGGATTTCGTTCTGTACTCAATTACAGATGTATATGCAATGCATATTTTTTTATTCAAGAAATTTTGTATACATCTATACTCCGGTAACTTTACGGATTCAAAATGCTTGTTTCTTACATTCAAAAAAGTATTGAATCATTAACAGACCAATAGCTAACCAGTAAGTACAGTATATGTTCACCGAAATTTGCCCATACCTCAAAGCACATTTTCTTGCATAATATAACTGCTTTACAGAAACACACCTGACTTCTTTAAGTATCCTTTCATACCGTAGGTTTTACTGTCATCGTAAACGTACCTGCGTTTTCTTTCGCTTGTTTTTGGTATCCACAGAAATACTTCCTAATTCATTTTCTCACAAAAATTGGACTCGCTGCGCTATCGGAATTTAGGACAAACTTCGTGAAATCTTAGTTGCATGTGTTGCATATACAGCAGAACCCACTTATAACGAAGAATTTGGTACCGACGGAAATCCATGTTAAATCCGGACGCTCGCTAAATCCGTTTTGAGGTGAAAAATTCCACCACGTAAAATTATGCATACGTGACAATATACATATATGTTATTATAATATATCCATACGTATCATAATATATATGGCAGCATTTTTGCAACATTTTTTAGCTCTCTACTGATGGCTAAATTGTCGTTTACAGATAACACATTTCTCCTACACATTTTGTCATTTATAAAAGTGCAAAGTTTTCAGCTGGTTTCAACTTCGCTTTATTGAGTCTCTGGGACTATTACATCGAAGAACTGGGAAGAACGGGGCACAATAACACAACAGAATACGGCGGGGCGCGCCAGGCAGCATCGGCGATGCAGAACAATAAAACACAGCATGGTACAGGAGCACAGTGCATGATTTTCTGCGGGACCGCTACGTGAGATTGACCGCTGTTTAAAGACGCACATGAAGCAAAAGCAGCACTTATCTTCCCAATGTAACTCTCACTTGGGAGGTGAAAAGGGCAATGAACACAATTCCAGGAATCATTATCTCCTGTTTACCCTGAGGCCATATCCTCATTCCATTATTCCTCTATTCCTCTCTGTAATCGTCACCCAGAAGTCCAATCAATACATGTACGTGGACCCCCTCCCCCAGGAGTTACCAGATTTCAAATCCATTGACGCGATACTTCCAAGGCCCTTGTACTGGATGAGGGAGATTCTTTTGCACAATTCGCTTGTTCAGCATTTCATGTACACCCTTTGCCACTGCTTTTCTCTCAACATTCTTCCACTAGCGCAAAAAGATTCCTCTGCGCTGTTGGAATTTCGTCTTGTATGCCACCATTTCCATTCCTCAATTCCAGGACGGTGCGCAGCGCGTTTTGCCTGCCTCATTAGATATGGAATTTCATTAAGCTGCATTGCTTCGCATTTTGAAATTGATCATCTTAGCTCTTCATTCTTTCGTTAAATCCGGATATTTCATTAAATTTTTTTCGTTGAAAATGATCAAATCAGATTTGAGATAATATACGAATTCGTTGAAAGTGTGCTCTACTGTATATCCTCTTTTATAATTTTCATTCCTTTACGAGTAAAGTAAAGTTTTCACTATCGGAAGAAATGAATCATTTCAGATTCATACATGAAGAAGTTTCTTATTTGTGTTTGTAATATGTTTCGTTCAACTACAATTGTTGTAAAAATATGTAATTCAACACATATCTGAGAAGATTACGAAATAGATTCTCCAGACAAATTTGGCTGCTGGCAGATATTTTCCAAACGCATTAATGCGGGGTTAACCGTTCCGCACTTGGTCTGTGTGAAAACAATACTCACAGATTCACAATATACACACTGGTGTCCAAAAAAAATGTCTGGAAAACAGTAGCGGTCAAGTAATCGACAACGCTCAATGAAATGTTACGATGTTCACAGGACATATTATATATACACTCGTCGTCAAAAAAATAGTTTCACCCAGAAGGTTGTGTCAGATTGCGATGCTATTCGGGAGGAAGGTAAAGGTTACCAGGAACAATAAATGATTAAACATTGGGACTGATATGGGCAATATTTATTGAACTACACGCCAATAAGTAGTATCTCTCAGTATGGCGTCGGACCGCCATGTTTGCTCAGACAGCATGCCAGACCTCGAGGCATGGAGTTGTACAGGTTCCGAATGGTGTCTTGCGATAAGCCATCCCATGCAGCTTGAATCATCTCATGCATTTCCTGCAGATGGTGCGGTAGGGGTGAAGTGTGGATAGCGCGTCCAATAGCATCCCACAAATTTTCAATCAGTGATAGGTCGGGCGATTCGGCTGGTCATGGCCGAGTGTCATTGCCTTGAAGGCAAACTCTCGAGACAGCAGCAGTATGCGGACGAGCGTTGTCCTGTTGGAAATTAGCACCTTAGTGAGCGTTCAGAAAAGGTAGGGCTACTGGTTGCTGGACCTGATTAACGTAACGTTGGGCTGTCAAAGTGCCTGTAATGAACACCAAAGGTGACCTGGCATCGCAGGCACTTGCACCCCACACCATGATACCAGGCCTCTGGACGTGTGACGCTCGACAACAAACCGTTCATCTTGGTGCTGACTACGGTGCCTCCACACACGGATTCTGTGGTCGTCTGCTCCAAGACAAAAGCGGGATTATTCACTGAAGATCACCCGCTGCCATTCTGCGTGCCTCCATGAGAGTCTGGCACGACACCATTGCAGTCTTTGGCGACGATGCAATGGTATTAAGGGCAGTCGTAACGGTCTGCCTGCGTGTAGTTGTACCTCGTGCCGCTGTTGCCAATGGTGCTGGCACTAAGCGGAAGATGCATGGAGGCCACCAATGCTCGCTGAATATCCGCAGTCGTGGCTGTCGGGTCAATCCGCGCATGTTGGACAACCCGTCGGTCCTCTCTCTATCTGTGGTTCGTCTAGGTCTCTCAGACCCTTCCTGTCTCTGCTGCGTGCCTTGTTTTATCCACTGCCGCCAAGAGGAAGGTAAAGGTGTGCTAAGAGGACGATGCAGTAGTGTGCTATGGTGATATCCGCACGACCGGTATGGCGTGCAATACGGCAATAAGACCATCCCGCTTCCCGGAGCCCCAAGATGCAGCCCCTCTCGAACACCTCCAACTGCTCGAATTGTTTCCGATCTTTTCTCTGAGGCATGCTTCACTTGCCAAGGATGGAACCAACACAACAGCATGGGTCAGAATGGCAAGCACGTGCAACGGGACGACCTTATATAGCCGGTCAGGCACAGCTCCACTACCCATCCTTGCTTGCACCACATGTGCGGCCGAGCGTGATACTTGAATCATTTGCATGTCTCACGATGTCAAACCTACCTACCGACTTTCATTTCTGTTGGTTGCTTCCTTCTAGGTGCAACTATTTTTTTTTTGACGATGTGTGAATGCACACGAGAAATGTATATATCATAGATATACAGATTTTCTGCAGTGAAATTTGTATATCAGTGAGCAAAATGCTGTCCGATATGTAAATTGAGTTACGTACTTAATGCCAACGATGAGCGGCAGTGACATTTCTCCTTAACAGCGCGTGTAAGAAGCGTTCCGGTGGGTGCAATTTTTTTCCTTATGTCTCATACACGTGTATCCGAGCCTGTACGGTGGCGAGCGATAAGACGACCAGAAACATTCCAGGCTCAGGTATCAAGGGACTGAATACCCACACTAAAATTATTTCACGGTTATAACTGCAACTCAATAGCTCTGGTGGGGTGTCACCAAGGCCTGGCAAGGTCGCCCAAGGAGCACAACACCTCGTGAAGACCGTTATGTCGCTTTAACTGTACGGCGTCATAAGTCTTATGCGGCCTGATTATTGTCTTCGAAACTTTACGCCGCCATTGGGACTACGATATTAAGGCAAACAATATATCGAAGGCTTAATGCAATTGGCTGTTACACCAGGAGTCCCATTGTTTGTGTCCAGTTAACCACATCTCACAGGAGAACTAGCTTGGACTGGTGCAGGCAACACAATTTCTGGAGTCCAGACGAGTGGCCCGATGTTCGTTTTTACAAACGAGCCTATTTTCAGTTTACAAACATATTCTCGTTGATAGTTTATCTGGAAGGAAAAGTTAACACGAAATGATCGTGCAAACGTCCGCGAACGGGACTCCTTTGGAGGCGGTGGTTTGCTCGCGTGAGGTGGCGTTATGCTCAACGGCCGCACACCACTCAACGTGTTTGCAGGAGGCAATGTGAATACAGACCGTATATAAAAGAGATCTTAAAGCCCTACGCCAAAATTTTTTGGGGAGCCGTTGACCCTTTAATGGATTATAAAGCTCGCCCGCGCAGGGCTCATCTTGTCGATGATTTCCTGCAGAGAGAGGATATCCGGCGTATGAACTTGACCAGCCCGGTCTCTGGACTTTAACCCTATAGAGCATGCCTGAGATGCTGTGCGACGAGAAGTAGCAGTTTGTAAAGCCCCACCCCCTTCCAGAACCATTCGTAAGGTGCGCACCGCCCTCGTCGAGGAATGAAGTTCTTTGGCTCCAGAGTTCATCAACAACTAGGTGATGAGTACGTATCCTCGTTGTGAGAGTTGCCTGCCCGTACGAGTTGATCACATTCCTTAAGACATTTTTGGTTGCATTCTTACATCTTATTTTGGTGATATTTGCGTATGTGACCCCGTATACGCCAAATGTGTACATATCTGTCTCTTGTTAAAAAATGTTTATTATCCTTATGATTGTGTCTCTTTACACGTGAAATGTCTCTATCTGATATTACGTGGTTTCCTTTTTTATCAATGCGAATGTCTTCCGAACTTGAACAACAGTGTATTTGCTCAGTACGTGTGCGAAAACAACGAGCAACAGCTCATGCTAATGCAACTAAATTTTATTGTATGTGAAGAGATGAACATGATCAGATTATCACCGGAGTCAGTTAAGTTTGGAAACTAAATTCAGTAGTACTGATGGAATGAAAGAACATGTAATATACGCGAAATTGTAGGTGTGGCATTTTTAAGACAGCAGAAACGAATTGAATCTACTGTTCTTGTCATTACGAAAGCATCTGCAAAGATGCCAACAACTAGTTCACATCTATGAGAGAAGTGTTGGTGGCTACTGAACAGATGGTTTAAACTTTTGGGATGTGGTACACAGTGTATCAACGGATACTGTATTTTTGACGGACCATTTGATGCTCCAGTGGTCTGACGTTTTGTCTCCCCGCATCACTGCTCCTGCATTTGAATTTTGGGGGGTTGTGATCTTTCCGATGCTGCTAGTGGTAGTACTCTCCATTTCCTGAGATCAGCGATATTGAATTAGTACTGGCTATTCCCTCGAAGCTCATATGTTCATTGGGTTCGTTAAATTCCAAAAATGAATATACCGGAAGAAATATGACACGATTCTAATGACAGGTAGATTCCAAAAATCAAAGGAAATTCAGAACGATTTATTGCATAATAATGCAGAAAAGGATCCCAGTTTGACAGATACAGCACCATGCAAACATAAATATTTCATGATAAAAAAATCCGCTGAAACTCAAACAGCTTCATACCAGTGCTTGAGTGTCTACAGCCTACGGTTTAGACCGCCACTAATATTCAACCAACGTTTTGCTTGTCTGCGATATTGGTTTGAAAGAAGCCTTAAAGGCATGCAGCCGTGAAATACAGCTTTTTACAGTGTTTATTCAAGTTTCATATTTATCACCACGTCCACTTTGAGCCGTGCGCAAGGAATGACTTGCAGTGCGTACAACACTGGCACTGTCGTTCTCAACTGGTGGCACAGCGAACGTGAGACGTGCTTCAGGGTACATTATTCAGAGAGGCACCCTTCCTACGTAAGACGCGATACATTATTCTAAATGTTGTTCATCAAAATGCAGAGCTAATTGCTTTCCACAAAGATTAGCTGCAGCATTCGTCATTATGTCACTAAGATGTTTACTGGTTAATTCATAGTAAAAACATTTGCATATTATTAGAAAATTATTATTTGCCTTATGAGGGATATTAAAAGTGTAATTATCCTGCATCATGGAGATAGACTGTTTAGTAGCAATGGAAAAATTTAAACTTTCATCATTAAAAACCTTTAGATTAGTTAAACATTCTTTGAAACTCAGAAGAACTTTGTTTCTCTTCTACAAAAGCTTCAATTGGCTGATTGTAAGTCAGGCTAGTTTTGACAATATATCTCTTTATATCCTGACAAAAATTACTTTTTTACTTTTAGAGATATTTATGGGGGCTTAAATTTCGTACCGAAGCCTAAACGCTTCTTAAGTTTATTGTCTTCAATGAAGTTCAAATTACCTGGAATCACATGGCTACGAAACGTATTAAGTACTCTATAATATACGTACCTTTCATAATAGCAAGACCTTGGTCTGAAATCAGCTATAGAATATCCAGTTTTATAATGTTTAACCCGAGAACATAGAGATTTAACGTACTTAAAACTAGCAAATGTAACAGGAAAACACTTTATATTATTGTAATGCAAATTTCTAATATTAAGGTTATCATAGCTTTTGCTAAGGAATTTTCTGATATCGTAGTTCTTGGAGAATTTCTAATAGAAGAATATCTGCTTCTAGATCATAGGCATGATGACCAAGTTTGTTAGTAGCAGCATTCCAAATATGAAAAAAACTCGAAATTGAACGTTTAAAGGTTTTGAGTAGAGGTGGGATGAATCCTAAATTTTCTCGAATCCGAATCCTAAAAGGTTCTAGAATCCCTCGAATCCTTCATATGAAAATAATTATAAGAAAAAAAGGGAAAAAAAGGACTTGTACTTAAAATTAAAAGTTTTTAATTGAAGCAAAATTTGAAATCTGTGTTTAATGAAAAATCAAATGAAAGAATACAGTTTTCAAAAAATATTCCCATACTTATTAAGAACATACAAATTAAATTTATAATTTGCATTTACTAAATGAAGTACATAGCTCTTGAGTCTTGAGGTTCATTTACATTTTCTGAACATAATTTGACAAAAAAATATTTGAGTAACAATTCACATTTTTGACATTTTTTTATTTGCAGGCACAAGATAAATCGCTCGTAAGTATGCGTAAATGCTCTGTTTAGCGATATAGATTACGTAGGAATAAAAATAATAAAGCGTGAGAAACGCTGATATTGAGACAAAATATACAGACCGGATAACGCCGAGCGTTTACTGATAGCGTGTGTAAGTCAGAAGCTGCGGAGAGTTGAGTAGAACTAAAAACGCTGAGCTGTAGACAGAGAAACTTGAGTCATGTGCGCGACGCGGCTCAAGGTCACACCCCCTCCGTTCTGACGCTCGTTGCCATGGTAACGGCTGCCGGAAACATGATAAAATATGGCTAAGTAACTTTTCCCACTATACTTGAGGTATGGTGGATAAGGCACTGTCCGATGGGAGACGCCAGTCGCTTCGGCGGTTGCTCTCTGTGTTTTGCTGAACAATTCCTTCACTGTTTGTTGCATCCGGTTTGGAAGTAACGAGCTAATTCAAATAGCTCTGTACACACTGTAGACGATCTTCCTCGATTGTTTTCTAATGTCAGAACTCGTCATGCTGACAAAAATTCGAACAAATATCACTCTAGAACCAGCACCAAAGACCAAGTTTTTTAGGTTAAGATTCGAAAGATTCGAATGACTAGAAAAGCGCAAAGATTCGAGTTTTCGAATCTCGAATCTTTTCAAGATTCACGGGATTCGAGGATTCGAATGTCCCATCCCTAGGTTTGAGTAAGCTGAGAGTATTCTTTACAAAATACAAACTTCTTTTGAGGGTAAAAAGTGAGTGCCGCAAATTCTTCTTGGCTGAAGGTTTTTGCTACTCTCTTCCCTCTGTTATCTCTTGAGCATTTTTTAGTGTTCACCAGAAAACAAAGTTCTCGAGTAGGAAACTCGTTTTTAGTTAGTTAATTTTCTTACAGAGTAAAGTTCAGACCATGTGGATAAAGGGATTGATGCTAAAGTATTTCTAGTGATCCTCTTTCAATCCTTTCTTCTAGGTTGGGGATAATACGAGTATAACGTAACCCTTTTTACGTTATGCGAGATTTGTTGTTATGCTAGGTTCCAAATATCCGGCTGAAGAGATGTTTAACTAAGCGTAAATGTGATGCACTAATTGCACCGGATAGCTCACTTTTAATTAAGGTTTTTAGAGTCAGATGAAACATATGCAGAAAGCAGGATCACTTACGTAAACCTTTTATTGGTTTAGCAACTTTAGACGAAATCACAATGTCTATTTACGAAATCAAAAACATTTCACAGTGAGGCCTACCACACACAACTTTACAACGTGGTTATGCAGACGGTAATAAAATATAACTTCACATACGTTATTAGCTCTCGTACAATCAATAAGCTCAGCAAAGATCTAACATCTCCACCCACAAACAACTGCGCGCAATACATAATTACATATATATATATTTTTTTTCGTTCGTATCAACATGCATGCGCCACTTACGTACTGATCTCAGGGGTGCTGACAAACCTCCATTCATGTGAGAGAGAAGATATCACGTTAAGTTTGGTTAGTGCAAAAGAGAACAAACGCAAATTTACATAGGAAAAGGAACTAAAAATGAAAGTTAAAGTGGAATATACTTTACAACTTTTACTTGTACCTTATGAAAGCCACAACTATGGAATGGTTTTAATTCTAGTGTAGAATATTGGTTTGCTGCTTGTGGGGATTTAGCCTTTTTTGACTTAAAGTTACTTGTGTTGATCAGGATTGACATAACAGAACTCCAACGAGATCTGAAAAGAAAACTAGAGAAAAGGACAAAAAGAAAAGAGAAGCAGCCAGAGAAAGTATTGGGTTGGTAACATGATCAGAATTGGCATACGACAACTTCAACAAGATCTCTTAGAAAACTAGAGAAACAGAGCAATCTACTGAAAATTTATGTTTGAGAACATGGTCGGGATTGGCCATAGGTATGAATTTCTTAAATGATAAAGAAACAAACGCGTGGCACGTAGCTGCTCTTCTTTCCTGTAACTCACAATGGTGCAGTTGCTCAAACCAGCTCGCCCCTAGAAAGTAATGGGGTAAACCGTGTGCAGTGAATTATCCTATTGAAACAGCTGCTTTTGTTATTCCACATGTGCAATCAACCAAACATATCCAGCATGCAACGTACTACGTGCTTTAATAGAAATTATGAATCTGAGGGAACAAATTGGATGGTGAAATTACTAGGCGAGTGAATTCTTCATTGAAAGTCATGGCTGCTTTAAGAAGTTTTAACAGGAATGATGGGTTCTCAAGAGAGTTCCGATGGCTGTGTATGAAAGTGTAATTGTTCCTACTCTGATGTATGGTAGTGAAACCTGGGTACTACAAAAGAAACATAGGAGTCGTTTGTATGCTAGAGAAATGCGTTACTTACCGGGGGGTTGTGGCAAGACACGTTCTGATAGTGTGAGGAATGAATAATTAATAGAGACATTCGACGTGGACCAGGAACATCAAACAGAGATCATCGCTCTTTCCACGTTTATAAGTGAGTCACGGAAAAATTCTCACTGGCCGCCACCGGGAAAATACATTTGTTTTCTAATGTCAGAACTCGTGATGCTGACAAAATCTGACAAAATGTATTAATTATTCATTCGCCTTCTAATTATTTGTTCCGTTGCTGCTTACCATCTTTGGTGAATCCCCAGCATTGTGCGGGGCTCCAAGAAGTAACCTGCCAAATTGACTTGGCAGTTAGTGTGTGTGAGTCTGGGGGAATTCGAGGCCGCTGTGGTGTAGTGAAAGAATATCCGGCGCGTAACTGGAAGACCCTGGGTTCGATTCCCGGTGGCGGCCAATGAGAATTTTTCCGTGACTCACTTATAAACGTGAAACGAGCAATGACCTCTGTTTGATATGCGGAATGAAGATGTGTTGCAGTTGTGTAATGTGAAGCAAAATGTTGTTGGCAAGGTGGAGACTAATATGCTTCAGCGGTTTGGCCATGTTGAAAAAAGAGTGATCAGATGATTACTAAGAAAAATATTTTAGCCCAAGTGGCAGGAAGGAAAGGCAGAGGAAGTCATGGGAGGATCAGATCCAGGAGTGTCTGCATGAGAAAACTATTATGAGTATGAAGTATAGAAGATCTTGTGTACGGCGTGTGATGGATGTCCGTGAAGCCCGAGTTGTATGTCAAGATCGCTGTAAATGGAGAAGTTTGATACGACAACAGTAAGTAAAAAGTATCTGGGGTTATTAGTTTGTATTTCTTTGTGGAGCTAACCTCTGATTCTCAGAGAACATCTTAGTGTTATATTATTTGTTTATACCTCAACTATCTCAGTATCATTATATTCTTCTAATAAAACATCAGGAATAATATCAGTTTTTTACAAGGCCCCTTGATTTACTGTCATACTTATGCGTTTTTATTAAAAACGGCGGGAAAATTTTATGATAAAATCTTGTGTATACGTGAAAAATTTGAGTTAAAGCATTTTAATCTTATTGCTTTCGTTATTATGGAATAGAATTACTGAACATCTGTTTATGCTCCCTCCACAGTAGAATCGTGAAAAATGGGCATGGTATTCTGTGTCTTTCAGGCGCATTTGAAGTCGATAAATAATTTAATCTTACTAAAGCTCTTATTAAAATCAAATTATCAGTCTTAATTTTTAAAAAAACAGCCTTTCACTAGATCGTCTCCATCTATCTCCTTCCGACAAACGATTTAGCGAAATTCCGAAGAAAGTCATTGATTTACCTTTTCTTTACTTTTTCTCATTATGTGAATATTTTTTCGCCGTGTTAGGTGAATAATTTTCGCTTTCCTTCTTCGATTTTTCAGTCATTATTTCGATAGAAACTGAATTAATTTTCTTTATCATTACTAAAGACCATGTTAAAGAAAAAGAAGAAAAAAGAACTAGCTGAATGATTATGACATTTGCCTTTCAGGCGAACATGAGATTATTCACTTTAAGTTAATATGCCGCCGAAAGATGGAGGTACTGTTCCGACATCGCCATCTCACGGAGAGAGAGCTATTTCGCTTCCCTCTTTCTTTTATACATTCATGGCTTTTTTTTCTGGTTTTTTTTTTTCATTTTCTCCAAAATTTTGCATAAGCCCTTCGGGAAAAGCAATTCATTTGCTCAAAGGTTCTCAGCAGCAGCGAGTGCTAAGAGGCAACGGATAATTATTAAATATGGCGCAGATGGGGATTACGGCGAAATGCAGAAATAGAAGTATTTAGGATGGATGCGGAGATAAAAATAAAAACCTCGAAACGCATTAAAAGTCAACAGCAGACAATTTTTTCTTCAATTTAATATTCGCTTTACTGCGTTGAGAGCTAATATATTAAAGCTTTTAATATATTAATCATTTCTTTGATATATTTGTCTTCGTTGCTTTTAATTTTTATTTTTCAAAATGCACTTTTGCATAAATTTGGCTTTCCTCCAAACTTTGGAGTGTTAAGTGCATTTCGGCTGGAGATTTCTCCTGTGGCATAATAATTCCATGTGCAGCTTCTCATAGTATTTTCGTGTCTGAATTCATATGCGAATAAAACAATCAAAACGTAGAGACATGTTGTTTTCCTTCAATGAAAAATTGATTGTGAATGAAAAATGGTATTGTCAAAGTGGAAAGGATGTTAAAAAAATTTCCCATTCTCTTTCCGAATATGTTTTCGCCGGCCTTTATTTGAAATAATGGTTCAGCCACACTTACGTAACTTTTTATTATGAAATAAAGAATTCAGAAAACATTTGTAAATGATTAGGGCCATCAAAAATGGCGCTATTGTTTTCTTCCCTGAATTTCCCTCAATGATCTATACTGGACGAATGATCTTTTTTTCTGTCTTTTAATCTTTTGCATTTTAAATCAAAAAATGTTTTTTTTTAATGTGTCATTCCATTTGTAACCCAATTAAGCGCAGTTTTTGAATAAATATACTCTAACATTTCAATAGTTCTTACATGAAAACTTATTAAAAACGTTCCTGGGAGCCTTGATATGCTAAAAGTTTAGATCAGACATTTCTAAACTATATGAAACAGCCATCTTCTGCAATAATATTAAGATTTGTGATGTCTTCCATGATTGAACGGACTTCTTATATTACTATGATTTGATAAATGCTAATTACGAGTAAAGCATATGTACCTCGTTTATTATGTGCACCAGATTTGGAAAAACAAAATGCACATTTATAAAACTTGAAACTGTCTCACGTGAGAAGAAAACCTTTAAATTTAAAATTGCCTATAATTATTAGAGAGCAAGATGGTATTTTCTCATTTCTCAGGCAGTGGAGGTACGTCAGTCTCTTGAAAAATACATTTCAGACCCCCTAATGTAAGACCCCCCCCCCCCAAGTCTTGGAAATTGTTTGTCTGGCTCAGATGTTACATGTCCTTTGTGTTCTGTGGTATCTGGGCTTTATAATCTCTAGTATTCTGCGAGTTTTGGTCTACATGTCTTCGAAAAAGGTTTCTTTAACGAATTTTAGGAAGAAAATATCACCGTTTTAAATTGCACGTGAAGATTTGAAGTCGCACGTGAAACAGCGCATTTGGATTAGTTTGAGGGTTTGTATTTCTTTTAATAGCTGTTGTAGTGGTAATTTTACGTTTCTTTATGATTAAGGACATTTCATCAATCCACAGAAATCTACGGTTTAGTCTTTAACAGGAAGTTATTTCTTTTTACACTACTGGCACAAAAATAATGAACAGAAATTACTGAGTAAAGCATAAGACCACTAGTGCAAGTGCTTCCAAAAATAATGCTTTACGTTGTGCTCGATAAAAATTGACCAAACATCTATTTAGCATGCAATAGTTGAAAAATGTAACTTAAAATTCTACTTGTACATTTCAGTCAGCAAGATGTCATTCAGCTACCAGTATTATTTTTGATAAATTCGAAGAATTACTTTTGATAGTTTCATGCCCAACTATTGCAAAGAGTTGCTGGCTTTTTTTATTCCCGGAATACGTTTATCGTTTCTGTTATATCAATTATGTGTTGGCTTCTTGTACAATGTAATTATTTTTAATTTTCATGGCATGAAGTTTTCATTTATATCATTTGATTTCATCGAACAATAATGAAACATGAACATGTGAATAGCTTCTTAATTAGTCATTCGGTCTCATAGAGCTTCTTTCTATGTAAGCATTATTTTCTTTTGAGTTTTTCGCTCGCCGTGAACAGAGTCAGATAAGATAAATAATGCCGTCGGGTTTAGGGTTAATTTCGATGCGATGAATGCAGAGTGTTGAACAATTAAGTCGTCATTGTATCTTTTATCTATTTTCGTTGACTGCTCAAATACTTCTGTGTGCTGGCCAGGTCTTAAATAAACTACAAATACCTGTTTTGTAATACGACAGGCTTACTGCAGTGTCTACAAATGAGGAACTGGGGATAATGAATGTTCTGTAAAGAAGTTTTGTCTGGTATTCAAGTTGAACGCTGCACTAATTCTTGAAGAAAGTATTTTTGAGTTGCGATTACGTATCCTTTAGCACTCTTTAATCATTTTATTTCTAAACTCATTTCATAACAACTTACAGCTCGAATAAATTTGTAAGGGTATACTATCATCCCTTCGCATGCACTGGGAATCTTGATCTTCTCATGAGTTTAAGTTACCATTTTTACAAGTTCCGAATTAACTGATACAGATAAACATCTACCTCTTGCTTCAATCACAGTTTGGTGGCTGAGCAAATAAAATCCTTTTCCTCCCCCTGATTAACTTGCGTTTCAATATCTTTCTGCAAAATTCAATTACCTGCTCCTCTGACAAAGGGAAGTAAAGTCTCGTTTAATAATGTTCTTTGTTTGTCGGCAGTAGAAACGGGATTTCACAGATGAAATAGTTGGGGCATGCATTCATTTCCAGATAATGCCACAGTATGATCCTTCTATGTGAAACGCAGCTGACAAATATACATTCTTAACTTTTCAGCCCCTGTAAAGAGAAATGCAGCACACGCACACACACGCACACACATATATCTATGTAATCACGTGAGCTGTGCTGCATGGGTGAAGAGAATAGTAAACAAAGAATAAATTCTGAAATTACTTATCGTAATTAGAATTTTCAGTTTTAGCACTTCTGGCGGGCTCAATAAATGCCTGATTATTACCTTTGTTTGAAGTAGTTGGAAATGTTTACTTCTGACTTTGCATATGTTCCAACATCACTAGATTTATTTTAAATTCAGCAAAAGACTGTTTCATTATTCCACTTACTCCTTTGGTTAAAACAGTCACTGGATTTATTTACATAGCTTCAGAACTGTATTCCGGGAACAGTTACATTTTCAATATTTAGTGCTTCAAGTAAAAAAATGTTTTAAGTGAATCTTCGAAATTTTGTTTCCTATGCTCAAATGTAAATTAAAAATAAATCCCAGATAACAGTGGAGATTTCGGCATTTAGCGTTCGGAAAATAACAATAAATTGAATAACCAAATTCAAAGTTAATATACTGTTCCGGAGGCTGAGAGATCAGAGGTGCGAGCTTCTGAACAACTGTCCGACTTGGGTCTGGGCTGGAGTCCCTGATAACATGAGATTCTTCTGCCTGTCTTACGGCACGGCAGAAGAATCGTATCTTATCAGGGACTCTTCCCGGTAACTAGTGGCCCTAAACTTGGGACGGGCGATTCTTTACAGTCCTTTAGGCGCTTGCTGGTGTCTTTAAACCATGAAAGACAAAAATGTTAATAATATAACACCAAACTGTCTTTAAACCATGAAAGACAAAAATGTTAATAATATAACACCAAACTGTCTTTGAAGTGAAAGCGAAGTGCATACACATATCCATAACACTAAGCAATTCCCTGGGATTATGAGGCCTGCACCTTAAAGAAAGACCATCAGTCAAATAAAAGTTAATGTGGTGTTAGGTTTTTCTTACTCTTGATGCATCAAACGTCTTCATTTACAGCGAACATGGAAACTCGAATTTGCTTTATTAGCGCCAGTCACCCGTCTCACATGAGACCTTCCGTTCTTTATACCATTCAAAAATTTTTGGGTTGTATCCTGTTATGACAACGATATTAAATATACTTCATAGATTTTGGAATACTGAAATCGAAAATTTAGATTAAAATGACTGATTGGTTCAGGTTTTTCAAAAATGTCACGTTCTTACATTTGCAATTTGATCGTGTTGTAATATGGGAGAAGGATATATGAATGAACAGATTTGTGACAGTCCCTACGTTACACCAGGCGAGGTTCTGCTGGTCTCATGTACTGAACTTCTGGAACATTACTTTTCACCAACCATCAATAATCGGCCAACGGGGATTGACACTGAGATACATTTCACACTGTATCTCGGCCCCATCGGCTAGATATTCTGATGGAAACGCTCACAACATTCTTCTTCACTTACTCTAACCACAGTTAGTTAAGAAGAAGTCCAGATGTTAATAAAGGAAATCTATTCTCAGTGAGACATGCTGCAACATGTTACTCGTACGAAGTCTTGAGATTCCACTCAAGCTCCATGGAATTGCCTTGTCGACTTTCACAATTCCAGGAAAAGCAGTTGAAGCATATCGGAAGACATTGCAGGCTGCCTTCTTTTCATCACTGAGAACGAGGTCAAATTTCTCTAGTCTTTGAAGAGTTTACATCTGTTTACTAATGAATACTCCCGCCTCGACTGTCTCCATACCAAGCCTTGGAAGTTTCTCAAACACGAACGTAAATGTCGGTCCGTTCCCTTCCAAAGCCACTACGAAATTTTTCATGAGAGCCAGTCGAAGAAAAACTTCACTGGGATCAACCAGCGGCTCAAAAGAAAGTCATTTAAAAGATTTTCACAATAATAAGAACTTACCTCACGAGAAAGCAATAGAACTCGTGTAACCCTTTTTTGCAGTCCCAGCAAAATCTTTTTCGTCAAATCACAGCAATTCAGCCTTTCATATTTTTGTAGTCCACGCAGTTGAGAATGTTATTTATGTTTGCATAGGTTTCCTTTGCGTGGACAGCCGTGGCAACAGGAATTGAAGGCTGCACATAACCGTTGTGCTACCGCACGGATTTTAAACTAACTATAGAAGGTTTTATGAATAGTCACCGTTCTTTAGGATTGTTCCGGAAGTTCACTGCTGGTATACTGCTGGTATCAGGGATGTAAGGTCGGGTGATGCGTAACATCACAGCCTCTCCTTGACAAATGTCAACCCCGCCTTCTCGTGGTGCATCCTGTTCCCACTAAAGGGGCTCTGACTACCGCCAATAGCGGTATAACTATACCATCGGGATTAGAGGAAATGCTATCCCACACTCACCAACCCGCTTGGCCAGCGTGATGAGTTATGGCCAAACCCCTCCAAAATGACTCCACAACTTAAATCTTGGCCCTCGGTCTCCGGCAGCTGGAATGTACCTGGCCACGGCAGCGACCAGTGCGACATGAAGGCAGAGAGTGCTAAGAATCCCCGGAGGACCGCACTAGGCTGCCATCTGATGTTGACCTTGGGTACGTATAATGGACGCTCCCTATCTTCTGATTCAAAGCTTCTTGAATTGGAAGAGAAACTACAAAGGATCAAGTGGGACATCGTCGGGCTAAGTGAGGTAAGGAGAAAAGGAGAAGATCTCATTGAACTGAAAAGTGGACATCTCTTCTACTATCGTGGGACAGATACTGGCAGAACTGGTGGTGTTTAATTTATAATTAACAAGGAACTGAAGGATAAAGTTGTAGAAGTTAAACGTTCCTCTAACGGAGCTGCACGACTCGTTATCCAACTCTCGAGAAGATACAAGGCTCAGATTATTCAAACTTATGCACCTACCACAAGTCATCCTGAAGAAGAAATTGAAGAATTTTATGAGGAAATTCGTCATCTAAATAAAAAAGGTAAGCAGCACTTTAAGATAATTATGGGAGATTTCAGTGCAAAAATAGGGCAACGGCAACAGAATGAAACTTCAGTAGGTAAATTCGGTCACGGCAATAGAAACCAGCGTGGAAATACTCTCGTTGAGTTTGCAGAGGCAGAAGGGTTTCTCATCTTGAACTCCTTTTTCAAGAAAAAGCCACGCAGGAAATGGACATGGAAACATCCAAATGGGACGACAAGAGAAATTGATTTTATTATGTCTAACAAAAAATTCGTCATCGAAGACTGCAGTGTGCTACGCAAGTTCAACACAGGTGGTGACCATAGATTGGTGCGATGTAAGATGCACCTCAACACTAAACTCGAACGTGGCAAGCTCATAAGACAAACAAAATGTATTGACATAACCAACCTTAAAAACCACAATAATACCTTCAAGCTGGAACTCAAGAACAGATTCTCTGCATTAGAAGGCCTAACATCAAAAGAAGTGGGTATTTCTGAAGTTAACAGAAAAGTAACCAAAGGTCTTATGGAAACAGCAACAAAATTAGCTGGGCCTAAGAACAAGTTGCATGTGAACAAATTATCAGGAAAAACCAAAATGTTGATGGAAAAAAGAAGAGAGATGAGGACAACTAAAGACGATGTGACTTCCAAAGTGGAATATATAGAGCTATGCAAGACAGTACGAAAACGTATCACTGAAGACGTAAGGAAATTCAACTGTGAACTAGTGAGGAAAGCAATTGAAAACAACCAAATCCTAAAGATAGCAAAGGGACATCTCAGTAAAGGAAGAAGACAGATTATGGCACTGAGAAAAGAAGATGGTTCTGTAACAAGAAATAGAGGTGAAAGTTTGAAAACAGTGAAAGATTTCTACTCCAAATTATATGAAAGGGATGATACATGTACTCCAGACATCGTGAAAGGTATCAGTATCAGAGCTCTTCCAGTCCTCCCAGCAGAAGTTGCACGTGCAATCAAGAACATGAAGCGGGGAAAAGCTCCAGGAGAAGATGAAATTACTGTAGACATCATAAAAGAAGCAAGTGGAGAAATTGGAACAGTACTCGCCCAAATTTTTACTCGATGTCTTAATGAAGGGAAGATTCCTGAGGATTGGAACAACGCTACAATGATCCTGCTACACAAAAAAGGTGACATTGAGGATCTCAGGAACTACAGACCTATCAGCCTCCTATCAGTGGTTTATAAAATCTTCACTAAAGTTCTTTCACACCGTTTGAAGGTAACACTGGACATGGCTCAACCGAGAGAACAAGCTGGATTCAGGAGTGGCTACAGCACAATAGATCATATCCACGTATTGAGAGAAATAATTGAAAGATCGAGGGAATATGAACCTCCATTATGCATGGCTTTTATCGATTATAAAAAAGCCTTTGATTCGGTGAAACCATCAGAAGTTACAATGGCTCTGAAATCCTGCGGTATTGAAGATGCATACATTAATATTATTAATAACATCTATGAAAATGCAAGTGCAAAGATTCGGCTGTTTGAAAATGCAACACACATAAAAATTGGAAAGGGAGTGAGACAAGCTGACACCAACACCCTATCTCCGAAGCTCTTTAACGCCACATTGGAAAATGTCTTTCAATCACTGAACTGGGAAAACAAAGGGATAAAGATTAATGGAGATTATCTAACCCACCTTCGTTTTGCTGATGACGTAGTCATTTTTGCAACTACCCCATCAGAGCTGCAGAGTATGATCCAGGAACTTGCTGACAAGAGTAAAGAAGTGGGATTAAAAATGAACTTTCAGAAGACAAAAGTGGTGTTCAATGCTTTTACAAGAAATGAAGATTTATCGATTGATGGAGAAAAGCGGGAGATAACGGACTCGTACGTTTATCTTGGACAGCAGATATCAAGTGAGGGTCACATTGATGAAGAAATTAATCGGCGTACAAAACTTGCCTGGAGGGCTTTTGGAAGAAACAGCATAATTTTCAAGAGCAATATGCCATTATGTCTTAAAAGAAAAGTGTTTGATCAGTGCATCCTTCCAATGTTTACGTATGGTGCAGAGACGTGGACCTTAACTAAAAAAGACATACAAAGGCTGCCGACAACTCAAAGCAGCATGGAGAGGTGCATGCTTGGTGTAACCAGGAGAGATAAGAAGAGGAACTCGTGGATCCGAAAAATGACAAGAGTGGAAGACATCATGATCAGAGTTTAATCCCTTTTATACAAAAGTATGCTGTTGCATTTTGCTGAGATCACATGCGAAAGAGGCGGATGTCGGCTAATGAGTTTTACTTCGATTATGCATAAATTAATCAGTTACAAAGATGAATAGCGTTACTTCTTGGTCTACAGTCATTTTCCGCATATGTCTACATTCATAATCGTTTTAACGCTAATAACTTCTTTCAGTTAACACCATTTCACAATAAATAGAACCTAGGTATGTATTCAACACAGATTGCATGTGTGAAAAACTATCATCTCATAAATTGCAGCAGGATAATTCACAACTTTGCTTTACAAGAGAAGTAACAACATGTTTTAAAATACTTGAATTTCCTATAACATGTCAAATAAATCGGTTTAAGTGACTCACATAAAGCGGGATTACACAGTTATTGCTTTTTAGTTTCTGTTTAAATGTATGTCATCCGAATTTTTAAATTGATGTTTTTGAAATACAAGTATTTTTTTTTCTTTTTCTTAAATCGATTTAAATAATTCTGATATAGTCATCAGGTAAAGGGGAACATAATGTAGTTACCTGATTCGAGGGGATTTTCCAGATTTTAATGTGTTATTGCATTAGCTAATTTGCTTCTCATGATTTAAATACTGTGAAAATTTCATGTGCTGTGCACGCGCAGTTTTAAGATTGTAATACGTGGATCTTTGCTACTCGGATTTTAACGCACTAAAGATGGAGTCTCCGAAAACAACATGTTGGGATTAGAACTGAAATCCTAGTATCACAATTAAATATTCAAGCAACTGTTACGCTCTAAAGGGAACAAGCCAAATACACGTATTTTGCACAGTTCCAGATTTTGTTGTGTGTTGCCAATTTGTTGAACAGTATTTTAACTTAGGAACAAGAGAAACTCTGGAAATAAAAGCAACGTTCTCTTATTGAAGACAACGGTGTCAGATAAAATGATCAAACGGATATTCCTTGGGAAAATAGTACTCGAGTATATGTTTGTTTTCTACCTTGTTCATTTCTTGTTCCACTTTTTAAGATGACGGGACAAAGCGAAAGTAAGTTGTAAAGAATTATACACACATCAGCAGGGCACCATTTGCATACAAGAATGATCAATATGGCTTTCTCCTGGTGCTTCCCTGCAATCCATTCTCATTCGTTGCTTTTAACACATCATCGAAGGGCTCTAAGAGCAGAAGTCTTTTAGGGATCTGCTGTGTTGTTGGTGTCTTGGCTGTAACGTCGTGAAATGCCAATCAGTCATCGATCTAAGTACAAGCAAGGGCATCACGTGGGAAAGTGTAATGCATGGCATAATGCCTTCGTGAATGCATACTTTTATGAGTTAAATGAAGATTTGGTATTTCCATAAAATCACGTAGGCAACACTCTGTCTAAAATAAGTAGAATATACTACGCTCCAGTATAGACCGAAGCGTTTAAGACTCATCGAATCTATTTCTCTTTAAACGCAGTTTTCGGGAGAGTGCTTAAGGGTAGAATAATCCGAGACGCGTACACAATTTGTTTTACTGGCAGTGCAAATATAATTCCCAGAAGAAAAAAATCTACTCATTACCCATGAAAAAAAACTTGCATTTGTAAATTTATTAAACACCAAAGTTTTTGAAGGTAAAAGTAGAAATGTGAAGTCAGTATGCTCACACCTAATGTGAAGCAGACTGATTTTAATTTTAAGCATAATTTATAAGCCAACTCATTTTTATTCTAAGTCTTTCAACTATTTGCAGCGGCCAGATGATGTGTTTAAACTTGAGAAAGGACATTATTACTGTCATTTCTCATATATATTTTATTCTCTGCTGCACAAGCACCAGTGTATACCGGGAGGATCAAAAGTCCATTAAATTTAAAACTTTAAGATAAAGTAACAGCTACGTGTATTGCATTGTGGTTTACACGAAAAACATGAGCTGATAGCGGATTTTATTTGGCTTTTAGTTCGAAATTGCGACGGGAGGGAGAGCTTTACAGCGTACAAATCATGAAAGATATGCAAATTTTGTGTCTTTAAAAGCACTAAGCTGCAGCTGTTAATTGTCTGTGATAAGCTGCTCTTAATCGTCTGTGGATTGCCTTCATCTCTTTCGTGATTGAAAACGGTATTCAAAAGGAACAGTATTCAAGAGCTACGATGTCAACTTTGCCGGATAAAGCCTTGATATTGAAGTTCTTTTACGTAAAAGGAGAATAGGCAACAGAAGCTTTGCGAAAGGCCCGAACACAGAAAGGTCTGCAGAAACTTAAAAGCCCTATCACCTGTGCCAGTTTGCAGTGTCTAGTGAGACCATTTGAAGAAACTGGAAATTTGTTGGATCGCCAACGATGCGAAAGACTTAAGAGTTATCCCGTTCGAATGCTATGGCATCCTAAATGAACGAACTAGAATCTTGAACGACAAGTGGTGCAGCAAAATGTTTGGGCATACCAAGAGCACCGGTAAATCGTATCCTTCACGGTATGTTAAATCTGTATCCATGCAAACTTTACACTAGCAGTAACCGGCGGATACCACATAGCGGAAGGAATTTGCCATATGCGCAGTGCCAAAGATTACTGAGGATCCCCAATGGTTGTTAAATGCGTTGCGGACCAACGACACTCCTTTTTTGTTACATGCGTCTTTCAACACGCATAATTACAAAATATGGGCGCCGGATAATACTTATGCTCACACAGAGGAAGCATTTCATTAGCCACGAGTTACGTTGTGGTGTGGATTAACTGCATCCGTCATTCTTCAGCCTTTTTCTTTGAAGAAGGGTGCATCAGAAACGGCTATAAGACTTGCTCCGTAAATACCGGACACTACTTGCCACTTCTGAGTGAAAACATGATGTAATGTTTGCCAGAACAAAATGTGCTGCACAGTCACGTTCAGGAAGGATGGTGCGCCAGCTAACGCCGATCAATTTCCTCTTGCAATCTGACGAAAGGCTAAAGCACCTTTCATCTATGAACATTACTTTGGCCCATAAATCTGAAGACCTGCCAACGTGAGACTTACACCACTCATGGTGGCACGCTGTACGACAATCTCTAGATATTGATAGAGAACGTACGAATTTCCGGACATATAGTCTAGACATAATTAGACACCTCGACAGGGTTTGGCACGAAATTGGAACACCTGTGCTTGCTTGAAAACGATAAGCAAATTCTCCCGCAGCACTTTTCTGACCCCGTTCCGCCATTATGGCCAGGTAACGGTCAACTCGCTAGCTCGTACATAGGGGATGACCCCCAAACAATCATCGCACGGACGACCCACAGAAAACATCAGCAATTCCGTAGAACGCTGACCGAAGCCACGGCACTATCTAGTGTGCTATTACAAATAGTCTGGCGACATTGGTCACAATCCGGCCTTCTGCAAGCTTGCCAATAGTTCGGCCTCAGGTGAAATCATCTATATGATGTCTGCGAGACATCCTATTGTTACCTCAGAAACGCCGTTTCTTACTCCGTCCCTGAAACACATGAAAAACAGAACGAATTTTTATGAGAAACGCGACTGTGCCTTCTGCCTATATACACTCTCGGTAGCTATCAGGTGTTCACAACAAATCTGCATACGAGCTACGTATCATCAAATGTCTTTGTACGAGTGCGGCGTACTCCTGTGCTTACGTTAGCAAGCTCTTTTATCCCCATGTCTCTCTGTAATCATCAGATTTCATGTTGAACCTTACGTTTTGGACAGCACCATAGGTAAAACGTACGGAAATCCAAACAGATATTTAATAAATTAATGAAATTTATAGATTTCTGTAATAAAGTGTTTACACAACACTTACCCTGCATGCCCGCAATGCAAGCCTCTGGTAAAAAAATGGAAAAAGCACTTGATAATCAGTTTCATTTTTCACTTACCGTTATAGTTTCTTGGAGCTTCTGCAAAATTAAAGGCACTTGTTCTTCATTTCTCTTCTGTCTCACAAATCAAACAGCTCATAGTAAATTATTATTAGAAGTACCTTTTAACCTTGCTTTATGATTCCCCACTATTTTTATTTGCATTCAGCATTTTACTCTTAAATCTGTTTAATTATATTTTACAATGGTTTTTTCCTTTTTCTTTTCTGCTTCAGGTTGTGCGTTTGTCAAATTTGGGTCCCATTCCGAAGCACAAGCAGCAATAGGCGCTTTACACGGAAGCCAAACCATGCCCGTAAGTACAGAGCATGTTAATGAGTGAACGTATTGTAAATTTTACTGTGCTTATTTTGTTACATTGTTTTAAAAGATACGTAGTAATTCAATTTGCCGACACTATGAACAGTAACTTCTGCTGCTGCGTGAGTTCATCGTATCATATATAATTCACTTTTTCAGTTACTATGTTCCGTAACGTCTTCTACGAAGCAGACGCATCGGGATGCAAGAACTATCTGCCGAATGCTGCAAGAGTGGTTGCAGGATGGCAACGTGAATAACCATATTCAGACGGGTGCTTGTAGGCGGACGTCGGAACCCCTCGAATGTCTCATTCTACACTAAGCTGTACTTACACCTAAATTTACCGTAGACGACACTCGAGGAGGTGTACAGGGAGCTGTGGACATCACTGTATCGGCATTGTCTGTGAATTACTAATTGGATGAGGCAGGTTTGCGATCCAACCAACCATTGCTACCACTGCCACGCATCGCAACACGTTGTCTCTCAAGGTTGTAGTGGTTCCGTACCAGATCTGCGTGGATGGACAAATGGAACAATGTCGTGTTTACCGAAGAGTCTCGTTTACGTCTCAGCGCCGATTATCGCCGATTGAGAGTCTGGAGACGGCGTAGTGGTAACCAGGCTGATCTTGCTACCATTAATGAGTGTCATACGGCTGCTTAGGCTGCTATCATGGTTTGGGGTGCTATCATCTTCAACAGCTTTGTACCTCTCATACGCATAGTGGGCACAATGAGATCACAAAAATACCTCAATTAGGTGCTGCAGTCCGGTTTTTGTATCTCCGTGGTATCCTTGATCCCCAAGTTTAACCAGACAACGCCCGTCTGACCACTGCCAACATCAGCAGAGAATAATTTCAGGTGTCCATCTGCTGCCGAAGGTAGCGTAACGTAATTCTCAGACGTCCCCTAGTAGAAAACGTGTGGGACGTCATTGGTAGACAACTTAACGACGCTGCACAACGAAAACAACCAGTTGCCTATTGAAACCGTATTTTCGTTCAACCTGTGTTAAATGTGCATTTCTTTTTCAAATCTTTTAACGAGCCTCATCCATAAAACAGACTTGACTACTTATACCAACCTGTAGATGCCTTCAATTTTGGCTACAGAGTCTTAACGATGATTTTATCTTTTTTTTTTTTTTTTTTGATTGGAGGTTTAACGACCACCGTGAGCAACTCAATGGGCTATAAGCAGTCGCCCGTCCCTAATTTAGGGTCACTGGTTCCAAGGAAGGGAGAGAGCCAGTGCCGTAAGACAAACACAACATCCATGCCTCACCAGGATTCGAACCCGGACCCCTTCGGACGAATGATCAGAGGCCAACGCCTTAGACCACTGCGCCACCGGGGCGGCGATTTTATCTTTAACGTCTATTTTATGTTCCTTCTTTCGATAGGGTAAGCCACCGCGTGCTTAGCGGATATAAAGATTATGATATTTCCATGGCATTTTCTATACTCCGCACTGATTCCAATTTCATGTAGGAGATTTGTCTGAAAGAAGAAAACTACACATCTTGGCTGGAGTTTTATAGGCAGCTACACTGAGAAGACAGAAATCATGGGATACCTGGTTCCTGGATATCGCAAGGCTGTCACACTTCGCGCTAGTAGACAAACCCACCAGTTGGCAGGTACATAGGTAAAAGGACATAGCTGCATTCATGTAGTTGGTAATTCGATGTCAGTATTGACAAACGTCGTGAGTTAATAGAGTTTCAAAGAGGGGTTACATTGCGCTTTCTACGCGTGGATCACTATATAGCGGATGTAGTACAGCAATTTCAGTGTCCCTGTTCGACAGTATCGAAAGTGTATCGAGAATGCACAATTTCGGGAATAACAGCGCATCGTGGATAGCGCTGTGGGCGGAGAAATGTGGTGGATTAATGTAGGCATCGACGTTGGTCTCTCATAGCTGCATGAAACCGAAGAGCGACAGTGGAAAAATTCACCGCCAATTTCAATGAGGGAGATGCCAAAAATGTCTCCATCACGACCATGAGGCTATCGTTAGCCGCAATAGGTTATGAAAGCCGCCGACCCACCTGAGCCGCATTCCTAGCGCCACATTATCGGACTGTACGACTCAACTGGGCAAAAGAACATCGGCATTGGACCTTGGATGATTGGAGACGGGCAAATTGGTTTAATGAGTCTCGTTTACAGTTATTTCGCGCAGACAGGATGGTGCGCATCAGGCGAGGACCGTACAAAGCAGTGGACCAGGCATGTCAACAAGGAACTGTTCAGGCTGGTGGAGTCTAGGTTACGGTCTGTGGCGTGCTCATCTGGCACACGTTGAGCCATCTAGTACGTCTAGATGCATCTCTGAATGGTCCACGCTAGATGCTCATCCTTGTAGGCCATCTGCATTCGTTCATGGCCATCATTCACCCACAGGGCAATGGACTCTTCGAGCAGAATAATGCGCCCTCCCCATAGAGCCTTGGTGACTAGAACCTGGTTAGAGGAGCATTCCCCAGAAGTTCGTATCTGGGAATAAACCCTTTGTAAAATATTTACGACGCTTTGGAAAGGACCGTTCGAGCTTTGGATCTTCCACTCAGGAACGCGATGAAATTATTGACAGCGGTACAACAAGCATGAGTGTAGATACCTGTGGAATATTTTCGTGCAGCAGTGTACTCAACTTACTCAACGTGCAGCAGTGTACTCAAGCATAATAGCAGTGTACTCAACGTGCAGCAGTGTACTCAAGCATAACAGCGGAACGAGCAGGCAGAACGGACCGAAAGACCACTCAGGAGATAGACTAGGGTCCAGTACGGTAGGGCATGCGCATATATGCATCATGACGTAAGGGGGGAGGGTGACGGAAGGGTATAAAACACACGGGTGGTGTACACTCAGCAATTCGTTGAAAGCTATTGCACGGTGTACATCGGTTTTAACGACGTCGACTTGCTGCCACAGCGTGATATGGCTAACAAGCAATCCAGAAGACGACATCTGGATGACTTCACCCGAGGTCCCGTCATTGGGAAGTTGGAAGAAAGTCGAAGTGCGACTAGTGTGACCGAGGAGTTCGGGATCGCTCACAGCATCGTTTCACGACCTTGGAGAGCATTTCAAACGACAGGAACAGCAGTCCGAGGGTGTAGCAGTGGTCGTCCACGAGCAACCACGGCGGCGGACGACCGGTATATTGTCCTACAGGCAAGAAGAGACAGACGGCAGACAGCGGGAGAAACCGTAAGGCACATGCAACAGACAACTGGACGTCCGTTATCGCGTTTTACGGTAGCCAAGAGGCTGCACATAGGTGGTCTATTTGCACGACGACCAGTACGGTGTGTGCCATTAATGTCATTTCATCGGAGACGGCGGTTTCTGTGGGGCCAGAAACACAAGAACCGGACACATCAGCAATGGGGTCGAGTTCTCTTTACGGATGAGAGCCGATTTAGTCTGAAGAGCGATTCTGGACGTATACACTTCTGGAGAGAGCAGGGAACACGCAATCACACCTCCAACATCATTGAAAGGGACCGGTTTGGAGGTGGCGGAGTTCTCGTTTGGGGTGGTATCATGCTTGGTAGCCGTACTGACCTCCACATCTTCCAAGAAGGTTCAGTCACTGGTGCCCGCTATTGTACCGAGGTCCTCCTGCCTCACGTGCGTCTGTTTAGAGGTGATGTGGGTCCTGAGTTCCTCTTCATGGACGACAACGCTACACCTCATCGGAAAGTGGCTGTCGCAGAGCTGTTGGAGAGTGAAGATATTCAACGCATGGACTGGCCCGCAAGGTTCCCGGACCTAAATCCAATCGAACACGTGTGGGACCTTCTCGGGAGACGCTTGGCAGCACGTCACCAGCCGCCAGCAACGATTCCGCAGCTGTGATTGGCGCTACAAGAGTAATGGGCCGCGATGCCTCAACAGCTCTTTGACAACTTCGTCCTCAGCATGGAGAGACGTTGTAAATCCTGCAACGCAGTCAGGGGTGATCATATCCTCTACTAAAGACTGGATTTTTCTTGGCAACCGCCTGTCACATGGACGTTTCTGGCTTCTGTCCAGTTCTGCTCGAAGCTACCTTTTCAATAAAGGCCTTTGTATCCTTTGGATTCCTTCTTTGGACGGTTTTGCTCACTTGTTCCATATTATTACATCTTGCGGATCTAATGGTATGATTTGAGTCGATGTGGAGCACTTCTGCACGACGTTACATTCGAAAAACCGTCTCGTCCTTAATTTTTGCTCGCCAGTGTAGTTTGTTGTTGCAAGAATAGTATTTTGAACGTATGAGTCGTAGAAAGAAACAGCTTTTCATTCATTGACAATATAAAACGCTTCAAAAGTTTAAATAGTCTTACCAGGTGGCGCAGTGGTCTAAGCGATGGCTTCTGATCATTCGTCCGAAATGGGTCCGGGTTCGAATCTCGGTGAGGCATGGATGTTGTGTTTGTCTTACGGCCCTGGCTCTCTCCCTCTCCTGGAACCAGTGGCCCTAAATTAGGCACGAGCGACTGCTTATAGCACATTGAGTTGCTCACTGTAGTCGTTAAAGCTCCTATCAAAAACAAAATAGTCTTAAAAAATTAAAGGGGTGGGGTGATCTGACGTCCACCGAACGAAAATCAAGCAGAAGAGTACCAAAAAAATTGCATAAGAATACAAACCCTAAAAGAAGGATAAATTAGAGAAATAAATCAGATATCGTACTAAAGGTAATTTTTTTCCCTCATTCAAATATTGTTCCACAAATATTATGTTTATTAAAACGTACCTTATCGTTATAAGAATGTCTTTCAAAATAGGTTCCCTTGTGATTCCTTTCTTGTTACAGTGCTACCTTTGTAAGCGCGTAGAAATCAAAAGAAAACGATAGAATGCGCACTGTATTTTTCCAAACGCCACAAAAAATAATTCCCTCGGTATTAGTTGGTCGTATATGTCTAGGTCCCTCACTAGGATAGCCTATTCACTGTATTTTATTTTATTAAAGGAAGACCCTACTACTTTTCAAGACGAAAACTAATGGACTCGGATACCGTTAAAACTCTTTTGGCCTTATCCCTGTCACTTCGAACTGTTTTCTTCCAGCGCTGTGGCGTTTTTATATTCCTTCTTACTTATCCTGAGGAGCGAGACCTGTTATTTGAGCTAACGCTGAAGCCAAAGTTAGTCTCTCCGTGAATCAAGACCCAAACGAACATATTTTTTTCAGACGAGTCTCCTGAAATAAGAGGGCAAGGGTTCACATCGTAAAAGCGACGGTGGTCGTAGCACAAGGAGTAAGCAAAAAATAAGCCCCTCTTACTCAACTGTCCTTTAGGTTCCGGTATTAAATTCTCTTTCAATTTTCTTCTACATTCCGATACTTTTCACTTCCTTTTTTATGGTAACGAAGCTGTATTCAGTTTGGATTACAGAGGCTTTAAGCATTGATATTTTTTTCTCTGCTCTTTGCTTCAGTGTTGCAGCATCAAATTTCTAAGCTTACGTTTCTTTTTCTCTTAGCTTCCGTGCGCGTCATAAATATATAAAAGACCCAACTATTGTTCAGCGTAATGGCACTTCGTACTGGATAAATCCGATAAGCTATTTTATCCTTGTCAAGAGTCAGTATTGCAGTTAAGGTTTGTAGTTGCTAAAATTATTGAATTTTATTTTTCTTAGGCAGTAAAACTCTGATGATTACTAACCTACGCCACGGAACTTCCTTAAAATCTGTGAATTTTATATAAATTCTACGTATGGAAATATAAGTGCAATCTAATAATATTTGATGAATAACTGAATAGCCATAATGGCAAAAAATATATAACCTAATCTGGGTTCATTATGTTATTTTTTGTCATTTTGTTTCTGTAGCAATGATTGAAAAACTTTGATGATCTCGGTAGAACATAAATATATGTGAAATCAATATCCGGAAAAAGAGTACTGAAGAGATACACCGATAAGCCATTACATCCCCAGCCTAGAGAAATGAGCGCACTTGGAGACCGAACGGTGGCGCAGGTGAAGTTCACAGAGCAGTATATATGCAACCCGAGGATCGACTTTCGGTTAGTAGAGTGTTCGGAGTCAGAATGGGAAAAACTGCCGATTCATCGGAGTTTGGTAACGGACAAATCGGGATGGCACTGCGCCTCGGAACTACGATCTCGGAAACAGCGACGTAGCTTGTGGGTTGCTCACGTGCCGTTGTAGTGAGTACGTATCAAAATTGTGCCGTTGTAGTGAGTACGTATCAAAATTGTACCGTTGTAGTGAGTACGTATCAAAATTGTTGCACAGATGGGAAAACGACGAACCGTCGTCCAGTCGTGGTCGTCCGCAGCTCATTGATGCCAAAGGGGAGAGGAGACTATTGCGCACTGTTCACAGCGACCGCAAGGCCACAGTGAGACAAATCGCCCGCAGCTGCGACAGTGGTGATCAGGGCAATGTGTCACGGCACACAGTTCATCGCAGCCTTCTGCGCATAAGCCTAAGTATCCGAAAACCCAGCAGGGTTCCCATGCTCACTGCACGTCATCGTCAACAACGCATGAAATGGGCCCAAGATAATCGAGATTGGACTGTGCATGATTGGAAGAAGTGGCCTGGTCTGACGAATCAAGATTCCTGGTGCATCACGTAGAAGGCCGAGCGCGGATACACACGATTACCAACGGAGGCTATGGCATCTGGATGCACTGTTGGGCGGAAACAGGCCGGCGGTGTTATGCTGTGATGTTTTCTTTGGACACTTTAGTCACCATTGTCCCAATAGCACATTCCCTGACAGCTATCAGGTATTTGAACATCGTTGAGGACCAAGTTCACCTATTCATGGCACCTGTGTTCCCTGCTGGGGATGCCCATTACTAACAGGATAATGCGGAATGCCACACTGCTAGAATCGTCAAGAAATGGTTTGAGGAATATGCTGGTGACTTTCTGTTAATGCCCTGAAGTACAAATTAGACTGACATGAACCTAATCAAACGTTTGTGGTTCGACTTTGAAAAGCGGGTTAGCGCTAAATCACCACCACCTCGGAATGTATTGGAACTGGAGGGCCTGCTGTTCACGTTATGGTACCAGATACCCCAGGATACCTATTGCCATCTCATCGAATCGATGCCTCGCCGAGTGGCAGCTGTTATGTTGACTAAAGGGGGTTCTACAGCTTATTAGGTAGGTGGTCGTAATGCAATGGCTCACCGGTGTATTCTGATTAAAGATACAAATCTGAAATTCTTCTTTAGATTGCATTCATTGGAAATTTCTTTACGATCATCAAAATCAAAACCTGCCGTGTATAATACCGTGTTAATTTTTAATTTTTTGAAATGATGGTGTCGAGTATCTAGGATATTGACTAAGAAAACTTGACTCCTCCATGAAAATAAGTGTGAGACAAAATATTCGAACCGAAAACATTCAGCTGATAAATGCAAGCAGGAGAATCAAAATAGTAGTTTTCTATTCTGCAAAAAGAAAAGCGTACATAAAAATATAACTTCAGATCCTCTTCATTTTACACTTCCTTTCATTTGTTTAATGGCAAGTTTTTGTCAGAGTACCAACACTTGCTTTGTTTCCGACTGAAAACAGGTAAATTATTTTTATAGTGGAAATAACGTAGTCGGCAGAAATTTGAGCTCCAATATTTCCAAAAAAATAACTAATGATGCATAGGATATAAAATCGGAAAAAGTAGAAGTAACTCAGTTAGCGCTTCTAAATAAAGGAATAATTTACATAGCTATAATATACTGGCCACAAAAAGTTAGGGATATAGCGATTTCGAAGGGAAAACGTGGGGATATGCAAATTTAGCGACTCATGGAGATCGGTTATCAGCGCGGATAGCTACCTCATGTGTAAATTAGCATTATGACAACACAGTAGATCACGTGCGAGCTCCGATAACAGTTCCCTGCGAGAAGTGGAAAACGGGTCGTTTCACCGTTTGGTCTAGAAGTTTGCTGAATGTATTGCCTTCAGTGTGGGATTAACCTGCAATGATGTCCAGACGAGGTTTAAGCATTGACAACAGAAATAGGGCTGTTGGTATGTTGCAGGCAGGTGTACAGCAAAGCAATGTGGCTGCGGCTTTAGGAGTTCCGCAAAGTGTAGTAAGTCGGCTACACACAAGATTTCTACGGCATGGAAATGTTGCAAATCGACCTAAGAGTGGTCTCCCGAGGATAACCACCAGGAAGTAAGATCGCTAACTGACAGTAGGTGCCCGGAGAAGGCTTAGTATCACCAGTAGCCAACTTCGGGAATCATTTCGAACTGCTTTTGGTGTCACAGCATTAACTCAAACGGTACGAAATTGTCCTCATGAGTACGAACTCAGAGCAAGGAGGCCACTGAAATGTATAGGATTGACATCAGCTCACCGTCGTTAAAAACGCACCTGGGTTCCACAGTAGATGTCATGTAAAAGAGATGGACACCATGTACTTTTCACAGACGAATCCCGTTTCGCTTTTTATCCGGATAGTCGACGAGGACAAATGTAGAGGAGATGCGGTACACAAATGCAACCACGTTATTTGCAGCCCGTCCACCCTTACCAGTGGCAGTCAGTTGTGGCTGAACAGATGTGTGTTCTAACGTTGTATTTCCTTGTATGTTTGTCAAGGCAACAGGCAACATGAATGCCTCGGTGTACAGAAACGAGATCATTGTGCGCATTGTGACACTGTTTCACGCTGCTATTGGACATGCATTCCCTTTTCTCGATGACAGTGTAATCAGTCACAGTGCCTGGAGCGTGCTTCAGGAGCTGAAAAATCATGGAATGGAATCATTGCAGCTGCCTCCGAGTTCTTCTGACCTTAATCCCATAGAGAACATTTGGAATGCTGTACGGCTACGTCTAGATAACCACATTCCGTTTCCCAGTACATGAGCAGACCAACGTAACGTGTTGTCTGTAATATGGAACGAGCTGCCTCAGAAACTCGTCAATATTGACATTGTAATTATGCCACGTAGGTTTCAAGACGTTCTTCGACACAGAAGTGGTCTTACCGGATACTGAGTTCAAAGATATGGACATTCTTCGAATTTACCATTTTGTCTATATTGCCGTGTAACTTTGTTTTGTGCAGAAATTGCACAATCAATTGCTTTTGTAAACGCACTCTTTATCGTTTGTTTTACGGAGCCTCACTGATGTTATTTTAATGCGTGTTACTTGAGTTAGATATATACATTTGTTTCATTTCATGCCTGTTTGCGACCAGTGTATATCACTAAGCTGTTCTCTGAGATTAAAGGGTTAGCTCCTCAAAGAAAGCTCCTCTGCCAGTTTAAAGTTTAAAACGAATGGTGCTAGATTTTACTTAATGTTGATGTATTAAACTTCTCCTTTTACAGCAATCATGGCTCACCACGAGTTTCACCGACGTTCATTACACGTCTCACACAAGACCTTTTGTGCTTCATGTTAATTATCTTTTTTCAAGCATTTATGAATATGGTCCTGTCTTGATTCCCTTGGCCTTCCTCGACATTTCTTCCTAGCACCTGGGCAGAATGGATTCTCGTAGTAAGCATCTCACCACTGATTCTTTCAGTATGGCCAAACCACCTCAGAATATTTTTCTCCACCTTACTGATAACATTTTGCTTCACATTACACATCTGTAAGGCGGTTATTTTAGAGTATTAAATTAGGCTTTCAAACTTAGAAGATGGACGGCTTCCTCCGAAACTAAATACTGAATTCATCCCTGACTGACTGTCTGGCGCGTGTATTGTGCTCGCTTAAATGCTTCGTTCTTATTAACATGGATGGTATGGTCTAATTTTTCAAATACAGTGCCTTAACCACTAGTAGCTTTAAATGCCAGGCTCTGCCATGCCATTAAGTTGAAACTTGTTGCCTGGTGAATTTGAGATCCGGAGCACAGCTTCTCGACTTATTGTCGTGATGGGTCTGGGTTCGAATCCCGCGATAAAATATGGGTATTGTGTTTGCCCCTACGGCGTCATTTCTCTCACTTCACAGGAATCAGTGGCTTTAAATTAGAGATGAGCGGTTGACGCCGTGGCTGAATGGTGAAAGCACTGGTTTCTAGCTAGTCGTCATATTCGGTTCCCGGGTTAAGGATGGTTAGTGTGTCTGTTTGATAGCTCTGTCCTTCCTCTGGAATCAGTGGCCCAAAATTGAGGATGAGCCACTCCTTGTAGCCTTAGATGCTCATGGGGATCTCTAAAAGCTGAAATAAAATAAAAAGCCTATCAAAAAAATTCTCGTAGGGTTCCAAAATATGATACGTATGATAAACAATACGTCGTCGGATACGTACGCCTAAGTCTATTGGAAAATACAACTCGCTATCAGGGAGACACGGGTTCAATTCCCGCTCCAGGACGATGGAATATTCAAGTTTTGGGATATTACCTGACTTAACATCTATATCATATTTACACCAATAAACGGATTCACATCTTCTAAATTTGTATTGACAGATTGTCCTTCTTTGTTATCAGAGAGTTGCCGGTTTCAAGTAGATATTCTAAACAAGAAGTCTGCTAAGGCAAAAATATTTACAAAGTTGTCGTATTTCTACGGCAACCAGGAGGTTTTGACACGTATGTGATATTGGAGAAGTATGTCTTGACTTTTACGCCTACATGAAAATGTTCCTGTTACATTTGCATCACGAGAAGAAAAGCAACTTCCCTCAGTTGGGCATTGTTATTCTGCGGATCGTAGCAGTATTTGCTGGTGACGATTGTACGTCACTCAAGCAAATGTTTGCAGTTCTTCGCTGCCTGTCTTGAGTTTAAAAAACTATTTTACCTACGGTTCATGGATGATTATACAAAGTGTGTTTGTCAAACTCATGTTTATTGCATTCCTTCTGAAGGAGGGAAATCATGGCTGCAGATGGAGTTCTGGAAATAGAAGAAGCAGGAAGGCAGAGAAGGGAAATATTTTAGCATCTAATGGGAAGACGATTAACATATTTTAAATGAAGCATTATCAACTTATATTTGGCAAACCCCGGTGACGCAGTGGTCTCTCCTGACCCTTCGTTCGAGTGGTCACAGATAAGGCCATAATTGGTGCGGTTCTCCCACGGCACTGGGTTTCTCCCTTCCCTGTGTCCCCAAATTAGTGGGCGAGTGCTTTATATCCCTTAGGGTTGGTTACGGTGAACACGTACAGTAGGCTTAAAGAAAAGAAACTTTTTCGTGGTTCGGGTGTTGGGTGGTGGTATCGAAAACATACTCACTCGCTGTAATAAAAATCAGAATATATAGACTTCATGTTGCTAGTTACACCGAATACAGTTCAGCTAGTGCATTTTACATAAATACATTACTTTTAGACTTAGGTGAAATGAAGCATATTACTGGCGATGATCAATTTTGCTTTAATTGGCGCATTTTACATCTTTACTGAGTGCTATCAAAGGAAATACATAAATACACAGAATAAAATCTAAATTTAACTTGTCGTAAGATTTAACGTTAAATTGTATCAAAGGTAAACATGAAATCGAAGAGCATTGTTTTAGAATTTTAGAGAAATTCTCCAATTTTTATTCAATCTAAGGTAAAGCACGAATTTTAAAGAAACAAGTTACACCGAAGGTAAATATGTTGAAGCTGAGACCATCAGAGACTATAAACTAGATAATCAATTGCCGCAGCCTCTTAGACTTTGAAGGAAACCAAAGTCAAGGTTAAAGACGGAACAAAGAAAGCAAATAACCTTTGAGACGACTCCGCGTGAAAATCAGGTAAAATATCAGGCTCATAGAGATCCACGTGCGGCTTACCTAACCAAAATAGACTCGGGCGAGTCACATTATTGTGACCACCAGCTAATATCAGAAGTAATCGCCGTGTGCAGCGATGACAGCAGATAGACAGGCTCGGTGTGGCTCACTAAGGTGCTGGAAGGTGTTCACAGGTATGTGGAACCATGCTGACTGCAGTGCATCTGACAGATACTGGAGGGTGCGTGGTGGAGGATCGATAGAGCGAACAACACGATCGAGGAGGTCCCACAGATGCTCAATTGGGTTTAAGTCTGGGAACCTAGGGGGTCAGGGAAGTACTTTGAAATCTTCATCGTACGCTTCCAACCTCTCTCGGACATTTCTAGCTGTGTGACTCGTCGCATTGTCGTTCTGGAAGATCCCATCCGCCTCAGGGAAAACAATCAGCATGTATGGGTGTATTTGGTCTGCAAGGATGGATTCATAACGAATTCAGTCCATAGTGCCTTCGACAGGTACGAGTAGACCCAGGGAATGCCACGAAAATATTCCCCATACAATAACGCTGCCCCTACCAGCTTGTGTTCTTCCAGCAATGGTTGAAGAGTGTTTGTTGTCCGAAGTTTCTCGCCTTATACGCCAACGTCTATCCGTTCGATGAAGTAGAAAACGTTACTCATCGGAAAAGGCAATCCTTTGCCAATCAGCGGAGGTCCAATTCCGATACTGCCGGGCAAATGTAAGCCTTATCTGCCGATGCAACTTCGTTAGCATCGGCAGAGAAGGCTGCATCGGAACCCAACACGCAGCAGGGTTCGCTGAACTGTCGTTTTAGACACACTTCCGGTAGGCCCCTGATTCATTCGTCCAGTGAGTTGTTCCACTGTAGCGTGTCAATCGGCCCTCACGTACCTTCGAAGCCAACGCTCACCTCTCACATCAATGGAACATGATGCTCCGCAGTTTTCACGTCGCTTATTTGCAATGGTACCATTTCTCCAATCACGATACACTTTAACCACAGCAGCACGCAAACAGTTCACAAACTGCGCTGTTTCAGAAATACTGCCACCCTTGGCCCGAAAGCCGATGATCATCCCTTTTTGTAAATCTAATCCACTCCTTTTATCCATGACAGCAACGAGTGATATGTTTTCAGAATGCCTACAGCACACCTTATATTCCGTCCAAGCCAGCTCACGACACGTACCTTCTTTCATTGGTTACGCGCTGTTGACATCAAAAGTAGGAGGTGGTCACAATAATGTGACTCGACTGTGTATATAAATACCCAGATCCGTATGTCTCTCTAGAACGATCGACGTCACAGGAACGTCTGTATTGTTGCGCTATCACTTATCGAACAATTCGTGTGTGCTCTCGCGATGTCAAAATTATTGCCTGCTATATAATAGCACACGATCACTTTTAGATGTCGTGGTAATCGCGTGCTAATTTAAAAACATTGGATTATCACTTACTCGACTTCTTATAATCAGATCTACAAAATTCGAATTAAAATCTTAATATCACGGCAAGTTGCGTTTGTATATTAATTTAATTTAGCACAATCCGAATATTAATTTGCACGCTTTAATTGTTGTTTTACTTTTTTAATTTAACTAACTTTCAGAGTTTAGTGTTGATCATATCATACATTTTGAAAATATCGATCTATCTAAACGCCGTAACCTAGAATAAAAACTGAAATCTTGAAATGTCAAAGCGAGCAAGATTGCATCTAAAAGTAGATGTCGCTCCAATAGCAGTGTCGAGAAGAGTTCCGATTTTTAATACCAGATGTCGCATTGTTTTTAAAAAAAGCTTTGTTATGAAGTTTCAAACTAGCCGTCGAATAGGACAGTCTAAAACACACTGTGAAGGGAATAACAAGTGGGCCGGAGAAAAAGTAATTTAACGCGAAAGATCAAAGAAAAAATATTACGGTAAGTTTACACGAAAACAACTTTCCGAGTTCTGTGCTGATTATATCACACATTTTGCAAAATATCGGTCTATCTAAACGTTCTAATCCACAATTGTTAAACGACAAATATTTTACACAGAATGTTATTTATCGCGAGGTCTTTTTAAAAACGGAAATAAATAGCACATAATTTTTAGTTCTAACATGAAAATTTTTATTGTTTCCTCACAGAAATCCGGCTTTTATTTGATTATTTTTCAATCTGCTTCTGAGAGAAGCACTGATCATCGTTCTGAAAACCGCAGGGTTGTCGGCGCGCCGTATAGCCTGCCACATGGATCGTTCTGACCATACCGTCCGACTTGGTTGGGAGCAGTGGACACGTGACGGCACGGTTACACGGCGGAGCGGCTCCGGACGGACCAGGAAGACCACCGGTTCATTCAGAGGATCGACAAAACGTGCTCCAGCCACGAACGGATCCCACGGGGGCCCAGCTCACTATACAGGAAGATGTAGCGGCTCCTGTGTGCCCACGAACCATTTCCCGACGCATCGTGGAAGCGAATCTGCGATCCCAGCGCTCCTTACATATGTTGCCATTAACACCGGAACATCGCCAACTCCGTGTGCAGTGGTGCTACGCCAGAGTGACGTGGAATTTCACACACTGGTGATGTGTGAAGTTCATCAATGAGTGCCGCTTCGTTTTGGGGACAGATGATCATCGTGTCCTGGTGTGGAGGTCCCCGGTCAACGGCACAATCCCAACCTTGCTATCGAGCGCCACACCTCACCCATTGCAGGCATTATGGTCTGGGAAGCCATTGCCTACGATAACCGATCAGCTCTAGCAGTGGTACGTGGATCATTGATGGGCCAGCGGTATGTGGACGAGATCCTAAGGCCCCATGGACTCCCATTCCTGGCCGGGATTCCAGGTGCGCTATACCAGCAGGATAATGCCCGTCCGCACATGGTTAGGGTTTCCCAGGACAGCCTACATTATGTACAGACACTACGAACGCTTGGGATATCCGGACGGCTCTAAACGTTACTACATTGGAATGACCAAGCGTTCGTTTGGAATCAGAGTCAACGAACATAAAAGAGACATAAAATACGGTAAAGTAGCCACGGCTCTATCCAGAGAAGTGAAATTCAAGTCCGCTACTCCTATGTGGGACGATATAAAGAAATTAGCTACCTATTCTACCCCTAAAGGTACAGCCATTCGGGAAACCTTGGAAATCATTACCAACAGCGATACTTACAATGATTGCGCCTCATTCGAGTTGCCACGAATTTGGAACTAATTTTTCAAGTAAAGCCTTCTGCCTACCAGGATACCATGCGTCCAACCAACGTGATGCGTCATATCTTTAAATGAATATAACGTCGTATCTATTGTTGTCAAGTCAAGTTTCCGCGTTCAAATTGTTAATGCGTTCTATTTTTCAGTTGCAGTTTCTGTCTAACTTCCTTGAAAAAGCCATCTGGTTGATGTGCGAAAGCTTGGAAACGCTAACGTGTCTACTTTCTACGCCAATAAATCGGACCACTAGTACAGTGTTACTATTTACTACTTAATTTGTATACTGTTCCTTGTTAACAATATTTCTTTTTAATTTCGGGGTTTAACGACCACCATGAGCAACACTGATGTCTGTCAGCAGTTTCCCGTCCCATCTCTAATTTGGGCGCACTGGTTCCAGGAAAGGCACAGAGACATTAGACAAAATTATGCACCATTAGATACTAGAACCCAGGCCCATCTCGTACAAATGGTAAAAAGCCAGCACGTCAGACCACTCAAACGATTCTTTGGTCACTTAATCAGTGGTTAGAGATTATAGTATGAGGTAATTTTAATGGCAATTTCAAGCTATATTGATGCAAATCTAGTGTAGAAGATTTAAACTTCACAAGATATTGCAGTTATATTTTATCAGTTGGGATATACTGACCTCATTTGGTATGAGATGCAAGTTACTGGGAAAATTTTCTTATGTATTAAGGAACATTTAGTGAGTCTTTTTTCAATGTTTATGTAAGCGTAAAACGAGTAGGAGCAGAAACTGAGTAACAAATGTACGAAATTATCTAAGACATTTATTTTAGAACCTGCAAACTGTGACTCCTTTTCTCTAATCATGACAATAAATATTTATGTGTTCACTAAGCCCTATCTGATACATAGATAAAATCCATTGGATACATTGAAATCAAGATAGAGTATTTCAAAAGGTTGTTGCTGCCGCAGAATTTGTAATCCTCCATAAGTAATTCTTTCTCCAGTCCCATCTGGAGTGAAGGTATCTTCGAGCTGAGTCATTGATATTGCATCCCTTGGGTTTTGCCTATGACTACAAGGGGGCGAAAGGCTCTGATCCGGAAAGATCAGCGGAATCTTGAATCTAAACATATGACTGTGGAAAGCCCGCAAATTGACTTTCGTGTCTCCCGTCGCCCATTACTTTCTCCCAGGGAACCTGGATAGCAAATCCTCGGTTCTCTCAAAGTCGGAAGAAAATTCTTCCTAACCCTTCATGGTTAAACGAGGTAGCGGAGGCAATCTATATACGTATCCCCAGATCCTAGATCTGGAAGGATGCATGCCATTGATCAGAAATTTCTTCCGGTACAAGCAATGAAAATTACACGGGAATTTTAATAAAGGCCACTCAGTTGAATAAATGTATCCAGTCGATCTCACAAATAATGGGAATTTGCTAATAAATTTTGCTCTAATCACACGGCAACCAAAGTTAGTATGTGAAGGCTTTAAAAATAAATCACTATGAGTAGTCACCCATATGAATCACAGATAATTGCAGCATTCTCATATTTTTTTCAAAAGATCTGTATAAATATTGCTCAGAGTAAAGAAAGACTATTTGATTTGTACAAAAACATTAAGATCAGATCAAAAGGTATTTGGCTTCAACTAAAATTATTAATCAAACTGAATGTTTTCCAACTCCCTAGAGGTTCTTGTTAACTCTAGATTATTGAATTTTGTTTTACAACTACTTGTTAGAGGAACCATTAAAGCAGTTCAAAATTGTTCATTGGCATGCACAGATATTTACATTATATACAAAAATCAGCGGGTCAACATGTCACGTGAAAAGAAAAAGGGGCAGAGACTATATACAATAAATATAAAAGCTTAGAGAAAAGACGAGGAAGATACAGAGATTTGATGACTTGTAATGTTTTAGGGTAATTGGTTAAAGATAGCTGTTAATAGTTTATGTTACACCAAAACACTAGCATACTTCAATTTAAACACTCTTCGTACTGAAACGTTCCGTAAACTTAAGTTGTGCTTCAAATAGCTTACATATTTATTACAGAACTAAGAACTGAATAACATTTACGTCCAGGAAAGTCAAAGCCTGTGTACTAGGTCAATCAACTTTTATTGGTCCTCGGAAAGAACTCAATTTAGCACAACATCACCGAATCATCTAATACTTCGACATCTGAATACAGCAGATTCACATAACATTAATACTCATCATATCTTACGAATTCAACAAAAATGTAAGACTTCAAAATCAACAAAGCGTAATATTCGACGTGCAATAATTGATCAAATTATGTGAGATCAAACGCAAATCACATAACATCAAAATAAACGAAGCTCTCTTAACAAATGATCATATGATCATATGTAGAGGATTTTAGGAAGGGAGTGTCTGACCCCAGGTCTTAAACAACTCTTAGAAATAAGAAGCTATGAGATTTGGGCTAGAGTGTCCGATAAGAAAGTGACACGGAAGCGAAGTAGAAAGGGGAGGAAGACGTCCTAATTTATTACCGGAGGGCCAGTACCCGGGGTCCGACGGCTTAACGTGCCCATCCGACGCACGGCGGATATTTAGTGAATTGAGCATTCGTACCTTCCGGGGATCGAACCTGGGGTCCTTTCCGCGGTAGTCACGAACGTTGCCCACTAGGCCACCCGCGGCCCAGCTCTTTTAACAATCCCTCTCCAAAACTATTTATAACAACAAACTCAAGCTCCAGCTGACTTCTAACGAAAGCTCTGATACAATCATAAACATCACTCTTATCAGTCTCGATCACATACGTCGTTCACCTTTGACCTAGCTTCACGTTGCCAAATCAACATTCAGCGGGAGGGAAAATTTAGCGTTTAGTTCACAAACTGCTTAAAGAGAATGAGCCAAAATTTAGATAAGAGTAGAGGTACCAAAAAGGAAAATCAGATTAGAATATACGTCCCAGACTCTATACTACAAATACAAGATCGTACGAGAAGACAATTATACATCAACATGAATATGCCGGAAAACAAATATATAATAAGCTATCAAACTTTAATTACATCTGAGAGGGAAAATAGTTTGCAATAGCGCCTTCACAAAACACGCAGAATAAAAATCAGGGTTTGTAATGGACAATAATACCAGCGAAAGAGGCAGTGATGGTTGAAATGCAATGACAGAACAAAGAAAAGCATGACACAATGTAAAAAAAACGCTTGACATTATCAATGAGAAACACAGCACAATAAAATCAACGATAAAAACAAATGTACACATGAATTCGTCTGGGAAACATGAAAGTAAAATTTAAAAAAAATACGAAAAAAATTACTCATTCGCAACACAAAGCTGAATAGTAAATTACATTATGATTCAAACCATTAATCAATAAATATTATTCTGTATGTAAGCTGGCCTTGATTTGAATGCTACTTCAACAAATTATTACTACAAAACAAATTATTTACAATAAAAGGGTGATGTATGTGACGATTAAAACTGCCACAACGTAGGAAGCGCATGGTCATCCAAAATGGTGCAGTAGGTCTCGGCGTTGAGTCTACCGGGAATTGCGACCAAGGGTCCCATGCCATACCTGGAGAAACACCCCCGTAGCATAATACCACCGCCGCCGAACTTCACAGTTGGCACAAATACATTCCGGCAGGAGACGTTCTCCAGGCAGACGCCAAACACAGACCCTGCCATCCGAATGGTAGAGGGTGAACCTTGATTCGTCGCTCCATAGAACCTGTTTCCACTGTTCAACGGTCCACTGTCGACGTTCTTTGCACCACGTTAGTCGAGCAGCGCTATTCGACTTGGTGATCAAAGGCTTGTGGGCGGCAGTACGTCCATGATAACCGAGCAGATGGGCTTCCTTAAGGATGGTATTCATCGAAAGAACACTCCCGAATGGCTGTTGAAACTCCTCGCGGTAGTGGCCCATCGATTTGGTGCGGTTCTTCCGAATTTTTCTGGCCAGCACCCGTCGGTCTCTAACTCCCAGTTTTGTGGGTCTGCCGGGTCGGGGCACATTCCGACATTCACCTCTCATCTTCCAATTGCCCATCACGTAGGCCACTGTCGATTTTGGGTACTTTAACTAGCTGGATATGTCACGTATAGATCGGCTATTTCAGTGATACCCGACGATTACACCTTTCTCGAAATCAGAGAGCTCCGAACTGCGTGGTATCTTGCATGCGACTGGTTGCGTTGTTGTTACCCACAGGATATTAATCGGCGGCGGCCGTGACGTGTATCAGGACCGCAGATATCGTCGATTGCAGGGGTGTCCAATTACTTTTTGGTAGATAGTGTATATTGTATTGACTAATGATTCGATTTTGGCGGTTTCCTTGCACTTCGCTCCGTGGTTCCCAACAAAAGCATACTGAATTGTATCGAAATCAAGTAACTTCTACTTGAATTATCTTGCGGGCAGACAAATCCTTCTCCCTACCCTGACTATTGATTCGTCCAGTACACCTCAGGAACAAAACACTAAAGTTTTGTCGCAATAGAAGCGTTTTTTACGCTTTCCAACAGTAGGTTGAAGAAGCGTATATGCTCCAGCTTTTTCCGTCCGTGGCGTAAAAATGGTTCGATTTCGATGAAATTTTACTATGTGGTAGGGGACCACCTAGGGACGAACCTTATTGAAAATGCAAAAAATGGGGTCAAAGGTCACGACGTAGCAGTGGGATACATTCCATTGCCCTTATGCGTCATAACTTGCGTAAGTATGGTTCAAATTCAATGAAATTTTATTGTGGGGTAGGGGATCGCCTGTGGACAAACCCTATTCAAAATGGGTGAAGTGGGGTCAAAGGTCAGGACATAAGAGCGGGATGCATTCCATTGCCCTTGTGCGTCATAACGTGCGTAAAAATGGTTCGATTTCGATGAAATTTTAGTATGTGGTGGGGGATCACCTGGGGACGAACCCTATTGAAAATGGACGAAATGGGGTCAAGGGTCAGGACATATAGGATTGGGATCCATTCCATCGCCCTTATCCCATATTATTTAGGTGGACGTCAAGTAATTTTGCTTCCTATACTTCCAATGGAAAAAATTTGTACACATTTCCTTCACAATTAATGTGTTCCCAAGGATGAGAATTTGAACAACGATTAAAACAACTTCATATTATAACTTGGAATGCTTAATATTTTCTAAAACATAACTATAATTATATTAAAAATCAATAACTTTTCCTTTGGTGGTGTTGAAACCAGAAAAAGGATGGCGCGACCTGTACATTCGTGACGTCAGTAGACAAACAAATGTTGGATTGCATAATTATGGATACGTTTTTGAAAATATTAAGTATTCCAAGTTATAAAATGAAGCTATTTTTAATCCATGTTCAAATTTTCATCCTTTTGAACGCATTAATTGTCTAGAAAAAAGATGGCGCGACCTGTACTTTCATGACCTCAGTAGACAAACAAATGTTGGGTTGCATAATTATGGTTATGTTTTAGAACATATTAAGTATTCCGCGTTATAAAATGAAGATATTTTAATCGATATTCAAATTTTCATCCTTGGGAACGCATTAATTGGGAAGAAAATGTGTACAGAAATTTTTCCATTCGAAGTACAGGAAGCAAAATTACTTGACGTTCACCTTAAATAAGCAATTCGGGTATGTATGTAAATTTCATTTTAAAAACGGCTCTAATAATTTTGATGAAAGTCGTTTACCTACCGTTTTCTGGTACTTGAAATCGATTTTGCTTGATCTCGACTTTAGGAAAATTTGTTTAGTGGGTTAAATAACCACCCCGAATTACCAAGTTTTAAGTGTCATGGCGTCGTCTCATTAATGTTATCCATGCTTAGAAATCTTATGACGTCATACTCTCGCAATTCAGATGCTGGCGCGCGGTCACGCCATCTGTCTCATTACGTCACGCGTTGTGTGCATATGTTCGTCCGCACGATAACTCGCGTAAAAATAGTTCGATTTCGATGAAATTTTAGTATGTGGTAGGGGAATACCTGGGAAGGAACCCTATTGAAAGTGAACGAAATGGGGTCCAAAGGTCAGGACATAAAAGCGAGATCCATTCCACTACTCTTATGCGTCATAACTAACGTAAAAAAGGTTCGATTTCGATTAAATTTTAGTATGTGGTAGGGGACCACCTGGGGAAAACCCCTATTGAAAATGGGCGAAATTGGGTCAAAGATCAGGACATAGGAGCGAAATCACTTCCATCGCCATTATGTGTTATAACTTACGTAAAAATGTTTCGATTTGGATGAAATGTTAGTATATTGTAGGGACCTGCCTGCGGACGAATCCAATTGAAAATGGGCGAAATGGGGTCAAAGGTTAGGACACAGGAGCGGGATGTATTCCATAGCCCTTATGTACCATAACTTACGTAAAATTGCTTCGACCGCGACAAAATTTCATCTTGTTATTTCGGAAGTATACTGAACCAGTTCTGTTGAATATCATCGAAATGGGATCAAAGGTCAGGGCACAGGAGCGAGATTTATTCCACAGCCATTATCCTCATAATTTGAGTAATGATTTCTGGTATGTTGGAAAGCGTATCATAATCAATGCATTGCATGATTTTACTAATTTGTTACTTAAGTTATTACTCAAGTTACGAGGATAATGGCTGTGGAAAAAATCTCGCTCCTATGCCCTGACTTTTAATCCCATTTTGCTGATATTGAACAGAACCAATTAAGTATACCTCTGAAACAACATGATAAAGCTTTGTCGCACTCGAAGCATTTTTATGTAAGTTATGACGCATAAGGGTGATGGGTTGGTTCCCGCTCCTATGTCCTGACCTTTGACCCCATTTCGTCCATTTTCAATAGGATTCGTCCCCAGGTTGTCCCCTACCACATACTAAAATTTCATTGAAATCGAATCATTTTTACGCGAGTTATCGTGCGGACAGGCAGACAGACGGACAAAGCTGGAGCATATACGCTTCTTCAACCTACGGTTGGAAAGCCTGAAAAATCTTTGAATGCAGATGTCTTTGTTTAGCCGTTCGTCAATCATTCATCATCCTTGCTTTAAATATCGTGCGCCGCCCCGGTGGCACAGTGGTCTACGCGATGGCTTTGTAAAGGTTGTGTTGACCTGTGCTCCGTGTTTTACCTGCGTTTACTGGTGTTATTTTGTGTGTGTGCCGTCATTTTGTGTATCTCCTGTGTTGTGAACGTCTCCTGTGTCGATTGAGTCCGACCTTGACGTCCTGTAAGTAAAACTTTACTTGTACTAACTCTTTTTCCGTCCTGGCTTTTCCCAGGGTCGGGTTTAGCAGGCCAGCCATTGCAAATGGCGGCGACCGCTTCTGATAGGCCAGGTATGAAGCTTGATAACAAAGCTCCGCCCCCGCCTGGCCACGTTCGGTCATCGTCACTACCACACGCAGTTGGTTTCCAAGCCGCGTTATCTGATGTTACCACCTCTTCTTCCAACTCTATGGGTGTTGATTTCCCGACATTGTCCACCACAGTGACGTCATTAACTTCTTCAGTATCCGTTGCCTCTAGTACTTCATTTGCTGCTGCGAGCACTGCGTCTCGACCTTCCCCATCTCCGCCCATTCCAAAGGCAACTCTACCTTGTGCTTCCGTTTTAATGGGTACCAGTTCATCTTCCTCTACAGCGAAGAATCCATGTACAATGCCTCTTGATATGATTGTCACTAGAGACAACAAGAAATTACGCATCGAAATTCCGGAAACTTCAGCTGCTGGGCAAGAGGTTTTACGCACACAGAAACTTGGCATATGTTTTGATGCCCTCCCGGACACCAGCCTTAAGAAATACTCCTTAGCCGTACGCCAAATCCTCCCTAAGGGAGCGATCACCCATATGGCGAGGAAACCTAGGACTGTTCTCATCTATTTTGCGAAGCCAGAGTTTGTGGAGCGCGTCTTATCTGACGGACTGCATGTTGGGGATCATACCTTATTGGAAATCCCTCTCACGCAGCGCCCCGTACTTGTTACGTGCTATCCCGTACCACCAGAAATCAAGGACCATTACTTAATGGCGGCCCTTTCCCGTTGTGGAAAAGTAGTTGGTTCCATTTCTACTCTGTCTTCCGCACCAACAGACCCAGGTGACAGGAACATCTTAGGTCTGCGTCGTCAAGCAAGGATCCTGTTTCCTACTGGAGATGCCATTGCTGACTGCCCTACTGACCTCACTGTGGTTGTAGGGAAGCAGATTTTCCTGATCGATATCGTTACTGCCTTGCATTGTTTTAAATGCAAGGCATATGGCCACATCCAATCACGTTGTCCACATGCATCTGCCAAGCCACCTATTTCCATACCGCCCGAAGTCAACACCCTACCCTCAACATCAGTTTCTCTGGCCACTCCAAGTTCGGCTCCACTGATGTCCTTGATCCCTGCTACTGTTGTTCCAGAGGCTTCATCCCCAGCAGATGATGATTCGTCAGCAGTCTCCAAGTCTTCGATCTCTACTACGGGAACCTTGGCTACCTCTCCATCGTTGGACCCACTTGCTGCTGTGGTACCTCTACGTTCTTCGGAGGGTATTATCTCCAAAAAGAAATGGCAACCCCTCCGTCGTGTTGCTTCATCTTCTTCCCTTGGATCCCCAAATGTGGATTCAGATCTAACTGTCCTGCACCCACCAGCTTCTCCCGGCGTTCCCACGTTGAAACGTACTAGTCAGAGTTCAATCTCGCCGGTGACGTCTTCTCCACGCTGCTCTCGTTCCCGTTCGCCAATTCGACAGTCTTTCTCTCCAACTACAGTTTCTACATCTCTTAAGTCCCCAGCTGTTCCAAAATTGTTGGATCAAAAAGCTTTCGCAGAATATCTGGAAACCTTCCCTGCATTAGACGGGCCGCTGGCGCCGTCTGATCTTGCTCTCATCATACTCAATCAACCGTCACGTCCTCTCAAGCAGCTAGACTGCGTTCAATCACGTAATGCTTAGCTTCCTACTATTATCACCCAACTTCAGAACAGATCTACTTGCTCTTTTGCCGAAAATTGACACAGTTACTAATGCGCAGACATCTAACTTAAAGAAACGTGTGACCAGTCTTCACAGAAGTGCTGATAGTAATATTCAACCACTACAACCTCTTTCAAGTTAAAATTATTTTCTTTCAACTGTAAGGGATGCTTCGTCCCTCCTACCAATGCGTTAGTGTTTGAAGACATTACACCGCATGATGCGGATATATTACTGCTACAGGAGACTAACTGTCATCCCAACACCCCATACCACTGGTGGCGAACCTGGCCATTTCAATTCTACCATGTCCATCGACTTAGTCTTCACGCAGGACTTGCGGTGGCCATCCATTTTCGTCTTCGATCCATAATTACTGCTATCACGGTCAAACCGATTTATCGTGACCTCCTGCAGCTTGTGTCCTTCCGACTTCACAACTTCCGATACCATATCTTCAACATCTATGTTTCCGGCAATCAACAGTATGCAGACTGTCTTTTTGAGCATTTTGTTTCCTGTGTTCAAGGTCTTCCAGCCACTGATATTGTCATCTTAGGTGGTGATTTTAACTGCACCCTTGACCCATCCCTCGACAGATCGGACGGTTCCACGGATACCAGGTATTTTCTTACCCGAGCACTTTCTACAGCCATCAACCAGCTACAACTCCAAGATTCTTTTCGACACCTGCACCCATTTCTTCGTTCGTACACTTGGCGCTCCTACTCCACTTCCTCCCCTACAACTGCCCGACTTGACCGGTTTTATGTTTCTTCAATTCTTTTTCCTTCAGTTATCTCCTTTCTCACACACCGACAGTTTCTTCCGACCACAGCTGTGTCGTAATGTGTCTTCACACCGGTCCATCTCCTCGGCAATACTACCGAACTTGGACCCTTGATGATGATCTTTTACTTGATTCAACCTACATAAATTCCATCCAATCGCAGCTCCAACAAGCCTTATATATGCTCTCTTTTGCTTCTTGTCCCTTGCAACACTGGTTAAATGTCAAATCCCAAATTCTTCTTTATACCAAACAATATTCCCACGAAAAACGTACTACCGCCTCTATGAAGATTGATGCTGCACGCTCGATTTTTTCCACCCTAGATCTTGATTCTCCGCTGTTTTCTCATTACCAAGCTGAACTTCCTGCCTTGCTACTTTCTGTCTCCCAACAAGCTCTTCACCGCCTCAAGCTCCTTTATCTCCAGCCAAATGACTATCTATGTGAACAGGTTCAACAACTGGAATTCCACAAACGTTCTGCTCATCACCTCCGTAATCTGAAGTTACCCGATGGAACTGTTACTAATGACCCCACTCTCATTTGCTCCGGTGTTAGAACATATTTCCAGTCACGTTTTGCTCAGTTCCAGTCAAGTTCTCCGCATGCTGATTCGATTCTTCGTGCCTTACCACATATTCCATCGCATCTTGTTACATCTCTTTCTATGCCTATCACCCCAGCAGAAGTAGTACAGTCACTTGCCTTACTTAACTGTCACTCGTCACCTGGTCCTGACGGGTTGACAGTTAATTTCTTTCGTACGTTTTCCTCTTTCCTACACCCTCTTCCATTGCCTTGCTTTACAGCTGCTTTTTCTTTATCTGTTCTTCCCCCGCTTTTACTCTAGCTCACACCATTCTTCTTCCAAAGAAGGGATAACTGGAGTCCTATATTCATCCTTAATGTTGACTACAAGATTTATACTAAAATACTCTCTCTTCGATTGAACCCTGTCCTTCCCACCGTCATACATCCCGACCAAACGTACACCATCCCTGGCCGAAGCATTCATACTAATATTAATCTCCTCCGTGACTCATATTGCCTTGCCCACCTTTCCTCCGAACCTTTAGCCTTCCTCAATCTTGATCAGAGGCAGGCCCTTGATAACGTGAGTCATCAGTGGCTTGCCTCTGTTCTCTCTGCCTTCGGTTTCCCATCTGTCTTCATCACAGCCCTCCTTGCCCTGTACCAGGACTCAGTTGTCCATATCCGCACGGCCTCCTTCCTTACAGCACCCATTCGGTTTCGTAAGGGCATCCGTCAAGGATGTCCTCTTTCCGGACAACTTTTCTCTCTAGTCTTTGAGCCTTTTCTTTGCTCTATCCGTTCTCTTCTACAACCTCCCCCCTCCACCATTCAGCATAGCACCAGGCACCATTCCATCGTTCTTACTGCCTACGCCGATGATCTCACAGTTCTCATCCGAGAAGAATGGCAATTCACAATTGTTCTTGCATGGTACCAAGTGTATGCTGCGGCTTCCGGCGATTCGTTAAACCTTTCAAAGTGTACAGGCTTGTGGTGTGGCTCCTGGAGACATCGCCCCGATGCACAGTGGGGCGCTCATTGGACTTCCACCAGTCAAAAGATACTTGGGGTGCACATTGGCAGCCGGTTCTCAGCAGCGGCTGCCACCTGGAGACCCCTCATCTGGAAACTACGTCACACCGCTGCTTACTGGTCAAAGCTGAAGTGCTGTTTGACCTACCACAGTCGTGCACGGCTTGCTGGCACCCACATTCTCTCGTTAGTTTATCATTCCTGGATTGCACAACCGCCACCAGCCTACGTTCAAACTGCAACAACATCAGCAATGCTCAGCATTGTTTGGTCATCTACTCATTGGTTATCTTCCTCAGTATTGTCTCTACCTTCGACTTGTGGTGGCCTCAATATGCCAGAGATTACCATACGTTATAAAGTTGTAAGAATTTTCAATTTCCTCCGTTTGACAGTTCAACCAGACTCTTCCACTTCCATTCTTCTGCTTAATGTTTTGACTTCCCCCCTTAATCCCTCCCTCACCGTCCATCTTCTTCTCAAGATGGATATTCACACTGTCATTTCCCCCCCCCCCGTTTTCCTCTAGTCTACCATGAAGCTGTTCAGTTCCTTCGTTCTTTACCGCTCATTCGTCAACCCCCCTCTTCCACTCTTGATCTTCTTTCCGAGCCTCTTTTTTCTCCTCCGTCCTCCATCCCCCTACTGCCAACTTTTTCTTTTTCCCCGCATGGCTACACGCTGGTGTAGTCTCCGTTTCCCAACTGGTCCTCCCCGATTTTTCATGGAAACTCGTTTCCGACCTTTTTCCCACCCTCTCACCCTCGCCCGAACTCTCTGATAACTTCCTCCAACTTAAACATGCTCTTCAATCACTTTTTCCTTCTCTAGTCGATTCCTCTGGCCTCCTTTCGGTTTCCTCTGCCTCTTTCCCTTTTCCGTTCTTCCTTCCCTTTTCCGGTGATCTCCTCCCTCTCCACAGTCTTTCCACCCGCACCCTGTACTGTTTTCTCCGTTCTTCTTCTGCGGTACCTTGCCCTATTCCCTCTGTTCCTTCTTTTGCACTAACCTCGGTCTGGTCTACTGCCCAACATTCACCGGCCCTCTCCTCAGAACTTAATGTGCACTGGAGGTTTTTGCCCAATCGACTGCCTGTCCCTTCGACTTTGTTCCGGAGAAATATAGTTTCATCAGATCTCTGTCCTTTTTGTAACGTCGTTGGAGACGTCTTACACATGTTTGTTTACTGTCCGACGCTGCTCCCACTATTTCACAGTAGGTTTCAACTTGCACATCCTTCTTGTACCAGTGATCTCACCCTAGAAGATTATCGTTTCCTCGGCCACAGTTCCACAAGTTTCATCTCTATTTTACCAGTTTGTTCGTATTTATTTATCCTAGCTAAATATATTATTTTCTCTCACCTGCTACAGTTACAAGATCCAGATCCTATCACATTCTCTACCTCTTTAGTTGCACACTATCGCAACAGGGTTAAAGCCAGACTCACCCTGGAATAAATAACTTCTATAAATTGAATCGCTCCAGTGATGGTCCAAGACTTCAATGAACAATTATCCCAGGGCTACTGCTGTTTACAGCAAATAATGCAATGCCTGTCATTGCTCATCTGTACAATTATCATTTCATTGTAAATATCTACATTTTGTTTTATTTCTCCCCTTCTCTCACACTGCGTGTGAGGTTGGGGATGTTCTGTTGTAATTCTTTTAAGTGAATAAAAGCGAATATTGAAACTAAGCGATGGCTTCTGATCAGTCGTCTAAGATGGGCCCGGGTTCGAATCTCGGTGAGGCATGGATGTTGTGTTTGTCTTACGGTGCTGGCTCTCTCCCTCCCCTGGAGCCAGTGACCCTAAATTGGGGATGGGGACTACTTATAGCCCATTGAGTTGCTCACGGTTGTCGTTACACCTCCACTCAAAAAAAATATATTGTGCAGAATTCAGTGTTAAAGTTCCGGTCTTCCCACTTCCTTGGGATTATTATTCCTAAGAGATGATTGTGAGAGTCCTAGACTGTTAGCCCAGTAAATAAATAACTTGACTCGGAACAAATTAGCTAAAAACTGAATTTTTGCAGGCTGATAGAACTCATTGAGCTTAGCATTTTTACAAAAGCCCCCACCCCTCCCCCACTTGCTTCTCTCGTAACTCCCGAAATAATTGGCGTACAGCAATATTTTTTTTAATTTATTACTCTTGATATGATCTATAAATTTTGTTCTATTAATTTTTACTGTATCTCCTATAGTGTTGCTGCAATTTTAGAAAACCCGCAAAATAGCATCTGTTTTGTTTCGACATTTTACCGATTAATTGCAATTACCGCTTCACAGAGCCAAAATTTACGAAAAAGGCTCCGAATAAAAGTTGTAACAAAATTTATAGCCTTTACAACGATATATTATTTGTTTTAATACACTTTATAGTTTGCCTTCAATTGTACCGAAACCGAGAATTCATTGTAACCCTAAAATGACAAAAAATCGGGTAAAACACGCATCAATTTTGCAGGGAGTACAATTTTCAACGATAGGTTAAAAAAAAGAGAGGAAAACTCAGGTTCGCACCTGCAAAAAAGTATGCATCACACCGACCCCCACCCCCTTCCTCCCGAGGGGTGGGAATCATGATTATTATGCTCAAACGAATTGCTGAATTGAAATATCACAATGTCATTTTGTTCCTTTATACATTTGTTATAAAGCATGAGTTTAGTTCTATGGACTGCTGCTGTTCCTACAATTTCAAAATACTTAAATAAAAAAAAAACACATTTTCATTTTCAAATTTTCTAAATGAACTGAGATTAAAATTGCACAAAACTGTAATTAGAAAAGAAAAGGCTGCAAACAAAAGCGGTGGTGATTAACTTTATAACTTTTAAAATGATATACATTTTGTCTTACATTGTCTTCTGTGGTTCTGAATGTCGCACAGTTGTGGTAGAATTATCATTAGTCAGTATCAGTGTCGTATATCAGGTTGTTTGTCCTTGACAGCCCACTGCAGCGTCCACACATAGGAGAACATGAGAATCCGGCTTTTCGGAAACTCCAAGAAATCACACATTCTTTCTTACAGTTGCATGAAATTAAACATAAAAGTTCATCTGGTGCCCCTGGTAAAGTAGTCGTAATTGACTTTAGTCTTCCACATTCGAACTTCAACCCCAGTTGGTGGTGTCAAGTTTGTTCCCTGACCACATTTGAACTTGAAGCTACACCCTCAATAAATGCTGTCGAGCTGCTGCTACAGTAGGTGGAAATTTTCTCAAGTCAAAGTTTGATCTCAGTGATAGATTTCGCAATTGATTTTTTGTAATAAAAGTATCTGGCATCATCTAAATTATCGTGTTTGCTCTGACCATATAAATCCAAAAGGAAACTTTCTCCATTTGGAAGACTTCTTCTTTTGAAGCATTAATGCGGTTGAAAACCGTTGCTTATGACTGAGCCTCCTGAGTTTTATTAGCTTAACTTCCTTTTGTTTCCCAAGTCCGTAACGTGCGGACGTTGTGCCACACCCTGTAATGGCAGGCGTGAATAGCAGGCACTTGCGTACATGGCTGTAAATAGATATCAGTTTTTCAATGCTGTAAAATAATGGAGGTATTGCAGCAGTGCCCGGTTTAAGAAAGAACAAAGATTTTGTTTCTTCTAATGCCAGCGCAGTTAATAAGACAGTAAGGTCTGTATCCGTTCCTACGGTGACTACATTACGGTTTAGTTTCGACATTTCTATAGAGGTTCAAACTACATCAGCATCGTTATTAGCCGTGAGAACCGTGATATTAATGGCAGAGAGGAATTTCTCTTTTAATGCTGCAATAATTATTTTCTTATTGTGGGGATTAGACAGCAAATCAGTCTGCGCTGGAGTGCACTCCATGTTATTAGTAAATACATTGTATAATGTTCGCTGATATCCTTTTAGCTGATCTTGTTTGTTCTACCTGATTTGTTGTTGGTGTTTCAGCGTACATATCAAAAGCAACGTAGCAGTTTGTACCATAATAAGAAAGTACATGATACACTGTTGGACAATTGCTAAGGACGGATCATAAACGGCTATATAGCGCATAAAAAAGTAAGTGTGGTTGGATGCCAAGTGAAATAAAATAATGTCAGAATGCCAGGACATTACAAGAAAGACAATTTAGTGTGCTCTGAAATCCAGAAGGCTTTGGAACGTGTTCAAGGGACAAAGAGGCCATATTGTGCAGAATACGTAAACGTGAAAAAAATGCAATTACCGTCCGCAGGCGTTCCGGCGTAAGATGTCAATACAGGATATGGCCACCATGGAGGGCGATGCAATATTCCACACGTCGTGTCATGCTTTGCACAACATTATCAAGCAGCTGTTGAGGTAATTTATCCCATTTCTCTGTCAGTGAACGGATGAGGGTGTCCTTGTTTATTGGAGGGCATTGGCGACCAGCAAGACTCCTCCCCAGAGCATCCCACACATTTTCAATGGGATCTGGAGAACGTGCTGGCCATACGAGGCGTTGAATATCCTCGCTCTCAAGACACTCCTGGACAGCGACTGTTCGATGACATGTTGCGTTGTCGTCCATGAAAAGGAATCTATCACCGACAGCACCACGGAACATGCGAACATGAGGTAGCAGAACATCATGAATGTATCGTTGGCCAGTCATAGTCCCAGTTGGAAGCACATAGAGGGACGTACGGCCATTGATCATGATGCCAGCCCATACCATGACACTACATGTCGGATATCGGTCCCTTTCCTGTATGTTTGCTGGACAATATGCAGTACCACTATCACGCCAGATCAGTTGTCGTCGACAATCAGACGATAGACTGTATCTACTCTCATCTGAGAAGAGGACAGCAGACCAGTCGTTATCAGTCCAATTGCGATGTTGATGGCACCATTGCAAACGGGCGGTATGGTGACGTCTGGACAATGGGATGCACACAACAGGACAGCGGGCGTATAGTCCTCCTTCATGCAAACGTCTAGCGACAGTTTTTCGGGAGATCCGCTTACCAGTAGCAGCCATAAACTGATTTGCTACCTCACTAGCTGTGCTGCGCCGGTGTCTTTTTGTTGATAGCACTATGTACCGATCTTCTGCAGGTGTCGTATTGCGAACACGACCTCCCCGTGACGTTTGCTACACTCTCCATTTGTTTGAAATGATTTCCAAAGCCTTAAAACAACACTGTGGCTGACGTCGAACTCCCCGGCAACATCTGTTATTTTTCGCCCTTCTTCAATCTTGCCAATAATACGGCCAAGCGTAAAATCATCTAGGTGATGTCGGGAAGACATACTGAAAATTGCAAGTTCGTCAATTGATTCTTTTCCTTTCAACTTTGCGTTTCAACAACAACGGTCAATACGCGTCAAATCCTTTATATCTCTTATCAGCGCTATGATGTCACGAACAAGTTCGGCAATCCAAAATTTGCATACGCACAACACATCTTACTGTATCCCGCACTTATGCTAATTTCCACATTTTCCTGCCTTCCATTTTTTGGTTGCTATCGTTGCTATTGTCATCCGTCCTTAGCAATTGTCCGGCAGTGTATACACATAATTTTGCAGAATTTGATCAAATGTTCTGAGTTTAGGCCAAATTACTGAATGAAGAAGATAACCACCGTGTATTATAACAGCTGCACCAGGAGGTATATTCTCCTGTTCAACAATACCACCAACGAAAGATTTAGTTATGGAAGATTTCATACCTTTTATCAGTGACACTTCGTCAAATAAAGCTGGTGTATGAGATTCTAGTTCATATCTGAAGTATGATTTCAATTTCAAAGGACTGTCACAAACATAAATAACTTTGTTGAACAATTGTTGTGTATTTATTGACTTCAGCCTGGTCGAGCCTTTGAAACAGCCGCAAAGCCCCTTAGCCACAGACATTTTAACGGAAACAATGTCTTTAAAGATGCTTGCGTACTATCTGTCATCTTTATGTTACTGAGGTCTTGAACCGCTGTGTCCTGTAAGACGAATAGCCTTTTCTCGGGATAAGGACGATGCCGTATGCTTACCTGAGGTTTAGAAATGTGACTGTAGTCGTGAAACATCAACCTTCTTGTCAACACAGATGGCTGGTGTAATGCATTGAATTCCTTCCATTGCATGAAAAGTCTTTAGTCCAGCTAAAGTACGTATATTCACTTCTGCATTACCAAACACGTACTGAATAAAGGCTTCATTGCTCACAGAAGGTCATCCTGCACTAATTAGAAAATTTTAATATTGCTCTGCTTCGTGGTATGAAGAACACATACCCATTGACGGTAACAATTAAACTAAATGTTCGGAACCATATCTACAACTTAAATACTACAACGCAATGCTGATTTGAACAGCTGATAGAAATGACCTAGGTCTTACAGCAGGTATTATAGCATGGTTTATTACAGTTCGTTTGCGAATAATCCCGGATGTGCTGCCATCACCCCGTATTTTTTTGTAACCATGTCTATAAATATTTGCAGCATTTCTGAACAACATTCAATCAATTCTCCTTGATATCGTTTGTATTCGGATATTTGATACTGTTGTAAACCATTTTCTGTATGCCCACTCTAATAATTTCTGCTGCTGCTTCAACAACTCTTCTTGGTTCACAAACTTTATCTTTCTTTCTCTCATTGTACTGTTGATCAGTCAGCAATTTATGATTAACATCTGTCATACATACAATATTTTTCTTCCCAGAAATATTTGTACAGCCTCGGTGGTGCAGTGCTCTAAGCGCTGGCTTATGACCATTCATCCGAGAAGGGTTCGGGTTCGAATCCGGGTGAGGTATGGATGCTGTGTTAGTCTTACAGCACCGGTTCTCCCCCTTCCCTGGAGCCAGTGACCCTAAATTAGGGACGGGCGATTGCTTATAGCCCATTGAGTTTTGCTCATGGTGGTCGTTAAACCTTCAATCGCCGCCCCGGTGGCGCAGTGGTCTAAGGCGTTGGCCTCTGATCGTTCGTCCGTAAGGGGTCCGGGTTCGAATTCCCGGTCAGGCATGGATGTTGTGTTTGTCTTACGGCACTGGTTCTCTCCCTTCCCTGGAACCAGTGACCCTAAATTAGGGACGGGCGACTGCTTATAGCCCATTGAGTTGCTCACGGTGGTCGTTAAACCTCCAATCAAAAAAAAAAAAAAAAAAAACCTTCAATCAAAAAAGAAGAAAAAAATATATATATATTTGTTATCACTATCCTGTCTCCGAAATGCTGTAACAGTCGCTGCTTCCAATATTTATCAGTAATGGGTGTAGAAAGGCCATGATATTTTGTAAATCGTTTAGGGTGTAGTGGCATTCATCTGTTTTTTCAATGTAGTCACACAATAATGATAAAGCAGTTTCAGTGCTCTAATCTTGTGGCCGACCTGGTGTCCTAAACAGCTTTATTTTTCTGAATTTTCTGTAGCACTCGGAATGATATCGTGCTTCAACTGCTACTAGGTCAATAACCCCGAGAATTTTCGACTTCACGTATCCATCCCCCCCACCCCCCACCCCCATTCATTGTTACGGTTTTCACAGAAAGTTAAAATTTTATCTTTTATTTCTAATTCACAGTAGCTTCCTTTTCACAGAATAAAAAGTCATTTTTAATGTCAAAAGTTTGTTGAAAAGTCCGTAAAAGTGGATTTGAAGGCGTTGATGCTGAAGAAATACTTGTAACATGTGAAGCCTTAATACTACTTTCTCGTGTGTAATTCCTCAGGCAAATCTGGTGAACCATAATAGAAGTAACATTCTCTAATTTTTCATAAAAAACGGTATTTTCTTTTCAGGCTAGAATCAGTTATCCTTTTTAAACCTTTGGGAACAACTACTGATTCTCCCTCACAGAGATCGTTATCGCAAATCATGCATTTGTCCATTTTTATTCAGTTAGGTAAACCAGTACGGGAAGGCATTCAGAATTTGCTTAACTTTTTAGAGGCTAAAAAAAACGATTATCTTACATTTCGTTCTTTGACTGAGCGAATCTCCCGTGCGGACTCCTTACCTATCCGATGACTTAATTCCATTTGCTTTGTGGCATATGTGTGGACTTTGGGGGAGTTTTAGAAATGCATTTTATTCTCCCCATGTGTCAAATAAATAAACCAATTGCGTGAGTCAGTGCCTCTTATCTCTTTCTATCAGTACCATGGTCTTCCCGCGATGCAAATTCTTTGCAACAGAAGTACTTAAGGCAGACATGGTTTAGATAAAGTTTAAGCGAAACTATATGTTGCTGTAAGACAAATAATACATCGTTGTAAAGGTTATAAAATTTGCTACAACTTTTATTCGGAGCCTTTTTCGGAAAGTTTGGTTCTGTGAAGCGGTAATTGCAATTAATCGGCAAAATGTCAAAAAAAGTGCTATTTGGCGGGTTTTCAAAAATTGCAGCAAAACTATAGAAGATATAGTAAAAATGAATAGAACAAAATTTATAGATCATATCAAGAGAAATAAATTAAAAAAAAATTATCGCTGTACGCCAATTATTTCGGGAGTTACGAGTGGATTAGTATTAGAAGTAATTTTCCCCCTTTATGAGGGTGTAGGGGGAAGCAAGCGGGAGAGGGGTGGGGCCTTTTGTGAAAATGCTGAGCCCAATGAGTTCTACCAGCCTGCAAAAATTCAGTTTTTGCCTAATTTGTTCCAGGTTTGACCCAATTTTGACCTTTATTTACTGGGCTATGTGTAATATAAAAGTTATAAGCTGGGTTGTGTAACTGTACTTTTACATTAATTTCTAACTTCACTTAAAAACACGTACCTCAAAGCTTAGCTTTAAACTTAAAGCTTAACACTCAGCTTGTAGACTTATTGAATTAGCTTGACTTAATTTGTCGCTTTCCCGGATGTGTCTCAGACATTTGTAGCTAAACATTTTATTTACTAGCCATATATCATACTTCAAGATCACGGCCAAGGTTCAATGATAACATAAGTCAACTTACGAGTATGCAAACCACTTTATTAGAAATTGACGAAAGCCAGATTGGTGAGCAACAAGTCGTCCATAACTGAAGATACGTTGAATGGAACTTATCAATGATATTTCACAATATTCGTGAATCTAGACTCTCAAAACAAAACTCTTTTACAAGATTAGCTCTCTCTCTCTCTCTCTGCCAATCTCAACATTGCATATCATGAATCGCTAACATTGCACAAGAAATAAATCTGCACATCGCTCGTGAATTGCTCATCTAAAATTGCTCACCAAGCTCTTATCTCAGAAATCTTTATCAACTTGGCTTGTTGTTTGATCAGCTGTCGAGATTGCCAACTTCAAATTCATCGAGAGAAACTCTGTGGCGTTAAGTTTAGAAAATCTTTAACGAGAAGAAACCAAATTTAAATAAGAACACAGGAACTCAAAAGGAAGTTTAAATTAAATGTATACGTTACACCTCGGATTCTCACTGAAAGTGAAACACTAGGGGGTTTCGTTTGGATTTCCTTCTCTTTCTCTTTGCGAAATATTAGACAATATCTTTCTTAAACTCTTTCTCACACTACGTTTTTGTTGCGCACTATAGAATGTAAGATCAGTTCGACACGATTCAATGCAATCTCTGCACAGAGACGTAAAAGACAGCAGTACTTTGGGGTCAGCCGCCCCGGTGGCGCAGTGGTCTAAGGCGATGGCCTCTGATCATTCGTCCGAAAACTGTTTGGGTTCGAATCCCGGTGAGGCATGGATGTTGTGTTTGCCTTACGGCACTGGCTCTCTCCCTTCCCTGGAACCAGTGACACCAAATTAGGGACGGGAGACTGCTTATAGCCCATTGAGTTGCTCACGGTGGTCGTTAAACCTCCAATAAAAAGAAAAAAAAAACTTTGGGGTCACTACTTTCCCCTATTCTAGCAGAAATACTACTACAGCATTTGGAAAACAAAGTTATGGAACAAAGCATTATCAAACCACTTTCTTTATATCCGTTATGTTGATGACATTCTTTTATTTTGGGTCTCAAGTATTGAAAATTTGGTTCATTTTGCAGACACTTTATCATCTCAATTACCTTCAATCAAGTTTACTATTGAAAGAGAGACTAATAATTCTTTACCTTTCTTAGATTTCAATTTATTTCGCTGCCCTGATACACAGATATCACAATATTCAGTCTATCGTAAACCCACTACTCTATATCCATCATACCGATGTCCTCAGCACAACCTATGAATCATAAACTCCCAGAGTTTATGCCATGGTACGTCGAGCCTTTATTCATTCATCAACTCATAGTCTTCGTTAAATTGATATTTCTAAAATGTATGAAATAGTTGAACTTCGTCAATATTTTTATTATATAGTTCAAAAGGTAATCCGGAATATTTTGAGGTCAACATTTTCTTCTTTAAATCGTGAACGAAACTGCTTAAAACATGTGGGCTTTTTATCTTACGTTCCTAAAGTGACAAACATTCTCAAAAATATTTGTCGTCGGTTCAACTTGGACTTTAGAACTCAGACACATAATCTGATCTCTTACATCAGGAAGAATCGTGATCCCGTGGAAACACATTCCCGCCATGGTGTCTACCGCATTCCCTTGTGACCAAACGATCCCACTTGCCCAGACCGTGTAAACACTCATTGTCATAAAAATCCGCGCGATTAGAAAAAACCGTGTTATTAACGCGAAACTCGGCTAATAGCTACGGGGAGGGCAGACATGCAAATGATTGAATTTTCGTGTGATTCCGCATGCCGGTGCGTCCAAGACCGGCGCTGCAATCGCAATCTTTGGGGCTTATAAGGCGCTGCGCAGGGACTCCAAATTCATGCCGAAGTGCACAGTAAGAGTCAAGGGAGATCCCTGAGAAATAGACATGCCGAGGAGCCGCCGTAGATGTGCGTACTAGCAACTGACTGAGTTTGAACGAGGCCGTATCATCGATATGATAGAGGCAGGGTGGCCGGCGCGCTGAATCGGCCTCCATTTGGGCCGGTCGGGCAGTACGGTGTGATCGTGTTGGGAGTAATGGAGACAAAAAAGCACCCATACACGGTGGACTTGCATTGGACGACCCAGACACGCCACCAGCAGAGAGGACTGTGGGATCGAGAGAGAGGCACGAATAGATGCAACGACGTCCTTGTCCAATATTCAGATACATGTGGCGGCTGTACAAGGGACTCCTTTGTCTACCAGAACCATTTCCAGATGACTGGCAGAAGCGAATCTGCATTTTCGACGTCCCTTACGTTTTCTGCAATTAACACCTGACCATCGTCGGCGTCGATTGCAGTAGTCTCAGCAGCAAGCAACGTGGAATGCTACAGAATGCTGGCAACGTAGAGTGTTCATGGAAGAATCCCGTTTCTGTATGGGAGCGGACGACCACCGTGGCAGGTGAGTGCTACAATCCCAACCTCAATGTACAGAGGCGCACGTTCCGAACTGCAAACGTGATGGTCTGGGGAGCCATCGTGTATGACAGCCGGACTCCCCTCGCAGTGATCCGAGGGACGTTGACAGCCCACCGCTACGTACAGAATATCCTGCGGCCCTATGTGCTGCCTTTCCTGGCGAGGCAGCCCGGCCCGGGGCCATTACCCAACAAGATAACGACCGGTGCACACGGCTCGGGTTTCTCAGTACTGTCTACGTCATGCTTCGACGCTCCCGTGGCCTGCCAGATCGCCTTATCTCTCGCTTATCGAGCACGTGTAGGACCAGATGGGACGCCAGCTTTCCCTATGTCCCAGTGTTCGTGATTTAGAGCGTCAGTTGCGTGAAGTGTAGGCCAATCTGTCCCAGGATAACATACTGCGTCTCTATGACTCCATGCCAGACTGTATCACCGCATGTATCCGAGCAAGAGGCGGTTCGACGCGGTACTAACGCTAACCAGAATGTGTACCATATGTCCGCGAGAAATCGTCTTGCTGCTGTGATATTGTAATCACTTCTGTCCTTGGTATGTACCATCTCACTACTAAAATACCATTTCAATCCGACGTCTCCTTCTTGGTGCGCGAATTTTTATGACAATGAGTGTATATATAGGCTCTACCACCAGATGTCTTAAAGTTAGGATTTCGGAACATAAATATATTGTTAAAACAGGATCCAGCGCTACTGCCTTATCATGACTGGCCAACGAACGAGTATGTTACGCGGTATGGAATGAGACTTCTCTTTTCGCTACACCTTGTTCTAAGTTTCTCACTGCCGCCCCGGTGGCGCAGTGGTCTAAGGCGCTGGCCTCTGATCGTTCGTCCGTAAGGGGTCCGGGTTCGAATCCCGGTGAGGCATGGATGTTGTGTTTGTCTTACGTCACTGGCTCTCTCCCTTCCCTGGAACCAGTGACCCTAAATTAGGGACGGGCGACTGCTTATAGCCCATTGAGTTGCTCACGGTGGTCGTTAAACCTCCAATCAAAAAAAAAAAAGTTTCTCACTCTGTTTACCGAATATCTGTTTATTCTTAATCATACCAATAATTGCTGTAACGAAGATACTCCTCTTGTTATTCCATCACCATGGAAACAGATTATCGAGCCTTATGTTTTGATGGAATAACTTCACCTCGTTTGATCTCACCATCATCAGTTCCATCAATGTCATATTCTCGTACTGAGTCTGCGCCATTCAGACCAATCTACGGATTCTTTGGACTTTTGGACATTATATCTGGTAACTACTGACATGCTGGCTCTTCACTGCATCTGATGATGATCCCGATGCGGGATTGAATGGGCCTATTGTACTTTTAACTACCATCTTTTAATTTGTGATTGCTATGTGTTGTCTTTTATGAATCATATTGTTGTATTATCATCTCATCGTGCAATAAACGGTTTAAACCTTCAATTTTCTTTGCTTTTTGTTAGGCAAACAATCTCCTTTCACAGCAACATATTTTTAAGAGTTTCGGCACTTTTGTCCTCAGAAAAAAGCACTATGTACTGTTACATGTGTTCGGTGATTTTATTCACTAATGTGGAAACGTGGCGACTTAAACCAATTCGACTGCGGTCAGATAGTTTGGGCCCGGAGGGAAAGTGCAAGTATTTCAGAAACAGCCGCAACTGTTGGCTGTTCTCGTTCTGCTGTATCAAGGGTGTACCAGGACTGGTTTAACCAAACACAGACATCCAGAGAACAGCCAGTTCGTTGACGTGTGAGTTTCGGGTGTCACGACTGGTATCTCAGCAATGACGTGCAGCCGTCTCAGATCCCTCACCAGTACAACAGAGATGCAGTTTGGCCTATTTCCACATGCACCATACCTTGCCTCGCCTGGAGTTCCACAGCAGGAGACCAACGAGTGTACCAATGATGACGCCCAACCATCGCAAACAAGGCCTCGCATGGGCCACGGAAAGTCAGCAATGAACCCTCAACAGATAAAAGGATGTCGTCTGGAGTGACGAGTCCAGTTTCCTGCTGCACCATGCTGATGGCCGGGTTCATATATGGCGTAACCAGCATGAAGCCCTATCCCACTGGTTGCACAGTTGGAGTTCAATGGACCGGTGGAGGTGGTGCTCTGGGCTATGGAGCCTTTTTCTGGCAAGTCCTAGGTCCGTTGGTTATCATCCCACAAACACTGCATGGTGGACGCTACAGGAACCTGTTAGACGACCATCTCCATTCATAATGTGCAGGAGGTTTACCCGGACCACAGTGCCGTCTTTCAACAGGAAAACGCATCGGGCTCGTATAACTACTGACTGGTTGGGGGAACACGACAACGAATTCGCCACATCGTCTTTGCCCTCAAACTTCCTTGACTACACAGTGCGTCAAATAATTTTTAAGACTGGGTCAGTAAAATGAAATAGAAACAAGAAATTATAATTTGTTTTGGTTTGTTATTCAAAATAAGTCCCTCCGGCTTCAATACACTTGCTACAGCGATTTAATAATGATTCGAATGCCTGTTCCAGTTCACTTTGCGGAATTGCCTCCAAAGCACGCGTCGAAGCTGTTTGTATGGTCGAAATATCATCAAAATAACACCCTTTTAACGTCATTTTAATTTTTGGGAACAAGGAAAAGTCGCAGGGTGCTAAATCAGGCGAATACGGTGGATGATTCAACACACAGACGTTATTTTTTGCCAAAAATCTACGAACAAGAAGTGAGGTGTGACTGGGTGCATTATCGTTCAACAAACACCAACTGTTTTCATCCCAATATTCTGGACGAATGCGACGAATTCTGCCCATCAAACGCCTCAAAACATTTAAATAAAACTCACCAGTAATAGTTTGTCCACTTGGAACAAATTCTTTGTAGATAATACCCTTACTATCGAAGAATGTAATGAGCATTGTTTTGATTTTCGATGAAACTTTTCTTGTTTTTTTTGGCTTGTGGCTAGTTTTTTTACTTCCATTCCGCACTTTGTCGCTTTGTTTTTGGATAATATTGAAAACACCATGTTTCATCACCAGTAACAATCGATTTTAAAAATTTTGGATCATTTTCAGCGGCTGAAATGATGTCTCTGCAATGTGCACTTCTCCTTGATTTTTGTTCATTGGTTAACGTGTGTGGAACAAATTTAGCACAGACTTTTGTTTTGCCCAAATCTTCCTGCAGGATGGTTCGAATCGTTTCTTTGTTGATGTTTAAAGACTCTTCCATCATTCTTAGTGGCGCACATCGATTGTTTGCCATGAAATCATGCACTTTTTCAAATATCTCAGGTGTCCTAGATGAACTTGGTCTTCCGGTATGCTTATCATCTTCTAGCGTCTCTCTTCCGTCCAAAAAACGTTTGCGCCACAGGAAAACATTTGATCTATTTAAACAAAACTCACCGTAAACTTGTTTCATTATTTGGCACATTTCCGAGACAATTTTACCAAGTTTTGCGTTAAATTTAATAACAGCCCTTTGTTCCATCTTAATAATTCAACATGAAAAACATTTTACTTCTCTAATGAACGGCCGTTTCGTTTGAGTTACTTTAACAACTGCGCAGTACTTTTGGCAGAAAGCAAGCAGATGGTCACGGTTTATAACGCATTCGAGATTACACTGGTGGCGCCACCGTATGCTGAAATCTAGCGCCAGTCTTAAAAATTCTTTGACGCACTGTGTATAACCCAATCGAACATATGTGAGATATGGTAGAACGGGCTGTGAGAACTTCAAATCCTCCTCTACGGAATGACCGTAAAATGACGGAGCTTCTGCAGCGTACATGGGTCCAGTTGTGCATGAGAATATTCGGTACATTGTAGAAACTGTTCCTAGGCGTCTGCGAGCCGTGATTGCAAAAAAAAGGTGGGCCAACGCGTTATTAGATAAGTTTTCCTACTTCAAAGCTAACTCAGTGTATATATGTATCTAATTTCATTTTAACAAACGACTTTTAATAAAAGGTAATCGCTGAAAAAAAGAGAAGAAAATATTTAATATATACGTAAATCCGACTCTAAAACATTGAAAGAATGAGTCATTTACTGCGTAAAAAATTTGTGAAGCCTTTTTCTTTTTTCGTGGCTAATCATTAGCATCTTTACAAACACACTCACTGTAAAAACAAAGAATGTTTTTCAAAATATGCACAATCAGAGTGAACCAAATTAGATATTCAATATATACTGTGTTTTTTCTTACGTAAATGTTGTGATGAATTGGTAGAACTGGCCAACTTATATACAGTAGTTGATGAAGTTTGTTGATGCGTGTTTTCATTCCGTGATGCCAGTGAACGTGAGTATGCCCTAAGATTCTCTTCAGCGGCAAAGAATATGCACTACAGCCATGAAAAAATTCTCCGAGTTGATCGTCCAGTGTTAGTGCCGGGTGAAGAAAAATTATGCCTTTAGCTAATTAAAGTTTTATTTCTCGAAGTCGCATTAAGTCAGATCTTTCTCTCTACCTTCAAATAAATCTCTTAAGAATTTATATCAATAAAGTCTATCTGTCTCATTTTTATAAATGCAACGATCTCATTTACGTGCTCAAAATCTTTCTTCTGAAGGTACGTCTGTTCCAGTTTAGAGACGAAGAGTATGTTATTTACAGATGCATTTGTTTGCATATTAAATCCTTCGAAATTACATGATCTCCGTTGTTCAGAAGCCTGAGAAATTCTACGCGTTTCACCTTAACACGAATCTATACTTCCTTGATTGAATTTATTGCTAATAAAGGTGCTGAAAAAGATTTCCAAAATTTTATAACACCTCAAATTTTAGTTTCTTCAAAGTGAAGAACAAAGAACTTTTAGTTTTGCAAGAAGGCAGGCATAGAAAATTTCATCATGAAATTAGGAGATTTCTAGTGGCATGATGCTGTCAAATGGAATTGAGATAAAACTAATATTTCGAGCACAGTTGGGAAAGATAGACTGACTTTTAGGAATGATCATCTATATAATTCACTTTTGAAGATTATGCGTAGGAATTCATTTATATAATCCATTTTTGCAGTTCATGCGTTAGAATTAATTTTTGCATAGCCGCGCCCATCTTCATTGGTTATTTGGGTAATCTGTTTACAAAACTGATGAGAAAAATAAAACTATATGCGTATAGAAAGATGTATGTGGATGGTATACCGCTAGACGTTGATTTTTAGGACTAAGATTTACCAGTCCAGGAATTATGTGAGTGTGTGTTAGCACGTTGATTTTTAGAATTAAGATTTATTAGTTAAAGACTTCTTTGACTAAAGAAATTTTAGTTTCCGTTTCTTTACCGGTTATGAACATTCTTGAGGAGTTTTGTAATTTTTAGAGACCTCTGAACCGCTACGTGTCGTCCCAGTGGCGGAGCTGACTTCAGGCTAACCGTCTGAGGTGTGCGGTTTTCGAGTACCAGACGAGAAGCAAATGATGTGCTTTCCCTTACCTGGAACCAATTGCTCTTTATCAGAGATGGGTGACTCTATACTTATAGATGCTCGGGGTAATCGGTAAACCGCAAAAAAGAGAAAACGTCCCGCTTTGTTGTTAAGCACAGACAAAACCTACGTTTATGTTTTGAAAAATATAACAAATGAGAACCGTATTTCAAACTACACTGCTGAATGAATCTTTTGTGTTTTAATTCCTTCTATGATTATCAACATTATGCTGAAACAGGTATACCAATAAAATACAGTTAGTAGCTTTCCACACTAGTTTCTGTACGTAATGTTTATTACTAAACACAGATGGATATATAGAGTTTGTAGATACCACTTATTAAAATAAACAGTTATCGTTTATTATATTATCAGGTGTGAAAACACAAGTTTGTCCGTGTTCCCTCACTCCGGAGTAAGTCGCTCTCCCAACTGAGCTACGCGGACAGACTGTCTCGCAGGAGATTTGTCTTCTTGACACATGTTTTCACCTCTGTAGTACGTCACATCACCTCCCGCTTAATATTTTTTTTTGAAGCGAAGTAGTAATTCTTCATGAATTCCAGACGACGTGTGGAACAAACATCGCACATTTTTCGAAGAACCCAACGGCCAGTGGATCCATTTTCCACAATCGGGCGCCAATGTGAAAACACAAGTTTGTCCGCGACGGAGTAAGTCGCTCTCCCAACTGAGCTACGCGGACAGAATGTCTCGTTGCAGATTTGTCGTCTTGACACATGTTTTCACCTCTGTAGTACGTCACATCATCTCCCTCTTAATTTTTTTTTTTGGGGGGGGGCGAAATAGGAATTTTTCATTAATTCCAAACAATGTGTGGAACAAACATGACACATTTTTCGAAGAACCCAACGGCCAGTGGATCCATTTTCCACAATCGGGCGCCAATGTGAAAACACAAGTTGTCCGCGACGGCCATCGAATCCGTGTCCCCCTCACTCTGGAGTAAGTCGCTCTCCCAACTGAGCCACGCGTACAGAATGTCTCGCTGCACATTTGTCGTCTTGACACATCTTTTGTAGTACGTCACACTAGTCTTGGTAGATAAAATGTATAAATGAAGTATTTGATTTAAGATTACATCCTAACTATCGAGATACAAAAAAAGTTTTGGATAAGATCAATTTTGGAAAAATGTCTTTTTTCTTATTTTGTTTACTGAAGAATACTCATAAGCGTTCCATATGCATTCTTTCGACCACAGTAAGATTCGAACCCTGATCTCCCTATTCCAGAGCGGCTGTTCTCCCAACTCATCTCGCCGGAAGGCTTTTACTGCTTCATTGTCCATTTGAATCATACGCTATGTCACCCCCCCACCACCACACACACACACACTCATTAAGAAAGGCTGGGTGACGAAAACTCTCGTCAGGTTTCGGGTTAACCTACAGAAATACCCGGCATTTCATTACAGAAGAATTTATTGTTTATATGCACGGTGCGAAAGAACCATTACCTAATTTGTTTTTAATCCTCATGCCCAGTAAATCCTTTTCCGGTAGGGCGTCAATATAACCTTTCTTTTTGCAGACACGCTCCTACTCAGGAGCGGCTGTTCTCTCAATTGAACTACGCCGGCGTGCTTCATGGTCCATTTGACTCACACGTCAGAGTTGGAAATCATCATCATCATCAAAAACCATTATTAATCCACTGCTGGATGAAAGTCTTCCCAAGTCTTCTCCACAAATTTCTGTCTCAAGCAAGTCTATTCCAAGTCACTTTCGAATTTCACCTGCAAGCGTTTGAAACAGTGTATTTTAAATTAACATCTGCATCACAGTATATTGACGAACACATATCAGTTTAAAAACCGTAGATATCCAAATGGTTCGATCTCCGAACTTTCGTTAACAGGGATATTGTCGTATTTTGAATTTAATTACAGCTGTGTCTCTCATCACAATAGTAGCGCCGTAGTATTTTCATGAGTGGATGTCTTCATTTTTGTGTATGATGAGTAATGGGAATATGTCTTATCACAAAAGTTTGTCGGCATTAATAAACGTCGACTGTTTAAGTTAAAAGCTAGAATTTTTACCATACATTGTCTTCCTTAGTTTTTCGTTGCAGCATGTTTTGTTTGAGTTCTTTGAATTTTATTTTTGTAGTATTTCTTTTACCTTCTATGCTATCCCTTTTCTCCACGTGCTATAACATTCTTCCTTTGTTGTGTTCATTATTCTGGTTGTCACCCTATTACGACGAAGGGGAAATTTTATAAGTTCCGGTCTTCATGAGATCATAGGACCCGATAAAAACAACAGGGATGCAATTTATAGCTGGAAATAGGGGACCTAGTTTATTTTTTCCTACCAAACAACCCATTAGCCTGAGTTTTCTTTTTTCCGTAGTTGAGTCAATCAATATGCAAATGATTTAACGATCCCACTTCTTTTTCCTGGCAATCTCGACCTCTTTGCCTCTGGAGGAACATCGGCCGATAACATTTTCAGCATTTCAATTACTAGCCATGTGATCAGCACCAAGTACTTTAATTGAAACGGAGGGTAAAAAAAGCTGGAAAGGATGAGGCATGAATTGGTTTTGCCAAGTTTGCTACGTGAATGGTGTGTAAATGGCAGCTAATGTCGAAAAAAGAAAATATAACAAAAAAAGTGGTAAATCTTCCGAAGTTCTTGTCAAATTAGTCGAAGAAAACAAAGAATCGACGCAGTACTGGAATAATTCACTTCTTGCTGCTGTCTATAGATGTTTGCCCCTGGTAATTACAAAAGGGATGGGAGGAAAAAGAGCTGCATGCAGCAATGCTATGTTTGGCGCAGAGTGTGCCTGCTTGCTTTTACGTCTAGTATATTCATCCACATGTTTGCTGTTCTTAAGTCTTTAACGTTCTGTGCATTATTTTTGAATGTTGTAACGCATGATTGAAAATGAACACAGAAACGATTTTTCTTTGTGTTTGTTTGTTTTGTCGGACGTTTAATGACCACCGTGAGCAACCTGATGGGCTATAAGCAGTTCTCATCGGACACATACACACGTCATACGTTCCAACCTCAAGATGTTACAACCATACTCTTTCGAGAGAGAAGATATAACGTTAAGTTTGAAAAACTCTAAAGGAGAATGAACTGAAATTTGCATAGAGAAGGTAACTAAAAAGGATAGTTCAATTACAGTGTACGTCACAAATTGGATTAATCGGTGCAGAGATAAGGTGTCCTCAGACGGATGAACGTAGTAACGAGTGGAAACATCGTACTTCCTTCTTGATCTGAAAGACTACAGTCTTGTGACGATTATAAATATATCAAGATAATACAACGTAGTTTGTCACAAATATTTATTTTTTCAAGATTCTAGTTTTTTAGATCAAGAACCTTCAGTTTAACGGACTTCCAGACTACACGGGTGCGTAAGTATGCGTCTGTGCATCTTAAACGGAAGCCATTTTAACATCTTGATTGGCTACTTCAAATTCAACTTTCTAAGTGAAACGGATTATAGGAACGCTGTACATCTGATGTTCCTGAAACAAACATGACTACTTTAAAAAGTAAGGTTAATCGTTTTTCGAAACTGAGAATAAAGAAGTTCAGATTACTGAACCATTTGAATTTCTTACAACGATGCAAAAGACATCGCATCTTGCCGAACTTTATATCCTTGAAATGCAACCCAATAATTACTCAGAACGTGACAAAAGCAGTGAGCAATGCTCTGTTTGCCATTCTTAGAGCTGTTATTAAGTCGGAAGGACATTGCGAAGGTGGAACATGAACTTTATGATCTACATCTTTGGTTAGCTAACAAATTAGCAGATTTTGATACTTTAGACAGAAACACTTCAGTTCGTAGTATCATGTTATCGAATCACAAACTTTCCCTCGAAAGAAAATTCCAAAAATTGATAGCTGGTAATAAGAATAAGCAGGCTTATACCCATAGTAATAATAACGGAGTAGTGTATTCAGATAATGAAGTGTTTGTCAACTTGTCTTGTCATAGTCTCACTGAAATTCAGAGCGGACTTTACGATATAATTCTAATTTTGCTATCTCAACAGAGAGACCGGTGTCAGACATAGTGGCATCAGTTGAGGAATCTCTAGTAAAAAGCAGTCTCAACTTTGAAGAAAAAGAAATAGTTGGACATTGTATGAGCCAAGTGATAACCGCAAATCACGCCACATTACCTAGACCAAATTTAACCACCAAAGAAATTAATGTGCTGAAAGAATTGCACCCAAATTCCAATTTAATCATCGCTAAAGCTGACAAAGGAGGTCAGGTGTTTGTTTTAGATAAAAAGCATTATGATAACAAAGTCAAAGATCTTATTTCGGATGGACCTTACAAAGAAATAAAGAATGATCCTTCAGATAAACAATTGAAATAAATACAGAAATTGATCAAAAACTCAGAAACTCTGAGCCAAAACATAAAAAACAAACTTAAACCTTCATACGCTCGTTGTGCGAGATTCTACACTCTTCCTGAAATACATAAATCTGGAATTCCTTTCCGGCCTATAATAAGTAATATCGGAACAGCAGCATATAGGTTATACAAGTTCTTATCTTCAAAATTATCTACCTTGGCCACTCCAAATGAAACATCTGTTAAACATTCCATTGAGTTTATCAATCGACTCAAACTACACCCCGGCGTAGATCAACGAATGCTATACTTTGATGTGATATCCATGTTCACCAATGTTCCAGTAAAAGGAGCTCTGGAATCCTTAAAATCAAGTCTTATAGAGCATCATTACAGCCAACCTGAAGTAGAAGAAATAACAAGACTAGTGGGTATTTGCCTAAAACAGAACATTTTTACTTTCCGTGGAACGTTTTATGAACTGACGGAAGGTCTAGCCATGGGCAGCCCACTGTCATCTATATTATGTGAAATCTACATGCGTCGATTTGAAAAAAAGCTTTTCAAACTCGTGGAATTTGACTTATGGATACGATATGTAGACGATACTTTCGTTCTATGGAAGGGGAAACATTCTGAAATTCCGGAATTAGTCAAACTTATAAATTCTATTTATCCTCACTTTCAATTCAGCTACGAAACTGAAAATAACGGATTCCTACCATTCCTCGACGTCCTGGTAACTCGCTCCTCAAATGGATCTCTCACAACCACAATTTATCGGAAGCCTTTCGCTGCTTTCTCACCTCCACATGCGAAATCCAATCACCCTTGGCAACAAAAACTCAGCGTCTTTTACAGTTGCGTATATCGCGCGATACATATATGTTCAGATAAAGACAGTTTGGAAAAAGAACTTTATTTCCTTAAACGTATTGCAGTACAGCGAGGTAACAACCCTTCCATTATAGACAAGGCTCTAACAAAATTCCGGAAACCAAAGCCTATCTCCACGTTAACTCCTGTGATGCTCCCATTGCGAGAGAATTTTGCCATTATTTCATTTTCCCGTGACAGTGCCTTCAAAATTTCAAAAATTTTCAAAACCTTTCATTTTAAGGTGAATTTTAAACCCATAAACAAAATGTGCTTTTTAGGATCAAATATGTTGAAGACAAAAACTCGATTCCATGTGAATGTGGCGCTTCGTATATAGGATAGACCCGTAGAGCCTTGCGTTTTCGATTGAAGGAGCACGAGACCTACATTCGGAATTGTGACCTACAGAAGTCATCGATGGCTAAACACTGTTACGAAAAAGACCATAAATTTCTCTTTGAAGAAGCAAAACTAATTGACAAGCCAGATTCAACCACCAAACTTGATATTGTGGAAGCTTTTCATATATATCAGAAGTCATCGCAACTTGTTAATGACATGGCTTCCACCCCAAGCGCGTGGAAGCATCTAACCAAAACACGTGACTGTAAACACCATTTATGATGTCATATACAATTTGAATATTTACGTGCCATTCGTCCTGATAAAGCTAAGTCAATACCCAGCGAAACCATGGTCGGCTTGAAAAAATAAATATTTGTGACAAACTACGTTGTATATTATCTTGATATATCGTTCTTCCTTTTTTTTTCTCAAAAGTCGTGATACAAATACTGTTCTGGTTGAACATTCATAACTATAAAGGACATTTTGCACACACTTTCTTCTCACTTTTCCTTTCTTTCTTTGAGAATTTAATGAAATCCGTGAGCATCAAAAGATCTAAAGAGTCGCCCGTCTCTAATTTAAGGCCAATGGTTCCTGGGAAGGAAAGATGCCAGTCCCCTATGACCAACGCAACAACCATGCTCCATCTGAGATTCGCGCCAGGGCCGACCTCAGAAGATTAGCCAGAATCCCTCTCCCCTGACCACTCGGACACCGTAATGGTCCAATTCTTCTCCAAATAACGACGATTTAATGATAGGTGCTCAAAGTTACATTAAGTTTCCTTAGATGTCTCTTCTTTTAAGCTTCCGATTTAAAAATCCCTTTTATCATCGGATAACTCGGATATGAAAAACATCTAACCGTATAATTTCCTTTGTCTGAACGTTTGAATGTTTATCCCACTTTGTTGGCGCAGTGGAAAGAGCGCTTGCCTGTTTTAATTGCCGAATCCCTGCCTCAACTAGTATACTTTTTCTTGTTGCTGAAGTGTTGATGAAACATACTTTTACATTTGGACATCACAAATCACTCACTCATCACTACGCTGTTCTCTGAGATTCCGAGGTTAGCTCCACAAAGAAATACAAACCATCCGATAATTTTTACTTACTGTTGTCGTATCAAACTCCCCCATTTACAGCGATCTTGACATACAACTCGGGCTTCAGTGACATTGATCACACGCCGTACACAAGATGTTCTATACTTCATACTCATAATCTTTTTCGCATGCAGACACTTCTGAATCTGATCCTTCCATGACTTTCTTGGCTTTCCTCTGCCTTTCCTTCTTGCCACTTGGGCTAAAAAAATGTTCTTAGTAAGCATCTTTTCACTCATTCTTTCAACATGGCCAAACCACCGAACCATATTAGTCTCCACCTTGCTAACAACATTTTGCTTCACATTACACAAATGCAACACATCTTCATTCCTCACACGATCAGAACGTGTCTTGCCATAAATCCCCCGTAAGTAACGCATATCTCCAGCACACAAACGACTGCTATGTTTCTTCTGGAGTACCCAGGTTTTACTCCCATACATCAGAGTAGGAACAATTACACTTTCATACACAGCCATGCGGGACTCTTGAGAACCAATTATTCCTGTGAAAACCTTCCAAAGCAGCCATGACTTTCAATGAAGAATTCACTCGCCTACTAATTTCACCATCCAATTTGTTCTCTCTGTCAACCATGCTTCCTAAATACACAAACTCATTTACCTTGTCAATGACTGTGCCATTTAGACTTATACTACATTCAGTACTATCAGTTCTTCTCTCAAAATCCAGAACTCTGGTTTTTCCCTTATTTATACTCAGTTTGAATTTCATGCAAACTTCATACATCCGGGACAACATGCACTGCAACTCACTTTTGCACTCTGCCAACAGGACAGTGTCATCAGCATACAACAATCTGCACACACGGATATCACTAAGACATAAACCAGTGTTACTTATTTTGGCTTTACGCATGCAAGCATCCATAAATATATTAAACAGCCATGGTGCCATTACACATCCTTCTTTGACTTCTGCACCAAGAGAAATCCATTTTGATAAAGCACCATTCACTCGTACACAAGATCTATTGCTAGCATACATGGCTGGTACACGGTTAGGTAGATTCCCAGTAACACCATATTCATTCATTACCTTCCACAAAAGTGTCCTATTTACTCGGTCATAAGCTTTCTCTAAATCTATAAAGGCAGCAAAAACTTTCTTACCAACAGCCAGATACTTTTCAATCATCAGGGTAATGCAAAAATATGGTTAGTGCAGCCTTTATCAGGCATAAAACCACTCTGAACATCCCACACTTTCTCTGATGTAAGACCCCGTACTTTTTTAATAACGACCTTACCAAACACTTTTCCTGACACACTCAGTAATACCACGATAGTTCTTGCAGTTAGTCTGATCACCTTTTCCTTTATACAAGAAAACAAGGATATCATACTTCCAATAACATCACAAACGAAATGACAATACCTGGCTATTAAAGAAATAGTTCTACATATTTATTTTCACCGTCATTATTGATGGGCTTTCACCTACTACAAAATTTGTGATTTTTCATCCTGTCACTAGTGGATCTAATTCATGTTTCTGCTTGCAACTGTATATTCGCTAGAGAAAATCCGCTCGAAAATAAAGTTTTTGTATGGTACCATTAGCAATGAAGAATACTTCTCACATTGCGTATCTCAACTAATGTTGAAGTTTCCCGCTAGGGAACGTAAATACATAGCTTTTCCTATTTATCTCTTCTTCTAAAATTCCGATTTGAGAAATTATTTTTATATCGAAAAGCTTCTGTGCAACCAGTGGCGCAGTTGTCTGATCGCTAGCTTCGGACCATTCGTCCAAGGTGGGTCAGGGTTCGAATCCTTGCGAGGTATGGATGTTATGTTTGTCTTCCGGAACTGGCTCTCTTGCTTTCTTGGGACAGTGGCCCCAAATAAAGTGCGGCCGACATCCTGCAACACTTCGAGTTGCTCACGGCTTTCTTTAAACCGCCAATTAAAAAGCGCTTCTATTATGAAAATTTTTTCGAGTTCACATGCCACTTTTCCGTAGTGCACAGTTCTGTCGCTTTGGAGCGAAAATTCATTTTTTCATCTGAATTCCTAGCTTCGCATCGAAAATATCGATTGAAAGAACGTCTTCGGACTGCATACCAGTCGGTATGATAAACATTCACGCACATTTCCTGCATTTAATTGCGTGCCGAATTTTCTTTTCTTTTCACTAGGAGGCATTAACGTTTCTTCTCCCTTGTGATTATAATACCCTCTTCGAAAGTCTGACCGAAAAAAACGTTTGTATTGGGTTGATGCATACGTTCATGCCGTTTTTTTCACCGCACTACAGGAATGTATTACGTCAGAAGGGAAAACCGAATCAATCAACTATGTATCCCCCCCCCATTGTTTACGATGGTGTCCCAAGGTCTAGATAGGTCTGCAATGCCATTCTTGAAAAAACGTGCAGGTTTTGCTGCGAAGAAATCATCAAGGAAATTCTGGAGATCAACATCATTGTTGAACGTTCTGCCACGGAGTGCATTCGAAAGAGATCGGAACAGGTGATAGCCTGAAGGGGCGACATCTGAGGAATAGGCCGGATGTGTAAGGATCTCCCATTTCATGTCGTCAATTGCCATTTTGGTCATGTTTGCACTGTGAGGGCGTGAGTTATCATGCTGGTGAAGGACACCATGGCGCCTATGTGACCGTTTCTGGTGAATTGCTCCCTCCACACGGCGGAGTTGCTCACAATAGAGTGCAGGGTTGACGGTCCGATTCCTCCGCAGCATATACCAGTGAATAAAGCCTTCCATGTGCCACCAGACACACAACATGATCTTCTCAGGATGAAGGTCACGTTTTGGTCGTGATGTGGGGGTCTTGTTTGGGCTTAACCATTCCCTCCGATGCCTGAAATTCACGTACATGCACCACTTTTCATCTCCAATAACAATACGTGACAGAAAGGGTTTGTGTTGCTGAGAAGATTCGCGATAACGGGCGAGCAAGGAACCACATATGACAACACGCTTATTCTTGTTGTCCTCGGTGAGAGTGTGAGGCACCCAAGACCCCAATTTCTGGACATTTCCCATACGTTCCAGGAGTCGCACTACTGCGGCCTGATCACAGTCCATCTCAGTGGCCAATTTGCTCGTTGTTTGACGCGGATCCAAGTGGATCAGATGGTTTAAACGATCCTCGTCAAAGTGAGATGGACGACCTGAGCTTGGAGAGCCGTTGAGGTAAAAATTACCACCTCGGAATCGCTCATACCGTTTGCGGGCTATCCTCGGAGCAATATCATCCTCCCCATATACAGCAAAAGCACAAATTTGTCGAGTAGCCTCGCCGGCTGTGGATCCCTTGTTAAACTCGTAGAGGAGCAGATGTCGGAAATGTTCATTCCTCTCTACTTGACATTCCATACTTCCGGACCTGAAAACCAAAAAAACCATTAGCCACAATCACACAACGCAATATGATTTAGATACACGATATTACTGGCTATGTTTTGATATACAACTGGCCATCTGCACCGTCTCTGCTGACCTGGGAACAACTCGTGAAATAAAATGGCAAGGACTTAGGCATCAACCCAATACTTCTAAAGAGCTTTTTGCGTGAATTCATATTTCTGGAATGAAGTTGTCCTATAAGGGACACTTTAGTTTGTAACTGTTTCTCCACTTCTAAAAGATTGATTTAAAATGTTTTGTGCATTGTATTACATTCTCTTGGTGAAACATATTATTACTTACTATAAATGCTGAGTTATGAGATTACCCTGGCCAATAAATGTTCGATGATTACATTTTATATTATCTTACGTTCTTCTGATGAATTTTAGTTTGAGGGTTTAACGACTGCAGTACCTTAGTGGGCTATAAGCAGTCGTCTGCTTCCTACATCCAGGGAAGGAAGGCAGCTAGTGCAGTAAGATCACGTAGGAGTTGAACCCGGTCACATGTTCGACAAAAAATTGCAAGTCATCGCTTCGTATAATCCGCCACCGAGGGAAGCAATTTTTCGAATCAAAAGATGTGCTTATTACATCCAATTATTACGTCACCTTTCTTTCTATTTCATTTTGTTTATCTTTTTTTCGTCCAATCATCATTGCGTTGGCTAACTGAACTTCCTTTTCCTATCTCTTTGGTTCTTTTTTTAAGAAGAAAACTTTGAATATTTTTAGAACATTTTTCGTTTTTCATAGTCGCTACCAATAATTCTTTTGAAAGAAATGCATACACATACACATGCATGTGTACATAAACCATGTTCCAGCGTGTTCAGAACCTACTACTTTCTAATAAACACGCAGTTCTAAAATATTGGATATTTTTAAGATAGCGTAGCGGTCCCATTCCTTTAAATTCAGAAATAAAATAATGAAATATCTTCTTGTCTTGCTTATTCAGATTACGATCTGTGAGCGAAAGTTTCCTTTTTTGACAGAGATAGTTTTAGTGCTAAAGGGCTAAACAGCTTTCGACGCAGAATTCGCTTCTGGTGTGAGGCATTATTAAAGTTTATCATCTGTCAGGTTGTCCGATTGCACCAACAACAAGCAAAGAAGAAGACAGCTCTTATCGAACATGTAAGCATCGTGTTTTCCTTAACCGACGGCATCCTGTGGGATAGGAGATATTGTCTCTTGGTAGGGAGATTAAGAAGAGAGTGAAAGGAAGAGCCAGTCTCCTTGGGGTGATGTAAAGTCATTCAGAAGTATGCGATAATTTGATCTTCGTGATATGGTGACATGCTATAATAACAAAGTACAAAACTCGACCCATAATCGTTTTCAGAGAAACAAGACAACATTCTTGTGGTGTAGATTTTGCCAGATTCCGAGTAAACCTAAAGCAACACTGCGTTCTCAAAGTCATCTTATACGTTTTCGTCACAAAATAACATTTTATCTAGTAGTATTTTACTTACGCTACATGTAGGAAAATCTTCTAAACCAAAAGCATGATTCCGTGTATTTTCGACAAGTCGTTTGGCATAGAAAGCATAAGAATTCGTCATATTTGAATCGAAATGCCCTATTAGCGCCATTTTTTTCAAATGTTAATGACTTACAGACCCCGTGGTATCTCCAAATACTGTATGTAAATGAAGATGATCTAATCCAACTATGTACAAAATTACTCTTGTTTCCATAGGCAACTACTCTTGTTGGAGGAACAAAAACGTATTTCTCTATTTCAGATTATATTTCCTATTCTCTAAGTCTGATTAAAATATTATTTTTACATGGAATAGATTTCACCAGTATTTCTGACGTCGGTTTTACTACTCATACGCAGGATTGTCTCTGCAGGGTTTTAGAGATCCGCTTTTCAGCTGCTCACCGTACATATAAGCAAATTTTTCCTTATTTTTTAAATTTTGGGGTACAAAAGTTTCTTTTAAGATGCGTAAATTTCGCTTTTTTAAACAAAAATCTGCTGATTGCAAGGTTTAAAATTTCAAAATGTATTACTAGAAAAATATTTTTGCCAACGATCATTAAAAGAAGAGTGCCGCCCCGGTGGCGCAGTGGTCTAAGCGATGGTCTCTGATCATTCGTCCGAAAGGGGTCCGGGTTCGAATCCCGTGAGGCATGGATGTTGTGTTTGTCTCACAGCACTGATTCTCTCCCTTCCTTGGAACCAATGACCCTAAATTAGAGACGGGCTACTGCTTATAGCCCATTGAGTTACTCACGGTGGTCGTTAAACCTCCTATCAAAAAAAAAAAGAAAAAAGAAGAGCCTATGGAATAAAACGTAAAAGGAAAATCCTATAAAAAGGTGCATAGTACACCTTTCATAGGATGGGCGCTTAGCACAGTGACGTACCTTGTTTCCTTCTCCTAAAACATGGAGCTGCACGAAAAGTAGTGTTTAACCCTTGATTTAAGTAGTTAGACATCATATAACTCTCAAAGAAGGTGAAACAACAAAGTATGTCAATAAAGCTTGACGAACGCACGGTATAAATGAACAACAGGTAATATTTAAGAAAACTTACTGTACTTGAAAATAATCTTCCTCCCAGATACATATACATCGATGAGACATTACATTATGACCAACTACCTAATAAGCTGTAGGACACCTTTTCCCTGAAAAACAGCGGCCACTCGGCGAGGCATCGATTCGATGTGGTGGTGATAGGTATCCTAGGTAATCTCGTACGTCAGCAGCATGTCCTCCAGTTTCCGCACATTTCGGGGTGGTGGTGGTTTAGTGCGAACCCGCTTTTCCAAGTGGAACCTTAAATGTTCGATTAGGTTCATGTCAGGTGAATTTGGAGCCGAGGGCATTAACAGAAAGTCTCCAGCATGTTCCTCAAAGCACTCCTTGACGATTCTGGCAGTGTGGCATGGCGCATTATCCTGTTGGTAATGGCCATACCCAGCAGGGAACACAGTTGCCATGAATGGGGGAACTTGGTCCGCAACGATGTTTAGATACCTGACAGCTGTCAGGGACTGTGCTACTGGGATAATGGGGCCTAAATTGTCCCAGGAAAATATCGCCCACAGCATAACACCGCCGCCGCAGACTCTTTCCGCCCAACAGAGCATCCAGGTGCTATTGCCTCCGTTGATAATCAGCGTATACGCGCTCGACCGTCTACGTGATGCACCAGGAATCTTGATTCATCAGATCAGGCCACTTTCTTCCAATGATCCACGTTCCAATCTCGACGATCCTGGGTCCATTTCATGCGTTGTTGGCGATAACGTACAGTGAGCATGGGGACCCTGCTGGGTTTTCGGTTACGCAGGCCCATGTGCAGAATGCTGCGATGAACTGTGTGCTGTGACACTTTGTCCAGATCATCACTGTTGTAGCTGCGGGTGTTTTGTCGCACTGTAGCCCTGTCGCCTCTGTGAACAATGCGCGACAGTCTCCTCTCCCCTCGGACATCAATGAGCTGCGGACGACACACGGCTGGACAACGGTTCGTTGTTTAGCCATATGTGCACCTCATTCGATACGCACTCAGCACAGTGGCACATCAACAATCCACAAGCTGCACCGTTTCCTAGGCGCCGTGCCATCACAATTTGCCCTTTATCAAACTCCAATATATCGGCAGTTTTTCCCTTTCTGACTCAGAATACTGTACTAACCGAAAGCCGGTCCTCGGGTTGTATATATACAGCTGTGGAAACTTCACCTGCGCCAACGTTCGGTCTCCAGGCGTTCTCATTTCTCTAAGCTGGGGTTGGTCATAATGTAATGGCTCCTCGGTGTACACTTTCATCACCGTTTGTATTACTGTTGAAAGCTACGGAAAAGTCCTCCTTTATTATCATCTACAGCTGGGTTGGCGCGTTTGCATGAATGGCGAAATGTCAGAAACCTGTTTGCTCTCAAAGCCAATTTCAGTCGGAGAAACAAAAATGCAGTCAGTCAGGCTAATACAGTAGGTGATTTAACGCAGCAACGGCTGACTCGGCTAGAAATTTCTTTATTGTCGCTGTTGAATGGAAAGGCGCTTTCTCATGCATCACAAATCAACATCATGACCGTGCAAAGCGCTGTCGTTCTCGACGAATGCGCTTCAACTCTCGAGTCAGAACTTGAAGATGCAGTTTAGCATTCACGGTTTCTCCTGCTGAAATGAATTCCTTTTGAATGAATTCATCTTTGCCGAAGAAGACTATGAGCATAGTTTTCACCCTTAGTTTTTGGAGACGAACCTTTGCCACCTTAAAAAAGTGAAGTTCTGCAATTCCGTGTTTTGGCACCTCGTCTCTGGATCACAGTAGAAGTATGAATTCTCCACTTTTGTCACAATGTAAACGAAGAATGAGGGGTCGCCATTGCATGTGCTAATGAAATCGTCGCATCTCTTGAATTTGTGAAAGTTTTACTTCTTGGTTAAAAGGTGTGGAACAAATCTTGCGCTTATCCAAATCTTCTTCTGAAATCGTACCGACTATTTCGTGACTAAAACCCAATTACTTAGCTATCACTCGCACTGTCAGTCAACGATAATTTTGTATGAGCTCACGCACTTTTCCAATGTTTTCAGAATTTTTGAAGTCGGGGTCCTTCCACTTTGACGAGGGGGTTAGCAGTGTTCAACGTAGAAATGCTTGAAATCCTTCGTTGAAATGCTTGAACCAGTCGACAACACACTTTTTAAGGTTACCTTTTCATCCCCATAAATTTCTTTCAGCAGTGCTTTCGTTTCCAATGCGGATTTTTCCAATTTGAAGTAGACTTTAATATTGATCGTTTGCTCCGGTTCTTCCCGCTAACAATATGCACCTACATCAGTTGCCACTACACACTGTCTGTGCCACATCCGTTCTCACAGCTCCGTGATGGTTGCGGAAATGTTCTCTCATGTTTCTGACTGTGTCGTGCAAGTTATCGTACTTTCTATAAGCTTTCCTTTTACGCGTTACAACATTTACCTAACTGTATTAACACACCTTATTGGCAATGAATTCTAAATATTCGATGTTTGAGGTATGCATACGAAGTCCAAATTTCCAGGTGTACGTAAAAGCCAGATCAGGGGACTATGTTTCTCCCCGTGTAGACAAAACGCTTCTGGTGACTGAGAAATATTTGAAGAATTTCCGTGGCAGTGCCGTTCAAAAATACAGAGAGTTCATACATTGGGTTGATGCATACGTTCATGCCGTTTTTTTCACCACACTATAAGAATGCATTACATCAGAAGGGAGAACGAAATCAATCAACTATGTATCCCCCCCGACCCATTGTTTACGATGGTGTCCCAACATCTGGATAGGTATGCAATGCCATTATTGAAAAAAAACGTGCAGGTTTTGCTGCGAAGAAATCATCAAATAAATTCTGAAGGTCAACATCATTGTTGAACGTTCTGCCACGGAGTGCATTCGACACAGATCGGAACCGGTGATAGTCTGAAGGGGAGACATCATAAAAATAGGCCGGATGTGGAACGATCTCTCATTTCATGTCCTGATTGGCCATTTTGGTCATGTTTGCACTGTGAGGACGTGCGGTATCATGTTGAACAAGGACACCATGGCGCCGATATGGCCGTTCCTGCTGAACTGCTCCCTTCACACGGAGGAGTTGCTCACAATAGAGTACAGCGCTGTTGGTCCGATTCCTCAGCAGCATTTCCCAGTGAATAAAGCCTTCCATGTCCCACCAGACACACAACATGATCTTTGCAGGATGAAGGTCATGTTTTGGTTGTGGTGTGGACGTCTTGTTTGGGCTTAACCATTCCCTCCGATGCCTGAAATTCCCCTACAGGCACTACTTTTCATCTCCAGTGACAATTCGTGACAGAAAGGGTTTGTGTTGCTGAGAACATTCGCGATAACGGGCGCGCAAAGAACCACATATGGCAAAACGCTTATTCTTGTTGTCCTCGGTGAGAGTGTGAGGCACCCTAAACTCCAATTTCTGGACCTTTCCCATACGTTAGAGGTGTCGCACCACTGCGACCTGATCACAGTCCGTCTCAGTGGCCAATTCGTGTGTGGTTTGACGTGGATCCATGTGGATCAGATGGTTCAAACGATCCTCATCAAAGTGAGATGGACGACCTGAGCGTGGAGAGCCGTTGAGCTCAAACCGTTTGCGGGCTGTCCTCGGAGCAATAGCATATCCTCTCCATACACAGCAAAATTTGGCGATTAGCCTCGCCGGCTGTGGATCCCTTGTTCAACTCGTAGGAGAGCAGATGTCGGAAATGTTCATTCTTCTCTACCTGACGTTCCATACTTCCGGACCTGAAAACCAAAAAGCAATTAGCCACAATCGCAGAACGTAACCTGATTCACGATATTACTGGCTACATTTTGATATGTAACTGGCTACATTTTGATATATAACTGGCTACATTTTGATATATAACTGGCCATCTGTACCGTCACTAATGACCTGGGAAGCACTTGCGATATAAAACGGCATGAACTTATGCAACAACCTAATACTTCAACCCTTTCATCCACCGTTGATGAAAGTATTGAAGAAAATAGGTGAGTTCTGTTGATAAGTGAAGCGTAATTCATCATTCCGGAAAACGCGTGGCCTCTGATCCAGACTCCACTGACGTCGAGCTTTACACCACTCCAACCGACTCTTGACGTAGGCTTGTGTGCGCTTGCTCGGCCATGGAAATCCATTCCCTTCAGATGTCGACGACATCTTATGGTGCTAGAGCTGCTTGCTTGGAGAGGTATTTTGGAACTCAGTGGCGAGTGTTGCAACTGAAGACAGGAGATTCGGTCCCATGACCTGCTTCAGCAATCGGCAGTTCCGCTGTGTCGTTTTACGTAGCCTGACAAGTTGCGCTTGTGCTGTTGTTGCTTGTACGCATTTCCACTTCACAATAACATCACTTACATTTGTTACACACATTTCCAGACAGTAGGACAGAAATTTTCAAATCTGAATCGTTGCTATGAGGGCATCTTATGAAGTACCGCGTTTGAAAGTTACTGAACTCTGCCGTACGGCCTGTTCTACTGTTCATGTTTGTCTATGATGTTTTCCAGGATACGTGCGTCCTTTTGTACCTCTACTCGGGGCAAAGCTAACCTGATTACACTGTTAATGCTGTGAAACCGATTCACCGACAAGATATCTCTTGTGTATCAGTATTTCTCCGCACACTAATCGGGTGCTATTCAGTGCGGATCCTTCTCCGTAAGGGTTACTTAAGGCAAGACAGAAGGAAACTTCCAACATTCCATCACGATGTCACCCCTCAACCCCCACAACTTCTCAACCTTGCTGACCACCAGACAAACGATTTCTAAATAAGTATTTTAAAACAGTAACCACGAAGAAAGGAGCAAGCTTAACCTCCAAACCATTATCTCCCCACTTAACCTGAGGCTGACACAACTCTCACCTCCTGCTCGCAATAAATATCCTCCATGTATACTGTATAGCCTCTCTGAAGCAAAACACGAGTGACAATGACGTCGCCAAAATGCGAATATTTGTAAATTTTTTAGAAACGCGACCGAAAGTGGGATTTTTATTTTTATAATGTACGTAAGTACGACATTTAGAACATCGATATATTCATGTCATTTTTAGGTCTCAGTTCAAACTCGAGCACGGGCTTTTCAACTAGAACTATATTATACAGTGGAAGTACACATTCCGTAACTTTAACTCCATAGACAGGTTAGCCTTGCCCCGAGTATACACAAATCATGGCTGTGACGAATGTGGGCTAGTCCACTTCTCAAAAGAGGTGTCAGGATACTTTTGTTCGTTTAGTGTATTCACACTTCACTGGATTTTACACGGTTAAGCGCGCACCATTGATCTAAACTTTATTTCAGGGTAGTTATCCCGAACATAACTCTAATATCCTAAAAGTCTCCCGGGTCGAGCAGTGATCTAAGCGTTGGCTTATGACCATTCGATCGAAATGGATACGGATTTCAATCCCGGTGTGGCATGGAGTGTGTGTATGTCTTACCGCACTGGCTGTCTCCCTTTCCTGAAACCAGTGGTCCAAATTAGGGACGGAAACTGCTTGCAGCCCATTTCATTGCTCACCATCTTCGTTAAATAAGAAAATGTATTAAAGTATTTACCTTTCGCAAATTAAAAAAATGTATTCCCCCCAAAAAAAAATGTATTGAACAGTATTTACCTTTCGCAAATTCAGATGATTTCTTAAGAGAAATGTCGTACACGGAAAATCAAGAACTTCACAGGAAACATTACTGATCTTTAGAGCCAGTTTTTGGACGATTAATACCCGAAAACTGGTTGCTTTGCTCAGCATTTCAGACGTACTTTTCGAGTTTTATACGCTTGAGGTACAGTGAAATAACTGTCATTGCGTACTGTGATTTGTTCGAAGTATCTTCAGTTGACAAATTAAAGGTTTCGTTTTCGGCAGCCTTGATAATCATTTTTCAAATTAAGGCTTTACACAGTGTCCCGGAAAGAAATATCGATAACTTATCATTTTTGTCATTGACAAAGTTTTGACAATATTCGTCTTGTATTTCGAGGAGGAATCTATAGAAGTTCTTTGCCACTCTCCGCATCGGCTGTTAAAAAATGTTAGAGAAGTACTTTTCACTTCATTGCGCATCAAAAGGATGTTGTCACCGGGCAACACCAATCTTGTTTTTCCTAACAGGATGTCGCTTCAATCACTTATCCGTGGGGCATAAGACGAAGAAGCCCTGCAGATTATTGAAGTCTGGACATTGGAAGTAAGAACAAATTTCGAAATAAAACCAGGTACTTTTTTAGGTTGAGCCAGGAAGGTTTACGAATTTATTAATTACGTACAAAAAACATTTTATGGAAGAGACTCAGCTCTATGTTTTAGAAATCCATGACTAAGAAAATGTTTTCTGCAATAATAAATTATAGTTATTGGTTGAAGAACTATGATGATCAGTTTTCTTCCTTGAAAAAAAAAACATCTAACGAATTCATATAGTAATCAATGAAGGAAGAACTTTTCTTCATAACACGGAAAATCGACAGAATATTCAAAGCAAACTGAATTTGCTTTTACTATTTACCCGTCATCCATGTAACACTTCTCAGAAAACTTCAAAACTTCAACACCCTGGAAGGGAATTCAAACCCCGCATCTCCTGACTACCGGGAGACCATGCTAACCATTACACCACCCAGGACAGTGAAGTTCCAAGCAACTGAGACATAGGAATCTGAAAGTCCTCAGATTTTCGCTAGTCGAAGCATCCCTGCTTCCTCATAGTGTTTTGACATAATTCCAATCCAGACGGATGTAGGTTGGAGGTCACTAGTACCACATGGATGACCACCCAGCAAAAACACAAGTGTTGGGAAAGTGCTGGCCACCAGCTGGCAGTGATGGGTCACTGCTGGCTGAAATCTGCCGCTCACGGAACGGTAGCGGTCCGTAACCATTTATGGCCCTGAAGCATCGCCGTCAATTGCGGGCCTCCAAGCAAGTGCCACTAGTGGCCCTTAGCTAGCAACCGATGCAACCCCAACACGAGGTGGAAGCAACGGGACTACGCATGCGCAGAAGCAACACGTGCTGTGTCTCTCGTGGTACCAGTTAGTTGAAGACAACGCTATCGCTATTGCGTTATTTTAGTGGATGTTAAGAAAAAAAAACATATGTAGAGAGGCGAATTAATTTCCTATAAGGAAATGCCACATCGACGAAGATATCAGATTAAGCCATGAAATACACCCACTCTATTCCTATAAATAACAAGAAACAATTTCTGTGTAATCTTTGGTTTTAACATATACTAAACCGCTTGAAACAAAAGTCCTGGAGAAATATTAAAAAAACGTTATGTTGGGAAAAAAAAAGATGAATTATACGCGTACAAAATTTATCAATTATTTTAAAAAAAAAGCAACGCTATGTGGATATAATGTACTTATCCACGGGTTGAATACACAAGACCGAGGGAATTCACTTCTAAAAATAACAAGAAGTAAAAGGAAATAGCTTTCCTCTTTAAAACAAATGTAGCTTCGGACAGCGGAAAGAAAGATACAACGTTGAAAAATTAACAGAATGTGACATGAACGGGCAAATATATTAATTCAACAATCGCCTTTCAAGACAAGGACAGCACGAAACTTTGGAAAGCGCCTTTAAGTTGGTATACTCGTTGAAAATGAGTGAAGTTCCCTTAAGGTAAAAACAAATAATCGTTACGTTGAAAAAATAAATTTATGAATTATATGAAACTGACATTTATGAAAAATACCTCGTAATATTGTAAAATTAAAAAGATAACCATTCGTTTCACATTCCGCAGGAAAGAGGCCCAGCTTCAAGTTGCTAGACCAAATCAGTCCAGTTGCTAGACCGACCGCTTCCCCTCGCAGACAGTCCTTGGTTCGTTTCCAGCCAGATCTAAACGGGCGTTTTTCAGGACCTGTTGAGAAAATGTCCCGAACGCAGTGTTATAATGCAGAAGTTTCTTAAAGCGAAAAAAAAGTAGTTGTAGCTTTGGGAAACTGCAGTTGTCCTTTTTTTTTTTTTTATGGCTACTTCTAGGAAATTGGCGGACAAAATTCGGCAAGCCATCAGTTACGTCACGGGATTGCCGGCTGCCACTGTCCGGAAACTAGCGGACCAATTAGGCTAGCCATTATTTATGGCTCGTGCTTGCAGGGCCGCTGAAGGGCCATTTGTGGCAGCTAGTGCCTGTTATGGATAACCAATGGCCCTGTTCTGGCATATGAAAACTAATGGGATTGCCACTGTAGGTCCGATGCTGGCCCATGTGGTGGCCGCCGGGACATTTTATTGACGGTTGGGCAGCGACAACATAGTGCTGGGCCACCGCTGGCAGTGCTGGGCCACCGCTGGCAGTGCTGGCAACCAGCATTGGCCCAGCACGACTGTTTTTGCTGGGCAGTAAATAGTACAAACAAATTCAGTTTGCTTTGAATATTCTGTCGATTTTCCATGTATTATGAAGAATATTTCTTCCTTCATTGATTTATCTGTGGTACTGGTGACCTCCGACCTACATCCGTCCGGCTGAGATTTGGGTCAAAGCTCTATGAGGAAGCATGGATGCTTCGACTAGCGAAAATCTGAGGACTTTCAGATTAATATGTCTCAGTTGCGTGGAACTTCACTGTCCTAGGTGGTGTAATGGTTAGCATACTCGACCGCTAGTCGGGAGATGCGGGGTTCGATTCCCGCTCCAGGGCGTTGAAATTTTCAAGTTTTCTGAGAAGTGTTACATGAGTTACCACTAAGAAGTACAATCAAATTCAGCTTGCCTTGAATATTCATATAGTAATGTCGTAGGATACAATAGAAAATGCAAATGAAAGGGGCCTTTTAAACAAAGCATGTACTTTTAGTTATTTTGTTCGTATTATTTATCAGCCAAAAATCAATATCTATGGCTATCATGTGAGGTAATATCTAGCAATCTTACAGATAACTTTATTTTCTCGGTGTCATCAAAAATCGAAATTTTCATGTTATTAAGTATTTATGTCTTTCACTTGCCGTTTTGTCATATTTCATCATCTTTTTCAATCTTTCGTCTGTCTGATTTTGCGATATCCATTTTTCACTCTGTCTGGTCATAGATTTATGATTCGTATATGCGAAAGTGTTATAGAAATGCTAATGTTCGGTTGCACTTTTGGAATATATGGTGCATCATCTTTTTATTGACAAATGACTTTGTTTTCTCTCGGCGAAAATGTTTCGTCAGTTATTGCAATTTATTACCGAAGTTCTTTTAATAAATGAGCAGCTATTTCATTTGAATGTCTTTTTGTTTTATCACTTTCTACTTTTGAGTATTTATTATGAATTTAAGAGAAGCCTCGCCTAGCCATTTCATTTGAATGTCCTTAATCCACATTGATAAGGATTTGTTTTCCATTATTTTGATAGATATCGATAATTATTAATTTTTAACATTCTCTCTATAGACATTGATAATGATCTGTTTTATATTCTCTTGATATACACGGATAATATTTGCAAAACTGACTCACAGCCGATCATACTCACACCTTTCTTTTGACTCAGCGCAGTGAGTGCTAGCACCTTAGATACAGAACCGAACAAAGCTCTTAGCTCTCTAAAAAGCATGAAGAACTTGATAAAACCGTGCACAAAGCAACCAACTTGTTCGGCGTATGAAATTTAGAAGTTACAGACAATGTCATGATTAAACCTTTTCAACTATAAAGAAATTTTTCCTTGCGTAGATTGTATTGATTAACAAAGAATTTTGACATTAATTCGCTGCCTGACCTCTCCAAACAACAGTAATTGTTACCAATTAATTATCGTCCTTAACAGAGTACTGTATGATGAATGCTTCCTGACGAAACTAATTAAAACTTTCAAGGAATTAACACAGTCCAAAACGTGTGTTTCAATTTGCAGAGGATGAAGATGTTTTCCTTCACTTTTTTGTTTTTTTGTTCCATCCTTGTTTTAATCTTTCTAGGCTTTTGAATTAATTAGAATGAACAGCGCCTCAGGCAATCTGATTAAATAAGGAAGATAATATCCGACAACATCCGAAATTTCGCTCTTATTCTTTATTAAATTCTCTCTGGAGCAGCGCAAAGCCATAGAATGAGAAGATGTAAGAAGAGTAGTTATTTACTGAATCACTAAAGCACACTAAGTTCTCCTGCCTGTTCTTAAAAATCATGCAGATTTCAAATTTAAAGATACCTAAATAAAAGACTCAGTCATCCGACAGCAGCTTTTATTCTTGTACTAAGCTATGCAATTTTCCGCATTGCGCTGTAGAAAACCAGAACAAAGCTTTCCGTCAAGAACTAATGCCTTCTAAAGCGAATTCTTTACTCCTTCATTTGTGTGTGTTTTTCCTGACGTAAATGAAATTTTCTCTATAAGACTTTTTTTAATATTTTGGATTTAATTGTTGCGCGTAGTTCACAGTTTATAAAATCGTAAAGAAAAATCTCTTTTAGGGCAAAATGCATCATCTTTTTAAATTCCTCAGTCCAAAGTAAGACAGTATATCTCTTTCGCAAGACTGATTCGAATATCACCAGAGGGATTTTGAGAGGATTAGTTTATTTTGCAACTGAAAGTGCGTTTCGAAAACCTATTGAGCAACGTTTCAGTAAAATTTGATTAAGACTTTCAATTTCATTATCAAACTCATTAATTTCGTTAGTATACTCAAATTCAGATAAATATAACTGTAATTATTTTACCGTAATGGTTTGTCCTTGAACAGCACAGCCTGAGTAACAAATGTTGTTGCAGTTGCAATACATATTTAAAAAGTGCAAAACATATTCATAATATAGCAAAAATGCATATATTTACGTGCTGAGAATAAGTATTTTGTTTACATTGGCGACGAGCAAAAGGCCGAAGGATGATAGACTGTTCAGAATAATCGCATTTCACATCAGTGATGGGAAAATGTTATTTACTCGTACTGTTGATAGAGATAGTTTGGATTCAAGCTTTAATAACGTTCAAAATATTCAAGCAGATCATCCACATCCTCTGAACGCACGTATAAATTGCGTGAAAAGGCTTGTTGTTGTTACTTTTGTTCACATACCGGCCACTGAATTAGAAACTTTTTATTCAATACCGGATTGGACCTCCTTTAGCTCGAATTATAGCACTTATACGGTTTTGCATAGATTCCAGAAGGTGTTGGAGTGCACCTACGTCTACAGCATATCAGGCGTTCACCAGACAGTCCTTCAGCTGACTCAGACTTGGCGGAAGAGGACTTTACTCCCGGATATGTTTTTCAAACATGTCCCATACATTCTCAATGGGGTTCAGATCCGGACTTTGTATTAGCCAGGGAAGATGATATAAGTTACTGTCATGCTGGCTGAACCAATGTTGAGCACGTCTTGCGCAGTGGACAGTAGCATTGTCATCCATGAAACAGCCCTCACCTACTGGATAAAAAGTCAACATTGCAGGATGGACTTGATCGGCAACAATGTTCAGATAATCCTTGGAGAACACCCGACCTTCCAGCAATATCAGGGGACCCGTTTTGTACCAACAGAACGTGTCCCACATGATGATACCCTTCAAAACCTTGAGTTGTGTTTAAAAGACAAGCTGGGTACATCGATTCATGGGGTTCCCTCCAAACTTTCTGCCTACCGTCGGTATATAACAAGGTGTAGCGCGATTTGTCGGACCACATGACTTTTTTCCAGGGTGCAGTCACGGTGTTCTTGACACGACTGTAGAAGGTCTTTCCGGTTCTTTTCAGAAACCAGTGGTTTCCGTATAGGCATACGACTACCAGTACCGATCCTCTTTAACTACATGCACTGAGATATTTGGTCGGAAACCGATTTTGAATGCTTCTGTCAATTGCTGAGCACAGGAAGTCCTACTTTTCCGTACAAGCCTTCTCAGACAACGGCGATCTCGTACCTGACAGACTGTCGTCGCGCCAGAGTTACACCCCTTAAACAAGCTATGAGGGTTATTTTTCTACTGATTAAAGACCCGGGATATCTCACTTTTTGAGGAACCAATCAGCTCTGCTGATTTCCAAATCGTCGCTCCTGCCGGAGGGGAATCCATTATAAGCCCTTTTTCGAACTCAGAAAGATCCACAGTTTTTCCCATTGTGGTCAACAGTATTTACGATTACCGAGAGCAGCAGCTCCTTTAACCGGCTGGAACGAATTAACTCGGGGTAAGAAAAATGGCTGAAATAAGCTCAAACCAATATGTTTGCTGTCTAAAGAAACTGGCAGCATGAGGGTGGAACGAGTGGGCCTCTGCGTCACAAGGCGTTGCTTTCGCTTTAGCTTTATTATTCAAAGTGGTCGTTAAGGGGGATAATTAGCACTTATCCTCACTGGACGATTACTTCCAAAAAGGGCTATAACAATGGCGACGAATCTAAGAAACGAGAGTGAAGATGTTTGAATCACGAGTTTCTACCCAGTGGCATGATGACCATGTTAGGGGGACTAGTTCTTCCCCTTTATAACCTGGGTAATGGAGCCCAGAATGAATTAGAAGGGAGGGCTTATCACTTGTGACAGGTTTCTTATCGGTACTGATGAGATGAGAAGGAGATATGAATTGTTTAGCTGTAGCTTATGGCAAAACAAAACATTTGAAGTGCCATTCAGAAAGAAAACCCCGGCCGCAGTGTGAACGTATCAGTTTAGTGTGCGCAGAAAATTCTGAGCACCATTTGCTTAAGGTACATCGGCCGCTTAAAGGGTTAAAGAGTTGCCTAGATCACCTGCTGATGCACGTGACCACGCATTTTGCATATACGCCGCGTAAGTAACGTTTACGTACATCTGCATAAAGGTATCTAATTCTGTGGCCGGTGTGTGTAGTTCATTCCCACTTAATAGTTATTACGACAGAAGGGTTTGTGTCTTCGTTAGGGAGTGTGTTCCATGGAGTGATTTACTGAATGAGTGTAATCTCATCACTGAATAATGTTTTATGTCATTATATCAAACTCAGTGTTGACAATGTCATTCTTTTAACTGCGCAAAGTCCATTATTTTCCGTATTATAGGCATATTCATATTGAATACCTAGCCCCTGTCTTGTATTTCGTGATGTCATCCAATTAATTTCCTTCGTGATTCTTGATTTCATTCTCTTCCTCTCACTATACACCTCTCAACGATGAACGTTGTGTTGTTCTCTTTCAGTTTCTTCAGGATACCTTTGGAATGGTTTTATCCCAGTCTAAGGTGACACGCTCATGCTCTGTGTGGGATGTTGAGAAGTTCAGTTACAAACCGAACACCGAAAATAATTAATTCTGTAGTGCAGGAGGAAAGGCAAGAACAATTAATAGGTTTTAAATCATTTAGGTGCAATTACTGACGAGACGCGAAATTTGATATGGAAGTAGACAACAGATTAAGAAACGTAAAATGTTGTTATCAGCTGCGAGATGTGGGTGCATAGTAAGGAGCTTCTGTACAAGTTTAGGAAATGCTGATGTTAGAGCGATGAGGGTTATTTCCGGAAAACAGGTTTATTCAATGGCAAATTAGAATCACAGACATTTGAATTGAGCTGGCTAATTCTTCGGTATAAGAAAATAAGAAAAAATAATACAAATAGATTGAGATGGGTCCTGCATGTGTATCCAATAAGAGCTGAAAGGCTGCCTGGCCAGATGTTCAATTCTGTGATTAACAGACTTCTGACTAAGAGACAGCAAAGTGGGTTAAAGGTGTAAAATCAGCCATTAATTAGATCGAAGAAGCAATATCAGTAGATGCAGGAGATCTTGTAATTGGCACGACGGAGTTTATTACAAGCAAAAATTCGCTCTATCTTTTTTTAAGTGGCCAGCTCGAAAGCCTGCCTGAAGACCATACAGATATACGGATGTGAGATTGTGGTCTTCAGGATGCTCCCCTGTGAACTAGAGGTCAGAGGTGTGGGCCGTTTGGCAATCGTCCAAGATGGTGCGAGGTTCAGGTCTCGAATCAGACATGAGCGATGCCCATCGTTGTGGTTCTGTCCCTTCCCTTTAATTGGTGGCCTTAAATTAGGAACGGCCGATTCCCTTTAATCTTAGATGCTCAAGGGAGCCATTAAATACAAAAACAATGAAAGTATTCGTGATAATTCTTCACACCTCCTTGTTAATTGCTAATTCTTTCATTTCATAAATTCGCATCTCACATTTCATAGCAAAGTGCACTCAGAGAATTTCCCGTAAGTTAGAGCATCTCTAAATTTTGACGCTTTTAGATCAAAAATATACAAAACTTATTGTTTCAGAAAGGCATGTTATCAAGGCTAGAGATACTTTGATGCCTGAATCGAAACGAGTCTTTTATTGTAGCTCTATGTTAAAGCACTTTGAACACTGACAAAATTCACCTATAATTTTAATGAGATGGAACACTATTAGCCGTCTCCTGTCCAAATCGTTCAAATGATTGCTTGCTAAGAATATTGTTCATATTTCCTGTTCGTTCTTATGCATGCTCCCTTTCATCTCCCTAGGTAGTTCTGCTGTAAATACTTCTATGTGAAAAGCCAATTTTGTGGCATCCAGTTTTATAAGAACTCGCATTACAGCGCAAAACTAATGTTTTCTTTAATTCTAAATACTTTTTAATCTGGCCTTCAGTCTTGAAGATATAACTGCTCTACTTGTTCTTCGTCTCTCTTTCTGTTTCCCAAATTAGCAGTAGGGAAATTTTTCGAGCGTTCAATATTCACAGCATGTCTTTAAATTACTGCGATGGTAGTAGATTGTTTCTCATGGGACGAACTAGATCATTTCGTTGGGGTTCGTGCCTCTAGGTACGATGACGTTCCGAACAAGTCGACAGAACCTATGCCTGGGCAGATCCTCGGTGCAAATGCTTGTCTGTTTCAGCAAGTTCGGGCATCTTGCCATTCTGCAAAGTCAAACCAGTACTGGCTTGAGGAACAGGACGTCCAAGTGCTGAATTGGATGGCCCAAAGTCCCGATCTAAATCTAATAAAACATCTGCGGGACAAGTTGGAACGCTGAATCCGATCTCGACCGGCAAGCCATTCCTCTACTGCGCTCACACAGAAACTTTGTAAAAGGAATGGAGGACAATTCTAGTACAGAGCTACTGACATCTCTCTGATGACATGTCTAGAAGGGTCATTGCAGTCATTACTGCCACAGGTGGGCCGACTCTGTATTCATTTCGGCTAATCAATGCTTTTGTTTCCGTTCGACATAGGTGTCCGAATACTTTTGTGTACATAGTATAGTTCACATATGCAGTAACTTTGTGCGTGCAAAAACGACACAAACTGAAAGACGTATACAGAAGCAAAAACAACTGAGTTTTTCTTCATCCAACCTTTTAAAAATCAATGTCCAAGTGTCATTAAAAATAATTGCATGCAGAAGACTTCGCTAATGAATGCGTGTTTTCATGTTAGGAAATGTCCCGAGATTGCATCATGAACTTTACAGGTGCAAACATTGGAGTTTTCTACGTTTATCTTATTTATGGTATTTTCTTTCATTTCTACATCACATTTCCTTCGAACATGGAAATAATGCTTCCTTTTGTACTCTCCAGCCATTGTTATGCTATTTGTTTTTCATTTTTTTATACGAATACGAAACCGAAAAGCGAAGAATTGAATTCCGGAAACCGCAAAAAAAAAGCGAATAAAAAATGAAAATTTACAGTAGTCTTCGCATGATATGTTTGGTAAAGTTTTAGTTTCTTCTGTATGGGATACTAATTATTTTCTTTAGGGTTTGCTACGATGAGATCGGGTTACATCATTATGCATATTTTTAAAACAAGGAAAAAAAAACAACATGTAGCTCCAAGCATGCTAGGAATTGGTGGAAATCCTGAAAAAAAAATCGGTATGCTTTTTTTTTTTTTTTTTTACTTTTTCCTCTTTTGTCTGATTCAACATAAGCGACACAGAATAAAAATTTGTAAAATCGTACTGTTTGAGAGAATATAAAGAATTAAGTTATTCGTTAGGTGTCTGGAGCAGCAACTATTTTCTCTGAGGTTTGGATAGGTTTGCATTGTTATAATCTTTTTTCCAAACTAAAAATAAAGTTAAAATAATCACTGCGAGACACTGAAGGTTACTGGAAACATTGGAAAAATACGTACGTTGTTTTTGTGTACCTGTTATTTGCTCAGTTTAGTTCCTCTGATTTAAAATAAGCAAGACGGAAGAAAAATGCTTAAAATCGTACTTTTTCCTTGAATAATGAGAAATCTGAGCTACAAGTCACATCTCTCTTCTCTCTTGTCTCGTAGAGAATGTGCATTAAATAAACAATGCTTTACTTGGAGAATTAACTGATCACGAATACGGAAATTGGGTAAGGGATTCTGTTGTCATCAGGTCACCTTTTCTATGTGAAAGAAAGTCCAAATTTTGTACGTTCTTTGTTAATTGATTAACTTTTAGAATTATTTCCGAGATGTTTGAGTACAATAAGTTTATTTAGTGTGATTTAATGAGTAGTTAAATTATATGTCCTTGTTCATTTGGATAAAACGTACTTGACCCTCATGGCATTTTTTGGTAATCGATGCTCACCTCACATTAAGAAATCTGAAACATTGTTTTCCCGCGTCCAAAGTTTATACATAATTTACAGCGTATGATTCTCTGAAACATTAGATATCAACAGCTTCAATTGTTTTCATATCAATTTTTTCTTAATTTCTTACCAAAGAAAATTTACCAATTTGATTTCCTGCTTTATTCTCTGTTTTTTATTTGTCTCTCACGAGTGAGCAAAGTTAAACATTTCATTCCCTTAAATAAATAGATGAGCTGCATGTAGAACAAAAACAGAAGAAAACTGCCTTGCTTGAAAACTTTAAAATACTAAAAAAATTAAATTAAAAGCATGCATTCTACTAAGTTAGTCGTGAATATTTTTATGAGTGCGTAATTTGCATAATACGAAGAAACACAATAAAAGACTGCTTTGTTTACGCATAATTTAATTTCTTTGAAAACTCTTTAGTTCTTTATTTGCCTCACGTTTTTAATAAAAAGAGCGTATATGTTTATGAATGTTTTTTGCAGCATGATTTTCATTTAAATTCATAATTGCTAACAGCAAAAAATTTATAAAGAATTAAAGAATTTTAAAGATTTTCTTTTGCCAGATGACATTCTTTGCAGAAAGATGCAAGATATCGGAAAATTCAGATGCTTACAAACATCAATACGTACACTGGAGCTCAAAAATTAATGGATGATTTATTAATTCGTACATAACTCAAAGTATTTATGAGGAAATTCAGTGAAATTTGCCAAAAACGTTTATTATTACATTACTTGTGTAATTCAAGAAGAAAGTAATGATCCTATAAATTCCATGTGTTAATATCAAAATTGTGTAATGTACGTGAAAGAACAGTCCATAGAATAATATTTAGAGTATTTTTTAAGACATGTGGTACTTCAGAATATGATCAACTCTGACACCCAATGTAGCTGAAGCAATAACTCCTCCTACTGTTTATGAGGGTATTGATGAGATCTTGAGGGCTTAATAACTACTTTTCTACAAGAGCTCTTGTTAGCTCTTGAAATGTTCTGGCCGGGAACTGGGAAGTTCCTATGCTTCTTTCTAGAACATTCCATACATACTCAATGGGATTGAGCTCAAGGGACCTGGGTGTCCATTGCATTTGGCGAATATCTTCCTCTTTGAGAAAATCGCCGACCAAATGAGCTCAATGAGGTTGGGCACATCGTCTGTAAGAATGAAATCTAGACCAATGGCACCCTTGAATGCCCTAACATATGGGTTCAGGATCTCGTCTCTAAACATCAGGACAGTAACAGAGCGACTCTGAAAGATGTACAGGTCGGTGCGCCCCTTCTTCATGATTTCTGCCCAGACCATCATGCCACCGCCACCCTTTCTCTGGTGTTAGCGGGACAGGTGTGGGTCCCCTGTTCTCTTCAGATGAGAATACGTCGCGGATTTGTACTTAAGCTGAATCGCGATTCATCTGTGAAAAGAACATTTGCCCACTGTTCTGGGCTCCAAGTTTGATGTTGGCAACTCCATGTTAAAAGAGTTCTACGGGCGACGGAAGTTAGAGGGACACAACTAATTGGTTTCCTTGCATAAAGGCATTGCTCATGAAGTCTTCCACAAACAGCATGCCTTAAAACCCTCGTTTATGTAGCTGCTGCAAACTCGAAAGGGAGCTGCCTAGCGGACATCTTTTTGTTCCGTCTGGCAGATCGACTCATATAGAGATATCTGCAACAGTTACAGCTCTAAGATGGCCTCGTCCTGGTCGACGACGGATATCACCTATCTGTTGAAACTGTCTCCAGAGTCTTGACAAGATATGTTGTGGAACATTCAATGCTCTGGAAACTTCCGTCTGGACTGACCTGCTTCCATTCTACCAGTCACTCTCCACTATTGGAAATAATCCATACAATGTCTTCTTGACATAATCAGCTCGACGTGCTACTGAAGAGGAAGCAAGAGCATCCTAAGAGATCTACAAGATGCGAGTAGACTCGCGCGTCATTTTAACACAATCCTAATTTGCATGTTCCAGTTTACTTGCGGCAAAAATAAATGCGGTATAGTCTTCAGCGTAGCGAAATTTGCGTGTTCACGATTTTCTGTGCATTATTTTACAAATATATCGGCAGCTATATACACTTTTGTAGATTATTCTTTAATTTTTAGCACCAGTGTACTTTTATGTGTTACATATGCCTACAATTTTAGTGTTTCACGCTGGTTTAGTATTTTTTTTATAATTTATTTTCCATTTTTTTTCCAGGGAGCGTCTTCTAGCCTCGTGGTGAAATTCGCCGACACAGAAAAGGAAAGGCAGCTCAGGAGAATGCAACAAATGGCAGGCAACATGGGCCTACTGAATCCATTTATGTTCAACCAGTTCGGTGCTTACGGGGCCTATGCGCAAGTAGATATCAATGTATGTCACATAATTCAGTTATTCTTCCTCTCTTTTCTTTTTAATTTTTACCTACCTTGTACATTTACAGTTATTAAATAATTTGAAATGTTTTTATATTATTGTTTAGTACGATGTAAAATGCTTTTTTGCATCTTCAATTAAAATAACTGACAGGTAGCTTGCTGAAAGAAAAAGCTACTGAAAATAATCGCACCATTCAAGGACTGATAAGATCTTTGACAAGAAGAAGAAAGAAAATTGCGATTATTAAAAAATATATCTGCCGGTTAATGACGGATTGATGAATTATTAAACGAATTGAATTTTTTTAATTGTAAAAGTTTTATAAAAGAGGTTGAAGGGAAAATATAAAAAATTAGAGGCTTTACTAATTTTTTATATTTTCCCTTCAACCTCGAGTTTTACTAAAAGCAACACATGAACTCTTTCCAAAAGTAAAAGTTAGCAGAATTATAAATTAAATGGGTTACTTCTTAAGAATAAGCACAATTTAGATACAATTGAAGAGTTATAGATAATATCAACGCTTTAAGACACATAAAACAATAAGCGAGATTACTGAACCCACCTTCGTTTCGTTAACAACAGATGATCGTACTCCATAGTATGATCCAGGAACTTACTGAACAGAATAAGGAAGTGGACTTAAAAATTAACTTACCGAAAACAAAGCTGATGTACAATGCTTTTACAAGAACTAAAGAGTTGGAAAAGTGAAAATCCTCCAAATACGTGGTGTCAGTGAATAAACAAAGACATCGCTCGTTCCACGTTTCAGCAACACACAGCAACCGAAAAATTGTTATTCGGTCTCCGCCGGATAATTGAATCCCGGATCTCTCGATATCTAGCCGAGCGCGTTAGCCTTACACCACGGTGACCAACAATCCACGGTGCTATGTGTGTTTCTCTGTCAGCTCCTGACATCATAAATCCGTAAGATGGGCTCAGCTACTGTGACGTCTCCATCTGGTGGGCATTAACGACACTGGCTATATATTAATTATAACAGTTAAATCCAAACGGCGAGATCCAAAGCAAAAAAACCTCCAAATACGTGGCGTCAGTGAATAAACAAAGACATCGCTCTTTCCACGTTTTAGCAACACACAGCAACCGAAAAATTGTTATTCGGTCACCGCCGGGAAATTGAATCCCGGATCTCTTGGTATCTAGCCGAGCGCGTTAGCCTTACACCACAGTGGCCAACAATTCACGGCGCTATGTGTAGCAATATCAAGCAAATTTATTTATTGAAGAGTTGGAAGTTGATGGGGGAAATGTAGAAATAATCAATGCATACATTTACCTTGGGCAACAGATATCAAGCGAGGGCCACATCGAAGAATATATGAATAGGTGTATAAAACTTCGGTGTGGGGAGCTTTTTCAAGGAACAGTACAATGTTTTCAAGAGCAATTTACCGTTATGTCCCAAAAGAAAAGTGTTCAATCAAATACCTATTCCCAGTTCTTACTTATGGATCAAAGCCATGGACCGTATGTAAAAAAAAATAGTCAGAGGCTGCAGACAACTCAAATTACTGTAGCATGGAGAGATGCATGCTTGGTATAACGAGGAAAGACCACATGGATCAGGGAAATGACAAACGTTGTTGACATCATGTTCAGAGTAAATGGGCGAGACATATTGTTAAAAGAATTGACAACCGTCGGACAACTGAAAATACTTGACTTGGATACCAAGTGACAGGAAAAGAACGAAAAAACAAGTGGAGGAAGAAGAGTGGATTAAATCGAAAGCATGCTGGAGTAGCTTGGAAGAGACTGGCTCAAGACAAAAAGTCGTGGAAGAGATTTGGGCGCGACCTTCATCCAGCAGTGGACTGATAATAGGTGTTGATTATGGTACATACACTTATGCGCGAAATAGCGATGAACACCCTTTTTTCCACGAGGTGACATGTTCCACAGCACGTAACAGTGATGTCCCCGACAGGCACAGATAGAGCGCACTTGTTCGTCGGTACGAATCTTGTGCAATGGGAAAAGGGAAAAACATGTCGGAGTTTGATCGGGGAAGGATTATCGGAGGAGGAACGCAGGCATTGTGGGCTATCCGAGAGCAGTCGTAGTGGAAGGTTGGCCGGAATTGTCAGAAAAGGGATGCTCCTCCACTGAAGGAGAAATAGCTAACTGGCTAACAGTCAAGGCTTCAGAAAAGAGAAACAACTGTTGGCTAACATTCGAGGTGAAAGCAGGCCGGCTCGTGCTGTGCAATAATATAGACGACTCATGATTTCTCTGTTAACGGCAGACTGCTACCATTGCTCCCAGCGAAAGTTTTCCGAGCACATAATTTAGAAGACGCTCTTGTGGATTGTACTAAGGAGCGGGCTGCTTGTTTATGTCCCCATGTTGCCCGATCGTCATTGGTAGTTCCTCTTGCAGTGAGCACGAAAGCACCGTGCATGGACAGTAGACGACTGACAAACAGTCACTTGGTTCAATTAGTCAATCCCCGCACGGGGATAACTGGTTTTCCAGTTATTTGGGGAGCGGCGCCCCCACGGCCCGAGCTGACCTTGTGACTGGTCAACATCTTATGTCATGCCACCGCTTGTTTTTTATTTTGGTGTTTGCAGGGACGGCTGTTCATCCAGCTGTTGGGGAGTCGCGGCCCCACGATCCCGAGCTGGTCTTGTGTCTCGCTTTTTCGTTTTTCCTTATTTTCTCCACTGGCTAGTTGCCCGTGTTGTATTCTCTACCTAATCGCTACCACGTTATGTACTAACACCCCGGTCTTGTGGTTTTGTTACCCTCCACCACTAACTGATTTATATTAACCGCTCAGTTCGTAGGTTGCTGAGATTCCGATTAGGTTCCCTGCCAGGATTTGTCTTCTTTGGATTTCTTTTTTTCCTTTTCGCTGGTTTGGGTGCTAGACCTACCTGCATGTTTGCCGCGTGCGGAGACCCGTGAGGCGGAAATGGGCTGTCTGGGGGCTGAGGTAGCAGGAGACCGGTTAAGTGCCTCCTGTGTACCAACACTCCTCTTCGACCCCGGCTTCGCTGTAAACGGGAGGCTAGAGACTAACCCACCTCTAGTCAGAAGTCTTGTACCAAGTTGTGTACTGGGCTTTAGCGGCTTTTTTGTCGTATGGCACGGCAGGGTGAGCCCGGGGGCTGTGGGATCATGCCAAAGGCGTTGGCATGACGGTACCAGGAGGCCGAAGTGTCCGCCGAGTGCGTGTGATCACAGCCAACGGACTATATCTGCAACGTATAAGCTCCAGAACTGTGTCTAGCGTCATTTTCTTGGCTTGCGGACCTCCAGTTCTCCCTTGTAGGGCTCGGTGGTGGGTGGAGTAGTCTGCAGACGAATCTTCCTTCTTTTTTCCATGGGTAGAAACAAAAAACAAAACTCCAAATTTAGGACACCTGTGAATATGTTGGTTGACAACGACTCTCCTTCGTCTTCTCAACCTACCAAGTCTCATACCCTTAAACGATCTTTCGACCATGACCTGGACCAAGAATGTGGAACCTCTTCTTCGGCAGCTGTACCAGTCGCTCCGAAGCGTCGTCTCCCATCGATTGCTGTGACTACGCATGCTACACACTTACTTGTAGAATCCATCGATCCGAATGAGAGACTGTCCACCAGATCTCCATTTTTTATTTCTAAAGCTTTGGACGCTGCGGTTGGCCCCTTGATGTCTGTGAGGAAGCTTCGCTCTGGGGACCTGCTTGTTCAAACTTGCAGTGTTTCTCAGAGTAACACTCTTTGCTCCTTACTAGTCTTCAAGGCATTCCTGTCAAAGTGGCACCTCACCCGTTTCTTAACACCTCTCGGGGTGTTATTTCGGAATTTGATCTCTTGCCATGCAGTGAAGAAGAATTGGTGACTGAACTTGCAGATCAAGGTGTTCTTGCTGCGCGCCGTATGATGTTTCGGCGCGATGGTTCTTTAATTAAGTCTAAAAATGTTATCTTGACTTTTAACTCCCCGAGGGTTCCGACCGAAATCAAGGCTGGCTACTTGGTCTGTGGAGTTCGCCCGTACATTCCCAGTCCTCTGCGCTGTTTCAGGTGCCAGAGGTACGGGCATTCACAACGTTTTTGTAAGAGTTCCGCTCGTTGCGCAAATTGTGGCTCCAGTGAACATGACGGGGAAGGTTGCACTTCTGCGGCCTCCTGTGTTAACTGTGGTGAGGCCCATGCGGCTTACTCCCGCACCTGTATGAAATGGAAGGACGAGATGGCAATCCAGCGCCTCAAGACCCTGGACGGCCTCTCGTACCCTGCTGCCAAAGCCAAGTTGGGTATTCCCAACACCCGACAGCGTAGTTTTGCCGCAGTTGTTCAGTCTCAGCCACCACCCGTGCAGCCCTTTGTTCCGCGCCCTGTAGCTCTCGCCGCACTTGCCAAGCGATCTACAGTTGAACAAGCGACACAGGTGGATTTCACCGAGCTCCAGCTTATTCGACCAGCTGAGTCTGCGCCTTCTCTTTTGAAGACGACCGACTCTTCCAGTTCCCAGCGGAAGGCCTGCACGTGCTGGAGAGCCGGCCCTCAATCCTCTAAGGTGTGCAGTGTCCATCCACATGTCGCGGCCATCATGGCCGACTTTGCAGCTGTCTCGGACTCAGCGCGGTCCCCACCCTCACCCAACATTATAGAGGAACATAGGGGGAGGAGAGTGACAGTTCGTCCCCAGCCTCAAACAACATTGCAGAGGACCATGGGGGGAAGAGAGTGACAGTTCGTCCCCGCCCTCTGCCAGCATTGCAGAGGAGTGTGGGGGGAGGAGAGTGACTCATCCTTTGTGTAGTTGTGTTTAAAAAAAAAAAAAAAAAAAAAAAAAAAAGGAAGTTATAATTATAATAGTGAATTAATAAATTTTTCTTATAAACCTACTTAACTACCTTGTCTTCACAGCTTTCATCATGCTCTTTTTCGGCTTTTACCGGGCCTGTCTGTTCTTGATCATTTTCAACGTTTTTCAAAATCTGTGGCTGATAGTTCTTTGTCTGGCGCTCTTTGGCCAAGCCTGGCCCTTGCGCCAATAAAATCCAACAACCAACCAACCAACCAATTAGTCAATATTCCAGCTCAAACATGCCGATCGACGCATCTGTATGTGATTCCACATAGGGGAACAGCTGCAGCCAAACTGCACGGTTGGAAGGAAAAGAGCCATCGGTGCGTTATCATGGTACGGGAATTGTTCTCGTGGACATCACTGAGCCCCCTCATTCCCATTTACCACACTCACACTACAAATAATCATTGTTTCCAACATTATCGTCCTACATAGTGACAAAGTATCCAAATGGCACCGAACCCTTTCAGAAAAACATTGTCCCGTGTCACAAGGTGCAGGAATTTTTCGAAGATTATTCTCAAGCATTTCGTGTGCTCCTGTGGAACGCCAAGTTGTATAACTTGAATGTCATTAGGTACCGCTGGTTCACGCCAATTTTTCGCTCTATCACCGGGATCCGGGATTTCATTCTGTACCTGAGGACACCTCCGGGAGCTAGTGAAGTTCGCACTGCCAGGAGTGCAACCGGTTATCGCCGCGAAAAGAGGCACTGCTCGCTATTAGGCAGGTGGTTATGATTTTATGGCTCATGAGGGTCTTAAACAACGCCGTTTGGAAGTGCAGCAATAATGACTATAAATAGTAATGTAGCTGAATGGCGGAACAGCACAACTTGAAGTTATTACAGCTATGTTGTTGTAGCTCAAAATGCCGTTTTGGGTGTAACGTATGTCCCGCGAGGAGATACGAGGTGTCATTTGATTTTTGTGGGCAAAACTTTTCATCGGTTGATATACACCGACAGCTTACTGATGTGTACAAAATAATGTGCTTAGTCGCATAAACATCTTGCTGAATTATGCCGAAAGTTTGTTCTTGGTAGAGTTAGTGTAACCGACGGCAGTCGTAGTGTGCGTGCAACCAGCTCCTCAACCGAAATCAACACATCACGGATTGAACAAATACAGTAATTCAGAACGATAGAATTGAAGCTTTGCAGCATATTTCCTTCGAGCTTGACGTGGCATGCAATAGCATCCAGAACATTCTCCGCGAAGTTCAACAGAACAACAAATTGTGCGCGAAGAGTTTTTCAAGTGTATTAACTGATGTAAATTAAGTAATGCTAACGGCGATCGTTCTCACTTCATTGCAGCGTTATGAGCAAGAAAAAAACAAGCTTCCTCGCCGAGTTTTGACGGAGGGTGAAATTTTGATACATCACTGCTCTTCCACCACTAACCACGCACATCACTCTCACTAAAGAAGGTTACAGTGCGTCTTTTTTCTTGGAAATATGTTGGAAACAATGTCATGCACCTTTTTTCGGCATACTTTTGGTGCAATGTATGTACAGGGCGCATTACCACAGTCATTGTCACAATAGAAAACCTCTTGTAAGAGGAGATCAGGAGAAAACGATCTAAACTTCTTAATTTAGGAGTCATTTTCTTCAAAACAAGGCTTAACCTCATGTGGAAGACCAAACTCGAGACTTTATACAACAATTGCAATGTGACGTTTCCCTGCGTCCTGCATACCGTTCGGAAAAAGTGAAAATTACCACAAAGGCATGGCTCCATAAACAGGGGTAATAATTTTACACGGGAGGAATACAAAATTTCATTATATGCAGTGACAAGTTCCTGATTCTATTTTATGAAATGTTGAAAAATTGTGTATGAATGAACGTTTTATGATATTTTGTACATACTGTTTCACAGCATCAAGGGTACTGGTCCGAAATACGAGCCTTTTTGCCTTACGTTTTTGATGAACCTACATCTTGAGCAATAAGAACCAACGTCAAGAATTTTACCAGCTCATAACTTGAAGATGAGGCGGTTTTTTTCAATGAGAACTTGATCTCGAAAATAAAATAGTTCCGTCAAGTCCAGTTTCTCCTTGGATCTGATTTAAAATACGTAAAATAAAAACAAAGCACAAAAAATGAAGAAATTATTTATTAGGGATTGATGAGATCAGAAAAAAATCCAGTGGTTATTTAAAGCTGTATCAAAGCGTCGTCGTTTTACATATGTATACTGTCCGTGCATAAAGTTAACGACTCACAAAACATCGACTTCTCGTTTCCAAATATTTTGGCCCAATGGTCTGAACAATTTTGGACCAGTACATTTGTTTTCTGTGAGTAGTCATTCTCTTTGCTTCTTCGTATCGGTCTTTTTGTTTTTCTGGTGTTTGGTTTGCTCTGGATCTAATTTTTACCCTTGTATTTGGTTTGTTTTTTCTTTCCGTCACTGTAGGGTTTCTGCGGCTCTCGATACAGCCATTGCCGCTCTGTCTCTAATTTACCTTGTTTTCACTGCTCTGTAGCTCGATTGTCTTTGTTATGGCCTTTGCTGCTGTTTCAGCTACCAGTCTTGAAAGTTTAGACTGGTAGCTGAAACAGCAGCAAAGGCCATAACAAGTTTCGTCGAAGTTTTCAGTCTTCTGTTTTGAATACAGCTTTCGTGCAGTTTCCTTTTTTGGCAAATTTACTTGCCTCAGATTGCTTTGTTTTAAGAACCATCTTGCTGAAATAAAAAGAGGTATATCAACGTTCACTTAAACTTGGTTTCCTCAAGCTCTTCTCAGAAGGAGATTTATTCTTGAAAAACCCACAACCTCGGTGAAAATGAGTTGTTACCGACGCGTAATATCTCTCCTAGTTCCTAGTATTTGTGCATTGATATCTTTTTTGTTGTTGTTGTTGCTGTTCTCTCTTTGAATTACATTACATGTACGGCAAATATTATTATATTGTTTTTATTATTAAAAACAAGGGCAAATTGCTTTTCCCGAGTACAGGTTTGTTGTCATAATTACCTAGGAGCGCTTTCCCTTATATGAATTGCTCTGTGCCATTGCTGATGTTATTTTAGCTTTTCAAAGAAAGCTACAAGAAAAGGTACATGCAAAACCGGCGACGGAGAAAAACTTGTGAAAACAGAAGTTTGTCGGCGACGGACATCGAAACCGTGTCCCCTCACTCCGGAGTTAGTCGCTCTTCCAACTGAGCTATGCGGACAGAATGTCTCGCTGCAGATTTGTCGTCCTGACACATGCTTTCACCTCTGTAATACGTCACATCATCTCCCTCTTATTTATTTTTTTATTTGAAGAGAAGTAGGAATTTTTAATTAATTCCAAACAAGTTAGTAAAATCATGCAATGCATTGATTATGATACGCTTTCCAACATACTAGAAATTATTACTCAAGTTATAAGGATAATGGCTGTGGAATAAATCTCGCTCCTGTGTCCTGACCTTTTACCCCATTTCCATGATATTCAACAGAACCGGTTCAGTACACCTCAAGAATAACATACTAAAGTTTTGTCGCAATAGAAGCAGTTTTACGCAAGTTATGAGAATAATGGCTGTGGAATAAATCTTGTTTTTGTGCAATGACCTTTGACCCCGTTTCGTTGATATTCAACAGAACCGGTTCACTATACCTCCGGAACAACATGATAACGTTTTGTCGCAATCGAAACATTGTTTGGTAAGTTATGTTGCACAAGGGCAATTGAATGGATCCCACTCCAGTGTCCTGACGTTTGACCCCATTTCCAATAGGGTTCGTCCCCAGTGGCTCCCTACCACATACTAAAATTTCATCGAAATCGAACCATTTTTACGCAAGTTATGACGCATAAGGGCAATGGAACAAATCCCGCTCTTATGTCCTGCCTGACCTTTGACCCCATTTCCAATAGGGTTCGTGCCCAGGTGGTTCCCTACCACATACTAAAATTTCATCGAAATCGAACCATATTTACGCATGTTATGACGCATAAAGGCAACGGAATGGATTCCCCCTTTATGCCCTGACCTTAGACCCCATTTCGCCCATTTTCAATAGGATTCGTCCCCAGGTGGTTCCTTACCAAATACTAAAATTTCATCGAAATCGAACCATTTTTACGCAAGTTATGACGCATAAGGGCAGTGAAATAAATCCCGCTCTTGTGCCCTGCCTGACCTTTGACCCCAATTTGCCAATTTTCAATAGGGTTCGTGCCCAGATAGTTTCCTACCACATACTGAAATTTCATCGAAATCGAACCATATTTACGCAAGTTATGACGCATAAGGCAATTGGATGGATCCTGCTCTTATGGTGTGACCTTTGACCCCCACTTCACCCATTTTCAATAGGGTTCGTCCCCTGGTGGTTCCCTACCACATACTAAAATTTTATCGAAATCGAACCATTTTTACGTGAGTTATCGTGCCAACAGACAGACGGGCGGACGGACGGACGGAAAAAGCTGGAGCATATACGCTTCTTCAACCTACGGTTGGAAAGCGTAAACAATGGGTGGAACAAACATCACACATTTTTTCGAAACACCCAACGTCTAGTGGATTAATTTTCCACAATCGGGCGCCAATATGAAAACAAAAGTTTTTCCGCGACGGTCATTGAAGTCATGTCCCCGCACTCCGGAGTAAGCCGCTCTCCCAACTGAGCTAAGCGGACAGAATGTCTCGCTGCATATTTGTCGTCTTGACACATGCTTTCACGTCTGTAGTACATCACAAACTGCTCGGAAGATTCGAAACCGTATGAAAAATCCCCCAGTTTAGCACATCTACAAGTAGTTTTGCTCAATAAATAAGAAAAGTTTCCCGCTGAAAATTGAAATGGTACTCTTTTACCAAATATAATTCTAACCCAAACTAAAAAACAATTTTGAAATTTAGATGCGATTACTTCTCGCGGTTTCCAGAAAGGTTTCCTACCGTATACCAAACAGTGTTGTTATTTTAATCAGTATGATCCAATGAGTCTTTCCAGTATACCTGCAAGATATTTCAATAATGTTGTGTGTTTCTGAAATTTCTGAAACAAAATGGCAATTCTGATTTTTTTTAATGTGAAGTACCGCGCAAAGTAGGAATTTAAGTTTTGTTCTGGGCGGGATGAGGCATTGTATGAATAGAAATGAAATTTAAAAAAAAACTGACTTGCATACTTTTGGATAGATTTAGACATCAAATTAGTTTAGGATCATTGAAATGTGTTATGAATGTTAACAAAATATGCAGTATGTTTCGAGATATTTCAAATTCATGCGGGTCTTTCTCATTTTAAACACTGTGTTTCACTGTATCATTTTCAAATAATTGTGCCGTAATATCCTCCAAAAAATAGCATTTGAACTGAATGACAATTATTTCTCAAATAAAGGAAAACCTAAGATGATTTTAATAAAGTTCAATAAATGTCGATTTCTAAAATTTCAGTATATGTTACGAACTCGAAACAGCCATTGCGGAAATGAAGATACTAGGTTGTAAATTCTACGAGACGAAGTTCAATAGTAACTTCGTCTTGAGTTTAAGAATGAATAAAATCTTATGAATTTAGAAACAAAATTATGTGGTGCAGGAAAATGTGTAAAAGCACGACTTATTTTACCGCCACAAAGATTATGTAAACTCAATAAGATCAGCTAAAACGAGAAATCTTGCGGTTCATGGCGTTCAGGATACTTTGATGCGTGTGAAAATCAAATCGAAAATGACATAATAACCGAACTGAAAAATTCCCACAGCTTTCATTCATAGAGGAAGAACACCTGTTTGTCATTTAATCAGTAATTGCTGATGCTCGTTCTTTTTTATACTGATGATCATTAAAAATTCCATAGGTTTCAAGGCTCCAATTTCCTGCTGTACAATGAATGGAATAATTAATCATTCAACCACTAGCAGATATTTTTCTAGTATAGTGTTCACGTATGACAATAAAAATTCATATCTTTATCAGATGCATAATGAAATCAAGACTTTTTCTCTACAAAGAAAAATTACACTTTTTAACTCTCCTTAGTGAACCGTTTTTCATTCGACATAGCCAAATGGACACAAGGAACATAAGTTATTATTTACTGTAAATATATATATATATATATATATATATATATAAATACGAGGTAACAGTAAAGAAACGGTGTCACAAAAAGCAATATAAAAGCTTCACTTTCGTAATATATTTCTCTAATTCCAGTAGTATAAAGTCAAATCAGAACGATTAAATGTTGGATATATACTAGCAAGATTTCATGTTCCTTTTATTTATGATCTTTACCATTTAGTTCACTATCCCCAACATTTTAAAGCTGGTAAAGATTTAAAACAAATTTCATTAATTAGGTAATTCAAACTTAAACAAGTAACTTTTAAAAACCCTTTAATTTGTATTTGCTTAAAATATTTAGATAACTAGGCAAGAAGCATGATGCATACATGCGTGGTTTGAAAACGACCGTCCCATCTCTAAAACACTTGAAATAAATGTAATGGGAAACAGATGAAATTGAATAATCAACATCAAGACAAGAAAGCGGCCTATTTTTTTGTAAGCAATGTTTTTTTCTATCAAACTAGTGGTGGTTTCATCTTCACTTCGACTTTTCTTTTATTTTGAATTCAAAAGTTTAGGCGCATAAGGAACTAAACCACTGATGTTCTCGGCATACTTCCCCAAATCTGATATTGATCGTCTTTTAGAATTTAAGTGAGCTGAATTCCATGACGGAAATGCAATCGAGCGACATGGTAAAGCTTCCATAATTGGCTTATGGCATTAAGCTTTGAAAATCGAAGTAGCACTCGTCCGTCTCTCTTATTTGTGGAAAAAACAAAGTTTGTTGTTCAACAGTAAAAACTGCTAGACCAGAACCAAACACAGCCGAGAGTGAAAAATAATCATTAATGTTCAAACAGCTGGGAGTGCTTAAGTGATAAAATGCTTGTAAAGTGCACATGAATCTAACAAAGTAAAATATTCTGCCAGCAGTGCTGAAAATAATGATTAAAACAACCCAAACTTTACTCTTTAAATTTCATATTGTTTTTCCAATAGAACGCAATCACTTTTCGGAATTCTCAGAAAAAACCTAACTACTTATAAAATGTTACTGATATTTCTTAGTTGTTTGATATAATAATTAATCTTTATTGAATACTAGATAAAATGTACCCGGTGTTGACTGGGAATACTGTGTGAGATGCAATTTTTACATTCTGATTTTTACTACAGTAAAAGAATGTGTTGTGAGTTACACGCGCTAAACTTCACAAGCACAAAATTTGTCGTTGTTTATCATGGCTTTGTATAAACTACTTTAATAGTTCCTTCTATTTTTTTTTTTTTTTTTTTTTTTTTGCTATTATGTTTCTCGTTCTTTTTGCTTTTTTAGTTTCCATAGATGTAGCCGCAGCCATGAATTTCCTCTTTCATGAGGAATGTAGTGGAAATTAGTTCTACAGACACTGTCTTTACAGTGATTTATAAATCGTAGCTAAAAGAATTCACCCAATTTGACGAAGCATTGCATGCGTCGAGAGAGCAACGTACATTTGTCGCCAACAGAAATTCCGACCACTAAAGGATAACAGTGCCCGAATAAGAGGATTTATTTTTCCTGTCGAGATGAGCATGTGATAGAAACGTTTTAGTCGCTAATTGCACCTTACTCACGAACGTTCAAGGTCACATACGGGCTCTTAGTAACCTCCTTGGTTCCCGTAGAATGTTTTGCTTCTAACAGTCTTCCCTTTTGGAATTTCGATTGTAACCCTTCGACGACCATACTAACCTAAACGCTCGTTACTGCAGACGACCACGCCCGCCAGAAACGTCCGTTTAGAATGAGTAGGATTTCCTAGCTCTGTCACGGTCAGTAACCATTGTTGTTACTAAACAAAAAGGTGAACCAGGAATTGGTTTCTCCCAAGGCGAGATCATACACCTCTTCTGTGTGGAAGAATGCAGTGACTTCCCTCGGGAACCGTCTGAGGTGAATCTACTGTATATCAAGCATACAATTTGAAAGTTTCGTGCGATGACCCAGTGCTAAACTTTCTTTTGCAAACCTGCAAAACGGGGTACATAAATTCGAAAAGTAGCAACAGACAGTTTCGGAGTAATGGTAAGCTAGGTGACACACGATTTTAGAGTCCTGGCCGTTAAAGGGTTAAATGACCGATGTATCTTGGGGAACAATGAAAGACAATGGGCTAAATTTTGAAGTGCCTACCACGAATTTCCCATGAGTTACTGACACACACACACACAGGCATTCTCTTTTATTATTATAAACTTATATACAGTACGTAACATTGTACTTCAATGCTGAGGCTAACATTTTTAGTAAATTTTTGAAAACTTCGTGAATTTTTTACATACTTTTTGTCGTTCCAGTGGTATTTTACAATTGCGTCGTAATTATAGCAAAAATTACTACTAAAATATTCGAACATCAGTTTTTCAATTATACAGTTTTGAGCAAAGTTATACGATTTTAATAATATGACGAAATAATAATTCCTGATTAGTGCGTGTGTTATCAGTTCATTTATATACCTATTAAATATATGCTCACATATGCATGGCCCCACTCCATTGGGTTTTAGTCTTGCAAAGCAAAAATATTCTGATCAGTTGCTACTTATAAATCATAAGTTTCAAGCGGCCGAAGAATCTCTTAAGATTGTATGCACATATACAAAAGAAAGGAAATTTTAAGGTTGCAATGTTCCTTTTGTTTTAATAAAAAATCTAAAACGCTTCCTCATAAGGCCGGTATTTTTGGTCACCCGTACAATCGTACCACCAAAATTTGAATTACCTAGTATACTTTTAAGTGGCGATTGAATTTTCCTCTGCAGATCAAAGGTCAAGAAAGACCTTAATTTGGAAAACCCGGTCAGGCCCGTTTCAGAATTTCCTCCCGCGTTTTCTGCCATTTATTGTGAATAACGCAAGACTCCCTCTGGAGTAACAAAGCTGCTTAACTGAACTGAACTACCTCGGTAGTAAACGGAATGTAATTCATAGAGACGTGCCACTTCTCGCTGGAAGTCCTCCCACAGATGACCTAATGACCTAACTACCTCGACAGATGACCTAACTACCTCGACAGATGACCTAACTACCTCGACAGATGACCTAACTACCTCGACAGATGATTAACCACCTTCTTGTGTTGCAAATGAAAACGCATTTTCTCTTCCACATTTCATTCAAAACCAGGTACATATTAAAAATTTACCGAAATTCATGAGCTATTTTCCTTGATTCCTTTCGTAAATTAGGAAGCATATTTCTGATACAACGTTTTCCGTGAAATGAGAGAAAAGCCTTGAATTTCGCGGATATTTCGCACACCAGGAAAATTCTGATGTTCAAAATATTTCCGCAGTTCCTTTTGTATGTTAAAGACAAATTCTGTTCTCAGTTTTTTCGTATTCCTATGAGGGAAAAATTCCAGAACTAGAAACGATTCGCGGGAATACTTGAGGTTTGATTAACTACTAAATGGATTGCATGATGTCTATGTATCAGACTGTAGACCCCGTAAGAGAAAAGCTACTATAGCTATCAGGAGTAAATTTTATATTTAAGAGTTTTGTGAAATAATATTATACTATAAAGCATTACATTTGAACCTTTTCATAACGATAACTGAAAATCATTGTCATTAGAATACGATCTCAAGTTCCGAAGCATTCTGCAGCTCCGAAGAATCATGATGAAAGAAATATATAATTTCTAATAAGTCTTCCTACAGAAAAAATAATATTATCATAAACGTATTCAGAAAAACAATAAACTCCAATAGAAAATAAAATGACTAATTTACCCACATTAATAACAGAAAAAGATATCATCATCGAGCAATTACAGGCGAGAGGTTTTAACGAGAATTTCTGGGTCAGCGGTATTACACGCGGAAGAGCTCGTTCATTTCATTTCATTTATTTTTCGCTATGGGGTTACATTTTATCATGTTACATTTCAAAATTAATTTTATAACGTATAACATTAAGAAAAAAAAAACACATACACTGGCGGAAAGTGAAAAAAAAACACCCAGAAGGAGACGTCTGATACCAACGAAATTTATACAGCATAATAACGGAATACAGAGGATAACATGATCAAAACATTATGGCAAAATACAGCTGCATTTGCTGGTAAACTGAAAAATAACATTTCCATGTAACATGGTTAGTACGAGGTTGAACCGCCATGAACTGCGTCACACTGTGCAATTCTGGCAAGGAGTCTGTCGTACAGATGTTGGATGTAAGTTTGGGGTATTGAGTTCCAAGCATCCTCAACCTGGACGCGTAAATCGGGGATGGTCGTGGCTGGCCGTGGAGACCGGATAAGTCGTTGTCCCATAAAATCCCACACGTGCTCAATGGGGGACAAATCCGGTGAACGTGCAGGCCATGGAAATTGTCTCACACCCTGAAGTGCATTTTGCATTGCACGTGCCATGTGTGGGCGTGCGTTATCTTGCTGGAAAACACCACGTTGGACCGACCTTACAGATGGCGCAACAACAGGATGAATGATGTTGTTGATGTAGGAGGTGCTGTTTAACGTACCCGGTACAAACACTAGTTGTGTACGGGAGTGATGGCTGATCGCTCCCCACACCAGGAGACCAAGTGTAGGCCCTTTGTGTCGCTGGCGGATGCAAGAAGGGTGGAGACGCTTCCCTGTGCGTCTGCGAACATGCATACGGGCATCGGAGGCTCCCAAGCAGAATCTGCTTTTATCGCTGAACACGACAGATAGCCATTGCGTTCTCCAGTGCAGACGTTGGCGACACCACTGCAGCCGTTCCTGACGGTGGGCTGGAGTCAGAGGTACACATGCCAGAGGCACACGTGCACGTAGTCCTGCATCCAGTAGACGGTTGCTGATTGTTCGCACAGTCACCTCAGGTGCAACGGCAGCTCGGATTTGCGTCGCAGTGGATGTTCTGCTTGACAACGCCGCTCATCTTATGCGTCGATCGGTCCGCTCATTAGTCAGTCAGTGACTCCCGGTTCCACGTCTTCTCGTGTGGGAATGTTCCTCGGACCATCTACGCCACCATCGTGCCACCACCGATACTTCCCGTCCAATTCGCTCCGCAATGCGACGATACGACCACCCGGCCTCGCGGAGTCCGACTAGACGACATCGCTCAAAGTCCGATAACTGCTGAAATCGTACACGTCTTCCATGTCCAGGCATTGCAGCTTCTTCAGGGTCTTCGCACCTGTCCGAACGCTGACGACTGATTACATTCACTTCGCCGTACTCCTTAAATACCACCGACGATAATTTGCATATTATGCCGTGCTGTGGCGTAAGCGCCCACCGGTTGGTCCCGAAATTAACATCACACCTACGTAAACTCGACCCCATTAACATATGTAAATTTCATGGTCGTCCGCCAATTCCTTCTTGGTGTTCTTTTTTCACTTTCCGGCAGTGTATAATATGTATACCTATGTACAGGGTAACCACAGAACAGGAAATTCAGTAAAATCATATATACACTATACTGACAAAAGTCACCGGACACCTAGAAGAGAAACACAACAGCGCATTTATTGACATACATTATAACGGTGTCTGTCCATCTTTAGCCTTAATGAATGCACCGACCCTTCGAGACATGCTTTCGATTAGATTTTGGACCACAGCGAAAGGTATGCGCTTCCATTCAGTACATAATGCTGCCACTAACTGTTGCTTAGTAGTAGGCCTTGGTTCCAAACTTCTTTTTCTGCGCTTTAATTCATCCCATAGTTGCTCTATGGGATTAAGATCAGGGCTCTGTGCTGGCCAGTCCACACACAATACGAAATTATCGTCAAACCACGCCGTAACAGTCTATGCTTCATGGCTCGGTGCATTATTCTGCTGGTACCAACAAGGCTCGGTTCCATAGTATTACCATAGTGTTGGTAGGGCATACTTATCCAGAATATCGAGGTAGACGTGCTGGTTAAGAAGTTTGTCCACGGTAATCAATGGGCCGGGACCATACCACGAAAAACACCCACACACGAGTACACTGCCAGCTCCAAACTTGACCGTGGGGACAGTACACTGTGGTAAATAACGTTTCCCCGGCTGCCGCCATACACACACACGGCCATCAGACTGATGGATCATGTATCGGGATTCATCAGTCCATAGGACCCGTTTCCATTGACCTACGGTACACGACGAATGATCTTTACACCATGCTAAACGACGAGTAGCATTCCGAGTGGAGATGGAAAGGCTTATGAACAGCCGCACGACCACGGTAACCCATGGAATGAATTTCTCTGCTATGGTACGTGTACGCACCGAGTTTCCATTATTTTTACTTACTTGTACACTGAGGTCTTGTGCAGTACTCCGTCGATTAGCTGTAGCGACTCTTCCGAGGCTTCGACGTCCTCTATCACTGATTTTTTTCGGTCTGCCCGTACGTTTTGCTGCTTCAGGCACGGCATGTGTCTTCCACTTATTCAGTACATCCAAAACAATTGACTTGGGTATGTTTAAACGCCTCTCGATTTCTCTTATGGACAACCCACTAATATAACACTCAACAATCGTTCCTTTCTCAAAGTCAGTTCTCTCCCGCCGCGACATTTTCACTCAACCTCACAATGCGATATGACCACTGTCAGCTGCTGGCTTGTCTTTATAGCATTTTCAGCTGTACCGCGCATCTTAACAACGCAGAGGATCCGTTCATTTTCTTTTGAAGGGTGTCCGGTGACTTTTGTCAATATAGTGTCTATATATAGCCTGAGTGAATACCAATTCCCCTAAAGTACGTAGTCAAGCCAAATGTCCTGCACATATAACATTTATGCATATGTGGTTTGATTAATAACTTTTATTATTAAATTTTATATTTTAGTGTGTTGGCAAATATTTTTAGCTGTTTTCGAAAATAATTATAATTATTAATATGTATTAGTTGAGAAGGTAGGTTATTCAATAACATCAATCCCTGGTAATCAATAAATTTTTGTTCGGTTAAAGTTTTAGGCAATGGTAATAAAAATGCATTTCTGTCTCTTCTTTGATAGTCGTGACCCACAATGTTCAGCTGAATTAAATGTTTATACCCATTCTTTTTTATTCTTTTATACATAGTAATAAGTACGCCCGGAAAGAAACTGACCAAAAAAGTCAGAACTGAAGATTTTGAGAAATTTTTGTAAACATACGGAAAAAGCCAAAACTGGTTTTCACTGAAATTAACGGAGTTACTGTCTATGGAAATTCTGTCGAAATACTAAAATTAAGAAAAACGTAAATTCCGTAAAAAGACGGAAACCTACCGGCAAATTTGTCTCACGTTATTTTCAGAAATTTTCTGTGAATTCGCACCACCTGTTTTTTACAGCGTAGCCTCAATCCCCAAATACGTAAACAAACATTTCGAACTTTCTCACCATCGTTTAGTACCGAATCACTCCAGAAGCGTGATCGTCTGATTTCGTAAAGCTGAAAAATCTTTTTATGTAAATATTTCTCGGAAAAGAAAATGTGCCACAAGTTTTAGTCTAATTTTAGTCCCTTCCAAGTTTTAGTCTCTAACTTGAAACTAAAACTTGGTGTGCCAGAAGTTTTAGTCTCTAACTTTGCGTATATAAACATCGCTCCGAAGCGTCAGTCAATTGTTGTATGACATTCAAAGAACCTGACAAATGTCGATTTCCTAGTAATTATCGCCGCTTACATGAAACCTTTATAGCAGTCAAGCTAGCCGCAGTTCTAAAGTGATCAGAGCTGAGTTTCCTTTCCAAATATGATTTTCAAAAAATTTCCAATGGTCATGAAATAAATGCGTCCTGTGTTAAAATTGTGCGTAGATTGGTTACTCAAATCCTGATTGCTGCCGAGGTCATAGTGTTGAAGAGAATTAAAGTCAACGAAGTAAAACTGGAATTTGATTTCTACCTTTAAAGAAATAAACCTGCACGTTTCAGACTCTAATCTTACTGCCCGACTTTTTGTTTTCAGCTGTGATTAGTCAACGCAACCGGTGGCGGATTTACTTCCATGTCTTTCGCTTAACTCGGTGATTTTTGCCATCTGATTGTTTAAAATGTCAGTCTTCATTATGTGAGTCGAAATGTTCTTCTGCGATCCAGGAGAAAACTGCTATACCTCCCAGTACAAGCCCACCCCCAGAGTAGACTTTTTCACTTTACTAGGGAAAAAGAAAGCCCAACCCGGCGGAGTGTCGGACTCAGGCTTTACGGGCAGGACCAGCCCGTGTATGATCCGTCTAATTTAAATGACTTATATGCATAAACTATTTGCAGCATACCTAATAAAATCGATTTTACGGCGTCTATGAGTTTTCCATTTCACAGTAATATTGATACTCTATAATGCTGTATATTTGGCACAATCGTGCAAATTTAACATCTTCGAATTTCACATTCCATTCTAAAAGATGCGCAAATCAGTTTCATGGTCACTCTTTTGGAATAGTTTTGCACTAACAAAAAACTGCAGATCCAGTTTGAAAAACCTGTCTTGCTCACCTATTTTATTCCTACAACCATGCATTTCTATTGTTCTTTCTTCTCGATTTTCGGATTTATTTTTTCCTAAAAGTAATCATGGAATCAGTTCATATCACTATTAAAGACACTCTGCTTTTCCATTAGCTCTCTGTAGAACACGTTCTTTTTGTTGAAATTTCAAATGCATTTAACTACTTCCTGTCAAGATCATCACAAGCTCATCTGAAATTATGTAAGTTCAAGAATAGCATGCAGGCCATACCACCTCTGAATGAACAAAACAAAGATGCTTCTCTACAAAAGTCATTGATACACTTGGCAGCAAAATCACAAATTTCGGCAAGGTTTCAGAATAATGTCTTCTGGAAAGAAAATTTTCCCTACATTTCCAGAATTCCATTAGGGAATACTAATGTATAGAGTTTTTTAAAATATTCAACACAAACGTTCGGCAAAAATGCTTGAAACATGCTTACTTTTCTTAACTTAAGTGAGTCTGAGATTATCCTTATATTTGCCGATGAAACAATCTTATGAACCTGTTTAATAGAGAATTTACTTTTAACAGTTCGACAAAGTTGGATTGCTTTAGTACAGTTAAAATGGAAAGATGTTTAACACTTTTTTTATTTTCCGTTACTCTCACGTTATGCGCTCTTTGATACGATGAAAATTCATATAGCTTCTGACGAGCTAGTTTTACATGAATATGGTCGTCCTGAATTTTTTTCGGTTCCTTTTTGTGATGGTGTAAGTCAGATTAAACTCTTATTGAACAAGAAACACAATAAAATAACTTTTCTTTTTAATTTTTTGGCATGAAGGCAAATCGGTCCACACTATCAAAAGTTCGAATTAAAATTTAATTAAGAACTTCAAACAGAATCGATTCTTACATAACGAAGTATGTGACGAGGCAGTTTTCCTTACTACCCGGTACGTAGGAGGCAAAGGCAACCTTCTATATCATGTTCGAGGAGATTAATTTCTGTTGACGACGTTAATTCAATGATGTATCGATTGTAACTTTTTTTCATCGCACCACACCTTTGAGCTTCCAATCTACAATGTTCAAGAACCCATCAGTAGAAGTACTTTGGGCGCAAACGTGTTTTTTTCTCCGGCTAATGAAAAAAACTCTATTGAAGGAAGTGATAGGGTGAAAAAAATGCTTTGGAAAGAGCTCATTAAGTATTTTTTTTGCTCCTTGAGCAAAAAAGAAACATTTCTTTAATATTCTTTGAGTGTGAACGCAAGTTATTATGAGCAAGTCCGAGCTTTCGCAGTGTGTTTGTGCGAGAGGTACATTTATGGCAACTAAAACACTTCAAAAAGATTAATGTCCTCCATAGCCGAAACTGAATGGCTTTGTGAAAATATTGTTTATGTGGACTTGTGATAAAGCAGTCCGCACAGCACACGGTTTAAAGTGGTGTTCTGCACTGTGCCGGCTTCGATAGAAAAAATGAACGAAAATATGGAAGTAAGTAATATATTTTTTGTAGAATCTGAGTAAAATTATTATAAACTTTACTTGGAGAGACCGAAATTCTTCACATTCCGAAGCAAGCGCCCATTTCCTTTCAAGGTGGTTTTTGATACCTTCTAAATCTGAGTTTGCTCATTAAACCTTTTATTTGAAAAGACTGTATCGCTTCGGAAATTGGGGACAGTTTTCAATTTTCCAGACAACCAACAAATGTTAACAATTGTTTTTAAGCATTAGCATTTGCTTTAAAAATTGCCTTTCGCTAACTCACAGTTTTGTAAGTGACCAGTCAAGGCAATGGCATTGTAACACTCAGCGGAAAGCCGCTCTGCAATACTTTTAATTACAGTTTTGTGTAAACAATGTATTTACACTCATCGTCAAAAAATAGTTTCACCCGGAAGGACGTGTCAGATTGCAAAGCTATTCAAGAGGGAGGTAAAGGTTACCAGGAGCAATAAATGATTAAACATTGAGACTGATATGGGCAACATTTATTGAGCTACACACCAATAAGTAGTATCTCTCAGTATGGCATCGGGCCGTCATGTTTGCTCACACAGCGTGCGTGGCAGACGTCTCGGCATGGAATTGCACAGAATCCTAATGGTGGTGGTTTCCTACGATAATCCATCCCATACAGCTTGAATCCTCTCACGCAGTTCCTGCAGATTGTGCGGTACGGGTGGAGTGTGGATAGCGCGTCCAATAGCATCCCACACATTTTAAATCGGCGATAGGTCAGGCGATGCGGCTGGCCATGGCAGAGTGTCAGTGTCTTGAATGCAAGCTCTCGAGGCAACAGTAGTATGCGGACAAGCGTTGTGCTGTTGTAAAATCGCACCAGAGAGAGCTTTCAGAAAAGGTAGGGCCACTATTTGCAGGACCTCATTAACGTAACGTTGGGCTGTCAAAGTGCCTGTAATGAACACCAAAGGTGACCGGGCATCGTAGGCAATTGCACCCCACACCATGACACCAGGCCTACTGGACGTGTGACGCTCGACAACAAACCGTTCGTCTTGGTTCTAACCACGGTGCCTCCACGCACGGATTCGTTGGTCGTCTCCTCCAAGATAAAATTGGGATTCGTCACTGAAGATCACCCACTGCCAGTCTGAATAGCTCCTTGACAGTCTCGCACGGCACCATTGCAGTCTTTGGCGACGATGCAATGGTGTTAAGGGCAGTCGTCGTAACGGTCTGCGTGCGTGTTGTCCTACGTCGTGCAGCCGCGTGCTCATGGTGCTGTTCCTAATCGGACGATGCATGGATGGCCCCACTGCTCGCTGAATATCCGCAATAGTGGCTGTTTGGTCACTCCACGCATGTCGGTAGGCCCGTCAGTCCTCTCTCTCTCTGTGGTTCGTTTAGGTCTGCCAGACCCTTCCTGTTGCTGCTGCGTTCCTTGATCTATCCACTGCCGCCAACAGCGTGCTATGGTGATATCCACACGACCAATATGGCGCGCAGTACGCGATAAGACCTTTCCGCTTTCCTGAACCCGACGATGAGGTCCCTGTCGAACTCCTCCAACTGCTCGAATTGCTTCCGAACTTTTCTACGAGACATACCTTACTTACAAAGGATGCAACCAACACAACAGCACGAGTCAGAATGGCAAGCACGTGCAACTGGACGACCTTATGTAGCCAGTCAGGCACAGCGCTACGACCTTTTCTTGCTTACATCACATGCGCGGTCGAACGTGATACTTGAATCATTTGCATGTCTCACGATGTCAAACCTACCCACAAATTTTAATTCCTGTCGGTTGCTTCATTCTTGGTGCAACTATTGTTTTTGACGTTGAGAGTATTTTGATGACGGCGAGCGATAATTGTCAAACGTATATTTTTACGAAATGGTAGCTTGAAGTCTGTTGCACTTTGCTGTTACAAGCAACGTGTTCATGTGACGAATACTTTACCACCAGGGAGATATATAATAAAGTGGATTTAAGATTTTTAAGTATTGTCTAATCACTTACCCTGGACCGTTTATTTGAAAGAGTCAAATTAAAGATTTATCAGTCAATGTTTAATTCAGGTTGCAGCTGCTACGAAAAAGCAAAGAACGAATTAGAATAATAAGGGTTTATAAAATAAAGTTTATAAGACATGGACCATTTAAGTTGAAGTTAAGAAAACTTTAAACCGATAAGTCTACAAGCATTTCAGCCCTGTTATTCTATATCGTTCAGTAGTTTTTTATCAACGATATTTTAAATGTAGTGTGTTGTCAAACACTGTTTGGTGGTGTGCAGTAATTTAGACTCATAACGTGAGAGGCGCCTTTTCATAAATGAAAACCGCAATTGCATGTTATTTTTATAGTCACTGTTTCCAGGGGAGGGAAAAATTAGACCGCAAGGACAAACATAATAACCGGGATTCGAAACCAGAGTCAGAAGTGTCTTTGCCATTTTGTTGCTAATCTTTTGGATAGTTCAATGAAACTTCTTTTCACTTTTGTTGCGTTCATGTGTGCCACCTGCGTGTATGTTAGCTAAAATTCTTTATTGCATAAAATCAGCTAAAATATGTAAATCTTTATCTGGCCTGAAGTACATTAATCACAAGATGGAGATCTCAGATGGAACTAACAATTTGCATAACCCACAAAAAAAGTAAAACCAAAAATAACAAAAACTTCAACTAACTTTGGAAAGTACATGCGAAATAAAAGATCTCGAGCCATGTCCTTCGGAAATGGAACGATAAGGTCACATACGAAATATGAAGTTGCATGTAAAACACAACAGCTTGCCATCTCTTTGTTTTTATACCAATAAGTACGTAAACCAACAAGAGGATAGGCAAGTGTATGCTTATATTAAATATTTAAACAGATTATATGAAGTTGTTACCAAATGTTGCTTAATTTATGACTTTATTTTCACAATGGAGAATCATTCTTACCGTTAAATGTGAGGAATAGCCCAGACGCTTTTCAAATACCTAAAGTTTGTTTTTTGTTGTTTCCAGTTTATGCAGCAACAAGCAGCGCTGATGGCCGCAGCAGCGCAAGGAGGTTACATGAATCCCATGGCCGCCCTCGCCATTGCACAGCTGCCTCAGATGACAACAGTTCCCAATGGCCTTGCCAACCCTGCCATTACCCCTACGTCAGGTAAGATAAAATGACTTTTAATAAACGTTTTTTAATTAGCAGAATTCCTCCTCTGGGAAAACAAGAAATCGCACAGCTTTGATAAATCTCTACCATAAAGAGTGAAATTAGGTGCAAGCGGTACGCATTACGGTAATCAATTCTGAATAATAAAGTTCAGTGAAAGTCCATTATGACGGGAGTTAAAAATGTCGCGCGAAAAATTGTTATAGCGTTGCATTAGACTTTGCATTTGCGAGCACAGAAATATAGCGACCAAAATAAAATGCATTGCCATGAGCATCTATTAAAATTGTATCTCACGTACCAAGTCACAGTCTATGAAAGAACCTTGAGCTTGACGGATATTTAAAAAATTTAAATGATAATTGAAGAAAATATAAAATCGCAAAAGAGCCAACCTTTAAAATCGAATCAAGAATAATTTCAGTTTACTACCATCATTTACATAAAAAAGGCTCAGCATTTATGGTGACTGAACTGTACAGGAAAGTATAAACTCAAAGTCATGATTTTTGATGAAGGAACTGTTAGGACTGAATGCAAGATTAGTCTAAATGGTACAGATGAATGAGTTTAGACCAGCCGAATGAGTTTACGCATTTAAAGATTATGTTTGACAGAGAAAACAAATTTATGGTAAAGTTGGTAGAGTAGTAAATTCCTTTTTGAAGGTAACAAGGTACAGATTTAGGCCAATCGTATGAGTTTACGCATTTAAAGATTATGTTTGACAGATAAAACAGATTGATGGCAAAGTTTGTAGAGTAGTAAATTCCTCTTTGGCCGTTACACTTCCTTTAAAAGGATTTCACAATATTGCTATTATATATAGCAAGTTGGTTAGCATTAACATACTCGTATTTCAATATTTGCTTTGGCTAATGTAATATTTCCACGAACTGCCGAGAGAAAATAACCAGTAGCATAATGAATGGTGTGACTTAATAAAGTAAAGTAAATGAAAGTTCCTTTCAAAAGAAGTGGGAATCATGCATTGCGAAAGAATAAACGAATATTTTAAAGAGAAATCACCAGTCATATTGCTTAGAAATGATTTGATGATTGAAGCTGGAACTTTTTCTGTTAAGTTAGGCCGTTGGAATAGAAGAGCTCAAATTTATTTTGAAAGATTCTATCTAGATATGATATTTAAAAAGCACGGAGCTCGTTTCCCCGCAAAGCAGACAATTCAACGCCAAGAAAATAGTGCTGATTTTTCAGTCGTCTTTCCCACTTGCTGATGTAAGAGTTTAGCACAATGTTTTCATGGAAAATATTTTAAAAAGGCCGGGCAATACCAGGGAGGAGCACCTCTGTTAGTTTGTGTGTGTGAACTGTGAAAACACAAGTTTGTCTGCGACGGGCATCGAATCCGTGTCCCCCTCACTCTGTAGTAAGTCGCTCTCCCAACTGAGCTACGCGTACAGAATGTCTCGCTGCAGATTTGTCGTCTTGGCACATGTTTTCTCCTCTGTAGTTCGTCACATCATCTCCCTCTTCATATTTTTTCTTTGAAGCGAAGTAGGAATTTTTCATTAATTCGAAACAAGGTGTGGAACAAACATCACACATTTTTTTTTTTGAAGAACCCAACGGCAAATGGATCAATTTTCCATAATCGGGCGCCAATGTGAAAACACAAGTTTGTCCGCTACGAGAATCGAAGTCGTATCCTCTCACTCCGGAGTAAGTCGCTCTCCTACGCGGACAGAATGTGTCGCTTCAGATTTGTCGTCTTGACACATGATTTCACCTCTGTAGTACGTCACAGAACCTTCCACAGAATCTCTCTACGAATCTTTTGTTTCAGACCAGAGCAACTCCCCTCTCCTTTATCCTAAAGTAAGCTTCTGGATCTGTCTCTGGCTTTGAGAATCTAACTTCTGAGAATAGCATGATTATATGCATATATTTATTGCTTTTATTTACGCTTTCCAACCGTAGGTTGAAGAAGTGTATATGCTCCAGCTTTGTCCGGCCGTCCGTCCGTCCGCACGATAACTGGGGTAAAAATGGTTCGAATTCGATGAAATTTTAGTATGTGGTAGGGGACCACCGGGGGACGAACCCTATTGAAATTGGGATACATGGGGTGAAAGGTCACGACGTAGGAGCGGAATCATTCCATTACCCTTATGTGTCATAACTTGTGTAAATATGGTTCAATTTCAAAGAAAGTTTATTATGTGGTAGAGGACCACCTAGGGACGAGCCCTATTGAAAATGGGACAAATGGGGTCAAAGGTCACGACGTAGGAGCGGGATCATTCCATTGCCCTTATGCGACATAACTTGGCGTAAATATGGTTCGATTTCAATGAAAGTTTACTATGTGGTAGGAGACCTCCTGGGGGCTAACCCTATTCAAAATGGGTGAAGTGGGGTCACAGGTCAGTACATAAGATCGGGATGCATTCCATTGCCTTTATGCGTCATAACGTGCGTAAAACTGGTTCGATTTCGATGAAATTTCAGTATGTAGTAGGGGACCACCTGAGGACGAACCCTATTGAAAATGGACGAAATGTGGTCAAAGGTCAGGACATAGGATTGCGATCCATTCCATTGCCCTTATCCCATATTATTAAGGTGGACGTCAAGTAATTTTGCTTCCTATACTTCCAATGGAAAAACTTTTGTAAACATTTCCTTCACAATTAATGTGTTCCCAAGGATGAAAATTTGAACATCGATTAAAATAACTTTGTATTATACCTTGGAAAACTTAATATTTTCTAAAAGATAACCATAATTATATTAAAAATCAATCACTTTTCCTTTGGTGGTGTTGAAACCAGAGAAAAGATGGCGCGACCTGTACTTTGATGACGTCAGTGGACAAAAAAATGTTGTATTGCATAATTACGGTTATGGTTTAGAAAATATTAAGCATTCCAAGTTATGAAATGAAGCTATTTTAATCGATGTTCAAATTTTCATCCTTGTGAACGCATTAATTGTCTAGAAAAAAGATGGCGCGACCTGTATTTTCATGACGTCAGTAGACAAACAAATGTTGAATTGCATAAATAGTGTTAAATTTTTGAAAATATTAAGTATTGCAAGTTATAAAATGAAGATATTTTAATCGATGTTCAAATTTTCATCCTTGGGAACGCATTAATTGTGAAGAAAATGTGTACAGAAGTTTTTCCATTGAAAGTATAGGAAGCAAAATTACTTGCCGCCCTGATGGCGCAGTGGCCTAAGGCAATGGCCTCTGACCATTCGTCCGAAAGGGGTCCGGGTTCGAATCCCGGTGAGGCATGAATGTTGTGTTTGTCTTACGGCACTGGCTCTCTCCCTTCCCTGGAACCAGTGACCCTAAATTAGGGACGGGCGACTGCTTATAGCCCATTGAGTTGCTCACGGTGGTCGTTAAACCTCCAATCAAAAAAAAAAAAAAAAAAAATTACTTGACGTCCACCTTAAAGTAGCAATTCTTGTATGTATGTATGTATGTACATTTTATTTTGAAAACGGCTCTAAGAATTTTAATGAAAGTCGTTAACCTACCGTTTTCTGGTACTAGAAATCGATTTAGCTTGATCTCGGCTTTAGGAGAATTCGTTTAGTGGGTTAAATAACCACCCCGAATTATAACGTTTTTAGTGATGGCGTTGTTCCATTAATGTTACCAATGCTTAGAAATCTTATGACGTCCTAATCTCGCCTTTGAGAATGTTGATGCGCGGTCACGCCATCTGTCTCATTACGTCACGCATTGTGTGTGGATCCTATTAAAGTTTTATGACGTCACACTTGCGGCAAGCAGATGATCGCGATTCCCATCTGCCTCATTACGTCACGCGTTGTGTACGTATGTCGGTCCGCAGGATAACTCGCGTAACAATCGTTCGATTTCGATGAAATTTTAGTATCTGGTAGGGGATCACCTGGGAAGGAACCCTATTTAAAGTGAACGAAATGGGGTCAAAGGTCAGTACATAGGAGCGATATTCATTCCACTGCTGTTATGCGTCATAACTAACGTAAAAAAGGTTCGATTTCGATGAACTTTTAATATGTGGTAGGGGACCACCTGGCGACAAACCTTATTGAAAATAGAAGAAATGGGGTCAAAGGTCAGGACATAGAACCGGAATCACTTCCATCGCCATTATGCGTCATAACCTACGTAAAAATGCTTCGATTTGGATGAAATGTTAGTATGTTGTGGGATCTTGCCTGAGGAAGAATTCTATTGAAAATGGGCGAAATGGGGTCAAAGGTTAGGACACAGGAGCGGGATCTATTCCATAGCCCTTATGCATCATAACTTACGTAAAAATGCTTTGATTGCGACAAAATTTTATCATGTAATTTCAGAGTTATACCAAACCAGTTCTGTTGAATATCATCGAAATGAGATCAAAGTTCAGGGCACATGACCGAGATTTATTCCACAGCCATTATTCTCATAACTTGAGTAATAACTTGAGTAATGATTTCTGGTATGTTGGAAAGCGTATTATAATCAATGCATTGCAGGATTTTACTAACTTGTTTATACTGTGCATAAAATGAATGGCCGGCTCATTTTTGAGGGGGGAAAATGAATAAAAAATAAATTTGTCTCAGAGTTAACACACTGTTCTTCGTATCAAAGACTACAATCTGTAGGTACGCCACATGTTTATCTAAATAAACATATGATACTTAATAACAGCTGTTAGTTGCATCTGCAGCTTGCATTAGCTCGTCTTGAGTAAGAATCCAAATCTCCTCGTGGGAACCTGAAACCAAGAGCAGTCTCCCACGTGTTCTACTACTTCACTGGTTACTACCTCATTGTCTGGCACCTCGACATTTCGAACTGCTGATACAACATGAGCAACAGGACATTTCGGAACCCCCTGACACGTTAATTTGTGATTATAAACGCGATAAAAAACATTGAAGAATTTTTTTTAAGTTTCCCAAGTACAAAATCGCATGACAGACGTCTCCTCCAAACTGCTCTTCCTTCAAATTCGTTAGAAAAACAGGACAAATTTCATCATTGTCCCTTACATGAATTTGGCAACGATTTCTCGCTCCAGCTTTTACAATTGCACTGTCTGCTGATGTACTAAAAGTCTGATATCGGTTGTGATAACACAAGTATTAAAATGTAACAGCTCGTTATCGCAGAATAGTTTTGCTACATTTAGCATGCACAAATTCAAGGTGCGTAGCAAAACTTTTGCAATCACAGACTTTTCATTATAGGCATTAGTAATAATAATGGACTTCCAGTGTACTTAATTATGGTCAGTCGGTAAATGTCACAAAAGTTCCGGTTTCGATGCAGCTGCCATTCTTGATTAGTCGACCTATCATTGGTTCATTAATGACGGTTAAGCATGAATCTACCTCACATGCAATCTACACTTTCATGCAAAAGTTAAGGGCACTGTACAAAAATCATGTTATTTCTCTATAAGTGTGTTGAATTTGTATGCAATTCATTTACACCGATGAGTGGTTACATTATACCCACCTACCAAATAAGCTGTAGAGCAGTGGCCACTCGGCGAGGCTTATAGGTATCCTAGGGTATCTGACCATGGCCACTCGGCGAGGCTTATAGGTATCCTAGGGTATCTGACCATGGCCACTCGGCGAGGCGATAGGTATCCTAGGGTATCTGACCATAATGTCAACAGCAGGTCCTCCAGGTCTCGTACATTTGGGGGTGGTGATGATTTAGCGCGAACCCGCTTTTCAAAGTCGAACCACAAATGTTCGATTTGGTTCATATCGGGTGAATTTGGAGGCTAAGGCATGAACAGAAAGTCACCAGCATGTTCCTCGAAAAACTCCTTGGCGATTCTGGTAGTGTGGCATGCCACATTATCCTGTTGGTAATGGCCATCACCAGCAGGGAACACAGTTGCCATGAATGAATCAACTTGGTCCGCAACGATGTTCAGATATCTGACAGCTGTCAGGGATTGTGTCATTGGGATAATGGGGCCTAAAGTGTCCCAAGAAAGCATCTACCACAGCATACCAAAGCCGCCGCCGGTCTCTTTCCGCCCAACAGTGCATCCAGGTGCCATAACCTCCGTTGGTAATTGGCGCATCCGCGCGCGGTCGTCCACGTGATGCACTAGGAATCTTGATTCGTCAGACCAGGCCACTTTCTTCCAATCATCCAAGGTCCAATCTCGATGATCTTGGGCCCATATCATGCGTTGTTGGCGATGACGTGCAGTGAACACGGAGACCCAACTGGCTCTTTGGCTACGCAGGCCCATGCGCAGATGGCTGCGATTATCTGTGTGCTGTGACACATTGCCCTGATCACCACTGTTGTAGCTGCGGGTGATTTGTCGCACTGTGGCGCTGCGGTTGTTGTTGTTGTTGGATTGGAGGTTTTAACGACCACCGTGAGCAACTCAATGGGCTATAAGCAGTCGCCCGTCCCTAATCTAGGATCACTGGTTCCAGGGAAGTGAGAGAGCCAGTGCCGTAAGACAAACACAACATCCATGCCTGACCGGGATTCGAACCCGGACCCCTTACGGACGAATGATCAGAGGCCAGCGCCTTAGACCACTGCTCCACCGGGGCGGCGCCCTGCGGTCGATGTGAACAATGCGCGACAGTCTCCGCTTCCCTTTGGCATCAATGAGCTGCGGACGACACTTCGGATGGATGACGGTTTATCGTTTGGCCATCTGTGCACCATTTTTGATATGTACTCACTACAGCGGCACGTGAACAACCCGCAAGCCACGCCGTTTTCGAGATCGTAGTTCCGAGGCGCCGTGTCATCACAATATCTCCTTTATCAAACTCGGATAAATCGGCAGCTTTTCCCATTCTGACTCCGATCACTCTACTAACCGAAAGCCGGTCCTCGGGTTGTATATATACTGCTGTGTGAACTTCACCTGCGCCTCCGTTCGGTCTCCAGGCGCGCTCATTTTCTAGGCTAGGAGTGATCGTAATGTAATGGCTCATCGGTGTATCCAGAATGTAATGCACTGTTATGCCGCGCCGATGTTATGCCGCGCTGAGTGGTCTAAGGCCCTGTCTTGAGATCAATCGTCAGAGATGAGATCGTATTCTAATCCCGGATGAGGCATGGGAGATACGTTTATTTTATAGCGCTGATCCAGACCCTTTACTGGAACCAGTGGAACTAAATAAGGGAAGGACGACTTCTTATAGTCCTAAGAGTTGTTCATGGTGGTCGTTGATCCCCGAAACGAAAAAGACAAAAATGCACTGTAGTTAAAACTTAATGTGGAGGTTGCTCGAAAATTTCTCAAATGCGTAACTCTACGGTGATGTAGCAAGAAAACTTAAATCTGTTGAGATCATAAATTTAGAAAGCTTCTCAAAACAAATTTAGGATCCTCCTTGGACTCAAAACTAATCCTAACGCTAATGCTTCCTATTAAAAAACGGTATTTTGAATGCCTACCTTGCAGTTCTTTGCTCATCTCCAGAATATGGAGAAATAAAGCACACTTTATTTCTCTAACGGAGCCTTCGTTTCGGAAAACAACTTGGCATAAGTTTGCACACATGCGGTTGATCTGCTGATCATTATTTTCTCTGTTATATTCTGGTCTCTCACTATAGTTCTTTGAGCCCAATGGAAACTGTGTCCAGTTGCTTAATCACAAAAATATCTAGAATGTGATGCCAGGAGAAATTATATATACCTATTACTAAGAAGCTGTTTTTTCTTAAGAGTATATATTTTCCTGCCCGACGATTTACGCACATCTTGATAGGTCAATATCAAATATATTCTATCACCTCTTTAGTAACACATCTAGAAGAATTATCTTTAAACAGTCTTCTCTCCAAGTATATGCACTCGCCAATATGCGCTTCCTGGTTGCAGCTTGAAGAGATGCATATTAGTGGTCGCAAGTAAATTGATTATTGAACACCATACACTCTTTGCCAAGCACACCGAGAAAGTCCAATCCTGATGAAACTCCGCATGCACGTACATGAGGGCTGATTATGCAAATGATTAAAAATGAACGACCAATGGCTAAATAATGGTCCTACACACCGCATGCAACCGCGCATCGAGGAGGGTATATCAAGAGCAAAGCTTGCACGTAGGGAAAATTTTAACAGCGGAATGTGGTTGCATTAACCTCCATGGACAGTGAGGATGCCCCGACGTCGGATCCGTGCATAATACGAACAGTTGGGCGAGTTTGAGAGAGAACGTATAATTGGGTCGATACAGGTCGGTTGATCAAGTCGCCGTATTGCCAGGCATTTGGGTCGGAGCCATGCGACAATCGAACTATGTTGGGAACAATGGGTCAAGGAAGGAGCAACCAAGAGCCACGCGGCAGTGGAGGTCCCAGGGCAACGACAGAACGCGAGTATCTAGCGAATGTTAGAGCCGCAAGAACAGAACCGAACCCGTCGCTTTCAACCATCCCTGGCCATGTTGCGTCGTCTACTTGTGCGGAAGTGGACATTCAGACCGTTGCCAGACGACGTGAGGCACAGGGGCTACATTCGAACAGGCTACTCCGCCGCCTACCACCGCCCCAACGAGCATCACCGGCACAGGTTGCAGTGGTGTCGGGCCCGATCAACGTAGGGTAGTGTACAGTGGCGTCGGTTGTCTTTAGTGATGAGTCAAGGTTTGCACTTGACGCCGATGATTCGCGAATACGTGTCTCGAGTCAAGCCGGCCTATGCATGGATCCCGCTTTTACCGTTGAACAGCACAAAGCTCGCACACCGGGAATTACTGCCTGTGTAGCAAATTCCTACGATAGCCGGTAACCCTCCGTACTACCCGCATGGCTCAACGGTACGTCAACGACGTTCTACGACCTGTTGTGTTGCCATTCCTGTCGCAACATCACCGAGCAATTTTTCAACGGCATAATGACAGGCCACACTCGGCACGACTCTCCCAGGCCTGCCTCAGTAATGTTACCTTTCCATGGCCAGCTCGATCGCCCGACCTCTCTCACCGATCGAACATGTTTGGGACATGATGGGACGCCACCTACGCCCATCCCGGAATGTCGGAGAACTGACCCACAATTTGGACACCATCTAGCATGCTATACCCCAAGACAATATTCGTGAACTATATGCGTCCACGCTACGCCGGGTAATCGCTAGTGTTTGAGCCGGAAGGGGCGCTACAACGTACTGATTTGCTCCACTCCTATAGCTGTTTTATTGGAATAAATGTTCCAACTGCTGTGGAATTGCAATAATTTCCTTTCATATGCATGTACATTGAACATATCAATTTTCATCTCGACTGGATGATTCCTTCTGTGTGCTTCGTTTTCCTTTTCTTTTTTTTCAAAGAGTTATTTGAAATTCATCTTATCGCCTTCACATATTTATTTAATTAAAATGCACATACCCAAGCTTTTACAAAAGCGCGCGCCAAAAACATTATTCATAAAAATATACAAAAACCCATTGGCCGCTGTTTCTCTTTGTTGTTATGATCACGATATTTTTGCTTCGCGTCTGAGCCCATGAAAACGAAGGATTTCATGACTTACAAAAAATATTGATTTAGGAATTAATATATTATACAAACTTATCGTTATATATTAATGAAATGAAATGAACTCCAAAGAAACCTTATTTTCAACATACATGTGGGACAAGTTGCACTGTTTCCCTATCATTTTGTCCGTGTTCACTTCGTCCACGTTCACTTGGTCCAGTTCATTTTGACCACCGTTCACTTTGTCCGCTGTCCATATACAGTCCACTGTTCATCTCGTCCACCGTTCACTTTGTTCACATTCAGTTCGTCCTCATAATGGATGGAATACTGAAAATTAAAATCTTCCAAATACGTGGAAACAATGTGAACAGACAAAGTCATCGCTCTTTTCACGTTTATCTTTAATTAACACACAGCAACCAAAAAATTGTTATCCGTACACCGCTGGGATCGTACACCAGTTCTCTCGATAACTAGCCGAGTGCGTTTTCTTTACGCTACGATGGACAAGAATCCACGGCTCTATGTGTGCTTATCTCTCAGTATCTGACTTCACAAATCCATAGCGATGGGCTCAGCAGCTGAGACGTCTCCATCTGGTGGGGCTTAACGGCACAAACTATTAAATTATAGCTAATAAATCCAAAGGGTAAGAGTGATAGCGATATTTTTGTCTATTCACATTGTCTCCACGTATTTGGAAGATTTTCACTGTCACTCTCATTTCATTTCTGTTTACAATCAGGTGTACACACAGTGAAATGCCAGTTTATTAGATACACCGAATGGCTCACTTCAATACTTAAGACGACACGTAAGCATGGTATGAGGTATAAATCACACTGACCAGCTTGTCGAGCATCAGTTAGTATTCCATTAAGCTTCGAAATGAGCCAAACGAGTGATCTAATGTGGCATGATAGTTGAAGCCAAGTGTGCCGTTTTGCATCTCACAAACGGCCGTCCTCCTGGGATTTTCACGCACATTCGTAGAAAGGGCTTACCGTGAATAATGCAACGCCCAAAAAACTTCAATCACTAGGCGATCCTGTGGACAAAAATTGCTGGTGCATCACAGGGGTCAATAGAGATTGGCGAGAATCATGCAAGCGAACAGTTGGGCCACAACACTTCAAATCACAGCAGAAATCATCTTTGGTATCATATACAATTGGGAAACGAATTTCCCCGAAGAAATATATTCTTCATAAATACATGGTAGGCATTGTAATGCTGTTATTGGCATATTTTCATTGTATTCCATGTAACCACTTCCTTCAAAAAACTTGAAAATGTCCATCGTCCTGGAGCGAGAATGAATTCCGCACCTCCCGATTTCCGGTCGAGCATGCTAGTCTTTTTCAAACATTTTTAAGGTTTGGAAACAGGAAATAGTCCGTTATAACAAGGTCTGATGAGTAGGGTCGATGGTATATGCACTTAAACCCCAGATTCCTCAGAACATCCATTATTTTGCCAGCCTGGTGAGCCCATGCATTGTTCTGAAAATAGACAACACCTTTCCGCAGTTTTCCTTGCCTTTTTTCCTTCAACGCCTACTTTAATCGGCACAGCAAGTAGGAACAGTATTCAGCATTTATTGTTTGGCCCTTCGGGGCCAAACAATAAATGCCCTTCGGGATATAGTCAGTCAGTAAAACGCCTTCGGAATCCAAAAAAAACGTTGTCATGACCTTTCCTGCAGACCTTTCAGTCTTGAATTTCTTTGGCCGTGGTGAAACCGAGTGCCGCCACTGCAGGTACTGTTGTTTCGTCTCTGTATCGTAGTGATTTAATCAGGTTTCATCAGGAGTGGCAAGTCTCTGCAAAACATTATCACCACATCGCTCAAAATGCTGCAAAACCGATTTGGAAGTGTCCACCCGTTTTCGTTTCTCATCGGCGTTCAAACATTTCAGCAACCACTTCGCTGACATCTTCTTCATATCCTTGTGCTCATGAATTATGAACCCAACACGTTCCCCGGATATCTCCAGTGTCTCAGCTATTGTTTTAGCCGAGATTCGCCGATCTGACAAAATCAAATCATAAACACGATCAACAATTTCGAGTGTTGTCACTTTTGAAGGCCTCCCAGATCTTGCTGCATCTTCGGTCTCAAAGTCTCCACGCTGAAAGTTGGCACACCATTTCTTCACAGTGGAATATGAAGGGCACTTGTCACTTAATGCTTGCGTCATATACTCATAGATTTCCTTTGCAGTTTTCTTCTTCAGGAACAGAAATTTCATGACAGTCCCGAATTCCATATTTAAAAATTCAACACTTTGCATTGACAAGATTCAGTTCAGGACGTCAAACATCTGCAAAAAAAGAAGAGAGCTATTAGTCTGAAAATTGGCAGTTTACAATACAAAAGAACACTCTTTCGAGCTGCAGTGACAAAATAATGCTACAATTATAGGAAGTGGGTTAAGCCGAGAACTTTTCAGCACCCCCTCATAAATTTAAAAGTATATTTTTTGCACCAAAATCGATATTACCACAGTATAATGAATCCCTTTGGCGGTGGTTGTTTAAAAAGTTATACAGATGCCAATCATTTGCTCACCTAAGGGTCGCTTTCTCAAGGCTGAAAACGTAACAAATGGGCAATGCTAAATGTCATTACAGTATAGCATACCATGATTGAAACATTTTCATTAACATTCATTAGTTCAAAACTGTTGTGATTCCGCTGTTCCTGTAGAGAACATTAGAAACTTGTTCATTATCAAGTTTCTAATGTGTTGAAAAGATGTTCCTGTAGAGAACAAATAGTTAAATCAGAGGTGTGTACGATTTTATAATGTCAGAGGATGCGGCAACTATTGTAAAGATGTAATTTACCTCAAGATTCTGAAGTATTCTAGGGATTTCACAATTCTATATGCAAATATTTTATCAGAGAAGAATACACTGAAGGGACAAAAAAACTGGGATACCTCTCTAATACCGCGTTGGTCCATTGGTCCTCCTTGCGATAGGATAACGGCAGCAACGCGACGGAACATGGACTCCACGAGCTCTCTGTAGTACTGTGGAGACAGTGCTCACCATGCTTCCCGAAGAGCGTCCCACAATTCGGTAATATTCGCCACTGGAAGATTCCTGGCATTGCCGGCACGTTGAACAGCATCCCAAATGTGTTCGACGGCATTTAAACCCGGTGAACAAGGGGTCAAATCAAGACGCTAAACTCCGTGGAATGTTCCTCCTGCCACCATAATCGGGTAACTGTGGACGTGTGCTGTGGCGCATTGTCGTGTTGAAAGAGGTCGCATCCGTCGGAGTGGTTGTGTGGCATGGATGGCTGCAAATGATCCCCAAAGATGGTTACGCAGCCTCCACCGGTCAGAGCTGTCTGCAGACATATGAGGGGTTCTAATGCGAGCCAGCTGAAAACAGCCTACACCGTAACAGAGCAACCATCGGCCTGCACTGTCTGTTGTAGGCATGCGGTATCCATTGCCTCGTGGAGTCGTTGCTACACCCGGAGTCGGCCATCTGCCCAAAATAGTTGGTACCGCGATTCGTCGGACCAGGCTGCGCATGTCCAGTCATCTTGCGTCCAATGGCGTTGCTCCAGAGCACCAGGCGAGGCGCACTGCCTTGTTTTGTCGGTACAGCAATGGCACCCGGGTGGGCCGTCGGCTCTGCAACCGCATAGAACGCAGGGAATGTTGCATTGTCCGAACGCTGATGGTACTACTAGCCACAGCATTGAATTGCGCCATGATTTGCGGCATGGTTGCACGCCAGTTCGATGTTACGAGTGCCAGATCCACGATCGTCCAGGGCTTTTCTGGGCGGGAAGTGGTGGTCCCGCGGAGGCGGCGAAGACTGGCTGGTCTTTTGTCCGGGTGAGGACCCTTCTGATCCTGGCCGGATTGCTCTCGCAACGCCTTCCCTTCAATAATTTCGAGAGTTCAATTTATCTCTGTGGAGCCAGTATTTTGGCCGTGCAGATTAAATCATCAGATGGTTAATGCCACACCGGTATCGCCTTTTGGATATTTTCTCTGTGTTGGTATAGTCCAGGTACATCCTTGAAATTGTTGTCCGTGTAAACCCAAATTTCGTGGTAATTTTCTAGATGGCCATCTCCTAGACAACGGCTATCATACCACGTTCGAAATCGCTAAATTCCTGATAAGCTGTCATCTGAACTGTGAATGCAACTGCTTTTGGTCTTGCGGAGATATCTGCCACTATACACTGACAAGCAATTGAATTAGAGACAGCTGGCGTTATGCAAATGTGGCTCTGTGGGCGGCCCTGTAAACGGAAACGATATGACGTATGCAGCGATCCGACAATATAAGGAGTGATGCGACGGGAATCAGTAAGAATCAGACGCAGTATGGGTAAGAAGAAGGATCTAAGCGCATTTCATCGTGGGCAAATTGTCAGGGCCCGACGAATGGGTCATTCCATCTTGGACGTCATGCAGGCACTGGGATTTTTAGGGGCCACTGTGTCACGGGTGCACCGTGAGTACATCGAATCCGGTAAAATCATCCCTGCAAAGGCCAACTGCCGTGGACAACAGCGTGTGGATGAGCGGGATCATCGTCGGTTAGTTCGCATTGTAACAGTGGATAGACGGGCCACAGTGCAAGAAATCACTCGGTAATTTAACGCTGGTGCACGAAAACGTGTAAGCAGCCACACCATCCAGAACCATCTCCTCGCTATGGGGTACAGAAGCCATCGTCCCACGAGGGTACCGCTGCTGACCGCACATCACAGGGTGAAAATATTATCATGGCCGCGGGAACACCGCCACTGGACCCTAGACATGTGGGAAAATATTGCCTGGACTGATGAGTCGAGATTCACGTTGGTACATGCGGATGGCAGGATACGAGTACGGCACAAATCACGTGAAGCGATGGATCCTTCTTGCCAGCAGGGTACTCTTCAAGCAGGTGGGGTTGGCATTCTCGTCTGAGGACTGTTTACGTTGACTGAAATGGGACCCCTGGTACGTGTAACATCGTCCCTCACAGGTCAACGTTAACGGGATATCCTGGACGACCATTTGCTCCCGTTTGTGCGTCTTCAACATCCACTGGGGACCTCATCCTGCAACAAGACAATGCACCGTGCCATCGCTCCCGAATTGTATCCGAATGGTTGAATGAACACTCCACCGACGTGACCCCGCTTCCTTGGCCAGGTAGGTCACCTGGCCTTAATCCCATCGAGCACATCTGGGATACAATCGAGAGAGATGTTCGAGGTTCTGACCCCCTCCAACAAATCTTCGTCAACTGCGGAGCTTGTTCAGGGGTCGTGGATCCGTATGGTTTCCCAACGCTTCCGGTGTCTTGTCGAGTCCATGCCTAGACGAATCGCTGCGGTCATCAGGGTGAAAGGTGGTGCTGCACGTTACTAGACAGGTATCTCTAATTCAATTGCTCTTCAGTGTATATACGCCGTTTACAGACGATGCCATTTACCGCATGGGTATGGTGGCATGTAATGGAAATGATAGCGCCCTTCTTACTTGTTTTTTTTTTCTTGTGCACATCAGTGTAATGGGCTGTTGAATGACAGATCCGTGCACTAACAAATAAGGAGGCTTCCTGCTTTTTCAGTAAGTGGCACATGCGATTTTTGAATGGTCTTTGCCGTTAACATCTACCACGTTGAGGTCAGTGTTATTTATTCTCTTATGCAGCGTTCAACATGCGGACTTTTAAGAGATTGTACGGAAAGGTTTGACGTTTGTGTCGATGAAGCCTGCTCTATTCGTTGGCGCGAGGATAACGGATTGTGGCCTTTGAACAGATATTGGGAAAGTAACAAGAATAAACACCATACCTTTAAATCAAGCAAATTACGTTCTTCCAAACTACAAGGCATTTGATAGGTGTTGTGGGACATGTTGTCGACTGGCGTATTACGAAATGTTTGAAAGGTACTGTTAGCTGTCTGACAAGATCCAATACCCGGCAGAAGGAATGGACCACGCTCTAGTGTTACACGATCTGCATGATCTTGAGAGCCATACTTCTGAAATTCTTTCCACCTTGCGTTATATGCACGACAGTGAAAGTACTGCGACAGATGTAGCATTCTGGAACTAACTCTGTTGCCGGAACATAAATATTTTTCGAGTGAATAGAAGGTATAGAAGAAAACCTTGTTGTAATGTCAGAACTGTATTGCCTGGAAGAATTAAAATCCATTTTGGATTTTGTGGGTTTTTCCAAAAAACTCGCAAAATAGCTACCCGTGGCATCATAAAGATGCACACGGAAATACGTTTGAATGAAAATATACCCCAAAACGTATCAAACTAAGACGCTACGGAGGGAAAAAAATTCTGGTGGACCTAACTTCAATATTGGTGTTCCCTAAGTGAGATTATTAGGAGTAATAATCACAGTGTCAAAAGACAGGCAAAAAAATAGAAATCCCAAAGACAATTAACTAAACTAAAGAATGTTGGATAGGAGGAAATGATTTATTTTCATATAAAATGAAAATTAGCGTTATTTTTATACGTATAATCAGATTAATTTGATCATTCGAAGAGTACTAACGAATTTCATTTTGACTACCATCTTGCTGGTATGCTGTCCAGGAATCGAAACTGTAATATTATAATATCACCGAATGAAACCCGAGAGCTAATACATGTACTGCGTGTGTTATCCGTACTTAATTTATTATGTATCACATTTCGCGTTTGCATATAATATTGTTTCGATAGAAATGAAAATTTGTAAAGGATTTGCTTCTTTTACAAATCAGTGTGCACATAGCTTCAAAATATGATGAAGTATTCTATCAGAACCAGCGTAGTATGCAACGAAAGTCAAATAAAATTTTATGTCTCTAACTCTTAATGCATTTTCTCGATAAACTACACTGTTCTGAACAATCATACCACTGATGCATATTTACAACCCTCTGCCTGTCAAAACTATGGCACATGTTTCCTTGTCTTCTGGTTTATCTCTTCAACTGAATTATTCAGTACCTTCTTGACGCTTCGACTGCAAGATGTTCTTTTGTAACGCTGAAGATTTACTTAGATGAGATAAAAAGAAAAATATATATATTGTTAGAAACTACCATTTCCTTTATGAAAACTGCAAATCGCTTTCTTCGCTTCCCATGAATCGCTTATTAAAGTTGAATAATTTGATAACTTTCTGAATATTTAATGTGGAGTCTCCGCACTAAACTAATTTAGATAGATCGTAAAAAATCGAAAGAAATTCATGGTGTCTCTCACTTCGAAGTTTGTGCTTATAAAATTTGTTCATTTTTTTTTAAATTCTCTTTGAAGCATGCACTGCTTATAAAATATTTCTTCAAACGAGGAGTGTAGTTTATATTACCCAGAAAACAAAATTAATACGCGATTTAAATATTTAACTGTTGAAATATTAAAATAATTTAAACCCAAAACAGCCTTTGTATATTTTAATAGGAGAAATACACTTTTGGTTCAAATGTTGTAATCCTTCCTATTTTTTTAAAATAAAATAATTACTTCACAGCTGTTATGCTCTGAAGTTTCCAAGTCTTCAACTTACATATAATATTAAGAGGAAATAACATTATGCTATCCAAATCTTAACGAGATCTAGAGAAATGGTTAGAATATCTGGACAAAGTGGTATATAACAATTTTACAATGAAACTTGAAGGCAGAAGACTTTCTCTCTTCTAGAAGTACGGTACAGCACCTTATCCTCCGTATATGAAATTTCTTCTGAGGTGGAGACAGAAGTTAATATCTTTCTTTGTCGCTGACTCCAAACAAAATAGCATGATGATAACGGATTTCTTTATGCTTTGGGTATTTCGTGAAGGACAATCCTTCCCAGCACCCCTACAACTGGGAAAACTCGGCTATTCTTAACTATGATATTTTGTCGGTGGGGCCACAATAAGTTTTCAAACAGTACCGGTGACCAGATATTCCTAAAAAACCTGATGTGATAAGAGCTACTTTTAACGAAACTAAACTCCACTCTTTAAAGATAAGAAAACCTTTGTGTGACCAGATATCCATCCTTCCGCAAAGACTTGCAATGATAACGGCAGTGTAATTTTCTGAAAGATCGTGGTAATTTCTGCTTCTGCGAAACAAATTTGCTGCTACAGATTACAAAAAAAGAGATACATGATAAAATTGCAAAGCAAATATATTAAGACAAACAAAATCGTCAACTGATATTTCTGAGCTGATTAAACTGACACATGCAAGAAATTTGATGGCAAGATATTCAGCATTTTAGAGCCTCGTTTAAAAACCTGAAAGACAGGATGAAGATAATAAGCCCTAAGAGGAAGAAATCATGCGTTTGTTGTTTACATTTTAAAATACCACGAGGTTAAGTTCTCATTGGTATTCTTCACATGAAATCGGTTAGCATGAGCGGTACATGTGTCTACTGAAGTCCTTCAGTGGTTGATTAGAACAGGAAACTTTGAGTCTACATTTGGCAGCTACAGTCGGCTTTCTACAGATGCCATGCTCTCATAACCCTCTATCCTCCCCAAAAAAAGTGTCCCCAAAAAGTGCGATTCTTAATTTTCAGAAGGTACTTCACTGCAATACTTAGAAGTTAAGGAAAAAGACACCTCCGCGAAATGTTTTTATAGTTTTGAACTGAAGCCGTTTTGTTATTTTCAGGAAAGCACTGAAACACTAACCAACATAAAAAGACGAAAAATTGAAACCCTGCGCTTTTCAGTGTCCCCATATTAAATCCCCCCTCCCCCACGTAGCATCTCGAAATTTTAGCACCTCGCAATAGGAATGAATAAATCCTCGCATTGATTCCTTGAAGGAGACAAAAAAGTGGAAATCACTTGCACCGAAGTCATACGTGTATGGGGGAATGGGACAACCCTTCGAAACGCAGCTCGTGATTTGGCTATGAAGAGGTGCATTGCCGTGTCGCAAACAAATACCTTCACTGAGGAGGCCCGACGTTTCGACTGGATCGTAAACTTCATGGCGTTCTTAATGCGATAAAGTTGGATGCGCACTTAACCCAGCGGTGTCGAAATGCAATTTTTTTATTGCTGTCTGTTAATTAAAGAAAAACGCGGAAAGAGCGATGACTTTGTCTATTTACATTGTCTCCACGTATTTGGAAGATTTTCACAATTTCTCTCACTTTTGGATTTATTGGCTATAATTAAATAGCTTGTACCGTTAAACCCCACGAGATGGAGACGTCTCAGTTGCTGAACCCATCCCTACGGATTTGTGAACTCAGATGCTGACAGATAAACAAACATAGCGCCGTGGATTGTTGGCACGGTAGCGTAATGCGAACGCACTCGGTTAGTTATCGAGAGATCTGGGATTCGATCCCAGCGGTGTCGAAATACAATATTTCGGTTTCTGTGTGTTCATTAAAGAAAAACGTGGAAAGAGCGATGACTTTGTCTATTTACAATCGTTACCTTGCCGGAATGTCTCCCTTATTGTTTCGAAACGCAGTCGAAATGAATTTCCCTTCTCCGGATATCGTTGCTATGAGTGTATAACACGTCATACACTCATAGATTGCTTGAGTGGGAATGGATACCTCTACTCTTTTGTGGCGCTCACTTACTCTCCAGCAGAAAGTAATTAAGCCAAGTTTCGAAGAATTACAAAACCTTACTTTTCAGACGGTGCTTCACCGCAATATGTAGAAGTTAAGTGAAAGACACCTTACCTCCACTTTTATATCTACTTTATATCAACGATTCCCTGCTCTTATGTCTAATTTTGTGCTAAATTCTATATGCGACGCGGTAGTTCTGGCTTCTTCTACTGAGATCACCACTGATGATATCACCAATGCCACAAAATATGGCATTATTGCACACCCAAAAGTTACTGCTATAGCACCAGATAGAATGCCTTCTTCGTATTTTTTTTCACTTTTGCTGTTTCCGTTTGAACCACTTACATATATGAGGAAATACTGATAAGTTCTCAGCCCAACCGAGAAGGAAATGGACAAGAGCCATGAAACTTACAGACTATTCCACATATTCACCCCGAAGTTCAACACACTTGGCACAGCGTTTCTGGAGTTTCTTTAACCCTTCCAAAAAAATTTCTGAAGTCCGATCACTTGAATGCTGCTCTGTTGCTGATATCACCTCCGAATCATTCGAAAAATGCTTCCCTTTCAAACTGTTTTTAAGGTTTGGGAACAGTAAATAGTCCGGTGGAGCAAGTTCTGGTGAGTAGGGTGAATGGTCTATGCACTTAAATCCCAGATCCCTCAAAACATCCATTGTTTTGCCAGCTTTGTGAGCCGGGGCATTGTCCTGCAAAAAGAGAACATCTTTTCGCAGTTTTCTTTACCTTTTTTCCTTCAAAGCCTCCTTTAATCAGCACAACAATCAAGAATAGGATTCAGCATTTATTGTTTGGCCCTTCGGGAGATAGTCAGTCAGCAAAACGCCTTCGGAATCCAAAAAAAAAACCGTTGCCATGACCTTTCCTGCAGACCTTTCAGTCTTGAATTTCTTTAGCCGTGGTGAACCCGAGTGCGCCGCCCCGGTGGCGCAGTGGTCTAAGGCGTTGGCCCCTGATCATTCGTCCGTAAGGGGTCCGGGTTCGAATCCCGGTGAGGCATGGATGTTGTGTTTGTCTTACGGCACTGGCTCTTTCCCTTCCCTGGAACCAGTGACCCTAAATTAGGGACGGGCGACTGCTTATAGCCCATTGAGTTGCTCACGGTGGTCGTTAAACCTCCAATCAAAAAAAAAAAAAAAAAAAAAAAGAACCCGAGTGCCGCAACTGCAGGGACTAATGTTTCGTCTCTGGATCGTAGTTTCATCAACAGTGGCAAGTCGCTGCAAAACAGTATCACCACAATGCTCAAAATGCTCAGATTTGGAAGTGTGCACTCATTTTAGTTTCTCATCGGCGTTCAAACAATTGGGCACCCACTTCGCTGACATCTTCTGCATATCCAAGTGCTAATGAATTATGAACCCAACACGTTCCCTGGATATATCCAGTGTCTCAGCTATTGTTTTAACCGAGATTCGCCGATCTGACAAAATCAAGTCATGAATACGATCAACAATTTCGAGTGTTGTCAGATCTTGCTGTACCTTCGGTCTCAAAGTCTCCACGCTGAAAGTTGGCACAAGATTTCTTAACATTGGAATGTGAAGGGCACTTGTCACACTTGATGTTTGCGTCATACACTCATAGATTTCCTTTGTAGTTTTCTTCTGCAGGAACAGAAATTTCATGACAGCCCGGAGTTCCACATTCGAAAACTCATCACTTTGCATTGACATGATTCAGTTCAGGACGTCAAATATCTGCAAAAAAGAGAGCTATTAGTCTGAAAAGTGGCACTTTACAATACAAAAGAACACTCTTTCGAGCTGCAGTGACAAAAAAAATGCTACAATTGTAGGAATTTGGCTTTGCCGAGAAATATAGGAAGTTGGTTTCTTGAGAAAAATAAACTGCTTAAGTGCGAAAGAAATTGAAAAATAGATACTGAAATTTTTGTTCTCTCTTTCGTGAGGGGCGTCTTCTTTTCTTGTACGTACGTATTATGGCGTACAAGAAAAGGAGAAGACAGAAAATGAGATAATTTTTTTTTCATCATTGCATAATTGTTCTTAAAAAGTTCTCGGCTATGGTAAGACTGGAGAACAGAAATGAAGTTTTCTTCTTTGGACAAAATTAATTTATGCGAATTCCTTATCACAATGTTAATCTGTTTTCTGTGCCAAACATGCTTCCTTAATACATAAACTCGTTCACTTGGTCTTAATCTGTATCATTTAGACTGACCCTGCATTCAATATTAAGTTTCTCGCTCAAAATCCTGAATTCTTGTTTTTCCCCTTATTTATGCTGAGTTTGCATTCCATATACACTTCGTTGATCCTGTACAGCATACTGTTGTTCTCAGGTAACAAGGTGTGTAATCAGCATAGAGTACTGCAGACATGTAAATTCCTAAAACATAACCCAGTACTAGTACTTTCTATTTTAGCGTCACACATGCGTACATCCGTAAACTACACCATATTTTTAAGACTTTCCACAGAAGCACTCTGAAACGCAATTTCTTGAGATTGAAGCTTTACCTGTAATCGACTTACATTTCTTCGCCGTTAATTCTATTTACACAATTCAAGCTTCATCCAACTGTTTTCCGCTATACTTCCTATCGTAGTGACTGTTCCCCTTTGTGTCTTTCCAAGCGATCTTTCTCACCCTCTTAAATCAGCTTATCAGAGTTCTTCTTCATCGGTCTTCTGGGTGGGTGGTAACCTTTTCTTTTTAGATACACCCGGACTTCTCTCCTCTCTGGCCCCCTTCTTAGAACGTATGCTTTTCTTAGCTTATTACCTACGTAGTAAAAAGTCTGTTTCTTCGTGTCTGAGGGTCACTGAGCGAAATAACTATATAAATATGTAGCAAGAAGCAAGTGCAGATACAGAAAAATGAAAAAACACAGAAGTGTCGATAAAACGCTTAAGATGCAAGTACACTGAGTATAAACGAATTAGAAAAATGCAATGTTCAAAATTGACGAGTGGTTATGGTAACAAGGAAGTCTGATAACCCAGAAATCCAAATGAATGCGGTAGATTTGAAAAAATGTATAAATTTGTAAAATAAAAGTGGTGAAATGAAAACCGAAAAAACGCTTTTTGAGTGGAAAAAGTTTTAACATTAAAATTTGTTCCTCTCAAAAAAAATGTCATTAAGAATCTCTATATTCTTTTCAACAAATTTAAGTTTAATAAATTTCCCGTCCATTTCCTACGACGTTACGTTAAACTACAAATCCTGAATTTTAATTCAACTTCACAGAGCTTTAAATTACATATCAACACTCTTGACTAACCTAAGACCTTGCAATTTTAAAATCTATAGGTGACACCAAGTGCTACTTGGTAGGTCCCTAGTAGCTAAAGTCATTTACATACACAGTCTTACATCTAGCACAACGCACACCTTTTTCGGCCTATTAGGTTACTTATAATTTGTTTATCTAACTTAACTGCACTATTTCCATGCTATTTATTTCATCCCTCAACCGTTTCGACTTCATTCAATTAGATTTCAGCTTTCAACTTAGGTGCTGTTCAAACCGGTTTGTTGCTTATGTGTGTGTCCCATCCATTGACTGGTAAGTTTTCACTTTTGCATGTCAGTAAGGTTCGTACAATAAGCAAGCTTTAAATTTTATTTCTTTAATTTGTTTGTATGGTTTGTACCTTCAACAGGCTTCATTTCGTTTGTTTGGTTTTAGTGTCTTCGGGAGCATTATCTGTCGATATTGGTTTTCCCTGTCGTATAGTGACGCTAGAAAAATCACTCCCCAGGTTGATGCTCTCCTGAAGAAAGCAACCTGGTTTTCGGTTTTCATTTTAGCACTTGTATTTTTCAAATTTGTACGTTTTTCGAATCTACAGCATTCATTTGGATTTCTGGGTCATCAGACGTCCTTGTTATCATAACCGCTCGCCAATTTTGAACACTGCATTTTTCGAATTCTTTTATACTTCGTGTATTTGCCATTTAAGCATTTTATCGAAACTTCTGTGTTTTTTCAGTCTTCTTGCTATTTTGTTAATCCTTTTGGTATGCTGCTAACAGCGCAACGTAGATAATTAGCCTGGTTGTAATTATATTTGATTTCCTCATGTGTACTTTTAAATCGACTATATATCAAGCATGATTCTAAATTTCAATCCCCCATCTCCCATGTGGTCTACTTCTGGGACTTTTCTTTCCCTTAGTATCGAGTCTAGTATTTCTTTTGTCCAACGGGGATCAGTTCTTCTAGTAAAATGCCCAGACCATTGCCACTTGAGAGTCTTCACTTTGATTATGATGGCATCAACTCTTGTCATTTTCTTGATCCATGATTTCCCGTTCCTATCTCTCCTGGTTGCACAAAGCTCGAATCTATGCTCCTTTCAGTTGCTTGCAGCCTCTGAATACTTTTCTTAGTTAAGGGCCACATCTCTTATCCATAAGTAGGAACTGAAGGAATGCATTGATTAAACACTTTCCTCTTAAGACTTGTATAATGGGCTTACAATTGCTATCCAACTAAGTTTTATACGACTTATTAATTTCTTCTTCGGTGTGGTCCTCGCATGATATCTGTTGCCCAGTATATACACTGAACAGCAATTGAATTAGAGATACCTGTCTAGTAACGTGTAGCACCAACTTTCGCCTTGATGACGTCGGCGATTCGTCTCGGCATGGACTCGACAAGACACACGAAGCGTTGGGAAGCCATACGGATCCACGACCCCTGAACAAGCTCCCACAGTTCACGAAGATTTGATGGAGGGGGTCAGAGCCTCGATCATCTCTTTTGATGGCATCCCAGATGTGCTCGATGGAATTGAGGTCAAGTGACCTAGGTGGCCAAAGAAGTGAGGTCACATCGGTGGAGTGTTCATCCAACCATTCGGATACGATTCGGGAGCGATGGCACGGTGCGTTGTCTTGTTGCAGGATGAGGTCCCCAGTGGGATGTTGAAGACGCACAAACGGGAGCAAATGGTCGTCCAGGAAATCCTGGTAACGTTGGTTGACCTGTGAGGGACGATGTCACACGTACCAGGGGTTCCATTTCAGTCCACGTAAACAGTCCCCAGATGAGAATGCCACCCCAATTAGCTTGAAGAGTACCCTGCTGGCAAGAAGGATCCATCGCTTCATGTGGTTTTTGCCGTACTCGTATCCTGCCATCCGCATGTACCAACGTGAATCTCGACTCATCAGTCCAGGCAACATTTTTCCACATGTCTAGGGTCCAGTGGCGATGTTACCGCGCCCATGCTAATCTTTGCACCCTGTGGTGTGCGGTCAGCAGCGGTACCCTCGTGGGACGATGGCTTCTGTACCCCACAGCGAGGAGATGGATCTGGATGGTGTGGCTGCTAATACGTTTTTGTGCACCAGCGTTAAATCGCAGAGTGATTTCTTGCACTGTGGCCCATCTATCCGCTGTTACAATGCGAGCTAGCCGACGATGACCCCTCTCATCCACACACTGTTGTCCACGGCAGTTGGCCCTTGCAGGGATGGTTTTACTTTACCGGATTCGATGTACTTACGGTGCACCCGTGACACAGTGGCTCGTGAAAATCCCAGTGCCTGCGTGACGTCCGAGATGGAGTGACCCATTCGTCGGGCCCCGACAATTTGCCCACGATCAAATGCGCTTAGATCCTTCGTCTTACCTATACTGCATCCGACTCTTACTGATTCCCGTCGCATCACTCCTTATATTGTCGGATCGCTGCATACGTCATGTCGTTTCCGTTTACAGGGCCGCTCGCAGCGCCACATTTGCATAACGCCAGCTGTCTCTAATTCAATTGCTCTTCAGTGTACGTACACTGCCATAAAAGTTTAAGATGACATTTCGATTACACGCCTTTAAAAAACAAAGCTGTGTGAAATGTTTGCATTCACTTGACGATAGCGTGAATCAAAGAGCAGCAACGTGATAAATAGCCAAGTTCTTTCTTTCCGCAGTAAATTTTTAACACAAACTTTTTGCGCTTTTCATTCATTTCATAACATTAAGAGCAAACATTTTCTACCAGATCTTTTGTAATTGAATACTGCTTAGTAGGTTATAAATCAGCATGTTATTTCCTTTCTTACCTTTTTTTTAGTCGCAGTTGTTTCTTAGCTTGTTCCCTCTTTTAAGCCTTTTTGTTAGGTATTTATTTATAATCTGTTAGCATTTGAAGTGTTCATTCTTTGGGTTATGTCGATTTGCTATGTACTTCTTTCTAAGTGTGCTTTACCATTCAGTTTCAAAATTTCAATTCACCTCATTCGAAAATAATGTTTCATAATCGAATTTTCTATTCCGTGCGCGGATTTTTTCAGTGAAGGCTAGGCCATGCCGATACATGTAAATCCGATGAATTCTAGCTTTTTTTTTTACATTTTACGTTTTAGGTATCAAGGATTTACCCACAGATGTTAGAAAATCAAAAAACGCACAAGCAGGCCGACTGATTATTTTCTACATCATAGAGATAAAAGGCTTACGTAAACCGCGACCACTCGTTGTTGCGTTTAGTCACATTTACGGAACTTCTGTATGTATTACATTGATGAGAATGTGAATCATTCACTGTATCACTGAATAGCGCCATTTTTCCAAAGGATGCATTTGCCGGCAATGTATGAGATCGTCTCTAAAAGTTACTGTAACAAATTTTAAAAGGCAGATTTTCTGTTTTGATGTATCATTTTGCATTTGCTAGTTTGACGGCACCAATATACAGGGTATCCACAAAGTGTCTTTACAAATTTGCATATTTATTACGGATACACTGTATGAGATAGACAAATGTGGTTGAGCTCATAAGTAAGAGAAAAGGCTAAAGTTTTTCTACCTCATTACAAAAGCTCAGTATGCGCACCATTTGTTGTGCGTAGAACATCTAGCCGAAACGCCAGTTTCAACCATGTGCGCTGCAGCATGTCCTCAGTAATGGTCGAAATGGCATTGTTGATCCTCGATTTCAGGTCATCGATGTCCTGCACCTCTTTCCAATACACGATATCCTTTACATATCCCCATACAAAAAAGTCCAGAGGTGTGACGTCGGGGGAACGGGGTGGCCATGCAGTTGGACCATCCCGTCCAATCCACCTCCCAGGGAATGTTGCGTTTAAAAAGTCCCCAATGTGGTGCCGTGTTGAAATATCACCCTTGGTTGAAGGTCCTCCAACTTTGGGGCAACATACGCAAAACGTCCAGGTAAACATTAGTAAGCCGTCACTGTTTTCTCACTGAAGAAAAATGGTCCAAGGACTAGGTTATGCATAACACCGCACCACACGTTCACTTTAGGAATGTCTCTCGCAAGTTCCATAAACGCATCAGGATTTTAAGACCCCAAAATCCTGAGATTGTGTCTGTTTAACTACCCAGAGACATGAAAAGTTGCCTCATCCGTAAAACAAACATGTGTGAGAAACTCCGGATATTCACTCATTCTATCCAGCATCGTTACTGCGAATTCTTTTCGTCGTGGTCTATCGTTCGCCTCAAGTGCTTGAAACAGCTGCACTTTGTATGCATATAAGCGTAGATGTCTATGTACATTGTACCCTGTGTACCGTGGACCAGGGCATATGCGGTTCTCTGGCAGCGGAACGAATGGTCTTCTTCTGGCTTCGTGAAATAGAATCACGAACACGTTCCATGTCTTCATTCGATGTTCGTGGGCAGCCACTACGATCTTGATCCAACACGGACCCAGTCTCCATGAATTTCTGGTGCCATTGGCGAATGGCAGGGTTTTTCCATACTTAGTCCGGAAATGTCGTTGCGTTTGTGTAGCAGATTTTGTTTCGATGAACCAAGCCACGTACTGAGCTCTCTCTTGTGGGGACCACATTTTCATAGAACAGCACCTGCTACGTCAGTGAGGGACTTATTACAAAAAACGATAATGTCAATTAAAACTTTGATGTTTACAGTATATTACACAACAAATACCATGAGCTTACATAGTACAGGGGTCCGTAATAAATCTGCAATTTTGTAAAGAGATTTTGTGGACATCCTGTATGTATTTTTAAAAACTATGCTCGTGTGGAAATTCGGGGTCTTGCTTTTACATTGCGATGAAGTACTTTGCAGTTTGTTGCAGATACACCATGGGAAACGGCTCTTTATTGCTCTAACATTTTTTCCCAATTAGAGTAGTAATCTGTTCATTTTATACTGCAATTTTCTTATGGTAAAATAGAAATAATTTACTCTTGAAACTCGCTCAAGAGCATACTGAGAGATACAAGAATAGAGCATGAAATTTTTCTGAAAGTTTAGCTTCGTAAACACCGGAATTTAACGGGAATGAAAGTTTGCCTGGCGTCCATAATACCAGCAAGCTTTCTTTACAAGCAGGTCGTGTTGTAGTGTTAAATTGCGTTACACCGTCTCCCAAATATTCGCTGTTAAAATTTCGATGTGAAAAATTTGTGTATATTGGCCTTTCACTGATACCGATTTAAGGGAGTAAGAACCTTATTTTTTTTATAAGAAGTTATTAACGGGAAATGTTTCATTAAAACTGGCTTCTGAAATTATGAACCCAGAAACAAAATACCTTGTAAAGTACCCAGATCTAGCCGCCCAGTGGTCAAACGGGCTTAAGCGTGGGCCCCTGACCTATCGAGCGAAAGTCGAGTTCCGAGGCAAGCCAGGGATGTATGACCTTTTCTTTCCGGCGCTGTTCCCTGGAACCAGTGGCGTTAAATTCGGAATAGGCTACGGCTTAGGTGTTCTTAGGAGTCGGTAAACCTGAAAACAAATATAACACTTGAGTTTACAATGCATTGTGTAAACAGGCTACATCCAGGGATTGTTGTTCTAAGAAAAGAAAACAGTGTTGGCTTTATAAATGCCTGGCAGAGAACCTGCCACACCACGAAGACGTGAACGCAGCGCCATGCAAATTGCAGGGTGGGGCACACGTACAAGTTACGCAAATGATTGCATTTGCGGGCCAATCGCACGAACGGCGCGAGATTTAAGCGTACAACCAGCCCTCGAGGCCATCAGTCGAGACGTCGTCAAGCCTACGAGAAGTGAGTGGTTCTGCTGTAACAGTGTCTGGAGAACGAATAAGGGGTGCTAATGTCGTCTAGACGCCATCATACGCCATTTCATCAAACGGATGAGTTCACGTGAGGTGTCATCGTAGTCTTTCGCACCGCCGGATGGCCCTTGCGTCGTATTGCGGGAGAACCGCTACGTGATTCCACAACCGTCGGTTGCATGTGGAGACAGTGGTCCCAGAAAGGATCTGTGCAACGTCTTAGGGGAACCGGAGCACTGGCGCTGACGTCCGCGCGCACCGATTGTCGCATCCGACGTCATTCCGTAGAGGACCAAAAAGCCACAACGGTCGACATTTTGCCGAGCGTACGGAAAGGTTTCGATGCTCCAATATCGACGCGGACAGTGTCGCGCCGATTGGCTGCGTCTGGTTTGTTGTTCAGCCGTCCGTTCCGAAGGCTACCCTTAACAGCGAGCCATCATCGTCACCGCTTGGCGTGGTGTCGCTCCAGAGCTGCGTAGAGTGCTGACTGGGAGAGTATGATGTTCAGCGACGAATCGCGGTTCTGTCTCACCACGGATGATCGCCTTGTGAGAGTCTGAAGGCGACGTGGTGAACGGACGTGTTCCTCTGCCATTGTGGAGCGCCACACCGCCAGGCAACGTGGAATCATGGTGTGGGGTGCTATCAGCGACAACAGCCGCTCACCGCTGGTACGCATTACGGGCACGTTGACGACAAGCCGCTATGTTGACGAGGTGCTGCGGCCTGTGGCACTACCGTATCTGCACGGCATCCCAAACGCCGTTTTTCAGCATTATAATGTCCGGTCGCATACCACTCGGGTCAGCCTCGATGTTTTACACGGTGTGCGGATGCTTCCGTAGCTAGAACAATCTCCCGACCTCTCGCCCATCGACCATCGGTGGGACACGATTGGACATCGGTTGAGTTCCCTCCCACCCCCGGAAAACGGAGATCAACTGTGGACTCGGATCAACGCTACATGGTCCACGATACGGCAGGACTCTATTCAGACTCTCATTGCCCCGATGCCACGTCGGATTCAACGCAGTATCGCCCAAAATGGGGGGGGGGGCACACTCCTTATTGATCATTCTGTATATTCGGCCACTGAAGCCTAGTCTGTATGTGACAATTAAATCATTTGTTCAGGACCTACTTGGCTGTCTGTGTGTGCAGTTTTGTCTGTTTTTGAGCGTTCCTTCATGGTGTGGCAATTTCTCTGTCAAACAGTGTATTTTTAATCTTGGGTAGCAAAAACGGGCTAGTACAATGTAAAAGAATTTCTGAAATTTACAAACCATTTCCCGTGATTCCTTTCGTAAATTAACAAAGCTTATTTCTGATACAACCTTTTCCGTGAAATTTTTTTTTTTTTTTTTTTTTTTTTGGAGGTTTAACGACCACCGTGAGCAACTCAATGGGCTATAAGCAGTCGCCCGTCCCTAATTTAGGGTCACTGGTTCCAGGGAAGGGAGAGAGCCAGTGCCGTAAGACAAACACAACATCCATGCCTCACCGGGATTCGAACCCGGACCCCGTTCGGACGAATGATCAGAGGCCATCGCTTAGACCACTGCGCCACCGGGGCGGCTTTCCGTGAAATGACGGAAGAAACTTGAATTTTACGAATTTTTCCTCCGCCAGGGAAATTTTGAATTTTCAGAAATTTTCCGCAATTCCTTTCGTATATTGATGGTAGGTTGCTGTTTTTTAGAGTGTTAACAGAAAATTCTGAATTTTCAGAAACCTTTGTGTGCTTTGAAAAATCACGATGAAAAAAATACGTAATTTGCAATTAGTCCTCTTACAGAAAAATGCAATTATTGCAAACGTATTCAGAAAAATAAAAAGCTCCAATAGAAAATAATACGACTAATTCACCTAAATTAATAACATGAAACATTTCATCATCGGGAAATTAGTTTTATACTCGACATGTTACGGATGTTTCTGGTTCAACGGTAGCACGTTCGACTCTCATTGCCGAGGTCCTTGTTTCAAATTCCAGCAGAGACGAAAAGAAAGGGCTTGGGTCCACGGATGGCCTATTGCTCAACGTTCTTGACTGCCACAGAAAAACCTCAGGTTCGATCCCAGAAGGTACGAACGCTCGAACTACTAAATATCCGCCGTGAGTCGGATAGGCACGTTAAGCCGTCGGACCCCGGGTACTGGTCCCCTAGTAATACATAAGGGCGTCTTCCTCCCCCTTTCGACCTCACTTCCATGTCACTTTCCTATCGGGCACTCTAGCTTAAATCTCCTAGGTTCCTATTTCTAAGGGTTGTTTAAGATATGGGGTCAGACACTCCCTTTTTAAAATCTTCTACGAATGATCTGATCTGTAGAAAGGGCTTGCTAACTTAATACGCCGAAAAAGAATAATTTCTTGTATAAACTCTGTAAAAGGGTCAAAATAGAAAGTTTTGTGAAATTTCTGTATAAATACGAAAAACCCCGAAACTTTTTCTGATATAAACGAAATTAAAGACTACGGAAATTCTGTTAAAATACTGAAGTTTGAAGAAACGGAAACTTTTGAAATGGATATTTCGTTCAAAGATGGACACCTACCGGCAACGTTTCTGCATGTCATTTTCAAGTATTTTCCGTGAATTCACGCCACTTATTTTTTAGTGTAGCGAAAGCCGAGTTAAATGAATTTTTTGTTACCGTTTTATTTTTAGCCCTAGATCATGAAAGATTAAGAATAACCGTTAAGGGGGACTTTGAAGATCTACTTCAACTACAAGCTATAACCGTTTTAGCAGAGAGAGAAAAAGAAACAAGAAAATTAGGATAGTTAGCATGAGGAATCGAACCCATTACCTCACCATGAGTAGGCAACTCAGTGATGCGGCGCCAACACGGCGGGTATGGAAAGAGTAACAAATCCGTGTCGCATTACGATCGTCGCATGCTTGCATGCTTTAGTGCAATGTTAATGCTGTCAGTGCAGGCTCTGAAGAGGGTGATGAGCTGGATGAGACTGCCGACGGTGATGAGTAATCACTTTACGCAGACAAGCGCTTCTCTAATTTACGGCCGTCATCCATTTGCTGCAGACATGGTTATTGAATGTGTCTCGTCTTTGACGGTAACGATGATGTCAAACTTATCTCGATCAATTCGGAAACACATCTGCCTGTGCTTCCCAAAACCCATTTCCATGCTCAGTATAACGAGTTGTCAAAATTCGAGGAATAATCACCCGCATCGTGTCATTTTCCCAGTTAACTCAGACAAAATTCCATTTTAAAATTCTCCGTTTCCTCAGGCAGCTTCGTAGCACTTAAGTCTCAAGTAAATCTAAATGGTGCTTAATACAAAGCATGTAGAAATATCGCTTGCATAAGATACGCTATTTTCCTTGAAATGTTAATATGCAATAATAAAGACTTTGTTATTACAAACAAAATCAGACATAAAATTATGCACATTACGAAATGAAACTTATAAAACTAAAGAACACAAGGCGTGCACTGGCGTTACAAAAGACTTACTCTTTAAACTGATGTTTGGTGAAGATTCATGACTTATATATTTTAATAATGCTCTTGAGAAATTTTATGGACTAAAATTGAGTCAAGAGATAGAACAAATTTAAAACTCATGCATACCAGAAAGAATTGTTCTTTACTCGTCAAAGTTACCCTTTTAAATGGACTGAAATGAAAAGAACGAACATAGTATACTGATTATCTGCAAAAAGGAAGACATTGTGGCCACTTTTTGTGCTACACATATTTCCCGGCAGTAATAAACTAAATCCCTAGTAAAAGATTTCGATGTAACGAAAATGGGTAACGGTGTGTCATTATCAAAACCATTGTTGAAATCTGATGGTGCCGCATGTTGTCCCATGAAGTGACGCAACAATTGTTTAATTTCATTGTTACTCAACAACGTACTCGTATTTTTCTAAACTATCACCGAACTTTATTTCATCGCGTTTTACATAAATGTAACAGTATCTCACCGCCAACCGCATAAATTACGGGAACCTGATGCTAAATATGGTAAAATCAGTTACAAAAATTCATTTTGATGCTATGCATCTTTTCCGACAGTAGTAAAGCATGCATCCTAGCGAAATTTAGCTTCCTCTCAACCTCACCCCAATCATCACCCCCATGGGTGGTTACCTGCTATTGACAAGAGGTTTAAAATGATGTGTAACACGATAGAGTGTGATCCGTAGATATTCTAGACCAAAAGTTACCAATCCTTCTCACTAACACACTTGCGATTCAGCTTTTCTTTCTATCTTGATGTCATATTTTAGCTTATGCATGCGCAGATAGACTTTCGCAGCTACATCACAATTCATCGGTGTCAGGATCGTTTCTCACGTTCGTCTAAATCTAAATAATATACAGAGAGTGAGTCGAAAGTTTTGCAATATTTCGATTACTTTATATCTTTATACGTACCTTTACGACGAAAGCTGACTAGCATTCAAAGTATAGCCCATTGTGTTGCACCGTCTTTAGCCATCTGTCTGCCAGTTCTTCGATTCCGCGGCGGTACCAGTCCCGGTCCTTCGAGGAGAATAACTCTTTCACCCCAGCTGCCAACTCCTCCTGGTTGCTAAAGTACCGCTCACGAATGAAGTGGGCCATGGACCACAACAGGTAATAATTCGAAGGATCTGGGTCCGGTGGTTCTCGCGGTATGATGCCGAGCGTTGTCCTGCTGTAGGAGCGCACGCCTTCTGTTCACTAGTACCGGGTACTTCTCCTCCAAAACAGCATACATCCGCTACAGATGGTCAGAGTAGAGGTTGGTGTTGATGGTCCGACCGTCTGGAACAATTTCGTAATGGATGATCCCCTCGAAATTCCACCAGACGTAGACCATCACCTTGTGCTCGAAGAGCCCACATTTGGCAACAGGTTCTGGAAGCTGGCCCGGGCTCAACCACTGTCGTTGGGTGTTACGAATACGGAAATGAACCCACTTTTCATCGCACGTAACAATTCTCTTCATGAAACGTTCATCGCACGGGTTTTCTAGGAGTTTTGTGCACCTTTCCACTCAACGGTTTGCTTCAGCTGGCGTCAGTTCGTGAGAGACAATGCGGCAGCTTTTGTAGACCTTGCCGGGGATCTGAAGGTGTCGAACCACGGTGGTCTGTGATATTCCCAGCAAGCCTGATAATCTCCAAGTTCTGGTTGTCGAATTTGTCTCTACGGCCTGCATCAAGGCCTCCGAATCCGTGATTCGCGGCCTACCTGACCTTGGCTAATCGTCGAGGTTTCTGTCACCTGAGCGAAATTTTTTGAAACATTTGGTTGCGGTGCTGTGGTACACAGGACCTTCTCCTTTCGCATGAGAAATGTTTCGTGTTGCTTGAGCATGTTAAGGCCGAGTTCAAACTCGTAAAGCAAAAGTTCCCTAATTAGCTGGTTGTGGTTGTTCATCTTTAGGCATCCCAACCACAGACAGAACGATGATATGCAGTGCTGTTCACAGCAACGACTGCCACTTTATATCCATTTCGACTGACTGCAGTGCGTGACTTGAACTAGTTTAAACACGTGACATGTATGCAAATATTGCAAAACTTTCGGCTCACCCTCTGCATAATAATAAATACTGTTTTTGAAAAACTAAACAGTCGAAATACTTACTATTGCCGCCGCCATAGTTTAGTAAATGTTTACTTTTTTGACTCACCTACCTTTCTTCATTTGGTTTACAACAATAACATTCACTAATTCCCCTACGAAAGTACCGCTCAAAGTGAGGAACTGGTAAACTTTACTGTTTGTTGTTTTGGTTTAATTCCATTTAGTATGTACCGGACTGTGGCACGATGCGGTCGTGAGTGACGTGAATAAATGCTATATGTTGTACGTAAATAAATCTATACTCTCAGGTTTCTCGCTTTATTTCACACCTAAAAAGATATTAGCATGAGAAAGAATGCATAGCATAAATTATCTACAAATTGTACCAGGGTACTTCTCTCGATATTTTTTTTATTATTAAAGCTGAGGATTTATTTCATCTTGAAAATTTCTTAATGTTGAATCTCATTTCTATTTCATTAAAACTGAGGATTTCTTTCGTCTTGAAGATCTTTTAATGCTGAATATCTCCCTGAGGCTTTTCTTTTGATGCGGGGGGGGGGAGACATTTATAACCACAAATATCTCTATTTTTTTTCCCGGAAACATTATTTGTTTCTAGAAAAATATAAAATACAACCACGTATTGTTGACACCAGAACTGCTGTGATAATTCTCCAGAAAAAAAATATGTGAAAGAGGATAGGGAAATTAAATGGGAGAGAGAAAGAGTATTCTCGAACAAAATTCTATTAGGTTTTTTTGAAACTGAATCAAATCATCGACGGAATTTACCTGTCAGGGAGATATTTCATGACATCATTTCAGGTATCCGGAACTTCCTAAGTCGTGCAAGCGTATGTTTCTGGAGAAATCAGAAGACACGTCCAACAGTCTGTTCGGTTTTTTTCTGAGCCACACAGCCGCGAATAATAAAAAAATCGTGAAAGTGTTTCGCTGTATTTTAGATTTTTTTTTAATGTCTATTTAGCAAAGGAGTGGTTCTGCCTTTCTCAATTATTTCCTTTTCTTTTTCATCATAATTTCTGGCAGAAAACGATAAATTCAGCAGACTCTTAGCGACACAAGCATATTACTCGCGATAATAATATTCGAAGGATCCGAAGTATATGATGATTTGGCATTCATTCTGGTTGGTCGAAATGCAACTTGAAGATTGCGATAAGTACAACTAATTCGCTAAGTAATAATAAACAAGTTAGCAAAATCATGCAATGCATTGATTATGATATGCTTTCCAACATACCAGAAATCATTACTCAAGTTATGAGGATAATGGCTGTGGAATAAATCTCGCTCCTGTGGTCTGACCTTTGACCCCATTTCGGTGATATTAAACTGAATAATTGGTTCAGTATACCTTCGGAACAGCATACTAAAATTTTGTCGCAATAGAAGTATTTTTAGTCAAGTTATGAGGATAATGGCTGTGGAAGAAATATCGCTCTTGTACCCTGATCTTTGACCCCATTTCAAAGATATTCAACAGAACCGGTTCAGTGTACCTCCGAAACAGCACGGCAACGTTTTGTCGCAATCGAAGCATTTTTACGTAAGTTATGAAGCATAAGGGAGATGGAATTAATCCCGCTCCTATGTCCTGACCTTTGACCCCATTTCGCCTTTTTTAAATAGGGTTCGTCCGCAGTTTGTCCCCTACCACACACTAAAGTTTCATCGAAATCGAACCATTTTTACGCGAGTTATCGTGCTGACAGACAGACAGACGGACAAAGCTGGAGCATATAAGCTTCTTCAACCTACGGTTGGAAAGCATAAAACAATTGTCTGAATTGAGTAGGTATCTCTTAAAACATACGCGAGAAAAACACTGAAATAAAAAAGAAAAGAAATATAAATTCACCAAGTAAGAACACGCTTGTATTCAAATACAGCAGTGGTGACAGCTTATATAAGCTTATGTCCTGTGCATTACAGCAATGTCAGAGTTCCTGCTGTCTCTTCGGATTCATGTGAAAGCGTATACGACATAGTTTAGTCACTCGTGGAAGTGGAAACACTTGAGCTAGCCCCTTACCAATGGCTTAACTATCTGTATTTTAGATTACATTTTTCGACGACCAATATGGAATAAAAAATGTCATGAGTAATTTGCAGTGCATTGCAGTTTCATATTTGAATAAATTATTCCTATTTATTTAAAACTGCTTTCAGAGATAACACTGAAAAATAGCTTGTGTCGCTCCTGTATCAGTGGCGTAACTACCACCTCCGCAGCCCCCCAGCTGTGGGGGCGCAGGTAACGAAGGGCGTACTGCAGCTGCCAGTTATAGTTTTATGAAAAAATTCGAACATGCACAATAATTAACCCAAAGATTCATATTTTGCTTTAAGATATATTTAGCTTTGCCTAAATAAATGCCGAGTTTCCGTTTTAAAACACTGAATGTCCTACAGATTGAAAGTGTTCGGCTCTTTGACTTCGGGTTGTAATACGATTTCTCTGCAATGGAATGTAAATAATACGATCGCTCTCCAATCGCCCTCTCTGCGCTTCTGAGGAAAAGCGCGAGGCTACAGTGGGATTCTCCGTGGAGGATGTCAGAAAACAGTCAGTTACCTAGGATTACGTGCACGACAGGCATCAACATTATTCACAGCAACCGCAGATCTGCCGTATGTAAGAGGGTGATTTCTTCAAGTGATTTATTTTAGTTTTGGACAAAGCAATTACACGTATTGTCAAATCTATTACTTAAAAAGCTAAAGCTACAGAACTCTAGGCACCACCATTACTTTTGCAGACACTCTCCCCGACTTCCTAACTCCCCCCCCCAACACCCCGCGCACACACCACGAAAAATACATCGCCCCTCGGGTTCGAAATCTGGGAAAAAATTTAGGTGCTGAAGTAAATCTAGCGGAAGGGGGGGGGGGGGCGCACGTATAACGAAGTGAATTTCTCCGTCATTTTTATCCGCGCCGGGGTTCGAACCCGGGTCCACTCATTCCGGAATAAGTTGCTCTACCAATTAAGCTACGCGGACATTTTTTTCTGATTCCTATCTGCCTTTATGTCGTGTGCGTCCTTCTGGCAGGTACGTCACATCTCCTGGTACGTTACATCATCTCCCCCTTATTTTTTTTTTTTTTTTTTTCGAAGTGCTGGAGAAGGGATTCTCTTATTTTTCCTATCTCGCGGTGTGGAAATAACATCACACCATTGCGAGATTGTGAACGGTCGGGTCATCCGGATAGTTCGGGCGCCATTATAACGAAGTGAATTTCTCCGTCATTTTTATCAGCGCCAGGATTCGAACCCGGGTCCACTCATTCCGGAATAAGTTGCTCTACCAATTGAGCTACGCGGACATTTTTTTCTGATTCCTATCTGCCTTTATGTCGTGTGCGTCCTTCTGGCAGGTACGTCACATCTCCTGGTACGTTACACACGTTGTGCTAGTTACGCCACTGCCCTGTATGTGAATGAATTCTTTAGGAAGAAAAGCGGAACATGTACTTGATAAAAGCTTCAGAGGACTTTGTCTATACAATTTATTTCATAAACAACACGTTTAAGGAAATGCATAACGCTAAAGGTTTTACGAATAATAACGCAACTCCTGTCTTAACCTGAAGGTATCCGATTTATTTGAAAATGGTTGTACATGTTTAAAGCACATTAAACTTTTCGCTCGTCTTTACTTATATTTTTGTGAGAAAATGCAATTTCCATTTTTTTATGTGATTTGCACACTTCCAGGACTAAGAATGGAACTAACATTTGCCATTTTTTTTTGCTTTGTGGGATCATGATGTAAAATTCGGTCTCTGCTCACCCTAGGACTTAGCCACCATTTATTAAATTGCTCACTCTTTGAGCCACCTTTAATTGCTCACTCTATTATCCACCTTTCCCATTTAGTATCAACTCTGCTGAAGGGAAACACATTTCTTTCTTACGGCTTTAACTTCTGTTCTGGACTATTAATGATACAAATTTGTAACAAAAGATATTTTTGTCAGTACATTTTTCTGTGAGATGAAATTCGTATTAATTTTGTTGATTAATCTGTAAAATAAGAACATATAAAATCTAGCAAAACATTACAATTTATCCGAACTTGAAACTTTCTCCGAATGCAGGAATCCTTAATATTCAATGTATCAAGTGCCGTTGCCATAAATTATATCAAAGTCTATTCGTTCTTGATTTTTAGGGCGACGCGGAAACAGTTTGAAAATTTTCTTTTTGAGTAAAACTCTCGTTATTTTTATTTTGATCTTGTTCATTATATTCTAAAAATAGTACCCATTCTATATTACCTTTTTACATGCAAAAATATTATAAGAAACCAAGTTTTAAAAAGGAATTCATCTTTTAATTTGTTTTTTAATTACCATGAGCGCTCTAAACAATATATTTTTATCATGTTGATTCGTTTATTATGGTAATTTTTTCTTCCCATTTGAACGCTGTATTTGTTACACAACTTTTCGAACTCCATTAAGATACTAAAGCCATTCGTGACAAAATCTATTGTGTTTCTAATATAAATCTATCGGGTTTTTTCGTGATGAACATAACAAGTAAGAGAAGATAATAAGCTAAAATTTATTCATAACTCAGTGGCTCGTTCACATCCGTAAACCATTTAGGAAAACAAAAAGGCTGGTGCTTGGAGAATTTTGCTTTCTTGAGAAAAATAAACTACAGAGAAACTGAAAGCTAGATACTGAAATTTTTTTCTTGTCTCTTTCATGTGGGGCGTCTTCTTTTTTTCTTGTACGTACATATTATGTCGTATAAAATAAGAAATTGACAAAAAATTAGATAAATTTCTTTTCAGCCTTATATTATTGTTCTTAAGAGGTTTTCGGCTATGGTGAGACTAGAGAACAGATGAATTCTTCTTCTTTGGACAAAATGAACTCATGCAATTTCCTTATCACAGTTATAATCTGTTTACTCTGCCAAACATGCTTCCTTAATACCCATTCTCGTTTACTTGGTCTTAATCTGTATCATTTTGACTGTCCCTATATTCAATATTAAGTTTCTCGCTCAAAAGCCTGAATTTTTGTTTTTGCTCTTATTTATGATCAGTTCACATTTCATATACACTTCGTTTATCCTCTACAACTCACTGTGTCTCTCAGGTAACAGAACTGTATAATCAACATAGAGTAACCTACACGCATGAAAATTTCTAAAATTTACCCAGTACTTTCTATGTTTTCGTCACATATGCATACATCCCTAAACTACACCATGATTTTTAAGGCCTTTCAACTGAAGCACTCTGTTTACTCTCTATCATAATCCTTCGCCAAATCTACGAATGGAGGAAAAACGTTCTTACGAATAGGCAAATGCTTTTCAACCAATTAGTATAACGCTAAAAATTGTTTGGTACAGCTCTTAACAAGAATAAAACCGCTGTGTACATCCCAGCCTTTTTTTTGATGTCCAGAACAGTACCTTATCAAAAATGACCTTTTTAAACACCTTCTGCTATTCTCGGATCATAGGGAGATTTGAAATACCCTGTTTCGTGCTTTAATTTCTTCTGAAAGAACTGGGAAGAGTGTAATATTTTCACTGATATTGAGTTAAAAAGAATATAATGTCCGATGACGAGGTACTCGAAGTCGAACCCCTGCCGTGGCGCACTTTGGCCACTGAGATTGCGCAGCACACCGGCATGACATCAGCAGTTAGGAGGGTTAATTCAGCTGTCAGAAGGCGAAGAGTGTAAGTGGCAGCCTACGTGAAAGTGCACAAGGAGCAGAGCCTCCATTGCATGCTGTATGAGTTTTGTCGTGGTAGCACCCCCGCAAATACTGTAAGGAAAATTATCAGTGTATACCCCAATGCTATATCACATCATCAGTGTTGTCGTTGGTTTAAACGGTTTCGAGAGGCATATTATGTCGTGTCAGACCGTCCCCTGCCGCCCCGGTGGTGCAGTGGTCTAAGCGATGGCCTCTGATCATTCGTCTGAACGGGGTCTGGGTTCGAATCCCGGGGAGGCATGGATGTTGTGTTTGTCTTACGGCACTGGCTCTCTCCCTTCCCTGGAACCAGTGACCCTAAATTAGGGACGGGCGACTGCTTATAGCCCATTGAGTTGCTCACGGTGGTCGTTAAACCTCCAATCAAAAAAAAAGACCGTCCCAAAGCTGGAAGACGTGCAACGGTAGATATATACATGCTGTAGGTCTTAGTGGACACCGACCCACGTGTGACCACGCGGATGCTGTTGACGAACTTCTAGGGACTACCAACAGGAGCATTATCACGCACCTGCGTCAATTTGCGAAGGTGCACAAGAGGGGAGTTTGGGTACTCCATCAACTCACGGTTGAACAGAAAGCAAATCGCATGAGTGCATGCGTTTCCCTGCTTGTACGTGACCAATTTGAACCGTTCTTGTATCACAATGTGACAGGTGACAAGAAATGGGTCCGGTATGACAATGTCAACGCCCGAAATAGTGGTTGGACCCACAACAGAAGCCCATGCGACCCCACCTACCAAAGCAGGCTTACGCCCACGTGAAGTCCTGCTGTCTGTTTGGTTGGATATGCTGGGCGTCGTGTTTTTTGAGCTGCTGCCGGACACCACTATCACCGTCGATGTGTACTGCCGTCAGCTCGACGATCGGCAAGCATCGTTGACGTCGAGACGACCAACACTGCTGAACCACAAGGGCGTCCTCCTACAGCAGGATGGAGCAAGACCTCACTCAGCGCAGGTGACCTGTCAAAAGATCAGGAACCTAGGCTGGGAAATGCTGCAGCACCCAAGCTATTCTCCTGACATTGCCTCAAGTGACCACCACCTTTTCCGGTCGTTGAATATTTTTCTGGACGAACAGCGGTTCACCAAACTGGGCGATTTCGAACGCGCACTTATTCACTTCTCTGCGTCCAAGCCGCCACATTTCTACAGGGACGGTATCCAACAGCTACCCAGACGATGGGTAGGTCGTGGCAAACGATGACGTCTACAATAGTTGCCAAAATTGTGGAAACCTTTTGGAAATAGTGTGTTTTTGAGGTTTGATGGCTCAGACCACCACTTTTGTTTTGGAGTAATACCATAAAATTATATATCAATGGAAAGATAATTTCATCAAAAATGTAATGAAATAACGTTTATGAAGAATTTTGTATTAGAACAGTAGTTACAAAGAAGAAAAGTGAAACACATAGAAAATATGAGATATACGAAACTTCTCAATATGTCAGTTAATATTTAGTTGTGTAACGTACCAGGAGATGTGACGTACCAGCCAGCAGGACGCACACGACATAAAGGCAGATAGTAGTCAGAACAAACGTCCGCGTAGCTCAATTGGTAGAGTGACTTATTCCGGAATGAGTGGATCCGGGTTCGAATCCTGGCGTGGACAGAAATGACGGAGAAATTTACTTCGTTATAATGGCGCCAGAACTATCCGGATGACCCGACCGTTCAAAATCTCGCAATGGTGTGATGTTATTTCCACACCGCGAGATAAGAAAAATAAGAGAATCCCTTCTCCAGCACTTCGAAAAAAAAATAAGGGGGAGATGATGTAACGTACCAAGAGATGTGACGTACCTGCCAGCAAGACGCACATGACATAAAGGCAGATAGTAGTCAGAACAAACGTCCGCGTAGCTCAATTGGTAGAGTGACTTATTCCGGAATGAGGGGATCCGGGTTCGAATCCTGGCGTGGACAGAAATGACGGAGACATTTACTTCGTTATAATTGGGTAACACCTTTAGCGTTAATTACGGCCTTACAACGCCTTCCCATGGAGTGAACTACGTTTTTTAGGTCTGCAGCTGTTATAATGTGAAACCAAGATTGAATTATTGCTTCTATTAATTGGGTTTTATTGCTGGGTTGCTTATGACTAACTAGTTTCTTTAGTCGGCTCCATAGATTTTTGATGAGGTTAAGGTCTGGACTATTCCCAGGCCATTCCAGCAGTGGAATATGATTGTCTTGAAACCACTTTTTACACACAGCAGCAACATGACATGGAGCTGAATCCTGTTGAAATATAAATGCTTCATTATCTTGGAAAAGATCATGTGCGGAAAGCTTCAGTTTGGGCTCAAGTATTTCATTAATGTATTTTTGGCCATTTATATTCCCATTAATCATGCAAATTCTGCCCACACCTTTTGATGTCATACAACCCCAGATCATAACACTAGTGCCGCCCCGGTGGCGCAGTGGTCTAAGGCGTTGGCCTCTGATTATTCGTCCGTAAGGGGTCCGGGTTCGTATCCCGGTCAGGCATGGATGTTGTTTTTGTCTTACGGCACTGGCTCTCTCCCTTCCCTGGAACCAGTGACCCTAAATTAGGGACGGGCGACTGCTTATAGCACATTGAGTTGCTCACGGTGGTTGTTAAACCTACAATCAAATCAAAAAATAACACTAGCTGGGTGTTTCACGGTACATGTTATGCAATCAGGATGCAAATCTTCTCCGATTCTTTTCCTTACGAATTTTATGCCATCACTACCACACAGGGAGATTTTGGTCTCATCACTCTAAATAACATAGTCCTATCGTTCCTCTGTCCAGTTAACATGGGTTTTAGCCCAGTTTAATCTTTTCAACCTTTGTTTGAGAGATAACAAATGCATTTTTCGTGGAATTGCAGCTTTTAGACCAAATTCCCACAGTCTGCGCCGAACAGTCTTTGCACTTAACTTCACATTGCATTGCGCAATTTCATCTTTTATACACCCAAATGATTTTCTTCTGTCACCTAGGCACAGTCTCATAATCCTTCTGTTATCACTTGCGGTTGTGCACCTTTTACTGCCTTTACCAATCTGGTTTTGTAGTTACTGAGTCTCCTTATACCTCTTCCAAAATTTAGAAATGCCACCTTTGGTTAAGTTTTCACCAATTTTTCTTCTAATTTCTTCATAACTGAAGCCTTGTTCACTTAATAGTACTATTTTACATCGCTTTGTGGGTGACCAGCCAACTCTTTGCGCCATTTCTTTAATTTTGTTACGTTTTACAAGCTCACTAAATGAAAGAACACACAAAAAAAAACCAATTTGATAGTAATCACATAACACACTGACAAATGTCATCCTCTCAGCTCCAACACATGACATCAATAGCTAAATCCTACTGTGGCCTGACTGTCTCGTTGCCAAAACAAGATGACGCCTGATTGGCTCTCTAAACACTCATGCTGATTTGCTGCATTCAAATGAAGGAAAACTACTTCATATCAACCTAAGCAAGTTGTGCTTCCTTTTTCTGTTTATTTGGCTATAACTCTTTATAGAATACAGATAATTGAACAAACTGTATTGCATTACATTCTTTATGAAATTATATTTCCATTAATATATAATTTTATGGTATTACTCCAACAAAATGTGGTTTTATGAGCCATCAAACCTCAAAAATACACTTTTTCCAAAAGGTTTTCACAATTTTGGCCACTACTGTACATTTTTAACTGATTTCTACTTGTATATACGGTAATTAGCTCTTTTCTGTTGCCTTGCATTTGCAGACATTACTTTCTTTCCAACCCAATGAACTAATAGCGATCGATGGCAAATTACAGACATTTATTTGTAATATAAATTCACCCTAAGGACTGTGATTATGCGTACATGCTTTTATTATTGTCTGCATTTTAATAGTGATTTTTTTGCTTCTTTTTTTCCTGGTTTGAAGACTCAATGAGCACCTGAAGCTCTAAGGAGTGGCCCATCCCGAATGTATATAGGTAGATACAGGGACACAAAGACAAAAATAACAGCCATATTTAGCCCTCTGAATTTCAAAGGATATCCAACTGTACGCGCCCTAAACCCTTTAATAGTGAATATACGATCCTTTTAATAGGGAGCACCTGTTCCAGATCAAGGGAGCAAATAAATTAAGATGGAGCACTCGTCATCAATATTGTATTCTGCACATCTGACTGAACAGGCTTTTAAATCAACATGCAGAGATAGAAAAAAAAAAGAGAAAAAAACAAACTGTGGAACATTGACAGCAAGTTTTGAGCGTAGTAGTATCACTTCATTTGTAAACTTTATACCGAAAACAAAACGAAATGTCTAGATCACGCGTTTTCAGATATTTTCGATCAACCATGATGGTTATTTCTTTTTCTAGAGAAAAGTATTTCAGTAGTGTTTAGATTTTCTCTTGATCGAGAACAAGGCTAATGTATCAATTTTTGGCAAAAGAATCACATGAGTAATAAATTCCTGAGAAACACTCTTATGCTACTAGTCTTTCCGTAGCAACAAGGGCATCGGTTAAACAAATACTGCTTACATAGCTTCTGTAAGAATACGCAACATAGTAAAACTACGGCAAAATCTCAATGCTTTTTGCATAGCAGCTAAACTGCTGTTACGTTCTTATGGTATGCAAAGGTCTCCAATAAAGCGAGTGAGTCACTGATTGCATTACATGCAACAGTCGTCTGGTACGGCCATAGTGAAAAACTATCCAATAATGTGAGTGCATCAATGATTGCATTATATATCGTAAACCTCTGGTATGGCCGTATGATGCAACACACAGAGCAACTTGAAAAAAGAGATAAAAAGGTAGATGTTAGTTGTACAATAAATTTGAACCGTAAGAGCAATTTTCCCAAAAGCAACTTCAAATGACTTTTAGAAAATACTTACGCCGTTGCTTCCATTTTTGAGATCTCCTAGTAAATTCAAACTAATTTTGCTGATTTCGTTTTGCCCTCGGGAGTGGCTGTTCATTTTCGATGCGAAATGCGAAATTTTTGACAGGAAACCCTGTCGGAAGCAAACCTTTGTCTTAAATAAAACGGAGTGTTAGGATCTGAAAATATAAAATTTTGTTCTCCCCAGTGATAGATATAAAAAACTAAATTTTGACACCTTCCCGTCATTTTATGGATTACTGTCTGATATTTTTCTATCGAACCCAAATGCTCAAATTATCAGATATCTGATTTCATTTTGTAAGAGCTTCACCATCTGAATGACATATGCTCCCGTTTATCGCATAATTTATTTGCAAATTTGTCTTTTACTCTTATAAAACTATTAGTGTAACTAGTTTCTGCAATTGTCCACTCTCGAGATTTAAATTAAATATTTGGTTACTCTTAATTTGCTTTTTGTTGTGCATATAAGTGATATCAATTCAATTCTTCAAAAGTTGTTTGGTTTGTTTTCGGTTAACAATAAGGAAAGGAATTGCAGAGGTAAAAAGATTTATTTAATTTGAGCGATCTACGTACGTTTCCAATAGTGCCGTTAAATGAATTCATGCTTAATTGTTCGGAAACGTACATTTGGCTTCACGTGGAGTTGTGGCACTTCATTCTGCATGTGAAGGAACGCTTTCTTTTAAATCAGATCCAGTTTGAATGCTAACTGCTTCTAAGTTCTTTGGCTGAGTAAAAATTAATCAGGCAAAAAGGATTAATGAAAGAATGAAATTCGTCGTGAAGCATCTTAAGAATCAGCGAAAAGCTTTTCTGATTTTTGAAAATTGCAGGGAAAAAACACATAGTGGGATAACTAAAAGTTTTGTTTGGTTACGAGAAGATTTAGTCCAGGAAGATTTTCACTCCAGAATCGGCTCCGAGAATGAACGGTGCGAAAAGGTGAAAAGGATTCAATTCATTTTTCAAAGGGCCGAAAGGAAAAAATTGTTCAGGCATGAACAATACACTCTCGCGATATTTTGATCCCGCGAAGCTTAAATCTGTCAAACCCTTTGATGGCAACACGAAAACCAATTTCCCCGTCGTATTTTAAAACTTCAAAAGCCTAAAGAAATATAAAAACTGCGGGAAAAATTTCCTTCAAGGATAAAAACGAAATGTATGCATATGGAAAGAACGTACAGTAGTTCCCCAAACTTTCGAAATTCGATTTCTGAAGTATTTTAGAACTTAGAAAAATCAAATGGGGCATGATCGACTATAAACTACTCGGAATACTAAGTGATTTGTTTCACAAAGAAGTGTCTTACCTTCTGTCTAGATAGTACACACACCGTGTTACAGAAAAGATTTCTTAAATTATAAAGTTCCTAAAGTATTAACGGTGATTTCGTAGTTTTTAGAGTTTTGATACTAAACTTACTGATGTTTATGTACAGTCGAATATATTTGCCTTTATATCGGTCTTTAATAAGGCTGCATAAAGGTTACATTTCAAGTTACCAAATAAGCGAATATGATCAGCTAAAATTCTAACTTTTATTTTGCAGCGTTCTGAGTTTTAATAGGAAGTAGGTGAGCTTTCGTGGAACTTTTACCATTGTGACAAAACGATAAACTAATAAGAAGAAAACATCTGTTATTTGAATAATTTAAAAGGAGCTAGTTTTAATAAAATTGGTATTAAATCAATTCCTCCTTTTTTATTAGCAAAAGGAATAGAATGATTCCTTGTTCATTTAAAGAAGTGCAGTGTTTACCCAACACTTACGAGTTGAGTTGAGTTTCTTTTTAGCTATAATAATCATCGAATAAAATGTGAAATTTTGCTATAATTCTCAGCAGATGTTCAACTGCATAAGATTGTCATTGTTTTTAGCATACTAGATATTGCTCCTAAAGAGAAAACCTTTACATACCACAATCTGGTGAAATCAATTTCGACACAAAAATACGGTTATTTGATGAGGATTATAAACAGAAAATGAACGACAGCTACTGATTATCACAAACCTACACATGAAATTTCAATGTAATCAGTTTACGCGTTCTCGTATGGTACGGATTATTGGCAAACTGCAGACGTATGAATATGTAGCTACTAATAATAGTAGCAGAAATACTGTTCATCACGGGTTTATAAAAATAGCATATTAAGCACAGGTCGATAGGTCCCCGGTAATATCAACAAGGAGCGAATTATAAGTACCAAAATATAAAGGACTCATCCAAACTTTAAAAGTAGGCTTATTTCAATTGCTGTCCGGTATCATCCATACAAGAACAATACGATCAGTTGATAAGCTATATAGCATAGCAGAAGGTAAAAATGAAAAAGTGAATTGAAGTTGTGAAACCAAATATAAAAGAACGAACTTCAAATGAAATGAGAACTTAAAATCTCATGAGTAGTAAAATCCAACAAAGTTGAAAACGAAGATAAAAACCACATAACCCATCTCAATTTTACTCTTGCTACGAGTATTCATACATTTTTCAGCATATATTATGCCTTCATCAGTGGATCGAAGTGTTCAGAGGTGCTCAGTCCTCCGTGCTGAAACATGTAGGGATACTCGTAGCAAGAGAAAAATTGAGATGGGTCCTGTGGTTTTTATCTTCGTTTTCAACTTTGTTGGATTTTACTACTCATGAGATTTTAAGTTCTCATTTCATTTGAAGTTCGTCCTTTTATATTTAGTTTCACACCTTCAATTCACTTTTCCCTTAAATTTTTCATTTTTACCTTCTGCTATGCTACACTGCTGGCCACCCAAAATGCAACACCAAGAAGGAAGCATCCGATTGGCCTGAAATTCTCAGCATACGTCGCCCGCGATAGGACATGCAAACGATTAGCATTGCAGGGCATATGCAAATCATATGCGCCCGCACGCCATCGAGTAGCACTAAAAGAAGGGTGCACAGAAGGCGTGGTGCAAGTAGTGTAAGTGTGTTGTGCTGCCGGACCTGTGCGTGGGAAGCTTCCTGATGCCTCGTCGCAGAATACGGCAGTCATTCCAGCACGTTTCGGAGTTCGACAGAGGACAAATAGTGGCTTATCGCGACAGCGGTTTATCGTACCGAGACATCGGCGCCCGTGTAGGACGACATTCAACCACAGTGAGGCGAGTATGGATTCGGTGGGTGCAGGAGGGACGGACGGACCGACGTGAGCGATTGCCGCAGCCCACCACCGAACGAGAGGACCGGCATCTTGTGCGGCGGGCATTGACGGCTCGGACCGCCACATCACGAACGTTAGCATAGGAATTAGGGTGTGTTGCGCAACAACCTGTGTCAGCACGTACCGTTCGATGTCGTCTGCAGGAGCGGGGACTTGTTGCTCCACTTACCATTGACGCTACACCACCGGCGAGTGCGACGGCAGTGGGCCGTTGAACGCCGCACCTGGACTACGGAATGGCACTGCATTGTTTTCTCCGACGATTCCCGCTTCTGCCTGCAACACCACGATGGTCGGATCCGCGTGTGGCGGCACCACGGCGAGAGACTGTATGACGCCTGCATTATGCATCGCCATACCGGTCCGTCGCCTGGCGTTATGGTTTCGGGCGCAATTGGATATGACACCCGTACCTCCAGTTTTGTGTTTCTGCGAAGACCCCAATGTTCCGCCCTGGCTCGTACGGTGGGCTTTAGTACAATATGTGCACAGCCGATACGTAAGATAATAATGCAAAGCATGCCAGTGATATATATATATATATATACATCATATACAGATCTGTTCTGTAGAGTGCAGTAGGGATCATTGGTTTTCCCTAGTTTGAAGCGTATATTACACACTGTGACACACAAGAAAAACTAACCTCAGTGTTGTTGTAAGCTTCTTGAACTCGAGAAATTTCTTAAATGATTCTGGTTTCCAAAGTGTTTTCTAACAATTGATGAATTGAAGTTTAAAATGAATGTTTATCCGTCCTTAAGAAAGTTGAATAAAAGATATAAGGGGAAATAAACATTGCTCTGCGTCTAGTAGTAGTTATTCTAGTCATAAATCTGAAAACGTGAGACAATGCCCTGCATCGTTTTGCTACACTTGTACAGTTAACTTTTTGTTGCTTCCTGTCTCTGCATTATTCAAAAAAGTTTAGATTTACAATTAATTTACATTACGAATGAGTGGCTTCCTGGACCACTACACATTCACATTATTCGTATTTACTATCTCGGACTTACTTTGTCTTTGACAAATTTTCCACATTGTGAAAACATTCTGAGTTTCTTTAAATCATATAAAAGAATCATATAACTTGAGCTTTTGACACTCAGGAAATGCTTAACCCGTAACAGGTTTTTTTTTCTCTCTCGAATAATCGTTCTGGGGTAAAACTACTGAATAGTTTATCTGTTCTTATTTTATGTATACACCTGTTACTTTTAATAATTGTTCTGATGCTTTTAACATAGTAATTTGAACCCGTGTCTATTTTTGAGAGGTTAAACAAAGAACATTTAAAGTAAAACAGCAAAAGCTTTTGTGTAACACCAAAAATTCTAATATTTTTTCTAAGCTCATTTAAAGTAAGCCAGTTTGCTCTTGAAGATAACCACGTTGTAATGCCTATTCCTTGAGGTAAGTCATACTGAAATCCTGAGTTTATTTTGGCACTATGTTTGGAAAGTGATGGCCGAACTGACACCTTAAGAACTACTTTTTCTTTTAGATTCCTATCTTCTTGTAGGAACAAAGGACGTTACATACATATTCTGTGAGAGAAGAAAGTGACACCGACCACCGCGTTGCAGATTTCTTTAGATGCGGTCGTGATATCGAAAGTAAAAGCTTGTGTCAAAACTGATATTTCAAACTATCAAGCAACGACGTAAAAGTGTCATGTTGTACTCATAAAATATTTTACCTGATGACTGCTAAGTAACTACACAAAATACCTTCTTCTTAACATAAGAGTAATTTCCAGGCCTTGACAATATTTTGTAAAACTGAATAAATATATATATATATATATAAGCATAATAGAGAGAGAAAGAGAAGAAAAAGAAATTGTAGTTCTTCCAGTGATAGTGGATAGAGCATCAGCGAAGGAGTCCTATTTCCTGGATATTCATGCCAGCTCTACATGTGATCGATGACACCGTAGGTTTAAAAGACTCCCAAGATGTGAGAGCTTGGAACAGTTCCCATTTACCAATGAATGAAATTCTTCAGCTTCCAGTTCCCAGTGGTCGACCATCGTAAGCAATAGTCTTCAAAATTTTGTTCTGCCCTTGTTCCCTTAAGCTATTTTGTTTTTGTGTTAACGGATTTATTTTACCTTATCCAAAGCTGAGTACAAGATAAGCAAAACGACTACACTTTTTCAATTAAGTTTAGGATATGAATATGAGGAAAGCCGTCATTCTCTTGTCTGCTACGTATAAGCAAAACAAGCTTTTACTTGTGGCTAATTATGAGTTTCAAACGAAAATTCGTTTTTTTCTATCCAAAAAAACAGAAAGAAAAATAGAGCAAATAATTCTGTTCCCCCAAATTTTAGATGCACTCATCTAAACTGCCGTTGCATAATTAATTTCCAGTTACATCGGTAAAAAAACCTATTAGTTAATATTATTGCTCATGAGATTTAGTATCTGGTAAACGCAATTTATGAACACGAAATATGTAGTTTTCTGAACTTTGTACTTTGTGAGTATAGGAGTGTAAGTCATTATGGAACGAATTTGTTTTGGGAGAATTCTTGATGGCATTGCGCTAAGCACTATGAGAGAGTGATATAAAAGTGAAAATAAGTCTCTTTAATTTTTTTATTTTTTTATTTATTTATTGTGATGTGTGTTTCAAACTTTTCTTGGAATTTAGATCACTGAGGCAATATTTTTGTTGTGTAGAGAGATTTATATTTTTTGTTCCACAACAAAAGTAATCCCAATCTTCACGCCAGAGGTACTGCGAGAATTTCTTTGAAGTCTATTCTGTTGAGCTACATGAACCACGCACGAACACCTGTAAAATTTTAAATCGACAAAATAATCCTTCTTCTCTTTAGAAATAACAGCTTTTCTACACTAAGTTTTCATGTACAGTGAAGCAAATAAAAAAGAGGCTCTGTGCTCAGTCTGACATTAAAATGACCTAAGGCGTCATATCTCTTTCTACAAATCTTTTTCAGTTTTAATTGGCATTTAGGTCCATTTTCTTACAAGCAAGCAATTTTTCAGTGAAGAATTCAGTGTTTTCTTTATAAATCAGTTAGTATCCTGACAGGAAAGCAAGCTTATGTCATACCTAAGCGGGAGGGTGGGAAGATTATGTGTGTATGTGCGTGGGTTTGTCATTGGCTTCGGAATGATTTGCTTTCATTTGTCAAACTTGGTCATATAATGTTAAGAGTACAAAAGCTTTGTATTCTAGCATCCGTTTGATTCGTAATTCTCGTGATTTTCTGAGTATGGCAGGAATCCCATCATCTACTTTGGTTCATGGCACCATCTCTTTTCTCCTCTAGATAAAATATTTCAAACCTGGCATAAAGTTAATACGTGTCAATGGCTTTTGAAAACAGTATTTGTAAATACATTTCTCTTAAACATTCTTTAGCCGGTTGATATTATTACTTCGTTTTTACTGCTATGATATTTGAGCTTTCTAATATTCCGAACTCATGTGATATTATGATTTTTTAATATGACTTAACTTTTCTGGAAAGCACACTACGATTTCCGCAAGTCAACATAATTAGCGTTAAGGGTTCTAATATCATAAAACACGTCTAGATCACTGTACAAGAGCAGTACGTTTCGTCATATCAGTCTAGCCATTAAGACGACTAGCATTTACACTTTAAAATCACGAACAACGCAAAAATAGCGCTTAACTTGTAGCAGATTTTGTTAAGTGCTGTACAAGTTGCTTTCATAGCGTTTTTACAGATTGAGAACTACTAAAGTAAACCTAAATATCCTACGAAAACGTACCTTTCCAGAATTAATGAAATATTGCGAGATTTTTCAATGGCGCATGACCATCGAGTCATAATCAGTATTTTACAGGATGTTGTGCAGATTTACAGTATAATAAAATGCATATGATGAATTAATGTGTTTCACTTTGGGGTAATCAACAGAATCAACATCTCCCAAAGCAAATGATGAATGAATACTTGAGGATGCCTTGCATTCACAATTAATCTTGATTGCTTTCTTTTTGACAAAAATATTTGGGCACTCTTGGTTTGTCGTTTTATTACCTTTCGAAGAGGATATGCGATGCCATACTTCAGCTGCTCCTTTACAAAGTCTCCATCTTATACAGTTTCTAGATAGCGATACTTTGGATACAGTTATAAATAGATTTTGTATTAAGATGATTATGGTCGCGAGTAAACCATGAAAAAACGCAATGATGAAAAAATTGAGCTGCATAAATATTAGAAGCCTTTCATGTGGAAAAGTACAGCATTTTAATTCGTTTCTTGGTACTTTTCCCGCTCTTATAGTTTTAAAGGGTGTGAAGATCGAAACCGGAAAACCCAATACAAATGCGAAGTTCTGCACGTAACATTTATTGCTTACACCAATTGTAGCAATAATATTTGATTACAGAAATTAATTAACAAGTTTTTTTCTTTTAACGGTAAGAGCTGTGAAAGCTGAATATTGTTTTCATGGAATTTTTTCCCTTGAGGAGCACCGTGCAGTAAGCATATAAATAAGGAATAGTATTAAAGTGTACAAAAACTTCGCTACAACAAAATAAAAGAAGGCAAAACTGGTATATTCGTCGAGCATCCTAAGCCAAAACTCACGGATAAATGTAGAAGCCGACTTCGCTTCTTGTAAAAATTGGTTAACAATTTATATAAAACTTGAGCGTTTCTAAGTAAAAGAATTCTCTATTATCAAAATACACTGAAGTGCCAGAAAAACTGGTACACCAGTCTAATACTTAGTAGGTCCCCCACGGGAGCGCAGAACTACAGAAATACGACGGGGCATGGACTCCACTAGCTTTTGGAAATATGCTGTAAGCAATGCACACCATACTTCCTGCAGAGCGTTCCACAATTCGGGTGTATTCCGAGGTCTCGGACTCCTGTGTTCGATAGCGCGTTGCATAGCATCCCAAATGTGTTCTATCACGTTCAGATCTGGGGACTTGGGTGGGAATGGCAATACCCAAAACTCAGATGAATGCTCCTCTAACCATAATGTGGCGTCCCGACACTTGTGTGGAGGTGCAGTGGTCTGTTGAAACAGGCCCAACCCATCAGCATGAATGCAGGACATGAACGGGTGTACCTCGTCAGAAAAGATGCGCACATAGCGTTGGCCGGTCACAGACGTTTGTAGACGTACCAGGGGTCCCAGTGAAGTCTATATAAACACACCCCATACCATTACGGACCCCCCATTAGCCGGTACAGTTCCCTGTTGAGAGGTGGGATCCATGGCTTTCTGGGGTTTGCGCCACACACGAATCCTTCCATTTGCCCGATACAGTTGGAAACGCGACTCCTTAGACCAGGATACTTGTTTCCAGTCATCAAGTGTCCAGTGGCGATGTTACCGTGCCCAAGCGAGGCGCGTAGTTCTGTGTGTCGTGCACCCATCAAGGAGACTCGAGTTAGGCGTCGGCTCCCAAAGCCCATATCGTGCAGAGTACGTTGCACAGTTCGGACGCTGATGCTTGTTAAGGCTCTAGCATATAATTCCGATGATACCTGCGATAGTGTTGCACGCCTATCGCGTGAAACCATTCTTGACAGCCGACGATGGTCACGTTCACCCAATGTCTTTTTACGGCCACACTGGCATTGTAGGTTGGAGGCTTTGAAGGAATTCTTGTAGTCACGGTACACCCTTGCAATGGTCATTCGTGAAAATCCGAACTTCGTTTCTACCTCCGAAATACTATGGCGCATCTCACGAGCGCCAACTATGACACAGCGTTGAAAATCGCTTAAATCGTTATTACTTGTCATTCTCATGTCTAAAACAGCTCTGACAGCTGGCAAGGATGTCTATCGCTTTATATACGCACTGGGGGACGCAACAGAGTACGCGCATAGGTGACGTTGCTGTGTATTTTGCATAAGCTCGTCTGTACCAGTTTTTCTGGCACTTTAGTGTATATTCAAAGAGCAAGACTGCTTTACAAATTAAGAATTACATGGATTATAGTGTGCCAAACGTCAAACATGAGGCTCGAATTCATTGTTTAACTCTGTAAAGCTTGAATTCATGGTTTGACTCTGTAACTTGCTAGAACGTAATAAATCTGAATAAACAAAGACATCGCTCTTTCCACGTTTTATCAACACATAGCAACCGAAAAATTGTTATCCGGTCACCTCTGTGGATCCGAATCCCAGATGTTTCTATATCTAGCCAAGCGCGTTAGCTTTACGCTACGGTGGCCAACAATCAAAGGTGCTATGTGTGTTTTTCTGTCAGCTTCTGGCATCATAAATCCGTAAGATGGGCTCAGCTACTGAGATGTCTCCATCTGGTGGGCATTAACGGCATTGGCTATATATTAATTATAGCAGTTAAATCCAAAGTGAAAATCCTCCGAATCGTGGCGTATAATAAATCTGGGTAAAGAAATAAACTGAAATCAGCTCAAATAAATATATTCGCTGTCTAAGAAGTGGGGCGAACGCGGATAAAACGAGTGAACCTGCGCGTCAGAAAGCGTTGCTTATCTCCTTAGCTTTGTTATTCAAAGTGGTTCTTTTAGGGATGATTAACACAAAACCTTTTTCCTATTGATTATCTGGTAAAAGGGTTATAACAATGGAGACGAACCTGAGGAAGGAGCGAGAAAAAATTGTATTCCATTTTTTCTATCCAGTTGCATGATACCTGTATCAGAAGGATTTGCACTTGTCCATCATGCCTTGTGTCGAAGATCTGATAACAGAGAACTAGAAGTAAGCGCTTATTACTAGTGAAAGGTTTATGGTTTGAGCTACTCATATGAGAGGGAAAAGGAATTGTTTTGCAGTAGCTTTTGTAAAACCCGGGTTCTGAGTAAAGGCTTCTGCTTGGGGAGCGCAGAAAATTTTTAGCACCATTTAGTTCATGAAAATCAGTCTCTAAAAAGTGTTAAATAGCTTCAAACGCCTAATCACTCTGGGTGAAAAAGCGTGAGGACGAAGCAATGCATTTTTCAGAAGCTCTTTAAAATCAGTTCATATGAAGCTGAATTAATAGGTATGCTAACTTAGAAGAAACGTCTTGTTGTAAAAAGCGAAAGCTTCGCCCAACAAATTAGTCAGGTATTTGTACAGTCTTTCGAATTATTTTCCCTGACTGGTGAAATTGCATTTCAGAAACGTACGTTGAAAAACAATAAAATTCATGGAATAATTTGCATGATTTATACAAATTAAAAGTGGAGCTGAGTGGTACGGTAAAACAGAATCCTGTGTTTTCAGAACCGGCTGCTTCTACGAAACAAAACAGTAGCAGCACATAACATACTGATAAATATCGGTCGCGTAAGATAGGTGTGAAAATGCAAATTTGTTGGTGAGGAAATCCATTTTCGCCTCCTTGCTCCGGAGCCATTTGTTCCAACCGACTAAACTACACCGACGGGATGTATCGCTGCAGATTTGTCGTTTTGACACGTTTTTCACCTTTGTAGTACGTCACATCATCTCCCTCTTAATTAATTTTTTTTTGAAGCGAAGAAGGAATTTCCATTACTTCCAGACGACGTGTGGAACAAACATCACACATTTTTCGAAAAACCTAGCGGGCAGTAGATCCGTTTTCCACAATCGGGCGCCAGGGTTAAAACACAATTTTTTGAGTGACGAAGATCGAACTCGCACCTCCTCGCTTCGGAGCCAGTTGCTCTAACAGACTAAACTACACAGATGGAGTGTATCGATGCAGATTTGATGTCTTGACACGTGTTTCACCAATGTAGTACGTCACATAGGTCTGATTGATTTACATTAGTTAACTTTTCAGATATGTAGTACATATATAATTGTAATATCAGTAAACAACCTGTGTCCCAGATGAGTAAACAACTCAAAAACTAAAAACTATTTCGACCCCAAATAGTCATTTCCAGTTTCTTATCCTTTCTTACAGTCCCGACATAAAATTAAAATGTCTGGTTAGTCACAAATCAATAAGGTATTTTATGAGATCCATCTTTCTAACGACGTTTCTATGGTAATGGTAGGCATTACGAAAATACAGAGCTGTCGGATCTATAATTGAATTTAGTGCCTTTTATCTACGCTGGCAATATTTTAATCACTATGCAAGCACAATTATAGCAAATAAAAAATCAGAATCAAGAATAGAGCCAGGGGTTTTGTTTCAGGGTGTTCTGATCATATTATGTTTCGCTTGCCCTAAAGTGCTCAAGTAAACAACTCTAATACTTTGTATTTCAAATGCTGTCGGAACTAACGCATTGCAACTTCAGTGCTAATACGTTCTTGCATTAGAATAATACCCTGTTGTCAAATATGATTTCTGCAAGCATCGTTTGTAACCCTGTGCTCCACAGCAAAACGTAGTGATGAAAACGCACAGTATCAAATGGCCAACGTTGAATGCTGGAAGAGCAATAACGATGAAAATTACTCGCTTACTTGTACTCAGCTTTGTCACAATCACGATAATTTTATTATTATTGATGTGTTACACTCTTTTCATGATTTGCGTATAAGCAGCCGTGCATCATGCATGACGTAAGCATAGCTATAAACGTTTTGTGTTGCTTAAAATGCGACTACTGCATTGTTTCGACGTATGTCAAGGAATGCTCGCCATGTTAAAATCCTCTGTAAATTCATAACCGCTCATTCATTGATGTTGTGGCTTCGATGTCGCATCCGATGTTGTGCTTTTGTGACTGTATGTTTATTTTTATATTGTCTCTTTTTGATGTCTTTTCTTTACATATAAAGCAGCCCAGGTAAACATGTTTGAAAACGTTTGAAGTGATAAAATACATAAAGATCTTCACTAGTTTGATTGAGCGTATATATCTCATTGACTTAGTTTTCTCTCAATGTAAAATGATGATTGAAAGAAAACCTCAACTGAATTAAAACACTCACGCTACAACTCTTTGTTCTAATGTTCTCGATGAGAGTCCAAAGCAGATTGTTTCTCTTCACAAAACAAATAGTTTCTTTTCACAAAACGAATAGTTTCTCTTCACAAAACAAATTGTTTCTCTGCATTTCGGAGACATTCCCTTATCAAATTCTTAATCACATGCATAAGCATTTCAAGTGGAAGCACAAAATTTCTGCTACATTGCGAATTATACGTAAAAGATATCGCATTTACTTTCTTTGTATATAAAATATATATTATATGTCTTTCCTTTGTATATGAAACAGTTCAGGTTAGCATGTTTAAAAAGTTCAAGGATTAAAACATAGTAAGACCTTCCGTAAATTGTTTAAGTTTAGATATAATTTAATCGGCGTGCTTTTCTTTCAAAGTCGAATCTAAGGGATCTCAAAAACTATAGTTTGATAAAAAGAACGCAGGTTTTAAGTAGTTCCTCTTGCACAGAAACTATAACGCTCTGAATATCATAAAACGGCCCAAAAATTGTTTTCGTATACTGCGAAGGCTTTCTCCTTTAAATTTCTAATCACACGTATGAGCAGTTTCAAATAAAACCATCAAGATTCTCATACACTGCAAAATTTTTTACCAGTGAATGGCAAATATACGAAATAAATAGCAATGTAAGTTGTTTCGTCTATTTCCTAATATCATATACAAAACCAGCATTGCATTAGATCTAAAATACTAGTGCTTCCCAACAAACAACAAAATGTGCATGAACACAAAATATACTGAAGCCCGAGCGGTGTGCTGAAGTATTGTCTTAACGTTGCAGTGGTATGTAAGCAGTAGATAACAATTGTTTTGCCGGTTTTCTCATTATTACAAACAAAATCATTGTGAAATTAAGTCTAAAATTTGAGTGCTTTCCACCAAACGGAATTCATAAACGCGAAGTTTATTTAAGCGAGAGCATTTATCAAAATCGTTATTTTATTAATGCAGCGTTTCGCAGCAATCATTTTCTTCATAATGGCTAATACCAGAAAAATTAGTCATACTCTAAGGAGCCCTCTGATTCCCTCAACATTGTTAACATTTTTCCGTGCACCTATAATTAACGGTTTTTTGAGTACCCGTTGTAATTTATTCTTGCCCATCGAAAAAGAGGTATGGATATGTATCCCACTCTTTCAAATGCTTAAGTCAAACTACTTGGCTGTTTAGAACTCGTGGTGAACTTATTTAAGCAAAAAGAAAAAGAAACACAGTGTCAAAAAATAATTATTTCTTTCTTCAGTTAACACGCGCAACTTCTGTTGCCTTCATATCCTAATAACACCTGTTTTTAGTCTGTGGCGTAATTCGGGTGGAGTAGGGTACGTGTAGGTTTCACAAAAACTGCGGTTATGTCTACGCTGAAAATCACCGAAATTTGTCCATGATACGATTTCAGAATCATTACCACCTGTTCTACAAGCAAATGAATCATATCACCTTCTCTGCCATAATGGCTTCCGATGTAGAACAATTTTGTATTTATGATAAACTGTACAAAATCCGTATATATATACATATATATATATATACGATGAGCCATTACATTATGACCACCTATCTAATAAGCTATAGGACCCACTTTAACCCGCAAAACAGCTGCCACTCGGCGTGGCATCGTTTCGATGAGGTGGCGATAGGTGTTCTGGGGCATCTGGTACCATAATGTCAAGAACAGATTCTCCATTTCCAGTACATTTCGGGGTGGTAGTAATTTAGCCCGAACCCGCTTTTCCAAGTCGAAACACAAATGTTCGATTGGACTCATGCCACGTGAATTTGTAGGCCAAGGCATTAACAGCAAGTCACCAGCCTGTTCCTCTAACCAATCCTTAACGATTCTGGCAGTGTAGCATGGCACATTATCCTGTTGGTAATGGCCATCACCAGAGGGAAACACAGTTGCCATGAATGGGTGAACTTGGTCCGCAACGATGTTCAGATACTTGACAGCTGTCGGGGATTGTACTATTGGAATACTGGGGCCTAAAATGTCCCAAGAAAACGTCGCCCACGTTGCCCGGCCTGTTTCCGCCCAACAGTGCATTCAGGTGTCATAGCCTCCGTTGGTAATCGGCGTTTCCGCGCTCGGCCGTCTACGTGATGCACCAGGAATCTTGATTCGTTAGACCAGACCACTTTCTTCCAATCATCCACGGTCCAATCTTGATTATCTTGGGCCCATTACATCCGTTGTTGGCGATGACGTGCAGTGAGCATGGGGCCCCGGCTGGGTCTTCGGCTACTCAGGCCCATGAACAGAAGGCCGCGATGTACTGTGTGCTGTGACACAATGCCCTGATCACCACTGTTGTAGCTGCCAGTGATTTTTCTCACTGTGGTCTTGCAGTCGCTGTGAACAATGCGCGACAGTCTCCGCTCCCCTTTGGCATCAGTGAGCTGCGGACGACACACGGCTAGACGATGGTTCATCGTTTGGCAATCTGTGCACCACTTTTGATACGTACTCACTACAGCGTCACGTAAATAACCCACAAGCCGCACCGTTTCCGAGATCATAGTTCCGAGGCACCGTACCATCACAATTTGTCTTTTATCAAACTCGGATAAATCGGCAGCTTTTCCCATTCTGAATCCAAACACTCTATTAACCGAAAGGCGGTCCTCGGGTTGTATATATACTGCTCTGTTAACTTCACCTGCGCTACCGTTCGATCGCCAAGCGCGCTCATTTCTCTGGGCTGGGGGTGGTCATAATGTAATGGCTCATCGGGGTATATCATACATAGTATACCCACAGATATACACAGTGATCCCTGAATTATGACCGTACCTAAATACTCCGTAGAATATCTTTTCGCCCTCAGTATAGCAGCTGTCTGACGTGGCATCAATTCAATAGGATTTTGGAAGCAGTTTAGAGGTATGGCCAACCAAGTTGTGTGTAATGCGGCCTTCAATGCGGGTACGGGGATTGTTGTATCCAGACGAGTGATATGCTGTTCTATCGTGTCCTACAAGTGCTCTATTGGATAGATATCGGGAGAGTGCGGAGGCCAATCGATATGCTACAAGTCTGAACTGTGTTCCTCAAGCCATTCCTGTACAACAATGGACATGTGGCTTGGCGCGTTGTCATCTTGGAAGACACCGTCGCCATTCGCGAAAACGTACAACATTGCTGGGTGTACAGAGTCAGCAAGCAATTCACGATAACGGGCAACAATCATACGTTGTTCCACATGCACCAGAGGTCCATGTTCCTGCCAGGTAAACATGCCCCACATCACACAAACGCTTCCACCGACTTGCACTATGGCGACAATGCAGTATGGATCGAGTGCTGCAGGGTTGTTTGCACCAAATACGTACACGACCATCCAGGGAGTGGAGTAAAAATCAGGACTCGTCAGACCAGCACACTGTTTTTCCAGTCATCCGGCGTCCAACTTGCATGATCTTTGCACTTCATGCGCCAATGAACTGTGGTTAGAAGAGGATGTCGTCGGGGCAATCTGCTGTTCTAGCCCATAGGTGCGAGCGTGCGACGCATGGTCATGACAGATACTGTTCCGGGTTGATCTCTGTTGTATTGGGTAGTCAGCTGTTGAACAGTGTTGCGTCTTTTGGCCTGTACGAGTCGTCGGACCGGCGGCGCTCACCTCTCACATTAACCTTTTGCTGTCCTGTGCATTTTTGCCTCCGGATCGTTGTTTGACTATTTTCACGCCTGTCCTGACACACTCTAACTACGGCGGCTGGTGAACAACCCACATGTTCAGCCGCTTGGGAAATCTAGACACCCGCGTTCCTAGCTCCCACAGTCTGTACTTTCTCAAAGTTAGATAAATCCTTCCTTTTACCCATCACGCTCCGAATTTTAATCGCGCCCTCTCGGAAATCACGTGATTGCCAGGCCTCATCCACTTTGATAGGGGTGGTTATAATTCAGTGAGCCGCCCTGGTGGCGCAGTGGTCTAAGCGCTGGCTTATGACCATTCGGCTGAGTAGGGTCCGGGTTCGAATCTCGCTGAAGCATGGATGTTGTGTTTGTCTTACGGCACTGGCTCTCTCCCTTCCCTGGAGCCAGGGACCCTGCCTGACCACCTGCCTTACATGATGTTGTTCCTCCACGTGCCGCCAAAACATCTGTTACTCGGCGACGCGTAGACGCTACAATATTTCTAAAGGTGTCTTATGGTATCTGGTACCAACACGTTACTAGCGGATCCTTTAATTCTTGTAAGTTACATGACTGAGCCGCCACAGATCGGATTTTCTGTTCCAAAGCAAAACCACAGATGCTCGATTGGATTGATGTGTAGTGAATTTGGAAGCTAAGTCATTACCTGCAAGTCTTCCTCACGTTCAGCAAACCATTCTTGAATAATCCGGGCAGTGTGGCATGGCGCATTGTGTTGTGAAAGAAGGTACTAATAGAGGTGAATACCGTTGTTGGTAAAGAATGTACCTGGTATGCAATAATGTTTGGGTAGGTGGTAAACGTCGTAGTTCCCTGCGCATGAATCACTGGGCCCAGGGTTTCCCAGCAGAACATTAAAGTATTACACTTCCTCCACTGGCATAATTCCGTCCCATGGTGCATCCCACGTCCTCAGGTATACGACGCACCAGTACCAGGCAGTCCACATGGTTCATCGGAGCAGATGACCTTTTTCCAATCACTCAAGATACAGTTTTGATGCTTGCGTGCCCATTGTAGACGCTTTCGACGATAAACGGAGGTTACAATTCACACTCGGAGTGGCCTGCGGCTACGCAGCCCCATTTTCAACAGCGTTCGATGTACTGTGTGTGTTTTACTTCGGTCTCCAGCATTCAAATTCCCAGCAAGTTGTGCCAGAAACTGAATCTTCTGTTGTCTCATACCATACGGGATAGCCTGTCTGACATCAAGCATCGTTGAGCCGTGTTCAGCCCACATATTGCCAGCGGTTCGTGATTTTGCTCTCCTTCGACCACTTTTTGAAGGTACTAACTACTGCTGACCGTGAGCCACCACAAGTCTTGCCTTCTTAGGAATACTCTGACCCAGTCGTCTAGCCATTACAATTTGGCCTTTGTCTAATTCGCTTAAGTCCGCTGCCTTTCCCATCAGAAGAAAATTGCTTAACAGAGTTCAGCATAATGTGCTATCTATACCATTTCATGACCTTTACACGTGCCATCCTTTACCTTCAGTTGTTTCTATTTACCTAAAGATGCGCTGGTCATAATATTTTGGCTCTTCGGTGTGTATGTTTACACATATACATGTATACGAAATCCGTATATATACACTGAAGAGCAATTGAATTAGAGATACCTGTCTAGTAACGTGCAGCACCATCTTTCGCCCTGATGACGGAGGCGATTCGTCTCGGCATGGACTCGACAAGACACCGGAAGCGTTGGGAAGCCATACGGATCCACGACCCCTGAACAAGCTCCCACAGTTCTCGAAGGTTTGATGGAGGGGGTCAGAGACTCGAACATCTATCTCGATGGCATCCCAGATGTGCTCGATGGGATTGAGGTCGGGTGACCTAGCTGGCCAAGGAAGCGAGGTCACGTCGGTGGAGCGTTCATCTAACCATTCGGATACAATTCGGGACCGATGGCACGGTGCATAGTCTTGTTAGGATGAGGTCCCCAGTAGGATGTTGAAGACGCACAAACGGAATCAAATGGTCGTCCAGGATATCCTGGTATCGTTGACCTGTGAGGGACGATGTCACTCGTACCAGGGGTCCGATTTCAGTTCACGTAAGCAGTCCCCAGACCAGAATGTCACCCCCATCAGCTTGAAGAGTACCCTGCTGGCAAGAAGGATCCATCGCTTCATGTGGTTTGCGCCGTACTCGTATCCTGCCATCCGCATGCACCAACGTGAATCTCGACTCAACAGTCCAGGCAACATTTTTCCACATGTCTAGGATCCAGTGGCGATGTTCCCGTGCCCCTGCTAATCTTTGCATCCTGTGATGTGCGGTAAGCAGCGGCACCCTCGTGTGACGATGGCTTCTGTACCCCATAGCGAGTAGATGGTTCTGGATGGTGTGGCTGCTTACACGTTTTTGTGCACCAGCGTTAAATTGCCGAGTGATTTCTTGCACTGTGGCCCGTCTATCCGCTGTTACAATGCGAGCTAGCCGGCAATGACCCCGCTCATCCACACGCTGTTGTCCACGGCAGTTGGCCCTCGTGTAAATCCCAGTGCATGCACGACTTCTGAAATGGAGTGACCCATTCGTCGGGCCCCGACAATTTTCCCACGATCAAATGTACTTAGTCTTACCCATACTGCGTCCAACTCTTACTGATTCCCATTGCATCACTCCTTATATTGTCGGATCGCTGCATACGTCATGTCGTTCCGTTTACAGGGCCGCCCACAACGCCACATTTGCATAACGCCAGCTGTCTCTAATTCAATTGCTCTTCAGTGTATATGACAAGCAGTTGCAGTATACCAATTTCAGCTACTTAATTTTTGCATAAAGGAATGTTTAATTCAAATTGTTTAACCAGATCTATGAAACACTTGCCTCAAACACCTTTGAGCCTTTCCGTAACATAGGTACACTTAGCAACTGTATGATACTCCATATGTTATCCTTTGAGCTTTTATCAAATGCAGGTTAAATTGAGAAACGCAGAAGAAACACCTGGAACTCAACAGCACAAAGACAGTACTTCCATTTCTTGTACGAGGAGTAACTTTCGCAAAAAATCAGATTTCCTGTGACTTACTGTACCGTTTTATTATACCTTCCCACTTCACTTCAACGACAGCCAACTGACCTTCGATTAAATCAAGCCCGCGTTTGACCACAGTAGGGTTTCCAGCCACATCGCCTAAATCTCATTCCCCAACTTTCGAACTTGTTTCCAAAAGACTGGATGTTCCTTCTATTTTTCGTCTAATCCTCGTGATGATCCTGTTCGGCTGCACTTACTTTGTGGTCCGTAAAAGCAAAAACCAGCCAACATCACTAATGCATCAATGGCCGGCGTGCGTTTGAACTCACATTTAAGTACCGCTGTTCACAGAATTACTTTGGGAACTAGTGCTAGTGTATCTGAATATAAACGTAAAGTATTTGTATCAGCTTCGTTGAAGTAAACTGCGTCTTGTGATTAGCGAAAGAATGTCTTTTATTCATAAAGAATGGCTATACGTCATGCTACCGTTTGATGATTACATCGTTCGTAACATCAATGAAACTCAGACACCCTCTGGTGTGTATTATTTCTAATGGCTTATACACTCGTACATAACTTCAACAACCTGCACACCCCTTTTGGGAGAGAAGTTTTGATCACAGTGATGGACATATTTATCCAGATTTCAGATTATAATGATGCACCTCTTTATTTAGGACACATTTAACCTATTTTTCAGTTACATACAAATAACGATGAGATTAACCCTTAGTGTACTTTATTCAACGTAATACAGGGGTTTATCAAAATAACTGAAGCACCGACTGAGACTGGCATACACGCAATGCGCCATATGCAAATCAGAGGGACGACGTCACCGGGATGTGAGGTATATAAAGGGATGCAGTGTGATGTCGTCTGTCACGTAGCAGTGCCCCAATCGCAGGTGAAAGAGTTATTGTAGAGTAATTATCGACAAGGTCAGATCTCAGTGACCTGAAAGGAGGCTTTATCATTGGTGCTAGTTTTGCAGGAGCTTCAGTAACTAAAACGTCAGGAATAGTATGTATAACACGTAACGAAGAGTGAGACTACCTATCAAACAAGTTAGTAAAATCATGCAATGCACCGATTATGATACGCTTTCCAACATACCAGAAATCATAGGGAAACGTCTTCGTTTTGAGGGGACTAAACTATGGTATAACGTTTGAGGTTCACATATATCAAAATTAAATCTCTTTGTGCCCGTGTTACCTTTTTCTATTACCAAGAGCTGTCACACATAAGCAGTTTTATAATTAAAACTCCCATCTAAATCGGGCAATTTTCACGGAAGTTATCATGCGAAAATAAGTTTAACGATTCTCACGCATGCGCACTGCCCTCAATTGCTGACAAAAAACCTTTTTAGCGGAACTGCTTCCAAAGTCATTACGGAACAACGTATTGTATTTCGTCGCAGTCGAAGCATTTTTAGTCAAGTTATGAGGATAATGGTTGTAGAGTAAATCCCGCTCCTGTGCCCTGACGTTTGACCCCATTTCAATTATATTCAACAGAACCGGTTCAGTATACCTCCGAAACGACATGATAAAGTTTTGTCGCAATCGAAGCATTTTTGCTTAAGTTAGAACGCATAAGGGCGATGGAATGGATCCCGCTCCTATGTCCTGACCTTTGACTCTATTTCACACATTTTCAATTGGGTTCGTCCCCAGGTTGTCCCCTACCACATACTAAAATTTCATCGAAATCGGACCATTTGTACGCGAGTTATCGTGCGAACAAACAGACAGACGGGTGGACAAAGCTGGAGCATATACGCTTCTTCAACCAACGGTTGGAGAGCATAAAAATGTACATTGCGTCACCTCCAAACGTGCAAATTGTGGACGGCATATGAAGATGTCAGATAGGGATAGGTGAACGTTGGTATGGATTGTTCAACAGAAACACAATACCACAGCACTGCAAATAGCAGCAGAGTTGAAAACCAGTGGGAATTATGCCATTTTCTTCCTAACAGTTCGTCTAGAACTCCATCGTGCCGGTATTTATGGCCGTGCTACAATCCACAAGCCTCTGATTATCAAAATCAAAGCAACAAAACGTGTAAATTAGTGTACAGCACATATAAACGAGGATATATACTGGCAACGTGCATCTGGTCTGATGAATCGTGCTTCACATCATTTCCCACTATTTGTAGAGCGTACGTCTGAAGGAAACCTGCAGAAACGTACCAACCCGACTGTTTGGTTCCGACTGTGCAGCATGGAAGTGGACCCCTGATGTTGTGGGGCGCCAAATCATGGCATTCCTTAGGGGTATTGGTTATTCTGTCGGGTGTTGTCACATCTTCAAAGAAAGAATCCTTTTTTCTGCACCCAATGCTGCAGGCATTATTTCCTAATGGCCGTCCTTGGCTTCAAGCAGATAATGTACCCGTGCATTGTGAGTGAAAAGTGTCAAGTTGCGGTTTTCAGAGCATGATAATGGGGTACAGCCGCTACCGTGGCCACCTCAATATTATTGGACACTTGTAGGAAAATCAGGAGAGAAACGTCAGATCACACTTTCCACCTCCAATATCAGTGGCACAGATGAGACTTATTTTACAGGAAAAATGGTCCCTAATTCCATTATCGCACGGGCATATCTTGTGTAAGTCTATTCCAAGTAGAATTGCTTCTGTTGTGAAAGCCCGAGGTGGGCCTACAAGTTATTAATAGAAAGTTCTCCACAAATAGTAAGTGCTTCCATTATTTTGATAAACCCCTGTAATACCGTTCAGAAAATTGAACGGTACACGGTAAAACACGGTAAGCACGAAAATAGAGCCAATGTTCAGTAGATACTTGTCCCAAGCTGAAATTGCATAAATTGAAATTGCATTTTCCCGCTTTACTGTAAAACACTACATAGCTTATCTCACTTAAGGTTTAACTTGACGTAGCAAATATGCTTTACTGTGACACCGCGTATTTCTTCTCAGTCGTAGCAGCTGAAAATCTTAGCTGACATGTAAATATATTGCTGCAACAACACGGGCTAGGGTTCAAATAAAAACAAGGTTACTTACAAATCTAATCTTTTACTACACTGCTGGCCACCCAAAATGCAACACCATGAAGGAAGCATCCGATTGGCCTGAAATTCGCAGCATGCGTCGCCCGCGAGAGGACATGCAAACGATTAGCATTGCAGGGTATATGCAAATCATGTGCGCCCGACACGCCACCGAGAAGCACTATAAGAAGGGTGCACAGAAGGCGGGGTGTAAGTAGTGGAAGTGTGTTGTGCTGCCCGACCTGTGCGTGGGAAGCTTCCCGATGCCTCGTCGCAGAATTCGGCCGTCATTCCAGCACGTTTCGGACTTCGACAGAGGACGAACGAACAGTTGCTTATCGCGACAGCGGTTTATCGTACCCAGACATCGGCGCCCGTGTGGGACGACATCCAGTCACAGTGAGGCGAGTATAGATTCGGTGGGTGCAGGAGGGACAGATGCATCGACGTGAGCGATTACCGCAGCCGCAGCACACCACCGATCGAAAGGACCGGCATGTTGTGTGGCGGGCATTGACGGCTCGCACCGCCACATCACGAACGTTAGCGCAGGAATTAGGGTGTGTTACGCAACAACCTGTGTCAGCACGTACCGGTCGACGTCGTCTGCAGGAGCGGGGACTTGTCGCACGGCGCCCATTGCTCCGATTACCATTGAAGTTACACCACCGGCGAGCACGGCGGCAGTGGGCCTTTGGACGCCGCACATGGACTACGGAATGGCACGACATTGTCTTCTCCGACGAATCCCGCTTCTGCCTGCAACACCACGCTGGTCGGATCCACGTGTGGCGGCACCGCGGTGAAAGACTGTATGACGCCTGCATTATGCATCGTCATACCGGTCCGTCGCCTGGCGTTATGGGTTGGGGCGCAATTGGATATGACACCCGCGCCCCTCTGGTACGCATCGCTCGTACACTCAACAGCCATCGCTTCATCTCCGACGTTTTGGAGCCTGTAGTCCTCCCTTACCTGCAGGACCTGCCAGCGGCCACGTTTCAACAGGAAAATGCGGGCCCGCACGTGGCACGCATCGTGAAACAATTCTTCACGGCCCACCAGGTGTCACTTCTGCCGTGGCCCGCCTGTTCTCCCGATATGTCGCCCATCGAACACGTCTGGTCGCTGATCAGCAACCGAGAGGCCCGGCAAGCTCCGCCCGCGGCTACGCCTGATAAACTGTGGCAACGTGTGGAAGAAGCCTGGACCGGTATGCCCCGAGCCCACATCCAAAGCCTCTTTCGTTCCATGCCGCGGCGTGTGGCGGCCGTTATTGCCAGCCATGAGGACCACACAAACTATTGATGTCTGCGTGTTCCGCAAGTCGCACGGGCTTGTAAGCTCAATCGTTTCATCTTTGCATCTGTTGTTATGTGTCCAGTAAATCAGGCTTTGCTATCTCGTGTTCTTCTTGATGTTCATTTGGGTGGCCAGCAGTGTATTTTCAATCAGCACGTCGTTATTCAAACATCCAGAAATCGTTTGGAATCAGATCAAATAGCACTAAAATTTAAACAAACGTGAAAGCTTTCTTAATAAAATAAACAGTAGCTCTCTACGCGCTCATAACATAGAATTGTAGAAGTATAATTGAAGGGTTGCATATATCTTGTAACCGCATTCGTTCTCTACCAATGCCTAAACAACATAGCACACAGAAGATCGCCTAAGCGTAGTCAAGTCAATATAGCACACTGAACATTTTACACACAAGCTCTTATTTCTTGAGTATTACTACGTAGTTGTAGTTTGACCTTCTGTCAGGTGATGCCAACGTCAAATTCATCGAGAAGGAATCTGTGACTTTAAGGCAGAAAATGCGCAACGTGAAGATACCAATTTTAAATAAGAATACAGGAACTCAAAAGGAAGGTTAAATTAAAAGTATACGTCCCAATATAGATTAACCAGAGAATAATTGAACATTAAATCTAAATTTTAATATCTAATTTAAATCTTAGTTTTAATAACTGAATAAAATCAGAATTCTCACTACCAGTGTGCATTCCATGAAGTAAAATCTCTCAAAATCCATTCCATATCCTGTAGATTAAGTCTTGACTTACCGTCTCATAAATATTTAATGGGTGTGCATTGCTCATGGAATGATGACACAGTACATAAGTTCAAATAATCAACTAATGATGCAAAAATCGAATTAAAATTTATAATTGTTTTAAGAAACCATTTTTCTTTTACATAACGAAACCAAAGATTTTTTTAATTATGATACTTTGCACCGATTGCTGAACGAAATGTATCGTAAAGACCTTGATAACAAATGTTCAGCAGGTTTTTATCTTCTTTTTTTTTCTTTTCTTTTTTTTTTTTTTGGGGGGGGGTGTTTGTGCAACTTATCCTTAACAGCATGTGAGAATAGGTTCTAAAGCCGGTATGGCTATGTTCTGCAACGTTGTATCAAACTGCTTAAAGCATTCCTTTCGATCTATCGTCTAAATGCAGCATAATCTTTGATTTCTAAGGAAAATATCCACATTGCTAAAAGAAGCTTATGAAGGATAAATGATGTGCTTTGTTTTGTCTTCAAGTTAATCTGCGCATTTATAGACAATACAAAATTTTTAAACTTATCAGAGAGGAAAGAGCTTTAAAATTATCATTACCACTCCACACAATCAATGAAACAGATCGCATTTTATTAAAAAAATGTATTCGTGCTATCTGACATCGTGAATTCTCACTTTTATTAGTTATTTGGTTTCGCAGATTGTATTTTCTCTCAATGTTTTTCGTTAATGCGAAAAAAGGAACTCTCGGTTTAATTATAATACACAAAACGTGGAGCTAGAGAACTTCAAAGAGATCTTTATCAGACACTTGTATTGAACTTGAAAGAGCTCCAAGTCATTTAATTTAAGAGTTTCTCAAGACTGTGGTTTGGACTTTTCCATGAACGCGCTGTACAGTAATTTGAAGACATTAATATGATTGCGATTGTTTTGAGTGTACTGAAAAAGCCACGGAACAAATTTAGGTTTGAGAGTAAGCATCTGCGCGATATAAGAACATACCAAAAGTTTGGCGTATTACGTAACCAATTTAAGATATTACAGATTTTCCACAGGATGAACTTTTCCGAAACTTACGTGACGTCGTATCAAAACACAATATTGTTAAAACTAAAAATAAAATAAAACTCCACAATGTGTGTTTAGATTTTTCATGGCCTTTTAAATATGACAAGTCAGCCGGCAAATCATATAGTTTAGAAAGCAGGGTGCAAGAATCAGGCTATTCGTAATGCTCATTTAGGCGTTTGACTACAAACAGATGACAAAGAGTACCAACGAACTGCGTGCTGCTGCAACTGAGCATTCAGCCCCACCTTATAGAGCAACAAGACTCTGTTTTATAATTTGTAAAATAAATGGTTAGATAAGTTTGCAGAACATTCTAAGTTTTTGTAACGATAAGAACTTTCTCAGGATGTCATCTCGATAGAGATCTCTGTTGCTGCTTTAAAGAAAGTTACCTTATTGATATTTCTGCTCGCCATCATGTTTTCATGCATTTATTGTGCACTGCAGCGCTGAAGATGATTAATCTGCTTTTTATTAAAAGAAGTTTAAAGTTGAAATTTACTGTAAACAGAAACTCTCAGAAGAGTTGTTGTGTACTACTCAGCCATCATTCCAACCTCTAACATATCGAACAGAAAAGAAAGTGGCAAACATAAAGGTATAGCTATAGCTTTCGCCAGAGACATTTTTCGATGAAATATACGTAATGCATATGACTATTTGCTATATTATTAAAAACATTGCAGATGCTCTCTCTCTCTCTCTCTCTCTCTCTCTCTCTATCTATCTATCTATCTATCTATCTATCTCTCCTTCAGCTCTGTGTCTGTTTTGCGATTTTTTCCTGCAAGTCTCAAATCTTTCTTTCCTTCATTCCTCTCTCTCTGCCTACCCATCTCACTTTCGTAAGGTCTGTTTCTTTCCGTTTTCCCTGTCTCATTTCATTTCTTTCTATCAGTTCATCTGCTTATGTCTATATTCCCCCTACATCCATCTATCCCTCTATTTCAGTTGATTATGACTCTCTTATTCTAACTCTTTCCCAGTCTTAATCACTTTATTCTTCATTCCCTCACAACGTACCTCTCCCCCTTTGTCTCCCTTTCTCTCTCTCAGCTCAAAGGGTGAAATGTAGCTAATAGGATGGGAAGTCTGCTGAAGAAGTAATATATGGTGTAAGAGTAATATATGTTGTTTGACTGAACAACATACTTTTCTTTTAAAGAATGCAGTTATATGTGATCAACTATTGGGCTGTGCTGTCATAGATTTAAGTACATAGATTTAAAACGGTGAAGTTACCATGACTAAGTTAAGTACCAAAAGTACTTTTTCGCAGTTGAGCGTAAAACTTACTTTTTGAGATACGTGAATTTATTCAAGCATCCAATTTTCTACCACAGAGATAATGTGTCATACTCATTGTGCTCTCAAATGCTAATAACACTGGACAACAAAGTTTTATAAAGGCCTTGCCCCCAAGATTAAATTAATCATTTCTTACAGATTTCGAAGTGCTGAACACGAATATGACAATGAAAATGCAAAATTGGCTGCTGTTTGTGAGAGATCCGCAATAGTTTTTTGTACGTTAAAACTTGTACCGTTAAATGGCCGCTTATACGTCCGACGCTGCTTTGCCTGTCGCTTGTATAGCTGCTCAAGATCATCTTTACGGCGTCCAACAGTAGTCAGCAACACAGAATTGGAGAACTTTCCCTGGTATCATTTCTTCATCGGTGCAATTCCCTGATGAAAACATTCACGGTGATCATCACTTACCATGCCGCAGTAGTTGGGGAAGAAATCCAAGTGGGAATGGAGCAAGTGTATCTTTAAGAACATATTTCAGGCAAGTTTGAAATACAGATACAACATGTCTTCAACCAGTTCCTTGTAGTTTACCGCCCTGACATTTCCGATTAGGTTAGTTGAGTTAACACCAGACGAAACGCGTCCCAAGTTGTTTTGCTTTCACCCTGCAATAGGTTGTCGAACATTTCGTCAATGAAGAGATTTCGTATCTAAGGACCCACAGAAACTCCGTCTTTACTTTTCGCTTTCTTGAGTCGAGGGAATTTGTCAGTCAGGTATTTGAAAGCTGATCCAGTCCGGTCGATGGCCTTTGCGAAGTTTTTTGCCAGACAGAGTTTGATGTGTAGTAGGGGCGGTAACAGAATTTTATGAGTTTCTCCCAGTACTGAGTGTTACAAATTCTTCTATACCACATTCAGAGATTTCCTCGAAGGCCAGTCTCTCTTCACATAGTTAAACATCCTTCCTCGGCTACCCCATTCACACAAAAAACGGTAGTACTTCGTATATCCTAGCTGCAGACCCATCAACACAGACACTGCCTTCAAGGCTCCACAGAGATGCCCGCCGTACTTGCTGCATTGAAGACAGTCCAACAGCTGTTTTAGGTTGTCGTAGGTGTGATGTGCCTGGCACGCAGGACGCACATGTGATAAAGGCAGATAGCAGCGAGAGCATACGTTCGCGTAGCTCAGTTGGGAGAGCGACTTATTTCGAAGGGAAGGGATCCGAATTCGATGCTCGGCGTGGACAAAATTGACGGAGAAATTTACTTCGTTATATAGGTTTCTTTCATGTAGACAGCGTGTCCGACTAAAACAGAAGGAAGCTGGTTTCCATTATGCAGCAACACCACCTTGAGAATCAATTTCGACGAATCTATGAATAATCGCATTTCGTGCGGATCATGTTTGATTTGAAGGGCATTCATCAGGCCATCTACATCGTAGAAGAACACAAGGTCATCTTCCTTTCGCACGTAAGGCGCAAACTGCTCATGACGAGTGCGAAACGAGTTCACTCGGATATTTTCCTTCAGAAGATGCCATTGTAGAAGTCTTGATCCCAGTAACTCCACTTTGGCCATGGACTGCTCCTGATCCCGAACAAGATCGTTCAGTTCTTCTTGTTGAGAATGTGTAGCGCAGATGTCGCACCGTGGCTGACATATGGATCATGACTAGACGTCGAAGGCTCAGAAGAACTCGACATCAGTTTGCGTCTGTTCTCTGAATCGATGGAAATTTTTTTCGGAGGTTCGGGAACGGGAAGTCTTTCGCCGTGCGGAACCGGTCGGATAGCAGAAGTTGTATTCGGTTACACTATTGTCCATTTCTTTTTCTTTGTGATGTCTCCCGAAGCAGGTGGTACCATCCAGAAGTAGCAGTCATTTGCATAGTTGCTTGTCTCCCTTCAAACCATAGGATCAGCAAACGGCATCTACACTTCACCGCCTATCAGCCACTTCGGAAGACTTCCAGCGCACATAATACAGAATATGTGAGAGTCCATGCCTTGTCCTGGTCCCCGATCTTGCATCCGAAATAAAGCTGTTACGCTTTTTTGCTATCGGAGTGATGGCCTTTTTCTGGCTTAAGAACGTCACTTTCCCGCTAATGTAACAAAATTCATTTGGACTATTAACACAGTTACGATGCGATGGTCTTGTCTGGCGCTCTTTGGCCAAATATGGTCCTTGCGTCATTAAAATCGACCACCAATCAACCAGTTGCGAGGCATCACTACTTCTAGATTTACTGTACAGGGATCACTTGGGTATATGACGGAGGAGTAAATTGGAGTGCAGACCAGGAAGTCCCACAAACACTTGCTCACCTTACAAGACTTAAGTTTATACTAATTATTGCATCATCTTACGTCAGCGATATTATGACTCAACTGCATTGCATCAGACAATGATGGGGGCAAATTGTGTTTGTGTGTTGTTTTTATTGTTTTTTTTTTACTGAGGGTTTAACGCCCACCGTGAGCAATTCAATGAGCTATAAGCAGTTGCCGTCACTACTTTCGGCCCAGTGACTCCAGGGAAGGGAGCGAGCCAGTGCCGTAAGACACACACAACATCCATGCCTCACCGGGATTCGAAACCGGACCCATCTCGAACGAATGATCAAAAGCCATCGCTTAGACCACTGCGCCACCGGGGCGACAAATTGTGTGTTGTCCAGTGTTACTTAATAGTTTTCTTGTTTTGGTTTTTCAAAAAGAGCTCGAAGAAAATAGTACAAAACTATCACCTGACATTAGCTAACTTTTGTCATGCCTGGCTCTTTGGTTATGAAATAACAGCTCTTGATCACAAGTTTCACCCACCTGTGATAATTTCTGAATTATGAAACCAAACATAAACTTCTTGGAGAATTCGTCAAATTACGGTCATGAACACAAAAACTGCAACACCATTCAAACTTTGTACACTAATGGAGGAGGAAAAAGATTACTACCGAAAAATTACCGGGGATGCTCTGATGATGTAACGGGGCTATCTTCCATAAGCAATAAGTACCCTTTTTTGTTCTTAGGATACACGCAGAATGTTGTCGTGACATCGGAACATACAAGTCCAAAAGGTGTCCTGTTGTACATTGTACCATTTTCCTTTCAACTGGACACGGTGGGTTTCAAGTGTTTGTGCTGGATGTAGATACTTTCGGACACAACGAATCAGGATATGCCAGCGTGGCTCAGTAGGAAAAATAATCTGGGCGGCGTAGCTGGCCAATGCATAGCGCTGACATCACGTTGACATCGTAGAGCGACGCCAGCGACATGGGGACGTGTATTATCGTGACGGGAAAGGGCATTGGTGATGTCGTCGTGGAAGTGAATGGTTCCAAAATGCCGTGGAGTTCGAAAATGCTATCCATGTATCGGTGTGCTGGCAGCATTGCTCTTATGAACACAGAAACCGATCGTGCGTCATTACTTACATCACTCCACAACATAACTTCAATTGTGAAGCAAGTGAACGTACTCTGGACACTTCTGCTCTTGCGTACCTCGCTTATAATACTACCAGCTGCATTCAAATCGGATCGGGATTCATCTGGAGATACGACTTGGCGCTTCCTCTAACTAACGCCTTCTCTTTCGACAGCACAATAGACTTTTCTGATGGTGGTGTGCTGTCAAATGCTACCGATACGCTGCGGGTGCAATCTAGTCCTACTAAACTTTGTCGGATGGCCTTCGCAAATACCGGAGCATATAATACGCTAGCCAAACTTTGTTGGATGACAGTAGATGTGGTAGAGGTATTTTCAGTTGCTTGTTTTCAAATGCAGTAATCCTCTCGTTCTGTGGACCAGATTCACGACGATGACGCCTCCACCATATTTTGTTGCAAGCACTGTGTAATTGTATACTACCGATTTGTATTTCTTGGTCGGCTGATTGGTTGGTTATTCTCTTTTAATAATGCCAGGGCCTTGGTAGACCTAAGAGCGGCAAATACCAGGATTATTAATGAAAACAGAAAGAAAAACTTTACATCAAAAACCACAAAGGAATGCGTACAATACAGTTGCACGAACACGCCATTGAGAGGTGTATGGAGCCAACACAACAAAGGATGTATTACAAAAGTGGAAAACACCAATACACCATGAGAAGAACAAAAACGTGAAGACGTTACATTGATCGTCTAAAAGTAGTCTTAGTGTTGCTAAGTATTCTTGTGGAGCAGATAACAGAAAACAAACACGTTCACGACAAAAGCAACACCCAAGAAACATGAACAAAGGTCAGAGGTCAATTGCAAGTCATATACGTAAGGATAGTGCTGCCGCACATAAAGTAGCTTTGATTGAAACATAAGGGTCCAGTGCGAAGACGTTAGAGTATAAATTCTCCACTACGGTTCTGACAGGGGCTTAAACACCAGATCCCAAACATTTTAACACGACGCAGTTCGCTTCCTAATGACCTAAAACTGCTTAAATGCAGTAAAACGTCTTACAAATAGGTATTTGAAAGAAATAGGAAGTGAAACACTTGGCAGAAAAACATTTACAATGTGTTAATTTCTTGTAGGTATTATTTGTACAACTTTTTCGCCACTGACGGCTAAGAGCACACAAAAGGCAGTTTGGTCGCAAACTAAATGCACGTATTGTTCTATTGTTTAGCTTATTATATGTCCCAAATTGGTGATATCTTAATTTTTTAATAGCTTTCGGGAGCAGAAAATATCACTAGTCTCTAAAACAGGAGTAAAATATTCCATTAAAACGTACTCGTATTCCCATTTCTTTAATTATACACTCACGTACGGAAAAATCGACACAGCCATCAACGCTGAACTTTGCAACTTTACATTAGTGTCATGAATAGCTGTCGTTTCCGGATATCGCTTATTTGACCGAAAGATCACTTCACTAAAGGTTACTTGGCGGAAACATGCTTGATCAAAAGGTTCATTTCACAGAAGGGTCACTTGATCGAAAGGTTCACTTTACTGAATGGTTGTTTCACCGAAAGTTTCGTTTTACGAAAGGGTAATTTTGCCAAAAAATTCATTTTACCAAACGGTCGTTTAACCAAAATTTTCAATTAACCGAGGGTCGTTTCACCAGAAAGTTTACTTCAGCGAACGATGATTTTATTTAAATCATCATTCCATCTAAGAGTCATTTTATCGTATAGTTTATCTCAACGAAAAAGAGTCATTGTACTGTAGTGTCCATATGATCAAAGCGTCATTTTTTGAAACTGTTACTTCGATTTTCCTAAATTTCCGATTTTTGTTGATCTTATAAAAGTTCGAAACAGGACTCGTGCTTCGAACTAGAAACTGCCATTCCGGTCTTACCTTTTTGCAGTACGAATCCGTATATAACACCAAGATGAATTTTCAAAACATTAATTCCTAACAACTGAGAGTTTAGTAAAAAAAGCTGGTTTGTCTTAGAGACTGGAGATTGACAAGAATTCACTTCGTGATCAATTCTCACGCTTTTATATAATGACAGTAACACAATAAATCGGTGAACTAATCATTGCTGCTTTGCCACAATGACTGAGTTTTTGCGCAATATTACATTTACACGTGTCAGTCAGATTTATTTTCTTCTGAGCACGGTCCCGAAAACTTTCGTAATAAATTTAAAGTAGCGACTAAGTAATTTAACTATTTTATTAGATGCTATTAATTAATAACAATATCAGTATTTTTTAAAGACAGAGTTCTTTTAAATTAAAAGCACTCTATCTACCTTGCTTGAAGTTACTATCTTAAGAAACGATTAAAAGAATCTGTGTTTTGAAAAAGTAGCAGAGAAAGAATCCCTAACAACATCTACGAAAGCATTTGTACGGAAGAGTAAAAATTTCACGTCTTGCTTTGTAAACATATCCGAGAAGCACTGCGTTCTATCGGATCCTTCAGCAAACTGTAAATTTTGAACTTTTCGATGAAGTAATCCTTGGATAAAAATAAAACATTCAATAACATGACTTGTTGGTGAAATAAACAATTCGGTAAAATGACCTATCTGAAAAGTGAGCTTTCGGTTCGGTGCAGCAATCCTTTGATACAATGACCTTTCGGTGAAGTGATCTCTTCGACGAAAAGATTTTCGGTCAAGTGACCCGTCAGCGAAATTGGCGTCGGGCAAATGAACTACACCTCACGTGTCCCTGTATATGCATAATACAAACAAGATTATTGTGGCGTCACTGGCACTGGACATATAGGTGGCGCTGTGACCAGAGGCACTACTGTATACAACATCCCGATTAAACTACTATGAAGTCAGCTGATGCTCCACTGTGGGCTTGAAGAATTTAGGTATGCCAAGATAACTCAGGCGACCGACAATTGGGGCTGTTTGAACTGCGCAGTATAGTGAGAAAAAATAGACAACACATCGAACAGACATCCAAATCTGCCTTCCCACAAGGCGATAACTTGTCATCCAGTTATTTTGGAGTAGCTGCCCACCCCACAGCCCGACCAAATCTTCTTACATACCATCTTGTTGTCAGTGTATAGTGGCTCCGAACACCACAGAAGCAGCCGCTACTGAAGAGCGGCAACTTCACTTCTCGTGCTAACTTTTTTGTAGGGCTGTTCCTTTTTCATTTTTGATTCTCGTCATGGCAAACCACAGCCTCTGTTTAGATCTTTGAGGGTGCGATTATGCGCCAGAACCGAAGTTTCGTTTACAGTTCTTTATGTTTTATTATCCTAAAATTTTTGTCCTTCGCTTTCCAGACATGGTTAGCTAGGTCTGCCTGCATGTTTGCTGTATGTAGTGACGCGTGAGGTTGAAAAGGGCATGCTGGAGAGTGAGGTTCCTGGGAGGCATAGCGTAGTTACACCCAAAACCAACATTCATGTTTTCCCCTGTTTCACCCTAAGAAGTAACACACTACTCGTCAATGAAGTTTGCGGTTGATTTGCGATCAAGCTTCTAACGGCTTGCCGTCTCATACGACAGGGTAATGCCTGGGGCTCGTGGAATCATGTAAAAGGGCTGTTACTGAGGCATCCAAAGTCTAAATACACGCCGAGTACATTCCTGTCTAGACTATATTCGCTGACTAACCCTTGGGCCGTACCCTGCGTCCTTCGAGACTTGCAGACTTCTGACTTTGAGAGAGAAAGTTGGTGGAAGGACCTTATCTTTTTTCATGGCATCCAATAATCTTTGCCATGATATTCCACCTAGAAAACCTCGTGACTGCCTCCTTATCCCTTACAGCCTTTTTCTTTATAATTCTCCCTATTAATAACTCGTGGCTTTGAGCTCCAAATCGCTGTTTTGGGTAACTAAAGCGATCCCAGCAGTTACTGCCCTGAAAGAAAAATGACAAAACTTTAAGGTTGAGTGATCTAGAGGTGGGTATTTCCAATCGTAGACCCATACTTTTACATACCTCCAATGACTAGGTGTTCGGTCCAAGTGAACCGTGCAGCAACGTCTCAGTTCTTCTCCAAGCGTTGTTTTCAAGTGAACTCGTTTACTGTACAGAGGAAGAGCTTTTCAAAGACCATTGAACTCAAGGGGTTCTTGCTCTCCCCCGGATTCAATTTCAATGGGATGAAAAGCTTGTCCCCACCCGAAACCTGATACTGACTTTTGCTACGACGACCCGTCCGAAGTTAATCATTGCAGGTTAACTGCATACCGAATCCGTATATACCGTACATACCGAATCCACGTCAGTGCTTTAAGTGCCAGAATTAAGGGCATTCTCATCATACCTGCGGAAATGCTGCTCGGTATGACCACTGTGGCGCCACTGACCACATTATGTAAGTTTGCGTTGTTACCACCAAGCATTGCGTAAATTGCACAGTGTAGTAAAGGAATGCCCCAAATGGATTCAGGAGAATGAGATCCACATAATTAAGACCTGCGAATATTCCATACCCAGAATCTAGGAGGAGGATTGTTCCTATTAGCTCGGCTCGACGCTCCTATTGCTGTTCTTACAGCAGTCGCGAAGACGGTCAGCACTTATACTAAAGCTAATGTACCACTTATTCCAGAAGACTACTTTTTCATGAAAAGAAATTTTTTAAACTTCTGCTGCTGCCTTCAGTTCCCGGGCTCATCTCTCCAGTGTTTCCTACATATTCACCCTTTCGAAAGTCACTCATCGGGACACATTCTGAGCTACCGAATGATGTGAGTAGCAGGAAGGTCAAACAAATGCAGGGTGTCAAAACACGCACCTCCTGACTGCTTCCCGCTAATAAACGCTGAACGCTGAAGAACTGCTGGAGTTTGATGTTTGGGGAATATTTCTAGTTGTCTTTGTTTTTCTGGTTTTCTACGCATTTATCTATCATTCTCACGCATTGCATTATTCAATACAAATGTTGTGGTTCTCATCCAAAGGTTCGTCGGACCTCTCGTCATGTTCTCCAGTACATCCTTCTCTCCAAGAGACGAAACTTCAATTAAATGGCACACTTTCAGTTTGAGGTTACAATGCATTTCGATAAGACCATGTGTCTGATGATATACAGTGCTGTAGCATAGTAGTTCTTGTTTCTCACCCTGTGTCTGTCACTCAGTTACAATACCAAATCCTTTGTAGGCGGTGGCTACCCGCCCTTTTCTGAATGTGCTTTTTGTTGAATCAACAGTCATATCTTCCATCGCATAAGGAAGTGGACGTTGGGGATCTAGAGCAACTAGAGGATCAACTGCCGTCACGTGTTCTATTACTGAGTGACTTTAATACCATAATCCCTTGTGGGGTAGCTATTTTTGTGACTCAAGAGGTTGGTTTTCTGCCATTGTTCTCTCCCTCTTTTTGTTTTCTGAACATAGCAGCTGACACTTTATTCAACAAACGGCAATAGGTTTGTCCTTGGGTTCACTTTCGGTGTATACTAAACCTGTATATCTATTGCCATTTTCTCATCACATCTCCACGTACATAGATCGTGCCTTTCTGTGCTACACGCCTTGTTCAATGGAAAACGGATCGCAAGTTGCTCAAAATTACTTGTACATCATTATTAGCTTTAAAGGGCAGTACATGATCAATTGGTTTGCTGTAAAGACTTCTTTATCGAAAAAATCAAGGTGCTTTTCTGAACATTAAATTTCAGTATCTCATTTCTTGAAATTCTTTTCGTCTCTTCTAAATTCGGTATTTTAAATGTATTTCCATTAAAATTATTAACAGCCTTTTCTGGCAGCTCAAAAAGTATTATATTTAAATTGATATTTCAGCTCCCGCAACTGTCGCAATAATAGATTTAATGCCAAATGCCTTTTCGAGATGTTTTAGCACACCTTAAAACAAATTTCTGCATGAGAAGGTAAAAACTCACGCAGCATTCAAGTATCAGTAGGAAATACTACAGATGTTACCATGAAGCTGTTTGTTTTAAAACAGAGTACGTTTCACCTAGGTATACACATCCTGATTCTACCTGAAGTTTTAGATTTCCTATTTCATGCAGCTCTGAATAATGTTCATTAAATCCATCCACTAAACAAATGAGCCAAAAAAAGATTTAAGGAGATATTTTCCCGAACAAAAGAGCGGAACTGTAGCGCGATTGTGCATTAGTCCTCACTTAATTTTAAATTTGCGGCTAGCGCGAACTTAACTAAGAACGGCTTGAGGGTCTTCTGAACTCCGTATGAAGACATCTGTCGATTCACCCTACTTGACAGATGCAACGTCACTTTGTCAGTGAAAAGGATGCATCATTGTCAACACCATCCAGGGGTTACCGGAGATCTTCAGAAGGCGTGATTTATCGTTCGGCTTTAAATCTTATAGGATCTGGACTTTATATGCATAAAACTAGCCTTTTATACAGAACTGGCACGATTGCAGTGCGCGGTAATCCTAATTCTGTTGAGGCCTATCAAGTGTATTTTCTTGGATGCCTCTAAAATATGTTTTACTCGTCCAACATCTGCCCAGCCAGTGCTGAGTCGGCCACTTTTTGTTTTGCCGAGGACACTGTCAGTTTCCAAAACCTTTTTCTTCCTACTTCTAATGCACTTTGAATCACGGGGAATTCTTATCAAAACGTGCAGACAATTTATTACTACTTTAGATTAGATTGGATTGGAGGTTTAACGAGCACCGTGAGCACCTCAATGGGCTGTAAGCAGTCGCCCGTCCCTAATTTGGGGTCTCTGGTTCCAGGGAAGGGAGAGAGCCAGTACCGTAAGACAAACACAACATCCATACCTCACAGGATTCGAACCCGGGCCTCTTAACGGACGAATGATCATAAGCCAGCGGGGCGGCTTATTACTACTTGAACAACTGACTTTTGCTTAGAACAGCCCGTTAAGCGAATCTCTTTTTCTTGCATTGGCGCCATTTCAGCTTCGCGCTGTGAGCACTGAAAGAACACCCAACACCAACTGGTTGCACAGCTAACCAGAACAAACTTTAAACGCTTCTCTTTCAAACGCCGCAAACCACGGTATTGATGCAGTTTCGTTTTCTTACATATAAATTTTAAAGCTAGAAAAGACTTTGGATCACCTAGTAACTGCAAAGAATATTTTCCTTTGACTATGAGTTACCAATGTCTCTACAGGTCGTATTTTTAAATTTTGCAGTTACCATGTTCCTGTTAAAAACATCAATGTACAGTGCTTGTCTCAGGTAGATTAAGATGCTTGTTTAAAACTGAGGTGTAACTTATCAGCTTCCCAGATTTATTTTAATAGCACCAAAGACTCTGCGTATTCAAATTTTTGGCTTGTTTTTAAAGTTCTTTGTCCTTAGCTGCTTTTACCGTAGGGTTTTATTCCTGTAACGAATGATAATGTCGGCCATCTAAGGTTCCGTGAATGTGTAATACTGTGCGGATAATGGGAGCCTGACTCAGAAACTTGGGTCTCTGATACTGTCATTCCCGACATCTCGAAATTGCACTCACTTGGATCATGTCTTTGATTGATTCAAAATCACATAGCATGAGGTTCAAAAGTATACGATAAAACAGAATAGCTTCCGAGAACTTTTTCTTTCGTTTTATCCATCTCTTGAGACGACATTTCCACTGCTTTAACGAAAGAACAGATTACACAAGAGAAATTCCTAATAAATATGTAGAAGAAAATCTTATTAAGAGCATATAACTTTAACAAGCTCATGAGTTCAGTTCCTCGAAGAAATTCTCCGAATATATCAAAGACAAATGTAGATCATAGAAAAATCGCTAAACTCATTTTTAGCACACACGTAAAAAAGTATAAAAGAAAAAGCTATCCTTTATGTTAGCATGCTTGTGTCTAATCAGAGGAACTTCATTGCATATATCCCTTCTTACCACAAAATTGATTAGTTTAATTTTTAAATTAAGTGTATTTAATTTAAATTGTGCCTTTGATTTTCTCTCAACAATATAATATGTTCGCAATGAGAGGAATGTAAAAACATTATTGGAAATCTACCATTTTGGGAAGTAACTAAGTATCGCACAATCTGTTCAGACATTGGTCGTGCAGTATGAGAAATTTCAAAATGTTGTAAACTCGATTCATTTAGAATAAACATATAACTTCTTGGCTTTTGGTTTAGGCCTGCATCCTCGGGTAATTACAACGGCCGTTCCATAAAGACTGAGAGTAAAATCGCACAAAATGAAGAACAGCTGGAACAACGTCAGCATCTGTGTTGAATCTTGCACCACGGAACTTCTCCTTCATTGTTGGAAACAACCAGAAATCACACGGGGCGAGATCAGGACTGTAGGCAGGTTGTGGCGCGATTTCAATACTGCATTTCGTAACAAACTGGTGAATACAAGCAGCACATGTGGGCGGGCGTTATCATGACGTAGGGTCCACTTGTCCCACCAGTTCCGGTCGCTATATGTGACGTTGCAGACTCTTCAAGACTGAAATGTAATACTACTCAGCATTGACAGTAATTTATGGAGGAACGGAATGCTGTTAGACTAAACCTTTATGATCAAAGAAAAGTATCGTCATGATCTTCCCAAGATTTGGTTTGGGGGACTTTTTTCGGAGGAGGCTAGCCTGTGTGTTTCCGAACACTCGTTGCATGCTACGTGAGGGGGTCGAGATAGTGGATTCATGTTTCGTTGACAATTATTACTGTGTTTAGAAAGTTTGGATCCTTTGCAATCACTTCTTTCCGCTCATGACATACCTAAACTCTGGCTAGCAATTGTTCTCTCGTCAGGTGATGAGGTACCCATCTGGAAACCACACGATGCAGCAGTAATTTGTTTCGTAGAATGCGGAATGCCGACGTTTTTGAAATATTACACTGGTGTGCAAAAATTAAGGACGAAGAGGAGAAATTAGCATAACAGCGGAACGAGCAGGCAGAACGAACCGAAATAGCACTAGAGAGATAGGCTAGGGTCCGGTACGGTAGGGCAGGCGTAGATATGCAGCATGACGTAGGGGGGATGACGGAAGGGTATAAAGCACACGGGCGGTATACGCTCAGCAATTCGGTGAAAGCTATTGCACGGTGTACATCGATTTGAACGACGTCGAGTTGCTGCCACCGTGTGATATGGCCAACAGGCAATCCAGTAGACGACATCTGGATGACTTTACCCGAGGTCGCGTCATTGGGAAGTTGGAAGAAGGTCGAAGTGTGACTAGTGTGGCCGAGGAGTTCGGGATCGCTCACAGCATCGTTTCACGAGCTTGGAGAGCATTTCAAACGACAGGAACAGCAGTCCGAGAGTTTAGCAGTGGTCGTCCACGAGCAACCACGGCGGCGGACGACCGGTATATTGTCATATTGTCCTACAGACGAGAAGAGACAGACGGCAGACAGCGGGAGAAATCAGAAGGCACTTGCAACAGACAACTGGACGTCCGTTATTGCGTTTTAGCGTGGCCAGGAGGCTGTACAAAGGTGGTCTATTTGCACGACGACCAGTACGGTGTGTGCCTTTCACGCCTGCTCATCGGAGACGGCGGTTTCTGTGGTGCCAGGAACACAAGAACTGGACACATCAGCATTGGGGTCGAGTTCTCTTTACGGATGAGAGCCGATTCAGTCTGACGAGCGATTCCGGACGTATACACATCTGGAGAGAGCAGGGAACACGCAATCACACCTCCAATATCATCGAAAGGGACCGGTTTGGAGGTGGTGGAGTTCTCCTTTGGGGCGGTATCATGCTTGGTAGCCGTACTGACCTCCACATCTTCCAAGAAGGTTCAGTCACTGGTGTCCGCTATTGTACCGAGGTTTTCCTGCCTCACGTGCGTATGTTTAGAGGTGCTGTGGGTCCTGAGTTTCTCTTCATGGACGACAAGGCTACACCTCATCGTACAGTGGCTGTCACAGAGCTGTTGGATAGTGAAAATATTCAACGCATGGATTGGCCCGCAAGGTCCTCGGACCTACATCCAATCGAACACGGGTGGGACCTTCTCGGGAGACTCTTGGCAACACGTCACCAGCCGCCAGCAACGATTCCGCAGCTGCGATTGGCGCTACAAGAGGAATGGGCCGCGATGCCTCAACCGCTCCTTGACAACCTCGTCCTCAACATGGACAGACGTTGTAAATCCTGCAGCACAGTCAGGGGTGATCATATTCCCTACTAAAGACTGGATTTTTCTTGGCAGCCGCCTGTCACATGGACGTTTCTGTCTTCTGTACAGTTGTGCTCGAAACTACCTTTTCAATAAAGTGCCTTTGTATCCTTTGGATTCCTTGTTTGGACGGTTTTGCTCACTTGTCCCATATTCTTACATCTTGGGGTTCTTATGGTATGATTTGAGTCGATGTGGAGCACGTCTGCACGACGTTACATTAGAAAGACCGTCTCGTCCTTAATTTTGCACGCTAGTGTAGTTGACGCCGCTATGTCTTCACACGTCATTCGTCGATCTTCTTGCAGAATTGACCAAACAGTGTTAACAATTCGCTCCGTAAAAACACGTCACGTTCAGGTCGACAAAGCCTAGGAGCGAGTTCTGCCGACAAACCCCCATTTTTGAAATCATGGTGCCATCTAAAAATCGTTGACTCACCCAAACATTTATCTTTGTAAGCTTTTTTCATTAAATCAACTGTTTCTGGAGCCGTTTTACCCAAACGATGTCAAAATGTTACCGCACAAAGTATTTCACTTCTTAACTCTGAATCACTCACTTCCATAGCTGTATGGCGAAATGTAGACGTACCTTAAACAACTGCGCAATAACAAAACCAGAATCGTCTGCAAAGGCTAATACCTATTTCCATAGATACTTCCTTAATTCAGTTATTCACCTGCGTGGTTATTTTTTTCCCTTCGCACTGTTGCCAACTCAAGAAAAAATTTCTCTCAGTTTTTATGGAACGGCCTTTACAAATGTTGCACTGTAACGCATATGTTGCAGTGTAACGCATTTCGGTTGTTCTTCAAGTTACTGAAGAAATTTACACACTTAGTGTTTTTTACTTTATTACCGTTACCTTTCTCTGTAGTCTATTCCTTTCTATACTAAGGCGATAATCATTTGTAAAATGCATCTGAGTTTGATGTCATGTGGGATGAAACTTATTTTTTATGTCTGCCAGGATCTAGAATTCATCTAAATCACAGAAGAGCAGCTTCGGTAATTACCTAAAATCAATATTTTTTGTGATATTGATGCCTTGAGTTATAAATAAATGAACTTTTACCCCGTTCAGATAGTTTTGGTTTAAATTCTGTTTCCTTTTAGAAGCATACGAGCATGAACCTGAGCATATAATTCTTTTTTGGATCCCTGTAGGATTCATATTCCATGTTACAGGAGCTGATGTAAATTATATCTTTCCAAAGTACCTTTTAATCAAAATAAAATATGGCCAGCAACAGCTTTAGCGTCAAAATTTGTTGAAAATAAATGTGTATATAATATTCTTATCCCCTCCACACGCGAAGACAGCAGTATTTCATGATATCAGGACAGATGTGTACCTTAAATGCATAATGGTAGCAGAACTATACCACATATCTCCATTGTTTTCAACATGTACGCAATACTTTTTTCATCTTTTACCCTCACATGCCATTAAATCTTGGTAATCAATCAACCTTCGTGTCATTCTATCACGCTGTTCAGTATCCTATTATTCAGAGTACTTGAAAATTGGAAAACTAGAAAACACTTCACTGTTTTGTTTAAACAACAACACTCCAGACAATTACAGAGTCTAAGAACTTTTGTTGCTTAAAACCAGTCAATACATTTTCAGTTTCGGCACGTGTTCTTTGTGAACTTGAGCAGAGTAAAAATTAGTTTCAAAAGAGAACCCGAACAAACTTTGGAGAAAAGCAGACCAACACAAAACAAAGAAATAGCGAATGAATCTAACAGGATATCATTTTGCTTTTGTTTATCCACTCTCTTAAAACATCGTGTTTACGCTACCTTTGTATACCACTGCACTAGCGAGTACATTTTTGAAAATTCCAATTATCTTAATTTAAGACTGATTTATTTCGCACCTAATAATCAGTTTCCTCGTTTTTAAGACAAGATTTTTGAATCTTATGATTTATCTATCATTTGTTGAAAATTATGTTCTTGTTTCGTAGATGACACTTTTATAGTTTGGAGTGCTGCTAATCAGTTCTTTTGTTTATTTATGCTACTGAATCTCTATTTTTAAAAAAATTTGCTGCTCCACTAAACCGAGTCCGTTGTTTGTTGAGGAAGTTCCTGCTTAATAAGCATTCATCCCTTTTTTCACTGAAATCATATCCACATTAAACATAGTTATTAAAATTTTTGCGGTCAGGAAAAATTTCAAAGATACCATATACTCTTCTAGAAATATCTAATTTGTTGTACCATAACACAGTTCTGCCACTACTATAATTCTTAGTTCAACCTGAAATATACACTCATTGTCATAAAAATATGCGCACCAAGAAAAAACCGTGCGATTAATGCGAAACTCGGAGAGTAGCTACGGAGAGAGAAGGCATGCAAATGATTAAAGTTTCATGCGATTCCGCATGCTCGCGCGTCCAAGACCGGCGCTACAATCGCAATCCGTGGGGCGTATGATGCGCAGCGCAGGTGACTCCACATTCGTGTCGAAGTGCACGGTAAGCGTCAGGTGAGATCCCTGAGCGACAGACATGCCGAAGAGCCGCCGTAGATGTGCGTACGGGCAACTGACAAAGTTTGAACTAGGCCGTATTGTCGGAATGAGAGAGGCAGGATGGCTTGCGCGCCGAATCGGCCGCCATTTGGGCCGGTCGGACAGTGTTGCGCGATCGTGTTGAGAGCAATGGACACGGAAAGGCACCCAGACACGGCGGACTGGCTCTGGACGACCCAGACACACCACCAGCAGAGAGGACCGTGGGATCGTGAGAGCGGCACGCACAGATGCAACGACGCCCTTGTCGAATATCCAGAGACATGTGACGGCTGTACAAGAGATTCCTGTGTCCACCAAAACCATTTCCAGACGCCTGGCAAAGGCAACTCTGCACTCTCGACGGCCCTTACGTTTTGTGCTATTAACGTCTGACCATCGTCGGCATCGATTGCAGTGGTGTCAGCAGCGAGCAACGTGAAATACTACGGACTGGCAACGTATAGTGTTCAGCGACGAATCCCGCTTCTGTATGGGAATAAACGACCACCTTGTCAGAGTGTGGAGGACCACAGGTGAGTGCTACAAACCCAAACTCACTGTACAGCGGCACACGTCCCGAACTGCAGGCGTGATGATCTGGGGAGCCATCGCGTATGACAGCCGAACATCTCTCGCAGTGATTTGAGGGACGTTGACAGCCCAGTGCTACGTACAGAAGATCCTGCAGCCCTATGTGCTGCCTTTCCTGGCGGGCGGTCCAGAGCCCTTGATAGCGCTTTTCCATCGACATGAAGTCTTGATGGAAGCGCTCTCCTGTTCATCGATAACAGCCCCAAGATTCTCGGGTAATTGATCAAGGTGACTATTCAGGAAATGGAGCTTCACACTCAAGTTGCACCCAAGATCGCGAAAAGCCAACAGCATTCTAGTAACGAGAACCTCACATTTATTTGCCTTTTTGTTACCAAAAGGTTTTGTATGTCTGCCACGAAAGACAGTCATTCTGCCTACTCCTTGTCATTCATCTTACTGACAAATTACTCATCACGTACAAGGGCACGAATTTGAGGTCCATCGAACACACCTGCTTTGATCTTCTCGAAAGACAAAGCAGGAAAAGCAAAAACTATATGTTGAAAATATTCACCATCAGTACTTAATGCCTTCACAAACTGTTTCATCAAGCCGAGCTTGATATGGAGTGGTGGGGAAATAATCTTCTCTTGGCTGACGATTGGGTCATTCACAATGTTTGGCATGCCTGAATAGTCAATCACGGATGGGCCACTCCTTCTGGGTCAAGTGTTGCTGTCATACTCGGCTGTCGCACATGCAGAGATAGCATGGAAACTTCGAGAAGCCTTTCTGTTGACCAAAAAGGAAGTTGACCATTTTCAGGTCCACACAAATGATTCAGTTGCGCTCGTGATATTTCAGTAAGTCAATGAGTATCTAAAATATTTGAGTATCTGTAGAATCCAAAATTAACAATAAAGATAAAGAATACTGATATTTGTAAAACACTAGCCTACTTAGTTTAAGGTTAGGGCAGGTGTAAGCCTAGTTCTCAAGCTATTACTAATGTAAATAGCAATGGGTGTCATTTTTTTACGAAAATCACATGTTTCAAATTGCGTGTAAACTAGAGCATGTAGAGGAAAACCGATTTCAGATTTGAAATCAGCGTTGAAAGAATACTTAGAATCAGTTGTAAAATCTTCTACGACAGAAAATAAGAAAAAAATTGTTCCCCAGTGTTATCATCATCTCACACCCTCATGTAATTATGGTGTTCAGTCATGTTACTGAGACATACCACTCAAAAACTCAAAAAGATAAAATCATGACAAAAATTCTTTCTTGGGCTCCTAAAAGTAGTCATCATAAATAAACTTTCATATCTTATTGAGACTTTCCACAGAACTAAACGCGTTGAATAGGCTAAATGCCGCCCCGGTGGAGCAGTGGTCTAAGACGATGGCCTCTGATCATTCGTCCGAAAGGGGTCCGGGTTCGGATCCCGGTGAGGCATGGATGTAGTGTTTGTCTTACGGCACTGGCTCTCTCCCTTCCCTGGAACCAGTGACCTTAAATTAGGGACGGGCGACTGCTTATAGCCCATTGAGTTGCTCACGGTGGTCGTTAAACCTCCAATCAAAAAAAAAAAAAAAAAAAAAAAAAAAGAATAGGCTAAATAAGTGGAATATTCCAAATGACTTCATTATAACACGCAAAATGGGAAACATACATAATCTTCCGGTTTGACCTTTCTTCTGTGTGTTTCATTTCTTGATTAAATATTTATTACATTCCATGATAGCTTTGAGATCCCTTTATATCGGAATCTGGCTGAAATTTTTGGATAGCAAGGAACCTCAAAAATGTACTTCAGCTAATATGGCATGGTTCCGTTTTAAGTGTAAAAGGTGTGTTTTCAGAAGAACAATTCAGCTTCATTTCCTTTGCGATTGCAAACAATACAAGATATGCAAGAACATCCTTAGAAATAATCTAGACCTAATGCCTTCTTCGCACCTGAAACTTTGAAAAAATTAACTCCAATTCAAACAGTGTCAGCAGCTGTCAAAAATTCAATGACCCAGTTTTGCGCAAAACCTTTACAGACAAATCTTTCAAACACAATTCAGAATCACAAAAACGGATACGTTCTACACATAGTAATGAAAACCTTTTACAGAAAGCGAGATCGTAATGGTTCTATTGGTGTATGAATTGCTGCTAAATAAGTCTCACGTTAATGAACGCTTTCGTGGTGCTTTTTCTTCAATTGTGCTTGCTTCAAATGTAATTACTGCTTGAAATTTGCATCTTAAGCATGTATGAATTTTTATTGGCAGCGGATGACTGCTTTGGTATTAATTTAATCATTTATCTAACCGAAATTTAGGGCATCGTTAGAGAAACAAAAGTGCGTTAGTAAACATTCTGCAAGCTCATTATGGCCAACACTTAAGTGATGCACTGGAATTTTTTGTTGGGAAAGCATAGACAGATAGCCACGATTTGTTTTCATTCTACAAAGAAATTAAGCCTATTTCTTGTGTAGTTATACCTACTTATTACATATGTACAGTTTGAATAATTCTACAGTGAAAAGTTTCAATTTGCACCTTAACATTTTAAATTCCTATCAGAAACAAAGTGAGGTTTTGAAAGACAGTATACTAGAGGGTATAACGAAGTAAATTTCTCTGTCATTTTTGGTCCACGCCGGGAATCGAACCCGAGTCCACTTATTCCGGAACAAGTTCCTCTACCAACTGAGCTACGCAGACGTTCGTTCTTGCTGCTATTTGCCTTTACGTCGTGTGTGTCCTGTGTGGCAGGCACGTCACATCTCCCCCCCGAAAGAGGGCCGGTAGCATGACCCACGGGTCAGCCGCAACCATGAATCGTTGCAGGCAGCCATCCGCTGTAGAACGTGCACTTGAGAACTCCCAGCCAATCTGGTGTGTGGAATGCAACGTCTCACACATTTATTTTTCGAAGCGCTGGAGAAGGGATTCTCTTATTTTTCCTATCTCGCGGTGTGGAAAAAACATCACACCATTGCGAAATCTTTAAAGGCCGGATCATGCGGGAAGTTCGGGTGCCATTATAACGAAGTAAATTTCTCCGTCATTTTTGGTCCACGCCGGGAATCGAACCCGAGTCCACTCATTCCGGAACAAGTTGCTCTACCAACTGAGCTACGCAGACGTTCGTTCTTGCTGCTATCTGCCTTTATACCGTGTGCTTCCTGCATGGCAGGCACATCACAAGGGCGAACACGCGCAAACTGAAATATTCGTCTTCTTCCCTCAGTCTACTATTTTTTTAACATCTAGGATAATGTGTTGCACCACTCGTACGATTAGAATCGATTCTCAATCCAGGAAATTCCTTTTATGATCACTAAATTTAGGCAAATTATGTGCACCGTTGAAAAAATTTAAAATGAACATTCGTCGCAATAACACTGAGCAAAGTTTTAAAATGTTAACCGTAGATTTAAACAGTATGATGCTTAAATACGAAAGGGGAGCCCCGGTGCAACAGTGATCTCAGCACTGAGTTCTGATCATTTTTCTGAGATGGGGTCCGGGTTCGAAGCACGGATGGTTTGCTTGTCTTATGTGACTGGCTATCTCCCCTCCCTGAAAACCAGTGACTCTAAATTAGGGGCGGTTCACTGCATGTAACCATACAAATTGCTTATAGTGGTCGTTAAACCCGAAACAAAAAAATTGAGAACTGCAATTTGGACAAAGCAAATGCGTTCATCGTCAAAAAAATAGTTGCACCCAGAAGAACGTGTCGGACTGCAATGTTATTGGCGAAGAAGGTAAAGGTTACCAGGAACAATAGATGATTTAACATTGAGACTGATATGGGCAGTATTTATTGAGCTACACGCTAATAATTAGCGTCTCTCAGTATGGCATAAGGCCGCCATGTTTGCTTACACAGCATGCCTGACGTCTCGGCATGGAGTTGTACAGGTTCCTAATAGTGTTCGTCCTGCGATAAGCTATCCCATCCAGCTTGAATATTCTCACGCAGTTCCTGCAGATTGTGCGGTAGGAGTGGAGTGTGGATAGCGCGTCCAATAGCATCCCACACATTTTCAATCGGCGATAGGTCTGGCGACGCGGCTGGCCATGGCAGAGGGTCAGTGCCTTGAAGACAAGCTCTCGAGACAGCAAAAGCATGCGGCCGAGCGTTGTCCTGTTGGAATATCACACCGGAGTGAGCGTTCAGAAAATGTAGCGTCACTGGTTGCAGGACCTCATTAACATAACGTTGGGCTGTAAAAGTGCCTGCAATAAACACCAAGAGTGATCTGCCATCGTATGGAATTGCACTCAACACCATGACACCAGGCCTTCTGGACGTGTGACGTTCGACAACAAACCGTTCATCTTGGCGCTGACCACGGCGCCTCCGCATACGGATTCGTGATCGTCTCCTCCAAAACAAAAGCTGGACTCATCACTGAAGATCACCCACCGCCATTCCGATTGGCTCCATGAGAGTCTCGCACGACACCATTGCAGTCTTTGGCGACGATGCAATGGTGTTAAGGGCAGTCGTAGTAACGGTCTGCGTGCAAGTAGCCCTACGTCGTGCAGCCGTCTGCCAATCGTGCTGCTACTAATCGGACGATACATGGAAGGCACCACTGCTCGCTGAATATCCGCACTCGTCGCTGTTGGGTCACTCCGCGCTTGTGGCGAGGAGGCCCGTCGGTCCTCTTTCGCAGTGGTTCGTCTAGATCTTCCAGACCCTTCCTGTTGCTGCTGCGTGCCTTATTTTATCCACTGCCACCAACAGCGTGCTATGGTTGCTATGGTTATACCCGCACGACCGGTATGGCGCGCAATACGGCGATTAGATCATCCCGCTTCCCGGAACCCGACGATGCGGATCCTCTCGAACTCCTCCAACTGCTCGAATTGCTTCCGAACTTTTTTCCGAGGCATATTTCACTTGCAAGAGGTACAACCAACACAACAGCACGAGTCAGAATAGTAAGCACGCGCAACAGGACGACCTTATATAGCCGGTCAGGCACAGCGCTACGACCCCTCCTTGCTGGCGTCATATGCGCGGCCGAGCATGATACTTTGATCATTTGCATTTCTCAGAATGTGAAACCTACCCACCAAGTTTCATTCCTGTCGGTTGTTTCCTTCTGGGTGCAACTATATTTTTGACAATGAGTGTATTTTTGTTGGCAAAAGATGTTAAGCAAAAATATCAGTCAATCGTATTACAATCCGACGTAAACAAGAATTTGCCTATCTCCACGAAAAATTTCCGCCGTTCTCGTCAAACATCCAGGAGTGTTTGAGATTAGTGGATAGATCAACAGTAAGCGGAGTACTTCTTCGGCGCTGGCTTTTAATTTTTTCATACTTCTGAGTCAGTTGCTCAGGATTTCACTCCATTCCAGTGCATTTAGGATATGAATGTTATGCTTGTCCCGCTGATGTTGGTTTCTCTTCTCTCCCGAACCTCAAAATTTGAGATGGTCAACTACTTCGATGCTCAGTCTTAAACCCGAAATACAAAATAATACATTTTCTAATGCAGGCCCAATACTTCAATAGAATTGCTGCATGCCAATTAAACGAAAAAAAATCAATACTTTCTTCCTGTCTATGAAGCCTAATCCTTCTGCAACACTTTCTTCTTGCTTATGGTCTTTTCTGAGCGAACATTTTTGGGTGTAGCATCATAGAAACAAAACACTCAGCAATACTGACGACCATGCAGTATTGCAGTCCGTTTTGCATGATCAGTCAAAATCTAGGCGTTACTATTCTTTCCTAATTTAGGACTACTAGAAAGGGATAAATATTTAGAACAAACCGCAGTCGACCAAAACATTTCCACAATAATATTGAAAAAGTTAAGTGACGAAGTTGAGAAAGTTGATCAGTGCTTTATTACATTTTGCATGCTTTAAGCAAAATTTCGAAAAATGCTGTCTACATAACTGACGAAAGCGTTTAAAAATACGTACATATATCCTACTGAAATGCTAGTACTTCGATATTTATATGTAACAAAGGAAAATATTTTAATGGGGTTAGAAAATAACTAAAACTTTTCAAGGGCTAACATGAGAAAACACAGTTTTAGTGATGTGAGCTTTCTATTCGCTCGATGAGGAGGAAAATTGAAGAAGGATTTATTTTTAAACTTATTATTTTTTAACTTACTTCGTCAGTTCATATTTGATTGGAATCTAAATGAATTTATTGCGGATAACTCTCAAACGGATGGATTAGAAATCTGAACTCGAGAAGTGGCCAAGAACACCTGTTTATTTTGGTCAGATTGTTCAGATGTAGAAAGAATTTTTGGACACAATTAAGAACGATCCAAGGTGAACAGACAATCGGATAAATTGCATGTAAGCCACCCAAAGATGCAAAGCAAATGAAATAAGCTTAACTTGAATCTCACGATTTCTTAAGATGAGATCGGATAGAAGGTCGCGTTTGTGTTGACCGAGCTGCCTGTATGTCAGCCCTTACGTCTTCACTTTCATTTCTGATTTGCTCCCTTCATCTCTCTCTCGCTCATCTCTCTCACGTTCTCTCCCTCTCTGTCTCTGTCTCTCTTTCTCTCTCTTTGTCTATCTCTCTCTGTCTCTCTCTCTTTATCTCTGTCTGTCTCTCTCACTCTCTATCTGTCTCTCACTGCGTCTCTCTTTGTCTCTGTCTCTCTATATATCTGTCTGTCTCTCTCACGCTCTCTCTCTCTGTCTCTCTCTCCCTCTGTTTCTCTCACGCTCTCTCTCTCTCTCTGTCTCTCTCTCCCTCTGTTTCTCTCTCTCTCTCTCCCTCCCTCTGTCTCTCCTCCCTCTGTTTCTCTCTCTCTCCCTCTCCCTCTGTCTCTCTGTCTGTCTCTTTCTCCCTCTGTCTCTCTGCCTCTGCCTCTCTTTATCTCTGTTTCTCTCTCTCTCTCTAGAAACCCCAATAATTTACAACGAAGTGTGGGACAAGACCTATATATCGCCACCTGATGTACTGGAAACTTGATTTTTAGGGTTGGCATTGGTAGTCACAAGAATTCAGTGTTTATGTCAAATAATCGTATTATTTCTATTTTAATAATCTAAACCATTTCGATTTTCTTAAAATGTAACACTTGTTGAAATTTCAAATGGGGAAAGTATTTAATGCATTTGATTCAGAATTTTATTGTGGCACTTCTGGGCATTGAAGAAAGCTTACACTTTAAATAACAAAAACTACACAAACTTTTTTTTTTTCATGACCTTTTAGAAAAGCGTTTACGATATCTTTGCTGCAAATGTACTAGAAAACGTTAACATGTAAAGATAATAAACTAAATTTTAATGATAACAAAAACACAAGTTAAAAATTTAAATTTGCAACATACTACAAAAATTAGCCTCTTTCAATGCAGGCTGACAAAGGTACTTTAATGGACTCTCTGTAAATGTCATGGATCAACAAACAGCTGTAACAAAATTTGTAAACCACAAAAATGTGAAAAACATTCTTTCTATTGTTCCATGGCTTCATTTTGCAGCTGCACGTTCGATGCCTCCGTTTTCCCACCGTACGTTAATAAAATAATTTTTGAAAGCAAAATGATTGCGCAATTTGAGGTTCTGGAAAATACATAGCTTTAAATCGAATTGTAGGAATTCAATAGGAATTTTTCGACTTCAGCTGGTTCTTGATGGAGATATACACTCATCGGTAAAAAATAGTTGCACCCAGAAGGTAGCAACCGAAGGGAAATAAACTTGGTGGGTAGGTTTAACATCGTGAGACATGCAAATGATTCAAGTTTCACGCTCCGCCGCGTATGTAACGTGAGCAAGGAGGGTCGTAGTGCTTGACCGGCTATATAAGGTCGTCCCGTTGCGCGTGCTTGCCATTCTGACTCGTGCTGTTGTGTTGGCTGCATGCTTTGCAAGTGAAGTATACCTCGCAGAAAAGATCTGAAGCAATTCCAGCTGTTGGAGGAGTTCGAGAGGGGCCGCATCGTCGGGCTCCGGGAATCGGGATGGTCTTATTGCCGTATTGCGCGCCATACCAGTCGTGCGGATATTACCATAGCACGCTGTTGGCGGCATTGGATAGAACAAGGCACACAGCAGCGACAGGAAGGATCTGGGAGACCTAGACGAACCAGAGAGAGAGAGAGAGATAGGACCGACGTCTTGGCTTGTCCAACATGCGCGGAGTGACCCAACAGTCACTATTGCGGATATTCAGCGAGCAGTGGTGGTCTCCATGCATCGTCCGATTAGAGCTAGCACCATTGTCAGACGGCTGCACGTCGTAGGACTACACGCACGCAGACCATTACGACGACTGCCCTTAACACCATTGCATCGTCACCAAATACTGCAATGGTGTCGTGCCAGACTGTCATGGAGTCACTCAGAATGGCAGCGAGTGATCTTCAGTGACGAGTCCCGCTTTTGTCTTGGAGGAGACGACCAACAAATCCGAGTGTACAGGCACCGTGGTCAGCGCCAAGATATACGGTTTGCTGTCAAGCATAACACGTTCAGAAGACCTGGTGTCATGGTGTGGGGTGCGATTGCCTACGATGCCAGATCTCCTTTGGTGTTCATTACAGGCACTTTGACAGCCCAACGTTGCGTTAATGAGGTCCTGCAAACAGTGACGCTACATTTTCTGAACGCTAACTCCGGTGTGATATTCCAACAGGACAACGCTCTGCCGTATGCTGTTGCTGTCACGAGAGCTTGCCTTCAAGGCACTTACACTCTGCCATGGCCAGCCGCATCGCCAGACCTATCGCCGATTGAAAATGTGTGTGATGCTATTGGACGCGCTGCCCACACTCCACTCCTACCTCACAATCTGCAGGAACTGCGTGAGAAGATTAAAGCTGCATGGGGCGGCTTATCGCAGGATACCATTAGGAACGTGTACAACTCCATGCCGAGACGTCAGGCATGCTGTGGGAGCAAACATGACGGCCCCACGCCATACTGAGAGACACTACGTATTGGCGTGTAGCTCAATAAATAATGCCCATAGCAGTCTCAATGTTAAATCATTTATTGTTTCTGGTAACATTTACCTTCCTTCTGAATAGAATTGCAATCCGACACGTTCTTCTGGTGCAACTATTATTTGGACGATGAGTGTATTTTAAGACCTCTGCGCTCTTCAAAGCTGCAAGTTGACCATCTTGTAGGAAACCTGAAATTATTGTTTTCCAATTTTTATTTTTATTTTTCCTCATGAAACAATTTCGGATACTAAGAAAGTTTGATTCTTACTTTTTTTTTACAGTGATAAAAAAAGAGTGGGTTAAAAGAGCACTCATAATATTTAAAGATACCCTGCTCCACAGATCACCAACATTATACTAAGCCTATGAATTTGAATATATGATACATGAAAGTGAGTCTTGCGTAAATCCCAGATGCAAAATTTCCCTCCTGAAATTTTACAACCACGAAACTGTTTTGTTTTTTTGAAGTTCCACACTTCCAAAATTATACTGCTCTTCATAACTTAAAGCTGAACAAAAATGCAAAATATTTCAAGAAATCGTTTTCGAAATTTAACGAAGGTTCTAGAGGATATTTAATATAACAAGTTGCATGCGAACAAATTATCAGGAAAAATCAAAATGTTGATGCAAAAAAGAAGAGAGATAGAGCTATGCAAGACAGTACGAAAACGTATCACTGGAAACGTAAGGAAATTCAACTGTGAACTAGTGAGGAAAGCAATTGAAAACAACCAAAGCCTAAAGATAGCAAAGGGACATCTCAGTAAGGGAAGAAAACAAATTACGGCACTGAGAAAAGAAGATGGTTCTGTAACAAGAAATAGAGGCGAAATTTTGACAAGAGTGAAAGATTTCTACTCCAAATTATATGAAAGGGATGATACATGTACTCCACACATCATGAAAGGTGCCAGTACCAGAGTTCTTCCAGTCCTCCCAGCAGAAGTTGAGCATGCAATCAAGAACATGAAGCGGGGAAAAGCTCCAGGAGAAGATGAAATTACTGTAGACATCATAAAAGAAGCAAGTGGAGAAATTGGAACAGTACTCGCCCAAATTTTCACTCGATGTCTTAATAAAGGGAAGATTCCTGAGGATTGGAACAACGCTACAATGATCCTGCTACACAAAAAAAGTGACATTGAGGATCTCAGGAACGACAGACCTATCAGCCTCCTATCAGTAATTTATAAAATCTTCACTAAAGTTCTTTCACACCGTTTGAAGGTAACACTGGACATGGCTCAACCGAGAGAACAAGCTGGATTCAGGAGTGGCTACAGCACAATAGATCATATCCACGTACTGAGAGAACTAATTGAAAGAGCGAGGGAATATGAACTACCATTGTGCATGGCTTTTATCGATTATGAAAAAGCCTTTGCTTCGGTGAAACCATCAGCAGTTACAATGGCTCTGAAATCCTGCGGTATTGAAGATGCGTACATTAACATTATTAATAACATCTATGAAAATGCAAGTGCAAAGATTCGGCTGTTTGAAAATACGACACACATAAAAATTGGGAAGGAAGTGAGACAAGGTGACACCATATCACCAAAGCTCTTTAATGCCACATTGGAAAATGTCTTTCAATCACTGAACTGGGAAAACAAAGGTATAAAGATTAATGGAGATTATCTAACCCACCTTCGTTTTGCTGATGACGTAGTCATTTTTGCAACTACCCCATCAGAGCTGCAGAGTATGACCCAGGAACTTCCTAACAAGAGTAAAGAAGTGGGATTAAAAATGAACTTTCAGAAGACAAAAGTGATGTTCAATGCTTTCACAAGAAATGAAGATTTATTGATTGATGGAGAAAAGCTGGAGATAACAGACACGTACGTTTATCTTGGACAGCGGATATCAAGTGAGGGTCGCATGGATGAAGAAATTAATCAACGTACAAAACTTGCCTGGGGAGCTTATGGAAGAAACAGCATAATTTTCAAGAGCAATATGCCATTATGTCTTAAAAGAAAAGTGTTTGATCAATGCATCCTCTCAGTGCTTACGTATGGTGCAGAGACGTGGACCTTAACTAAAAGAGACATACAAAGGCTGCAGACAACTCAAAGCAGCATGGAGAGGTGTATGCTTGCTGTAACCAGGAGATATAAGAAGAGGAACTCGTGTATCCGAAAAATGATAAGAGTGGACGACATTATGATCAGAGTTAAATCCCTGAAGTGGCAATGGGCTGGACATACTGCCAGAAGGGCAGACCATCGATGAACAGCCGAAATTTTAGATTGGATTCCAAGGGACAGGAAAAGACCCAGAAGAAGACCACATGGGAGATGGGTGGATGAAATTCGAAAGTATGCGGGAGTGACATGGAAGAGACTGGCACAAGACAGACCGTTGTGGAGGAAACTTGGGGAGACCTTCGTCCAGCAGTGGATTGATAATGGTTGACAATGATGATGATGATGGTGATATTAACCCTTTAAGCGGCCGATGAATTAATATCAGAACGAAATTATCCCAAAATGTTCTGCTGTCCCCAAACAGAAATGTTCACATAGCGACCAGGTTTTACGAAAGCTTCTACAAAACAATTCCTTTCGAACTCTTATCTCAGCAGTTCTGACCGTAAGTCATAAGCGCTCCGTTTTAGTCTTTTATTCTCTGCTCTGTGACCCAAGGCATAATGGGGGAAGCACCATGCCACTGAGAAGAAACAAGTGACTGAAACAACTTCTCTCTCCTTTCTTAAGTTTAACTACATTGCAATACGAGAGTGGAAGACATCATGATCAGAGTTAAATCCCTGAAATGGCAATGGGCTGGACATACTGCCAGAAGGACAGACCATAGATGGACAGCCGAAATTTTAGATTGGATTCCAAGGGACAGGAAAAGACCCAGAAAAAGACCACATGGGAGATGGGTGGATGAAATTCGTAAATATGCGGGAGTGACATGGAGGAGACTGGCACAAGACAGACCGTTGTGGAGGAAACTTGGGGAGACCTTCGTCCAGCAGTGGATTGATAATGGTTGACAATGATGATGATGATGACATTGCAATAGATCTTTTAGCAACTAATCAGTCTGAGAGGATTGGTGCCAATTATCCCTCTAATGACCAATCTGAGTAAAAACGCAGATGGAGAAAGCAACTCTTTCTAGTAAGCAGGTTCACCAATTCCGGTCGCGTTCGATCCATTTCTTATTTAGCGAATATATTCCTTCGAGCAGGTTACAGCCCATTTTGCTAACCCCGTGTTATTTCACTCCAGCTGTTAAAAGGTTAAAATATTTACATTTTAAACAAGTTAGTAAAATCATGCAATGCATTGATTATGATACGGCTTCCCAGCATACCAGAAATCATTACTCAAGTTATGAGGGTAATGGCTGTGGAATAAATCTCGCTGCTGTGCCCTGACCTTTGACCCCATTTCGATGATATTAAACAGAATTGGTTCAGTGTATCTCCGGAGCAACATACTAAAGTTCTGTCGTAATAGAAACATTTTTAGTCAAGTTATGAGGGCAATGGCTGTGGAATAAATCTCGATCCTGTGCTATGACCTTTGACCCCATTTCGATCATATTAATCAGAACCGATTCAGTACATCTCCGGAACAACATGATGAAGTTTTGTTGCAATCGAAGCGGTTTTACGTGTTATGACGCATAAGGGCGATGGAATGGATCCGCTGCTATGTCCTGGCCTTTGACCCCATTTCGCCCCTTTTTAATATGGTTCCTTCCAAGGTCATCCCCTACCACATATTAAAATTTGTACGAAATCGCACCATTTTTTCGCGAGTTATCGTGCGGACAGACGAACAAAGCTGGAGCATATACGCTTCTTCGACCTACGGTTGGAAAGCGTAAAAAGGAATAGAGCGGAATACTTTCCTAATTATAAAATTAAATTATCGATTAAATAATACATAGGCAAAGCTTTCCAGTTATGAAAAATTATAAATCGCCGCAGATATTATAATTTTTCATAACTGGAAAACTTTGCCTATGTATTCTTTAATTGATAATTTAATTTTATAATCGGGAAAGTATTGATGTTAATGTCATTTTGTAAGGAGCAGGAATATTCCTAACAGGAATACAGCTTTCACAACGACCTCTAATGGTTCCAGTAAGGTTACCAACAATACAGTTGGCAGCAATTCCCACTGCTCCATAGGAATATTTTTCAGCTAGTGAATAGTCTTTGGAGGGTGTTGGTTGATGGCAACCCCGCCTCCTGAAAACCCCATGCATGTTCAGTGAGATTTAGATCTGGGGACCCAGCGGTTAGCAAATTCTTTAGATATCATCACGATATATATTAACGAAAACTCGTGGAGCTATAAGTAGTCGCCCGTCTCTAATTTGGGTTCTGTGATTCCTGGAAGGGGGACAGCCAGTGCAGTAAGGCATGTTCATCCTTCATGCCTCATCTGGGAATCTCACCCGGGCCTATCTTGGGCGAATGGTTAAAAGTCAGCACCTCAGATCACAAGGAAACCGTCACTCTCATGGTATACCTCCTTATCTGAACTCAATGTGGATTTTCCATGGGTGAATTCATTATCACCCATGAAAATAAATCCTGACTAAATGACACCTCTAAACATTCTTACATGATGCCCTAGGATATAGTCTCTGCATTTTAGGGCAGCTGGAATCTCTTCTGAGAATACATGCAGGTTACTGTGGTCACTGACCGTAATACCACCAAGAACAACGAACCACTCCCACCAAATCGGTCCCTTTCTACGGCATGTAAAGTGCTAACATGTTCGCGCTCTTTCCAGAAGTATTAGGGCCGAGAATCACTTCTTGTCCTATATCGTGATTCATCCAGAAAGAGAACTTGTTTCCGTTGATCAATGGTCCAACTGAAGTGCTGGCTGCTCTATTCAAGTCGTGCCCTCCGATAAACTGAGATTAGAGGTATGTACACTACAGGTCTTCTAGCATATAACCCTCTTTTGTGAAGTCCTCGGAAGTGTTACTCTGGAAGATGAACTTCCTGTGACAGCTAATGGCCCCAGTGTATCATTCTGTTGAGCCTTGAAGTTAGGAACAGGAGATGATCAGCCTGAGCTATTGTTTCTTTGGGTTAGTCTTGGTTCGTTCTTCAAGAGCCTTGAAAATAACTTGAGTCAAGAAATTTCTCTTTCCGACAATTCTATGATGCGTACATTCGATGGTTCTCCACCTCTGTCTTTCATCCAAATTGTTCCTCCTTTGCATTTTAACAAAACAGCGATAATCCGAAGTGTTCAATACTGCCGCTCTTAATCCAAACTGAGAAGCGAACGTTCCTGAAGCTGTATTTATTGCCACCTTAATCCACATGTCGCAGTCTTTTGCAGCGAAAAATGCAAATAGCATATCCAATAAATGAGAGTTATTTTCAGTTAAACATCTTTCGAAACTTCTTTAAATTCCATAACGGAGCTTTTGGGATATTTGCAATTTTTAACTTCCTTAAATTATGAACAGCAGTGCATTTTAATTAGATACAACTTTAAGTGAGCTCTTTACATGTACCTATACGTTCATCCATTCTTTAAGTATTTTGGTAAAAACAAGGTAACTCTACACTTAAAAAGATAGACACGAATTATTAAATTTATTTTTCTATGCAAGTTAAAAGACGATTTCTGCTTTCATCGAACAAATAAGAGAAATTTTGAAACAAAAATAACAATTCACTTTTAATTAAAGGAATAATTTAAAACGAAATATTTGTAAAGGTATTTTGGAATAATTTTTGGCCAGTTTGTTTAACCCTTTGTCTCTCGGAATACCTTAACGCCCGAAACTCTATGTTGCCCCTTTCAGAACTTCTTCCGCCCACATTACAAGTTTCGAAATATGTATTAATGCTCGGTCACCATGCAAGACTCTTGATCTGTCGACTTGATGTGCATTGATCTTCAGAAGTTTCTGGTGGGCAATCACTGCATTCTTACACGGAGAAAGCATGCAATGTCATGAGAGTAAATACTATTGCCGCGGGAGATACCAACGCCTGCTTTACTTATTTGTTTATCGACAACAATTGTGACTGAGGCTGTCTTCTGTTAATCTCGTAGGGGATATGTAAATTCCAAGAACAGATGGGGTTAGGAAATCTTGCTCACTCTAGACGGGTGTCTTCGGGCGGTTGTGATAGTGTTGATAAAAGGGCGTTTTGGGCGTTATGGACGTTAAAGGGTTAATTTACCTACATAAAGAGCCCGGTTATATTTCCAAACGGCAACCCTTTAGTGGGCACATCACACGGAAATACATCACAGGTGCCTATTGGAAACCAGTAGTTACTGGCCTATTGAATTTATGATCATCAAGCTCATTCAGTCAAACTTTTTGCAGCACTACAGGAACGCTGAATCCCATACTTACACTGGGCTTTTTGTTGTAGGTGCGGGCACTCCTGCGGTGAACGGAGGAATACCTAACATGCCTTCTCCGACAATGCCCACCTTTACCGTGCCTCAGGCCAATGGGCAGGCCGGAGAAGTCTACACCAATGGCATGCCGCATTATCCACGTGAGTATTGTTGCTTTTATGTCTCTGCATGATTATGTTCCCAGAATCTACCCTTCGGTGTTGTGCCAAAGTGCTTAATATGCGTCTTTTTTTTTTGTTCTTTGTTTTTGTTTCGTCTGGCTGCTATATGTTGATGCCTGCGAAAATGAAATTTCCTGCATTTTTGCTTATGTCTGCACTTCAGCTTTTAAGCACGCTTTGTCATGGATTTAATTTTAAAATTTTACTGTAGCACCCAAACACAAATCGCTACTGTAAGTTTTCCTAATTCCACAGAGTTTTCCCCAGTAATTAGCTTGCAGTTCAAAGTACACTACAGGAAATAAAAAATGCAACACTTGCAAGAGTTTATGCAAATATGACAAAATTTAGGGAAGTGGTAGCATATGTAAATGCATGCAAATGATTACGTTTGCAGGCCGATCGAGACGATTGGACAGGTGCGGAGCGGTCAAACACAGCTAAAAGCAACCAAAGCTCCCTGGTTGACAAAACGTTGTGGAAATTGTTCTAAACCGCTGAAGATGACCTTATGCAGACGTCTCTAACAGACTTTGAGTGTTGAAGAATCATCGGCCTTAGAGAAGCTGGTTTGTCTCTACAGTGGAGCAACTCACTGGCAGAGGTGAACGTCGGTTTCGAAGGTGCGTCAGGGCCGATCGACACGCTACAGTGAAGCAATTCACTGGCCGAATGAACCAAGGGGCTACCAGAAGTGAGTCTAAAACGACAGTTCAGCGAACTCTGCTGCGTATAGGCCTCCGATGCAGAAGGATGGTCACTGCACCTATGCCAACAAAGGTGCATCGGCAGGAAAGGCTTACATTTGCACGGCAGTATCGGAATTGGATCTCCACTGATTGGCAAAGGATTACCTTCTCCGATGAGTCCCGTTTTCTTCTTCATCGAACGGATAGACGTTATCGTATGAATCGAGAAACGTCGGAGAACAAACACTCTTCAACCATTGCTGGAAGAACACAAGCGCGTGGGGGCAGCGTTATGGTCAGGGGAATGTTTTCAGGGCATTCTCTGGGTCCACTTATACCTGTGAAAGGCACTATGAACCGAATTCGTTATGAATCCATCCTTACAGACCACGTACACCCATACATGAGGATTGTCTTCCCTGGGGCGGATGGGATTTTCCAGCACGATAATGCGACGTGTCACAAGCTAGAAACGTCCGAGAGTGGTTGGAAGAGCACGATGAAGACTTCAAAGTACTTTCCTGTTCCCCTAATTCCCCAGACTTAAACCCAATTGAGCATCTTTGGGACCATCTCGATCGTGTTGTTCGCTCTATGGAACCTCCACCACGCACCCTCCAGCAGCTGTCAGATGCACTGCGGTCCGCATGGCTCCACATACCTGTGAACACCTTCCAGCACCTTATTGAATCATTCCCAGCCCTTCTAGCTGCTGTCCGCGCTGCACACGGCGGTTACTCTGTATATTAGCTGGTGGTCACAATAATGACTCGACCGTTTATTAGAATACAAAAACTTTTGAATAACCCTCGCATGTTCTGACAGATTCCCAATGTGACTTTAAACATGTTTGGTTTGGATGGTTGCAGAAAGATGCAACAATGTTATGTAAAGGTATTTCTGAGTTCCCCTTACTTATTTTTCCATATTACATCATTTTTTTCTTCGACGGGCAAAGATATTGTGGCCATGAAATTTTCTGGAAAACTACTTTTCCACTTTTATTTTGTATTTAATAAGAAGTATATTTCACCACCTTGTTGGAAAAATCTATGTAAATAATTCTAAGCATTACATTGAGAGTCGCATATTGACGGTAACTAATTCAAAGAAATGTTACAATATTATTGTACTTCCTTCCTTTGTTTTTTTCTTTTACGTGGAATGAAATGTATTTCTCTTTGTTAGTTATGTCACCCATTCTTTAAAACATCTTTCTCCTTTTAATTAATTCGGTACGTGCAACTAATTAAGAAGTTTCCTTTTGCGAAACGCGATCGCTTGTTTCTATGAGTTTTAGTCAATTTTTTGTGGAAAAATTGCTGCCATCACTGCCAGAGAAAAAAGGAAGAAGAAGAATAAAAATGCTCGTCTGTGTTTACTTTAGAGTTTTATTTAAATACGAAAGCACTAATAAGATCATTTTGAGATAACAATGCGTAGCAATTATTCTTCCTTCAAGCTTGCTTACTTCAGTGATGATCTGATGAAGAAACTCTAGAAGCAAAGACTCCTTTTTCAAAATTTTTTGTCCAATTTTAAACTCTGTCGTGAAAAATTATCTTTTTCTTTATTTTGATCAATACAGAGCGGTTCGGTGCAATCCTTTCTTCCTTTTTTTCAAACTATCTTTCTTTACTTTGAAAGAGCTCCATAAAACCAACAAAATTGCAAGTTAAAACAATAAACGTCGATTCTAGTGTCCGGTTACTAAACGCAAATAGCTTTTCAGAAAGATCAGTTGTACTCTACCAGAATTAAAATGCATGAAAGAAGGAATTGCAGTTGATGTAATGAAACTTTAAAATCGCTGTGTCCTTTCAGTAATCGTCATAGATTAGTAGCTCTGGAATTTTAGGCGTTTTCAGGCGTGTTTTACAAATCATATTTTAGGTATCCAAATGCATTTGTGCTGTTCAGGCGACAATCTTCAAAGTCTCCAATTGTCGCGGACATCACCCGCAAAAAACTTTCTGTTGAAAGCGCCAACCATCCTCTTTTAAACCCATTACGTGCCTGTTCGAATGCCTATGAAATGGGTTTGGCGATCAGCAAAATGCAACAGAAGGTAAGGTGCAGCTTTAAATGGGACGAATAACGGTTTGGCGTAGTTCTTCACTCAAACAGCATTCATCTGCAGTCCAAGGTGCTTCGAACATCTGCCACTTTCTCTAGTCTCCCTGGGCTACGATATTTTTACGCAAACAGTAATCAAGCAAACGGCATTTCCGATACTAACTACCATCTCTTGGAAGCACACAAACAAACATCAAAGAAAACCATAACGGAAAAAAGTTGGGGCTTGGGGTATATCTAGGTGAATAACACTTTGGATGCGGATTTGCTCGCTTCCCAAAGGTAATGTTCCTTTTATTTTGTTTTCCACTTTATTTTCAGAAAGCACAGTATTTTGATTATAGTCTTTTGTTTAGAGAAGTTGCTTTACAAAACTGCTTAAAAGACTTTATTTGACAGGTCTTACTCGAAAATCTAAATGCAAAAAAATTACTGAGCAATCCTGTTATGTAAAACTCATATCACTCGTAATTAAATATGGTGAATCCACATCACGTAGATGTTTTGAGCACATTGTTCTACGAGAGTAATGGAGTTTCATACATAAGCAACTAAAGCGATAGTAATTCTTAAGAAGAAAGATCAATTCTTGAGTTTTACTCCATAAAAATATATAAGAGTTAGGTGGAGCTCTCTGTTCTTGTCGCATTTTTATGCTACTAATTTGAAACACAACAAAAACTAAAACTTCTGAGTCACGTTATGGTTTCAACGTATCAGTCTTGGAGGTCCCCAGATAACCTCGCAGTAGAAAAGCTGAAAATAGAACGCGATGTGAGACTGCAAGTGGCAGAGGAAATTGCTGTTTCTGTGAATGGGCTGAGCTAACTTCACACACACACACACACACACACACACACAAACATACATTTTCACTTTTAACAGTCTGGAGATAAATATTCATGAATCTGTCTGTGCTTAAATAATTTAGTTTCCTAGATTTATGCAAATTATTTTATAGAGATGAAACAGAAATATGGCATACCATGAAATATGGCAACAAAAGCATAGCCTCGTATCTAAGAACTGCATTCTGGCATAAAACATGGGATTCATTCAGAAGTATAAAGTGCAATTTAATTATAGTTATTATTAAATTCCTATTTGTTTCTTCAAACAGTTTAGTACAAACTTTAACTTTACATGTACGGTCAAGATTTATAACTTCCAAGGTGACATAATATTTAAACGGAAGATTTGGGGGGGTGAATGTTTAACAACCACTGTGAGCAATTCAGTGGGCTATAAACAGTTGCCTGTTTCTAATTTAGGTCCACTGGCTCCAGGGAAGGAAGAAAGCCAGTGCCATAAGACAAACACAACATCTAAAGCTCACCGGGATTCGAACCCAGACCCACTAGGCGGTCAAAAGCCAACACTTGGCAAACTGCGCCATAGGTTTTTTCAATAAATTCTAAGTCCGAATATGAAGCAATAGAGCGTGGATGGTCAGAGGGTTGGTAGCATTGCATCGCCCTTCGGCAATGTAAAAACGAAGGACAATTGCTAATATGAGCTGCTGGAATTTAGCAGTTTAGTTTCATCAGTCAGTTTATGATGCAAGCAATAATAAACGTGAAGAATTTAGTCATGATTAAACATTTAACAAAGGAAGGAATCTTACAGGAACTTGACCAGACTCTGGTTAAAGTTTTTAGAAGATTTGAAGAAGTTTATGTCAGCTCGAGGAACTTCGTCATTTTGAAGTGGTGCAACAGGTTCATGTTTCAAAGACCACGAAGAGCTTCAGGAAGCGATATAGAAGTGGCTTTCAGGAACAAGACAAATAGTTGTGCTACCAAGAACTAACATAACTGGAACGGAGGTATTCTAAGTTATTCGAAGTTAACTGAGACATTCAACTACGCCTCCACACACAGATTTAAATGTCAATCGTAACCACACAGAAAAGAGCTCATCAGAACAGTGCGTTTCAGAAGAGTCTTAAAGTACCTTCATTTAACAGTGGATCAAAAATACTTAATGATTATGACCAGGTAAACAATATTTGCGTATTTATGTATACACAGAACAACACTTCAAGAGAAGAGCTTCAAGATCCAGTAGCTGCTGAGGTGTTTCACCTTCGCTAAGGTGGAAATGGTCGCCTTGAATATTCAGAGGCGAGATGATTGAGAACGATCTTTTTCTTTTTTTTTTTTTTTTAGTTGGAGGTTTAACGACCACCGTGAGCAACTCATTTGGCTATAAGCAGTCGCAAGAGAACGATCTTCACAAAGTCGCTTTAACGTCCCTAGGTCTTCTCTTATACATGTTATAAGTGATTACAGTCGAACATATGCTCATCAAAAACGAACTACCGATATGGGAACGAAGGGACATTTCGGTAAGTAATATTTTTTATGACCTTTTAACTGAACCATACCTAAAAATTATTAAATAGATTAGTGCACCACCCCAGACTGTACTCCACTTATAACGTGACTTAGGGACGTTAAAGCAACTTTGTGAAGAACTCTAGTACTCACGTAATATTATGTGAACTTTACATGATAAAGTCACATATGATATATTGATTGAGGACGATTCTACGCTCAGAGATCAGAACGAAGAAACGAAGAAATATTTTCAAGATGAAATATTCAAGTCTTGGTGAACAATGGTTTGATATAACGGCATTTCCAAGGATTCGCTGAAGGCACGCCTTTGACACCACTGGCTATGTATGACCTTGATGACTAATCTCTTATAAATCCACTTTTTAAAAATGCAAATGTTACTAACACTGTGATACTTTCTAATGTCAAAGCGGACGGGACTAGGGTGTTTCATATACAAACTGATCTGGTTCAGTAATATCACATGTCTGTGAAATGCAATATATCGAAAGTTGTTTGTGCGTTATGTTTGCTGATACTGCACATATTTGCGGTGCTGATGATAAGTACGATTTTAGTTTTACTCTGTCACGCAAAAATTGTTCACTAAACGGTGTAGCACTATGAGCAGATATTATGTACATTAAGTGGGCAGAAATCATGGGATACCTACTTGGTAACGGATAGGCCCACCTTTTCCCCGGATAAGGGCAGTCATGTGGCGAAGCATTGAATCCACTAAGTCAAGAAAGCATTCCACAGGTACTACCACCCATGCTTTTCGCACAGCTGTCCACAATTCCATCACCTTCCTGGGTGGAGATCTAAAGCTTGAACGGACCTTTCCACAGTATTCATGTTCAGTGAACGGAGAGACCATTCCAGGATGGGAACTTCTGCGGAATGCTCTTCTAACCAAGTTCTAGTCATCACTGCTCTGTGGGGAGGCGCATTTTTTCACCTGGAAAAGCCCATTGCCCTGTGCGTGCTTGATGAGCATGAGCAAATGCAGATGGTCTGCAAGAATGTACATGTAGCTTTGACCGTTCAGAGGTGCATCTAGACATACTAGAGGTCCCAACATGTGACAGTTGAATACGTCCCAGACCATAACATAGCTTCCACCAGCCTCAACACTTCCTTGTTAGCATGCCGGGTCCATCGTTTTGTGCAATTTCGGCCAGATCCGCACACTCCCATTTGCGAGAAATAAATAAAATTGGGACACATCGGACCATAAGCCCCGTCTCCAATCACCCAAGGTCCAGTGCCGATATTCTTTCACCCAGTTGAGGCGTACAGTCCGGTGATGTGGCGTTAGCAATGGGACCCTGAATAGACGGAGTCTTCCATAACCTATTGTTTCTAGTGATCGCCTAATGATCTTGGTGGAGACGTTTCTGGCACCTCCATATCTGACGTCGGCGGTAATATGTGCCATCGTCGCTCTATGGTTGGTTGCAATTATGCGAGACAGGTGTTGATGATCAGATTCATTCACCACCTTTCTCCACTTTCAGCGCTGTTAACGATGCCATGTTATTCCAAAAATGGCATATTCCCGATACACTCGTCATACTGTCGAACGGGGATACTGCGATGTCTGTACCACCTCCGCGATTGAGTGTCCGATATGCCGAGCACCCACTATTATCCCTCTTTCAAACTTTCCTGCTAAGCTGTGAGTTCATCCACTAGCGAGAGGGGTGACAACGTCGCGTTTTCCTGGAACCAGGTATCTCATGATTGCTGGCCTCTAAGTGTTGGTTAGCAAATAAGGAGAAATGAAGACAAAATCATTTTTATCATTGAAGGTACACCCATGATATTTAAAACATTCATAAATATCATCTTTTGCTGTTACATATGTATAATGAGTTTCAGACCCCTTTGCCTTTTGTTTTCAAAACAGCGCTTGTTACACTTCCTTTTATGCGTTTCTTCCGACGTCTATCAGTGCAACATCCAGTAACTGACATTTCATGTGCCTTGTTCCATTCTCTCCATCTCCTTTATATCCTACTCAAACTTCACACCTTGCTTTTCACTCAAAGCTCCCAGATTTTCAGAAAGGTAGTCTAAATATCCGTCAGGGAAATGCAGTTTGTTTATGGTTCATATTACATTTTAATGCCTTTAACTGTTCCGATATCGTGTTCAACATTTCTTTGTTAATATTGGCATATTTTCACTGTATTCCAGGTAACCACTTCCTTCAGAAAACTTGAAAATTTTCATCGTCCTGGAACGGGAATCAAATTCGCACCTCCCGATTTCCAGTCGAGAATGCTTGTCATTACACTACCCAGGACAAGGAAATTCCAAGCAATTGAACGTAGATATCTGAGGACCTACAGATTTGTGCTAGTCGAAACTATATTCAGGAGGTGCGTATTCGATTCCCGCTCTAAGACGATGAAAGTTTTCAAGTTTTCTGAAGGAAGTGGTTACATGGAAGACATTGAAAATATGCCAATAATAGCTTTACAATGCCTACCATGTATTTATGAAGAATTATTTATTCGGGGAAATTTGTTCCCCAATTGTATATGACATTCCTTTGTTTTTTGTTTTGTTTTTTATTGGAGGTTAAACAACCACCGTGAGCAACTCAATGGGCTGTAAGCAGTCGCCCGTCCCTAATTTAGAGCCACTGGTTCCAGGGAAGGGAGAGAGCCACTGCCGTAAGACAAACACAACACCCATGCCTCACGGGATTCGAACCCGGACCCTTCTAGAACGAATGATCAGAAGCCATCGCTTAGACCACTGCGCCACCGGGGCGGCCATTTCTTTGTTGTTCGGGTTTTTGTAATTACCTCAGACCACCACCCCCACCACCACCATCCTTGGTAATCTATGTGCTTCTTTTTTAATTCCAAGAAGCGAGTTTTCAAAATTCTCATCCTGAAATTATTTTCTGACGCTTCGTCTGACAAATGTCCCTTCTTTGAGCTTGCGATCCGACAACCCTGGAAACGTTTTGCACAGATCCTTAAACTTGTCTCCATCTTGTGGTATCGTGGTAAAGCTTGCACAAATTGTTTCCTTAAGCCAAGTTTTATAGGTAGAGGAGGTTAGAGGACCTTTACCGTATCAACCAAATTCTCACATACAACCTTCTTTGTTTCCGGTGTAAGCCTATTTGTACCTCGCCATTGTTATTTCATCCAGTGTAAACACTTTGCTCTGCTATTCCATTCACACAAGAAGCATGGAAACTTTGTGTATCCCAACTGTTACCCAAGCAGCATACAAAGTACCTTTAAGTCCCCACAAATCCTCCACCTGTGGTCTTTTGAAGAATCGATAGGAAGTTACTCATCAGCATTATGCTCGACACCAAACTTTTCTATAAAACCAATAACATCTGTGCAGTAGACTAAATCACCTTCTTGAACAAAATATGGAATTATTTCTCCCAGTTTGCGTGTCAAGTGAATGATGTGCCACGTGCTAACACTTTTTCATTACAGTCTGGAACCTAAAATCTATGCAGAAGCAAGCCCCTAAGTTTTTCACCTGATCGTTAAGCTCACTTTCAGAAAAAACTTGAGGTTCCGTGTTATAGTTGTTACACTGGAAATCTGTGTCCTCCTTATCACTGTTCTCTCATTCAGAAATTACAGGAATATCTTCAAGGGTTTCAGGTGGCATTGCCACTTGTGTACTTGATCCGAGAGCAATAGGCTGTATAGAAGATTGAAGGAATGAATACAAAGTCTCTTTTTAAGTTTCAGTGGTGTACCCTTGAACATTACACAAAAGCAAAAGTAGCAGTCATTACTTGGATCTTTTGGTTTTCTCCGTATCAGTAGTACACCAATGCGAGTGGATTTTTTCTTACATTTTGTCGGCTCTCTTAGTTCTTCAGCATAAATAGAATAGACCTAAATTGTAGCGCATGATTTGTTCTGGTTCTCAAGCTTAATTTTAAAGTGTGCATAGCAAGCTTTCATACAAAGTTTTGTAATGTTTCTCTGCTGGTTTTTGATGACATACTCCCAACAAAGTATATAGAAGCTTGCCGAACAGTTAACACACCTTCCTGTAGTCACTGTCATAAAGAAAGCCTTCCATTCACTAAAAGTGTAAGTCAAAAGTTCGTTCCGTCTGGAGCTAAAATGTTTAATGATGCAAGAAAGCCATACACGCTCAACTCATTCTGCAAAGTATATGCCATGCCGTTGTTTTCTATTGTCCTTTGTCAACGTTCCACCACAGCCACAATCACACGGCGGTATCACTTGGTAGGTCTCGAGGACAGAAACTGATGCCGGATTCCACATCCACCACTGAAACAAAGTGCTGTCCTTGTAGGAAATGGGCCATAAAACACAGGTGGTAGTCGGATGGGGCAAGTACGGACTCCATTAAGGATGGGATTGGAATTGAATCCTTTTCAATTCCTGCAGTTTTTTGTAGATCATTCTGGGTATGTATCTTGGAGCATTATCCACTTGCAGCAACGCACGCATCCTATTGAGGAGCGTTGGGTAGTGCTGGCGCAAAATATCATGGACCCGCCGCACTTGTCCGGCATAGAGATTCCCGTTCACAGCCTGACACTCTGGAATGAGTGCACAGGACACGAACAATGCCACCAAATGCACAGCTTGGTGAATATATTTCAAATACGTGGAGATAATGTAAATATACGATGTCATCGCTCTGTCCACGTTATTTTATAAACAACGAATAGCAACTCGGTAGAGCATTTTTTCAGTTGCTATTCGTTGTTTATAAAATAACGTGGACAGAGCGATGACATCGTATATTTACATTATCTCCACGTATTTGAAATATATTAACCATTTCTATCGCCCTTTGGATTTATCAGTTGTAATTAAAACAGCTTGCTCTGTTGAATGCCACTAGATGGCGACACATCAGTTGCTGAGCCCATCAATAAGGATTTGTGTAGTCAGATGCTGACTGATAAGCCGCGAATAGAGCTGTGAATTGTTGGCACCGTAGAGTGGGGCGAGCGCGCTCGGCTGGTTATCAAGAGATATGGGGTTCGATCCCAGCGGAGTCGGTAGAGCATTTTTTCAGTTGCTATTCGTCGTTTATAAAATAACGTGGACAGAGCGATGACATCGTATATTTGCACAGTTTGACTTTCCTATTGAACCATCCTCTTTGCACTACTGGATGTGCTTCCTGGCATGGCCTCAGCCACTGGTTTTAAGTGGTATGATAACGTAAGAATATCAATTTTTCTTCACCTGTGTAGATTCGACGCCAAAACCATCGTCTTGTATTTGACAGCTATCTGCGACAGAGAGCAAATCATCGCTAGGATGTTAATTGACGCGGAACAGTTCGATAGAGTCAGGAGGAGAAACCAAGCTGGTGCAGGTGACGAACTACAGTAGATTGGGAAGACACCATCACAGTTTTGCCAATTGTGTTGCACTAGTGCCTGGGTTCGCTGTCACAACTTTGACCATGGTGTCAGTGTTTGTGGCTGTTGGAAGTCCTAACCTCGGAATGTCTTAGAGACTGGTGTCCCCAGCTTTGAAATGCCGCAACGATTTTCGTGCAGTCCTGCTGTCCACTGTCTCCTCGCCTTCAACTACTCGAATTTCTCTCTCTCTGCTGCTTTTAAACATTTTTTACCGATAATAATATAGGAGCACCAAAACAGCAAGTTTATGGACCTCCATCTTCTGCTTGTAACGCAATGTAGCTCCGTGCCAAATGAACGTCATCAGCCTCATGAGTTTCACTTCACCGTGGTATTCAGTCGACGCTGGCGAGCGTTTCATACGGGAATGGGGGCCTAACATTATGTGTAGCTCAAAATGAAACGGACTTTTATCTCTCCCTGGTACATTAAAACTAAAAACAAATGCATTAGTCAACTGTTCATTGCACAGACAGAACTCTTAACAGGCGGCTGTAAGATTTATTAACAGGTGGAGAAGAGCTCAAGTGAAAGCGCAGACATGTTTGAATCCTGTTTCCACATGTTTCGCTGCCCTGTTATTCCCTTTCTACCTCCACATTTCATGTTCATCCTGATACACAATTTTTAGTGGCAAAATTATTCTGTAGAAGATCGGACAGCATCAGTAACTTGCAAAAACCTTCGGGTTTTGGGGGGGTTTCTTAACCCTGTCATTTGAAAAACTCATTTTTAGGAAACTTTGTTATTTGAAAAAAATTTGATCATTTTAGAAATCACTTCACCGAAAATAATTTTAAAAACGCGCACCAAATTTCAAAAAATGTAAAAATGCGGTATTTCTGTGTATTTATACTTCTTAATTTACAAGTGATAGATTCCAGTTCATAATTATTTTTCCAGGAGCAGAATTTTCTCGAAACATGAAATGAACAGCATGCCATCTGACTAAAGGGAATACGATTCAGTCAGTTTTAGCTAGTCTTTTGTAAAAAAAAAAGTACGGGCTTAAAGTATCGCTTTTTTTTATTGAAGATTTAAAACCCACGATGAGCAACTCGATGAGCTATAAGCAGTATCCCGTCCCTAATTTAGGTCCATGTGAAGGGAGACAGCTAGTGCCGAAATGCATGCACAACATCCCTTACTCACCGGGATTCGAACCCGGACCCGTCTATGAAGAATGGTCATAAGCCAGCGCTTAGTGCATTGCGCCATCGGGGCGGCATAGTATCACTTCGTCCGTCCATTTACATCATATCTCGGCAACTATTAGTCCGATTTGAAAATCGTACTGGGAACCCCGAAATGTAAGAACAATGATTCCTGCTCTCCGATCCTTTCCCAATGCGTACCTTCGCCACTAGAGGGCGTAAAATTCAGATCATATTAAATTCAAAATACGTTTTGTTCAATATCTTTCCATCTAAATACACTGAAAAAATCTTTCCTTTCTTCGATACCAATTACTACGGAGAATATTTTGGGTAGATTTCTTTTTCTAGCAATGCACAGTTTTTCGCTAAGGGAGTTTTTAGAAGGGCAGTTGTTGCTGCAAAAGCATCACCTAAGCCTAGCTTGTTCCGCCTAGCAGCTAAACATAGAAAACTAATTAGAAACTATTTGCAGAATGTTTCACATAAAAATATCTATCGCACGCCAAAAAAAATTTTTAAAGCGGACTTTTAGAAGCACAGATATCGGAGAAATCGCTATTTACTTTTACACGCGTAAAGGTAAATAGCGTTCTCGCAATCTGTCCAACTATTAGCAGATTCCGAGAACGTCAGTTGTTCTCGGAATCAATATCAGTTGTTCTTGCAATCTATCCAACTGTTGGCAGTAGAGGTCAGCATTTGTCGTTCGGTTAGGTGCCAACACCTGCCAGTGGATTATTCCCTGGACATCCCACAAACACTCAACAAAACTTTTTGGGATGCAGTCCCCTTTTGAGGTTGTAGGAGCAGGCTCCGCACCTTGGCATACAGTCCGTCGAGTCTTTACATTACGGTACAGTACCCATTTCTCATCACCCGTTACAATTCGTCTCAAACACGGTTCATTTCTGTGACGAGAAAGCAAAGAAACACAGGTACGGATTCTCTCCTCTCGTTGCTTTGCAGAAAGCTGGTGAGGAACCCAGTTATCAAACTTGGTGATGAACCTAAGCGCACGCATCCGTCTTTCGACTGTTGTTCTGTGTACCGACAACGTTTCTTCTAATTCCTGAACAGTTGCATGTGGGTCATTTGTTATGGCATGGTCCACATCCTCGTCAGAAACCACGGATGGACGTCCAGCACATGGTTGATCTTTACAGCTTCTGTCTCCGTCCCCGAATTTCCGAAACAAACGGCGACATGTGCTTTCATCAACTGATCCGCCCCATACACTTGACAGATGTTGCGCCAAGCCGCTGCTGCAGTACTGCCTTTATCGAACTCGTACAATAAACAATATCTAATGTGCTCCTTATCGCATGCCATGTTAAACCGTCCGTGATTTTCCTCGGACAAACCTGGTGCCTTTATATGCTCTACTGCTCCATGCTTTATAGGCCGAAAATTCGGCATCGCAGCGTCATCTGTGACATAACTACTCCGATCGCAATTTGCATCTATTACAAAAATTGGTAGAACTTTTTCACACACCCAATATATCATACAGGAAACGCTGATGTATAACGTTGATGTATATCATACTATATCATCATCTTCTAACACTCCAGTCGGATAAATTCTTTCTTTGTCGGACAGCGAATCTAGGGTGAAATGTTCTGCATATAATTTCGAATATTTCTTAAACCACAAGTTTGCCACTAGAGGACGTAAGTCACGTTTCCGTTTGCATCATATTTGCAGCAATATCTACGCTTTTAAAACCCCGATTGAAAACATTTGTTTTCGGTCAAGTACTACTAACTACGAAAACATTTTACGTGCATTTCTTACCCCAAATAACACAATTTTTCCCTGCTAGGGGTCGCAAAAGTTAATTTGTTTGTCTTGATATAGCTGCTTTTAAAAGTCCGATTAAAGAAATTTCTTCAACACCCGATACCATTCACATTGTGAAACATTTTTTATGTACCCGTGGGTTGTTTGTAGTTCACAGTTTTGGCACTAAGTGGTGCCCATGCGTATTTCTGTTTGCAACTGTATCTCCGCGTCTAAGAATTATATTGAAGATTTTTTTTTTCAATGTTTGCCAATCGCTGAATATTGAAACATTTCCCTTTTTAATTAGTACGCAGTTTTCAGGCTAAGGATGTAAATGTCATAACTTTCTTCTAATCTATCTCTACTACGAGACATATTCCATTTTTTTTTCTTTTTCCTTATAACTGTTTTTGCTATGAAGAATAATTTTCGCATATTTTCTGGTTTTCCATTATTTAAAATTCGGCCGCCAGAGAACGTCAACGAATATTTCTATGTAAAAATTCCTTAGAAAAAATCATTTTTTGGGGATATACTATTCATTATGAAAATATTTTGCTCTCACTTTCTTACTTAAGCAACTCACAGCTTTCCCGCTAGGGCGCGTGAAGTTATATCACTTTATACTCTATATCTCTTTTTCTAATTTTCCAATTTGAAAATCCTTTTTGTCTCTGATATCTCCTGCTATGCCAAACTGTTTGTGCACAATTTTTTAATTTTCGTAACACACTTTTAGTTGAAGAAAATAGCTATTTCAATTTGTGGATATTTTATCGATTGTAGAAATGCGGTTAATTGCCTTTAACCGGTTCCATTCACTATGAAGAACCACGCTTACATCGCATATTTCAAATTATGCGAGTTTTTCCCTAGGTGGTGTAAACGTGTTTTTTTAGCTGAATTTTTATGTTTTCCAAAAATCTGCTTTGAAATATTTGCTTCATGTCAGAAAAGATTCAAAAGGCGTGCTCCTTTACAACCGAAATTGCGGTGTCATCTTTTTGTCATAGGATGTAGCCGGTTACATTTATTACCTTTGAATATCTCACAGTCTCCATTGAATAGATGGGAAATATACTGCCTGACAGAGAAAATGCCACACCACGAAGACGGGAACGCAGCGCCATGCAAATTGCAGGGTGGGTGCATGCGTACAAGTTATGCAAATGATTGCATTTGCAGGGCCAATCGCACGAAGGGCGCGCGGGACATGAGCGGACAACCAGCTCGTGAGGCCATCAAGCCAGACGTCGTCACGGCCGCGAGAAGTGAGAGGTTTTGCTGTAACTGTGTCTAGAGAACGAACAAGGGGTGCCGATGCCGTTGAGACGCCGTCATACGCGATTTCGTCAAACGGATGAGTTCATGGGAGGTGTCATCGTAGGCCTTCGTCCCGCCGGATGGTCCTTGCGTCGTATTGCGGAAGAAACGCAGCGTGATGCCACAACCGTCTGTCGCATTTGGAAACGGTGGTCCCAGGAAGGATCTGTTCAATGTCGTTGGGGACCGGAGCACGGAGACGAACGTCCGAGCGCAACGATCGTCGCATCTGACGTCATGCCGTAGGGGACCCACAGGCCACAACGGACGACATTTTGCAGGGTGTACGGGGAGGCTTGGATGCTCTGATATCGACGCTAACAGTGTCGCGCCGATTGGCTGCGTCTGGTTTGCTGTCCAGCCGTCCGTTGGGAAGGCTACCCTTAACAGCGAGCTATCGTCGTCACCGCTTGGCGTGATGTCGCTCCAGAGCTGCGTGGTTTGCCGAATGGAAATGTGTGGTGTTCAGCGACGAATCGCGGTTCTGTCTCACCACGGATGATCGCCGTGTGAAAGTCTGGATGCGACGTGGCCAACGGGCGGGTTCTTCCGCCATTGTGGACAGCCAAACGGCCCGGCAACGTGGAATATTGGTGTGAGATGCTATCAGCGCCAGCAACCGCTCACCGCTGGTACGCATTATGGGCACATTGACTGCACGCCGCTGTGTTGACGAGGTGATGTGGCTCGTGGCACTACCGTATCTACAGGGCATCCCAAACTTCGTTTTTTAACAGGATAACGCACAGCCGCATACCTCTCGGATCAGCCTGAATGCTCTACGCGGTGTGCGGATGCTTCCGTGGCCAGCACGATCCCTCGGCCTCTTGCCCATCGAGCATCTGTGGGACATGATTGGACGTCGGTTGAGTACCCTCATATTCCCGCAAAATGAAGATGAACTGTGGACCCTGGTGAACACCACATGATCTGCGATACCTCACTCTATTCGGACTCTCATTGCCTCGATGCCACGTCGGATTCCACGCTGTATCGCCCAAAATGGATGCCACACTCCTTATTGATCATCCTGAATATTCGGCCACTGGAGCCTAGTCTGTATGTGACAATTAAATAATTTGTTCTGGACCTACTTGGCTATCTATGTGAGCAGTTTTTTTCTGTTTTCGACCATTCCTTCATATTGTGGCAGTTTCTCTGTAAGGCAGTGTACTTCCACCGATCAAGAAAACATTTATAGACCGTAACAAAAAAATTTCATTATACTCGTTCATTGAAAACTCATTTAATTCATGCACTTTTAGCAGTTTCATGTTTTATTCGAGTGAAAATTTCCTGTTTAGTGGCAAAGCTAACATTTCTGTAAGATCTTTTATTTTCTAATTTTTTCTTCCTGAGGAAAGATTCTGATGATGTTTCAACTGTAGAAGCTAGTAAACCCTAAAAACCTTGTTACGATCCTATTTTATGCATCAATATTTGGTTTAAACTGATCGTGAACTTACCTCCGTTGCACAAAATGTCGTTCTACCAGTAAGAAAAACAGGAATTTAAAAAACTGCCATTACAAAGTATCGCATTTTCACATCTGTATGAAAGCTTTAGGGAAGTTGAAATCCATTGGCGTTTTATGATGGGTCTTCAGATATACCAGAAACCGCAAACAAAATGGAATAAAAAGATAAGATGTCCTGACATCAATACCACTGCTATCCAGAAGTGCAAAGGTTGAAGTGACACATCATGCTCTGTATAAAATACTACACAGAGATATGCTTGATTTGTTGTTGCTCGAAATACGTCGGAAGCAAAAACAAAAAAAATGGCATTTGATATCACCTTGGGGGGATGAAGGCCTAAACACACTTCTTGCTCTGATTGTTCCCGTCGCTGCAACTTGTAGAGAACATATCGTTACTTTTTTTTATTATTATTATTATTATTATTTCTTGCAAGAGAAGGAAGATCGAATATAATCTTTAGTAGTGCTGTTCTTCCTCCCTCGGGTGTCGTTGTGATCCGGCCCCGTTTTCGTTCGCGGGAAGCCCACATCGCCATTAGCTCGGCAAATAGTGTCTTGGGAATGCGCAGGTTTCACTCGGAATCGGCTGCTAAGGAGTTTGGCAATAAAAACACCTCGGGTTTTCAGGAAATGTTTATTCTCCTTCGGAAAAGCATTGAGAGATGAAAGGAGTTAATAAGAATGCAGCGATTGTCTTAAAATTTCTGGGTGGCAGGTAGTAGCATCAAATATAATTGGAATGAAGTTCCTTTTTGTTTATACACTTACAGATGCTTTGTCTTTCTAGAAGCATCAGGTCAACACAGCGAAAAATGGACGAAAATTGGAATGCGCGTATGCAATGGCACGTACGGAAACAAAAACTTCTTAGGAACGCAAGGTTAAAAAATGATTTGAATGGAGATGAAGCCCTGAAAATGAAATGACATGGCATAAATTTATTGGGTGTGTGCAAAGGTTAAATCCGTTATCGTAATAGATGCGAATTGCGATTGGAGTAGTTACGTCACAGATGACGCTGCGATGCCGAATTTTCGGCGAATAAATCGTGCAGCAGTAGAACATATAGAGGCACTAGGTTTGTCTGAGTAAGTCATTCGTAACGGAAATCACGGACGGTGTAACATGGCATGCCATAAGGAGCACATTAGACATTGTTTACTGTACGAGTTCGATAAAAGCAGTACTGCAGTCGCGACTTGCCGGAACATCTGTCAATTGTATGGGAAAGATCAGTTGATGAAAGCACATATCGCAGTTTGTTTCAGAAATTCGGGGACGGAGACAGAAGCTGTAAAGGTCAACCACGTCCTGGACGTCCATCCGTGGTTTCTGACGAGGACGTGGACCAAGCCATAAAAAATGACCCACATTCAACCGTTCAGGAATTGGAAGAAACGTTGTCGGTACACAAAACAACAGTCAAAAGACGGATGCATGCGTTTGGGTTCATCACCAAGTTCAATAACTGGGTTGCTCACCAGCTTTCTGCAAAACAACGAGAGGAGAGAACCCGTATATGTGTTTCTTTGCTTTCTCGTCACAGAAATGAACCGTGTTTGAGACGAATTGTAACGGGTGATGAGAAATGGGTACTGTACCGTAATGTAAAGACTCGACGGACTGTGTGCTATGGTGCGGAGCTTGCTCCATCGACCTCAAAAGCAGGACTGTATCCCAAAAAGGTTTTGTTGAGTGTTTGGTGGATGACCAGGCAATAATCCACTGGGAGGTGTTGTCACCTAACCGAACGATAAATGCTGACCTCTACTGCCAACAGTTGGACAGATTGCAAGAATAACTGACATCGAAGCGGCTAGCATTGTAAATCGCAAAGGCGTGATCCTTCACCATGACAACGCCAGACCTTACGCTACTTAATCTCTCGGCAAAAATTACTGGATTTTGGTTGAGAAGTGTTACCTCACCCGGCGTATTCCCCTGGCCTGGCACCTGCGGACTACCACCTTTTTCGATCGTTACAGAACGCCTTTGCTCTACAAACCTTCGATGATGTGGACGATGTGAAAACGGCATTACGTGACTTTTTTTACTCTAAAACACAGTAGCTTTTTCTGGCGTGGGATTCACTTACTCATAGGCAGATGGTAAAAGATCATACAAAATTTATGGCAATTATGTGATATCCTAGGTACGTTATTTATTGTGTTCTCCTCTTATAATAATTCAGTGACTCATTTCATTTTTGAAACAGACAAAATATCGTCCTCGAAACGTACCGCTTTGAAATAATGTTTGGTACATAAAATAGCCGTAACCTCACGTAATCTTAACTTATGAAAAGACACACTGTCTTTCACTAAATTCATTTATTTAAAATACGTTTTCTTGATTATGATCGATAATAGCAGGCATGACCTTTCTTCTTCAGCAGTAATTGTAACAATGATTAAATACAATATTACACATCCAACGTTTTCCAAATCGTTCGAATACATTTTTCGTTTTCACACCGAAGATCCAAAACATTATGACCAGCAAATATTTATGCAAATCAAAAATAACTGCAGGAAAACGACGGCGGGCATGAAGGTCATGAAACAGTACACACCGATGAGTCTTTACATTATGGCCACCCACAGCCTAGAGAAATGAGCGTGCCTGCAGAACGAACGGTGCCACAGGTCCCGTTCACAGAGCATTATACACTGAAGATCATTTGAATTAGAGACAACTGGCGTTATGCAAATGTGGCGCTGTGGGCGGCTCTGTAAACGGAAACGACATGACGTATGCAGCGATCCGACAATATAAGGAGTGATGCGATGGGAATCAGTAAGAGTCGTACGCAGTATGGGTAAGACGAAGGATCTAAGCGCATTTGATCGTGGGCAAATTGTCGGGGTCCGACGAATGGGTCACTCCATCTCGGAAGTCACTGGGATTTTCACGCGACACTGTGTTACGGGTGCACCGTGAGCACATCGAATTCGATAAAACCATCGCTGCAAGAGCCAACTGCCGTGGACAACAGCGTGTGGATGAGCGGGGTCATCGTCGGCTAGCTCGCATTGTAACAGCGGATAGACTAGCCACAGTGCAAGAAATCACTCGGCAATTTAACGCTGGTGCACAATAACGTGTAAGCAACCACACCATCCAGAACCATCTTCTCGCTATGGTGTACAGAAGCCATCGTCCCACGACGGGTACCGCTGTTCACCGCATATCACAGGGTGCAAAGATTAGCATGGGCGCGGGAACATCGCCACTGGACCCTAGACATGTGGGAAAAATGTTCCCTGGACTGATGAGTCGAGATTCACGTTGGTACATGCGGATGACAGGATACGAGTACGGCGCAAACCACATGAAGCGATGGAGTCTTCTTACCAACAAGGTACTCTTCAAGCTAATGGGGGTGGCATTCTCGTCTGGGGACTGTTTACGTGGACTGAAATGGGAGCCCTGATACGTGTGACTTCGTCCCTCATAGGTCAACGTTACCGGGATATCCTGGACGACTATTTGCTCCCGTTTTTGCGTCTTCAACATCCCACTGGGAACCTCATCCTGCAACAAGGCAATGCACCGTGCCATCGCTCCCGAATCGTATCCGAATGGTTGGATGAACACTCCACCGACGTGACCTCGCTTCCTTGGCCAGTTAGGTCACCTGACCTCAATCCCATCGAGCACATCCGGGATGCCATCGAGAGAGATGTTTGAGGCTCTGACCCCCTCCATCAAATCTTCGTGAACTGTGGGAGCTTGTTCAAGGGTCGTGGATCCATATGGCTTCCCAACGCTTCCGGTGTCTTGTCGAGTCCATGCCAAGACGAATCGCCGCCGTCATCAGGGCGAAAGGTGGTGCTACACGTTACTAGACAGGTATCTCTCGTTCAATTGCTCTTCAGCGCATATACAACCCGAGAACGGGCTTTCGGTTTGTAAAGTGTTCGGAATCAAAATGGGAAAAGCTGCAGATTTATCAGAGTTTGACGGAGGACAAATTGTGATGGCCCGACGTCTCGGAACTACCATCTCGGAAACGGCGCTGCTTGTGGGTCGTTCATGTGCCGCTGTAGTGAGTTCGTGTCAAAAGTGTTTCACTCATGGCCAAACGCTTAGCCGTCGTTGAGCCGTGTATCGTCCGCAGCTCACTGATGCCAGAGGGGACCGGAGACTGTCGCGCGTTGTTTACAACGACCGCAGAGCCACAGTGTGACAAATCACTCTCAGCTGCAATACTGGTGATCGGGGCAATGTGTCACATCAAACAGTTCATCGCAGCCTTCTGCGCATGGACCTGCGTAGCCGAAGACCCAGCCAGGTCCCCATGCTCACTGCACGTCGTCGCCAGCAACGTATGAAATGGCCCCAAGATCATCGAGGTTGCACCATGGATTTTTTTAAGAAAGTGGCCTGGCCTGACGAATAACGATTCCTAGTGCATAACGCAGACGGTCGAGCACGGATACGCCGATTACCAACGGAGGCTATGGCACCTGGATGCACTGTTGGGCGGAAACAGGCTGGCAGCGGCGGTATTATGCTGTGAGGTATGTTTTCTTGGAACAATTTAGGCACCATTATCACAATAGCACAATCCCTGACAGCTGTCAGGTATCTAGACATTGTTGCGGGCCAAGTTCTCCCATTCACAGCAACTGTATTCCCTGCTGGTGATAGCCATTATCAACAGGATAATGCGCCATGCGACACTGCCAGAATCGTCAAGAAGTGGTTCGAGGAGCATGCTGGTAACTTTCTGTTAAAGCCCTGGCCTCCAAATTTACCTGACATGAACCCAATGGAACATTTGTGGTTCGACTTGGAAAACCGGGTTCGCGCTAAATGACCACCACCCTGAAATGTACGGGAACTGGAGGACCTGCTGTTGACATTACGGTTCCAGATACCCTAGGATACCTACCGCCATCTTATCGAATCGATGCCTTGCCGAGTGACCGCTGTTTTGAGGGGCTAAAGAGGGTTCTACGGTTTATTAAGTATGTGGTCATAATTTAATGGCTCATCGGTCTAAATACACCTGATACTGAGTTCTGTTATTCAGTGTTGTTCTTGTTCTTCACATAGGGTAGGCAGTGGACTTAAGCGAGACTGACAAATGCCAAATTGCTTTGGCTTAGAGCATTTTTGAAACGTCAAGGCTTGTGGGGTCCTCACAGTCAGCCGTGATTAGTACCTTCAAAAGGTGATGCGAGGAGGAAAAAGCACGAACCGCCGGCAAGGTGTGACCGGACCACTGCACGTCGATTCTAGAGGTGAGCGAAGGCTATCCCGTATTGTGCGAGCCAACAGCAGGGATACTGTTGCGGAACTCGCCAATGATTTGAATGCTGGTGACGGGGGTAATGTGCCACAACCCATAGAACATCGAACTCAGCTGAAAATGGGGCTGCGTAGCCTCAGGCCGCTCGGAGTACTGATTTGCAGTTGTACATACGGAAATTAGCATTCTTCTGTTGCCTTGCATTTGCAGACATTACTTTCTTTGCAACCGAATATTAGTAGTTCAAGTGAAGGAAAAGAGCGAAATTTAAAAGTGTAGCTACAAAGGTTATTAACTTTGAGCGAAGTGAATATCACGTACAAGGCAATGACTGTTTCTTTTTCAATTGTTCTCGAAACAAAGAAAAAGGTTCAAAAGCTGTAATTCGAAGAAAATTGGAAATTTACGTTCCGTTGAAGTTTCAATAATCCGTTCCGCAATTATCATTTACGAAACAACCATTTTGAATGAAATTCGCTAAAGTACAGGACCAATACGGACTGTTCGTCGAACAGTAGTAAATTAGAGTCAAAAAGTGATTGATACATCCTTATGTCAGAAACGTTTGGTACGAATCAAAGATAAATTTCCATGAAAGTCACAGTAATAGTACCTGGTAATTAAATCACCTCGAGCAGCTATTATTTTGTGTTTACTGTGGTTTGAAAGACATTTGAAACCGGTTCCATTCGAATAGTAAAATGTATGACTACTAAGGAAATGTTATTTGAGAAACGAACGAAAATTAATTAAACATTAGGTCATTCCGGTATGGATACTTCAATTTAAATGGATTGCATAGAAATCGGTTCAATAAACATCATGACCCCATTTTATAAATGAGCCATATAAATGTTAAGGATAAAGAATACTGCAAAGAAAATATTTCCCTCAGCATTACTCTAGTGAATTTTCACATTTGTTTCTCTCGACATTTTTGTATCTAAATTTTAATGTAACCCAGTTGTTATCACAATTTCTAAACTTTTTTCTTGAATTTCGGCTTCTCGGAACTCATTAATTATGTATACCTTGAAAAAAACTGCGATCCTTGATTCAGAATCTAAACGATATAAAGGAAAGAATCGATTCAAATCCACCTCATTATTTCATGAGCTCGATGCTTGGAGGCAGAATACAAAGAAAAGTACACCCAAACTTTGTTTTGTTTACGAAAGACGAAATTTCATTAAAAATTCTAAAGGAGTTCTATACTATAGCTTTTCTCCGCAACTGAATAAAAACAATTGAAAGGATTTTGAATTAAGTCTCTAAAAGCATCTGAGCCATTCTTATCATCAACATGTATTTTTTTTTCTTCCTTAGTTTTGTGGCTTTTAATTTTTTACCGGATTTCCACGGACAACAAGGAAGTGTTTGTCGTATCAATCATTGCCTTGGAGTAAAATCTTCCCTTTTTCATTATCTTTTGGCTTCATTTTTTCTTTTTTCCAAAGAAAATCGCTTGCTAAATGGATCCCATTTTTTATCTTCCCAATTGCTTTTATCATAATGCGAAAAGTTAAAAAAAAAGAGGATTCGGAATTAACGAACAGTTATTTTTGTGATCGAAGACAAGAATATAATTAAACGTCCGATATTTGGGGTTTGGTATATTTTTCTTATTTTTTCATTATTTTTCTTCTTTGTGTTTGAGCCCTCTCGTGTATTCAGTGAAGGATGAGCTAGACGAAATTTCAAAAGAAATATTTTGAAACAAAGCTGATTAGAATAAACGCATTCTGCCTGTATTTAATTGGAGTTTTAAATAAAAAAAAAGGCTGAAAGAAAATCTTAATAGCTTATCTGTCCAAGTAAAGCTTTGAAATAAACTTTGGAGACGGCGATAAAACATTTCAGAACTTTTCACCCGCCCGACACCAACCCCAACCTTTCACATTTCCAATATTATGATGAATGAACTTCTTTATGAAAACTACGCGATGCAAGGACATGAAACATTAAGCTGTTTTTGTTCTTGTTTTTTTTACGTTTCCTAATTTTTACCCCAACAAGTAGGAGTAACAGAAAAAAAAAGTTTTTTCTAAAAAAAGGATCATGCGTTTTACCACAGGATCTATTAAGATTTTTCATTTCAGAATTTTTTCACTCATCCCCGTAAAGAAAACTTTTTTTTATTCACTTCTTAGTATATTTTAAATAAAGCCGTTATGTAAACAATACCGAATTTTGGTACTGAAAACAAAAGAAAGTGATGCAGATAGTATACAACAGATTAACCCAAAGTCTGGAGATACTTGAATAGGTTCCCAGTATACATGCAGAACAATCGAGTCGTTCTTCGTTCATTCGTGAATGCACTGGTGCGAAAGAAAAGGACAAGAAAGAAAAAGAAATCTCCCTCATTATAAACGGCATGTGGTCACCTAGAGTAAAAAAATGATGAGGAGAAGGTATCACCTACGCAATTAAGGCGCTAATTAACAGGGTGCACATTTCAGCAACTCTGTACCGAAGCCTTGTTTGAGACATTAAGACACGTCAAGCATCGCATTTCTCAAAACTACAGTGAGCTGCGCTATGGTCTAGAGCAGGGCTGGAGAACCTGCGGCCTTTTGAGAGAATCCAAATTTTGCAGAACAAATCCCTTTATTTTTATTAATATGTTTTTGTTCGTCTTTTATTATTTTTATTTTAATCTTAAAATGGCCGTTGTGACGTGCCTGTCCAGCAGGACGCACACGAATAAAGGCAGATAGCAGCGATAACGAACATCCGCGTAGCTCATTGGTAGAGCGACTTATTCCGGAAAGAGGGGACCCGGGTTCGAGCCCCGGCGTGGACAAAAATGACGGAGAAATTTACTTCGTTATACCGTATTTAAAAACCAAAGAGTAAAAGAAAATTCAAGGAAATCATGTTCCCCCACTGACGGCCACAATTAAAACATTAGTAAATCATAAATGGCTATTTTGACACCTGCTACGCTCACGATTTCATCTTATGGCTCCTAAAGAACTACAGATGGAATGATTGAGCTCTCAGAAGATGAAATTTTAAAGTCTTTATTTAACGCTAAGAAAGATCCAATTTAAATATGGAAAAATACAATAGAACATCCACGCCTTCGGCAAAAGGCACGAAAAATGCTTTCTTGCTATTCAATCACTTATTGCTTTGAAACTACATTCTCCTACTTAACCCAAAGCCCTTAAGATCACCAAAGACGGATACCCATCTAGAGAAACAGCTGAAACTGCGGACCTCCATGTTGCAACCAAATATTCAAATGCTTTCCAAAAAAAAAAAAAGCAGTCACAACGAAGCCATTAAAAAGTTAGTTAACTTTAGAATGAACATTTTTTTTTTCATTTTTTGAAGTTTGTTCATAGTAAGATTTTTACAAAATAATGTACATTTCGAAGTATATCTAATTGAAGTTTCTTTAGGCAGCGCGTGGCCAAGTGATCAACGTTCGTGACTACTCTTTTGGGCCGCGGGTGGTCTAATGGTCAACGTTCGTGACTGCCACGGAGAAAACCTCGGGTTCCATCCCAGGCGAACGCTCGAACCACTAAATATCCGCCGTGCGTCGGATGGGCACGCTAAGCCGTCGGGCCCCGGGTACTGGCCCCCGTAATAAACGAGAGCGCCTTTCTACCTCGCTTCCGTGTCACTTTCCTATTGGGCACTCTAGCCCAAATCTCCTAGCTTCCTATTTCTACGGGTCGTTTAAGACCTGCGATCAGACACTCCCTTCCTAAAAATACTCTACAAAAGATCTGAAGAAGATATGAAGTTTCTTTAATGTGGCCTCGTTAGATTACAGTTAACTTAATGCGGCTTTCCAACATGAAAAGATTCCCCACCTCTATTCAAGAGTCTAGACTTCTGATTGATGTCAAACCACGGGGGCACGAATATTATGTCTATCCTTCCGCGCTAGATATAAATGAGGCAGTTTTCTTCTTAAAAATTATCTACCGTACCCGAAACATTCTTAAGATTAATATTGTTTTATATGTAACACACTTTTATAGCTTAACCAAAAATATTTTTAAGTGATTATTTTTATTATGTAAGTTAAAGTCGTCAGTGAGTCTAACACGATTACTTATTACCAAATATGTATTATTTTATCATTCACACGCGATATGTTATAAATCAATATCACAAGTTTTGGAATAAATTACAAAAATATCTTTAATGTTTAAGATACAGAAGAGAAAGAAAAGTTCAATAAATATGTAGCATCGTAGCTGCCTACGACAATGATATCTACTGATACAAACCTAACAATTTGTCTATAAATATTAAAAAAAATATGCCTAATCAATTGAAGATAAAAGTTAAAACAAGATAATGTACAACGGCCGTTCAATAAAAACGGAGAGTAAAATCACACAAAATGAAAGAAAAAAATATGTTTTTCTTTTTCAAAGTATCTTTCCCTCGGAATGCAACGGCCCCATCGTTCAGTCCACTTTTCGAAGCATGTGGCGAAGGCATTTTGTGGAATATTCCCTGTACAGCTTGAATAACGTCAGAATGTGTATTCAATGTTGCGTCACGGAAATTCTCCTTCGTTGTTGGAAACAACCAGAAATCGCACAGGGCGAGGTCAGGACTGTAGGCAGGCTGTGGCATGATTTCAATGCTGCATTTCTTAAGAAACTGTTGAACACAAGCAGCCACATGTGGGCGGGCGTTATCATGGTGTAAGGTCCACTTGCCCACCAGTTCCGGTCGCTAAATCGATATGTGTCGTCGCAGACGCTTCAAGACTGAAATGTAATACTCAGCATTGACTGTAATATGTGGAAGAACGGCATGCTGGTAGACTACACCTTTACGTTATCATCATGTACTTTCCAGCTGATTTGGTTTGGCAAACTTTTTCGTAGGAGGCGAGCCTGTGTGTTTCCAGGCACTCGTTGCGCGCTTCGTGAGGGGGTCGAAATAGTGGACCCATGTTTCATCGGCAGTTATTACTGTGTTTAAAAAGTTTGGATCTTTTGCAATGATTTGTTTCCACTCATGACACACCTGGACTGTGGCTAACAATTGTTCTCTCGTCAGGTGATGAGGTTCCCATCTGGAACACACACAATGCAGCAGTAATTTGTCGCATAGAATGAGAAAGGCCGACGTTTTTGAAATATTAGTTGACGCCGCTATGTCTTCACACGTCATTCGTCGATCTTCTTCCAGGATTGCCCAAACAGTGTTAACAATACGCTCCGTAACAACCCTTTTAGGTCGACCAGGCCTATGAGTGAGTTCTGCCGACAAACGCCCTTTTTGGAAATCATGATACTATCTAAAAATTGTTGACACACCCAAACATTTATCTTTGTAAGCTTTTTTCATTAAATGAACTGTTTCTGGAGCCGTTTTACCGAAACGATAGCAAAATTTTATCGCACAGCGTATTTCACTTCTTACCTCTGAATCACTCACCTCCATAGCTGTATAGCGAAATCCAGACGTACCTTGAACAACTGCGCAGTAACAAAACCAGAATCGTCTGCCATGGCTAATAACCGTTGCCACAGATATTTCCTTAATGCATAGATACTTCTTTAACTCGGTTATTTTCTCCTTCGCACTGTTGCTTTTGTGTAATCAAAAGTTAAAACCGCATCCTACCTAGTGTGATTTGAAGATCAACAAGTGATCCGAGGATGATTGGTTAGAAAGCATTTCCCTAGACCAACCTCTAAAAAAAATGTATACGAGTTTAGACATATTTGCTTTATGTTTCTGGTTTCACGTACGTATCTTTGAAAAAAACAGAAGCAGACACAAATATTCATTAAACATTTCTCTAAAACATGTCCTTTTAATGGCGTAAAACTAATACGCCATTTAAGCTTTAAGCCGAGCTTTTAGGCTCCACCGGGAGGCTTCGTCTTTGCTAAGCTTTCAAAGTCTTCTTAGAGATAGCAACTTACAATGTTGTTAACTTATTACATTCAAAAATTTCATGGTTTGCTGTTTTATGTTTTATAATTTGTTCTTTGTCTATCCCTTGATGTTTTTTGAATCGTCATAATATACACTTCATGTACACAGGGTGATCAGAATCGACCGCACAATAAAACTACCAAATGATTTCTCGTGGAGAAAGAAGCCGAAAACGACTGTCCGTTGTCCGATCGGACGTCGCATTCAGGAGATTTACGAGCCGAATGTTTCGTGACGTCACATCCGGTAACGCACATGCTCGTTGAAGAGCGACGTGGAAAGTTATACAGACGCACGTATCACAAGGCAATCAAGCCGCCCCGGTGGCGCAGTGGTCAAAAGCGATGGCTTCTGATCATTTGTCCGAAAGAGGTCCGGGTTCGAATCCCGGTGAAGCATGGATGTTGGGTTTGTCCTACGGCATTGATTCTCTCAATTCCATGGAACTAGTGGTCCTAAATTCAGGACGGGCAACTACTTATAGCCCACTGAGTTGCTCACGGTGGTCGTTAAAATTCCAATTAAAAAAAAGGCAATCAACATTTGGAAATGTGACACGGGGTGGGTATGCAAATTCGAAGGACGTGGTGGCGTGAAACCATGAGTTGTACGCCTGCGCGTTACGCAAGTAGGGATAAAAAGGGTTGGCGACGGTAGCAGGTAAGCTCATTCTGCGTTGGCACATTTGACATTAGTGTGGGTAGAAGATAAAAATGCTATGATTTAGCATTGCATGCACAAGAGCCTACAGCGAACGATACCCAGCAACCGGACGCCCAGGTCATACGGCGGCTTGATGCGCGAATGCACGACACAAGCAATTTCGCACCACGTCTAAGTGTAGACAGTGGCGCTGGACCCTCTGTGAGAACACCATCCCTCGAGGACGCCATACTAGAGTTCATAGAGGAGGAGCCTACGACCAGCAGCCGTGCGATCGCGCGACAGTTCGGTGGCAACCAAAGTACCGTACTTGCCGTTCTACACGACGAAGACCTCCATACATATCACATCACACGGGTGCAAGGCCTATTACCACTTGTTTTATTATCTATGTTGTAGTTATCCTCGAAGACAGGCAAGATCCGGCGCATGAAACTAATATCGGCAGCATGTTGTTGGCTGCTAGAACAACATGCTGCCGATATTAGTTTCATCCGCCAGATCTTGTGGACTGATGAAGCAAGGTTTACACGGCAGGGTATCTGCAAAACCCATAATAGTCATATTTGGGCATTGGACAATCCGCACGTTACACGTTGACACGCCCACCAGGTCCGGTGGGGTGTTAATATCTGGTGTGGTACTGTGGGCGATATCCTAGTGGGACCATATCTTCTTCCCGAACGTGTCACAGCTGCCAACTACATGGTGTTCCTACGTGATGTCTTGCCGGACTTACTGGAAAACGTACCATTGGTTGTTCTCAGCAATCTATGGTTCCCGCATGATGCAGCACCGGCGCATTACGCTGCAAATGTTCGCCAGTGGCTGGATACGGAATATCCCGGTCGATAGCTTGGTCGTGGTGGTCCTGTCGCATGGCCCGCTAGATCGCCGGATCTTAATCCATTGGACTTCTTCCTCTGGGGTCATCTAAAGGAACTGGTATGTTGACGGCCTGTCAACAGCCTGCACGACATAGTGGCCACCTTACACGTGGCCCTCACAACTGTAACCCCTGCTATGCTGCAACGCGTACAGATGTCTATTCCTCGGCGGGCTGCCGCCTGTTCCGCACTACAAGGTGGTCATTTTAAACACATGTTGTAATCAGACACGAATCTACGGGTTTTATCATTTGTGTTGTAGTGGTACTCATCAATAAATTACATGTTTTCTGTCAAAGTGATTGGGTATGTTATTTCTAATGTCTGTATTCTTACCGGATGGGACATCAGGAACTTTCGTCGCATATATCTCCGGAATATACTCCATATGCTCCATATCAATTCATCATCATCATCAACCATTATCAATCCCCTGCTGGATGAAGGTCTACCCAAATTTCTTCCACAATTGTTTGTCTTAGGCCTGTCTCCTCCATGTCATTCCAGATTACTTTAGAATTTCATCCATCCATCTCCCATGGGGTCTTCTTCTGGGCCTTTTTCTGTCCCTCGGAATCCAGTCTAAAATTTCGGTTGTCCATCGGTGGTCCGTTCTTCTGGCAACATGCCCAGCCCATTGCCATTTCAGTGATTTCCCTCTGGTCATGATGTCGTCCACTCCTGTCATTTTCCTTATTCACAAGTTTCTCTTCTTATCCTTCCTGGTTACAGCAAACGTGCTTCTCTCCATGCCTCTTTCAGTTGTCTGTAGTCTTTGTATGTCTTTTTCAGCTAAGGTCCATGTCTCTGCTCCATGCGTAAGCACTGGTAGGATGCTTTGATTAAACATTTTTCTTTTGAGACATAATGGCATACTACTCTTAAAAATTGTACTGTTTCTTTCAAAAGCTCTCCATCCAAGTTTTATACGACGATTAATTTCTTCATCAATGTGACCCTCACTTAATATCTGCTACCCAAAATAAATGTAGGAATCGGTTGTCTCAAGCTTTTCTCCATCAATCGATAAATCTTCGTTTTTTTGTAAAAGCATTGTACATCACTTTTGTCTGCTGAAAGTTTATTTTAAATTCCACTTTCTTACTCTTGTCAACAAGTTATCTGCAGCTCTGAAGGAATAGTTGCAAAGATGACTACGTCATCAGCAAAACGAAGGTGAGTTAAGTAATCTCCATTAATCTTTATCCTTTTGTTTTACCAGTTCAATGATTGAAAGACATTTCGCAATGTGACGTTAAAGAGCTTGGGAGATATGGTGTCCCCTTGTATCACTCCCTTCCCAATTCTTACTTGTGCTGTATCCTCAAATATCCGAACCTTTGCACTTGCAATTTCATAGTTGTTATTAATAATGCTAATGTATGCATCCTCAATACTGCAGGATTTCAAAGCCATTGTTACTGCTGATGGCTTCACGGAATCGAAGGCCTTTTCCCATATATATTAGGCGCTCCATATGCTCATATATACTGCATATGCTCCATATCAATATCATCATCATCATCATTGTCAACCATTATCAATCCACTGCTGGACGAAGGTCTCCCCAAGTTTCCTCCACAACGGTCTGTCTTGTGCCAGTCTCCTCCATGTCACTCCCGCATACTTTCGAATTTCATCCACCCATCTTCCATGTGGTCTTCTTCTGGGTCTTTTCCTGTCCCTTGGAATCCAATCTAAAATTTCGGCTGTCCATCGATGGTCTGTTCTTCTGGCAGTATGTCCAGCCCATATATATATATATCATCATCATCATCATTGTCAACCATTATCAATCCACTGCTGGACGAAGGTCTCCCCAAGTTTCCTCCACAACGGTCTGTCTTGTGCCAGTCTCCTCCATGTCACCCCTGCATACTTTCGAATTTCATCCACCCATCTCCCATGTGGTCTTCTTCTGGGTCTTTTCCTGTCCCTTGGAATCCAATCTAAAATTTCGGCTGTCCATCGATGATCTGTCCTTCTGGCAGTATGTCCAGCCCATTGCCATTTCAGGGATTTAACTCTGATCATGATGTCTTCCACTCTTGTCATTTTTCGGATCCACGAGTTCCTCTTCTTATCTCTCCTGGTTACACCAAGTATGCACCTCTCCATGCTTCTTTGAGTTGTCTGCAGCATTTGTATGTCTCTTTTAGTTAAGGTCCACGTCTCTGCACCATACGTAAGCACTGGAAGGATGCATTGATCAAACACTTTTCTTTTAAGACATAATGGCATATTGCTCTTGAAAATTATGCTGTTTCTTCCAAAAGCTCTCCAGGCAAGATTTGTATGCCGATTAATTTCTTCATCAATGTGACCCTCACTTGATATCTGCTGTCCAAGATAAACGTACGTGTCTGTTATCTCCAGCTTTTCTCCATCAATCGATAAATCTTCATTTCTTGTAAAAGCATTGAACATCACTTTTGTCTTCTGAAAGTTCATTTTTAATCCCACTTCTTTACTCTTGTCAGCAAGTTCCTGGATCATACTCTGCAGCTCTGATGGGCTAGTTGCAAAAATGACTACGTCATCAGCAAAACGAAGGTGGGTTAGGTAATCTCCATTAATCTTTATCCCCTTGTTTTCCCAGCTCAGCGACTGAAAAACACCCTCCAATGTGGCATTAAAGAGCTTCGGAGATATGGTGTCACCTTGTCTCACTCCCTTTCCAATTTTTACGTGTGTTGTATTTTCAAACAGCCTAATCTTTGCACTTGCATTTTCATAGATGTTATTAATAATATTAATGTATGCATCTTCAATACCGCAGGTTTTCAGAGCCATTGTAACTGCTGATGGTTTCACCGAATCAAAGGCTTTTTCATAATCGATAAAAGCCATGCACAATGGAAGTTCATATTCCTCGCTCTTTCAATTAGTTCTCTCAGCACGTGGATATGATCTATTGTGCTGTAGCCACTCCTGAATCCAGCTTGTTCTCTCGGTTGAGCCATGTCCAGTGTTACCTTCAAGCGGTGTGAAAGAACTTTAGTGAAGATTTTATAAACTACTGATAGGAGGCTGATAGGTCTGTAGTTTCCGAGATCCTCAATGTCACCTTTCTTATGTAGCAGGATCATTGTAGCGGTGTTCCAATCCTCAGGAATCTTTCCTTCATTAAGGCATCGAGTGAAAATTTGGGCGAGTACTGTTTCGATTTCTCCACTTGCTTCTTGTATGATGTCTACAGTAATTCCATCTTCTCCTGGAGCTTTTCCCCGCTTCATGTTCTTGATTGCATGTGCAACTTCTGCTGGAAGGACTGGAGGAACTCTGGTACTGGTACCTTTCATGATGTCTGGAGTGCATGTATCATCCCTTTCATATAATTTGGAGTAGAAATCTTTCACTCTTGTCAAAATTTCGCCTCTATTTCTTGTTACAGAACCATCTTCTTTTCTCAGTGCCATAATCTGTTTTCTTCACTTACTGAGATGTCCCTTTGCTATCTTTAGGCTTTGGTTGTTTTCAATTGCTTTCCTCACTAATTCACAGTTGAATTTTCTTACGTCTTCAGTGATACTTTTTCGTACTGTCTTGCATAGCTCTATATATTCCACTTTGGAAGTCACATCTTCTTTAGTTGTCCTCATCTCTCTTCTTTTTTGCATCAACATTTTCGTTTTTCCTGATAATTTATTTACATGCAACTTGTTCTTAGACCCAGCTAATTTTGTTGCTGTTTCCATAAGAGCTTTGGTTACTTTTCTGTTAACTTCAGAGATGTCCACTTCTTCCGATGTTAGGCCTTCTAAAGCAGAGAACCTGTTCTTCAGTTCCAACTTGAAGGTATTATGGTGTTTTTTAAGGTTGGTTATGTCAATAGATTTTGTTTGTCTTATGAGCTTGCCACGTTCAAGTTTAGTGTTGAGGTGCATCTTACATCTCACCAATCTATGGTCACTACCTGTGTTGAACTTGTTTAGCACACTGCAGTCTTCTATGACGAATTTTTTGTTACACATAATAAAATCAATTTCACTTGTCGTCCCATTTGGATGTCTCCATGTCCATTTCCTGTGTGGCTTTTTCTTGAAGAAGGAGTTCAAGATGAAAAACCCTTCTGCCTCTGCAAACTCAACGAGAGTATTTCCACGCTGGTTTCTGTTGCCGTGACCGAATTTACCTACTGAAGTTTCATTCTGGTGCTGTTGCCCTATTTTTGCATTGAAATCTCCCATAATTATTTTCAAGTGCTGCTTACCTTTATTATTTAGATGACAAATTTCCTCATAAAATTCTTCAATTTCTTCTTCAGGATGACTTGTGGTGGGTGCATAAGTTTGAATAATCTGAGCCTGGTATCTTTTCGAGAGTTAGATAACAAGCCGTGCAGCTCTGTCAGAGGAACTTTCAACTTCTACAACTTTATGCTTCAGTTTCTTGTTTATTATAAATCCAACACCACTAGTTCTGCCAGTATCTGTCCCACGATAGTAGAAGAGATGTCCACTTTTCAGTTCGATGAGATCTTCTCCTTTTCTCCTTACCTCACTTAGCCCCACGATGTCCCACTTGATCCTTTGTAGTTCCTCTTCCAATTCAAGAAGCCTTGAATTAGAAGATAGGGAGCGTCCATTGTACGTTGCCAAGGTCAGCATCAGATGGCAGCCTAGTCCGGTCCTCCGGGGATTCTTAGCACCCTCTGCCTTCATGTCGCACTGGCCGCTGCCTTGGCCAGGTACATTCCAGCTGCCGGAGACTGAGGGCCAAGATTTAAGTTGTGGAGTCATTTTGGAGGGGTTTGGCCATAACTCACCACGCTGCCCAAGCGGGTTGGTGAGTGTGGGATAGAATTTCCTCTAATCCCGATGGTATAGTTATACCGCTATTGGCGGTCGTCAGAGCCCCTTTAGTAGGAACAGGATGCACCACGAGAAGGCGGGGTTGACATTTGTCAAGGAGAGGCTGTGATATTACGCATCACCTGACCTTACATATATATATATATATATATCATCATCAACCATTATCAATCCACTGCTGGACGAAGGTCTCCCCAAGTTTCTTCCACAACGGTCTGTCTTGTACCAGTCTCCTCCATGTTACTCCCGCATACTTTCGAATCCACCCATCTCCCATGTGGTCTTCTTCTGGGTCTTTTCCTGTCCCTTGGAATCCAATCTAAAATTTCGGCTGTCCATCGATGGTCCGCCCTTCGGGCAATATGCACAGCCCATTGCCTTTTCAGGGATTTACACCTCTGATCATGATGTCTTCCACTCTTGTCATTTTTCGGATCCACGAGTTCCTCTTCTTATCTCCCCTGGTTACACCAAGCATTCACCTCTCCATGCTTGTTTGAGTTGTCTGCAGCCTTTGTATGTCTCTTTTAGTTAAGGTCCACGTCTCTGCACCATACGTAAGCACTGGAAGGATGCATTGATCAAACACTTTTCTTTTAAGACATAATGGCATATTCCTCTTCAAAATTATGCTGTTTCTTCCAAAAGCTCTCCAGGCAAGTTTTGTACGCCGATACATTTCTTCATTAATGTGACCCTCACTTGATATCTGCTGTCCCAGATAAACGTACGTGTCTGTTATCTCCAGCTTTTCTCCATCAATCGATAAATCTTCATTTCTTGTAAAAGCATTGAACAACACTTTTGTCTTCTGAAAGTTCATTTTTAATCCCACTTCTTTACTCTTGTCAGCAAGTTCATGAGTCATACTCTTCAGCTCTGATGGGGTAGTTGCAAAAATGACTACGTCATCAGCAAAACGAAGGTGGGTTAGATAATCTTCATTAATCTTTATCCCTTTGTTTTCCCAGTTCAGTGATTGAAAGACATTTCCAAATGTGGCATTAAAGAGCTTCGGAGATATGGAGTCACCTTGTCTGACTCCCTTTCCAATTTTTATGTGTGTTGTATTTTCAAACAGCCGAATCTTTGCCCTTGCATTTTCATAGATGTTATTAATAATATTAATGTATGCATCTTCAATACCGCAGGATTTCAGAGCCATTGTAACTGCTGATGGTTTCACCGAATCAAAGGCTTTTTCATAATCGATAAAAGCCATGCACAGTAGTTCATATTCCCTCGCTCTTTCAATTAGTTCTCTTAGAACGTGGATATGATCTATTGTGCTGTAGCCACTCCTGAATCCAGCTTGTTCTCTCGGTTGAGCCATGTCCAGTGTTACCTTCAAGCGGTGTGAAAAAACTTTAGTGAAGATTTTGTAAACCACTGATAGGAGCCTTATATAGGTCTGTAGTTCCTGAGATCTTCAATGTCACCTTTTTTTATGTAGCAGGATCACAGGATCATTGTAACGTTGTTCCAATCCTCAGGAATCTTCCCTTCATTAAGGCATCGAGTAAAAACTTGGGCGAGTACTGTTTCAATTTCTCCACTTGCTACTTGTATGATGTCTACAGTAATTCCATCTTCTCCTTTAGCTTTTCCCCGCTTCATGTTCTTGATTGCATGTGCAACTTCTGCTGGGAAGACTGAAAGAACTCTGGTACTGGTACCTTTCATGATGTCTGCAGTACATGTATCATTCTTTTCATATAATTTGGAGTAGAAATATTTCACTCTTGTCAAAATTTCGCCTCTATTTCTTGTTACAGAACCGTCTTCTTTTCTCAGTGCCATAATCTGTTTTCTTCCCTTACTGAGATGTCCCTTTGCTATCTTTATGCTTTGTTTGTTTTCAATTGCTAATTGCTTACCTCACTAGTTCACAGTTGAATTTCCTTACGTCTTCAGTGATACTTTTTCGTACTCTCTTGCATAGCTCTATATATTCCACTTTGGAAGTCACATCTTCTTTAGTTGTCCTCATATCTTTTCTTTTTTGCATCAACATTTTGGTTTTTTCCTGATAATTTGTTCACATGCAACTTGTTCTTAGACCCAGCTAATTTTGTGCTGTTTCCATAAGAGCTTTGGTTACTTTTCTGTTAAGTTCAGAAATATCCACTTCTTCTGATGTTAGGCCTTCTAAAGCAGAGAATCTGTTTTTTAGTTCCAACTTTAAGATATTATGGTGTTTTTTAAGGTTGGTTATGTCAATAGATTTTGTTTGTCTTATGAGCTTGCCACGTTCGAGTTTAGTGTTGAGGTGTATCTTACATCTCACCAATCTATGGTCACTACCTGTGTTGAACTTGTTTAGCACACTGCAGTCTTCTATGACGAATTTTTTTGTTACACATAATAAAATCAATTTCACTTGTCGTCCCATTTGGATGTCTCCATGTCCATTTCCTGTGTGGCTTTTTCATGAAAAAGAAGTTCAAGATGAAAAACCCTTCTACCTCTGCAAACTCAACGAGAGTATTTCCACGCTGGTTTCTGTTGCCGTGACCGAATTTACCAACTGAAGTTTCATTCTGTTGCCGTTGCCCTATTTTTGCATTGAAATCTCCCATAAATATCTTCAAGTGCTGCTTATCTTTATTATTTAGATGACGAATTTCCTCACAAAATTCTTCAATTTCTTCTTCAGGATGACTTGTGGTGTGTGCATAAGTTTGAATAATCTGAGCCTTGTATCTTCTCGAGAGTTTTATATAACGAGTCATGCAGTTCTGTCAGAGGAACTTTCAACTTCTACAACTTTATCCTTCAGTTTCTTGTTTATTATAAATTCAACACCACTAGTTCTGCCAGTGTCTGTCCCACGATAGTAGGAGAGATGTCCACTTTTCAGTTCAGTGAGATCTTCTCCTTTTCTCCTTACCTCACTTAGCCCGACGATGTCCCACTTGATCCTTTGTAGTTCCTCTTCCAATTCAAGAAGCCTTGAATCAGAAGATAGGGAGCGTCCATTATACGTAGCCAAGGTCAGCATCAGATGGCAGCCTAGTCCGGTCCTCCGAGGATTCTTAGTACCCTCTGCCTTCATATCGCAATGGCCGATGCCTCGGCCAGGTACATTCCAGCTGCCGGAGACTGAGGGTCAGGATCTAAGTTGTGGAGTCATTTTGGAGGGGTTTGGCCATAACTCACCACGCTGGCCAAGCGGGTTAATGAGTGTGAGATAGCATTTCCTCTAATCCCGATGGTATAGTTATACCGCTATTGGCGGTCGTCAGAGCCCCTTTAGTAGGAACAGGATGCACCACGAGAAGGCGGGGTTGACATTTGTCAAAGAGAGGCTGTGATGTTGCGCATCACCTGACCTTACATCCCATGTATATATATATATACATGAAGTGTATATTATGACGATTCAAAAACCTCAACCGATAGACAAAGAACAAATGATGAAACATAAAACGTTAAACCATGAACTTTCTTCATCAGGAGAGTGCCAGTACATGGTGAGAGCAGCTTTTCTGATGTAAGTGAAAGGCAGGCAAAAGACCAAATACCCACGGTCAATACTCTCTAAGCTGCGAACTCTAATGCAAGCCCGAACGAAGAAACAAAAGAAAGAAGTGACGCCTAACAGCATATAAATAGGTGAAAACTGTTTGGTGTGACGCGGACGGTGAGAAGATAGTGTAGGGGGAAAAGTAGTGCGCGAAATCTGAAAAAAAGAAAGGGGGTGGGGGAAGGAGGTTAGTATTGGTAGCTGTTAGCGATCCATCAAACAGCATTTTGAAAACCCTGTAAATAAACATTGTAGGATCATGGGTTAATAATAGTGCGAAGTTCGAAATTTGTGTGCATGGTCGTATTGTAGTTGGTGAGGAATTGTTGATAATATTTTTTGAGGAAACGAATTGGCAGTCGATTGTTACGCAATTGAAGACACAGGATTCGGAAATTTTTTTACGACGTTAGCTGGATTATTGCAAAATTCTACAAATTCGAACTAATTGTGAAATAACGATGTTGCGATGCACGAAAATTGAGATATTTGAGGTCCAGTATGAATAATAGTTAATTCTAAAGTGAAAATTACGACGTTTATCGTAGACATCCGGCTTTACCATCAGTGAAAGAAATGTCGATATCCAAATAATGTACATGACAATCTTTCACGGAAGATTTTTCAAATGTCAGAGCTGATGGATATACTGTATATGTTGAGCTCGAATATTGAAGATCGGATTATTAAATACAATAAGATCATCAATATAGCAAAAATACGGCCGTACTCTCCTGATGAAGACAGTTCATGGTTTTCCGTTTTATGTTTCATCATTTGTTCTTTGTCTATCCGTTGAGATTTTTTGAATCGTCATAATGTACACTTCATGTATTGCTTCAACGTTTGAGCAGCTGCTGCATGCGCTAACTTCGGACGTATATGTTGAGCTCGAAGCTATTTATCGTTTATTCTGTCTTGTTTCTGTCCAGTTTTTGGCCGTTATAGCTTTAGCTCGTTTCTATGCTATATATGTATATATATAATTATTATAATTATTTATATAAATTTGATATTTTATTATATATATTGATATTATTATTATGCATCAAATTTTTGAATGTAACAACATTGTAATTTGCTATCTCTAAGAAGGCTTTTAAGGATTAGCCCAGACGAAGCCTCCCGGTAGAGCGCGAAAGCTCGGCTTAAATTGTGTATCAGTTTTACACCATTAAAAGGAAGTGTTTTAGTTTATAAACAGTGTAAAGTCTTCGATAATTAAACATTTCTCATTAACTCAAAACATGCATATCAAAATATATACATGGTAAATATGTTCGCAGAGTGTAAATGTGATTACCAAGTTCCCCGACCGATCATCTAACATGCATACAGTTTTATATAGAAAAGACAGGGAACAAGATTCGTCCGGCCAGAGGACCTTCTTCCAATCATTCAAGGTCCAGTTTTGATGCTCACGTGCCATTGCATGAGCTTTCGGGCAGCGGTTGGCCTAGTGGTCAATGTTTGTGACTACCACGGAAAAGACCTCGGGTTCGATCCCAGGCAGGTACGAAAGCTCGAACCACTAAATACCCACCGTGCGTCGGATGGGCACGTTAAGCCGTTGGACCCGAGTACTGGCCCCCGGGTAATATATAAAGGCGTCTTCCTCCCCCTTTCTACCTCGCTTCCGTGTCACTTTCCTATCGGGCACTCTAGCCCAAATCACCTAGCTTCCTATTTCTAAGGGTTGTTTAAGACCTGGGGTCAGACACTCCCTTCCCAAAATCCTCTACATATCATCTGATCTGCATGAGCTTTCAACTGTGAACCGTGGTGCACTCAAAACGGCCAGCTGTTAACGAACCCCATTTTTCGCAGGGTTCGATGTGTTGTCATACATTACTCTCGTCGCCAGCATTCAAATTACTGGCGAGTTGCGCCACAGTATGCCTTCTGTTGCCTCGTTCCGTACGCTCACCTCTGGCATCGATGAGCCGTGGTCGGCCCACATCTTGCCGGCGGATCGTGGTTTTTACCCTCCTCGGACCACTTTTAAAAGGTACTAACCACGACTAACCATGAGCATCCCTACAACCCTTGCCATCTCGAAATGCTCTGACCCAGTTATCTAGCCATTATAATTTAGACTTTGTCAAACTAGCTTAAAAGTCCTCTGCCTTTCCCATCTGAAGCATAAAAATAACACTGATTAACAGAGCTCAGTACAGGGGTTATTTATACCGTTTCATGACCTTGATAAGCGCAGTCGTTTACCTGCAGTTGCTGCGAATTGCATAAAGACGCAAGGGTCATAATGTTTTGGCTCGTCGATGTATTTTTTTATTAATTTACTTCATTACCGTGTAATTCCTGTTCAGCAAAAATAATTATTCTTCATAACTGGACGGAATTCGGTTTCGTCTTACATAAGAGAAAAGAATAAAATGCGTTCTGCAAATATAAAATAAAATATTTTGGTTAATACTCGTAAGTGATAAAACATAATGTGTCTGCTAAGGTGAAACGAAGACGAAGCTTTAACATGAATGAAATAAAAGCACTTTTTCAAAATCACTATCTGGTTGAAAGTATTGTAAATTCACTGTCATGTATATAATTCACTTCTGTGAACTAGCCTCGTAAAAGTATGCGACTATTTTGTTCACATACGAAAATTGGTGCATGCAAATTTTCTAAGTATCCGTTAATTCTCCATTATCAGAAAAGACTTGTTTGCGATCAGTTAACTTCCTACAAGTTTTATAACAGCAATTTATTATCTCGTAGTCACATATCAATAGACAACTTTATTTCGGTTTCCATGAAACTCCGCCTTCATCCTCCACTTTTTGTCTTCATTAATGTTCTCCTAAAATTTGCGTTTACCTAAACAGAAGCAACAACCCCAGTGGCCATGCGGAAGAAAATTTCTGTCACAACCGTTCCTACCCATTCACTTTTCTAATTCGATTTTTTCTCTTGAGCTTTTCTTCGTTTATGACGATTCAGTTGAATTTTGCTTCAAAAAAAGTTCAACACATAAATTAATATTATACAGCGTTCAACATGGAAGTCGTAGCACCGAAAAGGCTTTGACACACAGTTGGGAAAATTCGCAGACGCAAAGAGCTGGAAAATATTTTTTAACGATCAAAAATCGAACTGTTAAAAGGTAGTGAACCTGCTGCTATAAATGAGTGTTCAGTATGGAGTTGGTCTACTTCAGGCAACTATGGAAACTTGCATACGACGCGGAATGATTCAGTTAGATCCTCAGTTGTGTGAGGGTGTGTAGCATTCCAAACAACAACCAGGTGAGCTCACGGTTGTGACAGGTCTGCTGCAGGACAGAACCGAAAGACTTGGCGCACCATAAGGTCCTACACATGCTCTATGATATTCAAATCCGGTGAGTTGGACGGCCAGGGGAAAATATCCACGCCGTAAAGACTCCTCGTAACGCGAACAGTGTGAGGACAGACATTCTCTATCTGCGGAATCGTTTCTAGCTTGGTTTCGAGGAAAGGTCGTGTGGTTGGATTGACAATGACATCGACGTGTGAACACAGTTCCGAGAATATGGACAAGAGACGTCCTAGTGCCGTGCCTGATTTTACTCCTCACCAGTGTACTGCAAAGCGCATTTTATGGAGGACGATTATAAACACCTTTACATGTCATTGAGAACTATGGCGTGATACGGCTGTGCGCCCATCTGGCACTCTGGAGCAGAATCAGGACTCGTCAGTGGATAACACTCTCCTCCATTCTGCAGTTCAGTGTGTCTGAAGAATGGGCCAACGACAGGCGCCTTGATGTGACAGCAACGCAAGATTTAGAGCTGGGTTTCTCGCCCGTAGTCCCATATCATACAAGCATCGTCGCAACGTTTGTATTATCACCTCAGTATTTGCTGTGGTGAATGTATCAATGGATCCCGAACAGCCGATTTACGGAGTAAGCTATCTTCATGTACTGTAGTCTGGCATCTTGGTCCACTTCCTTCGTCGAATCTTTCAAGGCTCTGTGACATAACATGGCATGCAACGTTGTGTGGCGTATTTGCGCCGCAGGACACACATGAGATAAAGGCAGATAGCAATGAGAGCACATGTCCGCGTAGCTCAGTTGGGAGAACGACTTACTCCGGAGTGAGGGGACCTGGCTTCGATGCCCGATGTGGACAAGCCTGTGTTTTCACAGTTGCATTGTGCTCGCGCTGCGCCGCACCCGTGAGAAATTGCTCCTAAACTGAAAACAAGCTGTCGCATATCGGCAATCGTCTGCTTCTCTCTATCATTCGATTGAACATGGATGCCCGTCATGAATCCGCGGGATACTCAGAATGTTTTCGACGAACATGATAAATGTCTGTCTTACTGCTGAGCCTGTACGTTCGCAGCCTTTAAAACCTCCTCCGTGGCTTTTATTTGACCAATCGCTGCGAAACTTTGAAACCACATTTTGTATAGCATATTGTCTTATGTAATTTGCAAGTCTGTATAGCCTATTGCCTCATGTAATTTGTACGTTAACGTCTTCTCTGTATTGCGATTCCATGTTGAGCTGCTTATTTTCTTTCATAAGGAAATACAAATAAATTCTCAGAAACCACGAAAAATAAATGGTCAGAGCATTTAAACAAAAAAACTTTTCACAGGTGGCTCACTTGTCTTATGGGGCAGCTCAGCGTAATTTCACCCGCATCCTATAAGGTACATATTGTCTGTGCTTCAAGAAAACACATCACGAGCACTTCTTTTTTAACGCATATTTTTCCACTCCTAAGAATGAATGGATTTTTTCATTTCTTGGAATTTCAGTAAAACTCTAAATAACGCTTTAAAGTTACTGAAACTAGTATCTGTCTTTCTTCATGTTTAACTAAGAAAAGACGAGGTGTTAATTCCCTTGTTCTGTCTTTTTAGCACAAGCCATACCAAACGGTGACGCTCTACAACCCACCGCCTACCCGAGTTTGCAGCCCTATCCAGGAATACGTAAGTAATATTTAAACTGTCTATCGAATGGGTTGTTTTCGTACATGGCACATGTTACTTAATTTTCACAAGCATGTAAGTTTTTTTTTTTATTTTTACTTGCATACATAGGCTCGTGCACCAGAAATTTTTTTGCATTTTCAACAAAGAATTGTTGCTCATATGCGACCATTGGTCACGTGTTTGCAAATTTTCTTTATGACAAGAGAATTTCGAAGTAGAAACATTAATTGTTTAGCACATTCAGTAAAATATTGCAATATACACGGTCGAGTCACATTATTGTGACCAGCAGCTAATATCCAGAGTGACCGCCGTGTGCAGCGCGGACAGCAGCTAGACAGGCTGGGAGTGACTCCATAAGGTGCTGGAAGGTGTTTACGGGTTTGTGGAGCCATGCTGACGGCAGTGCATCTGACAGCTGCTGGAGGGTGCGGGGTGGAGGATCCATTGAGCGAACAACATGATCGAGGTGGTCCCACAGATGCTGAATTGGGTTTACGTCTGAAGAATTAGGGGGCCAGGTAAGTATTTTGAAGTCTTCATCGTGCTCTTCCAACCACTCTCGGACATTTCTAGCTGTGTGACACGTCACATTGTCGTTCTGGAAAATCCCATTCGCACCAGAGAAGACAATCAGCATGTATGGGTGTACGTGGTATGCAAAGATGGATTCATAACGAATTCGGTCCATGGTGCCTTCCACAGGTATGAGTGAACCCAGGGAATGCCACGGAAACATTTCCCAGACCATAACGCTGCCTCCACCAGCTTGTGTTCTTCCAGCAATGGTTGAAGAGTGTTTGTTCTCCGATGTTTCTCGCGTTATACGCCAACGTCCATCCGTTCGATGAAGCAGAAAACGCGACTCATGGGAGTAGGGTTCGGTGAAATGTCGGTTTAGACACATCTCCGGTAGCCCCTGGTTCATTCGGCCAGTGAGTCGCTTCACTGTAGCGTGTCGTTTGGCCCTCACGCACCTTCGCAGCCGACGTTCACCTCTCACATCAACGGTTTCCACTCGCTTATTCGCAATGGTGCTATTTCTACCATCACGATACACTTTAACCACAGCAGCACGCGAACAGTTCACAAAGTGCTCTGTTTCAGAAATTCTGCCACCCTTGGTTCGAAAGCCGATAATCATCCCTTTTTGCAAATCTGATAAATCGTTCCTTTTATCCACGACAGCAACGAGTGATATATTTTCAGAATGCTTGCAGCACACCTTATATGCCCTCCAAGCTAGCTCACGACACGTGCCTTCTTTCATTGGCTACGCGCTGTTGACGTCAAAAGTAGGAAGTGGTCACAATATTGTGGCTCGACTGTATATATATATATATATATATATATATATATATATATAATGTATACGATAGATAGATAGATAAAAGAGTTGACGTACATCGTTCTTAATCACTCTGGGGCTCTGGGAGGCTTAAGGCCCAAAGGTCCTCCCGTGGGTGCGCCAGTGGTTTTGGGCCACCCCCATAAAGAAATCCTGAATGCACCACTGCAAGGCACCAACTATTTGAATAATGGCATAAGACATTACAACGCAAGCAGAATAAACAAGATTCGAAATACTTGACATATGAATGCAAGGCTCTTGATGTACATACACGTTATTTATACCCTTAAAATTCCTGGGTACAATTTTTAGCGCATCATTTGTAAAAAAAAAAATCGTGCTTATGTTATCGATTTTTCCGTCCGTCCGTCTGTGGGCACCATATCTCTGCAACTAATAGTCCGATTTGAAAAATTATTTTTGCATTGGGAAGCTTGAAATGTGCAAATGAGGATCCTTTATTTCGTTTTCTTTTTTCCACGATGCACAATTTTGCAGCTAGAGGGCTTAAATGCAGATGATATCGAATTCAAAATACATTTTATTCCATAGGTTTGCTTCTAAACGTTCGATTGAAAAAAATATTTTGCCTTTCGATTCCATATATGTCGAACACTATTTTAGGTAGTCACTGTTTGAAGTTACGCATAGATTTTCTTCTAGGGGGCGTAAAAGTAAACTGCGTTTTCCCCGATATCTCTGCTTCTAAAACTCCGATTTGAAAAACCCTTTCTACAGAAGATACAGCTCCTGATGGGAAATATTGTGCATATAATTTCTAATTTTTTGTAAAAAGTGGTTTGGCCACCAGGGGGCGTAAGTGTTCATTTCTGCTTTGTAATATTTGCAGCAAAATTTGAGCTTCTAAAATATCGATTGAAAAATTCGTTCGTGGACTGATACCATTCACGTCTATGCACCTTTTCGGAATATTTTCTTCTTAAAATAATGCATAGTTTCTCCGCCAGGAGGCGTAGATATATATCCTATTTTTGTTGATATCTGTGCTTCTAAAAGACCGATTTGAAAAATTCCTTTCTTTGTTGTATAGGGTTTCCAATGCGAAATGTTTTTCATATAATGTCAAAATTTTCAAGTAATTCATAGACGTTCCCTAGAGGCATAAAGGTAAATTGCATTTCCCTCAATATCTCGGCTTCTAAAACTCGATTTGAAAAATTTTTTCTGCCCTGGATACAGCTTCTGATGGAAAATGCTTTGCATATATTTCTAATATTTGGTAAAGAATGGTTTGGCCACCGGACATAAGTGTTTATTTCTGCATCTGATGTATCTGCAGCAAAATCTGAGCTCCTGAAAACTCGATTGAAAAAATCTTCTGTAGACCGATACCGCTGACATCGGAAAACCTTTTGAGAATACTTTCTTCTTAAAATAACGCATAGTTTTTCCGCCAGGGGCGTAGATGTATATGTTATTTTTGTTGATATCTCTGCTTCTAAGAGGCCGATATGAAAAATTATTTCTTTGTTGGAGAGCATTTCCACTGCGAAATGCTTCTTATATAAGTTCAAAATTTTCTTAACGCACAAGTTTGCTACCAGAGGGCGTAAATTCGCGTTTCCGTTTACAGCAGTATCTGCGGGACTAAAAACCCACTTGAAAAACTTCTTTCTTCGGTCAGATACTACTAACTATGCAAATTCTGTGTGCGAATTTTCTTCCCACAATAATGCACAATTTCACCGCTAGGGGGCGCAAATGTCTAATCTGTTTTTCTCAATACCTCTACATCTATATGTAAGATTTAAAAATTATTTCATCCCCGGATGATATTTACACTTTAGGCTAGTACACTGGCGTGCAAAAATCAAGGACGAGACGGTTTTTCGAATGTAACGTCATGCAGAAGTGCTCCACATCGACTCAAATCATACCATAAGATCCCCAAGATGTAAGAATATGAGACAAATGAGCAAAACTGTCCAAACAAGGAATCCAAAGGATACAAAGGCACTTTATTGAAAAGGTAGCTTCGAGTACAACTGAACAGAAGGCAGAAACGTCCATGTGACAGGCGGCTGCCAAGAAAAATCCAGTCTTTAGTAGGGGATATGATCACCCCTGACTACATTGCAGGATTTATAACGTCTGTCCATGCTGAGGACGAGGTTGTCAAGGAGCTGTTGAGGCATCGCGGACCATTCCTCTTGTAGCGCCAATCGCAGTTGCGGAATCGTTGCTGGCGGCTAGTGACGTGTTGCCAAGCGTCTCCCGAGAAAGTCCCACACGTGTTCGATTGGATTTAGGTCCGGGGACCTTGCGGGCCAATCCATGCGTTAATATCTTCACTCTCTAACAGCTCTGCGACAGCCACTGTACGAAGAGGTGTAGCGTTGTCGTCCATGAAGAGGAACTCAGGACCCACAGCACCTCTAAACATACGCACGTGAGGCAGGAGAACCTCGGTATAATAGCGGACACCAGTGACTGAACCTCCTTGGGAAATGTGGAGGTCAGTACGGTTACCAAGCATGATACCGCCCCAAACTAGAACTCCGCCACCTCCAAACCGGTCCCTTTCGACGATGTTGGAGGTGTGATTGCGTGTTCCCTGCTCTCTCCAGATGTGTATACGTCCAGAATCGCTCGTCAGACTGAATCGGCTCTCGTGGTAAAGAGAACTCGACCCCATTGCTGATGTGTCCAGTTCTTGTGTCCCTGGCACCACAGAAGCCGCCGTCTTCGATGAGCAGGCGTTAATGGCAAACACCGTACTGGTCGTCGTGCAAATAGATCACCTTTGTGCAGCCTCCTGGCCACGGTAAAACGCGATAACGGACGTCCAGTTGTCTGTTGCATGTGCGTTGCGATTTCTCCCGCTGTCTGCCGTCTGTCTCTTCTTGCCTGTAGGACAATATACCGGTCGTCCGCCACCGTGGTTGCTCGTGGACGACCACTTCTAAACTCTCGGACAGCTGTTCCTGTCGTTTGAAATGCTCTCTAAGCTCGTGAAACGATGCTGTTAGCGATCTCGACCTCCTCGGCCAAGAATCTTTGATTACGAAGTGGACGATGAGCCCTTGAGAAATACAAAATCTGCAGAGGAAGTCTTCAAAATAGACTATTTTTATCCTATTATAGACATTGCTTTACAGTCTCTGAAATCTCGTTTTGAGCAATATAAGGAGTTCAATGACAAGTTCGGATTTTTATATTCTCTACCGAAAATGAAACAAATGAATGACGAAGATCTAATGAAATATTGCAAAAACTTGGATTTGATCCTTCGTTCAGGAAATTCCCGCGGTATATGCGGACAGGAGCTATTCACAGAATTGAAAATAGTCAGAGAACTAGTTCCGGACGACGTCAATACTGCCATCCAAGTATTGCAATTTTTAAACGGAATGCAAAATCCCTTCCCTAAAGTAGCTATCGCGTACAGAATCATGTTAACTATGCCGAAAACAGTCGCGAGTGCGGAAAGAAGTTTCTCTCGATTGAAATTAATCAAACCGTATCTGAGGACAAGCATGTCACAAGAAAGGTTACTGCACTCGCTACATTGTCAATAGAACGCGATGTGGCATCAAAACTAAATTACGATGATATTATTGAAGATTTTGCTGGACAAAAGGCGAGAAAGGTCTCCTTTTCGTGGTAGGTAAACCGTGAAGTTTTCCTTTTACATACCAATATATTCATGAAATACGATGACTGTTTCTCTAACTTTTAAAGGACATTTTCTTAATGTGTTACAATTCACTAGGAAATCGATGTACCTATTTAAAACATTTTTCGTTTTGTTCTGCATAGGTTTCATTTTTAAAATACACAGCTATAGTAAAACAGATTTAAAAAATTCATACTGCATAGTGCATAGTATTACTAACATTTACGTTTTTTTTTGTTTTTTTTGCAAAAGAGAACGACGGTTGAGCTTAATAATAATAGCAGTTACAGTTACAAGCTCAGGAAAAATATCAGTTCCTTCTATAACAAATAAATGAGTGAAAAGCTTACCACCTTATCAGAAAATAAAAATATTCTATTGCGTACGTGCGTAAAATACCGTTAGCCAGGTTGATTCAGCAAAAATTATTAGTTAGCAAGAGGGCCTCGCAGGGAGAGTTCGCACAGAGCCTCGCGTAAGTTTGTGGCGTCACTACCCCCCCCCCCCCCCCATAAGAAAATCTCAACAAGCCTCCATTTGGAGGGGTGTACCATACGCACACACAGACACACATTTCTATACTTTTTTAATTTTTGCATTAGTCCTTTTTATTGTCACATATCACAGTTGTCAACAGCAGTTAGCGTTTACATGAATTCCCCAGCTTTAACTTGAAGTATCTTTTACCATAGTGCAATATTTTTTCTTTCTTTCCTTAATTTGAAGTCTATGCATATAGCAGTCATGTTTCTTTTTTTTTTTCTTATTTAATTCGTATGTATAAAGTCAGTCATGTCAACCACAAACGTATGTGCGTATCTTTTCATTTTAGGCTGTAACAGTTTTTGTTGATATGCTTCTGAATGATGTCAACATGCACAAGATTTATGAAAATATCCAGGGGCGTATTTAGAGGGGCCAGGGGTCTTGCCCTCCCCCTCCGAAAGTGTTTCATTTTTTACTTTTTAAAGTTGTTGGTAAAAATGCAACTAAATTTATAATAAATGCCTTAATTTAATAAAAATGCATCAACTTACATTAGAAAAAAAAATTCTTCTATTTTTCATTAACTAATTTTGTTCTGGTGGATTTCAAAAACTTCCATTTTTCATCGCCTCCCTCTCCTCCCAGGCCCGTATTTAACATTAAGCAAAGTAAGCAGCTGCTTAGGGCGGCACATTTCCCTCAAATCATTTTTTTTAATATGAATAAAATGTTACAAACATTGTGTCTCAAATAAGACCTGAAAATTTCGCTATTTTTTTTTTTTTTTTTTTTTTTCAAGAAGCACGCAAGTGCCTTTTTGTTTAAATTGTGAACCGCTTGCACTGCATCCGTCGTCCCTCTCCTTTTCCCTTTGTGCGGTGTCTTTCTCTGGGTTCACTCTAAACAATGCCCAACAAACACCTCTTGAACACATATGCACGTTTTCGGCTTGAAGAGACGATAAAGTTCTCACTGACACATCTAGAAACGTTCAAGGGGGAGTGGGACCGCGAGTGTGGGCTTGCATGTTGGAGTATTAGTAGGGGGAGGGTCGTGTCTTCCCCATGGGTCAGAATATTGGCTAGCGCTTTCAGTTCGCCCCCAAAAGAGCAGAGAGCAGGAACGTACTACCGGAACAGTCCGAATGTAGATGTTGAATCGCCACCCCTGTGGCGCGGTGGTCTAAGCGCTGGCTTATGACCATTCGTCCGTGAAGGGTCCGGGTTCGAAAACCGGCGAGGCATGATGTTGTGTTTTTCTTACGACTCTCCCTTCCCTGGAGCCAGTGACCCTAAATTAGGGACGGGGGACTGCTTATTGCCCATTTAGTTTCTCACAGTGGTCGTTAAACTTTCAATAAAAAAAATGCTGAATCGTCCAGTTTCCTAAAGGCGGCCGTCTCTGACGTGATTTGTGTATTTAAATTTGATGGGGTGATAAATAATGTAGGAAAAAATCATGCGTTTGATGAATTTCTTTTTGTAGTCTTTAACGCCACTCGACTGAAAAATATTATCACATGTAACATTTATAATTTCAATACTTTCATTTTGCAGCTAAGAAAAGGGTCGTATATTTTGGGGAGTGAGGGGGCGTTAAACCTCCAAGTGCTTGGGGCGGCATGAAGCCTAAAACCGGCCTTGCAGCCTTCCCCTCCCCCCCCCTGAATTTTTTTAATATATTTCCCTGAAAATATCAATGTCTACTCTTTCAGCAACCCTTGTTAATATTTCTTTGTTCTAGCCTTCTTTTAGAAAGCATTTAGACATGAGGAATAAGAAATAAAAACAGCACAGTAACAAATTAACTCGCATGTAGTTTAGGAAAACAAATTTCCGGATATATAACCATTCCTAACTATATAAAAGTTGAGCCGTCCTCCATTCTTTGAAGTTTTGGCCATTTTCAATCCTAGATTTAGTACCTAAATATGTCACTGTAAAAAAATTCAGCCTCCGAAAAATATCCTTTCATCCAACATCCCCCGAAATTATTTTCAACACCCCCTCCCTCGTTCCCTCCCCCATGAAATTTCTGGATAAACCCCTGTATTGAATAGCTTAGGTGGTTAATTTTCTCTCTCATTTTCAAAATATGTTCCTCAAATGATGTTTTGGTAAAATTTAATTTTTTTAGAAGAATTGTGTGTTCTCTGTTTTTCCTTCTTGTTTTCATTATATTCGCAGCGCATTTCAAGCTGCATGTGGCGTCATCTGACGATCACTATTGTAGTCTTTCGTAGAATTCTGCTGCTGTGATTTTTCATCATGTTGAATTTCTTTTAACTTTTCATGTACGAATTTTAAAATACCTATAGATTAAGACGTACTTGCGAAAACCACAGTAGATCTACATTTATAAATGAGTTTTCAACACTATTTCCCTTATCGTATATCATATTAACCAGTTCTACGCCGGTAAAATAAGTTTTCTCCTAAAGTACTTTACGTTACGCGATCTCCCGTATAAATTAATTGAGAAATCGTTAACGACAAACTTCAAGGTGAACCATAAAGACTGTAAAACTATTGTCGCTTTGTATTCTCTGTAAATAGAACTACTCAGAAGCACGTACGACAAGGCGTAAGAAAATAAATCAACATTAACTTTGGTCCGCAAAATGTTTAAAAATTAAATTCACGATTATAATCATAATTAGTTAGAAATATCACTAGGAATTAATACTTTTAGCAAATGGTGCGGGTCGGTTTGTAAAGCAAAACGCTCCAAACTGTTAAAACGGAATTAATTAGAGGTGGTATGGAATTGACTGAGTTCTATTGGTTAAATAGGAGTCAGGCATAGTTCCCACGAGGAATACAAGATACGTATTTCATACTTCGAAAAATTATTCTGAGGAAAACACGTAATATATTACATTGTAATGAAGCATAATGAGGAAAATTGACCTGAGTAGTCAATTTTTGTAGGAAATTCGATGAATCACGACTCTATAAAAGGATAAGAATTTTCCATTTCACTTAATTTTTAATTAAATTCATTTCATTTTACAAACTGGGTTTCACAAATCTCTGAATTATTTCATTTGTTTAAAAAATGTTTTCATGTATTTTCTTACAAATTTAATAATTGCCTATTAATCATGGCAAGAAACTTAGATTTGACCACATTATTTTGGCATCACATGTTCAGCATTTCTTAGTCGCTGTTGCCTGAGGCATTTTCATGGAATTTTCTATGCTTTCCATCTTAAGCCTCCTAACTCAAATTGACCTTTTTCGGCTATGTGGGGTCGGAAAAGAGTCTCCTTCATTCGTAGTATCGAAATGCCCTAAAGACGTCCCAGCTGACTGATTTTTATGGCATTGGATACATGCCTCCTATTTTACAAGCATAACAGCTGGTTTCCTTAGTGGTTTGCAGAATATCGATACCTGCAGGATGAATTATCCTAAAAATATGTGTGCCCTGTTCCAATCGAGTTGCATAATTTAATAATTGTGGCCACGCACTAAGGTCAATGTCGCAACATATTCATTTAATAAGTTCATGGTACGAAATGTGCTTAATTTCGTAACGCAACCAATGTACATTTTTTTATATTACTTTAAATCCGAACATATGCCTCGAACAAACTGCATTTTCTGGACCATCATCATTGTCAACCATTATCAATCCACTGCTTGACGAAGGTCTCCCCAAGTTTCTTCCACAACGGTCTGTCTTGTGCCAGTCTCCTCCATGGTACTCCAGCATACTTTCGAATTTCATCCACCCATCTCCCATGTGGTCTTCTTCTATGTCTTTTTCTGTCCCTTTGGAATCCAGTCTAAAATTTCGGTTGTCCAACGATGGTCTGTCCTTCTGGCAATATGTCCAGCCCATTGCCATTTCAGGGATTTTAATCTGATCATGATGTCTTCCACTCTTGTCATTTTTCGGATCCACGCGAGTTCTTCTTATCCCTTCTGGTTACACCAAGCATGCACCTCTCCATGCTCTTTGAGTTGTCTGCAGTCTTTGTATGTCTTTTTTAGTAAAGGTCCATGTCTCTGCTCCATACGTAAGCACTGGCAGGATGCATTGATTAAACACTTTTTTTTTAAGACATAATGGCATATTGCTCTTGAAAATTATGCTGTTTCTTCCAAAAGCTCTCCAGGCAAGTTTTATACGCTGATTAATTTCTTCATCAATGTGACCCTCACTTGATAACTGCTGTCTAAGATAAATGTAGGTATTGGTTATCTCCAGCTTTTCCCCATCAATCGATAAATCTTCATTTCTTGTAAAAGGATTGTTCATCACTTTTGTCTTCTGAAAGTTCATCTTTAATACCACTTCTTTACTCTTGTCAGCAAGTTCCTGTATCATACTCTGCAGCTCTGATGGGTAGTTGCAAAAATGATTACGTCATCAGCAAAACGAAGGTAAGTTAGATAATATTGTACAGGAGTTGTGCAGGAAAAATAGAGCTACAAATAACATATAACACTGTGATCAAAATATTGTTCGTGTTCCTTTAAATAACATTGGAAAAAACCGAACGAACTTATCTGACATCCCAATAGAAACAAACTGGTAAATCATGATTTTCATTTCTTTTCTTTCTTTGGCACCACTAATGCATAAAAAGCATATGCTCTGACTTTGCAACTCGTATAAAGTTTTCCGGAAATTGAAGATCTAATCATTCGTCCGTGTAAGTCCGGGTTTCAATCACGAGTGAGGCACGGATGGTGTGCTTATCTAACGGCACTGGCTCTCTCCCTTCTTCGAAACTAGTAACCCCAAATTAGGCACGAGTTTCAGCGTATAGCCCATTGAGCTCCTCACGGCGGTCCTAAACCCCCAAACAAAATAAATATTCCATTTCTTGTTTTCGGGATTTAACGTCTACCGTAAGTATACCTAAGCGATTCGCCCGTCCTTTATTGGAGACTGCTATTTCAGGAGGAAATTGTTTCCTCCAACGGCAATCTACCCGGAGGCCGCTCGGACGAACTGGGGCCAATTCCTCCTGAAACCATTGCGCCTCAAGGACGGCGATATGAAATTTATACAATTAATTGTAAGAGATGTGCCTGACATTTTCACAAAATGTCAGTGTAGCTCTTCTAAGAAATATTGATGAATTTTAAGACAGCCATTAGATTTGATGTTAACTAAAATCTTCAATCTTTTAAATACACGGTGTCCCGTAAGTCGGGATCCATAGGCGAAAAGCACATACAGTTATAAAATATGTTCAGAGTGTCCGCCGTTATGTTGCACGCACTGATGAAGACGCAATCTCCACTCTTGCAGCAATTTATGGATCACACTCACGGGAATTTCCTGACACACCTGCACAATGCGTTTTTGAAGATGGAGAATGCTTTGAATTTTGACCTCGTACACCACGGCTTTCAGGTGACCCCACAAATAAAAATCGAGCAGAGTGATATCTGGTCTTCTTGGAGGCCACTCCACGTGTCCTTGGCGTCCAATCCAATGTTCTGGAAACTGTGTTAATGTAATGTCGCATTGTCAGCGCGTAATGCGGAGGGGCACCGTCCTGTTGAAACCATTCCGGGAATGTGCCTGCTGAATTCAGCAGGCTTCGAAATGCTTCCTCCCACAACATGTTCAGGTACGTTTCAACGGTTACCGTCTCGTCAAGGAAGAAGGGACCAACGAATCTGTCTTTCCGTATCCGGCTCCACACCATAACGCGCCCGCCGCCTTGTTCGTTAGACGGATTGAACCAAAAAGGATTTTGTACTGACCAGTATCGAATGTTCTGACGGTTGATTTTCCCGGAAACATAGAAGTTTGCTTCGTCAGAGAACAGAATTTGTGATGGAAACGTCCCATTATTCACGCATTGTTCTTCTGCCCATTCCCAAAACTGAATTCGCCTATCAGGATCATCTTCATTCAAACGCTGATGGAGTTGCAGTTTGTATGGATGCCAGTGATTAGGTTTCAAGATGCGGTGGATGCTGCTCTTGGAGATCCCAGTTTCAGTGGACATGCGTCTAAGCGACTTCTTGCGGCTGAAAATAAAGCGAGCCATCATATTGATACTGATTTCGTTGTCCGTAACAGTCCTTGGCAGTCCGTTACGAGGCTCGTCATGTATGGACCCAGTTTCCTTAAATTTGGATATCAGCTTGCCAACACATCTGTGTGTGATTGGTGCGCGGTCTGGATGCAGCTTGTTGAATTCTTCGGCCACTTTCCTGTGACTTTGGGTCCCAAAAAGCAAAATAACATCAACTCGTTCCTCAGTACTCAGCGACATGGTTTACCTGTAAAAGAAGAAACACAAATGTGAGAAACTCCTATGGGTCCGGACTTACGGGACACTCTGTAGCGTAACCAGGGTGGGGCAGGCGGGGCGACTGCTCCGGGCGCGCCTCTCTAGAGGACGCAAAACCATTGCTTACAATCTGATTAAAACTGGAATTGAAACTTTTGCACCCGTTTTTGGAGCACTTTTTTAGCGTCATACTTTGTGGGTCGTCCATTTGCAGAATTTGCTTATAACATATTCTGCCAGAGTTCATAAGCAATGGCAGCTTAAAATTCGCATTTCTTCCTCAAAATGTTCAGAAGGTGTCAGTTGATCACATTCAGAAATGAAGTAGCGGCTGTGTAGTCCGTCCAACTAAAGAATAACCACGGTCTTCGCCGACAGGAATCGAGACAGCGATTTCTCTTTCGTTGGGTAAACTATACGTGCGTTGCAAGATAAGGTCATTCACATTATTGAAGATTCGCTGAAAGCTACTCGAACATTACTGTGGCCGCGAGTGACGATTGCCAGCTGCATTTAGTCCGTTTGATGGCGTACCGAAGGTCGAAACTCTGAAGCGGTCGGCTTACGTGTTGTGTGGGGGGGGGGGGGGTGTATACATGAAAACATACACCGATGAGTCATCACATTATGACCACCCTCAGCCCAGAGAAATGAGCGCGCCTGGAGACCGAACGGTGGTGCAGGTAAAGTTCACATAGCAGTATATATACAACCGGAGGACAGGCTTTCGGTTAGTAGAATGTTCGGAGTCGGAATGGGAAAAGCTGTTGATTTATCGAAGTTTGATAATGGACAAATTCTGACAGAACGTCGCCTTGGAACTACAATCTCGAAAACGGCACGACTTGTGTGTTGTTCCCGTGCTGCTGTAGTGAGCACATATCAAAAGTGGTGCACGGATGGCAAACAACGAACCGCCGTCTATCCGTGTGTCGTCCTCAGCTCATTGACGCCAGAGGGGAATGGAGACTGTCGCTCATTGTTCACAGCGACCGAAGGGCCTCAGTGCAATAAATCACCCACAGCTACAACAGTGATGATCAGGGTAATGTGTCACAGCTCACAGTTCATCTCAGCCTTCTGCGCATGAACCTGCGTAGCCGAAGACCCAGCCTGGTTCCCATGCTCACTGTACGTCATCGCCAACAACGCATGAAATGGACCCAAGATCATCGAGATTGGACCGTAAATGATTGAAAGTGGCCTGGTCTGACGAATCAAGATTCCTGGTGCACCACGTAGACGGCCGAGCGCGGATACGCCGATTGCCAACGGAGGCTATGGCACCTAGATGCACTGTTGGGCGGAAACAAGCCGGTGACGGCGGTGTTATGCTGTATGCGATGTTTTCTTGTGACACTTTAGGTCCCATTATCACAACAGCACAATCGCTGACAGCTGTCAGTTATCTGAACATCGTTGCGGACCAAATTCACCCATTCATGGGGACTGTGTTCTCAGCTGGTGATGGCCATTACAAACAGGATAAAGCGCCATGCCACACTGTCAGTCGTCAAGGTGTGGTTCGAGGTACATGCTAGTGACTTTCTCTTAATGCCCTGGCGTCCAAACTCACCTGACTTGAACCCAATCGAACATTTGTGGTTCGACTTGGAAAAACGGGTTCGCGTTAAATCACCACCACCCCGAAATGTACGGGAACTCGAGGACCTGCTGTTGACATTATGGTACCAGATACCCTAGGATACCTATCGCAATTTCATCGAATCGATGCCTCGCCGAGTGGCCGCTGTTTTGCGGGCTAAAGGGGGTCCTACAACTTATTAGGTAGGTTGTCATAATGTAATGGCTCATCGGTGTACATACACACATATATACACTGAAGAGCAATTCAATTAGAGATACCAGTCTAGTAACGTGTAGCGCCACCTTTCACCCTGATGACAGTGGCGATTCGTCTCGGCATGGACTCGACAAGACACCGGGAGCGTTGGGAAGCCATATGGATCCACGACCCCTGAACAAGCTCCCACAGTTCACGAAGATTTTATAGTGGGGGTAAGAGCCTCGAACATCTCTATCGATGGCATCCCAGATGTGCTCGATGGGCTTGAGGTCAAGTGACCTAGCTGGCCAAGGAAGCGAGGTCACGTCGGTGGAGTGTTCATCCAACCATTCAGATACAATTCGGGAGCGATGGCACGGTGCACTGTCTTGTTGCCGGATGAGGTCTCCAGTGGGATGTTAGAGACGCACGAACGGGAGCAAATGGTCGTCCAGGATATCCCGGTAACGTTCACCTGTGAGGGACGATTTTACACGTACCAGGGGTACCATTTCAGTCCACGTAAACAGTCCAAAGACGAGAATGCTACCCCCACCAGCTTGAAGAGTACCCTGCTGGCAAGAAAGATCCATCGCTTCATGTGGTTTGCGCCGTACTCGTATCCTGCCATCCGCATGTACCAACGTGAATTTCGACTCATCAGTCCAGGCAGCATTTTTCCACATGTCTAGGGTCCAGTGGCAATGTTCCCGCGCCCATGCTAATCTTTGCACTCTGTGATGTGCGGTCAGCAGCGGTACCCTCGTGGGACGATGGCTTCTGTACCCCATAGCGAGGAGATGGTTCTGGATGGTGTGGCTGCTTACACGTTTTTGTGCACCAGCGTTAAACTGCCGAGTGATTTCTTGCACTGTGTCCCGTCTATCCGCTGTTACTATGCGAGCTAACCGACGATGACCCTGCTCATCCACACGCTGTTGTCCACGGCAGTTGGCCCTTGCAGGGATTGTTTTACCGGATTCGATGTACTCACGGTGCACCCGTGACACAGTGGCTCGTGAAACTTCCAGTGCCCGCACGACTTCCGAGATAGAGTGACCCATTCGTCGGGCCCCGACAATTTGCCCACGATCAAATGCGCTTAGACCCTTCGTCTTACCCATACTGCGTCCGACTTTACTGATTCCCGTCGCATCACTCCTTATATTGTCGGATCGCTGCATACGTCATGTCGTTTCCGTCTACAGGGCCGCCCACGGCGCCACATTTGCATAACGCCAGCTGTCTCTAATTCAATTGCTTTTCAGTGTATATGGAAAGATAGATGGAGGGCGCAAAATTGTATAATTTGTCCCGGGCGCAGAAATGCCTAGTTACGCCTTTGACCTTGTAGTTCTTTGACACAAACTTTTCCTTCAAAGAAATAGTCTTTTTGCTGGTTGTTTGGTGAGTAGGTACGTTTGCTAAGCTAACATTGTTACAGAAAACTTGTCAATTTTTTCTTATGATTTATGTCATCCTCCGAGATTCACTCTATGCATAAAATGTTAAATTAATTCAAATTTCCGTGCATTCTTGTAAACGTTTAAAAGAAAATTTCCAATTGCTAGAAAATTGTTAGAGCTCAGTTTGCATTTTATGCTACTGTTTCTGTTGATATCCCGAATCTCTGTGATTATTAACTGCCCCCCTCTATATTTTGTAATGATTACACGATGTAACCTTCCCAGATCGGTGATATTGACTCATGAACTGAAGACATGGCTTCTGACCATTCGTCCGAGATGAGTCCGGGTTCAAATCCCGTTAACGTATGGATGTTCTGTTTTTTGTTTTGGTTTTTTTGTTTTTTTTTTTTTTTTTTTACGGCAGTGGCTCACCCCCAGTTGCCTTAAATTAACGGAATTGCGACTGATTAAGCTTATCGAGGTGCTCACAGTGGTCATCAAATTACCAAACAAACAATGAAAGCAAAACTCATACGAGATTTATCGATCCATAAACTATTGTCACAGACGTTCGAAGTTTTTTGGGGGCTTTGTTTTCATTTCTTTGAATTTTTTTAGATCACTCTACAAGATTTTTAATATCTCAGATCAGCGGCTTCATATTTAATAGGCGGAACTCACGGAAGCGTGAAAACAGGAGTTTTATTTTTGATTCTGAGGAGGGTTAAAACATTAAAACTCAATGCTGCCGAATTTCTTTAATTTCCGTAAATAAATTAGCAATTACCGTTCAGTGTATCCACTTGGAAAACACTTTATAAAAAACAAGAAAAAATTGCTTTCTTCTAAACCTCACGAATTGCGTGCCGTGATTTTTTTATTCATAAATTTGAGTAATTATTAACAAGACCACTTTCTATTCAAAAAACAAGTGCGAACTATCTTTTCAAAGTAAATTTGTATTTTTATAATTTCATATTCATTTTCCAAATTAAATATACTTTTCATATTTTTCTTTCTTTAAAATCATAAAAGAATAAAATCATTCAAAAAAATTTTCTGCTTTTTTCCAAAATATTCAGGAATAAATTCTCAGAGTAGTACTTTGAAATGCGTTATCAATCAGAAATTTTGATGCATCTTTCAAACGAAAATCACTAAGTGCTATCCTATGACGTGTACTAATCTCACTATAGTGTTTCTGAATAAATATTGCTACAAATAAAAGTAAATGGGGTGAAATCTAAGCAAAGGAAGACATAGTTCTGCTGCGTTAATCAAGAGGAATTCAACGAGGGATTTTTTCTGTAAAAAACGTACCACATGAAACCTGACTTATTTGTTGGGATCATGGACCAACACTGCGAGCAAACAAAGTGCAAACAATAAGTCTGGACTCCCATAGTAAGAAGAGAATATTCCGGCTTTAGCAAACGATAAAAATAAATGAAACTCTCTTGTGTTTTGCCAGAGTGCACGAAGCCGTGATGTACAAAATTTTATTTTGCAGCTTATATCAGTTTCCGTAACTTTGCACAAAATGACTTGACTTGTAATAAGCCGGCTATTTGATCTTAGCTGCAAAATTCATACAAGAATCTGAAAGAACTTAATTTAGCTTATTTTAAATTATTCTGAAAAAAAAACCCTTCGTATTTGCCTCTTGATCAATTGTTATTGATGACCAGCTGTTTATATTTCTTATGAATATCTTCGTCATTTTAAAATTAGAAATCAATTATATTAAATGTTCACTGAATAAAATCTTATATTTAACGAAAATAGAAGGCGTAGCCTCTAACTTCTGCCTCCTGTGTGAAAAAAATTAATAAATATTCATGTCTATTGTTGCGTTTGAGACACTTTTTTGGACAGTAAAGTATGAGAAGTGTGTTCAACAACTTCCCAGTCTAACATACCTATAGCCTGTATTATAGTACTGTATTATTACACCACAACGCTTTGTCAGAGCCCCCTGTAACTTTTAAACACTTAGCATATCGCTCTTACAGCTGTGTTAATCCTTGGGAATAAAAATCTTTGCCATGCCCTCTAGGCGTTCCGGTGGCGCAGTGGTCTAAGCCCGGGCTTCTGACCGTTCGACCAAGTGGAACTGAATTCGAGCTCCGGATGGGTGGTGTGCTTATCTTGCGGCACTCTCTCTCTCTCTCTTTCCTGGAACCATTGACCCTAAATTAGGGAGGGCGATAGCTAATAGTCATTAGAGTTGCTCGCGGTGGCCGTTAAATCCTAAACAAAAAAAATTCCTTCAGCCAGATTCTCTCTATGGATTCCTGCAACTTTTTCATCATAGTCTTTTGATAGGGGACCGGCTTTGCACACACTTCTTACAAAATGAGTTACTTATGTAAAGTTTCCATAATTTTAATACACTGGCGGAAAGTGAAAAAAGAACAGCAAGAAGGAGACATCTGATACCAACGAAATTTATACAGCATAATAACGGAATACAGAGGATAACGTGATCAAAACATTATGGCAAAATACAGCTGTATTTGCTCGTAAACTGAAAAATAACATTTCCATGTAACATGGTTAGTACGAGGTTGAACCGCCATGAACTGCGTCACACTGTGAAATTCTGGCATGGAGTCTGTCGTGCAGATGTTGGATGTAAGTTTGGGGCATTAAGTTCCAAGCATCCTCAACCTGGACGCCTAAATCGGGGATGGTCGTGGCTGGCCGTGGAGACCGGATAAGTCGTTGTCCCATAAAATCCCACACGTGCTCAATGGGGGACAAATCCGGTGAACGTGCAGGCCATAGAAGTTGTCTCACACCCTGAAGTGCATGTTGCGTTGCACGTGCCGTGTGTGGGCGTGCGTTCTCTTGCTGGAAAACACCACGATGGATCGACCTTACAAATGGCACAACAACGGGTTGAATGATGTTGTTGATGTAGGAGGTGCTGTTTAACGTACCCGGTACAAACACTAGCTGTGTACGGTAGTGATAGCTGATCGCTCCCCACGCCAGGAGACCAGGTGTAGGCCCTGTGTGTCGCTGGCGGATGCAAGAAGGGTAGAGACACTCCCCTGTGCATCTGCGAACACGCATACGGCCATTGGTGGCTCCCAAGCAGAATCTGCTTTCATCGCTGAACACGACAGATCGCCATTGCGTTCTCTAGTGCAGACGTTGGCGACACCACTGCAGCCGTTCCTGATGGTGGGCTGGAGTCAGAGGTACACATGCCAGAGGCACACGTGCACGTAGTCCTGCATCCAGTAGACGGTTGCGGATTGTTCGCACAGTCACCTCAGGTGCAACGGCAGCTCGGATTTGCGTCGAAGTGGATGTTCTGCTTGACAACGCCGCTCTTCTTATGCGTCGATCGGTCCGCTCATCAGTCCATCTGTGACTCCCGGTTCCACGTCTTCTCGTGTGGGAATGTTCCTCGGACCATCTACGCCACCATCGTACCACCACCGATACTTCCCGTTCTATTCGCTCCACAATACAACGATACGACCACCCGGCCTCGCGAAGTCCGACTAGACAACCTCGCTCAAAGTCCGATAACTGCTGAAATCGTACACGTCTTCCATGTCCAGGCATTGCAGCTTCTTCAGGGTCTTCGCACGTGTCCGTACGCCGACGACTGATTACATTCACTTTGCCGTACTCCTTAAATACCACCGACGATAATTTGCATTTTATGCCCTGCTGTGGCGTAAGCGCTCACCGGTTGGTCCCGAAATTAACATCACACCTACGTAAACTCGACCCCATTAACATATGTAAATTTCATGATCGTCCGCCAATTTGTTCTTGGTGTTCTTTTTTCACTTTCCGCCAGTGTATTTCTCTTTTTATTTAGTAGTCGGTCAATCATCACATGCTGAATTACCATGAAAAATACCTATACCTTATGCACAGTTCTTGTGTGGTCACTTAAACTCTACTCCCCTGTCTAGGACCCTTTTCAGTTACTCCCTGTGGCATTTAAATATAGCTAACCATCTCTTAGTAGTGGTGTGGATTCTCCGTGGGCCCTAAAAATGTGTACATTTCTTTAAACATTGCTGAATTTTTTCCGCTTTTGATCATTATCGGTCAAATGAAGTGCTGTAACTGCAATAACTGATATATCCAGTTGCTTCTTCGTCGATTGTTTTGCTGACAGAGGATGATACAACGGTGACAGGTGCTTTCAACATACATGCGTTTATACATAGTACTCAGGCATAGAACGTATTGAACTCCCACATGATACCTTCGATATTCATCATTTTGTGCATGTACTGAGGTTTGTTACTATCGGCTTGGCGCAGTTGGTTGAGTCGCTGTGCTTTGTACGGGAGGTGGACGTTTCTGATGAATGTTCAAATCCCGGTCCTGTCGGTCATCTAGTCTGCGGTTTTTCTGGGGTTTTCCGCAGACTCCTTGCGATTGGGGACGCGAATGCGTAGATGGTTCCCTGTGAAGTCGGCCCCGGACGCACGTTGCCCCTTGTCCCGATATGCAGCAGAGGAGTGGCAAGCCGATCGGATTAATTCGCCAAACAGCCTCATAGATGGAATATTCATCTTTGAGGAACTCAACCCGCCCTGATCGGAAGAGGGAGACAGACTGAGGCTTGTTACGTTACATGGAACTGTTTCTAGAGGCTCCCAGTACACTATATTGACAAAAGTCACAGGACATCTAGAAGAGAAACACAACATAGCATTTATTGGCATACATTAGTACGGTGTCGGTCCACCTTTGGCCTAAGTCACGTTTTTCTGAGCTCCGTGTTGTGTGTCTATTTAGTGTGTTTTATCGTGTGGTTCGTCATTTTCCTTTCGTGTTCCTTCAAGCTGAAGGTTCGTGCTTTGTTTTGATACATCTCCCAAGTTGGTGAGTAGTTTATTTTTTCTGTTATCATCATTTGAATTGTCGACCGAGCTGGTCGATTTCTCAGGCAGCCCTCGTCATTAACAATGGCGGCGGCTGCTGCCGATAAGAGCGATGTCCACGCCCATATCAGCGAGACATTTCCTGCCTCCTCCTCCTCCTCGACACGAGACCAATCTCCTCCAATGCTTGTAGGTGACGTCACCCAACCACTAGAAGTGGAAAGTGACTCCTCAACTACAGCTCAAGCTTCTTGCCCTGCTTCGACCAGTGACGTCAGTGCAGCGCAACCCTCTGTTGCTTTAAGTGAAGACATGGATGTGTCTGACAGCGCTGCTAATTTACCCTCTACTTCAACTCAGTTCAAGCAGCCGGTTGCGTTGCAGCCCTCACGCTCGAGTCCTACTCCTAGGGCATACTCTGCCGCTCTTACTGGAACAAAAGCTCCTTCCAAGTTTGTTGCAGAAGTCTTACAAGACTCGTACGTCATTGTTGATGGCCTTACTGCCACCATAGATATTCCCGAAGATTCCCCAGCGGGAAAACAATTCTATTCTAGAATGGACTTCGGAGTGTGTTTTGATGCGCTCCCAGACACAAAGTTGAAAGAATATAGTATGGCTCTCAAGCAGATACTTCCAGCTGGAGCCAGTATTTCTCACATGGCTCGAAAACCTCGAGCTGTGTTGGTGTACTTTGCTCTTAAAGAGCATGCGGATCTTGTCTTGACAGAAGGTTTGTCCCTCAAAGACATCCATCTTCTACCAGAACCTGTCTCTCAGCGTCCAATCCAAGTTACATTTTATCCGGTTCCACCTGAGGTGTCAGACGTTGCGCTGTGCACTGTACTCAGTAAGTTCGGCCGAGTTGTTGGGCCAGTTACTACTCTTTCAGCCGCGCCGAGAGATCCAGACGATAAATCCATAGGAGGATTTCGCCGAAGTGCAAGAGTGATCTTTCCATCTGATGAACATTTGCTCGCCTGCCCAAAGGTGCTCAACGTTCGTTGTGGACAGCAACGTAGGAGAATTGAAGTGACTACCTTCCTCCACTGCACTTTTTGCCACGGAGAGAATCATTTACGTGTGCATTGCCCACATCTAGCATCACAGGCTCCTAATAATTCTCCTACAACTTCTGGCCCTCTTCTGAGCCGAGCAACACCTTCTTCCACTGCACAGAAAGCTTCAGAATCGAAACTTTCACAAAAGTCGACTGCAGGAGTTGGTCAACGCGTGTCTACGGACCCTTTATCCTTCGACCAGCAACTGGATTTTCCCTCACTTAATTGTTCGCTTCCCATGCGTCGTCATTCTGTAGCGGAGTCCCCTTCAGGGGTTTCTCCACTGCCCTTATCATTGATACTTCTAAATCTGCTGATGACGGATTTTCTGGCCGCGAATCTCGAGTTGATGGGAGCTCAACTGAGCCTTCGCTGAAACGTCGTGGTTCTTCTCGAAGACGCCCACCGAAGAAGCCGACTGCCGCATCACCCGGCACCTCTCCCCGTACTGGTAGTACCTCTCGAAAGAATTCACCATCAAAGGCTGCTACCTCTTCTGTCCAGGCCGACGAAGAGCCTCCTCTTAAATTTGAGGATCTTGACGAATACCTTAAGGATGGCTCGGTTCCTACTGGGCCGATTTCATTTGAAGATTTACATCAATACCTGTCACATAAGACAGACCACTCCACAACGCATGCTTTACTCTCAAAGTATGCATCGTTTCTCCCTCTAGTGCATGATCAGATCCAAGTCCTTAATCAATGCATCTCCCGCCTTCGCAAGGAACATCCGTGGGCTAAAACCTATTTTAATCGACTCAAATCATTTCCTCCTGTTGTGAAGGCTCTTCAGCAAGCATTAATGGAAAAAAAGTCTTCAAGATTGTATCTCTTAATTGCAGGGGATTTGCATCTCCATTTTCTAATGCCTTGGTACATGAAGACCTCACTCCGTTAGGAGCTGATCTTCTCTTACTACAAGAGACGAATTGCCAATCCACTACGATATTCTCACGATGGCGCCAGTGGAACTACACATTTCACCACGCCTACCAACTATCATCCCATAGTGGTCTAGCTATAGGTATCCGCCATACTTTCAACTCCATAATCACCTCTTTTTCGGTTCGAAACTTATGTCGAGACCTATTACAGTGTGCATCATTCACCATAGCTTCCACATCTTATCATATATTTAATATTTATATTCCAAGCTCTTCAACCCACTTGTCAATACTTTTTACTCGCCTTCGTCGTGCCTTGTCTCGCATTCCTCCCATAGATCATGTTTTAATTGGAGGGGATTTCAATTGCACTCTGAATCCTACCCTGGACCGATCTCCTTCCACCAGAGAACGCCGTGTTAACTTGGTGAATCTTCTTCAGTCAGTGGTCTCCGACAACTCATTCATTGATGTTCACCGTCACTTCCATCCTTCATCGACTGTACATACTTGGCGCTCGCAACATAATCAAAATCCGTACACAGCTCGCCTTGACAGATACTACGCCTCATCTACTCTGCTTACAGCTGTGACAGAATCTATTATCACTCCTACAGCTTCTTCTGACCATTGTGCCATCGTTCTTATTATTCAAGCAGTTCCAGCACAACCCCGTACAATTCGTCCATGGACTCTTGACGACACTCTTCTTACAGATCCAGACTTCTGTACTTCAATACGCTCCTTCCTTGAGGACAAACGACCTCAACTTCAATCAGCTCCTTGTGGTCTGACTTTTTGGTTGGACATTAAACAGCAACTCGTTCTCCACGTTCGCAAACTTTCTTTTAAAGCAAAAACGCTTCAAAACATGCGTCTCAACCATGTCCGTTCCATGCTCTCCATCCTAAGCCTAAGTGATCCTCTCTTCTGCCACTATCAAGAAGAACTGCGATCAATCCTCCTTCCTCTGGCTCAACAAGCTCTACGACGTCTCCGGCTACAACATCTATCGCCAGACGCATCCAATTACGATTTCCTTACATCCATGGAAAAAACACGAACAGCATCGAATTCACTTCGGCACCTTCGCCTCGCATCTGGAGAGGTGTCTGATGATCCACTCACTCTATGTTCCCAGGTCCGAAAGTTCTATACAGAGAAGTTCTGTGAATCTCCTCCGCCATCCTCTTCAGCTTTGGCATCACTTCTTTCTAACCTACCACAAGTTCCTCCCCATCTTGCCTCTTCCCTCCTCCTTCCTCCCACGTTCTCTGAACTATCCTCTACGGTTTCTTCTTTACACTCTAGGGCCGCACCGGGTCCGGACGGCCTCACTTTCCTCTTCTATAAAACCTTTCTACCTCTCCTTCTACCATTTCTCTTTTCTGCACTTTCTGCTGCTTTCAATCACTCCCCTCTACCAAGGCGATTCACAGTAGCATATGTTGTACTATTCCCTAAGAAAGGTGATCTCCTTGACCTGGGGAATTGGCGCCCTATCTCCCTCTTAAATCTAGATTATAAACTTTATACTAAACTTCTTTCCCAACGCCTTAACCCCATTCTCACTCACATTCTCTCCCCAAATCAAACTTACACAGTTCCCGGCCGTTCACTTTCTCATAACATCCATCTACTAAATGATCTAATCCATCTTGCCCGATCTCGCTCTGAACCTCTCGCCCTTCTCTCTCTTGACCAACAATCCGCTTTTGATAATATCTCGCATTCCTATCTATCGGCTACACTCCTTCACTTCGGTTTTCCTCCTTCCTTCGTCTCTCTTCTTTTCTCACTCTATCAAGACGCCGTTCTCCAGGTTAGGCTGCCCACCTTTCTCACAGCGCCTATTCCCTTCCGCCGGGGAGTGCGGCAGGGTTGCCCCCTCTCCGGACAACTCTTTGCAATCGCAATTGAACCATTCCTCCGCTCTGTACACCAATTCTTTAAAGCAGTTCTGCCACCACTCTCTGCCTGCACAAGACATCATGCCACTACCTCTGTTGCATACGCAGATGATGTCACCATCTGCATCCGTCATGACTCACAGTTTCCGTGTCTCCAACGTCTATTCGCAGCTTATGCCTCATGCTCCGGTGCAGCGCTCAACTCATCTAAAAGCACTGGTTTATGGTGCGGCTCATGGGCACATCGTGTAGACACCCCTTGGGGAGCAAGCTGGTCGTCCATCTCACAGTGCTTCCTTGGAGTTCATCTTGGTTCCTTGCAAGCTGCCTCCCTCTACACGTGGAATGCTATTCACCCACGCTTGCTCAGGTCAACTGCCTCCTGGAGGAGAGCCCAGATCTGCTCATCATTCTTCCAGAGAGCTCGCCTCTCTCGAACTTACCTGATTTCCTTGTGCACACACTCTTGGCTTGGTGTCAAGTCTCTACAACTCCGCCTTCATGAAATTACCCGATGTCTTACTTCTCTGATATGGACCTGCCACCACTGGGTCAGTGTCACAAAGCTTTGCCTCCCTCCGGATCACGGCGGCATCGGACTCCTTGATACACAGGAGTACTACAAGGCCGTCAGAATTACTACTTTTCTCTGTCTCTTCACGTCTCCAGTACCAGATGCCGTTTTAGTTAGGGACGTCATCGCCTCCCCGAGCAACCCTAACTTTTCTTTTCTCTCCTTACTACTCATGGACCACCGACCCCTCACCCTCATTCGACTTCCCCCTGTTTACCGTGAAGCTCTAACTTTCCTTCGTTCCCTCCCTCTCTCTCGTTCTCCACCTGATTCCACAACTGAGCTCCTTGCTGAACCCCTCTTTTATTCTTCGATTATTCACCCCTCTCATCTTCCGTACTTTGCCTATCCTACCTGGCTCCGAGCATGTGTGGTAACAGTTAAAGATCTCACTAACCCTGACCTTTCTTGGCGACCCTTCGCCAGCCTCCCTCCCTCTCTTCTCCTCTCCTCCTCCTCTCGTAACATCTACGACTCTATTCTTTCATCTATCATTTCTCAATTTCCTCATCTTGCTTCCCACGCAGGTCTTTCCTTTGTTCCTTCTGCTTCTCTCCCATTTCCTCTTTTCTTGCTTACTTCTGGCTCAGCTCATCCCATTTCTTCTCTCTCGGTGTCAGCTCTTTATCGGTTCCTCTCTATGTCCCATTCTTCTCCTCCTCTCCCCATTCCTGATGTTCCCCCTGCTGCCACTGCTACGGTGTGGTCAGCCGCCCTGTCTCCTCTTTCTGCTCCTCTAGAAATTAATACCCATTGGCTTTTCCTCCATCGCCGCCTTCCTGTTCCCTCCGTTCTTTTCCGAATGTCTCTTCTCGATTCCCCTCTTTGCCCTTTCTGTGCTCGGGAGGCTGATGTCTCCCATGTCTATCAACACTGTGTTATATTACTCCCAATGCTGAACTTGGCATTTACTATCGCCCAATGTTCCATTACAGCAGATCTTACATTTGATGCATATCGGACTCTTCTGCTACAGAACTATCCCCCAGTCAAGCTCCCATCAGTCTGTGCCTATATTTTTATTTTGGCGAAGCATGTAATCTACGTGTTTCATCAACGCTGCAGATATTTGACTACTCCTCTGACTGTGCATGAAGCTTCTACGGCATTATTATACCATTTCCGCGACCGTCTGACATCTCGACTTCGGCTAGAGTATTCTGTTGCAGTTACCCAGCGTCGGGAGAGCCAGTTCCTTGCCACCTGGTCACCGGCTGCCTCATGGTTTACCAGCTCGCCAGCGTCATTGTACCTGACGGTCGGCAGATTTGGTATTTGACCTTTTTGAATCAGAAATGCATATGTAAATATCAACAATCTGTTTTCAAGATCTTTGCACAGCTTGGAAATTTACCGCATGGGTTTTTTTATAAAGGGCTGTACGTGTTTACACAGCAAATTGTTTTTTGTGACACTCATCTTGTATTTTTTTCTTACATTGACGTTCAAGTTAGTTCGTCTTTAGTTTACATTTTGAGTATAAATATTGCAGTTAGTCATTAGCATAGTGCTGTATAAACATAGAAATTGTTTCTGCAGTGTAGTTTTTTTGTAATTTTTTTCTATTTTGTTTCCCGAACATGTTTGCACTGTGCTGTATAATTGTACATAGTTTTCAAAATATTGCGGAACAAGTAATCCATCTTATTTGCATCAGGATGTCCAAGTTTAGTTATTTCCTGTTATTAAACATTCCAATGATTTGTCTGATAATCAGTTTTTTAAATTGCATAGTACTGTACATCCTTGTAAATATGTTGTTTTAAAACTCACTGTCATATCGTACCTTCTTTCAAGAGACATGTGGACTAATGATCCTTACTGTATTTATTTTTGCACAAGTTAGTCAATTGCATGGTGTTGTACTCATGAGTAATATATTTTGAAAAACATTTTACCTATTTTGTTCTTTTGTGTGAGGTGATGCTTGGTACTATCATTCTTCTATTACTACATATGGATAGTGAGAATATGTTAAAGCTTTATTCATCGTGTGTTTTCTTATTATACTTACATTTTCTATCTGGTCAACAGAATAGTGTTACATTTCTGTATATGGTCCGATTTTGATTTGTAACATGTTGACACTGTGCTGTATATCTGTACATTGTTTCTGAATGTTGCCGAACAGGTAATATATTATATTTACACCAGGAAGTCCAAGTTTGTTCTTCTCCTGATATTCATCATTTCATTGATTTGTCTTATGATCAGTTTGTCAATTGCTTTGTACTGTACATTCTTGTAACTATGATGTGTTACACCTTACTGTCTTTTTTTTTTTTTTTTTTTTTTTTTTTCAAGAGAAATGTTGTCTCCTGAAGCTCTCAATATTTTCTTGAACAAGTTTGTTAATCGCACAGCAATGCACTTATGAGCAATAAGTTTTTTTGTTAAAATCCTTCCTAAATGCCCAGACATGCTTGTCGCTGTTCATTTATCACGAGCTGTAATTTTGCTCCATTTTTCAACTTGTGCACTATGCTGTATATTTTTATATAGGTTTTAGTAGTTTAACGATCTTTGATCGTATTTTATTTGTATTTAGACGTCCTTATTAGTTCGTCTCCTGATTTCTACCTTGAATAAAGATATTTTGAAACCACCTTTGGCCTTAACGCATGCACTGACCCTTCGAGACCTGCTTTCGACAAGGTTTTGAACACAGTGATAGGTATGCGCTTCCATTCAGTACATAATGCTGCCGCTAACTGTTGCTTAGTAGTAGGCCTTGGTTCCAAACTTCTTATACGGCGCTCTAATTCATCCCATAGGTGCTCTATGGGATTAAGATCAGGGTTATGTGCTGGCTAGTTCACACACGATACGGAATTATCGTCAAACCACGCTGTAACAGTCCTTGCTTTATGGCTCGGTGCATTATCTTGCTGGTACCAACAGGGCTCGGTTCCATAGTATTGCCACAGAGTTGGTATGGCATAATTGTCCAGAATATCGAGGTAGACATGCAGGTTAACAGGTTTTGTCCACGATAACCAAAGGCCGGGACCATACAACGAAAAATACCCCCACACGAGTACACTGCCAGCTCCAAACTTGACCGTAAGAACAGTACACTGTGGTAAATAGTGTTCCCTCGGCTGCCGCCATACCTACACACAGCCATCAGACTGATGGATCGTGTATCTGAATTCATCAGTCCATAGGACCCGTTTCCATTGATCTACGGTCCACGATAAATGTTCTTTACACCATGCTAAACGACGAGCAGCATTCCGAGTGGAAATGAAAGTCTTATGAGCAGCCTCACGACCACGGTAGCCCATGGAATGAAGTTCTCTGCGAATGGTACGTGTGCATACCGAGGTTCCAGCATTTTTACTCACCTGTACACTGAGGTTTTGTGCAGCACTCCGTACATTTGCTGTAACGACTCTCCTGCGGCTTGAACGTCCTCTATCACTGATTTTCTTTGGTCTGCCGGTACGGGTTTTGCTGCTTCAGGCGCGCCATGTGTCTTCCACTTATTCAATACATCCAAAACAGTTGAATTGGGCATGTTTAAATGCCTCTCGGTTTCTCTTGTAGACAACCCACTAATATAACACCCAACAATCTTTCCTTTCTCAAAGTCAGTTCTCTCCCGCCGCGACATTTCACTCAACCTCACAGTGCGATATGATCGCGGTCAGCTGCAGGCTTGTTTTTATACCGTCTGCAGCTGTATCGCGCATCTTATCAGCGCAGCGGATCCGTTCATTTGCTTTTGAAGGGGTGTGCGGTGACTTTTACCAATATAGTGTATATCACGTAATTTTACGCCACCATTGATTCGGGTTGATCCACTGAATCTGTAGTGCAACAATTGCTCTGTAGTGTATTTTCGACTGTAGTACGCTTCTGCGAAGTGCTGTGATACACAGGCTCTCTGATTCCTCTTTGGAAGCTTTCCATAATCAATAGCCCTGGAGCTAGTTTCAAAAGTCTATTGCGGAAACATGTGGTGCAATTTTGATTCATGACCAAGATACTGAGGTTCATTAAACGTTGCATAGAGATGCTTACAGATCAATGAATGAAATACGGGATTACACCATTGTGCAATACATATTTGGAAGATGTCAATCCGTATATTTGTCTAAATATGACAAGGATGTTAAGTCAGATAATATCCGAAAACTTGAAAATTTCGTCGTCCTGGAGCGGGAATCGAATCCACATCTCCCGGATAGCGCCCGAGTATGCTAACCACTACGCCACCCAGAACGACCAAGTTTCAAATTTCCGATGAAACTTGAAACTTGCTTGTTCTGGGTGTTGTAGTGGTTAGCATACTCGGGCGCTATCAGGGAGACACGGGTTCGGTTCCAGGACGACGAAATTTTCAAGCTTTCGGATATTATCTGACTTAACATCCATGTCATATTTACACCAATAAACGGATTCACATCTTCCAAATTTGTATTATGCTTACAGATGTCCGTAGGACATCACATACCTTTACGCCACCATGGTTCATGGCCAATCTGGTGCCCCTGTGTTGTGCAATAATTGCTCTGCTAAAGAGTGAACAAAAAAGCTTAAGAGTGAACATCTTTACACCCCGAATTTTTATTAACAATATTATTTAAAAAAATGTATATGTATTTGTGTTTCTAATACTAGAATCCTTTTGTGAAAACTTGCTTGTTGACTTCGAATTATAATGTAGTCTCTGTAGTAAAATTATATAACTGTGTAAAATGTGTTCACTTTGTTTAAAAAGAGATGCACTCTCGTTCTCTCATCTTAACTTCTTCTGGAGCATCATCATCACTAAAAATTATAAAATGGCAGAGCATTTCCTTCCTCTCCTCGAATTACTATCTTTCCGAATCTTTTGAGTAAACTCTTTTGTTCACGATCTTATTGCACAATTATCCGATTAATTTCTTCGGGTGCTGGTTTGTCTTCGCATTTCAATGTATTATGAGCTTCAATGACAGTCTGTATAGTTTTGCAATGATTTACGCAATTTTAACAGTCGCCTTCTTCACCGACGAGCACATGAGATTTCTGGTAAATTTGGATATGTATTTTGTTTACCAGTCGAAGTTTCGAGTTGAATGCCTTTAATCTGGAAATAAAAAATCAAAAGTCGAATATTATTCTAATAAGGCACTTGAAATGAATTATGTATGCTTACAGTAGTTTACGAAAAAAATTGCAAATTTCTAAAATATACCTCTGCTGGAGAAGGAGGCGCAGTTCATTACGATGATGAAATGGGTATAGTGAAGTAACTAAATGGCTTGATTTATTATTTTTTTTTTTTTTTTTTGCTTATGCTCATGGCTTTAAAAAAGTAGAAACCTCGTTATTATGTAAACACTAAAACAAAGCTTTTTTTTAGAATACAGTTATGTTTCAGTGAAGGAAATGCTGAAAAGTCAGTATTGAACGCCTTTTTATTTCTCAACTGGAGTGAAAGTGCAATTTTAAAGAAAGCTTAATTGGATGACCACAAAGTGCAAATAAATACACGTCCTCTATTATTTCCGTTAATTTTCATTTAAGATCAACACAAAGAAAAGAAATAGAAAAAAGCTATACCTTCAAGTGGATAAAATTTTTAAACATCTAGCTTCGAGAGCGAACATTTTTGTCGAAGGCATCCACCAATTCGTAAAACTATTTCTTATTTGTGTTTTGAAGAACAGTCTCTTCAGTTTTTATTTTCTTTACTGCGCAAAGTGAAGTGTCATTTCTTTCAAAAGAGCATTTTGTTTTTGTTTTATGTGAAAGAAATTATTACAAATGAATCAGCGTGTTTTGGGTATTTTAATTTCTGTTAAGAAAAGAATTTGTTTTCCTCATTACAAAAGAATTCCTTGTTTGCAAACCTGAAAAAATTTTAAGTCTCATTTTTTGGTTGATAATAGGTACTTTCAAATTTAAGGCTGAATTTTATCGATTTCCTTCTGACAGAACTGATTAATCTGTTAACTTCTTTTAAGCATTGCTATTATTATTCCTTTAAGAACAAATATAATATAAAATTAACCTCAGAATCTTGTTTTGTTCGTCAGTTTCTGTTCAAAAAAAAAAAAAAAGCTTTGTTACTCTAGATATGCATATAGCGTATTAAATCCGTTTGTTTTTGTGGCATAGTAAGCACAAAGATTCGCCAAGCTTTCGCACTCCGCTGGGATTCTTGGATGGAGACATCTACAAACAAACAAAAGGAACCCCGAGTGTGGATCCTCTACGCTGACGACATATTCTTCATATGGGAACATGGAGTACACGAATTAAATTATTTCATGCACAACATAAACAAACTACACAATACGATAAAGTTCACCCTGGAGCTTCAAGTGGAGGGACGTTGAATTATCTTAACGTCGCGCTCAGAAGAAATAGAACATCCAGCTTCAATTTTGACGTTTTTTATAAACCGACCGCAGTGTCGAAACTTGTTTCTCCTGATTCGCACGGTCCAAAAGAGTACCCACTTTCTGCGTTTAGAGCATGGTTCTATAGAGCGTATAACGTATGCAAACACGACTACGTAAATAATAAGAAAATTGATAATATTAATAAAGGCTGGATATAAGAAGGATGACATACACTGAAGAGCAATTGAATTAGAGACAGCTGGCGTTATGCAAATGTGGCGCTGGGCCACAGTGCAAAAAAATCACTCGGCAATTTAACGCTGGTGCACAAAAACATGTAAGCAGCACCACCATCCAGAACCATCTTCTCGCTATGGGGTACAGAAGCCATCGTCTCACGAGGGTACCGCTGCTGACCACACATCACAGGGTGCAAAGATTAGCATGGGCGCGGGAACATCGCCACTGGACCCTAGACATGTGGGAAAATGTTGCCTGGACTGATGAGTCGAAATTCACGTTGGTACATGCGGATGGCAGGATACGAGTACGGCGCAAACCACATGAAGCGATGGATCCTTCTTGCCAGCAGGGTACTCTTCAAGCTAATGGGGGTGGCATTCTCGTCTGGGGACTGTTTACGTGGACTGAAATGGGATCCTTTGTACGTGTGACATCGTCCCTCACAGGTAAACGTTACCGGGATATCCTGGACGACAATTTGCTCCCGTTTGTGCGTCTTCAACATCCCACGGGAGGCCTCATCCTGCAACAAGACAATGCACCGTGCCATCGCTCCCGAATTGTATCCGAATGGTTGGATGAACACTCCACCGACGTGACCTCGCTTCCTTGGCCAGCTAGGTCACTTGACCTCAATCCCATCGAGCACATCTGGGATGCCATCGATAGAGATGTTCGAGGCTCTGACCCCCTCCATCAAATCTTCGTGAACTGTGGGAGCTTGTTCAGGGGTCATGGATCCGTATGGCTTCCCAATGCTTCCGGTGTCTTGTCGAGTCCATGCCGAGACGAATCGCCGCCGTCATCAGGCCGAAAGGTGGTGCTACACGTTACTATACAGGTATCTCAAATTCCATTGCTCTTCAGTGTAGATAGAATGCATAGAACTGTAGGAAATCATATAATATGAGCAATAACAAAATCCCCTAGTAAGACGATGAGATACGCAGGATCCATCACATATGCCCCAGTCTTTACATATTGGTTAAAGAATTTATTACGCAAATACAACATATTAAAAGCAATGAAGTCCCCGACCCTGTTATCACATATAATATCAAGTTGCAAGGAGATACAGTGTGAGAAAGAAAAGTCGGGTGTGTACGCCATACCGTTGGCATATCCTGACAACACGGAAAAAATACATATCGGAATGACAAAGAGATCCTTGGACACTAGGTGTAAAGAACACGTGCGAAGTGTGAACCAGGACATGCAGAGTACAGCCCTTGCCAGAGAAGTCATGCACTGCTCGGCCGCTCCTGTATGGAATAATATTAGAAGGATTGCCCCCTTACACGAGGTTTAAAGAGACTGCCATCAGGAAAACAGTGGAAATCCTATCCAACAAAATGGCATGCAATGTTATAGTCTCTACTGAACTACCAATGGTTTGGCATGCGGTATTAAAAGATGAAAACATATCGCGCCGCACCGTATAATTGCGTGCTAAAAACTCATGTAATATGCTCGTGATGTCACCCACGTTATTTTCGGAAATCATATTTGTTCGTTACGTGTTCCAATTCCTTGCATTTTTATGTCTACCATTGCCTTGAAAAAGCCTCCCAGTAGAGTGCAAAAGCTTGGCGAATCTTTGTGCTGATCACACCACAAAAATAAACGGATTTCATACTATATGTGCGTCACTTGAGTATTCACAGTCTGGTGTATTTATAATAACGTTAAGCTTTGTCACATTTACTACTTCTTCATTTTAGATTTGAAGTCCTAAATTTCCACGATAGGTTTTTGCGATTACTACAGGGCAGAGATTTGATTTTCATTGTATTCAACAAAATGTTTTCAGCAAGTTTGCAATTCTAAGAAATCAAAAATCAGTAGCTGCTTTAATTATACTATCCTGAGTCTGACACCAATAGTTTTACTTTGAAAAATAATCAGTCTTGACAAAAAATTCAGTGTTTGGTAATGTTTCCTAAGTCGAAGAATTTCTTCTTCATGCACGTATATCATCTGCTTATACTGAAGTAAATGAGTTTGTTCGTTATGTCCACCGACAGGACATCAACTGTCCGTCTATACAGATCAATAAAGGAATTCCTGAAGGACAGCAGAATAGCCTTTGCATTGAGGACCATCTCCTGTCGGAAACTATTGTTGCATGTACGTTGACGTCGAGGAAAATCTACTAAATACTGATCAAGACTTTAGCCAACATATATCCTTATATAGGCTTTGGCAGTATTGAACCGCTTTCTAGATGAGTCTGAGCACTTTATTGGTTAAATAAAATTAGTTTTTTCTGTGCAAATTAAAAAAAATAGAAAGGTAGGGATCCTTGCACAAATGAAACGCTGGCAGCTTTTGTCAACCCACGTCAGACTCAACAATTAATTATTAGCTACTCATCACAGGATATCAAAAACACTTTCTTCGTCAATTCCGCTAGTATAGGAGAATCTTCGGACAAATATTCCAAACAAATCTTGCAACATAGTTTAATTAGCACCTCTGCTAGGAGAATGGGAATTTTCCTATTGCTCTAAAAACTGATATCAAAGATATTCTCGTTTTTGTCTCCGAATATTGTGCCACATGAAGACGACAAATGTTCTGAATTTTATTTGTCTTAAAGAGCGCAAATGTCATCAAAGAGAGTAAGACTTCTGGATGAACACATTGGTGAATTTTTGGTACAAGATATACATACAACACATGTACAATAAAAAGTTCAATTTAAAAATGTATCTATCTATCTACTTCAACAAATGGTGTCCCTCTACACTTTTATTTTTGTCCTTTTTTTCAAAACCCAATGCCGAAATTAAGAATGCGCTGTTCCACCATCCTGTAGTATGTATATTATGCTATGCTTCTTTTTTTCCTTTTAGTGAATATCTTACTATTTAACCCTTTAACCGGCTGGAAATAATTGACTCAAAATGGGCTGAAACGAATATATTCACTGTCTAAGAAGTGGGCCGTACCCGGCTAGATTGGGTGAACTTACGTATCAGAAAGCGTTGCTTTGCCCTTAGCTTTATTATTCAAAATGGTCATTTAGAGGCATGATTGACACTTATACCTTTCTGATTGATTACTTACTAAAAGGGATTTAGCAATGGCGTCGAACCTAAGAAAGCGTTCCTTTTCCCTTAGCTCTGTTATTCAAAATGGTCCTTTAGAGGGATGATTGACACTTAAACCTTTCTGATTGATTACTTGCTAAAAGGGATATAGCACTGGCGTTGAACCTAAGAAAGCGTTGCTTTCCCCTTAACTTTATTATTCAAAATGGTCATTTAGAGGGATGATTGACACTTAAACCATTCTGATTGATTACCTGCTAAAAAGGCTATAGCAATGGCGACGAACCTTAGAAAGGAGAAAGAACATATTTGAGTCACTTGTTTCTACCCAGTGGCATGTGATGTCCACGTCAGTGGGACCAGCCTTCCCTTGTCATGCCTTGGCTCATGGAGCAGAGAATAAAGTGCTAGAATGAAACGCTTCTCACCAGTGACATTTCATGGTCGGTATTACTGAGATGAGTGCGAAAAAGGAATTGCTTTGCTGAGGGTTTCGTAAAACCCGGCTGTTATCTGAAAAATTCTGTTCGGGGAGCGCTGAAAATTTTGGGCACCATTTGATTCAGGTACATCGGCCGTTTGAAGGGTTAAATTCATATTGATCTAAAATGTCCATATGTGTTAAATGCAGTTATCAAAGATGTCATGTCCATTTGTTTTAATGCAATGAAGCAAGGAGTATTTTACGGTGTATCATCATTGTTTAGTGTTTTCTCCTGTTTCAGCTGCCTATCCCACCCCATTTGGCCAGTTCGGCCAAGCATTGACTCCTCAGCCTGCCGTTGTCACTCAGACCCAGAGAGAAGGTACGTACATTCCTGGTAAGCATCCCAACACTTTTTCTTCTATCTTTTTTAATACCCAGTGCAGATAATAACATTTATGCAAATGTAATAAATTTCAATGTAAATGTAAGTGAAATATCTGTAGTTATCAAAACAAGATGAAGCAGGAGTATCTGATTATTTTTGTAACTTGGTTAATGATGCAAGAACTATACATATATACTGTATATATATATATATATGCACTGATGAGCCATTACATTATGACCACCCCCAGCCTAGAGAAATGAGCGCGCCTGGAGACCGTACGGTGGCGCAGATGAAGTTCACAGAGCACTAAATATACAACTTGAGCTTTCGGTTAATAGTCTTCGGAGTCAGAATGGAAAAAGCTGCAGGTTTATCGGAGGTTGATAAAGGACAAATTGTGATGGCACGGCGCCGCAAAACTACGATCTCGAAAATGGCGCGGCTTGTGGGTTGTTCACGTGCGGCTGTAGTGCGTACGTATCAAAAGTGGCGCACAGATGGCCAAACGACGAAGCTCATTGATGCTAGAGGGGAGCGGAGACTATCGCGCATTATTCACAGCGACCGCGGGGCTACAGTGCGACAAATCACCCGCAGCTACAACAGTGGTGATCAGGGCAGTGTGTCACAGCACACAGTTCATCGCAGCCTTTTGCGCATGGGCCTGCGTAGCCGAAGACCCAGCCGGGTTTTCATGCTCACTAGGGCCCAAGGCACTTAGTGTCAGCATCGTTTGTTGTGCGACATAAGGGCGGGTGTTGTCTGGAGCAGAACACCACCAAGTCTGTTGACCAAAGCCGGTTGTTTCTGCAGAAATTTCCGGTGCAACTGGTGCAATTCAGCACATTAATGTTCTGCAGTGATGGTTTGGCCTCTTGTCAAAAACCTCCGATGAATTATCCCGGCTGTGTACCACCAGAAAAGGAGCATCATCTTTTTGGTGTGTAGGGGCGGCTTAGGATACCAACCAGCTGGCTGTGCCTTGCTTAAGCATTGTGCAGATCGTTTCCGATTATCATAAAAGACCCACTTCTCGTCTCAGGTGATGATTCGATGCATTAGAGGTACCTGTTTATTCCTGGCAAGCAGCGACGTGCAGACTTCCAAACGCCGAGTCTTGTTGGCAGTAGTCAACTCATGCGGCAGCCACATGTCCAGCTTTTTGACCTTACACAGCGCAGCCAGACGCCGAACAACTGTCGTGTGGTGGACACCTACCTCAGCCGCTATCTCACGACACGTTTTTCGGGGATCCGCTTCAACCACACGTAACAGAAAATCGTGAGAAACAGCAACAGGTCGGTGACCACGTGCTTCGTTTTGCAGGTCCGTATCTCCGCTTCGAAACTTCACAAACCATCGCCGAATGGTTCGTTCGTTGGTTGTATTCCCCCAAACGACACCTACCTCTGCCGCTATCTCACAACACGTTCTACGGGGATCCGTTTCAACCTCACGTAACAGAACATCGTGAGAAACAGCAACAGGTCGGTGACCACGTGCTTCGTTTTGCAGGTCCGTATCTCCGCTTCGAAACTTCACAAACCATCGCCGAATGGTTCGTTCGTTGGTTGTATTCCCCCCAAACGACACCTACCTCTGCCGCTATCTCACAACACGTTCTACGGGGATCCGTTTCAACCTCACGTAACAGAACATCGTGAGAAACAGCAACAGGTCGGTGACCACGTGCTTCGTTTTGCAGGTCCGTATCTCCGCTTCGAAACTTCACAAACCATCGCCGAATGGTTCGTTCGTTGGTTGTATTCCCCCCAAACGACACCTACCTCTGCCGCTATCTCACAACACGTTCTACGGGGATCCGTTTCAACCTCACGTAACAGAACATCGTGAGAAACAGCAACAGGTCGGTGACCACGTGCTTCGTTTTGCAGGTCCGTATCTCCGCTTCGAAACTTCACAAACCATCACCGAATGGTTCGTTCGTTGGTTGTATTCCCCCCAAACGACACCTACCTCTGCCGCTATCTCACAACACGTTCTACGGGGATCCGTTTCAACCTCACGTAACAGAACATCGTGAGAAACAGCAACAGGTCGGTGACCACGTGCTTCGTTTTGCAGGTCCGTATCTCCGCTTCGAAACTTCACAAACCATCGCCGAATGGTTCGTTCGTTGGTTGTATTCCCCCCAAACGACACCTACCTCTGCCGCTATCTCACAACACGTTCTACGGGGATCCGTTTCAACCTCACGTAACAGAACATCGTGAGAAACAGCAACAGGTCGGTGACCACGTGCTTCGTTTTGCAGGTCCGTATCTCCGCTTCGAAACTTCACAAACCATCGCCGAATGGTTCGTTCGTTGGTTGTATTCCCCCCAAACGACACCTACCTCAGCCGCTATCTCACAACACGTTCTACGGGGATCCGTTTCAACCTCACGTAACAGAACATCGTGAGAAACAGCAACAGGTCGGTGACCACGTGCTTCGTTTTGCAGGTCCGTATCTCCGCTTCGAAACTTCACAAACCATCGCCGAATGGTTCGTTCGTTGGTTGTATTCCCCCAAACGACACCTACCTCAGCCGCTATCTCACAACACGTTCTACGGGGATCCGTTTCAACCTCACGTAACAGAACATCGTCAGAAACAGCAACAGGTCGGTGACCACGTGCTTCGTTTTGCAGGTCCGTATCTCCGCTTCGAAACTTCACAAACCATCGCCGAATGGTTCGTTCGTTGGTTGTATTCCCCCCAAACGACACCTACCTCTGCCGCTATCTCACAACACGTTCTACGGGGATCCGTTTCAACCTCACGTAACAGAACATCGTGAGAAACAGCAACAGGTCGGTGACCACGTGCTTCGTTTTGCAGGTCCGTATCTCCGCTTCGAAACTTCACAAACCATCGCCGAATGGTTCGTTCGTTGGTTGTATTCCCCCCAAACGACACCTACCTCTGCCGCTATCTCACAACACGTTCTACGGGGATCCGTTTCAACCTCACGTAACAGAACATCGTGAGAAACAGCAACAGGTCGGTGACCACGTGCTTCGTTTTGCAGGTCCGTATCTCCGCTTCGAAACTTCACAAACCATCACCGAATGGTTCGTTCGTTGGTTGTATTCCCCCCAAACGACACCTACCTCAGCCGCTATCTCACAACACGTTCTACGGGGATCCGTTTCAACCTCACGTAACAGAACATCGTCAGAAACAGCAACAGGTCGGTGACCACGTGCTTCGTTTTGCAGGTCCGTATCTCCGCTTCGAAACTTCACAAACCATCGCCGAATGGTTCGTTCGTTGGTTGTATTCCCCCCAAACGACACCTACCTCAGCCGCTATCTCACAACACGTTCTACGGGGATCCGTTTCAACCTCACGTAACAGAACATCGTGAGAAACAGCAACAGGTCGGTGACCACGTGCTTCGTTTTGCAGGTCCGTATCTCCGCTTCGAAACTTCACAAACCATCGCCGAATGGTTCGTTCGTTGGTTGTATTCCCCCAAACGACACCTACCTCTGCCGCTATCTCACAACACGTTCTACGGGGATCCGTTTCAACCACACGTAACAGAACATCGTCAGAAACAGCAACAGGTCGGTGACCACGTGCTTCGTTTTGCAGGTCCGTATCTCCGCTTCGAAACTTCACAAACCATCGCCGAATGGTTCGTTCGTTGGTTGTATTCCCCCCAAACGACACCTACCTCAGCCGCTATCTCACAACACGTTCTACGGGGATCCGTTTCAACCTCACGTAACAGAACATCGTGAGAAACAGCAACAGGTCGGTGACCACGTGCTTCGTTTTGCAGGTCCGTATCTCCGCTTCGAAACTTCACAAACCATCGCCGAATGGTTCGTTCGTTGGTTGTATTCCCCCCAAACGACACCTACCTCAGCCGCTATCTCACAACACGTTCTACGGGGATCCGTTTCAACCTCACGTAACAGAACATCGTGAGAAACAGCAACAGGTCGGTGACCACGTGCTTCGTTTTGCAGGTCCGTATCTCCGCTTCGAAACTTCACAAACCATCGCCGAATGGTTCGTTCGTTGGTTGTATTCCCCCAAACGACACCTACCTCAGCCGCTATCTCACGACACGTTTTTCGGGGATCCGCTTCAACCACACGTAAGAGAACATAGTCAGAAACAGCAACAGGTCGGTGACCACGTGCTTCGTTTTGCAGGTCCGTATCTCCGCTTCGAAACTTCACAAACCATCACCGAATGGTTCGTTCGTTGGTTGTATTCCCTCGAAACGACGCCTACCTCTGCCGCTATCTCACAACACGTTGTACGGGGATCCGTTTCAACCACACGTAACAGAACATCGTCAGAAACAGCAACAGATCGGTGACCACGTGCTTCGTTTTGCAGGTCCGTATCTCCGCTTCGAAACTTCACAAACCATCGCCGAATGGTTCGTTCGTTGGTTGTATTCCCCCAAACGACACCTACCTCAGCCGCTATCTCACAACACGTTCTACGGGGATCCGTTTCAACCTCACGTAACAGAACATCGTGAGAAACAGCAACAGGTCGGTGACCACGTGCTTCGTTTTGCAGGTCCGTATCTCCGCTTCGAAACTTCACAAACCATCGCCGAATGGTTCGTTCGTTGGTTGTATTCCCCCCAAACGACACCTACCTCTGCCGCTATCTCACAACACGTTCTACGGGGATCCGTTTCAACCTCACGTAACAGAACATCGTGAGAAACAGCAACATTTCGGTGACCACGTGCTTCGTTTTGCAGGTCCGTATCTCCGCTTCGAAACTTCACAAACCATCGCCGAATGGTTCGTTCATTGGTTGTATTCCCCCCAAACGACACCTACCTCAGCCGCTATCTCACAACACGTTCTACGGGGATCCGTTTCAACCTCACGTAACAGAACATCGTGAGAAACAGCAACAGGTCGGTGACCACGTGCTTCGTTTTGCAGGTCCGTATCTCCGCTTCGAAACTTCACAAACCATCGCCGAATGGTTCGTTCGTTGGTTGTATTCAACCCAAACGACACCTACCTCAGCCGTTATCTCACAACACGTTCTACGGGGATCCGTTTCAACCTCACGTAACAGAACATCGTGAGAAACAGCAACATTTCGGTGACCACGTGCTTCGTTTTGCAGGTCCGTATCTCCGCTTCGAAACTTCACAAACCATCACCGAATGGTTCGTTCGTTGGTTGTATTCCCCCCAAACGACACCTACCTCTGCCGCTACCTCACAATACGTTCTACGGGGATCCGTTTCAACCTCACGTAACAGAACATCGTGAGAAACAGCAACAGGTCGGTGACCACGTGCTTCGTTTTGCAGGTCCGTATCTCCGCTTCGAAACTTCACAAACCATCGCCGAATGGTTCGTTCGTTGGTTGTATTCCCCCCAAACGACACCTACCTCAGCCGCTATCTCACGACACGTTTTTCGGGGTCCGCTTCAACCACACGTAAGAGAACATAGTCAGAAACAGCAACAGGTCGGTGACCACGTGCTTCGTTTTGCAGGTCCGTATCTCCGCTTCGAAACTTCACAAACCATCGCCGAATGGTTCGTTCATTGGTTGTATTCCCCCCAAACGACACCTACCTCAGCCGCTATCTCACAACACGTTCTACGGGGATCCGTTTCAACCTCACGTAACAGAACATCGTGAGAAACAGCAACAGGTCGGTGACCACGTGCTTCGTTTTGCAGGTCCGTATCTCCGCTTCGAAACTTCACAAACCATCGCCGAATGGTTCGTTCGTTGGTTGTATTCCCCCCAAACGACACCTACCTCTGCCGCTATCTCACAACACGTTCTACGGGGATCCGTTTCAACCACACGTAACAGAACATCGTCAGAAACAGCAACAGGTCGGTGACCACGTGCTTTGTTTTGCAGGTCCGTATCTCCGCTTCGAAACTTCACAAACCATCGCCGAATGGTTCGTTCGTTGGTTGTATTCCCCCCAAACGACACCTACCTCAGCCGCTATCTCACGACACGTTTTTCGGGGATCCGCTTCAACCACACGTAAGAGAACATAGTCAGAAACAGCAACAGGTCGGTGACCACGTGCTTCGTTTTGCAGGTCCGTATCTCCGCTTCGAAACTTCACAAACCATCGCCGAACGGTTCGTTCGTTGGTTGTATTCCCCCCAAACGACACCTACCTCAGCCGCTATCTCACAACACGTTCTACGGGGATCCGTTTCAACCTCACGTAACAGAACATCGTGAGAAACAGCAACAGGTCGGTGACCACGTGCTTCGTTTTGCAGGTCCGTATCTCCGCTTCGAAACTTCACAAACCATCGCCGAATGGTTCGTTCGTTGGTTGTATTCCCCCCAAACGACACCTACCTCAGCCGCTATCTCACGACACGTTCTACGGGGATCCGCTTCAACCACACGTAAGAGAACATCGTCAGAAACAGCAACAGGTCGGTGACCACGTGCTTCGTTTTGCAGGTCCGTATCTCCGCTTCGAAACTTCACAAACCATCACCGAATGGTTCGTTCGTTGGTTGTATTCCCTCGAAACGACGCCTACCTCTGCCGCTATCTCACAACACGTTGTACGGGGATCCGTTTCAACCACACGTAACAGAACATCGTCAGAAACAGCAACAGGTCGGTGACCACGTGCTTCGTTTTGCAGGTCCGTATCTCCGCTTCGAAACTTCACAAACCATCGCCGAATGGTTCGTTCGTTGGTTGTATTCCCCCCAAACGACACCTACCTCAGCCGCTATCTCACAACACGTTCTACGGGGATCCGTTTCAACCTCACGTAACAGAACATCGTGAGAAACAGCAACAGGTCGGTGACCACGTGCTTCGTTTTGCAGGTCCGTATCTCCGCTTCGAAACTTCACAAACCATCGCCGAATGGTTCGTTCGTTGGTTGTATTCCCCCCAAACGACACCTACCTCTGCCGCTATCTCACAACACGTTCTACGGGGATCCGTTTCAACCTCACGTAACAGAACATCGTGAGAAACAGCAACAGGTCGGTGACCACGTGCTTCGTTTTGCAGGTCCGTATCTCCGCTTCGAAACTTCACAAACCATCACCGAATGATTCGTTCGTTGGTTGTATTCCCCCAAACGACACCTACCTCTGCCGCTATCTCACAACACGTTCTACGGGGATCCGTTTCAACCTCACGTAACAGAACATCGTGAGAAACAGCAACAGGTCGGTGACCACGTGCTTCGTTTTGCAGGTCCGTATCTCCGCTTCGAAACTTCACAAACCATCACCGAATGGTTCGTTCGTTGGTTGTATTCCCCCCAAACGACACCTACCTCTGCCGCTATCTCACAACACGTTCTACGGGGATCCGTTTCAACCTCACGTAACAGAACATCGTGAGAAACAGCAACAGGTCGGTGACCACGTGCTTCGTTTTGCAGGTCCGTATCTCCGCTTCGAAACTTCACAAACCATCGCCGAATGGTTCGTTCGTTGGTTGTATTCCCCCAAACGACACCTACCTCTGCCGCTATCTCACAACACGTTCTACGGGGATCCGTTTCAACCTCACGTAACAGAACATCGTGAGAAACAGCAACATTTCGGTGACCACGTGCTTCGTTTTGCAGGTCCGTATCTCCGCTTCGAAACTTCACAAACCATCGCCGAATGGTTCGTTCATTGGTTGTATTCCCCCCAAACGACACCTACCTCAGCCGCTATCTCACAACACGTTCTACGGGGATCCGTTTCAACCTCACGTAACAGAACATCGTGAGAAACAGCAACAGGTCGGTGACCACGTGCTTCGTTTTGCAGGTCCGTATCTCCGCTTCGAAACTTCACAAACCATCGCCGAATGGTTCGTTCGTTGGTTGTATTCCCCCAAACGACACCTACCTCAGCCGTTATCTCACAACACGTTCTACGGGGATCCGTTTCAACCTCACGTAACAGAACATCGTGAGAAACAGCAACATTTCGGTGACCACGTGCTTCGTTTTGCAGGTCCGTATCTCCGCTTCGAAACTTCACAAACCATCACCGAATGGTTCGTTCGTTGGTTGTATTCCCCCCAAACGACACCTACCTCTGCCGCTACCTCACAATACGTTCTACGGGGATCCGTTTCAACCTCACGTAACAGAACATCGTGAGAAACAGCAACAGGTCGGTGACCACGTGCTTCGTTTTGCAGGTCCGTATCTCCGCTTCGAAACTTCACAAACCATCGCCGAATGGTTCGTTCGTTGGTTGTATTCCCCCAAACGACACCTACCTCAGCCGCTATCTCACAACACGTTCTACGGGGATCCGTTTCAACCTCACGTAACAGAACATCGTGAGAAACAGCAACAGGTCGGTAACCACGTGCTTCGTTTTGCAGGTCCGTATCTCCGCTTCGAAACTTCACAAACCATCGCCGAATGGTTCGTTCGTTGGTTGTATTCCCCCCAAACGACACCTACCTCAGCCGCTATCTCACGACACGTTTTTCGGGGTCCGCTTCAACCACACGTAAGAGAACATAGTCAGAAACAGCAACAGGTCGGTGACCACGTGCTTCGTTTTGCAGGTCCGTATCTCCGCTTCGAAACTTCACAAACCATCGCCGAATGGTTCGTTCATTGGTTGTATTCCCCCCAAACGACACCTACCTCAGCCGCTATCTCACAACACGTTCTACGGGGATCCGTTTCAACCTCACGTAACAGAACATCGTGAGAAACAGCAACAGGTCGGTGACCACGTGCTTCGTTTTGCAGGTCCGTATCTCCGCTTCGAAACTTCACAAACCATCGCCGAATGGTTCGTTCGTTGGTTGTATTCCCCCCAAACGACACCTACCTCTGCCGCTATCTCACAACACGTTCTACGGGGATCCGTTTCAACCACACGTAACAGAACATCGTCAGAAACAGCAACAGGTCGGTGACCACGTGCTTTGTTTTGCAGGTCCGTATCTCCGCTTCGAAACTTCACAAACCATCGCCGAATGGTTCGTTCGTTGGTTGTATTCCCCCCAAACGACACCTACCTCAGCCGCTATCTCACGACACGTTTTTCGGGGGTCCGCTTCAACCACACGTAAGAGAACATAGTCAGAAACAGCAACAGGTCGGTGACCACGTGCTTCGTTTTGCAGGTCCGTATCTCCGCTTCGAAACTTCACAAACCATCGCCGAATGGTTCGTTCGTTGGTTGTATTCCCCCAAACGACACCTACCTCAGCCGCTATCTCACAACACGTTCTACGGGGATCCGTTTCAACCTCACGTAACAGAACATCGTGAGAAACAGCAACAGGTCGGTGACCACGTGCTTCGTTTTGCAGGTCCGTATCTCCGCTTCGAAACTTCACAAACCATCGCCGAATGGTTCGTTCGTTGGTTGTATTCCCCCAAACGACACCTACCTCAGCCGCTATCTCACGACACGTTTTTCGGGGGTCCGTTTCAACCACACGTAAGAGAACATAGTCAGAAACAGCAACAGGTCGGTGACCACGTGCTTCGTTTTGCAGGTCCGTATCTCCGCTTCGAAACTTCACAAACCATCACCGAATGGTTCGTTCGTTGGTTGTATTCCCTCGAAACGACGCCTACCTCTGCCGCTATCTCACAACACGTTGTACGGGGATCCGTTTCAACCACACGTAACAGAACATCGTCAGAAACAGCAACAGGTCGGTGACCACGTGCTTCGTTTTGCAGGTCCGTATCTCCGCTTCGAAACTTCACAAACCATCGCCGAATGGTTCGTTCGTTGGTTGTATTCCCCCCAAACGACACCTACCTCAGCCGCTATCTCACAACACGTTCTACGGGGATCCGTTTCAACCTCACGTAACAGAACATCGTGAGAAACAGCAACAGGTCGGTGACCACGTGCTTCGTTTTGCAGGTCCGTATCTCCGCTTCGAAACTTCACAAACCATCGCCGAATGGTTCGTTCGTTGGTTGTATTTCCCCCAAACGACACCTACCTCTGCCGCTATCTCACGACACGTTTTTCGGGGATGCGCTTCAACCTCACGTAAGAGAACATAGTCAGAAACAGCAACAGGTCGGTGACCACGTGCTTCGTTTTGCAGGTCCGTATCTCCGCTTCGAAACTTCACAAACCATCGCCGAATGGTTCGTTCATTGGTTGTATTCCCCCCAAACGACACCTACCTCAGCCGCTATCTCACAACACGTTCTACGGGGATCCGTTTCAACCTCACGTAACAGAACATCGTGAGAAACAGCAACAGGTCGGTGACCACGTGCTTCGTTTTGCAGGTCCGTATCTCCGCTTCGAAACTTCACAAACTATCGCCGAATGGTTCGTTCGTTGGTTGTATTCCCCCAAACGACACCTACCTCTGCCGCTATCTCACAACACGTTCTACGGGGATCCGTTTCAACCACACGTAACAGAACATCGTCAGAAACAGCAACAGGTCGGTGACCACGTGCTTCGTTTTGCAGGTCCGTATCTCCGCTTCGAAACTTCACAAACTATCGCCGAATGGTTCGTTCGTTGGTTGTATTCCCCCCAAACGACACCTACCTCTGCCGCTATCTCACAACACGTTCTACGGGGATCCGTTTCAACCTCACGTAACAGAACATCGTGAGAAACAGCAACAGGTCGGTGACCACGTGCTTCGTTTTGCAGGTCCGTATCTCCGCTTCGAAACTTCACAAACCATCACCGAATGGTTCGTTCGTTGGTTGTATTCCCCCCAAACGACACCTACCTCTGCCGCTATCTCACAACACGTTCTACGGGGATCCGTTTCAACCTCACGTAACAGAACATCGTGAGAAACAGCAACAGGTCGGTGACCACGTGCTTCGTTTTGCAGGTCCGTATCTCCGCTTCGAAACTTCACAAACCATCGCCGAATGGTTCGTTCGTTGGTTGTATTCCCCCCAAACGACACCTACCTCTGCCGCTATCTCACAACACGTTCTACGGGGATCCGTTTCAACCTCACGTAACAGAACATCGTGAGAAACAGCAACATTTCGGTGACCACGTGCTTCGTTTTGCAGGTCCGTATCTCCGCTTCGAAACTTCACAAACCATCGCCGAATGGTTCGTTCATTGGTTGTATTCCCCCCAAACGACACCTACCTCAGCCGCTATCTCACAACACGTTCTACGGGGATCCGTTTCAACCTCACGTAACAGAACATCGTGAGAAACAGCAACAGGTCGGTGACCACGTGCTTCGTTTTGCAGGTCCGTATCTCCGCTTCGAAACTTCACAAACCATCACCGAATGGTTCGTTCGTTGGTTGTATTCCCCCAAACGACACCTACCTCTGCCGCTATCTCACAACACGTTCTACGGGGATCCGTTTCAACCTCACGTAACAGAACATCGTGAGAAACAGCAACAGGTCGGTGACCACGTGCTTCGTTTTGCAGGTCCGTATCTCCGCTTCGAAACTTCACAAACCATCGCCGAATGGTTCGTTCGTTGGTTGTATTCAACCCAAACGACACCTACCTCAGCCGTTATCTCACAACACGTTCTACGGGGATCCGTTTCAACCTCACGTAACAGAACATCGTGAGAAACAGCAACATTTCGGTGACCACGTGCTTCGTTTTGCAGGTCCGTATCTCCGCTTCGAAACTTCACAAACCATCGCCGAATGGTTCGTTCGTTGGTTGTATTCCCCCCAAACGACACCTACCTCAGCCGCTATCTCACAACACGTTCTACGGGGATCCGTTTCAACCTCACGTAACAGAACATCGTGAGAAACAGCAACAGGTCGGTAACCACGTGCTTCGTTTTGCAGGTCCGTATCTCCGCTTCGAAACTTCACAAACCATCGCCGAATGGTTCGTTCGTTGGTTGTATTCCCCCCAAACGACACCTACCTCAGCCGCTATCTCACGACACGTTTTTCGGGGTCCGCTTCAACCACACGTAAGAGAACATAGTCAGAAACAGCAACAGGTCGGTGACCACGTGCTTCGTTTTGCAGGTCCGTATCTCCGCTTCGAAACTTCACAAACCATCGCCGAATGGTTCGTTCATTGGTTGTATTCCCCCAAACGACACCTACCTCAGCCGCTATCTCACAACACGTTCTACGGGGATCCGTTTCAACCTCACGTAACAGAACATCGTGAGAAACAGCAACAGGTCGGTAACCACGTGCTTCGTTTTGCGGGTCCGTATCTCCGCTTCGAAACTTCACAAACCATCGCCGAATGGTTCGTTCGTTGGTTGTATTCCCCCAAACGACACCTACCTCAGCCGCTATCTCACGACACGTTTTTCGGGGTCCGCTTCAACCACACGTAAGAGAACATAGTCAGAAACAGCAACAGGTCGGTGACCACGTGCTTCGTTTTGCAGGTCCGTATCTCCGCTTCGAAACTTCACAAACCATCGCCGAATGGTTCGTTCATTGGTTGTATTCCCCCAAACGACACCTACCTCAGCCGCTATCTCACAACACGTTCTACGGGGATCCGTTTCAACCTCACGTAACAGAACATCGTGAGAAACAGCAACAGGTCGGTGACCACGTGCTTCGTTTTGCAGGTCCGTATCTCCGCTTCGAAACTTCACAAACCATCGCCGAATGGTTCGTTCGTTGGTTGTATTCCCCCAAACGACACCTACCTCTGCCGCTATCTCACAACACGTTCTACGGGGATCCGTTTCAACCACACGTAACAGAACATCGTCAGAAACAGCAACAGGTCGGTGACCACGTGCTTTGTTTTGCAGGTCCGTATCTCCGCTTCGAAACTTCACAAACCATCGCCGAATGGTTCGTTCGTTGGTTGTATTCCCCCCAAACGACACCTACCTCAGCCGCTATCTCACGACACGTTTTTCGGGGATCCGCTTCAACCACACGTAAGAGAACATAGTCAGAAACAGCAACAGGTCGGTGACCACGTGCTTCGTTTTGCAGGTCCGTATCTCCGCTTCGAAACTTCACAAACCATCGCCGAATGGTTCGTTCGTTGGTTGTATTCCCCCAAACGACACCTACCTCAGCCGCTATCTCACAACACGTTCTACGGGGATCCGTTTCAACCTCACGTAACAGAACATCGTGAGAAACAGCAACAGGTCGGTGACCACGTGCTTCGTTTTGCAGGTCCGTATCTCCGCTTCGAAACTTCACAAACCATCGCCGAATGGTTCGTTCGTTGGTTGTATTCCCCCAAACGACACCTACCTCAGCCGCTATCTCACAACACGTTCTACGGGGATCCGTTTCAACCTCACGTAACAGAACATCGTCAGAAACAGCAACAGGTCGGTGACCACGTGCTTCGTTTTGCAGGTCCGTATCTCCGCTTCGAAACTTCACAAACCATCACCGAATGGTTCGTTCGTTGGTTGTATTCCCCCGAAACGACACCTACCTCTGCCGCTATCTCACAACACGTTGTACGGGGATCCGTTTCAACCACACGTAACAGAACATCGTCAGAAACAGCAACAGGTCGGTGACCACGTGCTTCGTTTTGCAGGTCCGTATCTCCGCTTCGAAACTTCACAAACCATCGCCGAATGGTTCGTTCGTTGGTTGTATTCCCCCCAAACGACACCTACCTCAGCCGCTATCTCACAACACGTTCTACGGGGATCCGTTTCAACCTCACGTAACAGAACATCGTGAGAAACAGCAACAGGTCGGTGACCACGTGCTTCGTTTTGCAGGTCCGTATCTCCGCTTCGAAACTTCACAAACCATCGCCGAATGGTTCGTTCGTTGGTTGTATTCCCCCAAACGACACCTACCTCTGCCGCTATCTCACGACACGTTTTTCGGGGGTCCGCTTCAACCACACGTAAGAGAACATAGTCAGAAACAGCAACAGGTCGGTGACCACGTGCTTCGTTTTGCAGGTCCGTATCTCCGCTTCGAAACTTCACAAACCATCGCCGAATGGTTCGTTCATTGGTTGTATTCCCCCAAACGACACCTACCTCAGCCGCTATCTCACAACACGTTCTACGGGGATCCGTTTCAACCTCACGTAACAGAACATCGTGAGAAACAGCAACAGGTCGGTGACCACGTGCTTCGTTTTGCAGGTCCGTATCTCCGCTTCGAAACTTCACAAACTATCGCCGAATGGTTCGTTCGTTGGTTGTATTCCCCCAAACGACACCTACCTCTGCCGCTATCTCACAACACGTTCTACGGGGATCCGTTTCAACCACACGTAACAGAACATCGTCAGAAACAGCAACAGGTCGGTGACCACGTGCTTCGTTTTGCAGGTCCGTATCTCCGCTTCGAAACTTCACAAACCATCGCCGAATGGTTCGTTCGTTGGTTGTATTCCCCCCAAACGACACCTACCTCTGCCGCTATCTCACAACACGTTCTACGGGGATCCGTTTCAACCTCACGTAACAGAACATCGTGAGAAACAGCAACAGGTCGGTGACCACGTGCTTCGTTTTGCAGGTCCGTATCTCCGCTTCGAAACTTCACAAACCATCACCGAATGGTTCGTTCGTTGGTTGTATTCCCCCGAAACGACACCTACCTCTGCCGCTATCTCACAACACGTTGTACGGGGATCCGTTTCAACCACACGTAACAGAACATCGTCAGAAACAGCAACAGGTCGGTGACCACGTGCTTCGTTTTGCAGGTCCGTATCTCCGCTTCGAAACTTCACAAACCATCGCCGAATGGTTCGTTCGTTGGTTGTATTCCCCCAAACGACACCTACCTCTGCCGCTCTCTCACAACACGTTCTACGGGGATCCGTTTCAACCACACGTAACAGAACATCGTGAGAAACAGCAACAGGTCGGTGACCACGTGCTTCGTTTTGCAGGTCCGTATCTCCGCTTCGAAACTTCACAAACCATCGCCGAATGGTTCGTTCGTTGGTTGTATTCCCCCGAAACGACACCTACCTCTGCCGCTATCTCACAACACGTTCTACGGGGATCCGTTTCAACCACACGTAACAGAACATCGTCAGAAACAGCAACAGGTCGGTGACCACGTGCTTCGTTTTGCAGGTCCGTATCTCCGTTTCGAAACTTCACAAACCATCGCCGAATGGTTCGTTCGTTGGTTGTATTCCCCCCAAACGACACCTACCTCTGCCGCTATCTCACAACACGTTCTACGGGGATCCGTTTCAACCTCACGTAACAGAAAATCGTGAGAAACAGCAACAGGTCGGTGACCACGTGCTTCGTTTTGCAGGTCCGTATCTCCGCTTCGAAACTTCACAAACCATCGCCGAATGGTTCGTTCGTTGGTTGTATTCCCCCCAAACGACACCTACCTCTGCCGCTATCTCACAACACGTTCTACGGGGATCCGTTTCAACCACACGTAACAGAACATCGTCAGAAACAGCAACAGGTCGGTGACCACGTGCTTCGTTTTGCAGGTCTGTATCTCCGCTTCGAAACTTCACAAACCATCGCCGAATGGTTCGTTCGTTGGTTGTATTCCCCCCAAACGACACCTACCTCTGCCGCTATCTCACAACACGTTCTACGGGGATCCGTTTCAACCTCACGTAACAGAACATCGTGAGAAACAGCAACAGGTCGGTGACCACGTGCTTCGTTTTGCAGGTCCGTATCTCCGCTTCGAAACTTCACAAACCATCGCCGAATGGTTCGTTCGTTGGTTGTATTCCCCCCAAACGACACCTACCTCTGCCCCTATCTCACAACACGTTCTACGGGGATCCGTTTCAACCTCACGTAACAGAACATCGTGAGAAACAGCAACAGGTCGGTGACCACGTGCTTCGTTTTGCAGGTCCGTATCTCCGCTTCGAAACTTCACAAACTATCGCCGAATGGTTCGTTCGTTGGTTGTATTCCCCCCAAACGACACCTACCTCTGCCGCTATCTCACAACACGTTCTACGGGGATCCGTTTCAACCACACGTAACAGAACATCGTCAGAAACAGCAACAGGTCGGTGACCACGTGCTTCGTTTTGCAGGTCCGTATCTCCGCTTCGAAACTTCACAAACCATCGCCGATTGGTTCGTTCGTTGGTTGTATTCCCCCCAAACGACACCTACCTCTGCCGCTATCTCACAACACGTTCTACGGGGATCCGTTTCAACCACACGTAACAGAACATCGTCAGAAACAGCAACAGGTCGGTGACCACGTGCTTCGTTTTGCAGGTCCGTATCTTCGCTTCGAAACTTCACAAACCATCGCCGAATGGTTCGTTCGTTGGTTGTATTCCCCCCAAACGACACCTACCTCTGCCGCTATCTCACAACACGTTCTACGGGGATCCGTTTCAACCACACGTAACAGAACATCGTCAGAAACAGCAACAGGTCGGTGACCACGTGCTTCGTTTTGCAGGTCCGTATCTCCGTTTCGAAACTTCACAAACCATCGCCGAATGGTTCGTTCGCTGGCGGTATTCTCCCCAAACGCTTTGTTAACCCTTCGAGCAGGCAATTCCTTCAGAATGGCCCAGTTTAAATTCATACGGGAAGATGACTCTCAAATCCGGCGTCTGCATGTTTCCTTTACAAGCCACGTTACGTCCAAACAAACCCCGCCTGAACCTTGTTCTTCACATACTTGCTATCTATTTATAGTAACTCTATGACGTCATACCCGCAACACCTGTGGGTGGTTCCATTGCGCAGTCGTTGGGGGCCTGTCTCTACTGCTCGTTCGCGCTGGACATTTCCTTCGCAGCAACCCAATAAATCAAAATATATAACTTTACGTGGTATGACGAAGTAAATTTCTCCATTATTTTTATGCCAGGGGCAGGATTCGAACCTGCAACTCTCGGCTCCGGAGCTCTGAGTGCTATCGACGATATACTACACTGGCATGTGCTCTCACTGCTATCTGTCTTTATCTCATGTGCGTCCTGCGGGGCAGGCACGTCACAGTGGATATTTACCCCTTTAAGGCAAATGTTTTATGAATTCGACGCGACAAAATTGTTTTAAAAATCTCATAAAAGCAAAACATTTGACATTCATTGAAATGCATGGACGTTTTCTTCATGACAGTCTTAAAACTTCCTACAAGTACATTATACTAGTTAACAAAAATGATTTTACTGAACAGAAGCTATAAAACCACACAGAACCTAAGGAAGACGACGAAACTGTTAACACAGATTCCACGAGTATAGAGGCTCAATAATGATAGTGTTCATCCCCACCAGGACAGGAATTCTGCATTTTGCTTTATTAAATATGGTCTACATGTGCAGTATCGTTTGTGAAAATTGCAACACCGTGAAGGACTGCTGATGTTCGCTTAAAACTTACAGAATGTGTGCAATCGGTTGGGATATGCAAATGATTAAAATGCCAGTGGAAATGCGCATGTGGTTTCGAAGCAGCGCTGTCTGAACTAAGGTGCGTCGCATAAATATAGAGACAGTCAACTTTGCGCCGTGAACGCAATGCGAATATAGGTAGGAAGCTGAAGTGGTACCTAATTAGACATAACCCTACAACAAACGTTTCGATCCGTCGAGATAACCGGATTGTGTGAAAACAACACCACAAAGTGAAATAGTATAATTTTAGGTGTCTCATAAATGTAAAGACAACTATGTAAAGTAGCCACATGCAAATGAGATATACAAATTAGCATGTTGTACGCACGCGCATGGGCCGTAATTCGGTCCAGCCTACAAACGACAGCGGACCTGCCGTCAGACATTCATTTGCCCAAATGCCACGCAACTGTCAACTTTCTGGTGAGGAGGTGCAGAAGATTTGGAGACTGAGAACAAATGGATTGCGTGTAGCGAAAATTTTAAAGCCATGGGGAGGAGTGGGGCAGTCATTTATAAGACTTTATCGAAACGCGGTGCGTTAACTGCCAGAAAACGGCTTGGAAGGCCTCCTCGAATAACAACCAAACGAGATGATCGTGCCATCATGCGTTTAGTTTCATCCCAAAGGTTATCACTACGTCAAGTTTCTCTGACTGTTGGTGTCATCGACGAATCAAGGAAAGTCGCAACACTGTGCCCCGTAAAATGCGCCGTCTGCCACACCTCACGCGGCGCCACAAGGAAGCTAGATTGTTATGGGCAAGCAGCCACACGCACTGGACGGACGAGTGGATCACAACTATTTTCTCCGATGAGAAAAAGTTCAACCTGGACGGCCCTGACGGTTGGAACTGCTATTGGCATGATTTACGACGCAAGCCACACACCTTATCCAGACAGAAAGGAGGGGGTTCTGTGATGGTCTGTGGAGCTTTTGCGTTCAGTGGGACAACGGATATCGCTTTCCTGCAAGGCAGGCAAAGCTCCGAAACGTATCAGGACTTACTCAGCAGCCGCCTTCTACCGTTTGCCGAAATTCAAGCGAGTGTTGATTATCTGTTCCAGCAAGACAAATGCCTCTATCCATCGGTCTGCATCAACGAAAAGCTGGTTTAACACTCATCATGTGACCGTAATGGATTGGCCAGCACTCAGTCCAGATCTGAACCCTATCGAGAACCTTCTTAAGTGTGGTGGCATTGAAATAGCAGATTGAACGAAGCTGGTACGCACTCCGTCCAGAACACTTACATCACTTAGTGGACTGCATGCCCAATCGGGTTTTCAGTGTTATTCGGAACAACGGCTCCACTATTCGTACCGGAGGTGCTCATAACTAGTAAGTCTTTATAGTTTTGAGACAGCGTATTTCTGTTTTTTTTTTTTTTTTTTTGTTTTTTTTGTACTTGGCGTTGGAATTGTTATGTTTCCGTCAAACTATTGCGCAGCTGCGAGTCCTGTGCTATTTTTGCTATAAATATGAGGTTTACATTTCAGCTCGTTGTTGTTTCTTTTTTATTCGAGAATTTGTTCTGTCTCTATATTTATGCGACGCACTATATCTGGTCTTGTTCTGTCTCTATATTTATGCGACGCACTATATCTGGTCTTGGACATAAAGAGCTGGCTCAAACGAAATGTTGCAATCAGTGAAGAGCCGACACTCAATCGAAAGAGTGTTTCTTGTGTCTCACTATGCTCCGTCGCCGAAGAATGTCGCGTTATTAACACCTGACGGACTTTGAGCGAGGAAGGATTCTTGGGATGAGAGAAGTTGGATTTTCCTACCGCGAAATTACCACTCTTACGTAACCAAACGTCAGTACAGTGATGCGAAAGTGGCGTCAGTTAATAGATGAGGCTCGGACGCACAGAAATTCGGGAAACTGACCGCAAAATCCCACGACTGCGCGGATGGCAGACACCTATACCGCATGGCAGTGACCGATAGCACAGCGACATCCACTGTGTTAGTGCAGCAGTGGAGCACTGTCACAAGCCAGGCTTTGTCCTCCAGTACAGTTCAACGCCTTCTGTTTAACAGAGTACTAGCAGCCCATAGCTGCACATTCCTTTGACACTCAATAACACACGCCTCAGGCTGCTATAGGAGCGCGAACACATGCACTGGCGCGCTCATTGGCAGCAGGTCATGTTTTCTGACAAATCACGATTCAAGTTGATGCAACATGATGATCGCATACGTGTTCGAAGGTATTGTGGTGAACAGCACCTTGCAGTGTGCATTTTACAGCGTCACACCTGCCCAACGCCAAGCGTCCTGGTTTGGGGCGTCATTGAGGTTCATTTCGCGATCTCGCCTCATGCGAATTGAGGGAACCCTCAACAGCAACCGCTATATCAGGGATGTTTTAGAGGCACATGGGATACCCTTCCTTCACAGTAGTCCTGAAGCTATAGTCCAGCACGACAATGATCGACCACATGTGGCCTGGAATGTCCAAGACCTCTACCATGTAGGGCAGATACAGTTTCTTTCCTTCGTGCAAATTCCCCGTTATGTTCTCTATCGAACATGTGTGAGATATGGTAGCTTGCGACAGGTCTTTCAAGCTCCTCCGCCAGTCTTCACAAAGGAACTTTGGTCTCGCATGGAAACAGCGTGCCAGGCTATTCGCCATGACGACATCAAAAACCTCTTCGTTCAATGCCACGTCGTGTACAGGCTATTATTGTTGCTCGAGGTGTTTTCACACGATACTGCGTTTTGAAGCCAAAAATTCTTGTATAGATCTACAAATGTAATCATTTATCTCCTGTGACATAAGGAATCTGTGATGTAAATTTTATTTGAAAAGCGCGATTCTTTCTTGGTGTTAAAATTTTCACAAACAGTAGTGTATTTAATCGTAGTTATTATTTGGTAAACACATAACTTTGAAGTCAAGTCAATTTTAAATTATCTGAGTAAAACTTAAAGAATGATCCGCTTATAACATCAGTTATGTATCAAGATCGAATTTAAAAAATCCCTCTATGCTGTAAATTGGCTTCAATGGAATTCCACTTTTGTTTTACTGTAGTACGCTTCTTAATAGATAATATATGCTCGCAAATACAATGGCAGAAAGTGAAAAAAGAACACCAAGAAGGAGACGTCTGATACCAAGGAAATTTATGCAGCATAATAACGGAATACAGAGGAAAACGTGATCAAAACATTATGGCAAAATACAACTGTATTTGCTGGTAAACTGAAAAATAACATTTCCATGTAACATGGTTAGTACGAGGTTGAACCGCCATGAACTGCGTCACACTGTGCATTTCTGGCAAGGATTCTGTCGTACAGATGTTGGATGTAAGTTTGGGGTATTGAGTTCCAAGCATCCTCAACCTGGACGCGTAAATCGGGGATGGTCGTGGCTGGCCGTGGAGACCGGATAAGTCGTTGTCCTATAAAATCCCACACGTGCTCAATGGGGGTCAAGTCCGGTGAACGTGCAGGCCATGGAAGTTGTCTCACACCCTGAAGTGCATGTTGCGTTGCACGTGCCGTGTGTGGGCGTGCGTTATCTTGCTGGAAAACACCACGATGGACCGACCTTACAAATGGCACAACAACGGGCTGAATGATGTTGTTGATGTAGGAGGTGCTGTTTAACGTACCCGGTACAAACTCTAGCTGTGTACGGTAGTGATAGCTGATCGCTCCCCACACCAGAAGACCAGGTGTAGGCCCTGTGTGTCGCTGGCGGATGCAAGAAGGGTGGAGACGATCCCCTGTACGTCTGCGAATACGCATACGGCCATCGGAGGCTCCCAAGCAGAAACTGCCTTCATCGCTGAACACGACAGATCGTCATTGCATTCTCCAGTGCAGACGTTGGCGACACCACTGCAGCCGTTCCTGACAGTGGGCTGGAGACAAAGGTACACATGCCAGAAGCACACGTGCGCATAGTCCTGCATCCAGTAGACGGCTGCGGATTGTTCGCACACTCACCTCAGGTGCAACGGCAGCTCGGATTTGCGTTGCAGTGGATGTTCTGCTTGACAACGTCGCTCTTCTTATGCGTCGATCGGTCCGCTCATCAGTCCGTCTGTGTCTCCCTGTTCCACGTCTTCTCGTGTGGGAATGTTCCTCGGACCATCTACGCCACCATCGTACCACCACCGATACTTCCCGTCCAATTCGCTCTGCAATGCGACGATACGACCACCCGTCCTCGCGGAGTCCGACTAGACGACCTCGCTCAAAATCCAATAACTGCTGAAATCGTACACGTCTTCCATGTCCAGGCATTGCAGCTTCTTCAGGGTCTTCGCACGTGTCCGTACGCCGACGAATGATTACATTTACTTCGCCGTACTCCTTAAATACCACCGAAGATAATTTGCATTTTATGCCGTGCTGTGGCGTAAGCGCTCACCGGTTGTTCCCGAAATTAGCATCACACCTACGTAAACTCGACCCCATTAACATATGTAAATTTCATGATCGTCCGCCAATTCCTTCTTGGTGTTCTTTTTTCACTTTCCGCCAGTGTATTTTGACAGAGCTTCATCCTTAAGCTTCTTATGATGTATAACTCGGAAATTTAGTATTGAACACGATAGAGAGTAAACGTAGAGTTCATAAAGCTTCACGTAGAAAGCACGAAATATTTTGAGACGACAATGTGAAAATAAAGCAATCAATGCAATTCATCGCTAAAAGCTAGAAAAATAGTAAAAAACAGAAAATGTGTAACCAAACGGGATTTATTGCAGGTATTTACATAAAAGTGTTCTAATTTAAAAGGCAACTGACAAAATTATAATTTTTAAAGATCACATTATTTACCTTATTTTCGTCCTAGGAATAATTTTTTGATAGATACAGTATGTATTATTTTTTCGAACTGAGAAATTTTGAGTACAGAAGTGTTTTCCTTTATTTGGCAGATATTGGGTTTATTGCTACTGAGAATGGCATTATGCAAATAAAAACTTCAATCATCATGTTCTTCGTCAACTATGGAGATATTATCTGCCGACGTTCACTAATTTCATTTCATTTTTCCCTTTCTCTTGGTCCACAGAGACTGGTGAACTCAATACAATACACGTGACATTTTTTGGTCAAACGGTTCGAAAAATTAACTCCAGTGGCAATGTTTTTTTTTCTGGTTCTAGGAACCATTAAAGTGTTAACGCAATGATCTTCCATGATTTCCGTAATATGCACTGCTCAAAGCAATTAGGGGATATAGTGGTTTTGATATGAACTACTGACATCAACTGTTTGTATTCTATGAGAAATTGAAGGAAAGTGTTTAGGCCGCCCCGGTAGCTTCTGATCATTCGTACGAAAGGGATCCTGGTTCGAATCCTGGTGAGGCATGGAGGTTGTGTTTGTCTTACGGAACTGGCACTCTCCCTTCCGTGGAACCAGTGACCCTAAATTAGAGATGGGCGACTGCTTATAGCCCATTGAGTTGCTCACGGTAGTCGTTAAGCCTCCAATAAAAAAAGAAAAGTGATTAGAATGAAATTTTTGCACACTTACAAACACCTGAGTATGCAAAATGTTTTGTGTGACGTTAAAAATGGCATGTTTCCGTCAGCGAATGTAAAGTGACATGTATCGTACGATCGTTTAGTTTGATCGTTTAGTCCTAGCTCACATTTGTGCTACAAGAAAATACACTATCTACCAAACAAGTAATTGGACACCCCTGCAATCGACGATATCTGCGGTCCTGATACACATCACGGCCGCCGCCGTTAAATATCGTGTGGGAAACAACAACGCAGCCAATCGGAGCTCTCTGATTTCGAGAAAGGTGCAATCGTCGGGTATCACAGAAATGGCCGATCCATACGTGACATATCCAGCGAGTTGAAGTACCCAAAATCAACAGTGGCCTACGTGATTGGCAAGTGGAAGATGAGAGGTGACTGTCGGAATGTGCCCCGTCCCAGCAGACCCACTAAACTGGGAGTTAGAGACCGACGGGTGCTGGCCAGAGAAATTCGGAAGAACCACACCAAATCGATGGGCCACATCCCCGAGGAGTTTCAACAGGCATCCGGGAGTGTTTTTTCGATGAATACCATCCGCAAGGAAGCCCATCTGCTCGGTTATCATGGACGTGCTGCCGCCCACAAGTCTTTGATCACCATGTCCAATAGCGGTGCTCGGCTAACGTGGTGCAAAGAACGTCGACAGTGGACCGTTGAACAGGGGAAACAGGTTCTCTGGAGCGACGAATCAAGATTCACCCTCTACCGTTCGGATGGCAGGGTCTGGGTTTGGCGTCTGCGTGGAGAACGCCTCCTGCCGGAATGTATTGTGCCGACTGTGAAGTTCGGAGGCGGTGGAATTATGCTATGGGAGTGTTTCACCTGGTATGGCACGGGACCCTTGGTCGCAATTCCTGGTAGACTCAACGCCGAGACCTACTGCACCATTTTGGATGACCATGCGCTTCCTACGTTGTGTCAGTTTTACGGGGTGGACCCATGTTACTTTCAGGATGACAATGCCACCTGTCATGTTGCGAGGTCCACCATGGCTTGGTATGGTGACAATGGGGTTAAACGAATGGACTGGCCTGCGCAGAGCCCGGACCTTAACCCTATCGAGCACCTCTGGGACGAGTTGGAGCGTCGACTTAAGGGGTGCTCCCACCGTCCGAAATCGGTGAAGGAACTGACCTGTCTTCTCCAAGCCGAATGTAGAAAATACCGCTAGCCGTCGTACAACGGCTGGTTGAGAGTATTCCCCGGAGGGTGGCAGCTGTAATCGCCGCTCGTGGAGGCTCCACCAACTATTGAAGGTGAATAAACTTCGTTTTCCTTTGCTATCACAGGTGTCCAATTACTTGTTGGTAGATAGTGTACTTCCTTGTAGCACAAATGTGTGCTACACTTTTCATACCACTTTGACATCTTGCAGTCTTTATTTTCATTAAAATTTAATTTTAGATGGTGAAGATTAAGTGTGCAATGTTTGTATGTATTATTGTAGTTAATGAACTTCATTTATATTGTATTTTGTGCTGAATTACAAGAAGAAAGTGCAATGCAAACAGTCAAAAGATATTTGTCTATTGAAATATAATCAGCATCGTACGTTCGCATTGTTGGCAAAAAGTCGATTGAAAAATAGTTTTTTTTTTTTTTGAGCTCTTCAAACATCTAAATCATCTTTAAATTTAAAAAGAGTTTTCTTTATAAAATAAAATTGATTATGTGACTTACTTCAGGATAAGATTTACACTGTGCTGTTTCCTTGTTACACTTTTTATCAATCTTTTTATCTCGATATGAGAATTATCAAATCTCATCCTTCCAGCCATCCAGAATAATTTGTCTTTTAAAAACAAAAGTCGTACATGCCATTTCTCAAGAAATTCATGTCATTACTAATCCTTCTGTAATTGCGTCTGATATTAGTGCTGGTTTTGCCTTTGAGTCATCGCCGTTTTCCCCATCATTATGCATGAGTTTTGCAGACTTCAATCAGGCAACTAAAGGAAAATCATAGAGCGATTATTTGTTTCTTCTTGAAACAGTTCACGTAAGACTAACCCTGAGGTGCTGTATTGCATTTTAACTTACGGAACACCTGACGCACTACCAAAAGATATCTAGTGGACTAAACATTTGTTCATATTAAGAAGTTTGCAAAAAGGAATACTTATTGTACCTGTAGAATATCGTTTTAAAGCACATGCACTTCGTGGACGTATTAGAGATAATAACTGCTTTCCTCGGAAACACAATCAAGATTCCAAAACAAAAACAAAAACAAACAATTAAGCACAAATTCGTACAAAAGTGGAAGAGATTGAAACACAAAGCAGACAGAGCAGGAAAATTCATAGTGCGAAGGTGTTCAAAAGTTTCTGGCTTCTCCTTCCCTATATCAACAGGATTTCTGGCACGATCCAGTATCGCCCGTTACCCATTCAAATAAAATTGAGATTTTGACTCACGTCATTCGTTCAGTAAATCCATCACAGTATCAATGAATGAAATACGGGACTACACCACTGTGCAATACAAATTTGGAAGCTGTGAATCCGTTTATTGAGGTAAATTAATCGGAAACTTAAAACTTGGTCGTTCTGGGTGGTGTAGTGGTTAGCATATACGGGTGCTATCCGGGAGACGCGGATTCAATTCCCTCTCCAGGGCGACGACATTTTCAAGTTTTTAGTTACTATCTGACTTAACATCCATGTGATATTTACAGCAATAAACAGATTCACATCTTCCAAATTGGTATCCATCACATTATTTTCACTATCGAATTTCTGCCGTCTCAAGTCATTTTTCAGATTCAGAAATGCGAAATAGTCTGATCTAGCCAAACTGGAGAGCACGATGTATTACGTAATAGCTAGAACCCACAGTCGCGCAGTGTTTTCTTAGTCACAAACGCTGTGTGCGCCGTGCATTGTCTTGACAGAAGCTAACTGTTTTCGCCAATTTCCCACGCATATTGAGCTTCAGTTTTACAATCTCATGACAACATTTCAATCTTTCCCGTCTCTGATTTGCATTTCAGTGCTTCAGGGACCCAAGCCCTCGAAGAAACCAGCTTTATTCCTAAACCTTTCACCATAATATAGTGAGCTTCCTCGAGGAAATGAGGAAATGTTGAATGTTGTCTCAGTGAGCTTCAATGATATTCTGAGGACTTGCATGATCAGGCCATGAAAGAAATCCACATTTGAAGATGTTGCCGTAAGTAGCTGAGTGGTGCATCTTCAACAGCGTCACTTCCAAGTTTAAATTCTGCAAGCCAGTTTATGACCGTTGCGTATGAAGGACAAGGTTCCCTTAAAGATTTTACATGTCATAGCGAATTTCTTTAGGCGACATTCCCTTTAAATGGAGTTACTGAATGACTGCGCGACGATTGATTGTCTCAACAGCCGCCATCATCATTCACCTTCCTCACTTCAATGCCCTCTGTTAAAGAAAAAGAAATACAGGGTGATCGAAAAGTTCCCGGACCCTAATTTGAACAATTTTTATTCGCATTATACAGATACATAAAGTTTATTTACAGCTGTGATGCATCTTCCATCAACTTTTGAGCAACTGATGTTTACCTAAAGAAGGCGCGGTAAATGACCATCGTGTTGCTGGAGACAAATATCCACGCGGCAGCATATGTTTTTCGTAACGCGTTTCAGCATAGATGGCGTGATTTCCGCTATAGCCTGAATGATGTTTGTTTTTCAAAGACTGCATGCAGGTCATGCAGGTTGTTTACATAAACACGGTCCTTCAAATATCGCCACAGGAAAAAATCCGGAGGTAAGAGATCTGGTGAGCGTGAAGGCCAAAGTCCTTTAGAAATAATGCAGTCACCAAAGAAACTTCGCAGAATTTCCATTGTCGCAGTAGCTATGTGACATGTTGCTCCACCCTGTTGAAGCCATGCGAAACGTTCTTTTCTTGCAATAGGGACACACACTGAAAAACTAAATTCTTGATAAATATCCGCATTTGCAGTACTGTCAAAAAACAGTAGTCCCACTATTCTACGTCGAAATGTGGCATACCACACACCGATGCTTTCGGAATGCAAAGGCACTGAATGAATTATATGAGGATTCTCAGTCGACCAATATCGCGCATTTTGCGAATTAACATACCCGTTCAAATTAAATCAGGCTTCATCCAAAAAGAAAACATTGTTCAATAAGCCCTTGTTGTATCGAGCAAATTTACGAAACCAACGGCAAAACAGCAGGCGCTTATGCGTATCAGGTGCCTTCAGTTCTTGGACAACTTTCACTTTGTATGCACCAAGCTGCAACATTTTAGTCGCTTTCTGTACTAAGCCGTAAGAAAGTTTCACTTGCTGAGATAAGCGACGAAGCGATTTCGTAGGTGAATGTTGCAAACGTTTTTCAACATCGTTTATAACTTCCGGCGTTAACACACTTGGCCGGCCATTTCTAGGCATATCATCAACACATCCAGTTTTCCGAAATCGTACGAGTAAACTGTGTATCATTGATTTACTTACCACAGTATGCTGCGGAATTTTTTTCTGAACTGTTCTATACACTGTTTGTAAGACAGCGTTTGCAAATTAGCTTCAAGTAAGCAATTTCTCTGCTCCCTCGTCAAACCCATGCCTCTGTGCAAATGGTGCCGCTAAAGTGGGCAAACTGCTTAGCACACATGGGACCGGTTATTCATTTCTGGCACTCTGCCAATTTCCTTCAGGCATTCGATAAGCGCAGTATTTGATATCGACGCGTTGCTAACTCGTGTTGCCACATGAATTGGTTGAACATTTGCTTACAGCATACGCAATATTTTTTTTAATTCAGGGTTCAGGAACTTTACGATCACTCTGCATTTACTATCCTAAAATGTTAAGTGTACACTCAGAAAAGTCGTACCACAGACTGGCAAAGCGGTCTTTCACGAAAACCTTCGCGATCTACATTGACCTAAAAACTTTGAACTTCCTTCGAAAGATTCACAACGGTTCCAAGTTAAAAGAAGCAATGCCGTTTTACGCACGATTTTGTAAAACGTTTTATGTTAAAAGCATATGTACAGATTAAAAAATATACACACACGTAAGACCTTTCGAGCTTACTATATATAAGCTCCTCCTCAGATGTAACACAATATTAAATTGCAAGCGAGTAGGTGGTGGTTATATATCATAGGAGCACATGCACAAATGACGCAGTTCTAAGCAAGACCAACGCATGCGCCGAAATAATTGAGCAAACTCGTCTTCCGGATCATCTGGATGTTTATCAAAAAACTAGCTGCAGAATATGGATACCCAGTACAAACTGTCCAGAAACTGTTACGATGTATTACTTCGAGGCCCTATTCAACTTTAATTAGAGCTAACCAACTTATAAAATATATTGGTTCTGTATCCTTCATAACTGGTGTAACCAACCACTTAACAGCTATCTGTAAAAACCGTAAAATCGGCTTTGGCATCAAGATAAATAATATCCTGACAACTATAAAAAGCGACAGAGATGTAGTCGAACTAGGAAAACGGCATGACATTTACGCCATGCCACTCAAAGCCTCACAGGAAGGGGTTCAAAACACGATGTATTTGGGTTCGACATCTCGTCCTTTGATCTGTAGAACATCGGAACACAAATACAATATTCGAACATCCTCCACTTCAACAGCCCCCTCCAGACTCTACTTAAGGGGCAAACATACCCCTGTATGGTAAGGTATAATTAATTTGAACACTCCGAGGTTACGATCAACTCTTCTTTTCACAGAGAGTTTGTTGATTTACAAATACAGCTACCTTTGCTGTAATGAAGAATACTCGTGTACCTTCTCCCTCCCCTGGAAACAATTAATGGATCGTGAAAAACATCCAGATGATCCAGAACACGAGTTTGCTCAATTATTTCAGCGCATGCGTTGAATTTGCTTCGAATTGCGTCATTTGTGAATGTGCTCCCATGACATAATCAGCACCTACTCGCTTGTAATTTACTATTGTGTTACATCTGAGGATGAGCTTATAGTGAGCTCGAAAGGTCTTATGTATGTGTATATATATTTTTTAATCTGTACTTATGCTTTTAACATAAAACTTTTTTATAAAATCGTGCGTAAGACGGCATTGCTTCTTTTAACTTGGATTACTTTTAGCACGAAATTACTTTGTTCCTTCGCAACGGTTATACAAACAATAACTTTGGGAAAAGCAACATATTATAGCCTAAAGTAGAATGATTATAGCCTAAAATAAACCGAAATGCATTTGCATCATTAGTTACATAACTGAACTACACAATAGATACATTTTCTCTCAAATAGCGTTTCTCCTCAAGTTTTTGTTATTCCATTGGAAAACATGGAAGAGCATCATCCATCGAGTCATAAAACTTCATCATCAGTCGGGATTTGAATTCAGTCTACCCAGTGTGACTGTGAGAAACTTCTTTGGGAGACTTTGGGGGGGGAAAATCTGATCACAGATCTCTTAAAAAGATACAATAGGTCAACCTTCTTAAGGTAAAGTTTTACGGTGCTTCTTTGTTTTGTTTGGCTTTATTGTATGTTACACAACAACGCTGTAAAAAGAACAGATGCTGTTTCACTGAAAATCGGCAAGTATCCTTTGACTGTTCCCATACGTGTATTTCAAGAGATGGTGATGTTTTCAATGCGATGTACTTGTTACTTAGTGCGTTTATTACGGCTTCGTTTTCTTGTATCTTTGTGTCGTTTTGGTCTAACTAGGTCCTGAAGGTTGCAACCTTTTCATCTACCATTTACCCCAAGAATTTGGGGATGCTGAGCTCATGCAGATGTTCATGCCCTTCGGCAACGTCATCAGCGCCAAGGTGTTCATCGACAGGGCTACCAATCAGAGCAAGTGCTTCGGTAAGTAAACATACAGTAGAATACACACAACACACACACACACACACATATTCATATGTTATTTGTTGCACAGTATTTATATTATACGGTGGTCGAAATAATTTTTGCCCGTTTAGTCCCGGTCTAACTGGAATGAAAATTCACTACTCCCATCGGACTCTGATCTAGTCTCAAACAAATTAGGATAAAATAAATCTCTAACAAAGGAAATATCGATTATACAAACTATGATATGCACACAAAACACTGTTTGTCTGCCTTCCCGATAGAGTTCTCTCCGGTTCACCAACACCATACAGCATGCAATGTGGATCAATATCATTTCCTCTTGGCTGCCTTCCCCTCCACAAAACTTGTTCTCTACACCACAGCAGATGTGGTTCCTGAAATAGAAATGTTAGACATCAGAACGTGAAAAGTTCAACAGCTGTATATATACCTTACAAAAAAGTATGTAAAATGTATGAGAAAATATAGCAGATTCCGGTTAATTGGTACACATCGTGGCTGGAACACTTTGGTCCAATTAAGCGATTATGCGAATTTTTATCCCAAAGAGATAATTCGGGATGTTCTTTAAGAATTGTCCCAAATAAACGGCTGCCCCAATTAATGGGAATCTACAGGGTGAGCCAAACGTCCATGTGCACCTGACGTACTCTGATAAGAAATAATAAGAAATCTATAAAGAGCAGTTACTGTGCACTTACATGCAATATTTTGAATGGATAATGCTCGTGTGTTTGGGGCCTGACCTTGAATGACGCAGTCGGTATTTCCGGTGTCTGGCATCTGGCCGTGATTAAATCAGTCAGTAGTGAGGCGTCACACTGGCCGTGATTAAATCAGTCAGTAGTGAGGCGTCACACTGGCCGTGATTAAATCAGTCAGTAGTGAGGCGTCACACTGGCCGGTTGAACATGGCGCTGTCGCTCGAGGGTCGAGTGTTTATTATTGAACATGTGTTCCGTAGTGGAGGTGAATATATGGACGAGGTGAAACGTAATTACAGAAAAAACTTTCCCGATTCTGAAGCACCCCATCGCAATGCAGTGAGGCGGTTAATTGAAAAGTTTCGTAAAACCGGATCAGTGAGAGATGCTTTGAGAAGCGGTAGGCCGCGAATGTTAACAATCGAAACAGCGCAGTTTTGCTGATGAGAGATATTGCGATATTTAAATAACTTACAAATAGCACTGATCTGCACTCATTTTGAAGTTTGAAATCCAATTGTGGATACTAAATAATTTTTTTCTGTAATATCAGCAATAGAAGCCTTTTTTCTCTCACCTCAGATTATTAAAATTAAGGTAAATATTTATTCCCAAAATATGCCTTAGAAATGCATAGGGTGGCATAACAACGAGGTGTGACAACAATATGTTGCAGGGGATATTTTGTTACATCTTTGGGACCTGTGCTGTGTGTATTGAAACAAAGACGGAAAATACACTGGCGGAAAGTGAAAAAAGAACACCAAGAAGGAGACGTCTGATACCAACGAAATTTATACAGCATAATAACGGAATACAGAGGATAACGTGATCAAAACATTATGGCAAAATACATCTGTATTTGCTGGTAAACTGAAAAAAAAACATTTCCATGTAACATGGTTAGTACGAGGTTGAACCGCCATGAACTGCGTCACACTGTGCAATTCTGGCATGGAGTCTGTCGTACAGATGTTGGATGTAAGTTTGGGGTATTGAGTTCCAAGCATCCTCAACCTGGACGCGTAAATCGGGGATGGTCGTGGCTGGCCGTGGAGACCGGATAAGTCGTTGTCCCATAAAATCCCACACGTGCTCAATGGGGGACAAATCCGGTGAACGTGCAGGCCATGGAAGTTGTCTCACACCCTAAAGTGAATGTTGCGTTGCACATGCCGTGTGTGGGCGTGCGTTCTCTTGCTGGAAAACACCACGATGGATCGACCTTACAAATGGCACAACAACGGGCTGAAAGATGTTGTTGATGTAGGAGGTGCTGTTTAACGTACCCGGTACAAACACTTTTTGTCTACGGGAGTGATAGCTGATCGCTCCCCACACCAGGAGGCCAGGTGTAGGCCCTGTGTGTCGCTGGTGAATGCAAGAAGAGTGGAGACGCTCCTCTGTGCGTCTGCAAACACGCATACGGCCATCGGAGGCTCCCAAGCAGAATCTGCTTTCATCGCTAAACACGACAGATCGCCATTGCGTTCTCCAGTGCAGACGTTGACGACACCACTGCAGCCGTTCCTGATGGTGGGCTGGAGTCAGAGGTACACATGCCAGAGGCACACGTGCACGTAATTCTGCATCCAGTAGACGGTTGGGGATTGTTCGTACAGTCAACTCAAATGCAACGGCAGCTCGGATTTGCGTCGCAGTGGATGTTCTGCTTGACAATGCCGCTCTTCTTATGCGTCGATCGGTCCGCTCATTAGTCCGTCTGCGACTCCCGGTTCCACGTGTTCTCGTGTGCGAATGTTCCTCGGACCATCTACGCCACCATCGTACCACCACCGATACTTCCCGTCCAATTCGCTCCGCAATACGACGATACGACTACCCGGCTTCGCGGAGTCCGACTAGACAACCTCGCTCAAAGTCCGATAACTGCTGAAATCGTACACGTCTTGCGTGTCCAGGCATTGCAGCTTCTTCAGGGTCTTCGCACGTGTCCGTACGCCGACGACTGATTACATTTACTTCGCCGTACTCCTTAAATACCACCGACGATAATTTGCATATTATTTCGTGCTGTGGCGTAAGCGCTCATTGGTTGGTCCCGAAATTAACATCACACCTACGTAAACTCGACCCAATTAACATATGTAAATTGCATGATCGTCCGCCAAATCCTTCTTGGTGTTCTTTTTTCACTTTCCGCCAGTGTATATCAGCTTTCTTTAAGAACGTTCTTTCGTGTATTTCGGAATGAGAAGCAAAAAAACTGCCGACTGTGTGTTGAAGGTTTAAGATTGTAGGAGAATGGGGGGGATGGAAGCTATACAGTTTGTAGTTCCTATGGCATGGAGAGAACCAAGGCACCGTAGCCATGACTGTTTTTTTTTCCGTGTAAAGGTAGAAGGATATAGTGAAAAAACAGACAAACAAACATTTAGTAATCCAATATTTCATTATCAATCAGTTCATCACCTCATGAAGATCATTTTAACTTTCCCTGTCCACCTGTTGTATTGGAGAACATTCCTTCAGACACGAAACAGGATGAGCCAGGTTCAGAGGTAGAAACGGACGTATATCGACCAGAAGCGATTTCATCCCACGGGTATTTACTCAGCATTAACTTAATATCGGGTAAGCGTTTTGAACTTACCTAAAGAATCTGTTGATTCTCGGTTCAAAACTCAAAATTTTACGTGCTATAGGCATCCTGAGCGGAAATTAGTTCTATAATTTTCAGAAAGAGAACCAATGTGTGGTTTATTTTCGCGAGATTTGTGAATTGATGAAATACACTATCTGATCCAAACGTATCCGGACACATGCCTATCCACAAACGCCCTGTAATAGGAAAAGAAGTAATATCAAGTTGTTCCACCCTTTGCTGCTGCCACAGCCTCCATTCTGCTGCGAAGACTTTCCACTATATTTTGTTACGTTGCTGCGGGAATTGTTTTCCATTCTGCCACAAGAGCATTAGTCAGGTCGGTCATCGATGTCCGGCGGTTTGGCTTGGCTCGCAGTCGGCGTTTCAATTCATTCCAAAGGTGTTCCATAGGGTAGAGATCTGGGCTTTGTTCAGTCCAGTCAAGTTCTTTCACACTCATCGCATCCAACTGATCCTGCACGAATCTCGCCTTGTTGATGGGGCATTGTTATTTTGGTAAAGGAAATGACCTCCGCTGAATTGTTGCTGTAACGTTTGGATCACGGAATTGTCGAGAAGTATTTCTCCACCGTACAGCGTCTTATACACTAATATGGGACACAAGGAAATCATTTACAGCCAGTGGAACGCTTCTTATACGCGCTGCCAATGAGTCATTTTGCGAAACGGTAACCACAACAGGCCTTCGTGGACGGTCTTCATCCTCCGTTTTAAAGTGTCCTGTCTTAAATTTTCCAACTTACTTTTCAGCAATGCAATGAGAAAAGTGATCACATAATGTCTCGGAAATTTCACTGTGCATTTCCTTCTTTATCTTCCTACCGCTCCGCTTTCCTTCGCTATGTGCTCTACTTCAGAAGACGCCATGTTTACTATAGACCTGAAAATGAAATGTTTGTGCATGTTACAATGGGATCAAAATTTGTCAAGTAATATACAGAATAATAGTTAGTTTAAGGGATTGTACGTAAATTCCAACTGTTACCCTAACATAAAACTTCACTGAAAAGTACTACGCCGTTTACACACTACGGCTTAAACTTGCCGAAGTAACGTGCTTTACTATGAAGCTATTCTTAAGCTTACCGAATTACTTTAGTTGAATCCCAGAAATAGCTTATAACATCCTATTGAAGTAAAATGTCTTACAGGGTCCACTTTTTATTTACTTTGATCTAGGTCACTTGGTAAATACTCTGCTTAATCCAATAGGTTGGTCATAGAACATATCCAAATTGACACAATTCAATATTGCTCTAGCTTTGGAATAATCGTTAACATTAATTCGTAACAATTCGAACTATCGTGCTTCAAACATCAAGAACGTAAAACAAGTCAAATTAATCATCAAGTGCCACTACCAAAAACAAGTAACCATGATAATGAAATGCTCGTGATACAACATTGCTCGGGATAACGAGTGAGACTCATGAAGTAGCGCTACGACAAAACAGTGCTCTTACAAAACAAGTGCTCTGTCTAAAGAGTGCTAATCATACAGTCAAAACATCAACTCTTATCTTCAGCTTTCGATTACGTCATTACTCTTTGACCTGTTGTCAGGTTGCCAAACACAAATTTTTCGAGAGAGACATATGTTGTGTTCGAACTGAAAAGCGTTTAAAAAAATTCATATAAGTAGAGATGAACTAGAAACGTAAGTTAAATTAGAGTGTAAAGTCAAAAATTTTACAAGATATGTACTTTCATGTAACGTATGTTTCGTTTGTCGGGAATCAGAGGAAGAAATGAAAGCCAAAGACTTATCAGCATCTGCTCGTAGCAAAAGTAAATCCACAACTTTGCTTCATATTTCTCCTATTATTCAAGCCTTACTATATCTTTTAAAATGTACAACAAAAAACATTTTTCCATCTCTTAAGTTAGCCTTAGTACTTTATGCTTAATCTCATGCTGCAGACTGAGTGCTTTTGTCTCTCTACAGTAGGATCTTAAAAGCTTACATTATATTTCTAGTTGACGTGTTCCAAGTAATCGGAAATTTAGGCTAATGTGAAATATATCCGAAAATAACATACTGGTATACACCGAGTGATCACTGAATTATGACTACCCCTATCAAAAGTGGATGCGGCCCGTCAACCACGTGATTTTTGAGAGGGAGCTATTAGTCGACCGACATAGCATATGTAAGATGTGAGTGGAGCAATAGGTAGTAAAATTCGGAGCTTGATGGGTAAACGGAAGAATTTTTCTTACTTTGAGAAAGGGCAGATTGTGGGAGCTCGGAGAGTGGGCCTCGATTTCCCAAACGGCTGAACTGCTGGTTTGTGCGCGAGCGTCTGTAGTGTATCAGAACTGGCGTGAAAATGGTCAAACAATGACCCTGAGGCAAAACTGCACAGGACAGCAAAAGGTTAATGTGAGAGGTGAGCGTCGCCGGTCCGACGACTCGTACAAGCCAAAAGACGCAACGCCGCCCCGGTGGCGCAGTGGTCTAAGCGATGGCCTCTGATCGTTCGTCCGAACGGGGTCCGGGTTCGAATCCCGGTGAGGCATGGATGTTGTGTTTGTCTTACGGCACTGGTTCTCTCCCTTTCCTGGAATCAGTGACCCTAAATTAGGGACGGGCGACTGCTTATAGCCCATTGAGTTGCTCACGGTGGTCGTTAAACCTCCAATCAAAAAAAAAAAAGACGCAACACTGTTCAACAGCTGACTACCCAATAAATCAGAGGTCAACCGGGAACAGTATCTGGCATGACCATGTGTCTCACTCTCGCACGTGGGGGCTATAATCGACATCGTCTCTTAACCACGGTTCATCGGCGCAAAAGATTCTCCTGGTGTAACGATTATGAAAGTTGGACGTCAGATGACTGGAAAAAAGTGTGCTGGTATGGCAAGTCGTATTTTATTATCCACTGCGTAGATGGTGGTATACGTATTAGGCGCAAATAACATGAGGCACTCCCATCCTGCATGGTCTCCGCAGTGCAAGCCAAGGAGGCAGTTGTGTGGTGTGAGGCATGTTTGCCTGGAAGGAACATGGACCTCTGGTGCATGTGGAACAACGTACGACTGGTGCCCACTATCGTGAATTGCTTGCTGTCTCTGTGCCCTCAGCAACGTTGCAGTTTTCCCCCGAAGGTCAATGGTGTCTTCCAAGATGACAACACGCCGAGCCATAGGTCCAATGTTGTGCAGGAATGGTTTGAGGAACACAGTTCAGACTTCCAGCATATCGACTGGCCTCCGACCTCCTCCGATATCTGCTAAGTACGGACTACATTACGTACCTAAGTCGCTTAGCTGTAATTTAGCTACAATCACTATGAAACGGCATAGCAGGCGTCTGGATACACCAATCACCTCCATACCTGCATTGAAGGCCGCATTACACACAGCTTGGTTGGCCATACCTACCAACAGCTTCCGGCATCTTACTAAATCGATGCCACGTCGGACAGCTGCTGTACTGAGGGCAAAAGGAGGACCTACAAAGTATTAGGTAGATGGTCATGATTCAGTGATCACTCAGTGTAAATTAACTTGCCTCAGCGAGAGTATTTCAATAATTTTTCATTTAAACAATTTCAACACTGGTTGTATTCGGTCAAGTGCTAATTTTAATAATTTGTATTCAGGGCTTCATCCATTAAACCCTTTCGGTCCATGACTCGTAAAAACGTGATTGTAGCTAAATTACAGCTAAGCGACTTAGGTACGTAATGTAGTCCGTACTTAGCAGAGGCGTTACTAAGACCTTCAGTTTCTTGAATTTAAAAAACAATGTTACACAGCGAACACAGCTTCTCGTGAAAAAATCAGCTCTTTTAGTTTTCTTATTTTTCAATTTTTTATTATTGTTTTCTTAAAGTTCCATTATAAGAAAGAAGCTTAATATCTGCTTTCTATGAGAAAACTAAAGAAGAATCATAAATATGTTTGAAAGCATGCAAAAACGACCAAACAAGTAATTAGTCATAACTTGAATTCTAAATCCATTTCAATGGTGTAGAACAATAAAGTAAACAGACAGCAAACTTTCACCACTCACGGGTGGCTTCATCAGGCATAACTGAGATAAACACTGTAAACAACAGAAAGTAAAGAAATTCTGAGTAATTCAAACTTAAATTTAAACACATAATCGAGGTTGATTGACGCTTATGTCATGTCACGTGAAATTATCAAACATGGTAGATATGTCTCATGCAGAACTCGTAAGCTAGCATGGCTGATGACGTGGATCTTTTCTTTTAATAACATGCGTCAGATATAGGGAAGCTCAGTTGATGTTTCTCCATTGCTGTAATCTATCTGTGCTGGTTATTATTTCTACTGATTCCCGTATTGCTGTGGCCCTGGGAGTTGTGTAAGGAATGCATGTATTAATGCATGTTGCATTAGCTATGAAGTTTATACCGTGTGTATCTGTGGATTTTGGAGATACCGTGAATCACTATAAGCTCTGCGCTGTAAATTCTTAATTTGTCTCTCAAAATCAATATCCTTCTCAAATACTTCAGTTGCCTTAAGCATCGTTCGAGATTCTCCTTTACTTCAGTACATTTGTTCAGAGCCATTTCAAAGAAGTAGTTGTTTGCATCACTTTATCTCATTCCTTGGTCTTTTTCATTCCTGAATTCGAATGAATATGATTCGCTTTCTTCTCCCTGATTTTTACCAGAGAATGAAAGGAAACTTTCTAACTTTTTCTCACTCTCTGTCTGTATCTTGCCCACAAACACGTGCGCTCCCTCTTTCTCTTTGTATCTTCAGAACACGACGTTCGCTGAATACTAGATTAGTGACCACAGAATAGCAGCAGAAATTCGATCTTTTGTTCACCGCCAATAATTGCGTTAAATCACACGACTACGCTGCAATGGATTTACTTTTCGAAGAGGTCCAGGTTTCCCCGAAGCAATATACGTCTGTTTGGTCATTCATCGAATCACATGCTCTGTATTTTAGGAAACACTGGTAAAGAAGAACATATCCCGAAAAGTTGCAAGAAGCTCGCAACCGAAACAGATTTTCAGAGAAATTGAGATTCATTCATCATGCCTGAAATCATAACTCATTTTGTAAAGGTTTCTATAAAGGATACAAAATTCTATATACACTGAATGACAGAGAAAATGCCACACCATGAAGGAATGCTCCAAAATAGACCAAACTGCACACACAGATAACCAAGTAGGTCCTGAACAAATGATTTAATTGTCACATACAGACTAGACTTCAGTGGCCGAATATATAGGATGATCAATAAGGAGTGTGGCTCCCATTTTGGGTGATACAGCGTTGAATCCGACGTGGCATCGAGGCAATGAGATTCCGAATAGAGTCCTGGGGTATCACGGACCATGTGGTTTTTATTCGAGTCCACAGTTCATCTTCATTTTGCGGGAGTGGCAGGATAGTCAACCGACGTCCAATCGTGTCCTGCAGATGCTCGATGGGCGAGAGGTCGGGAGATCGTGCTGGCCATGGAAGCATCCGCACACCTTGTACATCATTCAGGATGATCCGAGCGGTATGCGACCGGGCGTTATCCTGTTGAAAAACGACGTTTGGGATGACCTGTAGATACAGCACCTCGTCAACATTGCGGCGTGCCGCCAGTGTGCCCGCAAATGCGTACCAGCGGTGAGCGGCTGTTGGCGCTGATAGCACCCCATACCATGATTCCAAGTTGGCGGGCCGTGTGACTTTCTACTATGGCGGAGGAATCCGCCCGTTGGCCACGTCGCCTCCAGACTTTCACACGGCGATCATTCGTGGTGAGGCAGAACCGGGATTCGTCGCTGAACATCACACTGTTCCATTCGACACCCCACGCAGCTCTGGAGCGACACCACGCCAAGCGGTAACGACGATGGCTCGCTGTTAAGGATAGCCTTCGCGACGGACGGCTGAACAGCAAACCAGACGCAGCCAATCGGCGCGACACTGTCCGCGTCGATATCGGAGTATCCAAGCTTCCCCTACACTCGGCAAAATGTCGTCCGTTGTTGCCTGTAGGTCGGCTACGGCATGGCGTCGGATGCGACGATTGGTGCGCGTGGACGTCCGTCTCCGTGCTCCGATCCCCCTACGACGTTGCACAGATCCTTTCTGGGACCACTGTCTCCAAATGGGACCGACGGTTGTGGCATCACGTTGCGATTCTTCCGCAATACCACGCAAGGACCATCTGGCGGTATGAAGGCCTACGATGACACATCTCGTGAACTCATCCGTTTGACGAAATCGCGTTCGACGGCGTCTTAACGGCATTAGCACCCCTTGTTCGTTCTCCAGACACGGTTACAGCAGAACCACTCACTTCTCGCGGCTGTGACGACGTCTCGACTGATGGCCTCACGGGTTGGTTGTCTGCTTATATCCTGCGCGCCGTTCGTGCGATTGGCCTGCAAATGCAATCATTTGCATAACTTGTACGTGTGCACCAACCCTGCAATTTGCATGGCGCTGCGTTGACGTCTTCGTGGTACGGCATTTTCTCTGTCAGGCAGTGTAACTTTCCAATTTCTGTCTAGTTACAGAAAGACTTTTGTATGACATTCTCCAAGGTGGAACACGAAGTTCATTCAACAATAAACCAATGGTAATATAAATATCGTGCATTATTGCTCTTATTGAACATTTACCGATTGTCAGGTTGAATCGGTTATTTTTTGTATTACGAAAATAACTCCGAGAATGTATGTAATCCCAGCATTCTCTTTCCCTCGTTTGAGCCATATTCAACAACAAGGCTCCTTATGCGCGATGGGTTGCTTTAATTTTGCCGATTGTCGAAGATGATGATTTGTTCGCATGCTCTGTCCCGTCGATCACTTACATAGCGCCATACGTAGTAGACGGCTAGATAGTCATTGGGCTACTGGCTGTCGTATTGATAACAAATATTTGTTTAACGATGTGTCGTTAAGTGTTGAGTTGCTTCACTCCATCAACAAAAGAAGTTGCAGAGCAGTTGTTGATTGAAACCCATGTACTGTGAAAACACAAGCCTGTCCGTGTCCCCTCACTCCGGAGTCAGCCGACAGAATGTCTCGCTGCAGATTTGTCGTCTTGACATATGTTTTCACCTCTGTAGTACGTCACAGTACTTTCATGCAGTTCCCACAAGTATGTCTCTTGTACCTTTTGTTTGCCTTTCCAGTGGCACAGTGGTCTAAGCACTGGCGTTTGTCTATTCGTCCGAGATAGGTCCGGGTTTGAAACCTGGTGAGGCATGAATGTTGTTTTTGTCTTACGGCACTGGCTCTCTCCCTTCTCTGGATCCAGTGGCCCTAAATTAGGGACGGGCGACTTCTTTTAGCCCATCGAGTTGCTCACGGCGGTTGCTAAACCCTTGAAAAAAATAAAACACTTTTTGTTTTTTTACGATTCTGCTGCTGTGGCAGCAGCAGAATGTTCTCTCTCAAAACTAAAACTCATCAACACGTATTTATGAATCACAATGGCGGAAGAACGGCTTACTGGACTTTAGTGTTAATCGAGAATGAACGTGCGCGGAAACTGAATGTTTCCCAGATGGTCGAAGTCTTTGCACAACAGAAAACAAGGAGGTGATCCTTCCTTTAGTGTTGATCCGAAAAGTATGTAAGGAAATGCAGTACAAAAATGAAATTCAAGGCAATACACCTAGGCGTGCATGTCTGTACGGTATTTTCTGCGGAGCAGGGGCTTGATTTCAGCTGGATTGTTTCCTCCTGACTGGAGAAGCTCAGTAATCTGTGGCACATGAGCTACCCTGCAACTCCATGGGTTCTGGAAAATATGCAAAACTTCTCCCAGCGGCATTCTTGTAAAATAACAGCCATTAACAGAACAACGAATCATTGGATTACTGGATTCAAATTTATCGTCTCCGGTATTTGTATGTCTATAGCCGTTATTTCACACACACGCTCTGTACAAACGTTTATCACAGAGTTTCTTGCTTCTAAAACTGCAAATATTTTACCTTGCTTTTTTGAAACGAGGCATTTGCCTTTAAAACCAAATGCATTTCGTTCCATGAAACTACTTGCACACAAATAACATCTGTCCTCCGGCTGATGAATAGAATTATCGGTCGTTCGAGTTTAAACAACAACAAGCGACTCAAGAGATCTTGTTCCTGCAATTCTATGTAACGGAATTAGAAAAACAATGCAGCAATTTCTTTGAAGATCACTGCTCCCGAGAATTTTCGGTTATGTGAAAAATATGTGTTAAGGATTAGGTGATTTCGTGGTGACTGCACGTAAGAATCTGTGAAAATGCCATGAAAAAGAGCCTAATATCGTCGCGGTGAACGTTTCAACTTTCAAAATACCTTATGAATTACCGATTGGCAAATTGGGAATAGTTTCCACATGTTGTACGTCTGTTAACTGATTATGTAGCATGTAACCTTCTTGTATCTAATATTTGGCATATTTAACACGGAATTTATTACCGCTCTGAATTAATGGGGAATCTTGAGGTGCAGAGTGTCAAGTTCATATACGGAGTAGGATCCAAAAGTTCGGGGACAGCGCCTACCCGTGACAACGCAAGCATGTAGTTAAAGTTACGGCGTCTGAAATATATCCCGCCATCCCTCCCCTTCGTAGTCAGAATGATTTGGCCCATAGAAAGTGTTTGTAATGCGCGCGCAGACGTTTGCTGCTGTGCGTAGTCGCTTGTCTTCTGCAATATGAGAAACATGGCTTTTGAACAAAATGATGAATGGATGCGGGTATTGAGCGAATTAATCGACAAAGCTGATAGCGAGCCTACGTTCTTGGATAAAATCATCACAGGTGATGAAACATGGTGCTACTTATTTGATATTCAGTCAAAGCGTGCTTCTTCAACATTGAAATCACCGTCTTCACGGCGATCAAAGAAATTCAGGCAGGATCGCAGCAAAGGGAAAGTCATGCTGGATGTGTTTTTTTATTCTAACGGCATTTTCCATTCCGAATTTATTCCTGGAAGCACAAGAGTTAACAAGGAACGTTATCTGGACATTTTACTTCCTTACGGGAGTCAATCAGTCGTAAACGGCCGGAGATGTGGCGAAGTGGACAATGGTACCTTCTCCACGACAACGCGCTTGCACAACGGTCCCTACTGGTCACGGAGTTTCTCGCCAGAAATCGTACTAATGTGCTTCCACATCCCGCCTATTCACCCGATTTAGCCCGCTGCGATTTTTACCTCTTTCCACTGATGAAACAAAATTGCAGAAACATCGTTTTGTGTCAACAAATGAGGTAAAAACAGCAACGCAGGGGCATTACGAGGGGTTGCAAAACATGGCTTTCAGCATTGCTTCCAGAAGCTTTGTGAGCGCTGGCAAAAGTGCGTCGTCGCCCAAGGGGATTGTATTGAAGGTGGTTGTGCATCGGTGTTTTAAAGTATCCAAGGTAAGGAACTGTACGCCAAGTCCCCGAACTTTTGGATCCTATCTCGTAGTTACTGTAAAACTGCAATTTATTATTTTAGATTGTCCCATATTTTGAGGTGTGAGTATCGTAGAACATTGTATCATCAGTTTATTTATTCAATTTGATATAGTTTTCCTTAATGAAAATAAGGAGAAAACAAATTAGATGGTGAAATTAGGAGACGAGTGAATTTGTCTTTGAATGTCATAGCTGCTTTAGGAGGATTTTACAGGAATGATGGGATCACAAAAAATGTGCTGAATGTCTGTGTATGAAAGTGTAATTGCCTCTCCTCTGGTGTACGGTAGTGAAACCTGTGCACTACAGGAGGCATAGGAGTCGTTTGTGTGTGTGTGCTGGTGAGATGTGTAACTTACGGGAGGGGTTTACCTTACTAACATTTTTCTTTACATTGCATATTTGCACAGATTTTCGTTCCTCACATGATCAGAACGTGTCTTGTCAGACAAATATTCATTGGGGGTTTCACCATGTTAAAAGAATGGGTGGTGAGATGTTTACTAAGAGACTTTATTCCGCCCATGTAACATGAAAGAAAGGTAAAAGAAGGCCAAGGAAATCATGGAAGGACCAGATTCAGGAATGTCTGCATGAGAAAAAGATGCGTATGGTGTACAAAAGGCCTTGTGTGAGACATGTGATGGATGTCAGTGAAGCTCGAGTTGTGTGCAGAGATCGCTATAAATGCATGCGTTTATATATCAACAGTAAGTAAAATCTAGTTCCATCAGTTTTAAACTTTAATCTGGCAGGTGAGCTTTCTTTGAGGAGCCAACCTCTGAATCTCAGAAAACAACTCAAAAATACGTATGCATGTAATGAGAAAACTTTTATGGCCTTTTTTTAGCTGGACGTTGGCCTATTGAAAACCTTAAAACAAGTCCCTGTTTGTAGTGAGGTTTGTAATATTTAACCATCATTAAAAGCAAGGGCTTGAATGCACTATTGCAAGTCCCACGTTTGCCATTCTAGTGTAAGAATTCAACTTCAACTGTGATTACAACTGAAAGTAAACTAATATAATCATTTTGCTTCTGCTATATATTACAATCGTGGCCAAAAGTCCTGCGCCAGTTGACCGAAATGTTATTACGAGTAATAGAAGTGAAGTTTCAAGCAAAAATGTGCAAGTGAGGAAACACAAATCCAGTTTGAAAAAACCGTTCGCGCCCCTCTATTCCACTATAGCTTTCTCTGACGTCCGCTAGTAAGATATACTGTATAAGGAGGTAGAATCCTCTGCCGACTTAGAAAGCAACTGCTTGTGGTCAGTTAGCGGAAGTTTATGCAGAATTCCTGGTGATATTTGAATTTCGGAATGTCAAAGACCCGAAAATTGGTCCTGCCTCTTCAAACCAGGGCAAAAATTATTACTTTGCATGAACTTGGATTCAGGAGTCCGAAAATTGCTGTTAAATGTGGCTGTGATCATTCCACTGTCTTGCGTACCATTAAAAGAGTTGCAGAAACTGGATGTGTGGGAGGAAAAAAAGAACAGGTCGACCAAGGCTGTGTACTGAACGTGATGATCGCATATTAATTCATCGTTCCTTAAAATCAAGGTTTAAAACAGCCACTGATTTAAGAAATGAGTGGGAGAATGAAGAAGGCATTATTGCAGCTGCACGTACAGTTGGTCATAGGCTACAAGAAAATGGACTGACTGCACACGAAAAGCTGCACGAAAACCTTTCCTTACTGAACAACAACGGCTCAAAAGAACTACTTGGGCCTAGGCACACAAGAATTGGACTGTTGATGAATGGAAAAATGTTATTTTCAGTGATGAAACAACTGTTACTATTTCCGCTAATAATGGAAATAATTATGTACGTCGTCGGGCTGGTGAAAGATATAAGGCATGCTGCACCCAGCCAACAATCAAGCACCCACATTCGGTAATGTTATAGTCCTGTATTTCAGCCAGTGGTTTTGGCCGTCTGCACATTGTTGATGGCACATTGAATGGATCGAAGTATGTGGATATTTTGGAGTCCAAACTGCTACCATCTGCACAAGACATGGGTTTGCGGAATTTTATCTTTCGGGACGATAACGTGCCATGTCATCGGTCAAAGTTGGTTGACGAGTGGTTTAATCGAAAAGTTATGAGAAAACTTCAGTGGCCAGCATAGTCACCGGATCTTAATCCCATAGAAATTCTGTTGGTGAGATTGAAACAAAAGATCCGTCAGCAAGGACCCACATAGAAAACAGCATTATTTGAGTCTAAAAGAGCCATATTGAGTCTAAAAGAGCCGTGTTATCACCAATGAACAACTAGAGAAGCTCATTAGTTCCATGCCAAGAAGGTGCACTTTGTTGCTAAGAAACTGTGGTTATCCAATTAAATATTAAAGCGTATTTTGCTTGTTGGTAAGTTATCTCAAGGGTCCTGCAAGTTTCAATAATGTACTGTACAGTAATTTTACGTTAAATGCATTGTACACTAATTTCACAAATTCCACTATTTTTTGCTTTTCATGACTAGACGCTGTACTTTTGCTTGTAACTTCACTTCTATTATTGGTAATAACATTCTGTAAAAATATTTGAATTCAGCATAACATTTTCTTTAAAACGATGTATAATATGTATTCCTGACTTTACCATTACGCTGTATAAGTTGACTTCAAGTATCAAAAATTGACTTTCGGTCTACTGGTGCAGAACTTTTGGCCACGACTGTAAGTATGTTACAAACACTAACAAAGGAAATGCAAAACCGCAAAAAGTATTTATGAAAAGTATTAAAAATAGGATTCAAACTGTGAGATGCCTAAACACTTCAGCATTCAGTTATATCATTAACATATCAAAAACATTTTACATGGTTGTTTTTTCGATTATAAAGTTTCGTTTGCAAATTACCAGCAACAAAATCTAGTTCCATCAGTTTTAAATTTTAATCTGGTAGATGAGCTGTCTTTGAGGAGCCAACCTCTGAATCGCCGAAAACAGCTGAGTAATACGTATGTGTGACATTTTTAATGTATGTAACATTTTTTTTACATTTTCTATTCCACCTGTGAAACGTGGTTATTTTACACCTACTCTCTCGAAGGCCTCGCTGTCCAGATCGTTACATTAACCTTCATTTTACCGAGAAATAACTTAACCTTCTGCGTTTATTAAGTCTCATCCAAATTCTTAGTCAATAAAGTGCCATAACTTTTTTTGCTTATGCTTTTAGTCATTACGACGGACGTAATGAGTTTGGCTACGTCGCTCAGTTCTGAAACTCCTAAACCCCAGGGGGAATGTGATCAGTTTAAATTCTACTCTTATTCGCTTTAATGTCACCCATCATACTAAAAGCCAGGAAAAAGTAAATAAATAAAATGTGGGAATAAATCTAATTTCCAGAATGGTCTCCGAAACACCTTTCTAAAATCTCTTCCTTGGCTGTAAAATTTCCCTTACAGAATTACTTTCTTGATTCATTCTGGCGGCCTCTCAGATATATGACAGTTTTTTGGAACCTGCTACCACCAATAGGAATCTGCACCACTTATGCAAATCAAATATTTCTTATAAGAATAAATGAGAAACTCTCACTTATCTAGCTAGAGCAGTAAATTAGGAGCCAGTCCAAATAGCTGCCTGACGCTGATACGAGTGCTTGAAGACGGAAGAGTATATGCAAACGACAACGTAATTTAAATGTCAAAAGCATAAAGGATATTTATTTCCAGTGGATATTTCTCCGCCGTAGTGGAAATATCATTTTACTCCAAAAGTAATGACTTAGAGCCAAACCAAGAGTTCCCCGCCCCTGTAGCGTTAATGTAATCCCCTGAGTCGTGGCTTCCAACTAAACTTCATCTGAGCTGAAACTCTACCGGTTTGGGGAGGGGGGATTGAGGGGGCAAACGTCCCGAAGAGGCATGTTTACAAGATGGACTTCCATTACCTTTAAAGATCGATACATTGTCTCTGAGGTAACTACTTTCTGGTGCCTCTAAGACTCTTATTACCATCCTAGTCGAGAACAACGGTGTGCATCGCTGCCGTAGAAATATCAATAATTCACCGATATCGCTCTCTGCGTTTTTTACTGGATGAACATTACACCAGCAATGCGATTTCCGGGATGATTCAAAAACTGATGAAGTCGCATATTACATCGTATATAAGAATGTTTTTAGAAAAGAGTTACTCAGTAAATAAAGAGAATCCAATAAAAGACATATAAGACAAAGAGTGAAAGAGATCATAAAAATCTCAACTCTGTTGCAACGTTAATATTTGTTCCTTGCTGGATTTTCGTAACCCGCAACGGGAAAATAAACTTTAACATATCGTGTTATTTGCATTTCATGAAAATGAATATTAATACCAAACTTTTTATTTCTTTTTTGGAAAAGGCAATGCAAATCGTAACTTATACAATCCACATACAGATGAGGAATTTATTTCCATCTTAAAAGCACATCTAAAATGCATCAAAAATGTGAAACTACGCCAATAAATATAAAAAGCGTCGAACAACGTTCAGGAGTGTAAATACAATACTCACAAAAATTTCATCATAAAAGTATTATATCACGTCAGATGTTTGTTTCAGATTTTCTGTGGTTTCGTTGAAATTTCAGTGTTGCTTTCTGGAAGAAAGCCTTCATTACGTAAATCTTTTGCGCATAAATAAGTTGATGCAAGCCCAGTATCGTAAGCAATTTTTTACTGTTTTTTTACTGAACAGAACATTTAGAAAAAAAAATATGTAGTGCATTCATTTAAAGCGGGTTGATGTGGGCACCTCCCTTGTATCATACACTCTCTATTTATTATATATTGTGTTACTGTAAGAAACCGGGTACTTATTATACAGATGATTATACAATGTCTATGTATCAGTCTTTGGACAACTTAAGGCAAAAGCTATTATAGCTATCAAGACTAAATTTAAATGTTTAGGTGTTTTTTTGTTTTTTTTTGTTTTTGTTTTTTTTGTGAAATAATACTGTAAAAAAGTACATTTCACCTTTTTAAAGATAACTGAAAGTCATTGTCAGTTTGAAAAAATCAAGTTGCAAAGCATTTTGTTGCTTCGAAAAATCACGATGAAAAATGCTTAATTGTGAAAAGTCCTCCTACAGAAAAAAATATTACAAACCAAACCTATTCAAAAAAATAATAAGCTTCAACAGAAAATAAAATGACGAAATCACTCACATTGATAACAAAAATCAAAATTTCATCATCGCGGAATTCGTTTTATGATGTACGTGAGTTGGATCGTCGAGCGTTCGTGGCTCAGTTGTTAAAGGCGTGAATTACCTGTTGACTGTTGAGCCCACTCAAACGTCGGGAGTTCTATCCTGATCTCATCGGAAAGATTTCCTAGGGTAAGGGATGGAAAGTACCGGGTCGTTGATTTTACGAAATTTTAATGGAAGTACGGAAAAACCTGAAATGGACTTTTCTGAAATGAACGGAATTTCTGTTTACAGAATATCTGTGAAAATACGGAAGTTAAAGTCAACCTGCACTTTTAAAAACAGAAATTTTAGAAAAAGACTGATACCTACGGGCCACTTTGCTCCACGTTATTTTCAGAAATTTTCCGTGAATTCACACCACTTATTTTAAACAGTGTATGATAGTGAGCAAGTCAGTTGTCGTAAGGTGGCGTCTCTATTCCCATTTGTTCTGTCGGAAAAAACATCCCATATCAACAGTGGGGGCTTGTAACTTTGTAACCCTCTCATAAAAAAGTATTAAGGGTATATTGAAGTCGCGATATTTTAAAGAAACAATGAAAAGGACGAAGCAAGGAAGGATGAAAGTAGCATTTCTGAGAAAATCCGAACGGTATATTCATCCAGGTTGACAAACCGAATAAATTTGGAAAGGGCACTTGAACGTTTTTCGACGTTATATCACTTTTCGTTCTGTATCAAATGTTACTGAAAATGTTCTTCGAAATTCATAGATTTCTTATTCTTTTCCTCTATTTGAGAGCTTAACGGCCACCGTGAGCAACTCAATGGAGTCTCCCGTCTGTAACTTAGGCCCGGTGGTTCCAAAGAAAGCAGAGGGCCAGTGCCATAAGATATACACAATGTGCACGCCTCACCGGGATTCGAACCCGGGCCCATTTCGGGCAAATGGTCATAAGCCAGCTCCTAGACCACTGCTCCACCGGGAGACTCCATTTTCCTTTCGGTCATTAGGTCAGAAATAATAATTTCAGTGTACCAAACCAAATCCATTGATTCCTTCCAAAATCTGGTCTCCATTCACTAAATTTTGTTCAAGATGAGCAACAGTGTCATTTTTTCGCTGTAGACTTACATTTTAAATTCTGGTTATACACGGTCGAGTAACATTATTGTAACCTCCAGCTAATATCCAGAGTAACAGCCTTGTGCAGCGCGGACAGCAGCTATACAGGCTGGGAGTGGCTTAATAAGGTGCTGGAAGGTGTTCACAGGTATGTGGAGTCATGCTAACTGCAGTGCATCTGAGAGCTGCTGGCGGGTGCGTGGTGGAAGATCCATAGAGCGAACAACACGATCGAGGTGGTCCCACAGATGCTCAATTGGGTTTACGTCTGGGGAATTAGGAGGCCAGGGAAGTACTTTGAAGACTTCATCGTGCTCTTCCAACCACTCTCGGACGTTTCTAGCTGTGTGACATGTCGCATTGTCTTACTGGAAGATCCCATCCGCCCCAGGGAAGACAGTCAGCATGCATGGGTGTACGTAATCTGCAAGAATGGATTCATATAATTCGGTCCATAGTGCCTTCCACAGGTATGAGTGGACCCAGAGAATGCCACGAAAACATTCCCCTGACCATAACGCTTCCCCCACCAGCTTGTGTTCTTCCAGCAATGGTTGAAGAGTGTTTGTTCTCCCATGTTTCTCTCCTTATACGCCGACATCCATCCGTTCGATGAAGCAGAAAACGTGACTCATCGGAGAAGGCAATCCTTTGCCAATTAGCGGAGGTCCAATTCCGATACTGCCGTGCAAATGTAAGTCTTTTCTTCCAATACACCTTCATTAGCATAGGTGCAGTGACCATCCATCGGCATCGGAGCCCCATACGCAGCAGGGTTCGCTGAATTGTCGTTTTAGACACATTTCCGATAGCCCCCTGGTTCATTCGGCCAGCGAGTTTCTCCACTGTAGCGTGTCGATCGGCTCCCACGCACCTTCGAAGCCGACGTTCACCTCTCACATCAATGGCACGTGGTGCTTCGCAGTTTCCAGGTCGCTTATTAGCAATAGCGCCATTTCTCCAATCACGATACACTTTAACCACAGCAGCACGCAAACAGTTCACAACTGTGCTGTTTCAGAAATACTGTCACCCTTGCTCCGAAAGCCGATAATCATCTCTTTTTGCAAATCTGACAAATCGCTCCTTTCTTCCATGACAGCAACGGGGGATATGTTTTCAGAATGCCTACAGAAGGCACGTGTTGTGAGATGGCTTATATACCCTCCAAGCCATCACACGACACGTCCCTTCTTTCATTGGCTACGCGCTGTTGACGTCAAAAGTAGGAGGTGGTCACAATAATGTGACTCGATTGTGTATATCACGACATTGTGCTGCACTGATTTCGTTTTAGAAGAGTAACACTAGAAAACTTTATTTTAAAATCTTCATGGCTATCGAATTTTCATACATATAACCATGTAAAAATAAATAAATGAACATAAAAAAAAAAAACTATAGCATTTCTGGCTTTGTGAGGAAAGCTTTTACAATGAGTTACAGTAATATGCCATGCATTGACACGTCGGTGTGCGGCAAGAGCCGTACGCATAATATTTACAATAGATAAATGCTAGGCGTTAACTTCTGATCATTCATGCGAGATGGACCCCGGTTCGAATTCCGAAGACGCATAGATGGTGACGATTGTATAAAGACTAGAGCGTTGGCAATCGGGTATCAGACTAAGTAAATAGTTTCCTATGTGAATTAATGAGTCGAACACTTAATTGTCTCTAAGACTACTTTTCCAAGATAAAAATTATGTCAATTATCCTTACAGAAATATGATACCGTATACTTAATACTTTCTGCCATTAGCTTCCGAAGGCTCCACGCTAATTTTCTTGGGATGAATTAGCGTCAGATATCTATTTACCGACTTCTCACATGAAACAGCTCAGTAGACATGGTACTGAAATATTAATGGGTTACAATAATTCCTCTGTACATTCCATATTTTAAAATTGTAAACCTTTTGTCAAAGTGACGACAGACCTGTGCATTACTGCCTAATCCCCCTAGAATCTAGGCTAAATGAGCGGATTACTACTCCCACGTGACTAGGATATTAGCTAAAGAAACAAATCTTTGTGGATTGTAACTAATACCCTAATGTTAAACTTAACTTTTCTGTAAAGCACAACAGAGCTTATCTCACTAAAACATTTGTCGACAACCTGTTCCCTACCGCCCACTAGTGGGTGATTCAAGCTTTCATTTTGTCGTTGTTACAAATTTTGTTCCCGCCATATATCGAATACATTGCCAACAACTTCGCGAGTTTGACTTTTTAAAACATGCTTTTGCAATTTATTTTTAAAACCATCTCTAAACTTTGAATATAGACAATAATTAAAACAAGGTAATTCGTAAATACTATCGTGGTTTTCTTGCTTATTTGAAGGAAGAAGTGTCAAACGGTTCTTGTATTCATGGTGTGGTGCACAGACATCTTGTAGGAAAACACCTAAGTACAAGTCGCCATTCATCATTAAATATAATAATTAGAGCTTTAAATAAGATCAAATGTAATGCCAAAGATGATAGAATATTTCTACAGCTGTGCCAGGACAATAATGAGCAATTTGTTAGGTTACTTTCACACACAGAAGTTCGATGGCTCTCATGCTTGTCTCGTTTCGGAGCATTATATGATAATGTCATACAGTTTTTTGAAAGTAATAATGAGGCTGGTCTCTGTCAACAATTAAAAACAGTAAAGAATGTTTCCTTTTATTTGGCAGACATTTTCAAGAGATTTAATGAAATTGATTTGCAGCTTCAAAGAGCCAATATTACTGTTATCAGTTGCAAAAATATTGTGCCATTATTTATCGAAAAACTTGATCTTCTCCGTCATAATCTTTTGAAGAGAGAATTTCATCAGTTTCCCGAATTGTCATCTCTAAAAGATGATGTAACTCCAGAGGAGATTGAAAAGTTCAGTAGCCACCTCAACGAACTTAAATTGGATATGGAAAAACGATTTAAAGATATTTTGAACTAGAAGATGTATGACTGGATGATAAATCCTTTTAATGCAAATTTTGCTGAGGTTGATATAACTTGCCAAGAAGAACTATTCGACCTAAAATATGATAAAGATAGCCAATATAATTTCGATAGTGGTGGATACCAAAAACTCTGGCGAAAAAATGCCTGCGTTATATCCAAATATGTGGAAAATGACATTTACGTAATTTATTGATACCTTTCCCTACCTCACATCTTGTAGAATCAGGCTTTAGTGCTGTTAATCATATTATCACCAAACAGAGAACCCGTCTGAATAGCACCGAAAGATGTGACCTTCGTTTGTTGCTTACGAAAATCGAACCAGATATCAAATATTTAGTCTCGCAGCATCAGCCTCAAGGATCTCATTAATCATTAATTAAAGGTAATTTCAATAAACTTTATTTTTTTCATATTTAACTTTCATTTTCCTCAATTTAAGCAACTCCCGCACTAGTAGGCGCTGTATCAATGAAGATGCAGAAATTCATTAAATTGAAATTATCTATGTATGAAACAGACATAAAGTATAAATAAAAAGATAAATTTAAGTACATGTTTTTTACAAACCCTCCCCTCTAAAAATTGCTTTGCACTTGCGCTAAATTGAGTTACTGGGGCACCGGTGGACGGTAAGGAAATTTTACCATCAACAAAGATACAAAAGTGGGCGGTTGGTATTAAAAGGTTGACGACCCCTGCACTAAAGGCTAAAACTTGCTGTAGTAACTTAGCTTTACTATATAACATTGCACCTAAAGCTTACGGAATTCCTTTACATTGAACCCGGATAGCTTCACTTTTCCTTTCAACTGAAAACCTTGAATAAGCATGAAAGAGCTAAATAGGCACCATAAGAATAATAACTCCCAGATATATTTGTAAGACAGTACTTACAAAGTCCACATCTTTTTTGGCTTTTATCAAAAAGTATGTCACTTTTTAGACACTTCGCTTAATCAACATAATTTGGTCACAGAAAGCATTCAAGCAGAACACAACTCTCTTTATACTGAGCAGTATACAACACTGCGCTCACTTTTATACAATCCTAAGTAGCAAATTACAAGAACTCAAAGCATAGTAATCGTAAAACATCGTGAGACTCAAAACAGTGAGATGAAAACCAGGTGAGAGTGAGACATTCAAAACAGCTGCTCTTATCTCTAGCTTGAGCAAATGCCATTGACTTCTGACATGTTTTCAGGGTTGCCAAACTTAAATTCGTCGAGAGAGAATCTGTAGCACTACGTTCAGGAAGTTGAATTAGAGTACACATCACACGTGCCTTATGATTGTTTTTCTGTTTCGAAACGGCAGAGATCTCTACACAAACGCGCATCTCTTTAACTATTTTTAGGAACATTCTTTGGCTACACCTAAAAGTTCTATAATGAATATAAAGCTTCTACTACGCTAATTATAATGAATTCAGCTTCTTCTAAGCTAATGCTTCTTCTAATGCTTGTTGTTTGTTAATTATATCATGAATAAACTTTCCTGCTAGTAGTGTAGTAAAAATAATGAACAAGCTTATAACTGGTAGTAATGTTGTAGTAGTAATTAAGATGAATAAAGTCTTATACTGGCTGTTACTAATAACACTAAATGAAATAAACCTAACAGCCAGACAGAGGTCTGACAGTACTATGAACTGAGAAAGACGTACTTACTTAAAACTCTTTTATTAGATAAACTCTTGAATCATCCAACACACACACTCTAATCGTATCACAATAATGAAGAAAAACCTAATCACAGAGAACGAAGCTCTCCCTACGCACATCAACAAAAAGCTCTCTCCACATAAACGAACGCTCTCTCTACGTATCGTTGAACGCGCCTATTTATACTGGCTACCACCACGTCATGACTTACACTCATTGCCCGATCTCATTCAGCGGGTGAAATAATATCTCGTTCAGTAAGAAGATAATTTACATAGTAAAATAAAATAACCAGAGATAGTAAAAATCAAAAGGAAAGTGAATCTAGAGTATACGTTACAGTTCGTTCGCACAGTAATTCGCTTAAAAATCTTACGAATTACATTCGCTATGCTACAAGTGTGGCTTGTGATACATGGGATTCCACAGAGTAGTAATTTTAATACAAAAGTATCCAATTTCTCTTTTTCGTAACATCACTTCCTATACCAACTTAATTTTTTCAGGTGTAAGATTTTTTTTTCATCTGAATAAATACCACACAATGCTTATTGATCATTCATATCTGGAAACGGCGCCACCTACACTCAGCGTAACTACTGTAAGTGATCTTGATTACTGAGGTAGAATTTATCAGGACCGTGCGCGAGCGTGTATGCGATAATAAAACGCAAAATAAAGTTTCTTTATTTATGCATTTTATACAAACATACACGTATGCGCAAAATAACAAATTCATACATGTTTTCCTTCTGAGTTGCAAATCGTTTCGCAAAGTAACTTTCCTTTTCTTGTGAATCTTGCAATTACTCTATACAGTAATCCAAGTTAAAAAAAGCAATGCCGTCTTGAAAGTTTTATGTTAAAAGCATATGAACAGATTAAAAAAATATAAACACACACACACATAGACCTTTCGAGTTTACTATAAGCTCATCCTCAGATGTAACACAATACTAAATTACAAGCGAGTAGGTGGTGGTTATATATCATGGGAGCATATTCACAAATGACGCGATTCGAAGCAAGGTCAACGCATGCGCCGAAATAATTGAGCAAACTCGTCTTCCTGATCATCTGGATGTTTTCCACGATCCATTAATTGTTTCCAGGGGAGGGAAATGTTACGTGACTATTCTTCATTACAGCAAAGGTGGCTGTATTTGTAAATCAAAAAACTCACTGTGAAAAGAAGAGTTGATCGTAACCTTGGAGTGTTAAAATTAATTATACCTTACCATACAGGGGTATGTTCGCCCCTTAAGTAGAGTCTGGAGAGGGCTGTTGAAGTGGAGGATGTTCGAATATTATATTTGTGTTCCGAGGTTCTTCAGCTCAAAGGAAGAGCGGTCGAACACACGTACATCGTGTTTTGAACCCCTTCGTGTGAGACTTTGAGTGGTATGGCGTAAATGCCGTGCCGTTTATCTAGTCCGACTATATCTGTGTCACTTTTTATAGTTGTCAGGATAGTATTTGTCTTGATTCCAAAGCAGATTTTATGTTTTTTAGAGATAGCTGTTAAGTGGTTGGTAACACAAGGTATGAGGGGTACAGAACCAACATATTTAATAGGTTGGTTAGCTCTAGTTAAAGATATAGAGAGCCTCGAAGTCATATTTTTTAATCTGTATATATGCTTTTAACATAAAACGAAATTTGTTTTTCTATATACAGTAAAATGCAACTAATTTTGATTTTCTTCCAGGTTTTGTGAGCTTCGATAACCCCGCTAGTGCCCAAGCTGCCATCCAGGCTATGAATGGATTCCAAATAGGAATGAAGCGCCTGAAAGTTCAGTTGAAACGCCCCAAGGACGCCAACAGGCCGTACTAGCGTCATTGGGCGCTCATTCACTAGTCCTTAGAGGTAAATTTGCATGTTAATATTTATTCACTTTTTGAAAGATTCATGTGCATAATCCACAATTATCCTTCAGTAACTTCTGATAAAATTCAGAGCAGAAAATCAGCACATAATGACACTGTCCTTATCCACACCTACCACAATCAATTTTTTTATAATCTTCTGGTAGTCAGCACTTCTAAAAGAAAGAGATGTGACTGTACCGTGGAATTTAAACATTTCGGAATTAACTTGGGGCGTACAAATGTGAATTCCATGAGACTGACTCCATAAATGATTCTTTCCGGAAAATTAGCAGTGAACCAACATTGGTCGAAGAATAATTTTTCCCCTAACATATAAATAAGCAAAAAAGCAGAAGAACAAATAATAAGAAAATATTAGATTTAGAAAAAGCTAACAAGCTGTAATTTACTGTAAAGCCCATTATTGGTAAGATCAGAAGTGGTATTGCTGCATTCAACTGTCCCTTTGAATAGGCCTTTAGTATAAATGGAAAAAAAGCATTAAGTCAGAGGGGTAAAGTTAATGGCAGTTCGCAGTGAAATGGTCTTTTTCATCAAACTTTGTGCAAGTGAAACTGTAAAAGACACAAAATTGTCCACCGAGTTACAGAATTTACCCCGAGAAGAAGAAGTCTACAAAATGTACAAAACTAATCGCCGGCCCCACCATCTTTGAACCTCATGTTGAACATTCAGAGAACTTACTGAGGTATTACTAAAACTGAATGTATCTGAATTGTATATCTGAATACTTAGCCTTTTTTGATAACCTGTTGTGCAGACCTGCAAGTAGTTTTGGAATTTCGAAAGCTTATATATGACCCGCAAATGCTTACAACTCCTCACTCCTGATAAATATTTCTTTGGGGAGAATCACAATCATGAAATATACAGGGTCCAAAGGAAAGTCGATACCCACCCCTGTCACGGCTGAAGGAATGGTCCCTGACTATAAACGTTAGGTCTGTCTCTAGTAAAGTGGACATGCCCGATCGTTTATAGAAACTTACTTATGAAGAATATTGTTTAATATTTAAGTATGTATAATCTCTTCAACGGAAAGATTTCTTATGAATTTCAATCAAATTAAAAAGTCATACTTAATCGCCGAGAGAAATCATCTTAATAACATGTCACCTTTCTATGAGATTAAGAAATGCTGTTCAAAACATGAAAAACAAATCTCCATTTAACACCTCAGACATTCACGAAATCAGATAAACGACTGATGCTAAATTTGAAAGTTTCAAACTGCTACTGTTGATTTGAACACTTCTTCGAGAAAGGTTTTCCCATGAAAATGAGATTTCAAAAGAAACAGCTGACGTTAAGCGTGTCCTTCCCATTGACATAACGTGAGAATCTGTCTACTTTTTTTACAGCTGCATGTGTGAGACATAAAGTTAGTATTGCTCTAAAAGAAGTTTGACCGGAATCATTTTGTTCGCTGGCTTATAGAAAGCTTAAACGAAATTCCATTAACATCTCCTGCCTGAGTACTGGCAATGAAACGACAGTAAATTCACTAATTGTGTGTTCGAAGTGAGAGAAACTTGACAATGTAAAATACATTAAAAATATTTCCCATGCTGTCTCAAAGGAATTAAATTTGTTATTACTAATTGTAGGTACTAGTTCTTTCACCTGTCGGTGTATCATTGATCGTTCTTTTACTGCTCGATCACTGATAGTTTATATTGTTTTATGCATAGTTCAAGATTTAAACACATGTTTTTACGTCATGTCCTTAGAGACTGTTACACAGGAATATATACTGTACATATATGATCATTAACCATTATCAATCCACTGCTGGATGAAGGTCTCCCCAAGTCTCTTCCACAACTTTCTCTCTTCAGTCAGTCTCCTTCAAGTCACTCCGACATGCTTTCGAATTTCATCCACCCATTTTCCGCATAGGTTTCTTCTGGGTCTGGTCCTGTCCCTTGGAATCCAGTCCAGAATTTCTGTTGTCCAATATGGTGGTCAGTTCTTCTGTCAATATTTCCATCTCATTGTCATTTCAGGGATTTTACCTTGATCACGATGTCATTAACTCTTGTCATTTTCCTGATCCATGAGTTCCTTTTCCTATCTTGCTTAGATACACGGGCATGTATCTCTTCATGCTTCGTTGAGTCGTCCGCAGCCTTTGCATGACTTCTTAGTTAATGTCCATGTTAGAGATGAGTTCGGGCTCAATTTTAGGAGCCCGGGCCCGCCTGGGTCCAAAGGCCTAGATCCCGGGTCCGGATTCTTGGAAAATTTTGCTTATCAAGGCTTGCATCAATAAATAACAATGCATTATACACTGGCCAAAGATATGGCCCAAGCAAGGATTAGTTTAAAAATCATTAGTTTAAAAAATTTAGTTCAGTTAATCCACTTCACAATATTAATATGTTTTTAGAAATACTGCGCATAAAGCCAAATGTTGTAAAATGTGGATTTGAAAATAAATACATAATCAACGTGCCCTTCGACCATATCAGGGGTATCATTAAGTTTGGTAAAAGCTGAAGAAAAGAAAATCGTTTAGAAACAAAAAGTTCCATTCGTTATTTCTTTTTGATTTCTAAATTTACTTTTATTTTGAATAAATTGCATTATAAAACGTACAACGCCGTACAAACAGTTGCAAGTGTTTGAAATTTTGACTCTAGAGAACTAATCTTCGTAATATAATTTACATATAATATAGTAATTGGTAAAGGTAGTTTAGAGTGATGTAGTAGAATATAAAAAAAAGCATGTAGGGAAATTTCCAAAATTAGAAAAAAAGAACGTAAAAGCATTCCACGCCAGATTATTCTGCATTTTGTAACATTAATAAAGCTTTGCGCTTAATAGTATAATAATCACAATATTATCATATGTGTGTGCAGTTTCCAGATCAAGTTCATCATGAAAAAAGAGAGAGAGAAATTGCATCTAATGCCTCAGCGCTTCAACTTGATCTTCTTTTCTCTAAAACTCGACCTGCTGCACTAAAAACCAACGTCACCCCAAAAATCGCGGAAGTGATGAAATTTTTAAAAATAAATAACAATACTTCTAACTGCACAATTTTGGAAATTAATACATCATTTTAAAGATAAGATCCTTGATTATTAATAAAAAACAAAAAACGGGAATGTGATTTTTTCCCAGTTTTTCGATACCAGACCTCCTTAAACTAATTGCTTGGGCCATAGCTTTGGACAATGCATATTGCAAGTCTTGATAAGCAAAATTTGTCTTCCAATGGCAGCTAGCTTAGGAAATTGAAAATTCTTCCTCCATGGCAACAAATCCACAATGAAATTCAACAAGTGTAATTCAACCGGGCTCGGAATTACACGTGTTGAATTAATTACAGTAATGAAATTCAAGACGTGTAATTCCGAGCCCGGGCCCAGCCAGGGTCCGGGTTTTTGGTAGTTAATGAATTCTGAGTCCGGCAGAGCCCGGGCCGGGCCCGAGCTCATCTCTAGTCCATGTCTCTGATCCAGAAGAAAACACTGGATGAATGCCTTGGTTCAACACCTTTCATTTAAGACTTAATGATAAATTGCTCTTTAAAATTGCACTGTTTCATCTAAATGCTCTCCAACGAAGTTTTATACGCCTACTTGTTTTCTTCTATGTAACCATTGCTTGATATTTATTGTCCAACGTAAATGTAGGCATCGGTTTCTTCTAGATTTTTTTGTCAATCGCAAAATGTTCAATTCTTTTAAAAGCATTACCCAAAGTTTTTGTTTTCTGTGAGTTCATTTTTATGCCCACTTCTTTTCTCTTGTCAGCAAGTTCCTGGACCATACTCTGCAGATCTGAGGGAGTACTTTCAAAAATGACTATGGCGTCAGAAAAATTAAGGGGGTTAAACAATTTCCATTAATTTTCATCCTTTTGTATTTGCAGTTCCGTGAATGAACAACCTACAATTTGGCATTGAAGAGCTGGGGAGATACGATGTCACCTTATCTCACTCCTTTCTAGTTTTTATAAGTGCTGTGTCTTTTACAGTCGAAGTTTTGCTCTTGAATTTTCATAGAAGTTATTATTAATAGTGATGTGTGCATCTTTAATACCGCAATATTTTAAAGATGTTATAAACTGCTTGTTGCTTCACGGATTTAAAACATTTTTCATAATCAATAAAAGCCATACATAATAGGAGTACATACTCATTCGCTCTTTCGATTAGTTTTCTCAGTACATGGATTTGATCTACAGTGCTATGAGCACTCTTGAATGCAAAATTTGTTGAGCCATGTCAAATGAGCCTCTTTGTTGAGCCATGTCCAATGTTTCTCTCAAGCATTGTGATAGTACCTTAGTAAAGATTTTATATATTGACAACAGGCTGATGGGTCTGTATTTCCTGATATCATCAATGCCCCGGTTTTTATGTAGCTGAATTTTTGTAGCATTGTTTCAACCATCAGGAATCTTCCCTTCATTCAGACATGTAGTGAAAACTTGAGAGAGTGTAATTCTATTTCTCCACTAGCTTCTTGTACATTGTCAACGGTAATTCCATCTTTCTCTGAAGCTCTTACGCGTTTCATGTTCGTAATTAGATGTTCAATTTTTTCCGAGAGGACTGAAGTAATTTTGGTGTTGGTACATTCCTTTATGTCTGGCATAGATGTATCATTCATTTCATACAGTTTTGTCTAGGAATCCTTAACTCTAGTCAAAATTTCGTCTCTATTTCTTGTTACATAGCCATTTTCTTTTCTAAGTGCCATAATCTCTTTTTTTTTTTTCATTACTAAGATGTTCCTCTGCTTTCTTCAGGATTTGGTTGTTTTCAGCTGCTTTCCTCACGAGTTCAAAATATAATTTACTTATGTCTTCAGTGATACTTTTTTGTACTGTCATGCAAAGCTTTATACATTCCACTTTAGAATTTAACGTTTTTTTTATCTTCATCTCCCTTTGTTTTCGCATCAACAATTTCGTTCGTTTAGATATTTATGTATATGTACATAAGTTCATTAGACATAAATTGCCGGATATATCATAACTTCATCAGAAATAATTTGCAATTTTAATCACGATTCACTTCGCACAGCATTTTATATTCGATCCGAGAATTAACACATTTGATTATCTTATCCTCAAATTTTATGAAAGACCGAAACAGTAGATTACTCTCGGAAATCCATGAAGATGCGGCTCTCAATATCTCATGAATTGTTTATGGCACATAATGATCCAGTTTAATTGATGAGTTGTTGTTAATTGTTTTCCAGTCATCACAGCTTACGAGAGCCTTTGGAACAGTAATACATTTGTTCAAAGCTGAGGACTCTAATAGTAACTCTCCGGATTTTTTATTTCGTGTACGCACAAGCACATCTGTAATACAAGTAGCTAGTAGAGTGAAGATACATTTCTTATTTCAGGGTTTAACTACCACCATGAGCAATCTCGCGTACATAGGCCACTACTTCTAGGGAATAAAGAGAGAAGACGCTGTACAACAAACACAACATCCATGCCTCATCCGGGACTTGAACCCAGGACCAACTTGAACGACTAGTCAGAAACCTACCTTCTGGACCACTTGGGGAACTCGGAAGGAAGATATAAAAAGGAGCTATGAACTAACAAAGATACTCGAATGCCTGCTCGTTGTACATGTAATGGCATAACAACTTTTATAACAATCGCTTGAGTGTGTGTGAAACGTAACTAAGTTTAACTCATTAATTAGGATTTCTTATTGCCAAGAAACTCCGGAGGCTGATTTGTATGAGGTGCTGGCTTCAGACCTCTCGTCTGAGCTATGCCCTAGTCCCGATTCAGGCAGGGTCGGCATGCTTGGCCGGACCCACCACAGCCTGAGATTTGCCACCCAAAATCCCTCCATCCGTGGTAAAGCAACATCACGAAGTAAACCTCCAGCGAAACTCGCAAGGCCCCTTAAACTGGCATGTGTGTGGAAAAAAGATGTTAACTATGTTTCACATATTGGTGCCAGGCGCACATAGCAATTTGTAGATATAGCATTTCCAGATTTATCTTCCACGTGCTTTTCCTCTGATTATACTTTTATTCCGATATTTCTTTTCCATTTTGCATTTCTCGATTTACGGAAAACAAGAACTTTCCCTTCTTTACAGTGAGACTACCATTTGATTGATCAGTGGGATATTTGCTGTGAAGAACGAAAATCGTTGCTCTAGCATCACCCTTCCATCACAATTTCAAAACTAACTCTGTATTATTCAGATTTTATGAAATCTTCGTTTATCCAGGTGAAACGTCACGAGTTCTTAGTGTTGTGTTGGGTGTGTCGAAGATTTAGTGTGAGTTCACGTTTCTGCTGAAAACATCAGTTATTAATAGCCATGCACGTATTAGAGATAACCCACGTTCTTACATCACGTAAGGTATTCGATCCATGAAGATCATGGGCTCTTCTAAGCTTTTATCTTCAGAACTTTCTTGTGCCCCTATCATTTTAGACGTCATCATGCTGGAGCCAATGTACATTACCAAATGTTATTGAAGCAGAGGTAACTTAATTTACTACCTCCGGTGATGTGAACTTATCTTTGAATCTCAGAAAAATTATTTCTGATTCTCATATTCTAAAGAAAAACATGTTAAATATTGTGTGGGTGCAAAAGTTTTACCCGTTTTTGTAACAGATGCAAATTTTGATCGGAGTAGTTACGTCACAGATGACGCTGCGATGCCGAATTTTCGGCCAATAAAGCGTGAAGATGTAGAGCATATAGAGGCACTAGGTTTGTCCGAGTAAGTCATTCGAAACGGAAATCATAGACGGCGTAACATGGCATGCAATAAGGAGCACTTTAGACATTGTTTACTGTACGAGTTCGATAAAAGCAGTATTGCAGCAGCGGCTTGCCGCAACATCTGTCGAGTGTATTGGAAGGATACAGTTGATGATAGCACATGTCGCCGTCGGTGACAGAATCTGTAAATACACTGCTGGACAATTGCTAAGGACGGATAATAAATGGCTATATAGCGCATAAAAAAGTAAGTGTGGTTGGATGCCAAGTGAAATAAAATAATGTCAGAATGCCAGGACATTACAAGAAAGACAATTTATTGTGCTCTGAAATCCAGAAGGCTTTGGAACGTGTTCAAGGGACAAACAGGCCATTTTGTGCAGAATACGTAAACGTGAAAAAAATGCAATTACCGTCCGCAGGCGTTCCGGCGTAAGATGTCAATACGGGATATGGCCACCATGGAGGGCGATGCAACATTCCACACGTCGTGTCACGCTTTGCACAACATTATCAAGCAGCTGTTGGGGTAATTTATCCCATTCCTCTGTCAGTGCACGGATGAGGGTGTCCTAGTTTATTGGAGGGCATTGACGACCAGCAAGACTCCTCCCCAAAGCATCCCACACATTTTCAATGGGATTCAGATCTGGAGAACGTGCTGGCCATACGAGGCGTTGAATATCCTCGCTCTCAAGACACTCCTGGACAGCGACTGTTCGATGACATGTTGCGTTGTCGTCCATGAAAATGAATCGATCACCGACAGCACCACGGAACATGCGAACATGAGGTAGCAGAACATCATTAATGTATCGTTGGCCAGTCACAGTCCCAGTTGGAAGCACACAGTGGGACGTACGGCCATTGATCATGATGCCAGCCTATTCCATGACACTACATGTCGGATGTCGGTCCCTTTCCTGTATGTTTGCTGGACAATATGCAGTACCACTATCACGACAGATCGGTTGTCGTCGACAATCAGACGATAGACTGTATCTACTCTCATCTGAGAAGAGGACAGCAGACCAGTCGTTATCAGTCCAATTGCGATGTTGATGGCACCATTGCAAACGGGCGGTACGGTGACGTCTGGACAATGGGACGCACACAACAGGACGGCGGGCGTATAGTCCTCCTTCATGCAAACGTCTGGCGACAGTTTTTCGGGAGATCCGCTTGCCAGTAGCAGCCATAAACTGATTCACTACCTCACTAGCTGTGCTGCGCCGGTGTATTTTTGTTGATAGCACTATGTACCGATCTTCTGCAGGTGTCGCACTGCGAACACGACCTCCCCGTGACGTTTGCTACACTCTCCATTTGTTTGAAATGATTTCCAAAGCCTTGAAACAACACTGTGGCTGACGTCAAACTCCCTGGCAACATCTGTTATTTTTCGCCCTTCTTCAATCTTGCCAATAATACGGCCACGCGTAAAATCATCTAGGTGATGTCGGGAAGACATACTGAAAATTGTAAGTTCGTCAATTGATTCTTTCCCTTTCAACTTTGCGTTTGAACAACAACGGTCAACACGCGTCAAATCCTTTATCTCTTATCACCGCTATGACGTCACAAACAAGTTTGGCAATCCAAAATTTGCATACGCACAACACGTCTTACTGTACCCCGCACTTATGCTAATTTCCACGTTTTCCTGCCTTCCATTTTATGGTTGCTATCGTTGCTATTGTCATCCGTCCTTAGCAATTGTCCGGCAGTGTATTAACCACGCCCTGCTGTATTTTCTGACGAGGATGTGCGCCAAGCCATAACAAATGGCCCACATGCAACCGTTCAGGAATTAGCGGAAACGTTGTCGGTACACAGAACAACAGTCGAAAGACGAATACGTGCGCTTGGGTTCATGACCAAGTTCGATAACTGGGTTCCGCACCAGCTTTCTGCAAAGCAACGGGAGTAGAGAATCCGTACCTGTGTTTCTTTGCTTTCTCGTCACAGAAATGAACCGTTTTAGGGACGAATTGTAAGGGGTCATGAGAAAAGGGTACTGTACCGTATTGTAAAGCGTCGATGGATTGTGTGCCAAGATGCGGAGCCTGCTCCATCGATCTCAAAAGGAGGACTACAACCCAAAAAGGTTTTGTTGAGTGTTTGGTGGGATGTCCAGGGAATAATCCACAGGGAGGTGTTGGCACCTAACCGAAAGATAAATGCTGACCTCTACTGCCAACAGTTGGACAGATTGCGAGTATAACTGACATCGAAGCGGGCAGCACTCGTCAATTGCAAAGGCGTGATCCTACATCGTGATATCGCTAGACCTCATGCTGCTTTAATCACTCGGCAAAAATTACTGGATTTTGGTTGGGAAGTGTTACCTCACCCGACATATTCCCCTGATCTTGCACCTACGGACTATCACCTTTTTCGATCGTTACAGAACTCCTTCGCTCTACAAGCCTTCGATGATGTGGACGACGTGAAAACGGCATTACATGACTTTTTTTACTCTAAAACATAGGAGTTTTTCCGGCGTGGGATTCACCTACTCATAGACAGATGGCAAGAGGTCATACAGAATGATGGCAATTATGTGAAATCTTAGGTACGTTACTTGTTGTGTTCTCCTCCTTCCTTTGTAGCCTACAAAAACGGGTAGAACTTATGCACACACTCAATACGTGCACGTTCTCAAATTTTCTATGCACCTGAATCATGGGATTAGAGGTTCTTGTGAAGTAAAGGGGTTATTAACTCTTTACACTATCTGACGTAGGTTCAAATCTTAGGTTAGGCATTTATATTATATTTATACTATGGTTTTGTTTCACTGCCTCCTCTGGAGCCAGCAGTCCTAAATAAGGAAGTGATCAATTATTTCTAAGATTTTTTCAGTTTTCAATCCAAGACCGGCATATTGCTGAAATTTTAGATTTGGAGTATTAACCTAACAACTCCGATAAAATTATGAGCATATCTCCCTTTTTTATTGTCTATTGCAAACCGATCGTGGAAAACAAGATTCATCAAGAGAGTAACTACCTCATATTTATCGCCGTGCTTTAAAAATGAAGAAAATGTAATGGTTGCGTGCATTAAAAATTGCTTTCATGAAAGTCCATATGTTTAAAATAAACGAATTTATTTACCGTTCTGCACAGTGATTTGCATAAGTTAAGGAAAAAACAGGAAAATCATGATATCTAAGAAAATACACGATGAAATGTTATGAAATTTGGTGAAAATATGTATCATATCGTACGTTATAGAAAGACGCTAAATTATTTCGTAAGAAGCACATCATTCTGACAAAAATGACTACATACAAGACCAGGTGAAAACTAAATTGTCAAAATTAAATACCAAAGTACCTAAATAGAGAGTGTGGACACCCCTCACAGCAATGCAGGCCCGGCAGCGATGTTTCATGCTGTTGACGATAGTGTCTAGCAGCTCAGTACGTAGCAACGGCCACTGTTCGCGCAAAGCTTGTCTAAGCCCTCCAGGTATTGCGGAGGGGATTTTTGTTTTTTTTGATTGGAGGTTTAACGACCACCGTGAGCAACTCAATGGGCTATAAGCAGTCGCCCGTCCCTAATTTAGGGTCACTGGTTCCAGGGAAGAGCGAGAGCCAGTGCCGTAAGACAAACACAACATCCATGCCTGACCGGGATTCGAACCCGCATCCCTTATGGACGAATGATCAGAGGCCAGCGCCTTAGACCACTGCGCCACCGGGGCCGCGTGGAGGGGATTGGAAGAGGCCGAGAACGTGCAATTCATTCAGACAACAGTCTTCCCTTGAAGATATTGTTCTACCAGCCTCGCTCGGTGGAAACGATTATTATTGTCGGAAATACACAGTCGAGTCACATTATTATGACCACCTCTTATTTTTGACGTCCACAGCGCGTAGCCAATGAATGAAGGCAAGTATCGTGAGCTGGCTTAGATGGTATATAAGGTGTGCTGTAGGCATTCTGAAAGCATGTCACTCGTTGCTATCATGAATAAAAAGTGCGATTTATCAGATTTGCACACAGGAATGATTGTCGGCTTTCGGGTCAAGGGTGGCAGTATTTCTGAAACAGCGCAGTTTCTGAACTGTTCGCGTGCTGCTGTGGTTAAAGTGTGTCGTGATTGGAGAAATGGCGCCATTGCGAATAAGCGATCTGGAAACTGCGGAGCACCACGTTCCATTGATGTGAGAGATGAACGTCGGCTTAGAAGGTGCGTGAGGGCAGATCGACACGCTACAGTGGAGCAACTCACTGGCCGAATGAACCAGGGGGCTATCGGAAGCGTGTCTAAAACGACAGTTCAGCGAACCCTGCTGCGTAATGGGCTCCGATGCCGACGGATGGTCATTGCACCTATGCTAACGAAGGTGCATCGGCAGAAAAAGGCTTACAATTGCACGACAGTATCGGAATTTGACCTCCGCTGATTGGCAAAGAGTTGCCTTCCCCGATAAGCCACGTTTTCTGATTCATCAAACGGATGGACATTGGCGTATAAAGCGAGGAACATCGGAGAACAAACACTCTTCAACCCTGGTGAGAGCAGCGTTATGGTCAGAGGACTGTTTTCGTGGCATTCTCTGGGTCCACTCATACCTGTGGAAGGCACTATGGACCGAATTCGTTATGAATCCATCCTTGCAGACCACCTACACCCATACATGCTGACTGTCTTTCCTGGGGCGGATGGGATCTTCCAGCATGACAGTGCGACGTGTCACACAGCTAGAAATGTCCTAGAGTAGTTGGAAGAGCACGATGAGGACTTCAAAGTACTTCCCTGGCCTCCTAATTCCCCAGACTTAAACCCAATTGAGCATCTGTGTGACCACCTCGATTGTGTTGTTCGCTCTATGGATCCTCCACCACGCACCCTGCAGCAGCTGTCAGATGCCCTGCAGCAGCTGTCAGATGCCCTGCAGTCAGCATGGCTCCACATACCTATGAACACCTTCCAGCGCCTTATTGAGTCACTCGCAGTCCGTCTAGCTGCTGTTCGTACTGCACTCAGCGGTTACTTTGGATATTAGCTGGTGGTCACAATAATTTTACTCGACCGTGTATGTATCTCTTATTGCAAATGCATAAGGCCGAACGGAGGGATCTAGGACATTCTCCCCATAGGGTAGAGCATTCATGGGTTTTCTTGGTAATACCTGGAGGTGTGTACGTACACCTAACGAGATGTCACGCCAAACCAGCATGCTACATCCACTATAATTTTTATTTTTACGGGTCATCATAGAGGGATGATAGCTAATCCGTCGTTCTCCCCAGATCAGACTACGCCTGGAATCGCTCTGCAAGGGACTCATCTGTGAAGAGTACTGACCCTCCATTGGTTTTCAGTTCAACTGACGTATGAAGGCTTCCCCAATTCAAATCCCCCTGGACAGGGCGTAAGGGGCTCACAGAACGTTGTCGCCTAGCATAAATACCACCTTCGTGAAGCTTTCTGTATACAGAGGAAGCAGATGCCACCATTTCTGTAGCCGCAGCAACGGTAGATAGCAGGTGTGTCAGGGTAGCCAACTTGTTCCTCCGCGCAGTTAATCAGAGATATCTACGGATGTTGTAGCCAAAGGCCTTCCTTTTCTGGACTTTCGAGAAGCCTACTGCATATTTTGAAATTAGTTCTACAGTTTGTGGACCGCAGAAGGACTCATGTGTAGGCGTCTTGCAACTTTCACCTGACTTTGGCATGCCTTTAGTCTACCGATCGCACTCCACCTCATTTTATCTGTTAAATGATGTCTCGCAGCCATTACAACAAAGCCGCTCTCTCAAAATCTTTTCTTTACACACCGCAAACGATGTGACGCACGCACACCTCCGCAACAACTTCTTTTATACTGTGGCTTATTTGCATAAACCGAATTGCCACTTATTTTCCTGCGATGCCCTGAGTCCGCATTACATTTCACGTCGTATACCCAAGTTTCGTGCATTTCCAACTTTCTTTCACAAATAATCGCAATTTTTCTGGGTTTTTTTTTTTTTTTCTTAATTTATTAAAACCACTGTATTTGCGAAGAACTTTGCGTGCGAATGTTTTAAGTAACTGTTTTATTGAGATTTTATCAGCTCTGTGTTTAGTGCGAAGTTTTGAAAAAACTTGATTTAGAAAAAAAGTACATTAATACTGAAAGCCCCTTCACTCTTAGATTAGATTTTTCTTGCTGAATGGGAAGACATTTCGAAATTCATGGAAACTTCAACCTTGATACTTTGTTTTATTTGAACGCATTTATGGCGCAAGTAGAACAGGAATATAATATATATTTCCTACTGTCAAGAATAATACTTCACTTGTGAAAAGTGAAGCTTTAGAGGACTGCAGCGGCTATTAAGCCACCGCAGTATAAAGTGATGCCGTGTTCGGTCCGACCGCTTTCGAAAACGACCATACTCGTTTCTTTTTTCTTTTTTTTTTCTTGCTTTTCAAAACCTGATGCGCTTTTACCTGTCCCAGCCCAACATGATTTAGAACATTTATCCACCCTTGCGAAAAAGCCTACACGATTTCCGTTGGACACGAGTTGGTCATTTTTATTTCTATATACATTTATTTTTCCTCGCTCGCACTTTCTTCCTATCCCAAAAAGAAAATATGTGTTCTATCCACTTGCTCAAATTCCATATTTGGTGGTTCATCTGGTGCGAAAGGAGGGGGAGGGACACGAATCCCATTTCACCGTGATTTGTCACTTCTGCTCCAATGGCCGCTCGCCGTCACTTCGTCGTCTTGACTTGACTCGGCAGAATGTAAAGACTTTTGTCGTCCTGGTTTGGCAGATGTATTGGTACTTTCGCCGTCCGAGGGGGTAATGGGAAAATATGGCTACCGTAAATGTCCTTGGCTCGGCCGTCAACGGCCAATGATGATTCATCGCCGTGGCCTTGATCATTGGGCGGACGAAACATCGTGCATTATTGAAATACGTTCCATTTGTCAGGCAACTACAATTAGGAACACGACGCTACATGGCTTCTTCTTCAACAAACAATGTCTCCGCTTGAAAGGCGGTCATTTATTGTTCGATTTTTGCTCCTTTTTCCCCCTTCTTTCCTAATCACGCCTCGTTTGCTGCACAGCTACGCAACAACAACCATTAAACAACTTTTAGCCATTATTTGTTTCAATGATGTGTAGCTAAATGAATTTTTCCGATAGCTGTGGTATTGTTATTCCTTCAAATCTCGTGTCATTTTCTGAAAACCATCGAACCCTTTATAAGGCGACTGACATGTCTTGTCGCTGCATGCAGATGTTTCTTTCTCATTAACCCTTTAGTGTAGCGTCACGTGTGATTACAGTTCATTTCGAAGCCAAAAATCATTATACATAACTATTTTGAATAAGCAGCAATTTTTTCACATATGTAAAAGGAACTAAAATTCTCATAGCGTAAGCTGGTGTTCGAAACGAGCTCCTTTAACCTTTTAACCATCTTGTTGTCCCAAAACTAAACAGTGAGCTTCTAATTTACATGGCCTGGTTGTTTTAAGATTTGCAGAATTTTTCATCTTCCTTCCTTTTACGTCTTAAGCAACATAATATTACCTCTCACTACGTTCCTAGAGAAATAAAATTAAATCAAGTTACATAGGCAATGTTCAATTTTTCATTTGAATATATGAGTTTACTTTAATGTAGCTCCCAGTACCAAATCGACTTTGAATAGTAATTAACGGATAAGCTTTATGAGGGCAACCCAAGGCAGATTTTTAAACAGCAGCTCCGAATCACGTAACCTATATAGAAGTACAAGACGTTCTTAGCTGAATTTATTACTTACAAACTGTGATAAATAAACCAATCAACTAACTTTACCAAATTTTGCGAAATGATTATATGTTGCCAGTAACAATTTTGCACAGAATCTGTTTATAAAAGTGTTATTTAACACTGACAGTCCTGAAATAATACATCAGAAAAGTACATGCAAAATTCGAGAAAATCTTAAAGCATGATCATACAACAATGTGGACGAATATGTATTTGCTAAATATCTAGAACTATGAAATAGAATTACATGGAAGTGTCAACGGTAATTCTTATGGAAAATATGCATTAAATGAATAAATTGACAATTAAAACTTTTCACTGAAAAACATTATTTTAGAAGAAAAAACTGCTACTTGCGAAGTAAAAAATGTATTCAGAAATAGTAAAGGGAAATATCCTAACAGTGTCACTAATATTCAAAACTGCTTTATTCTTCATTTTATTCCCATATGTTGCAAAACGATTTCTCTGGTACGCTATAACATACATCCTTACGCAACATTTTATTTTAAGATCCAGTATGCTGCTTGTCCGGTATTGTTTGGTGTAATTCGTTATGCCAAAACGACAGTACTACTATCTAATTTTCATTGTAGGAGGCTGAATGTATAAGTCGTTTATTATTATTACAAAGAAACTTTCAAAAATTAGCCATCGTGTCGATGTTTCACAAAATGCGCAAAAATATTGCGAAGGTATAGAAATCGGTCAGCTAAACAGCTTTGGCAAATGTATCATATATCTGAGAAAATCGTTGATCCTGCACAGTTCCGTTCATATTTCTTTTTCTTCCAAGTGGATCCCCCTCTCTCTCTCTCACACACACACACACACGTTCGTACGCACGTACGTTTTTATAAGATACCGGGTAAGGAATAAATACCAAACTAATCATTGACAGTTATGGTTTAACGTAAAGTGTCTTAACGTTTCACCTTGATGACATAGATTATTGCAACACAGACTTTGGGCTATACACTGATGAGCCATTGCATTATGACCACCCCCAGCCTAGAGAAATGACCGTGCCTGGAGACCGAACGGTGGCGCGGGTGATGTTCGCAGAGCAGTATATATACAAACCGAAGACCGGCTTTTGGTTAGTAGAGTGTTCGGAGTCTGAATGGGAAGAGCTGTCGATTTATCGGAGTTTGATAAAGGACAAATTGTGATGACCCAGCGGCTTGTGGGTTGTTCACGTGCCGCTGTAGTGAGTACGTATCAAAAGTAGCGCACAGATGGCCAAACGACGAATTGTCGTCGGCAGCTCGTCGATGCCAGAAAGGAGAGGAGACTGTCGCACATTGTTCACAGCGACCGCAGGGCCACAGTACGACAAATCAGCAGCAGCTACAACAGTGGTGATCAGGCAAGGTGTCACATCACACAGTTCATCGCAGTCTTCTGCGTATGGGCCTGCGTAGCCGAAGACTTATCTGGGTCCCCATGCTCACTGCACGTCATCGCCAACAACGCATGAAATAGGCCCAAGATCATCGAGATTGGACCATGTATGATTGGAAGAAAGTAGCCTGGTCTGACGAATCAAGATTCCTGGTGCATCACGTAGACAGTCAAGCCCGGATACGCCGATTACCAACGGAAGCTATGGCTCCTGGATGCACTGTTGGGCGGAAAGGGGCCGGCGGCGGCGGTGTTATGCTGTGAGCAATGTTTTCTTGAAACACTTTAGGCCCCATTATCCCAATAGCACCGTTCTGCCATGACACTTAGTCGCATGTCCTGTAACAAAAACAAATCTTTCATTTTCCAGCGGTCTTAAATATGCGTAAACCCATTGCATCCTACTCAAAATCCATTAAAAGTTCTGAGCGCGGATGAATCACGAAGCCGGTGTATTTTCCCCTTGAATTCGAACACTAACCCAAAAACGTCAGGAATTAGAATCATGGACCCCAAATCAACCTGTCACTGGACGACAAATAGACGTATACGAGAAACAAAAACGTCTTTGGTCATATAGGCGCTGAGTGGTTAATATTTTAGATTTTGTTGGGGTCTAGCGACATCTAAGGCTGGAAAGGCTTCTTAGTCTCTAATTTACAGACGCTCTCTCCTAGGAAAGATCACAACCAGCCTCGAAAGATAAACACGCCATCCAAACCTCAACTGAGCTGTTCCGGTGAACAAGTAGTCAGAGGCGCGAGCATCTAATTATCCATCAGAAATCTGCCACGGCTCTGGTCTCTGATAGATCATCGGTAGTGTGTCTGTCATACGACGCTGGTTCTGTTCTTTCTCTGGAACTAATGGCCTAGAATTAGGGACTGGAGACTCCTTGTAGCCTAAGGTTTCGATGGCACTCGTTAGACCCCGGAACGCCGCACTTATGGCCATTCGTTCTGGAAGGGTCCGGGTTCAAACCCGGTGAAGCATGGATGTTGTGTTTATTCTATAGCACTGGTTCTTACATTGTTTGTAATTTAGCACTGGATCTTACTTCCCTGGAACCTGTGGCCCTGAATTAGGGTCGGGTGACTGCTTTTAGCCCATCGAGTTGCTCATGCTGGTCGTTAAACCTTCAATCCAAAAAGAAAGTCGGAACAAAATCAAATGCCTTGTCCGCGATTTGAACCCGGACCCAACTCGGGCGATTAGCCTGAAACCCACGACTCTGGCTACTTACCCTGTGCGCGAGTGGCGAATATGCTACTTCCACAATGACCAGTTGATTAGTAAAGTGGTTATCCAGTGGTCGAATGTTTAGTATGCTAACTAAATAGTGACAGAGTGGTTGTTATGTTAGACACCCAGCAGCCGATGAATAGTTTGTATACCGGTTTCTCGTGCAGTGAGACTGGACTCTCGTTCCGTGTGAAACAGTGGCATTGTGTTATTCCCGGATTTTGATTCTCACGCTTCCTTGAAACATTCAGCTATTTCTTCTGGTTTTAGATGAACATGAAGTTGGTCGACACACAAAGTAAGTAACTAGCAGGTAGCATTACCTTATCTGCATTCGTAAGGGCCACTGTATTTCCATTTTAGAAAAAGCACTAGTTAGAAAACGATTTACCAGCGAATCAAGTTTGACTTTAGCTCGTCAATTGCGGTACAATAATATATATACAGTCAACTCTTGTTATAAGAAAGTTCAAGGGTATTAGAAATCAGTTTCTTATAACCGAATTTGGGTTAAAATGATTGAAACTTCGAAATTAAAGCATATACATAACGTACTGTACATATATCTTATGAATAAACAAGTGTACATCAATACATACCTTTTATTTTAAAAAACTCTGTTATAGAGGTCTGCTTTTTTGCATTTACCATCGTCTGACATTTTTGGAGTCCAATCAAACATTACTCTTTCTCTGCTTCATGAGCACTTGGAATCCTACTCACATACATAGTCGTTCACCTTCTGAATCATATCCATGACTTCCACCCGCGTCGATGGCTGCGGCTCAGAAAAGTAGTCATCCTCTTCTTCACTACTGCTTCTAGTTTCTTCAACAGGATTCACTTGAGAAACAATTTCGGCGTCTGTCATCTCAGGCAATGTTTGCACACCGTTATCTGCGGTAACAAAATCCTTCCAAGAAAACGTTTATCATGCATTGCGGGGAGGGGCGAAGAGGAAGAAAACGCGGTGCGTTATCTGGTGGAAGTCGCTTCGAAAATGGCCTTGAAACTCCATGGGAGATAACGAGAAGAAACATTGCAATACAGGTCGAAAAAATTTTATTTTGGAAATAAATTTTTGGAACTTTCTTATAACCAAAATTTGGCTGTTTGGGTTTTCTTATAAACATGAAACGTTCCTATACTTTAACATTGGGCCAACCAAAGCTATAAATTTCTTTCTATACGTAAATTTCTTATATCCGAGTTTCTTATAACGGGAGTGTACTGTATTCTCTTTCTCTCTAGCTCAATCTGGCCTTTAACACATTCACACACACACACAATCTCTTTCTGATTACTATCATCTTGTCTCTATATGTGTTGCTGATAACGTTCGTTTCTTTCTATCTAACTGTAGATCCACCTATGATCACATTCTCACAGATTCTCTCTGGTCAGTCTTGCCCTTTTCCTTCTTTGTCATAACAGTATCTCTTCTCTTACCTAAGTATTTATCTCTGAACACAATTACATTGGTACATTCTCCCACTAATCACTGCCTCTTCCCCTCTCTCTCTCTCTTTCTTTCTCTCTGATCACATTCACGCACGCTCACCTACTCTTTTTCTGACTACCTTCAGACTCTTTATCTAACCACATTCTCTTTCTCTCTGTGTGTGTGTCACTATCACTTTTCTCTCTCTAGTTATATCTGTACAAACTTTGCGTGTGTTTGAGCGTCTCTCTCTCTCTCTCTCTCTCTCTCTCTCTCTCTCTCTCTTTAATTATACACAAACTTTGTCTCGCTCTTCTTTTTTTCTAGTCATATTATCACTCTCAAACATTCTATCTCTCTCTCTTTTGATAACATTCACACGCTCTCTCTCTCTCTCTCTCTCTCTCTCTCTCTCTTTCATTCTTTCTCTCTCTGTCATCACATCAACGTACTGTCTGCCATCCCGATCAACTATCTTCTTTTCTCTCGCGTGGAAGCCACCCGTACAGTCTACTTCTACCACACAGTCTCTTTCTCTCTACCTCTATCTCTCCGTCTCATTGAATTAATTCAAACGCACATGCCCTCCGATCAGTCGCTCTCCAACGTTCACCATCTTTCTCTGTTTCTCATAAAAATCTAAAATACTATGGCTCTCTTAGAAGTTTACATACGCTATCTCTCTCCGATCGAACTAATACATCTCGCTTTCATCAAACTCGTACCGTCTCATTCTTTCTGTGATCAAAGTCATAGCCTCTATATTCCTTTCTTCACAAGCACCACACGCACACACATACCCTGTCTCTCCATCAAAATCCAAACGTTTGCAGAGGAGCTTTTCACGTACACCTGGAAAGCAGCAACTGTATTGCAATTACATTCATATATGATTATTTACATACTTCTCAGACGGTTCTCCTATGTTATATGCTATCCACTGCTGTTAATCTCGCAAATCAAATTTACAAGTTGCCGATTAAATTAGCAGAAACTTTTCGATGATGCAAGTTAATTTACTTGGCATTAAGTCATTCCAACAAAATTTTTGTTTTTTAATTACCAAATGCACATACGTATAATGCGAAGAGAGAACTACAAAGTAATAAATTATTGCTTTTAGTACTGGAAGCATTAGAAGAATAAAATAAGAGAAAGACGATCGCTGTTCGTGAATCGTGATTAAGCAGTGAATCTGGTCAACATTATATTTATAAATACTCTGACACCGTAGTGACAAACTACTACACCTTGTAATATCTGCAACATTCAAATAACTGAATGTCATGCATCGTGGGTGAGTTCAGAGATATGAATATGATTCTTGCTGAACTTATCGTAAAAGTAATGCATTTGCCACTACTTGATCGAACTCGAATTGGTAACTGTTTCACAACACGGAAATGCAACATCAATGAGCCCCCACGTTTTGCCCGAACGCTGACCGTGTTTCATGAGGAACATACGTCTATCGCTCAACGGACTGCACAACGAGTAGAAGTCAGTCACAGCACCGTGCGAGCAATTTTATATATGATGAAAGTCTTTTTGCGTCCAAGGACTGCATCTTGACCCTTTTCTTCGAAACTTAAAATGTACTCACCAGCATCTAAGTCTGTTAGGTGGCGTCCTTGTATAATTTAAGGCAGCTGACTCTAATTAAAGATAGATTTAAGGCAATAGGAGATACTGAATAAAAAGATTTAATGTTTTTTGTAACCTTCGTTCACAAAAAACATTAAATCTTTTTAATGCTGAATAAAATTACCTGAAAACTTAAACATTCATACTCATCAGCCCTCGTAGCATTTCCCCCAAACTATGTCAAAATCGTACTAATAGCATATGTGTCCTTGTTTCCTTATTGCTTCACACTTCGGTCGTTTTCACTCTTGCTTGGATATATGTGTCTTTCATAGCTTTGAAAATTTTAACAAATCAAGATCTCTGTTCGCTGAGCACTGGGGCTTGTAATTGGTCCTAAATTTGCAGTGTTGATTAAAATTAATGCATTAAGGAGAACTGTCGTGTTAAGTTTTCAACTGGTATTCCCAAGCACTACTTAATTGCTCGTTTCCATTGCATGCTTCGAAGCTCAATCTCAGTGGCATCAATAAATGAGGACAGCCATGTTTGACTGCACTGGTCTCATCTGCTTCTGTAATATCAGGACTATGGATATGCAGCTGAAAATACGATATTAATGGGAAACCAGGGATTTCCCTCAGCGGTTGCGGAAAACAAAAGCATACGGTTGCCCTCCTCCTCCCGTTCTACGCTTCCGAACACCACTAATAAGGATTAGTTGTTGAGGACCCGTTAACAAAGAGACATTAACTGCACGAGCAACATTATATGGACGATTAGTTCAAACTGTGAAAGCATGGGATATTCGATTCTAGATGTGTAGAATGATTGGGGTGAAAGCTCTGACCCCAATTTTTCCCAGATGGTTGATGAGGCACTGCCCGAAATAAACGATTCTCCGACGCAAGGCCACCATAAGCTGTATCTGCAAAATTAATTGCCGTTGCACTGGTCATTTAAGTTAAAAATCGGACCACGTTGCAATTTATTACAAGACCTGAATGCCAAAATAATAAAAATTATATATTCCCGATATATTTCAGCTTGTGCGTAGAAAACAACGATCATTATTGCAAAGCGGTTTTTGCAAAAAGGTTTTTGCTAATCACTGAAGATTTTGAAACAGAAATGTTGTTTCACTCTGATACCTTCAACTTCCATTAGTTCTCTGAATAAATTATTTGGAGAGTATCTACGAAGTCCTTTTCTACGTTGTTCTCAACTTAAAATTAAAACAAAATCGAGAAAGTACCCTGGTACTTTTTGTAGATAATTTTTGCTATGCATCTTTCGCATTTTAAGATCTTTTTGGGTGTGAAATAAAACAAGTGATTCGAGAGTATACTTTTATTCAAGTACAACACATAGCATTTATTCACGTCACTCATGACCACACCGAGCCACAGGCCGGTACATGCTAAGTGGAATTGAATCATAACAACAACCAATAAGGTTTACTAATTCCAGACATTGAGCGGTACTTAGGTACGTGGAATAATGAATGTCACTGTCGTAAAAATAATGAAAGAAGATAAGTGAGTGATAAAAACCAATATTTACTAAATTATGGCGACGGCAATAGTAAGTATTTCGACTGTTTAGTTGTTCAAAAACAATATTTATTTTTATTATTATGTATTATTCAGATTTAGACGAACGTGAGAAACGACCCTGACACCGATGAAATGTGATGTAACTACGAAAATTCATCTGTGCATGCGCAAGCTCAAATCTTACCATGAAAGAAAAACTGAATTGCAAGTGAAAAACTTCCAAATACGTGGAGACAATGTAAATAGGCAAAGTCATCGCTCTTTCCACGTTTTTCTTTAAGGTGGACCTCAAGTGAAAAATGCGCCGCTATACTTGCAATGGCGAAAATTGAGTTACATAAGTTCACATACAAGATATGCTTCCTGACTCGCGAAAATTAGCACACGAATAAAAAAGACACTGAACTATAGTCAGTGGCTCGCAAATTTGAGAAAAATATTATAGGTAATACTTTAAAATTAAGTTTCCGCGTGTTGGAGTAGTGTTGCATATCATTAACAGGTGGCGCTCAACGTACGTCAAGTACTGGAAACATAGCACTTTCTTACCTTTTTCTTGAATATTAAAAGTTTTCATACACACAATAGTCACTGAGTGGTTATATACTTTTGTTTAGGATGTCAGTAATTATTTAAATCACTTACCTTATAGTTTATTGGCTTTCCTACCCGCAGACCTATGTACCATCTGATAAGGGAAAGACCTCACGTAATTCACTCACAAAACTAAGACCCCACAAGAAGAGGTTGCAAAAACAACGCGATTTTCTGCGTCATCTATGACCAGACGGCTGCATTGGATTATGCCTTTATCTCCACTTTCATTAACACACCACCAGATGGAGACAATTAAATAGCGTGTGCCGTTAAGCACCACCAGATGGAGACGTCTCAGTTGCTGAGCCCATCCCTACGGATTTGTGAAGTCAGATGCTAACAGATAAACACATATAGCGCAGTGGATTGTTGGCACTGTAGCGTAAGGCGAACGCACTCGGCTGGTTATCGAGATATCTGGGGGTTCGATCCCAGCGGTGTCGAAATACAATTTTTCGGTTGCTGTGTGTTCATTAAAGAAAAACGTGTAAAAAAGTGATGACTTTGTCTATTTAATTGCAAGTGTTTAGTGAGGGGAATTGGCAACTTTTAGTCTAGGATATCTTCTACATATTACATACACCCTCATCGTGTTATACATCATTTTAAAGCTCTCGTCAATATCAGGTAACTCCCGTCCCCACACACAAACACACCCTTGGGGATCTGGAAGTAGACATGTCGCTATGACACGCCGTTTTCATAGCATCAAAAGTGCATTTTTGTAATGACTTTTATCACATTTAGCGTCAGGTTCTCGCAATTTACGGAGATTGCAATGACATATTGTTACGTTTACGTGGAATATGGTGAAATAATGTTTGCCGATAGTTTAGTAAAATACAGGTTGTCCACAAAGTCTCTTTGCAACTTTGCACATTTATTACGGTTACACTGTATGAGATAGACAAATGTGGTTGAGTACAGAAGTAAGAGCAAAGACTAAAGTTTTTTCTACCTTATTACAAAAGCTCAATATGCGCACCATTTGTTGCGCGTAGAACATCTAGCCGAAATTCCAGTTCCAACCATGTGCGCTGCAGCATGTCCCCAGTAATAGTCGAAATGGCATTGTTGATCCTCGATTTCAGCTCATCGATGTCCTGCACCTTTGTCCGATACATGATATCCTTCACATATCCCCATACAAAAAAGTCCAGAGATGTGACGTCGGGGGAACGGGGTGGCCATGCATTTAGACAATCCCGTCCAATCCACCTCCCAGGGAATATTGTGTTTAAAAGGTCCCGAACGTGTCGTCCCCAATGTGGTGGCTCTCCGTCCTGATGAAATATCACGCTTGGTTGAAAGTCCTCCAACTGTGGCACAAAATACTTACGCAAAACATCCAGGTAAACATCTGCCGTCACTGTTTTCTTACTGAAGAAAAATGGTCCAAGGACTCGGTTTTGCAAAACACTGCACCCCACGTTCACTTTAGGACTGTCTCTCGAAAACTCCATAAACGCATGAGGATTTTCAGACCCCCAAATCCTGACATTGTGTATGTTTAATTGCCCAGAGACATGAAAAGTTGCCTCATCCATAAACCGTGAGAAACTCGGGATCTTCACTCAGTCTATCCAGCATCGTTACTGCGAATTCTTTTTGTAGTGGTCAATCGTTCGCCTCAAGTGCTTGTAGCAGTTGCACTTTGTATGCATATAAGCGTAGATGTCTATGTAGCACCCTGTGTACCGTGGGCCGGAGCATTTGTAGTTCTCTGGTAGCGGAACGAATGGACTTCTTCGGGTTTCGTGAAAATGAATCACGAATACGTTCGATGTCTTCATTCGTTGTTCGTGGGCGGCCACTACGATCTTAATCCAAAACGGACCCACTCTCCATGAATTTCTGGCGCCATTAGTGGATACTAGGACGAGATGGCGGAGTTTTAGTCTAGAAATGTCGTTGCGTTTGTGAATCAGATTTTGTTTCGATGAACCCAGCGACGCACTGCGCTCTCTTGTGGGAAGCAGATTTTCATAGAACAGCACCTGCTACATCAGTGAGGGACCAATTACAAAAAACGATGTTACCAATAAAACTTTGATATTTACAGTATATTATACAACTAGTGCCATGACCTTACATAGGACAGGGTGTCCGTAATAAATGTGCAAAGTTGTAAAGAGACTTTGTGGACACCCTGTATATTGTTGAGAAACAATTAAATTAACTATTTTTGCATCACTTCATGAGACAGCATTTAAAAATCACATTTCAACAATAGTTTTGACTACTTCCGTTACCCATTTCCGTTACGTCAAAACTTTAAACATGGGATTTACTTCACTGCTGTCGGGAAACATGCATAGCATCAAAACTGTGCAGAAAGGATTTCCCATAACTAAACACATCTATGGCAAAAGAGATTTTTCAAACTGGAATTTTAGAAACGAAGGTACGGTTCCAATTATGGTACAAACAGAAATGAACACTTACGCCTCATACTTGTGAAACTGTATGTTACAGAAATTGGAAAATACGTGGAAGACAGTTCTTTCCACAAACGTCGTCAACATCAAGTGACACTTTTAGAAGCAGAGATATCATCATTAGAGGGATTTACGTTAGCGCCCTTAGCGAGAAAGCTAACATAATTTTGAGAATAAGTAGAATTAAATGTTTTCCACGGTGAGTGGCATCTGACTGAAAAAGAAGTTTTTCATTTCTAATTTTAGAATCGAAGATACGCAATTCCAAAAATGTTAAAAACAGAAATATGCACTTAGTAGCAAAGCATTTTGTCACAAAATATTGTACAATGTATACAAAATATTCATCATTGTGACCTCTGTCTAACGCAAAAATAATTCTTAAAATCCGATATTTAGAAGCAAAGATTTCGGGAAAAATACAATAAAAATGTACGGCCCCTAGCTGTGACACCATGCGTTAGTTCAAATAGAAACTGTACGTAAAATGGTCTTCATGGTAAAAGTTATCAGAAGCAAAAGGACATTTCGGATATTTTTTTGTTTTTCTTTATACAATTTTGTAGAGTAAAATACATTTTGAATTTATTGGGTTGATCCATAAGTTCATGCCATCTTTTTACCGCACTACAGGAATGTATTACATCAGAAGGGAAAACGGAACCAAACAACTATGTATCCCCTCCCCCATTGTTTACGATGGTGTCCCAACGTTTGGATAGGTTTGCAATGCCATTCTTGAAAAAACGCGCAGGTTTTGCAACGAAGAAATCATCAAGGAAATTCTGGAGATCAACATCTTTGTTGAACGTTCTACCACGGAGTGAATTCGACAGAGATCGGAGCAGGCGATAGTCTGAAGAAGCGACATCTGGGAAATAGGCCGGATGTGGAACGATCTCCCATTTTATGTCCTGAATGGTCATTTTGGTCATGTTTGCACTGTGAGGGCGTGCGTTATCATGTTGGAGAAGGACACCATGGAGCCGATGTCGCCGTTTCTGCTGAATTGCTCCCTCCACACGGCGGCGTTTCTCACAATAGAGTGCAGTGTTGATGCTCCGATTCCTCGGCAGCATTTCGCAGTGAATAATGCCTTCCATGTCCTACCAGACACACAACATGATCTTTGCGCAATAAAGGACATGTTTTGGACGTGGTGTGGGCGTCTTGTTTGGGCTTAGCCATTCCCTCCGATGCCTGAATTTCACGTACTGGCACCACTTTTCATCTCCAGTAACAATACGGGACAAAAAGGGTTTGGGTTGCTGAGAACATTCGGGATAACGGGCGAGCAAGGAACCACATATGGCAACACGCTGATTCTTGTTGTCCTCGGTGAGAGTGTAAGGCACCCAAGACCCCTATTTCTGGACCTTTCCCAAACGTTCCAGGTGTCGCACCACTGTAGCCTGATCACAGTCCATCTCAGTGGCCAATTCGCGTGTGGTTTGACGCGGATCCAAGTGGATGAGATAGCTCAAATGATCTTCATCAAAGTGAGATGGAAGACCTGAGGGTGGAGAGCCGTTGAGGTCAAAATTGTCACCTCGTTACCGCTCAAACCATTTGCGGGCTGTCCTCGGAGCAATAGCATCCTCCACATACACAGCACAAATTTGTCGAGTATCCTCGGCGGTTGTGGATCCCTTTTTAAAATCGTAGAGGAACAGATGTCGGAAATGTTCATTCCTCTCTTCTTGACACTACATACTTCCGGACCTAAAAACCATTAGCCACAATCACACAACGCAATGTGATGTAGATAAACGATATTGCTGACTACATTTTGATATACAACTGGCCATTTTAACCTTAACTACTGACCTGGGAAACACTTGTGAAATAAAACGTCATGAACTTTTGCATCAACCTAATATTTGTCATGAAGTGTATTTTTCACCTATTTTCTTCATTAGGAAAAGCACATCTTTTATGCTAGGAACTGTAAAGTTATGTAACATTTTCCTCTATATCTGTTTTTTTAATTGCTGGATTCGAAAATTCCTTTTGTATCTGATATCTGCTTCGAGAAGCTTTTTGTGCATAATTTGTTAATTTTCGTAACACGATTTTCAGCCGCTAGTTGGAATAAGCAGCTATTTCTATTTGTGGATGTTTTATCGATGGCAAAAATCCTGTTGATCTTTTTTAACCGGTTTCATTAACTATGAATAACCCCGCAGACGTTGCGTATTTTAAGTTATGCGGTTTTTCCCCACTAAGAGCATTGTCTTTTGTTTGCTGAAATTTTAGATATTCTAAAAATCTGCTTTGCAATATTTTCTTTGTGTCGGAAAGGATTCAGAAGGCGTGCTTGTTATAAGAGATAATTCGGTGTCATCTTCGTTGTTTTACTTTTCTTTCCAGAATTTCAGAAAAACTTAAATGGTAAAAGGGATGGGAAATTAGACATTTCCTGTAATGAAACTAGGTGACTGCTCTTATTAAGGCGTTTCACACACTCTAAAATAATCGTCAGTAGGAACTAAATTTGTTGTAAGCCTGGAAGTAAAACATTTCCATACTTATACGAGTTATTGAAGATAGCGAATGTCAGCTTTTTGGAGCTCATATGTTGTAGTACATTTTATGCTTTTCTTAATTCCCTAAAATTTGAGTTTCGGGATACCGATTTTTCAGTAGAGACTTGGGTCCGTAAATCACTGTCAGTTTGTTGAGTGGGACTATCTTAAGTGCTGACACGCACAGAATTTGTTATCTTATGACAACGATTATACTTTCCTTCGTATTTCGTATCAAATAATAAGTCTCACCCTTCCCTTTACGTTTCGGTGTACGTGTGTGTGTATCGCTCTTCCCCACGTCACATATAAAAAATGAGGGTTCTAGAGTAATCCGAGCTCCTTCGGTCGTAAATCCCATAACAGTGACTTCCTGCTCAAAGAGAACAATGTTGAAATGTTAAGACCCATGGCAGTGATTGCTCTGCTGAATCTTGGGATTAATATCGTTTGTTCATCGCATCTGGACAACATCGCTTGATGTCTGGATAATCCGTTTTCTCAGAAAGCTAGTGATTAGGCGACTAGCTAGGACAATCCAATTCATGTTATAACTCTTTTTTCACGATTGCTGCTGAATTTCCTTGTCTACTCTTTATCCATCGTCAGAGTAATTGGTTAGGGAACTCTTTAAAGTGGAACAAATGTAGCAGTGTAATCTATTTACTACTCAACAGAATACCGAAGAGGCATTTACAAAGTTTAATGGGCTTACAAAGCAGGAGATACGTTTTCTGCGAAAAGGATACGTAAACTAGTCTACACTATTCATACCAGTACAATTAGTTTCATTTGACAAACAGTTGAAACCATAAATTCAGTGGAAAAAATTTAAAGGTTTTTTTTATTATTTTATACATCTTTCCCGACAGCAGTAAAGTAAATCCCATGCATAAAATTTCGTTGTAACGGAAATGGGTAACGGAAGTAGTCGAAACCATTGTTGAAATTTGTTTTTTTGATTGCTGTCCCATGAAGTGACACAACAGTAGTTAGTTTCATTATACAATACATTTTACAAAACTATCGCCGAACATTATTTCATCACGTTTTAAATAAACGTAGCAATATATCATTACAATCTGCGTAAATTACGAGAACTTGACGCTAAATGAGATAAAAGCCATTACAAAAATACATTTTTGATGTTATAAAAACTGTGCGTCATAGCGAAATTTGACTTCCTCTCAACCGGGTTACCTGCGATTGACGGGAGCTTTAAAATGATGTATAGCACGATGGGGTATAACCTTTAAATATCCTAGACCAAAAGTTACCAGTCTCCCTCACTAACACACTTGCAATTCAGCTGTTCTTTCTATCTTGAGGTCAGATTTTAGCTTGCGCATGCGCAGATGGACTTCGTTTTTGTTTTTTTATTGAAGGTTTAACGACCACCGTGAGCAACCCAATGGGCTATAAGCAGTCGCCCATCCCTAATTTAGGGTCACTGGTTCCAGGGAAGAGAGCCAGTGTCGTAAGACAAACACAACATCCATGCCCCAACGGGATTCGAACCCGGACCCTTCTCAGACGAATAGTCATAAGCCAGCGCTTAAAACCACTGCGCCAAGGATGCGGCCATATGGACTTCCATAGCTACATCACATTAAATCGGTGTCAGGGTTATTTCCTGTGTTCGTCTAAATCCGAATAATATATAATAATAATGAACATTGGTTTTACGATAATAGCATTCATTAATGCACCTACCTAAGTATCAGTGCCGTATATTCGAGGCTAGCTAGGCTAGCTGCAAAGCCCAGAGAATGCCCAAATGAAAATCACTTAGTTATACATAAATAAAAGTCTATTATCAATGGTATTTGGATATGTCGAAGCTTTCGCTGCGAAAAAAACCCCAAAAAACTCATGTTTCTTTTGACTAAGCGAATCAGTCTGGCGGGCAAAGACCAACGTGGTTCCTAGTGGAAGGATGGTGTCAACGTAACGCAACCAGCTCTAACAGTCTTCGCTGTGAGATTCGAAGACTTTCGATACGATCGTCAGCTAGCGTTTTCATGACAATATGAAGAGCGTGGGTGAATGAGCCATTGCTTTGGGCAACAGTTCGCTCAGAAAAGAGAAGACTTCGACTTAGGACTACATTAGTCACTCGCATGCTCCCGCCCGTAATATCACGTGTTTCGCGACAATTGTTTCAGTTGTGTGAAGTGTCAATGAAATAAAATCAGAGATGTTATATCTTAAATTCGTGGCTTTGTTGGATTCGAACAGTTTTGATAAATTTTGTGAAAGCTTTCGTGAACATCTACTGTTATAACTTAAAGAACCTATGCTTCAAATTTTGATACAGTTCGACTCAAAAATGAACTAAAGATGCTTTATTCCCTTGATGAAAACAAAAAGAAATCAATAAGAGACATTATTTGTTACATGAAATTGAATAAATTGGACATGGTGTTTAGTGAGGTGTACAAATTAGCAGACCTAATATTAAAGTTTCCATCAACAACTGCAACTGCTGAAAGACGTTTTTCTGCATTAAAAAGAATCAAGACGTATCTTAGAGCCACACAAGAATATGTGCACTTGAGAAACTTGGCTGTTTTGTCAATAGAGAAAAACATTCATTTTTAAATATGAAAAAGTACTCAAAAGAAACTTTTTATAAAAACGTAACACTCAAGTTCACACAAGAGAAAAGAAGAATGGAGTTCATGTACAAATAAAGTGTTCAAAAGATAAAGTGTTAAAATCCTAATCATCATAATTATTTGGTGTTATGTTAGCAGTAGCATATACCTAAAATTAAAAAGAAATTACTTCTATTACTTAATATTTAAAAAATAAACTCCGCAGTTAAAAAACAAGTACAGGGGGCGTTGGAGGGTACGGGTGAGATAGCCCTGGTGTCGGACCCAAGATACGCCACTGCTAAGTGCTGCTAAAAAAATATCAGGAATTAGTAAACCTTATTGTTTGTTGCTGTGCTTACATTGTACTTAGTATGTACCTGACTGTGACTCGGAGTGGTCGTGAGTGACGCGAATAAATGCAATGTGTTGTACGTAAATAAATGTATACCCTCAAATCACTCGCTTTGTTTCACACCCACAATGATCTTGACAGGCGAAAGATGCATAGCATAAATTACCCACAAAAAGTACCAGGGTAGTCTCTCGATTTTTTTATTGTCCTAGCACACAGATTTTTAGATGTGGAAATAAATTATATTCGGTTCTTGACTATGCACAAAAGCAAATAGGAATTCATCTTTAAAAGCAGATGTTTGTAATCTCTAAGGAATGACTGAGTACGTTGTATTTACAGTACAATGAAAGTGTGTTATTAAGGGCAATTGTCAGCAGCTGTTCTGCTGTGCGTTATTCCTGCGTCACTAAGACAGTGAGAAATTCGTGTTTTGTTGAGTCCAACATTTAGAAGATTATTGATTGCACTTTTGCATGAAATGTGTCTGAGCACCGATTCGTAATTTACAACACTCAGGTAATATTTTAAAATGCATGGAGCTCGAAAATTACAACTTTCCGGACCTTGCGTTAATCTATTATTTTAATATCTTCGTACGGAAAATTGTAGAGGCATTAAGTCATGGTGATACACTGCTGGACAAAATCTAAGTTACAAATACGAGCATTAAAGTGATATATCAACAAAAACAGCTGGCCAGAATTTAATAAAATTCAGAAGAGAGGTACATCAGCCCATCACAAAGAATGTATTAGATTGTTGCAGGTGAAATGTCAGATTTTGCAGACCCATGAAGTTGGCAGGTAATTTAGGAATTAACACAACGCGCGATTTGACTTGCGATTATATAAATTCAAAGCGTCAATGCTGCTGCCTATAAAGCTCTGGCCATTTCGTCAGGGGCATCAGTTCCATGGGTATTGTGCTACAGTGAAGAAGACGATGGATCAGAAGTAAATTCATTTCAATGTCTTGTATGAGTCTGACCTTCGACACCGTGCATCAAGGGCAGCCCGCAATATCAGTGCAGCATTTAGGGGAGGGGGTCAGGAACCGTTTGTGAACGCAAGACACAACGCTGATTTGCTAAATTCCGGTCGGGCAATACGAGCGTCGAAAATGAACAACGCGGTATACCAGAAATACCAGAAGGAACTGTCGATTATACCGAATTGGAGACCTTGATTGACTCCTATCCTCGTCAAACGATGTAAAAACTTGACATAAAACACGAGGTACACTATGGAACCATTTTCCGACATTTAATGGCCATAGAATAATTAGCTTACTAAACCTAGCTACAAATTACGATTTTTTCACATTCCTTGGGAAATTTTACAAGCAGACTATAGGAGCCCCTATGGGTCCTCCCCTACTGCAGTTCTAGTAGAAGCAATCTAATGACCACTTGAGAACAAAATTCTGAAATATCCTAGACCGAAGCCATCAGTATGATACAGATACGCAGATAACATTGTCCTTATTTGGCCTCACAACAAAAATGCATTAGCCTCCTTTCTGACAAAGATTAATGGAATGCACGAGTCCATTAATTTCACCATGGAGCTCGAGTATAGCAATAAACTCCCATATCTTGACATCCTCCTCTTCAGATCTGAACATCGGAAATTACACACTAGAGTCTACTCGATTCTTTCTTCTGTGCTGAATTTCGCTTTGTCAGGCTACTACTCACCTATGGAATATGATTCCAGTGTGTTTTGATAACGCTTCAAAAGCACACTGTTACTTTCCTCGGGAAGTAGCTGTATGCGATACAGGAAGAATTTTTCAAATGGTACTTTAGAAGCAGAAATATTGGGGGAAACGCAATTCATCTTAACGCCCCATAGCGGAAAGTCTATGAATTACTTGAAAATTTTGAAATTATATTAAAAGCATTACGCGCCGGAAACGCTATCCAACAAAGGAAGGATTTTTCAAATCGGGCTTTTAGAAGCAGAGATATTGACAAAAATAAGATATATATCTATGCCCCTTGGCAGAGAAACCATGCATTACTTTGAAAAGAAAATATTCCGAAAATGTGTATTGACGTGAATGGTATCGGTCCACGAAATAATTTTTTCCATCGATATTTTAGAGGCTCAGATTTTGCTGCAAATACAGCAGAAGCAGAAATTAACACTTACGCCCCCTGGTGGCCAAATCATTTTTTATCCAATATCATAAATGATATGCAAAAGATTTCCCGTGAGGAGCTGTATACTCTACAGAAAGAATTTTTCAGATAGAAGTTTTAGAAGAAGAGATATCGGGTAAAACGCAGTTTACTTTTACGCCCCCTAGCGAAAAATCTGTGTGTAACTTGAAAAAGTGACTATACGTAAAATAGTCTTCCACATAAATGGAATCTAAAGGTAAAATAATTTTTTCAATCGGATGTTTAGAAGCAAATGTATGAAATAAAATGTATTTTAAATTCGATATCATCTGCATTTACGCACTCTAGCGGCGGCATTTTGCATCGTGAAAAAAGAAAAGAGATATAAAGGATCATAATTCGCTCATTTCAAGCTTTCCAATGCAAAGAGAATTTTTCGAATTGGACTAATAGTTGCCTACCTCAGAAGTGACGCACATGTCAAGACGGCAAAGTTACAGCGATAAGCCTTCGTTGGTGTAGTTCAAGCGGTAAAAGAGTCGCCTCCGGAGAAGGCAGATGTGCTTTCGAATCCCATCACAAAAAAAAAGAGCTTATTTTCACAAATCTGCTGTAGCATTTCTGGACTTCTATAATGTTTTTCTGTTTTGTTTTTAATTCACAATGAACGTCTAAATAACATCAGTTTATTATGGATAAATCCGTTTTCAACATTTGTTTCGTACACGGTAAGTAATGCTACGTACTTCCACCGAACAACGCCTTTAGAATTACACTATAATTCAAAAAAAAAAAAAAAATAGTTGCACCCAGAAGGACATGTTGGATTGCAATGCTATTCGGGAGGAAGTTAAAGGTTACCAGGAACAATAAATGATTAAACATTGAGACTGATATGGGCAATATTTATTGAGCTACACTCCAATAAGTAGTGTCTCTCAGTATGGCTTCGGGCAGCCATGTTTGCACACACAGGATGCCAGACGTCTCGGCATGGAGTTGTACAGGTTCCAAATGGTGTCCTGCGATGAACCATTCCATGAGCATGAATCTTCTCAAGCAGTTCCTGCAGATTGTGCGTTAGGGGTGGAGTGTGGATAGCGCGTCCAATAGCATCCCACACATTTTTAATCGACTATGCATCCTATAGCAACCCACACATTTTCAATCGGGTCTGGCGATGCGGCTGGCCATGGCAGAGTGTCAGTGCCTTGAAGACAAGCTCTCGAGACAGCAGCAGTATGCGGACGAGCGTTGTCCTGTTGGAAAATCGCACAGCGTTCAGAAAAGGTAGGGCCACTGGTTGCAGAACCTCATTAACGTAACGTTGGGCTGTCAAAGTGCCTGTAATAAACACCAAAGGTGATGTCGCATCGTAGGCAATTGCACCCAACACCATGACACCAGGCCTTCTAGACGTGTGACGCTCGACAACACACACGGATTATGTGGTCGTCTCCTCCAAGGCAAAAGCGGGACTCGTCACTGAAGATCCCCGCTGCCATTCTGAGTGGTTCCTTGACAGTCTGGCACGACACCATTGCAGTCTTTGGCGACGATGCAATGGTGTTAAGGGCAGTCGTCGTAACGGTCTGCGTGCGTGTAGTCAGACTTCGTGCAGTCATTTGCCAATGGTGCTGGCACTAATCGGACGATACATGGAGGGCACCACTGCTCGCTGAATATCCGCAATCCTGGCTGTTGGGTGATTCCGCGCATGTCAGACAACCCGTCGATCCTCTCTATCCGTGGTTCGTCTAGGTCTCCCAAAGCCTTCCTGTGGCTTCTGCGTGCTTTATTCTATCCAGTGCCACCCGCAGCGTGCTTTGGTGATATCCGCATAACCGGTACGGCGCGCAATATGGGGATAAAACCATGCCGCTTCCGGAGCCCGACGACGCGGCCCCTCTCGAACTCCTTCAACTGCTCGTATTGCTTCCGAACTTTTCTCCGAATCATACTTCACTTGCAAAGGAAGCAACCAACACAACAGCACGAGTCGGAATGACAAGCACGAGTAACGGGACGGCATTATATAGCCGGTCAGGCACAGCGCTACGAGCCCTCTTTGCTTGCGTCACATGCACGGCCTAGCGTGGTACTTGAATCATTTGCATGTCTCACGATGTCAAGTCTACTCACCAAGTTTCATTCCTGTCGGTTGCTTCCATCTGGGTGCAACTATTTTTTTGACGTAGAGAAGAAATGCGTTGCGTTTATTCTTGCTTTGAACTTATTAATCAAACATGCACAAATCAAATTCCGAAAAAAAAAAAAGAAAGGGAGAAGATCATTCTAAAATGTAATAGTGAATAGCCAGGGCCGTCGTAAAGAGAATTCGATGAAGAGTGTCAAAGGCCAAAAAGTCAGGACAGAAATATGCAAGGCATTTGTCCAGCGCATAAATGGTAACTGAAGATGCATTTTTAATTTATGCTCTTAGGGACCGTCCATAAAGTACGTCCGAGGTTACAGGGGGAGAGGGGGTTCCTGACAACCGGACCAAATGTGACATGGGGGAGGGGGAGGTTTAGGTAATTCGGACGTCCAGCGGGGAAAATATTGTGGGTGGTATATCTTCGTTTTGTTTCCTCTTTTTTTCTTCTTTTAATAGTTTAAAAAAAAGTATGAAATATTTCAGATTTCTGATGATATTTAGCTAAATCAGAATATTAAGTTTTCGCATTTGTACTAAAAATTTGAGATGGTATGATCAGGAGTGTTGCAACCTTGAATGCGTGCGTTCATTTGTAGATCTTTATTTCAGAATGATAAAGTTCGCGTAGCATTTGGGAATAAATTAATGCCTAAATAATAAATATTTTCTGAAGAAAAAGTGTAAAAATATATGGCAGATTCCTTAAAAAAATTACATGTTTTCTTTCTGTTTCTCAACGGACTTGTAAAAGCAGCTGTCAAAAATAAAGAGGGTTGCGGGAATTAGGACGTACTTTTTAAGGGGGAGGTATCAACAATCGAACAAAATGTGACATGGGGGAAGTCTAAAAACAGTAAAAAATCACGGACGTCCTTTATGGACGGCCCCTTACTCTCTCTCTCTCTCTCTCTTTCTCTTAAACTTTCTTTTAGGGGTAAGACAAATTCTATGCTTATAAATACTAAAATTTTCTCTCCCATTTTCATTTGGGAATAAAAACGAAAGCAAATTTTGTGAGATGTACACTGAAGCAGCAAATTCTTAGGAACGACTACCTAATCGGACTAAACGACCTTTTTTCCCCGTTTTCAGCGGATCAGGCAGTTTTTGGTCTTCAAAACTGCTTCAATTCGATGTGGCATGGATTCAACAAGGCCTTGAAATCGTGCTACAGGTTTGTTAATCCAAGCGGATGTGATTGCGTCCGTCAATTTCCGAATATTCGCTGCATCTGTTACAAATGGCTCTCTCAGTCTCATCCACGGGTGTTCAATTGGGTTAAGATCTGGAAGCTGTGTGGGGATCAGGTCAACACTTTGACGGCACTGTCGTGTTCCTGAAATATTGAGCGACGATCCGAATTTTCTGTTTCTTTTCCCGTGACGATCCGAACTTTGTGTATCCTGATGAAGAGGGCTACTTTCAGCTGGAAGTAGCCCTCACTATCAGGAAACATCATGCGCATATACTGGAGTATATGATCCTTATTAATGTTAGTGTACCTCGTGGTATCCAAACATTGTTTCAGAGGTATTAAGGAACCCAGTTCAGGCCATGAAAGCAGATCCCAGACCACTACACCACCTCCACCATCTTGTACAGCTAACACTAGGCAGTTAAGATCTATATCCGTTAGTGCTGCTGACGACAAATTTTGGCCAGTTCATCGAACTATGTTAACCGAAAACCTGATTAATCGGACTAAACAACCTTTTTTCCCCGTTTTCAGCGGTCACGTTTTGGTATTCTCATGCCCACTGAGGACGAATTTGTCGGTTTTTACCAGAGACGAGTGGTATACAAAGGGGACATCCGCTGTTATAGCCCATCCGCGCAAATGTACTGGGCCGCCCCGGTGGCGCAGTGGTCTAAGCGATTGCCTCTGATCATTCGTCCGAAAAAGGTCCGGGTTCGAATCCCTGTGAGGCATGGATTTTGTGTTTGTATTACGGCACTGGTTCTTTCCCTTCCCTGGAACTAGTGATCCTAAATTAGGGACGGGCGACTGCTTATAGCCATTGAGTTGTTCACGGTGATCGTTAAACTTCCAATAAAAAAATCTACTGGAGAGAAGCTATGTAAGCTGAAATTCTCTTCTTGATACCGCTGTTGTACTGCGTGGTTGCTTGACGCAATGGAGCTCGTCTGTTACCTCGTACAATCCTTTTAAGCCTCGGTTGTTCTGGATCATCAATCAGTCTTGTCTTTCCACAGGAAGACCGATGACTGCCGTTTTTCTGCGTACACCTTAAACACAGGTGTACTTGCATAGCCGAGAAGGTTTGCCGTTTCTGAGATTCTTAAAACCTCCCCGAATAGTGCCCACTGCTATACGTTCTTCAAATTCATTTAAATCTCGAGTCTCTCACATATTGCCACTATCTCCGCTTCATAGGCGCCTGAGTCCTTTGCAATGAACTGTTTATAAAGCCATCTCAGAGTTGCGTTCATAAGTGAAGATGGCACGTGTCTGAATGCTATTGAGTGTTCCTTATAATTTGCTACTTCATTGTGTTTCATACCATTTATTATAATAATGTACTATACACTGAAGAGCAATTGAATTAGAGATACCTGTCTAGTAACGTGTAGCACCCCCTTTCGTCCTGATGACGGCGGCGATTCGTCTCGGCATGGACTCGACAAGACACACGAAGCGTTGGGAAGCCAAACGGATCCACGAACCCTGAACAAGCTCCCACAGTTCACGAAGATTTGATGGAGGGGGTCAGAGCCTCGAACATCTCTTTCGATGGCATCCCAGATGTGCTCGATGGGATTTAGGTCAGGTGACCTAGCTGGCCAAGGAAGCGAGGTCACGTCGGTGGAGTGTAACCACCAACCATTCGGATGCAATTCGGGAGCGATGGCACGGTGCATTGTCTTGTTGCAGGATGAGGTCCCCAGTGGGATGTTGAAGACGCACAAACGGTAGCAAATAGTCTTCCAGGATATCCCGGTAGCGTTGACCTGTGAGGGACGATGTCCCATGTACCAGGGGTCCCATTTTAGTCCACGTAAACAGTCCCCAGACGAGAATGCCACCCCTCCAGCTTGAAGAGTACCCTGCTGGCAAGAAGGATCCATCGCTTCATGTGGTTTGCGCCGTATTCGTATCCTGCCATCCGCATGTACCAACGTGAATCTTGACTCATCAGTCCAGGCAACATTTTTCCACATATCTAGGGTCCAGTGGTAATGTTCCCGCGCCCATGCTAATCTTTGCACTCTGTGATGTGCGGTCAGCAGCGGTACCCTCGTGGGACAATTGCCGAGTGATTTCTTGCACTGTGGCCCGTCTATCCGCTGTTACAATGCGAGCTAGCCGACGATGACCGCGCTCATCCACACGCTCTTGTCCACGGCAATTGGCCCTTGCAGGGATGGTTTTACCGGATTCGATGTACTCACGGTGCACCCATGACACAGTGGCTCGTGAAAATCCCAATGCCTGCACGACTTCCGAAATGGAGTGACCCATTCGTCGGGCCCCGACAATTTGCCCACGATCAAATGCGCTTAGTTCCTTCGTCTTACCCATACTGCGTCCGACTCTTACTGGTTCCCGTCGCATCACTCCTTATATTGTCGGATCGCTGCATACGTCATGTTGTTTCCGTTTACAGGGCCGCCCACTGCGCCACATTTGCATAACGCCAGTTGTCTCTAATTCAATTGCTCTTCAGTGTAAAGGTGAAAACGTTCATATTTTGAAGGAAACGTATTTATCTAAAAGTCACGTCTATATACACTAAAGAGCCAAAATATTATGGCCATCAGCCTAATATGATGTTGGTCCTCCACGTGCCGCCAAAACAGCTCCTACCAAGCGAGGCGTGGACACTACAAGATTTCTAAAGGTGTCTTATTGTATCTGGTACAAACAAGTTACCAGCAGATACTTTAATTCTTGTAAGTTACGTTGTTGAAACGCCGCAGATCAGATTTGCTGTTCCAACACAAACAACAGATGCTCGATTGGATTGATGTTTGGGGAATTTGGAGGGCAATACCCGGAACTCTTTCTCATGTTCTGCGAATCATTCTCGAACAATCCCGGCAGTATGGCTTGGCGCAGCATTTTTTTGCTGAAATAAGGCACCATTAGAGGAGAATATACCGTGATTCAGAATTGTTGTCGGGGTTTCCATCACCTGGCATGGTCAAACCGTAACCGACCTAATAAAACTGCCTACAGCATAAACAAGTTCACCGCGGAAAGCATTATGTGGCAACACGGTACGTGCTCAATTGACGTCATACTTCAAAATGACGACTGTTCAAGAAAAAGAAACGTGCGTACTCTGGTTCTTTGAAACAAAGTCAGTTATCACAACGCAACGTCGTTGCAGAACGCAGTATGGCAGAGATCCACCTTCCGATAATGCTATCCGACGTTGGTTAAAGCAGTTTCAAAAGCCTGGTAGACCGCCCCGGTGGCGCAGTGGTCTAAGCGATGGCTTCTGATCATTCGTCCGGAAGGGGTCCGGGTTCGAATCCCGTGAGCCACGGATGTTGTGTTTGTTATACGGCACTGGCTCTCTCCCTTCCCTGGAACCAGTGACCCTAAATTAGGAACGGGCGACTGCTTATAGCCCACTGAGTTGCTCACGGTGGTCTTTAAACTTCCAATCCAATCAAAAAAAAAAAAAAAAGACTGGTAGTGTGCAGCATCAAAAAGGAACGAGAAGACTGAGCACTTCGCAGGAGGATGTTGATCGCATCCAGGAAGACTTTTCTCGAAGCCCTCAGAAGGCAAAGAGACGAATTGCGTCGCAGTTAGGTATGCCACAAACGACTGTTTGGAGGGCTATGCATAACCTCCTACAACTCCGTGCGTTCAAACTGCAGATTGTACAGGCTTTACAGCGGGACGATAAACCCCGCCGTTTCCAATTTGCCCAAGACATTTTGTACAAAGTTGAAGCTGATGAACATTACCTGCGGACATGAATATTTAGTGATGAAGCAACGTTTTTCGTCTCAGGGAGGGTACATCGGCATAACTGCAGAATATGGGGCTCCGAAAACCCTCGCGCCGTTTGAAAAGTTGAACAAGATAGTCAAAAGGTGAACGTCTGGTGCGCTTTGTCATGTTTAGAAGTGTTGGGGCCCTTTTTTTTGTAGAAAAAACAGCGACAGCGGTGATCTATCTGGACATGCTACAACTGTATCTGTTGCTTCAGTTGGAAGATCAGCAGCCCAATGTGGTGTTCCAGCACGATGGAGCGCCGCCTCATTGGGATGTTATTGTACGAGAATTTTTTGACCTGCATTTTCTTGGGCGCTTGGTTGGGCGTAGTGTACCCATTCCGTGGCCTCCGCGCTCGCCTGACATTGCGCTACTGGATTTCGTCCTGTGGGGATACGTAAAAAACACCGTTTACCAGACGCCTGTGACCTCCCTCGATGACCTGAAGACCAGAATTGGTGCTGTGATAGCAACAGTAATGCCGCAAATGCTGGCGAACACTTGGCGGGAAATTGATTATCGCTTAGATATCTTACGTGCCACGAAAGGCACGCATGTCGAAGTGGTTTAGCAATCTGATGAATCGACTCTACAGGTAATAAAACTTTTAGTTGTCATCTGTTATATTCTGTTTGAGGTTTTAGATTGTTGTTTCCCGTTTTCCGATAATATGCCACTAAAATCCCGGCAATAATTATGAATCACCCTGTACTGTTGGCACGAAAGGATGAACCTGATCTGCAGTGATGTTTGTGTAGGTGGTAGACGTCATAGTTTCCTGCACATGAATGATTGAGCCCACGGTTTTCCAGCAGAACATTTTCTAAAGCATTACACTTCCGCTACCGGCTTGTTTTCGCCCCACTGTGCATTCTGGTGCCAATACTTCCCAAATTAAACTACGTACACTTACTCAGCCGTCCACATGGTGTAATAGGAAATGAGATTCGTCCGACAGACGACCTTCTTCCAATAAATTATTCAAGGTTTCGATGCTCTCGTGCCCGTTGTAGACACTTTCGATTGTGAACCGAGGTTAGCGTGGGCTCTCGGAGAAGTCTGCGTTATACAGCACCATTTTCAGCAGGGTTCGATGTACTGTGTGTTGTGACACATTACTCTTGTCACCAGCAGTCAAACTACTGGCACGTTGTGCTACAGTATCTCTTCTATTGGGGAAGGCGTACCTTAGGAGACAGCCTTCGCTCACCTCTAGCATCGATGTGCAGAGGTTGGCCCACGCCTTGCCGGGCTCATGATTTATTCTCATTGGGCCAATTTTTAAAGGTACTAACCAAGGCTGAACTTGAGCACCCCACAAGCTTTGTTGTGTCAGAAATGCTCTGACCCAGTCGTCTGGTCATTACGATTTGGCCTTTGTCTTACTCGATTAAGTTCACTGCCTTTCCCATGTGAAGAAAAATGGGGGTAGGCTGTGTCCGAGACACACCCGCAGGTTTTATTTACGTGGATACGTGTTTGCCAGTAAAGGGTTTGAGGTAGAAGTCGGTTGATAAATGAAAGAGGAATGCAGTTAGACTATAATTTAATTTATTAAAGGGCGATGATATCATAAGTAACAAACATATGGCATATACAAATTTTGAAGATGACAATCCGATTTTTGGCGTAAATGTGACAATGATGGTAAGTCAGATAATAACCGAAATCTTGAAAATGTTCATCGTCCTGGAGCGGGACTCGAATCCGCGTCTCCTAGAAAGCGCCCGGGTATGCTAACCACTACACCACCCAGAACGACCAAGTTTAAAGTTTCCGATCAATTTGAATATAACCATCACAGGATTCGCTAGTCGAAGCAACCGGCATTCATGTTTAGTGAATCTGGAGGTTAAGAATCTTATCCCGTGTTTGCCCGGAGAAGCAGATAAATCATGAAAGAAATACGGGATTACGCCATTTAATACAAATTTTGAAGATGACAATCTGATTTTTGGCGTAAATGTGACAAGGATGGTAAGTCAGATAATATCCGAAAACTTGAAAATTTTCATCGTCCTGGAGCGGGACTCGAACCCGCGTCTCCCAGAAGCGTCCAGGTATGCTAACCACTACACCACCCAGAACGACCAAGTTTCAAGTTTCCGTATTTCTTTCATGATTTATCTGCTTCTCCGGGCAAACACGGGATAAGATTCTTAACCTCCAGATTCGCTAAACACGAATGCCGGTTGCTTCGACTAGCGAATCCTGTGATGGTTATATTCAAATTGATCGGAAACTTGAAACTTGGTCGTTCTTGGTGGTGTAGTGGTTAGCATACCCGGGCGCTTTCTGGGAGACGCGGGTTCGAGTCCCGCTCCAGGACGATGAAAATTTTCAAGTTTTCCGATATTACGTGACTTACCATTCTTGTCACATTTACGCCAAAAATCGGATTGTCATCTTCAAAATTTGTATTATATGGCGTAATCCCGTATTTCTTTCATGATATGGCATATAATTCACATCTATGTTTCGTACAAAGGTTAAATCGATACAAGTATTGCCTAAGGTAATTGGTGGAGAATTTATGTATAAGTCAAGCCGAAATTGTCTTTCATAAACTTGAGTATGTTGGTGTTTTGTTGCACATCAATGTTAAAGTCACCAGTGAGAATTATAGGCACTTGGTTATCAGGTACCATACTTGGTGTGATTTTCTTGATGTTTTCAGAGTAATCGCATAGCATTCGGGGCATGAAGACCTCTAGTTATGTTTGTGAAACGTTGGGATGAATGTAAACCGAACCAAGTATAAAGCGAGTTTGAGCAAACACTGTCACATCAACTAGACACATGTCGCCAACATAGTGATCTTCAATTCTCAATCTGTTGTTGACTCAGACATTTATGGGTTGGCAATCTGCTAGACTATTAATGTTTTTGCAAATGGCAACTCCCCTCTCCCCTCACAGTTCGTTTCGTGGGCGAAGTAGTACGTTTGGAAGTGGATGGTTTGTGTTGGGCTATTGCCCTATTTCTTTTCGCCTTCAATTCGAAATCGGGTAAATGTATGAAACTAGAATCCTCCATCCAAGTTTCACTTACGGCCAAGTAGTCCATTGGTTCACATGTACTAGTTGTTGAAGTGCTTGGTTGTGGCTCCACGCGTTGTGCCGCTTCGGGTTTCTTCTTCTGTCTATAAACCCTACATCGTTCTGCACTAGCCGTTTTGGGCCTATTTGATTTCTTTTGAGTTCTTTTTTCTTCTGATATACATTTGTAGTATTTTAAGTCGGAGTTTTGCTTCAAATATTTAGACATTTTGATTTTCTCATAAATATTTTTTCGTTTATCACTTATAACTTATAAAGTACATATTAAATGTTTATAAATTATTGGTTTTAGATAGATCTCACCCAGACGAATCGTTTGAGATCAATATCACGATCCTACCCCTACGCGATCTCGAGTTATACTGATTTCAATGCGCTTGACTCAGCGTATTCGATCCCAAAATGGCGGACGCCCTCCCCTCTCCCCGCGCATATGCATGACCTTGAAGTTGATATTTTTAGAATCATTGGTTATTACTCTTTTTATGTCAGTTATTAGATTTCAGCCATTTGTTATAATTTAGAAATTGTAAGCATTTGATCAATCGTAAGAAATTATGTCGGTCGAGTTTTCCTAGAGGGTACCCCCATGGTACGGATTTTAAAGACGTATCCACGTCAAAAGCCTAACACTAATTAACAGAGGCATGTAACAGGTGTTATTATATCGTTTCATGACCTTCACACACGCCGTCGTTTACCCGCAGTTGCTTCGATTTGCATAAAGATGTGCTGGTCATCATGTTTTGGCTCTTAGGTGTTTGTAATGTGTTATAATATATTTTAGCACGTTTTCTGGAAACATGATTCTTCTGTGATCATCTTGAAACCTTGTGTAAGAGAGAAAGATACAAAAACATAGCTTATATACGTATTCGCATGCGTTTATAGATCTTGAACTACGGAAAGAATTATTATTTTGACGTTTTTCCTGAGTACAGGCATCTCTCCGCACCGTAATTCCTTCATTTCCGCAATATTAGGATATCACCATAAAAAAAAAACCATTAGCTGCACAGGCAGTGAACTTTGAATATTTCTTAAAAATGCTTCCTTCCACACTCATATATAACTTTTTTCTCCTGCTCCTTCATAATTCCCAAAAAGAAATGCTCGAAGGAAAGCATGTATCCCTTTATCACCTAAGAAATGTTACAGCGACATTAAGATTTCCACGAGACTAAAACGCCCACTGAGTCGCTCGTATAATGGCAATGAAATTGCGGAGAAGCATAATGGGTCTGAAAACGTGGTACAGCAATTAGAAAATGGAAACATTTTCATACAGCCTCACAAGTTTCTTTCCAAAAAAGAGGGGTAGGAAAAAAAAGAAGAGAGAAATGGATCTTTATAAACAATATCAAAAAAAGTGCGCTTTTGCTTTAATATACCCTCAATGAAAAAAAGAATCCGGAGTCAGTAATTCCTGTTGTAAACACAGATCGCATACTTCTCTAGTGCAAAACACAGGCTACGACGCCCAAAACTTGAAAACTTGAGAATAATTTAATGTTGCTTATGCCACAATTTCAGTCTGACTCTTCGATCAAATATAATTATTCTTCAGTCTTAACTTTTCACTTACTTTCCAAGTGGCAACGCTCAAATGTTCTGTGATTTTAAATCGTGTGAAAGATTCTCACTATGTTCGCGAAAATGTATATCATGATATGCGTGAAAGCAAACGAAAAGTACTGAAAGTTTTTTTAAGACTCTAAGTGTTACTACATGATAATTATTCAAATACACATTAGTTCTCTATCCCTAAAATACTGGAATATTTGTTTACGAAATAATAGTATCAATACCTTCGAATTTAAAATCCTGCAATAAATCACATAGTTGATTTTCTTTGGAAATGATGATGGCTTAATAGCAACCAAAACTAATGGTAAAATTCATAATTCAGTTACATAAGAAATGAATGTTTTGCACAATGCGAACATTTTCTCGCCATGGGTCATCATCTTGCAAGATGTTAATGGATTTCTGCAACCTTACTTAGGTTACATTTAATCGTTAGGCAAGGCTTTAGTTTAACGCTTGTGACGTATACTCTAATTTAAATTTTATTTTTAGTTCCTTTTTCTATGTAAATTTGAGTTCGTTTTCTTCATCACCTTTCAAACTTAACGTGATATCTTCTCTCTCATGAGAATGAAGGTTTGGCAACATCCCTAAGGTCAGTACGTAAGTGACGTATGCATGTGATAAGAACGAGAAGGGATATACACTATATTGTCAAATCTCAACGGACACCTAGAAGAGAAACACAACATAGCATTTATTGACATACATCAGTACGGTGTCGGTCCACCTTTGGCCTTAATGCATGCACTGACCCTTCGAGACAGGCTTTCGACAAGGTTTTGAACACAGTGATAGGTATGCGCTTCCATTCAGTACATAATGCTGCCGCTAACTGTTGCTTAGTAGTAGGCCTTGGTTCCAAACTTCTTATGCGGCGCTCTAATTCACCCCATAGGTGCTCTATGGGATTAAGATCAGGATTATGTGCTAGCTAGTTCACACACGATACAGAATTATCGTCAAACCACGCTGTAACAGTCCTTGCTTTATGGCTCGGTGCATTATCTTGCTGGTACCAACAGGGCTCGGTTTCATAGTATTGCCACAGAGTTGGTAGGGCATAATTGTCCAGAATATCGAGGTAGACATGCAGGTTAACAGGTTTGTCCACGATAACCAATGCGCAGGGACCATACTACTAAACACAATCCCACACGAGTACACTGCCAGCTCCAAACTTGACCGTAGGAACAATACACTGTGGTAAATAGCGTTCCCCCGGTTGCCGCCATACCCACACACGGCCATCAGACTGATCGATTGTGTATCTGGATTCATCAGTCCATAGGACCTATTTCCATTGATCCACGGTCCATAATAAATGTTCTTTACACCATGCTAAACGACGAGCAGCATTCCGAGTGGAGATGAAAGGCTTATGAGCAGCCGCACGACCACGTTAACGCATGGAATGAAGTTCTCTGCGAATGGTACGTGTACGTACCGAGGTTCCAGCATTTTTTCTCACCTGTACAATGAGGTCTTGTGCAAGTACTCTGTCGATTAGCTGTAACGACTCTCCTGAGGCTTCGACGTCCTCTATCACTGATTTTCTTTGGTGTGCCGGTACGTTTTTTTGCTGCTTCAGGCGCGCCATCTGTCTTCCACTTATTCAGTACATCTAAAACAGTTGATTAGCGTGTGTTTAAACGCCTCTCGGTTTCTCTTATGGACAACCCACTAATATAACACCCAACAATCTTTCCTTTCTCAAAGTCAGTTCTCTCCCGCCACGACATTTTCACTCAACCTCACAGTGCGATATGATCGTAGTCAGCTGCAGGCTTGTTTTATACCGTTTGCAGCTGTACTGCGCATCTTAACAACGCAGCGGATCAGTTCATTTGCTTTTGAAGAGGTATCCGGCGACTTTTGTCAATATAGTGTATATATTTTGCGGCGCAGGTTTTTGGTGTGGAGATGTTAAATCTTTGCTGAGCTTATTGATTGTACGAGAGACTTAAAATGACTAAGCAGCAGATGTGTGTGTGGTGTTCCTCACTGTGATATGTTTTGGATTTCGTAAATAGACAACGTTATGTGATTGCGTCTAACGTTGCTGGACCAATAAAAGGTTTACGAAAGTGATCCTGCTTTCAGTATATATTTTGTCTGGCCCTAAAAGCCTTAATTTAAAGTGAGCTATCCGGTGCAATTAGTACATCACATTTCCCCTCAGTTCATCAGTTCAACATCTATTCAGCCGAACATTTGGAACTTAGCATAACAACAAATCTCGCATAACGTAAAAAGGGTTACGTTATACGCTTTATGCGTTTTAGTGCATTTTCCCAAGGAACCTGTTTAACAGGAATAAACGTTTTAGCACCTTCTTTTCCTGTACTGGTGTTCCATCAGACTTATTTGCTTATTATTCTGCTTTTGTCTTAACCTTATAAACGGCCGATGTACCTGAGCCAAATGGTGGCCAAAATTTTATCTCTCCGCACAGAAATGTCCACACAGCGACCGTGTTTTACGAAAGCTACGGAAATAATATTCCTTTCCACCTGTCATCTCATCATCTCAGACGTACTTACCATGAAACTGTAACTTGTGATAAGCACTATCCTCTAGTCCTTTGGTCTCCGCTCCATGACCCAAGGTATGAGGGAGAAGGCCTACTCCCCTTGATTCGCCACTGGGTAGAAACAAATGACTCAAACATATCTCTCCTTTCCTAGGTTAGTCGCCATTGTTGTTGCCTTTTTACCAGGTAATCAGTCAGAATGAATTAGTGTCAATCATTCCCGTAAATAGTGACTTTGAACAACAAAGCTGAGGAGAACGTATCGCTTTCTGATGCGCGCGCTTATTTGTTCCATCCGCGTTCCGCCCAGTTTTTAGACAGCGCATATATTCGTTCCAGACTGTTAAAGGGTTAATAACGTTTCATGGTTTCGTGGTAGAAGGCAAAACAAAATAATTTTTATTGCAAAAGACGTACAATAAACCACTAAAATCAAAAGCTGTCAGTACACGATACACTAAACACTCACGAATGTATGATCCACAGAGTTAAAAGATTTATTATATTAATATATACGCGCTAAAAATACAAGATCTTTCTGTTCAGCAGCTGAACCATCATAAGGTAAAAGGCATCAGGAGGTTACAAGCTACCGGGTGTTTAATATAAACCGGACAATATTCATGACGTATAAAATGATACTGCGCAATCACAAAATTTGCGGGTTAGGTTAATGGAGCACAAATATGATGTACGGATGCATTCCAATGACACTGCTCTTTCACGATTTGTGAACGCAGGCTCACATGTTCCCAAGTGGGACAATGCTTCGATTTTGGGAACATCCAAAACTAAGAAATCAAATTTAATAATTGAAACCTTATTTATTTATCAAATGGGAAGTCAGTGTTGCAACGACGATGTGCCTTTTAACATCCCACAAGCCTGGAAATCGCTTGTCAAAAAACTAAATTGTCATGCGATTCATAGTCTAACCTCCCACCCCCGTCCCGCAAGCGAGGATGAGACAATGAACCAGTCCACGTAACTAATGGTAACGAAAAATTTTGCGATTTCGCAGTATGATTTTATACGTCAAGAACACCCGGTAGCTTGTAACCTCCTGATGTCTTTTACCTGATGATGGTACAGCTGCTGAACCGAAAGATCTTGTATATTTAGCGTGTATATATTTTAATATAATAAATCTTTTAACTCTGTGGATCATACATTCGCGAGTGTTTAGTGTATCGTTTACTGACAGCTTTTTATTTCAGTGCAAAATAATGTACCTTTTCTATTGTAACGATTGCTGTGTGTAACTATACACGCACGATGAATATACACTCAATGGACAAAGCATTAGAAATACCTATACCTAATAGCGTGTTGGGTCTGCTCTAGCAAGAATAACAGCCTGTACACGCCGAGGCTTCGACTCCGCCAGTTGCCGGAGGGTTTCCGGAGGAAATGCCAGTCATGCCTCTTGCAGCATGGTACACAAATCAGACAGAGACGTCGGTCCAGGATCCATGCATCTGATGCTCCACTCCACGGCTTCCCTGAAAGCTTCCGCAGGGTTTGAATCCGTGGACCCTATGGGCCACTGGATAGTTCCAAACTCACATGAGTGTTCCTCGAGCCAGGCTTGAGTGGTTGCAGCCCGCTGGGGAGGCGCATTGTTAAGCTGAAACAGAACACCGGCAGCAGGATGCGCAAAGGCCATGAAAGCGTGTAGGTGATCAACCAGCACATAATCGTAGCGCGCATCGGTTAAGAACCTCTCCGGACACACTAAGGAACCTAATGTGTTCCATGAGAAGGTTCCTTAAGCCATCACAGAGCCGCCACCACCACCACCTTGAACAGAGCCTACCAGATACGACGGAGCCATGGTCTCATGCTGTCGACCCCGCGCCCTCCCGTCAGCTCGATACAGCAAAAAACGGGATTCATCTGATCACACGACGCGGCGCCACTGTGCAATGGTCTACTTTTGATGTTCCCGGCACCAGGCGAGGCGTAATTTCTGATGACGAGCAGTGAACAGTGGCACACGGGTAGGGCGTCGACTCCGGTAGCCCATGGTATGCATTGTGCGCCATACCGTTCACTCGCTGACGCTTCTTGAACCTACGACATCTAACCTGGAGGTGATTTCGGCACAATGTCCGATGACGAACAGTCAACAGTGGCACACGAGTAGGGCCTCGACTCCCGTAGCCCATGGTATGCATTGTGCGCCATACCGTTCACTCACTGACGCTTCTTGAGCCTCCGACATTTAACCTGGATGCGATTTGCGCCGCCGTTACTAAGTGGTCGGTCTGTATGAGCCTGGATAGTCTACGTCGACCCCGGTCATCAATGGCGTGTGGTAAGCCATCGCTTGCTCTCTGGGCGCAGGTATGTCTGTCGATGGTATACTCGCGGTACACTCTTGATGCGGTTGCCCTCGGGAACCCTAGGGTTCTTACCACGTGGGCGACAGAATGACCCATCTGTCTTGCGCCGACAATGCGTCCACGATCAAAGTTGCTCAGATCACCTCGTTTACTCATGTTCGTCTATTGCGATACACTGTTGAGAAGCTCTGCTATCCGCCTATTTGTCGCCTGAGTTCGGTTTGGGTTTGTTCCAATCTGGGTAGGGGATGCCATGTCAACTGCCCATCACTCCTATCTCTAATGTCTTGTCTACTCAGTGTATTAAGTCTACAAGATGAAAATAAAAATTATCTTTCGCACTCTTTTCGTTTCTCCTAATAAAGTTGCTCCCAGCTTAGTTGAATTGGTATTTTAAATATTGAGTTGATGCATAAGTTCATGCCGTTTTTGTCACCGCACTACAGGAAAAACGTAATCAATCAACTATGTATCCCCCATTGTTTACGATGGCGTCCCAACATCTGGATAGGTCTGCAATGCCATTCCTGAAAAAACGTGCAGGTTTTGCTGCGAAGAAATCATCAAGCATATTCTGTAGATCAACATCTTTGTTGAACGTTCTGCCACGGAGTGCATTCGACAGAGATCCAAACAGGTGATAGTCTGAAGGGGCGACATCTAAGGAATAGGCCGGATGTGGAAGTATCTCGCATTTCATGTCCTGAATGGTCATTTTGGTCATGTTTACAATGTGAGGGCGTGCGTTATCATGTTGGAGAAGGACACCATGGCGCCGATGTGGCCGTTTCTGCTGAATTGCTCCCTCCACATGACGGAAGTGCTCACAAACGAGTGCAGCGTTGATGGTCAGATTCCCAGCATTTCCCAGTGAATGATGCCTTCCATGTCTCACCAGTCACACAACACGATCTTCGCAAGATGAAGGTCATGTTTTGGATGTGATTTTGGCGTCCTGTTTGGGCTTAACCATTCCTTCCGATGCCTGAAATTCACGTGCAGGCACCACTTTTCATCTCCAGTAATAATACGTGACAGAAAGGGTTTGTGTTGCTGAGAACATTCGGGATAACGGGCGAGCAAGGAACCACATATGGCAACACGCTGATTCTTGTTGTCCTCGGTGAGAGTGTGAAGCACCCAAGACCCCGATTTCTGGATCTTTCCCATACGTTCCAGGTGTCGCACCACTGTGGCCTGAACACGGTCCATCTCAGTGGGCAATTCGCGCGTGGTTTGACGCGGATCCAAGTTGACGAGATGGTTCAAATGATCCTCATCAAAGTGAGATGGACAATCTGAGCGTGGAGAGTCGTTGATGTCAATATTGTCACCTCGGAACCGCTGAAACCATTTGCGGGCTGTCCTCGGAGCAATAGCATCCGCCCCATACACAGCACAAATTTGTCGAGTAGCCTCGGCGGCTGTGGATCCCTTGTTAAACTCGTAGGGGAGCAGATGTCGGAAATGTTTTTTCCTCTAATGCCACTCCATACCTTCGGAGCTGAAAATCAAAACACCATTGGCCACAATCACAAAATGCAATATGATTTAGATACACGATATTACTGGCTACATTTTGATATACAACTAGCCATCTGTACCGTCACTACTGACCTGTCAAACATCTGTGAAATAAAGCGGCACGACCTTTTGCATCTACCCAATAATTTTTTAAGCGGTGTAATATTTTTGATACGAATGTCTGGAAGTGCGTGAATTTTAGCATTTTAAAAATGTTTTACTGATAGTGACGAAAAACATGTTTCGGCCATCATGAATTTTTCCTTTGTAGAGAATATCAAAAATGTCTAATATTTTTTTCCTTTTATCTTTTGTGCAAAGTTCCGTACGCAATTCCTTCTCCAGTTTCATACAGAAATTTCTGGAAAGCAAGGAATAAAAAGTATCCTTTTGTGGGAGCATCGGGCATCTTCGGCAAATTTTCATATAAGCGAAATGTAAATCTCTGGTGATAGTATTCTACATATATGGGTATAATTCTCCCTGTGTTCTCTTCGAGTTGCCATATGTTGGCGTGTGCGAACGCCTTTGTAGGAAGTAATGTTCGTTATCGTTATCATAGTTCAACAGCGACTATAAGTTATTACTTTGCGGATAACAAACGGTAGTGCATGATTCTTGTATCCGAATACCCCAGTCTAACAATGATTCTTGTATCCGAATACCCCAGTCTAACAATGATTCTTGTATTGAATACCCCAGTCTAACATGCACTACCGTTTATTATCCGCAAAGTAATAGCAGCTTATGTACGTGCTTTGGAAGAAATAATTGTGCGTTGCCCCCTTGCATTCGAAAACCATAGTCTAACCATGGAAAAAAATTATTACGTTACTCATAATACACTGAAGTGTCAAAAGTCATGGGATAGCAGTATGCGAATTTTTAACTGGCGCTGCATTCGTATAAGGCTTCGACGCACGTCACGATTTTTGTCAGTTGCCAGGTGTAATTTCGTGAGTCAGGTTGAACAACCGCCAGTAGGATTATGGCAAGCCGATGTGAAGTATCGTAGTTTGAACGAGGCATGGTACTGGGAGCCAGATGGATAGGACATTCCATTTCCGAAGTTGTGCAAACATTCAACATTCCTCGAGCCACGGTGTCACGTGTGTACCGGGAATACCTCATGGAAGGCGTTACCACCCACCTTGGACAGGGCACTGGCCGTCCACGGGTGCTGAATGGCCGCCCGTGACCAGCGGCGTCTGATCAAGATTGTCCATGTTAGCCGACAAGCGACACTGTCTCAAATAACATCCGCATTGAATGCCGGAGGTACCAGAGACATATCCGTCAGGTCGGTGCAGCGTAATTTAGCGTCCATGGGGTGTGGGAGCAGAAGACCCACCAGAATGCCTTTGTTAACACCACGACATCGGACACAGCGCCACACCTGGGCTCGTAAACACGGTAATTGGACCCTGGAAGACTGGCAACATGTGGCGTTGTCCGATGAGTCACGCTACCAGTTGTTACGAGTTGATGTTAGGGCTCGGATGTGGCGCAGAACCCATTAGGCCATGAACCCAAGCTGTCAACAAGGCACTGTACAAGTTGGTGGTGATTCCATACATGTGTGGGGTGTCTTTACGTGGCACGGTTTGGGTCCTATGTCTCCCGTAAATACGTCATTAACCGGTAATCGCTTTGATGCCCTGCTGGGTGACCATTTGCAGCCCTTCATGGACTTCATGTACCCCAACAACGATGGAATTTTCCAGGCGAACAATGCACCATGTCATTGGGCCCAAATTATCCAGAATTGGTTCGTGAAGCATTTTGGACATTTCCTACAGATGGTGTGGCCACTACGTTCACCCAACATGAACCCAATAGAACACTTATGGAACGTGGAGAAAGGGTTCATTCGCACCCAAGATTCTGCACCTACAGGTACCAAGAAACTGTGGGCGGCTGTTCAGACGGCATGGCTCAATATCTCTGCAGAAGTCTTCCGGCTACTTGCGGAATCGATGCCACATCGAGTTGCTGCACTTCGCCGGCTAGAGGAGGTCCTACACGATACTACACTGGCGTGCAAACATTAAGGACAAGACGGTTTTTCGAATGTAACGTAGTGCAGAAGTGCTCCACATCGACTCAAATCATACCATAAGATCCCCAAGATGTAAGAATATGGGACAAGTGAGCAAAACCGTCCGAACAACGAATCCAAAGGATACAAAGGCACTTTAATGAAAAGGTAGCTTCGAGCGCAACTGGACAGAAGACAGAAACGTCCATGTGACAGGCGGCTGCCAAGAAAAATCCAGTCTTTAGTTGGGGATATGATCATCACTGACTGCGTTGCAGCATTTACAACGTCTATTCATGCTGAGGACGAGGTTGTCAAGGAGCTGTTGAGGCATCGCGGCCTATTCCTCTTGTAGCGCCAATCGCAGCTGCGGAATCGTTGCTGGCGGCTGGTGACGTGCTGCCAAGCGTCTCCCGAGAATGTCTCACACGTGTTCGATTGGATTTAGGTCCGGGGATCTTGCAGGCCAATCCATGCGTTCAATATCTTCACTCTCCAACAGCTCTGCGACAGCCACTGTACGCTGAGGTGCAGCGTTGGCGTCCATGAAGAGGAACTCAGAACTCACATCACCTCTAAACAGACGCACGTGAGGCAGGAGAACCTCGGTACAATAGCGGACACCAGTAACTGAACCTCCTTGAAAGATGTGGAGGTCAGTACGGCTATCAAGCATGATACCGCCCCAAACGAGAACTCCGCGACCTCCAAATCGGTCCCTTTCGATGATGTTGGAGGTGTTATTGCGTGTTCCTTGCTCTCTCCAGATGTGTATATGTCCAGAATTGCTCGTCAGACTAAATCGGCTCTCATCCGTAAAAGGAACTCGACCACATTGCTAATGTGTCCAGTTCTTGTGTTCCTGGCACCACAGAAACCGCCGTCTCCGATGAGCAGGCGTTAATGGCACACACCGTACTGGTCGTCGTGCAAATAGACCACCTTTGTGCAGCCTCCTAGCCACGGTAAAACGCGATAACGGACGTCCAGTTGTCTGTTGCATGTGCCTTCTGGTTTCTCCCGCTGTCTGCCGTCTGTCTCTTCTCGCCTGTAGGACAATATACCTGTCGTCCGCCGCCGTGGTTGCTCGTGGACGACCACTGCTAAACTCTCGGACAGCTGTTCCTGTCGTTTGAACTGCTCTCCAAGCTCGTGAAACGATGGTGTGAGCGATCCCGAACTCCTCGGCCACACTAGTCACACTTCGACCTTCTTCCGATTTCCCAATGACGCGACCGCAGGTAAAGTCATCCACATGTCGTCTACTGGATTGCTTGTTGGCCACATCACACGGTGGCAGCAACTCGACGCCGTTCAAACCGATGTACACCGTGCAATAGCTTTCACCGAATTGCTAAGCGTACACCGCCCGTATGCTTTATACCCTTCCGACACCCCCCCTACGTCCTGCTGCATATATGCGCATGCCCTACCGTACCGGACCCTAGTCTATCTCCTCAGTGATCTTTCGGTCCGTTCTGCCTGCTCGTTTCGCTGTTATGCTAATTTCTCCTCTTCGTCCTTAATTTTTGCACACCAGTGTAGGTACGTATCTTATGACTGTTGGCACTTCAGTGTAAACGATAGTATACTATCCTTCTGTGTTTGAAGACCACAAATCTAACAATTGCAAAAAATTATCACGTTCCCGGTAATAAATGGTAGTGCATAATCTTAGTATGTATTTAAATATCGCATTCTATCCATGCCAAAAATTTATTACTTTAATCATAATAAACGAGAGTACACTATCCTTGTATTTAAATATTATAGTCTAGCACTGGTAATTTATTACGTTGCTCATACTAAATGCAGTACACGATCTTTGTATTTGAAGATCATGGTCGAATCTTGAAAAAGAAATAATTACTATGCTCATTATAAACTGTATGCATCATCCTAACATTTAAATCATATAGTCCCACAGTGATGAAAATTCATCACATTGCCCATACAGTAATAAACAGAAATGCACGATCTTTTTATTTGATTCCTAAATGTAATCTGTCAGTTTGACGTTGCACTTATTACTGATTTTTATGGTGTAATTCACGTTTTCTGATCAACGATTCACGTAAATGTTGCAAAGATATAATCTGATCAACGATTGGGCAAAACATTTTCCCCATGAAAATAAATTTTTTGGGTTACCGGATCAGTAAAACATTTTCTCATGAAAATATACAGTAGTTTTCGGGCTACGCTTTAGAGCATGTTTTTCTTCTGAACTGCTCCCTCACTAATGTTCAAGGCCACATTTCGCTCCCAGAACGGTTTTGGACCCGTAACTAAAGCGGATTTTTCTTAAGAAACATTTTCAAGTCCACGTCAGAAATATGATTTGCCTCACTGCGTACCCAGAACAACGCTAACACCTTTCATATTAGAGGAATTTGAAATACAGTCAAGATTAAGAACAATAGAACTGAGGGTGTTTTATTCTAATATTCACCAAAACTTCAAGGTATGTCAATTATCAATGAAGTTTTTTCACATAAGCGCCATATCTAAAGGAATACTTTCCAGTATTGTAATTCTCCGATAGGTTCCAATGACATTCATAAAAGTTCTTCAACTTCAATGGTGCACCGCAAAATAAAAATCATAAATGTTTTCAGTTGGAACACATCTGATGACACCAAAGATTTCTAAGGAAAATTTAGATATCGTTCATTCACCCTTAATTAAATTTAACAAAATTTTTGTTCTGTTATCTTTTCCCAAACGAAATGGCACGAGTATTAGTGAAACCTTATCAACTTATAATCAGTTATCCATTATTGTCCAAAGTTATATATTTTCCTATTATTCACGTGATACACGAATTCTCTGTGATTCATGATTCATTAGAAATCATCACCACACTTGATTTTTTTTCCTGCCTTTAGAGGTTACAGGCAAAATGATACTAAAACTTTGGGTTTTGAATACAATCAGGGGCGAATTGACCCACCGGGGCAATGAAACATTTGTACCACTCAAGAAATGTCCCGCTTTCGCGTATTCTTTTAATCTGGAATTTTTGGAACGAACGAATAATTGTTTTGGTAATAATGAATAATAATAGTTAATTTCATTTGAGCTTTCTTTCTAAGTTTCTATCTATCTATGTTGGGAATCTGCTCTGAAATGCCAGCAAAATCCTATGTATTATCAGAAAAGTGCGGCCGGACCAAGCGCACTGCTATAAATTTATTAAGCCAAAGTTAACTACAGTTGGTTAGACTCTCACTTACTACCTGTTCTTGGTGCTTTTCCTGAGGGTTGAGCAATGTGTTCTTTTGTCGGATTTAGCTTGTGTAGTTGGGATGGACCGTCTTATTCATTTTTCTTTTTCAAAATGTGTTAGGCAACATTTTGTCAGTTAGATTTCTAGTACACCGTCTGACAGAAAAAATGCCACACCACGAAGGAACGCTCGAAAACGGACCAAACTGCACATACAGATAGCCAATTAGGTCCTGAACAAATGATTTAATTGTCACATACAGACCAGGCTAAAGTGGCCGAATATACAGGATGATCAATAAGGAGTGTGGCCCCCATTTTGGGAGATATAGCGTTGAATCCGACGTGGCATCGAGGCAATGAGAGTCCGAATAGAGTCCTGGGGTATCATGGACCATGTGGTGTTGATCCGAGTCCACAGTTCATCTTCATTTTGTGGGGGTGGGAGGGAACTCAACCGACGTCCAATCGTGTCCTACAGATGCTCGATGGGCAAGAGGTCGGGGGATCGTGCTGGCCACGGAAGTATCCGCACACCGTGTAAAGCATTCAGGCTGATTCGAGCGATATGCGGCCGGGCGTTATCCTGTTGAAAACCGGAGTTTGGGATGCCCTGCAGATACGGTAGTGCCACAGGCTTTAGTACCTCGTCAACATAGCAGCGTGCCGTCAGTGTGCCCGCAATGCGTACCGGCGGTGAGCGGCTGTTGGCGCTGATAGCACCTCACACCATGATTCCACGTTGCTGGGCCGTGTGGCGCTTCACAATGGCGGAGCGCTACACGTAGGAGCCAGCCATCTGGTGGCCGCCTCCTACGGGCATTTGTCCGATGTTTGTTGATGATAATTACAAAATTCATAAATTGTTACAAGTTAATTCTGGGCTTGGGATCGCCCTGCTTTCAATCTACTGATCGCTCACCACTGTAAAGGGTCTTCTAAGCGATGCTGCGGAGCCATTCTTCCAGTAACAATCCAACTCAAGCTTAAGTTGCGCCACCCCGCTGAGAACAACGTTTATGAAGGTTGCGTGCCTGTCAAATCGATGACGTACGATCGTTATATGCATATTTCCTTAGGAACTAACACAATGCACTTTAGTTGGACGACTTAGCGTTTCCCCTTGCACATGTCTCAGAGAAATCTTTACAATCGGTTGTCTCGTTTGTGACATATTCTTGAAACTGTATTTTTCACGTTAATTTTGGACACCAGCGTATATAGACGACATAGTTAGGGGTTCTAAGTTCGGCAGAGGAAACCCGAGGGCCGAGTAAAGGGAAAAACTTGTCGGAGTTTGAAAAGGGAATAAACAAAAGCGAGAGGAAGGCATGAGCCAGAATCTCAGTAATCGCAAGCATTATTGGCTATTCGAAAGCTGCTGTAGTAAAGCTGTAATTGTCCCAAAATCCACTCAACGTGTCAGAAAACGGAGACCACTCGTGGGTTACAATCGAGCGTAACGGGAAAACTCCCGCGTCTAGGAACCTTAAGAAGTTTCGTGTGCATGCATGAACATTGAGTTGCAACAGAAGAGAGAAATTAGCGTTGGTCACAACAAAGATGGAAACTGACGAAGTACAGCCAGTTCAACCAAATCGAGACTAAGCCTGAACTCTACAACGCGAAGTGCTTTACAAAACCACATTGTCGAGAGCAAACTGGGACAGACGGAAAAAGGAGTGAGTAACGCGAGAGTGGATGGAATTCAATTCCTTTAACCCAGCGCCGGAACGACGGTGGTCCATGAGCAAGGTTAGTCGACTCTTGGTTCATGAGTACTCGAGCCTTCAGTGAAGCCCACTGTCTGTGTGTGTGAATACGAGACCAGCAAACGAAGCGTGAGTGACCAATGTGCCGTGAGGACCGCTGCCTTAGGATTCTGAAGTTCGCCGACGTCTCTCCAAGTAAGTAGGCGTAATGACAGTATATATATATACATAGTTCACGGCATCTCAACGCGAAAGAAGTTATTGTGATCAGAATGAGAGAAAAATCAATCTTTATTGTGGATATGTTTAGCAACCTGAAAGGATGTAGTTCGTAAGTGATTTGGTATTTTACTAATCTGGTTATGAGGAAACAGCTACGAACCGATCATTAGGACTTTCAGGATTTTAGGACTAAATTTGGATGCATATGTCATCGGCTGACCTTTAGGAGTCACATTTGTAATTAGAATAAATCGAACCTATACTTCTTTCTTTTAACCAATAATCTTAATAATTTCTGTAAAAGTAAATTAATTATGTAATTAAATATCTGTGCTTCACGTTAAAAATTATATGCTCCCACTTATATGGTGTGTATCGTCATTTCGGTCCTGACTGGCCACAGCCTTAAAAATAATCTCAATCTCTCGCCTGCAATATCGAAAGAATTCTACGTTCTGCAGTTGCGACGCGACTGGCTTTTTTAGAGCCCGGTTATAACAATAATTTATAATTTTTCCCTTTAAGTACAATTTTTTGGCAACGCACAGCAACCGAAAAATTGTTATTCAGCCGCCGGGGAATTGAATCCCGGATCTCTCAATATCTAGCCGAGCGAGTTAGCTTTACACCACGGTGGCCAACAATCCATGGCGCTATGTGCGTTTTCCTGTCAGCATCTGACATTATAACGCGCTCGGCTAGATATCGAGAGATCCGGGATTCAATTCCCCGGCGGCGGCCGAATAACAATTTTTCGGTTGCTGTGCGTTGCTAAACGTGGAAAGAGCGATGTCTTTGTTTATTCACTGACGCCACGTATTTGGAGGATTTTCACAATTTTTTGCTTCGTATCGAGAGCGCAGTGCTGTTTTGTTTCGCGCCTCACTTGTTGTTTCCTAGTATTCTCGAAGCAGGTACGCAAAAGCACATTGTTTCTCATTGGCGCATGCGTAGTGAGAACGTACTTCTAGGAAGCAGAATTTATGCTGCTTATTAGGGCTTCGCTCTGCCGTTGAAAGATTTGTTTTGCCCGTTGATTTTCCAATGAAAAGTGTGACAACTTATAAATTACTGCTGCATTTGTCATTGTATTCAAGAAAGTTATTTGGTATGCGTGAATCAGAAAGTATTTTCATTCTGTGTTGGATCAATATATTTCGGAAACACTGTTTTGCACTTTGCTTATACGTTTTTAGTCAAAGCAACACACAACCCGCGTTTCTTTGCGTATCTTTCTGTAATTGTTTAATCCCAAACGAGTGTCGCATTGTAATGTTTCGCTCAACATTTTTCATCTGTACGTGAGCTCTTTTTGATTTTATTCCTGAAAATAAAAATGAAAATAAATCTGTGTGAAGAATTGTTGCGTATACATCGTTTCGGCATAAGCGTTTAAATGAATAAATACACTGGTGCTCAAATTTAAAGTGTAATTTACAAAAACGTACTTAGCTGTTGATGCATGCAAAATAATACTGAAAACTGGCGACTATGCACATTTCTCTAAGTGGAAGACAATCTTCCATTTACTTTTGCCGCAGGTGATGCAAACTATGATTGCGTTGAAAAGACGCACGAAAATAAATGCCATCCAGAAAATTTCAAACCTTCATCTCAAATGGCCTCAAACGTATGCCGCGTCCTACTCCCATTGTAATCCCCGACCAAGGAGGCCCAAGAGTCTAGTCCATAATAATTTTACCAGTCAGTGCCTACCTAATATGTGGTGAACAAATCAATACAATGTACAAAGAGTAAACCGAAGAGCTTTACATGTGGGTTGCCCAAAGCAGCATACCGAACAACTAAGCTATATAACCAGCATCCACTAAAGGGGCTCTGATGACCGTCAGTAACGGTATAACTATACCATCGGGATTAGAGGAAATGCTATCCCACACTCACCAACCCGCTTGGCCAGCGTGGTGAGATATGGCCAAAACCCCTCAAAGATACTTACACAATTTCAAACTTGGCCCTCAGTCTCCGGCAGCTGGAGTGTACCTGGCCAAAGCAGCGGCCATTGCGACATGAAGGCAGAGGGTGCTAAGAATCACCGGAGGACCGGACTAGGCTGCTATTTGATGCTGATCTTGGCTACTTACAACGGACGCTCCCTATCTTCTGATTCAAGGCTTCTTGAATTGGAAGAGGAACTACAAAGGATCAAGTGGGACATCGTCGGGCTAAGTGAGGTAAGGAGAAAAGGAGAAGATCTCATTGAACTGAAAAGTGGACATCTCTTCTACTATCGTGGGACAGATACTGGCAGAACTAGTGGTGTTGGATTTATAATAAGCAAGAAACTGAAGGATAAAGTTGTAGAAGTTGAACGTTCCTCTGACAGAACTGCACGACTCGTTATCCAACTCTCGAAAAGATACCAGGCCCAGATTATTCAAGCTCATGCATCCACCACAAGTCACCCTGAAGACTAAATTGAAGAATTTTACGAGGAAATTCGGAATCTAAATAACAAAGGTAAACAGCACTTGAAGATCATTATGGGGGATTTCAATGCAAAAGTACGGCAACAGCAACAGAATGAAACTTCGGTTGGTAAATTCGGTTACGGGAACAGAAATCAACGTGGAAATACTCTCGTAGAATTTGCAGAAGCAGAAAGGGTTTTCATCATGAACTCCTTTTTCAAGAAAAAGCCACACAGGAAATGGATATGGAGACATCCGAATGGGACGACAAGGGAAATTAATTTTATTATGTGTAACAAAAAATTTGTCATCGAAGACTGCAGTGTACTAAACAAGATCAACACAGGTAGTGACCATAGATTGGTGTGATGTAAGATGCACCTCAACACTAAACTCGAACGTGGCAAGCTCATAAAACAGACAAAATGTATTGACATAACCAACCTTAAAAAACATCATAATACCTTCAAGTTGGAACTGAGGAACCGATTCTCTGCTTTAGAAGGCTTAACATCGGAAGAAGTGGATATTTCTGAAGTTAATAGAGAACTCAACAAGGCTCTTATGGAAACAGCAACAAAAATAGGCTGTACTAAGAACAAATTACAAATGAAGAAAATTTCAGGAAAAACAAAAATGTTGATGCAAAAGAGAAGGGAGATGAGGACAAATAAAGACGTAACTTCCAACGTGGAATATATAGAGCTATGCAAGATAGTGCGAAAACGTATTACTGAAGACATAAGGAAATTCAATTGTGAACTAGTGAGGAAAGCAATTGAAAACAACCAGAGCCTGAAGAGAGCAAAAGGACATCTCAGTAAAAGAAGAAAACAGATTATGGCTCTGAGAAAAAAAGATGGTACTATAACAAGAAATAGAAGCAAAATTTTGACAAATGTAAAAGAATTCCATTCAAAACTATATGAAGGGATGATACATCTATTCCAGACATTACGACTGGTACCAGTGCCAAAGTCCCTCCAATCCTCCTTGCAGAAGTTACATATGCAATTAAGAACATGAAACGGGGAAAAGCTCCAGGAGAAGATGGAATTACCGTGGACATTATACAAGAAGCAAGTGGAGAAATTGAAACTACACTCGCCCAAGTTTTCACCAGATGTCTTAATGAAGGAAAGATTCCTGAGGATTGGGACAATGCTACAATGATCCTGCTCCATAAAAATGGGTGACGTTGAGGATCTCAGGAACTACAGACCTATCAGCCTCCTATCAGTGGTTAATAAAATCTTCACTGAGGTTCTTTCACATCGCTTGAAGGTAACACTAGACATGGCCCAACCAAGAGAACAAGCTGGATTGAGGAGTGGCTACAGCACTATAGATCATATCCATGTATTGAGACAACTAATTGAAAGAACAAGAGAATATGAACTCCCATTATGCATGGCTTTTATTGACTATGAAAAGACCTTTGATTCCGTGAAACCATCAGCAGTAACAATGGCTTTGAAATCCTGCGGTATTGAAGATGCATATATTAGCATTATTAATAACATCTATGAAAATGCAAGTGCAAAGCTTCGGATATTTGACGATACAGCACAAATAATAATTGAAAAGGGAGTGAGACAAGGTGACACCATATCTCCCAAGCTCTTTAACGCCACATTGCAAATTGTCCTTCCATGATTGAACTGGGAAAACAAAGGGATAAAGATTGATGAAGATTACTTAACTCACCTTCGTTTTGCTGATGACGTAGTCATCTTTGCAACTACCCCTTCAGAGCTGCAGATTATGATCCAAGAACCTGCTGACAAGAGTAAAAAAGTGGGATTAAAAATGAACTTTCAGAAGTCAAAAGTGATGCACAATGCTTTTACAAGAAACGACGATTTATCGATTGATGGATAAAAGCTTGATACAACCGATTCCTACATTAAACTTGGGCGCAGATATCAAGTGATGGTCACATTGATGAAGAAATTAATCGGCGTATAAAACTTGGATGGAGAGATTTTAGAAGAAACAGTACAATTTTTAAGAGCAGAATGCCATTATGTCTCAAAAGAAAAGTGTTTAATCAGTGCATCCTGACAGTGCTTACGTATGCAGCAGAGACATGGACCTTAACTAAAAAAGACATACAAAGACTGCAGACAACTTAAAGCAGCATGGAGAGAAGCATGCTTGGTGTAACCAGGAAAGATAAGAAGAGGAACTTGTGGATAAGGAAAATGACAGGAGCGGACGACAGCATGACCAGAGTTAAATCACTGAAATGGCAATGGGCTTGACATGTTGCCAGAAGAACGGACCACCGATGGAGAACCAAAATTTTAGACTGGATCCCGAGGGACAGGAAAAGACCCAGAAGAAGACCCCATGGGAGATGGAAGGATGAAATTCGAAAGTATGCGGGAGTTCCATGGAGGAGACAGGCCCAAGACAGACAATTGTGGAAGAAATTTGGGGAGACCTCCATCCAGCAGTGGATTGATAATAGATAATAGTTGATGATGATGATGATGATGCGATAAAAACTGCCTTTATCAAGGGAGCTCAGTTCTATATATGGAGTGGCGTTTCTTGTGTCAGAAATCAATAGGAGGAACTCAATGTTGCCTGTCGAGACTCCCGGTCACAAGACCTTTTGAATTACAAGGCAGGAACCAACAAATACACAACGAAATAACGAATACAGTATGCCTTTAAACACATAGCTCAGTTCCAAGGATAAAACCAACAGCATGAACCACAAGAGCCATAAACCATGAACCATGCAATTTTAACCCTGAAACTAAACCAAACAAAAATATCCACGCTCTGTGCAACACCAGCCAAGGTATGCATAAAAGATAGATACGGTTAAGCACCACTGCATTACAGAAAATTGAGGAATGTATTCTAAGTGTAGTAAGAGGCTTCTAGTGTAAACTGTGGGTGAATATGTCTGACCACAAGAGACTCACAGAGTGGTATTTGGTGTAAGCTTACGATTTTAAATTTGTGGGTTCCTAGATTAGTATAGTGCGTTAATATCAATTAAATGAAGTGAATTTTCTGAACAATATTTACGAAGATGCTGTCTAATATATTTACAAAAAGAATTCGGAGTATGAATTAGTTTTTTGATGAGTAAATTTAGATTACTTTTGATGCTATCTGTGGTATTACAAATGTAAAAAATTATTTGCGACTGAGAAATGATAACATTACGGTATATCCGGATCGATACATTTGAAAACCAATGAGTATACTAGTTGAAATGAAAATAAAAATCTTGTCTTCTGTCAGAAATATCTAGGTTAATATTTAGACCCCTTTTTAAAGTGTCATCCGAGTCTAAAAATTGTAGATAGTCTGAACTGATGTTAGTTTTTCAAGTAACAGATAAAAAGGATATACTGTATAACAGTAGAAAGTTGGAGGAATTCTGCATTGTTCCAGACCAGTAAGTTGTCGATGAACGGAAAATTGTACCAATTTCAGAAGATCGTTTTTGTACAAAAAGTGATTCAAAATGATGAGATATAAATTAGCATGTACACTGAAAGGACAAGTTATTACGTACACCCACCTAATAGCGTGTGGGACCACCTTTTGCACACAGGACAGCATCCAAATGTCGTGGTACGGACGCAATGAAGTTCCGAAACACAGACTCAGGTATCGCTGAAGAACAATCTAAGAGTGCTTCGCGTAGAGCAGGCAGAGATGAAGGTGGGGATGGTTGATCACGAACAGCTCGTTCCATATATCCCATTAATTCTCTATGGGGTTGATGCCCAGTGAGCAAGGGGGCCATGCGAGTGTGGTAAGCTCACTGCTATGCTACTGTAGCCAGTCGCTTGCTAGCCGGGACCGATGGGGTGGAGCGTTGTGCTGTTGAAAGATCAGAACTTGGTTCTGACAGAGGCACGTAATGAAAGGGTGTAGATGGTCGGCCAGAAGGTGCACATAGCTGGAACCAGTGACTCAAGAGGTACCAAGGGACCCGGGTCGAACCACCTGAAAGCTGTTCAAATTATTACACCGTCTCCACCGGCCTGTAGTACCCCAACTTGGCATGCGGGTTCCATAGCTCCGTGTGGTTTAAGCCACACACGCTGACTGCCGTCGGCGCGATAAAGTGTGAAACGGGATTCGTCAGATCATATGACGCGTTTCCTGACGCGTTTCCAATCCTCCATGCTCCAGTTTCAGTGGGCCTTCGCAAACTGCAGCCGAATCATGCGATGCTGTGCCGTTAACATCGGGACACGATGTGGTCGTGCTGTCGTTGACTTCCCCAGATGATTTGCTCCATGTGTCGACGGATTGTCTTTGAACATAAGCTTGTGGATGCTCCTTCATTAAATTCTGACGTGAATTGCTGCAAACAAGCCTTCCGATTCGTCTGTACGATGCGGGCCAATCGTCGGCGCCCTCGCTCATCCAATGCACTTTTTCGGCTACATTTCATCCAACTGTTAGCGGTTTTGCCGGATTTCACATACTCCTGGTACACACTTGCTGCAGTTTCTCGCGGAATTCCTAACAGTCTCCCCGTTGCGTTGATTGAACATCCGGCCCCTGGCGCCCACGACTTGACCTCGATTAAACTCGCGTAAGTCCTCGTCCTCCACCAATGTATTCCTGTGCGTACCGATCTACTCTATTTATAGCCCCAACCGGTTTTCCTGCACACCGCGATTTGCGGCTGCCCTGCTGCTTTGCGTATTTTTACCGGGGTGACGTAATAATTTGTCGTTTCAGTGTATGTATATACATTTTGTATATACAACAAATGCCTACATTTAACTTGGACAAGAGATATCAAGCGCAGGCCACATTGAAGAAGAAATTAATTCGCGTATCAAGCTTGGCTGGAGTGCATTTGGAAGAAACAGTAAAATTTTCAAGAGCAATTTACCGTTATGTCTTAAAAGAAAATTATTGAATTAGGCCATCCTCCCAGTTTTTACTTGTGGATAATTAATATGGACGTTAACTAAAAAGGAGGCATTAACGGGCTACAAACTACAGAAAGAAGAATGCAGAGATGCACGTTAGTTTAACCAGGAAAGATACACAGGAGGAAAAACTCATGGATCAGGAAAATGGCAAGAGTTGATGACATCATGATGAAGGTAAAACTCTGAAATGGCAATTGACTGAACATATTGCAAGAACTGACCAGCATTGGACAACTAAAATACTAGACTGGATTCCAAAGGACAGGAAAAGACCAAGTAGAAGACCACGTGGCAGATGGGTGGATGAAATTCGAAAGCATGCCGGAGTGACATGGAGGAGACTAGCTAACGACAGAAAGTTGTGGAAGAGACTTGGGGAGATCTTCATCCAGCAGTGGATTGATAATTGTTGATGATAATGGTGTGTGTGTGTGTGCGTTGAAATAAGACACTATTTTCTGATCACCCCTTTGTCAAAATCCTGCGTAAGCCCATGCCAGCTGCAAAGATCCCCGAACGCTACTGAGTTTACTGATACTTTTGGACCATCTCTTCTGATACTTCAAGTGGTTTAAAAAATAGAGCTTTGTAAAAATACGTTGAAAGATTAAACTGAACAGAAGATGTGAACTAGGAAGCACTTTAGGGTATAATGAATAAAATAACTCTTTACTAAAAGATTTTTTACCGCTTAAATATCGTAGTTTTTCTTCATACACAGCAGCTTTGAAAAATTCTCCATTATTGAAATTTTTTACAATGATGTGAGCACGTTTAAATGAAATTTAAAAGGAGTTTAACATTGGTCTGAAAAATTAAAGAACTTTTTCCACAGGGAAAACTGTTGCTCAAATGAAAATTAATTCCTTGTAAAATAACACACAAAATGCAAGCCAAGAAAAAGCCAGGTGTAAAGAAGAGAAATATAGAGACGAAAAGAAAGGAAGATGGGCTGAATGCACAAAGCGCCTCCAATTACAGTGTCCACCAATAACACAGGTCATTAAGACACTGCGAGTGCCAACATCAATAATATTCTTGCACTTTTCATCCTTCTCACGCAAAAAGAAACATCAGCGGCCGCCCTTTTTTCTCACTTTTCTTTCTCAGCCTTTGCTTCACAAGCCAACCTGGCAACACCAGTGAAAAATTGACGTTCCAACTAACAAAGTTGCTATTTTTTCCTTCATTTTTCTTCCTTGCTGCCCATTTATTTTAAGACTTGATAGTTATATTATGCCTTTCTTAAATTTTAAACACACGGGGCTGAAGAAGTAAATAGTTTTTTCAGTGGAAGAGAAGCAAAACATAGTTGCGCTGTCTAATGTTTTCTTTATTTTTCTTCTAACTGACATCATTATTTAAACGGAGCGCTATGCACTTATGTTTTTTCTTTGTTACCATTTTCTGCGGAAAGTCAAAAAAAATCTTATGTGATTTAAGTTCTTGCAATGTTACATCAAAAGAAAAGAAACGATACTTGGGGCAGTCATTTGAAAGATTTTGATAAATTTTGTTAAATCGTATTATCTGTCGTTTGGTGTTAGTATCTACAATGACAAGTCTGAGATTAAGGTGAATAAGTTCAGGTGGAGCAGTTGGCGAAAACTGTATAAGCAAGTAAGTAATTGTTTCAGCACGCACTGAACTTATAAAAGAAGACAGTGTTTTAATTAAATTTAAAGCTGTATGTTTAAGATTTAGGTGCTTACGTATGCTTAACTATGTGTCTGTTCAATAGTTCATACTGAACTTTGTGAACATACAGTAGGACCCGCTTATAATAAACCCTGTTTAGTAACATCTCGGATTTAACGAGCAAAACAGGAACTTTTGTTTGGTATAATGTTATTTCAAAGCTAGTTTGATCGCTTTTAACGAACAAAATTTAATAAAATCCTCGGATTTAAGGAGGGATAGAGAAGCTAAGATGATCACTTTTAGCTAGCAAAGAAACAAAATTTAATGAAATTGTATATTTAACTAAACAGAGAAAATCTGCTCGCACTGTCCCGGAATGAAGAAATAGAAATGGTGACATACAGGAAGAAATGCAACTTCGCATGGGAATCTTTGGGTGCTAGTTGAAGTATTTTGTTAGAAAAAGGAATGGAGAGGGAACACATCAAATGCTCAACAAGTGTGTTGTGGAAGAGGCTCTCTCCGCTACCCACTCCAAAGGGGCGGCAGAGGGAGTAGCTCATCAGCAGAGTTGAAATCAGGCGACCTACTCCAAGGCAAAAAGGCCAATAAAAACAGCTAAGAGGAGAACACAAATCCCCTGTCGTATTCAACAGCCCGTGATTGTGCAGAAAATCTCCAACGTTTTTTCGAAGCAACAGAGTACGGCGATGACGTGGTATTTAATGCTATAAGTGTTACTCAGCGAAAAAATTCAGGAAACCTAACTATAGAACAAAACAAGCAACATTAGATTGTGTTTTTAAAAATGTTTCCAAATGATGTCTGCTTCCGGATTCGCTGCTGCTATGCATTCACGTAAGTGCTTGCCTTAAAACACATAGCTCTACTCCAAGAATAAAAAACCAACAGCACAAACAAAAAAAGCTATAAACCGTGGAACTTTAACAGAGAAACTAAACCAAACAAATCAGCCACACCCTGTGCAACACCAGCAAGGATAATTGATAAAAGTTAGTTACGGTTAAGCACCACTGCATTACAGAAAACTGAGGAATCTAATCAACGTATAGTAAGAGGCATCTAGGCATAAACTGTTAGTGAATATATTTGTGCTGCTGGCTTTATCCTTGGAAATATATATATATATATATTACAAAGCAGAAAATTAGTCTTTTATATATATATATATATCATCATCATCATCATCATCATTGTCAACCATTATCAATCCACTGCTGGACGAAGGTCACCCCAAGTTTCCTCCACAACGGTCTGTTTTGTGCCAGTCTCCTCCATGTCACTCCCGCATACTTTCGAATTTCATCCACCCATCTCCCATGTGGTCTTCTTCTGGGTCTTTTCCTGTCCCTTGGAATCCAATCTAAAATTTCGGCTGTCCATCGATGGTCTGTCCTTCTGGCAGTATGTCCAGCCCATTGCCATTTAAGGGATTTAACTCTGATCATGATGTCTCCCACTCTTGTCATTTTTCGGATCCACGAGTTCCTCTTCTTATCTCTCCTGGTTACACCAAGCATGCACCTCTCCGTGCTGCTTTGAGTTGTCTGCAGCCTTTGTATGTCTCTTTTAGTTAAGGTCCACGTCTCTGCACCATACGTAAGCACTGGAAGGATGCATTGATCAAACACTTTCCTTTTAAGACATAATGGCATACGGCTCTTGAAAAGTATGCTGTTTCTTCCAAAAGCTCTCCAGGCAAGTTTTGTACGCCGATTAATTTCTTCATCAATGTGACCTTCACTTGATATCTGCTGTCCAAGAAAAACGTACGTGTCTGTTATCTCCAGCTTTTCTTCATCAATCGATAAATCTTCATTTCTTGTAAAAGCATTGAACATCACTTTTGTCTTCTGAAAGTTCATTTTTAATCCCACTTCTTTACTTTTGTCAGCAAGTTCCTGGATCATACTCTGCAGCTCTGATGGGGTGATTGCAAAAATGACTACATCATCAGCAAAACGAAGGTGGGTTAGAAAATCTCCATTAATCTTTATCCCTTTGTTTTCCCAGTTCAGTGATTGAAAGACATTTTCCAATGTGGCATTAAAGAGCTTCGGAGATATGGTGTCCCCTTGTCTTACTCCCTTTCCAATTTTTAGGTGTGTTGTATTTTCAAATAGCCGAATCTTTGCACTTGCATTTTCATAGATGTTATTAATAATATTAATGTATGCATCTTCAATACCGCAGGTTTGCAGAGCCATTGTAACTGCTGATGGTTTCACCAAATCAAAGGCTTTTTCATAATCGATAAAAGCCATGCACAATGGAAGTTCATGTTCCCTCGCTTTTTCAATTAGTTCTCTCAGTACGTGGATATGATCTATTGTGCTGTAGCCACTCCTGAATCCAGCTTGTTCTCTCGGTTGAGCCATGTCCAGTGTTACCTTCAAACGGTGTGAAAGAACTTTAGTCAAGATTTTATAAACCACTGATAAGAGACTGATAAATCTGTAGTTCCTGAGATCCTCAATGTCACCTTTCTTATGTAGCAGGATCATTGTAGCGTTGTTCCAATCCTCAGGAACCTTCCCTTCATTAAGGCATCGAGGGAAAATTCGGGCGAGTACTGTTTCGATTTCTTCACTTGCTTCTTGTATGATGTCTACAGTAATTCCATATTCTCCTGGAGCATTTCCCCGCTTCATGTTCTTGATTGCATGTGCAACTTCTGCTGGGAGGACTGGAAGAACTCTGGTACTGGTACCTTTCATGATGTCTGGAGTACATGCATCATCCCTTTCATATAATCATATAATTTGGAGTAGAAATCTTTCACTCTTGTCAAAATTTCGCCTCTATTTCTTGTTACAGAACCATCTTCTTTTCTCAGTGCCATAATCTGTTTTCTTCCCCTACTGAGATGTCCCTTTGCTATCTTTAGGCTTTGGTTGTTTTCAATTGCTTTCCTCACTAGTTCACAGTTGAATTTCCTTACGTCTTCAGTGATACTTTTTCGTACTGTCTTGCATAGCTCTATATATTCCACTTTGGAAGTCACATCTTCTTTAGTTGTCCTCATCTCTCTTCTTTTTTGCATCAACATTTTGGTTTTTCCTGATAATTGTTCACATGCAACTTGTTCTTAGACCCAGCTAATTTTGTTGCTGTTTCCATAAGAGCTTTGGTTACTTTTCTGTCAACTTCAGAAATATCCACTTCTTCCGATGTTAGGCCTTCTAAAGCAGAGAAACCTGTTCTTCAGTTCCAACTTGAAGGTATTATGGTTTTTTTTAAGGTTGGTTATGTCAATACATTTTGTTGGTCTTATGTGCTTGCCACGTTCGAGTTTAGTGTTCAGGTGCATCTCACATCTCACCAATCTATAGTCACTACCTGTGTTGAACTTGTTTAGCACACTGCAGTCTTCTATGACGAATTTTTTGTTACACATAATAAAATCAATTTCACTTGTCGTCCCATTTGGATGTCTCCATGTCCATTTCCTGTGTGGCTTTTTCTTGAAAAAGGAGTTCAAGATGAAAAACCCTTCTTCCTCTGCAAACTCAACGAGAGTATTTCCATGCTGGTTTCTGTTGCCGTGACCGTATTTACCTACTGAAGTTTCATGCTGTTGCCATTGCCCTATTTATGCATTGAAATCTCCCATAATTGTTTTCAAGTGCTGCTTACCTTTATTATTTAGATGACGAATTTCCTCATAAAATTCTTCAATTTCTTCTTCAGCATGACTTGTGGTGGGTGCATAAGTTTGAATAATCTGAGCCTGGTATCTTCTCGAGATTTAGATAACGAGTCGTGCAGCTCTGTCAGAGGAACTTTCAACTTCTACAACTTTATCCTTCAGTTTCTTGTTTATTATAAATCCAACACCACTTGTTCTGCCAGTATTTGTCCCACGATAGTAGAAGAGATATCCACTTTTCAGTTGAATGAGATCTTCTCCTTTTCTCCTTACCTCACTTAGCCCGACGATGTCCCACTTGATCCTTTGTAATTCCTCTTCCAATTCAAGAAGCCTTGTATCAAAAGATAGGGATCGTCCATTATACGTAGCCAAGGTCAGGATCAGATGGCAGCCTAGTCCGGTCCTCCGGGGATTCTTAGCACCCTCTGCCTTCATGTCGCACTGGCCGCTGCCTTGGCCAAGTACATTCCAGCTGCCGGAGACTGAGGGCCACGATTTAAGTTGTGGAGTCATTTCGGAGGGGTTTGGCCCTAACTCACCACGCTGGCCAAGCGGGTTGGTGAGTGTGGGATAGCATTTCCTCTAATCCCGGTGGTATAGTTATACCGCTATTGGCGATCGTCAGAGCCCCCTTAGTGGGAACAGGATGTACGACGAGAAAGCGGGGTTGACATTTGTCAAGGAGAGGCTGTGATGTTACGCATCACCTGGCCTTACATCCCTATATATATATAGGCCAAAAACCTTTAGAAAAAAAAAACGGAAGTGAATAACAAAATGACGAAACAATGTTAAGAAAATATATATAAAAACTTTTACTCAGAACCCCTGGTTCACTCTTCAGGGAAAGATATCCAGAGGCCCTGAGCACAGAAGTTCAGTTCAGGTTTCATCAGAATGCAAAAATCTCAAACTATCTTTTAATCTTGTAGGGAGAATTTTGACTCAGTTTTCGTTTTGATGTTCCTTTTTCGTTTATACAACAGTACATGTAACATTATTGTTTTGGTAAGGTGCTTTATAGTTCATTTTTAGTTCAATTTTAATCCTAGTGACTTTTTTGTATTCTCTATAGTTCAGGTAGGGAAGACAGAATGCATCAAAATTTACAACACAAAATTTCAAATTGGATATCCATTATTGCTTTTTTGAGATTTTTGCATTCTCATGAAACCTGAACTGAACTTGTGTGCTCAGGGCCACTGGATGTCTTTCCCTGAAGAGTGATCCAGGGGTTCTGAGTAAAAGTTTTTATATATATTTTCTTAACATTGTTTCGTCATTTTGTTATTCACCTCAGTTTTTTTTGTTTTTAAAGGTTTTTGGCCCTATTTGTTTGTTTATAAGGGTAGATTGCTTGTATGTTAATATTCTTTTACTTACACTAACTACATCTAATACTTGCAGCATTGCGCAGTTTTGTTGTGGTTTATATTATATTACATGAGTGAAAATTTAACTTTCCTATGCTATATATATATATATATATATATATATATCTTTAAAATCAGTAGGATTCTGAATAGTCTACAGAAGCTCACTAAGGTGATTAAATACATGCAAAGATTATTAAATACACTACTTGTGTATTTCATAATATTTCTCATGTATTCTGGAGAGTTAATTCTGCTCTTTCTGATCAAACAGGTCCACAATCTTAATTATTTTTTCTCTAGTTAAAATCTCCGCGAATAGGATTTTTTCAGTGTGTGGAGGCCTTCAGCCCCACCCAAACTGCCCCCAGCGACTAGGGAGTGGCAGGGGTGTTTTGTAGTTTGGGGAAAAGGTCGGCCATGTTTCCTCAAGAGTGGAAGAAGTTAAGTTTTATAAGAGGTAAGCTCTCTTCATTGTCTTTGGGTTTTAGGTTTTCCAGGTTCAATGTTTGAACTTCTTGAACATTTTTTCTCTTTTTTTTTGCTTTAAGCATTTAGGCACTTGCAAGTCTATTAACTTTTTTGCGGATTTTAACTCTTTCTTTTCCTGGTTACCTTGCGCGTTTTTTAGGGCACTAAGGCTAAGCAGCCGGCCGTTCCATTGTTCTTGTAGTCTACGATGTGTTTTCAATGTAGTTAAGGTCTTAATAACTACTTAATCATGCACTTAAAGCACTTCTGAAATACTTTGTACATATTGCAACTAATTGTTTATGTCATATAACCTTCACAAAGCATTTCTTTAGTTTATTATTGTCTTTATTTTATTCTCGTTTTTGTGTTGTCAGAAGTTGTGGAGTAGGGGGTTTCATAATCCAGCTTTCTTTCAAGAATCTATGCTTTAAAAAAAATTAATATTTCCTTTTTTATTGCAATGTTTAAGAATTTGTAGTACTTTAGCATTGCTATTCAGGTTTAAATTCTCTCTTAGGCGACTAGGTAGCTTGGCAATTTGTTATTGCTGAACATTATTTCTGATTCATTATGTCACTCTTACAACTTGAGTTTTCTATAATCATCTTCTTTCTGTTTATTAGTAACAGATGAAGAGCATGGGTCGGGCCAGGAAAGTTATGGATGCAAGCTAAATTGTTAACTAATGCTTGGTCATACAACTCTGAGGAGGTTATGACATATATATATTTTTTAAATTTTTGGTGGGCTTATTACTTGCATCTATGACTTTGCAGAAACCCATTTCCAAATAGGTCTTTGTGGAAGTGAGAAAATGCAGAGTTTTTGCTGGTCCTTGATAAAGCCAAGGCTCAGTATTCTCGACACTTTCTACATTCAGTTTTTCTATTTTTTTCTTTTTACTCACACCGGTCAATACATAACCTTTTCTATGTTGTACTTGGTATGAGTCAAAAAATTTTTTGCTTCATTCTCTTCTTAATAGGATATATATATATATATTGTTACGGTACCGGGCCGAGCTAGGTTATGCATTCACCGCTCGCTACCAAAATGTTACGACAGTGGGTCATTATCTCACCGCTGTCAACAAAAATGTTACGACCTCGGCCGCTATTTCACCGCGGTCAATGAATTTAACAACCGTAGCCGAGCAATTAGTATGTTTCTTCTCTGAGGTCCTTCGAAGTAGTTCTTGCCGCGAAAACTGTATTATATGGGCATACACTTAAACAATTTGAACCAATCACATACGTACACATAAATAATGTGTTCTATGACTGCGCTGACTGCCTAAACAAACATTTAATTGGCTACAAAAACATAACAATGGCACACATACGAATAAAATTTAGCTGTCTTCTGAACATAAGTATTGGGTCGACTTTGATCTAAATCAGTTCCCGCGAGATAGTTTTAATGAACTTAAATTCCACAGTTCAGTCTTACTATTTCTCAGTTCAGTTCTTGCAATATTTTAGTTCAGTTCCTCAACTTATTGCGTAGCAGAAGTTATAATAAAAGCAAAACGTTTCTACTTACACGGATGCTGTCAAGAATAAATCCAAATTGTGATCTAACTTTTCACCTGTATATTTGCTAGGTATCCAAGCCACCGCTCTTACGCTACCAATTTTCCTTGCGCCGGCTTTATCCCGTCGCACTTACACGTAGTGGCTGCGCTGCTTACGTAGCCACACACACACACACAGATGGGGCCTCGCTTTGCCTTGCAGGACCAGCTCGCTTCCTTCGCCGCTTCAGGGAGAGGATGTTGATTCCACACTGCCGTAGTTGGACTCGAACCCGATCTTCGCCTTGGCTTCGCTTCGACCAACGTCCACTCGCAGACTTCTTAATTCCTCTGTAACTTTGCTTTCATTGGGCCAACCAGTCGCTGATTTCCATTAGGCTCCCGGCCTAGAAATTGCTGCTTTATCACGCGGATTTAGGCATTCCGCTGTCTTTATGGCAAACTGGCATCTCCAGCTGCCCCCGAGTTGTCGTCTCCGTTTCTTACCAAATGCAGGGAGGTTCGCTGCTTCATTTATACCAATTCATACAGAAGATCCAAGGCATCCAGCCTTTCACATCGGAGAGCGTACAGACAACTGAACTTTCTTCCTTATTTTCAAGCTAAGAGCGAAATCTTATTTTTCTGCACGGAACACACACACAAAGAGCAATTGTTCTCGAAAATGCCCTAAACAATCGACGAATTTACGATTATTCGCTAAACCTTTTGTCCCCTATCTTCATTCATTTACACAAGTGCCCCTCTTCGAAATGTACCTCTTTCCCTGTTTAGACAGGCCGTCAGCTGCAACCTTCGATTTACGACCTAACAGAGCTATTCTGAGACCACCCAGCCAGAGGGAGAATTCTTCGCCTCTTTTCTTTTCAAACCCCCAGATAAAACTTTCTCTGCTGTTTACACGTTGACTCCAATCAAGGCTCGAACACAATTAATACTTAATTAATTTCACACATCCACCACGCCCATTAATTACTAAATTAATGGCGGGGGTGGGTCGTAACAATATTTATATGAGATCGGCTTGAGAGGTTTGTTTTGGTTATAATGCTTTTTTGAGTCCTTTTGCATTAATATTTTTTTTTTTTAGTTTCTGGTTTGTTTGTTTTTTTTTAAATTGTGGTTTATAGTGGTATGTTTTTATCGATAGTATGAGGTGATTCGTTTAGGTTTGCTGCTCTAGCGCTTCTGTGCGAATTCTACGTTTGTACATTGCATCATAACTAATTCAGCTTTCATCAATTTCATAAGTATATATATATATATATACTGAAGAGCAAAACTGAAGACTAAGGAAAAACTTTAGAATTTAAAACGAAAGTTGCAAAAAAACCCGAAGATCAAAACGCGCAACGTATATATATATATATATATATAAGACTAATATTCTGCTTTGTAATATATATATATATATATAAATTTCCAAGAATAAAGCCAGCAGCACAAATATATTCACTCACAGTTTACGCCTAGATGACTCTTACTACACGTTGATTAGATTCCTCAGTTTTCTGTAATGCAGTGGTGGTAGGACCTGTATTTTATAAACTTATATTCTTTATAGAACAAAAAAAGGTTGCATACACTAGTTGAGTGGGAAAATCCCATTGGAATACCGTTAGTATGCTTATAGATAATTCTATTATAAAGAATATGGCTATTCTGATAGCTACTTATAGATATATTGATGTTTTGCTATGTATTAATAACTCTGAAATAATAGAGAATTATTTTACCAATAGCTACCCTAGCTGTCTTAAATTAAGTAAAACAAACCAAAATAACCAGGAGCTTGAATTCTTAGATCTAAGCATTAAACTTAATAACGATAACCCTACCATTAGCCTATTTGATAAAAGAAAGAATTTTCCTTTCAAAGTTATTAAATATTTGCACTGGAATAATAATATCTCAACCAAAGTAATAGAGAATGTAATTATTTCGTAGGTACTTAGAATTTCCAGAATATGCAGCAATAATTCGGATTTCCATGAACACATCAGTATCCTATTAAATAGTTTTCTAGACAACCAAATTCCAGCTCATTTTATTAAAACAGTCTTAAGAAAAATAGTACTTAAAGATAGAGTTAGGTTAGCAGATCTAATTTAATTACTTCACAGTTAATAAAATGATTCTGGCCAATGAAAGCCTTCTTGGAAGTTGGTCAAGAGGATGTATATTAACTAACTATTTGGAATCTTTAGTGCTATGGACAGGACAGTCTCATTTTAAATAAAAATAATAAAATATTTAAAAATCACAAAAAAAGTTTATAATTTATAATTAAATAATTACAAAAAAAGTTTAAAACATAAACTAGATATCCTATCTCAAGAATAGCTAACATAAAAATGGTAAAACTTACGTAAAACTAAATAAGAAGCTGTTTTTGACTGTAGATGTACACTAAGATATTTTAATACAGGTAAAAATTATTAAATACACATCAGGTGTATTTGATGATATTTTTCGTGTAATCTGGTTAGTCTTCTGCTCTTACAAGACCAACAGGTCATCTTTCTCGCTTTGAAATTTTTTGATTGATGGAATATCGTCTGCGGCGTGCTTTTTTGTGCGGCACAGTCTCCATACTATCTCTTCCTGAACGCCGGATTTGAGTCGGCCATTTTGTTCGTAGTTTTTTTGAAGAGAGTGGCTGCTTTGCAGGTAGGCCCTTTCATATGTTCATTTTGGAGGGGCTTTTGTATATATATTTTTATCGTTTCTGTGCTTGCAGAAATTTATTTTTTTTTTTTTTGGCTTTGTTTTTACTTGCGTTCTTTCTTACTGTTGGTTTGTTTTTTTCTTTCGCCTTGCACTTGTGTATTGCTCCATTTGGGGTGCATGCATCGTCTTTTGGCCTCGTGACTGTTCGGTTACTTTCGTTGTTGGGCGGAACTTTTGCGTAGTTGTAATCTACATAAAGCATTCCTATAATACTGTGTACATATTGCAACTTTAATGTTTTTAATTTTTTAAGGCTGTCTCCTCTTAACACATGTTCTATCCAGTTATATTTTCTTTTTCTCATGGTCTTTAGTAAATTCCTTTCTTCTTCAACTTTTTGCAATACTTTATCATTGGTAAGTATCAAAAACGTCGTGCGAATTAATCACAAAGATAAGAAGAGTTGCCGTTAATGCACGATACATTAAAAGCTAAAACTGAAGGTTAAAATTTATTTCGTTAAAAATACACAATGACATAAGATCTTTCGGGCCTTTTAGAAAGGTCCACTTATTGGACATTGCCGTATTACATCAAGGCCTACATCGTGTAAGATTTGTTTTCACGTACTTATAACAGCTTGTGTTCCGTGCAACGGTTTTTTACATCTGATGATGGACCTTTTTTAAAGGTCAGAAAGATCTTGTGTCATTGTGTATTTTTAACATAATAAATGTTAACCTTGAGTCTTAGGTTTTAATGTATCGTGCATTAACGGCAACTCTTCTTACCTTTGTGGTTTATCATTAGTAATTTTTTCAATCCACTTTATTTTCTCCATTCTTCTCCATAACCACATTTCAAATGCCTCCAACATTTTAGCTTCCTTCTTCCCAATTATTCACGTTTCCGCCCCATATAAAGTTATACTCCAAATATAGCACTTAATCAGCTATTCTTTAAAATGGTATTCATTTTATTAATAAATAAATTTTTCTTGTTACAAAATGCATATTTTCCTTTACTAATTCTTTTATTTCCAGGTCACATTTTCCATTTTCTTGGATTATTCTACCTAGGTACCTGTATAGTCTTATTTGCTCTAAATTTTCCCCATTCATCATCATCTCAACATTTCCTGGCTTCCTGGAGACTCTCGTCCTTTTCTTTGTGTTAATTTTCATACCACATTTTTTGCATACACATTCAAATTTTTGCATTAGATTCTGTAGTTCATCTTTAGTATTGGCGAATATTGCTTGATCATCTGCAAGTCTAATACTTTGCATTGTTCTTCCTCCTATAGTGATTCCTCTTTTCTCATCACTAAATGCTTCTTTTATCATTTCTTCTGCGCAGAATATTGAAGAGGGTTGGTGACAACAACATCCTTGTCTTACACCCGTGCCAATCACAATTTTTTTAGTTTTTCCTACTTTTGTCTTTATTAAGGCATTTTGGTTCATATATACACTGCTGCCCACCAAAAATGCAACACGAAAAAGGAAGCATCCGATTGGCCTGAAATTCGCAGCATGCGTCGCCCGCGAGAGGGCATGCAAACAATTAGCATTGCAGGGCATATGCAAATTATGTGCGCCCGGCACGCGACCGATAAGCACTATAAGAAGGGTGCACAGAAGGCGGGATGTAAGTAGTGGAAGTGTATTGTGCAGCCGGTCCTGTGCGTGGGAAGCTTCCTGATGCCTCGTCACAGAATACGGCAGTCATTCCAGCACGTTTCGGAGTTCGACAGAGGACGAATAGTGGCTTATCGCGACAGCTGTTTATCGTACCGAGACATCGGCGCTCGTGTGGGACGACATCCAGCCACAGTGAGGCGAGTATGGATTTAGTGCGTGCAGGAGGGACGGGCGGACCGACGTGAGCGATTGCCGCAGCCGTGGGACACCACCGAACGAGTGGACCGGTATGTTGTGCGGCGGGCATTGACGGCTCACACCGCCACATCACGAACGTTAGTGCAGGAATATGGGTGTGTTGCGCAACAACCTGTGTCAGCACATACCGTTCGACGTCGTCTACAGGAGCGGGGACTTGTCACACGGCGCCCATTGCTCCGATTACCATTGACGTTACACCACCGGCGAGTGCGGCGGCAGTGGGCCGTTGAAGGCCTCACCTGGACTACGGAATGGCACGACATTGTCTTCTCCGACGAATCCCGCTTCTGCCTGCAACACCACGATGGTCGGATCCGCGTGTGGCGGCACCGCGGCGAGAGACTGTATGACGCCTGCATTATGCATCGCCATACCGATCCGTCGCCTGGCGTTATGGTTTAGGGTGCAATTCGATATGACACCCACACCCCTCTGGTACGCATCGCCGGTACACTCAACAGCCACCGCACCATCTCCGACGTTTTGGAGCCTGAAGTCATCCCTTACCTGCAGGACCTGCCAACGGCCACATTTCATCAGGACAATGCGCGCCCCCACGTGGCACGCATCGTGCAACAATTTTTCACGGCCCCACAAGGTGTCACTGCTGGCGTGGCCCACCTGTTCTCCCGATATGTCGCCCATCGAACACGTCTGGTCGCTGATCGGCAACCGAGTGGCCCGGCAAGCACCACCCGGGGCTACGCCTGATGAACTGTGACAACGTGTGGAAGCAGCCTGGAACGACATACCCCAAGCCCACATCCAACGCCTCTTTCGTTCTATGCCGCGGCGTGTAGCGGCCGTTATTGCTAGCAATGGGGGCCACACGAACTATTGATGGCTGCGTGTTCCGCAAGTCGCACGGGCCTGTAAGCTCAATCGTTTCATCTTTGTATCTGTTGTTATGTGTCCAGTAAATCTAGCTTTGCTATCTCTTGTCCTTCTTGGTGTTGCATTTTATGTGGCCAGCAGTGTAATTCAGCTACTTTAACATTTGGTCCCTCCAATCTAATCCTATTTTACTTAGCATTTCAATCAGCTTTTCCCATTTCACCATGTCAAACGCTTTTTCGTGATCGACGAAACATATGTAGACTTCTTTGTTTATTTCTATGTTCCTCTCGCATATGGTCCTCATCACTCCGATATCATCCCTAGTTCCTCTATCGTTCCTGAATTCAAACTGGTCACCCTCCAAAAACACTCCATTCGGCTATACAGTCGTCGATTCGGTATTCTGAGCAGTACGTTAGAAGCATGCGAGAGTATGCTTATAGTTCTATAGTCACTGCATTTAATAGGATTACTTTTCTTTTCAATTATTATGAGAATACCCTCTGTGAAATCTTTAGGCCATTCTGTTTTGTAAGTAAGGTTGCATAATTTCCATATTTCTGTTATGACTTTGTCATCTAGTTGTTTTAGTATTTCACTAGGTATTCCATCCACTCCTTCCATCTTTCCACTTTTCAATTCCTTACTTGCTGTTTCTACTTCACTCTGCATATTTCAGGGCCTCTATCTTCTATTGATATTTCGCTTTGCTCTTCTAATTCAATTTTCTCTGGCCTTACAGTTTTTTCATAGAGTTCTTCAATGTATTCCTTCCATCTTTCACCTTGTATTTCCATATCATAAATTAATTTCCCTTGCTTGTCTTCTAAGGGCTGATTTCTTATACTTTTCTTTTTAATATTTGTAAGTTCTTTTACTTTTTCAAACATATTATCATATCGCCCCCTTTTATCCATTTCTTCAATTTCTTTGCATTCTTATTTTAGCCATTCCTCTCTTGCTTTATCAGTTTCTCTTCTCAGTTCATTGTTTAATGCTTTGTAATCGTAATCATACTTTTGTAGATATGAAAATAAAAACGCTGATGAATGTGGGGATATGAGTCAACCAACAAAGCTGCATAGAAACGCCCCTCTCATAGAGGCAATTTATCTATCCCAGTACCCAACAACAACCAAACAGGAAGAAAAAACAGTGTAGATGTATTACGATGATACTGATATAGGAGTACTGGGCGATAATGGAAAAGAAATTAAATTACATAGAAGACAAGTTACGGTGTTTTTAAGGAAAGCATATAGGGTGTTTTTTGAAGATTAAGGACTCATACGCAGGATAAGAATTTCAGAAAAGAAGTCTGAATTCCTGCAGTAATAAAATCAGTCATGAGTCTGCACACTGAGCAACGCGAGTATATATCCACTATAAACAGGCTTAATGTTCATTAACGGAATGGTGAGTATTCTGGAGAAAGCCAGTTCTATTAGTTTCCTCCAGCAAACGGTTGCAAAGGGTTCCTTTCATCTGCTGTAGAAAGGAAGAATTTGAGCAAGATAAGACGAAAGAATGGTAAAAATAAACGAATTCCAACGTTTCTTTTTAATATTTGTAAGTTCTTTTACTTTTTCAAACATATTATCATATCGCCCTATGAGATAGCATACCAGCTGTGACGCATACCTCTCTCTTATCTTTCTTTTATGTTTTAGTTTTCTTATATAAATGTATGTACTTCTTGGTCAAACATTTTGTAACTCAACGGCACATTACTTAGCCAAAGAGCTTGAATTCATTTTGACAATGCTAACAGTGAATCAGAGCAACACAAAATGAAGACGTTGAATGTATTGAGAGTAGAGATTCGTGGAGATGTAGTGAAAATGCAAGTGGATCGTTTAGCGTTGATTTTGGGAAAGAGATTAACTCCATTTTGATATATGTGTAAGACTTTCCATTGCCACTAATTCCGTGTGTTTTAGTTGTTGTTGCTGTTTTTGTTTTGTTTTTTTCAGAAAAGTAAGTTTCCGGCTTTTCCCTTTTTATACAGAAATTCCGAAAACCACGATTTTGACTTTTCCAGTCCTCTTTCCTGACTCACAAAGTAAAATCCTTTTGCCCCTTTGATCAAGATCGGTAGCCAGTGAAGTGCTCTAACGACGTACCTAGAAAGGCACTCACCACTTCATCGCATTTAAGATAGATAAGAAGATTACTCGAATCGCGTGAAAATGAAATGTTTTTCGCTATCAATGCGGATTAATTAGTGATTATATTTCCTGTATGAGTATATTATTTTTCTAAATACAAATTAAATCCTTAGTAAATCTGCGCTTTTGTGTGTGTGTGTGTGTGTGTGTGTGTGTGTGTGTGTGTGTGTGTGTGTGTGTGTGTGTGTGTACTCATTCTCTTTTTTAAAGCAAATTTCGAAAAAAAGAAATAATCAGATTCTTGTAATACCGTAGTTAAAACCTGCCCCAATTGTAGGAATTTTTCAAATTGAAATCGATTAGAAGTAATGAAACAGAAATCATTAATGTATAGCGGGGACGAATATTCGGGGTATGTCGGGTATGCGGCGCACACCCACACAGCTTCGCAATTTACTTAACCTATACAAACGATATTATATTTTCGGATTTATTTCTAATAAAACTCGCCAGCGTTTGTCCTAAGGCTTTGAGTGGTGGTTTAAATAAATTCCCCACACAATGTTTTCATTAAGAGGAGAAGGTTCGTTCAGCAATAATATCTCATTTGTGCTAAGATCGTCGGGTGTGCGGTTTCTCGACAAGGCATCCGACATGCTCAAGCAACTGTAGTACGCGCTCCCTAGATGGCGCTACAGGTCACGTTTTTTATTTTCCCTGTGGTTTCAGACATTACATCTGGTCTCTCAGGCTGTGCTAGCCAAATAGAACACCGCTTGCAATCCCATGGACCATGGAGCAATGTAATTCAACGTTGTGATACGAGTTGCTGTTATATAATGTTTTTGGATAACAAAACTCACCAAAGTTTGTCCTAAGGCTTCGCGTGGTAGATAAAATTAATTCCCTTATACAGTGTTTTCGTAAAGTGGAGAACGTTTGTTGCTTCGTTGAGTAAACAAAACATAGTAAGTAATATTCGCATCCGTAGGTGTGCTATTTGGCCAACGGACACCCAAGGCGTGTAAACCAACTGTGATACAAAGCTCTCCAGATGGCGCTGAAGGTCACGTTTTTGTCTCCTTGTGGTTTCAACGCGGAGGCTAAAAACTTCCCAGAGTGTGGGCGCCTAAAAAAAGCACTACTGGTCATACGTTTGTGTTTGGAATCGCGTAGAGTCATAAATACAATTCCACGTTCTTCCAGGAATTGCAGTTTTTCTGTCTTTTCGTCGCAGTGCGATTCGATGTGTTTATGAGCACAGATTTAAGAACAGAATTTGAATTTTTGTTTTCTATATAGGATGGGATAACAAAAATTAATTCTTTTTTTTTTATTGAAAGACCGCTAAAAAAAGAACAAGTTAGTAAAATCATGCAATACATTGGTTATGATACGCTTTCCAACACACCAGAAATCATTACTCAAGTTATTACTCAAGTTATGAGGATAATGGCTGCGGAATAAATCTCGCTCCTGTCCCCTGACCTTTGACCCCATTTCGATTATATTAAACAGAATTGATTCAGCATACCTTTGGAACAACATGATAAAGTTTTGTCTTTCACCATAATTTTATTTTGAGCAAACATGAAAAGGAAGTTACAGAAGGCCTGGAATGACAGTGCCAAAGCATAATAAAAAGGATGACATATTTACAGCAAAGATGTGAATATACAGAATGCAAATGAACTATTTACAATGTAAACAAAAGCATAACAGTGAGGAGAATGAGCACAGACGTAGAATGTGCTGCAGAGAACACATTAAACAAATATGTATAATACAGGTTGAAAATATATCACAGGGAATGTACATTATGCAATGCGAACAGTATACAGGGCAGGAACAACAACAAGAAAATCGCTGAGATAGTGATAGAACAAAGCAAGAATGTGGAAATGTGCGGTATAATTGAGTTGAGTATATACAAATACATGACCATGGACAAGAATGTCGGAGACTGATAGCACATGCTACAATGAAAACATGAAAGGTATATACAAGAAACTAAGTACGTACAATAAGTGAAATACCACTATTCCATGTAGAAAGGTATGCGGAGCAACAACACAAACATTATGACTACAGTAGTAATAAAATAACATGGGAATGTGTTACGGTGCAGACCAATTATACTATGTACAAGTAGAAAACATAATCGTGGGGGGAAAAAGCAGTAGCTTCACATGTGCCACAAAAATTCCTGGGGAGCGTACAGGAGAGTACGCTATTGCAGAGTCAGAAAGACTCACGGCGGTCCAGAGGAAGACAGTTCAGCTGGCGGATCCGGCTATGTGCGGAGGGGCGACCCACAGGCCATGGTATTGTAGGCAGACAACCGATAAAAGGTCGGAGCTGATTGGAGAGAGAAGACCAAGATAGACACGATCACCAAGGCAGTCCGGCGGATCGGTACAGTCATAGGAGAAGGCGAATATCACCAGGAGGGGTGGTGAACCAGGGCAGGTGTGGAGACCAGACGTGCAGGAATTGAGGAATGCATTGTGCAGTGGATGCAGTTGAATATGCGAGCTGTAACCTGGAGAGGAGTCTGACGCGGAAAATCCGGCAGAGTGAATCCCCTGCTTGGTGGAGGGTTGGAGGGGGCGAAGTTGAGCGGAGCTGCAGATGATAGGAATATATCACATGTTTCACCAAGATGAAGATGTAAGTGCTGGCAGCAGGTAGTGGTACAGGTGGAGACAAGGATCGATGGAGCGTAGAATACGCTGCGAACGGTAGGTCAGGCACACAAATACGTTGAACCACTTGGAATGCCAGATGTAGGAGAGGTAGAAGAACCGGACAATGCAGATAGATGTGAGGGATATCTGCGGCCGCCGGACCGAAAACACAGTCAGGCGATGGGATGAGTGTCATGCGGAATAGGGTCGTTGGTGCTGGTAGACGACGATGCAGAAATTGCCATTGGATATTTCGTTCAGTGGGTGTGGACCGAGGCGACGCTTCTGACGACCACACACATGGCAAGGCTGCGGTTGGGACGTCTGGAATCGGTAGAGGCAAAGAGGTAGAAGGATCACGTAGAAAATGATACAGAGAGGAGACAGTGAAGCTGGAGAGAGGGAGGACGGAGCCTCGAAACATGAGGAAAAGGGGAAGGGGAAGAGAAGCGGAGGGGACTAAAAGAAGTCCAGTGGGGGTTGCTAGGACAGGATAAAGATGGATAATAGCGGACCGGAGATCAGCGTAAAGGGAAAGAGAAGCGGAAGAGCGAGGAAGGAGGGGAGAGAGCTCGGAGAAGGGTTTCCAGGAAAGGCTTGCGGTGAGGAGATCTCGGACTGTCACGACCCCGACGGGAATCCATGACAGATCAGAGAAATAGGGAGCATCGGGAGGGTGGATAGTAGAGCAGTGAAACAAGGGTTGGGCAAGAAGTTCAGAGGTGGAGCCGGGGAGAGAACGGGAAATAGGTAGTGAACGGAGCAGAGAAAGTACCTCGGAATAAAAAGAAGAAAGACGGGAGTGCAGAAAGGGGAAGTGATCCATAAGAAGAAAAGTAACAAAGGAAAGTCTGGGGTTGCGAGAAAAAATCATAACATCCAAGGTGAGCTGAACTGGAGCAGGCGATGCACTAAAGATCCGGAGTATGGAGACCACACGGTGCGCTCGATAATATAGCGCAACATCAACGAGCGAGATGCCTCCTGTAAACACCGGACGATGCAGAGTAGAGACCCGAATCCAGTGATGATGCGTACAGATCAACCGGGTCATCAATCGGGTGATCTCCTAGAGGTAGTAGGCAGGAAGTTTGATAACAGTCCAGACGTGGAGGCAGATTGAAAGGAGGTAGGTCCGGGCGAGTTTGGCTCTGGTGAAATAGGAGGTGCAGAAGTGTGCATTTCTCCAAAAATCCATGGAGCTAGTGAGACGTGGTAAAAGCGCGGCCCAATTGGCGCGAAGTGCAGCGGTCGGCAAGCCGAGATGGACCCCAAGGAATTTTTGCGTGGTAGCGGTCCAGGTGGCACTCCACGGAGTATCCGTCCGAGTATTCCATAAACTGCACCACAAACCAGTGCTTTTAGTGGTGTTTAGTGCTGCTCTGGAGCAGGAGGCGTAGAGCTAGTAAGAGTTCTGAAGTATGTCAAATTGCTGGTTATGTCGGACACAGAAGGTGGCATCGTCTGCGTACGCCGTATAAGTTACGCTGAAGTGCCGAGTACTGGCTGTTAATGGAGGCAGTGCAGCGAGCAGAGCACGATGAGAAAATCTGAGGAAAGGCTCAAACGCTAGGGAAAATAATTGACCAGACAGCGGGCAACCTTGCCGGATGCCACGCTGAAACCGGATGGGGGTGGTAAGAAAGACAATGTTCTTGACGTGGAATACTGTTTTCCGATAGAGGGCAAGAAGGGTGGAGACAAATGGAGGGGAGCCGAAAGCAGTGAGAGTAAGAGAAAGATAGGAGTGGGAAATGTTATCGAACGCACCGCACTGGTCGATGTTAAGGAGCGCGAGCGATTCTCGATTAGTAGAAGCAAGATGGACAAGGTTACGAAGAAGATGAAGATTGGAGGAAATGGTCCGACCAGGAACCGTATAGGCCTGGTCGGGAGAAAGAAGATAGGGAAGGATAGAGTTGAGTCTACAGGATAAGAGTTTAGTATAAAGCTTGTAATCAATATTTAATAAAGAGATGGGCCGCCAGGTTCCCAGGTCAAGGAGATCCCCTTTCTTCGGAAAAAGTACAACGTGGGCAACAGTAAAACTCCTTGGAAGAAAAGAGGACGTAAAAGCAGTGAGAAAAGCAGCGAATAAAAACGGAAGGAGAGCTGGAAAGAAAGCTAGATAGAAGGAGTAGCTGAGGCCGTCTGGCCCAAGGACGGCTCGGGAATTCAGAGAACGGAAGGCGGACCGAAGTTCTGAAGAGGTGAGGGGTTGGGTGTGAGATTCTAAGAGATGAGAAGGGACTTTAGGAAGGGAAGAGAGAAGAGAAGAGACAGCTGAGGAGGAAGGAGGAGGAGTTTCACCAAATTTAGAAGCAAAGTAGCTACGAGTTTGTGAGCAGAGAGCGTCGGGAGCTGAGACAATCCGTCCATCTGACTGGCGAAGAAAACGGAGATGATGCGAGGAGCGGCGTTGAGTTTCAAGCGAAGAAAGGAAATCATAAGCACAGTCCTCCGGAGCGAGATGCTGCAGACGGAGGCGAAGGATGGCTTGCGGTGCTCGTGGGTCCAATATCTCTCGGAGGTCCGCCATATAAGCTGGGTACAGCGGATGAGTGACGCCAAGATGAGAGAGAATTTGACGCATGTTCTGTTCCTCCATTTTCCGTTGGGTGTGAATGCGAAAGGAGAAACGTTTAAGAAGATCCAAGAGGTGCGACTTGACCATCAACCAATACGTAAGCGCACAAGGTGCGGCGGAGAGTCCAGAACGGAAGTGTTGTAGAAGCTCTCGGACTTGAGAGGAAAGTTCTGGGTCGGGTAGCAGAGTCGAGTCGAACGTCCAAGAATGATAACCTGAACGCTGATATGAAGAATGTCCAAAGGCAACCTGGACCGCACAATGATTCGAGGAAGCTGCCGGCGAATGTTGGCAGGTCGTCACCTTTGGGAGGAGTGTAGAAGAGATGTAGAAGCGATCTAGTCGCGCTGAAGTGAGAACAGGCGTAGCCGAACTCCGCCACGTATGAGATATGATTACTGGATGGAGATGACGAAAGACGTCAGTGAGGTCGAAGTCTGCTACAAGGGTACTGAGCAGATTCACAAGCCGTCGACGATACTCGGTGGTAGAAGGCATGCGATCCAGAGCAGGGTGCAGTGTACAATTGTAATCCCCTCCAATCAAAACATTGTCTGATGGCAACGCTGACTGAAGGGTGGTACGCAGTGCCAAGAATAAAGAGGTAAGTGACGGTGAAGTGCATGGCACGTAGATATTAAATATGAGGTATCTTTGGCCTTCAAGACAGAATGTGAGACGTTGAAGGTAGTCGTGGCAAAGGTTGTGTACTTGCACTGAGGAGATCGCTTGGCGGAAGCGAGAGCTAATCCCGATGGCGACACCACCGGTCTGAGATTGCTTGAATGCATGATGGAATTGGTAATCCCAGCTCCGCCATCGGTGGAATGGTGTGGACGGCAAGCAGTTACTTTTCTGGAGCAGCAGAAAATCCCCACCCAGAGGGGTGAGGTCATCCTGGGCTAGCGTATTCGCCAGCGGGGAACTAAAGCCCCGACAGTTCAAAGTCACTACCTTGAACGGAGGCATGGGATAGTGGTTCGAGGAGCTTATCAGCTGCGTCTTTCAGCTTATGAAGGCGGCTGAAGAATTTCCGGGACCATGCTGAGCTGCCCAGCGGCGTAGGAACCAGTGCGTTCAGGCGCTCGCGTATTACTTGCGTTTGCGCTACAACCTCCGGAAGTTGTTGTGAGTAAGGAAGGAGGAATGTGCGAGACATCCGACTATAACGAGTACAGGTGAGAAAGGTATGTAACACCACTCCCGGGACGGGCGTCTGCGGAAGAGAGAGTTCATCCATTAGGTGGAGAAAAGCTTCTTGAGAGATCGGTTCAGCGCCGCTGACATCCACATCAGAGGTCGCGGAGCCTTCAGAGCTCCGCGAGAGAACGGTCTCGCTGACGAGATGTGGCTGGCGAAGTACGAGATTTCTGCCCACGCTGACGATTTGACCATCGTCGCTTAGGGCGCTCTCGAAGAAGTGTAGAGGCCGGAGAAGGAAGTTCAGGTACTTTAAAGAGGCAGGAGACAGTGGCATCATGAATGACTGCTGAAGTACGTGATTCGGCGGTTGTGTCATGTACAACCGCAGAAGCAAAAGATGCAGCAGTGGCCTCTTGGTCCGCTGCGGCAGCAGGAGTTGGAGTAGAGGATGAAGGCGTAGGAGGTGGCTGTGGAACGCCCTCGGCTGGAAGGTCGAGGGATGGAGGTGGTGGTTGATTTCCATCATCGCTGATGGACGGATGTGGAGATGAAGTCACGCGTTGACGAAAGGCTTTAGTCATACTTTTGTCATAAGTCGACAACCGCTGGTCCGATGTCTGCGGTGACGACTCCGGAATGCTAGAGGTAGAATGAATAGGCTGTACTGGCGAGATAGGGGCGGTGGAAGCACGTAGGAGGCAGAGAGCCCGAGGGTAGCCTCTACCATTACAAACTGAACAGGCAGTGCCCACCATGATGGTAATTTGACGGAAGTGAGGCCCACATCGTACATTGAGGTGCGGAGGGACTCGTCGCATATCATCATCAGTTGGGAAGACCACTCTCACGTGGCGCCGAAAACCGCGCAAGTAGCGATCCTCTGGTGTGTCCGGAAAGGAGGAGTAAGTAGTCATTGATCCGACGGAGCGGCCAAATCGATGGACAACTGACAGCAGCACGTCATCTGAGACCTCCGGTGGCACAAGGAAAAAACTGACTGGGACGGCGAGTTGCGTGAGTGGTTCCGCCGAGAGATGCTGATCTCCAACTGACAGACCTTCCATCTGTACACGAAGGGCATACTCAGGTTTAGAAAATTAGGCAATCACCTGTCTGGGCCGCCGTCCAACGTGAGTGATAACCTGAGGTGGAAACATCTTCGCCGCCCCGGTGGCACAATGGTCTAAGGCGCTGGTCTCTGATCATTCGTCCGTAAGGGGTCCGGGTTCGAATCCCGGTGAGGCATGGATGTTGTGTTTGTCTTACGGCACTGGCTCCCTCCCTTCCCTGGAACCAGTGACCCAAAATTAGGGACGGGCGACTGCTTATAGCCCATTGAGTTGCTCACGGTGGTCGTTAAACCTCCAATCAAAAAAAAAACATCATACGTATAGCAGCACTATATGCCGTGAGTTTTGTATTTGGCAGACTCCGGAAGATAACTCCGCATGCGACAGTCTTCCTAAAGTGCTGCCCATATGAAGAGCTCGGTGAAATTGTCGTCACACGTCATCGTGAGATGGCGTAAATTAGAAGAAGAGTTCAAGTGTGAAGCTCCGGAAACAGAAGAGGCAACGGCAGCATAAGAGGCAGCCGGTCGTTGCGGCGAAGGTGGAGCATCAACGGACTGTGAGAGGTCCATAGCATCCTCTACAGGCACAGGGGAAGAAGCTGTAGCACCGGTGGGAAAAGCGGACTGGGCAGCGATAGAATGCCGCGGTGAGGAGGGGCTAGAAGCACAAGAAAACAGCAACACACGCCGACAAAAGTTTTGTCGCAATCGAAGGATTTTTACGTAAGTTATGACGCATAAGGGCGATGGAATGGATCCCGCTCTTATGTCCTAACCTTTGACCCCATTTAACTCATTTTCAATAGGGTTCGTCCCCAGGTTGTGCCCTACCACATACTAAAGTTTCATCGAAATCGAACCCTTTTTTACGCGATTTATCGTGCGGGCAGACAGACAGACGGACGGACAAAGCTGGAGCATATACGCTTCTTCAACCTACGGTTGGAAAGCGTAAAAAATGCTTCCGTATGTTCAAAATCAATGCGTGAATTCTTCAGCTCGGGTTACATAATAAAATTTTTGCGCGTTGTTTTGCCCGTAACAGCGCACACCCAACCCAAACGGGCATGCAACGCCACATGTATACACACGTTTATGACTCAAGACCGAATGATTTGAACCTTGAATTAGAATACAAATCAGCATTTCTTTTTGTCGGTAGATCGTGCACTGGGAGACGAAAATATGATTGTGCTCACTTATTTGCCTTTTGCCCAATCCTGAAAACAAATCTGGGAAGTCATTATTTAACCAGATAAATTAAAAGCCGGTATTCTATACAAATATGGAAAATGACTGGGAAACATTTTACAGACAGCAAATAATGAAAAAGCAAGCGATATACACTGCTGGCCACCCAAAATGCAACACCAAGAAGGACACGAGATAGCAAAGCCAGATTTACTAGACACATAGCAACAGATACAAAGATGAAACGATTGAGCTTACAGGCCCGTGTGACTTGCGGAACACGCAGACATCAATAGTTCGTGTGGCCCCCATTGCTGGCAATAACGGCCGCTACACGCCGCGGCATCAAACGAAAGAGGCTTCGGATGTGGGCTTGGAGTATGTCGGTCCAGCCTGCTTCCACACGTTGCCACAGTTCAACAGGCGTAGCCGCGGGTGGTCCTTGCCGGGACACTCAGTTGCCGATCAGCGACCAGACGTGTTCGATGGGCGACATATCGGGAGGACAGGCGGGCCACGACAGCAGTGAAACCTGGTGGGCTGTGAATAATTGTTGCACGATGCGTGCCACGTGCGGGCGCGCATTGTCCTGTTGAAACGGGGCCGCTGGCAGGTCCTGCTGGTGAGGGAGGACTACAGGATCCAAAACGTCGGAGATGGTGGGGTGGCTGTTGAGTGTACCGGCGATGCGTACCAGAGGGGTGTGGGTGTCATATCCAATTGTGCCCCAAACCATAACGCCAGGCAATGGATCGGTATGGCGTTGCATAATGCAGGCGTCATACAGTCTCTCGCCGCGGTGCCGCCACACGCGGATCCGACCATCGTGGTGTTGCAGGCAGAAGCGGGATTCGTCGGAGAAGACAATGTCGTGCCATTCCCTAGTCCAGGTGCGGCGTTCAACGGCCCACTGCCGCCGCACTCGCCGGTGGTGTAACGTCAATGGTAATCGGAACAATGGGTGCCGTGCGACAAGTTCCCGCTCCAGCAGACGACGTCGAACGGTACGTGCTGATACAGGTTGTTGCGCAACACACACGCTAATTACTGCGCTAACGTTCGTGATGTGGCGGTGCGAGCCGTCAATGCCCGCCGCACAACATACCGGTCCCCTCGTTCGGTGGTGTGCCGCGGCTGCGGCAATCGCTCACGTCGGTCCGTCCGTCCGTCCGTCCTGCACCTACGGAATCCATACTCGCCTCACTGTGGCTGGATGTCGTCCCACACGGGCGCCGATGTCTTGGTTCGGTAAACCGATGTCGCGATAAGCCACTATTCGTCCTCTGTCGAACTCCGAAACGTGCTGGAATGACTGCCGTATTCTGCAACGAGGCATCAGGAAGCTTCCCACACACAGGTCCGGCAGCACAACACACTTACACTACTTACACCCCGCCTTCTGTGCACCCTTCTCATAGTGCTTCTCGGTGGCGTGCCAGGCGCACATGATTTGCATATGCTCTGCAATGCTAATCGGTTGCATGTCCTCTCGCGGACGACGCATGCTGCGAATTTCAGGCCAATCGGATGCTTCCTTCTTGGTGTTGCATTTTGGGTGGCCAGCAGTGTATTCTCATTTAACTTTCATTTTTAGTTCCTTTTCCTATGTAAATTTGAGTTTGTTCTCTTTTGCACTTTCCAAACTTAACGTGATATCATCTCTCTCACATGAATGAGGTTGGCTACATTTTTGCAGAGTGGCGTATGAAAGTGATAAGAAGGTTTGATAAAAAGGACGTTGCAGCAGTTGCTTGGTGTTTGTGTGTGTAGATGTTCGATTGTTATTAAGCTAGATTATACGACAGATAATTAAGGTGTTATATGTGAAGTGAAAAAGTCGCAGTGCTATATTTTGGATTTCATCAAATATTGCTAGACCAATAAAAAGTTACCCTAAGTTTGACTTCTGTGTATGTTTCGTCTGGCCGTAAAACCATAATTTGAGCTATCCCGTGCAAAACTATTGCATCGTATTCTCATTTAGTTCAACATTTCCTTAGTCATGGTTTTAGACATAGCGTAACACCAGTCTCGCACACAAAAGAGACTTACGTTATAATGGCGCTAATGATAACTAGAAAGTTGACACCGAATTTTTGGGTGTACTAAGCACGTCTTTTGAATCCGTTCTAACGCAAATTAAATTTATCAAAGCTATTCAAAGTCAATGGAACCGGTATGAAAAACAATAGATCTGACCATAGAAAGAAGATTTTCAATGGGGTTTTTAATCCCTCAGATATTGCTGTAAACGGAATCGTGAGCTTGCGAACTCTTAGAAACAGATATATCGACAAAAATAAGATGTGACTTTACGTCCCCTGGTGGGAAAACCACGCATTATTTTAGGAAGAAAGTATTCTCAAAAGGTTTATCCGTATAAGCGGTATCGGTCGAAGAAAAAAAAATTAGTCGAGTTTTCAGGAGCCCAGATTTTGCAACAAATACTTCAGAAGCAGAAATTAACACATATGGCCCCTGGTGGCTAAACCATTCTTTACCAAACATTAGAAATTATGTGAAAAATATTTTCCATGAGGTCTTGTATGCGATACAGGAAGAATGTTTTAAATCAGAGCTTTAGGGGCAGAAATAACGCAGAAAACGCAATTTACCTTTGTGCCCCCTAGCGGAAAGTGTATGATTTACTTGAAAATTTTGAATTTATAGGAAAAACATTTCGCATCGGAAACACTATCCACCAAAGAAGGAATTTTTCAAATCGTACTCTTAGAAGTAGAGATATTGACAAAAATAAGATATACATCTACGCCCCCTGGCGTAGAAACCATGCATTATTTCAATAAGAAAAATATCCTAAAAGGTTTGTCGACATGAGTAGTATCGGTCAACAAACGACGTTTTTTTCAATCGAGAATTTAGAAGCTCATATTTTGCTGCAAATACAACATAAGCGGAAATTAAGATTTACGTCCCCTGGTGGCCAAACTATTTTTTTACAAACATTAGAAATTATGTGCAAACGATTTCCCATCAAGAGCTGTATCCGGTGCAGAAAGAATTTTTCAAATCGGAGATTTAGAAGCAGAGATGTAGGGGGAAACGCAATTTACCGCTACGGCTCCTAGCAGAAAGTCTATGAATTACTTGAAAATTTTGAAATTATATGAAAAACATGTCACACGGAAAACACTATCCAACAAAGAAGGAATTTTTCAAATCGGACTCCTAGAAGTAGAGATATTGGCAAAAATAAGATGTACATCTACGCCCCCTGGCGGAGAAACTGTGGAATATTTTAAGAAGAAAATATTCCGAAAAGGTTTATCGATATGAGTGGCATCAGTACACGAAATAATTTTTTAATCGATATTTTAGAAGCTACGATTTTATGGCAAATACATCAGAAGCCAAAACGAACACTTACGCCACCTGGTGGCCAAAGTATTCTTTACCAAAAATTTGAAATTATATGCAAAAGATTTTCCATCAGGAGATGTATCCGTTGAAGGAAAAAATTTTCAAATCGGAGTTTTAGAAGAAGAGTTATCGGGGAAAATGTAATTTACTTTTACGCCCCCTAGTGGAAAATCTCTGAGTAAATTGAAAAAGTAACTATATCTAAAATACTCTTCGACATAAATGGAATCGAAAGATATAATTTTTTTCAATCGGATGTTTAGAAGCAAATATGTGGAATAAAACGTATTTTTGAATTCGACATCATCTGCATTTACGCCCTCTACCGGCAAAATTGTACATGGTAAAAAAAAACGAAATAAAGGATCATCATTCGCATATTTCAAGCTTCCCAATGCAAAAAGAATTTTTCAAATCGGACTAATAGTTGCTGAGATATCGTGGGTACAGGCTGACGGACGGACGGACGGACGGACAACCCGATAACAGAAGCACGATTTTTTTACAAAAGACGTGCTAACAAATACTGAACGGCTGTCGAGGAAAACTTTGGTTGCCACGTGCTGTCCTGGAGAACAAACAGATGGCTCACACTCCGTTAGTTAACGGGCAGACTCCAATCAGGGCCTACTGAGAAACGTTTCTAAGTACACAATCCAGTGGATGTACCGGAAGGTTGTAAAATAGGTATCCTTATTCTCGGTTTGAACATTTGCATACGAAACTTTCCACGTTAATTGTCGCAATATCCCCATTTCTCACTTTTCTAGACACCCGAGAACAGGGATACTTACTTTATAACCACCCGGCGCTTGCGGATGGCCCTAAATAAGCACATCTGCAAGCACCGAGAGGCCTTTTTAGTCGTTTTAGTTGATGGCCCGTTCGCGTACTTATGTTGACCAACCTTAATCCACAGTTCCACATGCAATGGGCACGGGAACACCGTGACTGTACTTTGGAGGGCTGAAAAAGAGTCGCCTGGTCCGATGAAACCAGGGTCCAGCTCTAACATTCCGAGTGACGAATTGGTGTTCTTCCCTGCGAAGATAAGAGCTGCAAACAAATTGCACAGTTGGACGAGGAAAAGCCAGCGGTGGTGGTATCATGCAATGGTAATCGTTCTTATGGGTATCACTGTGTCCCTTCATCCCCGTTGAACACACTTTCACCATCAGATCCTACCGCTGCGTTGTTTCAGACAAAGTGTCCCCCTGTATTGTGATCGTGTATCTACAGCCGTGGGGCCGTGTGCGAACTTAGCCGCGGGGCCGTGTGCAAACTTAGCCGCGGGCTCTTGCGTTAACCCTCCCCCTACATTAGACATAAAATATACACTAGACTTAAAACATAGTTTATTACAGTTATCTGTACAGTTTAATAAAATGTCAAGGCGTTTGAAAATTACCGAAGGACAGCATTTTAAACTTTTTGAACACTGCTGATATTTTGTAAATGTCTTAAATCATATAGATAAAACAAGCACACCAGCATACGTCCGTCTCTACCTATTATGGGACTTACATTACTGAACTCACCTTATAAGAACTGGATTTTTCTTGCTTTTATCCCAGCAAAGTCAGCTATTAAATCATCAAAATTTATTTTGCTTGCTCTATCCTGTTCAATTGACAAAGTTGCCAAAGACATCAATCTTTCTTGAGACATGACAGATCTTAAATAAGATTTAATCAGCTTCACCCGTAAGAAGCTTCTTTCTGCGCTTGCCACCGTTACTGTGACAGTAAGTAATATCATGTAGGCGATGAAGGCCTTAATGAAAGGATTCTGAATTTTATTCATGTATCCTAAAGCACCGGCTGCAGTTTTGACATCAGATGGAATTAACTCACATAGCACAACTTTTTCGATAATTATCAGTGCACGGTGCACTTTGAAAGATATGACTTCAAAACTAATGTTTCGCTAGACATAATATTGTAGTTTGCTGCCAATATTTGGGTAAATATAAATTCAGCAATGGATTTAAAAAAGAAAGAATAATTAAACGAGACGGAGTTTAAAAAATAAAATTAGAATAATTGGAAATAAGAAATTCGCTCCCACGCTCTTTCTCTCTCCCTCTCTCATTTTCTTTCTTAGGGTATGAGCGCCCCCCCCCTTCTCCTAAGCGCTTGGCCCTGTGCCACCGCACCTGTCGCACACCCCTAAGGGCGGCTCTGCGTGTATCCTGATAGCACAGGACTCTTTCAGAAAGGCAAAGTCCATGTCAAATGCTGTGTAATAGGCTGTTAGGGAAGTGGTCATGATGTTTTGGCTCATGGATGTGTAAGATTGCTATATTTGACACAGAAATGACGTCATTAACTCTTGACCACGGATCAATTTCTCTTCTAAGACAGCTCGATTTTCAGGTTAACCAAACTGGTGACAGTTAGTTCCGGCAAGATCAATAATGAAATGTAATGATGAATTGCTGAAGCGCCGTAAAGAGAGTTTGATAAGAACTGTTAATGACCAATAGCTATGATATAAATGGGGTGGCAAATGAATGTATCTAACGTTACAAAATGCATATCAACATTTGTACCTCTACTTCCAGTTTTTAATAGACTCATATCCATATCAGAAGTCTCTTTAAAATGCTCATGCCTCCATCTTTATTTAGTTTTTCTAATCGAAATAACCTAGCCAGCAACTAACACCCTTCGAATACAAACGATTATACCCCATATCCATCCCATCGGACCTCTTCAAAAATATCGCTATTCATTTTATCATACACTTCTTGTACGTATATTTTAGATGCTAATAAATAAATATCGCCGAGTCTATAAGTTAAAAGCAGAAAGTTTTCATGAATCGTACGCACATTTACAAATCTGCATGATCCGTGTTCTTTTTATTTTGTGCTTTTTTTTTGTGTATATTCGGCTTTGTTTGCAAATATATTCCATGTTATGTAGTTGTTTTCCACAGATTAGTAAACTTCCTGGGTGAACATGATCTTTTGTAGTACAATACTCTCTGTTTACTATGGATATGAGTCTATTAAAACTGGAAGTTCTGATGTCTAGTTTTGATGACGTGACATGAGGTCACGTTTAGCACTACTATAAGGTGTTGTTTTTTGCCCATTTAATTAATGGAGACAATGCTGCCTTTTCCTTGTGACCACCTTCATCCACAAAATAATCCATGAAAACAGTGTTCACTCAATCTTTCGAAATTTGGCACCAAGCTTTGGAATTTGCATTTTGGCAAAATCCATTTCAGTTTCATCAGGCCATATGTTGGGATCCAAGCAATACATTGGAAATCAAAGATGAATGTTCTTCCAAGTTTTTGGGATTTTCAGGAAAGAATCTCTTGGATACTTTTGCCGTGTAATTTATTGAAATTTATTTCAGGTATAGGAAACTTAGTGTTAAATACTTCTCAAAATATTTCTTGTGCTATTTAAAATATTTCTCCTGCTATTTAAAATATTTCTCCTGCTATTTAAAATATTTCTTGTGCTATTGAAAATATTTCTTTGTGCTATTTTACCTTAATGTCTTCTTTTTGGAATTTCTGTGCACTCATATTAACGCTTTTATTTCTTTCAGGTGTTCTCTGGGCATAAATGGAGAGCATCTTTTTCCACTATATTCAGCCAAACAATGCCCAGTTTAAATGAAAGTGTTGCCAACAACTGTGTGTGAAGTGAAAATTAAAAAGAAAAAAAATGGAATTATTATATAAATTCGGACACATTTTTGGCACAAAAGATATTCCAACTTCTTGTTTTTTCTACTTAGGAGAAGCGAGACCCCATGAAAAAATGGATGATGTGTAGTGTTATTTTAGAATTGCTTAAATCAGCACTGTAGTAGTCGTAGGTAACCCTTAAATATCGCTGCTTTAAAGAAGAAAACCTTTTTTTTTTTCATGCCTTAGTGAGACCACACGGTAGATATACAGCACAGTAGGTTTAGTAAGAACAATGTAAAGAACAAATATAGATGCGCAGGGAGGAAGTTAGAAGATTATGAAGAAGATAAACTTTAAACATATACAGAAGAGAATGTAGCTTAGTAAATCTGATATGGTATATTAGAATAAAATAAGAAGAAGCCGCCATTGGCCACATGTGAACATTTCTTGAAACTGTGGTGTCTCCAGGAGTGTTAGAAGAGTCTCCAGGAGAGAAAGAAGAAGAATCTTACAACCGTCATATCAGCACAAGAAACTGTTGACATCTTCTGCACTGTTGTGTTCTTCCAACTTTCCTAGCCAATGACCAGACTTTTTACAAGCGACGTGTTGACGACGTCATGCCAAATTTCGATGACGTCAAAGCCAAAGCACTCTGAACCTATCCAGTAAGCAAAACCGTTAAATATATTATGTAAGCAACCAAATACAACGGGAGTTTGTAGTGTTGTTAAATAACAAACAGAAGACTGATAAGTCAGACTCTAGTTGTCCAAGTTGTAGAGCCAATCCCACAAACCTTTACTACATATATTTAGAGCTATGAGTTCGCCATTACGTATGGTAGATTTGGCTCAGAATTTGGTCGCAGCAGTTTAATATTTATCATACCACACAAAAACCCAGCACACGCACTTTCCCACTTTGGTTTCCATTTTTGTGTGTGTCGGATAGTAGTTATCATAGTCATAAATATATATATATATATATATATACATACATATATATATTATATTGAGCCTACTAAGGCAACCTCCTTTGGGGAGATTTTGTAGACAGGCTTGCATTTGCCTGCAGAGATATGTTTGGACGTATTTTCTCAACGGTTAGAAAAGCGCTTAGATCTTTTATCAGCTTTCCACAGTAACATACTATTTACACAATTATATACATACTCTCCATTCTGTGTTTCAATAAGTGGTGTAATGGTACTAATATTTCCGCTTATTTTTAATGGTACTAATTTTCCGCCTATTTGCAATATCACAACTACTCACGAAAACAGAAAAGAAAACGTGAAATTTCGGTACTCCTCAGATAACTTTCACAGTACCAGAAATTTGCTTACACTTTACGTTGTATATTTGCAAGCAAAAAATTTACGTTCTCAGCTATGGATGTGTAGATCATAAATATTTATGAAAGCAGCATAAAAACAGTAGGCGTAAAAATTTATTTCACCTAAATGTAGAATTATCTCTTGCATTTATTTTTAGCTCAGTGAAGAGAAAAAAAAGTAATTTCCTGTGTCCCAAGAAGAGTATTATTTTGCTGAATATTCTCTACCTGGATACTTATTGCAGCTCAAAGAGTCTAGTCTGTTATTCCTTTTTCACGTAATGTCCCCCTAAACCTTTGCGGTTCTATGTAGGTGTTTTATGGAGTTACTTTTTCGACTTTTCCCGTATACTTCTAATTAAGAACACATATGTCTTCTACATTCATTAAAATCTAATACTGAAATTTTCATTATGATTTTTTTCGTTTCGGTGTTTAACGATCGTCATCAGCAACGCTGAGAGCTGTAAACTCCCTAATTTAGTGCAACTGGTTCCGGGGAAGGGGAAGTCAATCTGGTCAGAAACCAACACCTCTGACCGCTCGTCCACCGGGGCGGATATTATGACTTTATTAAACACATTTCGTGTAAATCCCATTATGATTTCGTTCGAAAGACGCTTATAGTTTAATATATTCTTGCAGGTAGACAGGATTTAGCGAAATGGTACCACACTTAAATTGCGCAATTACCGATGATCCTTTAAAACTATCTTCAGCTACCATCTAGGATTTCAGGAGATTTTAATCCACTTGTCTTATAGATCTAATGCCACGCTACGGAACATCATGTTTTTATAACTGTTGCGATTCATTTACTTACCAGTTTGATAATAATTTTCTGCCAGTTTTTTTTTCAATAGCTAATAACATAGAAATGGATATCAAAGAAAGGGAGAAAATTTCGTCGTACAAATGAGGCAAACTGTTTTCATATCTTCATATTACGCATGTACACCGATTAGCCATTACATTATGACCAACTACCTAAAAAGCTGTAGAACCACCTTTGCCCGCAAAAAAGCGGCCACTCGGCGAGGTATCGATTCGATGATGTGGCGATAGGTATCCTGGGGTACATGGTACTATAATGTCAACAGCAGGTCCTCCAGTTTCCGTGCATTTCGGGTGGTGGTGATTTAGCGTGAACCCGCTTTTCCAAGTCAAACTACAAATGTTCCATTGGGTTCATGTCAGGTGAATTTGGAGTTAACAAAAAGTCACCAGCATGTTCCTCGAACCACTCCTTGACGATTCTGGCAGTGTGGCATGACGCATTATCCTAGCCATCACCAGCAGGGAACACAGTTGCCATGAATGGGTGAACTTGGTCCGCAACGATGATCAGATACCTGACAGCTGTCAGGGATTGTGCTATTGGAATAACAGGGCCTATCGTGTCCCAAGAAAACATAACACCGCCGCCGCTGGCTCCTTTCCACCCGACAGTGCATTCAGGTGCAATAGCCTCCGTTGGTAATCGGCGTATTCGCGCTCGGTCGTCTATGTGATGCACCAGGAATCTTGATTCGTCAGACCAGGCAACTTTCTTCCAATCATCCACAATCCAATCTCGATTACCATGCTCCCATTTTATGCGTTGTTGGCGATGAGGTGCTGTGAGAATGGGGACCCGGCTGGGTCTTCGACTACGCAGGCCCATGCACAGAATGTTGCGATGAATTGTGTGCTGTGACACATCGCCCTGATCACGACTGTTTTAGCTGCGGCTGATTTGTCGCACTGTGTCCCTGCCGTCGCTGTGAACAATGCGCGACAGTCTCCGCTCCTCTCTGGCATCATTGAGCTGTGGAAGACACATGGCTGGACGACGTTTCGTCGTTTGGCCATCTGTGCACCATTTTTGATACGTACTCACTACAGCGGCACGTGAACAACCCATAAGCCGCGCCGTTTCCGAGATCGTAGTTCCGAGGCACCGTGCCATCACACTTTGTCCTTTATCAAATTCCGATAAATTGGCGGCTTTTCCCATTCTAACTACGAACACTCTGATAACCAAAATCCGGTTCTGGGGTTGCATATATACTGCTCTGTGAACTTCACTGGCGCCACCGTTCGGTCTCCAGGCACGCTCATTTCTCTAGGCTCGAGGTGGTCATAATGTAATAGCTCATCGGTGTATATAATTAACAACTGAAGTGCTCAGACTTGAAATTTTTTCATTGCATTTTCTGAAACGATTATTTCCAATTTTTTTCTATTGTGTTTAAACACTAAAATAACTTTAATTTGCTTTAAAATGTATAGGTGAGCAATCATGCAAATTCTTGAAGCTCAGTTCTAAGAACTCGTATCGCAACATGCTTTAAATGTGCCTCTGTTTAAAGGCCACCATATGAGTAGCTAATAGAGCTGTAAGCAGTAGATCGTCCTTTATTTAGGACAGCTAGTTCAGAAGGGGAAGCGCCGTTAGACAAGCGTACCACCCATGCGCCTCATCCGGGATTTGAGCCCTGGCCCATTTCGGAAGAATGGCCAGGAAGCTGCGCCTCAGATCATTCAGCGCCGGGGAAGCAATTTGTGCTTTTGTTTACAAAGCTCAGAAAGTGAAATGCAAATGTCCCACATTTTATTCCATAAGATTTGGCTTGTGATGGGGAGAAGAGGAAGGGAGTATGCATTGCTTTGTTAGTTGTCATGTTTGTGAACAAAGTATGTTTTAGATATGTGTTTAAAAGGATTCTACATGTGGGTGCAGTGTATTCTCGTCAAGACATTTGGGTGAAATTCCAGGATACGCTCATTAGATGTACCCCTGCAAAACTTGAAAAAGCAACCAAGACTTCTATTTTTTTTTTTTCTCTCCTCAAAACTTCGTTCGTTTCGAATAATCCTGGAAAACTTGAACTGCAATTCAAAAATTACTTTTCTCAAGTGTGTTTAACATATCTGGAGAATTTAACACTTTTGCTATGTGCTTTCACCCCCGTATCGCTTCAGTAATACCGTTGTCAGAGGAGCGGACTCGTGCAAGGTTGGGTCGGGTTCGAGTCCGAGATAAGATTGCATGATATATTTGCCCTGACACTCTCCTGTGGCCTGGGTCAAACAGTCCCACCTGCGTGCGTTCCCCAGACATGGAACTTCCTAAAGTTTGTATAAATAAACGATGGGGTATGTTGCGAGCTTACTGAGGATTGAACTCAAAAGAGTTCAAGATCAGTAATGTGTAAGAAGAATTGAGTTATAATGATACATTGCAGTAATATCAAACTGAAATCAAGCATTATTTCCAGTACAGTATCGACGGATACGCACTTGGGTGCTTATCACAATGAATGAGAAAAATTACTTTGGCTGAGAAAGAGTTTGCGCAATTTCGTTTATCATAAAATTATGTTGAACGATATTCGTTTGTTTGTTTGCTTGTCTTGTTTTTTTTTTACTTCTTTAAGTTCATTTAACAATCGCGGCAATATTGGTCACATTTAAACCACGCTGCAGGCATAGCAGAACCGCCGGTTTTAAAAGTTCATTTGTGTTTCGAGTAATGATTGAGCAAAAATAACATACATTATAAACACTGCGCGTAGACGCAGACCTGCAGTGTAAGTGCCATTACACCACTGATTGCGCATAACATTCCGCTGCATATTATTTCAGGGAAATAAGAAAGGGTGATGTCAGAAAAGATACGATCTATAATTTCTTTAATTAAAAGTAATGTGAAATTTTTATTAACATCTACTTAATATTATTTTATACAATTGTCTCTACTTTGATATCTGCGCCATAAAATGCTTCGGATTTCAATTATTTTTCTCAATTTCCACTACTATTGTTTTATTGATTGGTGCAATCCAATGTTGTTTTTACTATTGCCGTATCTGATTTTAAATTTGTTTGCGATAACAATTAAAAATAATATAAATCGCAGACAAAATTGAATGGTCTATTTAGCGAATATAGTTGTGAACACTGCAAAATGCATTGAATACTCTACATGAAATTGCAAATTAAATGATATTGTGAACGTTGAAGTGTCTAAAACCGCAATCAACATTACATTTTGACGAGAGCTTCCTTACACAAGTGCAGATGGTAAATGCATCACTCTGGACCCTGCTATAAAGTAAACGCGCTCCTTCAGATTATGAAATCTGAACCCATACATACCAAGTTTAACATATTGAAAAAGCCTTCAATAACTGGTGTATCAAAACTCGGAGAGACATCGTTTGCCTCAGAGCTAATGCGCTGGGGGCGGAAATTGCTTGAACGCTGTCTCTACCTAAATTTCTTCCGGTACAGATAACCAATCAATTTCAGCAATAGGGCAAAGTGATGATCGCCAGAATTTATATTTTTCAAGCAGCAACAGTGAAATCTTTGTACCTTTAGCGAGCGTTTCTTTCAAAGTTATCTAGTCACTTGCCCGGCGCAGATATCAATTTGTATCAGTTATCCTTTAGAGAAGTATTATAGTTTGCAGATCGCGTATGTATCTCTTGTAAGTATTTTCACCGCAACCGTTCTTTTTCCTGTGACGTATGAAATTTCTATTTTGCTATCACCCGTTAAAGAACTAGTTACGTAGAACTTTGATTTTCTAGAATTCTGAATTTATTAATATCATCTGTTCTTTTTCTTTCTTCCCGTAGGAAAGCTTCTGAAGTTGTACAAATTACAATATCCCTTTTCCTAATGATATTGCCATTCTGGCTCTGTCTATGAGCTTTAATATTAGGCTTGTTTAGTCTGAAGAGTAGTATAAGTATGTAGTATGTAGACGTTTTCTAAAAAAAGCGCTAAAACCCAATGGATATTCCCACAGGATAAAGTATATGCGACAAGGTGATAGGATATATATCATGCTGTTTACTTCAGTTCCTTTCATTTGTAGCTATGAACCCATTTTATAATTTTATTTTTTTACTTGTTTTATGTGTATAGCTGAATCTGTAGCGTAGATATACATGTAGATTCAGAATCCCATTTGTAGCAACGTTCTGAGAAGGGGTTTTTAAGATAATTAAAGTCATGTACTTAATATGTAATAAATAATCTGCGAACAGCTGTTGGAATCACAGGTGCATAGAACAGCCAGATTTTAGACTATTTTAATGGCTTAATAAACATAAAAGACTTGAAGAAACTTCTTTTTGTTTCATGCTTTTTAAGCACAAGTGTAGGAATGAGTCACTCAGAGACACATCTTAGATTCATAGGCAAGAAATTAGGCAATTCCAGTATTTTGGGACATTCAAGTACATTTGATTTTTCCTGAGTAAACACAATTGTTCATTTTCAAAACTTCCTTATTTGACAAAGCAAGTAGAATGCAAGGATGAAGTGATAGACAGCACGTAGTTCTAAACTTAGAGATATATTCGATATTTATTAGTTTAACACCTTCCAGTCTAGGTTTAGAACAAAAAATCCAGCAACTTGAAACTGTAGCAATTTTTAGCCATGTTTTTAAAGAACGTTACGCATAGTTTCCTATAAAATTGATTACAGAATTTTTCGCAAATGCTTTTCTGTGATGAAAAAAAAATGAAGATTTTATGAAAACCAATGAGTTTTAAGAACAGTCTTGAGTAAACTACAGAGGATACCTCACTCAGAACTTACTTTTCTAAAAGGTTTCGTACGCAAATTTTTATGAAACCGCGCAGTAGACATCCTTTCTCCTTACTAAGCACCAAACTACACAACTTTTTGCGATCATAAAACTCCAAATATCGCCTGTCTTTGGAATTTTAACTTTCGTTTTACATCCTTAACGAAATAAATACATATATAAAAATGTTTTTGCCCAAAGTGCACGTCTAGGAATAATTTTGGATTACATCTGCGCTATCGCGTTGAATTAAGTTTTCAAATATGAAAATGAAGTCAACTAAAAATATAATTTTTAACGACTTTTTTCACGACGCAGAATTTAAAGCTGTTCTCCTTCATCTACTTCTCAGAGTCATTGCAATATATTTAGAGCTTTTCTGGTTTTCTCTCAGCAAAAGTGTTTTTGATTTCAGTCTTCTCACTTGAAAATTTCTTAATACCCCATTCTCACCCTCTGCACGTATTGGAATTCTCGCACTCTAGTCATTTTAAAAAGTCTTCATTTTCGAAGATGAAAAAATGTAAATAATTTTCGAGTTATTTCACGTTTAGATAGACGTATATTTATTATTTTACCTGTAAGCGGAAGATCCTTGAAAAGAGGAAGTGTATGTTTGTTGACAAATATACTAGAAACTGCTTTTCTTTGTTGTTGACGAATGTTGAAAAGTTTGTTTAACCTTAACACCATGCATATAATTTAAAGTGTCACACGTTTTTCTAAAGAAAACCAATTTTTTCTGTCTTTAAGACCGTTTGTTAATTGTATACAAAATTATTTAAAATTGGATATTATCGAAATTTTTAATAAAATTTGGCAGGGTCTTAGCAAAATGTTTTTACATCAAAATAATCAATACTTTCTTATAATAAATATAGTATAAGACATTTCTTATAGAAGGAGAGTAAATTGCAATGCACACTAGTTTTTCTAGTTCAAAATGAACTTCTTGACCGTGAATAATTTTACCTTATTTTATTCCATTGATCTAAAATATGAATGTGGCTGGCGAAAAATTGTTTCCTAAGAATAGTAGTAGTTTTTACTGTTATTCATTCAATATAATTGTTTAAAACAGAGTATTATACAAATTCTGAAAATCTTTCTATTCATCTGTTTTAATGCTTGGAAAACGGTGCTTGTACACCAGGAAATAACTGAAAAAATTATTAGGAAGTTTTGTCAGTTCTCTCTCCTTTATTTTTAATTTACTGTACGTTGCTGCAATTTTCTTCGGCATTCATCCCATCGTAAAAAGTTTTTGTTTAAAACGTGCAGGTACAAATTTTCAAACTAAAAGTTAGGAAACAGTGTCTGTGAAATATATGGTATTTCGATAGAACACCAAGTCCCATTTAACTATCCAATGGAATTGATTTCAATGAATCTTTTGCTGTGATTTATTCCACACACGAACCCAAATGAGTATTTCTTTTAGGTACTTGGTTTACTAAAGGACGAACTTAAAAGTTCATCCGTTGTATTCACATCTATGTGCACAAACTTTGCTATAGTCTGTTGTGTCAATCACTAAACGTTGAAAAATATGTATAAGAAGAAATTTGCAAGTACAGTTTCGTGAAATATAAATTCACTTTTAAAAGATATCGAAGCTTCATACATTCAGTTTCAACGAATGTCTTCACTTTCTCATATTTTGTTTCATAAAATGAAATCGTAGTTGTTAGTTTTGTAATTAAAGAAATTTTGATTAAAAAAGGATAATTTCAATTTAAAATGCTTCTAATTGTTCATACATTTGAAATTATGAAACAACCATGTTTTAACAAAGAAACATAATATCTGGAACGATAAGTTTTTATGATTTTTCATTCAAACTGATCTAAAAAGAAACATAACTTGCATCTTACGGTATCCAGTGTAAGTAACTAACAAACAAATCTGCGAAACAATGCTCCAATTAAGGATCACTGGTGTTCATGCAACGCAATGAGAACAATTTGAATTTCTTTCACAAATATAATATTTAAATATTATGTTTGAAAATGTGTTATTTAAAGCATCGAGATGCAAGATTTTAAAATGACACTTACTTAGTGATGACTAGGTCTTCTGATGCACATTGTACTGGACAACTATCTACGTTCTTTGAGGAAATCATTGTACGTGATGTAACTACAATCATTTACCTGCCTAAAGTATGTTTTGTAGCCAACATTTAAGAGCGAGAGCTTCTAAAAGTGAACTTCTAAGTATCCCACTTGTATTGTACAGTATTCAGAAAAGCATCGTGATTTCACATATTGTATATTCGTTGTAATTATTTTCAATAAGGGCGCCTAGCGGCAGAGTGTTAAAATTTTTATTTCTGAGTGGTTTTTCTTGATAAATGATTCTTCAAATTTTATTAAACTTAATTTCAGTATTTTCTTCAACTGAAAACTTCCCGTTCACTGAGGAATATTCCCGCACATTTTTGTTGTCTAAAAAGTTCAAAATCTTCACTTTCTGCATAAATTACAATACTAGGTTTTATATACTCACTACGGGATGATAATACATTCGTTACGACGAAACAAGTAACGCTGTGCGATATTATAAGTCGTGCAGCTATTAGGCTGCTGTTTTAGTCATGTAGCAACAAACTGCGTCAAAAAAGATCAGTTGCACAAATGTAAAACATTCGTAATTCATTATTACATTCAAAGACGATTTTAGGCAAGCAATATATTGTTCAGGATATTTTTGCTATTCCTTCTATTTTGCTAAGAAAATTCAAATTTGAAACTTATAAAAAGGAACTGTAAATGAAAAATTTCAATGTATCAGTACATTACTTAACTCTGGTGGCTTTGATTTGATAAAGTGTTCAAGTAAAATACTAACTATAGTGCAATAAATTTGCAGCTAAGTAATAATGTAGTTTTGCTAGGCAGATAGTCTAAGAGTAGTAAAAGTACTGGTACACACACACATATATATATATATATATATATATATATATATATATATATATATATATATATATATATATATATATATATATATACGTACACACACACACAAACTATTAGTTACAGATTATAGATTTATTATTCACAGATTGCTAATTTACTGAAAATACTTTCGCGGTTTCTCTTCCCGTCTTTTTCTTTTAATTTTATAAAACCTAACGATTTTTCGAAAGCATAAAACAGCGGTTTAGAAAACATCACACTGAAAACTATTTTCCTTCCCGATTTTATGATTGAATGTGTCATGATTATTTCTTATTATCATTTTCTTATTACGCCAGTAAACGCGTATATACTTCTATGTTCATGTTTTTTCAGTAACAGACATCGCTACCAAGCATCATGTTTCCATGGGATTGCTATTTATATTCTGATTATGGTAGAAAATTGCTTTAGTAATACGATGCCATTCGTTTTTCGGTTGGTGGCAACGTAGTGGCCTTTGCATTCAGTAAGCATAATCAAACAGGTGACACTGAACTGTGAATGAGATCAAATACTCAAACCAATCAATATGTTCATCTATTTATTTTTTAGACAGGCAAATGAGTATTACAAAAACAAAATTATTGCTGAAAATAAAATAATCCTTTTTACATATCCCTTCAGAAATGACTATTCCTTTACAAAACTGATGAAAGGAACTAAAACACTGTCATAGTTTTTGTTGTTTATGTTTTAAAAAAAAAAAAAAAAAAGAACAAAGTAAAAAGGCAAAAGCACATTGTCTCTGGGCGCCCTGATAAATTGTAATCACTTTATTTGTGAATTTGTTCTTGTTTTGTGACTTTAGGTCGGCAGACACTGATGAATAGCGCACAAAACATCTCTGTCAGTTTCTTTTAGTTTCATGGAAGACAACATTACGTCTGTTTGATCTAGAGAGGCGGTTTAAAATGCGTCCATTTCGTGTATATCTCTACTTTTATTTTATTAAAGGACATTTCCGTTGTTTTGTGGGCCAAGAAAAGAGATATACTGGTATTTGTAAATAACTCCATTTCTGTAAATAAGCTCTGAATGTTTTCCCCCGATGACTCAGAGGAACAGCGGTACTAGGAAGTCGGTGAATGAGAAATACTTATGATAGAAAATCTATTTAAAACCATAGTTTCAAAATAACTAAGATGTGTGTAGCCTTTTCCTTTAGAACATGCAAAACATACATATTTTGTCTGTACTTTCTGATTACAATAGATAGCTTGTTCTTTAATTATTGCACCATGATTCCATATGTATTAAATTCAGTATTTATTTATTCATAGTTGTCATTTCGGTATTTTTACTTACTACTCCAATCAATAAAGGTGTAAGGGAAGAAGCGCTTACTTAGAATCACTTTTTATTGCAATTTAAAATGAAAATAAATCATACAAGTATAATCAGATGTGCGACAGAGAATGTGTTTCAACCAGCACTTTCATTTTGGGTTTTATTGCGCGAAAATCAGGCGTTGTCGAAGAGCCCCAAATTCGGAGGGATTTCATTAGCAATTGGCTTGGGCAGGGGAATACAACCACCGAATCGAATGGTACCGGCTAGCCCCATGAGAGATACTGATTACTACAGCGAAGTGTTATAATTCAGCAGGATTATCTTTTGCCTCAAGAATTTTAGAAAAACGCACAGACATATTTTTTATGTAGCAAGTTGGTACCGAATGCTGCGGAAGTAATACCGACTGTAATAGACATAGTCTACTCAAAAAGTACTGTTTTATAATTCTTTGCTGTAGATTAACATATCAGAATTGTGATACTATTCAGAAAATGATTCAGCGCAAAACATCATATGCTAAGTATTAAAAGTCTTAGCTGAACGCAAATAGTAAATTATTTTCCTGCAAAATAAAAGTAATGGAACGACGTTTTTACATTCCTTATTATAAAATAACTTTGAAAGGAAAAGCTGAGGTTCAATACAAACTAAAATTTCTTAAACTTATTGTTGGTTTTCAATATGCATTCAGAGAACGGCACTTGTTTCCCCAGCACATCATAAATTATTTAAAATCTTTTATCGATTTCTGTGCTTGAATACTTTGCAACCAGTGCAGAGAAAAATAATATCTAGACAAAAGTTTTCCGAAATATCTTACATGGATTTCTACTTTTTAAATATTCTACGTATGTTCTATTACCGGGAATAAAAGTAATTCGTGTTTACATAAATGAAAAAATTAACTTATTCTTTTATTGGCATTCTAAATACCCCATTTGAGTACTTTGAATTTTCATGGGGAGATTAGCTCAATTTCAAGAACATTAATTTTTCATAAAGTGCCCTTTCATTCGGTCGATGAGATGATGAAATAGGAAATACATACTTTAAAATTTTTTTAGCTTTTCAATTTCTGCGACAGTACTGAGAAAAGTCTCAAATCAGAATATGAGTCATGACAGCTACAAGAAATTTTTCCTCGTTTTCAGAAAAATAAAGTAATAAAGGCGTACTTTTTTTGCAGGGTTGTTAAACACATGGATATTTTTCGACAATAAGTATTCGTACAGTTTTAAGTAAATATGTATGCGCTTGGATATTCAATGCAAAACATTCAAGCCTGAGTTTTCTGCTGTTTTCAAGCGTTAAACGTTGTTTTTTAATAGTCACGCAGGTCAGCTTGATATTGTTATAAGTGAACCACGCAAATTTTTTCTTCGAAGTTTTGCTGAAATGATACACATAATTTTTCCTTCGGTGGTATCTTTAGAAGGAAAAATTTCAAAAGTCAGTTCGTTTCCAATTTAATGCAAATTCTTTTCAAAATTATGAACGCAGCTGTTTTGTGATTGCCTAAGGATCCGTCATGATCAAAGGTCCCCACGCACCCAACAAACCAGAAAAAAAAATTAAATGCAGTTGTCATTACCGCAATCAGCCTTTGTCCTTAAGGACATCACTACTTCTCAAACAAATATCAAGCAAGGAATATCCAAGTGAAGGTAATTACCCTGAGAAACCTTAAAAAATGTTCAACCTTTGATATAAACATTGATAAATTTAAGGAATTTAAAAGCCACTTTTTTCATTTATACCGAAAAAAATTAACAATGCTTTAAAAAGTACTAAAAAAATATTTGGAACAGATAAATTTCCAAATTTTGTTCCAAATAGGTAATGTGTAAATGAACTTTTTAATAAAATTACTAATTTTTTAAATAAGCTACTCCTCTTGCAAAATGCAAGATAGAAGTACTTTGCGAGTAGGCATCGCCAGTGCTTCCTAATTTGTTTTATTAATAAATTATTTTGAATAGTTTTCCTTTCTTTTGGCTCCACATCGTTACCTTCGCGGTGTACGCAAAAATTGATTTTGGTGCCAGATTAAAACAAGTGTCGGTTTTCACAAGTACAGACAAAATAACGTGGGACCTGGTGTCGTCTTAGTTATCCGAAACAAATGTGCTTTATATTTCAACTCCTGAGAATTTGTCTGCTTTGAAAGCAACGTTTTCAGTGCACACAGGTGAAAATTTGTCTATAGATTATCCAAGTAGCGCATTAAAATACTTACGTAACATGTGTAAAGATAATATATGTTGCACGGCAACTGCTAGCATTATTAAGATTTTTATGTGTGTCGACATGTCTCACATTTAAAAAAAATGCTCAGCTAACAAAAGGAATGTAAATGGCATGCAAATTTATCTGAAGAGAATTTGGTGTGGACGGGAACTTGTGTGAACATGAAAACTGTTCCAAGAAACACACAAATCTCCCGCCGCAAGTTTCAGGAAATTTGGCCTGGAACAATGTCTTTCTGCGCTTATATGGACGACTTCCCTTGGCAGGAAACTAGTCATGAACATGTACGTGTATTTATAAACTCATAGCGTAGTATGATATATATTATATACATACAGTAGAATTTTTTGAATGCCATTGGCCAGATTATGAAAGTAGATTAGAAGAGATGTTTCAATACAGACCTACAATGGAAAATGAGTTTTGCATGAAGAGCCGGAGATACGCTGAGAGCAGAAATGGAAAAAGCAATCGAAAAATCCTGCCAGAGCAACTTCATTACGCAAATCAAATTAGGGAGATAGGTATCATCAAAATTCAACGCAACTGCTTTAGCTATAAATAATGGTTTGATGTCATTGTATTGGCAAAGTTTACAGGAAAATCCGAAATGAAAGGATATGAACTAACTTGAAGCTGCAGTGTAGAGAGCCGTAGAAAGGTGAGTGTACTGTTAGATATACATTCCTTTTTTAAACTTAGCAGCTATGTAAATATAGCAGATATGGCCATACGTATGAAGCATAGACTTTTAAAAATATAATTTGTTCGCGGTAGTAAACACCAAATATATTATATTATATTATATTATCAGAAGCTCTTTTAATGAGTAATATGAAGTTCTCTTTGCAACTGAACGAAGTTCTATGAAAACTGGCTAAAAAGAGATTACGTATTTAGAATTCGATTAAACGGAGCTACTTTCTTTTTGATGAAATGATCTTTTCTAATGGTTAAATCTTCACAAGAATTACTATCGTTTACTCTTCACTTTGATTTGCAATATGGCACTTGCTTAAAAGTGAATGTAGTTTGTCGAAATATTTTCAAAAATCAATTTAATTTATTTATTTTTTTATTTTTTGCTTTAAAACCAATCTCGGCATTAATAACTTACGAAATTATGATCCAAATAGCTTCAGCCTCGTCTCACGTGGTCAACAAAACCCAAAGGAATAATTTATTTCAATCGCTACAGCTTTTAATTTTATGCCTCTTCAAATTTAAAAATTGCGACTTCCCTCTTGGAAAGCATCATTGTCAATGAAAAACCTTTGTTTCCACAAAACTGAAAGCACACCTTAATTGCTAAGACAGCTATTATCACTTTGTTAATGACGCACTTCTTAAGGGAGAGGTTTAATTAGTTTGAAACAGAGTTAAAAACATGAAAAAGAAAAAAAACATACTTGGTATAAAGAGCAAATACTCGTATCTTGACATTCGGTAAATGCTTGTTATCACCCACCAAGGCAGTCATTCAGGAGAATTCAAAGCTCTTAAGTACAGGAGATAGAGAGCAAAGTGTCACGGCTTTAATGGTCAGTGACAGGTTAATTTTGATTAAGATTAATGATTACGTTCGGAAAGATGCCAAGTTTGTATTCTATTCTTCCTCTAGTTCTTTTTTTTTTTTTTTTTTCCACTTTTCTTCCAAAGACCTAACGTGACTTTTTTTACGGATGTTTAAGTGAAGCTGAACACAAGGAAGCCATCTGCATAATTGAGCAAAATCTCTTAAAATTTCTCTGAAAAGATATGTTTTTAAACTTAAGTCCCAACGGAAAGTTCGAATCCTTAGAAATAGGTTAACTACGGAAGCAGTGAACAGGTTTTTTTTTTTTTTTGTTTTTTTTTTTCCTAATTTCCAAACGTAGAACACTTGAAATCAATTGCGATTCGAAACATGACGATAATATCGAATCAACAGCGTTCTCTTACATCTTGAATTTCATTTGGGAGATAAACGATATTAATATTATTCAATCCATTCTTTTTACGAATATGACTTCAGAAATGAGCGAATACGCTATTTATAAGGGAAGATCAAAAACATGTTGTTGTTGCTTTGTGTGTGTGTGGCTTTCCTACCAAAGAAATAGTTATGACAGTCACTATTAATATAAATTATCGGTACTGTTTTGCTTCAGAGACGATGAATTCCACTCACCTCAAAATGATCCTTAAGATTGATTTACCCTCTATCTCCTGAGTTGCTACTCTACTTGTTTGCCGCTTTTCGCAATTTTTTGTGAATGTAGTATCGTTTTCCTCTGAAAAATTCTAGCGCTGTGAAGGAAGTGGAAGTGTACTTAAGCGCTACTATTTGCTTAATACATATTCCTCTGAAAGCTGTAACTACCAAAATAAAATTTCGGTTGTTTCTCCCCACTACCTTTTCACATTGTCTTTTTTTGTGTGATATATGATGGACGAGTTTAAGACCGAATTGATATCCACCCTCGTTAGAAATTATGTAAGCAATGCACGTTCGATAAACCACATGCAAACAGTCGAAGGGCCGCTCACGCGGCCTAGTAGTCAGAAACTCAAACTTCTTTTAATCATCCGTGTTAGTCCCGAGCCAGATTCCTGGGGCAGGCAAGGGTGGCGCGCCAATCCACAACGGTGAATGGACGGCCACTGCTCCCAAGGGAGCAGTGGCCATAATTAGGAATGGGTGAGTGCCATTAGCCTTTGGATGCTCATGGGGATTATTAATTTCTCTCCTCCGCTTAAATATAATTCTTGAAGTTCTTTCGCGCCACTGGCAACAACGTATTCGTTCTTCTTGTCTTCAGCTTAACACCTCGTGCCACCCTGATAGTTATGATGGAATAAACACCAGACTTTAGTATATTTTACGAAAGGGTGCCTAATGATTTTTAATAATCACCCACTGTGAATACATCCTTACGAGAAATAATGGAGCAGAGTTAGACAGCGCATGTAAATGAGTTGGCTCCACAGAGCATCGTGATTTCCATAAGCCATTGCAACACGCAAATAAGCCTAAAAGTCGAACATGTGAACGAGGCTGCAGTACCTTATGATTCAAACAGAATACTGTTATGACTTTGAAAAGCCCCAGTATACACATGCTTGTTTGAAATACCTGGCGCAAGGGGCAAAGTTTGCCAAAGAGCACCGAGACGTAATGTAAATATGCACAGCCATAGGAAGGAATATTTATCGATCTCTTAGCAAAACGGAAGCATTTTTCCTGTCAGAAGGTTGTTTTCTTATTTTGGTAAGTAGATATTAATGTTGCATTAGTATACTGCAATAGAAGTTCGTATAATCAAGAAATTTGGATTTGGCATACAGCCATTTTCTAAGGAAGTAGTTGAAGAGGTCAAAGTCTGAAAAGATCTAAACGGACATGCTTGTGAAATTTAATCGTTTGCTTTTTTAAAAGGATTATCATATTTTCTAAAAACATTCAAATTATTTCCCGTTTTCTCGAAAGGAAATGCGATAGATAGAATTGTAAACTTATTTAAAATACTTAGATTAAACACGAATATAAATAAATTTTTCGCACATCAGAAGGAAGGCTTTCTGCTTTAACCTAATGAAGAAAGTTGCACAAGGATATTTCGATCTCCACCGTATGTAGAAGTAAAGCTGACCATTTCTGCTCTTTGTGCCATTTCCTTACATCTATTAGTTGCTATTCTGTCTCTTTATATATACTAAAATTACCCGTGCCCATTATTGCACTTTAGGGTTTTAAATACACTGCTTTAGGATGTGATGCCATAGGTATTCATGTATTTAGTTAGAGGAGAAAAGAAAGAATTTCCATACCAGAAGGATTTTATTAATTTTTATTTCATCGATTTCTGCTGATATATTTATATGTTAAGAAGCGAATGTTCCATGAATGTCGACTGTATATATATTTACATAAACGGGGCAAAATGATTTGTTTCTCAATTTCATGTTACGTTACGCTTTGTTTTTAGTTCTTTTATCGTACATATATTTACATTCACCGCTGTTTTTAAGAGTTTGCCAAGATGTATTGTATTTATTTTGAATGAAAGTATCTGTGGTGTTTCTTATTTAATTTATTTTTGTTATTGAAAAGCATGTTAAGGTAAGAAGAGGCGAAACCAATATTTTTCATTATTCTATATTTGATAGTAGATACAATTTTTACTAAAGAACTTGTAAGTCATCAGAGATTTAGAAAAAAAAATGTGGCAGCTTGAAAAGAAAAGTAGGATTGAGAGAAAGTATGAGAGAAAAAAGATGTTAATTCTTAGGATTGTTATTAGTTGAGTGTACCTGAGACTGATGACTCAAGATTCAATCGAAGATCTGTACAATGTACATAGCATATCAAACCAATGGATGTATAATCATTCCTGCTTGAAGTTTTTATTATTCCCGTCACCGGACGGAGCTGCGGGGTAACTTTATTTCAAGCACAGCTTTCGCCTTAATTGATTTCTATGATATAATAATTATTATATCTATACATCTCTGCATCACATGGCAGCATGGCGAGTGTATGATTAATTTTTTCGCCATAAGAGAAATTATCAATTTGCAAAAAAAAAAAAGTTAAAAAAGCAAGAAACAGCTAACCTGAAATGCTTTCCTTACGTGTGAATTTTAAGTGATTGTTTTAACTCCAGAACAATCAAATGAAGGTTTAGCACTGCATGTGTGTATTAAAATATCAACATCAACAACAACAAAGGCTGTTTCAGAAGAAAAAAATTGTTAACTGTGTGTCGCCACCTATCAGATGTAGAAGGGACTATCCAAATGCATTTTTAACATTTCCTTCTGTTAACATTTATCACTATTATTGTTTTACGTTGTCATTATGATGATGTGAAGATCCAATGGTTCTTCAGATATGGAGTTCATTGCGTTTAGAAGGTGTGAAACAGTTGCATATTTCTAAGCGTTTCAATTTTTAGCGAAACTGTCCGTGAAATTTGGATCGTCCCTAAAGGCGGTGGTGACGCGTTTCTCTGGGGTGCCATGTGATTTAGTACGAGCTTAATCTTTTTTGGTGGCATTTTCCATCCTAGTAGAAGCAGATTTGATAATGGTAAGATGCAGTGGACTTAGCTTATTCTCTCATATACCATTGTACTTGTACCCTAATGCTTATCTTCTGAGAATAAAAGCCAACCTTTGAAAAATGAAAGTGTCTTGTCTTCTTTGCCTTGTTCTTATCATATGCAAGAGCTACTGTTAAACACAACAGAAAATCTCAAATTACAATGACGTGTGCTTTCGTGGCTTATCAGATTGCACACGCGGACACAAAACCCGCACCACCCACTAACAATGAGTTTTGCGACGTCATATTTGCAGTATGTGTCCCTATGTACGAGAAACAAACACCAGTCCCGTGACGTTGCTGATGTCGGAATCTTATATAAATACTCAATTATCCCTATTTAAGTACTTCGATTATGCTGCTATGAGATCGGGGTGCGGCTGGCCAAATAGCTAGGACGCAAAACTTAGGAGGGAGTTTTCCAGATTCTTCCCTACAGCTGCCGTGGTTCAGAAGAAACGTTATGCCGGTGATCCGGGGGTTAAGCATCCTTGATAACAATAAGTCTACGAATACTTCTTGTAACTCTGAAGTTTTCATTTCTTCGATGTGGAAACATTTTCCATTCATTTGTCTCACCACGATCCCACATCTCGGCTTTTCCATTTCGTCGACATGAAAAGTTGCTTTGGATGAAGGAAATCAGAATTTTACCTACCCTGGGATTTCATCCCGTATAATTAGTTAATTTGCTAGTCACTTGATATTTAACTGCGCATTAGTGCAGCAAAGACACGACAAGGCAACAGAAATGTCAACAACTGTGGTTACTTAAAGCTGCAAGGCATGGGGGGGGGGGGTCAATATACCGAATAGTCATCCAAAGTGATCATGCCATGAACACAGTGACACGTTGTATCTGCTTCGCCTAAATATATATTGAAGGAGGTGATTGCCCCATCCGGAGAGAACCAACTGCAAACGTCTGTGTCTCATTTACTGCTATCTAACGAAATGTGGTCCCTTTATTGCACGCTCCTGTCACTACAAGGACCATTGACTACGTTTAGCGGAAATTGGATTATAAATACTGCGTCCAATGCGCCGTCGTTTCTGCTCGCCACCACCAGAAAGGTCCGCTGTGGTGTTGAAAGCGGAGGAATTGGGCAGAAGAATGGCACCAAGTTTTCTTCTGTGAGATGCGATTCTGTTTAGATGCAGATTATGAACATAGCAGTGTATCGCATCGCCAGAGAAGAGGAAGAATTTGGTGTGCGTTCAGGCAAGCCACACTGCTATTAAATGAAGGAAGTTGGAACTTAACGTAGGAGTACGGGGTGTGGTACCGTACATTAGAACACCCGATCGCTTTTGGAGTTATTCAGCGGAACGATGACAGCACAGCGATACATGGATGGCATGCTGGAATCCTAGTGCTTGCCTTTTCTTCGCTGCATTTTTGATGTCATTTTGCGTCCCCATGTAGCACGCGTTGCCCTACAGAATCCCCATGACGACTCAGGGACCAATGGCTGGTCATGTGTTCAGAGTTTTTCCTATTAAGCACATCTGGGATATCCTGGAACGTTGTCTTCTCGGGGAGTTCAGATCCACCGCAGACACTATACACTTTGAGTGTCCAATTGAACGAAGAATGGTCCAGCTGAACACAGGATACTCTTCGGTATCGGTATGCATCGATGTCAACAATGAGGACATACTCCATCCTGAAAATGTACAGAAATAGCACCACAGCGTCCACTGCAGGATGTGTCCTTGTTATCGTAGATACTCTGTTCCGTACTCTCTCGCTGTTCCAAGTTTGAACCATCATTATACGAAGGTTGTACCGAAAGTAATGCAAAAGTGGGCATAAATTTTTTTATTAACTGACAGAGGTCGTTCAAATTGCACATGTTGGTACAGTAACTCTTCCTCTATAATAACCCTTCTTCTTCATTGCGGGTAAATAATGGATTACAAGCAGAAGCAATGTGCCTTCATTGAGTTTTTGACGAAGGAAGGGGGTGCAGGCTGTCAGGCATCCACAGAAGGCTACAGAATATTTACGGAGATGACACCATTGACAAAAGCAACGTGCACAGATGGATGAAGAAGTTTAAAGAAGGGGGACCAGCATTGAAGACAAACCACGCAGTGGGAGAGTGTCGTCTGCGACCACTGACACGAATCGTCAGTGAGGGGAGTATCATCTGCGACCACTGACACGAATCGTCGCGGAGAGACCAGTCACAATCCGTGAGCTTGTTGCACAACTGGACTGTGGCCACAATGCCGTACAGAAGATGGTGGAAGACTTAGGGTATCGGAAAGTTTGTGCAAAGCGGGTAGCTTGGTAGTTGACACCAGATTTGAAGGAGAGAAGGGTGGAAATCTGCTCTGATCTGCTGGAAGCGTTTGAAGCCAATGAAGACACGTTTTTTTTTTCATCTGGTGACAGGGGATAAAACGTGGGCGTACCTTTACAATCCGGAAACGAAGAATTAATCCATGGAATGGCATCACACCTCTTCACCAAAGCCTAAGAAGTTCAGGAGCCAGCGATCAGCACAGAAAGTCATGGTGACTGTTTTTTGGGATGACAGGGGTGTCATTCTCCCTGATTTTCTGGTACGTCGCCGTACCGTGAGCAGCGAGCGGTACATTGAGACATCAAGAAGCTTAGAGAAGTCATAAGGAGGAAGAGACTGAACAAGAATCTGAAAAGGATTCACATTCGCCATGGCAATGCGGGACCACACACATCTTTGGCAACAAATCAAATGATCAGCAAATTATGCTGGTGGTGGATCCCCCGTCCACCGTATAGCCCAGATCTGGCGACTTCTGACTTCCACCTGTTCGGTCCAATGAAGGACAGTCTTTGGGGACAACGGTTTGATGACACAGATGAGGTGAAAGTGGGTGTGAAGAAGTGGATACAGCAGTCCACACCTTAATTTGTTTCAAAGAGGATTCGAGAGTTGGGTTTATCGATGGCACAAATGCATCGCTCGTAATGGAGACTCTGTTGAGTAGTACCTTTGTATAGAGAAAGGGTTACTCTACAAACGTGCAATTTGAATGACCTCTGTCAGTTAATAAAAAGTTATGCCCACTTTTGCCTTACTTTCGGTACAACCCTCATAGAATATCATGATTCAGTTTTTGTGCCCATGAGTGTATTTTGAATGTATCCAGAAATCTTAGAAAAACTATTACTGTTGCCAATTTGTTTTTCGACTCGTAAAAATTTTCAAAATTAACAAAATGTAATATTCATTAAGAAGACAAATTTCATAGGTAGGAAACATACACATTCCACGCAAATAATAATAATATTTCCCTTGGATTTCGTGGCCTTCTCCCTGTATTAGTAAAATTAAAATCTTACACTGTTTTGTTTTGTTTTCAAATTGATTGGTTAATAAAATGTGTATTGTTTTGATTTCAATTGATTGGTTAATAAAATGACCTGTTAAACTCTCGTAGGGAAAGCTGAACTAAACTAGCATCTGATAATCGTAACCGTGATACGAAGTACTATATGAGAACAAACTTTTAGAATTCTAAAAATCTCATGAGCATTTAAATCTACGTCTTAATGATTTCATGGTGTTTCCACTGATGCGGATAACTACTTCTAGAACAGAAAATTTGTTTCTGAGTGTCATTTTGAGAAAGCAAAAATGTTTTTGAGTTCCAAAACGCTGAGTGGCTGCTGGAAAGAATTCTAAACATAGAAGCACAAAAAGACGGATGATTTACACTGCTCGAGATAGAAAATGCCACATTAGAAAGTACTTGTCGGAGAGCCATGCGAATTGGTGGGTGTGTGTCGACAATTAGGTTATGTAAGTGATTGCTAATTACGTGATAGATGAGAAAGATAAAAGGGGCAAAACGACACTACGTAGCTAAATTTTGTCGTCCTTACATGGGAGTGTGGGCCAAAGTATCGGTGAGATTTTGGTGGCAGAAGCACGTGTAAAGAGTGTAAATGTCTGGACGACGCCATCGTGAATCCTACCACCACACTGACAACTTTATCAGAGACTTCATCGTAGGACTATGCACTGCTGGTTGGTAACACATAGAGAAACAACAACTGTTGGCCGAATGTGGGGATAGTGTTTGGCGAAAGGTAACATGCATCGCCGTAGTAGGACTGGTGTACGTAGGCGAAAGTAATAGCGCCTCCATCGTCGCATTCGACGGCAAGCGGCAGCAACCACGCAATTCACAGCGGATGACGTTCAAAGAAGTGTACAGGCAGCTATGGTTATCCCCCTATCGACACGGACTGTGAATCACAGATTGGCTGAGGAAGTTTTGCGCTCTGACCAGCCATTGCGATGATTGCCACTCACGGTAGCGCATCATTGCGCAAGGTAGCAATGCTGCTGTGTCACACATAGGTGGCGGGACGAATGGAATCTTGTCGTTTTTATTGACTATCACCTCTGTCTCAGCGCTGACGATCGGCAATTGAGAGCCTGGAGATAAGGTGGTCACCGACTGATCTTGCTGCCATTCGTAAGCATCATACGGCTCCCCATCCTAGAGTCACGGTTTGGGGACACTATTAGTTTCAACAGCCGTTTACCGATCTTACACATAGTGGGTACAATGAAGCACGACGATACGTCGATAGGTGTTGCAGCCAGTTTTGTTGCCGTATCTCCATGGTACCCCTGATGCCCAGTTTCAGAAAGATAACGCCCGCCCTCACACTGCCAACGTCAGCAGATAGTACCTATGCACAATATATCCAGATGCTGCCCTAGTCAGCATGATCCCTATACTTCTCCCCAATGAAGAACGTGTGTGTGTGGGGGGGGGGCAATTGGCAGACGACTGAACGCTTCTTAATGGTTCCCTCGCCATATCGTTGAATTGTGGACACAGGTCAAAGGCGCATGGTCAGCAATACCTCAGGACACCATCCGGAGTTTCCCATTCGATGCTATGCTATGTTGCCGAATGTGTAGCCCAGCATGGCGGTCATACGACCTACCAGGCCACATTATCTTCTATTGCATTTATGTAATCTCTTAGAAATTAAATCTTTTTTTTCCACCTACTTGTCTGCTTGTGTGGTAGGTTTCGTCTCATTTCGTGAATTCCTGCATGGTGTCGCATTTTTTCTATCGAGCAGTGTACTTTAATCAGTACGACAAGTTTTCGGTTTTGTGGTGACCAAAAGAGTTAAGCGTTAGACATACTGGCTTCTTTTGTTGGCTTCCCAGGGCTTTCTTGAAAGATCGAAATAGTGACGTGCATATCCTGGATATAAAGACGAGAGGAGGTGAAAATAAATTCTCTTATTTGGCAAACATAGATCCGATGATACCAACACTAAAACATTTTATGAAACTTTAAGAAAGAAAAACGCTTGGTTTTATTTTGATTGATATCCCATTCGTTAGTGTAATTTGGTTTTCCAAAATCAACAGGCCGCCCCTGTGGCGCAGCGGCCAGGCTTTAAAAGCTGGCTTATGACAGTTGGGCCGCCTAATAACAGGTCGCCCCTGTGGCGCAGCGGCCGGGCATTAAACGTCATGTCAGAACTTCTAAGGCCGCCCCGGTGGCGCAGTGGTCTAAGCGCTGCCTTATGACCGTTTGTCCAAGTGGGTCCGGGTTCGAATCCCGGTGAGGCATGGATGTTGTGCTTTTCTTACGGCAATGGCTCTCTCCCTTTTCTGGAGCCAGTGGCTCTAAATTAGGGACGGGCGACTGCTTATATAGCCCACTGAGTTGCCCATGGTGGTCGTTAAACCCTCAACCAAAAAAAAAAAAATAATAATAATAATAATAAATAAACTGGTGTCCAAAACTAACGTGACAAATACAAATTCGAGAATATGTCCAAAACGAGACGACCTATTGTAAAACATTTTCCAGGGATATGTGCAAGAGAAAACGCTAATTCAACCCAAGCGGCATTGTGGTAGCTCCTATGGAAATATGCAAATGACGACCTACGTCATCGAGCTGGCAGGCACGCGACCTTGATAAACGGGACGACCGATTGTAAAGATTTTTCAGATACATGTATGTGCACGGGGAAACGCCAAGTCAACGTACCCAAGCAACATTGTGCTAACACCTATTGAAATATGCAAATGACTACCTACGTCCTCGAGTTGGCAGGCACGTGACATTGTTAAACATTGTTATCAAAGGGGTGCAATAACAGAAACTTGAGTTGGACTGTTAGTGGAAGAATGGCTCCGCACCAGTGGCGTACCTGAAAAAAAAAATATCTTCTAGGCACTTCCCCCGCAAAAAAATATCTTCGAGGCCCTTTTGCAAAAATACATTTGCTTTAATATTACAGACATTTTTAGATTCCATATTATTAACTAGGTTGTATGAGCGTTTTAATAATTCAAATTCTTTGTAGCTTGTAGGTATTTTTTCGTAAAAACCAATACAAAATATCGCAAAACACTTACACCAAAGTCAATCATATCATGCAAATTTTATTCTTTTAGGGAACTAAGGCCATCCTCTTTGAAATATTTCACAACCACACAGTATCTGATGACCTTCCGATTTATACGAAAATACAGAACAAATAAAAAAGTAGCAATTAAGAATTGTGGCACAAAAAGGATAAAATTCCTTAAATTATTTACTCTTGAATATAAAAAAATCATTCTTAACTTAATATCACAATGTTTTGGACATAGTGAAAATCTTTTCTTTTGACTCTGTTATATAAAAAAATGACCCAACTCTATGTTTTTTCATTCCACAGCGAAGAACACCTTTTAGCTCATTATATTCTGAAAGATACGTAGTTATGTGCAAACAAGTGTAACATATAACGCCTGATCCTCATTGATATAAAAATTTCGTATATTCAACTAATATTTTCTCACATTCTCTTGTTAATATACAAGTATATGAACTATTTATATGGCTGTGAAAAGGGGCCTCAAATCCTCTGTAACAGCTGTTTTTCCGTCGCCATGTTTTTATAAACTTAAGCGAAAACGTTTTCTTAAAGATTTTACTGAAAAAAAGAAAAACTGCCGAAAATTGCTTTTCTTCTTAATACTTCATTCAAAGATGCCGTCAAAGATTCCTGTCTATTTCTTTAACCATTTTTATATGAAGTTTTCGCACAAATTTCTGGTCAGGCTAGAGTAGAGGCCTCTTTAGCCGTGAGCCCCCCCCCCCCCGCACTGCGGGGGTTGCGCGGGCTATCAGTACGCCCATGTTCCGCACCATCGCTTAGAAGACTCTTTACGGTGGAGAACGATTGGTATATTAGAAGCAGGGGAATCGCAAGCTGAGGTAGCAAGATGGCTGACTGTGCCGAGACAAGTGGTCTTCCATTCTTTGTGACCAGTAGCGTACCGTAAAAACTTGGGGAGCCCCCCGCAAAAAATATTTTCGAGGCCCTTTTCCGAAAATTCATTAGCTTTCAATCATTGAAAATTTTAACTTCCATATCACTAACTATGCTTTACGGGTGCTTTAATAAATGAAATTCTTTGGAAACTAAGAGTATTTTTCGTAAAATCAAAATTATTCCACTTTACTTCGTGAAACACAAATGTGCACATTGTAATTCAAATGATTTCCCTGGTTTTATACCAATACAAATTACTACAAAATACTTACGTCAAAGTTAGTCATATCATGCAAAATTTATCATTTTAAAGAACTAAGGCCAGCTTCTTTGAAATGCCTCACGATTACACACGCGGTTGCCGCTCCGGTGGCGCAGTGGCCTAATCGATGGCCTCTGATCATTCGTCCGAACGGGGTCCGGGTTCAAATCCCGGTGAGGCATGGATGTTGTGTTTGTCTTACGGCACTGGCTCTCTCCTTTCCCTGGAACCAGTGACCCTAAATTAGGGACGGGCGACTGCTTATAGCCCATTGAGTTGCTCACGGTGGTCGTTAAACCTCCAATAAAAAAAAAAAAAAGATTACACACGCAAAGCATACAAATGCCGTCAGACAGTGCCTAATGACTTTTCCGATTTATACGAAAGTCACAACAGAAGTAGGCATAGAATTGAGTAACAAATTAGAACTAGCACAAGAAACGTGAAACTACTTAAATTACATACTCTGGAATATAAGAAACACACTTGACATAATGCCACAATGTTTTGCACATAGTAAAGAAAATTCCTTTTGACTCTGTTGTATAAAAAAAAAAAAGATACTGATTTTTCTTGCGAACAACTGTAGTGCATAACACCTTATCCTCATTGGCATAAAATTCCACTCATTGAACTGATATGTCTTTCACATTCTCTTGTTAACATACATGCATAGAAACTTTTGCAAGGACTGTGAAAAGGGTCCTCAAGTTCTTTTGAACAGCTGCTTTCCAGTCATTCAGTTTTTGGAAACTAAAGCAACGAAAATAATTTCTAAAAGTTTTACTTATTTACTGGAAAAAAGGCAAAAATTGCTTTTCTGTTTAGTACTTCATTCACAGCTGCCTTAATTGTTGGCTATTTCTTGAAACAGTTTCATACGAAGTTTCTGCAAAAAAAATTTGTAAAATCTTTCTGCTGAGGCTAGAGGCCCTTTAAACCACTAACCTTCCCCCTGCACTGCGGGGGTTGCGGGGTTATCAGTACGCCCCTGTTTGTGACAGTTTCAGGAAACCGGAACAATAACTAGAAGGCCGAAAAATAACTGTACGACCAGTATTTGCAAGGAGATTAGAATAATACTTCTGGAGATGCCCTGAGTCTCTTAACCGCGAGGCCGCAGTGTGTGGGAATTTGGCGTTGTTTACATGATACCCATGTAACTTCAGCTGTGTGTATTTTGGAATTGCGTAGTTTTGGGTTGCAGAAACCGTGTTAATATCAAACCGGAATGAATTATACTTCTTACACGAGGGAAGTTTTCAATTTTAGCGTTATGTTTTGTTTAGAATTCGCACTAACGTTCGTGTATTCCAATTTAAAATAAAAATGGGAAAGAGCCTCAAAATAATTAAGAATTTTATAAATTCAGCATTTTCTCCCACATCGGCAGCAAATTACGATGCAAAATTGGAAACATTGGCAACGAAAACAGGCGATTCGGCCAACACAAAATGCATTGCAATATTCTTGAAACCAGTCAGCTTTCCCACACTTTCATGGCCGTCGCTCGCGGTTATAGACCTCACGCAAAGTGGTACTGCTCCATTAACATGGGCATCTCCAGATACCTTATTGTAACATCCTTGGGTATTTGTCTATAATAGCTCGCCGCCACAGGGAGTCGACAGCCAGGCAACTCTGGTAGGACCTCTCCTCCGCTACGGGAACCGCGATATCGAAGCAAATTCGCAGGTTAGCGAAGACTCCACGAAAGAGGTCTGTATCTTACTCGCGGCATCGCACAGAAAATGGTACTTCAGAATTGGACACGACATCATCATCCTTGGACCCCTGGACTCTGTTCTCTTCAGTGACGAGTTGCAGTACAACCTAAACACCGATTCTCGACGTGTGTACAGACCTCAAAATTAAAATCGAGCCACTCCACTTAACTTTAGAACCGTTTGTCGCATGTAAACGAGTAAGGTACCGTTGGAAAGCACTTAAACGAAACTACCACGTGATGCGAAGAAACATGCTAATTAGCTCTTTATCTCGTAATTTTTCCACATAAAAGGTATGCTATTTTATGCTCATTCTGTTTAGCACATGGAAAAAACCCTAAATCTTAAATGTCGTCCAAATCGGATGATCGATAGCGAAAATATTTGAAAACAAAGTTAGACGAAGCACCCATATGCACTGTCCGACAGAGAAAATGCCGCACCACGAAGATGTGAACGCAGCGCCATGCAAATTGCAGGGTAGGTGCACACGTACAAGTTATGCAAATGATTGTATATGCAGGCCAATCCCACGAAGAGCGCGCGGAATATAAGCGGACAACCAGCCCGTGAGACCATCAGTCGAGATGTTGTCACGGCCGCGAGAAGTGAGTGGTTCTTTTGTTCCCGTGCCTGGAGAACGATCAAGGGGTGCCAATGCCGTTAAGACGCCGTCATACGCGATTTCGTCAAACGGATGAGTTCACGAGAGGTGCTATCGAAGGCCTTCGTACCGCCGGGTGGTCCTTGCGTTGTATTGCGGAAGAAACGCAACGTGATGCCAAAACCGTCGGTCGCATTTGGAGAGAGAGGTCCCAGGAAGGGTCTGTTCAGCGTCATAGGGAGACCGGAGCACGGAGACGGACGTCCGACCGCACAGATCGTTGCTTCCGATGTCATGCTGTAGCGGGCCCACAGGCCACAACGGGAGACATTTTGCGGAGTGTACGGGGAGGCTTGGATGCTCCAATATCGACGCGGACAGTGTCGTGCCAATTGGCTGCGTCTCGTTTGCCGTCCAGCCGTCTGTTGCGAAGGCTACCCTTAACAGCGAGCCATCGTCGTCACCGCTTGGTGTGGTGTCGCTCCAGAACGTCGTGGGGTTCCGAATGGGACAGTGTGGTGTTCAGCAACGAATCGCGATTTTGTCTCACCACGATGATTGCCGTGTGAGAGTCTGGAGACGACGTGACCAACGGACTGATTCCTCTGCCATTGTGGAACACCACACATCTCGGCAACGTGGAATCATGGTGTGGGGTGCTATCAGCGACAACGGCCGCTCACCGCTGGTACGCATTACGGGCACATTGACGGCACACCGCTATGTTGGCTAGGTGCTGTAGCCCGTGTCACTACCATATCTGCAGGGCATCCCAAACGCCTTTTTTCAACATTATAACGCCCAGCCGCATACCGCTCGGGTCATACTGAATGCTTTACACGGTGTGCGGATGCTTCCGTGGCCAATACGATCCCCCGACCTCTTGCCCATCGAGTATCTGTGTGACACAATTGGACGTCGGTTGAGTACCCTCTTACCCCAGCAAAATGAAGATGAACTGTGGACTCGAATCAACAGCACATGGTCCACGATACCCCAGGACTCTATTCGGACTGTCATTGCCTCGATGCCACGTCGGATTCAACGCTGTATAGCCTAAAATGGCGGACACACTCCTTATTGATCATCCTGTATATTCGGCCTCTGGAGCTTAGTCTGTATAAGCTCCAGTGGCCGAACATACAGGATGATCAATAAGGACCTACTTGGCTATCTGTGTGTGCAGTTGGTCTGTTTTTGAGCATTTCTTCATGGTGTGGCATTTTCTCTGTCAGGCAGTGTATCTACATCTGCGAAACACACCTGGAATAATTTCTTCCCTGCAAGAAAAGCGATGATACTGGTAAATGTGCATCTTGCACGAACCTCCGATAAATCTTCATCGCTTTGGCAATATTCAATGCGAGTTGTCGATCAGTGCATTGTATACAGAGTACAGATGAGCAAAATCCCTGGCAGTGATCAAGGCCTTTGCTCATGGCACTGATCACGGTCAGTAAATGAAGCCCCTCTAGCGACGGGCTTCGTTTACTTTTGCAGGTTCCTTTACAACAACTTCATTTATTCGTGCTAATGACTTGAATTAATGTTAGAATAACGAGTTTTTATTTTCTAACAATGCAAAAACCGAATCTGTGCAAGCTGAAATTTGTTTTGAATATTCTTGTTTTCAAACCAGGGCTGTAGCTAGCAGGGAGATGGAGGGGCTCAGCTCACCCTGAAAAACAAGCAAGCCCCCCCCCACCCTTCCCTGGAAGACTGACGTTGCTGTAAATTATCAGAATTTTTTTCTTCGGTGGTTTATAAAAATTACTGTTGGGTTTCATTATAAGCATAAATACCTTATTTATTCGTGTATTGAACTTTTCTAAAGAAAAGAAATTGAAATGATGCAGTACGAACGATGAATAACTCAAAAAAATAAAAATAAAAAAAAATAAAAATAAAAACTTCTCGGAGTGAATCTGTTTAAACAGCTACGCCAATGATTCTCAACCACACAGGCACAGGGCTTGTCGGTGTTGAGGGCATGGAAGACCCCCCCCTCCCCCGAAAAGAAAAGAAAGAAAGGGAAAAAAGCAGACGCGTAGTTGGTTGAGCAGAAGGGTGTAACTCTATACGTAACTTGATAAGTGCTTCCATGTAGATAACTGCCTGCAAAGAAGTAATGTCGAGGGAAGGGGATGTGGGTGGAATCTAAATATACATCCTCCTAGGCGTTGGAAAATAGTGCTAAGAAATCTTTATGACAGAGAGAACTTTTTTTTTTTTTTTTTTGTGTGAGTGGAGGTTGAACGACCACCGTGAGCAACTCAATGGGCTATAAGCAGTCGCCCGTCCCTAATTTAGGGTCACTGGTTCTAGGGAAGGGAGAGAACCAGTGGCGTAAGACAAACACAACATCCATGCCTCACCGGGATTCAAACCCGGACCCCGTTCGGACGAATGATCAGAGGCCATCGCTTAGACCACTGCGCCACCAGGGCGGCAGAGAGAACTTTCAACTTTTTCCTGTTCTCATTGTTTTCGGGTCAGTACCAGCGGTTTTACGATGGTGTACCCCGATGAGCCATTATAGTATTATGACCACCTGCCTAATAAGCTGTAGGACCCCATTTAGCCCGCATAACAGCGGCCATTCGACGAGGCATCCATTCGATGACGTGGCGATAGGTATCCTGGAATATCTGGTACCATAATGTGAACAGCGGGTCCTCCGGTTCCCGTACATTTCGAAGTGATTGTGATTTAGCGCGAACCTACTTTTCCAAGTCGAACCACAAATGTTCGATTGGTTTCATGTCAGGTGAATTTGAAGGCCAGAGCACTAACAGAAAGTCACCAGCATGTTCCTCGAACCACTCCTTGATGATTCTGGCAGTGTGGCACGGCGCATTATCCTATTGGTAATGGCCATCACCAGCAGGGAACACAGTTGCCATGAATGGGTGAACTTGGTCCGCAACGATGTTCAGATACCTGACAGCAGTCAGGGATTGTGCTACAGGGATAATGGGGCTTAAAGTGCAGCAAGAAAATATCGCCCACAGTATAACACTGACGCCGCCGGCCTGTTTCCGCCCAAAAGTGCATCCAGGTGCCATAGCTTCCGTTGGTAATCGGCGTGTCCGCACTCGGCCGTCTACGTGATGTACCAGGAATCTTGATTCGTCAGATCAAGCCTCTTTCATCCAATCATCCACTGTCCAATCTCGAGGATCTTGGGCCCATTTCATCAGTTGCTGACGATGACGTGCAGTGAGCATGGAAACCCGGCTGGGTCTTTGGATACGCAGGCCCATACGCAGAAGGCTGCAATGAACTTTGTGCTGTGACACATTGCCCTGATCACCACTGTTGTAGCTGCCGGTGATTTGTCGCACGGTGGCCCTGTGGTCGCTGTGAACAATGCGCGACAGTCTCCGCTCTCTTCTGGCGTCAAGGAGCTGAGGTCGACACACGGCTAGACGACGGTTTGTCGTTTGGCCATCTGTGCACCACTTTTGATACGTACTCACTACAGCGGCACGTGAACGACCCAGAAGCCGCGCCGTTTCCGAGATCGTAGTTCCGAGGCACCCTGCCATCACAATTTGTCCTTTATCAAACTCCGATAAATCGGCTGATTTTCCCATTCTGACTCCGAACCCTCTAATAACCAAAAGCCGGTCTTTGGGTTGCGTATATACTGCTCTGTGAACTTCACCTCCGCCACCGTTCCGTATCCAGGCGCGCTCATTTCTTTAGGATTGCTCATCGGTGTGTTTGGAAGTAAAAAGGTTTGTTGACGTGAATCTGAGGGCTGTTGGTTTTTGCGTGGGGAAGGGAGGGGGTTTGGCTGTTTACCACAGCAAGAAGAGGTTATCTTGGAGCACCAGCTAAGGAGAATACGTGATAAAAGACGAAGAAAAAATTGGAACGATAGTAGAGAGAGGCAAAATACGACATCAACAACTCTCGATGCTGTTACGCGGATCCACAGAAAGGGCAAGAATAGTAAACTAAAAAATTAAATACACTGCTGAAAAGAACCAGGAGAGTAAGAGATTTTGTAAGGAAAATCATGCGCTACTCACGATGTTTAACGTAAAACATTACTTTTATGTAAGATATAGTAGAATATTCAGTAATATGTGTGGGTAAGAAAAAGCACATTAGCGAATTTGTATGCAATTTTACTATTTAATGCACATGATACAATATGCTATACAACAATACGCACTTCTGTACAACAAGAAAAATTACAATTCAAGGTGGTAACTGACGTCTAGTAGTGTGTGTGATCCCCTGGAACGGCTAAGACCGCAGCACGCCTGTGCGGCATGGAACCGATGAGGTTATGCTGGAGGTTTTGGAGGTGTCTTCTCCATTCCTTAACGAGAGCAGTCTCCTGTTCACGAAGAGTCAGCGGACGTGCCGGTCGAGCTGCAATGCGTCTGCCAGGTGAAAGAAAAAATAATTCCCCCAAAATTTTGTAAATAAAGAAACATGTACGAACATAAGTGTGATACAAAAATCTGAATTTTTGAAAACAACCCGTTGCGCAGAATAAATAACGAAAAAAAATAATATGTCCTCCAATAGAAAAAATAAATTATAATAAACCCATAAAGAGAAAAAAATCATTTTGAATGCACGAAGAAAATAAATCAAGTTCTTCATTTTGCAAGATAAAAGCACGAACAAAAAAAGATACGTAGAAAAAAATCTCAATTACTGAAAACATGTTGCGTAGTATATTCATGAAGAAGAAACTAGTAAGTCTTCCTATAGAAAAATGAATTATAATAAACTTCCACACAAAAAAGTAATGTTTAGGGCGTGAAAAAAATAAATTTCCTCAGTTTACAAGAGAAAAATATGAGCGTGCATGAACATGATCGAAAGATAATCTCAATTACTGAAAACAACATGTTGCATAGAAAAAGTTATATAAAAAAAGATTTCATATGTCGTCCGAATGATAAATTATAAGAAACCCTTACAGAAAAAATAATTCTAAAAAAGTGAAAAAAAGTCCTTCATTTCATAAGAAAATGTATGACCAATATTAAACACGTATGAATCACGTTGGAAAAAAAGTTTAAACAACACCTTACATTTGAAAATTCGTGAAGAAAAAGGTATGATTTGAATTATGAAGAATAATACATCATGAAAAAATAATAAGCTCCTGTTCACAGAGAAAATAAACTTTCCTGTGACTGTTTATGAACGTGAGACTTCCACCATCTGGCCAGTAGCAATCCCATAACGCTGCAGTATTTCTCCATGGTTACGGAAACACACCTGCGTGGTTCTGAAAATCATGAACGGGTATGTTTGCATGACTCATACGCTCTCCTCCCTGTATTCAATCGTAAGACGGCCAACAACAAGTCCCTCAGGCAGTCTTCCCCCTTTACGCCAACGATATATCTTAATCCCCTTGACCGCCCTAACCAATGCATCTGTTGTCTAATCGGTAGAGCACCCGCCTACCACGCAAAGGGCCCGTGTTCAAATCCATCATATTCCAAACCTAGTCGTCCCTTTTTTCCGAAAATAAATGCATTGATCATAAAAAAATTTCCCGAGTCCACTTACAATTAAATTTCCCACCCCTGAAAAGAGATTGAGAAATTACAAAATAAAAATAGCGGAGAAATGTCCCAGAATTAAAAGTGGCTTCGTCAACAACAACCACGTGAAGATGATGTCACGCAGTAAAAAAAAGGCGGACACCGAGGGTCACACCCACTGTTGCCACCGAAAGAAAAAAATTCTGCCGCCGTCCACAGGGAGCGCATACGTGACGTCACTTCCGTCGCCCATGTGGCCCCCTGCTACTCGCATTCGCGAACACGGAACCCTCTTTGAACATATTTAATAATTAGGTTCCCCTTCTTTTGTTGTTATAAAGGTGAGATTGTAACCTATATTTGACGATGTTTATTTTTTTAACAATTGTAATAAACCTCATAAATTATTATTTTTTTTCTGGGCAGCACGACTTTATATATAATGACTAAGCAGTAGTTGCGTGTGTGGTGTGCGGGTGAAACCATCACCCCCTAATAGCTTAGATATTAGGGGGTGATGGTGAAACTCGCTGTGATATGTTTTTGATGTCGTAGTATCCCGCTGTATAAAGTTATGTGATTTCGTAAATAGACGACGTAGTGGTGTTGTCTAAAGTTGCTTAAAATGAAAGTGCCGTGTTTGACCAATAAAAGAAAAGTTTACGTCAGTGACTCTGTTTTCGTCTGTGTTTCGTCTGGCCTTAAAAAAGCCTTATATGTCGTTAATTTAAAGTGAGCTAACCGGTGCAACTAGAATTAGTTCAACATTTTTTCAGTCTGACATTTTGAACTTAGCGTAACACCAATCTCACATAGCGAAAAGTGTTACGTTATTCAACCTGTATGCCGAACGACTGCAGCGGGTCCATGATGCTCTGCGTCAACGCTACCCAGTGTTCATCAATAGGAATATGGCGCCGCTGCAAGTGGATAGTGCCCTAAGTCACATCTCCAGAGTAGTTCGCTATGAACTACAGGAATTATTTTTTTTGGAGGTTTAACGACCACCGTGAGCAATTCAATGGGTTATAAGCAGTCGCCCGTCCCTAATTTAGGGTCACTGGTTCCAGGGAAGGGAAAGAGCCAGTGCCATAAGACAAACACAACATCCATGCCTCACCGGGATTCGAACCCGCACCCCTTTCGGACGAATGATCAGAGGCCATCGCTTAGACCACTGCGCCACCGGGACGGGGAACTACAGGAATTTTAAGGGGTTTGATACTACCAAAGCCGTCTCGAGTACTACGGCCTAAGCTTATGAGATTTTCCGGTTTGTGACGTCAGCAACCGGGTCATAACAAACCAAACCCGCTACGATTGAAACCGAGTCACATTCTGTTTGTTTGGCGAGAGTGTTGTGGTGACCGGCTTTTGCCCCTTCACTCCCGGCCACCATTAGGTCGTGACCGTCTTGTTTGTCAAAGCGCTGCGTCCGGAATTAAAAGAGTAATGGTAGATTGAAGAAAAGCCTTGAAAAAATTCAGAGGACTAAAATTTCTTTATAAACTACTTGCCTTTATTCGGCTTTAAGCATGGTTAAATTGCACCAATGGCCAAACTGAATAAAAGACTACAATAAATGAAGTCTCACCCCTCTATAAGTTTAGGACAATCACTCCCCAGTAAATACGAAAGTCCTAAGTGTTTAGTGCGTAAGGAATAAAGAAACGTGCGGTGCGCGTATCTTTATCAGCCTCCCTGGGTGGGAACCCGGACACCAGCCGTCAACACCCCCCGCCCCTCGGGCTTACAGGAGGAGAGTCAGATCCGTCTCCTGCGAAGAAAGTAGAAGAACTGAACTGCTCGCGAGCACCCACCCAAGAACAAATGCTTTTAACCATCTTCATATTCGCCTATTTTGCGTTTATCTTTAGAAACGCGTCTCCTGCTTCAAATCTCAAGCGATCCTAATAAGGTAACACTCAGTTTCGCGATATTTACAGAAACACGCAAAATACTGCAAAGGGCAAAGCCCTCAACGAAAACGGTGACGAATTCTTCCTTTGGTTATTTTGGTGATTTCTTAGAATGGATTCTGCTTTGACTTTCAGAAGCGAATTCCCGTTAACTTTATCAGCTTTCCTGCAGGAAAGCTAACCTTTAGGGGAAAGTCTATTTCCAATAAATTAAGGTTAATAATTCCTCAACACAACAACTCCCCTGCCTTTAAAGGAGTGATTGTCTTTTTCATTGTAGAAGGTTTACAATTATAAGTTTAAAAGTACACTTTCTCAAAACTTTCAATACCGGTATTGTAAATACATGCATATACATTTTCATGGGGATCACATGACCCCGTCGCGACATTCCATCAGCTTGTTCTTACAGCGTAATAAGTCACGCCTTACATACTTTCGTTATGGCCACTGTGAGAGCGAAAGTACTGGTACGTGCCGTGGCCCCGCCTCCTACTTATGCCTCTGAGCGTCCACGTTATAGGTGCTACTCACAGACACAAGGAAGCGTTTCTGTTTCTCTGAAACACTCCCTAAACTCTATTCGGGGCGAACAAATGAAGCCTTCCCCACTTTGTTATGAAATCTGTGATCCAGGAAGGCGGATCGAAACAGCTGAACGAACAGAATAATAATCGCAACTAAGATATAAGGATCTCGAGATGATTTATCAATACAACACAAGCACTTATTAAATAATCAGTTAGGTTCCGACGGCGGTGGATTAATCTTCCTCTAGCATCGGGTTGCACTAAGGCTTAGATCTGACATTCGTGTAGACATGAAATCTAAGAGAATCACTTCCGAAGAAAAATATCTAAGTCCTAGCTTTCGGCGTGGACGTTCCAGAGAGAATCTACCTACTATTAGGTAGATCTGTATCTCTGAGAATACTATGATTAGCCTAAACTATGCTTCCCTGTCGTTACAGATTCAATCTTAGCCAGTACAAAGATTAGACTTGCTATTATTTGAGGAATATCTATAACGCAAGCCGGATTCCCTGACCGGGACCTGTACCGCTGCAACCAAAAGCCCTATCTCTTCAAAGATAGTGCGCTGGCTAACCTCCTCCCGAGCCTCGGACCTCCGTATAACGGGAGCGTCGGTCTGCTCACCAAAAAAAAGGAAAACGCTTCGCGTCCCCTTACCGGAGAACTACTCTCTCCGCTATACGAAAGCAGACTAACAGGTTACTCCTAAGAGACCTGCCCTCCTCGCCTCCTCCACACTACGCATGCGCGAAGCCCCGGCTCCGACCTGCTGATGTGGCGCTCATCTCCTGCCACGTGTACTTCCTTTGACGTCCTGTGCCGACTAATCCTTGGTGTCGGCGTGGCGTACTTAACTGATGGGTTTTAATCCCCCCTTTCGTGTCTCTGCTGGCTGTCAGATCTATCCAGAAGTGCCATATGTCAGAAGTGCCCCTTTGAGAAAGTAATCCTACCGCCGAAGTACATTCTTACAATAACACAATATACATTGTTGCATCTACACAAAGGTGGAAGGCTGGTTTTCCAGACTTTTAGGCGTCTGTGCAACGCTGACAATGTACAGCGAATGACGCGGTATCATTCAAGATGTTATCAGTTCGTTGGAAAGGCCTCTCCCCTTCTAAGGCGTGCGAAAACTTAGGTTCTTTGTCTGTGGCTCTCGACATCAGAAAAACTGTTCTCGAACCTTCTGTCGCCTTCTTGGGCTTTGTTCTGTTTTACTTTTCTTTGTGAAAAAGTAACATAATGTCCAGTTCATTATATTTTAACATAATTAATATGACCGTTCTTACAGGCCTCTACTTCCGAGACGAAACATGTGGGATGTCCTATTTCACATGTAGAGTCTTAAACAAAATAAGCAAAGTTCGCTCTGTAATTTCTCTACGACGTCTCCTTAAGCGGACACGCCCACAAGTTTCTGTTGCGACATACACACATATATACATACACTGGGCAGTACCACCAAAGAACCTCGCTGGGTTACTACCTGAGTGTTGACTACTCCCCCTTTTCGTTATCTAGGGTGCGAAGCCCTCCTCCTTCTTCACTGAAAGCTAAACGTGACAGTGCATCTGCATGGGGAATTAATTTCCCTGCGATATGAGATATGGTCAAGTTAAACTGGGCGATGGCTAAGCTCCACCTTTGCAGCTTTGAACTTTGTGAAGCCGCGCTGGTCAAATAAGTTAAGGTTGTGGTCAGGCAATCTCAATCTGATGTCCGAAGATCCAACCCTCAAACTGTTGTAATGCCCACACTATCGCGTAGGCTTCTTTATGGCTCGCCGCCCAGCGTCCCTGAGTGCTGGAAAGTTTTTTTACTAGCATATGCTACTGGTCGGACTTTTCCTCTTTCACCTCTTTGCCCCAAACAACACGCTACGGCGTAGACGCTGGCGTCCGTGTGTAATACGAACGGTTTATTAAAGTCGGGGGTAAACATTACAGGCGCCGTACATAATAGTCCCTTTAGAACTGTGAACTCCTCCTCCAGTTCGGGTGTCAAAACAACCTTCTCTGACGCCTTCTTTCCGGTCAGATCGCTCAGCGGTTTCGCTACCTCTGCAAATTTAGGCACATAATCCCGGTAGTAACTACAAAGTTCGAGAAAGCTCCGTACCTCCCTTTTTGTCTTGGGTGGTACCGCCTGAAGTTTCTCGAGATCTGGCTGGTGCACCCAGACCCTACTTCGTGCCCTAAATAATGGACGCTTTCCCGGGCGAAACAACATTTCTTTAAGTTGCCCGTGAACCCGGCTTCCTCCAGACTCCTTATCATCAATCTCAAATGCTGCGTACGCAGTAAACTTCCCGGTTTAACGGTAATTATGTGCTCCCCTTCCGTAGCGGCTCCTACCTCTCCGGAGAGAAATGTGTTCATACTACTTACTAATTCCTGTAGCTCCTGTAACTGCTCCCATGTTATCTTTTGGCTTTCTACCCGTACGTCCGTCGGACACGCCCTCTCCTCCTCCGTCCTCCTTGTTGGCACTTCCTGTATATCCCCGAAATCCTCGTCCGATTCAAAGATGACCCCTACGACGTTGATCCTGGGCCTATATTCCGTCAGCTTTCCTACGTGCACGTGGCTCTTGTGTCCCAGACCCAGATCGATGACGTAGCTATTGCTCCCTCGCTTCTCTAAAATGAATACCGGACCCGTCTATCTTGCATAAATTTTATTCTTAGAGAACGGGGATGAGTGTTGTGACTTGGTCTCCTACTTCGAAAGTTTTCGGCCGCAGCCGTCCGTTGTAGTACGAGGCGTACCGTTGCTGTTGCTCCTCGGCTACTTCCTCTCCTTGCTGTTCCATCTTCTCCATTCTCTCCTCCATCTCTTGAAGGTATTGGGTCGCCGACGCGGATATGCCTATGGGTCCAATAAGGTCTACGTTTACCACCTGGAAGGGTAACGCTGGCCTCCTAACTGGGGTTATGGGCACCCGGTCCTTCCGTGTGACTGGCCTCCAAGTTGGCAAGCTTGGCAGTCATCACAGTATCTTCTAACGTCTTTCTTGACGAATGGCCAATGAAACGAGTAGCGGATCCGCTCTAAAGTCTTGTGGCCTAAATGAGCCGAAAACACCGAGTCGTGCGCCAACCTCATTACTTCCCCTCTCCTACATTCCGGCACTACTAGCTGGTTGACTGGTTGCCCTAAAACTTTCTCTCGGTGATGTAGTAGCCCATCCTTAAAAAGAAATGCACCCTTCCTCTCTATGGCCTGGCTAAAAGCTTCCCTCAGCATCTCGTCACGCGTCTGCTGTTCCTTAAAAATCCCGTAGTCTGAGCAGTGAAGTCCCCCATCTATCGGCCTCCCATATCGGCACGGGGTCGGCTCGCGCGCCGTCGACTGCGAAGGTCCCGTCCCCGGATCTGATTGGCTGCCCGTCGCGCGCTCCGTGGATTCCCCGCCTGTCTCGGTAACCTCTCTCTCTCTCTGATGCTTGGGGCGAAATCGGGTTCTTCGACGGTTCCTCCGTCCTCCTCCCTTTCGCGACGCAAATATCCTGGGTTTCTTTCAGGTCTATCCCTGTAAGCTTTTTCCCTTCCTGCAAATCGTCTTCGTCGTTCTCCTCTCCTGAAATTGTAAATGCCCCCTGGGTTGAAACTATCCACTCGGGACTCTCTTGCCCAGCTTCCTTCATTTTTGCGTAATCTAAAGGTGTAATTAACGCTTCTTTACTGAGCTGGGGTACGATAGCGCAGATTATTTCCGTCATACCCATTACCTCTTTCCCTGCTTTTTCAAAATCTGGGTCTATCAATCTAACTTGCAGTTGTTTTATGGGAAAGTTGGCGGTTCTCCCGTCAAATCCGGTGAAATTTATTCGCCCGATCTCTTCCTCATCTTCTTCCCCTAACTTACCCTCTTTTACACAACAAAATTCGGCCCCGCTGTCTACGATTATTCCGGCCCGAATTCCTTTCCCTGTTTCTATCCTTAATTGTCCTCCTACGGGTATCTCCATTATCTCGCATTGGCTACTCTCGGACTCCAGTATCCTTCCCATTTTTGCAATTAATTTCATGGAGTCCTCTACGGGTTTCGTCTCGACGCCCCTTTTATCTGTTAATTCCATTCTCTCTTTTCTAGTCGCTACCCGACTTATTTTTTTATTCCCATCATTTCTCCAATTGCCTGTTGATCCTTTGTTATCCTGCCCTGGAGTAACTCTCAGCTTGCAATTCCCTTGTCGGTGCCCCACCTTACCGCAAAGAAAACAAATCACGCCCTGATCAAAATTAGAGTTCCCTGGTGGTCTATTAATTGCCCCCTATTTTGGAACCCTGATCCGGTTGCTGGGAACTTCCCTTTCTGGGGTAGCCCATTATTCGGCTGATTATCTCTCTTTATCTGGGTTGTTCCTCCCGTATTATACAGACTTCCCTTAAACTTGGAGCGCGCCGCATAATTGCTTTTGGGTCTCCCTTCTCCCAATTCCATAGCTTCTACATGAGTCTCATAAAGGTCACATAGCTCTCCCAGTTCGCCCGCTAGAACCAATTTCCCCACGGCACCCCTCTGCAGCAGATAAGTCTTCAAACTTGGAGAAACCAAACCCTTGAATTTATCGCAAATTAATAAATTCATTAATTGCTTGAACTCTGATACACCGCTCTTCTCCACGTAGTATTGGAGCGCTCGCCCAATACGACCTGCTAATTGCTGGAAGCTTTCCCCTTTATTCCGCTTCATTGTCTCAAACTGTTTGAGATAGATATCGGGGGTCAAGTGGCACTCCGCCAATATTGCTTCCTTAACTGTGCGGTAGCAGTCATACTGCTCCAGTGTTAGCCGTCTGAACAAGTGGTTCACGCATTCGGCATTAAATAAAGCCACGACTAACCGTCCCTGCATCTCTTCTGGAACAGCATGTAACTGAAAAGCCCTCTCCATGGAATCGAAGAAATCTAGGATTTCCTCGGGTTTAGAGGGACTCTTTGGAATTGTCCTCTCTATGATTCTCATATAATCGGCTAGGCGCCCCTGATCTTTCCCCCTTCGTCGCCGGAGCCGGACTTTCTAAGGATAACTGCATTTACTCAGCTCGAAGTACCTTTCTTCCTTTCTATCAGCTAATTGCAGCTGAAACATCCTCTCAGCCCGTTCGGTTTCTAGCCCCTTTTTTCCATTCTCTTTCCGCTTGCTTTTCCTCCCATTCCCTTTCCGCTTTCTTTTCCTGAAATTCCCTTTCTGCTTTCTTTTCCTGCAATTCGAGCACCCTAAATTTAAATTCTAATTCCAACCTAGCGGTAACCCCTTCCATCTTTCTTTGGTTAATCTGTACCTCTTGGTTAGAATCTGAGCTGTTATTTAGCTCTTTATCACTTTCCCCTTCACTTCCTTCTACCGTCTGTTCTTCGTACTCCTGACTCTTTTGCCCGTCCAAAAGCTGATCAATATCTCATGCAATATTCATATACAATACTCATAAAAATCAATATACATATAAAAATTCACTCAACTTTTCGATATCAGCCTATGTTCTCAAACTGGTTAGAATATTCACTAATAACATTCCTACATGCTTATTTCAACATATAATAATATAACACAATTGATTTCTTAACTTAACTAGTGACCTCGAACTTTTACACATAAATACACTTTGCACTTCAACAAATGATAATATCTTTGACCCTATGGACTCTAAATGACCGCACCCTAACGCGAATTCTATTAGCTTTAGGTGGCTAAAATACTACAGGTAGTGCCTAGGAAATAAAATTGCGGTTCCAAAGTGGTACTTACCCGCCGGAGCGATTCGAGCTCCCTTCTGCTTCATTCTGTGTCTTGCGGTGGCCGGGCACTTCAACTCTGGTCTGACTTCTTTACACAAAAAAAAAAAACAGTAGCCCGTGAGGCACTCTGGTTGCGAGCTCTCCTCACTGTAGTCGTTCTCTCGTCGTCCCTTTTTGGAAGAATGAGTCCTGTACTGCGTGAGGCACTCTGGTTGCGAGCTCTCCTCACGATAGTCGCCCTCTCGTCGTCTGGGTTGTAAGTCTCCTTCGTTGCACGGGATCTCTCGTTCACCACGGCGTGCGAGAAGCGTCCTGGTTGCGGACCTCCTCTAGTCGCCCGTCGTTGGTTAGGTTCTGTCGGTACCTTCTCTTTCACCTGTGGGTACCAGGATCTTTCTCCTATCTACCTAACTAGCATTTTTCTTCTAATTCTTATCAGCCTGCCTCTCTCCTCAAATTTCGTTTGTTCTGTATCCTACCGACTGCGCCATATTTTCTGTACTGTGAGAGCGAAAGTGCTGGTCACGTGCCGTGGCCCCGCCTCCTACTTATGCCTCTGAGGCGTCCACGTTATAGGTGCTACTCACAGACACAAGAAGAGCTTCTGTTTCTCTGAAACACTCCCTAAACTCTATTCGGACGAACAAACGAAGCCTTCCCCACTTTGTTATGAAATCTGTGATCCAGGAAGGCGGATCGAAACAGCTGAACGAACAGAATAATAATCACAACTTAGATATAAGGATCTCGAAATGATTTATCAATACAACACAAACATTTATTAAATAATCAGTTAGGTTCCGACGGCGGTGGATTAATTTTCCTCTAGCATCGGGTTTCACTAAGGCTTAGATCTGACATTCCTGTAGACATGAAATCTAATCTAAGAGAATCACTTCCAAAGAAAAATATCTAAGTCCTAGCTTTCGGCGTGGACGTTCCAGAAGAATCTACCTACTATTAGGTAGATCTGTATCTCTGAGAATACTACGATTAGCCTAAACTGTGCTTCCCTGTCGTTACAGATTCAATCTTAGCCAGTACAAAGATTAGACTTGCTATTATTTGAGGAATATCTATAACGCAAGCGGGATTCCCTGACCGGGACCTGTACCGCTGCAACCAAAAGCCCTATCTCTCCAAAGATAGTGTGCTGGCTAACCTCCTCCCGAGCCTCGGACCTCCGTATAACGGGAGTGTCCGTCTGCTCACCAAAAAAAGGGAAAACGCTTCGCGTCCCCTTACCGGAGAACTACTCTCTCCGCTATACGAAAGCAGACTAACTAACAGGTTACTCCTAAGAGACCTGACCTCCTCGCCTCCTCCACACTACGCATGCGCGAAGCCCCGGCTCCGACCTGCTGATGTGGCGCTCATCTCCTGCCACGTGTACCTCCTTTGACGTCCCGTGCCAACTAATCCCTGGTGTCGGGGTGGCGTACTTAACTGATGGGTTTTAATCCCCCCTTTCGTGTCTCTGCGGTCTGTCAGATCTATCCATTAGGAAGTGCCCCTTTGAGAAAGTAATCCTACCGCCGAAGTACATTCTTACAATAATACAATATACATTGTTGTATCTACACAAAGGTGGATGGCAGGTTTTCCAGACTTTTAGGCGTCTGTGCAACGCTGATAATGTACAGCGAAGGACGCGGTATCATTGAAGATGTTATCAGTTCGTTGGAAAGGCCTCTCCCCTTCTAAGGCGTGAGAAAACTTAGGTTCTTTGTCTGTGGCTCTCGACATCAGAAAAAATGTTCTCGAACCTTCTGTTGCCTTCTTGAGCTTTGTTCTGTTTTACTTTTCTTTGTGAAAAAGTAACAAAATGCCCAGTTCATTATATTTTAACATAATTAATATGTCCGTTCTTACAGCCACAGTACGTGCTTCATTACAATTCTTTTCGAGGACAGGTATTACCATTTTTGGGTGGACAGTTAATCTCCATTTTGACATCTACTCATTGAAACAGTCCGTTCTCAACAATCAGTTATTTTGTAGTAATCAACACACTATGTAAACAGTTCGTATAAAGTCCAAATATTTTGAGTATATAAGCTGGAAATCGTGTAGTTTGCACATCTGCACACACATTAAGTATTTTTGTTTTTTCTACACATGCGGGTGGTTTACAATATATTCATTTCTTTTAGCTTTCATCAACGTCTGCAAGTAGACAATACCAATGAAATTGTGAATAATACAGTCACAGTTACATTTAGTAAATAAACTGAGTACTTCAATAAACCAACAAAATACATCCAGACCTGGCTGAGTATAATTCTCCGAGGGCATTATTTTCAGTGATATATAATTTGATTGATTCTATAAGATTGACCTGTTTGGCGAGTTCAATTGAATATCAGTTTCTGATAAACAAAGAGACATGGTTTTATCGACGGTAGTACCTCTTCCCGTCAGACATGGGTTTTCTTTAAATACTTACCGAATTTCTGTACTCACTTTCGTAACCTTGAGGTTCGATTCCCAATTCCAGAGCTTGGATATGAACTGTTAACTGGTCAAATCGTGCAGTTACTCGTCCGAGTAATCATGTACTAAACGCTTGAATTTCAAATTTGCAAGTGGCTTTCACGAGAGTAATTTCTATTTCCCTTAAATTTTGCTTTTTGTCCATCAGTAAACCAAAGGCATTGAGTATGACTAACATTGACTAACGATACTTGTAAATAAGTTGTCATTCTGCAAGTTTGCAATTCTCCAAGTTCTTGGCACGTATTAATTCGAGATGCTGTTATTTCATGATTCGTACAATCAGCTAAAACCAAGGATAATAATATTAAAGTCATCTCCGTAGCCAATAAGGCTTCACGATTTCTCGGAACTCGAAGTGCAGTGGTTTGGTTTTCTATGTTAGCGGTGGCGCGCTAAACTCTAGCTCGTAAATGATTTCTAGATACTAACCCAGTTAGCATAGGCATTCTTCCTATTGTTTTACATGAACGTAAAAGTTGTCTACGTATTTTTAAATTTCTGAAATGAACCCCCAAATGGCTTCTAAAACAGTTTTGACATACAAATCACTATTGCTGTGATAATAATCAGATAAACTTACAGTACGTAAGTTATTATAACAGGTAAACAGAGCATTTGCTCAAAAACTTCCCGGCAGAGTAAACATAGACACTTCTTACATAAATTTTGACTTGGAATAAAATTCGTTCTTTTTACACTTTTTCCCGTTTGAGTCACAAAAATAGGTTTTAATTTTCCCAATAAAATTAAGAAAGAATCAGGAATAACGGCTTGATGAGGTAGTACCACAATTTTAAATACTACTTTACTTCCAGATTTTCAGAATAATTAAAACATCTGGCGCAAGTATAATAAAAAACTGGTTCGGTAAATTCTACTTTAATTCCGTCCTCAGAAAACGTACAACTTGTTCCGGAAGTAACTTTCGAGTTTATCTTAAGCTTTCTTTAATTTCTAAAAGTTCAACAGCGCAAATACTATAAATTAAAACTATTGAACTCGACATTCGTGTATTATTAACTATTGCTACTAGGGCCACGATAGCTGATACTGCCGTTACAATTAATCTTAATCCATGAATTGGCTGTCCACTTGACTTATCTGACTAAACATTGTGCCATCGATTATAACTAGAGGCTTGCGCGGATTTGGCAGCTATTGAATGCAGGTTCAAATATTCTCAGTAGAATCCACCAATAATAATCAGTCTTTGTCTAAAAAGTAAACAAAGTCCCATTTGGTTTGCATCAATTTAAAATAATTCTATTATACTCATTCTTTGCTAATTGTTTTTACTTTCTTCTGTTAATTACATGTATTTATTCATCTATTTATTTATTTGTGTTTTCTCTTTATTGTACAAATTTTCCTCTTTGAAGTAAATTAATTCCTTCTTTTCATTTACCTGCCTCTTCCGGAAAACGAGTTTTCTTTTTATTCATTAAGATAAATTAATTCTCTTTTCATCCTCCTATCTTTTTGATGGAAAATGAGTTATGCTAGTTTGTTATTCTGAAACATACATTTTGTCAACAGATGTCATTACCGCGCGACAGAGAAAGACATAATTCATTTTCTCCTCTGTTTGCTGGAATCGAGGGAATTCCCCCAAATACTCTAAGTTATTTCTCTGTCCTCGTGGAGTACAGAGTTCAACGAATAGCCATTCTTAGTTCATAGGGAGCAAGCGAAGCGCTGCCTCCTCTTTCCCGCAAGAGCTATTTTTATTTTCAGCGTCAAGGCGTTTCTTCGGCTCCCTGGTTGACCTCGTATAAAAATGCAAAGGGACCTTCGGTCCTGAACATAAGGTGCTATATTATATTCATATTAGCTATGGAATATTTTCTTCCCTACCTTTAATCAGATACAGCTGTTCTCCAGCGTAGAAATTTCTAACTCACGAAGTAGATATCTTGCAAATATCTTGCCTTTTTTTTTTTGCATCCCCATTTCCTTTCCTCTTAAGTTCATTCAAAATAATTTCTTACATGGTACCTTTCTTTTTCTCTTTTTTTTTCCTTCGGAGGGGGTGGAGAGGTATATATTATGTGTCCTTTGCCAAATTCGGATCAGTTCTCAAAGTTTTCTTGAGTGACCTTTTCGTTGAGAGTCAATTTTTACTACACCAACTACCATGTCAACCTCACATACCAATCTGAGTACTCATCAGTCCATTTTTCTTTTATACACATATTTATCCATTTTCATAAACACATATGTTTTCTCTTTTTTTTTTTTCATTCACATACAAAACAAAGTGTGCATTAAATTTTATTCATCCCTGGATATTTACCTTATCACCCAAGGTAAGTTTTTTACAGTATTTCTTTTCTGGTGCATACAAATTATTTGATCAGCTTATTCTGTTATGCATAGAATAACGTTCGGTTAAAGATAATTTCTACTGGAGATGTAAATTATTTTACCTATTTCTCTGTTATTCATGAACTAGCGTTCGGTCGACGATAATTTTTTCTGGAGCTCCTTTAGAAAACATTCTGTCCGACGAAACATGCTATTCATACAATGAATATCAACTTAGTTTTCCTTAAATTATTTTCGTCATTATTATTCATAGGTAATGAAACGTCTAATATTTTGTTTACTAGCTGTTTGACCACATCTTCGTCGGTTGTTTCAAGAGTTTCCTTCACTACATAACTGTCAGTAACCGTACTAGACGCGTTACTTAGGATTTTCGCGGAACTAGCTCGCTTTTCCTGTCCAACTCGAGGCCTCAAATCATAACTCTGAGGTTCCAGTTTCGAACCCGTCTTTGAGTTATCCCACTTGGACGTCCCTTTACCACCAGCGTTTTCCTTTAACGCTTTGAGACCTACGGCCTGCGCCTCTGTACTCTCGGCATGCTCAATGGATGCCTCGAGATCGACGTCTTCACTTGCCTGCGTATCACCACTCTCGGCAATTTCAGTTAATGCCCCGAGACCGACGGCTTGATTTGCCTGTGTCTCGCCACTCTCGGCATTTTCAGTTAATGCCCCGAGACCGACGGCTTCATTTGCCTGTGTCTCGCCACTCTCGGAATTTTCAGTTAATGCCCCGAGACCGACGGCTTAATTTGCCTGTGTCACGTCACTCGGCGCCTTCAATAGTTGGTGAAGCCTCCACGAGCGGCGATTACAGCTGCGACTCTCCGAGGCATACTCTCAACCAGGCGTTGTACGACGGCTAGCGGTATTTTCTTCCACTCGGCTTGGAGACGACAAGTCAGTTCCTTTACCGATTTCGGACGGTGGGGGCACCCCTTAAGTCGACGCTCCAACTCGTCCCAGAGGTGCTCGATAGGGTTAACATCCGGGCTCTGCGCAGGCCAGTCCATTCGATTAACCCCATTGTCACCATACCAAGCCATGGTGGACCTCGCAAAATGACAGGTGGCATTGTCATCCTGAAAGTAACATGGGTCCACCCCGTAAAACTGCCACAACGTAGGAAGCGCATGGTCATCCAAAATGGTGCAGTAGGTCTCGGCGTTGAGTCTACCAGGAATTGCGACCAAGGGTCCCGTGCCATACCAGAAGAAACACCCCCAGAGCATAATTCCACCGCCGCCGAACTTCACAGTTGGCACAATACATTGCGGCAGCAGGCGTTCTCCAGGCAGACGCCAAACTCAGACCCTGCCATCCGAACGGTAGAGGGTGAACCTTGATTCGTCGTTCCAGAGAACCTGTTTCCACTGTTCAACGGTCCACTGTCGACGTTCTTTGCACCACGTTAGCCGAGCAGCGCTATTGGACTTGGTGGTCAAAGGCCTGTGGGCTGCAGCACGTCCATGATAACCCAGCAGATGGGCTTCCTTACGGATGGTATTCACCGAAAGAACACTTCCGGATGCCTGTTGAAACTCCTCGCGGATGTGGCCCATCGATTTGGTGCGGTTCTTCCGAATTTCTCTGGCCAGCACCCGTCGGTCTCTGACTCCCAGTTTTGTGGGTCTGCCGGGTCGGGGCACATTCCGACAGTCACATCTCATCTTCCACTTGCCAATCACGTAGGCCACTGTCGATTTTGGGTACTTCAACTCGCTGGATATGTCACGTATGGATCGGCCATTTCTGTGATACCCGACGATTACACCTTTCTCGAAATCAGAGAGCTCCGAACTGCGTGGCATCTTGCATGCGACTGGTTGCGTTGTTGTTTCCCACACGATATTTAACGGCGGCGGCCGTGACGTGTATCAGGACCGCAGATATCGTCGATTGCAGGTGTAAGAACGGGCACATTAACCATGTTAATTAATATTAATGATAAACATTATGTTGCTTTTTCATGACGAAAGGAGCATTACAAGCCCCAAAATGGCGACAGAAAGTTCGCAAACATTCCTTATTTTTCAGAAGTCGAGAGCTGCAACAAAGGACTTCAGTTTCTCACCCCTTAGAAGGGCGATGCCTTGTTCGCCGAACTGACAGTATCGCCAATGACACGGCGACTTTCGCTGTACATTGTTAGTGTCGTCCAGACGCATACAAGTCTGGAAAATAGCCATCCACCTTTGTATGAACATAACAATGTGTATTGTGTTACTATAAGAATATACTTCGGTGGTAGGATTACTTTCTCAAAGGGGGCCCTCATTAATGGGAGATCTGAGGAGGGCCGCGAAGACGCGGAAGGTAGGATCAAAATCCATCAGTAAGAATTTGGGCCAACGCCCATGGGCGTGGCCGGTGAAGGGCGCCAAAGGTGACCCACGTGACCGGAGAGGCGAGCGACATCAACAGGTCAGCGTGAGGACAAGGTCAGCGCCGATGTCTTGGCGCAAGCGCAGCGTGGAGGGAGGAGTCTAGCAGGTCCCTTGAAGAGGATCTTGTTACAGTGGACACCCCCCCCTCCTAAAACCTGAAGAAAACTTTAAAATTTGTCCGCCATGTCGCGTATGGTATGAGGCAGCTAGGAATCACAGTTCGGCAGGCTCACATGTTCTTTTACAGTTCAGTTTTTTTATTTATTTCTCATTTACGTTGTTTTTTCTTTCGGATGTTCTCTAAATTAATTAACAAAATTGCGGGATAATTGGGAAGTCGCTCCAATGCTCTTGAAGGCAAGAAACGCAATATTTTTGCCATTTTAAATTGTTTCTACCTGTGGGAAAAGGTAGCACTCAATGGTTGCTCTGGAAATTGATAAGAGCAAAGCGATAGGCCCAGAAGAGGACTTCTGGATTTCTTGAGGAGGGGCCGATGTTACGACCCACCCCCGCCATTAATTTAGTAATTAATGGGCGTGGTTGATGTGTGAAATTAATTAAGTATTAATTATGTTCGAGGCTTGATTGGAGTTTAAAAGTGTAAACAGCAGATAAAGTTTTATCTGGGGGTTTGGAAAGAAAAGAGGCGAAGAATTCTCTCTCTGGCTGGGTGGTCTCAGAATAGCTCTGTTAGGTCATAAATATCAGGGCGCAGCTGACGGGAAACTAAGCAACACGGAATGGTACCTTTCGAAGAGGGGTCCACTTGAGTAAATGAATGAAGATGGGGACAAAAGGTTTAGCGAATAATCGTAAATTCGTCGATTGTTTGGGGCATTTTCGAGAACAATTGCTCTCTGTGTGGTCCGTGCAGAAAAATAAGAGTTCGCACTTAGCGTGAAAATAAGGAAGAAAATTTAGTTGTCTGTGCGCTCTCCGATGTGAAAGGCTGGATGCCTTGGATCTGCAAAAAATGAATTGGGAAAAATGAAGCAGCAAACCTCCCCGCATTTGGTCAGAAATGGAGACAACTCGAGGCAGCTGGAGATGCCAGTTTGCCATAAAGACAGCGGAATGCCTAAATCCGCGGGATAAAGCAGAAATTTCTAGGCTGGAGCGTAATGGAAATCAGCGACTGTTTGGCCTAATGAAAGCCAAGTTACAGGGGAATTAAGAAGTCTGCGAGTGGACAGTGGTCATTCCAATGAGAAGCGAAGCCATGCAAAGTCGGGTTCGGATGCCAACCACTGCAGTGTGGAATCGTCACCCCCATTCATCCCCTACTGTGGAGGAAGTGAAGAGATGCGCTTGTCTTACGGGGCGAAGCGAGGCCCCATGTGTGCGTGTGTGTGGTCACGTAAGCAGCGAAGCCACTACGTGTAAGTGCGACGGGATGAAAACATGGCGAAAGAAAAATATGAGCGTAAGAGCGGTGGCTTCGATACCTAACAAATATACAGGTGAAATGTTGAGTTGCCGATATACGCTTAAGGTAAAAGCACGTCTGATTTCGCTCGGCCGAGAAAATTAATCTCAGGGCTGGCGGTCGCAACTCGAAAAAAAATGGAAACGAAACCTGCGAGTGGCATATTTGAACTGCGTACTCAGGCAGGGTAGATAGATAGATGGTTTGCGAACGGAAAGGAACTGACTGAATTGGGAATGAACGGTCAAAAAGGACGGAAGGTAGCGACGGACGGAATCAACTATAGCAGCAGCGGAATTGAATGTGTCCCACTCTCCCGGCAGTCGACGTTCACAATTATTTCTTCACGACAACAAAAATCATTTCCCAGGAACACAGAAAATCAATCTTGGAAACCGCAACATCAGATGTGAGAGGGCCTATTTTGCTTAACGGCCACCTTCAAATCGTCACGAGAATAGATCAGTGTGCACTCTAATCATTGCAACAAAGTGCGGCGTGATATTACCATTTTTAATTGTGTGCTTCATTTACATCAAGCGTCAAAGTGAAGTGTTGAATCATCGGTGCTGCCACATGGTGCAAGTGTCTGTGTGTGTGTGTGTTTTTTTTTGTCGTGTGATATTATGTGATGCACAACGGATTTGCACAGCAAAGTCACGTAACTGTAAGTAGATGAATATTTCCTTTTTCTTTCTTCGCACATCTGCGAACTTGTGCCATCCCGACACCCAAAGCTGCATGGACATAGATGCAGTAATGCTGAGTGACTGAACCTCAGAGGAAATACCTGCACATACAGATTTCAATTTCTTACAGGGCCCATTTCCTGATTACTTTTTTTACATGAATAAGGGAGAAGGTGTGGCCACAAATTCCGCTGGGCGGGACAGTTTCTTTTAACTTTGGTTCAGGACCAACGTCAGCGGAGCAGGGTTCTGCATGTGCATGCTTATTAGATTTAGTTAATTAACTTTGGCAGTATTTCGCACCTATAATCCTATACCGCAAATTAACGTGCTTGTGTATTTTGTGTCGCGAGTATTTTTAATGTGATCGTTTGCATATAATTTTTTTTTCATTCTCTAAGCAATTGTATATGAATATCACCTGCAGCTCTATTTAGTGTGTAAACGAGTAGTATCTCTTGTTCAGATAGTCCGGTGGAGACTCAGTCGGCTTGTGTCTTCCGACAGTAATGTGTGACACCGTATGCTGCCCTCATAAGAGGGGCAATTGTCTATGCGCCTAGAGAGCGCCGGATCTGTTTAAATCTCGCAGAACGTTATTAAATGTTGTGTTGTGTATTTGAGAATCATGTGTTATTTGCGAAAGTGAGTGTTGTACTGGCTGGTTGGGGATTGAATGTACCGGAGTAAGATCCGGACCACTACACTCAGTCACGAATTGGTGATTGCGGGTGAACCTCAGCACAACTCTGATCCCAAAGTATCATTTTTTTTTTTAGATTATTTTATTTTTTATTTGTTGTTGTTATTTTGTTCACAAGGTGGATTCACCCAAGCCTTATGCTTCGGGTCATTCTTCAACTTTTCATTTTTTATGTTCTGGTGTGAATCTTTGAGTGCAGCAGTGCACCTGAGATTCTCACCTGGTGCCGTGGCCAACTAATTTGTACTTCAGGTCTCAAGCACCGTTACCGGCAGACTCGGCAGGAACACTGCTAGTGCCGTGTAACATTAATGGTGCCGTTGTCCCAGGATCGATACCTATATTTTGCAGCTAGCGGAACAACACTCATGTTCGTAAAATAAGTGCGAATTGACTGCCATTACTATTTTTATTTAGTTTTGTTCGGTGCGAATTTTGTATAATTTAGCATTAAGTAAGCCTTAAGCTGTTTTCTAAGAACTGCCATAATTTTAGTGGGTAAGAAAAACAAAATGGCTAACACGAAGAAATTGTCATCTGCGAGTCACGTGGATTCAGATGATTCTGATGGTCACTCTGACGGAGAACATATGAGCACTGGGGCTGCAATTCTTCCGGAAGAGAGTACACCTGTTACAAGTATAGCGGGTACATCACAGCTGAGACAAACAGCTTTAGCCGCACCTATGGTTTACGGGGAGCAGTCGAGTTTATAGTGGATCCTCAGGAAGACGGTGACACTACGATTATCTATGATGTTGAGAAGGAACTCGAAGACAGTGGAACGCAAGAATTTGGCATTGAGCGCAGATAAAAGCGGGTGTAGGAGCATCGAACGTGAGAGATCTGTGGAACTCGTGGATTCTCGAAGCTATGCCTCATATTTAAATTTTCTTTCCGCCTATCTCGACGGGCAGCAATGAACGTGCGATGAAATCCTTAAACTTTCCTTCCGCTCTCAGGGCACTTAAATCCGGAATTGGGTGCCTTGCGACGGTGGGAAAGGGTTGAGTGTTTACAGTTAAAAAAAAAATAGAAAGATTGGATGAATAAAATTCATCCAGTCATCCCTTTTTTTTTCTTTCATGGGGGGATGGAATGTTACAGTGGACACCCCCCCCTCCTAAAACCTGAAGAAAACTTTAAAATTTGTCCGCCATGTCGCGTATGGTATGAGGCAGCTAGGAATCACAGTTCGGCAGGCTCACATGTTCTTTTACAGTTCAGTTTTTTTATTTATTTCTCATTTACGTTGTTTTTTCTTTCGGATGTTCTCTAAATTAATTAACAAAATTGCGGGATAATTGGGAAGTCGCTCCAATGCTCTTGAAGGCAAGAAACGCAATATTTTTGCCATTTTAAATTGTTTCTACCTGTGGGAAAAGGTAGCACTCAATGGTTGCTCTGGAAATTGATAAGAGCAAAGCGATAGGCCCAGAAGAGGACTTCTGGATTTCTTGAGGAGGGGCCGATGTTACGACCCACCCCCGCCATTAATTTAGTAATTAATGGGCGTGGTTGATGTGTGAAATTAATTAAGTATTAATTATGTTCGAGGCTTGATTGGAGTTTAAAAGTGTAAACAGCAGATAAAGTTTTATCTGGGGGTTTGGAAAGAAAAGAGGCGAAGAATTCTCTCTCTGGCTGGGTGGTCTCAGAATAGCTCTGTTAGGTCATAAATATCAGGGCGCAGCTGACGGGAAACTAAGCAACACGGAATGGTACCTTTCGAAGAGGGGTCCACTTGAGTAAATGAATGAAGATGGGGACAAAAGGTTTAGCGAATAATCGTAAATTCGTCGATTGTTTGGGGCATTTTCGAGAACAATTGCTCTCTGTGTGGTCCGTGCAGAAAAATAAGAGTTCGCACTTAGCGTGAAAATAAGGAAGAAAGTTTAGTTGTCTGTGCGCTCTCCGATGTGAAAGGCTGGATGCCTTGGATCTGCAAAAAATGAATTGGGAAAAATGAAGCAGCAAACCTCCCCGCATTTGGTCAGAAATGGAGACAACTCGAGGCAGCTGGAGATGCCAGTTTGCCATAAAGACAGCGGAATGCCTAAATCCGCGGGATAAAGCAGAAATTTCTAGGCTGGAGCGTAATGGAAATCAGCGACTGTTTGGCCTAATGAAAGCCAAGTTACAGGGGAATTAAGAAGTCTGCGAGTGGACAGTGGTCATTCCAATGAGAAGCGAAGCCATGCAAAGTCGGGTTCGGATGCCAACCACTGCAGTGTGGAATCGTCACCCCCATTCATCCCCTACTGTGGAGGAAGTGAAGAGATGCGCTTGTCTTACGGGGCGAAGCGAGGCCCCATGTGTGCGTGTGTGTGGTCACGTAAGCAGCGAAGCCACTACGTGTAAGTGCGACGGGATGAAAACATGGCGAAAGAAAAATATGAGCGTAAGAGCGGTGGCTTCGATACCTAACAAATATACAGGTGAAATGTTGAGTTGCCGATATACGCTTAAGGTAAAAGCACGTCTGATTTCGCTCGGCCGAGAAAATTAATCTCAGGGCTGGCGGTCGCAACTCGAAAAAAATGGAAACGAAACCTGCGAGTGGCATATTTGAACTGCGTACTCAGGCAGGGTAGATAGATAGATGGTTTGCGAACGGAAAGGAACTGACTGAATTGGGAATGAACGGTCAAAAAGGACGGAAGGTAGCGACGGACGGAATCAACTATAGCAGCAGCGGAATTGAATGTGTCCCACTCTCCCGGCAGTCGACGTTCACAATTATTTCTTCACGACAACAAAAATCATTTCCCAGGAACACAGAAAATCAATCTTGGAAACCGCAACATCAGATGTGAGAGGGCCTATTTTGCTTAACGGCCACCTTCAAATCGTCACGAGAATAGATCAGTGTGCACTCTAATCATTGCAACAAAGTGCGGCGTGATATTACCATTTTTAATTGTGTGCTTCATTTACATCAAGCGTCAAAGTGAAGTGTTGAATCATCGGTGCTGCCACATGGTGCAAGTGTCTGTGTGTGTGTGTGTGTGTTTTTTTGTCGTGTGATATTATGTGATGCACAACGGATTTGCACAGCAAAGTCACGTAACTGTAAGTAGATGAATATTTCCTTTTTCTTTCTTCGCACATCTGCGAACTTGTGCCATCCCGACACCCAAAGCTGCATGGACATAGATGCAGTAATGCTGAGTGACTGAACCTCAGAGGAAATACCTGCACATACAGATTTCAATTTCTTACAGGGCCCATTTCCTGATTACTTTTTTTACATGAATAAGGGAGAAGGTGTGGCCACAAATTCCGCTGGGCGGGACAGTTTCTTTTAACTTTGGTTCAGGACCAACGTCAGCGGAGCAGGGTTCTACATGTGCATGCTTATTAGATTTAGTTAATTAACTTTGGCAGTATTTCGCACCTATAATCCTATACCGCAAATTAACGTGCTTGTGTATTTTGTGTCGCGAGTATTTTTAATGTGATCGTTTGCATATAATTTTTTTTTTCATTCTCTAAGCAATTGTATATGAATATCACCTGCAGCTCTATTTAGTGTGTAAACGAGTAGTATCTCTTGTTCAGATAGTCCGGTGGAGACTCAGTCGGCTTGTGTCTTCCGACAGTAATGTGTGACACCGTATGCTGCCCTCATAAGAGGGGCAATTGTCTATGCGCCTAGAGAGCGCCGGATCTGTTTAAATCTCGCAGAACGTTATTAAATGTTGTGTTGTGCATTTGAGAATCATGTGTTATTTGCGAAAGTGAGTGTTGTACTGGCTGGTTGGGGATTGAATGTACCGGAGTAAGATCCGGACCACTACACTCAGTCACGAATTGGTGATTGCGGGTGAACCTCATCACAACTCTGATCCCAAAGTATCATTTTTTTAGATTATTTTATTTTTTATTTGTTGTTGTTATTTTGTTCACAAGGTGGATTCACCCAAGCCTTATGCTTCGGGTCATTCTTCAACTTTTCATTTTTTATGTTCTGGTGTGAATCTTTGAGTGCAGCAGTGCACCTGAGATTCTCACCTGGTGCCGTGGCCAACTAATTTGTACTTCAGGTCTCAAGCACCGTTACCGGCAGACTCGGCAGGAACACTGCTAGTGCCGTGTAACAATCTGTTAGTTAGTCTGCTTTCGTTCAACTGAGAGAGCAGTTCTCCTGGAGGAGACGCGAAGCGTTTGCCTTTTCGGTGTGTGGGCTGAGGAACGCTCCAAGCTAGAGAGCGTTCGACGCTCAAGGGGAAGTTAGCGAGCATCTATCCTAGAAGAGATAGATCGCCCGGCTGTAGCGGAATAGGCCCTAGTCAGGGATTCCGTTAGTGTAGTAGATATTTCGCTACAGAGAATACGAGCTTAGCACAGGCTAAGACTGGAACATCGGGTAGAGAAGAATAGTTGGAATACTATTTCTCAAGATTAACCGAGATATAGAGCTACTGAGTGTCACGTAGACTCTAGCTAGAACTACCACGCCGAGAGAGCTTTTTCTGGGAAGAATTTAATCTAGCTTTCGCGTTTCACGATTCTTGTCAGGTCCAATCCTTAGTGAGGCCTGATGTTAGAGAACGAGTAATCCACCGCCGTCTAACTTCTAATAGGTTATGAAATAAATGTTTGTATGTTTTCAATAGAGTTTCCTCTTGATATTATTATATCTAAAGGGGAATATTATTCCGTACGTTCAGCCGTTGTCACTCTGCCTTTATGAATCACAGATCTAATATTAAAGTGGGGAAGGCTTCGTTTTTCGCTCGAACAGAGTTGGAGGGAGTGTTCTTGAGAAGCACAAACCCTTTCTTGTTGTTGTGAGAGACCATATAGCGTGGACGCCTCAAATCCATAAGAAGGAGGCGGCGCTACAACACGTAACCAGTACGTTCGCTCTCACAGCAGGGTGTCCAATTACTTGTTGGTAGATAGTGTATATCGGAATGACAAAGCGATCCTTGGACACTAGATGTAAAGAGCACGTACGAAGTGTGAACCAGAACATGTAGAATACAGCCCTCGCCAGAGAAGTCGTGCACGGCTCGGCCGCTCCTGTATGGAATATTATTAGAAGGATTGCCCCTTACACGAGTTTTAAAGAGACTGCCATCAGGAAAACAGTGGAAATCCTATCCAGCAAAATGGCATGCAATGATATAGTCTCTACTGAACGGCCAATGGTTTGGCATGTGTTATTAAAAGATGAAAACATATCGCGGCGCACCGTATAATTGCGTGATAAAAACTCATGTAATATGCTCGTGATGTCACCCACGTTATTTTCAAAAATCATCTTCGTTCTTTACGTTTTCCAATTCCCTACAGTTTTATGTCTACCATTGCCTTGAAAAAGCCTCCCAGGGGAGTGCGAAAGCTTGGCGAATCTTCGTGCTGACTACACCACAAAAATAAACGGATTTAATACGCTATATACGTTTTATTATTAACATAAATGGCGATCACAACATCACTAACAATGCGAACGTGTGGCAACAGTGGCAAACAATGGGTGCTTGAGAACTCGGGCTTCATTCGTAACATTGTTTGATCTACACTATCTGATCAAAAGTATCCGGACACTTTCCCATCCACAAACTTCCTGTAATTGGAAAGGAATTAATACCGAGTTGGTCCACCCTTTGCCACTATCACAGCCTCCGCTCTGCAGCGAAGGCTTTCCACTAGACCTTGGTAAGTTGCTGTGTGTGAACTGCCTTCCATTCTTCCACAAAAACATTATTAAGATTGGTCACAGATGTCAAGTATTTTAGCCAGGCTCGCAGTCGGTGTTCCAATTCATCCCGAAGGTATTCCATGAAGTTGGGATCTGGACTCTGTACAAGCCAGTCAAGTCTTCCACTCTGATCTCATCAAACTGTTCCTTCACCAACCTCGCTTTGGAAGGAGGGGGAGGGGGGCATTGTCACTATTGTTAAAGGAAAGGGCCTTCAGCGAACTGTTGCTGCCATAACGTTGGGAGCACAGAATTGTCGATAATGTCATTACAGGCCGCAGCGTTAAAATTCATGGGCTCTGGAACTATTGGGTTGATCCCAAGCCATGAAAATAAAAACATGGCTTGGGATGGACCCAATAGGTAAAAAAACAGATACCATTTACCTCGTGGAATACTTTGCGTGTGCTGGTGGGTTTCTGAAGTTTACACTTCTGATGCTAGGTGGTGTTAGCGTGCATTTCTTTTTGCAGCAGCATCTCCGCTTCCAAAAATTGTTTTGCAATTTTTTTTTTTTTTTTTTTTTGGATTGGAGGTTTAACGACCACCGTGAGCAACTCAATGGGCTATGAGCAGTCGCCCGTCCCTAATTTAGGGTCACTGGTTCCAGGGAAGGGAGAGAACCAGTGCCGTAAGACAAACACAACATCCATGCCTCACCGGGATTCGAACCCGGACCCCGTTCGGACGAATGATCAGAGGCCTTCGCTTAGACCACTGCGCCACCGGGGCGGCTGAAAAATTTCTTTTCACTACAGTAAAGATGAGTAACATTATCCTCTCAAAATAAGGTAAAGTTTTCCCGCTAAGGGGCGTAAATGTTAAAACCTTTTTTTCGCTGTCGCTGCTTCCAGGAGAAGTATTTAAACAATTATTTTTCCTTTGCATAGCTTTTGCTGTGAAGAATACTTTCCGCATATTTTCTACCTTTCCATTATTCAAAATTCTTCCGCCAGGTGGCTTAAATTAATATAATGTTTTTCTCTTCTCTTCTAACTGTCCGATTTGAAATCCTTTGTCTCTGATACCTTTTTTTCTTGTGGGTTTAATGATCACCGTAAGCAACTCAATGGGCTATAAGCAGTCGCCCGTCCCTAATTTAGGACCACTGGTTCCATGGAAGGGAGAGACAGCCAGTGCCGTCAGACAAATACAGCATCCATGACTCACGAGATTTGAACCCGAACCCAACTCAGGCGAACGATCAGAAGTCATCGTTTAGACCACTGCGGCATCGGGGCGCGTCTCTGATACCTTCCTTCATCTAATAGAAAATTTTTGTGCACAGTTTGTTAATTTTCGTTACATACTTTTCGGTCGCTAGAGGGAGAGGGTAGCTATTTCTGTTTCTACATGTTTTATCGACTGTAGAAATCCGCTTGATTTTTTTTTTAACAAGTTCTATTGACTATGAATGATTTTATTCGTGTCGAAAAGACGTGCTAATTCCAACCGAAAATTCGGTGTCCTTTTTTTGTATTCAGTGTTACAACAGCCATCACAAGATTGATGTAAGAACCGAAAAATTAAGTCCTTTTTCGTGTGACAGTGAATTCTCTCAGCTTTTATTTTCAGAAAATTAATCCATTACGAAAATCGTATACATCTTTGGTAGGATTCTTAAACGTTGGACTGTTTACCCTGGATTTGAATAGCTGAAGATTGTAATGTAATATCAACCCTTTAACCAGCTGCAACGAGTGAACCTGCGCATCGCCGCCCCGGTGGCGCAGTGGTCTAAGGCGCTGGCCTCTGATCATTCGTCCGTAAGGGGTCCGGGTTCGAATCCCGGTCAGGCATGGATGTTGTGTTTGTCTTACGGCACTAGCTCTCTCCCTTCCCTGGAACCAGTGACCCTAAATTAGGGACGGGCGACTGCTTATAGCCCATTGAGTTGCTCACGGTGGTCGTTAAACCTCCAATCAAAAAAAAAAAAACCTGCGCATCAGAAAGCATTGCTTTCCCCTTAGTTTGGTCATTTAGGGTGATGTTCAGCCCTAATCTAAGGTGACCAGACATCCTTATTTTCTGAGGACAGTCCTCAGTTTCAATAATTTTCAATGATTCGTCCTCAAAACTGAGTGAGGACGTTAGATGTCCTCAGTTTCGTATTTTTTCGACCTCAGTTTTTGAAAATTGCCAAAACTTTTGAAATTGATTTAATTTTTAACTAAAATTTGAATTTTTATGGGTATTTACCCAGAGAATTCACATATCATCATCAGCAGTGCCATGACTTGAAGTTTACGGTTTACTGTAACCGTGTGTGACTCTCATGTTTGAGTTTCCTCAATCTCATTTTTGAAGAGATTGTACTTGCGCTTTGAACTTTACATTTTCCTGTTCTAAGTTGTATTTTTGTTAAGTTATACCATTGTATTTACTAAATACCAAGCTGCCGAAGTTTTTGTTGGTCTACAAAAGTATCTAGCTGAGTGTAAGTTGTAATTTTCAGAAGTTAATAATGTCGGGCAAACGGAAATGTAAATTTAATCATGCTTTGTCCACGGACTTTTCCAGCATTAAAAAAGCAAAGAATGATAGTGGTAGTAATGTGTTTTGTACTATGCTACATTTTCCATAGCAACTGGTGAAAAATCACACATAGCAGCACATATTCAAGCAGTAAAGCATAAGAATGGCGTGCAGTCTTCTGCCTCTAACACAATTACAAAATGTGTTCGTGGTTTTCTGGCAAAAGTACAAAAGAAAGCCGCCCCGGTGGCTCAGTGATCTAAGCGATGGCTTCTAATCATTTGCCCAACGGAAGGGTCGGTTTTTTTTTTGGTTTTTTTTTATTGGAAGTTTAACGACCACCGTGAGCAACTCAATGGGCTATAAGCCGTCGCCCGTCCCTATTTTAGGGTCACTGGTTCCAGGGAAGGGAGAGAGACAGTGCCGTAAGACAAACACAACATCCATGCCTCACCGGGATTCGAACCCGGACCCCTTTCGGACGAATGATCAGAGGCCATCGCCTTAGACCACTGCGCCACCGGGGCGGCGGGGTCTGGTTTCGAATCCCGGGAAAGGCATGGTTGTTTGCGTTTGTCTTTAGGGGGTTTATTCGATGAGTTCCTTGTTCACCTATGTACATCGCTATCGTTGAAACACAGAATGGCCGCCCCGGTGGCGCAGTGGTCTAAGCGATGGCTTCTGATCATTCGTCCGAACGGGGTCCGGGTTCGAATCCCGGTGAGGCATGGATGTTGTGTTTGTCTTACGGCACTGGCTCTCTCCCTTCCCTGGAACCAGTGACCCTAAATTAGGGACGGGCGACTGCTTATGCCCATTGAGTTGCTCACAGTGGTCGTTAAACCTCCAATCAAAAAAAAAAAAAAACTTCAATCAAAAAAAAAAAGGGAAGCTGAATTAGCAGCTGCTGAAGGTGCGTTTGCATTTCACACTGTAAAGCATAGTTTTAGCTTGCAGTCAATGGACTGCATATCAGGAAATGCATTCATGATCCCCAGTTTTCATGTGGTCGAACTAAAACGCAAGCAATAATCGAGTGTTTTAGCTCGCTTTGCAGAAGACGAACTTGGTCAAGCAAGCTATATGGCGTTCTATACAGATGCATCAGATCATAAAGATGTCAAGTTATTTCCAATACTAGTGTGATTTTTCAGTCCTTAAACTGCCAGGTTCTGTCCTCATTTTGATCAGAAACTGTCCTCAGATTTGCTTTGAAAATGAGGACAGCGCGTCGTCTTATCCTCAGTTTCATTCTCAAAAATCTGCTCACCTTACCCTAATCGTTTGACAGATTACCTGCTAAAAGGGCTATAACAAAAACAACGAACGGAAGATGTTCGAGTCACTTGTTTCTAATTAGTGGCAAGATGTGTGTGTCAGGGAGGACAAGTACTATCCCATCTTGCCTTGGGGTACAGAATAAAGGACTAAAAGGGTGCGCGTACCATTAATGACTGGTTGATGGTCGGTACTTCAGAGATGAAAGGGGAGAAATAGTTTTGCTGTGGCTGTCGAAAAACCCGGCAGCTATGGGAACAGTTCTGTTTGGGAAGCGCAGAAAATATTGGGCACCATTTCGTTCAGGTACAACGGCCGCTTACGTGAAAAGGAACTGCTAATCTATCAGACACCCATTTTCCTTCTTAGTTTTACAAAACGAACATCAATATACAAGGGTTACAGCCGTTCTTTCAGAGAACATGTGCCTTTAGAACATGGACAAATCTACCAGAAATAATGTCAAAACTGAACAGGGGAAAATGCGCCAACTAGCCGGGGTCTTCCAGACTGTCAGTCGCCATCAACTTCTAATTGCTTCCTATGCCTTGCACATTCTTAACCTTTTAAGCTGCCGCTGTATCTGAAGGAAATCATGTCAAAAATTTTATAACCTCGCCAAACAGAAACGTTCACATAGCAGGCAGGTTTTACGAACGCATCGGCAAAACAAGTCCTTCTACCCTCAGCAATACCGACCATAAACTTGTCATTGATAAGCGATCCCTTCTAGCCAATTTTTCTCTTCTCTGAGACACGTATATCATACCACTGAATAGAAACAAGTGTATGAAACATCTCTAACATTTGTTAGGTTTGTCGTCATTGCTATAGCCCTTTCAGCGGGTGATCAGAAAGGATTAGTATCAATCATTCCCCTAAATGAACACTTCGAATAACAAAGCTAAGGGGAAAGCAACACTTTCCGATGCGCAGGTTCCCTCATTCCAGCCGCGTTCGCCCCACTTGTCAGACTGCGAATATATTCGTTCCAGCCATCTAAAGGGTTAAAACAGCGGCGCACACAGACGGACAATACAATAACGTTCCTCCATCAAGAAAATTTACTGAATTTTGATACAAAGAGTACTGTAATATAAAAAAGTACAGTAAACGTTGAACGCAGGCCCCAGTATTAAATAAATTTTGACATTCAACTGGTTTATAGACGATTGCTCTGCACCATCTACCTGCTAAATGTTTCTTACAATGCACAGTATATAAAAAGAAATCACAGGAAACGGGTTCAATTTTTTTTATAAACTTTTATTTCTGTGTGTCCGCTGTAGTCTACAAAAATGACAACAGCATGCATTTCTCACAACAAAAAAATTCAAATGAGTAGAATAATTTCCATTTAAATTAAATTTTACTAAGGCACAGTAAAAACACACCATAGATCACACAAGAACCCAAGCTTTAAGTACTTTTTCTGAACAGATCATGGAAATGCACTTAGTGTCTCCTCTGGGTGTCAGACATATAACTATTCATCACATCGCACATAAGAAGTTGCTCCTCTGGCACACTCCTACATGCTCAATTTCATGGTTAAAATCGAAAAAAAACAATTATTGAGATATACATATTTTATGAAATTTAGACTGTTTAAAAGATTACCAAAGTCGTTTCCTCAAAAAACGAAGTTTTTATTTTAAAATAAAATTTGGATAATTGTTGAAAAAAACTGAATATGTAAGTACTTGCTAAATGTGGAATTATATCTCCAACTACAATTATTCTATTTTACAATCGAAATTGTTTGCATCTAGAGCCGCTAAATGCACACTGAAAATTAAGACTTTTTTCTAGATAAACCAAATAATTTAGTAATCATTTGTTTTTGAAATCCACGGTGATGGCCCTGCTTTGCTTGTAAGACCAAGCCACGAGTACAATAGTTCGGAACCAGAAGACTAGCAATAGCCATGTATGCGAGTCTTGTGTGCCCATCTATTCTTTAAGTCTGCAAAATAACCGCCATAACGAAATCTCTTCATTTTTGATTTTAATGATTTTTCTAAATCATTGGGAAAAGTTGAAAGATGGACATTTAAGACTGAACTACAAGCGAAACTTTAAAGCACCATATAATTAAAAAAAAAATCATGACGAAAAATTGCATAAGCCATAAAAAGAAATCAATCTGAAAAATAAAAGTTGCTAAATTCTGAACAAGATCTACAGCCAGCAAAAAAGCAGAGGATTGTTCAAACAAACAAAAAGGCCACTGCACAGCCAAAGATATAACTGACTTTTTATACTTACTTAGGACTAGACCCACGTGATTAGAAGTACGACCTGCTCAAAATGCGAAATGACGCCGAAAAAGCGTCCCGCTTTTGTTTGAGTAACGACAGAAGTGACCAGATGGTGACTCTAGTTACACGCACAAACCTCACAATCCACGCCGCCGCCGTATTGGGGTTTGTTTGGAATTGGCCGTTGAAACTTTTTTTTTTTTTTTTGATTGGAGGTTTAACGACCACCGTGAGCAATTCAATGGGCTATAAGCAGTCGCCCGTCCCTAATTTAGGGTCACTGGTTCCAGGGAAGGGAGAGAGCCAGTGCCGTAAGACAAACACAACATCCATGCCTCACCGGGATTCGAACCCGGACCCCTTTCGGACGAATGATCAGAGGCCATCGCCTTAGACCACTGCGCCACCGGGGTGGCCCGTTGAAACTTACCATTCTGAAGACCAAAATGTCGCACCACATAAGTAATATTTTCATTGAAATAAGTTAGCGTCATCGTTTTGACCGATTTTTATTGTATTAATGGCGTGGGGAATATTTATTCTTGCTGGGGATGCCCAGAAGTTCATTCTATCAACTTTCCGTATTTACAGATTGTCTAGTATCAATATCGAAGCGCCGCCCCGGTGGCGCAGTGGTCTAAGGCGCTGGCCTCTGATCATTCGTCCGTAAGGGGTCTGGGTTCGAATCCCGGTCAGGCATGGATGTTGTGTTTGTCTTACGGCGCTGGCTCTCTCCCTTCCCTGGAACCAGTGACCCTAAATTAGGGACGGGCGACTGCTTATAGCCCATTGAATTGCTCACGGTGGTCGTTAAATCTCCAATCAAAAAAAAAAATATCGAAGTATTTAATAAGGAAATTGCGTAGAATTTGAAATAAATAGCTAAACTGACTATCAGTCAGTTCGAAGAATCGTACACGAAATATCAAAAATCTGAATTGCCGCATGAAATCCGAATTTCAAAATCCGGATACTCGGATATCCGGCTAGTGCTGTCAAAAACCAGATATTTTGAAATCCGGATTTCAAAATATCTGAAATATCATAAATCCGAATTGCCGCATGAATTCCGAATATCTCTTTCCATCTTTACTGCCCCGGTGAATTAATCACAAACACTATAAGTGCTAGTGAGTGGGAGATACCTGGTTTACCCGGTTTAGCAATAATAACCAGCCATAGTTTCTTTTGTTCGTTCTTTGTAAATTTTTGTTTGCGTCTTCTCAACCAGAAAAGTTTTCCCTTTTCGAACGTGAAAAGGGAAATATGCTTGAAGTATTATTGTGAAATTCAACTTTCTATAGTAATAAATACATTGGAATTCTATTCGTACTTTTTTGTCTTAGGGAAAAAGAGTTTTATAATGTATATGTTTTGCTTTTTTAACCTCAGAAGAAACAATTCACCATTTGGTAAACTTATTTAGGTGAATTGGGTCGTGTATGATGGGGAGGGGTGTTAAAATTCCAAGTGCTCGTGGCAGCATGGAGCTCAAATCCGGCCTTTCATAAACCACGAAACTAGGTGTTTGTTCGCTAGCATGGTTCACTTTGTAAGCCGGGGGTCGTGGGGGTGGTGAGCTGTTTCTGAGGTTAGACACACGCTTCTCACGTGACATGCAAGCTTTGTTTCTCCGCATAAGTGCGTTATCTTTATAATACTATGTGTTTTTTTTTTGTTTTGTTTTTTTCTTGATTGGAGGTTTTACGACCACCGTGAGCAACTCAATGGGCTATAAGTGGTCGCCCGTCCCTAATCTAGGGTCACTGGTTCCAGGGAAGGGAGAGAAGCAGTGCCGTAAGATAAACACAACATCCATGCCTCACCGGGATTCGAATCCGGACCCCTTTCGGACAAATGTTCAGAAGCCATCACTTAGAACACTGTGCCACCGGGGCGGCTACTTTGTGTTCTTCGTTACCCAAATATTCATTCAGAGCTGTATCTAGTCAGTGATTGAACTTTAGACTATTCTTGTTGCACTTTCTAGTAGACCTCGTCACAAGTAATATTCTCACTTCTGACGTGTACAACAGAGCTAAAGCGCTCTCATTCTTCTGCGCAAAAAATGTCAGTAGAACAGTGTAATAACTCAACGCAATCCAAAAGAGTTTGCCGCCCCGGTGGCGCAGTGGTCTAAGCGATGGCCTCTGATCATTCGTCCGAAAGGGGTCCGGGTTCGAATCCTGGTGAGGCATGGATGTTGTGTTTGTCTTACGGCACTGGCTCTCACCCTTCCCTGGAACTAGTGACCCTAAATTAGGGACGGGCGATTGCTTATAGCCCATTGAGTTGCTCACGGTGGTCGTTAAACCTCCAATCAAAAAAAAAATCAAAAAGAAGTTGACTCCGTTTGTTACAGGATGAAACAGTGCAATTTTATTTATTATCCCTTCACTTAGTACAATATCAATGTCACGAAAGATCACTTTGTCTAATCAGACGTACACAAACTACTGCGTTAAGGTTTCAACTACCTGAGGCATGCGGTCTATCATGGCCAGATAGATCCATGTTGTTGTGATGTCTGAATATTCGCTATTCTAAATCAGGATAGGACGCTATGCTGAACTAACATAAATGCAGTGTATTTAGATCTTAGTGGAAGATATGAAATATGCAACCAGTAGAATAACAGGTGTACTTAACACATGAGAATGGTACACAGCACCGCACGATGCAAGTGCAAAAAAATTCACTAATTTTGATTTTTAAGTTGCAGAGATATTCACACTTAAGAACACACAACAGCAATGCAAAATTCATCTAGGCCGCCGTGAGTTGTGCGGGTAATAAGAGCCCCTTGATGAGAAGCTTGTGCGTAAACATTTGAAATAATGAGACGCTACTGTTTGCCATTTGGCTAGGTCTTTCTTCTAATCATATGTGGGTTTAGCTTAGGATAAGAACTGAACAGCGTATTTAAAAACACAAATTGCTATAATTAAAACACTTTTTTTTTTACTTCATTTTGGTTGGATATCTGTCGCAAAGTATCAACCATTTACTGAACCGAAGTTTATGTTTTAATCTTATGATCAAAATCCATCTAAAATTTAGAATGGGTTACATGAAAATAATCACTAATGACTATATTTACAAATTAAACTTATGCACCAGAGGGGCAGCCTACTTCTTATCTACTCTACTTTAAATGCTTCATAATCAGTGGCAAGACATTAAAAACAGCAAAAAAAACAAAAAAAGAACAATCACAGACAATGACTCTCACCAGCTCCACACACTTACTACAACTGTGCATGGCAGCTTTCACAGTATTCAATACAATAATTATATAATATATATATATATATATATGTATGTATGTATGTGTATATAGATTCTAAATGATCTGTAACACTCAGTAATTACTTATAACAAAACATTTTTTTTTTCATTTTTTGCAACATGAACACCTACATAGTGAAACACACAACTGGAACAATTATTTACCAAGTTGAAACACAAATATCCAATCACCATAACATTGTTTTCTCACCTTAATGGTACCTTAAGCACACAAGGGGATGAATACTGCAGATCCTATGATTCAATACACTTTTGTAAAGCATGATGCATGGATTTAAAAAATTGTATTTAATAAATTCTGTGTGACATCATATGGAATTTATAGGTAGCACAGCAATAACAAATAACTAACTTAAGTGGTGACAATAATTCAGACACACACACACAAGCCCGAAAGATAAAATACAATATTTATGCAGCTTTGTTGACCCTCATTTTTATTTTGCCCACATTATTTCATAAAATATATTATAAATCCAGGTTTTAAAACAAACACATTTCCCACTATGATGTCACAAAGGTGTACATAACCACTAAAACCTTAGAAAATACTATCACAGCTACATTCAATGCCAGTACCTTAAATCTGCAAGAGATCATGACATGAGCCAATTTTTCAAATCACAAATGAAGATGAGAAAAGACAAGGCTTTCCCAAGGTACCACACATTTTTAAACTTTTCAAGTCTTGACTCTTACACTTGAAATGTGCAATGAAACTTGAAGCATGTTTAAATATATTGATACAGTTACAAGAGAGATCTGCACACTGATCTCAATTCTATCCTACCCTTTCAGTATGAGATGTAAAGCTAGAATATTAAATTTGCAGTAAAACACAATTACTAGAAGTGTAATATTTTTGGTATTTTAAGCACAATATTAAAACAAAGGAAATTTTATAAGTAAGGATGTGATATGCAAATGCCACCATTGATGTAAAATTGAAGTGTATAGACATGGTAATTGTTTGAGATTTAATGCACAAAAAATGGGGGAGCATAATTCAGTAACTTGAGACTCTTGCAGATAATTTGACAAATGTAGAAGAATACTAACTTGGACCAATCTACAATAACTGTTACATATAACATAAACACCATGGATCTGAAATGCATACCAACTGGCAATCAAGATTTTGCAATTAATGCTGATTGGTCTTTGCTCACAGTCTAAACAGAAAGATTATCGAATACTTCACAAAACCACTTTCTAGGCAAAAGTGGCCCACAGGGTGCAGTCAGTTTCATATTTCAGAAGTATTTAGACATATACTTTGAGTTGCATGCAAAGCACCTGGACTTTTAACTGTACAGCAATTCTTTTTAAATAATTTTAAAAAATCAACATAATGGGAGGAGGGGTGAAAATATCTCTCAGGTTTGGAAAGACAAACAAAAATGGAATCAAAGTCAAACCTACAAGGGACATTCATTTCCTAATGAAATTTATTATGCTTATGTTTCAAGCACATCACTAAAGTCTTCCATGCTATAATAAAACTAAGCTGTGATGAAATTAGGGAATGGAACATGTCACATTAATCCATTTCCTTTGCTAACATATGTAAATAAATTCTTCTTTCCATAGCTAGCATAGATGAAAGAAAAAAACTGTGTTGTACATAAGATAAAGTACAAGTAGCTTTTGCAGCAACAAATTTTACAAGGTTAGATTAACTTTCCCAAACATTTCAGAAAGCAAAAATATAGTCACTATGTTAGACTGCAATGGAATCTGAAATCTAGTTTAAAGACACTAAACTTTTGGACAAAAATATTTCAAATTGCCATACCTTTGTCCTAAAATTAAATCAATGCAGATTTAGATATAGGCATTCCCTTCTTACCTGCTAAAAAAAAGCTGTCATAAAATGCAACAAAATAGCAGTAAAAAAACAGTATTTTTGTACATTAAAAAAGTTCTCAAATGTAGTTATTAGCAATGAGTAGCTTACTATATATATGTGTGAGTTAAGAGATGATAGTGCTTTTTTTCTTTTTTTGCATTAACAGTGCTTACTTTTTAAAAATCACCCTTTTTCACCAAATATAAAAACTGCAAAATTCAGCAACTTTGCAGAAATGTGTATTATTAGTACAAGAGAAAAAAAAATCACATAAAATAAAAAAAATCATTTCATACTTCTACCATCACAAAGCATTTGAAAACTTAGAGGACCAACTCTAACATTAAATTCTGGTACAATTTTTCGGAAAAATACACGAAGCATTGAGTGATTCTTGTCAGTAACAATACTATGTAAAATTAACAATTTTGTATTAATTTTAACAATTTTGTGTTAAATTTTAACCAAAGTTTCGTAACATATAATAAGTGTTTGTCATCTGTTTTTGTGCGTGTAATAGTTGGCAGTTTACAAGCTGAAATAATTCACACACACACACACACACACACACACACACACACACACACACACACACACACACACACACACACACACACACAAAATGATGGTATAACTCAGAGTTAATTACAATCTTTAGTGATTAATTCACCAGTAATACATAAGCAAAAGCTGGAACTAGTTGGCAATTTCACTTTGTTCTAGAAAGAATAAAACGATGTAAAATGAAAGTGAAAACACAAGAGCCGAAGAACATACACAAAACACCCATAAGTCAGCAGAGACTTGAAATCAGGCCTTCAGTGCAAAAAGCTGACATTCAAATTGATCAAATTTTAAATTACAGGAGTGAGAATTATTATTACCTAAGAACAATGTTCTCTTCAAAAAAGCAGAATGAATTGCCACGAGAAGTTCATTCACAAATCTTATGAACGGTATAAAATAAAATACACACACACAAAATACTTATTTCATTATTTTTGTGTGTTTTTCAGTTTTATTTCTGGCACACGTAAGATTTTCAATTTAATGTACCTTAAAAAAAAAAAACATAACTGAAAATTTCATGTCCTCAAGAAAATTCATTTATAATTTCACTCACTTATAAGTTTATGTTTGTGATGTTACTTTTAAAAAACATAACACCTTGCAAGCTACACAAAACATGCAATAACCAAACTTTCATTGACTAATGGCTTAGCTCTTTTTCTTTCACTTTGAAATATTTTTAATGCAAAGGAAATTATCACCCAATTAACTGGAGTAAAATTCACTAATGATATGATGACACATACATACAATACAAAATAAACCATACTACAAAGTACATCTTGCTGTGTAACACCACCACAGCAGGAAGAAAAACTTCATAAAACCTAAATGCTGTGGAAAGGCAGAAGCCAATAAAAAAAAATTCTTCTTGTAAATGCATACCTTCAAGAACCAAATTTTTATCAAAAAGAAAATTACAAATAAAATGGGAAAAAAAACTACCTTAAACATATCAGTTGATTGTTTTTACAAATTAATTCATTCTTTTTCTCCATACTTTTCTATTTAATGTATTTCCATCATGTGTACAGATATGTCTAACATATTATATCATGTGAGAGTAGACTTTCAACACAAGTTATATATAAAGGGCTGTGTCAGAGCAGTGTTCCTGCAATGCACATGAATGTGTTGTGTGTGTGTGCACACCAGACAGATTTTGACAATTTGAATTTAGTCTTTAAAGGATTACTACATAAACAAAATTGAACCAAAAAAGAAAAGTCCAACTCGATTATAACAATCTTGCCTTTCATGATAGCTATATCATAAAAAATGCTGAGATCAGGTCAAAATATGCACACAACAAATGCTTTTTTACTTTGAAATAAAAACTTTTTCTTCTAAACTAACAGCTCCGTATAACTGACCACAATTTATGCGCAAGATGCTTAAGAAATGTTGTTTTGTCACTAAGTTAAATAAAACAGCTACAGCTCTAGCATTTTCCATGATTTTCAGATTCTATTGTTCTATGAAATCTCATTCATGGAAGTTGACCCCACTTATGAGATCTTCCACACACATAGTGGCTGTACTCTATTAAACCCTATCCAAGGTTTGTTTAATTTTGCCAAAGAGAACATTTTCAGAGATGGCATGTCCTTTGTTAGACCCTATTCAGCACAACTTACTGCAACTGAAATTATTTTTCCTGTACCTGGCAATCCATGTGACCACTGGCAGTCGAGTCCTTTTTGTTTCCTTTTCATGATTTCCTACTAATGGCTAAAAATTTTGGGTGAATCTCAGATAACTTTATGATCATTCTCTCTTATATGTCTGCCCAATCAAGTTTGATTAGATGTTTCTTAAAACTCACTAAAAACAACTAGTAAAAAATTCAATGTATGGCAAGCACCAGGTCTTAATAATATAATTGTTTTAAATCCCATTCATCAAACAATATGAAGGTGATATCTACTTAAACAAAGAGTTGTCTATAACAAAGAATATAATTTTGGGCTTTCATACATATGAAGATGGTTATCAAATTAAAACTTATTTGGAAAAAAATTACATAGGCAATTTAAAAACATGCTTAAAATGGATTGGGCAGAAATATAAGAGAATCTAGCCATAAAACAAACTGGGAATTTCTTTAGATTATTTTTCACTAGACAGATATCATAAAAGGAGATCTAAAACAAGGATTTCATCTATGATCACATGGGTTGGCACCTAAAGGTAGAATGCTTTGTTTTTTTCTTTTGTTTCTGAGTTGAACATCCACCATGGGCAAACTGTAAGGGCTACAACAAGCAGTTGCAAAAAAGGTAAAATGGTGTGGTTGATTGTAACCACTGCAGCAAATAGGCCCTGATGAAAAAGATGAATCATCTCTGAGAACTTTTCCCATAAAAATAATAGCTCCAAAAACAGAAATTTAAGTAATTATTGTTACAAATGCACTAGGAACACAGACATAAATTTATTTATAACTAAAACAATTATGTTTGGGTGACAGTTGGCCAGAATCTTTGAAACTAGTGTGTGCACAAGATGAAGAATTGAACTAACAACACCACAGAATTCTTTTAATTTGTATTATCTGTCTAGCACATTAAAAAGTGGAAAATTTGCACCACATAAGAGTTTCTTTCTGTGCTAACGTCCAGTTCAAAATGCAAATGTACTCAGCTGGTTGTGCTATAAATGATAAAGTGCACTGAAAGGAAGGAGGGATGCATAATCACTCAAAAAATAATCAGTTGCTTTTCTCATGCTGGATTTTGTAACATGACTTCAGATAATTCTGAAACTGATAAAACTTTGTCAAACTGGTTGAGAAAGAATGAATGCAAAAGGCCTTCAGTAGTACAACAAATACAGATGAATATATAGGTGCAAATAAAACCATTATTACTTTTTAAATACTACTCATAGGAACTAACATCATGAGTGATTTACAGTTGATCCAAATTAAGCCATTGATGATGATGTAAATATGGATGACAAACTAAACATGAAAGAAATTACATCCCTAGTGTTAACTATGACATAAAAGTCACAAAGGGGATACCAAGATTTTATGAATCTCAGGAAATCAACAATGCAATTCTTGATAATGTGACTAAAATTGAAGATAATATCAATGAAATATATCTAAGAGAATGGAGATGTACAGCAAAACAAAATCATGGATTTCTACCATTAAAAATGCAAATGATAAAATAAATGTTTATCAAATAAACTGGTGATCAGTCATGTTATAATGTGCATTACTCAAAAGCGTACAGTGTGCTTGCAGCAGTAATACAGCATAACAAACATGTTTTACCACAAATAAATGGAGAAAGAGAAGTAATCTTATGTGTAATGAATACATATTATTCTATTTCAAAAATCCAGCATTGGCTAAAATGACACTCATTTGTACCAATATGCTCATCACAGTTCCTTGAGAGAAATAGGCAGAAACATGTAAGTATTAGAAATACAACAATTGAAAACTAAATGCATGCCTAAATTATTCAAAATTAAAAATATAATGTGGGAGCTTCTGAACTGATCTATATCTCTAGTCTTTTTCAACCAAAGTTTTGGAAAGGAAATGTTTAGGTTGTAGCCAGATCTCTTTCCTTGTGTTCCAGGATTGAGCTCTTACTCAAGGAAAGAAATCCGGTAACAATCAAATGTCTCCTTTCTAAAACATCAGTTGAAAAAGACAAGAGATTTAGTTCAAAAGATTCTATATTGTATTCTTAATTTCATGCAACTTACACATGAATTTTATTTGTGACTGCTATATGTACTTCATAGCCATTTCAGAATTGTTACAACCAAGTTCAATAATAATAATTATTATTTTTATCACATCGGAGTGCTTTGCACATGCATATAATGAACTGAATACTTACCACAGTTTTTCACAATTTCATGGAGATGTTCTCACCTCCCTTCACCTGTACTTGCCCATTTGTCTGTGTTCTAACATCTCAATATGATTTTCAGCCCCCAGCCTCCCCCCTCCTTTTTTTAAACTAGCACATTGTGGATGTGAATCAAACTCTTACTCAACTGTAGCAGCTTACAACCTTGTGCATTAATTTTCTGTGGTTTGTTACACAAATGTCAAGGTAGCACATTTTCAAAGATCCCTTAGGCGCATTCTAACTTTGATCTACGCATTTATCTGTCATTTTTATACCACAGTAGTGAAATATTTACATGAACACAAGATTTTCAACATTAAGGTCTCTTAGCATGTTACAAATACTTTAATAAAAAAAATTAAACATCAACTAATCAAATATACGAAAAATTGGTTATACATTGAGAGAAGCAGTAAATTTTTCATATCACACATTGGTTACATTACAAGAAAGTAAATGATATGACGTTTTGATATTTAACTTCTACCTTCTTCACTACATTAGTAGTACATCAATCAGCTATTTGTGGAACATATTTCTGATGTTAAGAAAGGTAGCCAGCCAGCCCTTCCATCTGTCTTTCAATTTTCACAATCAGTTATATGTCTGCTATTCCTGATTGGCAGAAACGTAACCCATGTTGCTTCTTTCAGTTATTGGAAGTTCCTTAAGTAACATGAAAGCATTGAAATTTATCTTTCTTTGAACATTTGTAATACAGATACACCTCATCAAATCCCTGTCATTTAGAAATTTATTTTGAAATAGGGCAACAACTGATACTAATACCACATCTCATTCCATGGCTGTGGAAGGTAGAAGTTAACTGACAAAAATATGTTCCATCATAAGGTAACCAATGCATAATATGATAAATTTATTGCTTCTCTCAATTTATACAATGTTATGTGCATTGCTGGCATTCCTTCTCATTATGCTTATACATTTTTACTACTGAGATAAACAATTTTCTGTAGACTATATTTTTTACAGTACATATTGTACGTACATCTTAATTATACCAGCCAGACAAGTTTATACTTTCACCACTACAAAAGACAAACACAACAAGAAAAAAAATTGCAGATTATGTATTTCAATCCTGATTTATTTCTTACCTACTTACTACAGCCTAAAATATGGTCATAGCTGCTTATGAGGGTCATTGATCTTAAGGAGAAAAAATATTAACCCAAAATTATATATAAACTAGCATGCCCATGACAATAATTGTAGTAATAATGCCATCTGATGAAGGAACTCGGGGAGCTCCGAAAGATCTCATGGGGCTTTTAATGTAAGTTTTATGTTTAACTATTTTTAAAGCTCATTAAAAAATTTTATTCATCTCGTGCTAAGATGGTGTATAGAGTTATTGGACCCAAATTATAATGAAAACAAATATTGCCATATTATGCCATGCTACATATTACATTGTTTTTCTGGCTTTTCTTTGCAGAGATGGAGAGTGATCATGTTAGCACAAATGTAACATTTATTTTGAAAGGGTAATCTTAAGCTATTGTTATGGATCCAGTCGTTCCACTTGTTTAATGCAAGTGTCCGAATCCAAAATCGTGAGATTCGGGCCTGCTTTTTTACTGTAGCCAAAAAACTAATGGTTTAAAAAAATCATCTGAAAATATTAATTTGTTAAAAATACAAAAATTTGCTTTTCGAATTAATTATAAATTCCAGTTTGTACTTTTTTTTTATTTTTAAATACACTAACACAAATGAATGACACCTGAAATGTTAAGTGTTTCTTTGTCCAGGCAATGTGTTAAAGAAATCTTACTTGCATTTTATACCACCCCTGTGGCGCAGTGGTCTAAGAGTTGGCTTCTGACCGTTCATCCGAATGGGCCTGGGTTTGAATCCCTGGTGAGGTACGAGTGGTGTGTTTGTCACACAGTACTGGCTCTTTAACTTTCCTGGAGACAGTGACACTTAAAATTAGACACAGGTGACTGCTAAAAGCCTATTGAGTTGCTTACAGTGGTCATTAAACTTCAAACAAACCATAAAAAACAAACTTTCAAAGCACGCTGCATGGCATGCACAAAATGTTTCAACTCACAATTTGCATACAACATACTTTTTTACTCCTACTGAAATAGACCTGGAGATTCATGTGCACTAAATAGCAATGGCTGCCCATTGGAACACTGCTCCCTTTCCAGGAGCCAGTGGCTGTAAATTAGGGAAGGGTGAATGTTAAAACAAAACTAAAAGCATGAATGATGTAAACATGCAACAGGCAAAAACTTCTTTTCCTAGATTTGGTTATTTATAAAGATTAACTTAAATATATACAAACAAGTACATGCATTCAATAATTAGTTGAATCAAATACAAAATAAAGCAAGTATTTTGCAAAACAACTGAAATTTTGACTAACTAATGCATAGTATAGGTCCTACCGTTACAAGCATATTACTTTTTGGCACAGAACTTTTTTTTCTGCTTTAAACACTTATGCTATTGTGCAGTTACCTTAAACTGGAGTCTATTTATACAGTAATACCTGCAAGTGTTTATTAAAAGTTTCTTTTTGAACATGCGTTTAAAAGTTGTGATACAAAAAAACTCTCAATTGCCAGGTGTACAGGAATCCTTTCCTGAATTACATTCATACACATATGCCTGAAAATCAAATTAAAAAGAGCACTACAACTTAACAGTTGATTTATATCAAAATGGTGTTCATCAAAGATGATGATGGTCTTATATCAAAATGTTATGAATTTGATATAAGACATCAAAGATGAATTTACACACGCATCAGACCTAAGCTGTCTTGAGACTTACACACATTAGAAACACGCTAAATAGCATTTTTTTCTTTTGTATCAGCTTTAAAGACCACCAAGAACAAAATTTAAGTGCTATAAGCAGTCACCAATGCCTAATTTGGGGCCACTGGTTCCAGGGAAAAAGAGTGACCTAGCACCTAAGACAAATTCCTCATCCAGAACTCAAACATGGGCCCACCTAAAACAACATAACAATTTCAACATATATTTTCAAGGGATCCCTCAAAATCTGAAAACCTTGACACGCCTTTTGCACACATCAATCTTTTACCACTCATGCATTTGAACTGCACTTGTAGGTTCTTTATCTTCCATCATTCTTCGCAAAACTTTTTGAACTTTAGCCTGATTATAAACTTAATTATTTGCAATAAAAACCAAAATCAAGTTGTTATCCAGTGCTCCTGTTTCTTTTTTTCTTTTTTTTTTTTTGCCAGTGTTATAAGAGGGACAGATGAGATCATGTGTGAAATATGTATGTAAGCACAAAAGGTAAAAAAAAAAAAAAAAAAAAAAAGCCTGCAAAACAGTTTTTATTTTCTTTTATGAAGCTTTTTTTTAATTTCTTTTTGTCTTTTTAATCAGGTAAGTACATCAGTGTGAGGGATTAGCTCACAGCTGATACGACAACAGTAAGTAAAAATATCTGGTGGTTTGTATTTCTTTTTAGAGCTAACCTCTGAGAACAGCTTGGTGATATGTATGTAATGTATGAAGTTTTCATTTTTATTACTATTTCTTGTTTTAGGTTTTTAACCAAGCACGAGAGCAGCAATGGCTTTTATTACGAATAACAGAAGATCAACCTAAAGTACCTACAGTTGTGAACCTAATAATGGAGAATACAGCATGTTAATGTCAGTAAACCACCTGTCAATTTTTTAACATGTTTTTTGAAAATTTATAGACTAAAACTTCTCCTGTCTCTCTATTAGAACAATCATCAGTTGTTGTTGTTTTCACTACAAAGTAATTCTTACTGAAAATTAAATGAAAATATACTGCAGCAGTTACATCATCAATAAGAGTTTTGCTTGTTTGTGTTTGTGTGTGTGTGGGTGTGAATGATCATGAGTTGATCAAAATTGGCACTGATAACCAAACTATGGTATCCTTGGGAAGAAAATGATGGAGCAATATAGAAAAATAATACTGGCTAAGGATGAAACAACCATTTTAAATGATTTATACTTTATAAATATGTGAAATCATGTAATAGCTATTTAGCATGACTGACTCTGAAAATCACTGTTAAAAAATAGGAAATGATAATGATGGAAAACTATCTCCCAGCATAATTTTACAGAGGAATTTTGAATATGCTTTTCATACAACAAACTTAGACATTTGATAAAATATCAGAACAAAGTGAGCAGTTTTCACGAGGTAGGATATTCACATTTGTACTTTGATGAATATCACATAAAACAGTGGCTGAAACAAATATCAAAATGAAGTGCAAAGTTAGTAGTACATTAAAGCACACCACATTTTAAAGATAAGCTACCTACCTGCCTAATATGTAGTACTCCTGACTTTAAAATAGTTACTAATGTACTGTTAGAATTTTGACAGTTAAGATAGGAAATGTGGATATTCCAATGTACAATCTGGGAAAACAAATTTCTCAGAAGGCATCATCACCCTATCTCATAATTTCCACAGGAACTTGTTGCTACATCATAGCATGCTGATGGAAGGTGCTATTACAGTAGGTTACACATGGCCATGAACACTGGTCACACTTTCATTGTGGAAAATAAGGTCAATATGAAAATTGGAAGTCACTAAAACCCTATTTGTCATGCTATACAGAACAAGAAACAGGTGAACATTATACAGGCTTGGAGAAGCATGACTGATGTCCACAGAGGACTGTGTTTGTCAGAAAGAACCAGCACAACAGGACTGAAAAATCATGATGTCACAACTGCAGCCTCACAGGTAAGGAGAGTCCTGATATGTCATCAAAGTTTAGAAAAAACATGCTAAAGGATATGGTGCAAGCTAATCCTAGCTTCAGAAGCAGGAGAAGTAGCCATCCAATTTGGACTGACTCATTCAATGGCTAAAATCTTTTGGCGATAGGAAAAGTATTCGAGTTCAATCTGTGGGTCCGACAAAAACTGTCATCACAAAATCTCAAACAGCAGTGCAAAAAGTCAACATGTGCCTTTTGTTGCAAAGCTATCAATGTAAAGAGCCATTTTTGAACTACATTGTTACCAGGGGTGAAAGGTTGGTTCTTTGAGAAAAGGTTACAAACATACAGTGGCGAGCTGATCTTTGCAATGGACCTTAACCATGTGACGTTAGAAGTGGATTTCTGTGGACCAGCATGGTTGCTGATTCAATGCTGTTGCTATTAGATTACCTCTTACTGTTAGCTAATTTTAATTTTTAATGTCTTGGAGTATGCTAACAAATTAATACAGCTACAAGGTGAAGAAGGAGAAATTAATTTCTCAGAACACCAAATCAAGGTTGCAAAAATATACCAAGATAATTTTGTGTTTGATGTTTATTTTAAATGATGCAGGAGAACATCGCTATTAGTCATGATGAAGGTTTTAATGAAGCATTTCTCATACACGGTGTATTAAATTTTCACGTTCTTATTGACAGACATTGGCGAAACATCTGAAACATAAACTTGGAAATCTCTTTTGCAAACCATTTAGAAGCCCAGAAATCTGCACAATATGGAAACAAACTAGGGTTAAAACAACAACAAACTTCTCATTGTTACACGCTAAAGAATCTACTTAAAAATAAAATCAATGCGAAACATTAAATAAAAGAAAAATTATAGATATGTTTCGCTCTTTGGGGAAAGAACGTAGAAGTTAATATGCAACTTACTAATCTAGATATGCAATTCGTTTTTCCTTTTTCACATTTTTTGGAACTGAAATATCAAAGGAATACTACCAGGTTTTAATCGCCTTCTTTTCTTTTCTGAGTGCCATAACATTCAAAAGCTTCCTCGTTAAAGTGGGGAGAATATATTCGAGAATGTACATTGGGATGGAAATCATCGCATTTCATTTTACACAGCCATTCCTTTAACAGTTTCAGCCTTTTTAGAGGAAAATTATGGAAGGTTATTCCTTCTTCTGTACATTTTAGGTAACAGGATTTATTAGCACAACCATACGATGAGAAAAAGTTAGGAATGTTGTTAATAAATTTACAAAAATCACGATTTTCCTGAACCCCTGCAATGTAATGCCTTGTTAAGCAAATGGGAAAATGCATGTAAACAAACTAAAGCAATGGGAAAAAGCATGTAAACAAACTAAAGCAATGGGAAAAAGCATGTAAACAAACTATTGCTAGTCCGCAGAGACGAAAAAGTTTTCCCATGATGTAATGTGAGGTGAATAAGATTCATTCAATACCCACACAAGCCACAAGTGATAAGCATCAACAGAAGGTCGTGTTATTATTAAGTGTTTTGGTAAGATATCAAAGTAATTAGTCATGTTGAATCACTACCACCAAATGAATCCACTACCACTGAGATCAACTTGCTGTCATGATCAATTAACAGTTTTATGGCTGCTTTAGGGCATACATAACTCCTAAGCTAGACAGTAGAAGGGAGTCTTGCTTCACCACAATAATGTTCATCCCCACACAGCATGAAGGACTGTTTTATATGGAAGAACTCATGTTTGGTTTTCACCTTAAAACCTATGAGCTTTTATCAAGAGAGAATTGGAACTTCAATGTAAAATGGCAATTAAGTACCATTTGAGCGTATTTTTTTAATATCATGTGCTGTCCATTGTTCAAAAGTGACAAATGTTCATGGAATGATCAACAGATAATGAGAAAAATAGAGTGAAAGTTTAAAAAAAAGCCAAACAACTTTTAGTGAAAAAGAGAAAAATAGTAAGAAATTAATAAAATATCTCATTTTCTTCAATTTGCTTTACTTTGTATATTTCACATATATTACTTCATACATAATTGAAATGCAAAATACTCCTACACACAAAAAGGTTGGACTAACAGGAGTATACCAATAATGTTGGGGGCAGCAGTGCTTCTAAAATATGTTTCAGCCTCCAATCATTGGATATAAAACAGATAAACATATCAAAACTGAATTCATATTTATGATAAATAGAACTGCTTGGGAACACTGTTTCAGTCATTTATGTTCCAGTTCTAAATTCATAATTCTTTTTTTCTTCATGTGTCAAATTTACCTCAATCACAATGTTTTTAATCAGATGTGATGACCATTTGGAGTTGAAAAAATTAGCTACACAGCACAAAAGTTTTTGATAGGTTCATTTCAAAAACAATGCATGTCAATAGAACTGTCAAAAGTAACATGAACTACAGCAGCTTCTAAACAGTAGAAGCAATTATTATCAATTGCTCCAATATGCACGAGAATTTCTCCAAAACATCGCAATAGATCATGAAATATCATTAACAGTTATGACCTCAAACACAAATTGCAATTATTATGGCAGAAATATCTTTTTTATCCCATGTGAAAAATGCACTCCTATTTCCTGATGATAATTCACAAGCAAAAACATGCATTAAAAAACTGACATTTGAAATTTAGTTTTTATAATGAATGTCATCCTTTAAAGTTTCACATCTGGTCCTGTTAAACTTAAAAGGACAGTAATAAAATTCCAAATTACTGTTTCAAAAATAATGGTAAAATTGAAAACATTTGGTACAACCATGGCATGTACTTACTTTGATTTGGCATTTTTGAACTTCCCTTTTGTTGGTAAAGTTCGATTAACACTTACCGCACGTGGGGCTTGGCTTTCAATTTTTATTTCCGTTATGTGGATGCGACATGGGGGTTTTCATTTAGTTGCAGGTCCACTTCATTTTTTCCTGTTGGTATTTATCTGGCCTCGTCATTAAATGAGTTTTTCCCTTGCTGCCTCCTCATTTACTTCGATAATTTTTCATAACCCTAGTACTTTCGGTAATACTCCATTACCATCATCGAGGGGACGTTTTGCTCAGACTGGAACGGACCGTGTCAGCTGGGCATTTCGGTGGTTCTCGCGGGCTGCTTCTGTCATCGGCTATCGCTTCTTCTTGGGCGTTGTGGCGCCATCTCTTGTTGGTCACTGATCTCATTTTTTGAACTTTTTCATTTTTTTGCTCAATTTTAATTAAATTTCTCCAGCTGTTTCTCAAAATATTAGAGTCATTATGGTTGCAAACTTTTGCCTTATTTTTTCAATCATTACCGACTCTGCTATTCTGAGGTGTTTTTCGGATTTACAGCTTTTAATGATTTTTATATTTTCGAATTTAGGAAATTTTTGGTTATCCAGACAGTACTGAATAAGTGCTGTTTTCTCTTCTTTTTTCTGCCAATTTTTTACGTGTTATTTTAATATGTGTTTAAGCTTATTTTTGGTACTTCTTATATAAGCCATTGGAGGATTTTCAGTAATAGGAATTGAGTAAATACCTGCTTTTTCTAACATTTTTATTTTTTCATTATTTTTTATTACCATATTTTTGATGGTATTTACTTTTCCTCCAATTTGAATGTTATGCTTTTTACAAATATTATTAATTTCATTAGTAGTACCTTTAATGTAAGGAAAACCATTTAAATATTTGACTTCTTTTTTATTTACTACAGCATTATTTTTTATTTTCTTTATTACTTCTGTGTTCCATTTTTTTATTAAATGGTTAGGATAACCAAAGCTACCTGCAATTTTTTTTATGAATTTGATTTATTCATTGATGAACTGGCTGTTTTCAGAGTGCGTATATGCTCTTTTTATTAAGGTTTTTAGACTATTGCATTTTTGAGGATAAGGATGTGCCGAATTGTACGGGATTAGGACCGGAACAAATGAACTTTTCCGATAAACCTTGTATAGTAACTTATCTGTGGATTTGATAACTTGTACGTCCAAAAAGGCTATTGCATTATTTTTTTCTATTTCAACAGTGAGTTCTATAGTTGGATATAAACTTTGATTTGTTGCATGTACTCACCAGAATGAAAAAATGAACTGTTGATAACATGCCAATTGTATACAACTAATGATGTAAAAATTATACAGTGTAATACATAGTATGGGCAGGTTCTAAGATCCACAAAGGCTAAGTAAATTTATGGTCAGTTGCACCAGCACCAAGACATAACCCATCCACAGGACAATCTTTTATGCATATGCATACCTTTTCCTTGGCTCCAACGCATTATAAACGCTGCACCATACCTGATGGTTGCAAAAAGCTTTAATATGGGTTTTACTATAGTTTTCTTTATTTTACATTAGACAAATTTTTACAGTGTATATCACTTCTTTCTTAGGCCCTCTTTGTTCTTTACTTTTGCTGTAGTTATGGTTAACAGTTTTTTTGTCTTCTTTGTGATTGTGGGTAAAATGGTTTTTGGTTCCAATGATCTAAGGAGTATTTGACCTGAGTGATCACTGATGATGGATTCTTTTCTCTTTTTGATTTCAAGTCCTTCTCTCAATTTTTTTATAACCTGTGGATGATAACTGATAATTTTTAGGGATTCCCAATTCCATTACATACCCAGTGTCTCTTATATGCCTATCAAATCCTATTTTGTTAGACATGTTCTTATTTCTGATTTGTGTTCTACCAGCCTAGTTTTCAGTTGTCTTCAAGTTCCTCCTACGCACAGAAGTCCACAGTTACAGTCTGTTCTATAAATTACTGCTTGCTGAAGCAAAATTTCTTTTACATTTTGTTAAACATCTGGGAAATACTTTTTTTTTTTTTTTTTTTTGTTATCATTGAGCTCTGGCTCAAGCTTTCCTTGGTATTCATTACTTAATTTTTTAGGAGATATCCAAAAGTCATCTGTGGTGAAAAAAATTTCTAGTGAGTTTTATTTCTCATTTAGGTTAAGGATTTTTCTTTCTCCTTTTATTACACATTTATAATCGACTTAGTGTTTTTCTGAATCTCTCAAAAAAACTAATTAATTAATACCAAGTAAGCACTGGGACTCAATAATCACAAAAAAAAAAATACTTTTCCAGATATTAAACAACAGTAAAGTTTGTTTCAGCAAAGTGTAATTTACAATATAGACTGTAGGGAGAGACTGACAGAATACAAATCATGTCAACATAAAAAAAAAAAAAAACATGTCCAACAAAAAGAGGATTATACAAGCATGTAAGAGACACTAGACATGTAGTGAATTGGGAATCTCAGAAAATTTTCATTTATCAAGCACAGGTTATAAAAGACATGGTTCTTATGCAACTGTACAACATGTTCCTATGGTAGCAATAAAGAAGTCAATATTTAGTCAAAATCAGAATTTTATTTTTTTGGTGACTACAGTTCCACTGTACTATGACCTGGCTTCACACAGTGAATGAAGTTGGGCCATAGCACAATGAAACTCAGTTGATAAGAAAATAAAATTTTCATTGCAACTAAAGGTTGACTTCTTTGTTTTCATTGACTTCACAATGTGTGTAGTCTACAAGTTATAATGTTCCTATGGTGCCCTTGTTCTACTTACAACCCAGTAACACTGGAAGCAACTAGAATTGATTTATGAACTGGAATCCCAAACTAATACAAAAGCACACCATGAATTCTGTAACAGAGATAACAGTAACACATTTCATCATCATCATCATCATCATAATAACACATACAACTTAATATAAGAGTAAAAATATGGATGGTGCAACTTTTACCAATATGACAGAAAAAGACTAGACAAGAGACCTTGACATTATTTCACGTACAGATGGAACCGATATTATCTGGGAAGGGATGATTACTCCATCAGATAATGAAATAAGATTTTCTATAATTTCACCTGTTTGAAACTGTAATATAAATTTTCTGGGGAAACTTTTTTTTTTTATATTCTTTTTGTGCAAGTACTATATATATACAGTACAGCCCAGTCATAAGGAGCTCAGGACTGGCCAAAACCCTTGCTAAATCAGGGGACTCATGAAATCCGTATTTGAATGAAAATTCCCACCATGTAAAAACATGCATGCATGATAATATGCATATGTTTATTGTTTACATTACATATCCATAACAACTGGATATGATTGAAAGATTTAATTAATAAACTACCTACTACTATAGTTAATTAATTAAAACGTTTTCAACTTGACAGCAACATGACACTACCCACAGTTTAACTACACAACATTCATGAAGCGAAAGCAGCACCGATCCTCCCAATGCAACACAGTGAGAGTTGATTGGAGGGTGAAAGGGGAAATGGGCACAAGTCTAGGAATTGTTATCTCCTGTTTGCCCTGTGGCAACATCCCCATTCCATTATCTTCCTGTCCATCTCTGAAAGTCTACCCCGAAAATCCACTTTAATGTGCGCAAGCTCCACCCATCTCTTTTTGTCTAGGAGTAGGTGGCCTGTTTTCATCCCTGTGTGATAAACCCAAGCCACAGTCCTTTGAGTACCCACTAAAGCAGAGAGAATCTCTTGCACAACTCCCTTGTTGAGCATTAGATGTACTCTTTCCCCATTGCTTTTCTATCAACATTCTTCCACTGGTACTGTACTATTGCAAATTTGTCTTTATTCCTCCATTCCAGGACAATGTGCAGCACATTTTCTTTGCATCATTAAATTTTGTAACTTTGCTTATTAAAAGTTATCATCTTAGCTTTTAATCAACATTATACCAAACAGAAGTTCTTGTTTTGCTCATTAAATCCAAGATCTTGCTAAATCCAGGCTTGTTATAAGCGAGTTCTACTGCATCTATATATGGTACTTACTTTAGAATGTGTACAGAAAAGAAGTATTCAAAAGTTTTGAGACAATTTCCTTCATACACAATATCATACAGAAATTCTACTGAAAAGGACTTCTGTCTTTGAAATATATACTCTAATTACCATAGGTGTGACCACAGTTGCACAGAAAACAGGTACAGCCCTAATCACTCCAAGCTTACTGCTTCCGCAACAGCTAAAATGTGAAATCAGTTTCTTATAGACTTTTCTCTAGCTGAAGAAATAAGAAGAAGTCACAGCACACAGGGATCTGAATGCAGTTCTAATCCCACAGTGCTTAGATAATGTGGAAGAAATATTCTTCACATATTATGTAGAAACACATCTGAATTATTAACGTGGCAATCAGACATCTCTGAATTGTGTGTATTTTTACTGTTCTCACGTAACATTAGCCATGTCAGAAAACTTGAAGAAAACGAACCATATCTCCCAATTTCTGCTAGCATGCTCAAGCGTTTTAGAGCAGGAATATATGATGATTTCCTGTATACTTTGAAATAAATTATTTGTTTTCTTTTAACTGTTCTTAAAACAGTAAAGTTTTTCTCTTTTTCAATTTTTATAGTTAAATAGATTGCAAGGAATATTGAAGAAAATTGCTGAGATAATTCTTCTAATTCCATTTTTAAAAATTTAGATTAAATAGAAATATCATCAATGTATCTATAATACAGTAACGGAGGTTCTGATAAGTTGTTAATACCTTATTTTCAATATTCTTCATTACCACTTCTGCAAACAACATAGATAATGGTGAACCCATGAGTCCTCCTGTTTTTTGTCTGAATATTTTTTATCATAAATAAAAACATTTTCCTATATATATGTTAATATTTTTGCAATGTCTTCAATTTGTAGTTCATTATGCTATTTTAACTTCTGCAATTCCTTAATTATTAAATTATTGTTTGAGGTACTAAAGTGCTGGGATGCAATGCTTTGATATCTAAACCAGCTACTGTATATCTTTTAGCCTTTTGATAAAAGTATAAATATTATTTAGTGTATATTTATTTTTCATAAACAGGTGCTAAACCCGATATCAGTTTTTTTATAAATTAATTAATGGAGAATTTTGTTTGGATACTATTATTCTAATGGGTACATTTTCTTTATGGGCTTTTACTTTCGAAAACACACCCAGAATAAAAGCACAAATAAGTGGATAAGCTTTAGTAATCTCTTTTGGTAAAGTGCTATGATTTCTAACATTCTCTAAAAAACGAACATGTTTTTCCTGCTGTGGCTATTTTAATTACTTTACGGTTGTTTCTTACATATTTTTTAATATAAATATGATGGTTATTATCTTTACTTTATTAAAAAGAACTATAATATACTACCTTTGTAGCACAGAATGCTTTTCACCTTTAAGCTTTTTGAATGGTAGACATAATTTCAGTTTTATGAAATATATCAAAGCTTAGAAAGTTAAAAAATAATCATGTCCTTCTGTAGCAATTCCAATTGTTCTGTAACATGCATCTATCTTAAGCAGCTCATGACAAAGTATTCTGAAAGTCACAAGACATGAAAAGGTTTTTGAATCATCCAGTATTACATCAATAAAAGCAATACATTTGAAGCTGTGGAGAAAGATTCTACAAAGATGACATGCTTATAAAGATCTTTAGGGGAAGGGGCAATACTCTGTTATTCAATTTGGTGAAAAATGCCATTAAAATGAGTCTAGGTAATTCTAGACCATTATGGAGGAACATTTTGCTTAATCTGCTTCTACACCAAGCAAGTTCTATATCTTTACCTGTAAAATATATCCAATACCAGAGCTGCCAACTTTTCAAAATCAAAATCAAAAACCGGGACATCAGTGCGTGAATTTATAATTCATAAATAATAAAATTATATATTATAGGTTTAAGATACCCCCACCCATCCCCCCCCCCCCCAAAAGTTGCTCTTCAGTTTTGCATCGTTTTCGAGAATGACCCAAATGATGACAGAAAAAGCAGAATTCTGCAAACCCAAGGACGCATCTCATATAGGAGTAAGAAGTGACTAAGAAATTAAGAAACATTAATTTTATGGAACATTAAATGTGAAAAATCAATGCTGCATTGCTCACTCTGCCGTAAAACAATTCTATGGGGCACGGAAACGAAGCGCATTCCACCACAGACAGATTAAATACCGATCTAGAAATTTTATTTCATTTAATAAAAGGGAAAGGGGTGAAAACGATTGCTTTCTATTGATTAGTTTTGGAGAAGTATGTATTAGAAATAGTAAAACATGAATTTCATTAGAAAAAATTCTTAAAAAGTATGAAGTCACTCCTTTTCACTTGACGATTATGGGCAAAACACGTAACAATATTAACAAATAAAGGTAACTTGATCACGCTAGTTACGTTAACTGAAAACTTTTACAAAAAGTTCGTAAGTTGGAAGCTTTCGACCTTATCTTAGGTCTTCATCACGCCAATGGAGGACTAAGATTATAAATTCACGCACTGATGTCCCGGTTTTTTATTTTGAATCTTAGTCCTCCATTGGCGTGATGAAGACCTAAGATAAGGTCGAAAGCTTCCAACTTACGAACTTTTTGTAAAAGTTTTCAGTTAACGTAACTAGCGTGATCAAGTTACCTTTATTTGTCCTTTTCACTATTACCAAAGATATTAAAAATGAGGAACATGATCACACACACACAGAAGGAGATAGAGAGAGAGAGAGAGAAAACATCAAAAAATAAAAATATAATCAGGCAGAGAAAAAAAAAGTAAAGCAGGAAAAAATTTAATATGCGGAAACGGAAAATGACCTGATATTCTCGTCATTGCTACAGCAGTGATTTTCGGTGTGATTATAAACATTAGTGAGATTCGCTGACTTTTTTTCAACCGAAACATCTTGAAAATACAAAAATAAACTTTTCACAGATGTTTAATAACATTATTTCATGGAGATTTTTGATTTTCATAGCATACTTAATATTTTCTGTAGTCCATAGCGCACTGATGATTTCTACAGTAACTACATAAAATCCATAGCACTTGAAGTCCCTTAATCTTTCTTCCCACTCCATGGTCTCATGCAGTGTCAAACGGAACGGTGTGCACAGGGAATTTACTGTGCCAAAATCCCGACAATGCCGATGGGGCACAGCGGCTCTGGCGCACAATGGCACAAAATCTGCCTTTTGTAGCAAGACGGCGCAAGATTTTTGTTTTACCGCAAACTGGTGCAAAATTGCCATCCCTGCGCAAGGCACCGCACAAGCACCGTGGATGTGACGCCATAAACCAGTACTTCAACTTTTCAAGCCACTGACTGTCTTGCTGCCATTGCAGGGCTCGCGACCTGGGTGCTTGAAGTGCTGTGGATTAAGAAAAAGACATTTGTCTCCATACATTACAGACTCCCTAATGATCACTGATATCATTAATGAGGGAGGAAATACCATGCATAATGAATGACTAAATAAATAAAAGAAAAAATATAAGAAAATCACAAAACCGGATTTTTCGTACGAAAATCAGATTCCCGATAAATATTTTCAAAATCAGGCAGAATCCGGGTTAACCAGGACACTTGGCAGCTGCTCTGCAATGCACTGTATAAAAGTAACAGATATTAATCACAAATATTTCTTAACATGTATTTTCACTTTATGTAAGTTTTGAGAATCTCATAAATTTTAACAGCTATAAAAACCATATCAAACAGAAAACTTCACAAAAAAAACAACTAACCCTCAGGTTGATTCTACATGATTTGTACATTCTGGAAAATTTTGTTATTCATCCAATTTTCAAAAGTTTTTCATCAAATCTGGTTCAAGTCAAATTGATGAGGTTTAACACACATTCAAACAGCCGAACCAAACTGATCCCACACAATCTATATATTCTGCTAGCAGTTTGCCTGTTCTTTATTGTGTAAAATGTGCCCTTGTATTTTTTTCTTTACTGATTTTCTAAGACCTTTTTGCAACTTTAAAAAAGGAATCTACCATTTAGAATATCCCCCCTTACATGTTATGGTTTATATGGCTTCAGCGTATATGAGTAGTCGGGAGAATATTCACCAAGCATATTAGTATTATGGGTTCAACATCATGACAAGGCAAGTATACATAAGAGCAAACATTTGCAAGCAAAGCAGCACTATGGGAAAGAAAACAATTATTCATTCATTACTCATACACATCGGAACATTTGCATATCTTGCCAAGAATGCAGTAATGTCCAACCAGCCATATAGGAATAGTGTTACTATGAAGATATATGAATTGTATACAAAACATATTTTTCTTTTACCTTTTTCTTTAAATTCCTTAAGAAAAATTTCATTTTATCAGGACAAAATAATATCTGTACCTCAGATATCAATGGTTACAAGTACAAAAGTTCGTATTCAGTACATCCTGCTGAAACATCAACAAAACATTAGCACTTGTAATAGATGCTTTCTTTCACTTGCAATATTCTATGAACTTTCATGCAAGTTATTGAAAACTCAATATGAATTTCAATTAGCAAGATCACTGATACACTGCATAGTGCTGGAATATTAAAAAAATAATTCCTCTAATTTTCTCACTCACTGTTTTTTAATTTGAGTAATTCATTTTTCAGCGTGTTTATTTGCAAAAGAAATTGTTTGATTCTTAACAAAAAGATTTAATGTTTTCCCTTTGGTACTGCTTCAGAAATATAATTGTGCTCAAACATTTTCATTATTGTTGTTACTAATATCAATCCTTTGTACCACACCGAAATTATTTCCGTAGGACTGCTACTAACAATTCTTATGAAAATATCTTCTGCTCAATAAGAACTCTAGAAAAAAAAAAACAGGTAACAATCTGAAATCTAATGGAAAATTTAAATCTCGGTTTATTAATCAATCAATCACCTATTCATTAAGGGGAAGAGTTATTCATCTATTTTGTGAGTTTTTATGAGCAAAGGCCAGGAAGAAATAAAGTGCACAATGAACAGAACAGCTCAGGAAAAAAAAAAAAAAAACACGGGCCTATTCATGCAATTCAAAAGCTTATCTTAGATGCTGTATAAAAAACTGACAGAACAAAGATGAAGTCAATAGTGGCGCACCATAGAAAAAAAAATTATACAGCTACAAACTGTGATCAAAACTTCTTCATATGCTGAATTGTAAATAACTGAAACTGATCAGCATAAAATTTTCCTGCCTATATTTGCACACATAAAACCATTTGAAAAACAACAGGAATGAC